>OX454333.1:70332260-73073294 GCA_949716465.1 Chalcosyrphus nemorum
ACGTATACTAAATCTGACCTCCTGGACTTCTGGTTTTGCTGGTGTCCAAGAGTGAACAATCAACTCAGAAGTCTTTTTAATTTGCCCGTAATTTCATTCGAGTGCGATAAAAGTATCAAAGATCTCCAACGGAGTATCAACGATTGTTTATCCATTCTTAAAACTCATAAAATGTCCGTAGATTCATGGGATCCTATTCTCGTCTATCTTTGCTCTAGTCAATAATTTAAAAAAAACAATACACCTCAGATAGGTACGTATGAAGTTTAAAGAAAATCGGTTTAGCCGTTTAAGCGCAGACAGACAGACAGATTCAATTGACAGACCAACTTTTTTAGTTTTCTCTATAATGACAATATCAAAATCCATCAAATCCTAAAAGCAGATTTTTTACGATCTAACAATATTTGCATCATATTACAAATATACATATGTACCTACATAAGCAAAAATCGAACTAACTATATGTGCCCATATAGAATTGCACTACAGTATGATTTTATACAAATATTTCTATCCAAGGAAAAACAAAATCAACTTTTTTCCCTTTCCGCAAAAAAAGGTACCCATATATTCAAATTTCTCATACTAAGAAACAAACGTGAATACATATTATCATTTTTTGGTTTATCATCGAATAGGCAGAAAAGAATAAAAAAAATATCTACAATTTGAAAGTAAATCAAAGAGAACGTAAGAAGGCTTTCCAAATTCCAAGTCAAAAGTCGGAGAATAAGTGATTTTCGAAATTGAGAGAGAAAATTTTTCTGTAGTGTGAATATCTTGAACTAAAATCGTCCACGCTAAAAATTCTCGGTTTATGTCCTAGGTAAAACCGTGAAAAAGTGTTTTACAAAATGCAATTGTACTCAGAAAATAGTCCGAAAATATTTGATTTGACCATTCTAACAGTTAGATGGTATGTCCCCATATTTTTTTAAACATTTTTTTACCAGAAAATATTGCAAATTCTTTACGAAAAACAGTGTTGAATTTGGAGAATTTTACAGTTCTTTAAACGCACATACACTCCATTTCATAACTATATCACCACCCCTATTTTTGCATTTCTTTTAGATTAAAATATTTTTTTTTGTAAATAACGGTTATCACCTGAAAGGGTAACCGGAATGCAAACAATTTTATGAAAATTAGAAAAGTTCCGTCATCATTTCTAAGAGAAAAGACAAAAAAACAGTTTTTTTCATTTTTCATAACTATATCACCATTTCGGTTTTAATTGGATAAAATTTTGTTAGACCTTAAAAACATATAATTTTTGAATGATAAGTGAT
The DNA here is from genome assembly GCA_949716465.1 of Chalcosyrphus nemorum. Lineage (NCBI taxonomy): Eukaryota > Metazoa > Arthropoda > Insecta > Diptera > Syrphidae > Chalcosyrphus > Chalcosyrphus nemorum. The sequence goes on from OX454333.1 coordinate 70,333,556, forward strand.
TAGTGGGACTTCCTTTGTTTTCCCCTAAAGTCAAAATTCAATTTGGCGTATTATCACCTAAGTTTTTTAACCCATTGTGATGGATTGTGGCCCAGAAGCATTTATGGCTTATTTTAAGTCAGCCACGCTGCTAAACTGCCCATTTTTGGCGTAAAATTTTCGCGTCAGTAAGCCTTACAGATTTTCTATCGGGTTTTGATCTGATGAGCAAGTAAGCCGTTGAAAAACTTTGATTTTATGCTGATCGAGCCACGATTTGGTTGCTCTGCTGGAGTAAATCTAGCTGAAACACCAATTCCGTGTTTTGATTATTTACCAAAAATGGTAGAATTTGAGTTTCAAGACACCAACACACTCATCGCTATTCATTCCAGTGGATGGGAAGGCTGATCGTAATGCTCCCGCTGAAGAAAACCACCCGCTAATTCCCGCTAGAAACACCCGTTTCTAATTTTCATAAAATTGTTTGCATTCCGGTTACCCTTTCAGGTGATAACCGTTATTTACAAAAAAAATCATTTTAATCGTAAAGAATTGCAAAAACAGGGGTGGTGATATAGTTATGAAATGGAGTGTATATCCAAAACAAGGACAAAATTTAAAATTCTATCTCGAACAGAACTTCGATTCGTTCACTACCTTTCCAATAACACCAAAAAAATATCAAATTTATACTGTTTACTGCCTGAAGTTTTGTTTTGAAAATTGCTGTTTTTCGTAAAAAACACGAAAGTTGTCTGAGTATATTTTAAATAAAACAACAACAAAACAATTTTTCAAAATTCGGGCTGGAACAAAACTTAGATTAAATACCATTCTTTAATATGCCATAATAAACGTTGCAATCGGTTCACTATTGTCCGAATTGCGTTGTTTTGAAAATGCACAATTTTCACTTTTTGCTCAAATTCTGGGTGGAGGCCTCAAATAGTAAATTGAGTTGTTGTGATGCGATTTCTGCTACGATTGGGAGAATTTATTCTGCGCTGCGTAGCTTAAGATGCTCTTCCAATTTTCTTCTTCCCAACATCAAAATGCGTTTAGTTAAAAGCCTTATTATGCCCTTCTTTATTTTTAATTGTTCTATTTTTCCCTCTCTGGATTACGAATGCAAACATAGAATAAATGTAGCATTCAACGACTGTATACGATTTATTCATAACATTCCAAGATATGCTAGTGTCTCGCACCTGAAAACATCTCTACTAGGAATATACATTGATGACTATTTTGATTATCGCAACCTGTTAAGAATGCATGCCATTATTCATAATGACTGTCCTATGTACTTAAACGAAATGCTGCGATTTGCACAATCCAGTAGAGGTCTACGTTTAATTTTGCCCAGATTCACAAGGGGTCACAAGGGATCTGAAGCTAGGAGAATTAGAGACATATTTCTGGACGGACTCGGAGATCGTGTTGGCCTGGATAAATGCGGAAGCATCTAACTATCATCGTTTCATAGCCAATCGGGTAAGAGCAATCAGAAGCACGACCTCTCCTCAGCAGTGGCGTCATGTGCCTACGAAACAGAATCCGGCAGACATAGTTTCAAGAGGGATATTGGCTTCGAAGCTAAAGGATTGTAACATGTAGTGGGAGAACACTTGGCCAGGCAAAAAAGAGTAACAAAAGCCAACGATTCAGCGACCATCTTTCCATTTACGAACTTGACGATGCCACTCAAGTAATAATGAGGGAAATGCAACATCAAGAGTTCAAGGAGGAGCTGGAGCATCTGTCGAAAGGAAAATGCGTAAGCTGTCAAAGTCCACTGAGTAGTCTATCGCCATTTTTGGATGGGGAAGGAGTTCTTCGCGTAGGAGGACGCTTACAAGCAGCCGATCTAGATTACGATGCCAAGCATCCCATTGGATTATGGGAGGCTGCCGTGAAATCGGCTAAGCATTTTCTGAAACGCAACCTTCTTTCTCCTAATCTAACATACGAAGAACTTGAAACGTTGATCGAAATAGAAGCTATACTAAATTCCAGACCGCTGACTCCCTTGTCATCTGATCCAAACAATCTTACGGCCCTAACACCCGGCTACGCACCCAGATCACACAAAACAGGGGGATGAAAAAAAAAGAAAAGCCACGTTTTATTTTATAATAATTTATTTTCTTAATGTGACTGTACTCACCGCCAGTTTATTTCAAGAAGGAAGAAAAAGGCGTGCAAATTACCTTTTGACAGGCGGACAAATGACAATAAAAAAGATGGCCGTGCAAAAAAGAGATGGCTTAGAGTTTTGCAAAGTAACATCTGTTGAGAAATAGTGCTCAAATCTATTACATTATTTCCTACCTGAACATTGGGCGAGTTCCCAACACCTCGCTAGCCTAGCTGCTAGATTGGAAAAAACACCCTAGAAGATGAAACGCACAGCTAGAGTTAGAAAGTAATAAAAAAATACACCACATGTCCTGTTTACATGAGCAGATTGTGAGATTGGATTGGGAACGAATTGGGTTTCAATCTGGGTTGGATCGAGTTCAAAATTGATTGAAATCGTGTAATATACAGCACTTTTCCTTTATGTGCAGAGGTGCTTTTGCCAAACAATTAACCCTTATTAGTTATAATAGTTTTATGACCTTACAGTATATCTCATTCGTGTAGAAATACAACCCCTTTTTGTTTTCTGATGCCACACCGATTAATTTCATTATTTGCCTGCCAAACTCGATCTTTCTATACTCCTATCCTTCGATCCTTGAATTTCATCAACATTTCAAATCGATCCCAAAACATTTTATAATCAGATCGATTCAATTAAGTTCAAAATCGATTCCCTCATATAAACGGAGCAATACAGACGTTTTTATTTTTCCGTAAAAGAAAAAACATACAACATACATAAATTGCCACATACATAAGAATCGCCACTTTTACCACACTTAACAATTAAGAAAAGCACATAAAATATGGAAATACATATTGCAATTTACAAATTCACAAACTTTTTGACAACAAAAGGCGAAAATGCAGACAGCTGTTGTTTGTTTTGATTTCATTAGTTGATTTACTACATTTTATGCAAGTACTAATTGGTTTACTACTTTGCAGCGAAGGTCTTCGTCGCTAGGATCTTCTATAATCTAGTCAAATTTTGGTCCTAGAGGCCGCTAGATTCTCTAGGACGAAATCTGTCATCCCGGTGCAAAAGTATTCTAGCAGCTAGATTGGAAAAACACCCTAGAAGATGAAACGCACAGCTAGAGTTAGAAAGTACTAAAAAAATACACCAGTGTCCTTCAATTAAGTTCACAATCGATTCCCTCATATAAACGGGGCAATACAGACGTTTTTATTTTTCCGTAAAATAAAAAACATAGAACATACATAAATTGCCACACACATAAGAATCGCCACTTTTACCACACTTTACAATTAAGAAGAGCACATTTCACAAACTTTTTGACAACAAAAGGCGAAAATGCAGACAGGTGTTATTTGTTTTGATTTCTTTAGTTGATTTACTACGTTTTATGCAAGTACTAATTGGGTTTACTACTTTGCAGCGAAGGTCTTCAGGCCCCGACCCATAGAATCCGTCGACGTCAATCCGTTTTACGTTGACGTTGAAGTTGACGTATTGCCGGATAGAACAGTCCCATAGAATCCGTCACAACCGTCAGCTGATTGTCAAAGGCGATGACAGTTTCTTTAATTCTCTCTCTGCTTCCACCAATGAAAATGCGTACTCTCAATTTTCTTGTGCGTGAACTTCAATATGTGAATGTGTGAACTTAAATACGTGAATGTGTGAACTGACAACGGATCGACGGATTGAAAAAGTAGAAAGTAAACCTACTTTGTCCGTCGAAGTTCATCTATCCGTTGGTTATGGGCCGCCTCCCATAAGGTTGTGTGTATTTTATCGAGCTGTCAGTTAACGTCGACGGAACAGCGGATCGACGGATTCTATGGGTTGGGCACTTTCGTCGCTAGGATCTTCTATAATCTAGTCAAATTTTGGTCCTAGAGGCCGCTAGATTCTCTAGGACGAAATCTGTCATCCCGGTGCAGCTAGATTAGCGAGGTGTTGGGAACTCGCCCATTTAGATTAGATTTTTTTTTTTTAGATTAGATTAGATTTATTTATCACTTAATAATACAATATTCATAATAATAAATTTTACAATTATTAAAAGATTTCATTTGGCACTCTATATTTGTTTATACATAAGTAGTAAAATAGAGTTGAGCAATTCAGACATTTCAAAAAAAGATAATTCAATTTGGGTGGGGTGACCCTTAAGTAAAGTAATTACTTAATTAATAAGAGATTACATGATGATTATTTAATAGAAAAGTTATACTTTATAACATCAAATATTGAAGCTAATTTGAAGAACTCAAGATACAAATTAAACCAGATAGTCAGAAAGAATAGTTTCTACTTCATTGAAATTAAGACTGAGAAGCCAATTTTTTACTAATTTAAGAAATGTTCCAGGTACAGTTATTGTTCTAATGGACATAGGAATTTTATTGAATATATAGTGAGATGAAATATGATAAAAATTACGATAAGCAGTTGTGTGAAAAACAGGCAAAGATACAGTGTTAGAAAAGTTTCCACGTAGATTATAATTTGAAATTAAACGGAAATTACGATTACCAGATTTCATAAAAAAACACTTTAATACTTTAAAACAATACAAATGACGAACAGGAAGAATTTTAAGGTCAAAGAATAGAGGGTAACTAGGATGTCGCACTGGTTTACGGCATAATTTACGTAGGGCATACTTCTGTAAGATCAATAGAGAGTTTACTTTATTCTTAAAAGTACCACCCCAGCAGGTAATACCATATTGCAATTTTGAGTGGAAAATACCATAATAAATAGTTTTTAATAATGTATTTGAACAGACGGTACGTAAATAGAAAAAATGCCTTAGTGTAGAACGAAAATAAGACCTAAGAGTTTCTATATGTTTTGAGAAGGACATTTTTGAGTCAATGATAAGGCCCAGATATTTAAATTCATTCACGGTCTCGATCAAGAAGCAATTATCACTACAGTTTTGGTTGTCATTGTAGGTAGGAGAAGTTGGACTGGACCTACATTTGCAAATATTTAGTTTGAATTTCTGGCATTCCTGTGAATGAAAGTATAGATTAACTTCAGGATCAGGTGAAGTCGACAAACTAAAAAACATAATCCTTGTTTTGGCACTTAAGACCAAGTTGTGTTGAGAGAACCAGATTCTTAGGAGATTAAGTTATGTCTACAAGCAAGTTAAGACGACTTTGTGAACCATACGAGAAGGCAACATCATCCGCAAAAGCAGTTGGCGTGCCTTTAAAATCAAGTGAAAAAAGAGAGTTAATATATATAAGGAAGAGAATTGGACCTAAGACAGAGCCTTGAGGTACCCCCAAGTTTAAAGTCAACAGATCGCTTCTAACTTCCTCAATCTTTACTCTTTGTGCCCTGTCTTTCAGATATGATCTAAACCATTCTAACATGAAACCGCGAATTCCTGCTTTATTCAGTTTATCGAGAAGAATGTTGTGATCGACCATATCGAACGCTTTAGTAATATCAATAAACAGACTTGCAGTAGTCTTCTTATTATCAAGATTAGACATCACTTTACTGCAAAAGTTTAGAAGTGCATCCTCGGTGGATTTACCTTTCAGGAAGCCAAATTGTGCTGAGTTAAAAAACTTATTTTTTAGAAGATGACTCATTAACCTATTTTTAATAAGTTTCTCAAAAATTTTGCTTATAGTTGGGAGAAGAGAAGTAGGTCTATAGTTACATAATTCTATAGTAGAGCCCTTTTTGAATATCGGTATAACACCTGCACACTTAAGCTCTTCTGGGAAAACCCCCTCAAAAATACAGCGATTGAAAATGTGAGACAGCACGTCAATTAAGTAGCATGCTACATTTTTAATAGACTTACTGGAAATACCATCAGGACCACATGAGTTAGTATTTTTTATAGTACCAATTTCTTTTAAGACTTCAAGTGGAGTTATTGGTATAAAAACAAAACTGTTACAAAGAATTTGGTCCCCAGTTGACATACAGGTGCGACAAGAAGGCAGTATAGGTTCTTGTTGTAAGATGGTAGCTATATTAGGAAAATATTCATTAAAAGCATCCGCAATTAGAAGCTTGTCGGAAACAACACAATCATCAACACGAATAACACTAGGTTTTTTTAAGGTTACATTTTTATTAAGAATAGTGTTGACTAGTTGCCATTCATTTTTTAAGTTACCTTTAGCAGAGCTGAATTGATTCCGGTAGTAATTATCCCGACAAATTGGTATATCTCTTTTTAGTTCTGCGCACATTTTTTTGTATTTGTTTTTATACCCTATCCTAAGGGTATATTAAGTTTGATACATAGTTTGTAACATAGAGAAATATTGCAGATAGACCCAATAAAGTATATATATAAATGATCAGCATCACTAGCCGAGTCGATTGAGCTATGTTTGAACCTTAGATTACTAGGGCTCTTATGGCATTTAATTCTTAGTTTGTTCTTAGCCTTGACTTTTTTCAATAAGGACCTAGAAATCCAAGGTTTAAGTCTTCTAAGTGAACTTTTAGGACATACAGCTAAAGAACAAGATAACATATGGTTCTTTAGAGAATTGATGAACAATTTATAGGATGTTAAAGCATCAGTGTACAAATAAACATCGTCCCAAAACTCAACAGAAAGTTTATGTTTAAGTCTGTTATAATCAATCTTCACTATCCTGCTTGCATTCTTGCAATTAGTACTATTTGACTTGGTATTGGAATAGCCAAATAGGAACCCTGTCATAGTGTGATCAGTAATCATAAAATCTAAGACGCATTTTTTACAATTACTGATGGTACCATTTTTAAACCGGCCATAAATATAATCTAAACAACTACCTGAGACAAGTCTAGTGGGTTCATTGACAAAGCTCATCAGGCCATGTGAAGCTAATAATGCCATGTAACTCGAAACAGTTTCACTATTTTCAAGAATATTGATATTGAAATCTCCTAATATAATTAAATTTTTTGATTTTTCATTATCTAAAAAACAAGCAAATTCTTCTATAAACTTAACAACATTAAATGCATGCAATCTATAAACACATATAAAGACATAGATCTCACTGTTAATATTAATGGAAACCTTTAATACATCAGCACACAAAAAATCAACATAGACGACTTCGTGAATGAAATACTTTTCTTTTTTTTTAATAAAACAACCCACACCTCCTGCAGCGTAATTTTCATTAGTGTTAGCATAAAACTTAAAGCCAGGCATATAATAATCATCCTTCATTCCCATAAATCCAAATTTCGGACACAAAAACAATATCTGGAACACACAAAAAAGAATCAACATGGGTAACAAGAGCAGTAAAATTTTCTCTTAGACTTCTGACATTCTGGTGTACAATAAAGAATTTGCTTTTGTTACAAGAAGCATCAGTAACATCAATATCACAGTTGGAGCTACTAAGATTAAGAGAGGGAAAGTCATCGAAAAGATCATTGACATCTATCATTGTAAATAGAAATAAAGAATGTAAAAGAGAAGCACTAAATCAGTGCAAGATCACTAAAAGACGATCGAAAAGATTTAATCGAGATGACTTTTCCTCCTTCAACCTTCCTAATAAGAATTCTATTGTTCTTGTTTTCTGTTTGAAGCAAATTAAGTTGCTGAAGGAAACGATGGTTAGTTTCTTCTAAGTTAGAAACCTTCTGGAGAATCAACTGAAGGGTGTTTCCATTTTCACTGTCATCGCATTTATTTGGCAAGGAAGCTGATGCTTTTGTAATGTGTCTTCCAGCTTGGTTTCTATTGTCGTCAGTGGGAAGCAGTGTGTTGTTATTGTTGGTATTTGACGTTGGTACAGCTGATAGCGGCAAGTGAAGACGACGTCTAAGCACCGCACAACTGCCGCAACGAAAAGCATTTCCACTAGTTTTAATGTATTCAGCATCTTGTTCTGTGATATTCACACAAGAATAATGGAAAAAAAAGCGAACAGTCGTTACAACTTATTTTGGACGAACAATTTCTATCTATTTTTTGTAAACACTCGGAACAATTCATTATGAAAAGTATAGGTAGGTAATTAAATAAAGTTCAAGAATCTATGATGCGCACCCCACGACAATCCAGAGAGAACATTGCCGGCCGCCTTGCAGCATCGGCTGTAAGATAAACTAGAACTATATATATACAAGTATGTTGTAGAATGATTCTTAAAAATGCATTATACAATTCAATTCATAGCCATTTAAAGTTAATGTAAATAACAATCATTGCTTATAGTATTGTAATAAATATAATGATAAGTAAGCGATAATTCGAAAAGATCATTGCAATATAAAATCCATGAAAATGTCTATGTACATGTTTACGTTTGTTCGTTGGGATAGGTGATGAATTTAAGATTGAGCATTAACATTTAAATTACTTTATTAGTGATTATAAGTGAGTTAATATGCAAAGCTTAGCAATTGGACGCGTTATTACTCCATTTTGAGTTTTGATTTCGACAACGCGAACATGGTTATCCGATCCAGGATAAACTTTCACAATGCGACCTAGACGCCACTCATTTGGGGGAAGATTTTCATCCCTGACGACAACCAAATCGTTCAAAGATACATCGCGTTGGGGGTGTTTCCATTTGTACCTTTTGTTAAGATCTCGAAGGTATTCGTCTTTCCATCTGCGGCAGAATTGATGGTGTAAAAGCTTAACTCGTTCCCACCGTTTTACATAACTAAGAGATTTTTCGTCGGAAGCAGCTTCTAAAGGAGTTAACAGTGGTCCACCGCGAAGAAAGTGACCCGGGGTCAATGGAGGAATAACAGATACGTTTTCCGACACAGGAGAAATGGGCCGAGAGTTAAGACAACTTTCTATTCTTGCGAGAAGAGTGGAGAATTCTTCGAAAGTGAATTTATGTGTTCCGGCTACCTTTTTAAAATGAAACTTGAAGCTTTTGACACCAGCTTACTATAGTCCGCCCATATGTGGGGCACCTGGTGGAATTAATTTCCATTCCAGGTTTTGATCGGAGTATCGCTTTGCTACATCGATGGATAGAGATTTTATAAAGTGCTTGAAATCGTTGGAGATTAACTTACTTCAAGGAGTTGTTTGATGACGTTTTCATGGATGCGTCGAACACAACTCTTAGCTTGGTAGTGCTACTATCGGATTTTAAAACACCATGGTGCGGAAGGAAGTAGTAAGGTGACCTAATGCTGTTTATGTCTACTTCTCTCATGTGTCCCAATTGGAGATATTCCTGCATGAAACTTGCATATTGATTTTTGAGCTGATCGTCCTTGCTTAGTCTTTTTTCCAAGGCCCAAAATCTTCTCAGGGCTATCTCCTTAGATTCACCTAATTCTGACGGCTGACGTGAGAAAGGCGAACTAACGATAAACCTTCCACTGTTTGTGTCGCGCCGGAAGGATTTGTCAAAGTGGCTTACACATTTTTGATCCGCTGGTGTGATGTTACTCGTGTCTTCTCCAATTTCCTCCAAACGCCAGAACTTCTCGATGATTTCATTTAAAGGCTCTTCTTCAGTACATATTCCACAAGTGGCCGTTGTAGCGATATATCGGCTGACCTTTCCAGATATAATCCAGCCGAGCATTGTGTTTTGTAGTATTGGCAAATCCTCTTGAAGTTTAATTTGTCCTACTGCGAGCAGCTCATGGTAGAACTCGGCACCCAATAGCAAATCTATTTCATCCGCTCGATTAAACTCTGGATCTGCTAGCTTTATATTCTTTGGTATTTTCCATGATGAAATGTCCAATGGTTGATAAGGCTGCGGAGCAATAATGTCCTTGAGCACAAACGCTTCCACCCTCGAGGGTGGAATAGTTACTTATAGAAGATTCAATTTTTACATTTACTCGGTGGGTTGTTTTGTGCTTCCTTTGGCCTACACCTTCTATGATCAGAGAATCTAGCTCAGGCATCAGATTTAGAGCTCGAACTACTCTGCGGCTGATGAGATTGACCTGAGAACCAGAGTTCAATAATGCTCGACAATACATAGCCTTTTGATTAGGTCCGACAATCGTAACCTTTGCAGTTCCCAGTAAAATCAACGCCCGCTGTAGCGGCTTGTTTGATAACGTGCTTTCCACTGTGCTGGAAGATGTAGATGCAGTTGTTGGTCTTATTGTTGTGGGGATTTTGGCATCCCCTGAAGTTTTAGATAAATTTGTACTATCTGCTTCTTGAAGCAGCAGCGTGTTATGTTTCTTCCGGCACTTTAAACAACTACCAGAGTTACTATTAGTTGAAAAGTGCCCGGACCTCAAGCAGTTGACACAGAGACCACTTTGCTTGACCAAGATCATTCGTTTTGACGATGGTAGATCTAAAAATTGCTGACATTTGTACAGAGGATGATTGCCCTTGCATGCTGAGCAATTTGTCTGATGAGATGTCACTGCCGATGACGTCTTAAAGGTTGCCTTGTTGGATTGATACTCCAGCGTTTTATCCTTATTTCCTAGTGCTTCAAGCCACTGGAACCGATTTTCGAGAAATATTAAAATTTTTTTGAATGATGGTAGCTGTCGAGGGTGGTCGAGCGATTGCACGTAAAGTGTATGGGTATCCTTATCTAACTTTTTTAGAAACAGATGAAGCAAAATCGGATCCCAGGTGTTCGTATCCACCCTTAAACCTTGCAACCCCAGCAAACTTTCTTGTATGGTATCATGAAAGCTTCGAATGGATCTAGCATTCCCAGCTTGTGCATTTGGATGGGACAACAGTTTTGATATCCAAGATGAAACTAATAATCGAGGATTATCGTACCGTTCAGTTATTATTTTCCATGCTTCTCCGCTTCCCCTTTTAGACTTGATTTCAGAAACCACATTTTTTGGCCATCTGACATTTGTTGGTTATGGATCATTTCAATGTATGAATCCATAAATTCCTGCCATTTAAGATAATTACCGTCAAATTTTGGCAATTCTATCTTTGGCATTTTCATTGTTGTCTGCGTAACCAATGCACATTCTGTTCAATCAGGTGCCCAGAATTGATATAGTGTATATTGCTGATTGACTGCTTGATCAAGCATAAACATAGTTCATTTTTGCGTAGACAGCGACGAGGTAAACATATCAAGCATATAATTTTTTTTTTTTTTTTTCAAGATGGAGGATAAAAAAATTGTTTTGGAATTTATAGAAGTTAACCGTTCCTTACCGGCGTTGTGGAACTAAGTATAGTGAGGGATAAGAGAAGGCGATAGGACTATGAAGCACTACGACCCAAGAAGATCTTTTGTGCTATTCCCTAGCAGGTTTAAATATATTTTTATTTTTTTTTCTATGGTTCAGCTGAAGTCGAGTTCATTTATGAACCAAAGACATCTACAGCTGAAGCTGAGGAGACATCAGAGGGAGATGTGAAGCCTTTGTTAAAGTACTTAAGTCTCAGCCGAGATTTTCTTAACTTAGCATTTTCTCATAGAGAGGATATCTTTTCTTCTCTTTTTTGAGAAGTTTATGAATTGTTTGGAGTGTTTTAAGCCATTTTGAGAGTCCCAGTAGGAGAGCGATTCTTGTCGTTCCCATCTGCTGAGCTCTATTTAGATCTGATTAGTTTGTGGGTCACAAAAAGGTTCAGAACCAATTAAAGGAGCCTGAGCCCCTTGTCTGGCAATCTGGCAATCATCGACGGCTTCGTTGCCAGGGATGCCCCTTTGTTTACGGAGCCAAGTTAGTGTGATATTATTGTGTGCAGCAAGCTGCAAGATGGCTTGAAGACAGTTCCAAACTAGCTTAGATTCAAAGTTATAGGAGTTAAGAGCCTTGAGTGCTGCTCGGCTGTCTGAATGAATGTTGATATGAGATCTTGGAGGTTTCTTCGACTGCATTCTCTGGCACAGAGCTCGATAAAGTGGACCTCTGCCTGAGAGATACTGGTTGTTTGTCCTAGAGGAACAGATAATTTGTAGTTTGAACCAAGATTCCAGCTCCAGACCCACATGACACTTTACATTTAATTTTACTTATATAAATTTAATTCTTAAAAACCGCACGTAATCTCACTCAGCAATAACTTTAAAATGAATGATTGAAGCCTCATGCTTGATGTGTATATTTTCAAGGTCAAAAAGAATTTACTAATACACTCTCGCATGCTTGAAGAGTTTTTGATCAGTGTAAATGCCGCTTGACTCTGAAAATAAAATCATCTTAAATAAAGTTTATTTTCGATCTTATACATACGTGCATAATTGTATTATATTACTTTATTTAAGAATATATGTATTTGGCTAACATTGTACCAAAATATCTCGAAGAAATAAAGCTTTACCCACCGGAACGTTGGCAAACAAAACCTGAAAAACCTCCAGGAGTAAAATAAAGATAGAATTACAATTATTTTTCTGATTAATTCAACCGTACGAACAAATAATTTTCTGCATAGGGAAATCCGTTTAAAACATTTTTCAAACACAAAGGCTTGGATGACTGGATCAATCTGGAGTACCATAATGAGCCAACTTAATGCGAAATTTAGAGTGAACGGTAGTAAAATATTACTTTTGGTTGACTATGCAGCATGTCACAATTTTGGATGATGACACAGGCTGAGTTCTTAATAAGCATCACTGCCTTTTTGATGCGATGAAATGATTCTTTTATTTTGCGATGCATCACGATGCTTTAATTTTGTTTACGTTTTCGAACGGCTCCAAAAAGTTTCTGCCAATAGTGTTCATGGAGTATGTCGAAATACTCAAAGTAGGTTGTTGCTTCTTCTGGCGATTTACTTACTTACTTACGAATTTGGCGATGCCTCCATTTCTGGCGTCAACTTAAATCAAATGCCAAATTTCATCGCATCACGATAATCTATGGTACGTCGGTTTTTATATTGCATTTTAGAACGCAATGCATCGTATCATTGCCATATGTTTGCAAGTAAGAACGATTTGCATTGTTCTATATCCTACAAATGAATCCATTTTGATTGCATTAAGGCATCGCAATACGACAATGAAGAGGTGTCATTATCAGATATTAAAGGACAAGTTACACTTGCAAAATCTTGTTTTTCTGGGCTTTAAAGGCAATCATAATAATATTCTATCTCAAAATATTAGTGCAACTCATTATATATGTACATACTAATCAAATATAATACTCTCATCATCCAAGTTCTGCTGCATGACGCAGAGTACTTTTCTTCAAAATCTTATGACGATGTCCTCGAATACATTAAGATAAAGGATCAATGAGTGACTTCTAGTTCTGTCTACATCGAAGGCGAGGGGAACAGAATTTTCAATGCGAAATTATGCACACTATATTATGACATCAACTTGGCAAGAGGTTAAGTATAGCAACTAATGTAAAAGTGAACCACATAAAACTAATAGAACCCAACCACTCTACTAGCCAATTCCTCGGATCAACCCTGGATAGACGGGTCAACAGTTAAGTACATAAAGTAATAATTAGTTTAAAGGCTGTTAATTATTATATACCATCCAACATGTCATAGTAAATAGAAAGCAAAATTTAAACCTCTCTATATCATTCGGGCCAAATTTAACGTATGCCCAACGCTTAGTACAGAAAAAAACAGAAAACCAAAACGAATGCGAATGCGAATGCGAATGCATTCACAAAATAGTGTCAAAAATCACACAAACCATTTGATCAGTACCGGAAAACGGTTCGATTTCCATTCAAAACTGGCTCAATTGCCAGTAACGCTGCCACAATAGCTGTTGAATTTTTATGACGCGGAATACATTAAACCCATGTATACACTACCCGCAGGCAAACTCTGCGTCAACCCAAATATGACTACATTACGACAAGATAACAAAACCCGATAGCTTCCAAAACAAAAAAAAAAAACTCAAGCAAGAGATAGAAAGGTTTTAAAAACTCCGTTTACAATACAAAAAAAAGTCTCTCACTCAATATTTATTTATGCATTGAAAAATCAAAAGCAGAAAAACTTTCCGCCAAACTTTCCCGGAAAAACCATCTACCGATCGAAAATAATAGGGGATGCTTCCCAGCCACCATATACCAAACCCAATCCTTTGTACAAGGACGAGATTTTTTTTTTTTTCGCCCAAATTGAAAAATCTGAGATGAGCGAATGAGTAGAGTGCACAGAAAAAAAAGAAGAGAAAAAGGATAAAGGAAGAGGAAGACTATACTTTAACGTTGGCGGAAATACGGGCCACAGCGTTTGTCGCGTCCTCTGTTCCTGGCATCACCTCGAATGGGTGTGGGAGCATGGGGTACATGTTGAATACGTTCGATTTCGCTATTCATTGTAGAGTCAAGTGTTCAATTCGCATTTAAGTAAAATGGAGTAGAAGATAAACTCGCGCGCGGATTACGAGAACCGAATAATGAATACGAAGGAGCAGAAGATTGAAAATTCTTTTCCCATCCACTTGAAGTCATCTGCGTACCCTTGGCAAAATATTGCGAATGATGTCATCGATTCGAAAGGAGCCGTATCGTATCGTCGTCTTCGTGTTAAGAGTTGACGCTCTAATTCAGGTTTGTTGTGATAGTATCTTTCGATGTTAGAGGTATGCTTAAAATGTTTGTTCTTTGTATTTGCTACATTTTACTCCCTCTCCAGATGCGCTGTATCAGATGAAAAGATTCTTGAATTAATTTCTATAGGACTTTTGAATTCTTTTTGTATCTTAGGAAAATGATTGGTAATTATGGAACTCGTTAAGGCAACATGAGCTTTCCATACCTGTAATTAAAATGATTTTCTCTATCCAAACCAGAAGTGTGTGAGAATCCATCTCAATCACCCTTTCGAGGTCGCATTTCCAATCCGAAGCTCCTGGGGTAACCATCGAATTCCTCAAACATCCTCCTCACTAGATTGGTACTCTGACGGGTCGAGGATGTCGAGCAAGTCTGGAGCTGAAATCTCTGGCCCAAACTTCAAACTATATATATATGTATAGGTACATCATGTCGCAAAAGTCTACATACGATTTCATATAATTTCGGATCGCTTACTATCATATGCAGACTTTTGCGACATCCGTTCTGTACTTTGTTGGGTAATTTTTCCCTTTACAAAGGGTACGTGAGCGAATGTTACTATATTTAGTTGTTAATGAATATTATATAGAGTATCCTGCATAAGCAGAACTCCCAGTTTCACATTCAAATTAACACTGTAGAATAATCGAGTAATTTCGCTTCGTATGTAGACTTTTGTGACATGGTTTATATATTCCTCTAGGACAAAAAACCACAATCTTTCAGGCAGAGATCCTCGCTATCGAGCTCTGTGTCAGAAAATGTTTTAGAAGAAGCCTACGTAGATCACGTCTCAACATACTTTCAGATAGCCAGGCAGCTCTCAAGGTACTCAGATCTTTTATAATGTGGGTCCCTGGGTACAGGGGCATTTCTGGCAACGAAGCTGCAGATGAGCCTGCCAGACAGGGTGTTCAGGCTCCATTCATTGATCCTGAACTATTTTGCGGTTTCAGAACTAACCAGATAAGGATAGAGCTCAATAGATGGGAACATTAAGAAATGCGCAAAATTAAAAACGAAATTAAAACATGCATCAACTTATCCAAAAATAGAACAAAAGACATCCTTTCCATGAGAAAGTACAAAGTCAAATCAACTCACTGTCTTCCGAACTGGAAGTGCTCCCTCAATTATCAGCTCAAGAAAATTATCCGTGTGCAGTCGGACACGTGTCGCTTATGTCTTGAAGACACTGACAAAGCCCCCCACATATTGTACATACATAGCTCGACTTAAGTACTTTAACAAAGTACAAAGTTCCTCTGCTTCAGCTCAAACTGCCTTTATCTTTATAAATGAGGTAGATTTAAACTAGGCATCAGAACATTCAATCTTTAAGGGAATAGCACAAAAGATCTACCCAGGTCGCAGTGCTTCTTAAGCTTATCACCTCCTCTTATCCCTTACTAACCTTACCGTTCATTACCGAATTCATAGTTTTTTTTTCTTTTCCTTACAATTTGTAAAAGCATTGTCTAAATAACTATAATAATTACACGGTATCATTCCTTAAAGCCAAAGCTTCGAACAAATTAAAGCTTCTTTCCTCGATTCTCGATTCAGCAACGAGCAGAGCACTTTGACCCAAGTTAACCCTCAAGAAAACAAGGGTTTTCAAAATTAGGCCTTACACAGGCTAACTCTTTCCATGCTGGGATGTCAAATATCTGAACAAAAATACTATGACAGGTTAACAAGACTTATGTGTCATCTGTCAAAAAATTCATAGACAAAATAGTTTCTCTAAATAAATCACACTCTATTAATGTTCCCTAAAATGTGGGTGCCGTGGCTCAGTGGTAAGTGCGTTGGACAACTGCGCAATGGGATCCAAGTTCGAATCCATAAAAATACCGTCAAAAGTTTTTTCACAGCCCCACCTCTTACGAGTCTCTGACAAACATTCAAGGGTATTACTGTGATGAGAAAGCTTTTCAAAACCCCCTGCCCTTCGGATAAGGCATAAAACAGAAGGTCCCTTCTGTACGTGCAAAAATGTATACCACGCACAACATGTACTGTTGTGAGAAGCTAGGCCTTGGTCGTCTATGAGCTGCTTACGGCCTATTTCTTATTTATATATCTTTTTATACCCTATCCTTAGTTTGATACATAGTTTGTAAAATAGAGAAATATTGCAGACAGACCCAATAAAGTATATATGTATATATAAATGATAGGTATCAATAGTCCGTCTGTCAGTCTGTCTGTCACCAGTTTTTGGGCCTTAAATTTTGAGCTAGGACTATGAAACTTGGTATGCGAGGTCTTTGGACTTCGGGACAGAACAATGTTAACACCCACTTTTCGAAAAATTAATTTTCTTCAGTATTTTTGTATGAAACTCGGAAAAACTTACTTAAGAAAATATATAGAGATTTCTTTACTCTTCAAATCTTCCATGCATTGTACATGACCACGCCTACTTTTTAGGGGCGGTTTTCTTAAAAAAATAAAAACAGTTTTTCGCCATTTTCGTTAGAAAAATGTCACTTCGTAGTGATATATGTTGCAAAAATTTCAAAATCCGCCAACTACCATACCCACTCAACATCAAGAAAACCATCTACTTGTATATAATAAGAAAAAATAATAAATATAGCGCAAAACAGGACTTGAATGGTATCCTTTAAGTTATGTATTAGCAATCATATAGGCAATCATACTCGTATAGAACCCACCATTGCATCCAATCAACCATGCCATGCCACATAATAATTTATTTAGCAATAATTAAATTTTCAAAGTTTACGCGCGCCCTCCCAATTGTTCGCACAAAACACAAATTATATGCCCACGCTGCTAATTGCCACCCCGAGTAAAAATCATTTATCACATTCCCCCGAGCACATTGTATGCTCCCTTCACTTCGTTTAATTTTCTTCATTTACCATTTCCCGAAGCGAAAAGATCGCTCCCACACCCACCGGGTTATCCTGTGATTTCCTTTCGATTCAGCATCAGCACTTTCACTATATTTACTTCACCCTACCCTATTAGCTATTCCGCTCCATTTGAAGGAAACGAAGGCGTGCATGCGTATTTTTGTGTATGTGTGTGTGCAGGGCCTTAAAGGAAATATTTACCAAATCTCACGCACATAAGTATATTTTTGTTTATTATTCCGATAACAGGATTCAGCAGGGAATCAGTGTGACTCCACCCGCCTTGCCATAGCCGACGGCCTGTGAGCCATCGACGACAATGTATTGTATTGTACGTAGAGAGAAAGTAGCCAACACCATTGCTGCCGCCCAAACAATTTCGTCTCGACATTGTGAAAGGAATATGAATGTCCTTTCCGGCAAATAGCCATAACCTTCAAGCCTTCTGCCATAGACACATATAGATACACGCATAAGTAGTGCACACAACACGTCCCGCCTGGATGCTTGCCAAAGCCATTTCCTGTTGCCAATTTGGGATTTAGGCGGCTGACTTTCTCCCATGTGAGGCATCATCGAACGTGTGGAATGAGCGAGAATATCAAAAAAAGAAAAGAAAATGAAACTCATGTGTACGAGAAGAAGGATTTCATAATTTTATGAAGCGTACGGGAATCGAATTGATTATTAGATTTTTGGAATGATCGGCGACGGCCGCCACGTTGAGGAGATGGGGTTCTGCTCTAATAAATGTTTTGGTACAAAGCAGTGAATATTCTTTATATGATAGGTATGTACATCTACGTGTGTGAACAACTCTTGTGTGACAACAACTAGTACAAGCACGGGCATGGAGTCGCAGGAACCGTGGTAAAATCACTAGGTGATACACACCACTACAAAACTCTTATGTAAACGTAAAGAGAATACATAACACTGTTTCATGACCGGAGTTATCTTAAAAAGTTTATCCTTGCAGCAAGTAATTGATTGCTACAGTAGCACTTTTGTCATTCAGCAGCTATAGTACTATGGTGAGACATGTGTATACATCGAAAGTATCAAATTCTCATTCAGTCCCATGGCAACTTAGTGCGTAAGCTTTTTAAATGTCACATTCTAAAAGAAGCTTTTACCACAAGTCAGAACCTATGTAAACTTTTCGTTGATCTGGACTGTTTTATTTTCATCGTGTGATCTATATAAATCGGATCCCGTGTGTCAACGTACATACATGTTAAGCAATTTTCCGCTTACTGTTTTTTAGGGAATGGGCTGAACACAAGGGAACATTGCTTTTGATCCACTGTTCCATTGGTAAGGTTTCGGGTGGTAGAATCATTGGTAAATACATATGTATGTCCATAAAAATTATCATGGTCAGAGCCTTGAGCCAACGGTACAGATCATGGACATATATTAGGTAGGAAACATAAAGGTAAAGTGTCCCGCAAGAGTTACCAAGTTCCTAATCTAAGTCGGTGTATATCAGGGAGGCGTCACAAGTCCTAGATTACCTGCTTGATGGAAAAATGACGGTCTCCAAAGTACATCACTTATTCTTTGTTGACGATAGATGGAACCATGATAAGTGAAGATCAAATGCAACCAGCATTTGATTGGTCTTAGTGACTAAGTGATCCGAGAGGACTGCCGGTATTTTTTGACTTTACTGCTGTGAAGCTACTTCTAAAAAATAAATGTTTTCATCTAGGCAGGTACTTTTTTAATAGTCTGGATGAAGTAGGTTCTTGTAACCATCCAAAGGACCTACTCAATTTCTGCAGGGCAATCAAATTCCTTTGGACGGCATGATTTAGAATCTAGATTTCTCTCAGCCATTTAGGACTCGCTAAAGGGATCGGGATAAGCCCATTACTCATAACCTTTCTTACATCTAGCCTAACCTAAATATACCCTTTGGCGTGCGCTGATACAAAAAAAAAAGAGTTTTTTGTAGCGCTTTTGAATACGACGCCAAGATACTTAAACTTTTCGATCCGATCCTTATTAACTACATGTAATACTTTCTGGAAAGATGCGTCCGTTAATTCTTTTCATTTTAAACTTAATTTTCCACGCGTTTACTAACCTATTGAGTCCACGCTGCAGTTTTCTGTAAGGGAGTGGATGCGAACTTCCAAATAAATCTTTTCAAGTCTTAACCTGAGTAAACTCATATCCTTGACCAGTATTACACAACTCAGTTGAATTTAATAAAAGCATTAATTAATTAATTTCGTTGGTAAAATATATTTATTTTTTAATTAAATTTTATTGAACTTAAACAGTCACAAGCAGTTTATTTAATACAATAAAATAATACCGACATACAATCCGAACCAATGTAATGGAAGGAGCTGAAGGATTCATTTAAATATACCCCCAAACAAATTTAAAATTCTCACCGTGTCTACAGATTGTGGCTTAAATACGCAGCTTTTACGTATCTATATACCTGTGGAAGGGGTTCTGTGTTTTTCTTTTAATATTTAATGATCCATTTGTCCGTTACAAAAGAATAATTAAAAAAAAAATCCGAAAATCGAGGACCGAAACCCTGTAAAATGTTTATGGTCAACTGTAAGAAGCCGATAGGCAGATCTGACATTTTAATAAGCGAAATTGATAGACATATGCAATCCGAAGGATAATAACGATAAAAATATGACTGCACATACATTCAGCGGTGATTTATTTACGTGATTGTTGCATAATAAAGGTATAGTGCCTGCCACTGTCGTACGTAAGCAATACCACCTACATTATATGTTAACCGTGTTTATATTTATGTCTAGTAGGTATACAATTTTGGGTGTTAGAGCATATAGATTATACTGGAAAAACCAGGTGATGGTGCATACTGCGACCCTTTTGGATCTATTGTGTTCTGAGGCCCTCTAGAGCAGTGGTTCCAAACCGTGGCAGTAGAACTCTAACAGGGAGGCATGGATACGATTTTCGATACAAAGAATGTATAAATGCTGAGGTTTCAACATTTATTACTAAGGTGTATGATCATTGCAATTGCAACCCATTATTCAAATTGGGGTGAAATTCCAACTGCTGTATCTCGTTGTAAGGTCTGTCGCCATCATGACTTCAGTGTGCTGTAGCGGCTAGTATCAACAAAGACTTAGAAATTTCGATTTGGCGCCTCACATTTGGATTGGTCATTGCCAGAAAGTCAACGCGATTCCATTTAAGCCTACATCAGTAAAGGTTTGTGCTGATTCAAGAAGTGAAGACGAACGACCACAGAAAACACCGTAAGTTCGTTAATTGGGCGCTCGAAATGTCTTCCGAGGTCGCCACTATTATACGACTTAAGTTCACTCGATTATTTTCACTGGGGCTAGGTCAAGTCCTTAGCTTACGATGAGCTCACGGCCAACTTTCGAGAAGCTATTGTCGGAATAATGTCGTACTTATTGGACCGAGCGATCGCTTAAAAAACACAGCCAGCTAAGCTAAGACGGCCATTTGAATGATGTTTTTCCACACATAATGGCATGAATGTAGCTTTAAAATCAATTTTATATCTCACATCGTTGTTGTTTTATTTAATTTTTTTCTTTTCCTATCTTGTAACTAACATATGTCATATTGGAAAAATTGAATAGTTTTCAATATTATAGCAATAATAGCTTGAAATTTAATTCTATAAAATTTCCTTTAAAAAAAACACCATTAACTTCAAATTATTACTTTGCGATACGTAAAACAAGACAATAACAGCCAGCATGTTAAGCTGATTCATCTCCACCACTAACATTACTGTGGATCCAATGAGGCAGAAGCACTTCCACCCGATTATTGGTCCTTGAAACAAATTGCAAACCTCCTTCATATCCGTTCTCCTTCTCGGTTGCTCGTTGTTCGTCGTTTTCCTATAGAAATTGTGTGCAATATATAAATTGTAAACTTTGCTATTGGTATCCTGCGAACGATGAAAGGACATCCATATACGATGCGACGTGATATCCAGTGTTATATTTTGTGGATTTCAATTCCTTTTCCGGATAGATATTGGCCTAATACTACGTTACTTTCAATGTATCTAGTATTATTTTTAAATCCACAGGATTTTCGGTAGGTAACGAACATGTGAGCTCCGGCGAACCATACGAAACGATGCTGACTTGAAATCAATGTTATTGTACCTGTGCATCAGTACTAGCAGTAGCAAAACGTGGAAGTATCCCTGAGAGTTTCATTCCAATAAATAAGGATTTCTCTTGATCTTTAGTGCATGGGATATAAATTTTGCTAGCATTCGGATGAGAGCTTTCGCCCCATATACATACATGCATAAATGCCTTACAACAGATTCCAGAAAACGACAAAGTTCATGTCCATAGCACCTGAGCGTTCTGGTTCTGGTAGTGGTAGTGGCAGTGGTGGGGTAAAAGTTGAAATTTCTGCGTAGACGTATTAATCTATCTAAACCCAATGTAGAAGGGCTTAAAATGTGTATTAAGAGGGCTTTTCTTTGTGCCTACATGTGCCTTGTTTGGCAATACTTAGTGCATTGACTTGCAATCGATATCTATGCATGAAGTCTGTAATTGCTTTTGTGATTAAAGTCAAAGGGAATTACAGTTAATAGATTGCAGAACAGTGAGGGTAGTAAATTGCATACAGAATATTGAGCTTTGACTATATTCTTTTCGTGATATGCACAGGATGGGCCAGGTTTTTATTTTTTATTTTCTTGTCATGGGAATGGTGAGTGACGAGGTGGTACATATATAAAAAATTTTCCATCAAGCGTTTTCTATTCTAAAATTTTAATAAAACAATTTGAGGGCGAGATTCCATTAAAATTTCGGAATTATTTAGAAGTCCATGTATGCCAATAAGTATGGAATAGGGTGGAGCGCATCCAAAAATTCAACT
The DNA here is from genome assembly GCA_949716465.1 of Chalcosyrphus nemorum. Lineage (NCBI taxonomy): Eukaryota > Metazoa > Arthropoda > Insecta > Diptera > Syrphidae > Chalcosyrphus > Chalcosyrphus nemorum. The sequence goes on from OX454333.1 coordinate 70,355,927, forward strand.
TTTCCACAACTCTGACGCATAAATCAGGCAGGAATTTGACGATCATAATCAATGGGTTTCAGAGCAGTGTTGGCTTATCGCCTCTGCGTGAGGTGTAAGTGTAACCATGTTCGGAAATTGATCGTGTAAAATATCCATTGTGAAACGGGCTGTATGGCACGTAGCATCATTCTGTTGTAATCACAAGTCGTCGACTGCCATATCATAAAATTGGGGCGAAAAGAATTTGGTTATCATCGATCGATAGAGCTTGTCGTTGACCGATGATGCCGTCAGTCAAAATCCACAACAAAAAGCTCCTTTTCTGAATGCATTGAAAATTGGTGGATCTCGTGTGGATTTCTGTGATCTGCGAAAAGCAGGGTTCTTGTGTGCGACGTGAAATTGAATGCCTTGGATTCTCCTGCACACTGTAACGGCCAGTGGTGGCGATATTTTCGGAAGATCTTGTGTTTCGATGATAAATTGAACCGATCGACTCGAATTTATTCACCAAGTTTGGAATGGTCCTCTCGAAAGGACGATTATGGTGAATGGATGATAGAACAGAAGACCCACTTAAATCAATTTAATCATTTGCATATGTTGATGAACTCTATAACTCTCAATGTTGATTTCACAAAACAGACTAAATAAATGACAGTCAGTTTGACAGATGTAGCTACAACAATATGGCCATAATTACCTGTCAAATTTCGGAAATCCCTATAAAAAAAACCCTTTATGTATAAGGTCGTACAGTGTCCTATTAATACATAATGCCTTTCAGTTGCAATAAGAACCAATAAGAGGTTAAGAACGTACTTTTTCACTTAATGATTATTGTTTTCTTGCCAAGAACCTCAGACCCACACGTCTGGCTTTTTTGACGTGCATTTTGTTGCTCTTCGATGCCTCGTCTATCGAGATGCAAGATGCCTACTAATGAGAAAAGTTCTTTGGCTAAGCAGGTTGCTATAGTGTGCTCCATGTTTTAGCTTATTCTCCCTTGCTAAGGTACTCGTATATAGTAGCTGACTCCTGGCTAATAATTTTCAATAGGTACGCTATAGCATATGCAGACGACTTCCCTATTAGCTAGTAAATGACTGTAAATTATCTAAGTGTACTGGGAGATATCCTCACACATGTTCGATTAATGCTGTTCAATCTTCTTAAAACGAAAGTTCTTTCTTTGAAGAGAATCATGCTTAGTCTTACGTAATCAGTTGTTAAAAGTGTTACTATCTCGATCCTAATTGTCGAAATCAAAGCATTTCGATGTGAGCCACAAGTCAGTCAAGATGTGTGATCTCGAAATAAAACGAATCTTAGTGAATGGCCTTCACTTGGAAGGAAAAACAATTATTCAAATACATCGAGCCCTGCCAAATGTGAAATTGAGCGAACTTTTCATCAGCAGCATTAAAAAACGCTACGGTGGAGGTCGGCAATGCACTGCTACTGGAAGTGCAACCGTGGAAAAGGTACGCAAGAGATTGTCTTGAAATCCTGGGCGCAGTACAACAAAAATGGCGCGGGAGTTGAATGTGAGCGATCGAAGTGTGCGCCAAATACTAAAGGTAGAAGTAATCCGGGAATAAAAACTTCTATTGCCAACCAAAAAAAAGTAAACCACAAGTCTGTCTCAGTTTGACAGTGGAAAAGATCCCTTATTTGGCTATGATCAGGGATGGGATTTTGTTGGCCTAAAAAATAACAAAAAGGCAAAATAAAACATCCAAATAGGCAAAACAAGGTATTTCTTTAAACAAGAGACAATAAAATAAAAACTTCATTATGGTAACATTGAGCAACTTTGAAAAAGGCTTAAAAGAGCGAAAATGTGAGAAATTGCAAAATAAAATACATACATATGTTTGGCACCAGCAGCACGTCAAACGTATTTGTTTAAAGTCTGTAGTGTCGTACGATTGCGGAGAAAAAAAAATGCAAAGTGAGCGAAATCCTATCCCTGGCTATGATAATTCCTTCTCAAGCTTGTGCGTCGAGTTTTTATACCCTGTCCCAAGGGTATATTAAGTTTGATACATAATTTGTAACATAGAGAAATATTAAAGATAGACCACATAAAGTATATATATAAATGATCAGCATCAGTAGCCGAGTCGATTGAGCCATGTCCGTCCGTCCGTCTGTCCGTCCGTGTGTCACCAGTTTTTGGGCCTTGAATTTTGAGCTATGTTGATGAAATGTTAGCAATACAAGTATAAAATTTTTTAAAATTCTCCCACTGACACGCCCACTTTTCGAAAAAAATACTCTTTTCAGCACTTTTATATGAAACACGAAAAAACTTACTTCAGGAAATATGTAGATATTTACTTACTCTACAAATCTTTCATATATTGTATATGGCCACGCCCGCTTTTTAGGGCGGTTAAAAAAAACAGTTTTTATTCGATTTTAATCAAATAATATCAATTCTAAGGCGCAGACTTGTGTATATGTTCAAATATTTTTGAAATCCGCCCACCGTGGTGGCCCACTTTTTGAAAAAATAATTTTATAAAAAATATATAAGCTCAAATGTATGAGAGTTTCTGGTGGAAGTGGCAAAATGCAGTCATATCTACATATGTATTTACATATATATGTCTATATGTAGCAAAGGATAGGGTATCACACGATCCGCTCCAGTCGGATTGTAGCATTTTCATATGTTTTGAATGAAAGAAGAAGAAACGAAGAAAGAAAAAAAGTCTTTTGCTCTACGGATTTTCCAAATATTTTCCATTTAAGACTCAACCTCTTTTCAAAATAAAATAAAACGAATTAGAAATCTATGTTCTTATTACAACTACAACTTCTTTTTTATATTGAATAAATGTTAGCCCAATCGATCTTCATGTCCTGTGTCTTTAAGGATTAAGGAGGACCAAACTATTCTCTCAACAATTAAGTAAGCTCTTAGGCTAGGCGCGCACATGCGATTTTTTGCCGCAGTGATTAAAAAATCGTAGTCGCTGTAGGAAATGGCAGTCCGCGCACCAGCGACAGAAAACGCTACGATTGTTTAATCGCAAAATATAGGTCAAATAGTTTATAATACGAGTGCGCGCACTTGCGATTAAAGAGTCGCCGCGACTGTAAATCGCCAAAAAATATGTGACATGCTGCATTTTTCTAGATCCTGCGATTATTTAGTCGCAAGTGCGCGCGTTCGTATTAGACACCATGTGTTCCATTTTGCGCGACTGAACAGTAGAGAGATAGAAAATCGCCAGTGCGCGCACTGTTTTATATTATTGCGACTACTATTATTTGATCGCGGCGACTTAAATCGCCAGTGCGTGCTAACTCCTTTAAATTCATATGACTCATTTGTTTTGGCGACTATCGCGTCGCTGAAAAAATGTAACAAATCGCGGCATAATAATCGCTGCAATAACCATAAGCTCTGTGCGGGCATTCATATTGCAAAGAGTGTGTTTCATTTTGTGCGACTAAGAAGTCGCGCGATGAAATCGCATGTGCGCGCCTAGCCTTAGTGTGTGCTGAAATTGTAGTTAGTTCTGCTGATATTTTCTAGTTTGAGTCGGAAATGCCTAACCGATAGAATCCGTTGATCCGTTGCTCCGTTGTTTTTAATTAATAGCTCGATAGAGTACACACATTATTTTCTGAGACGATGGCAGACGTTTCAGTCAGACTTCTAGCCCGCCAAACTTTTATGTCATTGGATGGGCGAATTTTGTTATAACTTTTCAAAGTCAGACAAAAAGGATATCTTAGGTCCGACTGCAAGTCAAGTCCATAAAAGTGTGTACATATTAATGTCACGACTTGAGTCTTGACTGAAATTATGTCTCGTGGAGATTTGGTGCAACTAACGAATGGGTGAACTTCAATTTCTTCTGTTTCCATCCATTGGCATCGATCCGTTGACAGTATACACATTCATACACGCATGAGAAAATTGAGAGTAAGCATTTTCATTGTTGGAAGCAGAGAGAGAATGTAGAAACTCTGTCATTGCCCTCCAATGATTAATGTGACAAATTCTATGGAACTGTTCTATTTGCCAATACGTCAATTTAAATGTCAACGTTCAACGGATCGACGGATTCTCTGGGTTGAGCCCATAAGTTGTTTTAACTGTGAGATCTATCATATTTAAAATCACAGAATTTTCTGGTTCCTCAATTCTCAACCAAATTGTTGAAAGGAATCCTCTCCTCAACTAGTTCAGCTAGATTTTCAATTTGAAAATCTACAAGACCCTTTCCATATATCTTGGCGGTCTAAAGAAAGTTGTCAACGGCAATATCTTCGATGTTGTGGAGTAGGTATAGCGGTAATACATTTTAACGTCCCGATGTTTCCTCCAGAAAATGAAAATAAAAATACATATGTAATAGAATCCTTTGTAGAAAATGGTAACTATATAAATATAAATATAAATATAAAACCTTCCATAAAGTCAGATCAGCAGCTGGAATTGTTTTATGCTTCGTCAACTGAGTACAATAGAATTGTTTACTAGGCCCATTTGCCTTTTTGAAAATTATCTATCGCGCATATAAGGCAATTTCAAAATCCTTATCAACATTTTAAAGAATCAAGACATCTTATAGTCATTAGTATAGTGTTATGCAGTTTTGAACGAATAATAAATTGATTGCATCCGATATGTATGAATTGAACTATTTGAATGACTTATGGTGGCCATGTACGTAATTGCTTCATACAGCACGACCCATAGAGTCCCACACCATTGAATGCTATCCAGTTTTGACATCAATGGCACAAGTACAGCTCTACTAGGTTATTCTCAGCAGCATCGCCCATTTCCTAATTCCGACATCACTTCCGATTACCCTCCAATCAATCATTCGCCAAACATTCTTAGAAAAAATAAACTTACCCCTGTCACTTTTACGCCGCTAGCTGCTACCTGTATTAGTTGCTGCGTGTCGAATAGAATTCTCAATCATCTGCAGAGGAGACGAAAAAAAAGCAGAAAAAAAAATGGAACTAGGTACCACGTGCCAAAATGTACAGAGCCCAACCATCGTTCATCAGATACTCAACCACTCACATGTTATTTTAGTCCTGCCACCACAAAGGACACATACAATTGCCACATCAATTGAACGTGAAGGAAACGTGGCAACCATTTTCAATTCACATCCTATTTACCAGTCCTCTCCACCTTTATTCGCTCATTGTTTGACAATCTTTTCCACGTCGTCGTCGTCGTTGTCCTTGTCGTCCTCCCCCATCGTCATCATCGAACGTCGTCTGTTCAAAGTGTAAGCACATAGTACAATTCATTTGGATTTTTTTTTTGTTCCTTTTCCCGCGTAAAAAGCAGAGTTATCGAAATGAATCGTTATTGATTCAATTAGGAATTGAAATTGAAAGGATTCACCCGGTCGTCGCGTAGTCGTTGGTCGTCATCGCACACAGGGAACGAGGATGACTGTCAATGCTAATGCAGTAATGAAAATGAAGATTTATTCTGACCGGAAGAAGATGGCGAAAAGAAAGAAAAAAAAAAGGACAAAGAACTGATTGTGGATTTTAATTCAAAGTGTAAAAAGGATGTACACTCGTACGTATATAGAGAGAGACTCCGTTTCCCGTTTCCGGTTACTCAGTGCCAGATGAAGATCGTCCTTTATTATTTTTTGTTATTATTCAAATCAGGAATTTTTCCTTCGAACGAATGACAGTTATTATTGGTTCTTCTCTTCCCTACCTTCTATATGCAGCAGGTGGTGGTAGGGGGTGGTAAGCAAGGGTGAATAAAATTCACAAAAATTATTTTTTTATTGGATAGGTGAAGAGGAGGTAACAGAATGGCATCTCATGGACTTACTATACTTTTATTCACTTCTTCATTGTTTTTTTTTTTTTTTTTGGTCTTCATGAGATGGGGGGAAGCAGGAACTTAAGAAAAACGTACAATGGCTTTGGATTCGTTTATTAACTTTGTACAGCAGATGGCGGTCTCGTTGGTTCTAGTTCCAGAGTACAGTACGATGACGATGACGATGACTGAAGTGGTTATTCGATAAATTGTTCGATAAAATTTTCTTCCCTTTCTACAATTGCAAGAAGTATTGGTCGATGCTGAATTTCATTTTGAAGGTTTTTGACGATGATTGGGGGAGAAGTTTTGTGTATTTGGGGTCATTCAAGTTCATGATTGGAGAAGATTTCCTTTTACTTAAAATTTCTATTGCTGACAGTATTTATTATCATTCTGAAATGGATTCAGGAAAATTTGGTCTATTGAAAGTTTTTATAGCATAAATTGGAGAGAGTCAGATGTATTCGGACTTTCGACACCATTCTTCGATAAATACATGTGTATATCAAAAACAAAAATACAAAGAGCATCGAGTTATTGTAGACAACCACTATTCTTACGAGTGGTTGCAAAGCGTCTAATATAAGGACGAGCTAAGGAAGATGAAGGTGGTTGAAGGTTTTATATGACAAATAGTTTATTAAACGAGCTCAACTACGCAAGCAGCCAAATGATAAATTCTCTTTGCAGAATTCAACACCGCAGATGCCTCTGTTATAGCCATCTTGCAACGGACTTCAAGTGCCAATACCGATCTGAACACAGAAGAGAACATGACCCTCAATCGATCCATTCATAGAGAAAAAAGAGACACAGAATAAGGAGTTAAAACCACACAACCTGGACGTCGAACTACTCTAGTTGATGATAGAGGATCCCTCTAATAGTAGTAATAGTAGTAACATCTATGATGCTTTGAGGCTCCCATATATGAGCTAGGGCCATGAATACTAAGTCAGACAGATGACAGACGGAAGAAATTTACAGAACCAGAGAGCATGACGGCAGCAGGTCAATAGTGTTAACAGCGACGAGTCAAAGTAATACGGAAGCTCCACCAAATCTCGAAGAATGGCAAGGAGGATAGTAGAAGTCAGCTGCCAATATGAGCGAGCCGACTGTGAACGGCTGAAAGGTTTGTGGTGGTGGCTTGGGGTTTGTCGTGGTTTTTTCTGGGTGGAAATCCCACATTGTTGCTGAGTACGGGTACAGTTTTAACTTTGAGGGATGTAGGGCACAATCACTATAGATTAGAATAGTCCTTGCAAGATAAATCCCCTAGTCATGATAAACTTAATGACTGTGTGCGCATATCGTCTATGTCTTTGAAAAGTGTTTCTCCAAGTTCTCTTATGTTTTCTCCTAGTCCTAGTATCTTTGGTTCTGTTAAATGTTTACAAGGAAGGCTTATTCTGTTATCCTAAGTGTCTGTACCTCTCTTTGGTGTATGGTGATTTGTAAAAATACCAAGCGATTTTGGATGCGAGAAGATTGACGGGCGCTAGGACGAGTCATTCAAAAGTATGTAGTGGTATGCCTGCAACTCAGGCATCTGAGTTTTCAATTTGTTATAGTCGGTGAGATAGCCTTAGTAGCTGCTTGATTGTCTATTTACACATGTCTATATTTTTTTGGATATGTAAGGAAGCAGAGTTTCGAAGACTTGCCCGAAAGGGGGTCTCAACGGACCAGGCAAGTCCGCTCGCCCCTTTTTATGTCTTTGAAGATGTCAAAGAAAGGGAATGGACCGCGCCCAAACAACCAAGCCACGTCAATTAGATTGGCTCGATCAAATCAAGTGAATAGACAAGAGTAATGAGTTAAGACGATCTTTGACATCCAGCCGCCAAATTAGGAACGATAACCAACCATTCTCAACCAAAATTTCACATCATTTCAGGCCACAATCCTAAAAAGCAAATAGGTCATACATGTAAATCATTCTTATGACAATACAATGATTGTATTGTATATTTCAAGTTTGGGGAGGAACTTTAACCTTTCCACTACAGAGTTGTTGTCTCAAGGAACTGCATGGCTCTGTCAAGGTTACAACTGTCAGACAGGCGCCTATAACCGAGTGTACCTCAAAAAAATATGAGAGCACTTGCCAATTAATAATTTATGACCCGACCTTAGGTAACCATAAAACCACAATCGATGTGTCAAAAAGCCACAGGAATGCCGTGGGTTATAACCTAACCACTGCTTGCGGACTTGTGGCCGCTGGCAAAGGTGGAACCTTATCCCAGTCAATTCAACCTAAAACGTACCGCTCATGTTGTTACCCTATACTGCATTTCACTTTCCCTTTAATTGGCATTAATATTTAAAAAACAAAAAAAAAAAAAACCTATACACGTATCCTCAATTTTATGGATTAAAATAGAGACGAAGAAATAACAAGATAGGAAAAAGACCAATAAATAAATAAATAAAATCAAATTAACCTCACGCTTTCTGTACAACACCTACACAAACAATAAAGATTTTATTAACGCCGCGCACATCCTCCAAGGAGCAAATAAATTTCCGTATTAATGAATCAGAAGTGACTCGAGGCATTTCCACTCTAATTAAATTTCATTTCATAGAGCAAAGAGCAAATGATCAAAGTTGTTTCGCTTAGGGGTTAATAATAATAATACACCCCCACCATCCCCCGGTGCGTTGGTATCCTGCGTACCTTTAAATATATGTATGTATATGTGTAAAACCAACGCATCTTACCTTTTACCATGCATAAGAAGGAAACTGAAAAGTCCTTGAGGTTCGATTCTAACCAGAGTCACTGTCAACTTTGAAATTTTCACCTTGACTCTCGAGTACAGAATACGTGTACGCCATCGATCACATTTGCCTTCTTCATTGCTTCATCCTTGTTTTCATCTACCATTTCCCTTAGATTCGAAAGTCAAGAATTGAGAAATCGCCCTCGGGCTAAATTAATAGAAAATGGGTGGTAAATTATTTTAATTGCAAAATATTCACGCTCTAGGTGAGCACACAGTCACAACGGTTTACCTGCTGTAGGAACCACCGACATTTTACGCTCTTTGAAGAAGGACAATGTGAGACTGTTCTGTGAGGCAAGAGCGGGTAGCAGTGCAATGTCAAACCATTAATGACTCGTTCGTTTGTTTTTACCATTTAATGAGCCTTCATAAAAATTACGTAAAAAGAAAGCGTTGGCAATGGTGTCCTTGTCGTCGTGTCGGTCGACTCAGAGTCTTCATCGTCGTCACTTTTGTCCTCGTAATAAAGGGCAGCAGCGTCTAAAAGTCCTCTTATAGAATTTAATTGAGTACTTAGATGAAATTAAAATCGTGAACTTGTGTGCAATGAAATCAATAAAAAAAATAAAAAATCAGAATAGCAGCCCCAGCGCCACCGACTCTGAATACGTAGAAATCGACTGGTTTCCTCAAAGTACTTGGCATTTTCATAGGCACAGCTAGGAAGAAGCATTAAACATTTACCGTTGAACAAACGTCGTTCGCTATGACTTCACAGGAGGAGTGAATTGTCAAGGCCCCATACCATAAGTATATCGATTCATTTGAAGTCTGTACAGATGTGTTTGTAAGGGAATTGAACGCATCCACATTTGAAACTTTTTCAAAAGCAATGAACTGAGTGGGTATTGAAAATCTGTTCGTTTTCTTCCTTCTAATCCTTTCAAGTGAAAAGTCTTTCGTTTTTTTTTTCCTTTCACTCATTTATGCTTCAGAGCCAGGAATGCATTTTAATTGAGTTATTCTGAAAAGTTTTGCAATGGTACTGCATGTGGTAGGTGGTATGGTCCCACTCAGCACATCGTCGGGAAGCTGGGCCTCTGTACTAGAGCGAGGATGAATTGATGCTCCAAAGTATATCTAACAATGCTTGTTATATTTTGGATGAATTTTTCGTTGAAAATGTTTATATGTTCTTTTCTATTTTTAGGAGTCATTGGATTTGTTCCTAGACACCCATTTCCCTGGCAACCACTCAGACCGGCGGCAGCCTGCTTATATCAAAGGAAGTATTAATTAATAATAATTATTATATTATTAATTCCATTTAAATTTTCAGGTCCTGATGGTATCGTCCCGCGAGAAATGAAACATCCATATGATATTCTCCGTGGAGAGAAGGTAAAGCACTCTTCTTCTTCCTGTTCTTCCTTGCCTTTTTTTTCCCATTCATTTAGGGTCTGGTCTTCTGATCCTGAGTTTACAGATTACTCGATTTCGCGTTTTGCAGACGCCCACGTTCTGTACCACGTTGTCGTCGGTACTAGCCGTGGGGATTCTATTTGCAGTGTCTTTAAAGCCATATGGTCTTCGGGTCTATTCATAATGTCTGCCTTCCACAGCACAGTCTTACCTACTTACTTACTATGTATTTTCCTTTAACCACTCGGGGGCATAGGGTGTCAATGACGGATTCATTTTCTGAATTTTGCAACTTCTTTGAGCTGTCTCCAATTCATTCCTTAAGAGCTCGATTCCTCTTCGACTGTTCTATGCGTAGGCACAATGGAGTGCTCTTCGCACCGTATGGACCATCTCCACTTTCTTCTCCGTATAGTAATGTTTATAAAATCTTGAGCCGTTTTCAGATAAAGCTCTTGAAGATACGGTTCGGCGTGTCTTCATCAGATGAACGTCCATTATCCTAGTCGAAGTCACTGTAGTCTAGATGTCTTAGTTTTCATTGTTACCTTCGGTCAATGCTGCATGGAGTGTATCACTGATAACCACCAAAAACAGCAGCGGTGACAGTAAGCATTCAAGACGAACTCCACTTCGACGTGACACTTACTGCCCTCGTACGTAGCCTTGATAATAGCTATGAGAGTTCTAGCGATATCTCTTCTGAGGAACGCCAACCAGGTAGTTGTTTAATAATAATACACCCCCACCATCTGCGTTAGTATCCTGCGTACCAATGTATATGTATGTATATGTGCAAAATCAACGCATCTTACCTTTAACCTTAAATGCTGGCTTAGATTTCTGTAGATTCTTCTATCCCTCTAGTAAGAAATATTGAATCCATGACATTTAAATTGTAGTGTCTACGTTATTGTTGAACGTATTCTATTATTACAAAAATGCATTCAGCAGAGGCAGGCCGATGGTGGTCACAGAAACCTCACGGCCACGGCTCGATTCTGTCCCGATGGGAGGCTACCAATGAATCAATGGAAGCTGATCACATTACCCATTCGAAAGAAAATTCAATACAAGAATTCCTGACAGTATTGACTGGAAGAACTAGAGAACCAAAAAGAAAAAGGACTTGGCAATCTATATGGACGGTTCTTATATGGACATTGCATTGGTACGAAACCGGACTTTATTGTGAAGCACTAGGACTGCAGCGTCTTTGAAGCTGCTGCAATACTTATACAAATGAATAACATCGTTAGAAAAACGATCACTGTTTAGTCTATAATATAAATACTTAAGACAGCCAAACAGCCATTAGGCTGTGGACTCTTGTGAAATCAATCTTAAACGTGATATCCACACCCAATGCGGTGACCTTCAGTTGTGTACTATGGAGAGCCCTTCCTTTTTTTGTAGCTCTAATCAATTCCTTACGGAAAAAGCGAGAAGATGATGCGAGAAGGTCGAGCAAACATATACCGGGCTCATCTGGAGATACGAGTAACAGCCAAAACGATATGACCGGCCATTAGCAAGAAGTAATCATCAACAGTGATCCCATATAGTCGTTAAATCGCAATGGAACGACTTGATGTACTGCATAATGACTATTGCAGAAGTTGCAGGGACGGATCTATTCGTCACCTATTGTGGCTTCGACATCATTGGCTTGATGTACCTCCTGAGATTTATATCACTATCTGTGTGGTTTTAATAGCGGACTCCTATTCGTCATCATTGGGCAAAATGGTCCACGTGAGCAGTGACGTCACAAGCCATAATGGCACAAGGATAGTGGTACACCTTAAAAATTATTTACTTGGCTCTTCACAGAAAAAAAAAAATAAAAAGCCACCAATCTCGAGAGATTCACAATTAAATCTCACAAACTCAATTACACTAAGCGAAAAACTAATAAGCAAGACGTGGTGTCATTTGCAACAATTTCCACAGGACACAAACGCCCAACTCATGTGTCCCCCATCCAATTTTACCACATCTACGAGATAGCAAAACGAGAAACTTCTCGTCTCCTAATTTGATCGTAAAAAATCATTTGCCGTGAATCGAAATTTGCGCAGCCATTACCTTGTCCGGGAATTTTCACACTCAATTTGATGTCATAAAAAATTATTTCCCACTAAGGCATTTCCTTCTCTTCGATCCGTGGCATCTCCTCTAGCACGCGCTTTCAAAACCCTGACCCTCTTTCGCTGTAGTAGTTACCAAGGCCGAGTTCTTCTCTGCCACCGCCTACCTCCACATGAATATACATGAATGTAAAACAATAAAATTACATTAATAAAGTAAAACGTTTAGCTTTGGTTAATCCTCAGACTCAAAACGATTAGAAAGTAGATCCTGCGGAGGGATGAGAGACTATATGCCAAGTGTAAAACCTTGCCTTACCATTGCTACCCTGCTGTAGGGTTGCTCGAATTCGTGTTGCGAAAACGATGAGAAGAAAATTTTTAACGACTTCCATTTTTATCGAAATCGGATTAATAAATGAGGGAAAAATTCAATTAGAATGACTTCCTTTTTTATTCGTCCTTCTTCCGTCAATAATTTCTTTAGATTTCTTCGTTTTTTTTTTTTTTTTTGCCCCTTGTGCTTCTATGGTCCATCCAGTTCAAGGGATTCTAAGCACGAGATGTTAAAAAGGCACTGTTGAGGATGGAGAATTAACAAGTAAAAAGGAGTAACGGCAAGGACAACGAGTAGACGCGGAATATCGTATTTATTGGAATGAAAAGGAATGGAAAAAGGTTTAAATTGATTTCAAGGAATACGGTCCGTCCTCGTACCTTAATTTTGGTGATGAAGTTGATTGTAACGAAGAGAAAGTGTTGAATTGGCTTCCAAATGGGAAAGTATACGAATCAGAGATGAAAACTGGTATCCTTAAGAAAGAGGGCCGATGGAATGAAGGTTTTGCTAAAAAAGATCAACAAAACAGTTGACAGGCAGACACTGTTAATACTTCTTGATAAAAATGAAATATGCTAGACAGGACGGCTTTGACAGTAAAACGACGAGAGGTAATAACGACAATCTCATAGTTTAGAGCTAATACGCCACATTGATATAGCGCTAATCTCTCTATGATGAAGGAATGGTGCAACGTTTTTGTTCCCTTCTAGTAGCTGTGCCCAAGAATTAACCTTCATGTAGCTCTATTATCCTTCCTATAGTTTTCAATAAGCCCTTACTTGTAGTATAACTGGCTTACCTGTTTAAAAGTTAAATATAACTTTCAATCCTCCCCAGGGTATATATTTCTCAGCATATGAATATGTTACAACCAGCAAGTCATACATACAGCCCACCTTCCTTCCACATTATTTTAAGCAAGAACTGAATGCCATCCACTCTTAACAGTAAGACCGACAAGGGTCTCTTAAATAACTACCCCAAACGTTGCTTGCGGCGGTGTCAAGGCTAACCCAAGAACAAATTTAATGCCACCGCTTACCGCCCCAAACACGGCCAGCAATATAAAGAACAAAATTCCTTTAAAAGTGTCTCTGTTTGTTCCGCGTGCAGAGCTTCCTTCTTCCGGGCCGCATTAATTGCCAAATAAATTAATTTTATTTGAATTTGAGGTGGCATTATTTTGCATTGTTTTCAGTTTTATTGTTACCATTAAGGACGCAGAGACGATGGGTGTTGGCAACACCAACAAGAAGGGTTGAGCCAAACATATTGAAATTAAAATCATCCCTCTCTTAAAGTCATGCATGTGTTTTCTTGTTTCAAAAAGGACGCAAGAAAAAAACAAACAAAATAAAAGGAATCCAGTCAGTATAGTAAATTAAAATGTCAACGCTCTCTAGGATTGTGCATAGGAAATTTATAATAGCACACAACACCCAGTAAGCATATCAAGATCAAGGATAAGGAACGACCCCAAACCATTCTAGCAACATCTTACATTTCTTTGTTACTCTATGCATGGAATTTAATAAACTCCTTGCTCCTTCTCAATGTAACGCTAGTCGAAAAGCAGTTGCGGCTTCGTAGATGGTAAATAACAAAAGTTACCATTTTCAAAATTAAATGAAATTACAGCTTAAGATGGTGCTGGTGGTTTCCATTATCTGTGTGTATGTCTGTCTGTACCCGTATCTGTGCTCTACGTTGAACAATTACAAATCAGAGAGAATGTACATATATTGTTGCTTGAACGGGACCAGAAGAGAGACGATCTGATAAGATTATGGCAAGTACGAGTATGAAATTGGTTTCAGTTAATGTCTAGAGAATAGGAATTCTCAACGCAAAATTATGGCTTTAGTTTCACTTGAACATGTCTGCCTACAAAACTATAAAGGGTTCAGCTTTGGGATTGGGAAAATGTTCACTGCCAACATGAATTGAAACTTACTAAATAGCATAAGTGTACATATTTTGCGGACGTTGTTTTTATACCCTATCCTAAGGGTATATTGAGTTTGATACATAGTTTGTAGCATAGAGAAATATTGCAGACAGACCAAATAAAATATATACATATATGTATATGTATGTAAATGATTAGTGTCAATAGCTTATTCGATCGATCCATGTCCGTCCGCCCGTCCGTCGGTCTGTCACCAGTTTTTGGGGCTTAAATTTTGAGCTAGGACAATGAAATTTTGTATACAAAATCTTTGGATATCGGGAGAGACGAGTGTACAAAATTCCAAAATCCATCGCCCATCGAAACGCCCACTTTTCGAAAAGTTCACTTTTTTGAGTAATTTTATACAAATAAATTCCTGATTGACACTATCAAACGCCTTTTCAAAATCGATGAACAGCAAGTAAAGTGGTGATCGATATTCAACACACTGCTCGATGATGATCTGCAAGGTGTGATCGACACAGGAGGATCCAGATCGGAAACCTGCTTGTTCGGCGTCAAGTGTGTCTTTAAGCTAGTCTTTGTTTCGCTCCAGGATTATTCTAGCTATTATTTTGTCCACAGCAGGCAGCACGCAGATACCTCTCCAGTTTTAGCACTGCAATTTGGTAATTTCTTTCAACGGCATATTGCTGGCAAATACTCGGCTTAAAACCGAAGCAAAATGCTCCTTCCATGTCTTCAGTTGACCCTCATCCGATACTAGCAATGAACCGTCTAAGTCTTTCACTGTGTGTTGAGTAGAGCTTCGGCCACCAATAAGCTCTTTGGTGATTCTGTAAACGGTTCTGCTATCGCACCTCGCTGCTGCTTCTTCTGCTTGCGTGGCCAGCGCATGGTGTATTTGCGCTTGTCACGTCTCACGCTACGCTACACTTCTCTCATCTTCCTGCGATATATGGGCTCTAGCTCGATCCTCCCTGCTGCTGGAGTTGCTGCAATTCGAGCTCTTATCTGTTTTCGTTCGTTGATTGAAGCATATACGTAGGTATTATTTAATCCTACATATCTCCCATACATTTTTTATGAATAAGATGACACACAAGCGTTGAAACTCTACGCCTTCGATGGGTTTAGGGGTGAAAATAAATGAGCGTGACTCAATATGGTATCAATGTCAGTTAAGATTATATAAATATGTACCCGTTTTGACGGATATAGTCAACGGTTCAGTTAGACTACTGTAAAATTTAAATATACTACAGTTGATCTAAACAACTCAGATATGTAACGAAATCTCTAGAGTTTGTTTAGGTCTAAAATTCCGAGATCATCTAGCATTCTTTTGACGGCTAGTGCTAGGCAAACACACAGTGATTGAAGAATGGATTCTATTTCATTTTTGTCCCTACAAAAGTCGTTATGGGATATACCTAGCCATGGTGCATGATTGCTTATTAATAGGTGCCATTTCTCGACACTAACAACTATAAGTATGTTCTACCTATGTTGGATCCATCGCTAAAGATGGTAAGTTCATTATCGGCACAAGCCATACCTATATCCCATTCCTCCCTGCTGGTAATGCTGATATAGGATTTCTACTCACATTTCGAAAGTTTCTGTCAGGAGTCGGATACAGGATCATAGAGCTTGGTCGTCCATGCACCAGCTACCGCAGTGAACATCAAATGGAAAAGGATTCAGTATTGCTTCCAGTGCTGCTGATCTCATCGATCCCGTCTCCACGAGACAGCCTGCTTGTTGAATCTTTCTAGCATTTTCAAGGTTGTATTTCTTATGAAGCATTAAGCAGCAGACTAACTAATTATAGGCTTAGAAAATTAAATCCCCATGTGTTTCCAAAGGCACGTCTGCATGAATAGAGTTTCTTGGTTCAATTGGATATGTTTTCTTTCCGAATTCAGTTTGGAGTCTAAAATTCCGCCGAGATACTTTGCCATTTTCTGAGGTATTTTCTGGTATCAATCTTTTCCTTGTACAGAGATACTCTATTTTGTTGGATTCATATCCAGCGCATAATTGAGTCGTTTACTGATTACAGGAAGGAATGTTCCAGATACCAGAATGGCAGATCAAAACCATAACATTCTAATATTGTGAGCATCTCGTCCAGTACTAAGGGCCGTATGCATATGTAAGTGACAAGAGGACTCCGCCCTGGGGGTAACCTGCTTGACTCCTACTTATTTACATCTACTAAAGTAGAAGTGGTTGTATGTTTTCTAAGCATCTGTTCAATCTACCTCCATGATCCTGAATCCTTTTAATGCTATCAATAATAATGAGGACAAACTTAGTAGTCAATAATCTTTGACATAAATGTAGTTTACCTTACTCCTCTTTAATATGACGACCACTTTAATGTACCCCGTAGTCTTTGGATTATGACCAGTTCTGAGACATAAACAATAGATGTACTTGAGTCAAGAAATGTATGTAATGAATGTATTTCATCCAAGCGTGCAAACGATTTGACTGGGATTTTCTGATCGTCAATGATCTGGTCGATCGTTTTGGTCTCAATGTTTTCATGCAAGTATTTATCTGAGGGATAAATATGTCCATGCTTCAACACAACCAGGAAAGTGACATTTTAGAAGGGTTTTCCATAAGAGTGTATCCAGCTATGGCAGCCTTTGCAAGGATCTTTCTCAGACGAACTGACTTCGTGGTACATAGAGCCGCAAAAGTTTCTCCAAGATTTTTTAGCAAATCCACTTAAGGAAAAATTCCACTTATTATTGAATTCAAAGTGCTCTATGTCGATAAGTTCACAGTAGAGACAGTCTACAGTCCATTAAATTTGTATCTTCACTATAGATTCCGTATTAAACTTTTCATCAATCCTAAACACACATTTCAACCAGAAATCAACTTGAAATTCCACCTGCTATGTGTGCATAGATCTAATATTTCTTGTATGACTTCTCTTAGTAGAACTATTCACTCAAATGGAAATCGGATGAACACCTTTTGGAATCTTAAAATCTCAGCAAAATAGTCTTAGAGTTTCGCTATGAAAGGACAAGTTTTACTTTTCAAACACAAGTATATATAGTGTGCGTCGATGCTGCAACTTAAGTACATCCGTATATGGACATATTGCATGGATTGCACGGACAACTTCACCACTTGAATCTAAAGGAAAGAAGTTATTTCTCTAAAATAATATAATTTCATATGTAAGCTATTAGAAAAGCTACCCGTTTGAACAAATGTCCATAGCTTCTATCCTGATCTAAGAGATAGGGAGAAGGACAGAAGGAACTCTAAAATTGAATTAATTCCATTATTCCGAGGACCTAAAAAAAAGTTCACAAAAAGCTTTTACCTATCGATTAGCAAAGTCATACAACTGTATAATCCCTTCGTTGGAATATTACCCAGAGTCCAGCCAGATGCTATAAGGTGATGGCACCACAAACCATATGAACATTGCTGAATTGATCGTAAAATGGTCATGTGCATGAATAGAAGGCTCAGTAAGTTATAATACAAAAAAACATGATTCCAATGAGTTTCTCAGAAAAAAATGTCTAAATAGGGTGTTGCTCATGCAAAACCACCTTCCAATTGATACTGCTTTCAAGAAAGGACATCATTTGAGCCATCAAGGCATTTCGCATTCCTCTATGCACAGATATAAATGTGTTAAGAATGAATGATGTATTGATGTCCAGTGTGTAGGATGTGCGGAAAACACATTTTAAATTTCACTAGAGACAAATCCCATGCGGGTAGTAAACCAATTGGACATTATGCTCACTGACTAGTTTGAGTGTTTTTTGCTGGTGGCGGGTCTCAATCAGGGTTACTTCCATCAGTCATTGAATCAATGGAGTACCCTTTTGTGTGCTGGAGACGTGGACTACGACGGTGTTCGATTTCATCATGTGACTGCAGCAAAGAGTTTAACCAACACACTCCGGACGGCAGGTGTGGATTGATTCTCTTGACTGCGGACAGGGTTCTATTTCCCTTTTTTTTTTTCTTTGACGTGCTTTTTAACCCGGATAGTTTGAATTCCTGTCAATTCACTGACTATGAAGCAGGACCTGGGAAGACTTTTTTTTTATCCGGCTTCCTTCTTTTACTCTCCAGCATTCATTGGCAATTCAGTTGTTGAATAAAAAAAAAATACAATTGGATGTCCTTTTAGGCGATGATGTACCTAGGTTGTTGAGATTGACAAAGCATCGACAGTAAGATGATTGATTGGCTTGGACTGATTGAGAATGAATGGATGTGAGGTAATACATTCATAATTTCTTTCCCTGTGATGCACTTAGATAAATTGAAGTGAAATCTTAGAATCATCTGGAGCAATGCATCCAGATGAAACCGGCAAATGCTACTCTTTTGATGTGCGTAGTCATTATAGAGGCTCTTAGGAAGAAGATATATATGACACCTCGCATGTTTGGTCCTCATAATACACGGTTTTTTTTCGGCATGTGCCACTACACTCAAATATTAAAAAAATGAATGTGTCCAGCTGACTCTCATGTTCATATACTAGAAGTATGGTTACTTCTTGATTGATTTGGATGACTTAAGTAATATTGAGCTGATGGACTTCCTGCGATTCATATCAATATCGGTGTATTTCTAACACAGGACCTTTTCCTTTACGGAGTAGTACCGTATTTCTTTGGGGAGTCGCATCTTTTTCAGGGCTCCTTTGGGTGGTTGGTAGCACTCTGGCTTGCGACTTTTGCACAATTGAGCTCCTACGGAAGGGAGCATATATAACAGTCTCACCGCTAATAGCTTTTCTCCATTTTGGTTTTGATTTTGATCGTTTGTTGTTATCATTTCTATTGGGTCCCCACTCAAAGCCGCTTTCAATGCTCGAGTGTGTAGTCACCTAGCGATCCCATGGTTGTCTATGCATTAAGTGAGGCCATGCGAGGGTTGACACTGAACATAAATGGGTTATGTGTCAAAGCCGGATCGGTGCTAAAAAGGAATGTTACATCTCGACGTTCACCATCAACTTAATGGCGACGAACCCTTGAACGTACTTTGAGGCCTGCCAAGGTTTTTAACGCTTGCAGTATTAGCCTGGAAGCCATTTAGAAAACGAAAAACGTCAGCCCACATGTCAATCATTTTAAAAAGGTTTTTTCCAGTACGCCATAATTAAGTCCTGACGGGGCTCAGTCGTAATGCCTAGGACGGCGGTGATTTCGAGGTATTTCCAAGCAGGTTACAATGGCTGATATTAGTACTATGAATTCCCACGGTGCCACTTCCTTGCTCGAGGGCCAGGAGGTAGGTTAGCACATAGTTGAAGACGGTGCCGACTCGTCTTGTCGCAGAAAGTTCGCAGGGGTTCCTGTGGCCTTTTCAGTCGCGCCCTCCTTCTCTGCTGCTCTTGGTCGGGGGCTGCTTATTGGTTATTCACATCCAACCTGCCGATCACTATCCGCCACCTGTGCCCCCACAGAAGTCTGAGCTTAGCCATTCAAATATCTGCCGCGGCTTCGTTGAGTGACGCGCATCTGAAACGCCCAATTTTCCAGAACTCCAGCGCATAAATCACGCAAAATTCGACCAATGGTATTGATTATGTTGGCTCTCAAAGATCAGTGGTGGTTTGTGGTTTATTGGCGTGGACCTGTGACTTAAGAAATATCTACAAAGAAATCTAAAGGTCTCAAATGGATCTCGGTGGCCGATTCCCATCGTCTCCGCGTGAAATAACTATGTTTGGAAACAGCTAGTGCAAAATGTCTTTGTTGTACACATTGGTGGCATCCTGTTGAAATGACATGTCGTTGGTGTCCATTTGTTCAAATTGGGATCAAAAGAAATTGATTTTCATTGGCGAATAGCGCTCGCCGTTGACGCTGATTGCCCGACCAACGTTATTTTCAAAAAAGGATGGACCGATGATGTCACCAGTCCAAAGTCCATACCCAACAGTCACCCCTATTCTTGAACTCAAATAGACCATGGTCGTATCTTACGACTGTCTAATAAATGCCCCTATGGTCGGATTTAACTGTCGTATTCGAGTTCAAAAATTGGGGTAAGTGACTTTCTCTGGATGCATTGCAATTTCTGTGGATTGGAAATTGAGATCAACTGCTCAAGAGACCAGTCAGCGAACAAACGGTCCAAGTCATGACACAAAAATTCCCAAGTTGTAATCTGCAAAACTAGGAGGCGACCGTAAATTGGGCGAAATGCGCGAAATTCTCAGGAAAGAACTCTTAACTTCCTAGACTTCATCAAGTTTAAAAGAGAAATCAGCTGACTAGTTTTACATATATTTAAGCTTAAAATCTTACATAGGAAATGGAAGAAACATTTTAATCCAAGATGAATTTGTTGTTACGCATTGCACGTCTATCAACATTTAAGCTCACCTCAACAAATCTAAAAAAAGTCACAAAAGCCACTTAGATTTCGCTTTTTTTTTATCACGGAAATGATATAAATTTCTTTTGGCACTTAACACTCTTCAGCAATATCCTGTAGCTAAATTTTCAGCAAAAGGTGAATTAAAAATACGCCCCCTTCCTACGACTAACCCCCTGTGATTTTTTTTTTGTTCCTGCTTTATGACTTCCCTTTATTTTTTTTTTTGTTTTCTAAATCGTAAACTCGGGAAGTTGAGGCCATTAATTTCGCGGCCATCTCGTAAAATCTTATTCCTGATTAAATTAAAAAAAAAAAACCTTCATTTTGTCCTTCCTTTGTTTACTTTTAGATGTTTTTTTTTTTTTTCCTCTTCCGGTGATGCCATCAGCACCGGTCGCTAACAAGATGACAAAGTGTCGCCACGCGGCGACTAACAGTGTGGAGCTCTACGTTTCTTAATGTTTTTATTTATTTATCCGTCTCGTTGCGCCCGCTTCTTCCAAATGCTATAGGTAGGGAGTCGGGCTAAGAAAATAATGCGAAAGTAATTAAGGATACGATAAGGGCGGATCTGGACAATAAATGTTTACATTCAAAATAAAATACTCGCTATGAAACGCCATAATGGAAATGTCCTTTTGTTAAAAAGTTCACCAAATTTTTCAAAAAGAATTTCTGTGCCAACTGATTCGCAAAGGATGTGCAGGACAACCTTAAAAAGAAATGATTGAGTTTTTTTTAGAATGAAGCGAAGCAGGTCTCGTCAGGTGGAGGACACGGCATAAGTAAATGGAAGTGGATTTTCAAATTGCGTCTTAATTAATAGGCTGTGTTTTTTTTTTCACTTTCTTTTTATTCATTGTTTAGTGATTTTGAGTTTATAATTAAGAAGATGGACTACCTAGACGAAGGTCAGGGGAAATTGAATTTTATGAATTGTCTTTAGGTATTTATCTTTGAACTAGAACTGGGTCTAGGAATGGCTGCTATGATGTGCAAGTTAAAGTGTGTGTTTGTTGCTGACTCTTTCCAAAGATCTTCACCAATAATTATAGGAAAAGAGAATAGAATGGCTACCTACCATTATCCAATAGCTTCATCGGCCGAATATATGTATAACAGTTGCTAGTTTGTTTGGAATTGGTTTTTTTCAGAACCAACAACATGTCACCAATAATGGACCAACTGCCTTAAGTGAACAGCAGACAGTGAGAGCCAAACGACATCGTACCACGTTCACGAAAAGTCTAAGTACGAATTTGCCCAGGGCCAGGTACTACTTAGATCGGCTGAGGAAATATGCCATTGCCAAGAGACTTGGCCTGCCGGAGCAGAAGGGGGAATATGCGAGGAAAAAGAAAAAGCTAAAATTTCCTTAGCCGACAAATAGCGTTCACATTCCCCAAGCTTTTTATTTGTAAAAGCTATTTGTCACCTCCGGCTTGCCGCCTACGAGAAAAAATGTGCCAGCACAACATGTTCATTCAGTGCCAATCAGGCAAGATCAGACAGGACACTGGCCCCCCATACAAAGTATGGGTTCTCATTCTCCTTAAATGGTTTTCTGCTCATCTTTATCGATAATGTGGACTGCAGAGATGGTCTGAATACATCCACTTGCCTCGATAATGTTTCTTCTGAGTAGCTTGCTATAAATTCTCGAAAACTTAAAGTAAGTATTTGTAACTTAAAGTAACAAGTAACAAAAAGCAAACAGTCTTTACAAGTACACAGGGTTGAGTAAAACCTCTCTGAAAATCAAAACCACAAAAATTTCGCCTCACCAAAGGCAATTTCCAATCAAGTTAATATTAAGTTCAGCACGTAACCAATTCCCGATTTATGAATCTTCCTTCATAGAAGTCACGACCCAAAAAAAAGCCGGCGTATGTACTAAACCCGTACAAGCGGAACTGAAATCTCTCACACACAGATAGAGAGCCTTATTTCATAACTACTTAGGTTCTCCTATGGAAAAAAAAAGGATCAGCACACGAACTTGTACGTGCACACAAACTGTGAGCAAAATATAGCGAAAAATCATTTGATTTCTTTCCCAGGAATAACAATGCACAAGATGGATTATTCCAATTCCACTGCAATCCATTTTCAGTTTATAAACCAAACTTTTACCCTACTGCTGGCTGCCTCCAACCAGAAACAGATATTAATTTCCTGTTGACTGAATTCTCTCCAACCATATCCTTTCAACTCCTGCTCCAAGGAGTGCTTGCTCCCTCCCTTCGATAGTAGTAGATACAAAACAGCGGCAACAACAATGGACCCAAAAAAAAAAAAAAGAAGGCAAAAAGACTTAGAACCTAAGACACGATATTAAAACTGAAAATTCTTTTATTAACAAAATTATATGAAATAAAGTTTCGCCTTGTGAATGGGTAAAAGTCCTTCGAGCTCAATTTATTTTGCATTTATGTCAGTCGCCATTAGGATGGCAGGGAGTTGAGTTTGGCGAAAAGATGCCAGAAGTAGTTGGTGTATCTTCGCATAAGAACGGATCGACTTTATGCAACTTTAAATTGCATTTATGAACTCATTCCCAATGCTGTAAGAGAGGACCCCTTGCAAAAGAACTGATGCAGTTTCTCCCACATTCATACAGACACACACACATACACATTGTTCAAATACTATCAACGGAAGCAACTGAAGTACTTTGGTGCTTACCACTATACTCGTGCTTCTTATGGAAGCTATGTAGGTCTTTGCAATTTCTTTCTTTTCAGATACAATTCAATTTGTATGTGAATAAGTGCACTATTGCTCTGAATTCCGCTTTTAGAATGGCAAATGTAATTTGTAGAAAAAAAAACTAAAGAAACTATGATATTCTATGTGCAGCGGCGTTTCGTTATGTGGTCTTGCGAACATACGCTTCAATTATTTCTGAGGATGTTCAGAGTCTTGTACAAAGTTAGGTTAGATGTAGATACTTGTTAATGTCATTGAAATGGGCTGGATGAAATATTGGTTTTCCCAGTCCCAAGTGATCTAGTACTAGTCTCATATAGAGTGTATATGTAGTCAACAGAGCTCTATGCAACTAGTGTAACTTTATTCGAACAATAGTACTTCAACTGCATCAGCTGAGAACGCAATGAACTTACTTATGTATGTCAGCATACTCAAGGGTCCCTATAAAGCTATGTGTGGTATCGTCTTCGTAGCGATCTAGTATAGGACGAGAAAACTACTACGATTGGATTTTTGCATCCCAGAATTTTCGAGTTTTAGAAAAAATCCTCCTTTGCGTATTGCAGATTGGAGCTACTGAGATCGTGAAAGCTAAGGTCAAATTAATTCTTACGTTGGATCACACCATAGAAATGGATATGGATAAAACTAAAAACGATGTCCGGTGATTCCGGCAACTCTGGCGAATTAATTTGTACGATTTTCGTACATTTGATAGATTTTTAAAATTCGTTCGATACTATCGTTGATAGCTACTTTGAAGATCTCATGAAATGCGTCAACACAGTTTGCTCAGAGAAAGGTTGGATTCAGAATTGAAAATGGTGCTCAGCAAGGCTGGACTCTTTCGTCAATATTGTTTTTATTGGTTGCATTTGTATGTGCAAATTCACTTGTTGAAGCAAAATGCATAAACTGTTCACGTATTGTATTTATTACGCTCACCACCTACCGAAGTCATCACATATTGTAATTAATGCTGGCCACTTAAGAAACAAAAGTGACTTAAGCGTATCTGTGATGAAGGAATAGAGATAGCCTGGCTGTTTGATATTACTGGACGATAAAGTATAGGCGAATTTCGCCGATGGTACTATGGAAAATTGACTTGGTACTAAAGACCTATCCCTGAAAAATAAATTTAGAGAACCTACTTTAATAAGTCCCTTTGTCCTTATGCACAGAAGCCATTATTTTATAGAAAAACCCTGACACATATTCTGCCAAGGTTTAGGTATGAGAGCTGGCGGGAAGAATTGACTCCTCGCTTAAGAAAAGGGGAAAGAGAAACAGAGGAGGTACCCTGAACACGTTGGCTTTAAATGTTTGAAGTCAATTGTACAGAAACCAAACAGTGGATTTGATGAATTTCCATATAGAGTCCATTGATGTGCTGAAGAGTTCCTCTAACTTACGGCTCAGGTCTCTATGTATTTCCATCTGTGATCTGCCTCTCCCCTGCTGCAAGTTTGAGAGTGCAAGGTGAATTGGTTCAGAAGATGCCAGAACCTACGCCCGTAATCATTTTGGACCCACCACTGCAGACAGCTATGGATTACCATTGGGGTAAGATCAAGAGAATGGTCTCGTGAAGTCTAGATATGGCGTAATGCGACCTATGAATGGTAGATTGCAAAATAATTTCGTAAAATCTTTAATTGACACGTATTGCTATCTTTCAAATTGCCTGACTTACTCTAAGAGCAACATTTGCTGGCTGTAGTTTAAGAAAAATATCTAGGGCAAGCAGGTGGAGAATAGCCTCAAGACCAGCGGTTGGTGTGGTTCTCATCTTAAGGTTAGTGGGTCTTACGGCTGC
The DNA here is from genome assembly GCA_949716465.1 of Chalcosyrphus nemorum. Classification (NCBI taxonomy): domain Eukaryota; kingdom Metazoa; phylum Arthropoda; class Insecta; order Diptera; family Syrphidae; genus Chalcosyrphus; species Chalcosyrphus nemorum. The sequence continues at coordinate 70,381,171 of OX454333.1, forward strand.
CAGCCACCACACCACACTTCCATAGGTTAGTATAGGTCTTACTATGGCTATATACATCTACAGTACAGGCCCCAGGTTTTCCCAAAGATTCGGCTGCAGGAGTAAAAGGCTTAGCTGCTTTCCTGTCCCTCTCTTTTATATTCAGTCTCCAGTTGAGTTTCTTATCTAACACCAGTCCTAGATATTTCTCACTATCTGAGAATCTAAGCGGAGCGCGGAGGCTTTTGAGGATTAACCGCAAGTCCACATTTCTCGGCCCAAATGTGTTTAGGATGTTTAGTGACCCATTTATCAGCTCGCTAAGCGTAGGAAGGTATTCCATGTTGCCGTTAGTACTACGTCATCCGCATATGTTGTGACTTTGACACCGCTATATCTTAGCTGCTAAGGTACTTCGCTTAGCACGATGATCCAGGGGACGGACAGAGAAGAATAGGAAGGAGTTGTGCTCAAAGACCTATGCCAAAACCCAGGAGAAACTAGCCTAACTACGACCTAACACGCAAACACACTTTCCACTGTCTCTCCAAGATAATGGTTCGTCAAGAACCCGGAGCATGCCTGATGTTAATGGCTACAGGTTGGCCAGCCCACCCTTAATGTCTAACGACACTAACCAAAGCCATCTTCTTGGCCAGATGTTTTAGAAGATGGCCACTCTAATTGCTCCTGCAGTCACGACTTAAGTCCGCCGTAAATAGAGAAGAGTCTGTCTATCGTCACGTCATGTCGTCGACGTACGTAATTGTCCTGTCACGTCATCGTACATCTATCGAAAGACGGCCGATTCATCCTCCCACACCCCCATGCGTATGATCGCCTCCTAAATGCACATCCTACTATAATCCAGAAAGAAGTGTTCTGTGTTTATACCCTATCCTAAGGGTATATTAAGTTTGACATATAGTTTGTAACATAGAGAAATATTGATGATAGACCCAAGAAAGTATATATATATAAATGATCAGCATCAATAGCCGAGTCGATTGAGCCATGTCCGTCCGTCCGTCTGAGTGTCACCAGTTTTTGGGCCTTAAATTTTGAGATAGGTTGATGAAATTTTGTATACGAGGTCTTTGTAAAAGTAAGCATTACAAGTGTAAAAAATTTTAAAATCCGCCCACTGACATGCCCACTTTTCTCAAAAATTAACTTTTTCACTATTTTCATATGAAACTCGAAAAAACTTACTTGAGCAAATATGTAGCTTCCCACTTAACCTACAAATCGTCTATACATTGTATATGACCACGCCCACTTTTTCGAGTAAAAATATTAGTTTATAGGGCAAAATAGAAAATTTTGTGAATACATTTTCCGCCGCCCACTGACGACCAAATAAGGTAGGGATAGGGTATCATAGGATTCGCTCCAGGCGGATTGTAGCATTTTTCACTGGTTGTTTCCTCTGTCAACCCTCACACCTAACCTAACCTATTACTCACCCCGAATTATTTGGTTTTTTTTTCTCCTCTTTTTGTTTTCTTACTAACGCTCCGCACGATTTTCACCTGGAACCCAGATTTTGCTTAATTTTTATAATTGTAATTCAAAGTAAAAATGATCTCTTACCTTAAAAGAATATATATATATATATTGTTACTACTAGTTACAATAAAAAAACGACTGATTCTTCTACGTTATGAAGTCTAGTGATCTATTATTTGACTTTAAATTGACATTTCTATTCTTTTGCTTACATTTCTTTAATAAGCTTTTGGTGGGCATTGTTGCTGTTGAGGTATACTCCATATGGTTTTATGTTTTCCTTGTGATGACGTCACTTGACGTTGTTGGTTATATATTATACTTATTTATTCAGTTTATTAATGTTTTAATTCGTTTATTGATTTGTTTTGGGTTGTGTGGGGTATTATTTGTGTGATTTGTATATATTTCTTCTCGCGAATGGTTTGAACTGAAGTAAATGCAACTTTTATATGGTTAGTGTTGTGTGCGGATTTCGATATCTCGGTTATCGAAATACAATTAGGAAATTTTGATTCGGTTTTTTTTTTTTTTTTAAATTAGATTAAATAAGAATTAGATGATAAGTGTTGTTATTTTATTATATGATATGACTGTTGTGGACTGTATTGTGTTTAGGATATACGGTTAAATTAATTAAAAGTGCATGAAAGTAATATCGAAAAACGGTTCGCGGTGTGTGAATGTAATTAGTGTTGCAAACAGGTTAAGATTACGGTTGAGTTTATTACCTTAACTGAGAATTTGTTTTTATTATATAATTGCTTCATCGGTGAAGTTTTTGTTTGAAAGTAAAGGGCAAATTTTTGTAATGGGCCTTTTCATTTCGCCGTTCTGTGTTTTTATCGTTACGACGCGAACTAAGTTATCTGCTCCCGGATGAGTGTTGATTATTCGAGCGAGGTTCCATTTTGGTGGTGGAAGTCGTTCGTCTTTCACCAGAACAAGGTCTCCGATTTGTGGCTGACGTTGCAATTTAAGCAACTTGGGTCGTTGTTGAAGCCTCGATAGATATTCCGAGCTCCAGTGCTTCCAAAATATCTGGTTTAGTTTTTGGATCCTTTGCCATCTATCGAGGTAGCCTAATTTTGTTTCGGTCAGGTCCAGGTGAGGTATATTGTTGAGTGGCTCACCGATTAGGAAGTGTCCTGGTGTTAGTGGCTTGAAGTCGTCTGGATTACTGTTCATAGGGCAGAGGGGTCTCGAATTAAGACACGCTTCTACTTGTGTAAGAAATGTGTTGAGCTCCTCAAACGTGAAAACTTCCGTACCAACAATTCGTCTTAAATGGAATTTGATTGATTTCACTCCTGCTTCCCATAATCCTCCAAAGTGGGGAGAAGCAGGAGGAATAAAGTTCCATTTCGTTCCGTCCTTGGTGATGGTTTCCGCTACTTCCTTCCAGTCGGTTTCGGCTTCCTTCAGCAATTTCCTCAGCTCTTTATCAGCTCCTACGAAATTGGTTCCACAGTCACTAAAAAGCTGCACGCTGATACCTCTTCTGGCTGTGAACCTTCGAAAGGCTGCGATGAATGCTTGAGCTGTCAGGTCACTCACCAGTTCTATATGAATAGCCTTGGTGGCCAGACAGATAAATATAGCGAAATAGCCCTTGAAAATCTTAGAACCTCTTCCTTTCCAGGCCTTGACATCGATTGGACCCGCGTAATCAACTCCGGTGTGTAAGAAAGCTCGTGAACTGCGGACCCTGGGAGCAGGTAAAGTTCCCATTATTTGCTGTGCTGGTTTCGCTCGGTATCGAAAACAGATATTGCAGTTGTGAACAAACTTCTTCACACAGCTTTTGATCCTAAGTATCCAGTATTTGGTTCGCAAATATGCAGTCATCTTCTGGAGTCCTCCATGCAACGTTCTCTCATGTGCGTCGGCTAACAAAAGTTGTGTGAAGTGGTGATTTGGACTGAGAATAATTGGGTGTTATTGGTCGTAGTCAAGATTTGCATTTTGTAGTCGTCCTCCAACTCGCAATATGTCGTCCTGATCGATGAAAGGGCTTAAAGCTGCTAAACCTTTGGCGCCTGTTCCAGCTTTGATTGCTGCGATTTCTACTGAAAACATTTCTTCTTGGGCTATTCGTATTACTAAGAGTGTAATAATAGGACTAATAAGTCCTATTTTGTAATACTTGTATACAATTAAAAACAAATCTTTTGCAAAGTGCTATTACTCTTAAGGGTCTTAGAAGTCGAGAGTGATTTTGTATGAGGGAACTTATTATATTTTCATTTTTGGTGATGCAGTGTGAATGAACTTCTTCTTCTCCATCTCAGTTTCTAAGTCAGTGGGTTGATGAGGACATTTAAACTGCCAAGTATTGTGCAGGAAATCTGGACCGTTCCACCAGAGTCTGTTTTCTGCTAGAGCTGAGGGTAAAACTCCACGAGATGTCAGATCTGCTGGATTAAATTGTGTTGGTAAATGTTTCCAGACCTTATCTTTGGTCAGCCTCTGTATTTCTGCAACCCTATTGCTGACAAATGTTGTCCATTTTGATGGGGGTGCAGCAATCCACGCTAAGACAATAGTCGAATCCGTCCATGTATATCTTCGAATGTGTCTCAAACCAAGGACTGTAGATGCATAGTCCATAAGTGTAGCCAGAATTACTGCTCCACATAACTCCATCGTGGGATTCTAATCCTTTCTAGCAAGGGAAGTTCTTTGCTGAGCACTGACCACTCCCTTTGGAGTTCTAGAGGAACTGGATTGTCCCAATCTAATCCTCGAGACCACAGCTGTTGCATCATCATTTTAGCTCTTATAATGCAGGGTGATATCCATCCCAATGGGTCAAAAAACTTCGCTGTTGTGGAGAGAATGGTTCTTTTTGTAACTTCCGATGTGTCGCTGCAAACATTTTGAAAGGAAAAGGCATCTTCTGCAGGAAACCATTTAACACCTAATGCCTTTATGTGCTCCGAGGTTCCAAAGGGTAGCGAGAAATCGATTTCACGTTGGTCGACTGGTATTTGGTGAAGAACATCATCCGATTTGCTTGTCCATTTTCGAAGAATAAATCCTGCAGAGGACAGCAAACCTCGAACTTCATCTCGCTTCAACAACGCTTCTTCGATGGACCCAGCTCCGCTTATGAGGTCATCAACGTGCATATCTTGTTGGACCATTTTTGCCCCAAGAGGGTATCTGTGTCCTTCATCAGCAGCCAATTTGTTGATGGTTCGTATTGCAAGATAGGGTGCTGAAGTTGCGCCGAATGTCACCGTCTGCAGTCGATAAACTTTGATTGACTCTTCTTTATTGTCCCTCCAATAGATGAGCTGATAGTACGAGTCTCCGTGTGCTATACGTACTTGGCGGTACATCTTCTCGATATCGGCAGTGAAGGTAAATTTATACGTCCTCCATCTTAAAATTATATCGATAATGTTGTTTTGTACCTTAGGTCCGATGAGAAGATGTTCGTTTAAAGATGTCCCATCCAATGTCCTGGCAGCAGCATCGAAGACAACTCGCAGTTTGGTGGTTGTGCTGGAATCTTTCATCACTGCATGGTGAGGGACGAAGTAGTGAAAGGGCGTCCGAAGGATTCCATCGTTAGCGACATCAACTTCTTCCATGTGGTTCAGCTGTGAGTACTCTTTAATACATTGCTATATTGCTTGTATAAGTTTGGGTTGGTTTCGAATCTTCTCTCCAACTGAAGAAACCTACGCAAGGCGCCTCCTTTCGAGGATCCAAGCGCAGGATGCCTTCCCTCTTTAAATGGAAGAGATACTTCGTAGCGCCCATCAGGCATTCGCTTTGTATTTTGACAAAAATCAGTTTCGCAGTCCTTTTCTTCCTGGGATATAGAGGTCTTAAAGGGAGTTTCTTCCATTTCCCAGAACTTCTTCAACTGTTTATCCAGGTCAAAACATTGAAGAAAACGTTGGACCTTTTTTGATTGACTTGTTGGAACTTTTCCCAAGAGTATCCAACCAAGTTGTGTCTTTTGGGCGATAGGTGACGCTAAATCCTCTCCTCGGACAATGTCGGGGAGAATAAATTCTGGGTAAACGTCACTACCCAACAGTAGATCCACTCGGGATGGAGTATTAAAATTAGGGTCCGCTAAAACCAACTCCTGAATGTGGCTCCATGGTCTGATGGTCAGTTTGTTGGCCGGGAGAAGCCCAGTCAGCGATTTGAAGACAAAGGCACGGGTGTTGTTGCAGTTGTACTGCAGATTCTGCAATAAGGGTTGCTTCCGAACCCGGGTCTATCAGGGCTCTCAAAGTGTGATACACTCCCGATGCAGCTTTGACTCGTATGATGGCTGTGGCTAAGAGCACTTGCGTATTGCTGGCATTGGAAGTGTGAAAATTATTAAGGCCTGACCCACTAGGTAATGAGTCCTGACCAGATGGTTTAAAGGAAGAAGTGTTGGCATTGAGGGTTGACACCTGATAGGAATGTGTTGTAGGTGTGATTGAATATTGAAGAGAGACACCGTTGTGTTGTGTAGGGTTATGTGGTGGACGAGAATGCACAGGGTTGTATGTGGTATGTGTTGTAGAGAGAGGTGAAAATTGAGAGTGTGACTGAGAGTGTTGTTCAACTAAATAAATAGCACCGCGTTCTACTGGGGCATTGCTGTGTATTGTGACTATATGCCAAACAGTTTTCACATACTCCCACCTTTTTTACCGTCGTAGCTCGCAAACCTACATCCATCCTAAGGAAACGATTACAAGAGCGTAGAGAATGAGGATTTTTGTTGCAGACTTTACAACGAAACTGTTCATTTTGCTTGGGCCTAATGTAAAAAGAACTGGTACCTTGCATTGAATTCCGCTGACTAGCTCCTTTTTTCCCCTTCAGCTCTACTACAACATCTAACGCCCTGAATCTGGCTTCCAAGAATGCTGAGAACTCAACGTAAGTGGGTAGATCTTTACGAACTCCAAGTTTCTCCTCCCAGAACTGTTGAGTCATTATGGGGAGTTTCTGCAGCATACAAAAAATGAGGATTGAATCCCATTGCTCAACTGGAAGCCCAAGATTTAACAATGAATGCCGGCATTCTGTTGAAGTGTCGAGAATCTTCTTCAACCCCGCAGAAGTTTCCTGCTGGATCGATGCTTGGTTGAAGAACAGCTTCATTTGCGCATTAACGAGCATGCGTTTGTGGTCGTATCGCGAATTTAAAATCAGCCAAGCCTTCTCATAATTGCCTTGAGTAATTCCTAAATGCTGGATTAACCTATCTGCTTCATCCGTAACGCTTGATTTTAAAAAAATCTAATTTTTGTATGTCGGAGAGAGACGCATTGTTATGGATAAGCGATTCAAAAATATCATGGAATAGTCTCCAATCTTCATATGTTCCGCGGAAGGTTGGTAAATTTATTGAGGGTAGTTTTAAATCCCGCGATTGAATTTTATTTAAAATACTTTGCACAGAGCTCACCTTTGCTTCAGAACTTGTTGCCATTGCTGCTTGTGTTTTTGCTGTTAATTTGTCCATGCTGTCCATCATTGCAGTTCGGTAATCAACATATAACTCCTTAATCTTATCAAACAGCTCCTCCAACTCTTCCATATTTTCCACCTTTGACGACACAGCTCCCTTGTTGTATCCGGAGCTTAGCTTAAAATTTTCCTCCAGAATATCCATCAGTGCGCTGATGTAATTCTTTGTTCGGTCTACCTCCGACCGTTTCCAAAAATTGGAGAAGTCTCTTTGAATTTGAGCTAAAACATCCTTCTGCAGCTGTTCCATTTTACTCATTTTACCACGAAAAAACGAAATCCAGGTAAGAATTTGCTTTATAGCACTAAATATGTACTTACTTGTACTGTAATTGCAGATTCCGTTGGAGAAAAAACTGTACAGTTGATGCAGCTGGATGAGAAACTCCGTTTAGCTCCGACGGTCCCACGTAGCGATGTCTTGCAGTACTTCTTGCGGTTCCTAACGGATACACCAAACGGTTGCACGAAGCAGTTCTATAATTCTTGCGGATCTTCCCCCGAAGCAAAGAAACATGTAATTTAAATACACCTATGTATGTTCCACAACACCCTTGCAATAGGGAACAATTTGTTGTTTCAACACTGAATTGTAATTAGACGACCGAGAACCCGGTTTGCACTTTTTTTTGTATATATTTTAATTTATGTGTAATAGTTTATTCCCGATTCTTATATTCTCGGATCGAAAGGACCAAATGTTCGGTCTACCTCCGACCATTTCCGAAAATTGGAGAAGTCTGAGAGTGTTGTTCAACTATATAAGGTGGGTTTGTTGAGACGTGGAGCAAGGAATGGTGTGGCTGCTGACAAAAATAGCACCGCGTTCTACTGGGGCATTGCTGTGTATTGTGACTATATGCCAAACAGTTTTCACATACTCCCACCTTTTTTACCGTCGTAGCTCGCAAACCATAGGTCGCTGGTTCATATCCGGCTCGAAGGACCAAATGTTTTGTCTATATTAGAATAACTTCTCACACTGTTATGAGTTATCAATTGAGTTCTCGAATTAGAGAGATAGATAGATAGATAGATATAAATTTGTATTTCATATTAAATTTTAAATTTAAACACATTAATTCGTTAGTTTACAATAGAGAATAAAAGAAATAATATATATGACATTTTTTATTTTTATATACTTAGAGTATTAAAATAGTATCAAATGCAACTTCAATGGGCTTAATTAGAAAAACATAATTTCAAATTGGGTGGGGTGACCCTTAAAAAACAATATACAATCAGAAAAATTAAAAATATACATTACCAAAATAAAAATTCAGAAATTAAAATTCAAAATGTAAAAAATCAAAATTCAAATTCAAATTCGAAGCTCAAAATTAAGTATAAAAAGAAAAAAGAAGAAAACCGTTACACCAGAATATCAGAAAAAATGGATTCTAAAGCAGAATAATCAAAAGCTAAAAGCCAATACCTCACACACTTTTCAAACATTTCAGAAGAAGTTAATGCTCTAATTGCAAGTGGGAGCTTATTAAATAGGCGACAACATGAAACCGAATAGAAATTACGAAAAGTAGTAGTACGATAGATCGGTACAGATACAACATTCGAAAAGTTTCTACGAAGATTGTAATCAGAAATTAATCTGAAATTAAGATTACCTGATCTCATGAAAAAAGTTTTTAACACTTTAAAACAATACAAATGTCGGACTGGAAGAATTTTCATACCACGGAACAATGGATAACTAGGATGTCGACTTTGTTTTCGGCATATTTTCCTCAAAACATTTTTCTGGAGAATTATAAGAGGCTGTATTTTATGCCAATAGGAACCTCCCCAACACACAATACCATACTGAAGCTTTGAATGAAAAATACCATAATAAATTGTTTTTAGTAGTTTATAAGAACAAACTTTTTTTAAGTAAAAAAAATTGGGCAAGTGCGAGGAGGGCCTCGTGCAATAGTGTTCCGGACATTTTATATTGTCATTTATTCATATCCTGCATAGGTACACCTAATACTGATTTTGATATGAATAATGTAATGTCTTGTACGTAGGTATGTCCTAGTAACACTGACCTGAGATTCCAGTCCATTTTAACTTACACTTTCAATAAAAAAAAAATGGCGTACCAAGCTTTTGGATAAAAATGCATGTAACGGTACTTTGCTTGTTAAATGGTTTGAGTAAAGCAAAACACTGGCAATACTCGACATGCGAAGGAATACAGCATTTAGAGTTTTAAGAATTAAAAAAAAAAAATATTTTTGAAAAAAAAAAAAAAATTAAAAAAAATTTTAGTTTTTTAAACTTATTTAGTTTTCAAAAGCAGCTCTATAGCTAACATATACGATCCATTCGTGCAAATGACTTCGTTTTTGAAAAATCGAAATCGAATGCAGTAGCAGCAAGAGAAGAGCTTACAGGGAAGTCAAATGTTTGGCGAGCTTTTTTGTTCAACAAATTTTGCCAGAAGAAAATATTTCTTACATATATGGAGCCCTTGCAAAATTCTTTTTAATTTGATATGCCACATAATGGGCAACAAAATAATTTTTTTTTTGCCCTTCATACAAGGTGCCCACAAAAGGGCTCCCAAAATGAAATTCATTGCCGCCATCTTGTGCAGGCTTCCACATAATGTATACATAGCGAAAGTTTCAGCTCTCTATGTCTATCGGTTCAAAAGTTACAGGGCTGTGACAGACTGACGGACAGACAGACAGACACCGTATCAAACCCATAAGTGTTCCGTCTTACCTTTTAAGGTCCGGAACACTAAAAATGTCTTAAGGTGCAACGGAAATATTTCCTTAAGCACTCCGTATGGTTTGCAAAGCTGATTCTAGAATCGATAGTGAGCCCCAAGTACTTGAATTCGTATACATTATCTATTGAAAAACACTTATCACTACAATTAAGAGTGTCACAAAAAGTTGGTAAATCGGAAACACATGAGCAACCCAGTTTGTATCTTAGACACTCCGGTGCTTGAAAGAAAGAAGACTTCTGCATTGGCACTGGAATGAGTGGATAGATTAAAAAACATAATTTTTGTTTTAGAGCTAATGCTTAATCTATGTTCGGCGAACCACATCCTTAACAAATTCAGATCCCAGTTTATATCAGATAACAAATTCAAAGCACTGTCGGATCCATAAGAACAGCTCACATCATCCGCGAAAGCAGTAAGGGTACATTTGAAGTTTAACGCAAACAATGAATTTATATAAATGAGAAACAGAATGGGTCCTAACACAAAACCCTGAGGTACTCCTAAATTAAAAAATTGGATTTCACTCCTGGTTGCCTCAATCTTTACTCTCTGAGATCTGTCCAAAAGGTAAGACCTAAACCAATCAAGCATAAAACCGCGAAAACCAGCTTTCTCAAGTTTTCCCAACAAGATAGTGTGGTTAACCATATCAAAGGCTTTTGTAATATCTACAAATAAGCCTGCTGTGAACTTTTTAGCATCAAGGTTAGAGAAAATACTGGAACAAAAGTGTAGCAAAGCATCTTCGGTTGATTTTCCCTGCTGAAAACCAAATTGTATCGGGTTGAAAAACTTCGACTTATTTAAAAAAGATATCATTATCGCCTTAACAATTTTTTTCAAAGACTTTGCTGAAAACTGGAAGAAGTGAAATCGGTCTGTAATTGGTCATATCCTCCGGTGCGCCTTTTTTAAATAGTGGTACTACGTCCGCGCATTTAAGTGGTTCAGGAAAAACTCCTGAGAATATGCTGCGGTTAAAAACAGTCGCTAGAACATCAACAACGAAGCATCCGATCTTTTTTAAAATTACATTAGAAATACCATCAAAGCCACAAGCATTCGAATTTTTTAGAGAACCAATTGTCTTTAATAGTTCCAAAGCAGTTATAGGCTCGAAGGCGAAACTATTTCTTTGCAAAGGTTCACCACAGCAACCAAGAATTGAATACAAATTACAGCTCAATTGTGCTGTTTGTGCAGGTAAACTGCTAGCTATTGAGTTTGGCTCCTAATTCTCCAATTCTCGTTAACATCATTTGAGCTTCTTGTGAAGCGTAAGAGACTTTTTATGTCTATATTATTTAAATATTCTAAGTTGTTATAAATTGTCCGCCAAATAACTTTTTTTTGAAAAGCTATAAAAAAAAACTACTGAATATTTTCTCAAATTTCTTTTTTTTATTTGAAAGTACAATTCTTCCGGTTAATAATGGAAAAAATTCGGCTGTGTGACACGTAGCGCCATCCTGTTGAAACCAAATGTTGCCAATATCCTCCTCTTCAATTTTTGTGAACAAAAATTCGTTCAACATGGCCCGATAACGATCGCCATTGACTGTAACGTCCTCTCCTTGCTCATTTTCGAAGAAAAATGGCACAATTATGCCTCTGGACCAAAATCCGCACCAAACAGTGACTCGTTTTGGGTGTATCGGCTTTTCAATGTATGCGTACGGGTTTTCTGTGCCTCAAATGCGACAATTTTACTTGTTTACATACCCGCCAAGATCAAAATGAGCTTCATCTGAAAAGATGATTTTTTTGGCAAAATCGGCATCTTCTCTAAGTCGATCGCAGGCCCACTTAGCGAAGCGAAAACGCATTGGATAGTCAGTTGGCTTCAACTCCTGAACCAATTGGACTTTGTATGGCGTCATACCAAGGGCTTTATGCAAAATTCGTCTCAATGATGTCTCCGAAATGTTCAATTGTTGAGAACGACGGTGAATTGATGTTGATGGCGCTTCACGCACACTTTCTGCCACAGCAGCAATTTTCTCGGGTGTACGCACTGTTTTTGGCTTTTCACGCTTTGGTTTATCGATGAGGATGTCAGTTTCTTTCACTTTTTTCACAAGATAACGAACATACGGAGCTGACGGTGCTTCTCTTGTTCCAAAATCCGTACGCAATTTTCGCACACATTCTGCAACATTACCATGATTTTCAAAGTAATGTGGCAATACTCGTATTTCCCAGCGTTGTTCAAGCGTATACACAACCATATTCGTTCAGCGGAAGGATAAAACTAATTATCTGTCAAATCAGACATGAGCTAAGTGTTACCATTCACGAAATAAGCACTAGTTGAAAAAAAAAAAATGTTAGATGGCGGACCCTTTAGTATGAAGCTCCTAAGTGAAGCAACCTTCTACGGGAGAAAGCTAAGCAGACACAAAGAAGGTGAGGAATAGTTTCCTCCTCTTCCTCATCCCTGCAGCTTCTGCAACAGTCGTTTTCGAAAAGGCCTAGCCTTGTTGCGTACTTGCCTATTAGACAGTATCCAGTGATGTAACCTATTTCGGTGTCGATATGCAACTTGTTGAGAGACATCAAAGTCTTAAAACGTTTCAAATTCAGCTTAGGCAAAATTTGTTTAGTCGCTAGACATGTTATAACACTTTTCCTATGATTTGTACTCTCGATTGCATCCAGCTTGAATTTTTGTTTACATGTAGCGAGTACCTTTAGTATAATGAGTAAGGTTGTTCCTGTTATGGCGAGTTCATCAGCCTTACAGTTCCCTGGAATATCCCTCCTATACATACTCCAGTCTAATCTGTGACGATAAAATTCTTGTCAAAGTTTAGGCATGGGGTGGTGCAGTCAGTATTTTCTGGGGAGGCTCTGAAATTATCCAGAATAGATGCATGGCTATAGTTCTTACTTGCCCACTGTGTGGTTGCTTCAAGGTGAAAGGCCGCAATAGCTGCCATTTTCTTGCTGAATATATCAAGAGGTAATAGGTGGAACAAATTGTCCAGCGCCGCAGAGGGTGTAGTGTGTACTGCACCGGTTATGCACATACTTACTGAGCGCTGGACCTTGCTTAGAAGATTGCGATTTATTGCTTTCTCCAGTGTCGTCCACCGGACAAATACCCTATAAGCCAATGAGTTATTCGAGGTTGTAAACCCCAACTTTTTCCGATAGCTATTTTGCAAGAGAAGAGTGCTACTGTAGCTTTATTGACTCTTTCTTGTATATTTGGTTTCCAGCCTAGCTTTCTATCCAGGATGAGACCCAAATATTTAGCTTTGGCTAACACCCAAACCATAACGATTGGCCCATCTAGTTAGCTTGCTTAAAGTGTATGCAAGGAGTTCCTTTATGGTATTTAGGTGCTTACCTGATACTGCCACAGCAATGACATCTACATAGGTGATTGCCGTCCATCCGAGCTCTTCCAGGATTATCAATAGTTCATTAACCACCGAATTCTATAGAAGGGCGGATAGAACACCTCCTTGCGGAGTACCTCTACTAAGAGATCTTCTAGTGGACGGCTCACCCAGCTTGGAGTTAATAATCCACCCATTGAGCAGTAGATTTATCAAATCGCCAAGTGAGTTGTTAACCTTCAGAGCTGATAGCGCATCTGCTATCGCGGATGCATTGACATTGTTGAAAGCAGCCTCTATATCAATGACGGCAATTCTCCTTATGGACCATGGAGTATTCGATATTACTTACTAGTGAGTGTAATTCCGTCTCCACTGATTTACCTTTGCAATATGCATGCTTTGCCGCTGACAATTGCGTAAGTAGATATCAATCAATCGTTCTAGTGTTTTTAAGAGGAAAGAAGATAGACCGATAGATCTGAAATCTTTTGGATTAATATGAGAACATTTGCCTTCTTTGGGTATGAAGACTACCTTAACTTCTCTCCATAACTCGGGGACATAACATCCAGACAGCTTTTCAAGATTGCTTGAAGCACTAAACAGAATTATGTCTGATGACTTCTGCAATTCGACAGGTATAATCTCATCTGGTCCCCTCTTATTTATATGGTTTGAAGCTGTGAATAACTCAATTTAAGTTGCTCTAAGTGATTATTTTTGATGAGATGATTGCAGGTTTATATGATCTGTTTAGGATCATATTGTCAACCGTTTGGGAACTACCTGGAAAGTGAGTGTCAAGTAGTAGATTGACCGAGTCTTCGCTAGAGGTCGTCCCGGGGTTTAGGTGATTGTAGGCAATTGTATTATTTAAAATTGCTCTGTATTAGAGCCAGTCCGTTTTACGGTAGTTCCTGTAAACAGGTGGGCTAATGGAATCAATGTATAAGAAGAACTGGAGATACCTGTGATCCGAAAAAGAGCTGCGGAGAGATGTGGCTTGTAATCTTCTTTCGAATTTGAATTGAGTACCATTAATTGCCTTCAAATTCCTCCAAAGACGTTAAAGTAAATATTAGGCTATAAGGCGCATAGAAGCCCAAGATCTACATAGCTACCCAGAACTGTATTGTGCGTGATAGGTATACATTTCCTCTCATATAGAAGGGACAGAGGGATGTTTTAAGACGCTTTATCTTGGCGCTTGGACTCATGTACTCTTGGACATTCGCCAGACTGTATAAAAAGTTGGTGGTATATCTTGGATTCGAATTTGGAACGCCATGCACAGAAGTCTAACGTTCCAACAACTGAGCCACGACACCAACTTGGGTTACAATATTAAGTAGATATTGTTGCTTGTTCCCTCTGTTTAACATTTAATTCTTATTATAGATAGCTTACAACACTTTGTAATAGTCTGAGTTAAATATCCGTACAAGTTTCAAAATATGCGCCTCGCTTTTCACATTCGTCATTGCACAAGGCTGATAGCTCTATAGACTTACGTTACTACAAGCTCGTCTGTACTGCGGCTGACTGACTTCAATTTGTAGGATTTATTTAGCTCTTAGTAGCAGCAGTTATTCCCTGTAGATTCTGGTACAATTTACCTATAGGTTGCCAGTCGGTTTGTATCAAACCAAATAGTGTTATTTTTGTTTTCTCCCGATTTCTGCAGTATTCATGTTTCAGGACAATCATCGTCTCTGTATGGTAGTACAGTTAGTGCAACAATCATGATGCTGCTTTCTTTTTTGGAGGAGCCTTTTCGTCCTTCTTTCAATTATGGATGGCGTACCCTCTAGTTGCCCATATTTTGTTGATCTATCTCGATGCGTAAGTTAGTTTCTTATTTAATGCTGACCCATTCCCTGCTAATGCTAGCTCGTTCCAATTTACATTTATTGCTAAGCCCGGGAGCCCAAGTGATTTTGTGAGTTTCACCTAGTTTTTACTGTTTGTTGCTAATTAGTTCGCTGTCTGGTGCCCTGAGTGCTGCTTGACTGAAAACGGAGATTATGTCTCTGAATGGGTCTGGATTCTTAGAGTGTCTAGTCCGATAAGCTTTCTTGATGACTTAGAAGATACTCAGAAATATGTGCGGATTTCTTCAGTGATCAGAGGAAAACTTCAGCGCCCGTTCCGTCTGTATCGGGAATAACAAGGGAGCATTTCTTATAAAAGTCCAGGTACGATATAGCTCATTGTTCTGACGCTATCAAATGGTCTGCATTAAATAAGGTCTGCTTTAATCAAGGATTCATTCCAGGAGTTAGAATTCTGTACTTCCTATGTATACTCACCCACGAGCTTAAAGTGCAATAGTTTAAAAGTTTAATAATTCCCTTGACATGCTGGCTGGTATTATTTGAAGTTTATTTGAGACATGGAGTGCATTGTGCTGTTTGTTTTCGAATACTGAAATCACATTGAGAAAAATTTAATAACCCATGGAGTCTGCAACCCATCAGAGTGATACATGACATTGACATAAGCTACATCACTCTTCCGCTCAAGACAAGGTACACACATTTCAAGTCTATCAAGCACATTCGGGTGTCTCGTCTCGGCGACTTTGAAATACAAATGTTCGTCCACGAGGAACATATATTGGTCTCATGCATCATTTTCAGAATGAAATTCGTACGTCAAAAGCAGACACATTATTTCTTACTTAGGCTTCCACCTCTCGCAAAGTCGTTTGGATCGGCATGGCACGGCAACCCTACTGAAAAGAGTACAGGCAAACTCATCTTAAGCTGTATGTCTGTAGACTTCACTGATATCCTTGTTAGGTTGTAAATTTGTACTATACATATTCGGAACGTCACAATGTATGCGAAATTCATTTGTCCAGAGCGGACCAGCAGAAGATGACAACAGCACCGATGGTGATGCTGTGCCATGAATATTATCCTTCGTGCAATAACGCCCGGTGATGCCTTACAAAGACTCTGAATGTGGTACCCAATCCTTCCCTACTGTTATGTGTATATGTGAATCTCTACTAAAGGAGAGTGGAATCTGGTGTTGAGGAGTGGCAGAGAAAGTGGATTGGGCGATGCGGTATCATGTACAGACAACAAATTTTGACATTTATTGTCTTGGGTTAAATTGAAATTTATAGCAGAAGTGTCTGTCGGTTTAAACTTGGTTGTGTGTCTGTGTTGCTCAACAGTCAGCACTTAGAAGGAATGTAATGGCGTTGTATGCCACTCCAGGGTGTTTGGCAAAATTGTAAATAGCTGTACAAAAAAAAAGAGATCACATTTGACATACTTTTACATATGACGGCTTTCATGTTGAACAGACTGAAAATATGAACATAGATGGAAAGGATGGGGAAGTCTAAATGTACGTAACAGTTCTAATACAGTGAATAATATTATCCTTCACTTGGTGGGGATATATCACACTTAACCCAAAGGCTAGGCTGGGATAAAATTTCATGTCATTGCTGGTTATCATATTTCTGCCGTCACAATAAGTTGAAAAGAAATAAGTTTTTTTTTTTTTGTTTAATTGTAACAGCTTCAAAAATTTCCAAACCCTAATTCCCCCCAGAACGGATTGGGAAGGTAATGGGAAACTTAGCAAACGATCCATAAGTTCGTTTTTGGACGGATCCAAAACAGAAACTGGAGATGGGGGCGGTGTGTTCTCCCAAGATCTTAACAGCAAGATCTCCTTCCGCCCCCCTAATCACTGTAGTGTATTCCAGGCGGAAATATTGGCGATAAAGGAGGCCTTATTGTGACTGAGGTATACTCGTAATTTAATATCCGCAAGGGATATCCCCATCCTTACTGATAGCCAAGAGTCTCTCCATATTAGTACTATCATCACGGGACTGGGCCTCCCTTCTAACGACTTCTGTGGGAGCTGCATGGACGAACAGGAGGAAGAGAATATTCCCCATCTTCTGTGCAGCTCTCAATCCGAAGGAAGTTGCATTTGGGTGAATACTTCTTCTACAATTTAGGCGCACTCGCTAAATTAGACATCAACCGTATCCACCGCTTTATAATAAGTTCGTCTTGCCTTTAAATGGATAGACTGAGGATACTCGATCCCATCGGTATCACAACTGGCCTTTCGGGCCAAAGTGTGGGGCATAGGGAGCCATTCTGCAACGCGTTTGAGCGCTCTCTAACTCATTCTTAAAGAGCTTGATTCCTCCTCGAATGTTCTGCGCCACGTTTGCCTACGGCGCTTGCTTGGGTGAGCGGATTCCAATGCATAGAGTATTTCGCAATGGAGTTGTCCTCGCGCCGTGGGATGTGTCCAATTCACTTCCACTTTCTCCTTCGTATAGTAATGTTTAAAGGTTCTTGGCTCGTTCTCATATAAAGCTGTTCGTTGGAGATACGATTCGAGCAAAAATTCCTCAAGATGGTTCTTACACATTTATTTACGAAGTCTTGCAGCCTACGTGTATTAATGGTATCCACCTTCCAGGTGCTGCACCCATAAAGCAACACAGATTCTACGTTTTAGCGGAACAGTCGCAGCTTGGTTCTTAATCTGATAACATTGCTTTCCCAGATGGTAGAAAGCATTCCGATTCTGCTGCACACATCCAGTTCGGCACCACGGTTTGTCGAGACCATACTTCCTAGGTGTAAAAAATTGTCAATTATCTCGACTTTCTGTTCGGCAACATTAAGTTGGGCGCTGGTATTATAAGTGCTCAGGGCTTTTGTTTTGGCTGTGTTAATTTTGAGCTCCACTTTGTTTGCCTCAGCTTCCAGATTGTGGCCATTAGATAAAGGTCCATTTTCCCTGCCATTCCTGCGCAGTGCTAACCAGATAGCATCTCGATTCAAGCTGTCAAACGCCTTCTCGAAGTCGACAAAGGGTGGATGTAGCAGAAACCAATACTCGACGCATTGTTCGATTATGATCCAGTTTCCACAATCCATCAGGTTTTCTTTTTTGGTAATTTGGTTTGATTATCATCCCTCTTTTCCATTTCTGTGGAAACTCTTCGCTCTCGCATGCTCTCCGTATGAGCGGGTGTAGCAGATCAGGTGATGTATTTGGCGCCGCTTGAAAAAGTTCGGCAGGGATGCTATCAATACCCACCGCCTTGTTTTTCTTGAGGGACCTGATTGCCGCTATTATTTCGGTTTTGATAGGAGGCCCGGTGCGAATTCTGAAATTTTTTGCTTCGGAATACTCATTTGAATTCGAGATCAAACCCGCTATTGCCTAAGTGGTTTAGAACTATGTATAGAGAAATGTTCTCTCTTACTGTTAAACCTGCTCGCCGCTTTTTCAGCCCTTGAGGCCAGTGTGTTGATATATTGACGTTTGTTCTCTTCTTTCTGCTCTTATTCTTCGCACGGTTTAGGGTTTCCTCCACTGCTTCGCTCAATGGGTGGTATGCAAAATCATTTCGCTCAGACTCTAATCTCACATTTTATAGATTTTACTAGACTTAAATG
This sequence comes from Chalcosyrphus nemorum, assembly GCA_949716465.1. Taxonomy (NCBI): domain Eukaryota; kingdom Metazoa; phylum Arthropoda; class Insecta; order Diptera; family Syrphidae; genus Chalcosyrphus; species Chalcosyrphus nemorum. The sequence continues at coordinate 70,399,701 of OX454333.1, forward strand.
CTAAAAGACAACACCTCTCAGGGATTGACGAATGTCTGCATTTTTCGCTTCTTTTATTATTTCCGGTGTATTATTCCATTCATTGTATTTTATTATTTTAGCTCATAATCTTAGTGTCTAAGGAAGCGGAAGTTATGTCTATTTCCGGTGAAGAAAACTCCTTGGCAATCCTAAATTTGTACAAAATCACTAAAATCGAATACAAATTTTCGACGAAAACCTCTTTTAAAATACATGAATAAAATGTATCATTTGAAAGCTCGTGTTTTTAACAAAGAAGCAAATATTTACTCGGAATTTATCAGAAACATGATTATTGATTGAAATTTGTGTTGAACAAACATCTCGGGCGTTAGTAAAATAAGCCGGCAAAAGGTATAATGGACCCGCAACAACAACATAACCACCACCGCCGGCCGGCCGCCGAACGAAGGTAGCAAAGTGTGATTCCCATTTGATTTAATTTAATCGTCCCTTCGTTTTAGGGATTCCCTTCTCTGTCCTGCGAAGTGAAAACAAATAGTCCTTTTTATAAATTAACACGGTCAATTCAGAGGGTCGCATTTCTTCAATCCTTTTTTTTTTTTCTCTTTTCTTTTTGTATTTAGTTTCATCGTACGACCCCCTTTTGCATAAATCGAAAGAACAAGTAAGAAAGAAAAAAAAAAAAAAGAAAAAGGTTTTGCGCTTTCGTATATTCTTTGTTGAACAAAAGGATGAAGAAGAAGACAATTTTTTTAAGAACCGCGAAAATGGTAAACGACGACGATAAAAGAACAGTTCCACCTTAGTGGCAAGTAGATTACAACGGTTAGGGAGGATAATGACTCCTCTTTGATGAAGAAGAAAAGCAAAGAACAAAAAAAAAAGGTTGTAATAAGTAGATAATGTAAGGAATTTAGAAAATTAGAAGGTAAGCTACCTGTAGGGACCGTTTTCAGCTCCTAAGAGTAATTGCATAATCTTCTTTTGCAAATTACGTTTTTTCTTGCTTTTCTTATTCTTCGGTTTGTAATTAAATGTTAGAGGGGTAGTATCTTGCGTTTGGAGGCATTTCTTTGATCTAAGTAAGTTCCCAGAAGAAACGAGAGGAACTTGAGAAATATGAAATGAATGCGTGGGAATACATTATGCGTGGTTAAATAACCTTTTTTGTTATTAGTACTCTATTAATGGGCATTCAATTAATACCGATAGGCAGAGGTGTCTTATTAGCCATGTTTTTTTTTTAAAAAAAAGCTCCGCAAGCAATTGGAGCGAGTTTAACATGTAAAACAAAAACAGCAACCTAATACCCACAACTCTTGAACTGAAATAGAAAATATGTAAATAGAAGAAACAGTGTGAGTCTAATACATATTTTGAAGCTGAAACTATTTTTATTTCGTTTAAAGAAGAATCATCCACTTTGGTGTATATTTAGGGAAGATGAAGGTTAAAAGCGAATAGTGAAAGAAACTTAAAGAGAGTTATAACTCACGAACATAACCAGGATCTGCGTCTAGAGTTGACAAAGGTGGGAAATAGAACAACAAATCATGACCAACACAGAGGATTACGCTTTCATGTCAGAGCTAATAGATTTAGTTGGACAAAATAAATTGCTGTACGAAAAGCGCTTTTATTCTAATTAGCTAGAAAGAAGGAGGAAAGAGCTTGGAAGGATACTGGTAGACAGATTAGATCATAATCCATTTCGCCGAAGCTAGTGCGTCAGTGTGGATTTCGCAGAATTCTCAAGAGATACCCGTAGTTAGGGTTCCCAACCGTCCTCCTTTTGGGAGTACTGTTCTCTTTTACATTGCTTTGCCCTCCCGTCATCCTTTAAGTAAAAATGTTCTTCTTTTATGTTAAGACTGATTCAAGCAATCAAACATACTACATTGCTAATTCTATTCAATATGAAAATTAAAAATTAAACGTCTATATTATAACATATTGCTAGGCACTTAGACAAGTGTCATTCGTCAGAATTTACGTCAATATTCGCCAGTATAATAACGCTGTTAAATATGTCAACACTCTTTCGGCGGGCAATCGTCGTTAAATGACAATATATTGGTATCATCTGAATGTCGTGTAAATGAAAATTGTAAAAAGAATGGAATCTTTGCTTCTGTGACCTTATAGCTTCTGCATAATATCACACAACCAATAGCTGCGTTGTTGTCGTTGTCGTTATTAGTATATTAATTTATTCTTTCCAAATGCTTAAGGTCTATAGAAATTCTTTATTACTTAATTGATATGGTCTACAATTTCTGATTGCTTAATTTCTTAGGATCAGTGTCCTCCCTTTGTTTCAATCAAAGTTGGGAACCCTAGCCGTAATGTATTTTGTTGCCGAAAAGTGATATTATACTATAAAAAACGTCAAAAACTATTTTTTTTTTTCAAAAACGCGCCTTGAAAGTGGGCGTGACCGTAGACAAACTTTTCACAGGTTTTCTGTTAAAATATGTTAATTAATAGAAAAGTCATTGCATAATTAAGTCGCTCGTTCACCAAGTGGTTATACTACCGATCAATGATTGTGTTGAAGGCGATAATTAAAAATATAAATGAAAAAAAATAATTTTACTTTTAATTTACAAGAACAAAAAAAATAATTATTTCATTTATATTTTTAATTATCGCCTTCAACATTCACTCCCGCCGTGAACTCGTTCGCAACATAGTTCCAATGGATACAGGCTGGTCACACTTTTGTTTGAAACTTCGAATTCGCCGTCAATTCCCTTTCTGCTTTGTTCTGTGAATGAAACCATTATTTTTACAAACAAAAAATAAACAAACACCCTATAGAGTGAGTGAGTAGCAGAAATCATTGAGTAAAGAGATATCAAACTCTTACGTCCCTTGCCCCGCGAAACCCATTTGTTTACATTGTTTTTGTTGTAATCGACTTCCAGTGTACTCCCTGTCTGTGTATACATGTGAGTTGGAATGAATGAATTCAGCAGTCAAAATTTTTCGATCTGAACACATCCATCATCGGAGGGGTAATTTTTTTTTTTTATTTTGACATTTGTATTTATTTTCTATGGATAAAATAGCTTTAAAATACCTTTCCGCACTTCCACTCTAAATGTAGATAAACCCACATTGATTTATTTCATCAATGACACTTATCCACCAGTTCGATACATAAATGGATGAATTCAGTAAAGTTCGGCCAAATTAAGAAATTTGTACCAAGAAAATAAATTGAACCTGTTCAACTCTACTTGTAGGAAAATAAATCGTACTGGAAGGAAGTGTCTGTTAAATTGGGCCGGCTATACATGGAAAATTTAAATTTCCGATTTTAAGACGATTGAGCAAAAATTTCGGCTTTACTTGGTGTCAAAATAAAGCTTATTACTTGCAGAATTTTTTGACAAACAAAAATACTTAATTCTCTTTAAAACATTTCTGTGAATGCGCTTTTATTATTTCACTAATGGAAATCGATTTCAATAAAAAGCTGCAATCAGCGAAATAATAAAAATGGAATTGAGAAAACGTTTAATAAGAATTAAATATTTATTATTTCTTTTTTTTTTTTTTTGTAGAAAATAAGTATAGTGATTCAGATTATTATACTTCGCTTAAATTGAGGCAAATATTAAACATAATAAGAAATTTACAATTGATAACTTATAACTATTTCGTACAGATACAAATTTTACAGGTTTTCTGAATTTGTGCAAAGCCCAGAGATTTTTCTTTTTAAGCTTCGTGTGTCGACTTCATTTCTATGTTGTAAAAGTGTGTCTTTAAATATAAATTCGCGTGAACATTAAAGGCAAATCTATTTTTTATTGCCTTTCTAGAACTACTACAAAAAAAGTAAGCGACATATATAAATAAATATATTATTAAACTACAATAGTTTACTTTGAAGCATAATTTGTTATTGATTGTTACTGTTTTCATAAAATTTTATTCAAAAATGTATAATTTTAATATACATATGTACATATCCGTATAATATTTGATTTTTGTAGTTCCTGACAGTTTATTTTATTTTGCCATCGAATGCATTTTTTTTTATCTTAAAAATATTTCAATTTGTTAAATTTACTAAAAGCAGTAAGGTCTTTATTTATATAATTTCTCATTGAACAGAAAAATTAATATTATTTTGCTGTAGAGTTATTTAGAATAACTCGATTCAAAGCGAGACTTAAGTCATTTAAAAATTGGCAAAGACATTTTATGATTTGAAATCAAAATCTGATGTGCTCACTGGAAATTCAATATTCTAGTTGTCTTATTTTTTCTAAATAAATATGAATGCAGGAATACATAATTCTGAAATGCATTCTTATTTATATAAATATAGATATACAATCTGCCAAATCCAGTTATTACTTACTATTAATATTCTTACAAATTTTATTTCTGATGGCTCTTTTAAATTTCGGAAAAAAATACATATTTTTAAAAATTCGTTTATGCTTTAAAGATTTACATCCGATTATAAATATTTGTTAAACGATATGCTCACTTCCAGGGAAATTGCTAGATGCACTCTTTCTGTGATAGTTCCAAAATTGACCACCAAATGAGCGGCGCCTTCGATATATTCGCGGCATCCCATTGGTCGACTGATTGAAAATCGGGGAAAATTGACCAATTTACCCATACTTGTTTGAAAATGTGATAGTATGGGTAAATTGGTCAATTTTCTGGAAGTGCAGCTTGTAGGCAAACCGTTTTCCACTGGAAAGTTTGATATCTCTTTACTCAATGATTTCTGGTGAGTAGCCTACGCAGAACCCTTTGCCAATTGCCAAGGTAATAGCACAGACAGAATTCTTTGTCTGTGGTAATAGGTACTTCCTTTCTCGTGCCTCGTATCGATCTTGCTCTCAGTTGAATGGCGTCGCGTCGGTACGATCGGTTTTGCTTAATGATGTGTTTTTTTTTTTTTTTTGTTTACTTCAAATCGGTGGTGTAATTATTAGTGTTTCGTTTTGATTTTAATGTGTGTTGAAGGTGTAACTTCTATTGGAATATAAGGCAGGTGAGTAGTGTTGATGATTTAGATAATTTTGTTTTTAATGAATTGGGCTATGTGTATGTGTTGTTGTTTTTGTATGAATGGACTGTATGAGTGATTTGTACTTGTGTAAATTATGTGTAGTATTTCTAGTGTTCAATGAGGTAAGCGAAATTTCATGTGAGAAATTTTTTAAACTAATTGATGAAATTTTTAGGGTAGATTTTTATGATGTATTATAGCTGCATTAATTATTGGGTGTTTAAGTAATTTATAATTGGCTTGTGTGTTGTGTTGTGTAGGGTGGTTTTATTATATAGACTTTTTTTATTTTATTTTAATTCATTGGTGTAAGGTTTTTAAAGCAAATAAATATTAGTATGTATATGTTATAATTTTTTGTGGTATTTTACTTGTGAGAAAAATGCATGTGATGTGAACGATAAATGTAGGTACATATGTGTGTAAATGAATTCAAAAAATAAGAGACTGTGTAATTCATGGTTAGAGTACATGTGTGTGTTTTAGAGTTTTAAGTGTAGAAAAAACAAAAGGAAAATTTTGTGTGGGGTTAATTAGATTAGATTAGGGTTTCATCGACGTTCATTTTATTGGTCGGCAGACAACAGATTTTTGTGGTAGGTCGTTTAATGAATTGAATGAGATGATCTGCTCCAGGGTGTAATTCTAAAACGCGGGCCATAATCCATTTTGACGGTGGAATTCTCTCGTCTTTTACTAGCACCAAGTCTCTTAGCTGAGGTTGTTGTTCGATTTTAAGCCATTTCGGGCGCTGCTGAAGTCGTGCTAAGTATTCCGAACTCCATTGTTTCCAAAAAGTTTGATACATCCTCTGTATCAGCTTCCACCGGTCATTATACGGAATCTTCTCAGCTGTATGGTCGGGTTCTGGTACACCTTGAAACGGTTCGCCAATGAGAAAGTGTGCTGGAGTTAAAGCAGTGAAATCATCCGGATTACTGGTGAGTGGACATAATGGCCTTGAGTTTAATGATCCCTCAATTTGAGTCAGTAAAGTGGCCAACTCCTCAAAGGTCAAGGTTGCGTTTCCAGCTATTCTTTTGAGATGGTACTTCATTGATTTAACTCCAGCTTCCCATAACCCTCCAAAATGAGGAGCAGCTGGAGGAATAAAATTCCATTTTGTTCCATCGCTGAGGAACGTGTCGTCAATTATCGAGGTGTCGTAGTTCGCGGCTTTTCGTAAATGTTCCAGTTCTCGATTCGCTCCCACGAAATTCTTCCCGCAGTCACTGAAAATCTCCTTGCACGACCCTCTCCTCGAGGTAAACCGTCGGAACGCTGCAATGAAGGCTTGAGTCGTCATATCACTAACGAGCTCAATATGCAGTGCCTTGGTTGCCAAACAAACGAAAATGGCAAAGTATGCCTTAAATGTTTTTGCCCCTCGACCCTTCCAGGCCTTGACGTCAATGGGTCCAGCATAGTCAACCCCAGTATAGCTAAACGGTCGAGAAATTCTGACTCGTGGTTCTGGCAAGGTACCCATCATCTGCTGACCTGGTTGGGTCCGATGCCTAAAACATATGGTGCGGCCATGAATGTGCTTTTTTACGGAACTCTTGATGTTAAGTATCCAAAATCGATGCCGAAGATATACAATCATTTGCTGCATTCCACCATGAAACGTTTTGTCGTGCGCATCCTTTATGATGAGTCGAGTGAAATGGTGACTAGCTTTTAAAATAATTGGGTGGCGTTGGTCGAAACTTATATCTGCATTTTGAAGTCTACCTCCTACTCTTAATATAAAATGAGCATCCAAGAATGGGCTTAGTGATTTAATACCCCTCATCTTTGCACTGCTTTCATTAGTTTGCTGTGCCATCAAAGAACATACTACCTTGGACTGTATGGAAATTCGTAGCGCAGATTCAATCTCCAACGGCGCGCGTAAGAGTAGCTAATTCTCGTTGTGTTGCTGGTTTTCGTGTGTTAGAACCAAACCGGTAACAATACGCTATAGTCCTTAGTAGCTTCTGAAGATTTGAATGGCGATGAATCAGCAAGTTAATGTTATTATCCGTAGCGGTGGTGCAGTGCACGTGAATCTTGCGGTGTTCCTCTTCGGTTGTTATAGTTGACGGTTGTTGTGGTGTCATGAACTTCCAGTTTGACCTGAGAAAGACTGGACCGTTCCACCATAGAGTGTTGTCAATTAGGCCAGAAGGTAGTAGTCCACGGGACGCGAGATCAGCTGGGTTTTCCTGGGTTGGAACATGCCTCCAGTTACTGCAGTTAGTAAGACGCTGAATCTCTGCAACACGATTGCCTACAAAGCTCTTCCACTTCGAAGGGGGCGCCAGGATCCATGCTAAGGTGATCGTCGAGGCCGACCACGCATACGTCTTCACATTTTCCATCCTCAGCACCTTGACTGTGTAGCCCAACAACGTTGCTAATATCACCGCTCCGCAAAGCTCCAACATTGGAAGGGTCACGGTCTTTAGTGGAGCCACTCTAGTCTTCGATATTAACAAATGCATGTGAATGTTGTTGTCCTCGTCCAACACACGCAAGTAAATAACCGCGCCATAAGGCTTCTCCGACGCATTACAAAAGCCATGAATTTCTATTTGTCGCTCCTTTCGCAGGTGAATCCATCTTGGGATGCGGATCTTCACGACCAGAGGAAGCTCTCGACAGAAAAGGTCCCATTCATCCTTGAGTTCCGATGGAACTGGTTCATCCCAAGCCAATCCGCGCCACCACAGTTGCTGCATCAAGATCTTGGCCCTTACTATACAGGGTGAAATCCATCCAAGCGGGTCGAAGAGACGTGCGATTGTGGATAACATTGTTCTTTTCGTTGGGACTTCAGCAGAATCCGAGGACACATTCTGGAAAGTAAAGGAATCAGTAGCCGGACACCACCTTATTCCTAAAGCCTTGATGTGCTCCGAAGACTCAAATGGCAATGAGAAACCTAATTCGCGTTGTTCCTGTGGGATGTCCTGAAGTACTTCCTGAGAGTTACTGGTCCATTTTCTAAGATTGAATCCTGCCGTCGCCAGTAATTGTCTCACCTCATCACGTTTTTTGATCGCCCCTTTTAGTGTGTCGGAACTGGAAATGAGGTCATCCACATACATTTCCTCATGTATTGCCTTAACTCCCACTGGAAACCGTGCTTCTTCGTCAGCTGCCACCTGGTTAAGAGTGCGAATAGCAAGGTATGGTGCACTGGCTGTATCAAACGTCACAGTATCTAAACGATATGTTTTGATCGGTTGATTAGACTCGCTGCGCCAAAATATGACTTGATGTCAGTTTTTTGGCCGGAAGCAGCCCAGTCAGGGATTTAAAAACAAAGGCTCGTGCATTGGTCTCAAACGTAGAGTGGAGAGACCCGAACGAAATATCCGCATACCGATGACATGCTCCACTGTTGACCTGCCCCAGCCCTGACACATTAATCGATGTTCGATGGACATCCAGCTTTAAGAGTTGTACTGCCGCTTCAGTGATGAAGGTCGCCTGAGATCCGGAATCAATCAAAGCTCGTAAGGTAAAGTACCTTCCATCCGATGATTTTACCCTAACCAATGCGGTGGCTAACAAAATCTCCGAATTCGTGTGGTGCTGAGCTAGATGATTGCGGACTACTGCACTTGTACTTGGCTGCTCCTGTTGATTCGTCTGGTTAGTGTGTACTTCAGTGTGGGGTAGTGAGTTTGGAGATCGAATACCTGCATGAGAAGTGTCGTTTGTACCGTGCAACAATGAATGATGCTTCTGCTGGCAAAAATAGCAACGCGCCTGACTGGGACAATGCTGCGAGATGTGGCTATAGGCTAAGCAAATACTGCAGGCACCTATTTTGCTCACCGTGCTAGTCCGTTCAGCGATGTCCATCTTGACGAAACGGTTACAGGTACGAATAGGATGCTGACCCTTACCACACACTTTGCAATTAAACTGCTCTTTCTCCTTATGCCTAGATTGCCTAACGTGAAAAGTATTTTTTGTTGCAGGTACCTTTTGGTGTGAACCCCTAGAAACAGGTTGACTGGTCCTTGGCGTCTGCTGCTAGACAACCTCCAACGTTCGAAACCTGGCTTCGAGAAATTTCGAGAATTCTTCATATTTCGGCAATTCTTTCCACCCCCCTAACCGCTCTTAGCTGTTGTGTTCCAAATGGTAATTTTTGGACTAATATATACTAGATAATTATTAAATCCCATTGTTTTACAGGAAGCCCGAGGTTTTCCAGGGAATGTAGACATTCTGTGGAAGTATCTAGGAGGTGTTTTAACCCTACAGCGCTTTCATTTTGCAGTTATATTTTTTTTTATTACTTCCGTTCTTAACGAATTTGTTTAAAAAATCTATGGATTTTTATTGATACATTCTATACATTTTACGGGCTAAAGTATAGATACATTTTTATCAAAATTAAGATACATATTTTGAAAAGTCAACGGGAACACTGGCTCTACTATGTTTAAGAATTATCTGCTTAGCAGTGATGCCAATTTATACAATTGCGGATTCTTTGCCTTACATTCTCTCCTTTCGGAGATAATCGCACTCAAAGTTGGAATGATCAAATTTTGTAGTTTCATGCTACATGGTTTCCTGAACCGCTTAATGGTAGTTCCTGGTTCCCTGGACTGTCTTAATTCCCACTCTTAGTTGTTTTTTCGTCTACATTCTTGGTTGGTATGAGGTGGGTTTGTTATGCGTTGAATTTGGGATGCCTTTTGTTAAGAGTACTCTATATCCAATTTACTACCTTTTTTATCGTTGCATGATTTTGCCTATGGTTTCATCGTTCATTATCTGAAAATACTCCTCTATACTCTTCTAATGAGCTGGATTTCTTCTACTATGTACTTGCTAGTTGTGGACCACCCATTAGTAGCTACCAATACGCAGAAAAGGTTAAAGGCTATGTTCCTAAGACTCAAGGGCAGAATAGAGAATAAAACATTCTGAAAGATATGTATAGAAAGGGATACCACTCTACTATGCTGTTGAACGCACTCCCGTATGCGTATACAACTTATAAGCTATACATTTTATCATACATAAATTTAATTAGACTAAGCTAATTATAATATTCCTGATGCAAATTGCCTAATTGTAATAATTGCTTAAGCGAACTATCTCCTAATTGAATTTCGAATATAAAGTCCTTTCACCGCTCCATTCCAAGACATTATCTAATTAAATCGAATTGAATGTGCAAAAGAAAAGAAAACATAGCAACGAACGACAACGACGTCGACGTCGACGGTTGGCGAACATCTAATAGATTTCCCCGAAAATTGATGAGAAAGTAATAACAATGCCATAGAACTGATGCCCATCTTCATGCCCGACCTCCATCACCCGCACAAGAACTCAAATTCAACTTCTGTTTACACAATCTGATAATGATAGCATTGAATCCAATTCTATACAGCGATCACTCATTCTGGTCTTCTTTCTCAGGAAAATGGAACAAAATGGATTCATCCTTAACTTTCAACATTGATGATTCATCACTATAATCCATCAGAAGAATCAAAAATACGCTCCACCAAATGGAAGATGACTTTTCCTCTCCACCATCAACCGGGCTAGAGAAAAGTGGTTGTTACAACGACAACAACCAAGGAGTGCAAGTCAGACATATTGCACCGGATCCGGCACTATCTTAACGCAAGCGTTCTCTCCTTTGAAAGGAAACGACTTAATGGCAAACATTTACTTTCACTCGACTTTTGAGTGCAGGAATTTCTTAAAACAAAAATCTCTTTCGCTCTTTCTATCCCTGCTGCCTGAAATACACTCTGATAGAGTAAACTTGGTGCATCTTTCAAATACATATGTATGTAGTATGTTCGACTTGCTATGCTCATTATGCTCAACATGTATAAATGATGAAGTTGGAGAACTTTCATTAACAATTGCATGAAGTAACTGTTCACAAGGACACTTTCAACGCAGGAGTTTGTAAGAAAACAAAAGAAAAAAAAATTTAGATTGTGTTTGACTCTTTGTTTATGGTTCTTGTGTTGGATGAATGAATGGAACAAGAAAAAAAAATAGAAAAAAATTGCCCTTTCATACCTACCCCATAGCGGAGACCCTTCTCATGCTGCCACCCGATAATGGATAAGAAAAGCGAAGATAAATTCAAAAAAGCGAATCGTCGTCGTCGTCGTCGTCCAGCACTAGAGGCAGCATAGTGTATAGACAAAAACTGCTGGTGCGATGTGGAACAATGGTTTTGTTAATTGGTTTCCATTGTCCTTTCATCGATAATGGACCATGATGAAGGCATCCTTTCGTCGTCCATTTGCTTTCGGCTACTACCACTACTAGTACTACTCTAGCTGCTGGTACTGCTCCTACTGCTGTTGTGTTCCCTTCATTCTTTAGTGACGGGCGGAAATCTATTTTATAATTTATAGTCAAACAGTGCAAGGACACTCTATGCAAGAAGACTTTTGCTGCTCTGACGCTGGAAATTAGAAGAAAGAAGAGACCAAAATGAATAGGCCAACACAGTACTAAGGACCAATTGAGTCGTATACATTTGCATCCAACATCATTCTGTTGTTGTGCTGAGAATTTGTCTAACAAGCTCTTTTCTCTATAAATCTTTCCATTTATTCTTCCCTTTTTTTTTTTGTTTTGTTTAGAGTCTGTGCTGTTGGTGTGTTGTCCATTGATTGTGCTTAGAAAAAAGAAAAGGAAGAGAACAAAAATAACACTTAGAACAGGCTGTTGAACGTTTAAGGACAACAGGTTATGCGCAATGTTTATGTGAATTACTTACAAGTACCTAAAACCTTTGAACTCTGTCAAAAAGTCAAATAATTAGTATGCGGTGTAAATGACTATAAGGATGCGTGAATGACGTGGAAATGGATCGTTAGAGTCCTGATGTGTATTCAAGATGAAAATGGAATTTATGGCTTAGCTAATTGCTTAGCTAAAAGCTGTTAACGAGGACTTTGCAGCTCTACTAGTGAGATCTGCCTTCGCAGGGTTATCCTCTGAGAATTTCCTTGGAAACTGCGAAGTTTTGGAATTGGATACCTGTTGGTTTGACTGTTGTGGTACAATAAAAAGGACCTTTTAGCATCGATTACAGTCAAGCCAATTACAATTACTGCAATGAAAAAAGAATGAGTAAATTGGGCTCGTGTACTTTATATCTTTCTTGTTTCGCTTGACAACTCGAGAACTCTAAGTATAATGTACGAATGAAATGATATACTATTACGAGTGCTTTGATCTCAAATTACGAAAGTCATTGCTCGTTTACGTGAACATTGAGTTTATTCGGCCCCTTATTCGGTGGCCAATTCACATCGCCTCACAGTGCTTCGAGTATATGAGGTGATGGACAAAAATCTAGATTTCAAGACATATGATGTTCTTATGAAAAATAAGCTTTGAAAATTTAAAAGCGAGTTTTCGTGAGGATTTCCAAGTGTGAGCAAGACGATTCTTTCGAAATTCGTTATGACTAGCTTCTAAGGCTTCTTCTGAGAGCTGTCCAATAGGTATGTATGTATGTATGTATATCAAAAAATGAAATAATGTCTGGTCCATGAGTTAAGAGCTTGTGAACACAGCTTGGCATATAATACCAATTATAAAGTTGCAGGTATAGCTGTTTCGTCTTCCTGAGCCATAACTCTTAAAATTAATGAAATGTTTTGTATCAGGCGTTCATCAACCCCAGTTATTCTGCAGTTGTCTTTGGTTTTGCAAAAAAAAAAACCTCTTTCCATCATTAGTTGATCCGAATCCAGGCTTTGGTTTGTCCACAATAAGGCCCATTTTAGTTTTGGATTTCCTTTTTCTATTTTTCTATACGCACTTGCCAAGTTTTGAAAGGAAGCCTTTAGGAAATGTGTAACAAGCATTCAAAGCGTCTTATCCACGAATACGGTGATAAACCAAAGCGATAATTTTCTTCATTCGGAAGCCTTTCGTTCATCTCTTTTGGAGATGCACCGCAAATGTAACATTTCGATGCAATAACTAATGAGTTGACCTACAAGACCATTCACCTTGGGCTCTTCATGTGGTAAGACTAACTTCATAAAAGAAAAAGATGAAGTAAGAAACGGGATAAAAATTCATCCTATGTTGAAGCAGTTGAACAGCGGAACAGGAGAATACACCCACTAGTTGCAAGTTTTGAAATACATACCACTACAATGATTTTGTTTTATTTATTCATACAATGTGTAATAAGAGTAAAATATACCCCTGGGTTACCCCAGAGTAAAACTGTTAAAGTTCTCAGGCAGATTGGCAAAAAATAATTCCTTCGAAAACTAGAATACTTCTTTTTTTTTCAAAACGTCTTGTAAACTGCGAAATGAAGAAGTAAGCAGGAAAAAGTTTCGAGCCCCAACTCCCCTCAGTCGCAAAATACTCCTCCGTAAACTTCGAAAATACTCCTTTTTGAAATTAGAAAATGGCATCCCTGCAGCCTAGACCAATTTAAGGGGATGAAAAGCAATCAAAAATAAAAATTCGCCTGTGCTTTTTGAACCAGTAAAAAGTTGTTTGTACTGACTATGCCCAGAACTGCCATCAAAGCCCCATTTACATACTAAAGTTGCAGTTGAATTTTGCTCTATATACGCAATTTCAACCACACTTTCAACAGTCCTATTCAGTAGTTCTTGCAGATCAACAAAAGCCGTTTTTTTTCTGAAAATGGAAAACATTTCTTTTTTTAGTTTTCTTGGTTTATACATGTTCGGAAAGCAATCTTTATACAAAGCATTGACAACTGATCTTAGTATGTTTTATTTTCTTTCTGATAGATCTAAGTCTAGACATAATGCTTAGGCTTCTTGGGCTGATAAAACTGCTCTGTTGTCAACACTTGATCCCCCTGTATAAACAGCCAGACAGTTACTCCGAGTATTTTAATTCCTCACTTGTTCTTGAGACCAAAGTGGAAGCTTCTTCCAATGGCTTATGTGGTCTTCAACGACAGGTACCCTGAAAATTAAAAGAAGTAGTTTCATTAGTTATATTTATAAGACTCTGAGGAAGTAAAAAATCGCTGTTTAACCAAACGCCGTAACGCTTGAAAAGCATAGCGCGGGTTCGGAAACATTGTTTCCATGGTTTGGCAAGATTGCTGCCAAAATATGTGATTTTTTTAATCAAATCACTTTTAGTGACATTCTAGCAGTTGCTTATTCTTAGTGAACGTAAAATATAATGGTTAAATATTTCAATATTTGAACCTTTTGCAACCCAAACGTTTTCAGTGTTCCGGACCTTAAGAGGAAAGAATTTTGCAAGGCCTCCATATATGTAAGAAATATTTTTTTCAGTGTTTTGCTGAACAAATACGTTGTCTATGGTCATTAACATTAAGCTCTTGTGTGCGGCGCAGAATAGACTGCCTCGGATTCTCTTCCACTTTCACGCACAAAGGCATTATTGGTTCACTGGATCGAATTTATTCACCTCGTTGAGAATACTCATCTCGGAAGGAAGATTATGGCGACCGTAAGATGGGCGAAGCGCGCGAAATGTTGCTTGAGAAGAAGACTGCAACAATTCAATCATGTGCAGTGCACACTAAATAAGGATCTGCATGGAATCGCTGTGGTTCTTATAAGACGAAAATTCGATATTCACCTAGAGAAAAAAACATTCAGTATCTCTTCAAACACTACCTGAGTGAGACATTGTTCTTTGTGTCGATGTTGTGCTAAATCATGTCAATTTCTAGACATTGTTCATAAGTTTTCTCCGTACAGAACAGGGTAGCGATCATCTTTTTTCCATGTCGTTTTGAACGTGTTCTATAACAGGATACAAAATATTCTACTCTGCATGGCTATCAACTTTTTTATTTAACTTCTTTATATCAAATCCTACGCAATTCATGTGCACTCCATAATTTTTGTTTCATAGAGCTCCGTTTATTGCAACATTGAAAGTCATGAGAAGATTTAAGGATACCCTCACTTCACTACTTATGCCAGAGATTTAGACTAAAAAGAATCACAAGCTATGTGCCTATTTGTCTAGTAATATATCCTTTGAGTTATTTACAAACAAAAAAATCGTAAAAGTAAAAACAAAGCCTATCCCTCCTTCAAAGAAAAAAAAAAAAGAGAATAACCCGCGACTCCAAACAACCTCGCACAATTGTAATATTGAAGTCATCCTTCAAGGAACTTTGGCAAAGATTATAATGCACATACATTCAATCTCTACCAATGAACAATAAAT
The DNA here is from genome assembly GCA_949716465.1 of Chalcosyrphus nemorum. Classification (NCBI taxonomy): domain Eukaryota; kingdom Metazoa; phylum Arthropoda; class Insecta; order Diptera; family Syrphidae; genus Chalcosyrphus; species Chalcosyrphus nemorum. The sequence goes on from OX454333.1 coordinate 70,414,945, forward strand.
CCAAAAAAGAAAAAACAAACAAAAATAATACATTCGGTCTACTTTTTACTTGCACTTAGAAAATAAAGGGCGAGTATTGCCTTCATGAAAATGTTTATACCTACTCGAGATTTTGATGATTTTTCTGTGTTCTGGACCTTAAAAAGAAATAAGGATCACTTATGGGTTTGGTATTTTGTCTGTCTGTTCACGACAGCCTTGAAACTTTTAAACCATTTGACATAGAGAGCTGGTCACCAGACACCGCATACACATCAACAAATCTTAGATCAACAGCTGTCATCTTAATAATTCGAGTTAACTTTTATTCATTTCTAACAGTCGGCGCCAAAATAATCATCCAATTGTTTTCGAATTACTTTTTACTAAATAAAAACAAAATGATGTTGAGTAATGGAAATTTTTATTTGATGATTTAGATGATATCCGTCAAGTGTTTGCAAACGTAAATTACGACGCTATTTGCAAAAAATTATAACATCTTCCGATAGGGTGAGTAATTTTCCCCGCCTTGTGTTAATAAATATATAGGTAGCTTGATAAGATATGGTAATCGTCTTCATATCAATAGGCTAAGGGGCTTCATGATTATATGAGGCTTATATGTAGGCTGAAAGGCATGTGATCAAGTGAAGGAGAATTGTTCAAGGGCTCCATATCTGTGGAAAATATTTTTTTCTGGCAATATTTGTTGATCAAAAAATCTTATCAAAGAATTTAAAATGCTGTTCTTTCAATGAAAGAGAGTTTTTCAGTAAGGACATAACAATTTTGTATTTAAACAAAACAGAAATACTTGAAATATCGGTGTAGTACATATGACACATACATACTTCATATGGCAACGACTGGAATAAATTAGAAGATGCAGTTCATAAATCTTTTAAGTCTTTAAAATCAAGTCTAAAGGTCTCATTGTCAGGTGATGTAGTCTAACTAGTAAAGACTTAAACATACCTTGTGTACCTTGAAGATGAGCCAAATTTGTTTATTTTAAAACTCAGACTAAAAGAACAATCTGCTCTCATCTGCTTAGCGGGCGACTGACATATTGAACTAGGGTCTATATAATCCATAACTCCAATGACATTGAGGTGCCGATGATAGTACCTTATCCAATACTGTGAAAGAAGCAAATCACCGATGGCATCTAGTCTATATGACTAATGACACACCGCTAGGTTGGGGGGCTACACTTTTACACTTTTCTAAATATGTCATCTTAGCAACTAAGACATTATACTTGCCTTATGCTTCGTTAGTAAAATGGACCTACTACTGGTGGTCTTAAATATCAAAGGAACTACACGTTTCCCTTTTCTTTGCCCAAAAACGACTTATAACTATTCTGTATTGAATAGCTTGTTGGGTGCCGTGTCACGCGGTTCAGTGGTTGGTTAGTGCGTTGAACTACTATGCATGGTTCGAATCCCAGAAAATACCAACAAGTTTTTTCATGGTCCCATCTCTTGCAAGGGAATGAAAAACATTCAAGAGTACATATTATTGTCTTGAGAAAGCTTTCCTCTGCTTTTCTGTGTGAAACTAGGCTTTCGCTCTCTAATGTGATTTAAGAATTTTTTTTTTATCAATACAAAACAGACGTGCAAGCGTATACAACCCATTCGTCCACTTAAACTTTTAACTATGTATGTAGGTAGTATGTGCATACGCATAGATATGTATTGTACACATGCTTACGAGTATAGAAAAGTTTTTCGTTTGAAAGCTTTGTTTCGTTCTGAAGATAAATTTGCATCTACGAAATACGAAAATTATTGACACAAATTCCCATCAAGACAGACGGAATGGTGCTGCATTAATTTTCTTCCTTCAGAAAATTTGTTATATTCGCAGAGCAATAAACATCGATGGAAATAAAGGAGATTGTTGTTGTTGGGCACACAGCAGCCGTACCGTAACGACGCGCTAGGATGCTAGCTAGTTGATCAGAATCAGAAGTACTTTCGTTCCCTCTCTATACCTACCATCATTTGGGTACATGGAATATTTTTCGTTGCATGAGCGACGACGAGTACAATGAATCAAGGACATAGAGATTGAGTAATTTCACAGAGCACAAAACACTCACACACTACATAAATCCATACATACATATGTATAGATATGTTTTGTATGAATGTGTACTCCAAGGAGTAGGGGAATTATGCATGTCACCCAAAGGGGATGAATGAACCCATGCACTTATTCTTATGGAATACGGAATACAATCGATAGTTCCGTGGAGAAGAATTCTGATTATGAGAAATGCTCTTTGGATATTATTCACGGTGTTCAAGGAGACGGTATTACGTATTGAGCAATTTGTTTTGTCATTCATTATGATTGATTTGAGAATCCTTTGCATTCAAAGGCTATGGCTGACAGTGACATCGACATGAATCTGGACATAAAAATAACTACTAGAACTTTAGAACAAATTTGTGATATTGGAAGGTAATTTTTTTGTTGTCTCAAAGTATTTGATAACTCCTGAACTAAACCTACTATAAGATTGGACTGGCCGAATCCAAGTGCAGTCTTCACTTTTCAAACATTCTCCTCAGGGGACTTTTGGCAAGTAATGCTACATCATTTGCATCTGCCGCTTTATTTGTTGTAAGCCTCTCATTAGCTTGATCTGCATGCTATTTATGGAGGAACTCTTTACTGAGCGAATTGAGCTCGTCCTAGGAGTACGTGGCGTAGAACAGTCGAGAAGGAAGCACGGAAACTGGGAAAAACCGGGCTGAGCTGAGGCACACTCCAGAAACCGCACAGGATGGCGCGTAGGCGTTGTAGAGGCCCTAGGAAGTAAGAATTGAGCTCATATAACATCAAATCGAGACTTGTTTGTTATTGCCTTATAAAAATGCACATGGTTGGTTGGTTGGTTGAAGCCGGCCCTCGGTTAGACCAAGAATACATAGGTCCATTGGGCTGCCGATGTGTAAGGTGGGTGGGTCACCCTCTTACTCTGGGAACCATGTACTCATTAGTATAAAGGAGCCAATTTTAGACGTACAGGCGTTGTTGAGATCGTTTAAATCGTTGAACAGGTATTCACCTAATGTAGCATTTCTAATGTTGACGAGTGCGGGGCACGTGCATAGGAGGTGACTAATGGTCTTCTCTTCTTCTTTATTTCTACAGCTTCTGCAGAATTCATTGTAGGGGATGTCCAGACCTTGCCTTCCTATAGCACATTGTCCGGTGAAGGTGTTTATGATTTTGGAGAGGGTTCCTTAGTTAGTTTTATTTATTTAGCAAGGGCCAGAGCAACCTTACAGTGTTAAAATGGTCGAATGGCTTCTCTCACCGCATCGCCATGGATAAGGTATTTAGCATAAGACGTTGTAGCCTCGAGGTCTGTGACGCTTATGCTGTTTAGGCCTGAGGATCCTCGTCGGGCCAATTCGTCAGCTTTACAATTCCCTGGTATGTTATAGTGACCCGGCACCCAGCAGAAGGTGAGGTTGTACTGTCGAACTATCTCGTTCAGAGATACGCGGTAGTTTTTTACTACCTTGGATCTCGTTGTTGTGGATCCGAGGGATTTGATGGCCGCCTGGCTTGACTAGGATGACTAGGAAGGCTGAAGGAGAGATGGATGTCCAGGTCTTTTGAAAAGATACCAGCACCGACTCCTTCTTCGGTTTTGGAGCCATCCGTAAAGATTGTCAGTGTCCATTAAGTTCTATTGGGTACTAAGCATTTGTGGCAAGTAGTCGGTCACATTTGGAAGATTCCAATGCATAAATAGTATTCTGGCATGTCCAGTGTGTTGTTCCTTCCACTGTTAGGAACTTTTCAGTCTTATTGCTGAGCAGACAGCCAGTCTGACGATGTCAGTTGGAAGTACGTGGAGTATGGTTTGGAGCGCTGCGGTGGGAGAGGTTCTCAGTGCACCAGTAATATTGAGAGAGCAGTAACAAGTCTGCTGGCTCCCAGACTGCAGCACTGCCTTCCAGGCGAAGGTCTTGGCAGTGCCAAAACAGCTCGTGAGTCTACATTACCATCAGAGGGTCAGACAATTACTCTCATAAAACACAAGGCTGGACTCTGCTGTGACGTGAAGGCATGCGAGGCAATGAGAGGGCTAACAATCTGTTATTATCTGCTCAGCATCGACCACAGAACCAGTAGGTGTTACAAGGAAACTATCGCTCATGCTTGACAAACCAAGAAACGAGAAACTTGTGCGCTTTTCTTTATAGCTAGAAACGTGGGCAGTGAAAGAATACATGCTTCATGTCGCACTTGGTTGAATGACTTCGGCTTTGCTCCTACTCTGTAAGGCTTTGACTTCTTACTGTCGTGTGCGCTGTGCCGAAGGTTAGCCGCCCCTCGTTTCTACTCTCTAAGAAGTTTTTCTGCAGTTCTTCCGCGCTTATATCAATGGGAAACATTCCTGCGGAAACGCACGCTGCGTGGTCTGAGGTTGTGCGGAAAGCACTACTCACCCTTAAGGCACACAGTCGATTTTCTGCCATCGTACCTCCCAATATGTGTAGCTAGCACAATAAGTCGGTACTGACCTGATTGTTGCGCAGCGAACCACCTCGCTAGCAGACGTAGCCTACAAATCGCAAGATTATAGGCTATAATCTAATATTCGGATCGTAATAATTCTTCTCGAACCCAAGACCCTTTTTCAAATACATATTCTCCTTTAGAAAATTAATTTCTCCCTTGGATGGCTTCAATTTAAATTGCTTAGCTACCTCGTATCCTCCTATAAGTTGTTTCGCCCAACGGAGAGATAAATATTTGTATGCGTGCTGCGTTTGCTGGAATTGACCTCAACCACCGTATATATGTATTTAAGATAGAACATAATAGTTAAGATACCCCTCGAATAATTAAACACAAATTCCAAGAGCACATAGAGCAAAGCATACCATTGTTTCGGTCGCTTGCCCGAGTAGTTGTACATATTCATCTCACTGCGGTTAAGATGCTTATTCACTTTGTCTGCATTGTCTTCAATGGTGCAACTGCTATACAGATACATATAATATAAAATTAGAAGCAAAGTCATCCATGCAGCATCGCGAGCATCATCAACAGAATCGCAATGAGTTTTGCACACACACAGAAGACTGAAAGGACAACACAACAACCACCGCCCCAGTAGAAGAAGAATAGTTTCACAGCGAGCACAAAACATCCACATCAGCCAGCACCCCCGCCCGGCGACGACTGACAAACAGAATAATCAACACCGCAGTTTAACATCATTATAATGCACAAAATACCAAAAGGATAAGATGCGAATTTTTGATGAGTTCGAGGGAAATTTTACTTAAGGATAATCTGCAAGACGACTTGCAAATGTAATTTCTAGCAATTGCTTTGCTGTGCAATGCACTACTCTCCTTCTGTTCACTTCCTCATTCTGTGGATGGGATTCTACTATATGTAGTGTGTACCAGAACGAGGTCAGATACGGATACAGAGAGAACATTTGCATTTTGTTTCTTCGTGAATTTGTTCGCTACTATATGCCAAGCTTGTGTAGATGATTGCTTCTTTAGCTACACAACAAACAATTTTAATTTTTTTTTTTTCCTTTCGTTCTACCATCTTAGAGAGTTACATCTTCTTCTTCTTCTTCTTCTTCACCAATAAAATGTGTTTCTTGGGATTTAGGAACGGATGCACTTATGTGTGCATTCGAAACAGATGGAATTTTACTAGGAATGGAGAACCCTTTTGTAATATGGGATGTTAAAGGGGAACCATTCTAGTGTATTCGTGCACAATGGAAGTGCACTGTAATTCAATCTTGAGCACGATCGTTACAAGAGTTCAACCGTTACCATTTGTGGAATGACGTAATAATGTAGTTAGAATTTGCAAAGATGCTTCAGGCATAATATAACCAAATCAATCTAAATGGCGTGTATGTTGTAGTCTCTGTCTGAGACACGACTGCATTCCATCCTCTGTGGTCCTAGGTACGCGCTTCCAGTTGCGGAGACCAAGTTTTCTGCCATCCTTGACAACTTGGTCTTTGTACCGTCCCGAACCTGGGGGCTGGGATTCGAAGATCTTCTTGACTGAAGCATTGTCTGCTCAATTAACATAGCCGAGTCAATGTAGTCGGCGTATCATAGCTTCTTGGAGTACATCCACATGCTGGTACATCTCATAGAGTTCGCAGTTGTATCCTCTCCTTCATTCGCCCTCCTGTGCCACCTATTTGATCTATTTTCTTATTTATCATTTAGCACTCGGCTTCAGCGTTCTATAAAGCATTTTATTCATGGGCAACAAAGCCCCATATTACAACATATAATCTTTTGCATAGAGGAAAATAAATAAATAAGTATTAAGCCGTAAGCAGCCCATAGTGGCCCTCTAGGCCTAGCTTCTCACAACTTTACATGTTGTGTGTGGTATACATTTCTGCACGCACAGAAGGGAGGTACAGTTTTATGCCGTATCCGAAGGGGAGAGGGGTTTTGAGAAGCTTTCTCATGACAGTTATACTCTTAAATGTTTGTCAGGCACTCGCAAAAGGGTGGGATCGTAAAAAAACTTGAAACGGAAGGATTCTTTTTTATCAACCGACGCATAAAATAGAAATGCGTTCTCAGGTCTTTGCTGTTTATCCTGTTGTTGAACGATTTCGACTCTATAATACCGCGTGGGATCACTGTCGAAGCCATTCGAATAAAAGTTTTACTTTATGCAAATGATATTGTGCTACTCTTTGACAAATAGCATGAATTAAATAGTGAAAGAAACGAAAGGTTCATTAAAAACAACTTTTACTTTTATAAAGGCGCGTGATCCTGACTTTTTTTAAATCTACTCAGATGAACATCTGGCAAAACGAATTGGTTTTATTCTTGGTCAAAAAATAGCTAACAAAAAATCTATACGGAAGTCTACTTATAAAGGGTGGCTACATTTTAAAGGCCGATGTTGAATGTGAACCACGCCTAAACGTCAAGTTTTTTTCTGCATTTCATTTGAAATTTCTCAATTTCAGACTAACACAATTTGAACCATGGAAAGATACACAATCGAGCAACGCGTTAAAGTTATTCAGGCTTATTATGAAAATGGGCGTTCAAATCAAAATGCATACCGTGCACTTCATGATTTTTTCGGTCAATTTAAACGTCCAAATGTGCGTTTGGAGCTACAGAATAGTCAACACATAGAGCAAATGTTTAGATCCTCAAAAAAAAAAAGAAGAAAAGTAAGGAAAATTCTTGAGGAAACTTTTGCAGATCTATCGAATGTACCACGGTGGAAGTTCGTCTGACAAGACGAAGAGCTACAAGGAGTCAACAAGGAGGCTCGATGTGATGAACACCAACAACGGCCTTGGAAAGACTACTGAATCTTGAGACTAAGGGAAGCTGGACTATGGCCGGCCAAGGCCTACGGTTATGCCGTAATTATTAAACGATGGAATGCGTCGAGGCTCTGGACTGTATCGCACCACTTTGAAACTGCGAGCGGAGTTTGCTATCAGCATTCCCTGTAGGAAGGAATGGGACATATGTAGGTATGGTTTGTGCCGAAAAATAACTCGGCATCTATATCAACGGATTCAAGATAAATGTATCTTAATTCTGATGCTGGTGCCTACTGTTAATTTTGAAACATAATACAATTCGATCCTTTAAGGTTAAGGACAGTTGAAGTGTCTTTTAGGCAGAAGTTGCTCCTATAGAAGATGCTGCGGAGCAAGGTATTTCAGAAAAAATAAACAGTGTCTATGTTGACAGTCAACCAGCTATTTAAAGGTTTCAGTCAGCATCGGCAAGATCCAGGCTCATAGCCACTAAGGTAACCTCTGCTGGGTGCCTAGCCACATAGCGGATGAATTAGCCAGGAAAGGCGTTATCGAAGCAATAGACGAGCCCTTGATGGAGCCAGTCTACAGGTAATGGACCTTGGTCCATTCAATCATGCAGCACGTGAAGGTATACGGTATACCCTATAACGACTTCTGGAAAAGTTATAGGGACAAAGAGGAAATAGATTCCATTCGTCAAATATTGCGTGACTGTCCAGCACTAGCCAGCAAAAGGAAGCAGACTTTGAGGCACTAGTTTCAGAGCCCTAGGAAAAATAGAGCTAAAAAGACTCCTGATTTTATTTCATGCTTTAGTTTAGTGGTTTAGTTTAGCTAGAAATTCTGGTTTCCAGGTCAATGGTTCACTATCTCTGTCACCTAACCTTCTACCGGATAATTTGATTGTTTCACTTCAAATGTTTAATATCTACCGATATACTTCGCTGTTGCTTGCACAATTAGCTACAGTTTCGAAATTCTAGATATTACCTAGACTAAAGTCAGATATTTACAAAAAAAAATATATACATATTTATACAGTATATATATAATCCTTCTTTGGGTGGGCAATAAATCAATTAGAATCTCCTGTCTTCCTTTGTTCTTTGTCTCTTTCCTTGGAATACGAATAGTTTTAATCAATTATCCCCGCCAAAAAATCCTTCCATTACATGAACTCTGTTTTATTTCATTCGTGAACCTACTCTGAGTGAACTTATAAATTATCCCTCTAATCTCTCTGCAACATACCTGTTATAATTCCCACTAGTGTCCTGTCGTTCCTTGGTGCGGACAGTTCACAAAAAAAAAAAAAAAATACAACAACTTTACCCTACAACCATCCTTACATTCTGCATCCCATACATGATCCACCTGGACAGCCATAAAATTATTAAGCCCATATAACTCATTCAGGTCCTTCCAATATTTCATCTCAAACAACCCGTAAATATAATCTTCTCCCAGTACATCCCTTTCTTGGTTTGTTTTTTTGCACCCCTATTATCAGCTAATCCCATCGCCCGTCATTCACTAAACAGAACTGAACATCTTCATCGACATTGTCATACGCGTTGGTGGGTATGTACTATTTCGCCCCAGCCCCTGAGTACGTCGACTTGTCTAATTTTGTTCTACGCATTCATCCATCTTAGGGAATAAATCAACACAAAAACGTACACCAAAGACGAATATTACCAACGGATAAAAAAGTGATAGGCGATACCCCAACTCCAAACCCAATCCCATACCAATTCCGTCCGCCCGATACACAGGCAATGGCCATAAGCTCCACAGTTGAGCGCCACGGAGGCCATCCGGATTATGTGGGACATAATAAAACTATAAATTAAATTAACTCATAAAAATTCCAACTGCATAAAATAAATAAAATTCTAGTACCCGCAGGAGACTGTTCGCAGTTCTTGTTTTATTATTTTATGTTTCACAGGAACCGAATGGATGCTGAGGGAGGGCAGCAGTTGAGCAGCATTCGGGAATCCTGCTACTGCGGAAAGCTTCTTTTTCTTTAGCAGGAGAAAGGGCAGGATATCCATGAGATGAGCTACAAAAGCTGTTTTCTTTATTATTATTATTATTATCATTATTATGATGCTCGTTCCCGTTACCGTGTATACGGGCATATCCTGCCCGGCAATGGCGTTGAATAGGTCAGAGGCGAGTATCTTCTTGTCGTCGTCCTTGTTGTCGTCGTCGTCGTCGTCGCCCATCATATCGTCTTGTGTTGTCTGTTGTGCAGTTTAGAGGATATGTATTCTAGTAGCCCAATGGCGGTATTTCGGCTACGTTCTTCGATTTTCAAAAAAAAAAAAAAAAATTCAGCATAAGGGAGATTCTACACTACGTGGGGTAACGGCAGGATAAACAAAACAAAAAAAAAAAACAGAAATCCTTGGCTTTTGTATCTACAGATACATTTCTTCTTTTGTACTCTGTTATAGACACCCTCCTGGCCGTGGGCTCCATTATTTGTTTCGAAAATGATGAAGGATGAGGAATACAACGGCGACGACGACGACGTCGGGCGGTAAGAATGGGGGCAATAAGAAAAAAAAAAAGGCGATGATAATGGACCAAGATGGGTCGAGGGAAGTATCCCAATTTGAAGGTGTTCTCTTTCTCTCAGCGAATATCTTCTACTCTGGGTCAATAAATTGAGTGTTGGGTTTGTGTTCAGTTTGCGTTGTTTATTCTGTACCACCGTTTCCTCTAAAATGTATACCATTTTGTGTGTGTGCATTGTTTGCGCTGTTTATGTTGATGACATAAATAAAAGAGGAAAGAAGTAGGTAGATAGTATATATTTGTGTGATGGTTTTTATTGTATTTATTGAAATCAGATACATTTACTTAGTTAGTTCATTTGGGAACAATGAAAATGATTTTATCGATTTGATGACTGTAAACAAAGAGAAACAAGAATAGTTGTTCTATTTACTATTTGCAGAATAGATAAACATTTGAACAATTAAAATAAGAACAATTGAATTAGGTATGTATCTGAAATAGAGGTAATGAATGGCAAATGAGAATTATTTATGTATAATTGTGGACATTCTCAACTCAACCTCCTTTCATAATCATATGATTGATAGACAAAAATATTCGTTAGCAATCGATATGTACAGTTGATTTCGAAAAAGCCTTTGATAAAAAAACCAAGAGAACTGATATGTGGGCTTTTACACGTAGACTCTTGAGGCTTGACTCTTTTCGAAATTCTCTTTTGTTATTTTCTTTCGTGAATATCCGACCCTACAAGCAACGAAAACATATGAAAGCAAAACAATGCTAAAAAGGAGAAGAGAAAAGAAAATCGTCAAAAAGAGTCGCCGAAAACTTTACCCTCGACTCACAGGGCAAAATATCTTTCTTCTCAACTTTTCGAATTTTCTGAGTCCAGCTTCAAGAGTCTACGTGTAAAAGCCCACTATGGGTGGCACTAAGTAAACCAAGAGTCCCAGAAATCGTGTGCACGACCAATGCACGTAGTTCGAACTTAGAGAAATTTGATTACATTCTTGCGCTACTTATTTTCAAACTCAAGTGTTGATGTCATTTGTGTAGGGCCCTGTTTTACTAACCACTTTTCATTTTGTACTTTTCAACTTTTCAATTTATCTTTTCAAATTCCGTTTTACCAAACACAAATTTGCAAAGTGACAAATAGATTTTTGCAAAATGCAAAGTATTGGCAGTTTGCAAAGAATTTTTCCATTTCGTTTCACCAAACAAATTATATTTGCACTTTACATTTAAAATTTTGAAAAGTTTGTCAAAAATTTGCAAAGAAAAATGTTCATTTGCAGTCTAGCTTTTGTTGTGATTGCTGGTAAAAATAAGTAATTATATGAAATGAACCGTTTTGAAGACGACAAGGATAGTAACAGTATACAAAGAGTTGTTAAATCAAGGACACATTTTGAAATTGGGAATGATTTTTCCGGAAAGCTTCCGTTTAAGAAGGACGAATATTGAATGTGTTTTGGCAAAAATTGGACATAAGCTCATGTTTAACATCTAAAGAAATAATTTCTTAAGTCCCTTGTAACAACTTCTTTGTATACTTCGTTGGATTAGAAATGGAGGGCAGTATCATGGAGTCGCTGCTATGCACGGAGTAAGCAAGGCTACAGTCTGCAGGGTAGTACACCGAGTTTCGGACGCACTAATTGAGGAATTTCTTAGAAACACCATTTGCTGGCCAGACAATTCTATAGAAATAGCTACCCCATTCTTCGCTCTAGGAGGATTCCCTTGTGTAGCTGGTTGCGTTGACGGGACTATGATCAACATTGATGCCCCCACGGAAAATGAAAAGCAGTTTATTAATAGACATGGAAAGCATTACAATGACTAAAAATTCATCATTAAATCAATCCTTATCCGAGAGTAATTTCAGTTTCGTTAGCTTTATTGCTTTCAGTACCTACTGATCTAAAAAATGCTAGACCGTTCGCGTTTGCAATTTCAGCCTACATGCATAAGGATTTATACATGCACCCAACAAAATAAGCGCTGTAAATTTTACAATTGAAGGCAGTAGATTTAACAATTCATTGTAGATTTGTGTAATTAACAGCGAATCTGGTTAAATTAACAATTTTTTGTAGATTTTGCAGCGAATACATTCATTTTTACAACAAAGTTGTTAAATCAACTACAATCCCCAACAGTAAAATCAACAGCGCGTTGTCAATTTCGGCTGTTAAATCTACAGATAAGAATTTGTAAAATCTACATCAAAATGTTGTAGAATCTACAGCTATATACTGTGGTAACTACAGCAGGAGCTGTAGAAATTACAACAAGTTGTTGATTCGGCATCTATTACGAAAACGTAAAAAGTAGATACCATTTGATACCAATATTGGCATGATAATTTTCAAAGGCCATGGTGGCCTAGTGGTAGCGTATGCAGTCGCCGAGTGAGAGGTTCCACGTTCAACCTCAGCCAGATCGAAACATTTTTCACATTTTGTAAGTAAATTAAATTATATAATTCGGTTTAAACACACACTAAGTATTTCTTGGACAAGAACCATCTAATTGGATTGTAAAAGCTATTTCCACCCATTTCTCGCACCATACCAATGAATGAGAACTTTAAGCTTAAGTGCTATGAAAGCAAATTGTTGTTGTTTCTACGGCAAAGAAATCTACAATTTTAGCTGTTATTTTCACAACTACATTGTTAAATTTCCAACAACACCTCTGTTAAATTTACAACAAAAATTGTCGGGTCGATTCTGACAATGAATGCAGTAGAATCTACAGCGTTTTACTATATTTTTACAGCACCTTTTTTTGGGTGTGTAGTTGCTCGGGGACCACCACGAGGAGGTAAAACAAGCACTACAAATTTGACTGTTGTGCTACTGGTCCAATCCATGTTTTAAGCAGTCAGTCAGTTTAGTTTCCCGATCAATCTCAATGCAGATCCTCTATATTACATGTGGGTGTAATTAAATATACATACATTCGCGCCTATGTTTCATTTTGCAACTTTGCAAAACACGATTAAAAATGCAGATTTCGCTTGTTAGTTGGTGAAACACTTTCACTTTTCACTTAACAAACAAGTCTGAAAAATTGGAAAATGAAAAGTCGTCAAAACTTTTAAACAAACACTGAAAACGCACTTGTACTTTGCAGAAATTTATTTTTTTGAATAATTGCAAAATACAAAGTGAAAAGTGGTTGGTGAAACAGGGCCCTGGTTAAATCTACATTGGATTGCTGTATGATATTCCTAACTATACAGAAATGACAGAGTGACTTCCAGAACAGGCGGAGGTGTTTCTATTTATTGTAAGTCCCCATTGAATTGCGAAATAATGGCTCGGTCCACAGAGTCAGATGTTGAGTAAATATTTAGTTGTGGCAGTAGGTATATGATGGTCCTATAAAATGTTTAGTTTCTTGCACCTATAGCCCGAATCGAAGTTGTTCCTCAACACCCTGATTCTCCGCTCTTTGGAGAGGTATATGAGCACATCGTAATATATGGGGCTAAAATCCCCCCATGCTGATTTGCTAAAAAGAGATTCTCGTGCTTTCTAATCATTAGGATTAGAAATAGTCAATAATCAGTATCCTTCACGCTTTGCCATTGATAGCCGTCCTAGTTTTCTTGATCTTGTTATTGTTTCTGATCCCTCTTTGATTCTTCTCTTTGACCAACTTACTCTTGACTCTATATCTTACCATGATCTTCTGTTTTGTATGTTCAACTACCAGTTTGATCATTCTGTCGTCCCTTTGTCGCTTACCTTCAAAGATCTTAACTCCTTTAATTTCAATTAGTTTTAAACCGCTAAAAAGTTAGAACCATGACATCGATGCGGATTTAGTACTGATCCAAATGAAAAACTAGAACATTTTGAACTAATTGTTAGAAATTTGTATGATCAATGTGTTGTAATAGTGGCTGTCCCTGGTTCACGTCGGAAGTCGTTAATGTAGTCTAAGCTCGAAATAAATTATACAGCAAAAGGAAAATGTGCTTAATGAAATGCACATAAACTAACGCAAAATAATGCAACTGTCGTAATCATAGTGCTTAACGCAACTATTATGCGTCAAAACTAAATAAAGCATTGCCTGCCAAGTAACTGTTGAATAATCTGCGCCAGATTGGAGTCTCTGGGAATAAAAAAATCCTACATTACATTAGGCTCGTTTTTGACAAAGGGTATGTCACCCTCCTCTGTTTACTTAGATTTTTAAGACTTAGTTGTTAACGGCAGTTTTTAATGAACGCTATCACCTGTTGGGCAAGGGGTACCACAAGGATCAATTCTTGGACCAATATTATTCTGTTATTATATATATTACAAACTCCGTAACAAGTTTTGGTTTTGTCATAAGTCACAACTTTTCCTGCTACAACCAAACAAATCTCATCATTAGTCATACGTATGTCTCCGCAAACTCTGGTTGTCTGCCAGCTTTACTCCAACTGACACAAGACGGAAGCTAGTACTAAGTTTGATCCTTCCTATCATAAGGTATGCGGAAGGTTTCTATTGCAGCTTTGACTCATTATCACAGCAAAAATTACGAGCAGGGTTTAGTGATGCAGTGCGGTATGTACACTGCTGTTGCAGATATGGCCACATCTCTGCATACTCCCGGAGCATACATTTCACTTTGATAAAAATATTTGTTCCAACTCTCAAAGAACCCTAAGCACAAATTTACCATATTATATTTATAATTATTGAAATTTCGGTCGTCTGTTTTTCGTTCACACCATTCGATTATGGATGGCCCCCAAGGGTCGCTGAAGAATTCCTAATCAAAGTTGGTTTGCACCAGTGAAGCTTTGCTGTTTATTAGAGAAAGAGAATCCACCTCCAGTCAATCAAACCCAGTGATGTAAGCATCTAAAAATAATAACAATAAAGTCTCTGTGTGATGAGTCCTCAACTGAACTTTGTGCATACTGAGGTTATATCTTGAAGGGTGCGGGCACCAAGTCTTTAATCAAATATAGGTGTAGCAATGCATGGGACAGGAAGCCCATCTTAACAAAAAAAATTTACACTCAGACAAATCCTGGAAACGACCAAGTCGAAACCTCTTTTCATCGACTTTAAAGTAGCTTATGACACCATTCATCGTCTCGATTTCTACCGGGCGATGGCTCGATTCCGGGTACCGTCAAAACTTATCCAGATGCGTCGCGTAACGCCAGAAAACACGCGATGGCCTGTACTCTTTTAAGCTTACTATTTTCAAACGTGCACCAAATTCAGCAAAGGAGATGCGATGTTATGGGATTAAACTGCTGGGATATGCAGACGATATTGACATTATTGGGTGATCCCAACAAGCCGTAATAGAAGCGTTTACCGCAATTGAAGAGCACGCGAAACTGGCAGTTGAACTGGACAAGACGAAGTATATATTATCAACAAACAAAAAATTTAACTAGCCCAAACTTTGGACAAAATGTACCTAAAATTTGGAGGAACTTAGGGAATTAACCTACTTCGGAACAAATATAAATCCTACAAAAGACAACTTTGTAGAAATCAGACGAAGAATAACTGCTACCTCGATTTGGCAAAGCAACTAGGTTCAAGGCACATAACTCGTATCAAATAAATGTTCTATAAAACGCTGATCTTACCAGTTCTGCCTTATGGCATCGAGTGCTGGACGAAAAGTACGAAAGCTGAACAAATATTCGCCACTTTCGACCGAAAAATACTTCGTCGGATATTAGCTCCCGTATGCGAGGAAGGAAAATGCAGGAGAAGATACAATCGCAAATTCTATGAGCTGTACCAGGATGTGGATGTAGTCCAAAAAGCCAAGATACGCAGACTACATTGGCTCGGCTACATCGAGCGAATGGACAACAATGCTCCAGACAAGAGGATCTTCGAATCCCAGCCTCCAGGTTCGAGGCGGCGAAGAAGACCGAACCTCCAGTACAAAGACCAAGCTGTCGTGGACGCTAGAAAATTTAGTCTTCACAAATGGAAGCAGAGTGCCCGGGTCTGCAGAGGATGGAAGGCAGTCGTGAATCAAGCAGAGACTCTACAAGGGTCGGAAGCTCTTTAAGTAATTAGCTGACGAAAGAAATAAGACAACTTGTCATCTAGCACAGGCTTAAGTTAAGACCACAAGCAGCCATTAACAGAGCCAAGGTTTACAACTATGTATTGATATTTCTTATCGCAGTATTGCATGAATGTTTGTGAACCAATAGCATTATGTGAGACCGTGAAAATATGTTTTTGGAATTCAGTAGTCGAGCATACTGACCTTAGCAAGCACCATTGGGAGCATAAAAAAATTATATCGTCAACTTGACGCTTCAATCGATGGCATAGCAACATCTTACATCCTTGCACTCACTTTCTTAAGAATACAACAGTACAGAAAGGTCAACACAGTCAAGAGTGAAATCCAAACTCAAAAGCAGAAACGCTTTAATTTTTTTATTTCGATTGCCGACAACTGAATATGCCTGCGTCGTCCTTGTCGTCGTCATCATCGTTTTGCTTTTATACAAAATCCTTTTTTGGGCAAATTGCCAAGTATTGAAATAATTTAAACATTGCCCTCGCGGATTATATTGCATTTGCCACAAGGCATTAAAATCCTCCTTTGGATCCTTTGCATGCATATAAACTAGAGAGAAAAAGGGAAACTTTCGATACATGCTTGTAGTTTCTATCTGCTGTGCACGACGACACTGAAATTGAACATTGTGTGTTTGCCAACCTGTAGGAGGAGGTGTTGCACTTAGTTATTTAAGAACTTAACTGGGTGGCATTGGGCTGAATGGTCGGTTACCGGATACTATCTACCTACTCGAATGGATACAATAAAGAAAACTATGGACGACACAAAAGGTAACTTTCAGGCTCCTCCTGAGAACTCGAAGCAGGACAATATTGGCTTTTGTGCAACTAAATGAACTTATTTCATTATGAGCTTATTATCTTTGATTATCTGTGTGTTTTTCCTTTGCTCTTGGATGTATCTAACTTGGTTATGGGTTTACCTGTACGTGTATGCCGGTGGTTGCAGTGATATTGGTAATAGGGTCATTTGGTTGTGGAGCATTTTATAGTGCATAAGGCGAATTGGGTCATTGGAATATTTGTTTTATTGCAATTAGAGTTTGTTGGGTCAGTTGGTTCCGATAAGTTACCTTATCTGGTTAGGAAATATGATGAAGATATTCCATGGCTTTTAAAAGAGGCAAGCGAAGATTGCACTGTTGGTCATCACAATTAAGAAGCAAATAAGTTTATTAAAATTTTCTTTTTTCTTGCAGAATTGGAGGTACACCATGCATAGTCAGTTCATGTCTCCTATCAATAATCGTTAAAAAAAAAAAACTTGGCAGCACAATAAGGAAGTTCAGTGCACACCAAAAATGCAGGACTGTAAGCGATAGTCTGTCGTACAGATAGTCTAACTGAATGCATTTTGGATTTGGCAAGACTTTTGTAAGCAACATCAAGGGCGAGAGAAAAACCACAATCGTTCTACGAAGAGTGCGAGGCAGTCAGGAGAAAATTTGTTCCTTTTATACTACTTCCAAGAAGCATAAGATCCAATTGCGAGAAACTGAAGGAGGCGAATAAAATGTACAAAAGTAAATCTGCACAAAAATTGGTATAGATAGAGAACCCTACAACAATGCTTTGGAGCATAAAAAACAGTCGCATAATCTGAGATACGGCCAAACCACTGAAAGATGCGCACTTATTAAAGAGTATTATCTCCACTACTGTGAAATCTAGTGTTCAACGAAGCACTCCTGCAAAAAGAAAACACCGGATACAAAGTTATAGCTTACACAGACGACGTCTCTATACTAGTAACAGGCAAATATCCGCAGACATTGGCCGATGTCCTGCAGTCTGCTCTTTATAAACTAACAAGCTGGATTGAAAGCTGCGGCCCTTCAGTCAATCCGACGGAGACCGACCTGGTTCTGTTCACTAGAATTTAATCTTCCAAAGCTAAGAGGCACCCCGTCATCCTCTCAAATAGCGCAAAATATTTGGGCCTGAAGCTTCACCGCAAGCTCCATTGGGGAGATAATATAGTCGAACGTTCCAGGAAATTCCTAGGCGCCCCACCTGGGTCCTGCAACTAAACATCAGGCACTGGCTATACACATCGGTAATAAAACCGAGGTCTCAAATCTTTATTTCAGCTATCTTGTTGAGATCCTCGAAGAAGGGTTTGCCAAGCAAAGTCAGTCTGGTCTTTTCAGGGCCGGACACCTGCAGAGGAAGTGGTAAAGATATTCTCTCTCATTAGTATACTTCCTAACTACTGCAGCGTTTTCCATGCCGCAATCACTGCCATTCATCAACCAGCTGACTGGCTGGCGGCCAATGCAGTATTAGTATCGTATAGTATGGCGGCTATCGAATCCCACGATCCATCACAACGAGATCCAATGCCGCGTATCTCTGAACGAAATAGTTGGACAGTACAAGGCTGCTCTGGCCCACGCTAAATAAAACCTGCTCCATCCGACTTCTGAAACACAAGAAAGGAACCCTATCCAAAATCGTTAACACCCTCACCGGACACTGCGCTATAAGAAGGCATGCCCAAAGACTGGACATCCTCTACAACGACTTCTGCAGAAGCTGTAAAGATGTGGAGTAAGAGGAGACTATCCGTCACCTCCCATATACGGTACGTGTCCCGCACTCGCCAACATTAGGCGAATACCTCTTCAACGATTTAAATTATTTCTAAGATTGGCTCTTTCATACTAAGAAGTAAATGGCTCCCAGAGTAAGAAGGTGACCCACCCACCTTACACATCGGCAGCAGAATGAACCTACTCTAAGTCTAAGTACATCGTCACCGAGGGCCGTTTTAAACCAACCAACCAACCAAAGAGTATTAATATCGAAAGCACCTTTACAGCCTGAGAATTTTGTAAGCCCACTTTATGGTATCTTTAGACCCAGCATGGTTCACAAAGTAACTCAATTATCGTCAAACAACAACACCCAGTAAGGATGAAATTATTACCGCAATTAAAGCACTGAAAACTAATAAGGCGGTAGGACTTGACTGCATACCCGCGGAGCTTTTTCAAGCTGCGAGTCTAAGAACACCTCAAGGACACACTCGACGCCAACAAGCAGGTTCCCGCTCTGGATTCTCCTGTGTCGACCACATCAACACCCCACGGATCATCATCGAGCAATGTGTTGAATATTGATCAACACTTCACCTGCTGGCTGGCAAGGCTGGTTACTTTCA
This sequence comes from Chalcosyrphus nemorum, assembly GCA_949716465.1. Taxonomy (NCBI): domain Eukaryota; kingdom Metazoa; phylum Arthropoda; class Insecta; order Diptera; family Syrphidae; genus Chalcosyrphus; species Chalcosyrphus nemorum. The sequence continues at coordinate 70,434,047 of OX454333.1, forward strand.
CCAATACTGTTTTCATTGGTGATTAGCGATGTGCTGAATGCGACCTTACCAACAGGAAATGGAGGAATTCGATAGACTCTTACATCTGAGCTCGAACACCACGACTACTCCTGTATGGCTACTATCTCACCTTCAGAAAATGACAGCAAATGTGGAAAGGCAAGCAGACGTCGTTTGGCTGAAAATTAACTCGGCAAAAACAAAAATGATGAGACTAGTATTAAACTCATCAACTCATATATGCATTGCCATCAGAAAACGGGAAATTAGAAAAAACCCCACAACACGGCAAAACTGACAGTGAATTGGTCACACTTTCGAGAAGGTAAGAGGTGCATGCAATGGAACGTGCTACATGGCGCAGAACAGTCCAGAAGCTGGCAGCTGCGAAAGAGTTGGAGAGAGTTGTAGCACATTGCAAGAAACCATGCACATATAACATTTTTGTGGATCCTGTAACACAAAGCGATAAGAAAGAGACTTCTAATTAGTCCAAAACTTTGACATTTCTTCCCAAAACTTGGTAAATTCCGAATAGTTGTTGAGTTCGAAAACATCTTTGCTGTCTCTCCAGAAAAACAAAACTTCTAAAAGAACTCTTTATATGTAGGAACTAGAAGCCCACTGAAGAAGAATTTGCAGCACACTAAAGAGGCAGACGAAGATTCAGAATGTTTTAGCCTCAATATCTGAGTGCATGGTTCAGCTACTAGCTGCAGCATCACCGTTAAACCTTATCTACAACGTTCATAGTTTTGTATGTATCGGGCAACTCTTTTGACAGCTGTCAAGATATGACATTTTTGTTTTTGAAAGTTGAGAGACAAAGGTATATTTTAAATGAAAACTCTTAACGCAAAGTAATGTATATAAGAGTTCCTGCTATTACTTATTACCTTCATAGTGACCCTGAAAAACTTGTAAGAAATTTTAAAAACAAATTCACTTTCAATTTAGTTAAACGTCATTAGGTTTTCACATCATAGAGTTTAACCCCTTTTAAGCCTATTTACCCTCAATCATTCGTTCTCAAATCATTAAAACACTTGAATTCATCAATTAACCATTTCTCAGAACTAAACTGAACACAAAACAAACATAAAACACACCCGACTGGTATATACATGATAGAAACACACAACAACCATAAATAATACACATTCACCATGCCAAACACTTTTCCTTGACACTTGTCAAAAAGTTTCTTATACTAACCTTTCAATGTCGCAAAAAAAAAAAAAAAAACAAAAAAAACAGAAACTTTCAAAGTCTCCTCCCACACCTTTCAGACTGAAAACATACACCGATACATCATAATTTTCGCTCACTTTCCATCCAAGAGATGGAAGTTCATCGCCTACAACTTTCTCCATAACAAAACGAACAAAAAGCACACAAAACAGAAGTCACTGAGAACAAGGACATGACAAACAAAGAAATATTCTAATTTAGCCATCAGGAGTCAATAGGAAATTCCTTTGATAATTTATGTCGCACCATTTGGCTGGCGCACCACCACCTACCTACAACCAACTGCTTCAGGGATTCACTGCTGCTACTGCCACTGCTACGCTGCCAGGCACTAAACTAGGTGGGTAATCAAAAACTCGACGCAATTCTTCTTCCTTTTCAGATGCGAAATTGGTCCTTTTTTTCTGGCTGTTCTTTTGTTGAAAATTGATTTATGGTTGCATGGGGACACAATTTCCAATCGCACAAAGTATTACCAGATTTTTTGAAAGATTGATCCCACCCCTCTGCCACTACCAAGTCGAAAAGGGAGTGGAGATGGGAGACAAAAAAAAAAAAAAAAAATACCAACAACCTTTGCATGTGAACTTTGAAAGGATGGCGGCCTCTCGTAAATTACAGGATTTACTCACAAAAAAAGGGCGAAAAGAAAATCCTTCGGATATGTGATTTTTTTTTTAGGGACTTTCTTCCAACACGGGCTCTTCCCACGAACTAAAGTTGATTGATACCTCGGTGGGCGTACTCAATAAGCCAGACTGGTCGAACGATTCCATCCGGAGCTAACCTGACCTTACCCTTGTTGCATATGAATGAACAAAGAGTTGTGGGTGAACGGTTTTTTTTTTTGTTTCCACAGGGTAGTTAGGTAGAGGTACATCCGCCATTGTTTAATATGCATGATTTATTAGAAAAAAGTTATGAATTTACGAGCTTCCGGTAGGTATATGTGGCTCACGATAAGAACTGACCGGGATTCGGTTAAAGATAGCAAGTACTGTTTTGTTTGAAGTCAATGGCACGCAGCTGAGTATAGATACAGTAGGTATTCTCATATGTACCACGTATACAAGAGACAGATTCTCATTGCCACACTGTCCAGTTGAAAAAAAAACATCTCATAACTCCCAATTTATGCAGAATGTTCAACGGAGACAAAGACATATACTATGTCGCTGGGACAGCTTAAGTATAACATGCCATCGTTACTTAGGAAAATTCTACATGAAAGAAAAGAGAACATCTGCTAGGTCACTCAAAGACATTGTTGACTTCATCACAAGCACTGGTATACTGAATTACAATAGTGGCCGCTGTGACAAGCAGACCAGTTCCCAGCTCAATCTACAATGTACCAAGTGTTTTTGAAAAGGCTATTTCACGGCAAAACCTATTAAATACATGGGTTGTATATCAAAACGCCATGGGTTCTAATAAGTTACTACATTGTTCGATGTGCCACACCTTTATAAAGATTCATCCGTCATTGGAAGTAGATTTCATTCAGCCTTCCTGAACCATACAGTACTAACGATAAATTTGAGAATGGTTTTTGGAGGCACGTTTTACAATTCGCCCAGATTGCTGATAGCGAATTGGTGGCCATTGGTAAAAGAGGTTGATCGTGTACCCTTCTGTCAGGAACGGTTTGGCGGGCATATTCATATGCTTCTATGACGAGCCATAAGCAAGTTCTTCTTTTGAAGGCGGAAATCCTTTTCAAATGAAAATAAGTTCGTACTGATCCCAACAATCCCTTTCCCACTCCTTGTCCACATGGAACTAGCACCATGAATTTCATCGTTAGAATAAACTTTAGCCTCACATATTCGGCTCGTTGGTCTGCTGCATTTCGTTGAGTTCGTTCTTATCCTTCTCCTTGTTCAGACTGTTTCCCAGCAGAGTATATTTTTAATACTACCCCGCGCAATGGAACTTGATGTGTTCTGCATCTTCAAGTTCTTCCAAGAACGTTGGGCAATAAGGGTTCTGAAGCATTCATGACATAGACTGTCAGAATCAGAAATCAATAGCGACTATCAACCTTTTAGAGTGGTACCATTTCTCTTGTTATTCTTCGAGACTTGTTCTTGTTGATATGTACTTCCGCATCACTTTGACTCGTCGCTGTCGAAACAATCATCCTGCTGGCATGATATTTGCGGTGGGATTTTTTAACATGACGGTCTATGGATATCTTTCCAGGCACTACGAATGGCATGTCTATGGTGGTTGTTCAGAAAACGTTGCATACTTTCAAGGCATTGATTGCATTTACTGTTTCCGCCTTCCTGCTCTACAACTTAGTCTTCATAGCATTAAACCATAATTGAGAGCTCATATCATCATCATTGATATCGCAACTCGTGCTAAGCGCAAGTCTTTTCTTCATGATCTTAGCATGGTCCTTGCCATTTCATAGTCTCCTTGCATCGTCTGGTTATGGGGACTGTTTTTGTCGTACTAGTCAACTCTAAAACATCTTAATAATTAGGTCTTCAAGTCATAGAGAAGTCATAGCCCAACCCTTTAATAAGTTTAGTCCCTACAACGATTGTCGTCAACGGCTAAACCTATCTCGGCATGCGAAGTTTGAGGACGCCATCATACACAAGCTTCCACAGTTGCAGTCCTAGTAGCCTGTGAAGTAGTTCGCCTTCTGCTTGCATCATAATATCCTACTTCTAAAATAGTCTGAAATTATGTTGTAGTTTGGTATTCTCTTCCCGAAAACGCCAAAAAAGAAGTCCAGGCCGTTAGTCTCATGTGATAGTCTATGATAGTTAGTACAATTTGATATTTCATTGAAACAAAGGACCTAGATCTGTTGGAACATATTTGCCGGCAGATATACAACGAAAATCACTTCAGTATTACGACATGAGCTGTCCCTATTTTCTCGGAATCACTGGCAATATCAAGATCTATACGACTCCCAAACCACAGCTGTGTGGAGTCTAAGTGGAGATCCCCCCGTGAGTCTGCCGTAAGAGCAATACCGTCAGAAGGTATATCGGAGTAACTACTGCCACAAAAATCAAATCCCAACTTATCAAGTGCTGAACAAGGTTCTACTCTGTTAGGTTGCTGGGGACGAAGGTTATTCATCATCAGATTCGATAGAACTTACAGAACTCTATATAATCATACCGCTTTGCGTTCTCAGGCTTAAAGCAGAGAATATAGCCAAAAGGGAGGCGAGGTGGAGTTCTATAGAAACTTGCAACATTGCAAGAAAATAATGCCATCCTTCGATAAAGTAAGCACCGATAGACTTAAGGTCTAGGACAGACCATCCCTCTCCATACTTTTGTGGTTCCTTACGGCATATAAAACTCTGCGGTACCATATGAAGATACTGCGTCGAACGAAAGAAGAGCTCTGCAAAGGATGCGGCGATGAGAAAGATGTAAAGACTTCCTATGCAAATGCCCTGGACTCCAGCATTCCAGAAATAAATTCCTCGCTAAAAACTTCTTTCAAAAATAAATTAATTAAAAAAAAAAATATTAGGCCATAAGCAGCCCTTATAGGGCCAAGGCTTTAGGTCTCATAACTGTACGTGTTGTGCGTGATATATATTTGTACACCTACAAAAGGGACCTACAGTTTTATTACTTATCCGAAGGGCAAGGGGGTTTTGAAAAGCTTTCTTCATGACAGTTATGCTCTTGAATGTTTGTCAGACACCCGGAAGGGGTGGTAGGTACGTGAAAAAATGTTTGATGGTATTTCTCTCGATTCGAACTTGGAACCCCTTGCGCAGTAATCCAACGCACTAACCACTGAGCCACGGCACCCACACTTGTTTCAAAGCCTAGATGAACTCTCTAATGCAAACATCGACAAGCTGATGAACTTCACCAGAGCATCAGGGTGGTTTGTATGCTCTGAAAACAAGTAATTTTTAGACATATGGGTTAAATGGACAAAGGAATACCTTTCTTCCTCCTATGAGTGACACAATGGGTCAAACCTAACTTGAGTGCGGCGGAAGTATTTTTTTTTTCTTCTGCCAACCCGTTTACCTATCCTAACCTAGGACGCCGATTCAAAAAATGCACACGTGAAGGGAGCTACAGACATTAAAACATGGTTCGCCCACACATTGGCTCCACCCTGAAAAATCAAACAACATTTGAATTTATTCGTACCAGACAAACGGGTTCCCCAACTTGGTTTAAGCTGTGTATAGGTGTTCACCATTTTCTGAGACTGTAGTATGGTATGGCGCACATGGTACTCGTAACAATGTTTTAGTGTCTGGAGCCCTCTTAAGACTTGTCTTCTCGACTTACACTTGGACTGAATAATTGCAAAATTAATTGCGGCTATTAATTTTCTTAAATTGCTTATAAATTAAAATAAAAAATATTTCCGGCCAATAAGGAGCAGTGTACAAAATAACTACGAAAATTTCCTACTGAACCGAATAAATTTCACAGTGGCACCTACGCGTGTAAATAAAAAGCATTAATTTTGTATCTAGTTGCTACTTGTTTTTGTTTTACTTGTAAAATTTGCCTCTACTGCCTGCCGAGGTTTAAAAGAAACGCAGCTAATGTCACCAGCAGTTCATTAATACGTCAAACACAAGTTTAGATTTCAGTGGCTTGCTTGACAGCACTGAGTGCTGCCATCAGTAGTTCTCATTTATTCAAAAATTGTACAATTTAGGCTTCACTTCTTTTTTGGAAATGAGCGGACAGAGGAAGTGTAAGATGACTATCTAATTTGGTTTCTTTATGTCGCAAACTATCGACGAACTAAATTGTATCCCCAAATAAAGTGCGATCACTGAATAATTTTCCGCTTCACTTCCATGGCATCGGTTGTGTTTTGCAGACAGTTGAATGACAAGTAAACACTGAAAAAAATTTGACATTTCGTCGTTCCAAATATACATCCGTCTGAAGTTGGCTACAAATGAATTCACAATTAGTTTAAATGGAATATATGCATCCATTTCAGCTCTGTTCCTTTCTATTTCCACGAGGAAACTAATTGTTACTCGGAGTTCTATGAATTAATTAAAAAATTTCCTTCCATTTTTCCTACCTACGCATAATTTTTAAATTCCCTTTCCCTTAGAATTTGAAATTGTTCGCAAAGAAAAATTCCCCAGCGATATGTTCTGAATTATTTAAGGCCAAGACCAAAGTTAACGCAAAAGTCCAATAATACTTTCAGAGAAGAAGTTTTAAAAATATGTGTATTTCACTTTTTGCATTGTTACCAAACACTATTGCTCCTATTTGTGCAGTTTGTATAAATGAAGAGCTATGGTAGGTAAATAGCATGACTACAATAGCAAACGAGTGGAAACAAGGGAAACGGGCCAGGAAAAGTCAAGCCTTAATTTAAATTACAAATTGAGTACTAACTTCTGGCGTTTGTGTAGCCCTTTGCTTTTGACTGTTTGGAAACTTTTTTTTGTTTTTTTTTTTGTTTTAGAAGATATTTTCTCAGTTTGCGTTCACTTTTTTTGGGAAGTCAAACCAAGAATGTAGGAAGCAAAATAAAATAGAAATGTTATCCCTACATTATGACAAAAGTACATTCCGCCAACGTCTAAAACTTTTTTAACGAGCATAATTCTCTCGTTCTTTCTCCACAGGTAATGCTTTTTATACTCCTTCTCCTAAAGCCTCTATATCCTTGCACTCGTTCCCTCCATCAACAGCATCCTGGTCTGAGTTGTACTTTCTTAATGCAAAAGTAAAAATAACTTTGGATTATGGTTGATGTTGATGGTCAGCAAAAGTTTAAGAAACTTCTAGAAAGCCAATGAGCAAAAGCCAATTGGAGTGGAAAGACAAAGTGGTAGATTTAACAGAGCGAATGAGGACGAATTATATTCATAAGAATTATGCATGTAAAAGTTATGCAAGGAGTTATAACTACATCCATACTTGGCTTAACTTGTGGTCAATATTTTTACTGATTATGTTTGAAAACCTTTTTCCTTTTTTAGGTGAAGGAACAAGTTTTAAATAAGGCACTCGAAACATTAAAAAACTTTAAAAGCAAAGTACACCTCGTGATTAACAATTCATCGTTCCTGATAAATGTTCTAATTTTTAACATAAATATCTTCCTATATATGCACATCGTCAACTGAATCATAGATGAACTAAACTAGAAGAAGAGAACTATTGAGTGAAGCCAATTGAAAACGACATATGTAAGTGTCATTGCTCTTTTAGTAAGGAAATTCGTGTTTCAGACAGTCAGCTAAATTTTTATCGAATCAATGCTCTTTCGGAGTACCATACCCCCTACATGTACTACCACCTTAGGTTTGGCACTAAATTCCCCTTCCGGGAGAACTGTACATAAGGTGATCCAATATTCACGGATGGGTTAAAAATGGACAAGACACAGAATACATACCCAATGCCCGAAGGAACGTTTCTCTAAGCTCAGTCTTTTCAGCTACAAAATTACTTTGAAAAGCTCCTGATGCTAAAAAAAACCACAACTGACTCTGCTCGTACGAATTTTCACAGGACACAACTTACTGGCGGCCTATCTAAGACGCACTTTTTCTGCGAATTCTCTGAGATTTGTGGCAAAGATTAGTTACGTATTAACGCGGAAGTTTCTTCCACAACGTACTGAAAATAGACTAAAAATATTCTTACCTATATTAATTTAATCCACAGTACCATTGTTTCGTCTTTCAAAATTGACTTTGTCGAAGGTACTACTACAGGACATGCATTTAATATTAGCAACAAGATTTTGCAGAGCTATCGCTGGTAAACATCTTCAGCCCTGTTGCACATGCATCTCAACCTCAGCTTTTCTATCCTTTTAAAAGAGAAAGTGTAGTAGGCATCGTTACCAAATAAATAAAGTGCACGACTGGGTCGTACGTACTTGCACCTTTGTGCTGTTAGTTGGAAATGAATGAACCTTAAAAAGTAAAAAATGTTCTAAGCCATTTTATAGCATGTATCTAAGCTCGATTCAGCATAAAGTTTAAACAAAATCGTTATAGCCGTTTTCCAGCAAATTCGTTTTTTACCAATTTGGCTGTAAGTAAAGTACCGTTATTAACGCTTTTGGTCAAAAATGTGGAGCGCCATCTTATAGTATTAGCACAGTTTTAAACACACTAAGAGTTTGAATGAAACCCGGCTTTAAACCAAATTGGACTTAAGTGCCGTTAGATAAAATGTTGGCCAAAATTTTGTAAACCATCTTATAGCACTTTGCCAAACTAGCTGAAATATGAAATTTAAAAAAAATCGTAGGAACCGTTTTCCAGCAAATCAGTTTTTTGTTAAATTGGCCTTATGTTACCGTTAATATCAGGGCTAATTTTCATTTTCTTTTGCTTAAAGTTACATTAGATTTGCACCCCAATTTTGGTTTGATTGGGTCAACATTTTTAGCAACTTCAGCCAATCCACTGGTCTTTACACATACATAAATCCTTCTAAGAGGTAATATTTGACTGTCGAATCAGTCCATTTCAATAGTTTACTTTGTCTTAAGGAAGACTTACAGGAAATTTCTGGTTCCCTTCTCAAGTCTGTAAACATCTGCATTCGCTTAGGAAACTGGTGGTCTACAGAAGTTTTTAGTGATCGGGTCCATCAGTTAAAAGCAACTGTTTAGAACGTTGCTTAGATTTTCTAACATATCCTCAGAAGGAATTTGAACAACCCTGTCTCTAAATTGATACTCTGCTGCGATACCTTTACACTCGATTCTGAATTCGATATGTTTATAGAATGTCAGTGACTTTTTATAACTTGATAATATTGAATCATAAAGAATATAACCGTATAACGATTCGGGCATCTACTCGTCGTAACCCAAAATGGTCTTATCTTTAAGATTTCCCAACCCCGGAAGTACATATATTCCAAGAGAAATGTCTGGTGGTACGGTAGCAGAAGCAACAAATGCACTCTATATGAAACTAATTCCGAACAAAAACTTTGCCAATGAAGCTGCTAAATAAAAGTGATTTTATCAAACAAAGTGAAGTCAAGTTTAAGAGTCAGTAATTTAGATGATCTGCGGTAAAACAGACACAGAGGAAGATTCTCTGCCAACGCACAAGTTTCAAAGAAAACTGATCCTAGGAGACATCTTCCTTAATGACGTGGGCGAGGTTTGAGAGAGATCACTGTAATAATACAGATCACTAATCAGTTGTGATGATGAGTTGTGTTGTTTTTGTGGGCGCCGCGCCGTGGCTCATTGGTTAGTCCGTTGGACTACTGCACAAGGGGTTCCAAGTTTGAATACAGACAAATAGTATCAAAAGTTTTTTCGCGGCCACTAAGCTTCTCAAAACCCCTCTGCATTTGCAACATGACATAAAACTATGGGTCCCTTCTGTACGTGCAGAAATGTATACATCACACAGCATGTAAGAAGCTAGGCCTGAGCGCTCTATAGGCTGCTTACGGCCTAATATTTGTTTAATTTTAATCAGTTGTTTATGCTTTCTATCCCTCATTCTCGCTAGTACAATGTAACCTCTTGAGTTACGAGTACAATCTGCAGCTGCTAGTTGAAAGTAGGTACCCACTTCTATCTACCTAAGGCTGACGTGTAAAAGACTTACAGCAAAGGGTAAAACTTCCTTTTGTCGAAGAGCCGATCCTAGTCCTTTTTTATACTCACGTCTTACAACATTGCCATAAGCTTGAGCAGTCCCCTTTAAGTGGTTAATCCTTATTCAACCTCTGGGTTGAAAAAAAATATTTATAAGCCATCATAATCTTGGTGGCTCTCAACTTTTATCTTTGACAATGTTATCAGAACCTTTTGCTTTGACTTTCTATCTTACTTCAGAACTTACAATGAAGCATATTTTGCAAGCCTTTACACAATCGTTTACACTGTATTTAACTTCCGAGATTTTCGCAAAAAAACACTGAGAAAAAACACAAAGAGCAGGTATTTAACAAAAACAAAAGGTAAAAACACACAAGCTGAAGTGAAAATATCTTTTGAAAAGATTTGCCCCTAGTTAACATAATTAAATTCCGCCCGCCCACCTTTGTCGTTGTCGGTAGAAATGGAGAATGAGAAAGTCCTTGCAAAGCCCTTTTGTTCCGACAACGTTAGCTATTTAAACACTTTTAATCCTTTGTAATCCTAACACAACTCTAAGTAACTTTAATACCCACTATCAACATTAAGTTTACACCCGTTCCATAGTGAATAGAGTAGAAGACTTCCTTGTCTCCTTCCGCCATGCCAGCGTCAGAGTCGCAACCATCAGGTCTTTTTCGGCTTCTTAACTCTCTGAGTGTCCTTCCTTCCCAGTTTCAATTGTATGAATGTACTATACTTACCGCCACAAACTTCACAGAGAAGATTTCCGTTTCTAGCCACGTTTTTCTTATGTTTGTGCTGCTGCACAGTCAGTCAGTTCATCCTCTTTTTTGGTATCCATTTTATCAATATCCTTGCAATGGGATATTTCATCGTGTTGTAGTTGTACTCGTCGTATCCTTTTGCTTGCCATTGTGATAAGGAAATAAAGGATTAATTAAAGGAGTAACGGCTTTCGGAAATGTCCTCATTTAAATATTAAAATCGGTTACTGAGTGAATATTGAAACAAGTCATCGAAACCCCTGATGGTTGAGGGTTGCAGGGGCACAACCATGGTGTCCTTGCTCGAAGATTCAATTCCGAGATAGAATGGATTTGTTACACAGAAGATGGAAGCGGAAGGACAATTGATAATTGATTTTGTTGAAATAAGTTGACAGATGAAAAATATCACCATTAGATAGGCGGATAGGACAAACAATTTCATCCTTCGATGAATAAAGTCGAATTAAAGATTTATTGGGGGAGTATTTGTCAAATGCGTGCAGATCGATGTGCTTGTGTTTCTTGCCAGTTTACCCCTTTAAATTGGGTGCGAGCAAGTGGAGGCGCAAAAGGATGCCTTGAATTTAATATTAATTAATTGGCCTTAAAGTGGATCGTTCGATAATATCTCGAGGAAATATTGCGATTGATGAATTGCTAATGAGAAATTTGATTTTCGGATTTGGTTCGTGCCTACATACATACTTTATGTGCGGGGAACAGAATAGATGTTATGCTTTAAGGGCACAACAAACATTGTTAAGTACTCAGCTAGTGGATGTGATATTAATGAGTTTTGTTTAATGATTTACCCCCGAGGATTTGTCTTAGTACAACTAGTGGGATAGGCTACTGTACAACATTTACATTGTATACGTAATATAGGGCAGATTTTAATCTATTTTTTCCTGCGATAGGAAAGAGATTGTGTCCAGAATAGTTGTACTCAAATAGTGGTAGGGACAATACATAATAGGATTGACAATTCTGTTGTGTAACAAAAGGTAAGTTAATCTGATGAAATGCCGTGGCGAAGAGGACGCTAGTGCAAGCAACACACTTAACCATTAGCCCTTCCTGTTCAATTTTTTTTCGAAAACATAAGCGATCTCCCTTCAGCTAGCAGCTCAGGCAAAGAATTATCTCTGCTGATGTCATCAGGCGGGCCATCTATGTGCCATTTCCAACAACGCCGTTTGTTCGCTGACCGGGTTCTCGAGCAGTTGGAAGTTGACCCCAATTTCGGTTAAAAATCATAATCAGCGACGAGGCCAATTTTGGATGAATGGGTTCGTCAACAAACAAAATTGTCGCATCCACACGAGATCCACCAAATTGCAATGCATCCAGAGAAATTTAATGTCAAGTGTGGATTTTTGACTGGCAGATTCATCGGGCTATACGGTGGCCAGGCCAATATATCGCCAAGATCGAGCGCCATCGGTCGATAATCAATTTTTTTTTTTGGATGATGTGGACAATGAGGACACGTGGTTTCAATAGGACATAGCACATAGCCCGTGCCACAATGGACATTATGGAAGACAGATTTCGGAACATAGTTATCTCACGCGAAGGCGATGTGAATTGGCCACCCTGATCATGCGATTTGACACCGTTAGACTTCTTCTTGCGTGGGTGCCGTGGCTCAGTGGTTAGTGCGTTGGACTACTGCGCAAGGGGTTCCGAGCTCGAATCCATGAATCCCCACCTCTTGCGAGCGTCTGACAAACATCCAAGGGTATTTACTGTCATGAGAAAGCTTCTCAAAAACCCCCCTGCCCTTTGGATACGGCATAAAACTGTAGGTCCCTTCTGTGCGTACAGTAATGCATACCACGCACAATACGCACAGCTGTGAGAAGCTAGGCCTTGGTTCTCTATGGGCTGCTTACGGCCTAATATTTATTTTATTTATTTTTTTAGACTTCTTCTTGTGTGGTTTTCTTATGTCACAGGTCTATAACAATAAAACACAAACTACCACTGCCAACATAATGCCATTTGTCTAATTAAGAATGATTTATGCGCTGGAATTCTGGATAATAGGACGTTTCGGATGCCTGCCTCCCAGTGAAGCTGTGGCAGATATTTGAATGATGTTATTTTCCATACATAATGGCATACATGGGCCATCTTACTAACTAAAAAATTTCAATGATATCCCACTTACAGATTGTTTTATTCAAATTTGGAGAAAGTAAATGCTTAATGGAAATCCTTTTATCTTCAGAACGAACTATAAAGGCTAATGTAGTGCTCATATCATCAGCATTCAAAATTCGTACTAACTTAGTTAAACGCCCCTAAAACTATCTCCAATTTGCATATCAGTCTGAAAAATCTAAAGATACAAATTTACACCATCGATTAAGCACTATTGAGACAAATCCGTTCAAGAAGGAGGTCTATGTTTCTTTATAAACATTTCTGCTGGCTTACATAGCTGGAAGTTCTACTCCTTTGAAGCTACTGCGAATGCTTAAGGCACTTACCAGAAAACAATCAAACGGATATGCTCCAAGTGTAGTAGTAGAATAATTTAATTCAAGACATGCCCGACAGCTGCGCTGGAAGTTATTTTTGACCTGCCATCCCTTAACATAATCATTATGAAGAGTAGTGCAGCTGCTAGCGCACTAACTTACTTACATAAAGGGCTCACGATCCTTGAAGAGTCCCTGCCTGAGACTTCGTTGCCTTCCATTCTCTGCGGTCCCAGGCTTACAGTTGTGAAGACCAAGTTTTCTGGCATCCGCGACAGCTTGGTCTTTGTACCGGAGTTTCGGTCTTCTTCGCCGTCTCGAACCTGGGGGCTGGGATTCGAAGATCCTCTTCGTTTGATGCCAATGCAGTTGGACTACATCCACATCCTGGTACAGCTCATAGATTTTTTTTTTTTTTTTTTTTTATAATCTGCACATGCCAAAGGGGATATGAATACCCTTTTACTGATTAACAGGCCACTGGAGTTAGTTAATTTGGAAGATAGAAGGAGGGATAGGAAAGAGTCGTGGTTGTATCTTCTCCTCCATTCGTCCTCCTCCCATAAGGGGCCTAATATCCGACGGAGTACTTTTTGCTCGAAGGTGCCCAATATTTGCTCAGCTTTCTTACTTATCGTCCAGCACTCGGCTCCATACAGCAGGACTGGTAAGGTGAGCGTTCTATAGAGCATTACTTTGGTCCGTCGAGTTGGAATTTTGAACCCAGTTGTTTCGCCAAATCGAAGTAGCAGCGCAGTGCCCTGCGCACTATCTGCTCCAACACGATATTGAAGAAATCACATGACAGCGCATCTCCTTGCCTGAATCCGGTGAACGTTTGGAAAAGTTCCGAAGAGTTGTTTCCAAGTTGCACAGAGCATCGCGTGTTTTGCAGCGTACGCGACACATCTGAGCCTGGTAGAGCTCAAGACGATGAATGCTGTCATAGGCGGCTGTAAAGTCGATGAATAGGTGGTGGGTTTCGACTTGAAATTCATTGGTCATTTCCAGGTTTTGTCTGAGTGTGAAAATTTGGTCTATTGTCGATCTGCTGGGCCGGAAGCCACACTGGTACGTGCCGATTAGTGTGTTGCAGAAAGGTCTTAGACGTTCACACAATACGTTGGATAGGATCTTATATGCGACATTTAACAGGGATATGCCTCGGTAGTTCTTACAAGACATAGGATCGCCTTTTTTGAAGATGGGGCTTACAGAGCTGATACTCCAGTCGTCGGGCATGCGTTCCTCCACCCATACTTGGTTGATGACTTGATGCATGCACCCAGACGTCACCTCCGTATTTAAAGAGTTCAGCTGGAAGCCCATCAGAGCCAGCGGCTTTGTTGTTCTTCAATTTCCTGATGGCTACATTAACTTCTTCAATACAGTGTGGGGGCGTTGGTTCTTCATTGACTGGAGGTGGGTTCTCAGCTTGCCCTATCACTCTCTCTATTTGCTGCCCTTTAAGAAACTGCTGGAAGTGTTGCTTAAACACATCAACAATTCCCTGGGCGTCGGTGACTAGGTTGCCTTCGCTATTTCGAAAAGCCTGCGTTCTGGGTTTGTAGCCAGCTGCCAGCTGCTTGGCTCTTCGATAAAAGCTAGCGCACGATAAAAGCTAGCGCACAAATCTATCTCTACCCCTTTGTGTGTTTGGTACAGCGACTCAGCGCGAAGACATCGAAAGGGAAAGGAGTTTTCAGAGGTCTTCGCTATCGAGCTCTGCGTCAAAGAATTCATTAGAAGAACCATCTGTAGATAACAAATAAACTTACTATCAAATAACCAAGCAGCTCACAAGGCTTTCATGTCCTTCAACTTTAAATCAAAGCAAATCCAAATCACATTAATGTGGGCCCCCTGGACACAGAGGCTGCTGACAAACCCAGATAGAGAGCCTAGTCTCTGTTCAATGGTCCTAAACCCATTCTGTAATATACAAGCGAGAGATATAAACAGAACTCTATAAATAAGTGGTAGGAGTAAGGACTATTCCAATCCATGCTTATCTCTAGCTAACTCTATTAGGGTGCCAACAAATTTTCACCTAAAGTACGCTGTCCGGCCCTGCCTAGAACAGGATATTTCCAGAAGAAGTTTATAAGTCCAGTGACCAGTATTACTTGACAGAATTCTTACAATATCTGCACGGTTCCCATTTAGCTGTGCTTAGGTTCTCTTCAATTGGTGTTTAGGCTAAATCTGACACAGCTCCACAGCCCCCGTCAATCAATATACGCTCGCGATAGATAATTCGTCAAGAGTTCCTCATTGCACTATTCAACCAGACTCGATAATGTAGCGGGAGTTATAGTCGGTTAGAAATGTTAGGAGATCATTTGACAACCGATTCAAAATGCTATTGTGACCATAAGGCTTGGTAACCCAGTTCGCTGTATCTCTGAGCTTAACAGTAATACATGATATAAAAGCCGAGTGGGAGCAAGTGAACTATTACGTTCAAGGCTTTGATTGGACATGATCTCATGGCGTCTGTTACGCCTAGAGTCGCCGTTCTTTGCTTTTTATGAATAAGTTTGATGTTTGTAATCTTTAAGAGTAGGCAGGTAATTTCCTAGGATCAGCCATCTATAGGAAAGAGTAGGACGTGCCAAGTAGGTACTCCAACTTAGGCTTTACATCATTCTCTGATACTCGGATTGTCTTTAGCTTTTCAGCTCTTCACATGCTACAGTGCACTTCTCCCATCTCCATGCGATATAACGATCGCTGCAATTCAAGTGAGTGACATAGATGCTTGCAACAGATCAAGTTTAAAGGAGTAGGACATACTGTTGGTCTACTGACATGTAGAGGTCATAATTCGTGTTGAGATATGTTGTATATACCTTTGTCAACACTGCAAGAAGCAGGTATTAAAGTACCACTTGAAACCCCATTTTACTGTTAGCGACTATTAAATAATCGCAGTTAAACGCTGTACCACACTGATCGTCCCTAATTACTGAGTAATTATTTAAGGACATTTTACCATCCTCTTATGGTAAGCATACTAAAAACATAAGCATTACTCAAGAAATCGATATGCATACTGTTCCTTGCTTATATAACCTCTAATCGAGACGTTGCATCTGCATTCACCATAACCAAACCATAGACATAAGCCGCAAGCCACCAGTTAGTCCTTTGAAAGGACTAGCACTTTGTGGCTGTAGAATTTTTTTTTTTCTTTTACAATAACATAACTACGATAAATTAGCAGGGAATCGTTTAAGTGAAAACCATTGAGTTTCCATTCAGAAACCAACTGTCTGTTGCTTTGTGTAAGCTGCATAAGTGGATGCCTTCAGATGCAGCACAGTATCTCATTGTGGCTGTGTATTTATTCACGCTGACACAAATACACAATTACTGCGTCAAACTAACAGAATTATTGTCAAATTATTGGTTGGATATTCATCAACGTCATCATTGTTGTCTTAACACTCACCACCAATGCCCATCCTCCTTACGTATTGTAGCATCCTGCCCACACAACAAATTCTCATCTTCCTATTGGGGAGAAGAGAGGACAGGGTGCTCACCTTTATTGCCACTTTGAAGGGTGTATTGATTGAGCTGCTATGAGTTTGTTAATTAAAACTTCTTGGAGATCATTTGCAAGGACTTAACAAGGATAATTCTGTTTGCGTAAAGTGCATTAGATTTGCTTAAGTCCTCATGAATGAACGATGTTGTTGATTGCATAATTGTGTTCTGGATGTTTTAGGCCTAGTGTTGTTTCAGTGGCTGAAATTGGATTAAGTGGCGGCCGGAGCGTGGTTGTATCCTGCCACCGTTAATCAAATAAATGTCGTGTGGTAGGTAGGTATACCGAAATTCGATATTGTTTTCTGTCGGGGTGGCGGGTGTGAAAGAATTTGGATTAAAGTTGTATTTTTTAATAGAAATGTGTTTGGGGGATTAACTAGTCAATACCAAATTACGTAAACAGTTTTAAGATGCCTTTTAAGATACTTTGCAAATCAAGCCGTTTATTCAACCTACTTACTTATTTATATCCTGTAACCCTTTGTGGATCTTAGCGCTTATGCGTATGCAGCTCTGTGTACGATTCCCAATTGGTGTAACTCCATATCCACTGTTCGCCCCTATTTTTTCTTGGTCCAGAGAGAATACTTCTTAGATATTGAAAGCTTAGTTTTCACTCTCTTGTCTGTGATATACTTTCACTGATAATTTTTATTCTGACTGTCTTATAGTACAACAACAACTTCAACACCATAGCCAAATAGAGCGATGCTGTGGTCTGAAACACATTACACATAGGAGCGACAACAACGTGTTTTTCCATGCAACAGCACAAACTGAGCACGGTAACAGCAACAACATCTTCAACAGCCGATTTTGAACTTAGGTCTAACGTTGAAGTTGCTGTGTCAGTGAGTTTCTACTATTACTTTTCAGCCCGACCCCGACGACGCATTCTACCCTCTCGAGGCTTGGTTTCATAGTTATATGAAAGATCAAGCATACATCGCTGTTAGTTGTCAAAGCAACAATAGATAAAAAACGGGCGACAAAATACAGCCTTGACGTACACCACTTTCGACCTCGTATTCCTCAGATGACCTTCCTCTGTGCAGGACGTGACAACTTGACCCATTGTATGTGACCTCGATGTTATTCTCTGTAAATAAACTCCTTGTTATCACAATTGAATGTCGTTTCAAAATTGATAAACAACAGATGAAGTGGTAATCTACATTATACGCACTACTCGACAATAGACGCACTACTCGACAAGGGAGAAAAAATTTTTCTGTCCCAGAAAAATTGTCAGTACAGGATGAAAGATGGGATGTTTGCATCTTTGTCTCGGAGAGCTTTCATTACTCTTCTGCTGCCATTCAATGCCGGTTCAATGAAAAAAGAAATGAAAAAGCTTATCCGGCAATGCCAGCTTTAAGAAGAGTAATGAAAGCTCTCTGAAGAGTAATGACAACTTTCGCAGAGCATATAATGCACAGTTTTTGTCAAATATGGACGAATGCGAAGAAGTAAATAGAAAAACCCGAAAACTAAACAAAAGGGTCGTGCAAGAGTATTGTGTGCAAATCGGTATAATAAAATAAGGAAGGAATCGAGGAAAGTTCAGCCGTTTCGTAAATATCATTTTCGACATTTCCATGCTCTCTCTCTCTCTGCAGTTTTCCAATTGCACAGTGATTGGAAACGGACTCTACCACTCCAGTTTTCATTTTCCAATAAGTTGCCTTTGTTATGAAGCTTAACGATCATTTCTCTTGTTGGCACTGATTTTAAAAGCTCCGCTATTAAACCATCACACCGGTTTTGAGTGCCTTGATTGCGATAGTAATCTAGCCATTACTGGGAATGGTGAATTTGTGATACACAACTGCCGCTTTAGTATTACTACAATTTTTCGTGATTGTCCTCTGATTGTCCAATCACTCCCTTATATGAAACTTTCGAAAGAATATTTTAAAACTGCAAAAGTGTTATCAACTCCATAGACATCCCTACTTCCAAATTAAACAAAAAACCTAAAAAAAAAACTAACGCCACATCTCATCGTCCCCTTCCCACCGAAAAACCCAAATTTAAATAAAACCCCACTCCGAATACTATGTAAATCCCGAAACTGCTCCTTAGAATTTCAATAAATCCTGAAAATTGAAAATTTAATGAAATATCACCCAAGCAAGTGCACAACTTTTCCTTCAAGCCCAGGCAACTCATTAACCTTACACACGTCATACCGTTCTATACACACATTGCCATACAGGGACGAGCTATCGGTTGAAAAGTTTTACGAAAATTTATAACCATCACACACTCTATACGCCGTGATTTGTATCTTCAGCATGTATCTGTGTAGTTTGAAAGAATAGTTTTATGCCATCGCCTTCAATTCCTACGAAGCTGAGCAAGACTCCCCTGTTTATGACATACCGCCCACCACCTCCCACCTCACAGTACAGAGAAAGATAGTTGGTCCTCTGTGATAGATAAGTATGTAAATTTTAAGTATGAATACATTCTGGGGAATGAAATTTACAAGAAGTGTAAAAGTTTTTCATTTACTCTCTTTGTCCCCGGAAAAAAAAAAAAAAAAAAAAACCGAAAGAGGAAAGAGGAACCACCACGGATACACGACACCAACAGGAGCGACATCGTTTTTCCCTAAAATCAACTCTCTGTGTGTATGTTGGCTTAGTGTTTTCTTTAATTCTGCATTTTTGGCTCCTGCCACTGCTTCTTGTTGCAGGCAACAGAGATGGAGTAAGGCTGCCGGCGGAACAATTTTTGACTTCAAATTACATTTGCAAGTCATTTTTGAAGGAGATGGTGGCGGCGGCGGCTGCGGTGCGGCGGGCGTGCGAGGCGTTTTCTCAGGCGGGCTACAACACTCCTTAGTTCTTGTGTGCTTCGCGTTTAACATTTGCATAATGAAGCTGTGTGGCGGTATTGATTTTGTACGCCACTGTGTTTTGGAGGGGGGTAGGCTGCTTCTATTTGTAGCGTATTTTCGGTTGATGCAGTTTAAATATGTGATAGAAGATATAAATATTCATTTTGTGTTGGCCAAATGTTAATTTGGACAATGTAGTTCGCTTTAGTAGTGAGTAGGTACGGAACTCTGCACAAAATGCTGTTGTCCTGACAGTAATCCCTTGTGTTTGCAGTTGCAACATACATAAATTGGGAAACCATAAATTATTTTTATTTTTGGGCAAGACCCAAATTAATTGCAAAAAGAAATTGTTTTGCATTTGAATTGTTTATGTAAATTAAGGATGTTTTTTTGGTTTGATGGGTTTTGAGGCTCTTTGCATAAAAAAGTACTTGGTACTGAGGGTACCCCGATCTCTACAGCAACATGAGTCAAAATTATTGTGTTTGCTTTTAAATTTCACTCTTTTGACCAAATTTTCAAATGCACAACCCTAACGTAAGGACGCAACTTATGCAAACAACAGAGGACAACTTTCTTTTCAACTTAAACAAATTTATAGCCTCGTACACTAGTGCTTGTGTTGGTCAACATAATTCGAGTAAGAAATAAGGCGGGGAACAGACTGCTAACATTTATACCATATTCTATACACTATACATACCACATGTTTGGCACTATGTGTAATATGTTATATTTAATAGTATCAGATAAAGAGTAATTCATTTGAGGTCCTTTTTTGAAGTAAGAAAATATATACATATCTATGTGTATCATGGAATCATTTTTATTGTCAAAAGAAACAACAATTTTTGGCATTTATATCTTAGAGATTGTTTCTTTAAAATGTTGCCATGTACAATTTTGAACTTCCAATTTTCGATGACACCTCCGAGCGGTTCGAGTGGTATTTAGCGAATAACGCGAGTAATTTTGGCTTCCAATTCCTAAATCTTTTCATAACTCAAAAAAGAAAAGAAAAAGAATTGGGGTTCTACAAATAAAGTAGAGGTAGTTTTCCGATGTGTTGTCTCTCAAGCGAAACCAAGATCCTCAACCATTAATGGTACTTAATCCGAAAGAATTGCAAACTCCCCCCTTTTACAGGAATTTTCTCGGCTTTCGAGGAAGTACAAGCAAATCCGCGATCTAATGCTAGGCATAGAACTCACAGAGGTAGGGATGCGCAGGGTGTTCCGCCTCTCCGCAAGCATTGTTGTAAGTGATGCTCGCCTGTTGCCATAGCCATTAGGACAGCATAAGTCTTCACTTGTAAATCAGATGCGCATTTGATTAAATATTAATGCTTCCGCACTCCACACCAGCCAATTCTGGACCTGTCCGCGAAAATAATGGGCCAGTTATAACTATCATTGAAATGCTTCATTAAAAATTTTGATTTCCAAATTTAAGACGATTAAGCAAACAATATTGGCTTTGATTGGTATCGAAATAAAGCTAATCACTTGTAGAGTTATTTTACAAGCAAAAATACCTAACTCTGATCAAAACTTTTCTTTAAATCCAATTTTATTATTGCACTGATCAAAATCAGTTTCAATGAACAGCTGATCGTTACTGATCCTCGTTACTCCTAGATATTTCCTCTCCTTTGAACACGAAGTAGTGATCCTTTGGCACTACCTGAGTCAGACTGGTCATATTCCTCCTTCTCATGTCCATGTTAACGCATATGTTAACATGTGTACCTATAAATATTTTTTGGCGTTCACTCTGTCTGGCTCTAGTTTCGTTCATCATTGCAAGATTCTAACCCTCAAAACAAACGTAAACCTTTCTTTCTCTTCTTTTCCTTCTCCCCACTTTATCACCGCCTGTGCCCTAAATAACAGTTTAAGGCCTTAACACACTAATGCGATAACGATAAACAACTCAACACACCAGCACGATAGCGATAGTGATAGATAGCGATGAAGTGCGTTATCATTTTCCACATTCACCTCATATACATATTCAATCGTAATGAATCGCAATAATCGTCGATATCGCTATTAGTACTGAATACCTGTATATATGGGTTACCTCAGGTTCGAATGCTCGTCACAAAAATATCGTTACTCGTTACTTTAGTTACTTTTGCTATAAGCGTATAAATAACGTATTGATATTAAATAAAATACTCGTAACGAACACATACGATTTGTTACAGCCCTGCGGCGATGTATGAAGGATTGTAATCCTCCTTTTGATTGTAACTAAAAACGTATGAAAATGCCACATTCCGTCCGGAGCGGATCGTACGATACCCTATCCTTTTCCTATATACATATATGTAGCTCCTATTTCCATCAATACTTGCATACCTATACTAGCTTGAGCTAGTTTTTTTTTTCAAATATAGCTACATATTATAAAACTATACTCCCAAAACATGAATTTTCTCAATAAGCCGATTGGGCAGATTTTGAAAATTTTTCTACACATGCTGTATGCATTTTGTTCCTAAGAAGTGCTATTACTTTAATGAAACTGTCGGAAAAAGAGTTTTTGAGAAAAACTCCCCTAAAACGAAGGCGTGGTCGTAAACTATGTATGAGAGATAGGTAAGGTCAAAGAACATCTACATAGGTGCTTAAGTATAATAATCGAGTTTCATGTTAAAAACTGAAAAAAATGCATTTTTTGAAAAGTGGGCATTTTGAATTTTTTTTACACTTGTACTGTTTCTTTTTCCAAGGACTTTGTATACAAAATTTCATGGATCTAGCTCAAAATTTAAGGCCCAAAAACTGGTAACAGACGGACGAATGGATAAGACTAATTCGAATCGGCTAGTAACGCTGATCATTTATATATACACCTTGATTAGTTCTCTATATGACGAACTGTGTGGGTAATTTGATATGTATACCCATAAAAAAGGGTATGCAAAGAAAGCATAGGAGTCAAGACCTCGTAGACATTCATTCCGTGAGTATTTTATGTTTGACGCAAGTAGAACAGATCTATACTCTTATACCAAAAAGAGTAACAGACTACAAAGAATTGAGTAATTAATCAAAGGCAGAACAACTTCACATCTTTTAAAATTCGAGTTAATATTTAATAAAACAAAATCTGCTACTACAAATTTCTACCCCCGAAAAGAATAAAGGGCAAATAATTCTTCTCGATTTGAATGGCTTTCCTGTGAAAGGCAATTAACGCAGTCAAAGCCAATAACTTCTTGCAATATATAGCTGATGCATAAATTAAATTCAATTCAATTGTGGTCCGGCTGCTCGTATAGGCAAGCGTTTATTTTATTTATCTTCACTTGATTGTCCTCGGAAAATTTGCGACCCTTTACAGGTACTATGCAGTACCTACAATAGGTAGGGAGTGCATTTTGTGTGTAAAGTTGGAGAATGCGTTGCACGACGCACGGTAGTGTTCTCGAAAAAAAAAGGAAGGTTTCCACCCCTTTTGTGGAAATTTATTGGCTCAGTTAAATTGATTGACATTCGATAAATTCCCTTCTGTGGTCTGTGTTGAATTAAAAGACCGTTGCGGAATCCATGAAAGCAAATAAACTCAAGCACACTGCAATCGATTTATTTTATGCATCTTCGCTAGCCCATTAATTTTGTGAGTTCAATTTTGATGGTTTCCCAGTGGTTTTTTAATGAGAAGTAATGTTCCTTTTTTATGTTTTCAATCGTTTAAGGTTTGTTAATTTAACACGATGGCTAGATGCTTTATGCCGAATGGTTCGTTAATGATCATCTCAATCGATATTGCTCAGAACTTTAATATTGTTTGATGCAGTCTTGTTGGGGGATAATATCTTAAGTGGGAACTTTCCATTACCGACTGCGTCAAGCATTTTCTCGTAAATGGGAAATCCAATTCTCAGAGTAATCAGATCCAATAGGTCCTTTTATTAGTATAAAGAAACCTTTCTTTGGTCAAGTCCTAGGAAGTAGTGACCAATGTTTTTGTGTTCGAACCTGTACACATTAGACTATGAGCGAACACATTATTCACTATACCCTTGCCACCCATATGCGTCAGTCATAAAAGTAGGTAAAGAGACAACCTCTCTCTCAAAGCGGAATACCATACCACCTTATGCCTAGATGCTGATCCAGTAAGGAGCTCTTGTGTTCAAGGGATAAAATAAAGAAATTCCTTGGAACTCTATTAATTGGAGAGTGCCAATTGCAATCTTAAAGATGCAAATGATAAAGTGAATATAAGCCATGAATGAACTAAACATGACACTGGTGGAAGAGGAACCTTTTCCACAGATCGTTTGTGTCAACTTTATCGATAAATGTCTTCCACCGTCAAAAATTCTGGCCTCCATAAAGGCACAGAACTCTGGCCTTAAAACCAATACACGGAACCACATCCAGAGCATAAAGCACTCATCCTAACACTCCCAATCGCAAAATTAGTTATCGCCTTCCACATGTTAATAAAAATCCAAATTAAAGGTCCTATATCAAGTCCCTTTTCAGTTCATTTAAAACGTAGTTCTTCTTTGGATTTAACATTAAAGTGTCGATACCTTTGGAATTGTGTCCCATATCCTTGGGATAGTTTAATGGCCCTTTCACAATGCGGCCGTCAAGGCGATGCGTCAAACGCGAACGCTTTCACGTCGCTATAAAATCGTCTTTTGATTCAAAATGATGCGTGGAGCGTTGGCGAGTTTATTGACAGCCAATAAAGTGACAACAAAACACTACTAATAATTTATTTATGTATGTTTTTATTTGTTACATTCAATTTTGTCTAATTCTTCATTAAGCACATTAAACAATTTGCGGTGAACTTGCCGCATTTGGAATTGTGTCAAGTTGGCTTTCTTCACCATCGCGGAAAGATTTAAAAAGAAGAGTTCGTTATCTCCTGGTGGTGGTTGGGAATTTGTACTTTTTATTTCTGTCAGAACTCCTGTTAAGAATTCCTTCAGACTATCCTCTTCCGAATTTCCCTTCTGGCGTTTCTGGGGCTCTAGGGAAGAGCAAGGACTGGACGTTGGCGTGCTTGTGTATACGTTTACTGACGTTGAAGGGGTCATAACGCCTAGCTTGTCATCACCGAATGAAGACTCTTCTCTTGCTGCATTTAATAGTGTTGAGATATCACAATCTATTGTCTCTGAATCCTCCGTAGAATAATCATAGTTGCAAGTTGTTCTATTAAAGGAAAAGTGTTAATGAAATTGCGAAATACATTTTACCCATCACTTACTTCCTGGTTTCAAGACTATCTGCTAAAAATAAAAGTTGGTCGAAGTATTTATAGCCCTTTTTTTCGGTAGCCTCTTGTCCCGACTTCCCTTTGATATCCTTTCTGGCTTTAACGAACTGATCTCTTAAAGACTTCCATGCAGTCTTGCAGTCTTGCTCTAGAACAAGATGAACACATTAACTAAAATATGTATCGATAGGTTAACAACAAATTGAACATACCATCAACTCCTATGTTATCAGCAATCTCTTTCCACACTTTTTCCTTCATCTGAAAGTGTTTATACAATTTATCCGCTTTATTGTACATAAAGGGTTTGTCTTTAATAATATTAATTAATTTTTCTACTTGTGCCGTTGTTAATTTATTCATTTTTCAAAAATCCCAGACAAAAATGATAACAGCACAATTCACAACGTCAAAATAATAACTGTCAAAATGATAAACGTCGCCTGGCGGCGAGATTTTTTCAATTTTTTGAAATGGTCGCGTTGCGCTGCAACGAATCTCGCGCTATTGTGCATTGCTACATACATTTTCTTTGTTTGGGATTCATTTGACAACTCGCGCTAGACTTACGCCTCGCTCTATCGCGGCATTGTGAAAGGGGCATAAGTCCCTAAAGCTTTATCGTTCCTTTCTTTGAACGATGGATGCATGCCATGATGTATTATAATATCTTGTCACACGTAGCAGTGTATCTAGTACTCAGTAGGATTCCTGGCCATTACCACATTGTAGGCAACGAATCTGAAAATGGACTAACTTGTGATCTCTCTCACATGCCACTTTAACACTTCACAAATGCTGATTCTGTTTAGAGAAGAATGAAATATGCGAACAGTTTCTTTGTGATTACCCGGCACTATATTGGTTTTCGGATCCTCTTTCCAGAAACGTTCAAATTTGTGACTAATTCTGTAATCTCCAACTTCAAAATCTTCTTCATTATAACATCCAAACCCTCATGATATAACATCTAGTTCGCATGAGCAATGACTAATCGCACCCTTAGTGATCTCAAATGCTCAAAGAAAAGGGACTGAGGGATTCTTCAGATACTTTGTATAATGCCACATAAGGTCTCTTGAAATGTCACTTTGATAATCAGTACAATGACATCAGCAAACCCATAAGCTTGGTTCTGAGGTGTGTTGACCTTTTACCTCTACAACAAGACTTCACAAAAGAGGACAAAACACTCCGCCCTGTGGACACCCGCTTGTTGTATTGACTTTGATAGTTCTGCGTGATGTTTGAGTCTCTGCTGATCTTGTTCTCAGCAAATCGTGCATCCACTATGATACTGTTTTGCTAACTCTATTCCTGTCTATGTTTAATAGCTCCATGCGAAGTGCTATCAACGACCCGTCGATATTAAGGACCGTGCAGAGTACTATCTCGTTGGTATCAAGAGCTCCTTGGATAATTCCAAGGATGCATGCATGTTGGGAGTAGTGAAGTGAGGATGTATTGAGCACATTAAGTAGTAATCCACAGCAATATCCATTGTTTTGAGAAGAAACGGTGTTAGGCTGATTGGTCTAAATGACATCGACCGTGCTTCTTATCCACTTTAGGTATAAGCAAAACTTAGGCCCGTTTCCACTGGTTTGGAAGATATTCCAAAAGCTTTTTGTTGAGCTACCCTTTGGTGAGCCGGTCTTTGGTGAACCTATTCAGCTCCAATTTGCAGTGTTTAGGCACATATTTTGATCCTTAACTCTAAACCCTGCAAAATGACTTGAGATGAGTTCTAAAGCAATGATACTGCCATGGATAAGTTACCCCATTCGCCATTCGCTCGAAGACATGTTACCACTCACCACTACGAGGTCGTTGTAACTTATCCCGCTCCAAGTCCTGCTGCACATAATACCTGCATCGACTAAAGCTTGTTTTGCTCTTTCGACAACCGACAAGAAAAATTCATACAAAGTTAGCACTTCACCTTTTGCCATCGCTCCAGTTCATATTTATATAAACAAAAAATTACTTACATTCCTTCACAGTCCCTACACTTAATTAATATTAAAGACTCACCCTTCCCACTCGCCACCCAATGTGGATAAAACTCCATTATCTAGAAGGAGAAATTGCATTTTTCTCCATTCACAATGTGTCTGCCCACCCTCCTGTTGTCATAACAATAAATACTAATGCACCAGATACTTTCCAGGACACTTTGCGACAGTCGAGTCGAATATTGTAACTGTGCCACAAAATAAAACAGCCCGCAACACACCGCCTGAACCTAATGGACACTATTCCGTAGCCCAAAAACCACCACTAATCACCGTCGGAGAGGCAAAAAAAAAAAAAACGAAAATACCTAACCGCAACTTCAAGTGCCTTAGATTCTCTTTATCTCAACTCTCCTCCTAAACCTAAACATTTAGTCCTGCGAAATGGGCTGCAAACAAAACAGAAACAACAGACAAACAAAGAAGAATCGAAGACAGGACTCGTCGTAAACGGTATTACAGGAGTAATTTTCCCAACTATAATTATATGGCTTGGCATCAGATGCCGTTAATGTTGCCAAAAAATTGTCGTCATTTCGTTGGAAAATACACAAAAATATCTCTCTGAAGTCAAAAAGAATATTGCGGTCGCGGATGTTCTTTTTAACGAATCTATACTTTGTATCTATGTGCAGTTCTACACATGTGTGTCCCATCGAAGTTTTGTCTCATAATGACACCCAGAGACTGGATATACAGGTCAATACCTTTAACTATCGTAGAAATCTTTCTAAAATCTCTCTCTCCCCCAAACTCGTTCTTAACATCCACAAGTACCATACCACAGTCTTGGAAGCTAAAATTCGAGAATATGGTAAAGGACATCCAGTGGAGCGGACATTTGATGCTTCAAAATGTGTCGTATGTGATTCCCTTGGATTTTGGGTGTCCAGTTAAATATTGAGAGACAGCTGTGGAAAAGTCATTTCATGCAGCACATGTCCTTCTCTTCGTTCCATATTCACTAAAATCTTTTTCCACACACACACATATGTATATACATATATGAAGGACGTTTGGTCAATCACACACATTTCGCATTGACCATATGCTTGTCCTTCGTTCATCGTCCTCCGTCTCCCACTCAACAGCACTGATGTTTCTAATATGTGGCAATAGTGCAGAAGAAAATCAAATGAAATTAAATAAATAGAAAAATAGTCGAAAGAAAAAGGAGTCGGGCGGCGGCGGCGAAAGGACGAAAATGCTACATCCTGTTATAGTTTTCACATTGCACACACTTATGTGCAGGTCCCTGTGTGTGTATACAATGTGTGGAGCGCAAAGTACCGCCAGAGTTCAGTTGAGTGTAAAACGATTTCTGGATAATCCTTATGGGATTCGGACATTAAGGACCAATATTGCATTTCTCATGTCCTTATTGCATTCGCAAAATAATGAGAATTGGCAAAAGTTTATATGAATTTGGCTGGGTAGAGAATTTTCCACTGCCCTCTCTAACTTACATAGTATGAATGTGTGTCCTGAATACTTTTGTGTGCAGGATTATGTGCTGAGGCGTTTATGACTTTGCCGAAGAGGTAAACTTTACCCCTCCCTCGGACTACTGGTGGCAGCCAGTCCAAGGCTAGTGCAATTAAAAAATAAGTAATAATGGGAAAAAACTTAAAGCACAAATGTGCAATAATTGTAAAGTTTTATTAAACTCGATTTTGGTCTGCAAAATTATCGTCCTGGATAACACATACCATATGTATAGGATGAACGCATTCTGAGCTTAAGGACTCTACTGCTGCTGGTGCTGCACAGCAGGAAGTTATTAGATAAAATGGCCAGAGGAGGAAAATTTATTGCATGGAATAATTTGAGAGTTATTACTGCTATAATAACATTAATTGCAATATTGCCACATTTTCTGGTCATGTAAGGGTTGGATTAATGCAACAACAAAAGGAGACACTGAAAAGATAATGTTTCCTGCAACAGTGTACGGATAAGTGCTCTATTGGTCTGGAATTTAACAAAATAGTAGACTTTGTTTCTTAGAGTGAGTGTGGTATAGTTGTATGATAATGTTTCCAGTTTCTTATTTTAATTGAACTTTTTTCTAAGCTTATGGTTTCTGCATCTTAATATTCACATAATGGCTCAATGTCATTGTAACCACCAACCTAATTGATCAAGTTGCGGTAGAAAGAGGCATACATTCGGAATTCTGTATGATTGAACTCAGTCTCCCAAGCACAAAAGCATATAAAAGTGGGAACAAGTGGGAGATCTACAAACAAGGAGGCAACCTACCCCGTTGTGAATCAAAGCCGTCAGAGAGTTAAGGCGTGTGATGGTGGGTTTCCAAAGGACTACCTTGGCACTTACGTCGCTAAGATAACTGACGCATGGACATATACCTTATATATAGTTACGGATCAGCAGAGGCACTATCGCATCATCTGATTCAACCAATAACCACAGCGTGTGATGCTGCTATGCCCAGAAGGACGAGGAGCAAAAGGGGTGGACCTTGCTACTGGTGGAATGACGAAATCAGAGCACTTAGAGCAAACTGCTTTCGGGTCCGGCAAAGGTCGCAACGTTCAAGGGGTAGGCCGGAGTTCCAGGAACGACTATCTACGTTCAGATTGGCAAGACGCGACCTCGATAAAGCTATCAAGGAAAGCAAGGCAAGATGCTTCAAACAATTATGCAACGAAGCAGATATTGATCCCTGGGATTGATATTGATCAACTACGGAACCCATCCCCATGAGGGCAAAAACTCCGGAACATATCCCGGGAATCACAACGCATGAGCTATACGAAGGAAAATAGGACAATAAAGCGCCTGGACCTGACGGCATTCCACATATCGCCGTCCATAAGAGACCGGACCTGTTTATAGCAACGATGCAAAGGTGCCTTGATGAGGGGATTTTCCCTGAACCATGGAAACTTTAGCATCTGCACCATGGTGTTGTTATGACCACTTCTATGGAATATCATGTATGACGGTGTTTTGCACCTACCGCTACCACAAGGAGTGAAAGTGATCGGTTTCGCTGACGATATCACCATACGGTCTAAGGAGGCACTAAAATACCTAAGAGTCATGCTCGACAACAGGTTAAAATTTAAAGTACATGTCGGTGTATTCTAGCAAAAAGGCGTCACAGATGCAGGCAGTGCTCTCTCGGATGCTGCCAAACATCGGAGGGCCTGGATACGCAAGGAGAATCTTGCTATCCAAAGTGGTGAACTCCATCCTTCTGTATGCTGCCACAGTCTCAACAAAGGAATTAAGGAGGAAACTTTCGTCTGTTTACAGGCTCTCCGCAATCAGAACAATTTGCGGTTTCCGAACAATTTCGGACGAAGCAGCCTGTGTCGTAGCTAGGATGATACCTATTGACATCCTTGCCAATGAAATGCAAAGGGCCTCCACTAGGCTTGTCGCAAATAGGCAAGTTTCCAGGCTTACAAGGAGCGTAAAAGAGGAAGAAAGGGCAACATCTGCAGCACTTTGGCAAGCCAGGTGGGACAACGCCACCAAAGGTAGATGGACCCATAAGCTGATTCCAAACATTGAAACTTGGATAAAAAGAACGCAGGGGGACTGCAACTATCACCTTACGCAGTTCTTGTCTGGGCACGTTGGTTATAGAAAATACCTCCACAGATTCGGGCACGATAGCTCGCCAGAAGTAGAGGAAGATGCGGAGCACGTTATGTTCCAGTGCAGACGCTTTTCAACTAGCATAGGGAATCTACGAAGGCCGGAGCGCCTAATAGACCTCATGATGAGATCACCGGACGACTGGGTGGAGATTTGTTCCGTCATAACGGCCGTGCAGATTGAACTGCGTAGAAGCGAAGCATTGAGAAGGGCCAAGAAGGCAAATATAGATAGTAGAGCATTAGATGCTAACCAGCCCTGCGAAGTAATACCTAACGGCAGTCCCATGGGGAGATTGGTTTGAAGTGTGTAGGGTGTGTGTTTAGGACGTAGGCGTATTCCTGGAATCGATTACTCACGTTTGAGAATCGTGCACCTGTCAAAGTTCTGAAATCTTTTTTGTCTGTTGGACTGTATTAGTACTAATCAATTCGACTGCATTCGACCTTCCGTCTCCCTTATCACTGTACCGTATTTCAGTCCGAAATAATGGCGATAAAGGAGGCCTTATCGTAGCTAAAGTAAAATGTAATATACTCAAGAGATATCCCCATCTTTACTGATAGTCAAACTGAGATTTAATCCCTAGAATCCTCATCTCCTGTGCAGCCAAAGGCTGTTGCATTTCGGAGAATCTTTTTCGACAATTTAGACGAACTCATTGACTTAAGTTAACCTAAAGGCCAGTATATACACCTGTATTATTAGAAAACATGTCTTTATTCTGCACAGGCTTTTTTATTAATGAAAATAATATACAAGGAAAATTAGATGTTGCTATTGACAAACAAACTTGATTGAATATGTATAAAATATTCAGAGTGAAACCCTAACAAGTGTATTTTGATATTATTATAACACCCCCACTATATCGAAATACATATTACAATTCAAGAATACCTAATTCCTTAATGAAACTATAATGCTTCGAACTACATAAACTTTTAGTCAACAGGTCAGCGGGCATATCAGCTGTCGGTAAATACTTCATTTGAACAATTTTGTTTGCAACGGCTTCTCTTACAAAATGATGTCTAACATCTATATGTTTTGATCTATTATGAAATACAGGATTTGCCGATATCTTTTGTGCACTCTGATTGTCATTATACAATATTACAGTAGAAATATTTTGTGTTATTTCAAATTCCAAATTTCTTAGATATATAGCTTCTTTACATGCTTCTGATATAGCCATATATTCGGCCTCAGTACTTGATAGAGCTACAGTTTTTTGCTTCTTACTTTCCCACGAAATTGCAGAAGAACACATTCTAAAACAGTAACCTGTATATGATTTTCTATCAATCGTATTATTGGCCCAATCGGCGTCTACAAAACATTCTAGTTCTGCATTTCCGTTTACATCTTTTAATCCAAAATGTTTAGTCTTTTTTAAGTATCTCAAAATTCTTTTTGCGTAATTCCAATGTTCTTCTGTACAACAATTATTAAATTGGCTCAAAAAACTTACAGAATAAGCAATATCAGGTCTCGTTTTTTATAAACCATAGCTTCTAAATTTTCATCTACTTTTTTATACCATGCTCTTGAGGATTGTTTTAGGCCATATATTGCCTTTTTTAATTTTAATACCTTTTTACAATCACTTGAAACTTCAAGGCCTTCAGGCTTATGCATATAAACATTTTCCTCAAGATCACCATTTAAAAAAGCTGTTTTTACATCCAAATGTGTAATATCTAAACCTAATTTAGTTGATAATGCAAATAATAATCTTAATGTTGAATACCTGACTACTGGCGAGAATGTTTCATCATAGTCAACACCTTGCTTCTGAGTGTACCCTTTCGCCACCAAACGTGCTCTAAAACGTATTTTATCTTGACCATCGATTTTCTTCTTAAAGACCCATTTGCACTGTACGATGGTTGCATTTTTAGGTGCTTCGGCAAACTCCCAAGCATCATTTTCATCAAACGACATCAGCTCTTCTTTCATCGCTTGCATCCAGTTTTGTCTATCTGGTCCATTTATAGCTTCACTCAACGTTATTGAACCACCCGTAGCTGTAGAGTTTGCTACGCATATATTTGTTAAGCAAAATCTATCAGGTTCACGTCTTGTCCGAGTTGATCGTCTTAAAGCTGCTTCTTTTTTCGTTTCATCATCTGCTTCGGATAGGCACCTTGCCTTTTCGACCACAGTTCGGTTAAGTCTTTCACAAAGACCATTTTGTTCTGGAGTATACGGATTAGTTTTCTGATGAATGATCCCTGCACTTTTTAATATTTCATCAAATTCTTTGTTGCAGAATTCACCTCCATTGTCCGTTCTGAAAACTTTAATACGTTTCTGTTTCTGGTTTTCTACCATCGATTTAAATTCCTTAAATCGGCTTAAAACATCATGTTTATATTTAAGAAAATAAACAAATGCCATACGGCTATAATCATCGACAAAAATAAGAAAATAAATAGAACCATTAATAGACTTGGTTTCCATTGGTCCACATAAATCTGCATGAATTACTTCCAGTAACTTAGTGCTTCTGGTACCAATATGTGAAAAAGACAACCTGGACTGTTTTCCTTCACAGCACACGGTACAATTCATCTTGCCTATATTAATATTTTCTTTAAATGACATACCTTCAACAGCACCATTTTTCATCTTGTTCAGGTCATTACTGTTTATATGTCCTAATCTTCTATGTCATACTTCAGCAGATGCGATTGGTGCAACTAACATACATTCATACTTGCAGATGTTTAACTTGTAAACGCCATTTGTCAAAACAGCCGATGCAACTTCTTCGTTTTTCTGATTATAAATGTAGCATGCATCTTTCCTAAAAGAAACTTTATTGCCATTTTTAATCAACTGACTTACAGATAACAGATTAGTAGTCAACGATGGAACACAAAGCACATCTTTCACGGTGATATCATACTTGCATCCGTGACTATCGGTAGTAATTTCTACATCACCTGAATAAAGCACTGGTACTTTTGTCTGATCAGCAATCATTATCTCTTGCATATGATTCTGGTATGAAGCATTTTTAATCCAATCCTTGTTTGCGGTCATATGCATACTTGCTCCAGAATCGATATACCAATCATCTTTGCTGAATTGCCCACTTAAAAATACAGCACAAAAAGCGTTAGAGTGTTTCTTATTGCTATCGAAATTTTGACATTGGCTCTTGTAATGTCCGACTTGTTTACATCTGTAACACTTGATATTTTTCAAATAAGACTTCCTGAATGAATCATCGTTTCTATTGTCGACCGTTTTCTTCCGCTGCAAACCTTTGCTAATAAGCGCACTACTCTGAACCCCACTGCCTTCTGGTTCCATGTCCAAAAGCTTCGTCTTTATAGAATCTGCAGTATTTTTCAAACCAGAGTGTTCTATCGCCATTATCATTGGAGAAAATCGTTCAGGCAAACCGGCTAGCATAAGGGCTCCTATCCATTCGTCGTTGATGTCGAATCCTGTGCCGCTTAGTTTCTGTCCAATTTCTATGATTTGCGTGACGTAGTTAGTCATAGAATCGCAATTTTCAAGTCGAATTGAAATCAAATTTCGCAGCAAACTAATTCTTCTAGAATATCCGGAGTCATCGAACATCGTTTTTAATTTCTTCCACAATTCCATGGTTGTACCTGCACCTTTAATGTGAACATATAGGGATGGATCAATGGTTAAAATTAATTTGGCCTTAGCTTTGACGTCCTCAGCAACTTCAATCGCTTTATCTGGAGTTATGCAATCAAGCATTCCTTCCAAAACTAGAAAATTCTGGGCAGCAAAAGCCCAATCGTCGTAATTTTCTCGTCCCTTTGGGAACATTTAGTACATAATTCGAAGCCATTCTTGTGCGACGTAACTATAGATTATAACGTACTAAAAAAAAATTGGGTCTGGGCCCATAACCTATTAGAAAACACGTCTTTATTCTGCACAGGCTTTTTTATTAATGAAAATAATATACAAGGAAAATTAGATGTTGCTATTGACAAACAAACTTGATTGAATATGTATAAAATATTCAGAGTGAAACCCTAACAAGTGTATTTTGATATTATTATAACATGTATCAGGTATTGAAAGTCTCTAAACTGATTGATACTTTACCAGAAAACAGGTATAGATACCTAGATTAAGAACGTCCCAGCAGTAATTAAATGTGCAACCACGTTAATTGAAATCAAATTGACGTACACTACTCCCATGCACTAATTATCGTCTCACAGCCTAACAAATGTCAAATCATATCCAAACATCTAGATAGAACTGTCTAGAACAAATATTATTCTTATTTACAAATTAATTTCGTCATTAGAAAAAAATTCGCACAATCATTCACAAATTTGTATTTATTTCATAACTGCACAGAAAATTGCTTCCTCAAATTAACTCAGTCTGCAAAACATACATATGTATGTACGAGTATGTGTATAAAGGTATAAAGAGTAAAGGTCCGCCACCTCAAAAAAAAAATATTTCATCAGCTGTTGCCTACCTGACCGTAACCAGCCTATAGATAAGCGAGCGCGTATTTCTCCAAATAAGATACGCAGATACAGTCACATTAATTTTCTCTCCCAACTATTATAACCAATAGTTATTCTATAAATTTCAGTTGTTATTGTGGATCGCTAGCGAACAGATTGTTTAACTGCTAACATTGAACTCCACACAGTGGGCGCGATTCGTCTTAAAAGTATCTGAAGTATACTTGTATCTCAATTAAATCGGGCGTGAATCGAATGAATCATTATGATTGACAAAAAGTTGTGTTTTGCAAGTGTCTTGCTATTTGTTGCGGTTATCAGTAGTGCACGTGCGTATAAAATTCTTGGAGTATTTCCCACGGGAGCTAGATCGCACTTCTTCGTTGGTAATGCACTGATGAAGGGATTGGCCGATAAGGGTCATGATGTCACCGTGATCGCACCATTCCCAATGAAGAACCCACCGAAAAACTATCGTCATATTGATACTCCTGCTATAATAAGTTTTATGAAAGGTAATTATAGATGATTTTTCAAAAAAAGAAAAACAAAAAAAAAATCCAAGCAAGCATGTTGGACCTTGTGTATGTTATGATAATTGAAATTAATAGACGAACCGGTTTTTGAAAATAGATTCGTAGATAGTTTATCGTTAGTTTGCTGTGTGAAACTTTGAACCTGTCGTGAAGTAGCTCTGATAATGTTTACAAAGTTCTTAACGTGTAATTCTGTTTGTTCTCGTAACGTTTATTGTGCGTGCGTACGACAAAAAAAAAGTAATCTTTAGATATGTATTTTTATGGACGATTAGACGGTAGCAACACGATCAGATGCCTCGAAGCCAAGTGTCAATAAAACCTATCAAAATGTGAAATCGAATATGTCTATTAAGAAATACTTGTCGCTTTAAATCTTCAATTGATTATAGTTTTGTCATCTTAAGTAAATACAGACTTCAGTTTGTCATATAACAGTGGGACTAGCTTTAAGTCATATAGGAAGTCATATGCTTTGCAAGATTAAAAAAAGTGATATAGGAATGGAATAGAAAATCAAGCGTTTTCTTGGTCTTCATTGGTGTGGAATGCCTCTTAGTACCCGTGCACCCGTCAGTGAAATTTGGGATCTTACACGTGCTGATGAGCCACCATTTACTCAGTCCCATCTTTTTAGAATCCCATCTTCGAACGCTAAGATTGAAGTCAGAGAACGGCTGGATATAATCTGTATTCTCATCTAGACGAACCCATTGCATTGGCAGGTGCTTCTACGTGGTTTTCTACTCGTTTTAAGCTTATGTGTTTTGTTTTTAGTGTGAATTGAGTTGGCCTGCTAGTGGTAGTCATATTGATTACGCTTTTAAATTGTTTAAAACTCCTTAAACATCCGAAGACGAGAAAGCCGGCGAAGACTTCCTGCCCTTTTGTTGAGGAAGTGATCAGTATTTAATGATACCAACTCTTGCTGGATAAAATCCAGTATATTTCATACAGATGTTAATTAAAATCCAGTATATTCATTTCAACTATTTTTACTTGTTTTATTACCGGCAGATGTTGGTCTGCCCTCTCCATTCTCATGGCCATAATCAATATGTCTTACCAACGAGAAACATTGCGAACTAAAATATCCATCAGGAAATGACAAAGTGTTCAAATATTAAAACCCTAATAAAATGTTTATCAGAAAGCACACGATAAAGCACAAAAAAGCTCAATTATTTGAATTGAAGGCATTGGTCTGTTTGAGCTCAATTGGTTCGGTGGTTTCGGAATCTATAGAATCCACACAAACATCTATCGGGGCCAAAAATTATACTATTTTTCAAACTCACATTCATAAAATTTCATTCGGAGATTAGCGTTTACGAACACAGTGACACTGACGAATGAATTGCCCACGGTGTAGATGTAGTGTATTCGGTCATTGAATGAGAGGTTTGGTGATCAATTCCCGACCAAGTCCATTCAGTTTTCACAGTATTAAAATTAAATAATTCGCTCAGAAAGTACTTTGTGTATTTCAACATGGAAGCGATGAAAATACTGTGAATTACGAACGAATGCAAAAATCACACACAACTCTCTCCCCAGTCAAATTGGAAACCACCCATGGAGTATAAAAATTGAAATCTAATATCAGCTGAGTTCCAAATACCACTACTAATCAGTAAAAGGGTATTCATATCCCCTTTGACATGTGGAAATTATAAAAAAAAAACCAAATATGTATGTGGGCTGATTCCAAAAGGAAGACCATGCAAATTGATCAACTGTCCAAAGACGTCAACTTGCTGCAACTATTGCGCACATAGGGCATATTATTCGCATTTTCCTTGAATAATTAATGGTCTGGACAAATCTAAATTAGACAGACAACTTCGGTTCGTTTGACAGATTCGCTCCCCCAAGCTAAAATCCGCTAGATTTTGTCATTGTATTCTGACGGTCAAGCAAAATCAAATGGGAGTTCACTTATTTTACATATACAATTACAAAATCCGGCGATTTTTTTGACATCTATGGCCGCAGCCATTTTGTACATAACTCAAAAGGAATGAAAGAGATAATCCCATAAGATAATAGTTAGGTCTTGGTCACACGCTACTTCACATTTATTCACAAACATGGTAATTAGGCTCCTCCTATTTGCAGCACTAAGGGGGCAGGGGAATTTCGAGTTGACTGTCTAGCTTAGTTTGTCTATTGTCTGGTGTTAATACAAAAATCCCATCGAAAAATTCTTTCAGTTTTTACCAATTTTGCAAAGTTCCCAGCAATTTTTCAAATTTTCCGGGCGGTGAACGAAGAGCATTTCATTTTTATTTTTACGTAGAAAGAAGAAAATGTAGACAAAGATAGATAGAAGAAGATAGAAAAAGAAGATTCAAAAAGATTACAACAAATATTTATTAATCTGAGTCTGTGCTCAATTTCGAACTGAATTGACACCAGACTAATATCCGCTGACTGCGGCTCTTTCTCTGATTGTTTAAAGGCATATTTGTTCTAAGACGAGACTTTTCACAACAAATCTGGTTGCGTTTTTAAAAAAAATTACAAAGTCGAGGCAATTTCACTTTACGTTGCATTCAACTTGGAGTATGAAAGTAAAAAGGGTAATATTAATCTACAATGACTCTTGCTTTCAAATTTTCTTCGCTCGACTGGAGCCGACGATCAAGATCAGTTGAACATAATATGCATTCAATAATTTTTGCGAATTTAATGAAGGGAACTTCTGGTGTCTCCATTATGTTTCCAATATTCGTCCAGTATTTTAACCTCAAATCCAGTATAGTTGGTATCATTAGGTATTGCCGTACCTTATTAAAGTATTGAAGTAGATATTCGAATATATTTGATTACTGTCCCAGAAGATCCAGTTTGCAATAACCACCTCGAAATGGTCATAGGGATGGATTCTCTTAGGCATGAAGTCTGAGAAGTATATTGCTGGAGAGGATAGAAGTTGCATTAAGGGTAGAATTGTTGCATAGAACATCCGAACATACTAGCATCTGCAGTCTTTATAATGGTTATGTAAAGGGGTGGAAGGTCTTAAAGAACTTCCAGGGCAACTGTCGGGCAGTCGGTCTTGGTTCTGATTGAGAAATTCAGGTTACTTCAGTAAGTTTTACTCTGTATCATAGGAGATTTCTCAGTACCTACCGATTCGACGACATAAAATTTCATCCATTACAGTCATATGATAAAAGGTGCTTACCATTATATTTCCGCATACGTACACATGTATGTATGAATGTGTCTCACGGCCATACAAAAATACCAAAGTTTCGTTTCAGTTTTGTTATTGCATCTCTTTCAAAAGTTGATTCATGGATTATATTTTTACACATAACTTTTGTACATTTTGAAGTTATTGCTGAGTATTCAGGCTCCCTATCAGTCCATAACTCAATTTAATTAAACCACAAAAAAAGCAATACATACCAATAACAATTCTCAGAAAAACTATAATTACCACTTTATTAGTGACACTGCGAACGACACACCAGCTAATGACATATGTATGTATGTATTCAAATGCTGTAGGTAAAAAATAGCATTGTAATGTGTTTTAGCTAAAGTTACTAACTGTTGAAGCAAATAAAAGTTCTGCGAAATATAAAGCGCTAAAATGCGTTCAATAGATACAGAATTAAATCACTCATATGTTTTGTTTGTAATATGTATTAACACCAACTAACTATGTAGTTCAGTAATTAGTGATTTGCTAAAGTTCTAACTAAGAAAAACACCCTGATGAATAATGGAAGTGATATTGCGGTATGTCTGTTATTATTAATAGGTCTTTTGGCGATAAACATATGGAAATGCTATAATCCGTCAGAAATTGATACTAGTATGATACCCTATCCCTTTCCTATAAAACTTTTACACCAATATTTTTGCTCAGGATGGATTTTTTCAAAATTTCTTACAAATTTACTTAACGAGATCGATTTCCAAAATTCGCCCACTGACACGTCCACATTGAGAAGAAAGTGCTTTTTTTAGTAAATGAAACTCACAAAGCCTACCTAAGCACATAATGGACATATATAGGGATACGTTTTTTAATTCAACATCTTGTCTTATGTAGAAGCTAATTAGAAAAAGGCATAGTTGTTATTATATCTTACTTACCGAAGTCCAGAAACTCTCTACCTGAGACATGACTGCCTTACACGCTGCTTCCATATGTGAAGGTTTCTCGAAGTCCACAGGAACTTGGTCTTTTACTTGGGTCTTCTTTGCCGCCTCGAAGCTACGGGCTGTGATTCGAAGGTCCACATCTTGCGAGAGCTCCTAGTGTTTGCGATAACAAAGCTTCTGCCATGAGTAATAAGTAGTTAAAAAATTTGAATGTTCCGTTGAAGTTTGGCACTCCATATGAAACATGCATACATAAAAACATACAAAGATATTTATAGATAAATCAATAAAAATACATTACCTTATTTAAACAAAACATTCTTATCTCTTTTACTTACAGAACAAACTGATAATATCCTAGATTTTTGTGACCAAAGTGTCTTCAATGCTTTCCTGCACATATACAACATGGGAGTAATGCTTACAAACTCAACCCTATCCGAGCCGTCAGTGCAAAAGCTTATGGCATCTGGCGAAAAATTCGACGTAGTTGTTGTTGAAGTATTTGTATCTGAGGCGCTATTTGGTTTAGCTGAACACTTTGGAGCTCCTCTTGTAGGCATCAGTACTTTCGGCGCCACCCAATGGAATACCGACTTAGTTGGCTCACCATCGCCACCTTCATTCGTGCCAAATCCTTTCCTGCCACTCACCCATCATATGACATTATCTGAGCGAATCATGAACTTAGGTGTAGCTACTTTTGAGCACATTTTCTTCAACAACTTCTACTTGCCCAGGCAAAATGAATTATTCAAGAAGAACTTCCCCAATTCAAAACTTGGTCTCGAAAAAGTTCGTAAGAACACCGCCTTGGTTCTATTGAACTCTCATGTCTCACTTGGCTTTCCTCGTCCATATGTCCACAATATGATAGAAGTTGGAGGAATGCACATCAACCGAAAGCGGAAACCATTGCCCGCCGATATGCAAAAATTCTTGGACGAAGCAAAGGATGGAGCTATTTACTTCTCCATGGGATCCAATCTAAAAAGCGCTATTCTTCCAATTGAGAAACGTGAAGCTATCCTGCAAACATTCAAGGCACTAAAGCAACGAGTTCTTTGGAAATTTGAAGAAACCAATCTGCCGGGTAAGAGTGACAACGTTTACATCAGTGATTGGTTCCCACAAGATGATATCCTGGCGCATCCCAATGTCAAACTTTTCATCACTCACGGAGGTCTGCTCAGCACAACTGAATCAGTTTATCACGGCAAACCTTTTGTGGGAATTCCTATGTTCGGAGATCAATTCTTGAATATGGCACGTGCTGAAGCTGGCGGTTATGGTGTTATGGTCAATTACAAGGAACTAACTAAGGACACTTTCTTGGCTGCAATCAATAAGATGCTCAGTAGCCCATCGTACAGCAAACAAGTGAAAGTTATGTCTGAAAGGTATCGCGATCAACCTATGCAGCCTTTGGACGTGGCCACATACTGGGTGGAGTATATTGCCAGGCATAAGGGTGCACCTCATCTCCATTCTGCTGGACAGGATCTGAGCTTTATTCAGTATCACAACCTTGATGCCATCGTCATTTTGTATGGTGGCATTTTATTGATCCTACTGGTTCTGTTAAAAATAATATTTAAACTAGTCTCACGCTTCCTTGGACTCCCAAAGACGCGAACGAAGAAGGTTAAGAAGAATTAAAAAGAAGAAGACGAGATTATTTAACTAAAGACTCAAGTTCATTGATTAAGGGATACTAGATTGTAACATTTAGAATTAGTATCTTTAGATAAATAAAAATTATATACGAAAAGAAAAGGTTTTTTAATTTTCTCTAATTTCTGGCTTCCTATAGAAAATTTTAGATATAATCAGCTTCATACCAGATCACAGAGAGAACCATAGCTAGGCTTCTGTCGTACATTTGAAATGTCTCAAGAAGCGGTGTCCAAATCATAGTCCACCTAATCCCAATTGAAAGAAAGATATCTAGCCTCTCAAGTCAAAGAATTTGCGTAGAGTCGCTAACAGAGAGAAAGTTGCGCAACAATCAGCAAGAACGTGTTTTACCACCAAAAAGTTGCGAATCTCAATACCAGGTATCCTTCTCCGTTCAGTTTACAAGCATTTAACATAGTATTAAAGTGAAAGACATCTGGTGTAGAACATACCTTGGTAACAATACCAGTTTAAGCACCATTGTCTAACCAATGTCACTGATCAGATAACCTGCCCGTTGAGCATAACTACAATGTGAGCAACATGTGTAAAAATGTAAAGGTACTCATACAAGTCCTTTAATTCGATCTCTGTAGCTTTATTAGTAGCCCTAGACTGCCGATCGTGTCTCAACAGGCTGCATATCGGCATCACTTTTAGTAGTGTGTCATTACTGCGTCCTGCCTAATAGGTAAGCCCGCTCCAAGACCAGGTCTTTTCACAGAAGACTTTTGCAGAACCTGTAAGGATGAAGAAGAGGAAGCTTATATAAGCTTTAATCAAATCGTTATCAAGAAAAATGTTTCTTAGCCAAATCGGCCATAAATACCGTTGTAACAAATTTTGGCCAAAATGTTTCTATTGTGTCTCTACTAACCTACTCGTCAGAGTACCACTTTGACCACAGTGTTCCATTGGAATTGTATTTGACGGGTATGCACTCTTCCTTAGCCTAGGTGAGAATAATTCCCTTTAGAGCTCTCTCTACAGACCAGTTTCTTTTAAGAATCTGAGAATAAAAAGTGGGTCGAAGGTTCGCATATTCTCTATAGGTATTTGGTAAATGGCCTTATATTTCAATCTTTTTTGTTTCAATGCCCCACACGTCTCTAGCAGGTGCTCCGGAGTCTTACTTGACTCATTGCAAAATCTGCAAAGGCCTTCATTTGTTACACCTAGTTTTCGTATATGCTCCCTCAGCTGTTATGATGCGTAGGTTATTCTTGCTGAGAAAGATGCAAGCCTCAAATCTTATAGTTTGCTAGTAGTTTCTTAGCTTGTCTTAGGCCTGTTGTGTTGTTTCAGAGTCTTGCCCTGTCTTCTTATTCGGTTTTCCTGAATTTAAGGCGTAAGGTGTGGTCCCCTATTTCGCAGAATGGTTCAGGTCCAGTAAAGGATTCTGCGGCTCCTTGTCTTGCCAAGGCGTCCGCTTCTTAGTTACCTACGATTCCGACGTGTCCAGGGATCCAGTAGAGTTCATTGATTTTATGAAGGCATTCCCATACAAGTTTCTTGAGAAGCACGTCAAATTGTCTGAACCAATGCATCCCTCCCGATTCCGTTCTTAGCCATCTTAGGATTGTCCATTTAGCATGTTGCTTCACTACAAGGTGTAGCGGCTGCGTGCTAGGAGTAATTCCATAGCCGCGGTTGGACACGTTCGCGTGCTGAGACACGCCAGACCTTGCACTTTAGTGAGTGACTCCATCGTTGTGACCAGATTGGTTCTCTTTGACCATGCTATCGCACCATAAGGGATCACTGGCCTCACAAGTGTACATCCATTTTAGTATTTTTGGATTGAGTCCTCACGACTTACCCGCTAGGCTCCTGCAAATCATTAGAGCACGGGTAGCGTTCCTGGTGGCCTCCTACGTGTGTTTCCTTCACAGTAGTTTACTATCTAGGTATAGTCGTAGATACTTTACTTCTTTTACTGGTGTCAGTATCGTGCCCGACAATCGTAATAGTTTTAATGCCATTTTCTTGAGTGACCTTTAACTTCCTTTGTATAATTTCTATGTCGTCGGCATAAGCTTGACAGTTGATTCCGAGGTTAATTAGCCTTTCAAGTAGTTCATTCATAACAAGACACCACATTACAGAAGATAGTACTCCTCCTTGTGTGCATCCTCTTGTCCTGTTGACCTTAGTGATTCTATTTGTTGTTTGAGTTTCTGCTGATCTCGTTCTCAGCAACTCATACACCCATACTCATACAAAGTACCGTTAATATAAACGCTAAAACAAACATTTTAATGCCCTTTTTAGAGATTATCCCTAGATATGAAGTTTGCTAAAAATCCGACCACCCGTTTAGGCTGTAGCATTGGCGACCCACTTTATCGGACTTCTCCAAGTCCAAATTCCTTAAAATCTCGAGATCGAAAATCTGCACGAATCCAATACTTGCCCTATGTTATACATATGTAGGCGCAAGTAAAAAAATTGCTGTGAAACGTCAAAACTGGTGAATATTCGCTCGTTCCTACTCGCAGTTCGCTGAACTGAAAATGGACCTTTAGGCAAGTAAGGCCTAGCTTCTCACAACTACACGTGTTGTGCGTGATAGACATTTTTCCAGGTATGGAACGGTGACGGAAATCTGTGGGTAGTGCGTTGAACTACTACGCATACGGATTCCAAGTTCCATTCGAATCCAGAAAAAAGCCATCAACGTTTTTTCATGGCACCACGACCGCCTCTTGCAAGCTTCTGATAAACATGCAAAAAGCTTCTAACAAAAATCGCTCCATAGACTTCTGTTGCATCTGGATACTGGAGTTCTTGAGAATTACCGAACACTGATTTCAATCTCCTTCGTGCAGCTTCATATGTGTTAGACCGAGCACTAGTGATCTTGTCAGTCTCTTCAGTCACAAATTAGTTTAGTTCATGTGGCAAGCATAAAACTTGAATTTATTGTATTGTTGTTTTTATAAAATTAATAAAAAAAATTAAAAATTGTCTTTTTTATAAAGCGAGGCTTAACACATTTGTCTGTGGGATTCAATTATCTACTGATAGCTCCAACTAGTCCAAAGTAACACTACAAGGGTACTTTGGCCATTACTCGAACAAGCAGGTACTTGGCAGGGACTCCTCAAACACAAAGAAGAC
Source organism: Chalcosyrphus nemorum (assembly GCA_949716465.1). Taxonomy (NCBI): domain Eukaryota; kingdom Metazoa; phylum Arthropoda; class Insecta; order Diptera; family Syrphidae; genus Chalcosyrphus; species Chalcosyrphus nemorum. The sequence continues at coordinate 70,478,371 of OX454333.1, forward strand.
CTAATAATTAACGAACATCTTAACGGGTCACCTATAGGAGGACATGTCTAAAGGCTGGTCATCTCCTTCTGCAAGCTTAGTGACGTGGAAGACAAGGAAAAGAAGATAATCTGTCAGTTAATAGGCACTTTGGTTTGGCAAAACAACTGGGTCCAAAACTCCTAAATCGACGGACCAAATTAATGCTCTATAGAACGCTCATCTTACCAGTCCTGCTGTATGGAGCCGAGTTCTGGACGATAAGTAAGAAAGCTGAGCAAATATTGGGCACCTTCGAGCGAAAAATACTTCGTCGGATATTAGGCCCCTTATGCGAGGAGGGCGAATGGAGGAGAAGATACAACCGCGAACTCTATGAGATGTACCAGGATGTGGATGTAGTTCAAAAAGCCAAGATACGCAGACTACATTGGCTCGGCCAATGGACAACAATGCTCCAGCCAAGAGGATCTTCGAATCTCAGCCCCCAGGTTCGAGACGGCGAAGAAGACTGAAACTCCGGTACAAAGACCAAGCTCTCGAGGATGCCAGAAAACTTGGTCTTCACAACTGGAAGCAGCGTTCCCAGGACCGCAGAGAATGGAAGGCAACGATGTCTCAGGGAGGGTTTCTACAAGGTTCGAGAGCCCTTTAAGTAAGTACGTAATAGGCACTTATCCTGCGCTAGTCTTTATTTACAATGGAACCCAGTGCGAATATTTATAAACGTTGTTGACAAATCTCAACCAACTCTTACTATGTAGCAGTCTAAGTGCAACCTCTTCACCGTTTCTAACTAACAATTAGAGTTTATATATCTACATTGATTTGGGAGTGCTCATGAGTAGGGAGATATGCAACGACGTTAAGTGGATTTATATTGATAAGTAGTACTTACTCAAAATATTATTTACAAACTCATAAGCCTGTATATACCTACATATCTTCAAGTATTTCTTTCTACATCTAGACGAAACTGGCTAGAATAAATATTGTTATTGTCCACAAATTACACTCTTCAGAAGAAAAAAAAAACGCTCAGTCATTGAGAAGTTTATATTTATTTCATAACTGTATAGAAAATTGCTCCCTCACATTAACTCAGCATATTTATTGTATTTAAAGAATCGAACACCACCACAACTATGAATCAGCTGTTACCTATCTGACCGTAACAAGCCTACAGATAGCAGAGCGGGTTTTTATTTCTTAATAGATACGACGCACAGTCGCAATCAGAGTATATCCATAATGAGTAGGGACACTCTCCACGTGTTTCTTATCAGTTCACAATTATACTCTCACAGACACGAGAAATAGACGGCAATATGAAGTACTGTAGTGAAAAAGGGATAAAAGAAACGAAAAACTGGTTCGAAATTTGGCACAGGATGACTCCGAAAAAAAAAAATAAAAAAAAAAATTCCAATCAGACAAATATTTATGTTTGTTGCTAATTTTTTTTACTGTCTTTATTAAATTGTTTAACAATATGTTAAACTCGTGCTCGGATATACAATTTTAGAAGCGGTTGTGTTAATTTTCCGAACAGTGTTATGAATGGCTCTTCATCCCTTTTATTTAATTAGCGTGGATGGCCTGATCTCCACAGATAATCGACGATTTCTGCTTTTTTTTATGCTTTCCCACAGGCCTTTTCCCAAGGACAATATCCGCTAACGATTTGTCTTCGTTTACAAATTTATAAACACTTGGCGGAAATCTTCCGCTGTTCACTTGACATTGTCATTTGGTTTTTAACATGAACCTACTCTAACGGAGCATTGAAAACAAAATTCCATAAATTTCGACCTCGTAATAAAAAGGAATAAAACAATAGGATTTTCTCATCTTAAGAATTACGTCGTTTGTACTGCAATACATTTTATTGCTTATTTTAAAAAGTTGAGTAAAAGGGTGCAATATAAGAGAAATTTGAGTAAAAAAACGGCATAGCATATTTGAAAAAAAAAGATAATAGAAGTTAATCATTATTTTCATTATCATTTATTATAAGCATATTACAACTTTGTCTATCGTACGATGAATTATATCGGTCTGCATACTTCATTATGCCTTACACAATTGACACCCGTTATTTTTCCGATTTAAGTTATCCAACAACTGATAACAATTCATCTCCAGATCGCCTTTAAAACTACATGCGAAAAAAATGTACACAACCCTCCCTTTAGTTTGACTTCATCATTAGTGTGACCGTTTGCTACAGAATTCAGTACACAAAAATGTTTTACAATAAAACTTAAAATCATCAAATATAATATACAACGATGTCAAAGTACAGCAAAAAAGTTCAATTATATGTTCTAGAATGCAAAATTGCGTATCTTATAATTTCGAAATCCATAACTAAGCCTATATATTCAATAACCATTGACAAAAAAACAAAACCAAAACATACTTTACGAAGGCATAGCTGGTCAACCTGAGTACTTCAACTCATACTAGTATGGAGAGGAAAAACACTACGACTCTGACAGTAACTCCAGACCGCGGTTTAAAAAAGAATTATGGGAAAATCTCATTTATGTATCTAACGCATAGAGCCATATGTGATCGTGCTGGCAAATTATGTTGTGTTCTCTTTTCATTGTAAGAGATCGCACATAAGGGTTGAAAACAATACTTTTTACCTCTTTTCGCTTAATGTACGTTTTTTTAGGTGTTTTTCGTGTAGTAGTAGCATTTACATGTGTGCGGAGAGTGTCCCTACTCACTGTAAGTAGATATACTCTGGTCGCAATAAACTACTATCCCCACTGTGAACATTCTATAAATTAGTTGTTATTTTAAATCGCTAGCGAACGGACTGTTTACCACACTCGTAAACACTGATGTTCACAGTTGACGCGAATCGCCTCTAAAAAGTATCTAAAGTATACTTGTACAGCAATTGAGTCGGGTGTGATTTGAATAAATCAATATGATTGACAAAAAGTTATGTTTTGCAAGTGTCTTGCTATTTATTGCGGTCATCGGTAGTACAAATGCGTATAGAATTCTTGGTGTATTACCCACAGCAGCCAGGTCACACTTCTTCGTTGGGCATGCTCTGATGAAGGGATTGGCGGATAAGGGTCATGATGTCACCGTGATCTCACCATACCCAATGAAAAACGCACCGAAAAACTATCGTGATATTGAGACGCCTGCTATAGTTGCTTTAATGAAAGGTAATTATAGATAATTTAAAGAAGAATTTAATGCGAGCCGATAGTTTGGCGTTAGTTAATTTGCGTGAAACTTTGAACTTGAATCTGATGTAAAGTGGGTCTGATATAATATTTACAAAGTTCTCAACGTCTTAAGCTATTTGTTATCATAACAATAACTGCGTATTCGTATGATAATGAAATAATATAACAAAGTATTATCATTTGATGAAGGGTATATTTTATCTACAAGTCTATTAATGTAGTAGATACAATCTACCTACGCAAGTAGTACAAAGAAATAAATAGTTTTATACATACAACAATAATTAAATGAGCTAATGGGTAGATAAATATACATCGCAACAAATAATGAATACTAATAAGGTGGTAGTCACTAGTCACAGCGCTGAGCGGCTTCTAGGGCCCTCATATTTTAAAAGCCAGATTCTTAACCAATAATTAGCTGTGGTGTCAAGATGATAACCTGCTCGGATCCATTGTTTGCTGTTCAGCGTCACAGACGCATGCAGGAGACATATCTGTGCGTAAGAAAAAAGAATCTGCTTGTATTAATACGGAAGCACTATTCTCTCCAAGGTATCGGTTGACTCTATAGGTCGATTACACAGATAGCACTTTGAGTATTAACTTGGAATGATACTCCTTATACGTACGAGAAGTGTGGCGCATTGCTGACACTTGCAACCTCAAAAAGAATGGGCAGCGATGGTGTTTCCGTAGGATTTTTCATATAAAAAGAAAATACCGAAAGAGACCAGATTGTTGGGTCCCTTTTCGATTCTCATTTACGATCGTGCCGGAGAGATCCACACCAAGAAACTTTGCATTTATACACACTTTTTCCCTGAATTTCATTCCTCGTATCAACGCCAGCATCTGTTTCATCTTCTGGGTCGCCAAGACCTCAATTTGTCTATTAGCTAGTGCTGGATATTGACACAGTATATGCATAGTTATTTCACAGGACTAATTCTCCTGAAGACCCATCTTCTTAAGGTAATGTGTACCCAAAATTTGCATGACTTGTAGATAACGCTATCACCCATTTAATTGTTCCCTGCTGCAGGCTTAAAACTTTTCTATGAGTGGTGCCGATCCACATTTTAATAGCCATTGCTGATCTGCCAGACAGTTTGACTTTTCATACTTCTTTACTATTCATACTTTATTTACCTTCTACTAAATTCTTTTTTTCTTTTCTTTTTTTGCAGCACAAACTGATAAAATCCTAGAATTTAATGAGCAAAGCATCTTCAAAACTTTCCTGCGGGTATATGACATAGGACTCATGATTACAAACTCAACCCTATCCGAGCCGTCAGTGCAAAAGCTTATGGCATCAGGCGAAAAATTCGATGTAGTTATTGTTGAAACATTTGTAACTGAAGCGCTATTCGGCTTAGCCGAACTCTTTGGAGCTCCTCTTGTAGCTCTTAATACTTTTGGTGCTACCCAATGGAATACCGACTTAGTTGGCTCACCATCACCACCATCTTACGTGCCAAATCCCTTCTTGCCATTCACCCATTATATGACATTATCTGAGCGAATCATGAACTTAGCTATAACTACTTATGAGCATGTTGTCTTCAATAACTACAACCTGCCCAGGCAAAATGAATTATTCAAAAAGAGCTTTCCAAATTCAAAACTTGGTCTAGAAAAAATTCGTAAGAACACCGCCTTGGTTCTGTTGAATGCTCATGTATCACTTGGCTTTCCTCGTCCATATGTGCACAATATGATTGAAGTTGGCGGAATGCACATCAATCGAAAGCGGAAACCATTGCCCGCCGATATGCAAAAATTCTTGGACGAAGCAAAGGATGGAGCTATTTACTTCTCCATGGGATCCAATCTAAAGAGCGCTATTCTTCCAATTGAGAAACGTGAAGCTATCCTGCAAACATTCAAGGCACTAAAGCAACGAGTTCTTTGGAAATTTGAAGAAACCAACCTGCCGGGTAAGAGTGACAACGTATACATCAGTGATTGGTTCCCGCAAGATGATATTCTGGCGCATCCCAATGTCAAACTTTTCATCACTCACGGGGGTCTGCTCAGCACAACTGAGTCAGTTTATCACGGAAAGCCTTACGTAGGAATCCCAGTCTTTGGAGATCAATTCTTGAATATGGCACGTGCTGAAGCTGGCGGTTATGGTGTTATGGTCAATTACAAGGAACTAACTAAAGACACCTTCTTGGCTGCAATCAATAAGATGCTCAGTAACCCATCGTACAGCAAACAAGTGAAAGTTATGTCTGAGAGATATCGCGATCAACCTATCCAGCCTTTGGACTTGGCCACTCACTGGGTGGAGTATATTGCCAGGCATAAGGGTGCACCTCATCTCCACTCTGCTGGACAGGATCTGAGCTTTATTCAGTATCACAACCTTGATGCCATCGTCATTTTGTATGGTGGCATTTTATTGATCCTACTGGTTCTGTTAAAAATAATATTTAAACTAGTCTCACGCTTCCTTGGACTCCCTAAGACGCGAACGAAGAAGGTTAAGAAGAATTAAAAAGAAGAAGACGAGATTATTTAACTAAAGACTCAAGTTCATTGATTAAGGGATACTAGATTGTAAATAAATAAAAATTCTATTGAAAATGAATAGTATATCTTGCTTCTTTCAATTGTTGACTTTCTGTTTAATTCTTTGAATGCAATAAGCTGCAGTCGAAACAGACGCACCAAGTTAAAGCTCATCTGTGGAGCGAAAAGTATTCTCTCTACGAATTCTATTTTTACATATTTCGTGGATATACGGAGGTACATACATTTGTATGAGAAATGTGTTACGTGATCTTTGGAATAGGGCAGAGTTGTTAAAGATCATTTTGGATTGCACTTCTTAAAATGCATTCAATGATTTCAGTTTTATGATTGCATTCAATGATTTCATATTGAGATTTGAAAAAAATGATTGCAATCATCAATCATTTAGCATACAAAAGATTGCATTCATTTTTCCACCAATTAAATGGTTGCAATCATTTGCGATTGCAATCTCTTGTGATTTCATGCAATCTTTTACAATCACTTGCAATCATCCAATCACTTACAACCTTCCAATATTTTTGTACAGTTATGCTCTTCTTGATATGTGTGTATACATATCAAGATAGATAATTCCAAGTGCACCAGGTACATAGTTAGCAGAGTACTGTGCCATTGATAATAAAATAAATAAAAATGAAATAAATATTAGGCCATTAGCTTAGCAGCCCATAAAGGGCACACAACTGTGGGTCTTGTGCGTAATATTTATTGGTACATGTACAGAAAGGACCTACAGTTTAATGCCATATCAAAAGGGCAGAGGGTTTTTAAGTTTTTGTCAAACGTTCAGAAGAGGTCAGGCCGTGGAAAAACTCAGATGGTATTAGCCTTTATTCGAACTTGGAACCCCTTACGCAGTAGTCCAACGCACTAACCACTAAGCCACGGTACCCACGTTGATAATAGAACAAAAATACCGATTACTAATCAAATTGTGACCCTACAGAGTTCAGATATGAAGTTTGAAACAAATCGGCCCAGCCGCAGTCCAACGTTAACGTACATACAAACAGACAGACAAACATAACCGGTGTAAATATAATATCGGAAGAAGGGACCGACCAAACGCCTCTCGTGGAGGTGATGTTGCGATCTTCATTCGAAAAGAACTAAGGAAGCTAGAAGCGTTTGTTGTATGCATCGCTCTCCGTAGTGGAAAGAAGATGTTCGTGGTAAAACTTTATGGTCCTGATGTTCCTCAATATATATTATTCATGTCCGTGCTTGAGACATTGTTTCGATGCCTAAGGCTGGAATCGGGGGAGAATTGTTTCCTCATGGCCGGAGATTGGAACGAGATCGGGAAAATCAAACACCAAATACCAGAGGGAACTCACTACTCAATTGGTGGGGTCAAAACAATGTCAAGTTACGGCTCGATTTGATAGTCCGTCGTTTCCCGAAACTTAACAAGAGCTCTTTCCTTGAATTCGCTCGACCCACCATCCAATAGGAATCTGTAAAATGAGGAGATTGACAGCTACCACAAACAAATGGACGAGGCAATTAAACAAATGATGGACAGTACTATACCTCGGTATCGACCAACTGACAACTTTTACCGCAACGCAACAATCGACGCACTGCACGTAAAAAAAGTAGACTGCTGACAAGACTAAAAAACTTGCATAGGCAGTTTACTGACAGACAAAACTCGGAGGTTAGGAATCTGAAGTCGTTGATAAAGAACCTCAAAGTATTAATTTTAGCAAATTATAGGCTGTCGGCTAATTTGCACTGGGGTAATAAGATTCTTGCTATCAAATCTGATAACCCGAGTATGTTCCCCCAGATTAATAAAATACTTCGGAGAAACGATGTCAATGAACTTCCGTGTCTGAAGATTCCTCGAACTACGAAAAATGAACAATTACTTACAGCAGCAGGAATAGATCCATCGCCATCGATGATGACGACTTTTTTACGATCGAAGATCCGCAGCAGAAGGTAGAGGCTATAGAAACTATTTTCGAGGATGGTATAAGGTAAATGCTTGCATTCGCCCGAACCACGACGTGGAGAATAGAGTCCTTGCGCACAACTTCCGCCTTCGATATGATTTGCAGCATTGGCAAGCAGAGAATACTGGTTGCAAGCAATGTCATTGCCATTGAAGGGATTCATCCCCCTTACATATCGAAGGTAGAACTTCAAGTGATCTTCAAATCACTGAGAAAGAAGAAATCAATGGAAATCGATGGAATATCGAACATTGTGCTTCGACATCTTCCTTTAGTAGCGGTAGACATTTACGCCACCCTGTTCAACAATGCACTGAATAATGCCCATTATCCAGAGCATTGGAAAACGGCAGTGGTTCAGTCGATCCCATAAAGGGGAAAAGACTGTTCCATTTTTAGTAATTGCATAAAAAAATTGTAATTTGTAATTTCGATGTATTGCATGTTAAAAAATCAGAGTTTTTGAAATATGCTTCAAGGCCTTCTCGTTCGTTACAGTGAACAGGCCCGGTTTTTATTAGTTCCCTACATCGAGCACCTACTGTAAATCAATTGAATTTTAGAAGAGGAATGCACGAAGATGCTACGATATCCTCAAAGTATGTAGGTATATAGTCAGGTATTAACTGTTACAAATTGAACATAGCTCGGAGGTAAGATCTAGCTTTCTGGCTGTAGTGTTATGCTTTTGACCCAATCCATATTTTTGACAACCAATAGTTTCTCTATCAACTTCCATGCAGATCACCAATGACTATTCAAATTCTGTGAACTTTCATCGGTTTTCTGCTGTGAATGCTACGATCACATTGAAAGATAAAACCTAGTGTATTACATACATAGGACTATCTATTGGAATGAATTATTTATTATCTGTATACCTATATATTCGAATGTAGCTCCTTGAAAAATAATTGCCCTTGTGATTAACGCTAAATCCACAAGAATAGATCGTGTAAATTTGTAATTTTCCTCATAAGGTACTTGACCGCCACTGGTAAAGATAAGCAGCGAGCTATTTTACAATGGCAATGCAAATACTATTGCATACGTTTTGCCTGCAACTATAACTTACAGTTCGAGAATAAAATTCAGTTGTTTCTGTCGATCGGTGGTGAAGAGATCTTTTAACTTAGTCTTTCTAATAATAGTGGCCGTGAAAGTATCTGGTGAACCTAGAGATAATCCTCATGCATTCAAATTGAGTGTGAATCAATAGATTTATACAAAGTGAATCAGTATGATTGATATCAAGTTATGTTTAACAAGTCTCCTGTTATTATTCGCTATTGTGGATTGTACAAATGGATATAAATTTCTTGGAGTATTTCCTACTGGAGCTAAGTCACATTTTTTCGTTGGTCATTCGCTGATGAAAGCTCTGGCTGATAAAGGACATGATGTGACTGTAATCTCACCGTTTCCAATGAAAAATCCACCGAAAAACTATCGTGATATCGCGACTCCTGCTACAATTACACTAATGAAAGGTAAGTAGTTGGTGTCTAAATAAACTTAGGGTTGATCGTGATTCTTCCTGGTAAATTTTCATGAGTTTTCCAATACCTTTTCCACCTTTGGTCAGATGTGCTTCTCTGGGAAACCAGTGACTTCAAAAAATCTCAAGAAAAGTAAAGATGCAGAATGTCCAGTAAGAACTTTTGCAACATTATGTTGGAGCTACTTACATATGTCCTATGAACTCAAATCACTTATTTGCTGCAGTAAGAAGAAATTTTGTAGATCTGATGATCGCTGACGTGCGTGAAAGGATGTGGGTCTTTAACTATTCCTCTGTAATTTGTTGACTTGTTAAATGGCCCATAGTTTATTTGATGTTTGCGTGTTTGCAGCCGCGAACAAGGTAATCATAATACGGATCCCAGGACGTCGACCTGGTATCATGTTTCGAATTGGAGAGCTCACTCAGCGTGGCCTTCCTTTGCATTGTAAGGTTCAACAACCTCAGGGTAAGCATTAGTTTTGGGGCACGTTTTTACTGCCCTTGTGATATACAGACAAATCGAAATAGCTGGTTCAGCCTTTAGAGCACCATACTATAGAGTCAAAGGAGTTTAAAAAAAAAGATTGGGCTGTACTTTTAGTAAGCCGTTTCAGTTTTGAAATTCCAACATTCTAAACATTGCACTGATGTTTTGCCCACTTACTTTAAGATATTTAGCTTTCCTCGAAAAGTTTATGAGGAAGTTTTTCCGTGAGATTGCATACCTTTTCTTGAAAAAACGAGTCTAATGATAGTTGAGGATAAGGCCCTTGATTGTAACATATTCTCAGGTCACTTTGGCATAATTACCGTATATGTAGGTATGTTATGCTTCCATAATCGTATTTTTTTAATAATTAGCATATCCCAAAGGAGATACAGGGCACGAGTGTTGGTTGAAGAGAAAAAAAGAATAGGAAAAAAATTGGTTTAGCGGTATTTGTAACTCAGGTGGTAAATCACCTTTCAAATTTCTATTCTCCATGAGGGTTATCCAAATTGACTAGGGAGAGTTTTATGTGGTATTTACATTCGCTTATAATTCCCAGTATTTTTTCGCGTTTGTGTTGTATTACACTAAGTGCCTGTTGAGCGAATTATTTAGTTTTGTTTCTGTGAAAATTGAAAAGATTTAGTTAGCGCTTGTTCACCAATTCCATTTCATGATCGAATACACTAGCATTACACCGTGGCCACCCAGTATTTTGTCATCATTAAGTTGTTAGATAGCAACCAAAGTACACCCAGTTTAAGAACTTTCTTTAATTCTGATTCAGACTACTTCAGATAATTTTTTTTTAACAAATTTTCAAGCGATTTAACCTGATTCTTTTGATAATCAGCAAGCACTTTGTAACTAATAGATATGTTCATAGATGTGTAGGTACGTAATATCTTTCTTATATCAACTTACATTAGCCCGGAATCAAATACAGTTCAATTAAATTTGTTGCTATCTTCATAAAAGCATATGTTTCCGACGCGAAAGTTAAAGTTATTTGAATTTAGCTTCAGAAACAAACAGCAGCCGTAAAACCTATTTTATGATAAGTAAGTCGTGTGCCACTGCGGCTGATAATAAAGTGGGCATGTTTATTGTCATAAAGACAGCATTTAATCTTCTTGACAGGCACCTTATCAGTGTAGCAATATAAAAATACACTCTTTGTTTCCATTTGCTAAACTTGCAAGTCATTTTTGATATGATTAAATCACTATCGATTGGAAGTGATCTTCTGTAAGGAAAATAATGATTGATAAGTGACATTAGGCCTTATCAATAACGAATCATTAGTCGTGATCATGGCCATGTTTCGCGATAAGAAGCAAGTAGTCATGCGGGAGTCTGCAAAGAGTTCGCAATCAATGAATTCAACCATAAAGTGTACGCATCCACATAAAAGTACAATAGCCCGACGTCAAAGCAAGTCCACTCTAGAACACTATAAAGACTCACAAAACGACGGACTACGCCATTGCACTAGGGCTCACTCTTTTACAGTTCAATGTCGACTGACGCGATGACAATGTTCGTTTATTATCGCCACTGCACTCTTTATGGATTAATACCGATCGAGGTGATGAAATGTGTAGGCTCACTGTACTCTATGTGAATCAATGCCAAATGGATCATGTAATGTCAAACTTTTGCTGATAATTTATTTATATATTTATTTGACGTTTAGTACAAGCCATAACATAACTTAACCTATTACTTAACTTAATTAGCCTAACCAATTTTTTTATTTTTTTTATTTTATCCAACCTGGCCCTAGGGCCCACCTTGATTTTAACAATTTAATAAGCTTAAACTAAAACCTAACACTAAAACTTAAAACTTTCTAAAAAGGAGAGATTTTCGGAGGGAGGATATGGTGGAATGGAAGTCAAGGGTGTTCTGTGCATTATTGGCCAGACGCAACATTCTCGAGATTGGTTCGAAGTGACCGTAGTTGGTACGTAGTTGGCTTTGTGTGAAGGAAAATAATTTCAAGAAGTGCGGGAGAATCAATCGTACCAGTCAATAATTGATGCACGAAGAGAATGTCGGCGACTTCGCGACGTTTTACAAGGATTTTCAAATTAATCAATTTTAACCGATCTTCATAGGGGGGTAGTATAAGGTTGCCGGCCCAGGGGAGACCGCGTGGGGCAAAACATAATAAACCTGCGCTGCACAGCTTCGATTCTTAGGGAGTGGATGTCATGAAATGGTGACCAAACTTGGCTGGCATATTCAAGGACGGGTCTAACGAAGGTGATGTAGAGGGCTTTTGTTACATAAGGGTTCGAGAACTCTTTGGACCATCGTTTTATGAAACACAGAGTATAATTCGATCAATTTGGGAACGAAAGTTTAGCTCCCTGTCACCAATAGTGGAGACTGAAGGAACAGTCTCGTTACGAAAGTAATATGTTCTGAGGGGAGGGGGGAGGCGTTTGCGGGAGAAGGTTATCGATTGATATTTACCGACGTTAAATTCTAAGAGGTTTTTATTGCACCATCTGTAGAAAGAATTGAGGTCGTTTTGAAGTAAGAGAGAATCGGTGGTAGTGGATATTGACTTTAAGATTTTCATGTCATCCGCGTAAATAGACAGATCAAAGTCTTTTATGACCGAGATGACTGCCTTGAGGAACGCCTGAGGTGCCGCTAATTGGGTCAGAGATTGAAAATCTAAAGAGAACCCTGTATTGGCGCTCCTCTAGGTAAGATCTCAGCCAAGAAATGAAGGAGGGTGGAAAACCAAGTGCTTTTAGTTTAAGGTATATAGTTAGGTGACAGATCTTTTCGAATGCCTTGCTGAAGTCAGTAGTAATGACATCAACTTCATTCCCATTCTCCAATGCTAGCAGTGTTTTAGAAACAAATTCGGTTAGGTTAGTCGTTGTGGACCTACCCTTTAAGAAACCGTGTTGTTGTGGGGAAAATATGGACTTGCAGTGAAAATACACTGAGTCATAGACAATGCTTTCGAAGAGCTTGGGTATAGAAGACAGTTTGGCTATGGGTCGGTAGTTTGATATGTCGTTTTTACTGCCTTTTTGAGCGAGAGAGAGTCGAAAAAGAGTTGTAAGGGGCTGACATAGATTATTAATGCATTTTTTTAGAAATATGGCGAGCAAACCATCGGGACCGGGGAAAAGGTCATCCTTGAGCCGATTGATCTTTTTGCGTACCATATCGGTTCTTATGTCGACTGACACTAAGGAAGATTGTGGGCAATTATTCAGGTAGCTGAAGTAATCAAGGCCTAGTTGGGGAGCATGGTCACAATAAGATTGGCTGAAGAAAGTCGCAAAGAGGTTGGCGATTGTTTTTGGGTCAGCAGATGATGTATTGAACAATTTTAGAGTGGAAGGGAAAACTTTCATTTGACGTTAATAAATTGGTAAAAACGCCTAGGATCAGTGATTAGGTTTAATTTCATTTTGTCCAAATAATCCAGATCGAGGGATTCGCAGAGGATGGAGAAGCGAGAGTAAGCTTGCTGGTAGTGTGCAAAATCTGATGCTGATCTGGATCTCAGGAAACTTTTCCATAATTTGTTTCTGACATTGCGAAGAGAACGCAGTTCATTATTATACCAGGGAGGGGATGACGAACAGTTTTTTCGCGGCGCATATGGGATCGATTGGAGAAGACAGTCAAAGATTGTTGTGTAGAAAAATTCGAGAGCGATATCAATGGGTGTGTGACTGTTAAGAAAGAGGTTAAAGTTTATGGAATTGACTAGGTTGTTAAGTTTAACGAAGTCGGTTTTAAGAAAGTTAAAAGAAGAAGAGTTCTCAGAATCTTGCTTTCATGATCATACGAGTAGGTTAGAGCGAGGGGAGGGTGATAGTGGTCAAGGGTGGAGAGAAGATGGTTACTCGCCGTAACCAGTGAATTATAATTATGGGCGTCGGAAGAGAAAATGAGATCTAACTGCCTCCCGATGTTGTTGGTGATACCACTAATACTAATACATAATATGTATGATAATAAGGGAGCGATAACCAGGTATAAAATTAGAAGTATGGTGGGGGAACCCTGCGCTGTACCTCTTCCCTTGTTGCAAGAAAGCACGATTACATGCGTAAGCTTGGAAATAATCATGATCATGTCTATGTCTTCAGTTGTAGGCTTGAGCGGCCAGTTTTATTAATTGCTTCATTTCATAAGACGATGACTCCACATACCAACACAACAATATTTTAAATTCAAAACTTGGACATATCCTAGACCATAATAAATAAAGTCTTCCACTGAATCATAGCCCAATTAAGAAGCTTTGCAGGTAGTATTACGCTCAGGCTAAGGCAATTCTTACGAATTGACCTCACACACCTGCCTTAGTGTCCGTAGGATCAGAGCTGTACTTAAAATAAACATACATATACTTTGTCCCTTTAAAATCCCTTGTCGTTATATTATCTCATATTATTTGTTTTTTTCTTTTTTTTCAGAATTTACTGACAAACTCCTGGAATTTAGCGACCTAAGTATTGTTAGTTCGTTCCTGCACTTATATGATATGGGACTGATACTTACAAACTCAACCTTGTCCGAACCATCAGTAAAAAAGCTAATGGCATCAGGAGAGAAATTCGATGCCGTTATCGTTGAAGTATTTGTGTCCGAGGCGCTATTCGGTTTGGCTGAACATTTTGGAGCTCCTCTTATTGGGACGAGTACATTCGGTGCTGCCCAATGGAACACAGACTTAGTAGGATCACCATCACCGCCATCGTATGTGCCAAATCCTTTCTTGCCATTCACCCATCATATGACACTTCCTCAACGAATCATGAATTTGGCTTTAGCTACTTTTGAAGAAATTTTCTTCAACGGATTTTACCTCCCGAAGCAAAGTGATCTATTTAACAAACATTTTCCGAACTCAAAACTTGGTCTAGAAAAAGTACGCAAGAATACCGCCTTAGTTCTATTAAACTCTCATGTCTCACTTGGATTCCCTCGTCCATATGTCCACAATATGATAGAAGTTGGAGGAATGCACATCAACCGGAAGCGGAAACCATTGCCCGCCGATATGCAAAAATTCTTGGACGAAGCAAAAGATGGCGCTATTTACTTCTCCATGGGATCCAATCTAAAGAGCGCAATTCTTCCAATTGAGAAACGTGAAGCTATCCTGCAAACATTCAAGGCACTAAAGCAACGAGTTCTTTGGAAATTTGAAGAAACCAACCTGCCGGGTAAGAGTGACAACGTATACATCAGTGATTGGTTCCCTCAAGATGATGTACTTGCACATCCCAATGTTAAACTTTTCATCACCCACGGAGGTCTGCTCAGCACAACTGAATCGATTTATCATGGAAAGCCTTTTGTTGGCATTCCAATGTTTGGAGATCAATTCTTGAATATGGCTCGTGCTGAAACTGGCGGTTATGGTATCATGGTCAACTACAAGGATTTAACCAAGGAGTCCTTCTTAGCTGCAATTAATAAGATGCTTAAGAATCCTTCCTACACAAAACAAGTGAAAGTAATGTCGCAGAGGTATCGCGATCAGCCAATCGAACCATTGGATTTGGCCACCTATTGGGTGGAATACATTGCCAGGCATAAGGGTGCTCCCCATCTTCACTCTGCTGGACAGGACCTCAGCTTTATTCAGTATCATAATCTTGATGCTATTATAATTTTGTATGGTGGCATTTTTTTAGTCCTGCTGATCCTGTTCACAATAGTCTTTAAGCTCATCGTGTGCTTTCTTGGATCACCAAAGACTCACCCCAAGCTGAAGACAAATTAAGAGGAAATTTATCTTTTAGCAGTTAGTGGGTTGTAATAGTAAGAACTACTGTTGTTAAATAAAAAGAGAGATTGAAAAATTATTAACTTGTTGGCTCGTTTTTAGTGTTCCGGACCTTAAAAGGTAAGACGGAACACTTATGGGTTTGATACGGTGTCTGTCTGTCCGTCTGTCCGTCTGTCCGTCAGTCTGTCACAGCCCTGTAACTTTTGAACCGATAGACATAAAGAGCTGAAACTTTCGCTATGTATACATTATGTGGAAGCCTGCACAAGATGGCGGCAATGAATTTCATTTTGGGAGCCCTTTTTTGGGCACCTTGTATGAAGGGCAAAAAAAAATTATTTTATTCCCCATCATGTGGCATATCAAATTAAAGAGAATTTTGCAAGGGCTCCATATATGTAAGAAATATTTTTTTCTGGCAAAATTTGTTGAACAAAAAAGCTCGCCAAACATTTGAAAAATGTTGTCCCCCCCCCCTAGCGGCCAGACCATAAGTGGTAAAAATATGAAAAAAAATTGGAGATACGTAGAATTTAGTGTAGATTGTAAAAACAATACAAAAATTCCTGTATTTTATATATTTTCTGAGAAAAATTAAAAAAATGGGGCATCTAGTTACCCCACTGTATCTCCCCCAGTTTTCATGTTATCCAAATAATTTTTACAGCAGATCATTTTGATACTACGGTTTGCTCAAGTTTTAAGTTTCATCTAAATCCGCTAAGTAGTTCCCGAGTTACAGATTTTAGAAGAGCGCATGGCCTTCCCTATATTCTCATCTCTTCTGTTGCTGCTACCTCATTCCATTTCGATTTTTTAAAAACTAAGTCATTTGCACGAATGGATCGTATATGTTAGCTCTATGCTGCTTTTGAAAACTAATTTTTTTTTTTAATTTTTTTTTTTTTCAAAAATATTTTTTTTTTTAATTTTTAAAACTCTAAATGCTGTATTCCTTCGCATGTCAAGTATTGCCAGTGTTTTGCTTTACTTAAACCATTTAACAAGCAAAGTACCGTTACATTCATTTTTATCCAAAAGCTTGGACCATGTTTTATATTGAAAGTGTAAGTTAAAATGGACTGGAATCTCAGCTCAGTATTACTAGGACATACTTACGTACAAGACATTACATTATTCATATCAAAACCAGTATTAGGTGTACCTATGCAGGATATGAATAAATTGCATTCTATTTAATGACAATATAAAATGTCCGGAACACTATTGCACGAGGCCCTCCTCGCACTTACCCAATTTTTTTTTTTTTTAAGTTTGCATAGCTTTTTTTTAAGCACAGATGGTAATGTATAAAGCTGAAATCTCACGCAGCACGCTACTTAATTGTAACCAAATTAGATAAGATAAACTAAGCAGCAAGGGCAGTTTTAACTTTAAAATCCCAGTGAAATTCTCTTGACCCTATTTGCTTGGATGCTATTATCAGTCGATTTAGCACGCAAACGACAAACTGCAATTTTATGTTCAGTCGTTCTTCTGGATCGTTAGCATGCAGTTGGGATAAGTCTCATATGGAGTAGCAATATATACTTTGTGTTACATGTAAGTTTAAATAATTTCACATTTTTAAAACGTATTTGCGTTAAGATCAGCAAACTCTGAAGCAATATCCTTTTTAAGTTGACACTGCAATGAGAGTTAAATTGAACAGCAGAATAGTAGTTGTTCCAAGCGCGGTGTCGTTGCGAAAGGCATGATTTTAGATCCTGTCTGATCTGCCAAACTCAAAGTGATATTATTATTTTCTCCAAATGTGTATTTAATTTTCTTGTCCTCTTGCAACCTATACCCGCGCGGCAACGACACTATGTTATATATCTGTTATATCGAAGGGTTGAAGTTAATCCAAAAGTCATACTACAGAAAGTGAGTATGTCCTTAGTAGTGGAGATTATCAGTTTGTATCGCCCTATGGAGAATAATTTTCATTAAGGAGTGTAGTGCTGAACATTCTTAAAGAAACTCTTCCTAGGCACAAACGACAAGGCTTATCCTCGCACAGATTTAACTTCTTAAAGGGTTATCAAAGTCCACAATGGTAAACTTCTTTATGTTAAGCATTTCCTTATAGGAGTATTGAATTGTCTCCAACCTATTTTAACCTATTCTATTAATCCAGTAGTCTAGACTCAATCAACTCATTCATCAATCAACGTTATAGCTGTTGTCCAGATGACGTTACAATAAGTTTCAGGACCAATGAACACATATTCTGAGCGAGTGTTGCCTACTGTCCCCTGGTGTGCAGGGACCCAGCTGAGTCTATCGCACTTTTTTTGACAGCTGGTCACCTCATAGCGTGTCGATACGATCAAAGTTGTTTCTCAAGATGTTGTTTCGTTTTTCAGTAATGAACTTTACTCTCAAGGTACTGCGATTGAAGTTATTCGTAATATGGCCCTGCATTATCATTATTCTCATCCCAGATGTGCGTGACATACTTAAAAGCCTCCTTTGTAGGACAGGGTCTATCTCAACTTTATTCCCTATTTCGGTTTTAATGTGATGCCAAAACTTATTTACTGTTTTTGAACTCTTTGTCGGGTTAAACTATTGGCATAAATAGATAGATATCAAAGCAGTGTATACTTCAACCTGTTAAACGATTGTGGCCCCTAGCACCGTCTTGAATAGATATACATACCTATTCCTTCATAGAAATCTGCTTGAATCACAAAAATTTTTTTTCTCTTCCTTTGGTAAAATAAAATTGTTTTAAGTACCCCATCTGGTCTAGTTCCAATTATACAGCTGGGAAAGAGAGCTGACTCTAGAGAAACGATATCGATATCCTCAATTGATATTTGGTAATAGAGCGAGTATTTCAGTTATCTGTCTACAATGCCCTACAAGATCCTAGAACGCGTTCTGGAATCGCATGTTAAAATCTTCAGACATCCACTTAAGCCTGCAGGCCCCCATGTGTTCTCCACCACTTAATTTTATTCCCATACATAATCGGGTACCCAGAAGAGGTTGGCCTTATTTCTTCTCCCTAGTTCGCTAACTTTGTGCAGTTCCTTATAGCAACTTGATTGCTATACGGAAAATTAATGAAGTTTTTGAGTAAGTGTAAGCAGGACAACTGACAAGTCTAACTGTCAAACACAAACCATATGGCATGCCTGTCTATTGCTTTATACAAGATGGCGCAAGATTAATCACCCTTTCTGAAGATGTTATAATTTTTGCAAATGGCGTCATACGTCAATCATATTTTCCACTTAACAGAAAAAATTCTAAAGGTCCAAATAAAGCTTTCCATCACTCAAAATTTTTTTTTTGTTCTTTAGTAGAAAAGAATTTAGAAATGAAGAATGTTACCTCATGAAGTCGCCGTTAATGGCGAAGTGAAGCTTGCATCTCCTCCTGTCAAGATTGCGCAGACTTATCGTACACCTTTTTGCGAAAAGTTTTTAAAAATATTGAGATCAAGAAAAGTTATGTACATATTTTTTTATAATTTCAGGCTAAAACAAGGTCAAAGTATACATCACAATAAATAATAATATGGAGTATTATACTGCCTGCATTTGGATAATTTCTACAATAATTACACACACCAATGCATATAAAATTCTAGGAGTATTTCCCTCGCCACTACAATCACATTCTATTATTGGCAATGCTCTGATGAAAGGCCTAGCTGATAAGGGTCATGAAATAACAGTAATATCGCCATATAGAATGAAGGATGCCCCCCTTAACTATCGTCTAATACAGACTACAAGTGATTTAGGAGACTATAAAGGTAATTTAAAACGGTATTTTGACAAAAATTGCATGTCACTGAATTAAAATATTGAGTAAATATAATTATAAGATTTTTGGGTATAGGGGTGTAATGAAGTAATTAAGCAGGTTGTATTTTTGTTTGTAATAATCTAAATCGACTGATTATTTTTCGAATATTTTCCAACCTATTTTGTGAAACAAATTGTACGGAAGATAATATTTCTTACAAATATGGAGGTCGTCTAAAAGCTAGACCTTGACCCCTCTATGCTTATGGCCTCATTAGTTGGTTGGACACAAAAATTCTCCTTACCGGAAAACGTGCTCATGAAATTAGATTGATTCTTAAACGACAGCTAATTTGACAGATGTTGCTTCAACAATGTGACCGCAATCACCTGTCAACGCTCAAAACTCCTTAATGTAAGCTTTAACTCTTCGCGTCAAACTGTTCCAAAAGCATTGCTTGGGACTGGAAAGCAGAAGAACAAACAGTCGGAAACCTAAAAATAAGAACCCATAATACCACCCGTGCGAAGTCCAAACCATAGCTTGCTTTTGTGAGCGAAATTGAGTCTCACGAGATGCTTCTGAATTCGCCTCACTTCAGAAGCGCAATTTGGCTTGTTCTCACTATGTACTTATCACGACGCTACTCAAAAGACCAATCCATGAACTCCCCATGTAATTCTTGATCTTGTTGTTTGTGTTATGTTTTCATTTCGCCAGCTGAGGTGAAAATCATGACTTAGCTTATTCAAATTCGAAACCCAAAACAAATCGTTTTGCATTAATTTCAAGCTAAACTGATGGGACAACTGGTTAATCCCGTACTCGAAAAGTGTACGCCCTATGTATCTCAGATCTAGCGGGTATATATGTCCATCTTCCATACCAGTTTCTAGCATTAGAGAGTAGTTGGGTGTGAAACTAGGTAACCTCAGTATCTTCTTAGCAGTTTGTCCAGTTCATCAAAAAGTGTGTGACCCCACCCCTGCTTGAATCGAATGCCACTTTGCTCAAAGAGAGACATTACTTTTATTAAGGATGTTCTTCCATGTGGCGTTTATCAAATTTTTAGCCGAATAGTTCCTCTTCTCAATATGTTTTGCGAAAATCATTCTTGGCGTCAGTGTCATTCCTAGATAGCAATAATTTGTCACAGTTTCTATCTCTTCACCTTTGTAGTACCACTTCCCCTGGTTAGAAAAGCTCCATATTACCTCTAAATCCCACATCCTGCAGTACTCTTCTAAATTGTTTATTAATTGTATATTGTACATTTATGTATAGAGAGAAAAGTAAAGGTGGTAAGAGACATCCTTGCTTAACACCAGAGATTGTATCGAAACCTTGTGACTACCCTTCCCCTGTCCATATTCTCCAGTAGTCTGACAAATTTGGTTGATACCCCCATTGTGTGCAATTTGTATATCAATAGTTTTCGCAACACTTTGTCAAACGCCGCTTTAAAGTCTACAAAGAACGCGTAAACCTTCTGTTTTTCACTAAAGTTTAGTGATGATGCACAATAGTCGCTAAGTTGCAGATGTTGTCCACAGTCGAATATTTTTTGCAGAAACCAGCTTGGTATTCAGTTAATATATTATGTTTTTCTAACCACGTAGATTATCGTTCATTTAGGATATACATCATTGCCTTCGCAATACAGTTCATGAACGATATCCACCTGTAATTACTTGCAACATTGCTATCTCCTTTCTTGAATATTGGGAAGATTACACCTGTTGTGAAGGTTTCATCAACTCGGCCCCTGTGCAACACATTTGGATCATTCTTAAGAAGTTCATAGGGGATCCTGTCTCCACCAGGAGCTTTATTTAATTTTGCCTTTGCCAGTGCCCTCTTTACCTCTACAATTGTTATTGCTGCATCTAGATCCGCATCCTCTCGAAGCCTTGCTGCGCAGTGTATGTCTTTAGATTCAACAGCTGGTCAAAGAAGGTTCTCAAATTGGACGCCATTATTTCTGGACACTCTTGCATGGTTTGTTTTCTAATTTCCTTCGCGATCTTCCACCATTCTTTACTGTCCTTTAACCGAGATGTACTTAGTTTTTTTCTCCTCATAGATCTTTCTATATTTTTTATTTACCTTTATATATTTCACTCTATCCCTTGGACTTGAAGCTTTAGCGCATTAAATAATTTTCTTCTCGCTATGGTGCATTTTGCATCGAACCACTTGTTTTTTGGGAGCGTATTAAAACTATTTAGCTTACACATCGTACTTGTTGAGGCCTTTATTGCTTTCCTTCCACCTAAGCTTTGGTAGTAGATTAAGTTTTTTCCTTGACCTATGCACGATTTTAAAATCTAGTGATAGTCTTATTGGTAAGTGATCCGACCATTTTTTTTCATCTACCGAGAAGCTTTCTATGTGACTAAGTAGTTCTTGTGATACAGCACAGATGTCATTTACAGAAGTTCCAACATTACTGACGTACGTGAAATTTTCATCCTCGTCTCTGTCTGTCCATTGCTTACCACTAGTCCATATTCACTACAAAATTCCATAAATTGTCTGCCTTTGGTTTTATCTTTTGACCGTAGACAGTTCTAGGAGGTGTGAGTTGGACTTGCTAACTGAGCCGCTAGTATTTCGGATTGTTTCTTCTATCTTCATGACGAAATAATAATGACCACTTACTGCTGATATGTTCAATGACTTTCAGACGACAAACTGAAGGGTTTTACGGACTTGACAACTTTGAGTTTAATTTGTGAACGCACACTTTCACTAAAAATCAAACTGTCACTGTCAATTTATTCAGTAAACTCAACATTTTAATCATGGTAAAGTACACGAACGAGCAACGTCTACAATTTTATAAAAATTTTCTGCCGAAATTCGGAGTTAGTGATCGCAACTTTAAGAGTGTTCACTCTAATTTTCGGTCGTAATTCTCGCCCTAGTAGACAGGCAAAAACAAGTTTAGTGCAAAAATTTGAGTCTATTCATTCGTTGTGTGATGTTGCCATGTCAGTGAGAAAACGGGTTGGTCGAAGTGTCGAAAATATCGCTGCCGTTCAGGCGTCCGTAGAAAATGATCCAAATCTGTCAATTTCACGGCGTTCTCAAGAATTAGGCATTGCTTAGACCACATTATGGCGTATTTTGCGTAAGGATCTTGGCTTACACCCATACAAGATGAAATTGAGTCCAGAATTGAAGCCGTTGGACCATTTTAAGCGACGTATATTGTCCGATTGGGTTCTAGAGAAAATGTGCCAAGATGATGAATTTCACGGCAAAATCATCTTCAGTGACGAAGCTCATTTTTGGCTCAATGGGTTCGTTAATAAGCAAAATATTCGTTATTGGTCAGGTGAAAATCCACATGTGCTTCATCAATCACCACTTCATCCACTAAAAATAACTGTTTGATGCGGTTTGCATGCCGGCGGCGTTATTAGGCCATATTTTTTCGTCGACGATAACGATCGTCACGTTACTGTGAATGATCAGCGTTATTGCGCCATGATTACAGATTATTTGTTGCCCGATTTGGAAGATATGGACTTGAACGACATGTGCTTTCAACAGGATGGTGCCACCGTTATCTCACGAAATGGGCCAGTCGATTGGCCGCCTCGTTCGTGCGATTTAACGACGTTTGACTATTTTCTGTGGGGCTTCGTTAAGTCATTAGTTTATGCCAACAAGCTTGGAAGAGCTCAGAGTCAACATTGAACGCGAAATAGCGGCCGTTTTGGCCGAAATGTGTGGCTGAGTCGTTGAAAATTGGGTCCAACGAATCGACCGCTGCAAACGTGCCCGCGCGGTGGCTATATGATCGAAGTCGAGTTCCATTCATAAATGTTCTGATTGTACTTCAATCAATTCTTGTATTTTAAAAAAAAAGTTGTTAAGTCCTTATTGGAAATCCCTTTACAACGTAATGATGCAAATACAAAATCTAACTACATAAGTCAGTAGCAAACAGGCCAAGTACTATGTATACAGACGAAGTACTCGTTCGTATAATTAAGGCCATCTTTTATTTACTTTGTTATTTTATTTTTTATTTTATTAATGTATAAAATTTGTATTAATATTATATGTTTTTGTTTAGGCTATAAGATTGAAAGAGTAATCAAACGAACATTGATAGTTTTCTTCCGGGAAATGTACGAAATGGGACTGTTAATGACAAACTTCACATTTGAGCAACCTTCAGTGAAAGATTTACTTGCATCAGAAGAAAAGTTTGATGCTGTTATTGTCCTAACATATGGATGCGAGGCGCTTTTTGGTCTAGCCGAACACTATGATGCTCCACTTATCGCTTTTAGTGCATTCGGAGCGAACAAATGGAGTACAGACTTAGTAGGAGCACCATCACCACCGTCATATGTGCCGAATTTGTTCTCAAGTCTAACACAGCAAATGACACTCTTTGAACGAATCTTTAATCTAGCTATTACTGGTTTAGAAGAACTGTATTTTGAAATTGTATATCTTCCCCAGCAACGTGCACTATTTAAGAAGCATTTTCCGAAATCAAAACTTGGACTGGATAATATTCGAAAGAACACCGCATTAGTATTGGTCAACAGTCATGTGTCAATAGGTTATCCACGGCCATATATGCCAAATATGATTGAAGTTGGAGGTCTTCAGATAAATCGTAAGAAGAAGCCACTACCTGCCGATATGCAAAAATTCTTAGACGAAGCAAAAGATGGCGCTATTTATTTTTCACTGGGATCGAGTGTAAATTCTTCAACACTTTCATATGAAAAAGTTGACTGTTTCCTAAAAACATTTAAAGCCCTAAAGCAAAGTGTCTTATGGAAGTTTGAAGAGCCCAATCTAGCGAATAAAAGTGCCAATGTATACATCAATCATTGGTTTCCACAAGATGACATCCTGGCACATCCAAATGTTAAGCTTTTCATCACCCAAGGCGGACTACTTAGCACAACTGAGTCGATTTATCATGGAAAACCATTCATTGGAATGCCAATGTATTCAGATCCGTTTTTAAATATGGCACGAGCTGAAGCGGGGGGCTATGGCATTATTGTCAACTTCAATGACCTATCACCGGCTGCTTTACTATCTGCAATCAAAAGGATCCTTAACTATCCGCAATACACCAAAAGAATTCGGGCAATGTCGAAAAGGTATCGTGATCAGCCGATGGAACCATTGGACTTGGCAACTTATTGGGTGGAATATATCATCAGGCACAAAGGTGCTCCTCATCTTCATTCTGCCGGACAGGAGCTCAGTTTTATTCGGTATCACAATCTGGATGTCATTGCTATTCTCTTTGCTGGAATTATTTTGGTCGTGCTGATACTAATGAAAGCTTTATCCAAGTTTGCCAATTGGTTTCTTAGACTGCTAAACAGAGGTAAGAAAGTCAAAACAAATTAATAGAAGCCTCGAACGGTATTTGAAAAAATATGCAAATAAAATAGATTAACAGGCGAAATTAATTTCGAAAAAAATCTGTTAGAAACCAATAGACAGCAATATGCATGACTTTTTAGGTTTGAATTGAAACGGTTTGAAAAATTATCGTTAATAAATAATTATACAAATAAATTCGACATATTTTTCTATGTATGTATGTTTGTAGCCCCTAAAAATCCACACAGTTTAAGCGAACGAAATTCAGATATGTTCTTTGAAAACAGGTATAAACCTTCTCAATGAGAGGGAAGGACATCTCGAGGAGATCTTATTTTATAACTATTACCCTTGAGCGGACCGTTTACGTGACGTATTGCATGGGGAAGCTTTGGGACGCAATTATGGAAAGATTCTTTTGAAGTTGAGCAAGCTGTGCTTTGCATAGAAAAACTAAGTACATAAGACCACGGGCAGTTGGGTTTTTTCCTCTCGTTACTACTTGGAACTATAGGCTGAGTTAAATAATAAATTATTATTTCAAATTGCCTCAAAATATAATGCAGCCCTTCACCAAAAACGTAGCACCCCCAAGCAAACAGGAACCCATGAAGAAGTAACCCAACTGGACGCAGCACAATCATCAAGTGGTATACCGCTGCTGTGCTGTAAAGACTTCAGTGATTTTTTTATTAACCTTAACACCAAATTTTTCTATGAAGAGCTGAACAAAATGGGAAGTCAGAAGTCCCACTTCTAAATACATCTTAGCGAATGGGTCAAAAATGGGTGAGGTTCTGAAATTTACTTAGAGGAACCAACAATTGATTAGCTCAAAAAACATATGAATCATTATTTCAATACAGGACAAAACACTTCAAAACCATAGACAAAAACGTATGGAAATGCTACAATCCATCTACAGCGGAACTTATGGTACCCTATTATTTCCTAAAGAGCTTTCCAAAAGGGATTTCTAAACTTTTTCAGGCAATAGCGACCATATTGTTAAGGCTACATCATTCAGGTTGGCTGTCATTTATATAACCTATTTTCCAAATCAAGGTGGAGAGCTAAAGCGTTTAATGATTAAACTGTATTATGAAAGTGGGTCTTCCGTTCGAACAATACATCACGCGCTCCTAGTAGTTCTAGTTCATTTCACGGTCGCCATAATTATCCTTCCGAGAGGACTATTCGTAACGTTGTGGATAAATTCGAGTCGACTGGGTCAGTGAGCAATCTGAAAAGATAAGTGCATCAACGAAACCAGGATCTGTCAAAAATATCACCGCTGTCCGTCAGAGTGTACAGGAAAATCCGAGGCAGTCGATTCCGCGCCGTATACAAGAGCTTTTTCTTATCAATATTGTAAGACGTTGGCCAAAACCATCATCGTCAAGAGCGACCGCTATCGGTCGTTGATAACCAACTTCCTTTGGCCCCAATTGGATGTTATGGACACCGAGGACCTAGGATGTGGTTTCAACGTAACGGCCCATGCCACAATGTACATCTCTTATGAGCGATGTCTGAACATGGTTATCTCACGCGGAGGCGATGTGCATTGGACTCGAGATGGTGCGATTTGACTCCGGTAGACTTCTTCTTGTGAGTTTTCTCAAGGCACAGGTCAATGCTAATAAACTACAAACCACCATTGGCCTGAAAGCCAACATAATCAATGGCATTAGTCAAATTCAGCCTGATTTATGCGCCAGAGTTTTGGCAAATTGGGCGAATATACTCTAAAATAACCAAAGCACTTCTTTAATACACAGTTAAATAGTTTTTTTTTGCTTATAAACAAGAGTTTTTTTTTAATTAAAAATTAAGTGTAAAAGTGCGCTAAGATTATATTTTGTGAATACTAGAGGGTGCATGCCTTTCTTATTTCGTCCGCCTTTCAGGGTCTAATCCGCATGCTTCTTTACTCGAATACATTTGCTGAGAAGTCCCATGAGCAAACTGATTATTCTTCGCAATGCTTTCATTATGATCACAATGGATAAGAGAATTCCACTTAGCAGAATGGCAATGGCATCAAGATTATTATACTGTATAAAGTTGAGATCCTGTCCGGCAGAGTGAAGGTGAGGAGCACCTTTATGCCTTACAACGTATTCCACCCAATATATGGCCAAGTCTAGTGGCTCCATCGGCTGATCACGATACCTGGCTCCTATCGCTTCAATTAACTTAGTGTACTGTGGATTTTGAAGAATCTTTTCTATTGCCGACAGTAAAGTCTCTTTAGATAGATCCTTAAGGTTCACTTTGATACCATAGCCACCAGTTTCAGCTCGTGCCATATTAAGAAACTGATCAGAATTTATTGGAATTCCCACAAAAGGCTTGCCGTGATAAATCGCTTCAGTAGTGCTGAGTAGCCCGCCGTGGGTGATAAAAAGTTTAACATTTGGATGCGCCAGAATATCACCTTGTGGAAACCAATTACTGATGTATACGTTATCACTCTTATTCGGTAGCTTTGTGTCCTCAAACTTCCATAGAATACGTTGCTTCAATGACTTGAATGTTTCAATTATAGCTTGTCGCTTTTCCAAAGAAAGTGTTGTACTATTCAAATGCGATCCCATTGAGAAGTAAATGACACCATCTTTAGCTTCATCCAAAATATTCTGAAGATCGGCAGGTAATGGTTTCGTTTTACGATTGATCTGTAAGCCTCCAACTTCAATCATATTCGGCATATGTGGCCGTGGATAGCCTATTGACACATGACTGTTGACCAAAACTAATGCGGTATTTCTTCGAATGTGATCCATACTAAGTTTTGATTTCGGAAAATGCTTCTTAAATAGTGCACGTTGCTGGGGAAGATATATATTTTCAAAGTAATATTTTTCATAGCTAGCAATGCCTAGATTGGTGATTCGTTCAAAAAGAGTCATACGATCTGTTAAATGTGAGAATACGTTTGGCACGTATGACAGCGGGGATGGGGCTCCTACCAAATCTGCACTCCATATATTGGGACCAAATGCGCTAACTACGATAAGTGAAGCATTATAGTACTCAGCTAAACCCATTAGCGCCTCGTTTGCATATGCTTGAATAATAACAACGTCAAACTTTTCATTTGACGAGAGAAGATTCTGCATTGATTGTTCGGCAAACGTTGATTTTGTCATCTGGACTCCCAATTTGTACATATGCATGAAGAAAGCTATAAGGTTCGTCTCACAAAGCTCTGAAGTTTTTGTAGCTGAAAATATTTTAAGTTATGTATGTAAGATGTTAAATAAAAAAGATTATGATATTGCGACGTCATGTGAACTCAGCAAGAAACACTTTATACTCTCTTATTATGTATAGAATTCATGTGAAATTTTTGAAATATTTACTTTTTTTGGCCTCTAAAATAGCCCGAGTCTCTATGTAGCGATAGTTTTTGGGAGCATCCATCAATCGAAACGGTGAGATTACCGTCACATCATGACCCTTGTCAGCTAGACCTTTCATCAGTGCATTTCCAACCATGCAGTGAGATGGTAATGGTGAAGGAAACACTCCAAGTATTTTGTATGTATTCACTCCGTAAATTATAATCATGAATTGTACAAAAATCACATAGCATATATTTTTGTGAATCATTTTGATGAATAATTTCCCACTCGTATATGAAGATACGGCCTATGTAAAATAAAAATAAAAATAAAAATATTATATACAGAATACTAAATTTTATGCCATAAAATAAGAATACAAAAAACGATTAAGTATTGATTATTCCTTCCAACTTAAGCATTTGATTAACAAGATATTCATCCCGTCCTATTAAAAGAATTCGATTTTTGGCTTCAACAATAATATCTTCAAGTGGTTTTCGTCCTATTATAATAGAAAACCAGTGAAAAAATGCTACAATCCGCCTGGAGCGTATGATACCCTATCCCTATCTTATTTGGTCGTGTCAGTGCGCGGTGGAAAATGTATTCACAAAATTTTCTATTTTGCCCTATAAACTAATATTTTTACTCGAAAATTAATTTTTGAAGTAATCGCCCCTAAAAAGTGGGCGTGGCCATATGCAATGTATAGACGATTTGTAGATCAAGTGTATATCTACATATTTGTTTAAGTAAATTTTTTCGAGTTTCATATGAAAATAGTGAAAAAAGGTGTTTTTTTTTTAAAGTGGGCGTGTCAGTGGGCGGATTTAAGAAATGTTTACACTTGTATTGCTTACTTTTCCAAAGATACAAAATTTCATCAACCTAGCTCAAAATTTAAGGCCCAAAAACTGGTGACATACGGACGGACGGACAGACGGACAGACGGACAGACGGACAGACGGACAGACGGACAGACGGACGGACATGGTTCATGGCGGTTGCTTAAATTCAACCTCCTATTTGTAGGCGCCCCGCAGGTATCAGTACTTAGCCCTCTGCTCTTGATAATACCTATATACATTAATTCCATCATTAAGTTACCTTTAAATAGTAATACTATAAATGCATCCCAAGAGTAGTGACTTTTTGAGAAGCTTTCTCATGACAGTAATACTCTTGGATGCTTGCCAGACGCTCTCAAGCGGCGGAGCCGTGAAAAAGCTTTTAAGGTATTTTTCTGGATTCAAATTTGGAACCCAATGCGCTGCAGTCCACTGAGGCACGTCTAACATATTTGATGATAACGAGTATATAGAGAACCGAGAATAAGTGGCACTCCTGAGGAACTCCAGAATGCGCAGTAATAAAGCTCCAAACGACTTGGCAAGAATTGATGATTACATAAGAACTTAACCACATAATAAATAACGGAGTTTAAGCATAAACCTTGAGTCAAAGGTCAGTTTAAATCAGTCTACTTCTAGGCCACTTTCCAAAACATTAGAGTACTTATGCAAAAAGCCAAATAGATTTGTAACAGTCGACCTGTTTCACATAAATTCTATTTCTTGCATATAATATTAAGACAGGCACATGTTAACCTATTGCACGATAGTTTTAAAACAAGTTTATAGTTATTCATACTACCATTTTTGAAGATGGAAAAATGAATAAAAGCACTTTTCCAAAAATTATGGAATTTCCCTACCCGTTGAGTAATCACTGTTCAGTAAAGAAGCGAATTTTAAAATAGTGTCTAAGTCCAAAAAAAATATTTAAATTATTAAAAGCAATTTAAGGATACTTAGTATAGTAGTTAAGTAGCGTAGTGGCATAGGGTTTTAACATAGTTCTTCTTCAGAAGATAAAAAAATACACACACAAAATAAATTTAAAAAAAATATCTTCCTTCTTTTCAATTCTCATTTATATAAACCACCAAGGATCACATTTTTAGCTTGTGAACAAAATTTAATACTGAAGGTTGATTTGGTATTTTCATCTCACTTTTCCTTATGTACATATGCATATATGTACAAACATATGAATGGTATATAAAGAGTGCCAGGCTCAGTGAAATAAGGCCGCTTGAACTTAGACCGCGATGAAAAAATGAAAATTAGGCCGCAATTTCATTTCTCAATCGTGGACATATGTATATTATTCTGAAAATGAATTTTGACCGCCCATACAAAATCATCCACGGCCTAATTTCACGCGGTCGAAATTCCATTCCCCTATGTTGCACTACTTTTACTATGACTTACCGTGTCTATCTGTATATTACAGTTGTAAGAAACAAACTGAGTCAAATGTTGACTTAAAAAATAAAAGTGAGTAGAAAGCGCAGAAGGCCACATATATTAAATACAGGGAAATTACTATGACATTGCTCTTATTTCAGCTTAAAGGTTAAAATAAATTTAAATAGCTAAATGCATCTGATTTAGTTATTCGATAGGAAGTCTATTTAAAATGATAGCATCTACTTTAAGGCCTACGAAGTTCATCTGATAGTTTACCTGGCACGCAAGTAATAATAGGCAGGTATCACCCAGCCAAATAGCGTGCTTTATCGTATCTTCCTCTCTTAACGTTCAATAAATAGTGAAGATAACAGTCACTATTTTTTGGTATAAAACAAACACATCAAAGCGGACGTGAATTTTCTCTCATAGCAAATTTCGGAGCTACCGACACTACCCCCATTAATGCCAAAAATGTTGGAACTACATTCAAATACTTTTAGAAAACGAAGAGCGTTTGGAATAAACGAGATACTCTCTGAGTTCTGGAAAAAGAAGGGAGACTGAGACAGGTGCAGATATATGGCTCATGATTCTCATCTTAAAACTTATAAGTGGTGATCCAATGCCAAACGAGGAGCTTACGCCTCTGTTTTGTCTGTCTGATTTTTCCAGGAGTACCTTCGGCCAGACCGCGATTGAAATGTTGTCTTATTTTCGCATATCCCTTCAAACACGATAGAAGATACTGCGGACCAATTCCTCTCTGATTTTGGATGCAGATTATTTCTGGATGTAAATGCCTTCAATGTAAGGTGATCAGCGATAATATCCTCACGTTTCTCGAAAAAAAATAGAAAATTTCAATTAGGATTTAAAAGGCATGCTCTCTGTCACTTGGTGTATCTGAGTGTTGCAGTACAACTTTTCATATCCCAACAAAAAAAAAAACATTCAAATAACCGACATTTTTATCAAGTTTATCGCGTGTTTAAGGCCATTTGGATAAAAATCGAGATTTTAAGCTTTTACACAAAACCTATATTTATATTATTATATATACTATAAGGATATAATTCATAAAAAAATATAAACCCGTTCCCAATTTTAAAGAAATTTAAAGTAGTTGTCCTCGCTGTTTATTTAAGTTCAGTCGTGATTTTAACAGATGAATACATTCACAATGGATAGCAAACAATTTATTTGCATATTTCTACTAATCTGTGCTCTCGCGGCCATTACTGTGAATGGCTACAAAATTCTTGGTGTTTTTCCAATTGCATGCAAATCGCACTTTATTATTGGCGACACATTAATGAGAACACTTGCCGAGAAAGGTCATAATGTGACAATGATTTCCCCATATTCGATGAAAGATAAGATTTATCGCGGCATTGAGGTATCTTCTACGGTACCAGCAATGAAAGGTAAGTAAAAACATTTACATAAGGTAAAATTGTTTATAACATTTAAAATCTTTATTTATTCTTCTAAATCTATTTGATCGCCTTGAAAGTACTCTCTTGCCAGATAAAATATATTTTGCCACCAGTTTTTCCAATCAGTGACTTTCAGAATGGCCTTTGAAGCGTACAGCGATTCGGTTTCCATCTCCTCAATTGTGTCAAAATCGTGTCACCGCCCCGGAGCGATCTTTTGAGTTTAGAGGATAGGCAGAAGTCGCACTGTGCCAAATCAGTCACATTTTTATTTATTTCAAACGTTTTTGCAGTAGAAATTTCATTCAGCAAATAAAATGTAATTCAACTTCTTTGTGCAACGAAACAGACGTTGTACAAGTTTCTAAATTCATAAAATACGTGCGTAGGAAGATTTTGATATAAAATTGAACACATACGTCAGTGACAGTGCTACCAACCTAAAAAATAATAATGACTTTAAGTGAATGCTGGTGACTTCCGTTTGACATTAGAGAATGCAGTTCATTCAAAAAGAGTTCATTCTTGAGACGTCAAATCTCAAATTTGGTTTATATGATTGGCTCTATCAAAGACTTTAAACTTTACTGACCAAAAGTAAAGTCCAGAATTCCAAGTCAAAATTTAATCATTCTATGGAATTATATTCTCATTCAATTCTTTTACATCTTTGGTTGGCATAAAATATGCTCTGCTGACTCTTCGATTTTGACTCGTAATTAATTGTAGGAGTTGTTTCGTTCTTTTATGGGACAAGTTTCGAATCAACAGTTTAGCTCATCTGTTACCGCACCATAAAAATCCAGACGAGAATCATCGAATTGCAATGCATTCAGAGAAAATCACTGTTTGGTGTTGATTTTGGAGTGGTAGCATCATTGCTCCATACTTCTTTGAGAACAACTTTGTTAATGTTCTGGATTAACGTCAACGGCGAGCGTTATCGGTCAATTATAATAACCAATTTTTTAGGCCCCAATTGAATGATATGGACATCGAAGAAATGCGGTTTCAATAGGATGGCGCTTTGTGCCACATTGGACACTTATCACAAGCGATTTCGGAAAATGGTTATCTCACCCATAAGGCATGTGAATTGGCCACCGAAATCGTCCGATTTGGCCCCGTTAGACTCCTTTTTGTCGGGTTTTTTTAAGTCACAGGTCTCTGCCAATAAAACTCAAATCACCACTGTCCTGAAAGCCAACATAATCAAGGCCATTGGTCAAATTCGGCCAGAGTTATGGTAAATTGAACGTTTCGAAAGCATGCCGCCTAGCGAAGCCTCGGTAGACCATTGAATGACTTTAAATTTCATGCATAATGACAAAGATATGGGCTTTTCAAAAAAATAAAAAAAATTCAATGATATCTCACTCACAGTTTGTTTTATTCAAATTTAAAGATAGTAAACCGCTTAATGGAAAACCTTTTATCACAGTGGGCCTGAGTCCGTACGACCGTCTGTCCGTTCTCTTAGTCAGCCCTTTATTAGGTCCCCTATTTCTTTAAAACATCCTAGAATAGGGCATGGGTTGTGTTCCCTACTTCAGATCAGTTGAGTCATCGCTGTCATCGCTGACTACATTCGCTAGGCTAGGCTGCGACTTCTGCATTGGCTACTCAAATTAGTTCTTGTTATCACAACTTAACACAATCATAAATATTTAAATAACTAACTGTGTACGGTTCCCAACTCACAAGATGATTTGATAATTTTTGCCAAATGACTGAATGACAAAGCAGCGTATTAAGTCGAATCATCATTGATAACTGGCTACCTTTATGACATTCTGTAGACAGATTCTTATCTTTATCTTTATTTCCATGTATAACATTCGTATCAGGATTTGGTGAGTTTGCACAAAATTTCAAGTTGAATGAATTAAATTATCACCGATACTATGTATGGTGAAATACTATTCAATTGTTATCTAGGCGACAATGAACGTGAACTAGAAATTGTCCCATAGTAACTTACTAAGCGCTTTAATTCTTCTGTATGCCTAGGCAATAGTAATTTAAATTTAATTGACAAGCAAAAAACGGATTAGAAACATGCGTGCTTAAGTATACTACAACCAGCCATAATAGCTTATTAGATGTTTGCATGATTTATTCCTGTTATACGCAAATTGTTTATACCTTTTAGCTTTTAAACTGTAAAACATAAAACAACAGTAGCAATTAGATACTTTGTTTTATCTCAGAACTGGTTATGATTATAGTGCGTGAGGTCATTAACTACACATGACACATAATGTAGCTGATTACACGCCTAGTATACCTCTTTTCGAGACACATACAGTACATTAGTCTATTTTTTGTTTAAAATTGAAAAGAGGGAAAAATTTATTTCGTCCTTTTCGGAGGGAAAGGAAATCCAATTTATTGCTTAACTAGATTGTAATCTGTGCGTCCGTGGATCAGCTGAATAAAATACACAATGAATCGAAGCGGTGAGATGTTTGAAAAAGAAAGTATCAAGACTAACCTACTTCGTGGGCTGCCGATTAATAGGGAGAATTGCTTTGGACACAGCACCCTATCCTGGCTATGTTCGTTCTAGTAACGCATACAACATCTTCTTGCTTCTATCGGAGACTTAGAATGAAAGAATCTCTTAGTTAAGTATATTTATGTGGGTGACGTGGCTCAGTTGTTAGTGCGTTGTACTACTGCGCACGGGGTTCCAAGTTCGAATCTAGAAAATACCATCAAACGTTTTTTTCACGACCCTACCTCTTCCGAGTGTTTGACAAACATTCAAGAGTATAATTGTCATGAGAAAGAAAACCCCTCTGCCCTTCGGATACGGCATAAAACTGTATGTCCCTTCTGTACATGCAGAAATGTATATCACGCACAACATGTACAGTTGTGAGAAGCTAGGTCTTGGCCCTCTATGGGCTGCTTACGGCCTAATATTTATTTATTTTTAAAGTATATATCTACACATAATCAAAATCGATTTGGCCAACCTAATACAGTCGACATATCTTGGGCTTTTGGACTATATCCGCATCTTGAAACAGGTGCAAAGTTCACGCTTGTGTCTTCTTCTTCAGACGCCATACATACTTTAGTTCCGATCAAGTTTATTTCCTTCGAAGGTCCCCAATATTGGCTTTGCTTTCTAAATTATTATTGTCGAGCACTTGGCTACAAAGCATTCATTTGCTCCGTCGTCGTGTAAGGATCAATGAACTCGTAAAGACGTGGTTGACTCTTGTGCCAGACTCTAATCTAGATTCACTGGTTTATCTTTATTCTATGACAGCTGCGGCAGAAATATGAACTCAACTTTCCAAGTATTCAAGACTGACTTCGGCCTACAACAGCTTCGGCCAGAGCCTGAGCCAGAAATGCAGTGTGTTTTGAGGAGGCACCTATTTCTAAGAATAAGAAAATAAATCGAAAAAACAAACGAACTGTCGATTAGCAAAAATGTTTTTATTTTGTCGTGATCTCGATCGAAGTGACGGCGATTAGAGAGAGCAAGTGACTTAATTATTCATTTTTATTATGCATACTAAGACAAATTCAATTATGATGAGCTTCATTGATGTAAAGCTTTAGTGGGGACTTTTTGCAGCAGTGAACACAGTACAGTCGTATTTTTACAGATGGTTCCAAACCCGATCAAGGCTGGTGCATTTGTGCAAGATAACAAATTTAGACTGCAAAACTTATTAGGCAAGCATGCCTCTGGATCACAGTATCAGTGTATGTAGTGATAGTCAATCTGTGCTTAAGGCCTTGGGCAAACCGTTACCCATTTCCCAAATAGTTGATGAATGCAAGAGCTCCTTGAACTGTGTAGCAGGTTTTAAAATAATTGACAATCAGATTGCTAAACTAGGTTCAAAGGAGAATTTCTGAGGCCCCAACTTCCATTTATTATTGGGTTTCCTATGAACACAATTCCGCGTAGCATATCTCTCTTGGATGTAGGCTGACTAAACGGATGCTCTCAAAAGTTAATAAGAAATCCCCAAGTTTTTTACTATCTCTCAGTAGAAGATATGCGAGAAGTTTTCTCGACAACTTGCTGTTTCTTCTAATTGGCCACTATACTTTGCTGCAATAAGCAAATACAGCTATACCCCGGTTAAAGTTGACCCGCGCAACGTTTTTTCTCTGTAACGTCGGCAACGAATTGTTACCAAACCTCGCTTAACGTTGCGTGTCTTCGCTGTAACGTCGTTTCAGCTTTTACTTTTCTTTGCCCCGCATAACACTGTTTCGTTTAACGTCGTGTTTTCCAGGAACGCATTAACGACGCCAACCGGGGTATGCCTGTAGTTGACGTCGACGTTGGACCTTTAGAACTTTGCTTTGAAACCCTTTCAAAAAATCAAAACTACCGATTTACAATTTTGCTTTCGCTCTTTCAGCTTTATGCTTGTATTTCAAAAAAGCTCTTCAATGTTTTGAGAGAGGTATTTACCAAGGAATTGTAAGGTGTGTAGGGTTTCAGACAATGAGTCTCAATTCTTCCTAACTTTTTGCAGCTGTCATGGCTCAATCTCGATCTGATGCGCTGAAGGTTATGGAGTCTTTATAGAGTATCTATCAGCCCGTATTTAGAAGTTATGCCCAACTTCATGATCCTGCATGTTTACATGCTTTATCACCGCATCGTAAATCTGTCCTATTGTTTCCATACAGTAACGCTGATCATGGTTTTCCTTCGCAGGGGTAGGTGTTGAAGTCCTATCTTCTTCTTAAATTGTAGGTCACTTTCATAAGTGCAGAAATGTATACCGCGCATAACATCTTTGAGCTACTTATGGTCTATTCTAAATTTTTTATTTTTCAATCTTTAATATTTTAAACAATTTACAATAGTTTATTTCTTTTCTTCTAGAACAAATAAAAGACTTCCTACATTTCCGAAACATAACACTGGTTGAGGCTCACTTACATATCAGTAAGTTGGGAATCATTGCAACTCATGCCACCTTGCATGAAACATCCGTGCAGAAACTTATGAAATCCAAGGAAAAATTTGATGTAATCATAATGGAAATATTTGCCACTGAAGCTCTATTTGGGTTTGCTGATCTTTTCCAAGCGCCTATGATCGCCTTCGGTTTGTTTGGAGCAATTTCATGGAACACTGATCTTGTTGGTACACCATCGCCACCATCCTATGTGCCAAATTCTTTCACCGCCCTAACTGATCGAATGAGTCTACTCGAAAGGATAGGCAATCTCGCAATTTCAACTTTCGAAAGACTTTGCCAAAACCACGTCAACTTACCGATCCAAGAGGAATTTTTTAAAACCCATTTTCCGAAAGCAAAGAGAAGTCTTGAAGAACTGAGAAAAGATACAGCACTGGTCTTGCTGAATCAACATGTCTCATTGAGCTTTTCTCGGCCTTATCTACCGAATATGATTGAAGTTGGAGGACTGCACATTAATCGAAGAAGAAAACCACTTCCAGCCGATGTACAGAAGTTCTTAGATGCTGCAAAGAATGGTGCTATTTACTTCTCGATGGGATCCGTGTTAAAGAGTGGGGATTTCCCCGCTGAAAAACTTGATTTGATCGTTAAGACTTTTAAGTCACTTAAGCAGAGAGTTTTGTGGAAGTTTGAAGATGCCAAACTTCCTGGTAAGAGTGAAAATGTATATATCAGTGAATGGTTTCCTCAGGACGCTGTTCTGGCGCATCCAAACGTTAAGCTCTTCATTACGCACGGAGGTATGCTGAGCACAACAGAATCAATTTATCATGGAAAACCGTTTATTGGAATTCCCATCTTTGGGGATCAATTTCTCAATATGGCACGTGCTGAAGTAAATGGCTTTGCCATAATGCTCGACTACAATACACTTAGTGAAGATCACCTCAGGTCTACAATCATAGAGATGTTAGAGAATCCGAAATATACGGAACTTGTTCGGGAAATGTCAGCTAGGTATCGTGATCAGCCAATAGAGCCAATGGATCTAGCCACTTACTGGATTGAATATGTAGCTAGACATAAAGGTGCTCCACACCTTCATTCTGCCGCGCAGCAGTTGAATTTTATTCAGTATCACAACATAGATGCTATTGCTATACTTTGTGGAGGAATTCTTTTTTTTGTTTATATATTGGTATGGCTTATCTTTAGAATTGCAGTCTATGTTACTAGCAGATTAAGGACAAAGTTTAAGCTTAAAACTAACTAGTTATTAGTTATTCTGTAGTAATTTAAATTGTTCTGCTCACAATATTTGTAATGAAATAAATGTTTAGACTTAAATGCATTAAAATAACCTTCTCCATACAGCCATTGATCTGTATTTATTTGAAATTTTTAATGGCGTTAGGACTCTTCAATTGCAAAATCTCTGTAAAATTATGTGCCTTTTTCTATAGGATGCAAAAAAGCATTTTCTCAGCCTGTCACTAAAAGTGTCTCTTCCTTCCGTTCTTTACGTCCTAGCTACCGAAGAAGAGTAAGGCAAAATTTATCCGATTGAAGATTGATGACTATTAGATTTTTACTTGCACCTATAATATAGGGCAAGTATTGGATTCGTGCAAAAATTCGAAATCGAGATAACAATGAATTCTGACATTACGATGATAGAGAAGCTCGAAAAAGTGGGTCTGCCGATTCTGTCTGTCTGTCTGTCTGTCTGTGTGTATGTACGCTGGACTGCAGCCTAAACGGCTGGACCGATTTGCTTCAAACTTCATATCTGAGCTCTGTAGGGTCGCAATTCGAAGCGAAATCGGAATTTTTGTTCTAGCCCCGTTATTAACGGTACTTTACTTAAGGCCAATTTCACAAAAAGACGATTTTCTCGAAAACGGCTCTAACGATTTTGATTAAATTTCATATTCGAGTTAGTCTGGGCAAATGCTATAAGATGGCGTACCACGTTTTTGACTAAAAATACGTATAACGGTACTTTTCTTATTAACTGGTTATAGAAATATGGCCATTTCTCGGTTAATATTCAATGGATTTCCATCAAAATCAAATTAAATATTTAATAATATATGCCACTTAAACTTATACAAAATTATATATTTTGTTTTTTTTTTTTCAAAAATCTATTCTAATTTTTTTTTTAAATTCATTTCTAACTACCAGCATATATGTAGGTGCAAGTACGTACGCCCCAGTCGTGCACATTTTTTAGTAGTAAGTCGCAAATAAATTCTAAAAGATTTATTAAAAAAAAAAATTTTTTTTTTCAATCGCTTGATATGACTAACGAATAAAATTTTAATCATTAGTCATGATTGACATTTTTAATTGTAATCGGCACTCCCAATTAAAAAACGATTGTTTTGTATTTTTAAAGCTCCAAGTAAAATAAGTCTTGTACTTCCACTTTTTTCATTGAATTTTAGTCGCATGCCTAAGCTGTAAAATTTAAGTCGTATAAGATTTATTCGTTTCTGCGATTAAAAAATCCGAACATTTATATTCGTTTTTTTTTTAATCAAATATTTGTAGGGAGTAATTGATAAGACTGTGAGATTTCAGATGTGGGGATTTTCCCAATTTTGGGGAATTTATGATTGGATAAATGAACCAGAAATAGGTTCATTGTGATACCACGGATAATGGATCCTAATTCTCCAATACTCGAAGCGTAAGAGACTTTTAATGTCTATATTATTTAGATCTTCTAAGTTGTTATAGTAAGAAGCTCCTAAGTGAAGCAACCTTCTACGGGCGAGAGCTGGGCATACAAAAAGAAGATGAGGAATGGTTTCCTCCTTTTCATCATCCCTGCAGCTTATGCAAAAGTCGTTTGTGAAAAGGCCTAACCTTATTGCGTGTTGGCCTATTAGACCTGTTGAGAAAAATCAAAGTCTTAGAAAGTTTCAAGTCCAGCTTAGGAAAAATTTGTTTAGTCACTAGACATGTTGTACCAGCTGTGCACCTAAGATCTGTACTCTCGATTGCATCCAGTTTGTTTGCATGTAGCGATTGGTATACCTATGGTGCCCTTTTCTGGTAGCATCGGCCTTACAGGTTCCTGGAATATCTCTATGCCCCGACATCCAACACAGGTGACTATTGAACTGCTCTGCCATATCCGTAAGAAACGATCGGCAGTCGTGGGCTACTAGAAAAGATATAGAGATAGAGTCCAGTGATTTGGATATCACGGGTATCACGTTTTTCTTGAGCCACGATAAGACTTCTTTGATCGCTATAATATCCGCCGGGAACACGCTACAATGGTTTGGTAGACGGAATGAGAACTTAAG
This sequence comes from Chalcosyrphus nemorum, assembly GCA_949716465.1. Lineage (NCBI taxonomy): Eukaryota > Metazoa > Arthropoda > Insecta > Diptera > Syrphidae > Chalcosyrphus > Chalcosyrphus nemorum. The sequence continues at coordinate 70,518,270 of OX454333.1, forward strand.
CTTAAGGCTTTCTGGGAAGACACCGCCCCCACTCCATCCTTAGTCTTTGAACCGTCAGTATAGAAGTGTATTGCCTTATCTTCTGTGAAAACATTCTCACTCAAGTCTGATCTGGAGGGAATGGTGACGAAAAATTTCTTGTCAAAGTTTAGGTATGGGGTGGTGTAATCAGTATTTTCTGGGGAGGTTCTGTAATTGTTCAGAGAACAATACGTTTAAATACTTTGTAAGTAAAAAGCTTGTTTCACTGTTTTGATATGTAATAGTTCACTAACTTATGTAGGCTCCAACCAAAAGAGTGGAATTAAATGAATTCGAAAAGCATAACTTTCTACTGTTTCTGGTAAAATACTTGCCATTTTTTCTATGTTAATGGTAGGTCATCTGTTAGTTTATTTTTGAATTCTGTGATGTTGACACTTACAACTGAAATGCTGTGTTCAACAAAATGTTTTATGTCTTCTAGTTTTTGAGAAAATTTAAAATTACTAAAACTAGTTTTTTATCAGATTTTTGTTTTTTGGTATTTTTGTAATTTCGGGATGAGTTCTGTACTGTCAATGAAGAGTATTGAAGACATAGGGGCATGCCTGACGAAAATCACCTACCCCGAGCGGAGCAACGAAGTTTCGTGAGCGGGACCTGCCGCATGTGAAAAGAAAGTTAAGTCCCTTAATCCCCGCGAAGCAGGCCACTCGAGTACTGTAAATTATGAAAACTTACAAAAAATTTTACTGTTTATAGAACCTACTTCTGGTTTCACAAATTCTTTTGGTGGGATAACTTCGCAGATCTCTTATGTGAATATTTGAGATCACTGTACAATAAAAGCGTTCTTTTAAGTTTTTGGGGTATATTTGGAAAAACTGTACGCTACTGCTTCAGCAGTCATTTGGCCTGAAGCTGCCTCGAAGTGAAGCTAATTTTAACAGTGTTACAGTAAACCATAACTCTACACCTATGTACATAAGTATTACAAGCTAACACTAGACTGAAAACTGTCTTTCAATGAACACTTCTAATAAACTCAAGTTCAGAAATAATAGTTCACATAACTGCCTGCATTTGTTACCCAACTACTGGATATGCTTCAGTGCTACTAGTAGTGTGGCAATGACTGCAATGAGGTCTATTACGGGTACCGTACAACCGTAGTTATCTCCGACTTTCAGTAAATACTCGGAATCAGATGTCAAAATGCACTAGTTTGAAAACTCAAGATCACTTGAAAAAACTTTGGAGTGACTGTTGCATGGTTAAACTTCTGTCAGAACTCACTGTTGTATAACTGTTCGTAAATCCATGTTGTCGGCTTTAGAGGCGCACCAAACTAAATGATCAACCACTCAACCGGCTATAATCCACTACGTTTATACCCAGGTGCCAAAGCAGATGTTTATAGGTCGACTGCAAATGATATCAAATGGCCTAGACATAAACATATTATATGTACGCATGTATTTTGAATATGTAATGTACATATATTAAATACTCGCTCAATAAATAAGTAAATCATTTAATTGTGGTCAAAATTCTTTTATTTCATCTGAATGGAATCATTACTGCATAAAATAATATATTTCCATCACAATCACTTCATACTTTATATTTATAAATTTCCGGTATACATATATCCCAAGGGGAACCTTCTAATTAGTATTGGATTTTTGAAAGAAAAATGAGAGACCATTTTAATTCACTGTTTAACACTACATACTCTTGCACCTGACGGATACATTTATCGCCTCCGTAATTCTTCTTTATTTATGGTACTTGACGAAAAAAAATGAAATAAAATCCTGTAGGTACATATTCGTTTTTACTTGTTTCAAATGGTTCGAGTTCAGTATAGGCGTTATGCGTTTCATGAGTTTTTTTTTTTTTTCAAACGAAATTGAAAATTCCTCTTTGTCCCGATTTGTTTGCCCACGTCAAACATAAAATATTGATGTTTGACCATCGGATATTTGCTCGGTGATGCAGTCATGTGGATCTGATCCTGACTGATGAATTACTTTTGCGTTGGATTTATTTGAGTTTTAGCATTTTACTGTTAGAGAGTGTCGATGTAACTACCCTTAGCTGTCAATCGTATTCTAAATTTTAAATACATAACTCATAAAATAGCTCGAAAACATAGGTTTTTTTATAAAATAAAATTGTTCGAAATACCAATGCATTTGAGAGGGACGTCCACACGAAAGATGCAATTAAAAATCATTTTTGCAAACACATGATGGTAGACATACAGCTCTGATACTATCTGTCAACAGCTGTTGATGTTTCAAATACATAGGCCCTCTGCTCAAGGTTTGTAGTAACAAATGAGTATTGGAAAAGAAAACAATACGAAGTTAAGAAGCGTATAGTACAGCGTTCTTATAGTATACGTTCGAAGATCTACCGACACAACAATATCCACCTTCAACATCGCCCGATTTATGCTCTGATTATGCACTGATTCGTCCTAATGATGCATTTGAATGATAGCTACATATGTTTCTGTTACAGTCTCTAATTTCACTGCACTCGAAAATCTTGCCAAAATATATACTATATCTTTGAAGGTTAAGGCCTAACATATAGAACGGCAAACAGTTTTGACAATTTGCAGATTAACTTAAAATGTAGGAAGAATTTTCTTACATTCAAATACAGCCCACAACCTCAAAAAAAAAACATCAAAACGGCAATCAGAAACGTTTCACAACCTAGTCCCTCAGCAGGTTGTTGTATTCGTTTTTTGTCTTTACTGGCTTTTACTTGCTAGCAAGGTTCCAAAAAAACACGGTTAATGTTAATTTCAGTTGAATGCTGTTAGGGTCACTTTTCATGTATGTATGTATGGATGCACTTCTTGGCACATGAACACCTAAAGGTGGAGTTTTTTCTCCTCTTGATAATACTGAATGAAAACGGCTTCAATGTGACCACAATAATATGGTTTCCAAGAAACTGTCCTGCAGTCGAAAGTGAAAGATTCAACTTCGCACTAAAACTAGGTCTAACTAAGATAACTGGGCAGTAACAGCAAACGGCTGGTAGTGAACTCTTCAAAATCGGAGGTTTCACTAACGCCCGTATTATTCACATTTTACAAAACTAGTTTTATGTCAAAACTAGCTTTGTAGGGGTTTCGAGTTTTGACAAAATCGGTATTATTCACAGGAAATTTGTTCGTTAAAACTAGAAATCTTAAAACTAGCTTTGTACAAAACTCGAAATTCGTAAAACTAGAAAAAGCTAGCTTTGAAGGCGTCAAAACTAGTTTTAAGAACATTTCGTATTATTCACAAAAACAAAAACGCGAAAATAAGTTGACGAGGACAGTTTTATTAACTGATTGGTGAGAAGATATTCTTCAACGAAGAGGCTATACATATGTATATAATTTAGAAAGGGTAAAATAAAATAAAATTGCTATGACGTCGAATCTCGGTACCTAGAATGCATTTTAAGGATAGTTTACCACACTGGGTTCTTTTAAACTCCGCTTCGTGCATCCTTATATTAAATGAGTTTTTAAAGATCATTGTGGTGACGGTCTTCTGCAAAAAGGAATTGACCCTTTTCGCCAAGTTTGGCAGCTTTTTGTAGAGCCAGCTATAATTTTACATACATACTAACCAACTTAGGGAGGAAAATGTGAAATTCATTCCCAAACCGCGTATTAGGACTACTGAGGTGCCGAGATCCTGCAAACCAATAAGTCCATTGTTCTAAAAATAATGGATGGAGTCTCTGATGTACATATGTATACATTAAAGGCCGGCTAGATTTGTCTACTGCTCTGCGATCGGTCAGTGTACATATTGAAAGGTAAATTCACGATAGGTGCCCTTTCTTGTTTTGCCAAAAAGATAGAAACAGCACTCGGCTTCAAGGAAATAGAGCTATGTATGTTCCTTAAGCTCAAGGGGCTCATTTGATAGCACTATCTAAGCCTCTATAACAAGAGTCATTAGTAGCAAAGTTAGCAAATAGTGGGTCAACCAATATAAAAGGGCCACGCAGGAAAGTTTAACTAATACTTCCCCTAATAATACGAGTAATACTCCTCGTACTCTCTGCTCTTTACAAAAAGGTTTCAAATCAATACTGCTCCTATCCGCAATAAAAGCCCCGCGCTATTCTATTTCAGCCAGGTAAAATATCCGAGCGAGAAACGACTTAACTAAAATTTCCATATCAATTCCAACATCGAGGACTATACTATGCGATCATTTTTGTCTGACAAAAAATGGCTTTTACTACAACTTCTGTTGGTTGTACGTAAAAAAGTTGCTTCACATAATTTTTAGGAAATTTTTCAGGGATAAAAATGTCATAAAAAAAAACATTTATTAAGTAAAAATTTTGAGAAAAATGCATTTTAAGTAAAAAAATGGAACAACAAATTTTCATAATTTTGAGTTTAAGAAGCCATAACTTTTTTGTAGCTGCACAGCAAAGCAAAGCAAAGTATGCGCTACTAAATTGTCTTTTCAAAATGTACAAAACCTTTTTTGTACCTATAATAGTTTAGAAGTTATAGCGTTTAAAGTGGATACACCTCCAAATTAGAGGTCACCCACATTGGGGGGCTATAACTTGAAATGGGGTGAGAATAGACGCCCCCTGCTATACAATTTTTTGTTCGGCGGAACTCCAGGAATCTCTCCTTAAAGGATTATACCGCTTAACTGGGACACCCTGTATAGCTGCACTTATCGTTGAAGAAAATAGAACGTAAAACTAGCGGTCACAAAAATACATCAACCTCTCTGGTAAAACTTAATTGTTGTAACGATCGCGTCTTTTTTGTCATAATTAACGGTCTTGTGCGTTATCGGAGCGGCGACTTGCTATGCTGCATAATGATTATTGTAAAAGTTACAGTCACGGGCAAGAAATTGAACCTATTGTATGATCGTCCTACCTTATTTGTCAGAAGAATGAGAACTCTTTCATTTACTTGACAGTTACTTCTTCGCAGGCGATAGTATACATGAATTTGGGTCATTTCAAGTTCAGGCCGGGTAGCTCGCATTGCCCGCCAACAGGATTTCAAACTTTTCTTCGCAGAGTTTAGTCTTGAAAGAGGTCTGGCACATTATAGGGTATACAATACGTAGAAGCCCTAGGTTACACAAGGCAATACATGACATAAGAAAGTATAGGTAGCCCGATATCTGTATTGTGTATAGAGGGTCCTATTTGTGCTATGGTACCATGAGGATGCAGAACAAACATTGTTTTATTAAGTATCTCCTCATCGCTTTGCATTTCAACCAAATGCACCTACTGCATTAAATTAGACATACAAGAAATCCCACAAAGATTAGGATGCCACTTTGGCTGATACACTACATCTACGCTTTCGAGGGAATTTTTTTCTTAAATTCCTAAAAGTTACTACGAGAAGTATTCTCCTTAACAAATACTTAAAATTCCAAACCACTAAAAGCTCCTTCGTTGTATCCAAACCAAAATTTCCAATTCTATCTATCTAGTGGTGCATACTTTCTGCATATGATTGAAATTGTATCCACGTATGTATGTATATTACAATGCACTTTCCCTTAAACGTTTCCCTTTTGTTTTTAAACATTTTTTTGTCTACGGGTTGAATGATGTTAGACAAAACCTTGAGAGACAAACAAAGTAAGCAATCAAGGATTGGAATGAATTTCCACACAACAGCTGCATCCAGGATACTCCTCGTGAGTATAAATAAATACAAAATTTCTATGCAAATAGAAGGTTCCTCAATTCTGTACTTTTTTTCCCACTACCTCACTAGATATATTTCGAATTTTTTGTAAGGAAAAGTATAACAAATAAATTGCTTCCATTTAGTCGATGGTCTGGACACAAGTTTGAAGAACTAAGTATACACACACACCAAAGTTGGCGACAAAATACGTTTTTTTTTTTTTTACTTTTTAAATTTAAACAGATATCTACCTCGGAAGCACTTAATCTTGGACATTTTCCTTTTGGCCCGTGTTGCCGCCGTCGCTATCGGTCCCTTATCACTTTATTTATGTATTTATCTGTCGGGCGATTTGGGGGGAAGCGGGAGTTTGCACCGTATACTTACGTAAAGCTTTGTTGTTACGTGTTGAAGTAAAATCCATAAATAACGATGTACATACTTTTTAAAACCCTCGGGGTATGGGAAAGGGTAGGTACTTGTTTTCCGATGTAAAGAAGGTAAAGTTGAGACAAAGTTAGACAGGGAGACGACATTGATGAAGACATTTTGTTTTTAAGTGCTGTAATAGTAGGGGTTATTTTCCTAAAAAAAAAAAAAACAACAACAAAAAACAAACATTTATTCTGAAAGTATGTGTGGGCAAAAATATATACGTACGTAAGTTGATATGTTCTTAGGATTGGATTAAAATTGGGAATTTGAAAGTTTTTACAATCGAATCCTAATATCAACGGAATGTTCCCTTTAAGAAACCATAAGTCTTTAATTAATCACAGTCTATAGAAATTGGTTCATTTCTTCCATAAGTTGTTCAGGAGAAATAAGTCAAAAACCAAAGGACATGTGTACTTAGTCCAGATTTGTTCTTATGTGCTGGAGGCAATGGACTCTTTACGGATAGTCGCAGCCAAATATTACGAAGCTATGCGCAGCATGCCCATGCACGTTTACCTGCTAAGCCACCGTCAGCGAACCCTATCCTGTTGTCTCCTACGGTATCGTCGGTCAAGGCATTCCTTCGTAGAGACATCCTGTATTTATCTTAAGTTGTAATGCTCTCTTTCGCCTCTCGGTGTTTAGTCTTCTGCCGTGGCTTCCAATGATACAATCATACGCTGATACCATGAACCCTCTCAGTCTTTAAAGGATCACTGCATTCAAGGTCTCTCTTTCTATAGTGCTTCTATTTGGCTCATAGGTCATCTGAAATATTGGATTTGTGGAGATATTCTCAGAAGTAGTAATTTGTTTTCGAGATACTCCATCGTCGTTCGCTCTGATTGTGCTTCTCTCCTGATGGTCGCCATTGTGTATGGTCGATAGGCATTCTAGCCATTCACTCGATACCATTCTGCATGTGCAACAAATTCTAACTGAGCACCGAACTTATCCCCCTCATGTACATATGAGATTGCTGCCGTGCCAGTTCCCATATGGGGCTGGATACATAAAAGATCGACGTTTTACACAAAGCTTCAGCAGATTTGTATCGCTACTCCTAGTGCTACTTCTGAGTCTTTGTGTAAGATGTTGTTCGTGGACACAATGCTTTCTGTTAGTGGTCTGCCCTTACTCCACCTTGAAGGGTTGGATTCGAAACTTTTTTCCTTCAACAACTGGTTAGTTATCAATGTGAAAGACGCTATCCCTTCATAACATTGTACTCATAGATGCCACTCAGACGCTTCCCGAAGAGTCACAATTTTGGTTTGGAAAATACTCCAGTGTTAGTCTAAATGACTGGGCACTGGAGTAGCACCCACACCTTCTTTCGTTCTAGATCCATCAGTGTAAATCTCCAGTAAAGTCTAAGATCAGGTTTGAGTAGCCCTTGAACTTGAACTTCATTAGAAAGTTAAACTCGTTTGATTTCGAATAAGAACAAGAAAGTATCCCTATAAAAGCCCTAGTTTACATTCAAACGTCTGTTGGGAACATCAGACATCATCCCATCATAATAGTGATGGGAAAGAGAGAATCCATGGCCTTAGACACCGCGTCGAGTTCTTTAATTTCAACAGCCATTGGGATTGAAGCAATTGAAGCAAAATACATACCACCACATCAATTCTTACTGACAGGCAATAGAAGTGCAACCACATCGATCCCGATGTGATTCCCCATCACATTAGAAATTGTCTCCTAGATAAAATAAAAGTGGAACTTAAAATGCGATAACCATCATATGTATGTTACCTTATAATCGCCTTTGTTATGTATTCGCCAACAACGGCCATTTAAAATGTTCTTAACAATATTAAATTCGAAGCAGGGAGGGTTAAGAGACCCCTAAGTAAGTCAATAATTCAAGGACCAGGTTAGGGAGCAAAGACACATCGCTCAGAAACTCACCTAAAGAAGTTGCAAGCAGGTGTACCAATATGACTGCCTATAACAACATCAAGAAAAGAAAACTAAAAATTTTCTACAATGGACTCTTTATGGATACTCGCAGTCCGTGCTACGAAGTTATGCCCGACTCCATGCTCCAGCATGTTTACGTGCTAAACCACCGCCCCCCAAATCTGTCCTGTTGCCCCCTACGGTACCGCCGATCAAGGCATTCCTTTGTAGGGGCAGGTTTTGACATCATGTCTTCTTCGTTATGTTGCAGGGCTCTGTTCTTCTTCGGCTCTTTGTGCTTGGTTTTCCAGCCGTAGCTCCTGCATAACGCTTGCGATAATGTTGTCGGCGATTTCCCAAGCTTCTCTTCTTAAAAGCATGAAGCCTATTAGGCTCCTTGGGGTTACCGCATTCCCAATCTCTTTTTCTAGAGTGTTTCTCGCAGGCTCATACTTTTTGCACTCTACAAGGACGTGTTCCGCGTTTTGGACTTACCCTTCACATTGCCGGCAGAAAGGATCATCTTCTATGTTGTATTTGTGAAGGTATTGCCGAAAACTTCCATGTCCTGTTAGGAAATGAGTGAGGTAGAAGTTTACCTCCCCGTGTTTTCTTGTGGTCCACTCTTCGATATTTGGCAGCAGTTTGTAGGTCCACCGGCCATTTTCCGACGTGCTCCATCGTCGTTGCCATTCTACTTTTGCAGTCGCTCTGATAGTGCTTCTTTCCTCTAGGTCGATAGGCTTTCGCGCTGCTATTACATTAATTGCATCCCCCGATACTGTCCTATACGCGAAGCATATTCTGAGAGATGCTCTTCTGTGTACCGAATTTATCCCCCTCATGTATGAGTTTACAGCTGTAGCTGGTTCCCATATGGGGGCTGCATACAAGAAGATTAACTTGCTGACTTTCGCAAGTAGGCTTTGGTCCTCCAATATTGGGCATTAGCCTGGATATTGCTGCAACCACCTGACTAGCCTTCACGCTTGTATAGGCTGGATGTTCTCTAAAGTATAGCAGTACTCTCAGGTACTTTATGTACCTCTATTGTTAGGCGCTCAACTTTCTTGCGGCTGCTTATGAGGACGGGCTCTTTTTTTATGTTCTGCCAGTTCCAGGCCTGATGAACAAAGCCACGTTTCCTTAATTGTGTTATTGCAGTGTTGCGTCACTTCCTCTAGTGTTTTAGCCACAACCACCACTGCTATATCTACAGCGTAGCCGATTATATGTATTCCTCTTGGTATACGGATCCGTAGTACCCCATCATACATAACGTTCCACAAGGCTGGGCCCAACACTGATCCCTGTGGTACTCCTTATATAATTTTATATCTTTTAGGCCCTTCTTTTGTATCATAGTGGAGGGTCCTATCTTCAAAGTAGTCCGTTATTGTTCGACGCTTAACGCTCTCATAATGCAGTTCCATTTGGCAGAGTTGAAGGCATTCTTTACAAATACGGGAGGTGTGGTATCCCGGCATACATACCCGGCAGTTGACGACAAGGCGAAACGAATTGGTCTTGAAATGAATGAAGAGCTTAAGAGCCAGAACTTAATCTACTGGAATTAGTGTACAGAGACTCTACAAGTTCGGGCAACGAATCAGCCGGTGCTAACGTTAAATCATTTTCTCCTTGACTTGTTCGTAGGTTCATTTTAAATCTTTAACCCATTAGGACTAGATTCCCGGTATATTTTTCGATGACAACGCACTTCTTGGCACTGGTAACCTAGTACGTGGTGCGTACGTGCATACGTGCATTTAGTATACTCGTCTTACTCATTTATAAACAGTTTTTTCTTAAAAGTTAATTGTGATCACGTAACCATCACATAAGCATTTATACGGGAGTAAGGATAATAGCGAAAAAAAAACAAGTAACCTAATAAAATTCAATGCGTCTGCGATCTTTTCATGTTTATTAAATGCCTCTCTACTGTCTCATAGAATAATCTATTTAATCAACAAATTTCGTAACTTTATGCGGCTTTAGCGAGTAAATAAGAATTGAAAAAAAGCCCCGCCAAAAAGTTCTAACAACACTCACTCTAACCCTGTGCGAAACTGAGTCCCCCCTGGCAGCTCCATAATTTCAATTTTCTTCAATTTACTTCTTCAGTTTTTTTTTTTTTTTTTGTTCTTCTTCGTCCTCGTTGTTCTTATTTTTCTCTTCTGTAAATAATACAATTTGATGACATTTAACTTTTTCCTTAAAAACTAATAAATTATGTATGACCGTGCAATTAGGATTAAAGTCTGATCCTGAAAGAGGATCTAATAACGTGAAAACCTGACACAACACACAGAGTAGGTAGTTGGTTGGTTGGTTGGTTGGTTGGCATATCCAACAGTGGCAGTGCCAACAAAGTCCTTTGCAATCGAGACACTTTCACAAAAGTTACGCAAGGATGTTCTCAATACCGGCTGAACCGGGGATAGGGAAGAGCGAGAGAGAGCCTTGTAAAAGGCGTACCGGGTTAGGCATCAACGTAGCGTAACCGTTGAAAAGTTCTTCTTCCTTGTTGAGTTTGAAGTTCGTTTTTGATTCTTTTTATTTTCTTTAAAAAAAAAGAATGAGAATGTTAGCAGAAGAAAAAAAGAAAAGAAAAGAACTTCCACATCCTTCTTTGCTTATGTCCTTTTCTTGTTCTTATGGTTCTTCTGTCCCGAGGGGACCTCTCTAGAGTGTGTTCCGCTTGCATGTTTCTGATGAAATTCTTCCGCCGCAAAAACGTCTTTTTACAAAAACTTTTTCACCCGCCGCCGCAAGTTTTTCTTTGCTTCCTTTTTGCTTTTTGCTGTTGTATGCCCTGTTTTTCTTGTTTCTGTCCGCTTTTTCCTTTTTTTTTTGTTCTTCTCAACAATGTTCTCTTTGTTCGTACAGTTTATTACATTTTTTCTGGTCCAAGCGCGTATGGAACTCTTGTAACTTTTGTGTTAAAGTTTTCCCACTTTCGGCGGCGTATGGGAGGAAAAACGCAAACAAGCGGCAGCTTTGAATACTCCATTCGTGGTGTTAGCATGTGTGCGTGTAAGTGGGCGGGGGGCGTATTAGGTTTTTGTTTTGTTGAGCTTGTGGGATGTGAAACATAATGAAGTAAATTAACTAATAAGTAAGTGTTAGCAGAACAAATAAACAAACAGGACGACGACGACGAGGAGAACGAAGACCAAGTGACGAAGGAATAAGATTGTTTTATATGGTTGCATGAGCATGAGATGGTTTCTTGGTAAACTCTGGTGAAGTGCTCTTGTAGCTTTGGTGGTTTGCTCTGATTTCAAGGGGCCACAAGAAGTTATTTGGTATCAAGAATTAGGTCAGTGCATTAAAGCAATTAAGTTGGAGCCTATTTCTGAACAAAGGAATAAGTTTACAAGATAAGGGGGATAAGTTGCTCCCGGAAAAACGGAAGAAGGTCTTTCGCAAAAAATGCAACAGCAAGATATAGAAAAGAATTATCTTCCGTATCGATAGCCGAAATTAAGAGATAGAACAATATTTACTGGCATAGAGAGCGGAACCTGCATGGCGAATAATCGGGAAACTATTGACTGCCGAAATCATGGACTGGTCCAGCAGCGCAACAATCAAGTTTGTAATGTAGTGCTTGCTTTACCTTCTCGTGGTGGTGTCCAAGCAACTGCATATAAAAATACGCCATACAGACTGAACATATCAAAAGTAAGCGAGATAAGATGCGGGTGAGTACCAATCCCCAACGCGTAGCTCTGTACTCCTCTGGAAGATCGTCCGGAAACGTTCCGGAGTTGAACTGCTATCAACACCTACAGGACGTATGGCCAGATTCCGAAGGAGAATACGTAGAGTCACCATTTCACAGTGTTACGCTCCCACTGATGGTTCGTATGAGGAAGAAAAGGGGACTCTCTACAATCAGTTGGAAGCTGTTTAAAATGCAACACGGGGAAATGTCATTGTGATGGGGGACCTGAATGCCAACGTAGGCAGCGACAACGAGGAGCTCAAACATGTTATGAGACGGCACGGATTAGGCAACCGCAATAACAACGGTGAAAGATTTGTTGACTTCTGCAACGCAAATCGTCTTGTCATAGTTGGCACCATGTTTGAGCACAAGAATTGCCATAAAATCAGTTAGGGGTCAACTGACAGGCTAGCAACCTCCAACCAAATTAACTATTTTGCCATCAGTCGCCGTTTTAGAAGTAGTCTTCTAGACGTCCGAAACAGACGAGGGGCGGACATGGGGTTCGTACGAGATCACCATCTTATGATAGCTACATTCCACTTACGCACTACTGCCGTTCGAAGATCTAACAAGAATACAAGAATACTTAGGTTTAACGTAGACCGACTGAGAGTTCCCACAGTGCGCTAAGAACTAATGGACCATCTCCCACGTGGAGTGGAAACAATCAGCAGCTCATTGTCCGCCACCATCCAAGACCATTGGTGTGCTGTGAAAACTGATTTCACATCAGGTGCTAAAAGGGTTCTCGGTCGATCGCAGGGAAACCATAGGACGTGGCTTTCCGAGGATACCTGGAGAAGGATCAACGAACGAAAACAGCTAAAAACTCAAATTGCAGCAGGCAGGATCGAGCTAGAGTCCCTATATCGGATGAAGATGAGAGAAGTGCAGCGTAAGGTGAGACGTGACAAGCGCAATTACGTCAATGAGTTGGCTACGAAAGTAGATGAAGCAGCAGCGAGGTGTGACAGCAGAACCGCTTATAGATCCAGAGCTTATAGGTGGCTAAAGCTTTTCTCAACACCCATTGAAAGGCTTAGACAGTTCGTTGCTAATATCAGATGAGGATCAACTAAGCAGCAGCATTCTGCTTCGGTTCTAAACCAAGTATTTGCCAGCAATATGCACCCAAGTCAGACTGAAGTGTCCGCAAAAAGAAATTCCCGAATTCGCACCACAACCCCCAATAAGGAAGAGATAATTACCGCGATCAAAGCACTGAAAACGAGCAAGGTGGTAGGACTCGACGGCATACCAGATCAAAGAACACCTCTAGATCCTCCTGTGCCGACCACATCAACACCTTGCGGATCTTCATCAAGCTGTGTGTTGAGTATCGATCACCACTTCACCTGCTGTTCATCGATATTGAAAAGAAGTTTGATAGTGTCAATCGGGAATTTATTTGGCGTGCCTTGAGCAGGAGGGGATAAGTGGGGTTCGGCAAGGCTGCATACTTAAGCCAATTTTGTTTTTATTGGTGATTAGCGATATGCTGAATGCTGCCTTAGCAACAGGAAATTCGATGGACTCTTACATCTGAACTCAAGCACCTCGACTACGCCGATGATATTTGCCTTCTGTCTCACAGAATAATGGACCTTCACCAAATGACAGCAAATGTAGGGAGGGAAGCGGACGTCTTTGGGCTAAAAATTAACTCAGCAAAAACAAAAATGATCAGCCTAGGACCAAACTCATCAATCATATATGTATTGCTGGACAGTCGGTTGAGAGAGTAGAGAGTTTCCAATACCTTGGGAGTATTGTCTTAACCGATTGATGGCGGAACCGAACTGGATATAGCCAGCCGAATAGGCAAAGCAAAATCTGCATTTGGGATGCTATCCACAGTTTGGAGATGTAATGCAATTAGCTTAAACACCAAGGTACGACTGTTCTGTTCTATGTATATGGATGTGGTGCCTGGAGGATAACCGTCACTATCACGAGGAAGCTGCAAATGTTTGTCAATAGCTGTCTACGCTTCATCTTAAGGATATTCTTTCCAAACCGTATCTCTAACGAACAGCTTTATCAGAGAACGAGCCATGAATTGGTCACATTCTCCGAAAGGTAACAGTTCCATAGCTGACCAAGCGATGCAATAGAACCCGCTTACCCAGGATAGTCGGATACGCGGCAGTCCTAGGAGTACATGCCGCAGAACAGTAGAAAAGGAAGCACGGTAACTGGGAAAGAGTTGGAGAGAGCTGAGGCACATTTCCAGAAACTGCACACAATGGCGCGTAGGCGTTGTAGAAGCCCTATGACCCAGAAGGGAATACAGGACATAACTAAGTAAGTGTAACGAAGAGGAGAAAGTTTTTTAACCCAAAATCAGCACTTAGAGTTCCAAGGCCTACCTTCTCAAAACTGTGAAAATTTCTCTAGACCCTAGTAATTCTAAACAACTTATCTACTCTAACCTACAAACTATGTTTTTAAGCCAAATACTTCCACATATCTTTTCTACATTTTGCAACCCTAACACCTTTCGCCAGCTTCCAGAAACACAGCCTAACACAGAATATTATCCTCCTTTTGAAGACCCTCTCTCCACATATTTCACGTTTGTCCTCCTGTATTTTTAAGTCCTCATTAGTAACCATATCAGTCTCTCTACATAGTCTTCAATCTTTTGTCCTTCTTCTTTGAATTTATTAAGAACTTTGTGAAACTTTTTGTCTCAAGGTCAAGCGCTTTTCAAAACCGCTCTCCCAGAAATGTAATCAAACGCCTTAAATTTTTAATTTCATTCCCTTCCTCCGCTCGTCCGACCACAAGCCTAAATGGTTTCGCTATTCTTTCAAAGAACAAAAAACAAGATACAAATCCCGATTAACTTCATAGAAGTTTATACTTCGTTAAGTTTCAAAAGGAAACCAAACTCATCTATAATATTGTATCTTTTGCTAACCGAAAAGTTTGGATACTCCTTACAAACCTCAAAATAAAAAGGGATTAAAACTAACCTTCTCTCACGATAATCCCTTACATACATGCGGATATTGATGCGGATACCTAGTAAAAATCCCCAAAAAATAAAACTTCAACCTTTCAATGAGTATATCGATGTTCTCCTACAGCTAATAAGGGTTGCAGGTGCTGAAAACACCATCCACCTCACCCCCTTTTTTTTTTTGGACAGATAACGCAAAAGGGTATCCTTCTCTTCTTCTCCTATCAATACTGATTAAATTCCAGTTCAAGAACATCATCGTGTTAAAGAAGAACAAGAATATGTTGATCCTAGGGGTGGTGAAAGGAAGGATGAATGAAGGGGAGAAAAAAAAAAAACACTACAACATTGTATCTGCAGCGTGTCGATAGGATAGGTTATTTGAGAAGTTACACGTTTTATCAGAACGCCCTCGAACGCCCTACGCATCTCTAAGCTCTTTCCTACTGTCAGTGTCAGTGTACATAGAGCCGGTTCTTTGTCGATAAAACGGATTTTCCTTCTTCAAAATTACTTTTCGTTCATCCTTTTATTTATGACCTTGCCTTCGGTATATAAAGATAGAGGTACAAGCCTCATCCTCTCCTCCAGCTCCTCCTTACATACATACATATGTATGTATATAGAAGAATATTATCCTCTAGAAATCAAATTATTCATTACTCAACTTAATTCGCAGTCCCTGTTGGAAGTGGATGATCGGACGGATGGATGGATGGCTAGATGGATGGATGAATGGATGAATGATGACTGCCCAAGGACCCAAGGCACACACTAATAAACGAGCCAAGAAAACAAAAAAAAAAAAACATCGACCATCGACCATCTAACATTTCATTACGTTCAGCATTTCATGCGGGTCATTGCTTCGAATCTGATATCTGCGCCAAGCAGGACACATTTAGAGGGTTGGTAGTTGTTGGGTTGGCAGTAGTCACCTACTATATGTGCGTGCGGACGGGAGACCATACCACACCGTTTTATCAAATTTTTAGTTAACTAATTACAAGGATACACGTTTATTAGGCTCAATAACATCCGGTTTGTATGTATTTCCATGTATTCTGTAAATAACACATAAAACGCTTCATATATCCTGTTTTTGGTATGATGATGGCGGCAAACAACAACCAAAACAAAAAATCTGTCTACAAGGCAAAGCTGAGAGGTTGTCGTGCGGAGGGTGTATAGTCCGTCCGAAATATGGGTCTTCCTTGACGACTTTTGTTCTTGAATCGTGATTAATTTTTTTTTTTTTTGTTTCTTGTACTTCCCCTTCTTTCGTTTTTCGGCCTACTCCCTGTTGGAACATGAAAGCTTTTAATTAGTCCTTCTGTTGTTTAACGATCACATTGCCTAAGTCGTATAATGAAAGTGGAACGGTTTTAATTAATTAGGCAACTCTTCCTTGCCTTCTTTTAGTTCCTCTGAAACATATATATATGTATATAAACTTGTGTGAATTTGCGTGTGTGTTGTCCTGCATGTAATGGGCGGTGTGTTACAGATGCCTTGTACCAGATAATCAAGGTCGATTCAGTGTATTGTAGTGGTGGTTGGTCGTTTGTGTCCAAAAGGAATTGGGAAAGAGTTGGGTAATTAAAGTGTAACCTTGTTTTTGATGCAGAAATTAATATTTAGCCTTTAGGGTGAAGTACATACACATAATATTCATGGAAACAACAAGGACCTTTTGTTTTCTTCAATTTAACTTTGACTTTAGTTTTTGATGGGCTTGAGCAAAACTAATGGCATAAGGACAGGCTATTAAACAATAGTGATGTTTTGAATTAAATATACGAGAGACTGTTTTAAAGTTCGTAACAAACACGCGTGTGATAAAACGTACATAATTTAGCATTTATATTATAAGTAGATGTAGCGGATAGTTTTAGCTTGACCACCTCTTTATATTATGTAGAGGGTGGCTTTTAAAATCCTTGCAAAGAATAGATAAAATTCGTAATGAGGAGTATTTTAATTGCAAGTTTATGGCAACATCTACTGGTAAAGGTAAACGTGGTGAAGAGACAGATTCTACACGAACCGTTGTTGACTATATATCCCGAATCTAAGGAGGAAAACTTAAAAAAAAAACCATAAGCCCAGAGGTGTTACTACTGTGACTATGGATGTGTGAACTCCAGATACATAAGGGGTTGGCTCCATTTCTATATAAGTTTCTGACACTGGCAGGTTCTGTATTCCCTATCCTTACGTCTTCTAATTCACGGAAAGGAGTCCTATTACAACAGACTGTGTTTAGTTTCCTACGCTACCCAAAACGAAGATATAGTAAGAGTAGTGAGTGATTTGGTGGACAACGATATCCTCACCTCATCGGCAAACATCGTCGCTTACCATAATGCAACGGCGAAAGGCTTGTAGGTGGACGCAGTTGAGGATAGCTGCAGCACATTGCTAGAGATGTTACACGACCTGCACGCGTAGGTACAGTAGAGGCCACTAGATGCACAAGGGGAAACCAGGTATAAGGCTTAACTTTAAACGCATCCACCCCGATGGATATTGGTCTTACAGAAGACCGCTCCATTGATCTTTCCTTGATGCAGTTCCACAGCCGAAGGCTGATCCTTAGTTCTGATTCAGATGTCCTGCAAAGTTGATGGACATCAACTTCTTATATTTGTGGTAGCCTAAGACTACCATCATGGTAGAGAGAAGTGAGTTTTGTCTTCATCCCCAGAGCAGGTAGAAGTTCGCATGCCAACTCAAAGGATCCCTGACTCTTAAGTCTATCTTCCTTCCTCCTCAATACCTTGGAGAGATTAAAAGGTGTTTATCTTCGCGAAAGCATAGACACTCCTTCCAAAATCTTCTGCACGGATTTAGTGCAAACTGCTCTACATCTGTACGCACTCTTGAACTCTCACTCAGACTTAAAGAGTCATGGTTACCTTTCTGGACATTGAGCGAGCTTTTAACAATATCACACCAGAGGTATCTAATCGCCAAGACACTAACACATTTGAGTACTAATCGAGCAGCTTCTGAGAAGTAGGATCGTTTACACAGACTAGTCAGATGCCAGTGCGGTATAGGTGAGGTATAGGTGCCAAATAGGGCTTAAAACCTCAAACTACACTTTTTGTACGCATGTGTCAGGGATTGGACCCAACTGCATTAAATAAAGTTCTCCACCTCAACCTACTGGGAAAGACATAGAGAGCCGCTAGCATTTGTATCCATGGTAATCTAAGAACTAATTTCTCAGGAATCGTTTATCTCAAAATCGTGAAAGATCGTAATGAATTAACGTTTGTCCCTCATAGAGATGTACCTTTGTTGGGTGCCAGGCCACAAGCAGATTCTAGGTATTTGTAAAGCTAAAAATCGGACTAACCTATAAGTCTTTAGGGATGAAGTCAATTTAAGTATGCCCTGCTTGCTTTTGTTAACTTCTGTTAAAACCAGATGCTATTTGATGACGTGTCACATCTCTGGGCAGCTCTAGTCCAAACTGGATCAGACATGCACCCGGGAATTGATCCTTCTAAAGCAACCAGTCCTTAACATTCTTATTGGGGTTCTCACGGACTCCGATACACTTTAACGCTAGACGTTTGGACACTTTAAATGATTTTTACAGAAGGTGCAAGGATGAAAGCATTCCTCATCTTCACTCTGTACATGCCCTGCTCTGAATTATAGTCGAAGAACCTTCCTTAATCTACTTTCCTCGATGATCTAATAGACCTGTCCTCGCATCAAACGCATCTGGAACATCGTTAAATGTTTTGGAAAGCACCATCATTGATGTACTATACTGTGGTTAACATCAAATAGAGTTAACCCTCTATTCATTGATTGTATTGGTAGTCGGTTTGTTTGTTTTGTAGTTTCATGGACCCCCGTGCTCTAAGTGTGTTCGTATCGACCCTGAAAAGAGCACCATAGTCATTTTCACCAATAAGAACAAAAGGGATAGATTAAAACCACCTACAGTCTTTGGTGAATCCCGATCATACTACTCTAGATGAAAAACTTTTTTGGAATTCTCATCTATCAGAAGGCATAGACAAAGCCAGGATTGCAATATGGACCAACAATCGTCTTATTGGCAGAAACTGGGGTCTAAATCCTAAAATGAACAAGTGTAACAATCTATTCCAAGCCGAAATTTTCGTTATAGAACTATGCATCATATATGTAAACAGATCGATAAACAACAAGAATATTTGTATCCAATCAGACAGTAAAGTGGTTCTATTAGCAATTAAAACTTAAAATAACAACGAAACAGCAACTGAAACAGCTAACCAGCACAAACAGAGCTCATCTCATTTGGATACTTGGTCTCAGAAATTATAAAGGAAAGCTAAACTCTTTATGCCAAACTCCTTTCATAAGAAAACGAAACAACTCTTTTAACTCAACAGGAGTCACATTCGCATTACCACAGCTTTGACCAGAGGACACTATCATGTCAGTCTCTCACAGAGCTTTATATTGTATAGACGTGCTTAGACTGCTTAGAATTTTCAACCGTGTGCGAAATATTCCGTGAGTTGATTCTTAAAAATCGGTGTGGTGGAAAGGAAGTGCGTGTGGGTCAGGGAGTTGATGACCCGGTTCGGCGCGTAAAGTTGGTTTTCCTACCAGAAGAATAAAATATAAAATATAATCAAAAACAAAAAAAAACAAAAAAAAACAATTTATATATATTTTCATTGACATTTGGAGCGAGGCAAAAAAAAAAAAAAAAAAAACAAAACAAAAATTATTAAATTTTAAAACAAAGTGATGAGTAAGGAACGGCCCGCGCTCCCAATAGCAGGAGTAGCGGCCGAAATAAATCCTGAAGCAGGTGTTGAGGTGGTACCGTTACCACCAGTACTTGTAACTTCTTCAGTTACTACTAATGAGGCTAAGAGGAAAAAAAAGCTCAAGCCTACCCCTAACCTGAAGCGTCCCACGCTGGCAAGGTCCGTTAAAAAGCGTTCAGCAGTGAAGGGTGAAATGTCTGCAATGGACACATCAACAGCTGAAGAGACAGACGGCGGGGAAGGACGACGATTGGAAGCAAACAACTGCTTTGCCGTCCTTGCCCAATCAGAATCGGAAGACGAAGATGAAGAAGAGCTGGAGAGCCTGACTGCCAATATCAGGGAACTGCAAAAACAAGTGTTGGCCATAAAGGCCAAACAAATGGCTAGAAGGGAAAATGAGCGTAAGACAGTGCTCCAGGTCTCCCAAGTACCAACGCAACAAAAACCACAATCGTTGCAAAAAGTTCTACAGCTGCAGCAACAGCAGCTTAAACAGATCCCGCAGTTCAATGAGCAACTGAAGCCAAAGCAGCAGCTGAAAATTAACCAACAAAAAGTACAACAGCAGCAAAACAAACCTCAACAGCAACATCAACAGCAGCAACAGCAAGAGCAGCAACAGCAGCAACAGAAATCACAGATACAGCAGACGGAACAACGTCAGCAAAATACGATGCCAGCCAAGATGCGAGTTCCACCAATTAATGTCTTTAAAATGGAACTGCAAGACACAATTCAACTATGTAAGTCGGCCATAGGCAACCATTTTACAATTAAGAGACACAATGAAACGAAACACTCCATACAATGCAACACAATAGACCATTATCATCAAATTAAAAAGTTATTAAGGGATTCGACGACGGAGTTCTTCACTTTCACTCCAAAGGGAGAAAAGCGCCAAACTATGCTGCTCAAAGGGATGGATCCGTTTACTGAGCCGGAGGAGCTTCTTAAGACGCTTCAAGAAGTTGAGTATGAAGGTCTTACGTTCGTGGGAGTTAAACCTTTCACCACAGTGAGGGCCAAAAGGGAGAATAAGAAGCTACCGTTCTTCCTCGTCCAACTGTCTCCCAACAGCAATCTGGAGGGCCTAAAACGTATTCGTGTTTTAGACCACCAGGTTGTAACATGGGACAAAATAAGGCGCAGCGAGGGCATTATTCAATGCGTTCGCTGCCAAAGGTTCGGGCACGGCGCGTCGAACTGCGATATGCAGCCTCGATGCGTTAAGTGCGCAATGTTCCACAGAACTGAGGACTGTATTCTGGGTAAGGAGGAAGTGGCAAAGAGCCAGCTCTCATGCGTACTCTGCAGGAATTCGGGGCACACTGCTAACTATCGGGGTTGTCCTGAATTCCAAAAGATCAGAACAGAAAATGTAGTTCGAAAACAGAGGAACGTAGTAAAAATTCCACACGGTTCGCTCCAAACACCAGCCGTGTCTCCCCATATTACCTACGCCCAAATGGCGTCAGGTAGGGCGAGCACGGTACAGAAGGTACCTTTACAGGCCCCAGTGCCTAAAGCTGCTGAAGCTCAGGGCGACTTGTTGACCATCTTGCTTCAAATCCAGGGGCAGATGGGACAGCTCCAGCGCCAAATACAAGAGCAGGCGAACCGTGTGGACAAGATCTACGCGCTTCTGCCGAACTCAGCGCAACTTCATTCGTAATGGGTACGGCCACGAATGGGGAATTCTTGAAGATCCTTGCGGTGAATGTAAACTCATTGATTAGGATCGAGCGTAAGGAATCGCTCTTTAAGTTGCTCGACGACCAAAGCCCTGATGTGTGTCTGGTTAGCGAAACTAAGCTAACCCAGAAACGCAAGTTACGGCACAGCAAATATAATATCGAAAGAAGAGACCGACCCAACTCCACTCGTGGAGGCGGTGTTGCGATCCTCATTCGAAAAGAACTAAGGTATAAGGCCGTGTACAGTGGTGAAGTGCGTAGGTTCCGGGAGCTAGAAGCGTGTATTGTGTGCATCCCTCTCCGTAGTGGAAAGAAGATGTTCGTGGTCGCACTTTATGCTCCTGATGTTCCTCAGTCTACATTATTCATGTCCGAGCTCGAGACATTGTTTCGATGCCTAAGGCTGGAATTGGGGGAGAATTATTTCCTCATGGCCGGAGATTTGAACGCCAAACATAGAGATTGGGGAAATCAAACGCCAAATACTAGGGGGAACTCACTACTCAATTGGTGGGGTCAACACAATGTCGAGTTTCGGCTCGATTTGAAAGCTACAGATAGTCCATCGTTTCCTAGAAGCGGCTCCTATCTGGATCTACTCCTGTTCGACGAACGGTTACAACTGACCGACGTGAACCGACAAACGATAAACTGTTTACGCACGTTCGTGTATGACAGTGACCATTGCGGACTTATTGCCGAAATAACTATTCCCAACGAAATCGCGGAATTGGAAGAGTTTGTCCAAACGTATTCCTACAACTATAGTAAGACTCGTTGGCCTCGCTTTTCCCGAGACTTAACAAGAGCACTCTCCTCGAATTCGCTCGACCCACCGTCCAATAGGAATCTGTCAAATGAGGAGATTGACAGCTACCTCAAACAAATGGACGATACAATTAAACAAACGATGGACAGTACTATACCTCGGTATCGACCAACTGACAACGTTTACCGCAACGCAACAATCGACGCACTGCACGTACAAAAAAGTAGACTACTGACAAGATTAAAAAACTTGCATAGGCAGTTTACTGACAGACAGAACTCGGAGGTTAGGACTCTGAAGTCGTTGATAAAGAATCTCCAAGTATTAATTAGGGCAAATTACAGGCTGTCGGCTAATTTGCACTGGGGTAATAAGATTCGGGCTATCAAGTCTGATAACCCGAGTATGTTCCCCCAGATTAATAAAATATTTCGGAGGAACGATGTCAACGAACTTCCGTGTCTGAAGATTCCTCGAACTACTCACAATGAACAGTTACTTACAGCAGCAGGAATAGATCCAAGGGACGCCATCGATGATGACGACTTTTTCATGATTGAAGATCCGCAGCAGAAGGTAGAGGCTATAGGAACTATTTTCGAGGACGTGTATACGGTAAATGCTTGCATTCGCCCTAACCACGACTTGGAAAATAGAGTCCTTGCGCACAACTTCCGCCTTCGATATGATTTGCAGCATTGGCAAGCAGAGAATTCTGGCTTCACCAGGTTCAATGATGACAATGTTGCAAACAATGTCATTGCCATTGAAGGGATTCATCCCCCTTACATATCGAAGGTAGAACTTCAAGCGATCTTCGAATCACTGAGAAAGAAGAAATCAGTGGGAATCGATGGAATATCGAACATTGTGCTTCGACATCTTCCTCTAGTAGCGGTAGACATTTACGCCACCCTGTTCAACAATGCACTGAATAATGCCCATTATCCAGAGCATTGGAAAACAGCGGTGGTTCAGCCGATCCCAAAAAGGGGAAAAGACAGTTCCAATCCGGCAAATCTCCGGTCCATAAGTCTCCTTCCGAATATCAGCAAGGTATTCGAGAAAGTGCTACATAGAGCAATGATAATGTGGGTTGAGGACAATAAAATTGTTCCGGATAACCAATTCGGTTTTAAGGCGGGGCATGATACAATTCATGCCGCGTCTAAACTCGTGTCGGATATCCAATGGAACAAAAGTAAGAAACAATGCACGGGTGCCTGCCTGGTTGACTTGGAGAAGGCCTTTGATACCGTATGGTTGGAAGGGCTCTTTTACAAGTTAAGTAGGTTGGGCATAAGTAAACCACTACTGTACATGTGGCTTAATATGCTCACTGGTAGAAGGTTCGTTGTGAAAAATGGCAGCGTAACTTCCACTGGGACGTTCGAAATTAAAAATGGTCTGCAACAGGGGGCGGTTAATTCGCCGATCCTATTCAATATTTACACGGCTGATCTGATAGGATCTCTTCCAGACGTGATAGCGTATGCGGACGATTTGATCGCGTACAGATCAGGACCTAAGATTGACGTCATTGCAACACTCTTGCAGCGTGACTTCGATAAGATTCAGCGATATTGCGATGACTGGAAGTTGAAGATCAACTTCCAGAAGTCTGAGACCATTCTTTTCAGAACGCCGTTGTCTGGGGCCTCTTGGGATACCAGGAAGAATTGGCGAAAGTTCTCTATTGTTGGAGAGCACGGACGTCCACTTGCATGTCAAAATGTAGTCAGATACCTGGGGATTTGGCTAGACCAATATCTATATTTTAATAAACATGTAGATATTGCTCTAACCAGAGCCCGAGGCGCTTTCGCTCTTACAAAGAGACTGTTTTATAGCAGACAACTCGATGCAAGGGTGAAGGTAATCTGCTACATGGCCCTTATTCGGCCCATGATCGCATATGGATGTCCTGTGTGGTTCAACATAGGGGCAAGCAGGATGGAAAGGATTCGGGTGTTTGAGAGGGCCTGCCTTCGGACTTGCCTTCATTTGTACAGAACACCAGAGTCTCAGTACATAAAATTCTATTCCAACGAGATCCTTTACAACAAAGCGAGTCTGATAAGAGTGGACAATTTCTTAATCAAGATGACTCGAAGGCACATTGCAAGAGCAATGACCTCGATGAATAACCTGATCTCCGGGGCTTTTTACCCCAATAATATGTACCATGAGAGAGTGCGCCTTAGCGGCTTTGTCCCCCCAGAAGCTTTTCTCTATTACGATCAGGCAGGTTTGATTCAGGATAGAGCGGCGGTTCCGATACTCTTCCATGTAGCCCGAAAAACTGTGGATAGGCGGCTCAACTACGAGCGAGACATCATACCAAGCGCTATAGAGCGACTCCGGTTTAGTCGGTCGGTTTCGGAGCGCGATATTAAAGACGTTGAACGGCAGCACCAACAATTCTGGTGGCTTATTGAGCGAACTCCCTCGTCGATTCACTTAGATCCGGGGTAGGTTGAACACGCAAAACTGGCGTTTGTATATATCTTTATATGCCTGTGGTTGGCTTACATAGCTTTTTTTTTTTTTTGTAAGTAGGTCGGATAAGTTTAAAAATGTATATATATATAAAAAAAAAAAAAAAAAAAAATTGCCAGTTGGCATTAAAAAAAAAAAAAAAAAAAAAAAAAAAAGCCCGTTGGCACCAAAAAAAATTACAAAATATAAAAAGCCCGTTGGCAACAAAAATAAGGTAGTTTAACATTATTTTAAGGTAGTATGTAAGCTTTTATATATATAGTTTTAATTAAAAAAACAAGTCCGTTCACTAAGTTTTTATAATAAACTCTTTTTCTTAGTCATATTTGTTATTACAATAAAATAATCTCTATAATTAAGTCGAAAGACATAGATTAAGAATTAAGTTTAGCTTAGAGCGCCCGCATAGGACCAGTAAGTTAGAATAAGTTACTCAAGTTATTTAAGCTAGTTTTAAGTGTTTTTGCCTAGCATAAGTGTTATTTGTTTGTTCAATAAAAACCTTTAAAATTGAAAAAAAAAGGACACTATCATGTTAAAAAAAAAAAAAAAAACATCTCATGGTAGATAGACAATTTATACTGAATGTAGAATGAAGACGAAGAATCAGTAGAACACATACTATTTCACTATGACTGCTTGAGCCATCGTTATTTAAGTAAATTCTACCTGGAAACAGAAGAAATATCTTCCAGCTTACTCAGAGACATTGTTGGTTTCGTCATCAATCCTGAAGAAATCACAATAGACCCATAGTGGCCGCAGTGATAAGTGGTCCAGTTCAATAGATCTACTAGTTTTTAAGACTTTTTACTATCTACTATCTTCCTATAAAAATCTACTAGCTTTTTACCTTATCTAAATTTCATTAAATATTGAATATGCAATTCCAGTGCATACATGCATAGGAAGTTTTCTTGTGAACATTTTGAATTATTTGGAACCACTTAAATATATGGGTTTATTATCGGTCCGTTCCACTCCATTTTCCATATGTTTCGTTGCTTTAAAATGTCAAATGTATGACAGTCATTTCTGACTGATGACAACTTGCGTGTTACGAAGACCTTACTATAAATGTGTCGTGATGGTTCCTTATTTCCTTTTGACCAACATATTTTTTTTAGATAATGGTTCCATTAACAACAGTAAGCTGAACACACAGCATCTACAAAATGGCCAGGGTGCTGTCAATCATCCCTTTCAATTTTGCTGAAACGTCAAAATATTAATACATTTTTGAATGGTTTTAAACTTGGGGGAGCGAAACTGTAAAACGACAGTCTAATCTAGTACGTCTATAGTTATTAGTGGTTAGTTTCTTGATTTGCTTCCTTTTGTTTGAATCTTCTAGGTTTTGCTATAATATGCTATGCGACTAGTGTCAACACTGGTCCAGTTACCACCATTATCCACTCACTGATAGGTATGAGTGCATATTATTGAATTCATATTCCAATCGAACAATTGTGCCCCAGGATAACAATCGCCTTTAAAATTCTAAATAGATACATAAATACTTTGAC
Organism: Chalcosyrphus nemorum; assembly: GCA_949716465.1. Classification (NCBI taxonomy): domain Eukaryota; kingdom Metazoa; phylum Arthropoda; class Insecta; order Diptera; family Syrphidae; genus Chalcosyrphus; species Chalcosyrphus nemorum. The sequence continues at coordinate 70,544,296 of OX454333.1, forward strand.
GTCGTAAAAATTTGCACACGCCGCCCGCGCCGCCAGACAAGAATCTGTACAAAAGGCTTCATTCTGTCTACAATACTTAATTGGCAGCTTAAAGCCCTGAATGAGTATATTCACTGTTAAAATTGAACGGTCCTTCTAAGTTAATATTATGCATTTGAATTTATATAAAAAAAAACAAGGGAAAAAACAGCCCAATCACCCTAGATGGATGCTCTGGATGGATATTACAGAATTACATGAGCAGCAGTAAATATATAAAATACCAGAAGGACACTTTTATAGGCCATAAAAAGATTTTTGTCCGTTGCCATCAAATCCGTTTGCTTTGCTTTGCTTTTTTTTCTACTTCTTCTGGTTGGTGCTGGCATTCCTCTGCCATTATCCTTGCTTTATTTTTTTTAAACATAAAATATGGCAGTGCAATTCCCTCCTTTTTTGCTTTGCTTTGCAGCCAACTCACCCCCTCAACACCAACCCCTTGGATAATCGAAATAAATAAGATAAGAGACGCGTTTTTTTTTCTTCCTTTCTGTGTGTTTGTTTTTTTTTTTTATAAATCGCAAGGATAATAAAAAATATAACGAAATTATAAGAAAGGGAATTCCATTGTATTGTACTTCGGTGCAAAGGTGACGATGATAAAAATTACATTTTTGTTTGCGGTAGTAAAAGAACACGCGAAGAATTAGTGCGTATTTTGGTGGGATCCTTGGAGATTTATTCTACTCTCGCCTTGGTCCTTAGACCAAGAGAAGTGAATTAAAAAATGGAAAAAAATAAAGAACGTTCTGATAGAGAACTTTTTTTCCTTGTTTTTGTTGGTACCGTCATTCCTCTTGTGAATGAAATGCTTTAAAAAGTCAACCGCCTAAGGCTGCCAGGGGCAGCTTTCTTCACATGAATTCATGGCGCTTTCACCCGGAAGGATTTTCTCGCGAGGATGATAAAAAAAAACGAAATAAGTAACGGAGATGGAAAAGGCCATTTGTCACAGCCGATGTGATAATTTGGTAACAGAGTTGCGGGTAGGGTTTTTTCTCCGCGGTTGTTGTTGCTGTTATCTTTGTGAATTTTTTTTAATTTCGGAGGAAAAAAAAAGTCGGGAAGAATCTGTGTGTTTTTATGGGAAAGTCGAAATGAGAAACTGGGGATTTTCTTTTAATGGTAACAAGGGGGATTACCAACAAATGGGGGCATGTTTATTAGAATGCGCATAAGAAGACAGTGGGTCTTAGTGGATTGTTTTCATTTCGCTAGAAGGGAATTCATGTTTGTCATCTCCTTAGGCAGGGTCATAATAGAATCTATGTAACAGTTACTAATTTAGACAGCGGATTAATGTTTCTACATCTTTAAACCGGACGGCTGATACATCAAGTATGACATATTAATTTTTTTTCATTTAAATTTAAAAGCTTTACTGAATTAGTGGGCTCACGGCCCTACTACCGCTGTTTGGAGATGTGAAGACCACGTTTTTTGACATTCGCGACAGCTTGAACTTTGTATCATCATCTTAAACACGTGGGCTCTTTGCTAATGCTTTCACCATTCGATTAAAATGACTCATGACTTTTCGAACTAAGTTCATATGCTGGTACAGTTCATAAATTTCCGCCCTCCTCGCATGTGAGACATAAAATCCGCCGAAATATGTTTCGCCGGCAATGTTCACTCTGATTTATTAGTTATCGTCCAGAACTCAGTGTGATAGAGCACATGATGAGCGTTTTCTAGATCAGTTAAAAGTCTGCAACCCCAGGAACCTCAATAAACCAAAGAAGCAGGTTTGCTAGGGTTATGCTTCGACGACCAAAAAATTAAATGGACTCATTGAGATGAAAGGATTACGAAGAATCTATTAATTACAACACATTAGGTTAGGTTAGGTTAGGTGGGTGACCTGTGACCAGAAGGTCACTGCTCACTTAGACCCACAGTTCGGGTCCATTGTGCTCAATCATTTAACCCTGGGAACGCTGTAAGAAGGTCCGCTGTTAGAACCACCCAGATAGTAATATAAATCTCAGGAGGTCCACCAGCTCAACATTGCCTAAGTCTTCCAAACCCGAGAACTGCCAAGAGTTCTTTTTCTTCTAACAGATAGGGCAGGACAGTCACACAGCAGGTGATGAATAGATTCGATTTCTTCTTCGTCTCTGCAGCTTCTACAATAGTCATTATGCAGCACACCGAGTCTCTCTGCGTGAAGGCCAATGACACAATGCCGCCAGAAACGACCCGTGCGTTATGATGACTGAGTTTAACTAGAGTTGATGATCTCTTCTTGCTAAAGGCCGGCCATAGAGCTCTAGCCGTTACGCATGTATTCAGATGAATATAGCGTCTGTTTACACGATCGATGGCTTCATCTTCTACTTTTTTTCTTTAAAGAACTGACTGGAGCTGCTACAAAGGGAAGGGCCCGCGATATGTGCAGCGTCGACCCTTTCCCAGGAAGCTCATCTGCCTTCTCGTTTCCTTCGATATCCATATGCCCTGGTACCCAACTGAGGGTCACCGTATTGCCTCTGGATATCTCGTTTAAAAGTGATTTGCAAGTCCTCACCAGCCTCGACCGAATCATAGCAGAGTCCAGAGCCTTAATGGCTGCCTGGCTGTCTATACAGACAGTTATCGTTTTTCCAACGATATTACTCTCGCGAATAATTTCAGCAGCCTGTGTAATGGCAGTGACGTCAGTTGAAAGACGCTGCAGTCGTCGTTTATTCTAAAGGAGCGGTTTATTCGCAGAGCTTTACAATAAACTCCTACTCCTGTACCACCGTCCATCTTAGAACCGTCGGTATAGAATGCCAACCTCCAATTCTTCCAGTAACTTCTATCAGGAATCCTTGCATTGAATCTCCTTTCGAATAGGTTCTCATGTAATTTGATAAAATACAACACCTTTCTTTATCAATTATAATGTTTAGTATGTGGAAACTGTGACTTCACCACATTACTCCGCTGCTAGTGAAACCCCTGGGTTTCCGTATAAAAAATGTACCTTTCTCGTTGAAGGATGCATTGATCGGTTTAAGTTCTGCCATCTTTTTTCGGAACTCCTTGATGAATTCAGTCTGGTTTGGAGTCCCTGTCTTTCAATAAAAACTCCTCCTGACAGTCGCAAGGTTGTCCCCAGAAGAAGCTCTGCCTCTGATGCCTTTATATCTGGTTTCAGAGAACATCGGAAACCAAGTAAAACCTGTGGCCAATCCATTTTCTTGTGGCACAATATCGTCGTTTGTAGTGTGCGATGAAGACGCTCCACCTTCCTGTTCGCTTGAAGATGGTACGGGGTGGTTTTGAAATGCGTTATACTTCGAACTTTGGAGAGTTCCAAACCTTGCTGTCCATCCGCTTATCAGGTGTCTTGCAACCGTTTCTGCACAAACATATGTATGTCTTCCATCAGTATAACCTCTGGCTATTGTGTGAATCTTTAAACCATGAATGGGGCCTATGATGTCTACATGTACATACATACATATATGCGAGAAGCGTCAGGTGTTGAAATTGATGCAAATGGTAACTTATTGTGTTCTCTCACAAATTTAACGCAGTTCTGGTGAATCCCTAGCCAAACGTAAGGCAGCTCTTCTTCTTTTTCTTGCTCTCGTGCCTTAAGCAAAGCTCTCTTTGCCCTATGGAGCACCTTCTCGAATGCCTTATCAACCAGGGATTTGCCGGACTAAAACTGTCCTTTTGCCTTTGGGATCGGCTAAACCACAGGTGTTTTCTAATGGGCCTTATTCAGCCCATTCAGGGTGGCGTACTACTAAAAGAAGATGTGTAAATACAGTTTGACATCAATTCTCACTGATTTCTTCTTTCTCAAGGATTCGAAAATCGTTTGAAGTTCGACCTTCGATATGAAAGTGAACCCCTTCACTGGCAATAACACCGTTTGCAGCATTTTCATTATTAAACCCTGTGGTGCCAGTATTCTCTGACTGTCAATGCTTTACTATGTTATTTAAAGGTAAAGCACTGCGTTATAGCAGCCAAATTCTATCTTTAAATTCTGAAAGTCACAAAATACACCAGTTTCACTTCAATTTCCTTTTAATACAAACGATAACTTTCATAACCCTCCTTTTGGTGTCGCCAAAAGCCGCAAAATTTTACCAATTAACCCGAATGTTAAGAACAAAAGATACAAACACATGTATACAACGAACCAACAACCTGATTCACTGATTTAGAGGTTCGATAACATTTCACCTCAAAATGTCAATGAATTTATGTCCTGACGTTTCAAAACTTTATATTATTTAAGATGGCTTTTAGTATCATCCACAGAACGGTGTCTTCTGGCTCAAGAGCAATGCATAATTTACTTTGAAATGAGCTTTTTATACACTCCACCACCTGGTTCATAAACATTATCGGTAGTAAAGATTAAGGAGCACACTGATGGTAATAGCTGTTGGTATATTCTTATGTACCTACCTATTCCCCCGCGGATATACATATAGTTCATCCCGAATAATACGAATAGCGATGCAGGTGGATGGTCAATGGTCCTCATTGTCTGTTGTTCTTCTTCCCTATACCGTATATTGTCTTCTTTTCACTATCCATGAGATGCAATTTCCTTTTTACGAGTGTCGATCATTAAATATTCATGGATCCAGAAATGCGCGCCATCACTGGAAAAAGGTTTAATGAACATGCAGGAGGGGAAGAATGTACGATACTGCAGGTCGTAAGAGCGCGAAATAATAAAGATAGACAAAAGCAAAAGGCAAAAAACAAAAAATGAAGCATTCTTTGGCAATATTACAATGTCTGCATTTATTTACAGTCATCAATCTTTTTTTGACTTGAAATACATTCGGAAAATGGAAATACTGGAGATGTACCTATTGAGGAACCTGCTCAAAAAATAGGCTATCAAAAGGCTTCCTCCAAGATAAACGAAACCAGTATCGAAGCTGTTATATTGAATGAAATTTAAATCCAAAGCTTTCGATCGCAAGTGTGGTGCTCCATTGTGCCGCACCACATAGTCTACCCAATAGATGGCCGTATCCAGAGGTTCCTTTGGTTGATCTCGAAAGCGTTCAGAAACTATCTTAGCCCTCGTTTTGTACTGTGGGTCATTAAGCAATTCCAGAATGGCTGCCTTCAATTTTTCCTCATCAAGATCTGAATATGACAGTTTCAAGGCATATCCTCCCGCTGTAGCTCTTGCCATATTTATAAATTGATCACAAAACATTGGAATTCCCAGCAGGGGCTTACCATGGTACACAGCTTCAGAAGTCCCTAGCAATCCGCCGTGTGTTATAAATAACTTCACATTTGGATGAGCTAGAATTTCATTCTGTGGGAACCAATCACTTATAAGGACATTGTCACTTTTCCCGGGTAAACTTGAATTCTCATACTTCCACAGAACCCTCTGATTAAGAGTCTTAAAGGTATTCAAAAGAGCCTGGAGTTTGTCCTTTCGTAAGGATTTGCTTATCCAATTAGTACCCAATGAAAAGTAGATAGCTCCATGCGTTGCATCATCAAGGAATTTTTTTATTTCCTCCGGAAGAGGTTTCAACTGCCGCTCAATATGTAGCCCTCCAACTTCTATCATGTTATGTAATAGCGGCTCGGGATTACCAATGGAAACATGTTGATTAAGCAGAATGAGGGACACATTATTCAGAGCCTCGTGTAAGCTAACTCGTGCAGTAGGAAAGTATTTCTTATAGATTTTGGCCTGATAGGGCCTCCAAAGGAAGTAATAGCCCACTTGTTGGATTGTAAGTGCTGCCAAATTCAAAACTCTTTGTGGAAAGCTCATGTGGTGAGTAAAACTAAGAAACGCGTTCGGAACATATGACGCTGGTGTTGGCGATCCACTAAGCGCTGAGACCCACATACTGTTTCCCATTGGAGAGATACCAATTACGGGTGCATTGAAATGTTGCCCAAAACCAAAAAGGGCATCTGATATAAAAATCTCACATATTACCAAATCGAAGGTTTTATTTGAATTTTGAAGGAGATTCTGTATGACTGGTTGCTTGAGAACAATCTCGGAGAGTGTACGACCGGCCAATAGCATTTCTGTGAAACTTTTAATGATATTTTGATCACCTATTCGCTGAAGGTCTTCATGAAAATCTGAAATGTGAAAACAGATTATTTTAAATATTTGTTTCAAGAAAATTTATTAAGATTATTCTATCTAGGTACATGTATAAAAATGAATCTCTATTTCCATTGTTCCAGGTATCGCACGTGAAGGTGGAATTATGTTTTGTTGTGTTTGTTATTGTCAGGTGATGGCTTTATGGAAAATGTAGATTGGTCACAGATCCATAGCTAACCAAGCGATGCAATGGAACCACCCGCTTACCCAGGATGGCAGGACACGCAGCGGTCCTAGGAGTACGTGACGCAGAACAGTGAAGAAGGGAGCACGGCAACTGGGAAAGAGTTGGGGAGAGCTGAGGCAGATTTCCAGAAATCGCACGCGATGGCGCGTACGCGTTGTAGAGGCCCTAGGACCCACAAGGGGATACAGGACATAAGTAAGTAAGTAAGTTTCTAGAAAAATCAGGAAAAATAACAAAACGTGGCGTTACGTACGCAACAGTTGTACTAGGTCGACGTCGTTTGACAGTTGATCGCACGGGCTCTTTTTTGTGATCTACCCACGCGCGTATTTGGTTCTGGCATTAAATTCCGATTCGTGAAAATTTTCGATCTCGATATTTTGATAAATTTTGATATTATCTTTATAGAGGAGTGGAAAAAGTCGAGTCTAGCAATTCTGTCTGTCTGTCAGCGAGGCTATAGCCTAAACAGGTGAACGGATTCTGTTCAAACTTTGTATCTGAGGTCTGTGGGGAAATCCCTGGAGGCGAAAGTGAAATTTTTATTTTAGCTTTTATATTAACGGTACTTTGCTTAAGGCCAATCATTTTGTTGGAAAATAGTTCCAACGATTTTAACAAAATTGCTAAAAACAGCACTTCACTTAAATTTTTTTTCCGCACTGAGACTTTGATTTTCTTGCAGCCGATCCTTAGGTCTTGATGAGATTTCTGGAGTTGTTGGATATTGGCGACGTAGCAGATGGTACAATAGGTGTCGCCACAACATATTTGCGTCCATATTATGACATGTTTGACAGTAAGTCCAAAGATGATCTTGAGCATAGACAAATCTAAATTAGATCGACAACTTCGGTTCGTTTGACACATTCGCTCCCCCAAGCTAAAATCCGCTTGATTTTGTCATTGTATTCTGACAGTCAAGCAAAATAAAAAGGGAACTCACTAATTACAAAATCCGGCGATTTTTTTGACATCTATGGCCGCAGCCATTTTGTACATACAATTTGTTTTTGTTAATGGAATAACAACCGGGAAAAAAATGTTTGCTCAAAAGGACTGAAAGAGATAACCCGACAAAATAATAGTTAGGTCTTGGTCACACGCTACTTGACATTTATTCACAAACATGGTAATTAAGCTCCTCCTATTTTCAGCACTAAGGGGGCAGGGGAAGTACGAGTTGACTGTCTAATTTAGGTTTGTCTATGATCTTGAGGATGAACTGATATGCATTTGACGCATTAAGCGTACTACATGAAATGATTGAAAATGGAAATAATTGTCTAAAAGGTTTCAACAGTTTGCGACGGATCCGAATCGAGCAATGCCTTCAATTCAGCTTATTTGAATGATTTTGGCCTTCTTTCACGCGGTTAGTCCTTAACATCGAATTCTCCGTCTTTAAAGGAGCGGAACCAATCACGGCACATTATTTTACTTAATGAAGAAAATCAAAACTTCCCGCAAGGACGATTATTTGGCACGAAAGCATATGACGACAAACTAAAATCACTAATGTGTCAAAATAGTTTGTTAAGCATATCGCGGGTTCTTGAGTGGTTCATGACGTTTTGAATATGTCAAAATCGATAAGCACTTGCTTTTGAAGCTATCTTTTGACAAACAGCGAGAGCTTTATTGTGCCCCTAGTAAAATTGTTGCTACGTACATACACTACCCGAACAAGAAAAGGCAAAGAGGCAATTTATAAGTGGTTTGTTTGAGCGGCGAAAAGGAGCATGGAATATATGTTTCAATTTGAGAAAAATTTCACGAAGGATCCATTTTGAAAAACAGAGGTAGTATAAGCCTCATAACCAACCAGAGACTCACTCTTACCAAATCATCCAAGCACAAGTACACAAATACTCTTTTTTTTTCAAAACAAACCCAACCTACCCTTAAAACTTTCCACAACATCTGGAACTGCAAGTTCTTCGAAATTCTTAATCTCTTCGTTGAGAGGGAATGCTGTTATAACCGTCACTTCATTTCCCCTAGCGGCAAGCCTTTTCATTAAAACCGAACCGAATATATAGTGTGATCGCGATGAACAGGGGAAAACGCCTAAAATTTTGTACCCGTCAATTCCAAAATGGAAAAGACAACATAAAATAAACACCACTGTGAAAATTGTCTTCCCCATGCTATCGTTGTTTCTGATTCAAACGCCCGGGACTACTGAATTCGTATCAGAATCCAAACTCAGATTTATCACGCAATATAAAACACAAACAATTATGGAATCTGTTTTAATTTTTTTAAGCAATTCAAATGCAATAAACAAACTGACACTCGATCTCATTTGGTTGTTCTTTATTAAAATAAAATAAAATAATATAATTTTATATTGATGTACACATGTAGTAGCAGCTCCTATGAGGTCATATGAATAGGTTTTATAGGCCATTGTCACTTGTCAACTGAATGCGCATGGCATTTATTCAAATTCAAAGCAGCTTAAGCTAGAATTCATTGTTTATACATAATTATGCACCAATGTAAAATGTACTTTGCATTTATGTTCACCAAATCTGAATAGAAAATGACACTAATGTGAATGTGGCTATGTTTCAATGCAAACTAAGTGCACTGCTGAATCTAAAGTGCCTGCACGCATGGAGTAAATACAGCCTTAGGCAAAAGTATGACAAAAAGTTAAATTAAACAAAAGTTACCATATATAAATAATAAATAATAATATTAGAGATAATTAATATTTTGTTGCACAGTGTTTCGGTATTTTTGACTGTAGCAAGTTTTTTGGGCATAGTGCTAACTGTTCCGTCGGACCCGAATAAAATCACATCAACCGGACAGCCGAAATAACACTCCAAACTTCCTGTAACACATGTCTAAATACTTCTTTTGATCAAATCTTGGTTTCCTGGATCCTACGCTTAGGAATATGCCATAGAAGTTCAATAGGGCTCATATTCGAAGATTAGGGAGGCCAGTTAGGTAGGTGTGTGTTATTACCCTCAAATCACTTCACGAATTTGGCTGAAATGTGGCAGAGAGCATCGTCTTGTTGGAATTTGAGATAGGTGTCCCTAAAAATGTTCTTGGAGAAACATACTTGAAGCACATCTTTCAACACATCTATGCTCTTTCAAGTCCCTCCCACCATCATTCACATGTATTACACATCGCTGGCAGCCATGCATCCCCAGTTATCATACTGCCACACTTATCGATACCACGCGTTCTGAGTCGTACTTTTTACTGATCATTCGTCTCTTAAAAGTAACGCCAGGGTTGCCAAGTATCTAAAAAAAATCTTAAAAAATTGGTATTTAAAAAAATAAATTCATTTAGAGAACATCAAAATTAGTTAAAATTTCTAATGCCTAAATTAAAAGCGATACATAGATAAAACGTATCTACATCAAAGTTAGATTCATCTAACCATAGTATATTTCACCCAAGTGTGCCTTTTTGTTTTTTTGCCGGGAGCCACAGCTTCTTCTTTGCTTAGAAAGCAAATTAGTCACGCGTCTATCAATTTCAAGTAGTGATCGCACACTGATCATACATACATCCGGTACACCGGAAAAAATGCATAAACTAGTTATTGCCCCATTACGGTGAATTGGTGACCTTTCTTAGAAAATGAAAGTTGTTCACAATCTCATATAATGGTGCCATAAAGAAGAAAGAATTTGGCAGCAAAATGAAAAAGGAAAGGGTGCCTCGTACTTTTGGCCAAGGCTATACATACGCGAATCACGTCCTTGTAGAGGGCAAAGAGTATGAGACTACGAGAAACACTCTAGACCGAGAGGTTTGGAAATGCGGTAACCACAAATAGCCTAATAGGCTTCATGCTATCAAGAAGAGAAGCTTTGGAAATCGCCGACAGCATTATTGCAAGCATTATGCAGGAGCTACGACGGGAAAATGAAACATCAAAAGCCGAAAAAAAAAAAACCCTACAACATAACGAAGAAGACACGACGTCAAAACCTGCCCTACGAATGACTTGAACGGCGGTACCATAGTGGGCAACAGGACAGGTTTGGGGGGCGGTGGTTTAGCATGTAAAGTCATTTTTGACAGCTCTTTGAAGTTTGTGGACATTATCATCATCAATTATCGCGTAAGCGTAAGGTGGACGAAGTTGCAAAAAATGTCCGATATTTTCTTTGACCGAAGTATGCCCCCTAAGCTGAAGGGAAAGGGCTCCTAGCTCTACGTCCGGCGATCACATACAGTTCACAGTGTTGTACAATATATAAAACACATGAGGGCAAATTAACTTAAAGATTCAAGAAAAAATAATGTATATTAGGCCATAAGCAGTCCATAGAGGGCCTAGGCCTAGCTTCTCACAACTGTACGTATTGTGCGTGGTATACATTTCTGTACGTACAGAAGGGACCTACAGTTTTATGCCATACCCGAAGGGCAGGGGGTTTTTGAGAAGCTTTCTCATGACAGTAAATACTCTTGGATGTTTGTCAGACGCTCGCAAGAATTCGAACTTGGAACGCCTTGCGCAGTAGTCCAACGCACTAACCACTGAGCCACGGCACCAATCAAGAAAACCTTTTGTAAAAGAACTCATCACAAGCAAGACAGAGGCGAAATGGAGACGACAAAACAAACCGAGTGGCTTCGAGAAGTGCAACAAGAAGGCTCACTTGCCTTCTTAGCCCATAGAAACACAGATTTGCTGGAGTGATTCTTCGTTTGAACTCCCCACTAATGTGATTCGCGGAAGTCACCATAGAGCCTAGGTAGGCAAAGTCCTTTACTACCTCGAAATTGTTTCTAAACGTCTTTTTTGCATGCAATATATATTTCGTCTTGCTTTCATTTACCGCTAAACCTATCCTTGCTACCTCGATTTTAATGCTCGCAAATGCCCCACCGCCGCGCGCCGGCTCGCTGAGTTCGTCGACGTAAGCGAGTAGTTGTGCAGACTTGACTCCGGCGTTGACTTATGAGTTTCGTACAATTCTCTCAAGTACTATGTTAAAGAGATCGCATGATCTTAGGTATTCACATAATACGGCAGACAGGTTTTAACATGCAGTTGGCGCAGTTCAGAGGGCCTTCTTTCTTCAGGATCGAGCAAGCGACGCTGAGGTTCCATTCATCGGGTATACTTAAGCCCGACTAGAAAGCTGGTGCATGCTCCTTACAGCTCATCCTCTCCTGCTTTGAAAAGTTTGGCGGCAAGGCCGTCGACTTCAGCAGCTTTGTTTTATTTCAGTTTAGGTATCGATGTCCTCACTTCATTCTGATCGGGTTGAGAGGAATCTTGACTAAAATCGCCACTGCAGAATGGTTCATTCTACCTGACAGCGGAACATTGGTCATCATCGCCGTTTAACAGTCTGCAGTCTTCCATACCTCAGCACCGCTGCGATTCTACTATTATTGGTCCATATTCGTCCCTACAGGATTCTGTTGTGGCTTTGAAAACCTGGCATGTATTCTTTACCTTTTGGTAGAATTTTTGAACATCAATTCTGCAGTAAGGTCATTCAATCTCCTCGATCGAGCACATTTCATGCTCCTTTTTCTTTTTTCTGAGAAGTCGATGTTCCTCTTTTATCAGCTGCTCGTAGAGCTCGCGATTAGCTCTAGTCCTTCTATGCAGCGCCGCTTTATATGCTGTTTTGTACTAAAATTACCTAGGATAATTTTAACGTCATAACTATGGCATTGCTCATATGTCTAGTGCAAGACCTGGTAGAGGTCATCCTTCGCATCGTCCATCTTCTTGAGAAGCGTGTTCGCATATTAGGCTAATGTTGGTGAATTTAGCGTTATAGTCTTATAGTCATTAGGCACTCGTTCATATGCCTGAAACTCAAGACTTCTTCCCTAAGTCTGTGGGTGCTGTGGCTCAGTGGTTAATGTGTTGGACTACAGCGCAAGGGGTTCCAAGTTCGAATCCAGGAAAATACCGTCAAAGTTTTTTCACGGCCCCACTTTTTGCGACCGTCTGACAAACATCCAAGAGCATTTACTGTCATGAGAAAGCTTCTCAAAACCCCCTGCCCTTCGTATACGGCATAAAAATGTAGGTCCCTTCTGTACGTACAGAAATGTATACCACGCACAATACGTACAGTTGTAAGAAGCTAGGTCTAGGCCCTCTTTGGGTTGCTTACGGCCTAATATTTCTTTATTTTTCTTCCCTAAGTCTACCTCCAATAACGAATCCGCATCCGAATAGACACTGTCCTTGTTGTCACAGTCTTTCATCTTTCTTTTGCCCGGCCCATTCCATCGTACCTCTTGGATTCCGGTAATGTCTGCTTTATAGCTTTCTCGAGGGAGGTTTGTAGAGCGACTTAACATTCCACGTGCAGACACGAAGATCGTTGTCCTTTTAACGTTTGCTTGGGTCGTCAACAGTAAAATCATCCATATCAGAGGTTGTTGGTCGCTTCGCAACTACTAGGTAAGTTAACCCTAAGGCCCAACCCACAAACTGGAGGACCAGATTCTTGTTTTGCAACCCCTAGGACAAGGAGGAAGATACACCGATGCCTGTAGGCCACTTCGGGGGTGCGAGCGCTCCCGTGGCCCATTGAGCGCTTATCCACCACCATCTCTTTTTCAATACCCTAACTGAGTACTGAAAAACCTTACCGACCTCAGCACCAAATATGTCATAGTAGCTATAGAAAGGTATCCACTAGTCTATAGGCGCCACGGTTGATTCAATCATGTGAATTCATCCGCCACACATTCTTCTTCTCAGGGGTGGTTGCCAGACCTCTCACACGCACATTTCTGCCGTTTAGGTCAACAGAGGTGCCTCGCTCGACATAATGTATTTGCGTTGCAGTTAACCCAGCTGTGCTTACGCAGTTCTGAGTGTTAAACTACACATAAAACGTCATCCAGCTTACGCTCATCACCGGGCTCCACGAGGAGTTTATGATGCGGTTTTGCCCATGTGTTTATTGTGATATATAGTGTGAAATTGCACTTTTTAAAGTGCCGTCAGTTAAAGGCTAATTAAAAATTTTTATTTAACCTAGAATTGTAACCTACAAATTGATATTCTTTTTTAACAATACGAACTCAAAACTCAAACACTTAATAGACAATAAAACTTTTACCTCCGGTCTCTCCAATATGCAGTTTACTATAAATTTTGTCACAAGCTACTGTAATGTTTATTCTATATAACCCATAGGTGAGTTTGTAGTTCAAAGACTAATGGGCTCTTAATGTGAATTCAGTTGGCTTGTGTTGTTCTTGAAAAAAAGAACTGACTTTTTTTAATTATAAAGACAATAAAAACGTAATGATACTGTTTTTGTGTTTGTAAAATTAAATTAACCAAAATATGTCTTTTTTCTATTATTTACCAAAACAAACAAAAATTGTAGAGAAGAAGCTCATATAGAACCAGAACGTATTGACTCACGGCTATATGTACTCAAGTCGAGATGTTAACTTGAAAATTCTATAATGAATGCATACTATGCTTGAGAGGTCGCTTTGGAAAAGATGGTCCAACTTCAAGCATTATACCGACTAGAGCTCATACTCGGAGAATAATGCATTTAACTAGGATAGACGTCGCACACATTACCCGTCATGCCTTATTTTAAGCCCAATTTGTTTTTTATCTGATGTCTAAGTGGGCAAACGTCGCCTTCATATGTAGTCGAGTTGTTTAATGTAAAAGGCCATCAATGCTGCATGGAGTACATCGATGATAACCACAAAGAACAATTGCGGTCACAGTATGCACCTCCCCCATATGTTGCGTTCATAATAACAATGAGTTTTCCTGGAATGCTTCTCTTGCAAAAAGTCAAATATATAGCATACAATTCAAGCTATCGAAGTAAACAGTACGGAGATATTTTTTCTAGGTAGCGCCATGGATGTGTTATCTTCATAGGCACACGTAACCCGAGTTCAACACGAATGCCCGTTTCGCAAACCCGAACGCCTACGTAAACACTCTCCCAGAACTCTATCCACAAGCCTTTTGATCCCGTCATGTGGTTTACGCGATTTTCTGGACTTGGCAGGCTTCATCTAACATCTGCAAAGCGTCTGCAGTAGAACTACATGCTCCGCGTTTTCCTTCTCATTTGGCCACTTTGGACACTGGGGCGAACTATGGTGTCCAAATCTATGAAGGTGTAGAGTTCCACCTCTCTCTCTTCATCCATGTGTCTATGGTAAGAATGAGCTTGTGGGTCCATTTGTCTTTGGTAGGGTTATACCACCTGGTTTGCCACAGCGTTGCCGAGATTTCCCTTTCTTCTTGCCAGTTCGAGGGTAGGTTAAGGTACACCCTTTGCATCATTTTATCCGCGAGAATGTCGATTGGGACCATTCTGGCTAATATATAAATATTTCGGAAGCCGCTGATTACTCTGATTGCGCAGAGCCTGATAGATTTCTCCTGCATTACATACTGGTAGATTACAGCATTTCCTTTACAACTGTAATGGCATCTTCCGTGGCGGACTTCACTTCCTGGACATGCTTGGCTACTGTGACCACGGCGATATTATCGGCAAAGCCAAGCACTTCGACTCCCTCAGGCAGCGATAGTCGCAGAACTCCGTTATTTATAATGTTTCATAGGAGAGGTCCAAGAACTCATCCTTGCGGAACTCCTGTGAAAACGTTAAAGTAGGTATTTAACGCCATGATCAGTGTAATATCTTAGCTTCCTGTTGCTGAAGTAGTCTGTGACTATCCTTAGCAGGTAATGTGGTGTATCCTGATAAATGACCAGTATGCCAAGTTGAACGCGTTTTTAACGTCGAGCGTTACTTCTGCGCAATATCTGTATCTACTACCGCCTCAATATCGACAACATCGACGGTAGAACGCGATTTCCGAAAGCCGTAATGGTGGACAGAAAGGGCACCATTTTCCTCCGCCAGTGCAGCAGCCTGCCTACCTATTGATACGTTCCACGATCTTTCCGAGTGGAACAAGCAGGCATATTGGTGTAGCGGGGCTCTATTAGGGTGTCAATGTGATCGATTGAGCCTGCTTGTTTGACGCCTAGAGCCAACCCCAGATAGTCGCCCTCCAGCTTCTACGATTCATATACAATTTTTCCATCTTGGTTTTTGTGCATATACATTTAGATAACCAAACTTTAATTTCAAATACGAAAGAAATAAGGTACATATAGCGAAATGTATCAATCCTTTGTAGTTTCAATAGAATGACTTAAAACAAACTTTAGCATGAAGGCAACAATTTTTCGCCATTAATTCTCAAAAAATAAAAAAAACTTTCTATCGGTAAATCGAATTCCATTTCAATTCGAATTGTACTGCACACGAGAACAACAGCTCTTGGTTTTCATTACACGCCATGGATTCATCATCATCCCCTCCTTCATCAATTACTTACCAGCTAACATCCTTTCCGGTCCGACTTCCACTTTTTTTTTATGAATGATTGCAGCTGTTTCTCATTTTAACTTTGATAGGTTGATAGTTCGAGAGTAATTTCAACTGATACATTGTAATCTGTAGATGGAAAAAAAAAGTTACGTATACGCCACCGAGTCCAAGTTCAATTTATTGTTTTTCTGTCTCAATTCGTTTGATATACATAGAACTATGTGCAATGTAGCACACAAAGAACATTTTTTATCCTTCCATTTTAGTTTGTATAGAGAATGAAAACACTAAGAATGAGAGAACGAAAACGAAAACGAAGGACATACACAGTTTGAAGAGAACTCCATTTCCCGCAAGGATAACAAGCAATTTCGGTTACAAGAATGCACATTCTTCGTTTGTAATTACCCGAAAAATAAATTTAAAAGTACCTCGGGCCTCATTCTCTTGCCCCCTTTTCAAGAGCGCGCAAATTCCTCCTCCTGTTATACTAGCTTGTTCGTCTTTCATGCTTTATGTTCGGTTCGTTGTTGATGTGCTTTTAGGTTTTCAGCGTGCCAAAAATGACATCAAAGAATTTTACTGTTGAAGGAATTGGCTGGCACAAGGACCATGGACGCAAGGAGTAGTAAACGAACGACAGCTAACTAGTTCCGCGGCTTTCTGCATTGTTTGAGTTGTTCATTTGATTATTTAGTATCTGTGAGTAATGAACATTTCGCAAGATGACAGAATACAATGGTTGTGTTGAAGGAATGCACCTTTGGATGTCTGAGTTGAGAGTTGATGTTGATGTGAGCTCGAGTAATTGCTATGAGAATTTTCCTACAAATTCTTAACGAGTTTGCTTTAATATTTTTGACGAACAATAAAAACTGATTAGAATACTAAATATTTGTGATCATGTTTTTAGCATTATCCTAAGAACTGGCATATTAAAAAAGAAATCCCAAACACATTTTAGGAAACAAAGAGGAGGAATAAAAATTCTTGGGCCAAACCCATAGAATACGTCGTTCCGTTGAACGTTGACATTCAAGTTGTCGTATTGCCGGATAGGACAGTCTCATAAAATCTGTCACATCAATCAGCTGATTATCAAAGGCGATGACGGTTTGTCTACATTCTCCCTATGCTTTTACCAATTTTAATTGCTTATTGGTGAAATCTTTTTCAGACCAGTAACACTAACTTCACCGATAACTTGCCTAGGTTAGGTTAGGTAGATGGGTGCCTTGTCACCAGAAGGTCACTGCTCACTTAGACCCACAATTCGAGTCCATTTTGCCCAATCATTTAACCCTGGGAACGCCGTAATAAGGTCCGCTGTTAGAACCACCCAGTAGTAATATAAATCTCAGGATTTATATGCATTTTTTCACATTTTCATCGGTGCTACCACGCTTCCTAAATATAGAAACTTCTCAACTTTTTTGACTTCCTATCCGGTATTGTTAAGTTGAGCACTGAAGTAGCGCTTTTGCTTTGGCTGTGTTCATTTTGAGCCGCATTTTGCTTGTCTCAGGTCATTAATCCGATGTTAGCGTAGACACACATCGTCAGCGTAGTCCAAGTGCTTGAGATGAGATGTCATAGTCCAACGAATTTCATAGTTTCATTCCGTCAATGCTGCAAGGAAAACCATCAAAAATAAAACAGCGGTGACAGTATACATCCTTGACGTACTCCACTTTGGACCTCAAATTTGTCTGACACCTTACCATTGTACAAGACGTAACACTGACCGTCCTCATACGTAGTCTTGGTAAAAGCTATGAGTTTTTCTGAAATACCTCTCCTGCGCAAGGCCAACCTAAGAGCATATCTATCCAAGCTGTTGAAAGTCTTCTCGAAGTCAATAAACAGCAGATGCACTAACACCTGATCTAAACTTCTAAAAAGACATTTTGTTTGTTTTTCTTAATTTTTCTACCTATACTTATATCACCTACAACACTTCACCTCTCATTGCCCTTAAAACTCTACAGTCATAAATACGTAAGACACAAGACACAACTTCCATTTATCTTCCTCCAACTTTTCGTAGACCAAATAGTTAAATTCTCAATTAGATACTTATATCCTTAATCCTGTCTAGAGGAGAGTGTTTTGTATTTGAAAAATTGCAAAACGTCTGAAAAGTCTAGTCATTGTTCGGATAAGTATTTCTTCCCATCGACGGAGTCCTTTTTTTTACCTGGCCCGTGGCCATTCAAGCACGATAAGCCATTATTATTGGAAAAGTATTTATAAGTAATGAAAAGAAATAAAATTGGCCGAATTAAGAACATCACGGCGACGACGATGATGATGATGATGATGATGAGGGGTTGAACGATCCTTCATCAGTACAATGCACCTTCCATTGCCAAAAGGATGCCGAGAAAAAAAAATCTGTGGGGATGAACCCGACAGTGAGGGAAAAAAAGACGCCAAAGGATGAACGAGACGCAACCATAGAAAATGAAAAGTTTTGTAATTAAAATTGGAAAATTTCGAGATAATACTTTTTCCATCTCGAAAGCGTTTTGTTTGAGAAACGCTGTCTTTTTTTCGCTGCCGACTGAATAAAAAAGAAAGCCTTCTTCTTGTTGGGTTGCGGGAGGAAGCAATCTCAAATTGGGTTTTCATTGGAAAGAGCGAGGGTGGAAGATACTGCTTATTTGTTTTTTTTTTTTTTTTTTTTTCAAATTTAAGTGGAATCTCTTCTCAATTGATTACTTCGTCTTCTTCGTTGTCGTTGTCGTTGTCGTATCTTGAACTCAAAGCAATTATTTGATGGTCATCGAAAGTTCATTCGAATGAAAATTTAAGGAGTCCTTGTGGTTCTTTCTTTTCTGTGAGGCGTTTTTTAATTGTTGTTTTTTATTACTTTTTTTTTTTGTAGCTTTCTTTTGTTGGGGAAATTATTAAAGATAAGTGTTTCCCTTAAATTGTATTTTATTATCTTTGTCAAAGCACTTTTCTGGTTGATTAATTGTTTTGTTTGGGCTATTATTTTTCACTGATTTTGAAGGATTGCTTTTAATCTGCAAACTCATTATGGAATAATAGATATTATTATAGAAATTAACGAATAACTTTGACATTTTAGGTTAGGTTAGGTTTGTGGGTTGGCAGAGGAAACGAAATATCTCCGCCGCACTCAGGTCAGCGCTGACCCATTGTGTCACCCATAGGGGAGCTTGGAAAAGTACTCCTTGCCCATTTAACCTATAAATATCTGTAACAACTGCCCGTGGTTGTACTTACTCATTACCCGTGTATACAAATCATCCTGAGGTTCTGATGAAGTTCAATAACATGTCGGTGTTAGCATTGGAGAGTTCTCCTAGATCCTGAAAGAAGTGTTGCCCGAGGAATTCGTACCTGGAATGTTGGAGTCCAGGGCACTGGCAGAGGAAGTGGGTAGTGTCCTCTATAACCTCGTCATCGCCGCATCCTCTGCAGAGTTCTTCTTCCGTCTGACGTAGTTTCTTTAGGTGGTACCACAGAGTGTTGTGACCCGTGAGTATCCCCACGAGTATGGACAGTGAACGTCTGTCCTTTCGGTCCTTGCTTTGCCAAAAGTTCCTCATAGTTGTTTCGCAAGTATCTAGGGGCTTCCATCTCAAGTTCGCCTCTCTCGTAGCCAGTTTCCCTGCTTCAAGCCTGAGAACGCAGGGCGGGGTGCTTATGGAGAGGTTAGTCAGTTCAAGTGGGTTCGATGAAGCTTTCCTTGCTTTCCTCATTTCCCAGGACGCCCTCGTACCCAGGGACCCAGCAGAGCAGAACCTTGTGGTGTGTTCCAAGAACCTTAAGCCCTTCGCGACACACAAGCTTGGATTTTAATTCTATGGCGGTAGTTGCTTTGATAGCTGCCTGGCTGTCGATAAAGAAAGTGATACCTTCTGGCGGTATTGTTCTTACGGCAAACTCACAGGCCGCGGTTGTCACTGCCAGGACCTCCGCTTGGATAACACTGTTGTAGTCTGGGAGTCGTATAGATCTGGTTAAGCCCAGTGATTAGGATAAGATTCCGATCCTACACCGGTGTCCATTTTTGATCCATCTGTGTAAATAGCTATGGATGCGGTATTTGGTTTACGGCTGCCTTTCCACTCTTCTCTGCTAGAGTAAGCTGAGGTAAATGGTATTTTGAAGTCAAGGTAAGGCGTAGTATAGTCTGTTTTGGGTGTATGGCCGAAAAATCTGCGAAGGATGGTCGTGTGCCCTATCGCATTTGACTTCCAGCACGCAGAGGGACTTAATCTCAAGGCACTGATGGCTGCTGTTGACCTCGTGTAAATGTCTAGCGGAGGCAGGTTGAGAATAACCTCAAGACACGCAGTTGGAGTGGATAACTTTGCCATTTTTCTAGTAAGAGTTTTAGTAAGAGTTTAGATAGTTTTGGCCTTGTTTAGAAGACAGGTCTGGAAATTTAAGGGGCATTTCCAGAAACACTATGGTGATCAAGTGATCAAATTGATGTTGTAACTTCTGTTTTTTTCTATGGCTATTATATCCCTTCTCCTTAACCAAGCCTTATTCCCATAAGAAATTCCTGGTTAACAAAAGCTTCAGAAAACGTATAAAGCTTGAGGTAACTCCTTAACTAATTACACTTATGCTCGTGAACCGAATGTCGGTTCTATTTAGCGATTGATACTACAGTTTAATCGGGTGGACCGATTTGCGTCAAATTTTTTATTAAAATAAAAATTCAATTAAACAACTAGGTACACTTTCTTTGTAGAAAAATCTAGTACAATTATCTATAAGCACAGCGTAGTCTCTTCTCTACGACTAGCTGTTAAAGAGCCTCTCGACTACGTAGTAAGGAGTAATGTCGTGTCTACATGCTATAGTGCTCACTCCTGCACTACTTTGATAAAGTTTAGGGGAGGGAATGAGTAAATTGAAACACTTCTGCATTTTATGTGTGTTCTCTCGTCCAAGTACTCATTTTAATGCGCGAACTACCCTGCTCAACGATCGAGCTAGTAATGATAAAATGGAATAAGGACGGAACATTTCGGATGTAGAACGTGACTCTCTTCGATTTTTATACTTTCTTCATGATTCTTCCCCTCTCTTTACCCCTAACTCTTCTTACCCACAAACTACCGACATAGCCGAGTTTTGAGTCATAATCTAAACAGTCTCAAAGAGCGCGTCCCAACAATTCCCTAATTAGCTGCTAGAATACTTTTCCATCGGAATGACAGATGACCGCTTTTCGCCTTTTGCTGTCAAAAAGTGTGTTAGCGGCTAGCGGAATACTTTGAGTAGGAAACGTGGGCATTAAATCAGCGTGTTAAATAGCTTTTCTGCTTTTCTTAAATAGTTTCGGGATAATTTTGTTAGACATTCTACGCCATTTTGTAATATCGCAAACTAACTGAAATGCTAACTTTTCGAAAATAGCCTAACGGTTTTTGAGATTAAAAGCCCTTGTAGACACACTCAAAAGCATTGTATACTGGAAAAAAAGAAGCATTATATGCATTTTTGCAACATATTTCAAATGTTTGTCAAGCTTTTTTGTTCAACAAAGGCTAGAACAGAAAAAAAATATATACATTTTTCTCACAAAATTGCCACCATCTTGAGCAGGCTCTCAAAATATATGTATACCAAACGTTGAAACTATATTCAAAAGTTACGAACGAGACAGACAGGATACCGAACCCATGCGTGTTTGTCCTTCTCCTTAATATTGTCTTTACAAATAACACAGAGAAAATTCAACAAATTGAACGCAACATTCGTCAAATTTAGGTAAATGTCTACCAGAATTTTATCAAAAGGTCACACATCTGTCACTGGAGCGCTGCGGATCATTTACGACGTCTATCATATAGGGCCAACGATTAGATCCACTACCAAAAAATACTCCTCGACCGTTATAAGAATAACGACCAAAAGACTAATAATTTTATGATGGTATACATCACAACAAATCAAGTGTGTTGAAAGGTGTTACAAATGCCTATTAAAGGAAACCTTAACTGCGGACATTAATCTCTGCGAGTGTCATATGCTACACCCATCTTTTTCATACGCACTTTTACATCTTCGCTCTCTAAACAGCCATCAAAAATTCTCCGCACAGGTTACCTACCTTCCGAAAAAGAAAAGAAATAAGGATGAAAAATATGTGCACAAGAAGAAAACTGGAAAAAAAGGAATCCCGAAAAGTTTGCCTTGATTGTCACCTTAGTGCCCATCGTGTCGTCGAGTGAAATTATGGAGAAGCGCAATAAAAAATTCCAACCAACCACCTGGAGTCATCCGGGCTGTGCCATAAAATTTTCAATTATCCAAAATGATTAACAGTTTTATTTACCACCTCCAAATGGATTATGTTTTCTAACAGCCTTCCAAATACATTTCCTATCCCCCCACCTTAAGGATGAGTGGCTTAGGGTGGCTTCACGTAAATGGAATGCTTATTGCAATATGTCTAAGAAGATAATAAAACCATTTTTTTTCTTCTTGCTCTTTTTTCGCTTTTGTTTTTTTTTTTTGCATTTTTATTGACATTCTTTATGTAATTTCTCGAATCATAAAATAAGCAGGTGCGTCAAATTCCCCAGAAGGCTTCTCTAGGCACGTTTATCACATAATTCACCCCTATTGACAGTTCATCAGCTGAATGAAAGGAGAAGGATCCATCTCATGCCATAGTAATATCCTTTGAAGCCCGGTCAAAGAGGAACCGTCAAAAATCAATTTTTATTCTTTCCTTTCCCCAAAGGCGAAAAGACATTCTTATATTTGCATAATTTAGGTTCTACCCTATTCAACCCATACCTCCACCTAGACACAGACACCCACATACGAAGAGATGCAAGAAAACAGACGAATTCGAATGGGTGGACTGGTGGTGACTGATGGCACAACTTGAAAAATGAATAAAATCCGACATGTGGCGTTTAAGATGCGCACGTGATGTGAATCTTTTAGTTCAAGCAATTTAGTTCCACGAAATGTGGAAGAATAGAAGAAGAATGTTTGTATCCTCTTCTTCTTGAATAGGCCTGCAGTCCATCCCACCCGCTCGTCCCGCGCGGCCACCGCCACATACTCGACACAAGGCAGACGTTAACAAATGTTCTACGAATCGCATTCAAATTTAATTCCAATGTTAAACGGCTTTTTGAACCAAGACACACACACACACGTATGCACATGTGATATTTTTGGTCCTATTCTAGGGGCTTTGCACAAGAAGACCTTCAACAACTATTCGTTGTCCTAGCAAATGGGCCATAAAAAGAGGCGTAAATATAGGGCATACCATTTTATTCTGGCTCGAGGCGTCTGAACAGAGCAGTTCATCTATTCAGCGAAGGTATTTGTGTCTTGTACTGCTGTTGCCTTTGGAGCATATTTGAAGGGCTGTTATGTTGTGAATTTTAAATTTTTACTCCTTTTGGCCATACATATGTGCGATATGTCAAAAGCACTACCCACATACATGGGTTCTATAACAAAAGAGATAAAGAATTGTGTCGCGATGATAGAATAACAAAAAATCGTATTACTAGAGCTATTTTTCAATGGCGTGAATGAATTTTCAATGAAAAGCTATTTGTTGTGTGCCCTAAGATACATTTATTTAGTTGACATTGTCAGTGACTAACCGCTGTTGTGCCAATAATATGTCAGAAGGAGTTATTTGTATGAAAGAGGTGTTCGGAACCAGCTCTCTGGGTGTATTTAAAATCCAGTCGTGACTTGTAAAACTATTCAAGTTGCACAATAACTGTCTTGTTAATAGTAGGCTTTGATAAGGGCTAAATTTCTCTTTGAAACCTTAAGGGAAATTCCACTACGAATTCACCGCTATTATGTAGTAGCCCATCTCGAAGAGTTGTCTACATCATGCTTTCAACTTATCCAGTCTCGACTTGTCTTTTGTTGTATATCCTCAACCAGCATTTGACCAAGTAACGTTAGCCATAGGACCCCATCATACATGAACTAGGAGCCCTAACATCGATCCCTTTCTAATTATCATAGTGATGTGGTATTTTACAACTTCGTTGGTCTTATGAAGTAAGCCTCTGAACGAACACGAACACCAAAGTTACCTTTGTTGTGGGCGTTTTCCAGCAAATCAGCTGTTTGGGCAAAAACGTGGCACACCATCTTTTAGCATAAATACAAACTAAGCCTACCCTTTCAGTGCAGCTGGGGATGAACTGATAGAGATCATACACCAATTCATAGCTAAGATCTCTTAAGACGAAAGTATGCCTGATGAATGGAACCTGGGCATCATTTGCCGGGCCACAAGATAGATCCTGGAGAAAACCCAAGAAGTCAACATCGATACTCATCATCTCTTTATCGATTTTGAGGCCACCTATGACAGCATTTATAGAAAGGAACATATAAAGCCATGACTAGTTGCCAAACTTGTCCGTCTGTCCAGGACGACGATGGAGAACGCTCAGAGACCTTCGATGTAAAAAAAAGGTTTTATGATACGCTGTCATGAGTATTCTGTAACATAATTTACAGTACCTACATACTGTCAACAACAAGGGACAATCAACACCGATGATTTGAACAAACGTCACAAAGGCAGCTTCAACTTCGAGGTAGTAAGGGACTTTGTCTACCTTGGCTCTGCTATTGATTTTGACAATGAATCGCAGAAATCAGGCGAAAATAACATTTGACATTCGATTTTTTCTCGAAGAACTAAAGAGAGTTTGTATAAGACCCTGATCATTCCAATCCTACTTTACAGCTCTGAAACATGGACTTTATTGAAAACGGATGAATATATCCTTGGTTGATTCAAGAAAAAATAATTTCGTAAGATATTCGGTCCTGTTTGCGTTGACGGGTTTTCGAGGAGAAGATTCAAGGACGAACTATACGAACTGTACAGCGACATCGACCTAGTCAGAAAACTGCGTATTGGACGTCTGAGATGGCTAGGACCTGTAGAGCGAATAAAGAAACCAACCCTTTCTGGCCCGCAGAGTCTTCCAATCTTTCCCAGAGCGACGACGCAGTGAGAGCCTCATTGCCGCAGGTGGCGCTTATAAGTTGAAGTGGTTCCCGACCAACTTGGAGTGCGCAATCTGAGGCAATTAGCTAAAGACCGAGACCGAAAGGGGAGTGGCTTGTTCGTTGAGGTGACATCCCAGAAGAAGAAAAAACGAACAAACATTTGTCGCATGAAATGAACAATACTAGACCAAACAATAAATGCAACTCAACTCAAATACTCACTGCTTTGAGTGCAGATGAAACATAGCACTTGTTATAAAAATTAGCTGGTATCAGATTTAGTAACTGGCACTGATAAAATATTAAACTATGAGATACGGAATGTGGAGTATATTGACACTTATAGGAGAGTAGAAATATTTGATAGCATTCTGTAAGAAAATTGCCGTGGATAGCACTCTTTAAGATTTATATTTTCACTCTTTTATGATCCACTGCTTTACTTTCAACGCCTTCATTTATTAAAAACTTTCCCTAAAAGGAAACTTAAAACACAATAAGCTATCCTGAAGCAACAGTTAAATTGGAAATATTATCAAAAGCCACAAAGATAGCCCATTTATGTAGTTGGTATAAGTCGCCAATACTGTTCTCATAAAATCATTACGAAATTAATGGCGATAATACTTATCCTTTATTTGCCATTTTCCAAAGTTATGGCAAAATTTTACAACTTCACCATAAATTGTTGAGAATCTCTTTTCTTTTGGGTTATGTCTTCCCGAAGTCACACGTAATGAAGGCTAACACCGATAATTATGTTCATCTTAAACAAATATGAAGTGGCAGCACGAGGATAACACAAAAGACAAAACGGAAAAGTTCCAAAGTAGAAGAATATATTTCCTTATTCCTTCCTTTAAGCCAATGGCTGTTCTTTTGCCACCAAAAAGCCACATCTAAAAGGCTTGTATACCCCTCAGTATGCCACCCTTTCCCAAAATCATACTCGTTTATTGTTATCACATTATTGCTCTGTCTGTGGTTAGTTCATTTTGTCGTTGGTCGACGTTTTTGCCACCCTCTTTTTGTTGGGACATAGGACTCCCTTGGCTCATCCCTATGATAATGCCTTAGTAGGCACTTTACTGTTTTATTATAAGTAATTACCTTGGCTGGCATTGTCTTCAACTTTAATTGGCCTCCCGTCTATTGTCTTGGCCCAACTGGTTGGATGAAGGAAAGAATGAAAGACAAAAAAAAAACATAGTCTGGAAGTACGAGTGAGCAGGGCTACTAAAGTGCTTAAGTTTGGTCTGTAATCACCGGCTTAACTTTATATGACCCTTAAGTGCTTTTAAAAGTTTCCTTAGAATTTGGTCAAGGAAATAGAATACGAAGAGGAGAGTCCACTTAACTAATGGGGCTACTAAGGTGGTAAAAACTGAATTCCAAAAAACACTATTGGATGGCAATTTGCGGGCATCATAAGGATGTTTGATTTTTATCATCAGTGTCAAGAAAATAGCAGACATTTTTCTGCCGTAAACGGAATTCATTGGGTGATATAATTGTTGACTTTGAAAACTAATTTGCTCCATTGTTAGAAATGTTGTAAATAGTTGTTGACATCGAAAAGAAGCATATGGACGACCACCTGAAAGAGGCCTGGAATATTAAGATGATTCATGCCTGGAAATCTGACGCAGTTAAACAAGTGATCCAGTTGTCCAGTTATTGCATACCTGTTTGTTGTTTATTTGTTCGTTGTTCACTCGTTCGTTGTTTATTCATTTGCTGCCGATTTTAATGGTAACCTACTACGTAGAAGGTGTTTTTGAAAAACTGGCTATATATTAGGGTTTTAGCCTTTCTTTTATTTTTGTTTGAGTTGGATGATGGCCAGATAATGTGACCAGTGTGTGACTTCCACCTTTTAAGCCCACTTTAACTCCTACCCGTGGTCTTCGTAAGAACTATCCTAAAGATCCGCTCCGGAAGAGAGACATGCTTGTCCAATAACTATACTAATCCAATGTTGTCGTCTTCCACAATTACAGCAGCCTCTGATCCTTAATCGATTTTGGAACAATTTGTAAAAATACTACTACACTCTATTGCCGGCTTAGAGACTTGCCGTTACCGAGAAATTCGACCTTATACTTACACCGAAGCTTAAGACGGCAAATCCATAAGGCAGAAGTCGTGGTAGATTTCAGGGTATGGCTCGACTTCATTGGGGTCTGTGAAAAGCCTTATCGACAAAAGGAGAGAATTACAGCGGTGCGCCTTTAGCAGAACCTACAGTACTCAGGAAGACTCCCATACATCAGAGATAAACTGTTCTTTGTAGTTAAACGCAAGAGGTAATCATGGAGAAAGTCCCTTTTAACATAGCCATGTAGATTCAAAGAATATCTTTCGTCCTCCCAAAAGCACCCTCATACTGCCAGAAAACTGAGATGTTTTTGATTCAACTTGTTCAGATTAGAGAAATCTTTAAATACTGGTTGAGTCAGACTGGACATGGCCTTCCTTCTCGTAAAGACGATTGACCGAAAGTTAATTTCCTAGTACACCAATCATCGATTAGGTCCAAGGCCACTTGCTCTTAAGCACACAGAACTAGGCATGTAGAGTCCGTTTTAAATCACTATGCAACTTCTAGCGCAGGTTTTCTCTTTTCCAGGCATTCTCTCTTGTGTACTCACAAAACTTACAAACACACTTCCCTACGCCTGAAATTCGCTAGATGCTAGATTGGTAAAACACGCTAGAAGATGAAACGTACAACTAGAGTTAGAAAGAACTAAACATATACCCCACATGCCATGTTTATAGAAGCAGATTGTGAGATTGGATTGGGAACGAATTGGGTTTCAATCTGGGTTCGATCGAGTTCGGAATGGATTGAAATCCTTTAATATACGGCACTTTTCCTTTAGGTGCTTTTGCCAAAAAATTAACCCTTATTAGCTATATTAGTTTTGTGACCTTACAGTATATCTCATTCGTGTGGAAATACAACCCCTTTTTGTTTTCCAATGCCACACCGATTAATTTCGGTCTCTCTTCATTCTTTGCCTGCCAAACTCGATCTTTCTATCCTTCGTTCCTCGATTTCCATGGAAAATTTCAATCCGATCCCAGAATATTTTGTAATCAGATCGATTCAATCCTGATTCAATTAAGTTGAAAACCGATTCGCACAAATAAACGGAACAATGCATACTTTTTCACTTTTCCGTCAAATTAAAAATATACAACATACAATTAAACACACTTTACAATTAAGAAAATCACTTAAAAAAGGTAAATGCATATTTCGATTTACAAATTCATAAACTTTTTGACAACAAAAGGCAAAAAGGCAGACATCTGTTATTTGTTTTGATTTCTTTAGTTGATTTACTACATTTTATGCAATTACTTATTGGGTTTACTACTTTTCGTCGCTGGGATCTGCTATAATCTAGTCAATTTTTGGTCCTAGAGGCCGCAAGATTCTCTAGGACAAAATCTGTCATCCCGGTGGAAAAGTTTTCTAGCAGCTAGATTAGCGAGGTGTTGGGAACTCGGCCATTATAATGCACGGTTTTTGTGTGGTAAATAGAAAAGAATGTGAAGAAGAAAGGAAAAGGAGTGTGCGCAAATATTATGCGCCAAACGATGTAATATAATCTGAAAGGAAACCAGAAAAATTCAGCAGTTTTGTAAATATCACTTTCCAGTGAGAAAATAAAAGCACATTTTGCCATGCTCTCTCTGCGCAATTTTCCAATTGCATAGTGATTTGAAACGGACTCTAAGTGGTCCAGTCCAACTTTTCCCATAAGAAAACGGTCAAAACTCACGGTTATCCACTCCAACAACGTTGTGATATTTTCTATTTTTCGATATTTTATTTTCTTTGGCTTTTATCACCAGAACTTTAGGGGAAACATCAGTTGCATTATGTGCCCTCAATAGTATTATAACAACACGTCATATGCCTGTCAGATTATCCTTAATCTGGCAACTCCTTATTCGTCTTACTGGTGCTATATTCAGAATCGCCTGTGTCATTATAAAGTTAAGGCATGCCAAATCTATTATCTTTTAAATTTGAAAATGTTTTGAAAGCAACTGAAAATTTGGGTCAATGAAAATGTATCATTTGTAATTACTATAAGAACAATATACAAAACAATTTAAAGTTCAATATTTCGCCAAGAAATCAAAATATTGCCATTAACAATTACTACAGCTTCCTTATTCTCTCTTCCAGCGAATAATAACACAATTGCTCAGGAGTTATGGTAGGCATCTCAACTTTAATAACTTAAATTTCAATTCATTCCACACAAGTACAAACCCCTCCTATGCCCGTACTGCGCATATAATCAATCTCAACGAACAGATAAACAGAAATTGAATTTCCAGTAGTTTATTCTAGGCCTAGCATGTCTCTGGCAACAAAGGCCAATTAAAATGTTCACTTGGGAGCAGCAGTAAGTGAAGTACATAGTCAGTTAGGCCTTTAAGGCCTGACATTTGAATTCAAAATATTTGAAACAAAGGCAAATTCAATACCAACATTGTGAAATACTATTGAATATGTAACCAATACGTCCGCAAACAGGAGTAATCAAAATCTCCTGACATCAATGAAGGCGAACCGTGCCGTCATCGTTGTCGTAGGATGTGTAGAATTTCTGCAAAATTCCAGAAACTTATTACAGATATTAGTGTCCACAAAATTGAATGTCAGTAGTGTACTGTGTATATAATGACTCTAGATACAAGTGACTATGTGTATACACTGAGAACGTATATATAGATGAGGACAGTCATCTAAATTCAATATTATGTTGTCATATGAACAGAGTATACTCGCTGCCAGTAAGCCTGTTTTCCACTTCATACCACTTTACTGCAAGAGGCAGTTAAGTCGACTCGGGGTATGTTTCGTAGTCCATAATGACACTATTTATACTGCAGAGATATGCAAACTCTATGTGTATGGTATAGATGTTCCAATTTACTGTACGGCCACGCATGAATGGAAAACAAATCATTTCCACAGCATACCATCGTAATCCACATGATTTTCTGAATTTCAAAATCCGTTTCTTCAGTTTGAAGGATAATAGTTGGGAGCTGGGATTCCAATAACTCAACAGCAAATGCACATATAAATATATCTGTTTATGTACTTGACGGTAATAACTGTTTTGTATATGCTTCATGTTGTTTAAAATTTTGTCAAACTGATACGATCATTTATCATGAATTTTCAATTGACAATTTTCTTCCTCTTTATGTTACGGAAAGTCTGTGGATAATGACCGGAAAATTTATGAGTTCAAAAACATTCTTTCATTCATTGATTCTCGATTGTGGCTGTGATCAATATCTCGAAAATCTCGAACAAAATTTTGGGCAAATTCTTAATTTTATATAATTTTTCGGGTCATTTTCGGAATTTCCAATTCTATTTCGAATGTTGATTTGTCCAGTCCCGTTGACTTTCGTGCTGTAATTTTTTGTAATTCGCAATGTGCAATCAGTTGTGCTGATCTCAATCAATGTGAAAGTTGACAGAGTACAGTCTTGTTGTAGTAAATTAAATTTAGCCAGTGAACATCTTGAGTATCAGTATCATACCTTTATAATTGATACGATTTAAATTATCGGTGACATTGTGTATTAATTTTTTTTCTTATCAAGACTTGAACTGTTTTATTTTAGTTCTTTAAAGTTTTGTTTATTTTTTTTAATATTTAAGAATTAATATTCTTCATTTTTTTGTTATAATAAAATGTTTAGTTTCATTTCAGTGACTTACCACAGTGGTATAGTGGTATATTCCGCCATTGAATACAAGGTTTAGTTCCTGAAAACATTTGCACACAAAGACTTGCTTTTCAAGACTTTGATAGCGCGCCGAAAGCAGAATGTGCTTAAGGCTGGCAAACGGTTAAGATTTTATTCAATTTTGGGCTATTCATCTTCTTAGATGGCGCTACCGTTCGGGATGAACCTGGGCCTCGGCTCCTGTTGCGTCCTTTAAACTTGTACCGGCATCTGCTGCGAGGAGGCAATCTACTGCGTCGTCCCTTTGGATATGATTCGAAGACTCTGCGGCGCAGAAAGGGTTGGTGTCCATTCAGTTTACATGTCCTAGCCATCTCCAACACGCACTTTCTTGACTTTGTCGATAGGGCTTTACTGTTGAAATACTTTATTAGCCAAAAAAAAAAAGCGATTTACAAGTGTCATACTTTGCTTAGATTCTGCGCTGGTATCATTGTAAGAGTCAATAGCAGAACCAAGGTAGTCAAAGTCCCTTACTACCTCGAAGTTGTAGCTGTCACTGTCACGTTTGTTGTCACTGTCACTGTCGACGGTGTTGATTGTTACTTCTTGTTGACAGCATGTACTTTTTGTTTGTTTTTTCCTCGTTTATCGCCGAACCTATTTTGGCCCCTTCTAATTCAATAATTGCAATCAATCAATCAAGTGAGCTCTTCCGTCGGAGTATGCAAGCAGTTTTACAGACTTTTGATAGATTGTGCAACTAGTGTTGGTTTGTGAATTCCGCAAAATCTGCTCAATTATAATTTAAATAAGTCGCATGACAGCGTATCACCTTGTCTAAAACCTTTTTTGACATCGAAGGCCTAAGTACAGTCCGGTAACGACCTTAATGGAGCAGCGAACATTCTCCACCATCATCCTGTATAGGCGAACAAACTTCGCAGGGATGTCAAAACTAAACATGGTTTAATATAGTTCGTCTCTATTGATGATGTCATAGGCCGCCTTGTAATCAATAAAGAGAAGAGTATCGATGTTGACTTCTTGCGTTTTCTCCAGGATCTGTTGAAGTGTGATAATTTGATCGATGGTCAAATTACCTGGCCTGGAACCGCACTTATCGCAAAAAAGAGCATGTACACAATGTTGAGGAGACAAATGCCTCTATAGGGTAAACGATTTTGAGGTTCTATCCATCAGCCATACATTTATCTGACCAGACCTTAGAGATAAATTGGTGTATGCTCTCTACCAATTCATTCCCAGCTGCCTTAAAAACATCGACCGGTAAGCCTTCAGATTCAGCAGTTTTATTCGATTTCAGCTTAGATATCGCTATCCTCAGATCACTTGGGTCAGGTGGACGAAGATATAGGTGCATATTGCCTGACAGCGGGGAATTGGTTCTCTTCACTTTATACAGTTTGCAAAAGTTGTTTTTTCATATTCCTAGCACCGACTGCGATTCTGCCTATACTATGAGGATCCAGTTTCATCTCTACAGGCGTTCTGTACGGGTTTTGCTTCCGTACATTGTTCCTGGAAAGTAAGCTCTCAATATTTTCGATCGAACGCTTTTCATATTCTTTCTTCATCTTTTGGAGTCGATGTTCCTCCTGCCCCTTTTGCTCATAGATCTCATGAGCGGCTCTCTTTCTCCATTGCACCGCCGCTTTATACGCCTCTTGTTTTGCTCGCCGGCATTCTTCGTCAAAACAGTGGTTCAGTTGTGGTGGTTGGGCGAAACCCAGCACATCCTTTGCAGCGTTTCTGACGGCATCGTAGCATTGCCACTGGTCTTCGGCACTTGATGATGGCGGTATAGGGGTGGTTGAGAGATTTCGGGATACGCGTTCAGCGAAGACACTGGCTGTCTCTTGCGATTATAGTTAGTTAGGTACATGTATGGGCTTTGTCGGCACGACCTCAGTTACCACTGGATACCAAATATCCTTGATTTTTCGCTTTAGCAGTTTTTTCTTCAGACTTGCCATCAGACTCTGGACCTCTCTGCCTACAGGGACAAATGCCGTTGCCGAGTATTTCTCTTAAAATTCCAAAAGCTGTCTATTTCTTACATTCTTCTTCTTGTACTTTTTTTCTTTCTTATCCTTCCCCTTTGTATCATATTCTTTAGCAATTTAATTCTTTATAAAACTAAATATTATAATCTAACCACAATTTTAAATATTTATTTTAAACAACAAATTACTAGGTAAACTAAAGTAAAATAAAAATCATAACCTCAAGTCGAAATAACGAACACTAATTATTAATCAATCTTAGCGGTTTTACAAAATAGTAAAACATTGTCAAACGTCTAGTAATGTCCTTGAACCTAGACAAATGTCTAATTTGTAACGTTCACGTATTCACTGCAACGTAAAAGCAACATCATAACAATGCGCATCCGGTGCAAGTATGTAGCACAACCATGTACATACACACACACACAATGATATTCCATGGCAGCCACAATTGCTCAAGTGATTTTAATTGGATTCCAGGTTGGCATAGGTAAACACAAAAATGTCTGTCTTCTTGAGCTATCTCACCATTACGGTGCATCCAAACTACCACCCAACCATGTAACTATCCATCTACCCGAGGGCAGCTGAAGGAACACCCAGCATTATAGCGCATTGCTGACAGGGTATCAACCACAGACATAAATGCTGCAGGGCGAGGGGCTGTGCTTGAGTGTCACAGTATTGCTAGTACTGGTGCTCCATCAATGGGCGCCGTGAGTATGGGTGGTGACAAAGGCAGGCAAATCACGGCAATCAAGTAGAGTGAGTCTAAATTCCAGAAACATTTCATGACAAATCAGAGTAATACTATGTCGACTTTCGACGACAATGACAACAACTGCCAACAACAACTTTAGTTAACACAAACACTGGGCCCAACAAAAACCAACAAACCTACACTTACCGCACCACCGAAGCTACAAAGTACTACTTGGAGCGATATAATTGCATCGAGTTGACAGCCCGGTTGACAAAATGTCATGAACTTTCGTCATTTGCTCGCTAAGCGCCACAACAGTGACGGTGGATGGAAGGAGTTATGAAACCGCCACTAGTAATTACCGTCATCGGGTATTGGATAGTGTAATGATAAGAATGGAATTTCTTAACCGATGACGAGCATCAGATTAGTCTCTAAACACCCTTAGGTTAAGCCTTGTTATGAACTGTGATGCTCTTGTGATATCTCATACATGCCAGTGGCAGACAATGTGTTGTAAATACGTCTACCGCAGTGTAAGGGAGCAGAAGTATATACATACATATGTGCATAATTTAATTAACGTGGTTAAAGCTCTCATAAGACAGTCGCTTGTGACAAAAGGGTCCTTGAACTTCAAAACGTCAATAACCTGCATGAATTTGATACAATTATTAGCATACATTTTTTTTTTTTAAATAAAAGTGTAATTTTGAATTTTTTTCTCCAATAACAATAGCTCATTACCCACAGATATACAGTCACTGAGGTAAGAAGATACGGATGCAAAAATAGATGCTTAGAAACTTTTAACAGATAAAATTCATATACAATATGAACAGTCAGTGCGAATAGACGTGTTTCATTCAGCTCCAGTAAAAGTGAGAAAATATTGTGCGCAGAGTCGATTAAGTAATCCTTAACTTATCGCAAAGTAATACGACGAATCTTATCTAACATTCTCCAAGCAAGCGGAGTCGTTGAAACATGGTTTCGAAGAGGTTATGTCTCGGATGGAGAATGAATTCATTCATAGATTCAATGATGCCAGTAACTGCATTCTCGGCTTGGTCGAACGCATCACTCGGCTAGAAGATGAATCAAACAACACCATGTAATTGCATAATGCAGAAATAGCAACTCTTCAGCAACGATGCCATGCTCTGGAAAAAAAGGAAATAGCATGCGATGCTATTCTCTTCGGAATACCACTACCTAATGAGAATTTAAGCAACTTATTTAATCGATTCTGTCAAACCATCGCTCATACCTCGCCTCTCTTAAAAAATATTTTCCGTACCAATATATATGATGAATTAAATAATTTTTATCTTAGTAGTGATCCATGTACAGATTCTTTTGATTTCAATCAAACTGTGCACGCAGCACATTTTACTGGGGAACTGGGGAAGGCTCGGAATTGGTCACGGAAAATGGAGTTGTAGAGTGTATAGCTGCCATTAAGTCTGACTCCTTAGGAGAAGATGGTGTGCCTATACGTTTTGTCAAACTCATTTTACCATTAATCATAACTTACCTTACCGAAGTCATTAATTGGTGCGTTATAACCACGACTTTTCCGGCTTCCTGGAAGATTGCTAGGGTCTTACCAATTGGCAAAAAGTCAAACCCAACCTCCCCAGCTGATTTCAGACCGATTAACATCCTACCATGTCTGTCTAAGGTGTTTGAAAAGATAATTTCTAAACAGTTATTGAGATATATTTCACATCATAACTTACTAAGTTCTCGACAGTCTGGCTTCAGAGCCAACCACAGCTGTACCTCGGCTATTCTTGCCGTACGGATCATCATCAAGCAAAGTGTTGAATATCGATCGCCATTTAACCTGCTGTTCATCGATTCATCGAAAGGCGTTTGATAGTGTCAATCGGGAATTAGCGTGCCTTGGGCAGGAGAGGCAAAGTGGGGTTCGGCAAGACTGAATACTTAAACCAATTTTGTTTTTATTGGTAATTAGAGATGTGCTGAATGCGGCCTTATCAACAGGAAATGGCGGAATTCGATGGGCTCTTACATCTGAACTCAAACAACTAGACTACGCCGACGCGACGATATATGATCGTCAGCAAATGTGGAGAGGAAAGCAGACGTGTCGTTCAGCTGAAAATTAACTCGGCAAAATCAAAAATGATCAGTTTAGGACCGAACTCATCAACTCATATATGCATTGCTGGACAAACGGTTGAGAGAGTAGAGAGTTTCCAATACCTTGGGAGTATTGTCTTAACCGATCGATGGCCAGCCGAATAGGCAAAGCAAAATCTGCATTTGGGATGCTATCCACAGTTTGGTGAAGTAATGCAATTAGCTTAAACACCAACGACTGTTCCGTACCAACGTTGAATCCGTGCTACTATAAGGTGCCTAGAGGGTGACCGCCACTATCAGGAGGAAGCTGCAAACGTTTGTCAATACGGTGTCTACGTTACATCAAGGATATTCTGAACAAACCGAATCTCTAACGAACAGCTTATCAGAGAACGGGCCATGAACCTATAGGCACAACCATAAAGTAAATATGGATATTGCGGAGGTGGCTGTAAAAACACATAAATGGAGTCTCGTTTAACACTTACCTTTAAAAGGGCCTAGGCTATCATTCAGGCCTGTAAAAGAATGCAATCACTGCGGAATGCATTCACATAAGGTCATACTAAGAATTCACGTAGATTTGTTTCAATTCAATAATTTCACTAACGACTTCAAATTGAAAAAAATAAATCACCATTCATTTTGAAATCATGACTCAATTTCGGCAGACAGAAAGGTGAAGTCAGAAAGAATGCACTTGAAGTCACTAGCATTCACTGATTGCATTCAGTTTCTTCAAGTTAGTTAAAGCAAAGACTATATAATATTATAAGACGTCGCACGTAGAACAAAATTTTTGCTCGATTTTTTTTTGTTCTAGCCACCCACCAATGGGTGCAGCAACATTTCAGATGTTTAGAAACATATAATATCAACAAATTAATATAAATTGTTGTGGTTTTTTCAGAAACCTAGATCAGCGTTACCTTTCGGACCCTTTAGGGGCAAATTGACCACTTTTTAATGCATCGGACCCTTAGACCCCCTTTTCGAAAATCACCGAAATTTGACCCTTTTTGAAATATACGACCCTTTTTGGACCCTTTTTGCGAATTGGCTCAGAATTGACACATTCATTTCTCATTTAACCGATTTGTGTTGATGTATTTGTTCCAACGCCAAAAAAATGTACATTTACTCGCCCTTTGAACAGATGCATACATTCAAGTAGTAAGTGCTTTTTGTTTCGCATACCTATAGAATAGAAAGTTTAGGAATTCCATTCCGAAGAATTCAATGTAAACACAGTCAAAATCACTTATAACGACTAAATTCTTCGGTCCCTTGAAGGTCTTTAAAACCGATTTTGACTGAATTGAAATCATAACTTTATATTTCTTGCTCTTTTTTATTTTGATATTTATTTTTTTTTAGAAAAGTAAAAAAAAAAGTAAATAAGGCAATTATTATTTGGTTCGCTAAATTTGGTTCTTTAATTTTATATGCGCCCCTTTTATTTCGGCAGGGACCCTTTTCAGGACCATTTCCGAAAATTCTCAGAGGTAACACTGACCTAGATACATTCAAATGTTTCAAATATATTTTAGTTTGCCGCGAAACGGCAAGCCGACTGGTTATGGGAGGGTGTACTTTAACCTCCAGTTTTTGTTTACAATGATGTTGCTTAGCAACAAGAAATAAACAATAAAAGATAAATCAAAATTTAAAAAGATACGTATACGCTCTTTCTCTGTATTAGTTGAATCTTAAGGTGTATGCGCTTTTTTTAATTTTTCTCGAGGCAAGAAAATTTAAGATTTCAATTCGCAAATTCAATTTGAATGTCTACTATCTGTAAAAAGCCGTTAGGCTCCAGTATTAACGTTTTTTTCAGAGAAATTTCAGTAAAGAAAACTGCTCTTGAGTGTGTTTAAAGAGTTAAAAATCTAATTTTCTTAAAAACTGTTTGGTAATTTGTGATTAAATTTACAATTCGGTCATATTAAAAATATTCTGCAGAATAGCCTATGTACTTTGAGTTTCTGGCATAACAATACCTATAAGCTAAAGATGGAATTAAGCTGTACTTTGGCTTTTACATGAACGATAAGCTTTTGTCTAGAAGATTTGACGTGAAATATCATTGACTAAACGAAACATGTACATATTTGACTTGGTGCCTGTAACACTATTAAAATTTACTACCTTTGTGGTCCATGTATTAATCCAATTTTCCAACTGTGAAGAAAATTGAAAATTGAAAGGTAGTTTTAATGCCGATTGTGCTGTTTTGTCATCAAAAAGTGTTCAACAGTGTTGCAGCTGTACCAGACAATGCATCGGCAGCAAGGGCTATGTCCGAATATTCTTTTACTTGATCCGACTTGCTATACTTATTATCTGTTTTATTTCAGATCTCGGTGATTTCATCCATTTTTTTCGAGACACAGAGAAATATTAAAGATAGATCAGCACCACTAGCCGAGTCCGTCTTTTTGTCACCAGTTTTTGGGCCTTACGTTTTATGTAAGACAATGAAATTTTGTATACTATATTGATACATTTTGTATATATCTTTGGAACAGAACGAGTATAACAATTTTTAAAGTACCAGGCCTACAATATCATCAATAACAAAATAAGTTTGGAGGTATACATACATACATATATTTACCTTTATGTTGCAATTTAGGTAGCAAGTTGCCTGTTTGATGGTGCTCTTAACTTTTATGTCCGTATAAAGCTGCACTCTAAAGCTCTATAAGATGTCATTTGAGAGGCAATATGTTGACTGTAAGTGGAAAGTGGCATTTAGACTGTAGAGCGGTTCAGACGCAACAAATCTTGCTGGCACTTTCATTCTTCTATTTCTAGAACTCACGTACCAGAGTAGTAGCCTCTATTAAGAAGACAAAGTTATATCATTGTATGCTTACAGGCATTTTTGCATTCTCTACCTACTAAGTTATTTAAACAACTATATAATTAAGTCCACGAAAAATTGAAACAAGTTAAAAATTCTGCAGCACAACTTAGAATCACTGGGATAAGTTGGACCTTATTACTTCCGAACTACTATACAAAGAGCCACCCAAAACAACCTAATTTACTCAAGAGCTACAAACCAGTTAACTCAGGAGACATGCGTGGTTATTGTTCAACTAGTACCAATAACATATTTTAAAAAAATACGTTCTAAATGCCTCCCAGATGATATAGTATTTTTCAATACATTGTTGCAATATTTAGTTCCAAAAATTCCACTATGATATGTTCCTTTATTCAAAATAATTGAAATTTGAATACTTCTCTAGGGCAAAATATTAATAACGCACACTTGGCAAAGGTGTCGAACACTTACTCAGAAAATATGTATCCTTACACAATAATTTTTCGATTCTGTTTAAAAGTGGGGATAAAAATAAACAATCTGCCTCCACTGGGAAGCGAACAATTGATTCGGTTCTCGAACAAAACAAAACGGATAAATTGGAGATAGAAAATTGAAAAATGTTGACGAAACATTTGAATGTATCCGCCGGAAGAAACAATAACAACAACATGGATGTTTCGGCAAACAAGAAACATTTTAGTCGTTTAGCTACATATTGCTAATAAATCGAGCAAATAAAAACATGGAACACAAATTTGTTCTGCGTGCGAAGTCTTATAGTATTATATAGTCTTTGGTTAAAGTCAGTGACTGCATTCACTTAGTTTAAGTCTTTTGAAGTCACTTAAAGTCTTTGAAGGCAGGGTAGACAACGCAATTACTCACTTAAAAGACTTTAACTAAGTGAATGCAATCACTGACTTCAAAACAAAAATGATTGCATTCTTTGACAGCTCTACCATCTTTAATCAATCTATGTATGTAGGCCACCTGAAGTTTCTGAAGCCCGCAGTCGAGGTCAACGCTAAACAAATGTTTCACAGAAATCACATGGTGGAAAACGTCCTGTATAGACGTCGTCGTAAAGACATTTAAGATGGTAGAAACGAACGGGAAAGTGGATGGACTTCAAATATTTTTAATAATCACAAAATTATGTGTACAAAGCCTTAGACTGAACCTTACTCTTGCTAAAAACTTGACGTTCACAAATGAAAGTAGTGTAATCGGAACCGTAAAGACTGAAAGCATTTTCCAACAATCGGAGGCCCTTGAAGTGATTAAGAAAGCCCTTCACTTACTAAAAACGTTTTTGATTGAAATTTCACAGCTTTTCATAAAGCGGAGATTGCGCCTGTCCTCAGTACGGACCAGATCGCAAAGACAGACTGATCTGCAACTCCTGGATTAATCGTTTAACAAGGGGCCCATTCGTTTAGCATGTAGGAAGAATATTTTGTATCTGAAACTTATCCCCAATCTCCCATCCCATATGAATAAGCTCGAATGCATTCCTATACATTTTATTAATAAAAGTAACGAACAAAATTTAATTAATTTACATCAAAGCTAAAGTTATTGCCAAACCGAAACTAGAAGCGACTGCCATATATCCAGTTGTGTAAACTTCTTTTAGAGTCAAAAAATTACCAGTAGCCCATGCAAGATGACGAATCCCAGTGCTAACATGATACGACATCGGATAGCACAATAGTACTCTCATTACAAAATAAGACAAATTATTAAGCCCAAATCCTTCGATCACAGAGACGATATAGGAAAAGTCATGAGGATTCAGAAAAGCAGTTAGTCCAAACATAACATTGCAGGATCCTAGGAAAACCCCCGATAGTCTGTGCGTAATTGAAATCAATGAAGTAATTTGCGGTTTGTATATGGCAACAGGAGACATCGGACTCTTTCTGCGTGCAGCTTTTTGTTCATATGTTTCATATATTCGCTTGAAAGGACTAACTTTCATTTTCAACGATCTAACTACAGAAAATGGTCCATTCCTGCAAAATGCATTCGACACCAATAGTCCACTTCTGAGAGAAAACCTACATAAATAAAAAAAAGATTGATATTCTTAACAGCGATGCACTTTCATTCAATTGACTTACAATGACTTACATTTGTGAAAGGAGATCTTTCTTCGATAGCTTTGGAATAAATCGAAGAAAATTAAAAGAAACAAATCGATGTCAATTAAAAAAAATATATTAGCACGGCAAGCTAGAAAAAGTGTACTCAAAGTTGTTAGAATCTCCTCTTTTGTAATAAAGTATTATAGTTATTCAGGTTTTATTTAAACGAATGGCATATCGGTTACAGTGCGCCATTAGCATATAAAAGTCACCCTTGATAATAGGTCCTTTCGCGTACTAAAAAAATAAAACAAAATAACCAGACTGTCCGTTATTTTAGTAGAAATTCGAACGATTTCAGTGATTCACCGATAGGCTAACATTAAATGAGGATAGAATATGTTGAATCACAGCCTCAGAGGAATTTTGCCCGTGCCAATCAAACTGTATTGAAACAAGTCCAAATTTGTCTGGTCGTTTCGTTACTTTCTTTAGTTTGGTCTTTCTATTGAATTCAAAATATTTCAACGTATTTTTCATTATTCTGCTCTGCAGGACTGAGAATAACACACACATCAGAAGTTACAATACCTTTATCGTCGTCTACTTCTATGTATATTCATATATGTACTCAAAAGTTAAGTGAACCAACCTTAATGTAGTGTCTTTTGATAAAGTATACAATGCGTAGAGAATCCGTAGAGATTCGAGATGAATTCTGCTCTTCCTCGGCGTCTCAACAGCTCCTTCAGAAGTCATGAAGGGGTGCCCAAGCTATCAGCATGCGAATTTACCGTAGAGTGTCTTGTGAAAACAACAATGAGACTGCAGCGGTCTGCTCGTTTTCGTCAAATCATAAGTCGAGACCCTGGTTATGTCTGGACTAAAGATGCCTGGAAATTGTGCACCTCCTGATTTTTTTCCAAATGAAGTTTGCTCTATGGATGGCGTTCTGCCTCAGGAGTTTGTATGCAGCAATCCCATAAGGAGTTTGTCCGAAAGAATCTGCAGAATTTTCCTAGTATACCTATTTCGACGGTTTTGTAGTTAAACGTTAAATTGATTCGACAATAATTCATGACGCCCTTCGATAAAGATATGGATTCCAAGTGTTAATATCATTTTTTGATGCATTACACTGCAGCCAGGACAGAGACTTTTAATTGGTAGAATTTCCGATGGGAATAAGCGACAGTAGTCCAAGAGAGAGTGCTTCTTAGAGTGCTTTTGTCCACGCTGTTTTTCTGTTCCTTATTCTTCGCAAATAGGTCATTTCATAACCCAGTGTAGGAGTATTACAACTCATACATTTGCTGACATTTCTACTGGTCCGTCTGGGGGTTTGCGTGGATGCCGTTGCACATTAGTTAAACTACTGCATATACGTAGTATCTGTTCGATAAACACCCAACATTTGCTCTCGAAACTTTACCTCTTCCCCGAGACAGTTGACCGACTGCTCTCGAAAAATTTCTTAGTGTTATGTTAACCACTACGAAAAATACGACCATTGAACCTCATACTCCAGAGCAAAATGAACTATCGGCCGACTGAAGAATCGGTAATGTGCATCCGTTGCTATAGCGCCATACTAGTTGGCCAATACTTTAGTTTGAAGACTATTAAGCACTAGTGAAATCTTTATTTTGAAGGTCTAGCTAGTACTAATGTATATGGAAAATTCTTAAGGCTCGTAGTTTGATAATTTATTTTTTATCAATCAAACGGCATCACTGTTAGGGTCTATGCCTGAGCTTCTGCAATGAATTCATCGTTTGAAAGGTGGGATCCAAAAAAGAGAAATCTCCCTGAAAACAAAATAGTCTTTAATTAGCCGTCATTCTTTCAAAGATAACAAATGTACAAAAGTTCAAACGTCTTAC
This sequence comes from Chalcosyrphus nemorum, assembly GCA_949716465.1. NCBI lineage: Eukaryota > Metazoa > Arthropoda > Insecta > Diptera > Syrphidae > Chalcosyrphus > Chalcosyrphus nemorum. The sequence continues at coordinate 70,586,398 of OX454333.1, forward strand.
TCCATAAACCTGAAACAGCGTCAGCCATCTACCGATGCCAAATCCAATTATCATCCACTTAAGACCAATTAATACGTTTGAATGCATTCATTTCGAAAACTGATGAAATAACTTTTATTTATCAAAAGGATTATTGAAAAAATTCCATTCGGTACAGAGTTCTGTGCATGATAACTTTAATTGTACACCGAAGCAAGTAAACAAGAAACTCTTACGTAACACATTTTTGTTTTATAACTTAATGCGCAAACATATTTTATTAAACTTTCTGTCTTAGTTTTAAAATGTTGTCTCGTCATAATTGTATAATAAATACAAAATATATGTATGTATAATCGTTGCCGCTTTAAAGAACGGCGAGGATGCCAGCTAGAATGACTGAGGCACCAACCATTGCGTAACCTGACGAATAGACTTCATTGATTTTCAACAGTTTTCCTGTATCCCAGAGCAAATGACGGACTCCGTTTGCTGCGTGGAATCCAAAGGGATAGGCCAGAATGAACTTTATGGCAACGAGGGTGCCAGCACTTAGCTGGAGGCTCTCAATCATGGTAACATACTGAGAGAAGTCGACGGGGGAGACGAGGGCACCCAAGCCCAAAACAGTTGCATACCCAGCCAAGGCCATGCCGGTAAAGCGATGAGTGATCGATAGCATGCTGGTTAACTGCGGCTTGTAGATAGTCAAATGGGGCGACATTGCCCGCTGGAGGCGGGTGTTCTTTTCGTCGTGTGTCTCCACTTGGGCAACTGTTGGAGGTTCCACTTTGATGGTGATGCAGCGAACGGAGCTGAGAGCCCCAACATTACGGAGAGCGTGTGTCTGGTTAAGTACTCGGGTTAGGGCATACCTAAGGATAAATTACAATCGATTAGCGGTGGGTTTTAGTTGGAAAATTTACTTTAAATTACATTTTCGTCTTTATTTTTTTATTTTTACTTCCTTCTGTTAGGTATGTCAGTGAACAACTGACTTGGTTAAAGTTTAAATGGTTTGGCAGTACTAACCGCGAGCGAAATTAGATGTGGTGTATTTGGTGACAGATGCTTTGGTGTTTTTATATTTTGAGTTTTTCGGCTAATTAATTAATTTCTTTTTAATTGGTGGCATGTGTGGGCGGTCTCAGTTTTTATGGCTTTCTCCCTGCGAATTTATATTTGTGTTTTATAAATTTGTGTTTTGTAAAGGTCCCGGTGGCATTAATTGTAGTAGAGTTGTACGGTTTGTTGAAAATTACATGCTTAAGGGGCACATGCAATTCCAAACTCTTAGGCTGAACTACATATAAGGCCCATATGACACTATATTTTTCTACATTTTTAATGTTCTTGTAATGAAATTAGAACAGTATTAAAAATTCGCAACTAAAATTCTCAGTAGGTGTGAATATCTACGCACTAACCACTAAACCACGGCACCCACCTTTTTTGACAGTGTGCATAGGCTGGCAAAAAAAGCTTTGCTTTTATTAAAAATAAAATAACTGCTTTTTCACTCAAAGCTGACACTTTAACATTAATAAGTACTTTACTCAATAATTCTTATCGGCCGGTTTCCAATTGAACGTGTTAACTGTCTTTCGCTCAATCTTGTAAGCCTTGATGAGCTGCCATACTTCTTGTTACTTGTTAATGTCAGACTTTCAGTTCGATGTAGGAGTTCGTGCATGTTAGTGTATTTTGAATGTGAAGAAGATAAAATAAAACTTTTAGTTCACAACATCTGTAAAGTTCAAACCATAATTGCATTTAGCTCCCTGTCAAAAACCGAGCGCCCCATAAGCGCATTAAGAAGACCTGATCCACACAATGTAACCACTATCACCGCTTTATACGGAATATGCAAATGAAACCACTATCTACTCTATGTAGGGAGCAAAATTCAACGACGAAACTGAGCGAAAAGTCATTATGGGTGCTGTATGACTACGTACGGCAAGGACTAGTGTTTTAATTTAATTTTGGTTGGCGGAGCACAAATTGCGTAACCAATGCAAAACGACATTACATTTTCCGAATTATGAATTTGTAAGTTGTTGAAGTGGTAAGTGTATAGTGAGATGTAATTTTATCATTCATTAAAGCTACTAAACACGGGAGCAAAACAAAATGCCAAATATTCCATACTTGTTAAAAAAGAAGCACAACTTTTCATCCAGCTATTGTTTGTGGTCACAAATATAGCATCATATCCTTTAGAGAGACGTGAGCGACCTATGCATATGCTAAATTACAAGAGATGACAAAATTTCTGCATCTGAAATGCAATCAACCCCTAGGCCACTAATTACCACCCATCTACTACCATGGGAAATCTATTACATGCGCGAATTTTTTCTCGTACACAGAAACTTCGAAAGCAGCAGCGCAGCACTTTTCCTTCTTTTTGCATAGCGCGTGGCATCGTGTCAGTCCATTGTTCGGTGTGTGACTCTCAATTTTTTTTAATTTCCGTAAATTTCTCACATCAAGTTACCATCCCCAAAACTAAATCACCATGAAATTGTACAAGGATTTAATCTCTGGCGACGAAATGTTTTCCGACACTTACAAAATGAAACTCGTCGATGATGTAATTTACGAAGTTTACGGAAGTCTCGTCAGCCGCTCCCAGGACGACATCAGAATCGAGGGTTTCAATCCATCAGCCGAAGAGGCCGACGAAGGCACCGACATCAACGTAGAAACTGGCGTTGACGTCGTTCTCAATCACCGTCTACAGGAGTGCTTTGCTTTTGGCGACAAAAAATCCTTCACCCTCTATCTAAAGGACTACATGAAGAAGCTGATTGCCAAACTCGAGGAGAACTCCCCCGACCAAGTTGAAGTGTTCAAGACAAACATGAACAAGGTAATGAAAGACATTCTCGGCCGCTTCAAGGACTTGCAGTTCTTCACCGGCGAATCAATGGACTGCGATGGCATGGTCGCCATGTGTGAATACCGCGACATCGATGGCAAGAGTGTACCCGTCTTTATGTTCTACAAACACGGACTCGAGGAGGAGAAATTATAAAAAAAAACAACGATTAAACACTAATAGTATCCATCTTTTCTTTTTTTTAACGAAAAATTTCAATTTTCTTTTTTTTTTCGATTATTTTAACGCCACAACAACACAACATATGTACTTTTAAGTAATTCAATTTTTTTATATTTCGTTATGATTTTTTTCTTATTTTTTTTTAAATTATACATTACGATGATGCTACTCAAGAAAAAATATTTAAACAAGCGATAAAGAATTGTACGGTGTTTATAATGTAGAATGCATAAAACAGATTTCTTTTTATTGTAAAACTGTTTATCGATATATTGATATATAAATGGGAAAAAAAGCCTAACATGCGGACGAAATTGAGTTGTTTTTTTTTTTTTTTTTTTTTGGAGTTGTCCTCCATTGGCATCGACGACGGCTTAGGTTATTGCTCTTGACTTGTTGATTTTATAGGGAGAGTATGGGATGACTCATTCGACGTAACCTCAATTTCAACGAGGCGATGACGATGCAATGCAGTAGGTGCAAAAAAGGACATTGGCGTCACAAGCCGCTGCATGATGTTATTCCAAATGTGGCTTATTTTCATTTCGTATTCTTTTTTTTTCTAAGGAATTTTTTTTTTTTGTTTACGTGGATTTTACTGCAGGAGGGTGAAGAAATTTTTTTTTGTCATACGATGAAAAATGTTGCCGCAACATTGATGGAGTAAACAAATTAAAGTCAGCGCAAGCGTAGTTCCATATTTTGGAATTGATGGGAGCTACATACATATGTGGGTGTACATTTGCAATGACACAAATTTATTAATTGGGCATTTACATATGTATGTATGTATATAAAGCGTGAGCGAGAAAGATCATTGGGTATATTGGATGTTTGTATTATTGCTCTTGGAAATATGTACATACATATGTATGTATGTTCACAATGCAGATGATCCGGCAGTAAGGCAAAAGTCGATTTATTTTTGATAAGGAATTTATATCTGGTGATCTTTTATTGTCAGAACCTTTGGGGACTAAAACATTTTTATAAATCACTATGATTGATGAAAAATGACAAAACAAATGGTTGGATTAAGTAGGTTGGTAGCAGTTTTTTGTATTTGATATTTTCTATCTAGGTAATTACAGAAAAACTGGGTGGCTGTGTAGCTATATATGTACATATATGCTATGGTTTCCCTCTTTCACTTGGTCTTGACTGAAGCAAGTATAAAATGTGCAACTCATAGCAGCTGCTTTTTAGCCTTTGTTTCATACATATTCATTCTCTACATACACATTCTCTAAAGTTCAATTCCTTTTCAATTATCTCGTATCTAACATTGTGCCTACCAGAACGGGTTGATTTTTAAACATCACTCTTTTTATTTATATTGTTTTACTTCCAATAATTTTGCAACAAAACGATTTAATAGATACTATTTAGTCTTAATTTTCATAGGTAGGTAGGTATCTCGTTTGCGTTTTAAGAGTATACTCTAGTTAGCATACCTACTCTAGGACCTGGTCCCTCTGTTTTCTACTCTAACCGAATGGAACATGTTTGAAGCTTATTTATATTTTTGATCTATTCAAACGTTTTTTTCTATTACATACATACATACATATGTATGTACATATGCCTATTGTAAACACACCCCAGTTGCAACATGCATTTTCCCGAAATTTACTACCTTTCTTATTCATAGAAAATTTAACAAAGAAACTTATGTTCAAGGACTCTTTGGTCGCGAAATTATTTTCTCATTAAATTTAGATTATTTTTATTTTACCAATGCAATCCAAACTCGCCAACATTATATTCTCTCTACTAACATCAGTCTGTTCTTTTCAATTGAACTGCATCTAAATCTGAAGTTCTCTACCTGCTCACTATCTTTCTGCATGACATAGTTTGGCGGGATAATTTACAATTGTTGTCCTTTGGTGCAGCCAGCTTTATCTTTTGTTAGAAAACCAGATATACATATTATATACAATGTTGGCAAATGGAATACATTCCCTAAAGATCATTTAAATTCAAATACCTTTCGATAAGGACACATGCAATATTTAAATCTGATTTGTCTCTAACGTATTGTTGAATTTCACAAATTGCTCGTATGTAGCTCACTAGAAATAAGAAAATCAAAGAGAACCAAAGTAATTATTGGAAGAAATTATGGTAATGCTCTTTTAAATGCTACTTTCAAGTAAGGGTTAGGTTAGGTTAGCGTGGCAGCTAGCGCCCAGATACAGATGGGCACCAGCTCACTTAGGCCTAAAAGGCCCATTGTGATACCACCGGATCTACAATAATCACAACCAATTACTAATTACCACGACACTACAATGAGAGACAGAGGACCAATACAAATAGATTACCAGACACAATAACACTTAGAAGAGGTTCTATCACTGGGTCAGGAGAACCAAAGCGTAGAGGGTGCTTAATGGGTAGACCAGTCAGGTCACCGAGGTCGTCAAAGGAGAAGGACCCCAGGTGGAGGTTTCTTCTTGACGCTAAGGCAGGGCAGTTGCAGAAAAGATGAGGAATCGTTTCTTCTTCCTCCTCGTCCCTGCAACTCCGAAAAAAATCGTTAGATGGGAGGCCGAGACGTCTAGCGTGTAGGCCGATTAGGTGTAGTCAGTGGTTACATCAATGAGGTTAAATTCATTAAGAACGGAGGAGTGGCCATAGTAGAGAGACAGCCACTGGGAAGAGGCAGACAAACGGATTGCGGTTGAGGCCGCTATTTGTTTGCTGACGATGTCTAGGGGCAGTAGGTGAAGAATGGTACCTATAGCTGCGGAAGAAGCAGTTCTTAGTTCAGATGAACGTTTCTAGTTCAAACTAGTTGCAGGCCCTGTTTTGTTAATTTTCCGAACCAAAATTAGAGCCATCTTGACCCATTTTCGCCATGTGAGTGAATGCAAGACACTCCTAAGACGCATTGATCTGGATAACATCTGAGGTAATTATCAATTTGTGGTATTAGGGACATTTTCTACCGTTGAGAAATCATTGAGTGCTTCCATAAATTCAATGAAAAGCCGATTGAAAAATGAAGTATACTCTGATCGGAAACTTCATAGAAACTCAAAAAAATTAAAACTTCTAAGAACTAAGCTAAGTATACCATACTTACTGTCATTACAGATAATAAGCTCTTGATGACTGTGTTTAACTACAGAGGACTTGCTAAGTAGTCCCTGCAATAGAAAAGCAGAGCAAAAACGGTTCACTTCCTCTGTGAATGTTCCAAGGCTCCGATATGTGGTAAAACAACTGAATCCTTACCTCTTCTTCCTTTCGGGGCAGAGTTGGTTATAACCAAGATAGAAATTTGTACTCAGGATTAAAATCATATTAGCGTTTGTCTTTTGTACGAATTAAAGAGCCCTACTGCGGTTTATAGTGAAAGCAAACCACCGTTTTAAATGCCCTTCCTATTTTGCTTCCCAACACCAATGTGAGTATAGAAAAGACCTGTGCAAGCAGAAAAAGATAAGATGCATGTATGTTTAAGAAGTTTTCTTTTTTTATTTACAATTTTATCAGCTAAATCGTTCGATTTTTAGATATTTTTGATTTTCTTTTTATCGTATGACAAATATTAAAAAAAAAAAACGAAAATTTCTTTTTTAAGTTAACTACAGTTGACAACATAACTTAACTTAAAAATATAGCTAAGCTAAGTTTCACTTTTACTTATACCAAAGTGTGGTTGTAAAAAAAAATAAACAAATTTTCAACAAACTAGATCTCCGTGGCGATCTCTCTCTCTCTCGGGCTTAGAATAAATCTCAGGCTTCATTGATTCATAAAAAAACAATAAACAAGCATATTATTTTGTTTAAATCATGTGGAAACCTAAAAACTTTGCGTTGGAATGATCAATTAATTTATATTAAGTGAAAAATTATAATAATATTCTGCTGTGAAGTCTTTACGTCTTAAATAAAATAAAAAAAATTCAAAAGCATAAAGGCAGACCGAAATCGAAACGTGCCAACGTAAATTTGTTCAGAAATTTTGTTTTGTATTTTAATAATATAAACATATAATCAATTATTAAATATAATTCCTATTTGCACTATCATCACACATAATCGAGCTGAATGTAAATTTGCTTTACACCGACTGATTCGAATATCATTCGCGCATGCGTAACCACATATTTGGGGTCAACGTTTTTCGAAACTTCCAATTTTATTGCACCTACGTATACATCCGAGCACAGAGTCCAGAAGTGCGGCTCTTGCACTGCATATACACCAGCCAGACCAGTTACTTTTTGATAACACTGCGGTAACGATCGGTCGAGTGCGTTAGGTTGTCGTTGCATGAGAATCAATATCGATTCCTTAATGAGACTCAAGACGCTCAAAGCAATCAAGAGAGCAATGAAAATTGAGCAAATTGGATCTGCAATCATCCAACCAAACATTTGCATGAGAACTGCGGACACGATAACTCCAACTGAACCCAATGTATCGGCCAATATGTGTAAAAAGACACCGCGCATAATTTGCGAATTACTACCGCCCATATCGCTCGATGCATTGGAACTGCTGCCATTGTGACTGTGACCATGGCCACCATGATCATGACTGTGACCATGGCCTCCATGGTTGTGATGGTCGTCGTCGACTGTGACGCTATGCATGTCGATGTGGTTACTGTGATTATTGTGTGAGTGGCTGTGACCATGACCGCCATGCGAATGCCCATGTGCGTGTCCATGTTGGAATGCATAGATGCCTACGAGATTGACGAGAAGACCCAAAACCGAAACAACAAACAAACGTTCGTGTTTCACCTCTGGTGGTTCGATGAGACGTTCCACACCCTCCGATAGGATGAAGAACGCAATAAATAAAAGAAAAAGACTATTTACAAAGCCGGCGAGGACTTCTGCTCGCACATAGCCGTAGGAAAATTTATCGTTCGCCTTCCACTTGGTTATAACAGAGGCAGCTAGACCGGCTAGTAGACCCGTACAATCGAAGAACATGTGAAATGAATCCGAAATGAGACCTGTAACAAGAATTGAAAAGACATTACATAAAATTAAATGATTAAAATTGGAAAAGGTTCATTTATTGATTGAATGTAGAAACTTTTTATCAATCTAACATGCACTATCTAGATCAGAGAAACAATAAATTGAAGAAACGCAATAATGGTCTGTTGTAATTTCGAGGCAATTGGAAACTGTATCTACCTTGACGACAGGCACTAAAACAGTTGACGATCTCTAGGCCGATAATATAAAATTATCAGATTCAGGCGTGTATCGACTCAGCAAGCAAGCAAATGAAGACAGTAGAATAAAGTTTGTCAAAGCCGCAAAAGAGTACTACTTCGTCTTGGAACCTAGAGTATCATTGAGGTTTATCAAAAGCCTCTACCTAAGCATGTTCCTTGTTTTGAAATTTTCTGCCTTTTTCAGCTACACAGTAAAAATAAGTAAATAAATATTAGACTTTAAGGCGCCCATAGAGGTGGCTGCCAAGGTCAATTATAGGTGTTGTATAATATGCATTTCTTCTAGCATAGAAGGGACTTACAGTCTTATGCCGAATTCGAAAGGGAAGAGGTTTCGAGTAGCTTGTTCATGGGAGTAATACTGTTGAATCTTAGTCAGAAGATCGCAAGAAGTGGGTCGTGACATACTTTGATATGAAAGAAATCTGAAATCAATGGAGTTCTGCCAATTAAACGATGAAACAATATTGAAATAAATTTAAATGTGGCAGTTCCTAAACATTCGATGGAATCGCATGATCCATAACATATTACAAAGTACTTTTAAGATATAGTAGTCCGAAGTTACTTCGGAAGTGAAGAGGTAGAAACAGATGTTCCGATTTTAAGTCGATTGGAGTTAAGTACATAAAGACCTTTTTGTATCGATAAATAAATCAAAACAAAATTTTAGTAAGAACCAAGATTTAATGTAAATTATTTCCAGATTGTTCTCTCTAGCGATCTAGAGTAGTGTAACAAGACAATAGTAGCCTACCTATCTATGTTCACTACAAGATAGATAACAATTTACACTGCACACTACGAGTCTAAGCATGTGCCTAAGATTGAAATAATCGTGCGATTCGACATGATTTCATAAAAAAATCTTATCGTGAAAAGACTTCCATAAAAAATAGATAGTCAAATTTATCATTCTAGATAGACAAACGTCTAACAACCAAATAAATCAGTCTACTGCCGGAATAAAACAATTTTTCTAACTGATCTTAAATCAAACACTTACCCAAACTGTTTGTCCATATTCCATAGAATAATTCAACAAATGCAAAACTTAGATTTAACAACAAAAATAGGAACAAATTCCTGGAATTTCGATCCGAGAATATCAGCCGCTTCCAACTGTTTAGTTTCTCTTTGATTTTGTACGACAAATTCCGGCCGTCCTTGTGTGAAAGTGGTAACATCTTTATTCACTCCGTCCGTCTCCTAGTTAAGGTCGAAATAAGTATTAATTTTTAAGGAAAAAATGTTTTAGGACAGCAATGCATACGTGGTGTTATCACTCGGGGTTTTTGTTGGGGGTTTTAACCTAGAATCGCTGGTTTCGTTTGGCAGCAGAAGACACGAATTGATTAGTGGATTGTGGCGCGATGAATTTACAATTTAGTAATCACTTATTTCATTATGAATTATTGCAGATATTTTATTTAAAAAAAAATAATAAGAAAAGATATACAATACGCGAGCGAAGAGTTGAAAGGGGACTTTTCTTGACGTATTGTTGACAACACCACAAACGCACACAGGCATAGAAGAAGCAGAATTTTGACAGATGTTCTTGTTCTATGGCGGCGGAAAAATGAATATGAATTCTAGAGATGGGATATGACAATAATGAGAAAGTGTTCAGAAAATAAGATTCTTTTCCTTTTGTTGACTACAGTAATTTTGACTTTTCAATTTTAATCGGTGCGTTGCTAAGAATTCGCTAATATTCCTGTTGGACTACTTTTCCAACGGGATCTGAATAATCTCATCTGATATAAATTGCGATACGTTTCTTCTTTTTGACATTTTTTTCAGGTCTGGCCAAAATACCTCTTTTAAACGCACTTTTCAGTTTTAATTTCAAAGTTTGTAGGCTGCTGAAAAATAGACTTAGAAGGTAAATCAAATTTATGAAGCAATTCATTGTAAATTAAGTACCAGTACACTACATATAACCTAAATTAAATTTTATTTTAATGAAACAAAAAAAACTAACTGTCAAAATCTGTCAAATCAAATCTATTTCTATTCCTTTCCATTGCTTAAGCCTGTATGATACTACATTTTTTCGTTTTTTTTACATACTTAATAATGGTAAAGTGTCGGCTTTATGTGAAAGAGACAGAAAGTTTGTTTTTATGAAAAGCAAAGCTATTTTTTGCAAGCCACTGTACACTGTCATAATTTATTTTCAAATTTGGCTGGAAAGCAGCAACAACAGACAACAAAGTCTAAGCTCAATGCAGAAATGTAAAAAAAAAAATCTGCCAGCGTCTGAATAATATGGTGAGAAGTGCATTTTTAAAGTATATTTCTTGACGTTTTCACGTTTATGTGCTTAGTGCGTACACACTCATACCTACTGAGAATTTCAGTGGTGAATTTTTCGTACCGCTCTGATTTAATATCAATCACATTAAAAATACAAAAAAAAATGTAGTATCATACGGGCTTTATTAATTTTTTGTTGACCTCGATCGCAATGCTCGATATTGATCTTAAAGTATTTCTATACCAACACATTGGTACAGATGAAGGTTAAAGCAACCCTCGCAAAATTCGTAATACAAAAGATTTTTATGGAAAGAGGAACTAAAATCAAGTCAAAGTAAGTCGGATTTATGTACCAGAGAACTGCATGAATACATTCATTTGCAAATGAATTTTTTTTTCCAAAACCAATGCCAGAAAGCAAAGTTTAAGGGTAGATAATCATTTTTTTTGGAATGAATGTGCACAGGAGCTCATTTAAGATTCGTTTTAGAGAGGCAATAAAAGGAAGAATATGAATCTGTGTGAATACGTGAAAAGCAGTTAATATCTCGAGTAACTCACAAAACGAGTAACTTGCTGGAGGTCTCTTACAAAATACTAAGCCAAATACCTATTAAATTAACTTTTATTTTGTTATTATTTATGTTATTTTATTTTCTAACTCATTAATTTCGTGTTATAATCAAAATTTGTTTGCGTTCTTCTTTTATTTTTGTAACACTGCGTCTCCCCGAGTCTGAAAAATGTCAGACTTTTCAGTCAGACTTCCAGTCCGCCAGATTTTTATGTCATTGGATGGGCGAATATTGTTATGACTTTTCATTCTTCAACATGTCGTCAACAGCAAAACAAGCTCACTTGCTTTAAAAAAAATCAATAAACTTATTGTTTCTGTTTGTGAACATCAAAAATCTGCCATCTTTGCACGTCTGGAAAGCACTAATAAATCACAACAAATTTTTTTTTTATATATATATAAAACAACTTCCAAACTTCAAATGTCAAATTTCAGTCAGGGTTGATGTCCACAGAGAAGACAAGACAAAAAGGCTGTCTTAGATGTCCGATTGCAAGTCAAGTCCGTAATAGTGCGGTCTGCACGAGACATATTAATGTCACGACTTGAGTCTTGACTGAAATTATGTCTCGTGGAGACTGGGTGTAAAATTGAGATCAAATTGTCTACCCATATAAAGCTTAATATTCTCTTCTTTCATCAATATCTTAAAAAGTAATAATTCCGTATCGAATTAGAATAAATATTTGTAAGTTGTATTGCAAACTAACAATTTTATCCATAATTTAGCAAAAAATAAAAATTAATTTTATAACGGAAGAAGAATTCCTTTTTTTTTTAGTGAAAAATGTAGTGAAGTGGGTTATTTTTGTCAATGAGTGTATTTTCCTTTGAGCGAGTCAAACGCTCAAGTGTCGTTAAGTGTACTTAGTGTATTTATTGGAATGAAGTTCATGGGAAGGCAAGGGTACCCACTCACTATCATTTACCATTCTTCTCAATGTGCCTCGAGAAAGATCACCTCCCAAAATCGTCTTGTGCATCAACCCTAAGGGGAAATAACGTATCTCGTATTCCAAGCTCTCTCCAAAACAAATGTCATTTTTTGTGTCCTGAGTTTTGGTAGCGCTGATTATTTCCGTCCTCCATCTTTTTGCATTGAAGTTTTCGAGATGGTAAGTCGAACTAAGTGAAAATTTCCGAAAAAAATTATCGTTTTCTCTATAAAATCGAATTCAAATAATATGCAGCCTATAATCAAAGTGTTTCTGTTCAATCAAACAATTCAACTAAAGTAAATTTACAAATAATCCTCTGTGATTTTGTCAAAATAAACTTGAATTTTCGAATGCACATGTGTCCACCGCGCGGCGGCTGTGTTTTTATTCCAAAAGAATGCTATGTACTTACAAATGTGAATTTTATCTATTTTAGCCGCCTAAAAAGGATTCAAAGTCCTCGGCTAAACAGCCGCAAAAGACTCAGAAGAAGAAGGAAGGCGGAGGCGGTGGCAAGGCCAAGAAGAAGAAGTGGTCCAAGGGAAAAGTCAGGGATAAGTTGAACAACCAGATCCTGTTCGATAAGGCCACTTATGAGAAACTCTACAAGGAGGTTCCACAGTACAAGTTGATCACCCCGTCGGTGGTGTCTGAACGTCTAAAGATCCGCGGTTCACTGGCCAAGAGGGCTTTAGTTGAACTTAGGGACAAGGGTAAGTAATAACTAAATACCGTCTTTGTGTGGTTTTTGCTTACGATTCTTTTTTCTTTTAGGTCTGATTAAGCAAGTTGTTCAGCACCACTCGCAAGTCATCTACACAAGAGCCACCAAGGGTGACGATGCGTAAATTCTATTCGTTCCCCGGAATGGAACTCGGTACAAAGTTAAATTTGTATGTTTTTAAGGAAAGGGACTGAATAAACACGTCGGAACTTATTTTTTAATTAGATCTAAAGATTTTATTGTCTGTTTTTATGTGGAATTCGAGGGCTGTCCTATTTTTTTTAGGTATCTTGGCTAGAGATACGACGGGATGACGATGATAGGCAATTGCCTTGCAAAGTATGTAAGTAAGGAGCCAGCAAGAGGGATCTGTTTGCCGGCAATGGTCACTCTTAAACTTTTTTGTACTGAAAAAGCTGAATATTGAGCATTTATTCGAAATCCAGAATAACTAAAACATTCAACTTATGTACATGTGTGTTAGTTGTACGAAACGTGGATAGTGAAAGAGCAAACAAATATGTTTGTAGTAAAACCTTGGGCGCAACTTCATCAGACGGATTCTGTAAACTATGCTAGCCATTTGGACTGTAAGAAGCTTTATTTGACAGTCAGGCTTCTTTGCTGCAGTCTTATGTATTCATTTGTACTAAAACATCGGAACCTGATTCTTTAACTCTCTGCAAGTTCGACTACAACTCGTCCCTGACACTCGAATTATTGCAGTGTCGCGAAGTCATTAAAGCTCTATTGCGGCCGAGCAATCCGCGACGATTTTATTAGGGATCTGAACCGACAAAGTGCGGATGGGCTAAATTTTCCATAATGGCAGTACTTTACTTTATACCCGGCGTTTTCTGCAATGGACAACTAATCAAATTGGGGGTAGATTCCCTCCTGATCTATAATACTAATTTTCGTTCACTCCATCGCATCTTTGAGTCGCAAGTGTAGTGAAAAGAAGCATTATCAAAAGCCTTTCTATGTCGATGATAATTCACTCAACTCTAACGCCCACTTAATTCCTGCGCTCAGATTGTCGGGTACAACCTTGCAGGCTTTGTTCGTTGATAGGTGTACTGACACTAAACTAACCTTTCTATACTTCTCCGTAAGAAGGAAAGCAGATTTTTGTATATCTATCTTAAATTCTTCGCGACAGTGATCATCTTTAGGCATAAAACACATTCTATATGTGCATCAAAAATAACTCATGTAATATCGGCAGTTTCAGCAGCAGTTTTCAGCATCGCAGCGTATATGCCATCAGTTGCAGTCATTATGAATCTTTAAAATGATGCCACAGCGTTCTGCACATCACGCAATATACATTATTTGTTAGATCAAACTGAGTGCCCTTCAGCGATTCGTTTAACGATCTGGCGTATAACAACAATCGATAACACACCCTCGTAATACGAGACTTTCACTATCGAAATTTTAAATGACAGCACACGTTACAATGCGTCACTCGTTCGAGCAATATTATGCAGTCGAACGAAACAAAAAAGATATGAGTACATATACAACTTACTTACAGTTTTAACCTGCATGTAGATATGCAGCATCTCTAAGCAAAACACTTCGTTACCGACTTGATTGTTACGCTAATACTTAGTTACATACTTAAAGGGCTCCCGACCCTTGTAGAGTCGCTGCTTGAGACATCGTTGCCTTCCATCCTCTGCGGTCCCGAGCACGCTGCTTCCAGTTGTGAAGACCAAGTTTTCTGGCATCCGCGACAGCTTGGTATTTGTACCGGAGGTTCGGTCTCCTTCACCGCCTCGAACCTGGGGGCTGGGATTCGAAGATCATCTTGGCTGGAGCATTGTTGTCCATTCGCTCGATGTGGCCGAGCCAATTTAGTCTGCGTATCTTGGCTTTTCGTTCTACATCCACATCCTGGTACAGCTTATAGAATTCGCGGTTGTATCTTCTCCTCCATTCGCCCTCCTCGCAAAAGGGACCTAATATCCGACGGAGTATTTTTCGCTCGAAGGTACCCAATATTTGCTCAGCTTTCTTACTTATCGTCCAGCACTCGGCTCCATACAGCAGGACTGGTAAGATGAGCGTTCTGTAGAGCATTAATTTGGTCCGTCGAGTTAGGAGTTTTGAACCCAGTTGTTTCGCCAAACCGAAGTAGCAGCGGTTTGCTAGGGTTATTCTTCGTCGGATCTCTACAAAGCTGTCATTTGTAGGATTAATATTTGTTCCGAGGAAGGCGAACTCCTTAACTACGTCGAAATTATAGCTATCAACAGTGACGTTCTGCTCAATGTTTTGGATAGATAAATTTTTGTTTGTTGATAACATATACTTCGTCTTGTCCTCATTCACTTCAAGACCAACTCGTTTCGCCTGCTCATCAATAGCCTCTACGACGGCTTGCCGGGATCTTCCGATGATGTCAATATCGTCTGCGTATCCCAGCAGTTGGACGGATTCCGTGTTGACACCTGCCCTGCGCAGGGCCATCGCCTGGTAGAGCTCAAGACGATGAATGCTGTCATAGGCGGCCTTAAAGTCGATGAAAAGGAAAAAGTTACGCTAATACAATCCTTTATTCGGGATACCAGTAGTTTTCTCATCAATCGCACTGTTGAACCCCAAAACAACAAAAAGCTGAATCATAATCAAGACAATAGAAATCATGAGCTTTTGAATATTTATGTCAAAAACCCTAAACTAGCCATTTAAATCCGTGCCACAGCGTAGGATAAGCTGGAAAGGAAGATAATTATTTTATATTTTTGTTGAGAAGTCTCTCTTACTAATTATGTGCCTACATCATACAGCGATCATTAGAACCCTGATATTTATTAGAAGTATGGGAATAAATATTCGATGTTACCATTAAAAATTGTATTCAAAATAAAACTTCGCAATTGCACATTCAATAGAAATGACGATATTTATTCTAATTGCTAATGTGTAAACTAACTTAGTCAAGCATTATATTTAAGGATATCAATTAGGAGTTTATGTAACTAGGTCTTAAGAGCATCCTGAAGTTTTCGTCTAGCAACATTCACACGATCCTCTTGCCGACGTATGTCGTCCTCTGATATAACAACCGACTGCATAAGTGGCTGGTCGGGATTTAGAAATGCTCCAGAATTTTTCGTCAATTCTGTCTTCGATGAGGTCTGTCCAGTGACGGGTTGATTTTGTACATGTAACGCTGTTGCTACCGACTGTAGTACTGTTTGTTCGTCAACATTCGGTCCAACAGATTTGATTCCACGTGGCAACTCAATGTTATCGAATTCTTCGCCGGTTATATTACAAGCACGCAGTCCCTCTAAACGTTTCTCCCAGAAAAGTTGTTTGGGCTTCTCCTGATTGCCATTCTTGAGGTCATGCTTTACTTTACTGTTCTCGTGGTTACGAACCACGGTCACAGGTTGCTTAAATATAGATGCTGTCTGTCGAATGGGTGGCACTAGAGATACATCTGTGCGGATGGCACGACTGTAATGAAGTTCAAATTATAAAAATCAAGAAGAATGCATTAAAGTAAGACAAAAGGAATAAACACCGAAGGAATCCAATTTGTGGAATTTTGTTTCAGCACGAACTACAAGGTTGCCAATGGGGTTTCTTTCATTTTGGATATAACAAACTAAACAATAAGAGTATAACAACATAAAGGCCAATTGTTCGGTTAGTGTTGGACAATAATTTATTCAGTACTTTGCCACTAAAATTAGACGCAAGTTGAAAATCCAATGAATTTTCAGTTAAAGTCAATTAAAACTCAAAACAAATGCAGTTGTTATCCTTATTTAAACACAAGTTAGACAAGAATTAGACTATCAAGCCTATCACGATTAACTCGTCGGAATTTTTTGACTTTTCACAAAAAATTAGATCCTAAGCAAAAACAAATCACACGTAGAAGAGAAGCGGCTGTAGGCCTGTAAAATAAAAGTCATATCAGTCCAACGATATCTGTTTCCCTCTCCACATTTTCTGTTATTTGGTGAAGGCCCATTATTCTGCATACATCGACGGTGTATTCGAGGTGTTTGAGTTCAGATAAGGCCGCATTCAGCACATCGCTAATCATCAATAGAAACAGTATTGGTGAAAGTATGCAGCCTTGCCGAACCCCACTTTGGACTTCAAATTCCTCAGACAGCCTTCCTCTGTGCGAAATGTGACATGTGGACCCATCATATGTAGCTTCTCTTACGCAAGGTACGCCAAATAAATTCCAGATTGACACTATCAAATACCTTTTTAAAATCTCGTTGAACAGCAGGTGAAATTGCTATCGATATTCAACGCATTGCTCGATGATGATCCGCAAGGTGTTGATGTGGTCGACACAGGACGATCCAGAGAAGAAACCTGCTTGTTCGGCGTCGAGCGTATTTTCAATGTGTTCTTGGTTTGGTTTTGGTTTTCACACTGCATTAGATTGCCTTTTTAAGGGAGCTTGACAATCATACCCTTTTTCCACTTTTCTTGGAAACAGAAGCTCTGCTGATGAAGTTGGCGCAGCTAGAAACAGCTCTGCAGGTATGCCGTCAAGTCCTACCGACTTATTGGAGTTCACTGCTTTGATTGCGGTAATGATCTATTCCTTACTGGGTGTTGTAATAAGATTTCGGGAATTTCTTTCTGCGGAGACTTCAGTTTGACTTGTGTGCATATTGCTGGCGAATACTCAGACGCAAAATGCTTCTTCCATCTCTTCAGTTGATACCCTGTACCTGATGTGAAAACAGTGAGCTGCTGCTTGTCTCCACTTCACGTGAGAGATGGTCTCTTAGTTCTTTACACACTCTCGGATCTCTCAGTCTCAGTTAATACATGTATCGTCTTTGGTACACGCCAATTATAAATATACGTAACACAAAGTTTGTGTACATGCTGTAAATTGCGAACCAGCCTAAAATGCATAATTATTTACTTTATAGTGTCTGATTTTGGTTTATCAGTTAGCTGAAAAAAGGCGGTATAATAACCTGTAGCTAAAAAACAAATCGTTAGGAAGCAACTGTATCCGACGGCGTGTATGCTTGATAAATGCCCTTAGATCCACAAAGGAACAAAGAATAAAATTGATTTAGGAAGTAAGACCTAAAGGTTTTTACACAATATTTTACTTGATGTTGAAAGTAACATTCATAGAGCTAATTCGCGATAAAACTGCATTTGTATTTGATTCTAACAGTAACCGCATCTGTTTGATTTTTTTTCTTTTCTTTCAAGTCTAATTAGAATGATGGCAATGTACTGAATAGAAAAACGAAAAACTGAATCAACTACATGCGCTGGTACCTGAACTCAAGATGCTGTCTTAAAGTCGACGATGGAAGTGAGGAACTACCACTACTTGATGCTGAGATGCTATGGGAGGAACTAGAGGGCGGCACTCCACCACCAAATGAGGTAGTTGTGGCAGACGAAGATGGTGGAGTTGTCGACGGTGTCGCTGTTGTCATCGTCGTCGCCGCTGCGCTTACTTGCGGCTTGTATTTGCGTTTGAGCGAGCTTGACGATGAGCCGCCACAGCGATGCAGCGAGATTGACGGCGGCGGTAGGCTTTGTATAATCTTGCCCGATTGAAAGTCAAAAGCCGATATATCGATAGTGTCGCCCAGTTGACGTGCTAGTTGGGGTTTACTATCAAATTTCTTACCACTGGGACTAGATTTGTGTTCAGAGATAGGGTATAAGTGGATGCTAGAGTATAATTAAAGGCTAATTAGGTGGAAATGCGGGTGGGTGTTCCAGCCCGCCAAGTACCTGTAGTAGTAAACATCAACTTTTCCCGCGGAGAGTCCCGACTTGCGGAGGACTTCTTCTCGTTGCCATCCTTTGGGTAGGGAATTGCAATCGACGCGCTTACGTTCGATGGTGATATTGGGATTCATTTACGAGTATGGATTGATGGTTCTGGGAGTTGCTTGGAAGCAAAGCGGATTCTCTGAGTGAAAGTCGCAGTGAGCGTGTAAGGGAAATCTAATGTTTTGTCTGGAGAAAAGCGTCTTTATTTTCCGACTACTGTACTTATTTGCGAAATGTCAAAATGCTCCCGTCAGGTGGAAAATTTCCCTTGAAATTGGGTTTTTTTTCCGATAGAACTTATTGGAAGCATTCAGTCGTTTAATAAAACATAATAATGATTTGGAGCTGCATTTTCAAAATATCAAAGATAATATAATCTTGGTATTATTTCCCAATATTTGAAGTACGTACTGTCAATTTTTGATTCCAAAACTTACAAAAACAACTATGGACAAAAAAGTAGAACCCAAATCTCAATATTCCATACGTTTTCGCAGAAAATCAAAACTTTACACGCATTTTTCTTAAAACTGGGAAAATCGACTTAGGCGGTTATGGCTTATTACCACAAAATTCGGGGTCGAACTAGATCAGATCATAGGAAAATAAAACACAGCTAATCATGCTTATTTTGAGATTCGAATGAATAGTCAATTCTTTCGAATGTCTCTATTCATTCGAAAGATTTTTGTGTATTTTGAGATTCGAATGAAAAAGGTTCATTTTCGAATGATAACGCAAAATGAACTTAAATAAATTTAACCCTCAAAGTCAGCTGTTTGACATTTCCTTTAATACAGGTTGACCATGCCTTGCTTTTTTGCGTTAGAACTCTTCTCTTTCTTATTGAAATATTTTTATTAGTTACATTTTGACGCGTTTAAAGACGAAATTTAAGTAATACATTTCATGAAACATGTTTTGTATACCTTTAATAATATCGAGCACGAAAACAAAGCAAAATAAAATAACATCCATGCATATTTAATTACAAGTCTCTCCCACCACCAAGTGAAGTAAACATTTGCTTGATGATTTCTTTTTTAATAGAGTTATTTTTAGATAAAATAAAATGCTGCTTTCTTTTTTGGACAGTGCAAATCAATAGAAAATCATAAAAACATTAAAATAAGAGTAAAAAAATAAAGTTGAAACATTATTTTGTGCATTCACTCGTCTTTCCTTTGGATTTTTGTTTATATAGAGCTTGAGTGGACTATTTTATTTATAAAAATTGCCGGCCACCAGTTTTTCTAATTGGAACGTGACCTATACCGACAGGATAGGCAAATGTGAATTAAAATTACTTCATTCAATTTTCTACAGAATATACAAAATATCTTACTACATTTACGTGTTTGTGAATCTATGCGCCAGGAAAATGTGTGCGAATGAAAAATGACATTTGTTTCGAATGAATAGAATCTCAAAATACGCACAACCAATAAACTTTCGAAAGTTTGGATGAACTTTCTATTCTTTCTATTCGTTCGAAAGTCAAAATACAATCTATGCGAGTTCGACTCACTTTCGAATGAATTCGAATGTCAAAATAAGGCTGAATGTGTGTTCTGCACATGTGTTACATAGCAACAATCGCAATTGTAAACAAGATTTAGAATTATTTTGCAAAATATTTAATATACCAAATTGTTTCGATATATGCTTTCATTCTTCCATTTGTTCTTTCAATTTTTATGCTTTGAATTCGATAAATTCAATAAAATAGCGTTTTCTCCCCAACTTCTTCAAATTCATCGACGTCTATTGAGGTAAAGAAGAATTTTTTTGTACGAATTCATAGGCGTCAAACGTCAAGCAGCGATGCTTGAAGTTGAAGAGAACTCAACTTCACGATGCACGATTCAGACTCAGACGCACATTGTGCACACATTTAATTTTTTGACAGCTAGCGACTCAGACGCAGATGCACATTCACTTCAGCTCTTAATAATGTAATTTTTTTTTGCCTCTTATCGAATGCGAAAATAGCGGTAGCCCTGAATGATCGATCAATTTATTCTATGCTCATATGGGGTGCCACTGAAATTCTCAGTAGGTGTGAGTGTATACGCACTAAGCCCATAAACGTGAAAATGTCAAAAAATATACATTACACATTATTCAGCCGCTGGCAGCTTTTTTTGACATTTCTGCCTTGAGCTTAGACTTTGTTGCTTGTTGTGTTTGCTTTCCAGCGAAATTTGAAAATAAATTATGGCACTGTACAGTGGCTTGCAAAAAAATAGCTTAGCTTTTCCTAAAAATAAACTAGCTGTATTTTTCACGCGAAGCTGACACTTTACCATTATTAAGTATGTAAAAAACACGAAAAAAATGTAGTACCATACGGACTTTACCACTATCATATTCCCTCTATTATTATATGATACTATAAATTCTTCAATGTAATACCACCATTAGAGAAACCCAAACGAACGACCTTTGAAGGCACACGACCGATGACATTTCAGATTTGAATTTTTGCGATGTGTCAGTTAAGTAAAATGTGCGCATAAATGTCATCAAGTTTGAGTTTCGAAATTCACCCCGTGATATCTAAATTAAAACGAAACACAATTTTGAAAACGCTTTTTTAATAAATAAAATAATTAACTTGAGACTAAAACACTCGCCTCTTGTATGAGGTACACATTGGCCGCAGAAACATCGATATAGACAAGACAATACGATCAATCGTATGTTTAAAGGAGTAATAAATTTCGTCGGCTTGTGAAAGTCCATAAGAAAATCTCGAAAAATCTAACATTTTTGCAACTGAAATGGAAAATTCATCATTACGCGGTAGATTCAGTTTAAGTACAACCAATCTTTCGAGTCCAATTGCTGAATCGACTTGTTTGAATGGATCAAGGTAAGGAAACAACAACAAAACATGTATCAGTTGTGTATGACTAACAAACACCTGCTTTCTCAGTTCGCATGGCAAATTCAATTGGGGCGACGGCAACATAAGCTCCAGAATCCGTAACTATTCGCCAGCAGTTAACAAAACTGCTTCCATGTCAAGGAATTTGAACGGAACACCGCCAAAAGTTACAATGTCGCCGGCATCACGCATCGATCCAAGGTGAGTCTAGTGATTTCCTGTAAATTTAATAAGTTCTATAGTCACTTTTTTGCTAATGGTAGCGATCTCGTCCTCTTTCTGGGACTAGATCAATGCCAATTCGTTTAATGTTTGCATTCCTACTGCTTTGAATGTTTTATAATCGACCGATTGCAGATGTGGAAACTATTAACCACATTTCGTACCCTAAAATGTTTTTTTTTTTTGTGTAGAAAGTAGTGAAAAAAAATTAACTATAAAATTGGTCTATCATATACCTAGGACTTATGTTGACATCCATAGCAATGGTCTCGCATCAAGAATCGTTAAGTATCATGACAATAGTGCTCGATTAAATCGAAGTCTCTCAATGGGAAATTTGTACAATAAACCAGGACAATTTCCAGTTGTGCATTTGAAAAAGAACGAAATGCAGTATAAAGCAAAGAAAAGTAGAAACTTATCTATGACCAGAATAGCAGCACCTGGTGAGTATCATTGGAATGATAATATAAGAGTTTTATATCTAAACGTCTTGAATATTCATTTAGAAAAATCTGTTTTCCATGGGAACACACTATCAAGTATATTACGGTCTGGATCAATAGTTGGACTACAGAAAAGCGACGAAGAAATATCTCATGAAAATCGTCCGATATTACACCCTCCACCAACCGAGAATGAAATGGCACCAACACGAAGTGTACTTGAAGTTCTTAAGGAGATCTCACGGAAGAGAATAAATAGTGATGTGAGTATAAGATGCAATTGAAAAGACTAGTAGAAGAAGGGCCTATGTTTCATTACATTAAACAAGTGCAATGCCTTCATTCACTGCCAAATTATGTTCCCTTTTATTGTTTATGTAAGTTCTAAACTATCCATCAGATACCTCTAGAAGTTATTTCATATTGTAAAGCGCCGATCCGTAACGTGGTCTATGTATTAAAAAAAAAAGTACATTTTGCTTTTTATCCACCTGCCAGTTTCCCACCTATTGAGTATTTCACACAACAGAAATCAGCTAGTCATTGCAATGATCCATGATTGGGCTTTGTTTAACCAAAGCCCATCATTTTTTTTCCTAAATATACCAAAATCTGCTTTCTACCAGGGACTTTTCTTTAAAGGTTATTCTACATACTGAGAACAAGAACTTTTGAAGATTAGTATTCTATTAAGAACTAACGCAATGATTTCTACTATATACCAAGAACGTTGTAAATTTGGACAGTAGATGCCAGACTAAACGACTCTTTTTGGCTTGACAGAATTGGAATCTGCCTTCTGGAAATTATCGAGGATTATCTTTTGTAGAAAATAAAGTTTGTACTAATAATGTAATCAAAAAGTTTTTATACGAGCTGCTACATGGATCGTGGCCCATCCAACTAGGCCAAATTATCGACTTGAGGCCAAGTTACCGAACAAATAAAACATATTATTGCATTTAGGTTACAATATGTACATATCTATCTAACGATATTAGCTAGATTTGAAAGCAAAGTTTAGGTTACAAACAGGATGTCAGCCAAACCAGCATTGTACAACCTTACACTCTTGCGCATTTGTTTAAGTATTTTAGGGCTTTTAGTGTAATATGGAATAGCGGTGATATATAATTGACTTTCCTAACTTCAACATAACTTTAACTTTTATTTTAGGAACTGGACGGAACAGAACTGATTAAGAAATACTGCAAAGAACCAGAATTTGATACAATACCGTATAATGGACAAAAGACTCAAAGTAAACGCCAACGAGAAATGTCTAGCTCAACTTCATCCAACGTACAAATTTCCCCGGAACAGCAAGTAGTAAAACGTCGCATGTGTAATTACAATAATTACATAATGAGTTCACTCAGCTCAAGTATGATCAGCCAAAACAAGAAAAAAATGCTCGAAATTCAATCTCAAAAACGAACAGCCTCCGATTTGGTGACAAGTACTAAATCAACAGATGTGGAAACTTTCCGTAGTGAAAAACAACGCTGTATGAGCAGCTTTAAATTGGAAAATCTTGTGCAATCGTCAAAATACACACCAATAAGTCCACTGCCCAATACGCCACAACAGTGTCCAACAAGTGCTGATGATGTGGACAAAACTCAACAAGGTCTGGTTACCCGAAGAGCTTCTGAACCTGCCATAAGCAGTACAAAGCCAAAATTAACTTTATTCAATAAGGATTACGACGAAGTGCCTACAAAGGAACATAATGAGATCATTGATCCTGGAGACGACGGTGATTTGTGCGGAATTCAATTCGTAAAGCCAAAGAAGACTAGTTCTTTGTCATCTGGTGGAACGCTCCTAATGGAAAAGACTAAGAAATCGAAATTAGCTTTGATGCTAAGTGGACTAAAAGGTGAATTAAATGAAGAAGATGAAGTAGATGCTGTAACAAATATAGAGAAGCAACCAGAAGTAACTGTGAGCGAGGCAACTACATCGGCGGTGAGTGTACCATCTACACAATCTACTGCGATATCCTTTGGAACAACAACGACAGTAATACCAACAATAGATGCCAACAGTAAGTCAGCCATTGAGTCGGCTACAATGACACCAACAACAACAGTTAAGAGCGGTTTACAATTCAACCCACCATCGGCTATAGCTTCTGCTAGTTCCAAAGAATCAAATGGATTCCAAATCCCTGCAACAACGGCAGATAGTACAACTTCCAATTCAGTTGCTCCGGTTATAACGACAGCAGCTGCAACATCTACAGACACTTTGAAAGCAACGTCAACAACAACTCCATCTCTCGGAGGATTTAGCTTTGGATTAAATAATCCATTAGTACTGCCAGCAACCACGACAATAGCAGCTACCTCGCAACCCTCAACATCAACAACAGCGCCTACATTACCAGCAGCTACAACCTCAGCAATAATTCTGCCAGCTGCAGTTTCATCTGCCACACCAACAGTGAAACCATTTGCATTTGGCTTACCTACAACACAGACGGCCACGTCTTCTGCTCCTAGTTTCACTTTCGGAGCACCAAGTACATTAACGGCATCATTGCCAGCGACTCAAACAACATCGGTTGTTAATGCTTTTGGACCAATTTCAGCGTCAAACACAAAATCAACATCCAGCGCGCCTCCTTCCGTCTTTGGACAATCCTCTGGAACATCTCAACCAACTTTTACGTTCGGATCTTTAACAGCACCAAATTCTAGCTCAACAACTGCTGCATTAGCAACAACCAATGCAACACCAACGACAACAAGCGCCCCAACCTTTAATTTTGGTGCAGTGAAAACTTCTTGGGCTTCATCAACCAATCCAGCTCCATCAAATGCGAACCCCATTGTAGGAATTGAATCATTCGGTGGTACTGCCACTTCAATATCTGCTTCTCAGTCGACTTCAACATTAACCTCAACTAATTCGACTGGAGGTTTTTCTTTTTCTGGCTCTACTTCCACAGACACTCCAAAATCCCTATTCGGCAGTATAGTTCCTGCTACAACGATTCCATCAAACTCAAGTGCAACATTCGCCTTTTCTGCCAATAATAAGACACCGGCACAACAGACCAATCCAACAAATGCATTTACTTTTGGTTCTTCAACAGCAGTAGCACCTACTGCCGTAAGCAATCCCGCCCAACCCTCTATGTTTGGAAGCAGCATAACTCCAGTGAAACCATCGAATTCATTTACTTTCGGAGCGTCTGCCCCTTCAGCACCTTTAAAAGGCTCCTTTTCTTTTTCATCGACTGATAAACCTGCTGTACCAACAACTACAACCGGTAGCTCTATTGGCGGCTTTTCCTTTAATGCACCAGCTGCAAACTCAAATACAGCTCCAGACCCGAACAAGAATATTTTCGGTAGTGCTGCACCGGCTGCAGGTGCCGTGAAACCTGCATTCAACTTTGGCTCGGCCCCCAGTAACCCAACAACGAGCAATACCCCAATGTTCGGAGCTTCTGCTATTAAACCGACAAATCTCTTTGGTGCTACAGCTACTACAACACCACAGAGTACTCCATTTGCTTTCGGGTCATCTTCGGGAACATCAACGAATCAAGGATCTGCAACATCAGCGCCCAATACCAATCTCTTCGGAACATCAACCAATCAAAGATCTACAGCGCCAGCACCAAGTACAAACCTCTTCGGTGCAGCACCCACAGCGACCACAACCGCCTCAGGATCAATTTTCGGAGCCGCTGTACCGCCGCTGCAACAATCTTCCACATTCACTTTTGGCTCTAGCTCTAACACTGCAACGGAATCTACCAAGCCAACTGGAGGCTTCGTATTCGGAAGTAGCTCATCGATTGGCAGTAACGCCTCCAAACCAGCAGCCGACATGAATAAAACTTTTGTTTTCGGAGATGGAAATACAACAATCACTCCTGCCCCACCAGGAACAACAAGCCTTTTTGGTGGAAATACCGCAACAAATGGTGGCGCCCCTTCAGCGACAGATAATAAATTGTTCTCATTTGGAGGAGCTGGTTCTGGTACTGCATCAAGTAATAGCACATTTGGTGGTAACCGTCAAGCTGTAAATCCGTCTCCAGTTTTTAATTTTGGAGCAGCGGCCTCAGCTTCACCCACTCCAGCACAAAATGGTAATCTATTTGCGCCACAACCTACTGGAGCACCGTCAGAGCGACCAATAAGAAGAGCCATGAGGCGCCTACATAAATGATAGGTTTAGTTTTATTTTCCTGTTTTTGCATAAGAGATCATCATATATTTATTTTATAAGTTCGTGTGTTGTTCCAATAAAAAAAATAATTGTAGATAAAAAATTAAAATTTGGATTTTTCTTATGTTAAATACACAATTAGTTTTTGCTTCTATTCGTCATGCAGAATAATATTAGTAAAGTGTTCTACAGCTATGGTTAAAATTTTCGACGACATAAGGATAGACTATGACATTCCCTTTATCACAGCTCTCTGCCTCCTATCCTTTCTGAGGAACTTAGTAGGTTTTAGGATTTAATTAGTAAGTACTTAAGTAATCGCTGTCAGAGGGTTGTGGTTGGTGATAAATCCTCTCATGCTGGTGTACCTCAGGGTTCAATACTGGGTCCTATTTTATTCTGCATATTTATCAATGACCTCCCTAAGGTATGCTTAAACTCAAGCGTTCATTTCTATAAAGATGATGCGCAAATATATTTATCTAGAATTATAGGTTTAGTTGAGGATCTTGCTTTCAGGTTGAACGAGGATTTGTCCGCAATCTACCAATGGGCACTCCGAAATAGCTTAACCCTGAACCCAGGAAAGTCTCAAATGATTTTAATATCAAAAAAAGTATACAACGTTGTACCGCCAATTTACCTTGACGACACACAATTGCAGTTCGTGGAGACTGTAACCAACCTGGGTTTTAAGATTAACCGCTCTCTCTCCCCAGTAAGCCACGATTGGTCTACGCAAACTTTACCATACAAATATCCTTGGTTGTTCGCTTCGACAGTTCTTCTATGTTAAATGCTGTGGCCACTTGCACAAAATTATACAAACCAGGTCGCGACCACACTTGTTTGAAAAGCTGCAATTTGCTCGTTCACCTACAACATTTTGTCTTGTAACTCCCTCCTCGAGGAGTTCAAATACACTAGACTCTGGAACTCCCTGCCTGCAGCAATAAAACAAATAATTGGAGCCACACAATTTAAAAATGCCGTCTTAGGGTATTTCACTTAAAATTGCAACAGCTGTCTAATTCTTACTTTCTTCTATACTTTGCTTTTCCTTATTTCCTTCTCATTCCTCCCTTCCTATATTCTTCTATAATATTTAATTATTTTTCTATAAACAAATATTGTAAACTAACCATAATTTAATTACTATAAAAGACTAATTCTTACTTTTACACCAAAGATTAAATAAACTAAACTAAACTAAACGAGTAAAATTCAGCTCAGTTTTGAGTTTTGAGGCACTCGAATTTTGTCAAGTTCATCCACTCTATATGTCCCAGCCACTTCTCCTCCATTCGTCATTTTATACGGGATCAAAAATCATTCGACGAACTCAAAGTTATCCTCATCCTTGCCCATGCTACAACCGGGATGACTAAGGGCCTGAGTTTGTAGGCCATAGAAGCTGCGATTTTTTTTTTTTGTCCTTATTCATGGTTATGGTCCTTAATTATGGTTAGTTTACCCATTTTAGCAACTTCTCTTATGTTGTTTTACGAGTTGCGTACGATTTTTTCAAGTTGTAGAATGAATCAGAATAAAAGCAGGACTGATCTGTTAAGGTTTTTTTTTTTTGACACAAAGTTTAAGCATAGAATAACTGTTGTAAATTGACTCCCAAACGTCTTTATGGTGTTCATGGGCTGTTTAATGGCCTTACATAAGTACATATATACCTATATATTTTTTCTTCGGTAACTTAGGTGGCAAATCGAATAATTTAGTTCGATTTCTCGCGTGGGCGTAAGAAAATTCCTCATGATGTGAAATTTAGTGCAATAATGTTCTTTAGGCTAGTTTATGGAACCTGTCCAATTGGTATATTGTTTAACCTTTTTTAGTTCAAAGTTTTAGCCTCACTCAATTATTTGGGAGCGATGATAGTCAATAATTGAAGGTCCTTATATGATTGTCCACTTTTTAGAGAGCGCAATGCTGTTAATAATACCTCTCGTGGGAAAATGAGTTCCTCTTAGTACATTTTCCTTATAACTATTGGGGTTAGTCTCAATAAGTATAAAAATCTGAGGATTATTTTAAAGATTTCAAATGACCGAAGTGTCACTTTATTTGAAACCGAATTTTTCTTCAAATTGGCTTTTTTTTCTACCACGTCCTGCATTCTTCCTCTGTTCTGCTAAAGCAATAATTATAACGCAAGTAGTATTTCCTTTATTAGTACCAACCACGACGAAAATTTGAATAGTGTCTAGACAAAGCATATTTCAGCAAACAGATGTTGGTTACAAGCGTGTTGTGTAATGTGAGGGACTCAGGGTAATTTTATATGTAACCTAAACTTGTGAAAGGGGACTATACCCTTTTATAGATTAAAAGGGCATGGGGGTTCGTCGATTTGGAAGAGAGAAGAATAGGAAAGACTGAGACAGAATATTTACGATCCTTCACCCATCCTTGAAACTCTTCATTGCGGAGAAATAACTCTTATGATCCACTATCCGTCATTCATAGTTAAGGAAAATATGAAGGCTTGGGTGGCCATGGTGACAGTGGATGGAGATTCGCTTGTGTAAAAGTTTCTTTCTTAATATATGCAAGTTCGAGCATCAGCAGGAAACAGCAACGCAGCCTGGAATTAATTACAGATAAACAAATACAATCACCAAAGAATTTTACCACTGCTTGAACATAGGTTTTTGGCCTGTTAAAAAAAAATTGACCTCTGAGATTCAATTTTTTATTATGTATATATAAAGGTGACTCCGATGAGGTATCTAATTCTTGTTCTTGTTCTTTCTTACATATACATGATAGTCTGTATAAAAAATGTTAATGGATTTAATTAACCTAGGTACTGTTCTGTCGACCTCTTATTCATGAAAGTATTCATTAAAATATAAAATAAGACTTTACTGTAGTCAAAATGCCTATTTGATGAGGTCTACCATACCAACATTTTACAGTCAGCTAAGCGGAGGTCGGTTTTTAGATTTGATCGATTGACCCTCTACTGAAGTACGAGTATGTACATCATTTAGTAAATTTTTTTTGTCCAATGTCAACTCAGCTACTATTTTTTTATTACAAAATAAATCAAATAAATTCATCAGCAATACATTCTGAGTCATCATTATAAAAATAAAAACAAAGTCCGACAATTCGGACAACTAAATACAATTACTTTAATTTTACGCTTGAAATTGTAGAGACATACATACATTACATAATATGTATGTACATATATGTATCTGTAATTAAGGCAAATGAGCCAATTATAAGGTGTATTGAGTTGCCTAATTGTCTAGATCACTTTATTGATTTGAGTTACGATAGATAATTGTTTTTAAACAAATTCTAGCAAATTGTTTGACCACAAACAAAAGATATTACTAATGTCATTCGTTTTCTATAATTGCAATATTGATTTGATTTTGATGTAATTATTTGAATTCAATACAAGCAATTACTTAAAGCTAAATTTAAAAACTAATTAGTTACAAATTGACTGATATAAGGTACATGGGGGCAGGGCAGGAGGAGTGGGGATGATACTTACTTCAAAGTTGTTTTGCACTCTGTTACCATTGAAGAAGAAAGTGGCAGTGGATTGGACACATGCTGTGGAATCCACTCACCTAAGCAGGCAGAACATCGGGACGCCCTAGGCAAATGTGGCGCAGAACAGTCGAGGAGGAATCGAACTCTTTGTGGATGAGCTGGAGAGAGCTCAAATGCGTTGCAAAACTACGAACAAGATGGCTCGCAGGCGTTATTGTAGCCCTATGAGTTAAAGGACTAGAGTAAGTAAGCAAGTACCATTGCTTGGAATTCTGGTTCGTGAAGGTACGGTGAGCATTGATGCTGAAAATAGCTACAGGCTTGTTAGTACTAAAATATATATTTGTTAGTTTCTGGTCAAATGGTATCTCTAACGAACAGCTTTATCAGAGAACGGGCTGTGAACCTGTAGCAACAACCGTACGAAGACGAAAGTGGCAGTGGATTAGTCACACTCTTTGAAAGGATGACACGTTCATAGCTAACCATGGGAAGCTATGGAACCCGCTTACTCAGGATGGCGGAGCTAGGAGTAGATGGCGCAGAATAGTCGTAATACAGTATGTAATGCTCATCAGCGCAAAATGTATGAGCATCCGCTGCGTAGCTTCTATGCAATACACGAGTATTAGGGCGACCAAACTTCACAAGTATTTATAGAAAACTGTTTTGTGAAATATGGTTTTAAGAATTATTTGACAAAACCAATTGTGGAGTTGTCTCTACTTTTGCTGGTTCGTCTTTTTTTTCGTAATATAGATTAATTATAAATTAATTGCTGTATGCATGTCTTCCATTTTTGTTTATTATGTAGATAAAGAAACATCAAATTAAAAGTTGTTTTTGAATAACATATACAGAAATGATTTCGATTAACTCTGATGAACTTTGTCTCGGTAAATCGAGTTTGGACTGTGTATGTGTGTGATATTGCACAAAATACCAAATTAAAAAAAAACAAACCTTTTTCAGTGGGTAATTTCTCAGTAAGGGAAACAGTAAAACTCATAACAAACAAACTATTTACACACAATCTTACGGAAAGAGAAATTATAAAAATACAAACCTTTCCATTCGAATTCAAAGTGAGTATATCTGCAGACATTCATACTGGAAGAACACTGCCGGCTCTATTTGACTTATCACTACTAATCTCAAATGCACATATGTATATAACAGAGATTGTTTTATAAAATTCTTTATTGAAATTTAATTGGAAAGTAATAACAATAAATATGCAAAAGAAAAGTTGTCATGGCATATATTGCTGCCGGTTTTTTTCTAGGTACACAAATAAAAGATTATTTATAATGAATGTCAATAATTTAAGAGATAAGAAAACAAATCAAATCTTAACATATGTATAATAATTTAGAATAGACTATGGCTTTGTTTCCAGAAATAAATAAAATAAAAACGGATGCGATAGCTAAGTCATGATTGAAAAATGATAAAGTACTTTTTAGCTATACACAATAGTAATATAGAATCAATGATACATACGCATATTCTTAGAATTAATTGGTGCGTCATGAGTAAACTGGCAAAATGCACACATAATATTTTTCTTATAAAACGTGCAGCCTTTACTTTGTTTCCATATAAAGTGGTGTCACAGTAGAGGCACAGTTGTTTAAAATTTCAAATGACATTATGGTTTATAATTTTAGTTGCGCACTTACTTCTATACATGTACCTTAAGCCATGCGACCCATATAAAATATCTTTGGTTTCGTATGCGAGAGAACAAATATAGCCTGCGTAGTTCCAAAAAAAAAAAATGAAGAAAAGAACGAGCTCTAGAGTGTCATTACGATTTTACAAACGCTACAGCGCGTAATTGATGCCTAAAATATCAGTTCTTGCTCAATTGATTGGATGACAACTTTTTCTTTCGTTCGCTTTGTCCTGTATTCGTCTGCTTAGCCGTTCATTCGTAATTTAGTCTGTTCTTAATTTTATTATCAATTAAATACAATTAGATGGCATTACTTAATTAACTAGTCATGCAAGGCAAAACCCTTAATTGATTTTAGCTGGAATCAAGACACAAACAATGTCCTCATCGTTCTGGTCTTTAAGTTCCCATTTTACTTCGACGGTGACCTTTGGATAGGCTTTTAGAATTGGCAAAGTTGCTTTGTATTCGTAGCTGGCGTCCTTTGATAGAGGACAAGTGAGACCACTATCAACGCAGGCGTCTGGATTCTGTAAGTGGAACGGCATTTCAACGCCCATAATTTTTCCGTGGACGACTGTAGTGATTGCAGTCACATCCTCGGCCAATGTCAAGTCAATTGTTATCGATGCGGATGTATTTCTTTTCAGAATGCATTCGTTCTTTGTCGTATCACAGTCGGAAACAGCTACTTTGGTGAATTTTCCAGTTTTCGAACCACAATCCTTGAACTGCAATCCATTCACGCAACTGGAAATGATAATTGATAACAAGGCGAGCACAATGAACTGTTTCATTTTGTGAATGACTCCTTTTGATCTTTGCTTTGATACTTATTTAATTATTTATATATCTGCCGAAAACGACAACCACCACCGATCACTTTTGAAGGAATACTGTCGAGTAGAGATGAAGAAAAAATACCGATAGGTACGAAAAGCGATAGTTCTTTTATTACGATGAATGCTAGACCAACTATCGACATTTCGATAGGGAAAACGAATTATCGAAGACGTTAGTTTTGTCACATAGATTTTATCGTAAGACTGCCATACATTTTAAAGTCTTTTAGATTTATTATAAAATATATCTTCCTGCACTAACTAAAACAGCGAATTTTACGAAAAATAGTCAATTTCTGTTTCCGGATGTCAAAGTTTCATAGCTTTTCACAGAGTGAATTTTAGTTAAAGAAATTTCTTTGGGCAAATTTATGAGTTCTGTCAAATGGTTATTTTGTTGTTGTTTGGCAAAATTATTTGAATAGAACAATACAGGAAAGAAATGTCAAAAAAGTGGACAGTTTTTTTGTTCAATACGTTTTTGCCCTTTTGCGAATATTTGTCTTTCTCTAAAAGAATTTTTTCCTAACTTTTAGAAATTTGACAAGCTGCTAGTTTTGAAGCAAAAAGTGCAGGAACGTACGTAAAATTTAAATGAAAAAAATATCACAGATTTCAACGATTTAACGATGTATTTCTTAGTATGAGTACTAAGCTGTCTTAATACCCGGTGTAGATAATCCAAATACTAACTCTAGTACGAAACGTTAGTAGATACTTTTTCCCTGTTTATATTTATTACTAAATAAATCTGCTGTATCGGTAATATCTAATGGGTGAGTGTACTCCGTCTCCAAGAAAATTTAGAGCCTGTTTAGATGATTACTTATAAATCTGCTATGTATGGAGAATGTAGACGAGACGACTGAAGGGTAAGAAAATGGGGATATTCACGAAGAAAATAAGACACCTCGGGGAGGTGCGAGTAGGGCTTACAAAAAGAGCTGTTGTGTTTTCGGCTGCAACGGACCAACAGCAGTTAGTCGTTCGCCATCCTACTAATTTCAGTGTAAGAAATTTCTTTGGGCTGTTATGTGATAACTATAGGTGTGTTCCCGTACTTTCTGCACTGAATTTCCCAGCTTGTCAACATTTCTAAGAAAAATGGTCTCAGAGAAAGACAAATCTCCAAAAAAATACGGGAACGGGTGGAACAAAAAAGTTGCCCACATTTTAGACGTCACTTTTTGTTGTATTGATTTACATCAAATTTTCTCGTCAGTCCAAAGAAATTTCTTAGACTTAAATTCGCAGCATGGGACAATTTCTTAGTCTCTCGTGGGCTCCCTCTTCTGTGAAAGATTAAGTATTACGCGAACGAACCTAGCCTTATTTTTTTCCTATTTCTTTCACCATTTTGAATTATTTTTGTTTTTAAACAAGTATTCCGAATCATATTTATTGTTTTGGCAGATAAACATGAAAGAGTAGTGTTGTTTATACTATTTAATACTTATTTAAACTTTGTATAGTTAACACACGTTTATAAATAACGATTTCGGAGAACCTGCATAAATGTCTATGCAGGCATTTATTTAATCTGGTCGATGGCTTGGGAAAATGCGAACGATTCGATAAGCTTTGGTCATTGCACCACAAAATAAAGTTGTATGAATGTACGTATTTGTGATAGAATAAAATCTTTTATCGTATTTAGCAGTTTGATTTATGGGTTTTTGAGTAGGGATGACAGTCGATATTCATGTTTACAACATACCATTGGGGTAAAATCGGACATTAGAATTAGTATAGAAACGGAAATTGTGATATTATGGATATGATGGCATTGAATACTTTTGACTACAAGAGCGATAAATGCGGTAGTTCCTCGCTCAAAATTATGCTTAAGTACTTAGGCATTAATATGTTTGAATATAATACACATAGGGGTTGGTATGCTAATAGTGAGTGTTGGAATATTTTTTTGTTGGGATAAGGAACACTAGTGTAGATCACTTAGACGCAATTGAATAACAAATCACGCTCTCAATAAGTGAAAGGTCTTTCTGAAAGTAAAAGTGCACGACTGCGTCCTATGTACTTGCATATATAAAATTTGAGGTCATATTTACAAGACCGTAATTACCAATTTAAAGAAAAACCAGACTTTTAGAATTAATCTAGTTAAATTCAAATATGAAATTTAGAAGAAATCATTAGCAATTTATCAAGTTTTAAAGTGCTAGCAAAATACTATAAATTCAAACGAAATCCCCAGAGCCGTTTCAAGCAAGTCGGCTCTTTGAATGTTGGTCTTAAGCAAAGTACTTTTACTTAGGACGGCCATTTATTACACAAAATATTTGTGCAAATTCGCGTTTGCGCAGTGCATGATGGAAAAAGAATATTTTTTTGTGAGTGAGTACAGTGAGTATTTCGAATGGCTCATAGAACGAGCTACTTGCTGGAACTCTCTAGTGCAAATCGACGAAGAATTGTTTCAATGAGTAATGGCTTCGACAATAAAAAATTCTTGATTGAATTTCCGGAGCTGTACAAAGAACTGTTAAAAAAATCAACACTTTCCGCACAACATTCAGAAAAGAAATTAAAGCAATTGAGAAATCTGTTGCGGGAGTAGAAGATTTTTATGAACCATCATTATAGTACTACTCTCATCTATTTTTACTCGAACATCAAGAAAACTGTACACCTGGTAAGTTTTCGATGGATGATGAGGAACTGATAATACTTTTAGCAATGTTTTTTTTATTGAATTGTAACACCATTACAGGTGTCGCCACATTCAAAAAAGAAGAAAATGTCTGTAGAAGACAAATTAATAATATTAGCATGTGAGCAACTACAAGCAGAGCGATGTGAAATCAGGGGATGATGCGATTGCCAAAGGATGTACATGTCAATTAAAAGAAATGGAGCCAGGACAGAAGCTTATGGCGCGGAAATTAATTGCAGATGTGGTCTTTTACGGAACTTTGGGTGCTTTAGAAACATTCCATACAGTTGAAGTGTTGAGATTGTTTCAACAACATTTGAGGTTTGCCTCTATAATTTCATTAGCTTTGGCTACATCACCATATAGGTATATTGACTTATAGTGATTCAGCTTCTCTCAGTATTAATCAGGGTAATAAAGAAGTATTACGTCCAGTTCAAGACGAAAACATACCTCCATTACCAGACAATATTATACATCATTCACCACAAACAGCACAATTTGAAAGTCCACCTGATTCTCTCACCGTCAGAGATTTTTATAGCAATTTTGAAACGAAAAAAATTTAAATTTACGAACACTTCTTTTGTTAATATAAAATAAAAATAACATTAAACTTAATTTTTTAATTCTGGGATTAATTAACTTTTCGCCATGCTACTGCTCCAGTTGTATTGAAATATTCGCAGAAATCTTGTCTTATACTTTTGATGTCGGTGGAAACATTTCTTGCAGGTGTTGATGTCAAAGGAGTTAAAGGATCTACATATATTAACGTTTTTTAGTATTACCACTTGAATATACGCAATCTTTATTTCTTCGCAGGAAGGTATGTAAATAACAACAAGCTAATGTTATTTTTGTTGCTTTTTCTGGTGTTAAATTTATAAGTTTCAACAAAACTCTAAATTTCGATGTTAATTGCCAATTTCCACATTGCCTCGGGCCCGAGAAAGCCTATAGTTTTAAATTATTTCTTTTTTGTCCATTGATTTGTGGCTGAAAGGTTTCATGATATTTGTCATCGATGGAAAGCCATCGTCTGCCGTCTCTATACTGAAGTTGGGGATCAACTCTGGGACTGAAATGTTATTTTTATTAAAATATTGTAGCCCAAAATTCCCGCATCTCAAGAACGCCCATTTGCACCAAAATCTATCATTATGAATTCACAATTGATATTAACAATAGCAATCAAAATTATTGAAAAATGCTTCTTATAATTGAAATACTGGGTGGTTTTGTTATAGATACATATATGTTTTGCACCAATGCAGTGTGGAAAGTTCCAGCCTTGATCAAATGATTCGGCTAACACCTTCCATTCTTCTTCACAATCTGGTACCTACAAAAAAACTAAATCATATATAGTACCTATGTAAAGAAAAATTATAATCGTAGTTCTAATGTTGACGGCGCGCAAGTGAATAACAAAACTTTCAGATACAAAAAATAACTATTAACTTTTATTATTTCACTAAACTTTATTGATATTAAAGGATAGATGAAATTATTATTACTATAAGGCAGATGAAATTAATGGTTTAAGAGAATGTATAATTAAGGGTAGTTTTTCTACTGTATTTTGGGTAAGTCTTTATCGCTTGGCGTATAAGCTCTATGTACCTTGATGTATTCCTTCAAAACTTGAATGATTGCTTTGCATGTTTCCAAGACTATGTGCCCAGGAATTGCTTCTCTTATAATAGTATCTTGCTTTTCTATAAAAGTTGTCACCTTCAATAGAAGATCGTCAAAACAAGTGTTTCTCCATTCGCACATAATTTTTAAAATCATACTCAGTAGCGTGCCATATTCTTGCACCATACTAAATTGAGAGAAACCCCGCATAAAATGTGTATACCCGCCTGTGAATATCCATTTGCATCTGACGTAAATCCAACAGCGCATAGCTGGGTGTGCGCTGATTGGCTGATGCATTTCAACCCCTATTTATATTGATGTGCATTCAGAGTTACCAGTGTCCGTTTTGTTACTCGTTCAGTTTTTTTTCCTTGGGTTTCTATTGAGGAGCTTTTAGTTTTAGAGCTTTGATAAGTGTTACCATCTTATTTTGATCTGATATATTATTTATTTTAATGTGTGGAAAGTACGTTAAGATGCAGTTTGTAAGATGTTTTCTATTCTATTATATCTTTTAATCTTTTGCACTTTGTACGTATACATTTTTCTCTGTCTTTGGGTTCAATTTTCAGTACGCATAAAATATGCAAGCAATGCAGTGAGTGATTTAAAACTCTGCAGCATTGTTCTACATTATTTGTTTGATAGCTTTCAATATTAGTTAGCCATAATAGGAAAAATAATTGACATTTTTTGCGTTTCAAAACCTTTGTCTTGAAACTTTGCCGATTCGTCTCTCATGAACTAAAAAAAAAAATCCTCGATGATGTCGCCAGTGTATATGCATACATTTGGAAGAAGATATTTTTTGTCAACAATGCTGAGTTAGAATATTTTACGCAATAAAATATTTCCCTGCAAATATTTCGCAACAGAACACTGAACTTTTATTATCTTTTATTCCTTTTTTTCAGGAAGTGTTTTGTAATTGTCGAGATGTTTCAAGCGTAGGTTTGTTATTTAATTAATCTCTGCAATGAAAGTAGACAATTTTTTGTTTGTTTCCGTCCTACCCGTGTTTGTTTTCCCTACTCGGGAAATCCTTCAAAAACGCGCCTTTTATCTTACCTCTTGGTAGTGTGGAAAAGATAAATTTGTTTTATATTTTATGAATAAAACAAATTAAATGAACATTTCAATCTAAAAAAATAGGACGGTAACCCTAAATAATATTCTTTCACATTTTTTCTAGTTTGAAATGATACTGCGGCAACCCTGTAAGACCTTTTGTTAGAGTAACACCTTACGGAAAACAAAATGGTGCGAATGAGAGACAAACATCCCTAATTTCCCTGTACCAGAGTATATCTACTTACAGTGAGTAGGGACACTCTCCGCACACATGTAAATGATACTACTA
The DNA here is from genome assembly GCA_949716465.1 of Chalcosyrphus nemorum. Taxonomy (NCBI): domain Eukaryota; kingdom Metazoa; phylum Arthropoda; class Insecta; order Diptera; family Syrphidae; genus Chalcosyrphus; species Chalcosyrphus nemorum. The sequence goes on from OX454333.1 coordinate 70,624,442, forward strand.
CACGAAAAACACCTAAAAAAAACGTACAATAAGCGAAAAGAGGTAAAAAGTATTGATTTCAACCCTTATGTGCGATCTCTTACAATGAAAAGAGAACACAACATAATTTGCCAGCACGATCACATATGGCTCTATGCGTAAGATACATAAATGAGATTTTCCCATAATGCTTTTTTAAACCGCGGTCTGGAGTTACTGTCAGAGTCGTAGTGTTTTTCCTCTCCATACTAGTATGAGTTGAAGTACTCAGGTTGACCAGCTTTGCCTTCGTAAAGTATGTTTTGGTTTTGTTTTTTTGTCAATGCTTATTGAATATATATGCTTAATTATGGATTTCAAAATTATAAGATACGCAATTTTGCATTATAGAACATATGATTGAACTTTTTTGCTGTACTATGACATCGTTGTATATTATATTTGATGACTTTAAGTTTTATTCTAAAACATTTTTGTGTGCTGAATTCTGTAGCAAACGGTCACACTAATGATGAAGTCAAACTAAAGGGAGGGTTGTGTACATTTTTTTTGCATGTAGTTTTAAAGGCGATCTGGAGATGAATTGTTATCAGTTGTTGGATAACTTAAATCGGAAAAATAACGGGTGTCACGTGTGTAAGGCATAATGAAGTATGCAGACCGATATAATTCATCGTACGATAGACAAAGTTCTAATATGCTTATAATAAATGATAATGAAAATAATGATTAACTTCTATTATGTTTTTTTTTTTTTTTCAAATATGTTATGCCGTTTTTTTACTCAAATTTCGTCTTATATTGCACCCTTTTACTCAACTTTTTAAAATAAGCAATAAAATGTATTGCAGTACAAACGACGTAATTCTTAAGATGAGAAAATCCTATTGTTTTATTCCTTTTTATTACGAGGTCGAAATTTATGTAATTTTGTTTTCAATGCTCCGTTAGAGTAGGTTCATGTTAAAAAAACAAATGACAATGTCAAGTGAACAGCGGAAGATTTCCGCCAAGTGTTTATAAATTTGTAAACGAAGACAAATCGTTAGCGGATATTGTCGTTGGGAAAAGGCCTGTGGGAAAGCATAAAAAAACCACAAATCGTCGATTATCTGTAGAGATCAGGCCATCCACGCTAATTAAATAAAAGGGATGAAGAGCCATTCATAACACTGTCCGGAAAATTAACACAACCGCTTCTAAAACTGTATATCCGAGCACGAGTTTAACATATTGTTAAACAATTTAATAAAGACAGTAAAAAAACTAGCAACAAACATAAATATTTGACTGATGAGAAATTAATTTTTTTTTTTGGAGTCATCCTGTGCCAAATTTCGAACCAATTTTTCTTTTCTTTTATCCCTTTTTCACTACAGCATTTCATATTGTCGTCTATTTCTCGTGTCTGTGAGAGTATAATTGTGAACTGATAAGAAACACGTGGAGAGTGTCCCTACTCATTATGGATATACTCTGCCCTGTACTGACAATTTGTGTTGGACAGAGTATAGTAATTAATATTATCTAATTGTCCTTTTGCTATACACATATTTCTAATGCCTAGATTTCGAATAAAAGAATACAAATAAATAAACAAAATAATCTGTAATCTATTTGGTAAAAATACAAGTATGTATGTTGTGGCACAATAGAGAATCTCATAATTCGACACGAGCATAAATGATTCTAAAGTCCATCATTACTTAGTTTTAATTTTTCTTTAGGTTTTATTACATTTCTTATTATTATTACTTTTACAGTCGACTTTGGAAACCGAGAAGATGAAACTTTTAATACGACTAAATTTATTAAATTATCTATTTACATTCCGAGATTTTATAGATTTAAATATTTCTAAAACTCCAGATTTAAACTCAATTTGTTGCAGTAGTGTCATTTCGTCCATTTCCTGTGAGCAACTTATTAAAAATGCCACACTAGGATTAACACCTAAGAAACTTGGTGTGCTTTGTTGCATCGAACGTACAGCCGACTCGTCTTTCCTTTGCGTATAGGAGTTCTCTGATCGGTTTTGCGGACACTCAGTAGTCCATTCGTTCAACTGTACCATGGGGTGTACCATTAAATTGTTAAGTTCATTTGGCTCACATGTTATTGACGTGTAATCCTGACCGTCTTCTGAACATTTCGCGTCTCCGTCATCATCTTTAGCTTCATCATTCCAAAAACCATTTGTAACGCCTTCCGAAGCCTTTTTTACTTTGCTCGCACCTCTGAAATATTTATTATGTTTATGTTTAGTCAACATAAAACGAAAATTTCGAATTGGTTTCTAATATAATGCCAGCTACATACGTACCGTTTGCCTATTACAGGATCCAAGAATCGAAGTAATTTAGATTTATCCTCTGTCAGTCTATTTTTGATGTAGGCGCTCCTAATGTACCTCCATTTCTTCCTAAGTACATACACTGCGAATTTACATAAAAATAATTTTTGATATTGTGTAGGTAAATCCAAAGAAATATTAATATAAAATCAATTCCCTAGCAACTGGTATTATAAATTGTTATATGTGAATGTAGGTAGGCTGGTAGGGTAAAATTGCAAGTGCAGGATTGCCGAGACATAATTCTAGCTTAGGTTAGGGCGATCAGCATTCCGCGCTATTGAGAGCTAAATATTACTGATACAGATAATAGGTCTTTGAACCATAGATGACGGAATTCTGCCAAGTTTGTTTGTTTGCTTGTGATGCTCCTTGATTCACAGTGTAAAGAACATTGAGACAAAAGATTCCTTCAGCTGGTGAAAGATTTCATGTGTTATGAGTTGGACAATATGGGAGAAACAAGGCAAGGAAACCTTTCTTTAACATGTGTGGCAAGACCAACGTATTTTAAGTCGAAACTTGCCACCGACTATATTTTACTAATCTATCCAATGCAACAAACCAAAATAATGCAAGAAATTTACTTGTACTGAATTAAGACACTCACATGTTTTTTGTTTAGATTCCGGACTTTGCTTAGCCCAATCGGAAGTTATTTTTGACCCAATTCGATTCCATGCTTCTAGCTTGAGATACCTATAAGCATAATCTGGACAGTAAATATCCCAAAGACTTGGCTCTCTTTTCATTAGTAAAATAAATTTCTCAGCATCAGCCATTGCGAAATAAACGCTTCTAGCGAAAAAAATCAACTTAGAAAAGTCACCCCGAAAAATACAGAAAAAACGGTTTGTTATGGGTATTTTTTGGGTTGTACACATGTCTATATGAAAGGACGCACACGGTTGGAAAATGAGAAACGAAACAGAATAAACTGAATCCGAGACCAGTTTTCTTTAAAAGGCTTTGTAGGGTACATTCTCGTTAGTTCGTCGTTTAAGTGTGTGTACGACTGTAAATGTAAACTAATTTATTTTTTGGTTAATTATTAATATAATTATATCAAACAAGTATGTTATTTATGAATAATATATAATATAATAATGTAATATAATATTTTTATGAATAATAAAAGACTTCGATTTTAGAAGATCTCTTATAATTGGTATTCTGTGTTTCGATGGGATCGAGTATCCTCAGTAATATATATGTAGAATATTAGGAAAACATATTTCTTATGAATATTCATTACATTTGTCTGCTTATACATTCAAAAATTGAAACTTAAATAAAATCTTTTATGATAAAAGTCACAAGAATCTTCCTTTTATTCTGTTATGGTTTATAACAGATTTTGTCAGTCAGAATACCAAAAAAAAAAAAGGAATCATAAAAGATTTTTCGACAGTTCGAATTTTTGTATGGGAATTCAAAACAGAATAAAAGATTTCGCCGGTTAGGCCCAATTGCCTATTTAACAACATTCATTTGGTTTTATTAACTTTTAAACACAATTTTTTTCATTTGAACGAACCATGATTAATGTTCACAACACATTTATTCATATAGTTACTCGAAACATAAAGAAGACCATCATCTGCAAAAAGCTGCAGACGAGAACACTCAAAAACTTAGGTAAATACTTAAGGTACATTCACAGATCAGCGACCAGCGAATGGGTGAACAAACCCTTTTTTCGCACATTTAAAGCATATAATTGACAATTTTACTATTCCCAAAGAAGAAAACTTAATTCACCTATCGTTTTATAGAAAAAAGTTGAATAGTAATAAGTTTCTGGGAAGAAACCATCAATTCGCTGATTTTTCCGCGAATAGACGCGAACTGTAAAATTTTATTCACATTCTACTGATGTAGAACGCTCGACCAAAACATTCGTGAGAGTTTAACCTCACAAATTTATTTTTCTTTGGCAAATTCCAAATGAAATTCGCCAATTGCAACGACTAGATAAAAAAGTTGTTGTGAATTACACTGGTGAATATTCGCTCGTTCGTATTCGCAGTTCGCTGAGCTGTTAATGGACCTTTTAGCGACAAACTAACGAAATTGTACCCTACAAAGATTTGCGATAAAATTTTGTTTCATTCATTCTTCCTTTTCCCTTTCTCATTTTCCAACCGCACCCGTCAATACGTACACCATCATATGTATGGAGATGTACCAACCCAACCAAAAAATACCCATAACAAGCCGCCTTTTGGAATATTCTGCAATTCAACTGCTAAGATTAATTTGTGTGTGATTTGTGTTTACAATGGTGGATCGTGATAACGAGAAATTAATTACTTTAATAAAAAGAGAGCCAAGTATTTGGAATATTAATTCCCGAGATTTTTTACACAAGAATCTTAGACTTGAAGCATGGCATCGAATTGGATCAAAACTGACTGCCGATTGGCTTAAACGAGACCCCAAATTAAAGGCAAGAGCAAGTGAGTGAAATCTAATTGTTGAGTTGTTTTTTTTATTAAATATATTGTGCTCCAAGAAAATGTGCATGAAGCGATAACACTTGGGACTAGATTTTTTTTTTAAATCCAGCCGATTTTACTGTATTGTCTTTTGGCGCTCATTTCGCTCGAATGTAATGCGAAATACAAGTGTGATTTATTATAAAAATTAGTGATGTTTTTAATGATTTTCAAATACCTATGCAATAAAACAGCCATCTCTTCCCAGGAGTTTGGAGATTTATTTACCTTGTCTTATGAATACGAGATTGGTGCCCTGTTATACTACTGTATTTTGTAGATGGGAATATTTGTTGTTAACAAACGACTGCTGGTTCATAATCCTCTTGATGTTCCTTAACTTTTATTGGAAACCGTTTGTAAAGCAATTTATACCTATATGTATATGTACGAACATAATATGAGCAACGCACGCATTATCAGTATAATCAAGGTGTTTGGGGTCTGTATCTATCGATAAAGCAGCATTTATCACTTTTTTTACCTATAATAACAATATTAATTAAATGATGCTGCCATGTTTATTACACCTACATATATTTACTTGATTATAACCTGATGACACTCTGAACTGACTTTTTAACGTCAATGGGCAGAAGTTAAAGTAGCGTTAGATGTTTAACCCACTACAGAATGATGAACAGCACTTAAATTTCAAATTTGTCCGAAGGGAAACGTCCACTTTTCGGTAATGTGAATGAAATTCACTCATGTTCACCCCGTTCTTATTTATTGTTTACTTTTTGGCAGGAACTTTTATTAGTTTTACACATCTGGGACACAGATGAAAAGTTGAATGTTTGAGGTAATCTTAGAAAAAATAATTAAAGCAATCTTGCGAACACATGCAAGGAACCGAGTTTAACCAAATGTCGTCAACGTGTTGTTATGCCCCTGCGTAACTTCAATTTCCGCAAAACTTTAATTTCAGTAACGCGGAATGTTTTCCAAGTCTATAATTAGGATTCTAAACAATTCAGCACTTAAGGCTTCATGTATAAAGATTTACAATTGCATTTGTTAGGAATGTACATACATATGTATCTAGAATAAGTTTAATATATTTATTACTTTGTGTGTATACATTTTCAAAAATTATTCTTTTAACATTAATTCGTAGTTTATACAATTAAGAATAGGTGGACACACATTAAGAACTCTTACATAAAGGACAAATCTAACAATGATCCGGGGAAAAAAAAGTGCTGCCGGTATGACTATTTACTCGGATTCTTGGATCCTGTATTAGGATCCTATATTACGTAAGTATGAAGCAAACCAAAACAATTACAAATTTCTCTTATTTTTTTTTAATATATAATACAGATGCTCGCGCAAAGGAAGAAGTGTTTCTAGAAACGTTACTATTCGTGCTTCGAATGATGAACTTAAAGATGGTGAGGAAGACGCCAAATGTAAGGACCAGAATGTAATAGTTACTGATTGTTCTTCGAATGATGAAACTATGGATGAAGAGCAAGGCTCGGAATGTCCAGAAAAAAGTCAGGATCTGAATCACACATCAATAGTATGTGAGCCAGATGCGCCTAATAATTTAACAGCACAATCCATGCTACAATGGAACGAAATGTCTAGTGACCCGCAAAGTCAATTATATTCGCATACGAAAAGGAAAAACGCACCGACTGGACATTGGACGCAACAAACTATACCAAGTTTCTTAGGTGTTAACCCCAATGTGGCATTTTTAATAAGTTGTGCACAGGAAATGGAAGAACTGACACCCTTCCAGCGACTTGAGTTTAAATCTGGAGCAATAGACTTAATTAAATCGATAAAATACTCGAATGAGGACTTAAATACTTAACTTCTTACATTGACTTGTGTTTAGTGTTTTACTTTTTCAGTTTCCAAAACCACAAAATCGATTATTAAAGCAAATCTAAATATTATAATTAAACATAAAGATTTTTCTGTATTTGTATGTTATAATAATGTCTAGCATCAAAATATGACGCTGAAGGCAACCATATCTCCTCAACGAAATTACACAAACATGTTGGATTTAGATTAGAGAGTTCTTCTTTAAAACAAGTAATGTAATGTAAGCTTTGAAAGTCATTTAATGTTCAATTTATTGTTTAATACATATATAACTTATTTCCTATAATCTAGTAAAATATTCTGAAAGTTTCATCTTATATTTATTTATATTGCTAGCATTTTTAATATCTCTCGGAAGAGAGCGTTTTAGGAGGGTACGCGAACGGACCTTATATATGTAACATAGAAAATCTCTGATATTTAGCCATTTTAGAGTATCAATTGATGTATATGTATATCTTCAATATTTTGGACACAACAGACCACCACAGTAATCAAAGTGAAGCTTAGTTATGACATTCATTTAAAGTAGTAGTAAAAGCGATATTTTTTCTTACTTTGCGTAAAACACCAAGTTTTTTAGATATCTTTTTTTTTTTTACGTATACAGGCATACCCCGGTTAACGTCGTTATGCGTTCCTGGAAAACACGACGTTAAACGAAACAACGTTGTGCGGGGCAAAGAAAAGTAAAGGCGGTGACAACGTTACAGCGAAGACAAGCAGCATTACAAGTATACAATTATACGATAATACTTTGTTTTGTAAAGGGTGGTTAGGTTTTAAGGGCCGATGTAGATTTTGAATAAAACACGGAAAGGAAATTATTGTCATTTCTTTTTATTATGATAATATTGGTATGGTTCAATTATGTATGGAACAAAATACCGCCAAATGGCCGCCGCGACCTCGGTGGCACACCTCCATCCGATGGTCCAAATTTTCGATGTCGCTGAGGCATAATTGAGGTTCTATGCCGTTAATGTGCCAAATTATCTCATCCTTTAGCTCTTGAATTGTTGCTGGCTTATCGACGTACACCTTTTCTTTCAAATAACCCCAAAGAGAGAAGTCCAACGGTGTCAAATCATATGATCTTGGCGGCCAATTGACATCGCCACCACGCGAGATAACACGGCCATTGAATTTGTCGCGCAAAAGAGCCATTGTTTCGTTAGCTGTGTGGCAAGTGGCACCGTCCTGTTGAAACCACATATCGTCCACATCCATATCTTCTAATTCGGGTTATAAAAAGTTCGTTATCATCTCACGATAGCGAACACCATTCACAGTCAACTGCCTGACCGGCCACATTTTGAATAAAATAAATAAAATATGATGCCGCCAGCCCATAAAACGCACCAAACAGTCACTTTTTGCATTGGTTTTTCGATAAGCACTCTTGGATTAATTCGCCCAAATGCGGCAATTCTGCTTATTGACGAATCCACTGAGGTGAAAATGTGCCTCATCACTGAAGATTATCACGAAAATTGATCATACACTGTTTCCATTTTCATAATAAGCCTGAATAACTTTAACGCGTTGATCGATTGTGTATCTTTCCATGGTTCAAATTGAGTTAGTCTGAAATTGAGAAATGTCAAATGAAATGCAGAACAAAACTTGACGTTTAGGTGTGGTTCATATTCAACATCGGCCCTTAAAATTGATCCACCCTTTACATATATATAAGTTTATTTGTAGAAATAATATAATACTTAAGCTAAGAACAAACTTAAACGAAAAAGTTGTAATACCTATTTGCATGTATTGAGTTTGTACAACATTTATACGCAGATAGATACATATAGGGCAATTTAAACTGTGAAATTACGAAATTTGTACGTACCTACTCGAAAAAAATGCTCTTTTTGTAATTTTCACTTTATGTATATTTAGATTTATGTTTTTTTTTAAATCACTTTTTAGATTTTGAACAATAAATAAGAAAAAGAAATAATAAACATAAAAGATATTAAAAATAATGGCATTAATCTGTTTCGGTTTTGATCGGATATTTAAGCGATTTAAGTAGGTGTATCATTCCAGATTTAAACTCTATTCGCTGGTTTGCTGTCATTTCGTCCATTTCCTGTGAGCAACTTAATAAAAATGCCAGACTTGGATTAATACTTAAGAAATTTGGTGCGGTTTGTTGATTCATGTCATGTCTTTGCGCTTGTGATAAACCTTGCGGGCTAGAGCAACCAATAGGCATGTCTTTCCATTGTTGCAGGGCTTGTGCTGTTAGATTATTAGTTGCACCTGACTCACATACGAGATCCAATTCTGGACTTTCGTTCTCCTCTTCGTCTTTATCACTATTGGAAGAGCTATTTGTAATGCTAATAGCACCTTCAAATATCGGCGACCCCCTAAAATGAATTCCGCAAACAGATTACTTTAGGTATTAATTTGAAATCAGTTTGATTGACACTTTCTTTTGCCAGCTATTTACGTACCGTTTGTCATCGTCTAAAGTTGGATCCAAAAAAGCAAGTTTATCGCAATGTTTGTATTTTTTCCTTTTATCATTTTCTGATTTCTCCGAATTTTTTCCATTTTTGTAATAGACCCTTATGTTCAGCCATTTATTTCTTAGTGTTGTAACTGAAAATGTAAATTAAGCAATTCATCCAATTGTGCACATCCTAAGTAATATTTATATACATAAGTATTTACAAATTTCAGATACGAGTAGGTAAGTTATTGTGAAAAAATCGAGCATTCGAATCCATTAATTTCTTATCGAGCGCGTGCCCAACACTTCTCTAATCTAGCTGCTACAATACATTTGCACGGGGATGACAGATTTGCCTCTTACAAATCTAGCGGAGAGCGACTTTGTGGCGTCAGAAAACAAAAAAAAAGTTGCATTTCTTAAAAAGTGCGACATCCAGATTCGCTGCTCTAAATATACCTAGGTATAACTTTAGGCAGTCGGGCGTAAGAATTGATGTTGACTTTGCCAGAGAGCCCCTTATTCCACTTCTATTTTGCATGCTTTTTTTATTTTTCTTTAAACATAAAAGAATAGATCTGTATAAACAAAAAAATCATTCAGATTCAGAGGCGGACGAATCTCCGAGTAAGCCATATCGTCAATAAACATAAATTAATAATTCTCGAACACACTTCATCATAAGATATCTGCTGTTTTACTAGCTTTGTTAAGGTACTGAAAATGAAGCACAGCACAGAACATAACAGCACAAGTTTGTGAAAACTATCAGAGCAGATTAGAACAGAAAAGTACAACCTCCTGTTCAATGAGTCAGAACGTCAATCCCAAAGCATTCTTCTTATTAGCAGTCAAACGTATTAAATCGCAGATAATTTTCGTAATGACACTTCTCATGAATATGTTCTACCCCAAAAGTAGGTGCAGAAAAAGAGTGTGCTGGACTGTGCAGTACAGACTCATTGAACAAAAAGAAGGAACACTTTTTGACGATATTTGTTCTCATTGAACGCAAAAACCTGTAATTTTCTGTGCTGGACTGTGCAGTACAGAGTCACTGAACAAAGCTGCTTTCAATTGTTTCAACAAGAGCAGCCTCAGTGACTTCAAAAAAGACTAATCGCAATTACTTTAAGTAGGTAAAGAATACCACAAAAGTAAATACGGGTAGGTACGTTGATTTCTTTTATTTCGGCAACTAATTGCAACTTATCAGTAGGTGAGACCGCGTAGCACTAGTGTTTTAGGAATTGGAATTGAGGTTTCTTTGTAACTAATCATGCAAACTTTATTTTAGTGAAAGCACAAAACTATGAAAATAGAAAAGTATTTAAAAGATGTACCTACACCATAGCAATAGTATTTTCTCCTATAAATGAATATGCAAGGAATAGGTGACAATAAGATGGTGTTCCATAAATACTGGTAATATCAACGAATTAACATATAGACCCAGGTTTTCACTGTATGCCGATTTTTGTTGAGGACTATTACCCACCATAGACGAACTATTATAAAAAACTGATTATAAAACCTACAGTGCGGTTCTGTTACTCACTTGTATTTTTCTTGAAGTTCGCACTTTGTTTATCCCAACTAGGAATCAGTTTAGAACAAACTCTATTCCATGCTTCTACCTTAAGTTCCTTTTTTAGATAATCTACCGAATGAATATTCCAAATACTTGGTTCTTCTTTTACACATAAAATTAAATATTCCGCAACAACACCAACCATTATAAAGAATTACCCCTGATAAAGGATGCCGCCAAAAAATTACTTAAAATTCCGTTGAAATGTATAATTCGAAATGACATGAAGGTTTGTTTTGGGATTTTTTTTGATTGTGTTGGAATTGGAACATATAAAAGTATGCGTTAGGTAATAGGTTGTGTTGTGCGCGGTCGGAAAATGAGAAAAGAGAAGGCACATTATACAAATATAGGGTATACTCTCGCTAGTTCGACATTTAAATACAAATTTTTGTAATAAAAACCTTGCTCATTTGAAAGTCTTTAAATTTATTTTTAAATTTGACAACATAATGGTTAAACAATTCAAAAATTAACGGATAGTCCAGCCATAAGCATTGGAATTAGATAATTAAAGGGGATGTTTGCGATTGGATACGAGCTGATCTGATGTTTTTTTTTTATTTTTTTAATACCCTATCTTATTAGCATGGCTTTTTGAGAAGGTTTACACAGGTAAAGTACTTTTATTTCGGAAAAAAATATACATATTCGTTGTCTATTTACCTCTACTACCCTTGGCACAGTAAAATTTAATTATGGAGTATAAATAATGACAGCATACTGTCATTTATCAAATCGAATGATGTAGAAACTCTCTATGGAGCTATAGGGCTAAAAACAACTGAGATGGATCAGAATACTGAATTCCTTGGATATAGATGAAATAAATTAGACAGTCAACATTAGGTTAGGTTAGGTTAGGTTGTCGTGGCAGCTGGCACCCAGATACAGATGGGGCACCAGCTCACTTAGGCCTAAAAGGCCCATTGTGGTACCACCGGATCTAAAAGATAGATAGATCAACATTAGGTCGTTTGACAAATTAGCTCCCCCAAGCTAAAATTCGTCAAGATTGGTACAGTGAAAGTCGCTTAAAACGACGATGAATGGACTGAAGAAGTAAGGTGGGTATAACCGGCAATCGCTAAATCTGACTGCCAATGCAAACATTTACAGACAAAAGTCACTATATCGCCGACACATCAAATAAACTGGCATAATATTCAACAAAAACAATAGCTATGTTCCCGTACTTTATGTACTTAATTTAGCAGCTTGCCAAATTTCTAGGAGTGGGGTAAAATTCTCTCAGAAAAAGACAAATCTCCAAAAAAGTACGGGAACGGGTTGAACAAAAAAGCTGCCCACTTTTTAGACGTCACTTTTTATACCCTATCCTAAGGGTATATTAAGTTTGATACATAGTTTGTAACATAGAGAAATATTGCAGACAGACCCCATAAAGTATATATATAAATGATCAGTATCAATAGCCGATTATGAGCTAGTTTTGCGTTGATTTACTTCAAATTATCTTGCCACCCAACACACAACCATTTGACAGAACTCATATTTTTCCACAAAGAAATTTCTTGGGCTGAAATTCGCAGCATGGGGGAACTTCCTTCTCTCTCGTGAGCTCTCTTTTCTGTGAAAAACTACAAAACTCTGACGTATGGAAGAGGAATTCGCTATTTTTTGCAAAATTTCTTAGATTTTCGTAGTTTTATTCAGTACAGGAACAGACCTAATATTTTCAAAAGTACACAGCTGTACGATGTAGAACAGTCTAACAAACTGTTAAAGCTGAACTATAATATAATAGTCGAATGGTTTCGTACGATCATATCCAAAACAGTGCAAATACACATGATTAGTACTGACTGACCATAATAGCTTAGTTTATGGCCTCAAAAAGCCATAAGCTCGAATCCATTCGATCTCACTTATGAAAATGCGGCTGTTCCTGGGGAACATTCTAAAAAGAGGTTTTATAACGTCCAAAATGCATCCAATGAGTTAACGTTATACTTACATGTTAGTTTAAATTTGTTTAAATTATTACTTCTTTTTTGATTTTGAAACAGAAAAATAAATATTAATCATCTATTTCCGTTTTGATCGGATATTTTAGCGATTTAAGTAAGTTTATCATTCCACATTTAAACTCTATTCGCTGGTTTGCTGTCATTTCGTCCATTTCCTGTGAGCAACTTAATAAAAATGCCAGACTTGGATTAATATCTAACAAGTTTGGTGCAGTTTGTTGGTTAAAATTTTCTGTCGTCGCGTCATGCATTTGCATTGGGGTTTTGGAATTCTGTGATGAACCTTGTGGGGAAGAGCATCTATTCCATTCCAATTCTGAACTTTCTTTCTCCTCATCGTCTCTAGCAACATTCAAAGAACCATTTGTAATACCGATAGCCCCTTTAAATACCCGCGCCCCCCTGAAATGAATTCCAAAAGTAGATTCAATCGACAGGACATTTTTGATTTTTTTTTTCTTTTGCTAACTATGTTTAAAGTTACATATACGTACCGTTTGCGACCGTCTAATGTTGTATCCAAAAATGCAAGTTGATCGTAATATCTGAATTTTTTCAGTCTAACAGTTTGGGAATTCCCTAAGTTTTTTGCCGTTCTGTAAGAGCCTCTTATTTTATCCCATCTTTTCCTAAGTATTGAGACTGAAAATATAAATTAAAAAAGTTATCAGTTTTCAATTGCGTACATAAGTAATATTTATATATGTACATATATATCAATTTCAGATACTCAGTTAAAGATTTGAATTTCTATTTTATGTACTATTATGTATTTCTGACCCCGACAGAAGTATGTATATGGTTTCTCGATGGTTAGTTGTTTTGCCTACTGTTTGTGGAATTCAAGGTTAGATTAGAAAACACCACAAATGTTTTCTTTTTGTTATTTTCAGCCTAACCTTTTGCGCCCCTGTCAAATGTTCAGACCAAATGCCAAGAAAAACGTTCACTATATGTATGTCCTTCGAATATTACATAAAATTATTGGTCGCTTATATTCATGCAAAAATTTGAACAATGCATAGCCCGCATATATGCAAGTTGTAAAAACCTAGATCTTAGAAAAACAAAATGTGAAAAGTCTTATGTGACAATTACAGTGAGACCAACGAATTCGGAACAGTTTTTACGGCTGTTTTACTTATTTATTTTCTGATAAATGTTTTCATCGTTGTACATCCCTATGATGTAAGGATTTTCCATAGAACCTAGCACTCGTAGAATATTCAATTCTTTTACCACCGAAGCCGAGCGAACTTGGTCCCTTCCTTACTACCAATATTGTTAAATACAACTTGTCTTGGACGACTTCTTCAAGTCACAAACGTAGAAAGGTACCTTCTTTTGTCCTCTTTCCTCTTTGCTATACGCCTGAATCCTGAGCCAACGGTAAAGTGGTGTTCATATCCTGAATATATCACATCCCTGGGCCGATATATTCATATCCATCTTCTGACCAGTGATTATTTCTTTAAAAAATAGGTGATATTGTCCGGATGACGATGATGTAAATGTGCATTTTTACTCGCACCGATACGTAGTATAGGGAAGGTATTTGATTAATTCTGATATTACCTTTATAAAGAAATGAAAAAAGTGGGTCTAAAAATTCTGTCTGTCAGGGCAAGGGCGTATAGAAAAAGGGGTGATAGGACCAGAAGAGGCACCGGTGCACGTTGACTTTGAATGTTTTACACATCGCCTTTCCGTTTTTTTTTTTGTTTACCATTGGTTTAGTAAAAGTATCATAAAGCGCTACGTCGAGATTCGCGACTCGAAATGTAACTTCAGGCAGTCGGACGTCCGACTTGTTGTTAATCTGGACTTAGCTACACAATTGAATTGGAATAGAGTTTGCATTGAATATGTACCAATAACAAATCGCAAGACCTTTCGAGAATTTTATTCGTTTTAGAATATCCAATCAAAAGATTTTGCTTAATAGCCCCTAATGTTTTAATGTACTCGTATTATTCCACTTTTATTTGTTTTCCAGTAAATAAAGTATATCGGATGTAAACAGCGTGAAGCGATGTTGGTGGCTGACATAAATTAATATTAATATTTACATATGTACATATACCTCACCCATATATTTTGCCGCCTATAAAAGCATATGCATATACATATATTCCTAAACTCATTAATATACAGTGCATTTCTGACACTCACATTTATTTTGCTTGAATTCCACACTTTGTTTATCCCAACCAATAATCAAGGTTGAACAAACCCTATTCCATGCTTCTACTTTAAGTTGCTTTTCCAGAAAATCTGGCGAATGAATATTCCAAATACTTTGTTCTTTTTTTATACATGAAATTAATCTTTCCGCGGCAACGCCAGCCATTATTAAAAACTACAACTGATAAAGAATGCCGCCAAGCGAAAGCACCTACTAAAAATTACATTGAAATGTCTAATTTTCGAAAAGAAATGAAGGTTTGTTTTGGGAAATTTTTTGGTCTTGTTGGAATTGGAACATATGAAAGTATGCGTTAGCTTGTGTGCGCTCGGAAGATGAGAAGAGAGCAGATCTCAGATTTATTTTTCGGAACATTTTACAAATATAGGGTATAGCTACACTCGTCTTTTCATCAAAATGATGAATGATTGCTACAAAAATTACCGGGTAGCCTCAGCCGAAAGGGTTGGAATCAAATAACTGAATTGAATGTTTCCAATTGGATACGAGCTGGTCTGATGTTTTAAAAAAATTGTTTAAATTGTAATTCTCAATAGTCTATTTCATTTCAACCTCCGAAAGGGTGTTTGTAAAGGAAAGAAAAAAAAATATTAGGCCATAAGCAGGCCAAGACCCATCTTCTCACAACTGCGCGTGGTATACATTTCTGCTGGTACAAAAGTGACCTACAGTTTTATGTCGTATCCGAAGGGTGGAGGGTTTTTAAGAAGCTTTCTTATGACACTTATGCCCTTGAATGTTTTGTTTTTGACACTCGGAAGAGTTAAGGCCGTGACAAAAACTTTTGATAGTATTTTTCTGGATCCACTGTCCTACCTCTTGCGAGCGCCTGACAAACATCAAAGATAATGGGCACGTTCCGCTCCGCATTCTAGGCACTAGGTAGTCAAATTATTCTGATTGGTCGAGAGATTCAGTTTTGACTACAAAGGCATTTTGTTTTTTGAGGTAGTGGACTGGATTTGAAGGTAAGAAAATTCTCCCTACCTTTTGAGTCAATGTGCAAACTGTCAAAAATTCGTTTGCCGTTCCATATGTTAGGCATTACCTCAAAAAGTAGGCCTAGAGTTTGAAACGTGCCCAATTACTTTCACGAGGAATTGGTATAAAACAATAGGTTCTTTCTGTACGTGCTGAAATATATACCACACATAGCACATACAGTGCTAGATATGTGCAAAACTATGATGAAATCGCACTGCGAAATTTCCAATTACATTAATAAATTAATTTATCGTAATAATTGGGATTGATTGGGCGTTTGAAAAATTTCGAATTAACCTCCCCTAGAGGAGAAAGAATAGGTCTATTTACATAATTTTGCATTGGAATCGGTGGATTACCAAATTTCAAAGATTGGTGGTAAAATTTGAAAAAAAGTAAACGAACGGGTTGAAAAAGAAAAAGTTGAAAACATACTGGTTTCACGTTTTTCACAATCCATCCCAAATTTCTTGCAATGAAATTCACAGCATGGGGAAATTTTTTACTCCATCGTGAGCGCTCTCTTCTGTGAAAAACTACGAAATTCTCCGTACGCGAACATTTTTTTGTAAAACTAAAACTAAAATGCACCATTGAATATTTTGAATTTCGATTTTAAGTCAAATAGGTAAACAATAAACAATACACAGCTAATTTTTTATTCGAATAAATCTGCTGTGGCGAATGGACCTGCATTCCATTTATAAGTAATGTTCTTCAGTTGATTTACCCTATGAAGAGTGGCTTACATTTGGACGTCCTTAAAATAAACGGGAAATTATTTTAAGAAACAATTCCATGTTGCTATAGGGTGTGAAATGCATATGTATATAAAACACTTGCCGCTATTGCTGGAAACTTTTGACATAAGCAAATATTTTAAAATTTGTTTTGGTGCCATTTACGTGAAGCGTAAAAATAATTGTTTTTTGTTTTTACTTTTATGTAGTCAAAATGACACCCGAGAAAATAGAATTAATTGCATTAATAAAGGAAGAGGGATGCATATGGAATGAAAATTCGAAAGATTATCGGGATAAAGTGCTTTTGCCCGCAGCATGGGAAAGAGTCGCTAAACGATTTTTTACACAGTGGGATCGAAGCTCAAAAGCAGATAAAGAAAAGTACAGTAAGTGCAAATTATCAAGCAATAAACTTAATATCAACTCAGAAATCCAACCCCCAACTTGAGGGTAGGCGCGTGCCTGACAGTTGTAGAGGCACCGGCTAAACCCTGCGGAAAAGAGAGTCAAAATTCACACGCTCCAACTTGAAATACACCAAACTTACTTGCAGGCACCCAAATCTATACGATTAAAAAAAAAGTTAATTTTAAGAAAGTTTCCATAAAGTAAAATCTAGCCCTAAAAAACTATGAGCTACATTTAAATTTGTCGTAAAAATTGCATTTTTATGCCAACAACCGGCTAGATTCGAATTTGAAACCTCATGCGCATTAGTTCAACACTAAACGTAGCTGATCGGTTGCAGTGTTCAAGATGTAACATATTTGAATGTGAAAAATATGCAGCGGGTGAAAATTTACGGAATTACCCTTTTTTTTTCATTAAGATAATTAAAGAGACCCTCTATCACCAACACAAGTATGGTTGCTATTAGGTATTGCTGAAGATATTAAAGTTAGATTATCTACATAAAAAGATTTGAAGAAGAAGTAATTTGCTAAATAGTTGACGGATGGACAATTCATCTAATTTATGCTTCATAAATATAAAAATGCGATTATTTTTAAGTTTGGAGTTGATAAAACTTGCTATTAAGTTTAATTTTTGGTCTGGACAATGAAATGTATTGTTTATGTAAGAAAGTGTGGACCTATCGTCATCAAATTATATGTCCGAGTCCGAAGTTTATATCTCCGTTTGGGAGCAATAAATTTATTTACGATTGAGGACTGCTGATCCCACATACCAACCGATACTAACAGCTATCAAAGTCGGATCAGCACGATCGGGTGTAATTGCTTACTTGTCTATGTTCTCTTATCGCAGCTTCTGGATATGCTAGCTTGCATACAGGTCCTATATATGCTCCGTTTGAATTTGGGTAACATCTTTTTACGAGTCTTTTTCATATTTTCCTTATTGAAGTGTTTTTTACACATGAACTTCATCCCCATCACGGTGTTTGTTTTTCATATCGAACGTTACCATCACCCCTTTTAGTTAAATATTAGCCAAACTGTTTGTTACTTTTTTTTTACAATCCCACTTACTTTGTTTCAGTTAAGAAAGCTAAGAAAAAATGGGCCTACATAAAATTCGATTACAACAAGGAATTAGACAAGAAAAAAAAAAGAAAACAAAAGAGAAGTGTATTTTCTACTTATCTTCATTTCCTTGATCCTAAATCAGACGAACCAAAAGAGTATGTAAAAAGATAAATAACAAATTTCGTATGTAATCTTATTAATTTAATTTGCAATGAGATTAATACGAGTATGGCGACTACAATGTATTCGATCCGTTTCGCTTTGCCTTGGTAAGTGGTGTAACTGTTAATTTGTGCATGAATTCTTCTCCTGCCGAAACAAAGCAAACAACGTCGAATACATTCTTTTCGGTGATTATATTTAAATTTTTTGTTTATTCCAGGGCTACGCGGTTAGATTTCATGAGGAAGGTAGTTGTTGACTTAGGCGCTAGGATACCAACACCCAAGTCATCCTCGAATGTAAGATCTAAACCTGTGGGTCATAAAACCCCAGAGAAAAGGGAGCAAGCAATACAAACCACCAAAAAAATGCAACTCAACAAACTTTTGGCTCACACAACTTCAGACGATAAAGAGGAAGAAATAGAAACTTCGAAAGAAATGCGAGTCACACGTGCTCGGACACCAAAACCGGAGCCATCCTCAAATGAAGTACCTGAACCTATGGACAATACAATTTCAGAGGAAAAAAAAGAAGCAATAGAAACCTCGAATGAAATGCAAGTCACCCATGATCCCGTAATTATCGAACCAAATGTTGCGTTTTTGTTACGATGTTCTCTGGAAATGGAAACATTGACTCCATGTGAGCAATTAGAGTTCAAATTGGAGGTCATGAACTTAATAAAGGATATAAGATTCCCAAAAACTGGTAATCGTGAGAGAAATGTTTCGTGTTGTTACTGAAAAGCAAAAGTTTTACAAAAATTTCGAGGAAATATCCTTTGTGTATGTATTAACTTGGTACTATTTTAAGTGCTCTTCTAACATGGCATTACATTTCATGAATGAGAGAGTGAAAAGGTATCCCTATTAATACAATTGTGTTACAATGTAAATTATTTTGATTTAATAAATTTAATAATTTTTAAATGTATTTGTGTGTGAAATTTGAATATCTTCATTTTAATCAGAATTATATGTATGTACGCTTTCTAAAGGTAGAGAAGAGGTGCGTCATTCGTGTGTCATTCGTTCAAATTCGATAACCGGATCGTTTAGGACCGTATTGGTTTCGGTAATGATTCATTCCAAATTTCCAATCGATCATTCGATCGTTCAATAATAGAGACAGATACAAAACAGCGATCATCAATTACTACGTTTATATGACCGGATGAGAGATCGGATTGAAAAAGAATTGGGTTTCAATCCCCGTTTTCGCTGTAAGCCGATTGAGGGATCGAGTTAGAATCGAATCGGAAAAGGATTGAGTTTGACACTCAATTTTATTTGTATGCGTCACCCCTCATTTTTTAGTTTACTCCACACAATATCTGAACAATACAAACAAAAAACACAAAAAGACAAGAATTTTCTTTACATTCTTTATCTTTTTTTTTTCTCTATCTGTCAAACTCAATCTTTCGATCCGTGTTTATATGGAAAAGATCAACTCGATCACAGAAAATTTTGTGATCGGATCGAGTCAATCCTGTTTCAATCCGATCTGCGTTTATATGACACACAACCTAAATTCGGTTTCAATCCGTCATATAAACGTGGTAAATCACAATCAGATTTTCATATTGGATTGGTTTCGTACTGTTCTTCGTTCATTCTACTGATGTATAGTGTTATCGAAAGTGAGACAAATGTATTCTTTATGTCATAGGCAAAAAAAAAAAAAACAAAGAAATTTAAATTTCCTTTTTGTTCCATTATAACAATTACTTTTGTTTCATTCGTTCGTTACAAAATATCCGAGACAACTGAAAGTGCCTGAGTTGTGAGACAAGTATCGGTTTGTGGTTGTGTAAATCGCCAATATTTTTATGTGAACGGGTCAAAATGATCGAATCAATCACGATTGACACAGCTCTAAAAAATACATTCATGGCTCAGCGACCAGCGAATGGGCGAACCGTGAAAATACATTTCTAGCACATTACAAGCAAATAATGAACAATTTTACATTTCAGAAAGAAGAGAGCTTAATTTATCTACAGTTTTGTAGAAAAAAAGTTAAATTATAATCATTTAGGCCTACCCGGGCAAATCTGTTATTCTGTTATGAATCATAAAAGATGTCGTTTATAAAAGATCTTTTATAATTGGTATTCTGTTTCGAACTTTTATAAAACTCTGTTATGGAACTTCGAAAAGTAGAATCTAATCCATAGATAAACTAACATAGATGGTCGTCTTCGACCGATTCGACCGTTGGTTCTCCCAAGAGCAAAAGTACCACGGATTTTGAATGTATTCTGACGTTTCCGTCAAAATCAAATCGGAGCTCACGCACACATTCTTAAACCGCGGGACATTTCATGGGCGCAGCCATTTTCCTGTACATTTTGTTGTTGTTAATTGAATGACAGTCTGCTGAAAATGTGGTGTGCGAAAGGAAAAAAGAGACACCACGATTGTTTTTATAGTTACGTCTTGTTCGCACGTTCGGTCACATGTATTCACAGATAGGAAAATTCAAATCGGCGTGCTTTACAAAATTTTCGGCAGAGTAGGGAGAAGACGACCATCTATGTTAGTTTATCTATGATCTAATCAAAATCTGCTGCGAAACTGTCAAATCAAACAGCTGACTACTTCATCATTTTTTTTACCGGTACTCATTTGATTTGTACCAAAAACATTTAAATTCTGACTGCTAAAGTAAGTTTTTAATTACAAAAAAAAAGTAATTGTGTAATAATTCCTTGGAAGCTTGGAATATTATCCCACGAAGAGGAAGTGGCAATTTATTGGCCAGCAATCGCCCTGGCTGCTACTATTTCTTTGCAGTCCAGAACAGCAGTCTTAGGGCAGTAACGCAGCATTAGTGTCACCCCAACAAGAAATAAAAATTGTGAATTTATTTGTATTTTCTTATGTTACTCAGTCATGGCATGAGTGTGAATTTGTAGGTTAGCAAATAAAAATAGTAATAAAACATATCCTTTATGCATATTCATTACATTTGTCTGCTTATTCGATACAGATATACATTTTCATTCAAAAACTGATAAATAAAATCTTTATTATAAAAAAATTGTTGACAGTTCGAATTTTTGTATAGGAATTCATAACAGAATAAAAGATTTCGCCAAATTGGCCCAATCATAGGGAATTCCTAACACAACAGATTTGCCTGAATAGGCCTAATTAGCTTTATTTAAATATCAATTAAGGAAAAATTTTGCCACTAATGTAATCCAAATGGGTAGTGAAACCAATGTAAAACTACATAAATAAGTGAAAACATGGCATTAAACTTTCGTTCCACACCGAATTATAGTCCACAACATATACTTCACAAGTTTGGAAAACTGAAGTATTTTCTAAACGTCAATCAAAAACAGATGTACGAGGCAGAAAAATTATTTTTTTGGTTTGCAGTAACTAAATTAATAAAGAATTGTACTGAAAATACTTTACACACGGCTCTGAAATGAACGTAATAACTGCAGTGAAGCTCTACGTAGAGAAAATGACAAACGAATCCGGCCCCGGCATGAAGATAATCCTTCTGGATAAGGAAACAGTAAGTTCCATCGGACCTGTATGATTCATGAGCCTCTGTTGACCATATTGTTTACGTTTTCGCTGGTTATAGACAAGTATAATATCTATGGCATTTAGCCAGTCCGATATGCTGCAACGAGAAGTGTATCTGTTCGAACGTCTTGACTCTGGCCGATCAAATGAACGTTTAAAGCATTTAAAGTGCATAGTTTTTGTGCGTCCGACGAAACAGAATGTCGCTCTGCTGGCCGATGAGTTAAGGAATCCCAAATACGGATCATACTACATTTGTAAGTAACACTAACTAGATACATTGTTGAGTATGTAATCGTTTCTTAAAGTCAATCAAAAGAGAGGAGAATACAAATTAAAACTGATTTATCCTTAGATTTCAGTAACATCATTCCAAGGACAGATATCAAAATACTTGCAGAATGCGATGAAAGCGAATCTGTGCGTGAAGTCAAAGAAGTCTACGCCGATTTCCTATGTGTAAATCCAAATTTATTCTCCTTCAATATACCAACTTGCCTGAACAGGTTGGCGTGGCAGCCTGAAGCACTTAGTCGAAGTGTACATGGACTCACTTCAGTGCTTCTGTCGCTTAAAATGAATCCAGTTATTCGCTATCGAGGAGGAAGTGTACCAGCACAAACACTGGCTAAGCAAATTTATGAACAAACAACCAAAGAATCGTCACTTTTTGACTTTCGTACTCATGAAAATGGTGCACCACCACCTTTACTTTTGATTTTGGATCGTATGGATGATCCAGTTACGCCACTGCTGCACCAATGGACATATCAAGCTATGGTGCATGAGCTTTTGAATATTAAAAACAATCGGGTAGATCTTTCTGGAACACCACAAATACCTAAGGATTTTAAGGAAGTCGTATTATCTGGAGATCAAGACGAATTCTATGCAAAGAACATGTACGCAAATTATGGAGAAATTGGTGTCACAATTAAAAGTCTTATGGAAGAGTTCCAGAAAAAAGCAAAGGATCAAAAAAAGGTACTTTTGTTTTTGTTCTTAAAATATTTAAAGTCGTTTAGGTAAATTTCTGTGCCTTATACCATGTTCCCATCGAAACAAAGCCTATAGATTTCGTTGAAATTTTATCGAAAAATCATCCCACCAAGTCGGAATCATTTCGATTCAGTTCTGAAAAATAAATATTGCCGCTTTGCCAGAATGAGAACATTTTCTTGTGAAAACAAAAAGAAAAACAAAAACTATGTTCACAACTAAATGGCAACACCAAAATAAACTGAAGTTTACGCTGTAGGCTTGTTTGATTCGACAACTACTGAACGCAAATGGATTTCAACTAGATTTCGCCGAAATCTCGAAAATGTATGGCGAAACCGCGGAAGTTTGGAGAAATTTGACGAAACCTTGCAATTTCGTTTAAAGGGAACATAGGATTAGATAGCGAACAAGCAGTCGCTTGATAAGGAATAGTTAGAGTATAAGTCCATAACGTGAGGCTGTTACTGATGGTACAAATTTAATTTGCTTTTTCAAAAATGACCAAAAATATCAGATCTCTCTATGTATGACGGAAATATTTTACATTTTCTGTCCACGTTTTTAAAATTGCAACAATTTTTACTCTTTAACCACTTCTTCAAAATTGTCTTTCTTTGACCTTTTCATTGCTACACTTTCATAGGTAGAAAGTATTGCTGATATGAAGAATTTCATCGAAACGTACCCGCAATTCAAGAAGATGTCCGGAACAGTAACGAAACATCTTTGCGTGATGGGCGAGCTCTCTAACTTGTGTACAAAGCGCAGTCTGTTTGAACTCTCCGAATTGGAACAAGAAGTTGCATGTAAAGCTGAACATTCCGCACAGTTACAAAGGATTAAGAAAATCATTGCCGACGAACGTATAAACATTGATGATGCTCTTAAACTGGTTGCTCTTTATGCTCTGCGTTATGAGAGACACGCTAATTGTGACACCTGTGGATTATTGCAAATTATTAAGAATCGCGGAGGACGTACAACACTCGTACCCAGCCTAATTGAGTATGCGGGCCAACATGCCCGTCAGGGAGAACTTTTTAATTTAGTTCGAATCACGGATGCCGTTAAACTTACCAGAAACCTAATTAAGGCAACTATCCCACAATTTGAAAATATGATTAGACTTAATGTTTCTTTTTAAAACAGGGTCTTAAGGGAGTAGAAAATGTCTTTACTCAGCACACTTGCCTATTAAAAGAGACTCTTGAAGATATATTCAAAGGACGTGATGTCGATCCACTGTATCCAGCAATTAATTCTGAACATGTACCATTCCGTCGACCACCACAGGATGTGGTTGTATTTATTGTTGGTGGTGCGACCTACGAAGAGGCCCTAGCCGTACATCAAATGAATAATTCCGGCTATAAAGTAATTTTAGGCGGAACAACAATTCATAATTCTGAGAGTTTCATAAAGGAAGTCTTAACAGCAACACAAGGCGTACAATTTAAGCACACCAAGTCAATGCTAAAGTTCTGTGCCACTGAAAATTTTTAAAAGACTTTCTTTTTTTTATAGTTCCATCGTAGTTAGAAATATCATTATTGACTTTATTGCTTTTATTTTACAAAAAAAAGAACATATTTTATGCTCAGATTGCATAACGAATTTGTGAGTAAATAAAATAATTTATTATAATTCCTATTGTACGATATTTAAGTCATTTGTGTAAATTATAAATAAAATAAATACAAACATTATACATATATAAAGGGTGGTTAAATTTTAAGGGTCGATGTTGAATGTGAACCACACCTAAACGTCAAGTTTTTTTCTGCATTTCATTTGACATTTCTCAATTTCAGACTAACTCAATTTGAACCATGGAAAGATACACAATCGATCAACGCGTTAAAGTTATTCAGGCTTATTATGAAAATGGAAACAGTGTATGATCAATTTTCGTGATAATCTTCAGTGATGAGGCACATTTTCACCTCAGTGGAGTCGTCAATAAGCAGAATTGCCGCATTTGGGCGAATGATAATCCAAGAGTGCTTATCGAAAAACCAATGCACCCACAAAGAGTGACTGTTTGGTGCGGTTTATGGGCTGGCGGCATCATATTTTATTTATTTTATTCAAAATGTGGCCGGTCAGGCAGTTGACTGTGAATGGTGTTCGCTATCGTGAGATGATAACGAACTTTTTGTGGCCCGAATGGAAAGATATGGATGTGGACGATATGCGGTTTCAACAGGACGGTGCCACTTGCCACACAGCTAACGAAACAATAGCTCTTTTGCGCGACAAATTCAATGGCCGTGTTATCTCACGTGGTGGCGATGTCAATTGGCCACCAAGATCATGTGATTTGATACCGTTGGACTTCTTCCTTTGGGGTTATTTGAAAGAAAATGCGTACGTCGATAAGCCAGCAACAATTAAAGAGCTAAAGGATGAGATAATTTGGCACATTAACGGCATAGAACCTCAATTATGCCTCAGCGTCATCGAAAACTTGGACCATCGAATGGAGGTGTGCCGACGAGGTCGCGGCAGCCATTTGAGGATGAGATAATTTGGCACATTAACGGCATAGAACCTCAATTATGCCTAAATAATTTGTGTTTTATTCAAAATCAACATCGGCCCTTAAAACTTAACCACCCTTTACTACATACATCTTTCGTTCGAATACGTTCATAGTACGCTATATAACTTTAGGGGTATCTCTGCTTTCCTTGTCAATCCATCGCATACAAAGTTGCTGGATTCTACAGTTCTATAATTGGATGCATATTTATTCTCTTTTCCTTCCTCCTTATAATTAAATAGAGTGTATCATGTACTTTGAAACGGAATTGATAAAGAGATGTGACAAACTCATTAGCACTTCATGCTCGCGGCACGAGTAGCAACTTATTTTAAAATTGGCTGTTTCTGGTGCTAATCTAATTTATTTTGCGTTATTTGTTTATAATTCATTAGCTGTCGATTGTGGTTATTATTTAATAGCTGTCTTTTTAAATTTGTCTATCGTTTTGATTTTATTCGTAAATTGGGCTTTTAAAAGGAGATTGTCATAACGAATACATTTTGCCATCGTTTAACGTACCCTGTTTTGCATCTTTACCATGCTTAAACTTCTCTCCTTTAGTCTCGTTTTGAGTCATACTGATGCTCTAAATTTCAGTTCAACTTTATACCTGTTGTTGTCACCACTCCGGTTCAACTTTCTTAAGCATTACTTACTTACTTAAATCCTTTATCCTCTTGTGGGTTCTTGGGCCTCTACAACGCCTACGTCCCCTCGTGTGCGATTTCTGGAAATATGCCTCAGCTCCACCCAACTTTTTCCCAGTTGCCGTGCTTCCTTCTCCACTTTTCTGCGCCACGTACTCCTAGGACCGCCGCGTATCCTGCCATCCTGGGTAAGCGGGTTCCATTGCATCGCTTGGTTAGCTATGGATCTGTCACCCTTTCGGAGAGTGTGACCAATCCACTTTCGTCGTCATATGGTTGTGCCTATAGGTTCATGGCCCGTTCTCTGATAAAGATGGTCGTTAGAGATACGGTTTGGCCAGAATATCCTTAAGATGTAGCGCAATCACCTATTGACAAACGTTTGCAGCTTCCTCGTGATAGTGACGGTCATTCGCCAGGTACCACATCCATATAGCAGCACGGATTTAATGTTGGAACGGAACAGCCGTAACTTGGTGTTTAGGATAATTGCATTACTTCGCCAAACTGCATTCCAAACGCAGATTTTGCTTTACCTATTCGGTTGGCTATATTCAGTTTGGTTCCGCCATCGGTTGAGACAATACTCCCAAAGTATTGGAAACTCTCTACTCCCTCAACTATTTGTCCAGCAATGCATACATGAGTTGATGATTTCGGTCCCAGGCTGATCATTTTTGTTTTTGCCGAGTTGATTTTCAGCCCAACGACGACTGCTTCCCTCTCCACATTGGCTGTCATTTGGTGACGGTTCATTTTTCTGTGAGACAGAAGGCATACATCATCGGCGTAGTCGAGGTGCTTGAGTTCAAATGTAAGAGTCCATCGAATACCTCCATTTCGTCTTGATAAGGCCGCATTCTGCACATCGCTAATCACCAATATAAACTGTATTGGTGAAAGTATGCAGTAAGGTCCTGAAAAGGTAGGATGAATACCACTGGACATCCTACAACATAAATTAACAGGTTTCATCCAGACCTAGCAAACATAAAACATCGAATAAACGGGTGTATAAAATTTATTAATGAAAATATGCATATAAATGTTTATAGTCCATACAAAAATACACAACAACAATTTCGTACAAGTTGCTGTCAAAAAATAACTACAAAAAATCTATGGCTTGTGCATCTATTATTCCCCATATTTAAATAACTCGATTCAATTCGAAACAATTAACTCGGCGGAGAATACACATTCCTCGCTAAATGCATTAAAATAACAACGTTTGTGAATAGAAATACCAATGAAAACTTGTGAATAAAAGTGCTAAAAACAATATAAAACTAAAAAAAAAACAAGAAAAATTAAGTCCTGTTGCTTTGTTATTATGGCGGAATGTATAATATTCAGTTGGCTATTCGGTTTTTTCTTTGGCACAATTTCTTATGATTCTACCGAAATGCCAGTGAAGAAAGCATCCAATGACACGTAGAGGTCCCAGCATCAGAGCATGGAATATGTTCTGAAGAACACCGCCCCAGGGAAACATGCCACCACACAGGAGGGTGAGTAACCAGCTTTCAAACCCTTTTATTGAAATAAATGACCCATTCTGAAATTTAGAATTTAAAAGTAAAACAGTCTTATTTTTTTTTGGTGGAATCAGCTAAGGTCAAAATAAACTTTTACTAAAACATACATATACAGTTTGGTTTGCGTAAAGCGCGTAATTCCAATATTTTCTTCCGTGTACTAAACCAAACTACAAAAAGCTATGCAAAAATATAAAATCAATTTTGTGATTGCAATATCTAGCGTGTATAGACTAAGTACACTTCACCTTAGCTCATTTAACCTCAGCTGAACTCTTACCAATGCATCGCTGAGAATACGTTTAGCGACATCATCCGGGTGAGCGAGCCCCCCTGAACCAGAAATGATTTTCGTCTCCTTTGGCTTAGTCTTCTCTTCGTTTTCGAACCCGGGAGTGTTAGTGTCAGCCGGCAAAGCCAATGTCACTGAGATTCCCAAATGTCGTGACTCCATAGCGATAGTCTCAGCCATACCTCGGAGGGCAAACTTCGACGCGGCATACGCCCCGTACCCATAGATCCCGAATAATGCCGCCTGTGATGCTGTTATAACAATGATTCCCTCGCCTGCTGCTTTCATTTTAGGCAGTACATATCGAGTGCAGTTATACGTGCCAAAGTAGTTGATGTCCATTAATTTCCTAGAGTCCTCCACAGAGATCTCCTCGAATACACCACAAATGGCTAGACCCGCGCAATTGACCAACATGTAGATTTCGCCAAACTCTTTCTCAATGTCGGCCAGACCTTCGGCGACCTTGTCATAACTCTGCGAAATGTCTAGTGACTTATAGTTGAATTTCTGTTCGGGTGATTGTCGCAGCGCCTGCAGGAGAACTATTGCTCCAGCTGAAAAGAAACCCGTTTAATTGAATGGAAAGGCTTGAAGGTTGTTTGGAACTCACTCAGCATCTTCTCGTCACGAGCGATGATGGTAACATTGGCACCCTTCATAGCACATTCCACAGCGATATGCAGGCCAATCCCCTTGGAACCCCCAGTGATAACTACATGCCGACCAAAAATGGACTTTCGTTTCTTTCGTGTCACAAATACGTAAACGAGAACATGAGCTGCTATTGCTACGGCAATGTAGGCAGCGATTTCTAGGGACAGATTCATTTGGAAGAATCGAAAAACTGCGGGTGGTGGTCTGTATTTAAAAATTTCAATAGAAAGCGCGCTAAGACCAGATTTTCTTTTTTTTTCGGAATAAAGATCCACCCCACTTAGAAAAACGAATGAAAGTGGTTGGCTGTCAAAAAATCGGTAGAGACAGCTGTCATTTGATGAAGTTATGCAGCAGGTATGATTAAGAGGTTGTAAAGGAGAGTCTATGCAGAAATATGGCGTGGATGTAATTGTAAAGTCAATTAAACGAATTTGACCGCTTTTAAGCGATGTAAAGTTTGTTCTGTGACTATCGTTGATTCTCTTTTAAACGTTGCAAGTCCTAATCGACGTATTTTTAGGTTCGTGAGGGAAAAAGCCGTTCTATTTCTTCAATAATACACAAACAAATTGGCGATAGTTCCTTTAGATTGCATAAAATATATTCCTTTTCACAAAGTACGCCCCACAAAAGAGATATATTAAGATATTAAACTATGAAGATATTAAACTAAATTGTAAAGGATTATGTCTTCCCGAAGACCACATTTCCCAAAAGCTCAACCAATCGATTTGAAAGGAAGATTTGCATCCTATAAAAGTAGACTCTGTTAATGGTGATGATATTTCTTATAAGGATTCAAAACCATGTCGTAAATGTTACATAATTGCGTATCCTACAATAGAATACAATAGAAGTTCAGCGGAGGAAAATTTGTAAAGAGATCTGTAAATAGAACACATCTGTAACTACACCTCTTGTTAGTTATGCAACCTTTTTTTTGAGCAGTGTACTTTCAGTGTGACAGTTGATAAAAAAATCTTCAACTTCTTTTTGTTTACAAATAAATTTTCGATTTCTTCCGCAAAGTTGATTGTTAAATTTTTTCTAAGCCTTAGTTTCTATTCACTGGTTTATTCTCTTCTTTACAACATGGCCTTAGTTAATTATAGTTCTTCTTCAGATGCTGAAAGCGATGTTGAACCAGAGCCAAAGAAGACAAAAATTCCAAAAAGGTTAGTTTTAGGTTTCGTTCTTTTTTCCGGGTTTGTTTCTTAGTTTCAGGCACTTATTCGTTTTGGTTATTCTTCCTGCTTGCCTTTCTCTAGTCACAACATCGATGATGAACTTTTCTTCTTTGAGAAAAAGTGGCGCTACACTGCCTAGTGGCATTCAACTACACTACATACCTACGCTCCACTACTGTGGCTTACCCAGAAGTATTTCCTCCTGTTCCCTTATTTATGGTGTCCATCAGCTTCTAACTCTTTTTTCGATTACATAATATTTTTTGTCCATAAACATATTATTTGGAAAGATATAAAGAAATCCCTAAATATAACTTCAAAGTGGTGTTGATCTTTTATAAAGTAGTTTCCAGGAAACAAAGTGCTGTTTTCCTTTTTGCGACACCGCTGTCGTGCTTGATGACACTGTCAGTAGTAACAATTTCACTGAGAGTTTTTAAGTGATCCCGATGAAAACTAGACCGTACCTATTCCGATCCAAAACTAGACTTACCTTCTACTTCAAGTAACCAAAATATATATTTTCTTTTGCAGACTTCCTTTGCCTTCGGCAATTATAAGCATGAACAAAGTTATTCATACTGCGCCTGTGGATGATCCATCTGAACATGACGGGCGTGTGCGATCTTTTGAACACGAGCGTGGTAACTGGACGACACTTGTCTATATACCAGGTAAAATAAACACTTTTTCTTTCCCAAATATTATAATGATTACTTATTAACATGTTTTGCAGTTGATCTAAGTATAATTGACGAAGTACACAGTATGGTACAACATTTCTTTGAAGGCATCATAAATTTAAAGTGCATAGAAAATGTTCATATTAGTCTAACGAAAACTGTGGTCTTGAGGCATCATTGGATAAAATCTTTTATAAGATCTATTCAAGATGCTCTAGTAGCTGCTGAACAGTAAGTTAATGCAATGAGTTGCCTTGATGTTGCAAACGTAAAATTGTCAAGTTTTCCTTTAGATTTTCAATCGCTTAATGTCTATACAAACGAAGATAAAACGAGAACTTTTATTGGTCTTGTCGCGGGAGATATATACTTCAAGAAACTACACTGGCTTATGTCACAGATGGACACAGTAATGAATGAGTTCCGACTGAGTACGTTCTATGAGGTAAGAGCTTGAAATGCACGTGAAATAAGTTACTGAATATTTTTGATTTCAGAATCCATCGTTTCATGCAAGTATTTTCTGGTGTGTTGGAGATTATCAAAAGCCAATTGCAGACAAATTAGTCGAATTAAATGCAATGCTTTCCGAATTAATAAAGGCAAATACTGATGATTTTCGAATTCGAGTTGATGAGATTCAATGCAAGTCTGGGAATAGAAGCTATAATTTTAAATTAAAGTAATCGAGTGCCTTCGAACTTAGTTTTATTAGGTGAAATTTTAAATTTAACTTACAAACGTGTTAGGTCTACGATATTGACGGCAAAGTTTTATGCACTGTAGCAGAGTTTGTTCTTAAATTAGATATTTATGAATAAAATATAAGAAAATATGTTGTCCTTTTTCGCTTAAGATTCGCTTTTTTGTTTCTTCTACCGGAATACAAAGCATACAGCTTTTTTCCTAGTCACCTCCAAGTCGGTGTTGCGATTACTTGAGCCTACATGCTATTTTGCTTCGTCAACTGGGGCCTATCCAGAAGTTTATAGATAGCTTTGGTTTGCAGCACACTGCTCATCATTACATGCGAGCAGATCACCGTTCGAGGACCTGCATAACGATTGATGGGGAAACTACTTACTGTTCAAAACATGGATTAGGCCAGTAGCCGAACAATCAAGCTTGTAATGTTGTGCTTGCTTTTCATTCTCGTGGTGGTCCCCGGGCAACTAAATGTATAAATCCTTATACATATAGGCCAAAATTCAATCAATCGCTACGGAAACTAACACAATGCCTCGGATAAGGACTGATAAACCCAACGCGTAACACTGTATTGCTCTACTCCGGAAGACCATCCAAAAGTCTCCATGGATATGAGGTTGTCTTTCTCTTAACACCTACAGGACGGCGATAGTATTTTAACGGCCAGATTCCGGACGAGCGTACATCGGCTCACTACTTACTTACTTAGGTTCTGCATCCCCTTGTGGGTCCAAGCGATACGGCAACTGGGAAAGAATTGGGGAGAGCTGAGGCACATTTCCAGCAATCGCACACTATTGCGCGTAGGCATTGCTGTGCTTCCTTCTCGAATCGCTTGGTTCGCCATGGAAGAAGGAACCACGGCAACTGGGAAAGATTTGGGGAGAGCTGAGGCACATTTCCAGAAAACGTCCACGATGGCGCGTAGGCATTGTAGAGGTCCTATGACCCGCAAGGGGATACAAGACATAAGTAAGTAAGTAAAATAACCAGAAGGTAATTGCAGATACATTTTTGTACTAAATAGATGAATACGAATAGAGAATATGCAGCTTTCTTGCTTTTTTAAAACAAAGATGGCAGGATTCGCTTTTGCTTTTGCTTACAATGTTCAAATATAAATCCGAAAAAATCATTTTCATTAAATAAAATGTTCAAAGCTTATGAAATATTTATGTTATTATAACATTGTTATATGTTGTGTTCTGTTGACGACCTTAAGCTATCGAACGCCGACAGGATTCTAGAGCTTGATTGTGTTCTACGAAGGAGAGCCTTAGCTCGGTGCATGCTAATCAGAATATTATACTTTACAAACCACACTTTATTTTAAAAGAAAAATATAAGAAATAAGAGTTTTTCATTATAAAAATTAGAATTAAGCTTTCTTCTTTCTTTTCCCATTGCCTTGCTTGGCTGATTGAACTTGCTCTTCCATTTTGGCTTCTTCTTCTTCATCCAATGCGCGTTGCTTTCGCCTACCTAATGGTGTTTTTGACCACCATGCTTCGAAAGCTTCTTCTTCTTCCCGATACACTGGGTCTTTTGTGCTAAAATTAAAATATTGATATAAAAGCTAAAAATTCATTTCCAATTCTTTACCATAATGCATTTATTAGTTCAACGTGTGTCAAAGGCTGCGTTCGCAACTGAAGCTTTCTTTTACATGTCAACACCTCTTGCACACATGCATTTATAGCTCCAATAGTATACCCATCTGATATCTTTGCCATAACGCTGCAGTCAAGCTGGCAGATTCCTCCACTGTTTTCACTAAAAGAGAATTTGTTATATAATTCATACGAATTTCTACATTACGAAAGCTCACTCTAAAATAGTTTTCCAGCCAAATGATAGTGCTCCGTTGTCCGGTCGAGGAATATAGATGAATCGATTATAAGTCTGCTGTAAAAGCTTCTGATCAGCTTCCCATGGTAGATTTGAGGTTCCAATGAAAAGCACTCTATCTTCCGGTGCTATGTTCTTGATCAATTTTGGTAGATCTTTCTTTAAACGCTTTGGATCAGTGCGATCGGTTTTTGGGATCTTCTTCATAAATGGTCTCTCGGCATCACCCATATAAATAACTGATGGCTGAAGAAGTTTTGAAACTTTCAAAACCAAATGAATCAGCATAATCAAGCCAGATTTGCCTGGATATTTTCCAACAATATTTGCAGGAGTCAAATCAAATAAAACCGCTCCAACCTCTGTACATATGGCATGAAGGAGTGTTTTTTTACCAGTACCCTTTGGACCGGTTAGCAGAAGAGATCGAATGCATGGACAAGAGTTGCGTATTGTATTGGAACCAAGCGGTAAAATACAATACTCAATCAGTACTTGACGCACATCACCAGCAGATGGATTCAAACCACTTCTGGCAGTGAATGACTTGTCACCAAGATACGCGCTTAGTGGAGTCTCGGGATATTTTCTGATTATACCATTTGTTACTAGTTCTTCGAAAAGAGACTCTGTTGTACGAT
This sequence comes from Chalcosyrphus nemorum, assembly GCA_949716465.1. NCBI lineage: Eukaryota > Metazoa > Arthropoda > Insecta > Diptera > Syrphidae > Chalcosyrphus > Chalcosyrphus nemorum. The sequence continues at coordinate 70,658,053 of OX454333.1, forward strand.
CTGGAGTAAGATCTTTCTCCTTTTTCTTTTTACCCTTTTTTCCGGAGCGACGAGTTTTCTTGCTACTTTTCTTGGCTTTTTTACCAACTGCTGTCTGGAAGAATAAATTAGGTCTAGATTTTAGTTCAGTTATATAACTTACTTGCAGAAGATCCAGTTCCTGTCGCATTAACTCATCAACGATTTTACGAAATTCCAGTTCGATTTCAGCATACTTCTCTGCATATATCATTTCTTCATTATGTGACTGATGGAGGTTACCAATATCGTCATGTTCCTTCCATATTTCACCGAATCTGTTAAATATATGTTAGCAGACGTTTTGTAAATACATGAGTAGATTATTTTGATTTTTATTGTGGGTGCCGTGGATCTGTGGTTAGTGCACAGTGGTTCCAAGTTCCAAGTGGTTAACTTACTCTTCAATTGCGCTCTTCAAATCACCCAAAAACACTGACTGACTTGGATGATATGTCCCATCTTGGTTATCAGCTACATTCAAATCACCACTTCTAGCAGGAGACTTTGATTTATCTTTTGTCTTTCGGGATTCTTTCGATGATCGTGCCGATGACCTGCTAATTTCACTTTCAGTTCCTAATAGAACAATAAAAAATATAGAAAATGTACAAATCGTCAATAAAAGATTTTATTTGATGCCTTATCTTTTAAGAAGGGAGGTTATGAATTGTAAGTATTATAGTCAATATGTCAAAGCCACGAAAAGAAATTAATTTCTGCTGACTATTCGAAACTCAAGTCTGTAAGGTATGGCAAGAAAACCTGGCTGCGACTCATACTATGAGTGCCACAACAGACTGGATGCGGATTTGTCCTGGGAAATCGACTCCGATCAAAAATTATCGATTTAGTTTAATTTCAAGCCAATAAGCGATCCCCGTTGTAATTCGCATCAGAGTAACCTTCTCCAAATATACATACATAAATATGTACGTCCCGTCCAAAGACTCTAAAGAGCAAGGAGAGATTCTATGACCGAAAAGCAAAGGCAAGACATGTCTGATGGCGCAATCAGACTTAAGCTAGCTTAAGGCCAATGCCACACGAGATCCCAAATGGACGCCCGCCCAATTGTCCGCGCAGCTTGGTGTTGGAGTTTGCTGAAGAAATTGGTTCGCGCGACCATGCCGACGGTTTTTTAATCGCGCTCCCTCGTGTGTACAGCTCTATTGGTTTGTTGTATACTCATGGCGCGCGCTCAATTGGGAGCGCAGAAAAAGGACATCGTGTTGCATTGGCCTTACACTTTCGTTTTTCATTCAGTGTGCACTGGCCTATTGGAGAAGGTACACGCGATTAGACTAGATATTCCATATAATGCACATTGTCGCAACTGCAACATTGCAACTGAAAAAGAAACCGTCTCCCACTTTATTTGCGACTGTACGGTACTAGCTAGGGCCAGACTTCGCACTCTAGGAGAAACCTTCATAAGATCTCTTGAGAATCAACTTCTCTCGTATTCTTAAACTCCACACGCTGGATTTAAGACTTCTCACCAATACACATCAATAAACAGGTTACTTGAGTTGTGCTTTAAAAACGTCACCCTGATGGTAATTGAGTTTTCCTTTCAAAACCACAATTTCTACCTATCTGCATTCGTATGTATTGTGTGAACGTTTAGAGCCTTTCTCGACATGTACCAGTGTGGCTTCTGGCCCGGATAAGCCCAACGAGTCAAGTTGAAACTTACCATCTACTCAACGACTTTAAAACCACTTCTGACAGCAAAATTTATCCATATGCTTTGAGTAATGCTGGAAAATGTGTCAAGACTTTGATCAGTTGCGCAGTCGCGCCTTTTATTTATTTTCTACTGGTATAACACTTGGTAACCAGGGGTTAGGAAATCATTTTTCACAGTCCGTGACATCTCACATATGACATATTTCAGCCACTTGTTTTCGCTGCTCAGGTCTCTCATCATAATTATATAAATAAAAGCTCTCAACTGGTTGTAGAAGATCTCCTGTGCTTCCTTAGATGAACCAATTGTAGAAACGTAACACTGTAACACTGTAACAAATGAACTCATGTTCCAGTTAAAGGAATCTGGCGTTCTGAGGTCCTTGACCCACCGACTTTCCATTCCAGAAACTAATTTTTGTCCGGGTACCTAACATAGCCATAGTCGTTATCCGAGGCACTGTGAAATCCAGAGGATATCCTGAGGATCTTTTGGCCGAAACGTATCTCCAACGAACAGCTTTATACCTACGAGAACGGGCCTGAAACCTATCAACATTACAATACGAAAGAGAAAGTTGCAGTGGATTGGACACACCCTACGGCGCGAAGACAATTCCATTGCGAAATACGCTATGCAGTGGAATCCGCTCACCTAATCAGGCATGTCAGCGGGACGCCCTAGGCAAACGTGGCGCAGAACAGTCGAGGAGGAATCGAGCTCTTTGGGAATGAGTTGGAGAGAGCTCAAACGCGTTGCAGAACTACAAACAAAATGGCGCGCAGACGTTGTTGACGCCCTATGCCTCCCGAGGGGTTAAAGGACCCAAAGAAGGAGAGGATTTCCGTACGCGGATTGCTAGCTCAGATTACATGGTCTAGAATTAAGACTGTAGACAAACTCACACTTGGAATTTTAGCCTACATGTATAAAGGGACCACCACGGCCCATATCCATGTTTTGGTGAATCAGTTGTTTCCCGATCAATCGTCATGTAACTCCTTTGTAGACTTCATTATAGTCGAACATAATTCTGGGACCGAAAGTTTATAATGTAAGGTACCAAGGAGGATGCTTAGTGGTGAGTGGTGAGCTAAAGTCAAATACTTGACCCTTAAAGTTTTTTACCTCTTATTTGTGGGATCCAATTTTAAAGCGATAGAACCCCCTATTCACTAAATTATTTTCAAAAAACTATGAAACATCAAGATGTAAGCGTTTGTGTCCTTCGTGGGTGAAAGGAGTAAATTCTTGAAAGTAAAGGCAACTCACCTGCTCTACTGAATATGTGCAATGAGCCACCATTCTCCTCTGATGGAAAATCGGGCAATTTTCCAGTTTTATCATAGCAGTCCTTGATCCATGCCCTAATTTCATCGGCAATATCGTCCATCAAAACAGGACCCTGTTTCGTTTTTATCTCCTCCCTTATATCACGAACAGCTTTTTCGTATTTTTCCCTAAAATCTTCTTGAGTCTTGTAACGCTCAAGGAACATCTAACCATAAGAAAAATGTTGTTAAACACATTGGAAATGGTGAAAACTGCAGTTGCTTACCTGATTCATTTGCTGCACAGCTTCGGATTTCTTACGTTGTGGCGGTGGAATCATTCCAATTAGGACCATTTCTTCTACCTTTTTGCGTCTAGTTTTTCTTCGTGCTGTGTGACCTCGCCACATTTTCTGAATTCTCATAGCAGCCAGCAAACCGGAATCGGTTTTTTCTTGAACGTTATCCGTTTTATTTTTCTCCTTGAGTAGGCGAATTTCCTTCATGAAATGTGCCCTTAGGCGACCCTGTCTGGCGCGTTCGTGGATTTGGATCAATCGAATTGCTTCGATTTCAGTTAACTTTTCCTCTTGTGGATTCTCCTCCATCCAACCTAACTTGATGAGAATTTCGTCCATGGCACTTTTTCGAAATTGAATTTCACTCTGTCTTTCACGTTGGAAATATCGTGGTATACGGAGCTCAGTATCGAGTGGGGTTAGCTTGAGTTTTTCCATTACGTTGTCGTTATAGCTGAACTCCATCATGTCAATATTGACAAGATCATGCTTTAGTTCTATTACTCGACCAAGGCAGGAGTCAAGAACACGTCTTATTAAGATCCGCTTCTGAGGATGAATCATTTTGTCGTAGATATCTTCTAATCGATTGGCGACACAAATATACTTTAGATACAATTCGAAGGTTGCAGTTTGCAAAATAGATCTATCCGTAGTAGCTTCTCGTGCTTGTTGATCAAAATCCGTAATTGCTAAGAGTTCTAACTCTTGTTGAGTTTCATGCCAGATTTCATTATAGAAATAATTGGACATCTTGTATTGACGAAAAAACACAACCTAACTGCACTAACGATGTATGGCTTGTGGGTGTCATAACAAGCAAATATCAATGAAATTTTAGCATGGTAACCATGAGACATGGATATTTTTTGTGTAAGGATATCGTTTATAGTTTTAGGTGCATGGTCATCTTGGCAACCGCATGCGATTATTAAGCTTCATGAATATATGTATGTTTTGTATTGTTCCTTTTTTTGTTACCCTGCGAAAGATCTAGATAAATTTTGAATGCAGCTAGCCCAATTTAAATGACTCGTATATCGAAGGGAGATGTAAAATTTGAAAGGAAGGGGGTTTCACTTAAAGTGAAAATCATACTGAATTATGTACCAACCTGCATAATGTTCTATCTGGTATTAATTAAAGGATTAAAGTTTTTGAATGAAATGCATACGACCATTTAGAAGAAAATAGGATTCAGATCTTTGACTGATGTTCTCCTGGCACTCTTAAAAGCATTGAAATTTGCATCGTTTCTTAATGGCTCTATAACACAATGCGACAAGTAATTCATGGATAAGTGAAGTTCGAAAATTAGTATCAGAAATTGTGCAAGTCTGTACACACTGCAACTACTGACCCTGGTAGAAATTATTTATTTGACCTGTATACCGATTATATCATCAAATTAAATGAATGAACCAATACTTCAGACAAGTATCGAACTTTTGAAGATTTCAAGTCTAAGTTTCGTTTATGATGGCCAGAGTTTTTCAGACTGCTTGAGGAAGTTCATCCCGCATATTGCATCATCAGCATCAGTGGGAAGGGACCTACAGTTTTATGTCGTATCCGATGAACAGGTTTTGAGAAGCTTACTAATGACAGTTATACGCTTGAATGTTTGTCAGACACGCGCAAGGATTAGGGCAAAATGTCCAGCGCACTAACTATTGAGCCACGGCTATGTTGTAACTGATACGACATAAGATTGTATTAGGCTTGTCGCATCATGTATTGTTGGGAATATTGAATCGGTTGTTGGCATTGAAAACAGGAAAGTATGGCGAATGCCAAGCTCAAGAATTTCTGATTGCAGAATCTCGTCGTAACCATTCCTTCTCAATTTGGTGAATCATATGTAGGTCCTTGTGCATTATGCTTTGAGTGCAAACAATTTACGCCCAATTTATAGCTATTTGGCAACACAACATTTAATACTTTCAACAACGTTTCATTTCCGCACTCGAAACGTTTCACTATTAACCATTGTTGGATTACTGTTATATGTAATACTATGGGTGCAGTCGATTGAAACTTTGGATATGTATAGGATGCCGATTCACTTATTTTTACTTGCGGTTCCTTAACAAACATTCCATTTCCTCTGGGGCAGCATTCTTGAGGAATTTTCGGAGACCAAATTAGTAAACCCAGTATAGCCTGTTTAGCTTGATTATGCACTCATAAATCTGCTCACTCCTCTCATTTACATAATATCAAATTAGCAGAGTTAAGAGTAATCATCTCAACAGCATCAAACGCTACTGAATATTAAGTGGGGAAGGTGCAGTAAGAAAATTGAGATATTTATCTTTGGTATAAATAATGGCTCCGTGAAATAAGACCGCGGTGAAAAAAGGAAACTAGTCCGCGCGATCTAAATTCATCAGATGATATATATTTAAGCCGCGATCGAAAAATTAAATTATATACATATGTATATCATTTTGAAAATTAATTTTTAACGCCCATACAAAATCATTCGCGGTCCAATTTATTTCCAATTTGCTTGTCTCCGCTTCTATCTCGCTTAATTTTAAAAGTGGAGAGATGTAAAAAATCAATTGTCAGCTAAGATTGCTTAAATGAAGTTTTTCATTTGGTTTTTCAATTCAATTGGAAAAAAAAGTAAATAAGAATTTGCAGCAAGAGGTTTTCATAAAATTAATTTCTAAAATATAAAACTTAAAACAAATATTAAAAAATGACTTAAGGGCCAGTTATAGATATTAATGAAATGCATCATTTAAAATTTTGATTTACAATTTTAAGACGATTTCAATACAATCGTTGGATAAGCTCGTTTCGCTATTAATAGAGGTTCACGAAAAAAGCAAAACGAACAGATCTATTGTGCACCACCATTGTTGTCAGCGTGCTGAATTATCACTTTGACATTTAGCGCGAGCACGTTGTTTTGACAGCTGCGGCTCCATTTGTTGTTTTAGAATTTGCTTCCCAAAATATTTGGGATAATTACCAAAAAGAATGAGAAATTTAAAGCTAAGGTACACCACGACGTACAACACGACTACTGTGAACCCAAAGTTTATAGTTCTCGATCCAAGTGGAACGAACAGGAATACAATCTTCATCTGCAGTGACTCACAACTCGTCTCGTACAATCTCGATACCCAAACGGTCAACGTCTTAGCCGAAGTTTTTGGTGTTGTGTCGTGCGAGTACCTCTCGCTGGAGAATGAAATTTGTATCGCCAACGAGGCAGGAGAGGTTCTGCTTATCAACCCTGAAACGAAGTCCTCGAACGAGGTAACATTCTGTGATGGTGGTATTGAAAAGATGGTCTGGTCGCCGGACCAAGAAGTCGTGGCATTTGTGACGAAGGGACGCAACGTCGTCGTCATGACTTGTACCTTCGATCCTATATCCGAGGTGCCATTGGATAACGACCTCTTCGGTGAGAACGCATTCATCACCGTCGGTTGGGGCAAGAAGGAGACTCAGTTCCATGGTTCCGAAGGAAAGACAGCTGCCAAGCAGAAGACTAATTTCAGTCTTCCAGAGAATATCAGTGAACTACCGCAGGTGATTGACATAACCTGGAGGGCTGACGGAAGCTTTTTTGCGGTCACATTTGTTGGTCCATATGGGCGAATGTTTAAGGTGTTTGATAAGGAGGGTGCTCTCAAGTATACCTCTGAGAAATGGAATGATTTGTGGCCAGCTATAGCATGGAGGCCATCTGGGACGTGGATTACGGTGCCTCATAAGTTTCCCAATAAAAGTACTATTGCGCTGTTTGAAAAGAATGGTCTAAGGCACAGAGAGATTGTACTGCCTTTTCAATTCGACGCCGAACCGGTATTGAGCCTCAAATGGAGTGCGGATTCGGATATTTTGGTCGTTGAAACGCTATTGGAGGGAAAGAGTAATTTATACTTGTATACAATTGGCAACTATCATTGGTATTTAAAGCAAACGCTTTGCTTTGATAGTGTGCTATCAGCATACGTTTGGGACAGTCGAATCGGCGAAGAGAAGACGATGCACGTAGCTCTGGAGGACGGAACTTTAGCCAGTTATAGGTGAGATATGTGTATGCCATGTAGGACTCAGTAATTGATTTTTTTCACCACTTCTCGAAAATTTGTTAATTTTTGTTTTCTTATTAACAGCTGGACATATAAAATCGACCAATACCAGGTGGATGTCGACAACACAAAGTCCCCAGTAATCGTAGCAGTAATCGATGGAAAACGACTCTTAATTAGTGACTTCCGAAAAGGCATCATTCCACCGCCGATGAGTAGTCTACAATTGGAATGTGATTCCTACATAAATAGTTGCGCATTCTTAACGCTTCCAAGTGCAACAAATGAGGGTGTTTCACTATTTGTTTACACTGCACGAAATGAATTCTTGCGGTTTAGATTATCGGAAAATAATAACCTTACCCTGGAACGGACGATCCCTCTAGAATCATCGCCGATACCCTTGAATCATTATAGCTTCCTATGGCCAACAGACTATAAACTCTACGGAGTTCAGAGTAGCGGTCGTAAATCGACCCTCTGCCTGTATCAGTTGTTTGAAGACATCGAGCTGAGCACAATTGAGATTGATAAAACCGTCTGCTGTCTTGAGGGTATCGATGAATTGCATATGCTCGCGCACACAATTGATGGAAAAATATCATCGATTTCTTATTTAACTAGCGGTAAAGTAGATAAAATTTCAAAGAACTATTGCAATCCTGGACAACTCTGTGATAAGATTGAATATTTTAAGCGCAACGATTTGAATGGTGTAATATCTTTAGACAATCATCAATGCCTTCGAAACAATTCAACTGTTTTATCGAGTGATGTTACTTCGTTCCACATTACTACAAATTATTTGGTCTTCACTCAACTGACTGTGATGAAATTTTTAAGGTTGGCCGATGGCAAAATTGTCAACGAGCGAAAGATAGAGAGAGGTGCTAAGATTGTGACGATATTGCCATATGATTCGATGACAGTTCTTCAGTTGCCACGAGGAAACCTAGAGGTAATTCATCCGAGAGTTTTATGCCTCGAATTGGTTGGAGAACTCCTCAATGGGACGAAGTACCTTAAAGCAATGGATTTGGTACGAAAGCAGAGGATAAACCTCAACATAATCTGCGATCATAATTTGGAATTGTTCTTGCGCTGCTTGAAAGAGTTTTTGAGTGAAGTCAATCCTCAGTGGTTGAATTTGTTTCTGAGTGATCTACAAAATGAGGACTTTACACTTACTATGTATTCGAGTAATTATCCGGCTACAGAGAGGGCGTATCCCGAGGGTTTTAGAATTGAGAACAAAGTGAGGTTTGTCTGTGAGAAGATGTGCGCACAAATGCAGGCTGATGACTTTCATAAGTTTCTGTTGCCGATAATTACGGCTCATGTAAAAATGGGGAACATTGAGAAAGCTCTGGATATAATATGGCAAGAAAAGAAAAATGAGGGTGCCGCTGGTGACGTGCCAGATGCAAGATCGAGGGCTGACGAGGCGTTAAAGTACATTCTCTATTTGGTCGACGTGAATCAGTTATACGATGTAGGCTTAGGAATGTATGACTTTGGTTTAGTCCTGATGGTTGCTAAGAAATCCCAAAAAGATCCAAGAGAGTTCCTACCATTCTTAAATGAACTGAAAGATCTTGAGGAGAACTATAGAAAGTTTAAAATCGATTTGCATCTGAAGCGATTCAGCAAGGCTCTACAAAATATAAGCCGCTGTGGTAAAGATAGATTCGACGAGGCACTCGATTTAGTGAAAAAACACAATCTATACAAAGATGCTCTGTTAGCGTACAAGTTAGATAGCGTTTGTTATAAGAATATTGCCCAAGCATATGGTGATTATTTGAGAGAAAATGGTAAATTTGAAAATGCGAGTATTATGTACGAGAGAGCTGATGATGTCACACAAGCGGTTGCATGTGCTCGACACGTATTGGACTGGCAACGTTGCTTGGCATTGACCAAAAGAGAGGGAGTGTATCCGCAAAATATTGCAATGTAAGTTATGAATTTGTTGTCAAATTTAATGAAATTTCTCAACAAAAGTTTTCAGCTCACTTGTGCCATCATTAATTGAACATGGACGATGCGAAGATGCATTCGAACTGCTAAAGCAATACGGGAATAATTTTTCCGAAGGAATTTTGTGCTTGCTGAAAGGCAATTTGTATTTGAGAGCAATTTTTGAAGCCAGAATGGAGAACACTGAATTGTTGGGTAAGTTGTATTATTCAGAGAAAAGTTATATGCTTTCAAACGAAAAAAGGTTTTCTTGTTATGGTATTATTTCTGGTACCGCTGACGTTCGCTGCTGTATTGTTTCAATCGTTTTATTTTCGCAAAACTTCTTGATAGTTATTTAGGGGCCTTAGAGAACGTAGGTGTTAAGCTAGGCTCCACTTAAGGGCGCCTTCCTAAACATAAAAAAAAATAGATCCCAAAATTGATCCTTCAGAACCAGAAAAAGTATGAATCAAGGTACCCCTAGCTCAGAATTTAAGGCAGAGAGGAGAGTATGGTAGGTAGAGTGTTAAATGCTCTTTAACAACTTTTGGAGAACCTTACTTTTGATTGAGCAGTTTTGCCGGCTATAATTTTTAGTCGAGAAGTGAAGAAGCGGTCAAGAAAAGAAAAGCTGTCGGAGACACAGACCAAAGAAAGAGTGGATGACAAACGATATTCATGACCCTAAACAAAGCAAACCTCACTAGATACAAGGAATTCGATAAGAAACAAAGTCAAAGAAGCCAAAAACACATATGTACCTTCAACAACAGTGCGCGGAGCTAGAAATATACGACAGAAACCACGACAGATTTAATCTCCATAAAAGGCAAAAGAAAGTCTCTGGGATTGAAAGAAAGGAACGACACGCCGCTCTAAGTTTTATCTTTTATCTTTAGGCAAGACGGTAGTGAATATAAACGAGAAGTTAGAACGATGGAAAGAGTACATGGAAGAACTGGGCGTACTGCAACCAAATGGGGGAACTAAAAGACTCTCTATTTTGAAAGGTACTTAACGAATCCAAAACTAGGAAAGCCACAAGCCCAGGTGGAATACCAAACGAGCTTTTTAAACTAATAGAAGAGGACAATATCCATATACTCTCTAATCTCTTTAAAGCGGCATATACACAGCTCAAAATCTCATCAAGCATGTAAAAGTTTTTTAGTGAAAATAAAACACGTGGAGATGTGAGTACTTTGCTAAAGTACTTAAGTCTCAGCCGAGCTATGGCAGGATATTCGCGGGTAGGCTGTTTTAGTGTCTTCAAGGCATGGGCGACACATGTCCGATTGGACACGGCCCATTTTCTTGAGATGATAATTGAGAGAGCAGTGACCAGTTAGGAAATCAGTGATTTTCTTGACTTTTTATTTGCTCATGAAGAAGATATCTTTTGTTCTCTTTTTTGAGAAGTTGATGAATTGTTTGGCGTGTTTTAAGCCATTTTGAGAGTTCCAGTAGGAGAGCGATTCTTGTCGTTCCCATCTGCTGAGCTCTATCCTGATTTGATTAGTTTGTAGGTCACAAAGAGGTTTAGGATCAATGAAAGGAGCCTGAGCACTTTGTCCGGTAAGCTCATCATGTTGCCAGGGATGCCCCTGTGTCCAGGGACCCAAGTTAGTGTAATGTTATTGTGTGCAGCAATCTTCAGAATGAACAAAGTTAACCTCAGTTACGATTAACATTAAACATTAACATTTCTTAAAAAATAAATAGCAAAAAGGCTTCCTTTATTTGATAACAAGGAATCCGATAAAATTATTTTTTTTTCTAATATCTTTTATAATGTTGATAAAGGTATATCTAAATGAATCACACTTCAGTTGCGAGAGAGAGAGTCAAAGAGTTGGCTGTGTTTAAACTAGTGTCCGGGTGTCCGAGAATCAGAAAGGTCAATGATGCAACTCGTTATTAAAAGAAAATTGAAGTAAAAAGCGCCAAAATGAAAGTAAATTAAATGCACAACTGGATTGTTGTAAATGTAGTAAATTTAGCCGATCGATTGTGGCAAATAATAAGTCTTTCTGATGATCATATGGTGTTGGTTAATTTTGAAAAAGCCTTTGACAAACGATCTGACATGAGTGGCACTGAGACATAGAAGAGTTTTTAAGCTCTATATACAGATGATTATGGATATGTATGATGCAGCAAAGACAAGAATAAGATGCCTCGCAGTAGTCAACGAAGAGTTCCCAATCAAAGTCGGTATACACCTAGGAAACGTTTTAAGTGCTAACTTCTGTGCACTTAATTATTGGCTTGAAGGAAACGAGATGGACATCAGTTTTTGTTTGTTGACTATCCTATGTGAAGATTAAACGTTCATGTAAGGTGCATTTGATGTATGGAGAGATCTTTTAAAGAGAAATGGCTACCGTATTAGTTAAAAAAAATAGACTATCTGCGCTATCCGTTCTTTGACTCGCATCGATCTATTTCACATGTTTTCTATATGTATATTTGTCCTTTTCATTATAGATTCTATCATTTCTCCCCACTTGATCTCCTACAAAGCGACACTCGAATCCAATTTGAATGCCGATCGTGAACTCTTCCTCAAACACAAGGCGCGTTTGTTTACAATCAGAGAAAAGAAATCCAAAGAAGCCACAAATGAAGACCTAGACGAGAGCGTACAAATCGACGAAAGCGATCTACTATCCGACACAACAAGTATGCATTCATCCAGATACACGGCGAGTTCCAGGGGCACAGGGTAAGCTCCACTATTAACCTTTGTTTTTGGTTTTCCTCATTGTCATTTCCATTTATATAAAAATAGGAAAACATTCCGTTCGAGTAAAAATCGTAGGAAGCACGAAAGAAAGTTACTTAGTTTGAAGGAGGGCAATCCATTCGAAGATATCGCTCTGATTGATGCGCTGCATAATCACATAATGAAAGTCTACGGCTTACAAATGCACATACGTGACACATGCAAGTCGCTCTTAGAGATCTCTGAAGATGACCACGCTCAAGATATACAGCGTCAATATAGAGCCCTACTCCTTCTCATTCGGGATTCATTAGATGAAATCTGGACGCCTGAGATAATGACAACAGCACAGTATGTCACCGGACCGAACATAGACTATGCCGCATTGCAGAATGAACAACGTTACGCAATGATAAGTAAGTTCCTAGGAGTCATTATATAGAACTTAAAATACATTTTTTTGTATTTCATTTTTAGACCCTTTGAAGCGTTTCAAACCACAGTTAAACCTACTGGACTGGGAGCACGAGATATTGAGATAGAATTCGTGTAGTTAGCTAGTTTTGAATTTAATAAACCATGGAATCCAATCAAATGGATACGAATTAATTGTGTTTCTTGTTATGGTTGGTTAACTAATTTGATAAAAAAAAAATGAAGATCCTACATAGAGAGATGAACATGCCATCATACTTCAGTCAAAGAACAAGAGGAGAAGACGAAGACCGACTGAAGATTTGCATGTTTCATGTGAGAAAATGTTTTCTAACTCACTCCTAATATGTGTGGAAAGTGAATGTTATTCATATAGTAGATTGCACTTTGAATGAAGAAATTAACAAAACAACTCACGCAAGCGGGCTGATTATAAGTCAGTTGAACATGCAAGAAAGTGTAAGTGATTGCGTGCAAAAAGAAGAAAAAAAATCTAATTGTGCAAATGTATGATTAAACCAAAGTATCATACTTTGCTTTTGTTACTGGCTATTGTGTGAGATGTATTTTCTATGAAAATTGATGGTAATTACTCAGCAGATGATGGGGCGTCTATTGTGTGAGTAGATTTGGTATTTACGCCCCCGATAACCTGGTGTGACACCCCTTTTTTCAATTCAGTGTCCATCGGTTATTGATACTGTTTATCGTTAAGGGAATAATGAACTTTGTAAATACAGAGTTTGAGATAGTCATTCATTAGGGAATCTAACATTGTCTTCACTAATTAAATGCAAATGTTGGTCTACGGGGAAGCATTTTAACAAACTTTGTCATAGTTGGCTACAGTATAAGTCACTTTATTATTGTAATTTGGCAAACATCTTTATTGTATTTTTATGGATTTATGGGCTTTTAAACTGGATGGGTCAGATGGATGGGTCAGAATCTGAAGCGAGCTCCCATTCAGAATTATCTACCCTTCCACTTTTCTGCTTGGAACTAATTTGGAAAAAGTTAATCAATGTTTCGAGTGGTTCATGCGATCTTCTATGCATGCGTGTACATATGTATTTGAAGTGCTCTTTGTTTTTCCTTCTTTCTTGCCATTCTCTCACCTTCGTTGTTTGTACTTGCAGTTCTCTGGGTTTTCTACCTACCTTTTTTTAACGCTCGTTAATGCTCGTTAATCACTTAAAAATTTCATTGTGAATATTCTTATTGAATACTTCGATAGGGAGCCTACTACGCACTTAAGCCTTCATGAATATCAGCACCATGATGATTCCTTTTCATTTCGCAAATTGAACTTCGTTATCGTTTCCTACATGATTCATACTCGCTTGTTTTCTTCGGGCGTGAGACTGTGAAAGGCTCGCTTTTTGGCAAATGATTTACAACGACAAATTAATGGATTCATGCAGTTCTCTGCTCACACATGTTCAAAATCCGCCCACACGCACGCCCTTTTTTAAAAAGGCTATTTTTTATTTTAGACACATTTTGTCAAAGAACTATTTTTCGTCAGTTTCCTTCAAGTCTTCTTCTCCTTTAAATAGATTTATGAACGGGAGTAGGACGATCACAACTTCATCACTTTGGCGCATTCCTATTGGTACATCTGCGGGGTACTCCAGTTCCTTCGCGTAACATATTTTTTTACTAATAAAGTTTAGTATACGTACGGCAGCAAAGTTACAGAGTAGACATACAGTTCTACCCTTGAACTGATGACGCAGCTGAGGATCAAAACTATAATTTTTTTAGCCAGTTAGGAGCCTTCTTCAATCAAACGTCTGCTTCCCTCTCCACATTCCTTCATTTCCTGTTGATAAAGCCGCGTTAGCACATCGCTAATCAGCATTAAAAATAGTATTGGTGGAAATATGCAGCCCTGCCGAGCCTCACCTTGGACTTCGAATTCCTCAGACAGCCTTTCTCTGTGCAAAACGTGACATGTGAACCCAATCTTATGTAGCCCTGATAATTGCTATTTACTTATCAGGAATTCCCGATTGACACTAACATATGCCTTTTCAAAATCGATGAACATCGATCGAATCACAACGCATTGCTTGATGGTCATCCGTAGAGTAGTGATGTGGTCAACACAGGAGGATCCAGAGCGGAAATTTACTTGTTCGGCGTCGAGTACATCTTCAAGGTGTTCTTTGATTCGCTTCAGGATGATTCCAGCTATTATCTTGGCTACAGCTGGCAGCACGCAGATACCCATCCAATTTTCGCACTGCATTAGATTGCCTTTTTTAGGGATCTTGACGATAATTCTTTTCTTCCATTCTTCCGGAAAACTCTCATCTTCTCATGTTGTTCTGACAAGTGGGAATGCTGTTGCTATTGGCGCAGCTTGAAAAAGTTCCGCGGGTATGCCGTCAAGTCCTGCCGCCTTCTTCGTTTTCAGGGCTTCGATCGCGGTAATTATCTCTTCCTTACTGAGGGTTGTGGTGCAAATTCGGGAATTTCTTTCTACGGGCACATTGCTGGCGAACACTCGGTTCAGAACAGAATTAAAATGCTCCTTCTATCTCTTGTGTTGATCGAATGTAAGCAACGAACTGGGTAAGCCTTTCACTGGGTAGAATTTCTGTCAGCTATAAGCTTTTTGGTGATTCTATAAACAGTTCTGCTGTCGCATTTCGCAGCTACTTCTTCTGCTTTCATAGCCGTTATGTAATGGCGCTTGCCACGTCACAAACATCAGTTTATGTATTCTTCTAGGAGTATGTTCGTGTTCGTGATTCAAACTTTAAAGATAGTACAGTTTTGGACCTGATCATAGACAAACCTAAATTAGACAGTCAACTCGTACTTCCCCTGCCCCCTTAGTGCTGAAAATAGGAGGAGCCTAATTACCATGATTGTGAATAAATGTGAAGTAGCGTGTGAGCAAGACCTTACTATTATTTTGTCGGGTTATCTCTTTCATTCCTTTCGAGGATTTGATTTTGCTGGACTGTCAGAATACAACGACAAAATCTAGCGGATTTTAGCTTGGGGGAGTGAATTTGTCAAACGAACCGAAGTTGGCTGTCTAATTTAGATTTGTCTATGGACCTGATAGGCGGCGCCCGTTTGCATGGAAGTTAAAGACTTTCAAATCTTCGCTCGAGAGTGTTTCTACATTACATTAAATTGCAAAAACTTACACAAATGTGTAGATATGCGCTTACTCTATAAATCCTTCGTACATTACGTATAACCCCGCTTTTAGTTTTTATTGAACATGAAGCCCTTTCCTGATCGATATTTTAGTTCACAACGTTTCTTATTGGTCACACATATTGATTTTCGCCGTGACTAAGGAAAGGGCAGAACAACGTCTGCCGGGTCATCTAGTTCTTAAATATATCTCGAGACACGTATAAATCAACATTATTGTAAAGTTCAAGGAAAGGTATTATGGCTAGTAAAATCAGCTGATTGACGCAGTTAGCTTTATGCACCTGTAAAGCACGAAACTCCCTTCTTCTTATCGACTTTATTGGCAAGTTAATACGTAAGTACCAAGTAGAATTGGTGGAAGATTTTATGCGAGAGCATAAAGCTTTCAAGCTTTGTAAGATGGTGTTTAAAAACATGTCCCAGCCAAAGTCAGACCTCTAAGGAAGGAAAGACATCAGCAACGTTGTCTATCGACTGTTAAGTTCGTAGGTCTCGTGATCATACAATCCCCTCCAATCTTCATATATGTATGTATGTACACAGGAAAATCACTTTGCTCTCGAAGTAGCCAAGAGTCTTACAAGGTAACCTGTATGATTAAGGTATCAAGGTTGTAGAGAATTACTTACTTTTCGTCGCTCACCCAAAGAAGCAATAAGGTGTTGCTTATGGCTTATTATTTATGTACTTTTATTTTTTATTCGAAGTTCTTTATAACCCTAAAATAATAGGTCCCAAAACAAAAGCTGTTCACGTACGGACAATTTTCGTTGTTTTTCACAAAAGAGAGCTCAGGAGAGACTGAGAAATTTCGCCATGCTTCGAATTTTAGTGCAAAAAGCACGCGAACGGACTTAATATCTGTCCATTGTGATGTTCTCTTTTAGGCTCCAATTTTGCATGTACTTGCTGGAACAGTGGTTCCTACAGTGGAACTTCTCTAATTTGTCAAATTTAAAGGGATCAGATAATACATTCGAGTCATAGTTATAAAATACCTGATCAATAGTTACCCACAAGAAGCTCATCATATCTCTCCAAATAATGGGCGTATAAAATTACAAAAAACGGCTCGTTGGTTACCCTGTGTTCCAGTTGTATCCAAATGACCACCAATTCACCATGCTATCCTCTCCCACAATACAATGGTCAACAAAAATTAAAGTAACTACTTCCAGTCGCTCTCTTGCTCAGTTGTTCCATTCCAGCGTAGCAACGAGCTCTCTCTAAGCAACAACAAACAACAACGGACCACAACCAATACACCTCTGAAAACTTGCCTTGATTTTCTGATTTCTGATTTTTCCTATCGAATGGAATCAACCGACCGACAACAGGTTTTTCCACACATCACGCCGTTTTCACCCTCTCCACTCTTTAGAAGTGTTTCACGCCCCCTCCGCGGTCTTCTTAGCTTGAATTTGCATTGCTCTTTTCTTCTCACTTAGACGTTTTTGAGTGTGGTTTTGAGTTTCCCACAACGAACCGGAGCCATCCCATCACTTGAGTGAGACCGCTTGTACTAATCGGACGGATTTACGCTGCTCGTCTTGCGTCTAATAAAAGTCGTGTTTCTTTTTTTTTTTTTAATTTGTTATGAGGCGCGGAATTTTTCGTTATGTATAAATAAATTTAATTCGCTGTTTAGTCTGGTCATATTCGCATAATATAGTGTCGAAATATACATACTATACGTAGATTGGAATTTAAATTTCACTCCTTAAAAGCGGGTGATTGTTTTTGAGAGTTTTCCTGTGTACGGAAAACACAAGTGTTTGTGCTGCTCTAGTGCGTGATTTGTACATTTTTTTTTCGGTAAACCAGTTCTTTATTAGTGTTTTTGTTTTCTTAAAAAAAAAAAACAACAAAAAGGATAAATTTAGCAAACAAATTCGTATTGTCACCTAAGGAGTATTCTTCCCTCGATACCTACCTGTGTCCATTCAATATATGTATCTACCTGCTTCCTGTATCAAATAAGGTAAATAGAAACTAAGTGAATTCCAATTAGATGTTTCCCAATTCGAAACAAAAAGTTTGAACTCATTTCAAAGATTAGAGCGGGTCGGCCTCGAGGTTTGCGTTGGGCGCCCAGCAAAGAATGAACTTTAAGACAAACAAAAAATCGCATCAACATTTCGCAACGTTTTTTGAGTGTTAACCCCTTTTCGCCTTTTGTTTTCTTTGCAATGAGTGTAGTGTAGCATTTTTTTGTTGTTGCTAGTTGCTTCTTTTGTTTATTTGATTTCGTGCAACCATCGACCATCACATAGAGAAGAGGAATTCTGTGTCAGGAGGAATACAAATAACAAAAAAAAAAAACCAAAGAAATACTTCATTCAATGAGTCATCCATGAACGCCAGAGCTAGTGTCGACCGCACCGGACCCATTGTGGTATGCTGGCGGGAACAGCGGTGTAGCGGTGCAGCGGTGGAGTTGGCCATTCGCTGGCAGTGGTCGGTGGTTGTTTTCTTTTCGCATTTTTGTCTTGTGGCCATTGAAAAGGTTTGGTACTATGACGATGATGTGAACACTACAACAACGTTTGGGTAGTATGTTGACCGGTTTTTTTCTTCCTCGTATAGTTGTTGAGACGTTGAGAGGATCACTTTAACTCTTTGTCTATGATGTCCATACAGTTGGGCTCAGAAGTTTGACTTTTTTTTTGACCGCACGACAATAAACGTTAATTTTTTTTTATAAAAATATACTACAGTAAAACCTCGTTAATTCGGAAAGGTTGGAGGTCAGTCCGAATAAACGATTTTTCCAAACTAATGCGAGATATTATTACTCATTAAAACGCGTTCCTTTTGATGAAAAACTGCAAGAACTTTATGCAGAAATATGTATCAACTTCGTGCTTAAGGACTACGTTTTACATTTATCGCCGACTTAAACTGTACTGATATTTTCCCAAACAAGGCCTAAATGTGGATTACCAGGATTGCGTTATTTAATTTAATTTTATGTAAAAAATTGAAAACCGACTCATTTATTCAGAACATTTTTTTTACGAATAAGCGAGTTTTCTACACTACAGTGAATTTATATTTTATAAATTCATTTAACACTTATGTACATAGGTACATACATTTTTAATACTTACATATAGACATGCGTAGTTTCTTTGCACCCAAAAAATAATGTAATAATTTTATTGTCACAATCGACCCGGCAATTTCTGTTGTAAATGTTACAGAGATTTGGATGTGCCTGAATGCGAAAATCTAGTTGCGAAATTTACAACTTTATTGGTAGATACAAAATTACTCGTAGTTGAATCTACAAAATAATTTGTAAAATATAACAAAATCATTTGTAGTTTGTACAATTTTGCTGTATTTTTTTTAAAAACTTAGCTGTGAACTAGAATTGTAGAAACACAATAATCTACATTCATTTTCCTCAGCTCTTTGCTTTCATATCTACAATTGTATAGTTAAATATACCTACTTCTGCTTTTGTTAATACAAGTAAAAAATTATTGCAAAATTGTATTGTAAGCAACAGGAAGCCGTTGAGAACTTTGATTTTGGACGACTGCAGTTTTGTTCAGTAAAGTGTGTTAATTTCCGACGGGTTTAAGAAATTGTCAAACCTCTTATTCGATTTTAATCGAAATATTTGGGCACATTCCAAATATTGTAACCTAAAGTGGCGCAGTTATTTCATGCAGTTGCTATGCTCTAACTCTTGAGGAAATCAACTTTTTTAAGAAAATAAATATTTTAGATATCTAAGATTAAACTCTTAATACAAGTCAATAATTTCTGTTTCATTGAATATGAAAGTAAAAATAAGTTTAGTATAACATTTAACAATATATAAAGAAAGGTCCTGTTATCACACTTCAATAGAAGGACTTATCTTTTCTTTCGGAGTATTTATCTCCGTGCATAACTTCAACCTAAAACAATTTGGTTTCACACATATTTCTTCTAGGTTAGGTTAGGTCCGCAGGTTTGCAGAAGAAAATATTTTTCCGCTGGACTCAGGTCAGAGCTGACAGGTAAATGGCATTATATATATAGTAAAGTCTAGATAGTGGGTACGTGGCCAAAATATCTATAATGGATGGTTGAATTCCTCTGACACATTTAGATTTGCCCATGCCCTGAATGAGTTCAAGAAGATATATGTTTTTTGTTTTTACAATTTGCCTTCATTTGAAAATTTGGTGAACCCATACTCGAATGATGCGTTGATACATGTGCCCAAATAAAATATTTACCTATGATAGTATATTAAGTTTTGAGGCCAGAAAAGTGAGCAGTTTTCGTGTTATTCAGTTTTCTGATGGCTACGTTAACTTCTTCTGCTGCTTCATCATTAGTTAGAAGTCGGTTCTCTTCTGACTCTAACAAAAAAAATATAAATAAATACTAGGCCGTAAGCAGATCATAAAAGGACAAGGCCTAGCTCTCACAATACTACGTGTTGTGCGTGGTATACACTTCTGCACGTAAAGAAGAAACTTCCAGTTTTTTGCCGCATCTGAAGGGCAGAGAGGTTTTTTGAGAAGCTTTCTCACGACATTTATATTATTGAATGTTTGTCAGACGCTCGCAAGCATTAAGGCTGTGAAAGAACTTTGACTGGATTTTTCTGGATTCAAACTTGGAACCCCATGCACAGTAGTCGTACGCACTAACCATTGAGTCACAAAGTCTGGCTCTAACATCTTACTAATAACAATTCTGCCTTTCACAACTCAGCCTTTAGTTTTTGTGACTTTTGTTCTTGATCCTACGTCTTGGATTTGGATACTGGCAACAGGAAACAGCTTGCGTTTTTGATAAAAAGAAATATGAAAGAGTTGCTCTACTGAAATTTGGCGACAGATTTTAGTGTTTACTCTTAAATATTTGGGCATTTGTTTTTGATTCTTATAATTGGTAGTTGCAGAAGCATTCACAAGATGTATTCGCTGAGCTGAATGAAGCGAGCTCGCATTCAGATTCATTCCAAGGAATGATTACCTACCCTTACACTTCGTTGCCTGATACTGAACTTGAAAAGGCAATAAATGCTTGGAGTAGTTCGTGCGATCTTCTATATGTATGTATTTGCAGTACTTTTTGTTTTAGCTTCTCCCCTGTCATAAAAAAGATCGCTTTTGTTGTTGCAATTGTAGTGTTTTTTTACCTACTTTTTAAACCATTCAAAGTCTCGTGAATTACTTGTACATTTCACTGCTTTTGTGAATACTCTGGTAGAATGAATACTTCGATTGGGAGCCTACTACGCACTCAAACATTCATAAATACCAGCACCAGATGATTCGTTCTCATTTCGTTTCGCAAAGTGAACTTCGTTGTCGTTTCGTACATGATTCATACTCGCTTGTTTTCTTTGTGCGCGAGACTGTGAAAGGCTCGCTTTTTAGCAATTGATTCACAATGGCAAATGAATGGATTCATGTAGTTCTCTGGTCGTATACATTTGTATAGACGGGATCTGAGCACATAATCTACATATGTCAATATATCAATGACCAAATATGAGTTATGGCAATATCCCTAATAGTGTAAGTGAAACTATCAGATACAAATATGTGGCGGATGTGATAATTGTAGATCGCATTTCTCGTGAGTGACCAGGGTCTGAAAATAACAGGATAACTCCGCTTAATGTAGTTTTTATTATGTAGGCAGCTTCAATTTACCTTTTCGTAAATTACTGGCCCAACGCAATAAATCTGATATTACGTTAGGCATGCGTATCTATTATTATAACCACAATATCACTTCAAAAAAGATTTGTTACAAAAGTCGGTTCAAGTGCACTTAAATCCCGAAATCTTTTTAAATTTCTAGGTTTTTTCGACCTAAAAACCAATCGAATTTGACCTCGTTTTACTAGCATACAATTATAATTGTGAGGATTTCGAACACGAAACCTTTTCGTAGGATAGTAACAAAGTACAATATATTATGGAGGCAACTAAATGCCAGAGAAGTAAACCTAAATACCTTAAAATAGTTTCTACACCTAACATGCCATCATCGCGGATAGTTGTATAATGTTGTGTATAGTGGGTGCAGCAGATAATTGCACAAAAGTGTTACAGATATGCCCACGTACATATCTATTCATTTCATTCCTGAAACTAACTCCCCATTATTTCTATAAATGGTATTTACACCCTGCCTACACTAGTCTTTTCTTTCTGCCAATGTTATTGGTTAGAACGTGAAAGGTGAAAGAGTTCATTGAATTCAGGAAGATTACGATCAACTATCCGCATATAAACGACCACCTAAACTGCCTACGAGTATACGCTGACTCAGAGCCTTTTTGCACGACGACGACGATGTCTTGACGTTTTCGTTTATTTTGTCTCGTAATGTAAAAATAAATGTTGTCACAACACGTTTATGTGTTTCAATTATGCACTTTGACTGTCATTTAGAAAAAAAAGTATAATAATAATTAAAATTCCTCTCGTGCATTGTTTACACATTGCAGCAAAAATCATGGAAATTAAATTCACGTTTAGGTTGTTTTGGGGGACTTGTGTGAAGGCGAAGTCAAGGGAAGCATAATAAATATCAGAAAGGGTACTCGAAAAGCCCATTGGAATTGAGTACCTAACAGAGTTCTTCTTCTTCAGCACAAGAGAAGGCACCATAAAATAATACTTCTTTCTTATTGTGATGATGACTCGGCGCTTTGGTTGTTAACCATCAACATCAAGTTTTCGAGTGGTCAACCTTAACTTAGGATGGCGGCAAAAACACGAAGACACATTATTGTGTTCCTCTGTGGAATAACAAAATGCAGATAAAAAACTGCGCGAAGGTTTTTGCCTAGTTAATTGACCACAGTGTGTGCAGAAAGAATGGATATAATTAAGCAGTTTTATGGGTCAATATAAATTTTTGTTATAACTCTGAAAAATGACAATTTTTATACTTTTTTTGCACTAAAGTTCGTAGATTATCAAATGTCAAAGAGAATTCGCTCGAACAGAGTTAAAATTACGAAAAAGTTTTCGAACGGGTTAAACAAAAAAAGGTTTAAAATACACTAATTTGACAAATTCGACAGTTTTTATAAGCCAGCCCAATTTATTGCACTAGAATTCGCAGCATGTGGAAACTTTTTATTCTCTCGCGACCTACAATCAACTTAACATTTGACAATTGGAAATGTATCGTGCTCAAAAATTCAAACACTTGTTGATAAGCATTGTTCAATGAGGCTGTCCAGCTCAGTTCAAAGCATGAAAATTACAGGTTTTCGTGTTCAATGAGAAAAATTTCTGTCCAGCTCATGTTTGCTTTTTGTTCAATGACTCTGCCTGAACTCTGCCCGGAGCAGAATTTCTGGACTTACTTTTGAGGTAGAACAGATTTGTGAAAAACGTCGAAATCAGCTGTGATTTCAAATTAATTGTTCTGTCCTGAAAATGATGGTTAGATATTGTCACTTTTGGAATCCATCGCCTCTAATACCATTTGTTCCAACAAATTAAGTTCCATTATTGTTTTAATTTTACGATTTATACTAAACTCAAATAAATTATCCAACAATCGAAAAGGAAGTTGTCATTTTTAACAACTAACATATGACTGTATTTTCTGTTCTACCTTGATCTGACATTTTTCACAAATTTGTGCTGCTCTGCCTTGCCTTTTTTCTCACTGAACAAAGCTGTTATCAATATAATTGTGACCACAAGAATAATCACATAAGTCGTTTTTTCCAGTTCTCGGAAAAACTAATTTTGTTTTTCTGCTGAAACGTATGGAATTGAAATTTTGGTTTTACATTCCTGCTCATAATTTGGAGATTTTTTTGAATATTAAAATGACAAATTGGCAGTTCATGCGTCAAATATTGTGCAATATTGTGGTATCCTTAGTTCAATTCTAGCATAAGTCTAGTTATGCGGTTATTCCTTGTGGCAATGTATAACTACAGAGTTGGCTAACAAGCAAAGTACCTTTACTACCTCTTTTGTTAAAAATGTGGCTATTTTTTTATACACATCAGAATAGCTAATCCCAAAATGAAATTTAAACAAATTCTTAAGCAAATCGGTTTTATTGTGGTATTGATCCGAAAATATTAGGGCTAAAGTAAATACTTCAATTTCTCCTCTAGGGACGATTGAATAGATCCCAGTTATGAGATTTGAAGCAAATAGTACTAGATGCCTAGACATTAATCTAATAAACGATCATGACGACTAGACAGAGACAATTTTAAGGAGTTCTCTATAATGGTAATGCCAAAATTCATCAGAAACTTGAGCTCAATTTTTTTTTACAAAGCAATACTTGGAATATATTATAGATGTAAAAAAAATATCTCTTAGAACAAAAATCGTCTGTTTTAAGATAGGGTACATGTTAGCTATCTTTGAAAGAAATTCTCTCCGGAAATTCCAACATTATGAGTTAAAGCGATGACACTTCGAATACTACATATATACATAAAATGAATGGATGACTGTAAAGTTTCACGGAAATACATTTAGGAATGACAGGAGCGAACTATGTATATGATTTGATTTATAGTAGTGCTCAAAGCGCTGCCGTCGTGCATATATTTTAGAAAACAAAGGACAATTTTATTGCCTTTGTGGCACATGTATCCTTCACCTACTCGGGTCTACATTGTATATGTGCCTTCCGTTCAGGGATATTCACAGAATAATATGTTAAAATGGATGTGTCATAATATCTTTTGGAAATGATCGTGGGTTCTGGCATAAAACATGTTGAAAGGAGTAATAAATTAAAGACAAACATTGTTTTAAATTATGTATGAGTATTGGTTCTATTTTTTTTGCTTTAAGTATTTATAGGTAATTTGATTTTCAAAGGAGGGTTAAATGCGAATCAATTTGAACTAGTACCCACACTTATATTCAGTGTGAATGATCGCGAGATAAGGATGCTCAGTTTGGTGGTTGTTGCGATCAACTTTGGGAGTTTAGTGGACTGATTTTAATTAAATCCCTATAATAAAAATCGAGTGATATATAAATAATCTATTGAGGTAAAACCACGGCCCCCTAGGCTCTGTTCTTTTTTGCCATTTCAGCAATCAGATTTTTAAAGTTAATCTAGACCGTTCTTCTTGGTTCCTATTTTCCCAATTCTTGTGTTTTGAATGTCTGTATTATGTTAAAGATAACGGCGCATAAACCTGTTATTGTGCTTGAATTGAATTACTAAGCGTGACTTCGTACCATAGATGAACAGTCAAATTCGGGTCTTTTGACAGATTCGCTCTCCAAAGCCAAAATACTCGGCGTATTTTATTCGTATATTATTCGGTCATTTTATTGGGCATGTTCCGCATTCTAGGCACTAGGTAGTCAAACGTTTCTGATTGGTCGAAAGATTCTATTTTCACTCGAAAGTAAGGCATTTCTCTTTGAGGTAGTGGACTGGCTTTGAAGGTAAGAAAATTCTCCCTACCTTTTAAGTCAATGCGTAAACTGTCAAAAAATCGTTTGCCGTTCCATATGTTAGGCATTACCTCGAAAAGTAGGCCTGGAGTAAGCAAAATCAAGCAAAATCAAATGGGAGATCACAAAGCTCACACATGTAAGTAAAGATTTCGGCGGCTCGATTGACAGTTCTGTGCGCAGCCATTTTGTAGACCTTGTGTACTTACAATTTGTTTTTCGTACTGGAATTACAACCAGCAAAAAACAGCTTTTAAGGTTGCAGAAGCAGAAGCCCGGTCTATGAAAAGTAAAAAGCTTATTTGGCATTCTTGGAAGTTCGACGCACTACGGAGCCCACACCTTTTACATTTATAAATATGTACAGTACGAATGTAACATACGTATTTACTTTTTTAATTAAATTTTCAAATTTATCTATACAGTTAGCGATTTTCATTAACACTACGCATCACCAATAACAATATTTTTACTTGTTTACCATGGGATGACATCTCGCACAAGAGAAATACAAAAACTTTTGCACAATACTATAGTTTAAGACTTTTGATATATTCATGTATTCATCGAATTGATACTCGATTAATTGCATGAATAGCGCACAGCATGTTCAATTCAACACAAATCATACCCCATGAGTCATTAATTTCAAATTATTAATGACACATCTCTAGTAAGCTCCAGGCTGGACGTGATCACTTTCACATTTTCGCCCAAAAAAAAAATTTCGATTCGACACAAAAAAAACAAACTTCTATCAACATGTACCTTGTCGTGCCATACCGTATATCAATTATACACTCAATTTATTCTCATTTTTTTATGTTTCGTAGTTTTTTCAAGTCTTTTTTATTTTGTTTATAATCCATTTAGTCGGAACATTGTCGGGATTCCATTGTCCGAATTAAATTGCGTTCAACCTGTACCAACAGTGTGTTGTCGCGTTGGAAAATTGTTTAATTGGCGAAATTAAATTTTGAATGCGAAACAATTTGTTGGATGTGTCAATCGTCGTCGCTAGAGAGCGCTTGCTGTACACTCTCTGCCATATTTTTTTGCTTTTCATTGCTATAATTGCCATGATAAATTATACAATAATAGGCCAACGACAACGACAAACAGAGAGAAGACAAACAATAAAATTACGGCTAGTGTAATTGCATTTTCATTATTTACAAACAAATTCGCTACTTTCCTATGTGTAAAGTCGAAGTAGAAAAAAAATTGCATCATTTGATCGAGTATGACATGTTATTAGCCTCTCATGATGGGCCTTCAACGGAAAGTAACCAAACTTCAAACTTTATTTTTTTTTTCAGCTGAAGTATGCCTTTTGTGCGTTTGTTGAACTGCCTCCAATGCGGTGTAACGCCCGCTTTACTTTATCAAAGCGATATTTCGATTTGTTTGTGTCGATTAATTGACAGCAAAATTTTGACACACACATCCATACATAGAAATCAAATCAGTTTCGTTCATTAGCAACGATGACGTACATACAGATATGTTTATATGCGCGATCGAATCGATACGATTGTCGCTGACCTCTGCAATCGAGTGCGTTTAAGTGAATTTCTGTTGTTTGTGATTGGTTTTTGAACTTTCAAGTGGCTGTGAACTTAAAGTTTGTTTGCGATGTGATCACTTGAAATTGACATAAATGAGGTATAAGAAAATATCCGCAGGCAAAAGGTGACCTTAAATTTGTAATATGGTGGGTGCGTACTACAGAAATTGTGTTTCTGTGGCATTATGTCCGGATATCTGGTATGGCATCCATTGTTTTGGCATTTAGCCTAAGGACTTATGAAATTTGATCGATTTGGGTGTGTTACTGACAGATTCAATGATGATCGGGTTCGATGATTTATACATTTAAATTTAGATCGTCAGATAGGAGAGAAAAAAAGATGATAAATGACTCAATTTGAATAAAATTTCACATAAATCAAAGTGAAAATGATTTTTTTTAAATCAAGATACTGCAGCGATTGTTAAAGTTGTAGTGGCATTTAACTTTGGCATTTTGTCTTAAATGATATTCATAAATCAGCATTTAAATCAGAGTTGACTTTAATGTGAATTTAAAGGTCAAAATATTTGCCAATGTGACGATAATGAAAACATAAGGCAAGGTCTCTTTTTTTTTGTAAGAATATATTTTTCGTTTTCCTATCTTTCATTGTTGTTTTATTTAAGCCATAGTGATTCGTGGCATACATTCGAACATCGAGAACGTTTTATGCGACATGCACAAACAAATTAGTACTGCTTCATAAACAGTCTGTGTACAGGAGATCTACTCGTACCGTACTTATGTGAATATATAAACTTCTCAGTATTGCCTTTCGATAGCTTATAAAAAACCAAGCTTATATATAAACCCTTGGGCAAAAGAACGTCATTTTATTTTGAAAATTTGTAGAAAATTAACAGAACCTGACATTATTGATGGGGATCACAGTGTTGTGTATTTAGTCCTTGAATAATTACAGTACCTATTTTTCACAGTAACAACATTACATAATTCTTTTGGAAAGCACTTAATGTATTTCGATACGAAAGCGAAAAAATACGGTGAATTAGAAGCGAATGTAAAAGTTACATAGGATTCTTCTAAACCAAATTTGACTAATACCACCTGAGTTTAAGTTTTCTTATTTAAATATTCTTAACTATCCCTTCTTCTCCTTTCCAATTTAACTGCTGTGCTGAAATAAAAATGTTGCGAAACCTGAATAATTTATGTTAAATATAACGGTTTTGTTTGTTGACAACATAGTATAATAATGTTTGAATTAGAAGAAGCATTGAAAAACTTATTAAGATGACGTTACTTTACGTGTTCCAATATTTACGTCTGCAGAAAGAATCCAATATTCTGGATAGGAAAAATATGACAAGATTTGAGGCGGCTATTAAGATTGATGAAGACAGTCAATTACAGTTATCCTAACGCGAAAGTGCAGTCAACATTTGTTTTTTTAAGGTTATCTGTCAGAGTCAAATCACAATGCAATTGGAAAATTGCGCAAAGAGAGTATGGAAATGCGTGCTTTCATTTTCTCACTGGAAAGCCATATATACGAAACGGCTGAACTTACCTCGTTTCCTTCCAGATTTTGTTATATCGTTTGACGCATAATAATTGAACACACTCTTTTTCCTTTCTTCTTCACATTCTTCTCTATTTTCCACACAAAAACTGTGCATAATATGCTCTGCGATAGTTGTCATTACTTTCCACAGAGCTTTCATTACTCTTCATAAAGTTGACACAAGAGAGAATGACTGGAAAACAGAAAACCTGCGCGAGAAGTTGCATAGCGATTTGAAACGGACTCTAACTGGAATGATGGGTCGGGGTTGAATTTCAGGCAGATAAGGCTTATAACGTGGTGAATACAAAAATCCTACTGGCTTAGTCTTGTGACAACCAATTGATTTGTTGATACAAAATATTGATTATATTAAGGCGACGAAAACTACGAATTTTCATTTCAACATTTTCGTTTCATTTTGCATGCTTTCCGTTAAAATACCTAAAAGTGACAGATTGTTATACAATTGTGTCAAAAAGAGCAAAGTGCCAACAAAAGCTCTTAAAGAAAGAGAGAGAATACAAAAGTGTCAGAATACAACAGATTTTCGGTGTCCAGCTATTTGCTCCAGCTTTTTAAAGATGAAAGTGTAACATAGTGTTGTACGCTGCCTGGATGAAAATATATACGGTACTACTATTAAAACAACTTGAATAAACTTTAATGATAATATTACTATCATTAATTGTTATTAATATGCATAATTGACATTTTCTATCAGCCAATCGATAGCTTATCAGCTTTACTCTATTGCAGCATTAAAAATAGAATGGACATTATTAATACAAGAATGTTGTGTTCCAAGGAGTGCCTTGAAATTAAGAGGACTAGTAGAAGCACAATTTATTTTAAATTATAGTTAATGGTCCAAGAGATCTTATGTAATCGTATAACCTATTACGTAAGCCCCTTATTGATGATCTCCCACGTCGACGTTTTGCATATGTAAATTAGAAAAACTTCCATTCAATTTGAACTATCGAATGCAACAGTTAATTAATTCAAAATAACTTAACATTCCTCCTGTGCTCCATTGTGCCCACAAGAACACTGTTACCTCCCTAAGCTATTCACGTGAACACCTATCGATTAGACCTTTTTTCCTCCTACTTTGCATAGTACAAAAATAAACGGAATTTAATTATAAATTTACTTATAAGAATAACCAGTTCTTTTATGGTTTATTAACTATACTTCAAGATCAAAATGACATGCAACTCTATACTTCAATCTTATACCCTATTCCTCGGCTAAGAAGTATAAATCCGTTTCATGCTACATAACACACTGAGCACAATCAACTGTAGATACATATGCAAGAAATGATCTCTTTCTCAGCCACACAATATACATACGTATGTATGTACGAAAAAGATTAATAAAGATCCAAACACAGACAATATACATATGTATATATCTTGAGTCAGTAAGTATTTGTGTCGTGTAACTGGGTACCTTAATTGAATTATCTTCAATCAGTGTAAGTTTCGTTTAACTTAAATTAAGAATAGCTTACAATTTATGTATAAGTTTTATTTATCTAGAACTAACGTAAAAAATAGTTACTAACTAGACATATAACTAGTCTATGGCACATTCTATGAACATCTTCGTTAAAAGTTTACTCTACAATTAGCATCTGGTTCAAACTATGGGATACACAAACGTGGTTTATCAAGCTGAGTGAGCTAGCTGAGAAAGTACTATGATACATAGATTAATGGACATGAGGCTTTGCTTAATTGATTGCAATCATTTTAATTTAATCTAAATAATTCTGTCTTACAAACATACAGGGAAATCTATCCGGGTTAAGAAAATGAAATGATGCACGCATGTATAAAATAAAAGGAAAATGAAGGTGAGTGAGAGTTGCAATCTCTGCTAAAGAAACAGGCGTTATACATATGTACGTACATAGTATAAACAAATTTACCAGAGTCTGCTACTTTAGCGTTGCCAAATTGGCGCATACAAACTTAGATCATTTCAACTGAATTGCTATTTCGGATTGAATCCAAGATTCGGTTAGGATTCTCCATCAGCTTTAGCAAGATGTGCAAACCGCTCTGCATATGTTATACTACTGAATCACCTGTCCGTTTATGTATCTGTTTTCGTGTCTTCAGCTCCATTTTCTACAGTTTCTTATTTGCACCGATACGTAGTCTAGTGTAAGTTTTGGATTCGATAAAACTCGAGATTTTAATAGATTTTGACAGAGAAATCGATAAGGTGAGGTCTGGCAATTCTGTCTGTCAGCGGATATGACCCAATCCCTAAAGGCTAAATGATCGTAATGCTCCCGCTGAAGAAAACCCGCCCACACCATAAGACTTTCACCGGAAAAAAATCATTTTTTTGGCGTACACGGGATTTTTTCCAAAAAGCTCTAGAATAGTGTTGAAAACTATCTGAACTATCGAGGTTGATTTTTTTTAAGTCAGAAAAATATTCTTTTATCCAAAAAAAGCATTAATAATCAACATATGCAAAGGAGAAAAAGGAGAATTATTACCGTGTTTCAGTCACAGTTTATGGCGGTGGAGTCTTATGGTGTGGGCGGGTTTTCTTCAGCGGGAGCATTACGATCAGCCTTCCCATCCACTGGAATGAATAGCGATGAGTGTGTTGGTGTCTTGAAACTCAAATTCTACCATTTTTGGTAAATAATCAAAACACGGAATTGGTGTTTCAGCTAGATTTACTCCAGCAGAGCAACCAAATCGTGGCTCGATCAGCATAAAATCAAAGTTTTTCAACGGCTTACTTGCTCACGAGATCAAAACCCGATAGAAAATCTGTAAGGCTTACTGACGCGAAAATTTTACGCCAAAAAACGGGCAGTTTAGCAGCGTGGCTGACTTAAAATAAGCCATAAATGCTTCTGGGCCACAATCCCTCACAATGTGTTAAAAAACTTAGGTGATAATACGCCAAATTGAATTTTGACTTTAGGGGAAAACAAAGGAAGTCCTACTAATCACTTATCATTCAAAAATTATATGTTTTTGAGGTCTAACAAAATTTTATCCAATTAAAACCGAAATGGTGATATAGTTATGAAAAATGAAAAAAACTGTTTTTTTGTCTTTTCTCTTAGAAATGATGACGGAACTTTTCTAATTTTCGTAAAATTGTTTGCATTCCGGTTGCCTTTCAGGTGATAACCGTTATTTACAAAAAAAAAATATTTTAATCTAAAAGAAATGCAAAAACAAGGGTGGTGATAGAGTTATGAAATGGAGTGTATAAGATGGCTTACGACATTCTGGCCAAAAATTAAAGGCACTTATTCTTTTCTTAGCGCCAAGGGGGGAGGGGGACATAACCAATTTGCTCGAAAATTTCTTTAAAGATTTTGTTTAAATTTTATATTTATATTAGTTTTGTAAATACTTTTGAAATCGCGTACCATGATTTGTCGAAAAGTACTTTACTTATAGCCAACTTAACCAAAAAACGGTTTTATGGAAAACAACTTCAACGATTTTGATTTGTGTAATTTCATGTTTCAGGTAGTCTAGCCAAATACGCGCTAAAATTTGGTACTTTTTAAAGTACTTTTTTTACAACTAACAGCATATAGTTTCTATTTCGAATTTCAGTGTTAAAATCGAGAGCCAGTGATAGTTCTAGCAACAATCGAAAGACCTTTTGCATTCGAATGCACCACTATGTATACTATATTTGATAACGTTGTCGTTCCATTTTCTTAAGTCATATAGAGGGCTATCGGGAATCCCGTTGCCACAATTATTTTTAAGTATCATATTGTGAGTAAATTGTAAAAAAAAGTAAATTTTGAGTTATTGTTCTGCCATTTTTCAATGTTTAATGGCAGTTTGACTCATAATTCCTATTAGGATAGCTGTTGATACTTATTTCTCTCTGCGGAGATACAATTTTTCAAACTCTTGCGGAAACACTGCTGTGCAGTACAGAGCCATTGAACAAAGCTTATATCACAAAATTAAAAATGTGTGGACAGTGTTAAATATTTTAAAATATTGCATAAGTTTGTATGTTATCAAAGTCGGAATCTTGATCCTATGTACATATGTAGGTATTCAAAATTATTTCCAATAGTCCTACTTATTATTATCAATAAGTTCATCTTTATTAGGTGTAAAATATTAAAAAATAGCATCTAAATGTGCAACTACAACGAACATTAATTGAATCTTTATGTCTCAGAGGCATTTATTGACTGTTTTCCTCATAAATATATTTCTCTTTCCATTCGTACATCAAAGTCCCCTTTAAAGCAACACTTTAGTCTTGTGACCACAGATTTATAATATCTCTAACAAAGATGATTATAAAAATGCAAAACATTATCGAATACGCTAATGAATGCTAGTTCTGTTTCTGTATAGTTGACCTTCAACTTTGTTTTATCAGATTGGATCTGTTTTTTTTTTTCTCTTTTTACTTATTTACTGGTATCATGAAGCGAAAGCAATTATCTGTCACTTCATTCGAAAACTCACGATACTAAAATAAAAAAGTAATTGATCACCGCGATTAATTTAAAAAGCAAAGATTTAATGATGTACTTTTTATACCCTATCCTAAGGGTATATTAAGTTTGATACATAGTTTGTAACATAGAGAAATATTACAGATAGACCCAATAAAGTATATATATAAATGATCAGCATCACTAGCCGAGTCGATTGAGCTATGTCCGTCCGTCCGTCCGTCTGTCCGTCCGTCCGTCCGTCCGTCTGTCCGTCCGTCCGTCCGTCCGTCCGTCCGTATGTCACCAGTTTTTGGGCCTTAAATTTTGAGCTAGGTTGATGAAATTTTGTATACGAGGTCTTTGGAAAAGTAAGCAATACAAGTGTAAAAATTTTTAAAATCCGCCCACTGACACGCCCACTTTTCAAAAAAATCACTTTTTTTCACTATTTTCATATGAAACTCGAAAAAACTTACTTAGGCAAATATGTAGATATCCACTTAATCTACAAATCGTCTATACATTGTATATGGCCACGCCCACTTTTTAGGGGCGTTTACTTCAAAAATTAATTTTCGAGTAGAAATATTAGTTTATAGGGCAAAATAGAAAATTTTGTGAATACATTTTCCACCGCCCACTGACACGACCAAAAAAGATAGGGATAGGGTATCATACGATTCGCTCCAGGCGGATTGTAGCATTTTTCACTGGTCTAACAATCAATTTGAATATAACAATTATTGTGGTGAGAAATCGTTTTGTATTTCTTTACCAAGAACTTGCACTTTCTGGTGGGATTTCCAAAAAGCTGAATAAACAAAATATAGGATAAAAACAACAATCAAATTTGTAGAATAAATTTTCTTTAATAACAACAGAGTGAATATTGATTAACCAAACCGGTTATAAGCACGGTCAAAGTTCCTATCGATAATTCTGAGTGTTAAACTAATAACCGATATATTTTTGAAAAGCTTAGCTAATTGGGTTGGTATGTCGATCAGCCTTGCATATTAAGTGCTTTTATGTGCCCTGATGTGGGGTTTATTTACTAATATTATAAAGGTATCAAGCTAAACAAAAAGGTCTTACATTTTAGTCAAAAAGCGTAAGAAATACGCTAAAATAATCAATTTGATTAATCTGTCACATTTTATTCGCAAAAAAGTTGATTGAAGGTACATTTTTAGGTTTTATAACACAAAAGCGCACAAACAATGTTTTCTTTTTTTTTTTTATCTAACAAACGTTCAAATATTTAAGTTTTTTCTTTGGTTGAAATGACGCAATAGAAAATGTGGCTCGATTAATTCACACCATGCGAAGGCACGTCTTCGATTGTACATTGTGTTAATAACGTCAAACTCTATAGATGCATACATGTCCAAGCCGCGCAAAGCTGTTAACTTTGAGTTTTAATTGGTCAGGCAGAGCTTGAATGGTATCCAATTTCAATTGCTGCTGAACTACTGGTCGCATAAAAAGTTCAATTATAGCTCACCTACACAGACCTCAAGAAGTTAACCTTTTTCCTATCTTTAAGTTAGAATTAAACAAACTGTGAGTGAGATATCATTCTAACTTATTTTGAAGGCTCATGTTCATACATGTGTGGAATACAACATCATCCAAATGTCCGCCGCGGTTTTACTGGGTGGCGTGCATCCGAAACGTCCATAACTCTGGCGCTATAAATCAGGAAGAATTTGACAAAGCCATTGATTATGTTAGCGTTCAGGGCAGTAGTGGTTTGTGGTTTATTGGTATAGACCCGTAACTTAAGAAAGCCTCCCAAGAAGAAGTCTAACGGGGTTGCACGATCTTGGTGGCCAGTTCATGCGGAAATCGCTTGTGCAAAATGTCCACTGTGGTACGGATGACCACCGTCCTGTTAAAAACACTTGTCGTTGGTGTGCGTATCATCCAATTGGGGCCAAAAGAATTTTATTATTATCGACCGATAGCGCTCGCTATTGACGGTGATGGCCTGGTATGATTTTCTGACGGATGGGCTCAAATTGTTGCTCGAAGAGAAGACCCAATTTCGTAAAACAATTTAATCTATCTTTTACTATCCATGTTGATTAAGCGAAACGGACTTAATAAATGAAAGCCAATTTGACAGATATAGCTTCAACAATATGGCGGCAATCACCTGTCAAAGTTCTTAAATTTCACTAGGTCCGTTCGCGTATTTTTTGCACTAAAATTCGTAGATTATTAAATTTCAAAGAGTGTGGGTAAAATTCTCTCAGAGAGAGCTAAAACTACGAAAAAGTAAACGAACGGGTCGAACAAGAAAAAGTTGAAAATACACTGGTTTGACAGCTTTGACAGTTTCATAAACCAGCCCACAGAAATTTCTTGCACTGAAATTTGTAGCATGGGGAAATTTCTTACTCTCTCGTGAGCGCTCTCTTCAGTCAAAAACTACGAAAGTTCTTCATACGCGAACAGATTTTCGCTGTTTTAGGAGGGTACGCGAACGGACCTACTATTGGAAGATAAAATTCTAAATTCTAAGTCAGAGCCTTGTGAACATTGGTGAACTTGCGTTTCTCAAAATATGTGTAGATAAACTTAAAATAAGTATAGTATTACAACTCAGTGCATCGTAGCATTTTTCGATCATTCGATTTATAATAATGTGTTCTTAAATGACTAAATGCAGAAAATAACCCATTTTCTTTTTTTTTAAACGAACAGCTGTTACATAGTTGCACAGTTTAATTGAAGATAAACACTTATGAAGCTTCCATTTGCGAAACCTGCATCCAAATAAAATGATAATTATATTAATTTTCATTTTATATTTTTTTTAATATTTCAAGCTATTTTGCATAATTTAATCGTTCAACAAGTTTTTTCCACAAAAAAATAAAACGCATTCAAATTAAATATATACCTTTTCTTAGGTTTAGTATGCATGTATTCTTAATTTTCATATCAACCATTAAAATTTTAATATTACCAGATACCCACAGCAAATTTCCACACAATTCTTGTATAAGTCTATAAAATAAAATATTGCCTATGGACGAAGTATGTAATAATGACTTCCTAATATAACTCTTTATAGAACAGAAGATTAATTTGTTACTAAAATTTCTTCTGGAAAGCATTAGTTAATAAAATTGTGATGATGTCAAGGAAAGTATTTCATATTTCGGCACAAAAGCTATATTTTCGATGGCAAATTCTTGGGCAATCGCATTTCGAAGAAAATTATTTAACGAGAAAAGATGTAATTAATTAATTCAACATTAACAAAGGAATGTATTGTTGTTAAGATTTGACAGAGCGTGACTGCAAATATTATCATTGTTTTTATATTTCAGTTTTGTAGCGATTTTGCAAACTTTGCATTTCATTAAAAAGATGAATTATATTTTACACTATTATAGCTTTCTTTTGAATTTCTAGTTACATTTAAAAAATGATGGTTATGATAAAAAAAATGTATTAAATAGACTTAATACGTAAGGAGACATTTATTTTTAGGTCATAACTTATTTAAGAAAAATACGCATACATATTTATAAGATCCATATGATTTTAATCTTATTTTCAATGCAAGAAGTACTCGGTTTAATTATTAAGTTGCTGTTTAGGTCTTAATAAAAGTAGTAAAGGAGGCAGTATTAATTCATAATTAAATTTAGGCTCCGGTTGGGCACCGTCGCACAGTGCGTTGAATGTATGGAAATTCGGGAAAAAAAAACATAATTTTAGTATGTATATTCTTTTCTTATTTATTTGTTCATTTTATGGGCTTAAATAATAGATACAAAGGAAACAAAGAAGGATTCTAAAAACTAGCATGTAAAAAAAAAAAATGCAATAAGAATACCTGTATTTTATCTGCAGAATGTGAGTAGAGCAAAAAAAATAAAAGGTTTTGTTTTTAATTCATTAGCGCAACGTTATTTCAACCGCCACAAATCTTACTCTCATTAACTCTTTAATTATGCTGATTTTCTGAGGCTCTCTAACAATACAAGAGTGGACTTTATCATAAATAAACTGTTGGTTTATTTATTCAGACTTGTTAATATGAATTTGGCAGACATTTTTGGAAAACTTTTTTTTTAAATTTTTTTCCACTAGTCGCCGCACTGTACGTCGCGTCGGTCGCCCATAAACAGTGCTGCCACTATGAAATAAATTCGCTTAGCAAATCTAATTTAAGGTTTGTTGAAGTCAGTTTACTTTTATCTGAATACATACATAAATTCATTCAATAAATATGTAACTAAGAACTGATTTCACTTCTGATCTACCAGTTTATCTTATTCTCCATTTTGCTTCAAAAATAAGATTTTTAAAAGTTCTTACATGTTAAGGTTAGATTTCCGGTGTAAAATATAAAAAGTGAAATCAAAATCTTTTTTTGGAATAAGAAGAACATAATTTCCCTCAATCATGTCGTAATCTATTTTCAAAGTTCATTTCACACTTTCGAAGAATAAATAATCCACACAAGGCATCGATTTATTAGATTTAGTTTCACTGAAACGTAAGTACTTAAATTATGTTTCTCGCCCGTGGTCTCTCCATCCATCTGCTATCTAAACAACAAAAAATAGAAAAACGCAAAAATCAATCCGCTTTTCCACGATTGAACTACAATTTTGTATTTTTCATGTTTTCTCTTCGAGCTCTTGGAAAAGGAATGGCAATTATTGTACTCAGCTTGGTGGTGATACTTAACGTTCGTGCTGCGATAATATCTACTTTGAAACGTGTTTTTTTGTTTTGTCTAAATCCTGAAAACACATTTTCATTTTATTTATAACTTAACGTTTACGTTAAACCTCAAGTGGCAGGGTTATTCAACTTATGTTTACACAATATCCAAACCTAAAAGGAATTTCAAATTCTTAACAAAATTGGGAAATCAGATTGTTAGATATGTACGAGTAGATATATTCCCTAAGAGAGTCGGTCACATTCCTAGCATGCACCTTCGTTGTTTTCAATCGGAATTTGATTCGTTTAAAAAGAAAAATTTATTACGCATTCGCTGTGCAATTTTCTTTCGTACTATATTCGTAGTACGTTTAGATATGGGCCTGTTACTTACATATTTTTTATGCTGGGCTGGGCGCTATGCCTCTATCAGAAAACGATTGCAATTTCTGTAGTAGCTATGTAGGTCAGTGGTTTAGCTGGCAGTTAGTTACTCTGGGTTTCTTTAGTTTCTTTAAACTTGTTCTTTGGCTGCGTTTATGGTAGCCAATGCACTCAATTGAATCGTTTTATTAAAAATGATTCGATGTCAATTTAAGGTGACCCGCATCGATGTACTACTTCTTAAGGTGTGTATAGCAAAGTACAAGGCTCTTGTATATTGGATTAGATAGCTTGTGATGTTTAAATTAGATTGCAGCTATTAGTTTGTAAAGGTTCATGGATTGAATTAAATTACTGGTGAACCTTTGTCTTTGAACGACGAACACAGACCATTAATAAATTGGTTTGAAATTTTTTTTTATTTATTATGTCTGACTTATAACAAGTTAATAGCACATTATAATATATGCAATCCGTTTAAAAAAACAGGACTTAAGAAGTTCGATTTTATTTTCGGTAAAGAGACACCTTGTTTATAGGATGGGCTGGTTCTCAATAATTCAACTAACTTGATAGTTAGTAGACACTTAAAGTTTTCGCGCAAATTCATCTTCAGTAAAGCTAACGTTAAGAGATTTTATTTACCAACAAAACATACATTTTTTGCTAATCAAGAAATTAGTTATCATCGACCGATTGCGCTCGCCGTTTATAGTGATGGCCTGGCCAACGTCACGTCTTTCTTAAAGAAGTGTGAACCGATAATGCCCCCAGTCCAAAATCTATACCAAACGTACAAGTGTTGGCGGAGTGTTCACTGAACAGGTCGACTCAATTTTTTCCACCACGTTGCCAATAGTCCTCTCGGAACGACGATTTTGATGATCGTAAAATGTTGCCCGAACCGAAGACCAAATTTCATGAAACAATATGCAGTAGAAGCTCGGAAAAGTTGATCGAAATTTCGCAGAGCTTGTCAACTTTTCTGGACAGTTTTCAAAATCTGTAGAAAATTATTATTTCGTTCATAAATAGTCGTGCTTTATTGGGTTTATAACAAATATAAGAACCGGAAATAAAATTCAATGCGCAAATAGACAATACACGTCAAAAAAAAGTCAGTATTAATCTTAAACTAGTGTCAGAACAGGATTAAGCAATACATACTCGTAATAGGGCTTGCTGCTGCCACAAAAACAAGCATTTCTTCGGAATACTTGGCTTCTGTGTTATGTATTTTACATCGTTTATTTAGATTTATGATATAAAAAAAATTAATGCAAGTAAAAGTTGACCAAAAGTAAATTTTTAAGGCAACGTACGGAGCTCAAATTCGGTCAACTTGTCTGTGCAATAAACTTTTCTGAGAGTCAATTTTTCCGAACTTCTACTGTATAAGTATAACCATTTGCACATGTTGTTGAACGCTATAACTCTCCGTGTTGAGTTGATAAGACAGACTTTATATATGACAGGCAATTTGACAGATAGGGCGTGTCAAAGTTAGAAAATTCCTATTGGAAAACTTTTTTTAATGGAATGTTATGACTTGGTTGCCTACGTCAAAACTAGTTAAGTGTAATTTACTCAACCATTTAAATATGTACAAACCTATATAAAATCGAGTGCGTTAAAATATTGCCAAATTGTGTCTGATTTTATTGCATATGCGATACATTTCGAAAGACGTGTTCTGATGACGAAAAAAGAAAAACAATTTAAATCAAATCGGAAATTGGTAAAAATTTAAAAATATTGTCAACTAAACTAAAGTAAGACTCCTATTAATCAATCACCCACCAAACTCTGTCACTTTAACTATAGGATTTACCAATTTCAATTTCGATTACGATATCGTTTTATTTCCCATTTTTCTCACAAGTAACCTTCAAAAAACCAGTTACACCATAAGACAGTAGGAAGTTAAATTCCATAATCAAAATCTACAATGACAGTATATGTAGCTAGATAGCAAAGTAAATACCATTGCGATACATGTGTCCGCCTGCAATGTGTAAACAAAACACTTTTAAAAACGACTGTGGAATTTATTTTCCGCTCCTCAGTTTTAAACCGTAAATCAAACGGAAGCCTAACAACAAAGCATGTCATAGGTTCAAAAGCGAACACATTTTTGAGTATTGACATTGCCCTTGGATAAAGCTAACTACCTCAACAACTTCGACAACGGATACTCGAATCTTGGGGATTACTTAACAATTCAACAATAAAATTCAAATTTCACTTTTTGACTCTCGTCTCCATGGAACGCGTGGTCTTACAATTACGGGAGGCTTCAATCTAAAGTGGCTTAAACCAATACTTTACATTGCTACACACCGCGTATTGCGAGTCCAATGACACATGTCGTGCTAATTGAATTGATTCGAGAAACGATTTGTGTTTCGAAATAGGTAGGTAACACGATTATGCGTAGGTACAACACAAAGCCAACCTATAGATACATAGATAACTGGATAGATAGATTGAAACCCTCTGATTCTCTGCGGTTTACTCAAATA
Organism: Chalcosyrphus nemorum; assembly: GCA_949716465.1. NCBI lineage: Eukaryota > Metazoa > Arthropoda > Insecta > Diptera > Syrphidae > Chalcosyrphus > Chalcosyrphus nemorum. The sequence continues at coordinate 70,698,286 of OX454333.1, forward strand.
AAAGTAAAAGTTTTTTTTATTAATTTTTTTTTTCTCGTATTACCAAGGGGAGCATTCACCTGCCGTAGTGTAGTTTTCCAGTCGAATAGTGTAGGTATTATTATTATGTATGTACGTGCACATGAAAGGAAAACACAGTAGATACAAGTCATTGTTTCTTTCGGATGCAAAGTGAAACACATTTTAGTTGTTTACTGGTGCAAGACACATGTGAACTTTTCCAAGCCACCAGCAAACTGGTGCAAAGATACACGATGCACTAACGGTGTGACGAAGTCTAGACCTCTTATGGTGTTGGATCAGCGAACGTTGACGCAAAAAGCCACAAAATAAACGAATTATGTGAGCTGCGAGGAGCCGTTTTGTTATTAATTCAAGTGAAAACTGCACAAACTATACGAGATACATTCGTTTGTATAATGTTTATTCATGTGGTTGGATACGACGCTGATCGTGGATAACAATGAGCACAGACGCGCGTACAGCATCTTTCATCTTGGATGTCTTTTTTTTTTTTTTTTGGAGCAGAAGTGACCTAGCCAGACGGTGGTGTCAGGAAGTAATCTGTTTAGTTGTTGTATGGTAACGAAATGGAAAACCGCTTTCGGCGAGGACAATTGTGAAGGGGAAAATGTATCGCTCGAGGTATTGTCGACTCAATGCAAGTGTAAGACATTCAATAGGTGTCGTGGTCCCCTTTAATATTGACTTGTGTGTAAATTTACATTTAGAGTCCATGACCGGATGCAAAAGTTAAAATTGTTTCCGTATGTGTTGAGGAGGGACTAGTGAAAGTGGGAAACTCGGTTGGAGACTTATAGACCTCAAATTATTGCCAAATGTTTGCTGTGGTAACATGAAATTTATTTGAAGTAAAATGTTAATGCTTGTGAGTTAACCTTGTGTTTAAGACAAATTACAAAAAGAGCTGAGTGGTAAGTTTGGCATTCTAAAATTGTTCAAAAAGTTGGGCTAATAATGTGCCACTTTTTAAACTTGTGGGCGCCGTAGCTCAGTGCGCAAGGGGTTTCAAGTTCGAATCCAGGAAAATACTATCGCTTGCGAGTGTCTGACAAACATCCAAGAGTATTTACTGTAATGAGAAGCTTCTCATGAAATAATCTGCCCTTCGGATATGGCATATAATTGTAGGTCCGCTCTGTACGTGGATAAATGTGTACCACGCACAACACATACAGTTGTGAGAAGCTATGCCTTGGCTCTCTATGGGCCGATTATGGCCTGGTATTTTTTTATTCCATAAAATTTGATCTTTATAACGAACGTTCGATTAGAAACCGGAATGCAAGTTGCTAGGATTTTAGACGTTCTTTGTTGGGTCATAAAAGTTTCCGGCAAAATGAAATCAAAACTCACGCACACATTCTTAATCGGCGGTAGTTTTTATGTGCGCAGCCATTTTGTAGAGTCGTTATGTACACTTTGTGGTTGTTAATTTAAGGACAGTCTGCTGAAGATGTGGTGTGGCCTTCCGGGCATGAATCACTTTAATTATGAGACCAACGAATTAATGCTGTAGTTGCATTTTTCTATATCGGACATTTTTTAGCCGTCACTCTTTGACATTACACTAGGTTCATGGGATCTCTCTTTTACTTACTTACTTAGGTCCTCGGGGGTATAGGGCGTCAATAACGCCCGGGCGGCATCTTGTTCGTACTTCTACTACGCGTTTGAGCTCTCTCCAACTCATTCCTAAAGAGCTCGATTCCTCCTTGACTGTTCTGCGTCCCGTTTGCCTAGGCCATCCAGGTATTTTGCCTACTTGGGTAAGCGTATTCCACTTTATGACGTATTTAGCATTGGAGTTGTCCTCGCGCCGCAGGGTAGTCCAATCCACTGCCACTTTCTCCTTCGTGTAGTAATGTTTAGAGGTTCCTGGCCCATTCTCATATAAAGCTTTTCGTTCGTTGATACGGTTCGGCAAAAAATCCTCAAGATAGTTGTTAAACAATTTTTTAAGAAGACTTACAGCCTACGTTTGTTAATGGTGTTCACCTTTCAAGTGCTGCACCAACAAAACTACACCGATTCTACGTTTGAGCGGATCAGCTCTTAAGCTGATAACATTACTTTACCAGGGCCTTTCTAATCCGTTGCACACATCCAGTTCGGCGCCACCACAGTTTTCCGAGGCCACACTTCCTAGGCATAGAAATTTTTCAACTTTCTCGATTTTCTGTCGAGTTGAGCGCTGGAATAGAAGTGCTCAAGGCTTTTCTTTTGGTTGTGTTAATGTTGAGCTTAACTTTGTTTGCCTCAGCTTCTAGATTGTGGACCATAACGTGGAAGGCCATCGTCAGCGTAGTCCAGCTATTTAAGGTTAGATTTCATGGTTCAGCGAATTCCATAGTTTCCTTTCGTGAATGCTGCACGGAAAATATCACTGATAACCACCAAAAATAACAACGGTTACAGTATACATCCTTGACGTACTCCACTTTGGACTTCAAATTCTTCTGACACCATACCATTGTGCAAGACGTGACACCTACCTCTCCTGCGCAAGGCCAACCAGATAGAATATCTATTTAAGCTATCGAAGGCCTTCTCAAACATTAATTAAACAGTAAACGCATTGCTCGATTTTGATCCGTAAGGTGTCCCCTCTTTTGAACCGGACAATACCAACCAGCCTTTACTTTCTTTTAACAAATATGTTTTCTGGAATCATATAAGACTCCTAAGATAGTTGATAACAAGTGTAATATCAAAACAAGTCAAAATTACCATTTTAATTGCTGAAAAAACTCATTTGGCCTAAATTTGAGTTCAACTAGTTCATTTACTACGACAAATTCTTACATCGAATTATCTCAATTTAACTTTTATTACTTCATTTCCGTTCCACTGTACCTTAAACCCTAAAAAAAAAAAATTGGTACGCTCATTAACAAAAAAGAACTTGTAATTATAGTTAATTTCAAAGTGTTGTTGACTATTATCACACAGGGCAATTATTTCTCCTCCTTCCCCCATTCAGAACGTAATTTTTTTCAAGTTCATAGTCTACAGTGAGTCAAATGTTGATTAGATCAATATTTAAAAAAAAAACGAATTCCAATTACAATAAGAATATAACTTGAAATAATAGAAAAATAATTTATGAAAAAAAAACCATCACTCAGTGTAAAGTATTTGTCAGGGTTTATACGGCGAATTGGAGCAGGGTAATTGCAGGCAGCTTCAGTTTACACATCAAGTTATTGTGTAGTCTTTTGCTTTTATATTTTTATACAAGTCTACCCGCATTCAATTAGTCACTTCGATTGTCCCACTTGTGTTCACATGAAACCGCACAAAATAAAAAAAAAAAAAAGCGCCTCATCGAAACTAATTACAATGCATACAAAGAGCATCGCTACGGTGAGTTCAATGAAATAAAAACTCGAGTTATAGAGTATGTTGCGTTAATTGTGCGAAATATATACTGTCTTGATTGGGATGTATTCAGCTTAGAGATACCTACATAATAATATAAACATAATTATTGCATGGCATTTGGTTCCGCTTCCGTTGACTGTTATAAAGTCGTTATTACATTGACTATTGCGGTGTGAAGTGAAATTTTCCCCTTATACATATTGATTTTCATGTTTTTCTACACTCATTTCTGTATGCAACTCATTATGTTGTAGGGGAGATCGTTTGTACTATTATTTTTTACTTAGCAATATTAATTCAAATTGTATGATCTTAACAAACTCTTTTTTCTTTGTTTTTTTTTAGAAAAAATACAACAGTGGATGGTTTCATGGACAAGCATTTCGAGTCAAAAATTTGTAAGTTTACTCAAATTTGCATATCTTTTCGTGCTTGAAACTATTTAGAAATATGAGTTCATATAAGCATAACATTTACAGGGTCTTGAATATCATATTAGATTTTTGACAAGTTCTCACCTTTTAATCGGACAGTACAGCTGTCATTTCCTTACAGCTTTCAAATAAAAATAAAACAATGAAATGAAACAATAGACCTGTAACATTGCAGATTGGTAAACTTCATTACAAAAGTAGAGAATTATTTGGTAAAGTTAAAATTTTTGTTAGATACTATCTGAGGTAGTCAACAGGAACCGATCAAACTTACCCAAAATACCGACCTCCTATTGAGTTGAAAGCGTACGAGTCGCCTTGTCTTAGAAGCTGTATCTGCCAGCAAAGTTTTGGCTATCGGCAAGCTCCTGAAGTAGACTTACTGAGGTGCAGCAATCTTGTCTGGTCTGTATGTGTCAAAGCGATGACTGAGTTAGCAGCCAATCATCACGTAAACACGATGGTTGTGCAGCATATTTAGAAAGTTAAAGGCTAGAACAGAAAGAATGTTGCGACAACAGAATGCGTGGGTAATTTTCCTCATTTTGGGGTATTCTTGATTAGGTGGGAAATATTGAAAAATAAAAGATGGTACAATCCTCTCATACAGTATAAAATTGATAACCACCAAAAATCAGCTGTATATTTCGCACACGTTTTCCAAACTATATTTAAAGCGATTACAGATTTTCATTTTTAGGTTTCTGTTCCTTGAAGAAGAAAGACGTAACACCTTTTAAAGCAACACAGTGCCTTTCAGTGAGAAGCGTTTGATGAAGATAACTGGAACCTTTAGTAATTACTGACATAAATACTGACAGGCATAAATCCGCATCCGCAAAGAGAGTTGCAAGTTTTCACTTGCACCGATACGTAGTATGAGCAAGTTTTGGATTCGTGAAAATGAATAGATAGAGAAGTCGAAAAAAGTGGGTCTGAAAATTCTGTCTGTCTGTCAGCGAGGCTACAGCCTAAACGGGTAAACGGATTTTGATCGAATTTCATATCTAGGGTCTGTGGGGTAATCCCTATAGGCGACATTGAAGTTTTTATTCTAGCCCTAATATTAACAGTACTTTACTTAGGGCCAATTTAACAAAAAGCGGATTTGCTGGAAAACGGTTCATACGATTATTTTAAATTTCATATTTTGGCTAGTTTGGCAAAGTACTGTAAGATGGCGTACCACATTTTTGGTCAAAAGCGTTAATAATGGTACTTTACTTAGAGCCAAATTGGTAAAAAACTGATTTGCTGGAAAACGGAAATACCGATTTTGTTTAAACTTTATGCTGAATCGAGTTTAGATACATGCTATAAAATGGCTTACAACATTTTGGCCAAAATTAGTTATAACGGCACTTAAGGCTAATTTAGTTAAAAGCCGGTTTGTTAAAAAATGGGTCAACCGATTTCATTAAATTTTTAGTGTGTATAAAACTGTGCTAATTCTAAAAGATGGCGCTCCAAATTTTTAGCTTAAAGTGATAATAACGGTTCTTTTCTTAGGGTCAAGCGGTTTTATCCAATTTTCCCGAAAGCGGCGCTTACACGAAAACGGCTCTAATGATTTGGATTGAATTTCATATTTGAGCTAGTCTAGACAAATTCCATAAAATGGCGTACCACGTTTTTGGCTAAAAAAGCTTATAACGGTACTTTACTTATTAACTGGTTTTAGAAATATGGCTATTTCTCGGTTTATATTCAATGGATTTTGGTCAAAATCAAAACGTGAGCAAAATCTAATGAAAACAAAAATATGGCATTTTATTTTATGAAGAACTTCATTCATTTTCGATTATGAAATGAGGAACTTGGCAAAGAAAAATCTGTCGTCACTGGTTTACATACATACATTTAGTCACCGTAGTGGTAATAGACTTATTAATGCCTAGTATTGAATCCGCCGGATCCATTGCCCGTAAAGCCTTAAGCTGTAGCCTGTCTTGAACATGTTGAAGCTATGTGTGCCGCAATAATAAGACCAATTTATAACGTTTCACCAAATTGCTTGGCAGCTTCTGCAAAAGACATGGCATGCTTAAAATAATCTTATATATTTTGAGTAACTTCATAAGCCCGGTTTTACATCAATAGCAATTCATACATTTAAAACAAATATATGAATTCGCAAAAAAACGACTTCAGGACAAAAAAATATCTTTGTGCATCCTACTATGATAATTATTTTGTTATTAATTTATGTTATGCATTCATAAGGACATAATTTCCTAAGCACAAAGTGAATTATAGATAAACAACTGTTATACATCCTTTGCTTATATTTTTATGCCCCTTCTTATACCTCTACTATCGATATGCTCTTCCAGATTTATATAAAAGGCTATTGTATCTATTATTCTTTTAAATATTTCGCATGTTTTGAATTAGTATCTATTGAGAAATATTTTCCTTTGACAGACAAAAATAATTCGAAGTCGTTGATAATGTGGTTTTGCGGACCGATAATGTAGTTCATCCGGCGGTTTCTGTAATGGGATGTGAGTAGGTGCAGATCAGATAAGATCTCTCCGCAATGAATAAGGCGGATTGAATATTTCATTACCAAATTAGTACAATTAATGAAACGAAGTCATGGTAATTAATATTGACTGCAAGAAAGGAGTTCTTTACAACCTAAGAGAGTTCAATCAATACATAGAGCCATCATCATGAGGTTAGATTTAACCTCAATAATACCTGACCAATATCAAATCATCCTTTCTATGAATAGAATTCTTATCAAGCACATCGAAAATCGTGGTCATTTAGAACTTTTCTTCTCTTAAATTATTGTTTCTCTCTTTTATGTTATCGTTTCATACATTACCATAAAATCGTGATTGCCCATCAAATCGCGCCACTAAATTGAGTTCACCTAATTTGTTTTTAATGCATCGAACGCCCTCGAAACTCCAAGTAGCCATATTAATTTCGGTCACACACAGTAAAACCAAACACTTTCCCATCGAGACATCGAGCCATAATTACCCATTATACGCATAACATTCGCCTTTGATATCGTGATAATAAAATCAAGACTTAAATGTAGCCACAAATGGCCACCATTTGGCATTTCACAAAACCAAAAATCCCAAATCAAATGGCCACTTACAAGACCGATATCCCAAACAGAGGTGACTCCTCAGATAGGAATTCCATTGACCATAAATCATAACTCTCAAGGCAGTCAGGAGCGTGGGGGGTAAAACAAAAAAAAAAAAAATAAATAAAAAACAATGGTGTATCCACTTTGAAAAAGTGAGCGGCAAAGATACGTTTCAAATGCATTTCACGACATATAGATACATTCTGATTGTTTACAGGTAGTAAAGGTTCTACGCCATTACTATTATTTTAGCCATAAGCAGCAGTGAGCTGGTCGTAGAAACGTGACCGTACTCTGTAAATCGATTCCGCAGCTCACTCGTTATGCTCTGCGTGGTTGTCGTGCCTAGTGCCTAGTGCCTGGTAAAAAGTTTCATTTCGCAAAAAAGCGGAACAGTGTCATTATGTGGCATGCAAATGGCTGCAACGACAGCATAAACCAAATGCTCTATCCATACCGTCATTTGTCATTAGGACGTTATGATCATATTCAACTTACGGGTGAACAAACAGCTAACAACCAATGTCGTTGCTCGACGATGTTTTGACCACGTTTTGCAAGATAAAAATAGATTTAAACAAAACAAAAGCCACCAAAAGCATTACATAAAAATCACGTTTCGGATGAGTGGTTTGGTGACTTACGGTGGGAGGTATTTAAACCTAGGCTTAAGTGTAATTAGACTGCAATCGTGCAGTACTGTGTGGAATTCGAAAAGTTGCCTTTTCTGCCGAAAAAAAAAACGACAATAAATCTCCTCGACGAGGAATTTCCACCAAAAGAGTTAGGAGGCACAAGATACAATCGTCACTTCGTTGAAGTCGAGAAAAAACTAAGTTAAATTTTATGGCAATTATAATTGCGTGCTCTTGTTGAAATTTGTTTTGAGATACTCACTAATTAACACGGGTTAATAGGAGGGCCGACAGTTAATTGTTGAAGATTTCCATGAAACAGTAGCTGACCTAGACATGGCTGGAGTAATTATATTTCGGCTGTGGTTTTTCAAGTGAAATTAGAGAAACCAATTTTTGCAAAGAATTGTCGGTTGTTTATTATTTCTTACACATAAGAGATGGTTAGCATAGTTTACGGAATGAAGCTGTTTCAAAAGTTAGGAGAAAACATATGTAAGTGAATGAATCAAAAAAAGTTTAAATCTTTTATAAGATTATTGATAGCACGAATGATCTTAGTCGTCATAACTCATTTAATTTCTGCAAACGATTTTTGAGCGCTTTGATCGCTTATTTGGTTACAAGCAAGGTTGAAATTACAATCTATTGTGGGGGCAGGTTGATTATTTGTGGCATAACTCAAAGGTGGCGTATTCTCACGCGTTCTAAAGAATATTGCATTTAATAAACTAATAATGTGTAATGGCTTGTACAGGTGATGTCGGATAAATGTACCACTAAAAGTGGGTTGGAAGTAAATCCCTAAAAACATGATTCGTAGTCTTTACTACTTACTTAGGTCCTTTAATCCCTCGGAGCTTCGTTCTTAAGCTGATAACATTACTTTTCAAGATCGGAAATAGTTCCGAACGCAGCTTTGCCCTCCAAATTCTGCTGCACACATCCAGTTCGGTGCCACCACGGTTTGCCGAGACCTCACTTCCTAGATGTAGAAAGTTGTAAACTTTCTCGATTTCCAGTCCGGTAATGTTAAGTTGCGGGCTGGTATTAGAAGTACACAGGACTTTTGTTTTGGCTGTGTTAATTTTGAGCTTCACTTTGCCTCAGCTTCTAGATCCTCCATAACATTGAGGTCCATTGCAGTACTCCAGATTGCGGAGAAAAGCGTTTATTTATTGAATTTTTGGATATACATATTTATTTGAAGTTTTATACAAAGAAAGAAGAAGAATTCGTCCACTTGAAGCAGTTGCTCAAGTGATCATATTGCCAAGAAGGGGAAGCGCAAACAAAAGATCTCAAAATACTTAAAACAATGGGGAGGTTTGCAGAATTCAATTCAGTTTCAGTTTTTTTTCAAAACAATTATTTTATGTTTAGCTCTGTTCACGTACCCTTCCAAAACAGCGAACTTTTACGAAAATTTACGAATTTCTACGAAAAGCTGTTCACGTACAGAGAATTTTCGTAGTTTTTGCAAAAGAGAGCGCTCACGAGAGAGTAAGAAATTTCCCCATGCTACGAATTTTAGTGCAATAAATTTCTGTGGGCAGGTTTATGAAAATTGTCAAATCTGTCAGATCAGTGTATTTCCAGCATTTTCTTGTTCAACCCGTTCGTTTACTTTTTCCAAATTTTAGCTCTCTCTCTGATAGAATTTTACCGCCACTCTTTGAAATTTGATAATCTACGAATTTTAGTGCAGAAAGTACACGAACAGACCTTTTTTTATTGTTTAAAAAAGGGGAATATTGCGTGGAAAATAGACAAAATAAGACAAAAAAAAGAGAAATGTCATTTAGGAAATCTGGGAACACTGATCCATTATCCTGTATGAACCTAGATAAATATCGTCAGGGTAGTCTAACTGTTTAAGGTAAGATGACATAGTCCACCGAATTCCATAGTTACCTTCTGTCAATGCTGCACGTACAACATCATTGATAACCACCAAAAATAACAGGGGTGACTGTATGCATCCTTGACGTACTCCGCTTTGGACTTCAAATTCTTCTGGCGCCATACCATTGTGTGAGACGTGGCATTTACTGCCCTCATGCGCAGCTTTGATAATAACTATGAGTTTTCCTGGGCAAGATCAACCAGATAGCATTTCTATTCAAGCTGTCGAAAGCCTTCTCGAATTGGGTAAACAGCAGATGTAGAGGAGACTTGTACTCAACACATTGCTCGATTATAATCCGTAAGGTGTTAAAGTGGTCGATGCAGGAGGATCCCCTACTAAAGCCTGCCTTTTAGACGTCGAGAGTTGAATCTATTATTATTATTATAACTTTATTGATACATATGTAAATTACATGATCAATAAAAAAAGGCGGTATAGCACTAGCTACCAGGGCTTTAGGCTAAAGAGTTGAATCTAAATGCTCTTTGATCCTTTTCAGAATTATTCTTGCTGTTATTTTGGCTACGGCAGGCAGAACACATCAGGTTCCCCTTTTTTGGCAGCTTGATGATCATCTTCCCTGTTCGCTATCCCAAGTTCTCTGTATTAGCGTATGCAGCAAATCTGCCGATATATTTGGCGCTGCTTGAATAGAATAGGGATGTCATCAATATTTAACGCCTTGTTTTTCTTGAGGGACCTTATTGCTGTCATTATTTCATTTTTGCTGGGAAGTGCGGTGCGGATTTAGGGATTCGTTGCTGCAGAATACTCATTCAAATTTAAAAACATAACGATATTGCCAAAGTGGTTTGAGACTGTAGCGAAATGTTCTCTCCTAAGCTAATATTAGTCATGCTGAAAAGAGACATACTGAGAATTCCATCCAAAGGGAAATATCATTCGACGCCCCAAGACAAATGCGAAAAATGCAAGGCTTTAAAACTGGCGGATCAGCCTGATACAACAACGATAAGATCTTAAAACTTAAAAGCCCAGACACTGGTCAGTAACAAAGATTATTTATAATCCTTTCATACCTATTGTATGAACAATCTAAAAATTAGCTAACGCTAAGGTCCATTTACAGCTCAGCGAACTGCAAACAAGAACGAGCGAATAGCGAATGACGTTTCATTCACAGCAACTTTTTTATCTAGTCGCTGTAATCGGCAAATTTCATTTGTCACTTACCAAAGGAAAATAAATTTGTGACATTAAACTCTCGCGAATGTTTCGGTCGCGCGGATTTGCATTTCGTTCCAAATCTGTGCATTGGGAATAAAACTTGACAGTTCGCAAAAAGTATTCATTTATTCGTGGAAATATCAGCGAATTGTTAATAATTTCTTCGCGGAAACTAGTTACAATTTAACTTTTTTTTATAGAAATCGATAGATAAATGAAGCTTTCTTGTTTGGGAATAATAAAATTTTCAATTGTTTGCGTTTGATGTGGAGCAGGTGGATGTTGGAAGGATCCACATCTACACTGATGGATCCAAGACCTCAGACGGAGTTGGTGGCGGTGTGTACTCCTCCATGCTTAACTTAAGCATTTCCTTCCGCCTCCCTGATTACTGTAGCGTTTTTCAGGCGGAAATCATGGCAATTAAGGAAGCCCTGTCATGGTTGAAGTGTAATGTACTATCCGCCTTGGATATTAGCATCTTCACGGATAGTCAGGCAGGCATTAAATCCCTGGAATCTCCCACAACCACATCATCGGTCGTAGAAGATTGCCGTTCGTCTCTGATGGAGATCTCGGAACAATTTAACATTCACCTTTGTTGGGTGCCAGGCCATAGAGATATTCCAGGGAACTGTAAAGCTGACGAAATTGCCAAACTTGGCACTGCCCCCCCAACCGGATCCGTAAGGACGGGAGTTGGCATGCCAATTGCTACTTGTTATCACATGCTCAAACTAGATGCCATAAGGAAGGCCAACGCTCGATGGGCTAATTGCCCTTTTAAGATCTCGAAGGAGCTCTGGCCTACCTACAATCAGAAACGTTCAAAAGAACTGTTAATTCTGAGGCGTCAGGACTTGAGTAGTTGTCCTTTAGCCTTTTTGTACTGGTCGTTTTTGTCTCATTGCATTGTCGTAGCGGTATTAATTTAGCCGGGGTATTTTTAGATCCGGTGGTACCACAATGGGCCTTTAAGGCCTAAGTGAGCTGGTGCCCGTCTGTATCTGGGTGCCAGCTGCCACTTCAACCTAACCTTGCCTTTATTCTAAAATTGCTTTGTTCGCGATTCGCGCATTTGTTGCTCGCTGAGCTGTCAATGTACCTATAGATCCGAAAGTAATTGCGTTACTGCCTAACGTCTTCTTTCTTAAAAAGCAACAATTTGGCTATCTTACTTATTAGCTGGGTATCTTCTTATTTATGTACAAAGCAATTGATTCAATCTTCATATTTTTAATCGTTTAAACACGCGCCAACACCTTAAAGTAATTAACTGCGTAAAAAACCAACACTCAATTTAGTTAAATTGCCATTCACTCTACAAATCGAATGAGCAACATAAAAAAAATCTAAATTAATCGTAATTCTCAGAACCTTATTGAGTTGGCACCGCAAATTGTTGCCTGTCAAGAATTTTTGCACACTTTAACTCCCACTCCCAGCTTAGAAACAATTATCCCACCCCGTTTCTATATGAAAAGGAAGTAAAAGTTGTCTCAAGTGTGATTTATTCCGCGGAACAAGTCTTTAAGTGAATATAAATCTATAAATACAAAATGCAAACTAGCTCAGCATTGACATCGGATTTGTGTCACTTGAGCTCGGTCTTTTGTCTCATAAACTAGTTAAAAAAAAATCAAAGAAACAAACAAACCCCGCAAAAGCCTCGCTCATATGCATAAATAGCTTTGGTGAAATGTTGTAAATTAATCGGCGGATTCACCCAATAATTTCGATGAAAGATACCCATTACAAGCTTTGACCGATTGAGGTGCGCTTTCTACTCAAAACTTACAAAATCAATTTGAAATTTGTTCGCTGTTGTCGCATTCGTCGTGTGCATAAGAAGGAAAACAGAAATAAATGATTAATTCCAAGGGCATAGCCGATTAACATATCGCATAGCCACACGAATTAGCATTACATCACAAAGATTTAGCTACTAGGTAGTATCTAGATAGAGTACGGTGCGGTAGGTAAAATAAAAATAAAAATAATAATGTACGAGTCACTCTCTGTCGAAGACGAAAGCCAATAAAGTAAACAGACGGACAGATATATACTCGTACTAACCTCACCGGTTCATTTGCATTTTGTTTTTATTTACCGCGAGCGGGTCTTTTATTCGACGAATGCATGAACGTATTAGTATCTTGGATCTGCTGTTGCGATGTTCATAATGAAAAGTTGTTGATTATATGCATTTTCTAATTGAAACACGTTTTAGATTCTGTTTTACCTTCAGTTGAGGTCTGAGATACATGCAAATGTTCTTGAGCAGCGCTAATGGAAAGGGAATCAAGCGAAAAGGTTAGAACGAGATGTGGATTACGTCAATTGATTGCTGTCGAACATTTAAATGAGTATCGGATGTTTGGACGATCTTCAAGCGATGTTTTAAGTTGAGGAAGGTTCTTAGAAATACATAGATGGTAGGTCGAGATTGGAAAGTTGATTAGACATTGACCCAAATAGGGATAAAAAAAATTTGGAATACATACTGCATAATGGATTAGATATTTGATGAGATGTATTTTAATTTAGGTAGCCAAAATCTTTATTGTTTACAGGTAGTTTCTTTAATTGCAAATTAATTGTTTGACTTGATCCAATTTAAGTTTCCGTAGGTGTAAGGTGAGCTTGATTTCTGCATCTGTGCAAGATTCACGTGTGTAGATTTAATGACTAAATGAATTCTAACACTTTTTCGTCATTATCTGGTTCCTCGAATACATGGCTTTTTTAAATGCAAATATGTATAAATTCTATTCCGTGTTCTAAACATAGGTTTTTCAATGTACCTATGTAATGTCGTTGTAAATGATTAACTCGTGTGTATACTTCACTTCTTTATTTAATTTTTTTAAATATAATTAATACTGTATGCAAATGGATACTTAAGAGGTCTAGCTTGTTCGGCGGTCGCCAAAAGAAGAACAATGCAGATTTAGTTTATTGGCCGCCTCACTACAAATGTCAAATCATCGCTGAGGACCGGTGAAGCCAATTGCTCATATGTAGGATCGGTGATGCCAATACATCACAGCCTACGTTTGTGTAGTTGTTTATTAGCGACATTCTTTGCTTATTGAACTTCTTTTACCCGTCAGTAGTCTTAGTGAGTCATCTAGTTTTCCCTCACCCATTTTTTTTTTCAGGTTCGTGTTCAACTGTTGTCAGATTATGGGTAGGTATGGCATTCGTTGTGAAATGTTTTTTTCGCCACCGGCTGCCCCTAGCGATTCATGGTGCGATTATCTTCACAAGCACAACATTTTGACAACTTTAACTCTTGCGATATAGAAAAATCTAAATTAGACCGACAACGTTGGTTCGTTTGACGAATTCGCTCCCGCAAGCTAAAAGTCGCTAGATTTTGTCATTGTATTCTGACAATCAAGCAAAATCAAATGGGAGCTCACTAATTTCAGACATACAATTACAAAATTATTATTTTACACTAATTTGTACATACAATTTGTTGTTCTTAATGGAATGACAACTGGAAAAAAATGTTTGCTCAAAAGGAATAAAAGAAATAACCCGACAAAATAAAACTTAGGTCTTGGTCTCACGCTACTCCACATTTATTCACAAACATGGTAATTAGGCTCCTCCTATTTGGAGCACTAAGATTATTAGGACAAGTTTTATAAGAAAGTTTCCCCCATATCGTGGACATCGAAGTATAACAGTGAAAATCTAAATCCTGTCTCTCTCTAGGCTGATAATAGTCAAATATTTATTTGTTTATATTTTATTTTTTTAATGAACTTATTTTTCTAGTATAATCTTTGTTTCGCTGTGTATACGAAAATTTGTTGCTTTTGGAATCTCATTTAAATTCAAGATTATGCTGTCATCGAATAAGTGGATTAGAACTGTAACGAAATATTCTATCTCTGTAACGAATTGATATCAAAAGGTTATGGTTCATTAAGGAACATTCAAAAACCATTTTTAGCACATTTACAGGTAGTAGAGCTTAATTTACTAGTATCTATCAACTTATGTACTTATAGGAATAAAATAAATTGGTTTCTGCCAAGATATTAACAATTCGTTGATTTTTCTGCGAATAAGCGAATGCTGTCAAATTGTAGTATTCACATTCCACAGGTATGGAACGCAATCCACATTCGCACCCGCAATAAAATTCCCAGATTGCAGAGAATAGAAAAAAAATATTGTGAATGAACGTCAAAAATTGCGAATATTCGCAGGTCGCTGAGCTGTATCTTTAGACTTTTAGAGTTCGCTTAGCATCCGTTTTCATTGAAAATCCTTGTGTGGTCAAAAAACAAACATTCCTATTTCTTTTTGATGGATTTGGAACCACCTGCAGTGCAGTGCTTGACGTTGCAGTGTTGCGTTTTGGAATTCAGCCTGACTTTTTATTTAAGTTCGTGGCAAAAATGGATCGCCGTATTCAAAAGTAAGTAAATCGTCAGAAGAAGCTACAACCTACTCTGAGCATTTCGACATAGTCGATAGGCACTAAAAGCAACAACATTCCGGAGACGTTCAAAAACATAAACAAAATTAAAGCATCGTGACGCATCGCAATATTAAAGAATCATTGCGTTGCTCAGGAAGGCACTGTGGGCATTTTTTTTTTGACGTTTACGAACTCAGCCTAATGGGTATTTTCATTTCGAATAGACGTTACTAAAAGTATGCAATGTTTTTTTAACTAGTGTCTTTCACTCAGTTACATCCCAAAAGTCGGCAATACTTTATGACATACCAACCTATCGTATCGTAACGTAAAGACAGTGAGAAATTAAGAAATTTACTACCTTCACATGATGACATTGTGCTTGTGCTATCTTATCAACTTTATTCGCCCCATCAGAGATATGACTAACCACAGGTAATCGGAATTTTGTACTTGAACCTAAAATGGAATCTTTTCCAAACCAGATTGCACAACGTTTTGATGAAATCTCACAAAGATAACTATACTCTGGCTATTGTATCAATTTATTTTGCAATTCCTTTAAAAATATAAACCAAAAAGGAATCATTATAACCTTTGATATCTAATTTGTTGGCTTTACCATTTGCCTTTCGTTTGTTATGCTCTCTGATTGCAATGCCCCATGTCCATGGTTACGCCAACAGCAAAACCTGTCGTGGGTCTGTTAGATGGTAATTGTTATGATTCGAATCGAATCCAGGTGGAAATGGAATTGGAAATACATTTACTCCCTCAAATGACAGTGTGCTCAGTGAGCTGAAGTGCATTGCTGTCAGAGATATGTATGTATATATATGTGAGTGGTTACTCCACTGGGGAGAACCATAGTGCTTAGTGATTTATAAAGAAAAAGAGCACTTTAGTGCGCGGTTCCAGTCACGCAAGTATTGTCTCTCAGGTATCATGAGAATTTACGTGTCATTTGCATATGCAATTATGTGGGGAGTTCAGTAGTTTCATAAGCGGACAACTGAGTGAATTTTTGTATAATGAATGTTTTATTGCCCATTTAAAATGTTTAGAGACCTGCTGTCGACTATTTGACACTTGAGTAGGTACATCTGACTGATGTTTGATTTGTTTTGCCGTTTAAGTATGTATGTTTATATTGATTGCAGGTTAAAGACCGCATAGTGAGGCAGAATGAATAGGTAAATGAATGATAAAAGTATAGCAAAGAAAGAAATCTAAAAATTTATAAAATGAACTAAGGGTAGGGTGTTATTGACGTGCTGCCACACTAACATCAAGAAGCTTAAAAAGGAGGATGGAGAATTCAAAAGTAAAGGCAGACAATTCATCCTCTGCCTAGACCTAGCTGTTTGTGACGTGAAACACGCTTCAAGTGTTTCTTATCAAAATGGACGCCCTATTGCGTTTCAATACTATGTTTGCAACCAAGATTCTGAATTATTGTTTCTGAATCCCACATTGACGTCTTTAATCAATTCGACGTTGGGCTTCCCCATGCCATGCTGTTAAGTACCACCAGGGTTAAGTTAGCTTGAGTTTATTGTTGCCATTTTTGACAGAAAGTGTCAACAATGAGTTTATTGTGCTCAAAAAATTTGATGAGAACTTAAACTTATTCGACCACTCAACTAAACCATGTATAAATCTCATTAGTTTGCTAAGCTCTTTTTGTCTATTTCATCCAGCCCCAAAAGGAAGTATCTCTCTATAGTATCTTTCCTTTTAAAAATCACACAGTACGTGACGAATGAATTCTATTTTATCTTTGTCCCTACAACTTCTACAGTAGTCTTTATGGGGTATGACTGCCTGTCACGACGGTAACGACTGTTAGTATACCGCTGCAACCTAGTTTTCTAAGATTGGATCTTAGACGAGCCAAAACGATTTGGCTGTAGTGCATGTGTCTAACCGACACCTCGTAGAACTCACTGTCTATTTCCCTTGCAATGTGACCTGGGCTTCAGGAAGAGCCAGATGTGACCCTACCGTGGCCAATTCATCCGTCCTCTAGTTGCAGGGGATCTCCATGTGGTCTGGCACCCAACAGAGAGTCACCTTATTAGGCCCCGGAATATCGTTCTCTCTTTAAATACACATTTTGGAAAGCTGAAATCATACCGATGCTGATTGTAATGCTTTAATGGCTGCTTGACGGTCAACATAGATATTGATTATTATTTTTTTTGAAATATATTCCTCAGTAATCATACCCGCAGCTTGTCTTATTGCAGCAACTTCAGCCTGAGAAATACTACAACTATCCTTTAGCCTGAAGAATAAATTTTTGTTTCGGGATTTACAGTAGACACCAGCAACAGTACCTAGATCTGTCTCCCTACTTAGAATTTTGAAAAGGAATCTCTGCTCACCGTTTGAAAGTGGTATAATATAGTTCCTTTTCGTCCGATGTCTCGATATATTCCATCGATTCAGGATGACCATAGGGTTAAACCGTCCATAGAGTAGCTCCCTTTAGTCTTAGTGCAGTCATAGCTGCCAAGCTGATTCTTTATAACTAGAAGTGTAGGGCCTAACTTTGTTTTTAGCTATTGCTCCCCAATGTTCAAAAGGAATCTCACGAAACTCTTTCTCATATCAAGAAGTACTCTGATAACCTGGCAAATGTGTTATATAGATATATGCAGAGCATAATCTAACATATTGTTAGCATAACCATTTATTTCTACAAATTGATACATCAATATGACTAAAAACACTTTTTCTTTTTCCTTTTCAGGTCGACTGAACCTACAATAAAAATGGCTCTTAACCGCAGAGCATCGCTACCTTCCAATTCAAAAGAATTCAGTTAATTTCTTACGAATGGTTACTTCATCTGCATTTCAATAAAACCTAAGACAATAGTAACTGCATTTATTTTGTACAATTTATTCGTGCTGTCGTACCTTCGATCCTTTATCGAAGTGTTCAACTTTTTATAAAATATGCCACATAATATAAAATTTAGAAACTCGTTTCTCTACACATTCCTTATTGCTCAACTAGTTCTAAATGTTACATTTACGAACGCTGCTGTCATTCGCAGAGAAAAACGAGAAATATCTGCTAATGTGACAGGAATCGCTACAACAAATAATGAACTTGATTCCGGAACTGTCACAACGGAAGCGGTTATAGGAAGTACGTTAACTAACGGAAGTGATATTACAACAGGAATATCATTAGCAGATGTCACATCAACGGATGTTAGTGTTGGTAAAAAGGAAACAACAACTTTGACAGGTTCAACTGTAGATGAAAATACTGTCAGTTTTGCTGTGGATGATAAAGAAATACATGCTGAAGGGAGAAAAGATGCTAAACAGAAAGAAGAAGAAGAAAATATAAGTACGGATCAGAATACTACGATAGAGTTACTATCGACAGATAGCAAGCCTGTCTTAAATGAAGAAACGTCAACTAAACATGAAACTACAATTCAATCGGGAAATGAAGGATCTGAAGGAACAACTACAACTGAACTTCCTGAAAAAGAAGCTGAAAATATTCCTCAGTCGACAATTGAAAATGAAGAAGAAAAAAATGGTTCTGAGTCTAAATCTACCTGGAAAGAGGACCTTACTACTACTCAGTTGGCAGTTACAACTGACGAAACAACGCCACAAGTCACTTTTGATTCAGCTACAATCTCCACACACCTCAAACAAGATGGCACAACAAGCTATAAGAAGGAAATCGAAGCTACAACCATGTCAACTATCAGGCCAGATGAAGCAACAAATATTTCGACAGCTAAGGAACCTGGAGAAACTTCAACTCCAGAGTCCACTGATGACATTTCGACAACTTTTGTAACAGGTGAACGTAGCCATGATTTGGCAGACGAAGTCAGTCCACTTTCATCAACACCTTTATCTGACAGCGATAGGGTTCTGACAGATAGATCTTGGACATCGACAATAAATTCTGATGAAAGCAGTGATTTTTTGACATCTACAGAAACTTCAGATGACAGTCCGACCACTTTCTTCGCAAAACCGCAGGTAAATCAAGAAATGAAAAACTTTAGCGGTTCATCGGCGGAGAAACGTGGCAAATTTATAGATGATAACTATAGTTCTCCCAATGAGTTACGTTTACCAAATAACAGTGATGCATGGGCACTGGCTGGAATGAAATCAGCTGGAAAAGTCAAGTCTTCTGAGCTTCAAAACAGCGTGGAGAGCTCAGATGAAAAAGCGCTAAATAATTCAATGGTAACAAAGAATTTATTCGATTGGACTCGCGTTATGATGAGCACAAATGCAATGGATGCAGACACTACGGTGAAGAGCTCAGATATACCCGAAAGTACAAGCACTGAAGCTGCTTTTGTCAAAACAACCACTGACATGCGAATGCTTCAGGAAAATGAAGTAGAGATTTTGAGTACTAAATCGCCCGCAGATCTCACAACTGAAGCTGTCGGTATAACAGGTAGAATAAGTGTCCCAGAAAATGAAGTTGACAGTAAAACTTCATCCAAACTTGAAACTACAACTAGCTTGGACCAGGCTGAAACCACCCCTGAGCGGTTTACCATGGATGACAGTTCGTTGCTAGAAAACGATGATGACGTTCTTTCCACAACTCAGTCATCACTTAATCTGTTAAAGGGTCGTGATGATGCATTTATTGACGACAATCGGGTCGAGGGTGACAGCGTGGAGGAAGTAAAACTGGCCTCATCAATAAATCTAACAACAACAACCATCATTCCCAATAGAGTGACCATGAAAAGTGAAACAACCAATTCACCACCTGTCACTGGTGAAACGACTGAAGAACAAAATACCGGCACGATCTCAACGTCAACCTTATCTTTAATAGATTTCACTACATCGATGCCATTTTTGACAACTACACAACTGACAGCAACCACAACACAAATGGCATCAACGATTGTACCTACGATCATATTTAATATGGACGACAAAACAAATGAACCCCCAAATACGGAGACCACACTCATACCCTCACAATCATCTCCAGCAGCAATTTTAGAACCAAAACCAATAACAACAACAACCACGACAACAACAACGACACCAGCTGTTACTGTTATGGCAGCAACGACCGAAACACAAACGACTGAAGCAAATACGCCCGCAATAATCAGCAGCAGCACCAGCACCAGCGATGAAATGATGACACAAAAAAGCAACAACTACAACAACTACGAGGTAGTGAACAAATCGACTACAAAATCTGCTGAAAACAGTTCTATAGAAGCTTCCGAGGCTTCCACACGCGTTTCGCCAAACTGGGCAGAAGTAGTAAGTGCGACCACAACGCAGGCGTCTACAACGGAAGTCGATAGATTAGACGATTTTGACGTCACAACCGCATCAAGTTTTGATAGTAATAACGCGTTTGAAATCGCAACGTCAGAACCATCGACTACGACTGTTGCTAGTATCTTAACTCCAGCACCAACTGCTATAGCTATCACCACAAGTACTACGACTGAAGATTTGGTGGATCATATCGATTCGATACAAAAAATTTCGGATACGGCCGAGACCGCACTTGAGAGTAATGTCATCGATCCATTGCAAGCGGGGGAGGCATCAACGACGACAACCACCACTACTACTACTACTACTACCACTACCACTACACAATTACCACCTACAACCGAGAGCAGTCAAGAGAACATGAGAATGCAATCAACTGGAAGCACAGGGGTGGATTCCAGTTCAACGACAACGACGACAACGGTAAGATACGATGATGATTCAATGACCACATTGCAATCGATATCGACAAAAAAAGAAGACGTCTACTCGATTGTTCCGACAATCGATAGTGGGTTCCATGTTCCGAAATTGGTAGTAGAGGATGTGACGACCACCTCGGTGGCAGGGGTGCTATCTGCAGGAGCTGGTCAGCCAATGGATCAGCCAGATGGGCAGGAGACTGATGTTAATGTTATAATAGCAATTTCGGTGAGCGTCGTAGGGATAGTAGCACTCATACTGTTGGTGGCATTCTTATATGTCATGCGGAAGAGACAGAAGCAGATGTCATATGGGCAAAGATGTCGACCGGTTAGCCTAGATGCGTATAGTTTGGATAATGTATCAGTGTATAATAGTGTGCGAAGAAAGGGAGCTGCATTGAGGGCGTCGAAGCGGTCGTATGGAAATGTCGCCTTTGATGATCCCTCGTTGCGGCATAATGTCCTGGGGACGCATGAGCTGGCCAAGTATGTGGAGAAAAAGTCCAGCATATGGGAGGAGTTCAAGGATGTGCCGCAAATTATTGCAAGAGCCGACGAAGTTCCAGCTGGATGTGAAGATAAGAACAGGTAGGTGGTTATAATATGTTATTATGATCATTTTAGTTTTTAGTTCTTCAATGTATTCAGTGATTTAGTGATTTTTGAATAATGCTGATTGTTAGCAAAGGGGACCGTTTCAAATAAAAATTGGAATAATCTTTAGGACTAAGCTAAAAGTAGGAGGGAGTATAAAATCTTAATGGGGTATATTTTCAATGTAGTGAAGTATGTGTATTTTTATTGTGTTTTTTAAAGCCTTTGGTTGAGCGTATATGTCAAACGGTCCCAAGTTGACTGTCTAATCTAGTTTGTCTATGCTCTTAACAAGACAAAGAGTATCCGACTGGATATGAGAGAAGTCTTTTGATCCGCCATCTGCACATTGATTTTGATATCATTTTTGGGCTACAGACTCTATATGGGACAGAATCGAACAAACGACTATCGATTTTCCCGCCTAACAAATAGGTCCATACAGTAGCACTTCATATAAAGTACCTAGTGAAATCTTTTTAAGGTATAGCTTCATAGTATAACCTCATATTTAGCTGAATACTGGGACCAAGGACTAGTCCATCAGCAGAATAGAGGAGAAAGAACAAAGGAAAACCATTCTAAGTGAATTATTCTTTAAGGATTTTAATGATTAAAGCTACACCTGCGCGGGTCACCGAATAGCTTTCGTTTCAAATGGCAAATGGTTTTGCGAGCAGGTAATTTGAGCAAGTCGCCTTTTCCAATGGCATCATAATTGACCTATTTTATGTGTAAGCCTACCTCAATGACGAAACGAGATCCAAACCAACAAGGAGAGATTTTTTAATCATCTTACTAGTGATTCAATTTTTGTGAAAGATTGACTACTCATGCATTCATAAGGCGTGAGTCGTTGATTGACTAGTTCAGCGACTGATCTACGGTGACGATTAAGTGGTAACTTTAAAGCGTACATTCATTGTACTTTATCCTAAGGGTATATAAAATTTGATACATAGTTTGTAACATAGAGAAATATTAAAGGTAGATCCAATAAAGTATATACCTATGTATATATAAATGATCAGCATCACTAGCCGAGTCGATTGCGCTATGTCCGCCTGTGTGTCACAAGTTTTTGGGCCTTAAATTTTGCAATAGGTCCATGAAATTTTGAATACGAGGTCCTTTCCAAAGTAAGCAATACAAATGTAAAAACTTTCAAAATCTTTTTGAAAAATTCACTTTTTTCAGTATTTTCATATGAAGCTCGAAAAAAACTTATTTAAGCAAATAGGTAGATATATTTTTACTCTACAAATCTTGCATACATTATATTCGACCACGCCTACATGTTAGGGGCGTTTTTTCAAAAAACTGTTTTCGACGTTTTTATTCGAACAATATCACTTTTAAGCAACAAAATACAGTATATATTGAACAAAATTTGAAATCCGCCCACTACCACACCCACTTATTGAGAAATTCATATTTTGGAGTAGTTGGATAAAATATTCAAACAAAAAAACATTTGTATACAGAATGCAGCTATTTGTTATTTTTTTTCGGAATCTATTTGACTTGAGGAAAAAATATGTACTTGGAATGTTTTTGAAGTTTTGTTTGACTCAGTCGTATGCTTTATTGTCTTAGACAGCTAATACTGCACTATTATTAAGCAGTGCTCGAAAACCCAGTAATTGCATTATAGCAACATCTTTGCGTCTTTTGGCGATCATATTATTAATTCTTACAAGAAGCTAACTTTTTTTTCTGTGGTAATGATTATCCTCAAAATTTCTCCGAATTATCGGTTTTGCTTGCATTTTTAAAGAACTCTATAACTTGATGGCATTTCTATTTTGGGATCGCCGTGACTATGACATAAGACTATGAAAGCTTTGTGTTTCGAATCATTATTTCGTTGAAAGGTACTATGTATAAGGATTACCACTTTAAATTGACATCAACTTTAAGTGAATGCAATCCATGCAAGTGATTTGAAAAAAATATTGAATGAATTTAATTTTGACTGCTGCTTTCTATTGATTCCTTTACAACCCCTTCTGTATCACATTTAATACATAGTTTCTACGATGTAAATCTTCTTTGTCGTTTTTAAGGCGAACAAAATTATCAGGATCCCTAGCTGAGTAATTAACCCATACCCGTCTGTCACCAGTTTTTAGACCTCAAATTTTACACAAGGAAGATGAAAAGTGATATACGAGGTATTTTGGAAAGAGAAGCGCGTATTTTTCGAAACACTGTCTTTAGGGAGTATATACATATGTAAATTTAGATTCACTCTTTCTACAAATTTTTCAAAGATTGTGTATGGCAACGTTGGCTATTATGAAAAAGAGGTTCACAAATGAAGTCATTGGCCTGTTACAGGTGGATTTTAAATTTTTCGTATGTTCTTTATTGAAATTATTGAATTGAAACAAAAGCACCCCAGTTCAAAATATGACTTGCATGGAATAAATTCCATTGCATTATCTTTCAGCCCTGATTATATTTTGACTCAGAAATATAAATTGAATAAGAATAATTTCAAATTCGAAATTTGATTAAATTTACTTGATCTTCTTTGGTAACTGGTTGGACAACTCGTAAACTCAAATTGTTATCCGTAAAAACAACCACAAGATAATATTATATCTCATCGAAAAACTGCCATAACTTTTTTTCTCTGTCGCTCCAGTAAAACAATATTATTCTACTTATATTTTGTGGTGTAAAGTATAGGCACGCGTGGTTAACCATATCGATGTAACTTTCTCTTATTTATTACAAAACTACGTTTTTGTGAATTTAAGTTTGTTGTGTGGGTTGGTTGTAAATGTCTGCTTTCAACTTTAAACAATTACGTTGAGTTAGCTCAAGTTTTGTATATTTGGGGCTAATTTTATTGATTGATTGAAATTTAATGAAACAAAATAATGCATTTGCACAATAGCAAATAATTCTAACCGCAGGACAAATATATTAAGCTCTTTAGCTATTAACTTTGACCCAAAACCAAAGAGAAGGTTAGGTTATGTTAGGTTAGAAGAAAAACCCAGGTCAGAGCTGACCCTATAGGGGGAAGAAAGGTGTTCGCTTGCCCTTTCCACTCATATGTCTAAAAACTACTTCATACTCTGGTGGAGTTCAGCAGGTTGCCGGTATTTGCACAAGAGAGTTCATCTAGGCTTTAGAAGAACTTTTTAGCGAGGAATTTATTTCTGGAATGCTGGAGTCCAGGGAATTTGCGTAAGAGCTCTCTCTCTCTTCTGCTAAAAAGTACGAAACTTTGTCGTGCGGAAAAAGGAATTCAATATTTTTTGAAAAATTTTGTAGTTTCTTCTTAGACCTACAGTTAACTATAAGACAATCATTTTTACTAGCACTCGTAAACGGGTTTGAAAGGCAGTAGCACCGTTTTGCCGCAATGGTCAATGCGGCGGTAAAATGGATGAACTGTAACTCCTTCATCATTGTCGTTTTCGATTTTGAATATCGATTAAACCTATTGAAATAAACACAACAGGACATTTTACGTATGTTTGAATTTCAAACTAAATATTATCATTTAAAATCGTACAGCAAAAAATTACAAACGTTTTGCACAATACGGTTTGTGCATAGAGCGACAATAAACTACGATCGATTGATAGATCATTTGTATCAAAATAGTGAAAAGAGTGTAGTGAATTAACATAATAGATGCAGTACTTATCTTTTGAATGGAAGACACTCCTTAGCAGCCACGGATGCCTTTAACCAATGTAACGCCTCTTCCAACCTAATCGACATACCGTCTTTGGAAGGAGTGAATTTTCCTTATCTGAGTTAATAATTTCCTTGTAGAAAATCAATTTTGATTTAAGGAACCAACTGAACATCTTTTCAACTACTGTAGGGTAATCAAGTCTTCTGGTGACTTGGTTTGGGTTTCTTTCTGTCGTTTAGGCTCAATCTAGGGTTCGCGATGGGCTCATTTGGGTGACTAGTGTTTTATGATAGCCTCATAACTCGTCTTTAACCTAATTTATTCTACAATGTCATAAATGGCAGAAATTCAATTGATTTTGATCCCCCCAAGGTTCATGATAGTACTTTTTTTTATCTTCTAAAGCATGTATTCTAGCGCCCGTACTATCTTTTGAGCCTTTCCTACCTCAGACCTGAATTGAAGAATTTTTCCCTGGAGCATAATCCCATAATAGTCATAAACAACCCAGTGCCAGCGCCAACTCCAAATTCCATCTTCTATCTGTCGCTGAACCAGATTAGATTACATGGCTCAAAATGTTTGGACTCAAATAGCCTTCCAGAAGAAGGCTCTTCTAGGAATCGAGTGAAGTATTTTCAGGTTCCCCATTACTCCAATATCGTTTTAACAACGCATCAAACAGATGTCGTTCTAATTATTTTTATGGGTCCGGGCGAAAGATTTTGCCAGATAAAGTTTTTACACAAATTTGTGTTTTGGTCAAGAAATTATTTAATACCATTTTAGTAGGTAGCACTAACCTTTACTTACATACTGAAAGGGCTCTTGACCCTTCTAGAGTCTATGTCTGAGACACGGCTGCCTTCTATCCTTCGCTGCTTCCAGTTTCTAAAACCCACTTTTCTGGCATTCGCGACAACTTCGTCTTTGTACCGGACGTTCGGTCTCCTTCTTTTTGGACTACATTCACATCCTGGTACAGCTCATAGGGTTCGCGGGTGTATCGTCTTTCCCTTTCCCGCTTCTCGCATCGAAGGTGCCCAATATTTGCTCAGCAGGTTTGAATCATTCGGATAAAAACTACCTCTAGTATTCAGTGACGAAATCAGACATTCATTTTTTAAGTGCAGGAAATGTAATCACCCAGGTAGCATAATATCGAGTACAAGGTACGCTTTGAGTACACGTCTGGGTTTGAATAGCCATCTTACGTATTTCATTTATTACATAAAACATAAAGAAGTTACAATGGGTGCCGTGGGTCAGTGATTAGTATTAATAAAAACATTCAATTTCTAGTAAGTCTCTTCACTCTAATATAGAATACGAAAATTCTTATTAAAACTCAGACCACCCATATCTTAGAATTAATTAAAAGTTCTTATAATTGCACACTAAACTCTTGCCGTACAACACACATCTTACAATATTGTATTTTTATGTTTAATTCTTTGAAACCACTCATCCAATTTAAATGAATTTAACAATTACAATCTTTTCAGATACGCCAATGTTATTCCGCTGCCTGAGACACGAGTTATTCTCCAGCAACAGAACGGCGACGAAAAGAGCGAATACATCAATGCGAACTATGTCAGGGTAAGTGTAAAGCCTCAAGATAGATACAATTATTCCGTTTAATCTGCGCTTAAGTCACGGAAGCATAAAGCATGGAGAGCAATTACAATTTCAGTCATAGACACTAGGTTCTTCCTCTAAACAAAAAAAGAAATAACAATGCGTAGGTTCGTCGAAAAAAAACGAGTGTGTACCATTCGACTTGATTGTTTTGATCATTTTTATTCAAAATAAAACTTACCGGAGAAGAACTAATGATTGCTGTTAGTAAAGATACATTTATGTATGTTTCTTGATGACTCAGACTCTAAGCATCAAATGGAATGACGTAAGGAATTGCTCAAGTTTTTCGCAAGCTTTTTTTGTTTTTGGATTGACGACACCTTTCGAGAATGAGAAACAAAAAGATGTTCAAGTATCTATCACATGTATCTACATATAAAGTTGCATCCATTTTTGGGTGCTAATTAGCAAATGATTTCGTATTCTCAAGACGTTTAGAACATAATGATTGAGAGACTCGTTGTTAATTTATAAAATTCTAGAGTAGCTCCTCTTAAAATATGTATATTGCGAAACTTAAATGACATCTTTAACCTTGCGTGGCACTAGAAGTTAATTATTATCAATGTTTACCTACACACTCATGGATGCGAATGGGAATACACGCTCATATATTCATGGGGAAAGTTAATCACTTTAATCGCAACACTTGTAACTAGATAAGATACTTGGTGCTGTGAGATAAGATTCTCTCATGTGCGTGAATTTGTGTTTTCTTTTGTGAAAAGTATTTTCTTGTAGTCCAGGCTAAAGTGTGTGCGAATTCATTGTTTGAATCAGAGAATAGGGTATGTTGTCAGTTTATAGGTATTGATGTGATTCATTTAAAGCCATTAGCGCGTTGATAAAGACCAAGCGACTTAAAAGTGTTTTATTTTTTGGTAATTTATCATTTTGGGTGATAAATAATTAATTTATGCTCACTATACAATGAGTCATGCGATAAAATGGGCATGAGTTTAGAAATTGTAAACTAATGCGAATATTATGTTTGTTTGTCTCCATTGGTAGACACGCGTGGGTGAGATAAATGGTTTTTTGATAAACGTGGGAACAATATCCCATTACGACGTCACGATGTCACAATGTTACAATATCTTTCAGAAATGTGGGCTCATAGGTCAATGAAACAGAGTTCCTTTTCTGACCGAGTATTTTTTAGAAGTAACATTTCTCTCGCTGTAAAATGTACTTTACTACGACATGCTAAATAGCTGCATAGTATTACTCCATATAAAGGGTGGTTATGTTTTAAACGTCAAGTTTTTTTCTGCATTTCATTTGACATTTCTCAAGTTCAGACTAACTCAATTTGAACCATGTGTATCACAATCGAGCAACGCGTTAAAGTTATTCAGGCTTATTATGAAAATGGGCGTTCAAATCAAAATGCATATCGTGCACTTCGTGATTTTTTCGGTCAATTTAATCGTACAAATGTGCGTACAATCAGAAAAATCGTACAAAAATTTGAGCAAACCGGGTCTAGGAGATGTGAAAACACCAGTGCATGCTCGTACAGCTCGTACTGCAGAAAATATTGCTGCTGTTCGCGATAGTGTGGCTGAAGAGCCGTCCACCTCAACTCGTCCTCGTGCCCAACATTTGCACCTCTCACGCTCGTCGTTGATGAACATTATTAGCCCGAATTGGAAGATATAAATGTGGACGATATGTGGTTTCAACAGGACGGTGCCACTTGCCACACAGCTAATGAAACAATGGCAGTGTTATCTCACGTTGGACTTCTTTCTGTGGGGTTATTTGAAAGAAAAGGTGTACGTCGATAAGCCAGCAACAATTCAAGAGCTAAAGGATGAGATAATTCGGCACATTAACGGCATATCAAATCAACATCGGCCCTTAAAACTTAACCACCCTTTACATATGTTAAAGTATGTGGTAAGCACATATTTGAAATCCAAAAAAAATATTAAGGTCCATTCACAGCTCAGTGCATTGCGAATGGGCGAACTTCGGACAAACTATTATTAGGACTTTGCCGCGGATAAGTGAATGCTTCCTGCGAAGTGTTAGATTTTATGAACGAAATCCACATTCGCAGGACAAAAACATCCTTCAGACTTCAACCAACAAAATTTCGAATCAATTCTGACATAATAATGATAGAGAAGCCCGAAAAAAGATATCTGCTTTATATACGGCTAGCTATATCCGCGATTCGATTCCGTTATCAGTTGGGTGGGACAATACTCTAAAGGTATTGCAAACTCTCTATTCTTCATACATAAATACCGATATGAGTTAATAAGTTCGATCCCAGGCTGACTTCTCTTTTCGCCGAATTAATGTTTAGCCCTATGACGTCTTTTTCTAGTATCTAAATTTCCTGGCATTTGGTGATGGTTCTGTGAGATAAAATATACATCGTTAATATATTAATAGCCGAGGTGTTTGACTTTCATCGTCGACAAAGCCGCATACGGGAGCCAAACAAATTCCCGACTAACACTATTAAATGCCTTTTTAAAATTCATGAACAGCAGATGAAGTGGTGATCGAAATTCAACGTGGCCTTTATGTAGCCGACACAATGACAGGAGGATCCTGCTGACAACGTAGCTTTCAAAAGACACTTCTCCCTCATGTTGTAAGCTAGTGTTATTTTTTAATAATTTTTTCCTGCTATCTGTTGAATTTCTAATTTGCGCTTCAGAATTTCCTGTTCTATTGAAGCGTATCTCATTGAAGTGAATCTTCGTATAGTTTAAATGAAATCAAGTGGAACTTGAACTTGAATACATTTAATCAATGTTCTTTGCTGTTTACATATGCAAATTAGAACGATGCCTATTCATCATGAGTGTTATAAGTGTGCTAGGAGTGTGTGATTATATACACTTTATGAGAAAAACCACATTTGAATCATACTTACGTCATGTTGCTTATCACGCAAAAAATAAAATACCCATGAACAGATTATTTTATTTAGTCACAATAAATTGTTAAATGTTTAATTTTTATTTCTAGGGTCCCAAAGATACCACCAATTACTACATCGCATGCCAGGCTCCACTTGAAACAACAGTCACCGACTTTTGGCGCATGATTTGGGAACAAAATTCCCGTGTTATCATAATGGCCACCGACCTTATCGAGAATGGCATAGATAAATGCGCTGAATACCTCCCACCATCGGTGACTCTCGACAATCACACCGTTTTCGGTGACTTCCAAGTCACCTTAAAGAATCGTGAAGTCAAAGAGAAATACGCCATCTCTACACTGATGCTAAAGAACACCGTTACCGAAGTTAGTCGAGAGATCACCCACTACTGGTACCAATGGCCAGAAGCTGGAGTACCCACCGATGAGGCAGCTATTATCGCCATGCTCCTTGAAGCAAGGAGCTCCCTCAAACTTTACACCATCGAACAAAGCGACAATAAGATTGATACCATTCTCACAGATGAAAAGCCAGCGGCAAAGAGTGAGATTAACGGTAATGTTTCTACAGAAAAACAAAAACCACCGCCAAAGGATCAAGGGTAGGTTTATAAAATAAAAAATTTGTTATCCCCACCATGTGTTTGTGATTGTTTTAAACTCCTAACTAATCCATCGTTTCACTTTATAGCCCCCTAACGATTCACTGCTCTCCAGGTACGGGCCGAACCGGCACTATTCTCGCATGCGACATTGCCATGCGTTGCCTGGAGGAACCAAAGCGCTGCGTTGACATTCCACAGATTGTGTATAGCGTGCGGAGAGGACGCGCAAGCGCTGTTCAAACCAAGGAACAATACGAATTTATCTACAAAGTAACCCACATGTATGCAACGAAGATTTCAAATTTAAATAATGATAATTAGTTGTTCAAGACTCTTTTGTTTTTCTTATAATTTTTTTTTTTTTTAAACCGCTTTTATTTCTTAGCTTTGTTGTTACTCTCACATAGCATAGGTTATAATTAAAATTAAAAAAAAAACAAAACAAAAACAGATGTTTAATGGTATTCCTCTCTATTGTGATATAAATGTATTTTTATAATTTTTATTATTTTTCTTTATCCCTTATGTACAGTGAAGGTTGCCGCAACATATTTGTGGTATTATGTATTATGTTGAACGATGTTTGTATTTATCGCTTTAAGTAGTAATATATGTAATCAAATTCGAGCTTGCACATAAGAATGGTATTAATCGAAAATATTTTATTATATTTCTTAAATATAAGAAAAAAGAAAAAAACATTGTAAATTTTATATTTGTAAATAAGTAATAAACTGTGTTATACGTACATACATATATTCATACAAAATAATGATTGTGAATTTTGTTATCCAAATTTAAATTGTTTTATTTTTTTTTTATATTTTCTGGAACCTTTTAGATTAGCGGAGAAAACTATTTTTAACTGAGGAACAAATATTAACGAAACGTCTCACTATTGCATGAAATAAAATGTTTCTGCATGGAGTCTGCGATTTAGATGTCTTTCCGTCAAAAAATAAATTGGGTCGTTCCAATTTGTACCCACATCAAATAGGGATTTTCTAACTTTGACAGGTGATTGCGGCCATATTGTTGAAGCTACATCTGTCAAATGGGCTGTCATTGATTAAGTCTGTTTCCCCAAATCAACATGAATAGGAATAACGTTCAACAACATTTTTTTTTTTTGAATTTGATTCTGTCACCTTTTCTGTGCTAGTTTTAGGTTTTTCTTCCTTTACCGGGTTTAAGACAGTATTGGCGAATTTTCTACTTTTCGCTGCTTTTTTGGTAGCAGTTTTGGATTTACTTTGTTTCGTATTTTGGCGCATGGAATTTTTAAGCGTATCGCCCCTTTTTTGGAGCTCTTTCGCTACTTCGCAACCTCTATAGTTCGCTGGATGCTTTCCATGGCAGTTTATACAAGTTGCTGGCGTTTGCTTACTTGTTTGACACTCTTCCGATAGATGTTTACCTGCGCATTCCACGCAACGCGGTTCTTTCTAGCAGTAATTCTGCGTGTAGTTGAAGCCTTTGCAACGGTTACACTGCGGGATAGATCTGGAGTTCTTACGCATTGGTTCGATTTTGACCACGATGTTAAGAATAGTCTTAATACCATATATTAAATTTTTTAAATAAATAGTGGAAGTCCACGCTTTACCAAATTATCCTGATCGCCCTCAGACTGTTGATAATATTGACGGCGTCAAGAATGTTTAAGCTTTTGTCCTTAAGGTCGTTCATAATGTCTTCCTTAGTGCACGAGGGGTTAAGTCATCTTGCTACTACACGCATTGGTCTTTCTAACTTGTTTTCATAAGTATACCACTGAATTCTTTTCGGTATTAAATTTTCGGGATACTGCTCGGTATCAACGTTGTTTTTCCACATATTGTTTCGGAAAGACGTGACCTTAAACTGTGATGTCACAGTACTTTTAAGGAGGCAATGCAACTTATTATAGTCCGTAATTCCAGTGACGTTATTCAGTGGCGGACGACGTAATTTCTTTTGAGTTTGCTTTTATAGTAAATCTTTTTTTTTTCATATTTTTGTGGCTCGACTACATGTAAGGAACCTGCTTCGCGTTTTTTGCTAGGCCTTTTCTTTTCGATCCAATTCGTTTCGCGTGCTAGCTCTTCTTCATCAGTATGGTATTCATGACTAGATGAGCGGTGTGGGCTAGCTGCATTTGCTTTTTGTAGACACGTGTTTCTTAAGGCATTACTTTCTTTCCTTAATAAGTCTACCTCTTTCTTAAGCTCTCGGTAGAGAAGTTCCATTTCGGTAAGCTTGGTATGGAGTTCGCCGTTTTCCTCCTCAATGCTTTTATATTTCACTGAGTCCCTTAATTATTGCTGGTGGAGATCGAGATACCCTTGTACTTTTAGAAAAGGGATTTATTAGTTTCAATAAATGGCTCTCCCCAGAATCCATAAAGCTGGACTGCCACCTGGGGTATTGAACCGTTTTGTTTTGTTCATTGCATATTTGTATATACGCTACGCTCGGTGTACGGAGGGTGGATTTTAGTCACCTCTTACGACAGGCATGCCTACCTCGGGTATGTTCTAACCCCTACTCAAAAGAACCCCTACATGTGCAAATGATTAAATTGTTTTATTGAAGTGGGTCTTCTGTTCGAGCAACAACAACGATGTCCATATCTGAATCAATGGGATCGTCAACAAACAAAATTATCGAATTTGGGACGTTGACAATCCGCATGAGATCCACCAAATTGCAATGCATCCAGAGAAAGTCAATGTTTGGTGTGGACTTTGGACTTATTTGAGAACTACTTTTGCTAGGCCATCACCGTCAACGGCGAGCGCTATCGGTCGATCTTGGCTGTAACAGTGGTTAATTTGGTCCATTCTGATGTTCCAATTTTCGGTTTTTTTTTTCTCCGAAAGAAAAACGTGACGTCGACTTTGTGATAGGATACATTGATTTCCTATATTTTAACTCACACGTCAGGCGAAGACGAGGTCGAGGCACCATTGTGTTTTGGGCATAAAGTCATAGTTTCAAGGGCTGTGTGGCGAGTAGTGCCGTCTTGTTGGTATTATAGGTCCTAGAGGTCACGGTCTTCATAATAAATTTGAATAATTTTTTTGTCGAAAACAGTGAATTTTCTTCAAGGTTTTTAGGAGCCCAAAGACTAAATCTTTCTATGATAAAGTGTCAAACAACTTAAGAAAAAATCACATTAACATGACTCACGCTTCATGTATCAAAAATACATAAATGAATCATCCTTTATAAAGCTGTAAAATGTAAATAAATATAACTAAACAATCATTCACATGTGCCGTATGACCAGATTGCTTGCATTGTTACGGCTAAGTACATGCCATTCGATTTGATACTAGGAAGTATAGATAGATGTAGTATGCCC
The DNA here is from genome assembly GCA_949716465.1 of Chalcosyrphus nemorum. NCBI lineage: Eukaryota > Metazoa > Arthropoda > Insecta > Diptera > Syrphidae > Chalcosyrphus > Chalcosyrphus nemorum. The sequence goes on from OX454333.1 coordinate 70,731,907, forward strand.
TTATAGGACTTCACAAATCTAGTCTAGATGTATTATTTATATCTAAGCAAAATCGTTGAAGTCATTTGCAGCAAATTGTATTATGGTAAGTTTGCTATAAAATTTCAAGTCGAAACCCACCACCTTTTCATCGACATTAAAGTCGCGATAGTCTAATTCGGGATACCGTCAAAACTTACCCAGATGTGTTGCATAATACTGGAAAACACTCAATGCTCTGTGCAACTTGGAAACAAGGATCAGGAGAAGCGAGATTGTCTTAATGTGAATGAGGACAGAATTATATGTTATCAACAAACAAAAAAATTATCTGTCCAAAATTTTGCCCAGAAATTTTGTAATAGCTAAGAAGTTCACCAACCTTGGAACAAATATAAATCCTACAGATGACACCTTTGTAGAGAAGAATAACGCTAGCAAACTCGATTGATCAACGCTCACATTAGCATTCTTTGTGTATGAAGTTGACTGCTGGACGATAAGTAAGAAGGCAAAGCAAATATCAGCAAAAAAACGCTCCAGCCAAGATGATCTTTGAATCCCTTCCCCTACATTCAAGACGACGGAAAAGATCGAACCTCTGGTAAAAAGCCAATCTGTTCACGTATGGGACAAAACTGGTAGTGGTGAGTTCAAAATTTGCAGAAGATGAAATGCAGTCGCGTCTCAGCCAGAAATTTTTCAAAGGTCAGAAGAGTTTCAACTCTGGGTGTGGAATTCGACACATTAAACCAAGCGGCACCATAAGTCAACGAAATGGATATTGTCCCAGATGCTGTTACACATAAACATCTGCGCAGAAACATCTCTGTAAAAAGAGAGATTCAGCGGTGTTCTCGTCATCGTTAATTTTCGGTATATACTGTAATTTTCGGTATTTAGAATCCTAGGCTAAATCAGTGCTTTTTCTTTCCACACGTTTACGTTGTATCTTCAGCTTTGCAAGTTTTCCAAGAATCATAGCTAAAAAGAATAAATTTTCACAAGATCTGTCTATATAAGAAAATGGTTTCTTAAGGATACATTGATGGACAGTAGACCCTTTTCAAATAGAGAAAGTAAGCATGGATCGTTTCCAAATGTACGATAGTACATATATAAGCGCATTTCCACTTCATAATAAATACACATCCTTTGGATTTTTAACAAAAAACATTTGTTTTATTGCATGGGATATGATACAAAAACTTTACTAAATAAACAAACACAACAGCTGTGTGCATTCTACAACCAAGATCCTCCTTTTCCGGTTCCCTGACCACCACCACCAATCAAAGATCCTTGCCAAGGTCCCAGAAACTCCAGATTGGAAACATGATTAGTTCCTGAGTTGATTGGGCTAAACGCATTGTCTTTTGTCAGCGACAAATGATGTGCTGATGCTGCGGCTCCATTTTGTATTAACGTACCAAACTTGGCTGCTTCATATTCGGATTTTTGAATTTCAGCAGCAGCGGCATGAGCAGACCTTTGCAAAGCAGTTGCTGCTTCAGCTTCTTTAGCAGCAGCGATACGCTGTTGATGTGCTACTGCGGACTTTGAAGCGGCTAAACGCTGCTGCGCCAATACAACTGCTTGAGCGGCAGCTGCAGCTTCTGATCTTTGAATAGCCGCAGCAGCTTGACTCTTTTGCGTAAGAATGGTTGCGGCTGCTTCACGTTCCATTGCCATTCGCTGTTGCTTAAGGACATTTTCTTTGGCTGCCTGCATTTGTTGCTGAGCGATGAGGACATTGGCTGATGCTTGTTTGGCTGAGGCAATTGCATTGGCAACTTCGGCAGGAGACGGACTGTGGAGCAGGTTTGAGTAAGATAATTTTTTTTCAGTAATTAGATGCTTACCCAGTATGCCATGGTCCAGAGCCAGTACCACTTCCTCCTAATCTTAATCCTGTAAGACCACCACCAGCTCCACCAAAGAAGTTGAATCCATGCCCAAAGAGTGGAAGTTCCCTCTTCTTAACTTTATCGGTTTGAACTTCATTTGTTGCCTCACTGAGGAATACTCCAAAGATGACCAGGAAAAGAATCTAGACAAAAAAAGAACCTGTAAGGTACAAAAAAATACGTGTAATTTGATCTTATTACCGAAAAGTTTGAAGCCATTTTCTTAGGTTTGCTTGCTTCTTGGACAAAGGCGGTGGTTGTACTGATTGATGGTTACGAATTCATTGAGTATTTATGCATCTATCAGATAAGCTATTTTCTTTTAGATTTCAGTACCAAACTTTCAATTTCATCGATGATACAATTTGTGCTCAATCACGTGCGAGACTTCATTGGAAATTAAGTGAAAGGGTTCAATAATTACTAATTGAGAGTGAGACCAAGGAAGCAACGATCAGTATTGAAGATGTAATTGGATTTATGAAATTAAATATTGAAGTTACTTTGGAAAGTAATTGTGCGACTGGCTGAATCCAAATCATCCTCGGCATAGATAAAATGAAGATATTATGTAGGTACTAGCTGAAGCCTATGAACTTTTTAAGTGGAAAATAGTTGACCTAAGCCATCGAAATCCTTTTTAACTTACTATGTACTTCTGCAGGTATGTTTTTCTCGATTCGAATGGGTAAAAATGAATAGAAACACCAATCGGGCGTATACGTAATTTTTTCATTTATTTAAATTTTCCCAAAAACAAATAAGTTTATGGTAATAATTATAAGTGGGTGACGAACACCCTGACCTAGGTAATACGATAGTTTGTAGCTTAGAATCAAAGTGCAAGTTTGACCTCAAGTTGCAAATCTGAAAGCATATAAACGAATTTGAATAGAGAGGCATCTTCGGTTAATTTTGATGTTTATCTTCCCCGGCTGGAAACTACCACCAATTTTGAATGTACTCTGACGTTTCCGGCAAAATCAAATGGAAGCTCACGCACACATTCTTAATCGGTGGGCGCAGCCATTTTGTAGAGTCGTTGTTAATTGAATGACAGTCAGTCAAAGTATTCACAAAATAAAATGTACCTGTGATTCACGAGCCTTCGAATGGTCTCATGTAATTATATGACAGTGAATGGTCGTAAAAACTGCAAACAGGTAGAAAACCCGAGTACTGCAAGTATCAGCATTGAAGATCGCCTACGTTGTATATATGTAGATTGCACTAGCCACTCCAAGCATTAATGTCCCTATTCGAAATTCAATGTAAACCAATAAAGTGTAGCTATCATTTCTTGAAATGGATTTGAACTCATATATTTATTGCATACATATATGTATGAGAGGCAATAACATATGAGCTTCTCAACATTTTTGTGAGTGAATTTGAATGTGTGTGAATATATAAAAAGCAGTGAATGTTTCGAGTGGCTCCCAAAATGAACTACTTGGTGAGGTTCTCTGATCACAGAAGTGTATTTAAACACGAACGTGAAAAAATCTGTAAATTATGAACGAATGCAAATTTCACATACAGCTGCCCCCAGTCGATTTGGGCACCATCCATGGAGAGTTAGTATTTAAACCTAAAACCACCTAAGTTCCACTACACCAACTCCTAATCTCTTCCTCCCCCTATCGTGTTGTTTCAGTTTCAACTATTCGACATCCGCCGAGGACTTTTTCGTATTGACGAGATACAGATTTGAATAAATTAGTTTCACTACTGGTGGGTGTCGTGGCTAAGTGGTTGCAGTGCACTGGACTACTAAGCCTATGCATTGAGTTCTGTGTTCAAGTCCTAGAAAATTTGTTTTTGCTCATTGATTACTGATTCTAATTTCGAATCCAAGTATATCCTATGAAAGCTTAAAAAAAAAATCACTCTGCCCTTCGGATACGGCATAAAACTGTTGGTCATTTCTGTGCGTGGAGAAATGTGTACCACGGACAACACGTAAAGTTGTAAGAAGCTAGGCCTTGGCTCCTTGGATCGTAACCCCCTTCGGTCAGATCATTTCCCGAGATAACACGATTACGTAACAAAAGTTGGCTGAGAACAAACATTGTTAATGAACAAAACAGATGATAGCATTATGATCATTTGGCATCACAACAAATAGTATACAAATAGTAGTCCCAACTAGTGCGCCTCTCAATACCGTATGGGCTCAGTAACAGTAGAGAAGACATCACCGAGTGATAGGGTAGGTATGTTGTCCTTATTACTTCTCTTACTCTTTTTGTGAAAATGTACCATCCATTCCCTCGTATCAAGGCCAAGATTTTTAGAGCTAGGACGCTTCAGCACTTCTGCCGTTCTCCCGAGTTTCCCCGAAATCCAGCAGGAGGCGTGCGTCCTTCCAATTGACAAGAATACAATGAAGGTTTTGCTTTTGAAGTCCGGAATTTTCGACACCGCTCCACCGATCCATTTAAGGGTTTACTGAGTTGAGCATTTCACCACAAGAGCTCCATGCGTCCACACATAGCCCTCCACTTAAATGCACGCAGAGGATACTGATACAAGCTCACACAGTTGATGAAAACAGTGTTTGCACTCTGCATCGGTCAACTTGCGATCAATGTTCACCTTTCCTATTCGTAGGGTGCGAGAAGAACCGTCTGATTGCTATAAGAAGGCAGTACTATTTTATGCTGCAGACATCTTCTGTCCACTAGTACTGGGTCCTTTGACGAATACAGCACCAGCTTCAACCAGAGGTTGTGCGAATAGAACTTCACTGATAAGAGAACCTTCGGGAGCTTTCTTCCTTTACGCACTGTGCGGGCTTTCAAGAAAACGGGCAACATTAGATTTCGGGGATTGACCGGCTATGATTGGTGAACCTTCTAACGATCGAACCCTTTACCCTTTACTACCGCCATCAACACTGACGCTTTTGGACGCACTTGCCTCTTCTTTGCATCGAGCAAGAGCAACACGTTCCCTTCTCCTTTTACTTTGGTTCTTGGACAGTTTCTTAAACGTAATCGGTACAACCTTTCCGCCACTTTCTCCCTTATACCAGCTGCTTCTACCGAGAGTCTCCGATAGAGAGCTGCAGGAATCCTCAGAGAAGAAGAGGTTGACTCCAGTATCTTGGAGGTGTTATATGCTGGTTGGGGCATCCAGAATCCTTGCACTGAGTTGGTGCAACTGGTCGTCATCCAAAGTCAGAATGTTTCGACGTAACTTTTCACTTGATGTTGCTTGAGCTCCGACAATGAACGAGCTTCTTGCTGAGTCGTATCAAAACCTGTATTGAGTAAGTTTGCGCGCTCGATTTTTGATTTACAACCTTTTAGAAGACAATCTCCAAAGCTGCGACTGATCGATCTGATTTGGTCGTCTTTCAGCTGTGACTTTTAATAGTCTTAGTTTAATCATTGTTGAAAGTTTCATGCATTAATATTTACTGCTCTGTACTCGTGTTATATGTGTTAATCAACAAAAAACTTAAAAATAAAACAAAACTACTGACTTTTAACACAACCATCTAACTATTTATTGCATCTAAAAAATAAATTACAAATGGAATTCGCACTGCCATTTGCATAACTATTTCATTTTCTCTAATCATTTCTCCATACAATCACACCACAAGCACTCATTTAATTTTAGGCGAATTGATATCCGGCGATTGTTGATGCACCAGGATTCAACAGACCCAATCGCTGTTTCTGTTTCCTTTGCTCTGTCATATGGTCCTTCAGTTCACGTAATTGCTGTGATAAATTCGTAACCAGTATCTGAGTTTCCTCCAAATTGACTTGTAAACTTCTTAACTCAATTTGATCACCATCCGAGTCAACTGCTGCCAACGACATAGCTCGCAGTCGGGGAAACCAATCCAAAATGCCAGCCTTAACCATTGCATAGACATAACTCTCGGGTCCAGTGAATTCGGTTGGATCTTTCACTTTGACCAAAACAATAAAGTACAAATAGTGCCACATGTTGTGTTCACTTTCGATATGCTCCTCGAAACTGACGGTTTTGTTATCGAATGCCGATCGATTTAGGCCACAAATGAAACAGGTATTCTTCAAAATTAATTCCTTTTGTTGCTTTTCAGATCTCAAATCAGCAAACGTATCGATAATCACACCAAAGATCAAGTTAAGTACAATAATAATCACAATGAAGAAGAAGAGTAGGTCATAGATTACACGTGCTGCAAACAGTCCTTCCTACAAAAGAAAGGAACAAACAAAACGTGTTACATGTACATGTGTATATTGCAGAAGGATTTGCTGAGTCAGCTTACCTTGCTGGACGGAGCTCTTAAGATATCACCAATGCCTCCGCCGTTACGCAATCCCTGATTCAGCGTCGTTACAATGCACATGACCAATGAATCACAGGCACGCTCCTTTTGTTCCCCATCACCAGCTTCGCTTCGGATTCTTGCAACTTCTTCTGGCGAAATGCAAGTGCTCGGATCACCCTCAATTGGTTGGTCAGTGAGATGATTCTTCAGAGGACCATTGTCTTCTGAAATTTTTTCAATTGATTCTCAGTAACTGAATAGAGTTATATTATTATTAAGGTGGTTTACCGAAGGGTAAATCTGGATCAACAGGTACTAAGAAATCGTCCTTAAAGAATATATAGCCTATTATAGAGAAAAGGTATACAAGAATAAGGGCCAAGACAGCCGTTAGAACTATAGATCGACCATTTCGGGTTACAGATCGAATAACATTGACTAAAGTCTCTTCGCGATAAACTACGTCGAATAACTGAAAAGAGATAAGAGTATAATTTTGTTATGTTCGCCATTTTCTCTTATTTAGGGTTCCACTCCAAGGAACGTCAACTAAACCCATTGACTATTCCTAAGAGAACAATTCTCAAGAGATATCAACCGCATCTCTGATGCATGTACTGCTCTTTCTTATCAAACTAGCACCTACCAACAGTGAGTAGAAAAATGGATGAAATAGAAGGCCACAAAAGACAAAGCATATGTATCCAAAGTGATAGAATAGTTGAAAGTCTGTGATTATTTTCAAAAAATTCTTCTCCAGCGTTCCTTGATTGCCCATTATGCTGATTATGTGTACTCCCTTTAGTGCCACCTTTAACGAAATTTTTTTGATAAAGCAATTGCTTAGCACAAAATGGAAATATTTTCTTACCGTGACTGATCCTAAGAGCCATAGGGTTGGTTCAGGTCCTATAAGAAATATAAACCGTAATATCACCGAACCGATAAGAGTTCTTATTCCAGATTCACGCGGCAGCATAATGACAATCACCAGGGAAAATAGCATAATGGCCCAAAATAACCATGAAACATGTGGAAGAAGTTCTAGAATTATAAAAAATTGGTTTAAGCTGATGGTAAATGGTGAAAAAGTTGTTATTACTTACCGGGTACGGTGTTATCGAATGGATAGAAGAACGCCACAATCATATTTATCACAACAACGCAGTTGAAGAGTATACTACTCCATAATGACATGTAACTGCTGACCCAAAATAGAGCTGGTTGACCTAAAAAAAAATAAGCCGCCGAATAATTATTCTACATTGCGATTGATTTGACCGAATCCTTATTCAGCTAAGAATCCAAGTGTATGACTACCTAGGCCAGTAAGTGTTATCAAACTTTTTAGTGGGAGGAAGTGAATAGGTAAATTGGAAGAGAGAGAAGAAGCGATAGGAAAGTGTCGGTGGTTGTATTAGCTTTCAATATTAATTCCCCATGGGGAGTGTCCAATTTGACGGGGGAGAGTCGTATGTGATTTTGCATTCGTTCGTAGCTCAGTTTTTTTCGCGTTGGTGTTGAAATCTACTAAGTGCTTTTGAATATGTACTATGAAAAGTCATTGGAAATTTGTTGGGACTTGAGCACTGAACCTGGCATTCAATGACCAAATGCACTACCACTACACCGTGGCCAACCCACAAAAGGGATAGTAATCTGCGCCTTCTTTGATATTGAAGAGGCATTTGATAAAACTTCGCATGAAGCTATTAAACGAGCCTTTCGTAGGAAAGGGGTCAGCGAAACAGTATCCAAATGGAGGTGTATGAGCTGAGAACGAGATCAGCAGAAACTCACACATCAAATAGAATCATTAAGGTCAACACGACAAGAGGATGCCTACAAGGAGGACTACTATCTCCTCCTATGAACTGCTTGAACGGCTAACAAACCACAGAATGTCATAGCTTATGCCGATGACATTGTGTTGATAGCCAGTGGAAAATTTGAGGAAACCCTATGTGATATTAAAGAAACAGAGTTAAATGTAACAATGGGGTTAACATAAACCCATATAAAACCACGATCACGAGGAAAAGAAAAATGTGACTAAGACCAATTCGATCCTAAGTCCAAACCGAGAACAAAATTCTCACCTCCGTGGTGGTGTAAAGAACTAGCTGCTATTAGGAAGGAAACGCGTAGACTCCTTAACGCGGCCAATACTCGTAGAACAAAGACCGATGAAGACTGGGAATCATATAAAGCCAAGAGCGCCACGCAAAAAGCCAAACGGCAAACATGGAAAACTTTCTGTAACGACATTACTGGCACAACGGAAGCTGCGAGACTTAGACAAGTCCTCATTAAGGAACCCAAGGCACTGGGATCCCTGAGAGACCCGCAAGGTAACTGGACAGAATCTATTTCTGGTTCATTATATCTCCTAATGAGTACTCACTTTCCGGGCTGTACAGAAATGTCACCCAGCCCTTATTATACTGATGGTATCATGGATACGGGCACACCTGTGTATATGGTCACTGTGGATAGAATAGAGTGGGCGATAAGATCATTCTCTCCCTACAAATCCCCGGGCTTAGATGGAATCATCCCGATCATGTTGCAAAAGACAAGTAAAACTATTTCTCCTCTGCTCAAAGATCTATTCTTAAGCAGCCTGAAGCATCAGTATATCCCTATGCGATGGAGGGAGCAATCAGCCTTACCTCGTTTATCCTCAAAACTTTCGAAAGACTGATTGACATATATATTCGTAGCAAATTGCGCCAAGGGGACCTCTCCCCAACCCAACACGCCTACACCAGAGGGAAAAGCATAGTGACAGCGCTACACAGTGTCGTCAGCTCAATTGAAAAATCACTCAAAGAAAAAGAATACACGCTCGCCGCTTTCCTCGACATTGCAGGAGCTTTTAATAATGTCAATACGGAGGCGGTAAGAAGAACATTGAGTATGCTCAACATTGATGGCATCCTAATTAATTGGATAGTTCGTATGCTCGAAAACACACATATAATTACTGAGATTGGCGGCACCAAACTAGACGTCTCCGCTTCCAGAGGCACCCCACAGGGCGGGGTCATCTCCCCGCTTATCTGGGTCATTGTGTTAAATGAAGCTTTGAGGCTACTTGAAACTTCTGGATGTAGTACAGCTTATCTGACAGCGCGAAGTACCTGGGTATCATTTTAGACAAAAAACTCACCTGGAAACCAAACATAAATGAAAGAGTCAAAAAGGCCAACATAGCCTTCTACACGTGCAGCAGAATTTTTGGGAAGACCTGCGAACCCTCTCCAAAAACAATTCTCTGGATGTACACGGCTATCATAAGACCCATCCTGACATATGGCAGCCTAGTATGGTGGCCAGCATATATCCAGATCTATACGACTCCCAGACCACAGCAGTGTTTTCCAAGCGGATGTCCTGGCAGTGACAACAGCGGGCCGTGAGTCTGCCGTAAGAACAATACCGCCAGAAGGTATCACTTTCTTTATCAACAGCCAGGCAGCGATCAAAGCAATTACTGCCATAGAAATAAAATCCAAGCTTGTGAAGTGCTGTCGCGAAGAGCTTAAGGTTCTTGGAACACAGCACAAGGTTCTACTCTGCTGGGTCCCTGGGCACAAGGGCGTCCCGGGAAATGAAAGAGCAGATGAATTAGCAAGGAAAGCTTCATCGGAGCCACTTGAATTGACCGACCTCTCCATAAGCACCCCGCCCTGCACTCTCAGGCTTAAAGCAGGGAACTGGGTATGAGAGAGGCGAACTTGAGTCCATAGATACTTGCAAAACTGCCAACCAACTACGGCCAACTTTCGACAAAGCAAGAACCGAGAGAATCATCCGCAAGGACAGACGTTCACTGTCCATACTCGTGGGGATACTCACGGGTCACAACACTCTGCGGTACCACTTACAGAAACTACGTCGGACGGAAGAACAACTCTGCAGAGGATGTGGCGATGAGGAGGTTATAAAGGACACTATCCACTTCCTCTGCCAATGCCCTGGACTTCAACTCTCCAATGTTAATACCGACATGTTACTGAACTTCATCAGAACATCAGGATGGTTTGTATACAAGGATAACGAGTAAGTACAACCATGGGAGGTTTGTTGATATTTATGGGTTAAATGGGCAAGGGGTACTTTTTCTAAGCCCCCTTATGGGTAACACAATGGGACAGTGCCGCATCTGAAGAGTAGAGGTTTTTCAAAAACCTTTCCCGTAATAGTGATAATCATGACAATACAAGCAAGTCTATAAAATACGCCGACGCAAAATACGGCTGTAAATTTAGAGAGAAATAATAGTCACAATATTCTCAAGACAATGACTGATCTGTGGTCTAGTAGGGGGAATATGTCTATCTAGTAATTAATCACCTCTTAATTTCTTCTGCCACTTCATCTCGTTGAACATCTCCTCGGCACGATCAAAGAAGTCTGCTACCTTCGAACCCTGGTCGTCGCGTTCTGCAGTATTTAATATCTTAACTTTTGTATCCGGTGTTAGATATTCACAAATCTCAGGAATAGGGAACACAATTTGCTCCAATGTTCTATCGTTGCGAACAATCTAAAAATAAATATATTAAAATCTCGTATTTTTCTTCCACGAAAACTCACCTCAATCTGTGCAGTATGCGTAGCATAATACATCAACGCTTGACTCATTTTCGAGTCGAAATTCAGCGTTTCCTCTGAAGTCTTAAGCAGCGCAGACAGCTCTTTGTTATGCTGCGCCAACTGATGGCACAAAATGTATATATTATGGCCAACCTCTCGAGGTGATACCGTCACATCATCATCTTCGGGATCTCCCTCATCGTGCTCACTCTCATCGACCATCTCCTCCTGATGATATGCCTTACATGCCACTTCGACCAGTTGCTTTGGATTCATGTTATACAGAATTCGTTCAGCATTCTCACTATCACCACGAGATTCCATAATGGCCAAGAGTAACTTCGATGCGTTATTCTTTAATTCCAGAACTAAATCCATTCGATTCTCTCCCAGTGGATTGATATTATTCATAATTAATGCCGTAATGATGTCCAGGCCATTTGACTCATGCGTTGCTATGCAATTTTGATTCTCATGACATGGACCTTGGCAGTACTCAGTGAGAGTTTCCAGCGTCTGATTAATTAGTGAGACGTTATTCTCGTTAATATATAAACCAAGCAGGCCCAGCCCGCCGGTCGTGGAGCCACAAATGCAGTCCAAGAACATCAAAGTCTCCGAAACGAGATTGTAGTTTGTCTTCTGATTTTGATTTCGCAGGAGATTCTGTAAGTCCGGATTGTGATTCTCGCAGAGAAGTTGAAGGAATCTCAAAATCGGTTGCATTACCAGAACCTTATTCGAGAGCTTATTGCGGTCGTCCTTGTCTTTGTGTTTTTCTAGCTTTTCTGCGAGGATGTCCTCCAATGGACTGGATATGTTTAGAGCGGATGTATCATCGCCTGGTGTGATATTCCTTGCATGGCTATATGACCTTGCTGTAGCCAATCCAGCGTTGTGCAGTTCTTTTTTCAATTCATCAGTTATGACTACTCCATTGCTTTTAACTCCGTGTTTCCGAGAGATTTTCTCCAGCTCTAGATTCATATCATGCGGTTTGGTTTCATGGGCCTTCGCAGCTATATCCGAGGTATTCACAGTGACTGTGGACTTGATCTCCTGCTGAGAGTCTTTCATTTTCTCAAAGAACACCTTAAAGAACGCCTGATTGAGGTCTCCACTTAGGAATTTATTGAACATGCCCTTCTGAATGATGGGATTGCCTCCTTCGAGAAGAGCGATTCCTAATTCAACTGCCTCAACGAATATTGATGGAGAGTGTACGGATTTAATTACCAGTTCTACAACCAAATCAGATGCTCCCTCACGGTCGAGATGATTCTGCACTTCATGGAGAGTCTTTCCCGCACGAATCAAGTACTTGGCTCCTGGGCCATGAGTTACTATATGGGCACGACGATTATCCCCGCCCTCGATTGTCTTTTGTGAAAAACCTTTGCCGAAGTATCGAATAAGGAGGGAATTTCGCAGAGCATCTCCTTTCTCTCCATAGTTCACATCAAAAGCCATCATTTCGCGAAGAGTTCTAAGAACTTTTACGCAAAGCTTCTCTTCTTTCTCCTCCAAAAGTTTTTCTGTGTGCTTTATCAGTTTTCTAATGAAACCGCCGCTTTCACATTTCTTTCGCGATTCTGTTCCCTTGGGGAACAACAACTCAGAACGGTAGAGAATGTCAACCAGGAGAGATAACTCTGACTCAACCAGTGGCTTCAATTGGTCTTCCAACAGTGATACGATGTCCTGCAGACCTTCTATAATACTGCGATCTAGCCGCATACAGTTCGAGTAGAAGGCACTGTCATATTTCGGTTGCTTTGAAGCCAGCAGCCACTTTGTAGTCTGGCGAGTTAACAATGCTGTTTTACTGGACATCGATACAACTTTCTGCTCCAAATCCAATGGTATTGCAATATTTCTTGTCTTTGCCGATTCAGAGAGTGTCCTTATGCAGTTCTCAACATTAAATCGCTCAGCCAGAGTTAACCATTTACACTGAGACAATTTGTACGTTGCTTGCAGCAGCTGTACAAAGATCATCTGGCGTGTCTGAACGATTGTACTCTGATCTGAGAACGGACTACTGAAGAACGTGCTCAAAATGGTCATGACACCAGTTAGTACATAGTTAATCAGAGTCTTATTTTGTTCCGCCTGTACTATAGCTATCAGTTGATTGATATCGACAAGGAATGACTTCTCAAACAAATTCCACATGTGTCCCGACGAATAGATCTCCTTCATTTCGACTTCAGTATCGATGTAACAGTGATTCAAAAAGTCGACATAGGCTTCCTTCACCTCGGGTATACAATCTGGATGACAAATAATCGTTACAATATCGTCTAGCGATAGCAAATTGTTGCATTTTATTTCAGTGTAGACATTCTTTCCCATAGTGCAGCACGCAAGAAGTTTCACCAACTCGACGTGATACTTTAGAGGATTATCATCGGTGAGTGGTTGATCCTTGTCGGTCTTTCTCATCATTGTGACGAATTGATTGAATGATGTTTTGTCGTTGTAGAAGACTAAGACATCTTCGCCTGCATTTATGAGCTCCTGCATTACCATGTCTTGGCATTTGCGTATGAATTGATTTTCAGCCTTAACGATTGTCTGGAGGAATTGCAAATAGACAACATGTCGTCCATGGATTTCAATACAATGGACAAAGTGTTGGACGACTTTGTCGGTTACTTCATTGCATAGAGAGAGATTGTCCTTAAAGATTGCACAAACGGTTTTTGCTTCGAGGATCTAAAATGAAAGATTTTATTTAAATAAAAGTACTATACATTAAGAGGTGTGAGCAAAAAAAAAACCAAAAGCAAGGCTTAAATGGGTCTCTGAATTGCTGCCAAGGATTCTGTTTTTTTTGTTAGTTTCTTTTTTTTTTTTTTGAATTTAAAAGGTCTATGGTCAGGTATAAACAATTAAGAGAATTGGGCAAAGGATTTTTATTATTCATTAAGTTCGTTTGAACTGCGATCGCAAATAGCAAATTGCTTTCGTTTCTTACGTTCGGACCTATTAATAAACTAGCTGGACCCTGCATAACTCCGTTTTGCCCGTAACCGTTGGCCCACAGTCTGACGTAGTTTAATTTAATGTAACCCAGGGTCAATGATTTCTGACGCAGGCTTGACTGAACATTCAAACCTTAAAAATTTAATACCTAATAGGTCCGTTCGCGTACTCTCCTAAGACAGCGGCAGATCGACAATAGACCAAATTTTCACACTGAGACAAATCCTGGAAAAGACCAACGAATTTCAAGTCTAAACCCACCAACTTTTCATCGACTTTAAAGCCGCCTATGACAGCATTCATCGTCTTGAGCTCTACCAGGCGATGGCCCAATTCGGGATACCGACAAAGCTTATCCAAATGTGTCGCGTAACGCTGGAAAACACGCGATGCTCTGTGTAATTTGGAAACAACTCTTCGGAGCTTTTCCAAACGTGCACCGGATTCAGGCAAGGAGATGCGCTTTCATGTGATTTCTTCAATATCGTGTTGGAGCAGATAGTGCGCAGGACAGGTGTCAACACGGAAGGCACTGTCTTTCACAAATCCGTCCAACTGCTGGGATACGCAAATGATATTGACATCATCGGAAGATCCCGGCAAGCCGTCGTAGACGCATTTACGGCTATTGATGAGCAGGCGAAACGAGTTGGTCTTGAAGTGAATGAATATCAACAAACAACAATTTATCTGTCCAAAACATTGGGCAGAACGTCACAGTTGATAGCTACAATTTCGAGGTAGTTAAGGAGTTCACCTACCTCTGACACCTTTGTGCAGATCCAACGAAGAATAAGCCTAGCAAAACGCTGCTACTTCGGTTTGGCGAAACAACTGGGTTCAAAACTCCTAACTCGACGGACCAAATTAATGCTCTACAGAACGCTCATCTTACCAGTCCTGCTGTATGGAGCCGAGTGCTGGACGATAAGTAAGAAAGCTGAGCAAATATTGGGCACCATCGAGCGAAAGATACTCCGTCGGATATTAGGTCCCTTATGCGAGGAGGGCGAATGGAGGAGAAGATACAACCGCGAACTCTATGAGCTGTACCAGGATTTGGATGTATTCCTAAAAGCCAAGATACGCAGAATACATTGGCTCGGCCACATCGAGCGAATGGACAACAATGCTCCAGCCAAGAGGATCTTCGAATCCCAGCCCCCAGGTTCGAGACGGCGAAGAAGACCGAACCTCCGATACAAAGACCAAGCTGTCGCGGATGCCAGAAAACTTGGTCTTCACTACTGGGAGCAGCGTGCTCGGGACCGCAGAGGATGGAAGGCAACGATGTCTCAGGCAGGGACTCTACAAGGGTCGGGAGCCCTTTAAATAAATAAAAATATATAGTTGTTGCTGTCGGACATAGACAGTTTTCTGGAATCGCTTCCCGACTCAGAAAACGAAGGTTCACCCACTAGTCACACACTAGTACCCACATAAAGTTGGTTACGACAAAGAAGTTGAGGAATACTCTTTTCTTCCTCTTTATTTATGCAGCTTCTGCAGAAGTCATTTGACGGAATGCTTAAACGTTTAGCATGAATGCCAAAACTGTTCAGTGAGGACACCTATAACGATACTAGGGTCAGTACGTTTCAACTGCACTCTACTACTTGCCTCAAAGCCTAGCTGCAAGCTTAACATCCAGCTGGGGGTTAAGAAGGCCTGTGTCCGAAGATGGTCAAAAGGATGTACACCGCTGTGGTTCGTCCTATACTTTCGTATGGATCGCTGGTCTGGTGGACTGCGTAAGGAAAAGACTACAACATCAGACTTATTAATAAAGTGCAGAGAACGGCGGCTCTTGGCCCCAACGGGGATCTTAAGAATATGTCCAACTCCAGCTACTTCATCTACTACCACTTCACCTTCATTTCATGTTTTTTATCCTTTTGTAGTGCGGTTAGTCTAAGAAATACAGGATGCTGGGTAACCAAACCTTACGGTCATAGCAGTATCTTGAATCGGCTACCACGGAATCTGGTAGCTTCTTCAATCGACTATATTATTCCCAAAGTGAACTTAATTAACAGTGGCAGGGCAATAATTCCAACCAGGGAGGAGTGGGAATTAGGCGAATGCGGGCGGGGGTATTCTCCAAAACCCTAAAAATATCCATTTCATACTGGCTTCCGGTTTCGTGCAGCGTTTTCCAGGCTGAAATACCTGCTGTTCGTGAGACGTGCCGACTACTCAATCAAATCTTTTCACCCTCAAATACTATAGCCATCATTATTGATAGTCAGGCGGCTATCAAGGCTATTATTTCTGCCACCACATCCTCGAAGTTGGTAGAACAGTGCATAGACGAAAGTAAGTTCCAACAACACCATTTATGCGTATAGGGGCAAATAATTAAAGGTGTTAGGTTTCGAAACGGATGAGAAACAGCCCAAATGCGTAAAACAGTGGAGCAGTAGTAAATCGACAGATGATAGAGTTATCCCAGCAGAATTGCGGACGATCAAATTTTTCTGTCGGTGGAACTTGAAACAAGGTATTGATCAATTCACTGGTTAGGTAGGTATGTGTGGTACTTTTTCTTTCGGAGGATGATTTGTTGAGTATTGTCTTTGGTGTGAAAATGGATGAAATCGAGAAAAGGGGTGTCATTAAGACAATGGATTTGATTTCATTGTAGCACTCAGACATCAACTAACAGAAAGCACCCGTTTTTTTGTCTCCTTAATGAATTCGACTAGGCGCTTTAGTGACGAAGAGCTTACTTTAACAGCATTCACCACACCCACAACTAGTAGAATCTGCAGCTTTATACGAGCAAAGGCAGTGTTCCGCAGTGTCGTCACCCTCTCCACAAAAGTCGCAGATAAAATGTTTCGCTTAACCCAATAAGATGCTTAGCAAAAGCAAAGTGCCCCTTAAGAATGCCAATAAGTTGTCTGCTGAGAGACAGCAAGAATGCCGCGGATTTCTCACTAACATCTAAGAGCATCCGTCTAGTCAGTCCACATCCAGGAAAGACATCCCAAGCTCCCAATCGTCAATGAAAGCCCTAACGCAGTTTCGGGACCTGAGGAACTCTTATATGAGCCTTGTATAGCAATCTCATCGGATATCTCATTTGCCGTGAAACCAGTGTGACCTTGCACCAAGATGAGAGTCAATAAATTGAATCCTGCAGCACAGTTTAAACCTCTCTAGCATCCACCAACTAATTTGGGTTTAGCAAGGCCTTAACTGAAGCTTTTCTGTCACTACAGATCCCGAGAATCTGCTAGAGAATGTGCTGAGATCAATCGATTTCAACGAATCGAATATATAAAATTTTAGTAGAAGGGGATTTAAATATTTTTATAAACAGCATAGGTTAGGTAAGCGTGGTAGCTAGCTCCCAGATACAGATGGGCATTAGTTCACTTAAGCCTAAAACGCCCATTGTGATACCACCGGATCTACAATAATCACAACCAATTACTAATTACCACGACACTACAATGAGAGACAGAGGACCAATACAAATAGATGACCAGACACAATTACACTTAGAAGAGGTTCTGCCACTGGGTCAGGAGAACCAACCGGAGCTTTTAATAAAGCGTAAAAGGTGCTTAATGGGTAGACCAGTCAGGTCGCCGAGGTCGTCAAAGAAAAAGGAGCCCAAGTGGAGGTTTCTTCTTGACGCTAGGGCAGGGCAGTTGCAAAGAAGATGAGGAATCGTTTCTTCTTCCTCCGTCCGTCCCTGCAACTCCGACATCGTTAGATGGGAGGCCCAGACGTCTAGCGTGTAGGCCGATTAGGCAGTGTCCCGTGAGGACACCGATGATGGTGCTCAGGTCAGAACGCTTCAGAAGCAACAGTTCTTTTTAACGTCTCTGGTTAAGGTTAGGCCAGAGCTCTCTGGAGATCCTGAAGGAGCAATGAGCCCAGCAAGCATTGGCTTTCCTTATAGCATCAAGTTTGAGCAGGTGATTACAGGTAGCAATTGGCATACCAATTCCCGTCCTTACGGATGCTATTGGGAGGTTAGTGCCAATTTCATCAGCCTTACAGTTCCCTGGAATATCCCTATGGCCTGGCACCCAACATAGGTGAATGTTATATTGTTGCAAGATCTCCATCAGAGATGAACGGCAATCTTGTACGACCGTTGATTTGGTTGTGGGTGATTCCAGAGATTTAATGGCAGTCTGACTGCTAATATCCGCAGCAGATAGTACATTACACTTCAGCCATGACAGGGCTTCTTTGATTGCCATAATTTCCGCCTGAAAAACGCTAAAATAATCAGGGAGGCGGAAGGAGATGCTTAAGTTAAGCATAGAGGAGTATACACCACCACCAACTCCATCTGAGGTCTAAGAATCGTTCCGACATCCACCTACTCCACATTAGACCATGTTTCACGAGCTGGGATTAATGTACGGAAGTTCCGACCAAAGCAGAGTTTGGCGGGGGTGTAGTCAGTGGTTACATCAATGAGGTTAAATTCATTAAAAACGGAGGAGTGGCCATAGTTGAGAGACAGCCACTGGGAAGAGGCCGCTATTTGTTTACTGACGATGTCTAGGGGCAGTAGGTAAAGAATGGTACCTATCGCTGCAGAAGGAGCAGTTCTTAGGGCTCCACATATACTAATAAATGCTGCTCTTTGAACTTTTCCCAGGAGAGAGAGGTTAACAGTCTTTAGAAGAGCTGTCCACCAGACGGAAACACCATAAAGAAGTATAGGTCTGACAACAGAGGGTGACGTGAGGTTTTAGTCCCCATCTTGTACCAATCGCCCTTTTGCATGAGTACAGGGCAGTACTGGCCTTTTTGACGCGTTCTATAATGTTGGCTTTCCAGCTCAGTTTCCTGTCCAAAATGACTCCCAAGAATTTGGCTTTGTCGGAAAAAAACAAGCTTAGTGCCATTTAACGTGGGGGTCTATAATAGGGATGTTATATTTCCTTGTGAAGAGGACTAGTTCGGTCGTTTGAGGGTTGGCCCCAAGTCCACATTGGGCGACCCAAGTACTGAGCAGTTTGAGGGCATTGTCTGTAAGGTCCCTGAGAGTATCTGGGAATTTCCCAGAGAACATTAAGGCAACGTCATCCGCATAAGCAACCTCGAGGCCAACGAACAAGTAGTCATTTGTGATATTCCAGAGAATGGGTGATAAGACACCCCCTGGGGGGTCCACGATTGACAGTTCTGCGAGCCGATGCAGGGCCCTGGTATGCGTTGATGATCCTGCTGGTTAGCATTTGATCAACCAACACCCTAAACCCATCTTCAACCCCCATTTTGTCCAATGCTTGAATAATTGCACCTGGATTGACGTTGTTGAAGGCTCCTTCTATATCTAAGAAGGTTACAACGGAGAATTCTTTGATATTTAGAGATCGTTCAATAACACGTGTTCATACGTGAAGGGCGGTCTCCATCGATTTTGCTTTGCAGTAAGCATGTTGGAATGGAGAGGGTAGGCGCGGATCAATTGAGCCACGGAGATGGATATCAATCAGTCTTTTCAGGGTTTTTAGGAGGAATGATGACAGACTAGACTTGGGACTAGTGTGAGAAATCGTACCTGCCTTTGGAATGAAGACTACGTTGACCTCAGTCCAAAATCTGGGAATATAAAAAAACTTCAAGCAGTCCCTTAGTATAAGAATACAACCAGGGTTGAATAATATCAAAGGACTGCTGTAGCTCGGCCGGAATGTTGCCATCAGAACCAGGCGTTTCGTAGGGTTTAAAGCTAAATACTGCCCAGCGGATCTTTTCAGGAGTTATTATATTCGAGGGGTTGATGCTCAGCTGGTGGTTAACGTCACCAATAGGATGAACATCAACAGCAGGGGAGCTGCCTGGGAAGTTGGATGCCAACAGAAGATCAATGTTCTCTTTTCAAGAAGAGGTCCACTGACCATCTGGTCTTAACAGGTAGCTTGGTGTTGGTGGCTCTTTGGATAGAATCTTGCGCAACCTAGAGGTCTCAGAGCATACAACTCTCAGAATCACATAATTACAAAAAAACAGCTTCATTGACGAAGTGATGCAATACCGGACCAGTAGTTATCATCCAACTCCGGTTCATAATCTTGACTAAAAAAGAAGAAAAAGAAGCATAAAATGCCCTTCCAATAAAGTGGAAAAGTCATAAGTTGACCAAAATATTTGACAAGCTATGTGGATACACTTAAATAACCAAAAAAGGGAAACATCTGTGTTTATCTGAAGGGGATGACCGATCATGCAAACTACACATTCAGGTTTGATTTCCTCTTGTATAAAGTACTAAGCACTCTCTGGATTTGATTTTAAAACATATTATTTGGAGCCTTAAGTGAGGCCTCTTTAATATTACTGGAGAATGCCGCAAAAAAATGAGATGAAAATTCAATGTTATAAACGAAAAAAACATTTATGAAAAACCGTTAGTGACAAAAAATGAGACACCACAACTTTTCTATGTGGAATTGGAAAAAAAAATCATCACACTTTCAAAACATACAGAAATGCTCACATTTCTAGCTTACTTTTGCATAGCCATTGCATCATCTTAACTGCAAAATTGTAATTTTTTCCTTTTTATATCGTTTACTACACTAAAATATAATTACAACTATTTGGTACTTACGCCTGGATTCAGGAACAAATCCAAATGATTGTGTAGTAAAACTTGATTTTGCTGATTTCCTAGGCAGAAATTTTGCAGAAACTCATGCGCCAGACACATTAATTCTTTCATTAGAACATCATCCTTTTCGTCATAAGGATTTTGCAATAGATCCAGCACGACAGTGTGAACGCTAACGTTTCGCAGAAGTCGTTGCTCGTGTTTCCGTGGTTTTATGTGAGGACCTACAAAGGAATCTAAAATACTCTTTGAATTCAGACATCCTATGTAAGAAGAACTCACCACTAGTTACACAGAATTTGTTCATTCGTATAAGAATGTCCTTGACTTTTTGGTATTCCATCAGTTGATCCATACTCAGAGATGCTCTATACTCTGAGCTTAGTGTAGCTTCCAGTGATTTGTCTATCGATCGATCAGCTGAAAGTAGGCAAATTTTGTTAAGAGTTGAAGAAGAATTAAGAAATTAATATCTTACCAGGAACTATCATTGAATTCTCTTCCATTGCCTTTGATTTGTACACCCATAACTCGGATTTTTCGACACTTTGCCTAAGAATATCCAAGTCGGACTTGATCTGTTTGTATGATTCCACATCACTATCGGAAACAAGAAGTTGAACCTGTACAAATAAAGTTTCAAATATGTTTTACAGAGAAGAAAAACACCAGTTTCACCTGTCTAAAAGCATGTAGGACCTCCTGCCTCTGACTAAAATGTCTGAAAAGAAGATGCAGTGCTCCCGAAACCAACGGTGGATAGTCATGCATGATGAGATGCAGCAGTACTCTTAAAAATGTACGACCTCCCTGTCCATCCAAATCCAAGTTTGCTGCATCTCCATCACTACCGAATATGCCCTCAGCTTGAATTCCAATTGACTCAAGGTCAATGTTCTTTTGACGTGCATTTATCATCAGTTCTGTGGGCTGAGTTTCAGTTTCGTCAAATTCGCGTTTGAATATGGAAAGTAGACAGCTGATACGATAATCGAGGCGGACATCCAGGATGAATTGTAGTATTTCAATGATTTTCAATTTGGTGTCCATTACGAGGGGGTACTCTTTCATTTGGCTGACTGATTTTCGCTGTTGAATTGTTGGTGTAGCCATTGCTGAACCAACTGGGCCCAGGGCAAGTGATGTCATGACTGTGTTCATATCTCCAATTGATCGAAGTACACCTCCCTCAGCTGAAATTGTATAAAAAGTGATATTAGTGAGGCAATAAAGTATGAGTGTGGAGAGTATCTGCTTCAATATCGGTGAGTTCAATGAAACGACCTTTTAATTAGTAGTCGTAGTGTGCAAAGCAAAAGTAACTTTGGCTAAAAATGTCAGTGATTATGTATCAAGCAGACATATCTAAAGTTGTTTCCGCTGAGCGAATGTGGCAAAGAAAATACATTCACAAATAAAGTAAAACACGAAGCGAATAACTGGACCTGCCTTGTTCCGCTCCATCCAATAGGCTCTTCAAATGTGGTAAAATCTTGGCCAATTCTAGCTCCCGCATTGCCACATTGCCTCTTCAAATTTTGGACAATTTTAGCACCCACAGTGCTGAAGGCGTAGGAGTTTCATGTCAAATAAACATTGGACTAACGACGGACATTAGTTAAATGATTTCTTTCTCCAGCAGTTTGAAATTGATTGCGGATTTGTTATCTACTACAAGAATTTGTCCTTTAGCTTTTTCTTAAAATAATATGCACTCTTTAATGCTCACAAGGACTCCTGGCTGAAAAGCAGAAGCCACTCACAGATACAGTGAAGCATTCACTTACATTCAACGTCATTATTGCTATAGCGAGCGCTCGCACTTGTGTTATTATCCGACACACAATCCAGAATACACAACAAAGTTTTTGTCAGACGCAATAGATCACTGAAACTGTAGAACCCAAAGTAAATCAAATCCCTTGCCAGTTTAACAACCTGAAAGCAAAAATAAGTTACATAGATTAATAAGAAAATACAATGACTGGTAAACCTTACCTCGAAAGTTAATTTATTTTGTTCTTGATCTGTAAAGAGCCATGCTTTAACGGCCACATTACATAGATAATTCTCCACAAAAACGATTGTTGTATTGAACTTTGCACGGACTGCTTCCTTGTTACAGTCCGGATGCTTTTTATAATCATAACTAAAGCAAGCAATTTAGAATTCTATTCCAAAGGTGTAGACGCATTTCAACTTACTCATGAATGGACATCTTCGATGGAATCTCACTCCACAGTCTGGCATATTTCACAGGAGTTACTGGCTCTTGCGGATCTCGATCAACGTGTAAATGCAACATTAATCTGCAAAATGATGCCCTCAGTTCGTATGGAATCGTTTCGTCTGACATACACCTGGATAGTTCAGAGATTT
Organism: Chalcosyrphus nemorum; assembly: GCA_949716465.1. Classification (NCBI taxonomy): domain Eukaryota; kingdom Metazoa; phylum Arthropoda; class Insecta; order Diptera; family Syrphidae; genus Chalcosyrphus; species Chalcosyrphus nemorum. The sequence goes on from OX454333.1 coordinate 70,754,630, forward strand.
ATAGTAAGCACCATATTAAAAAAATGTATCTTATAGACCTACCTTAAGATCAAATCAATATTCAACTGTGGGGAGAGGTTATTTAATGCGAGATATTGCCTATTGAGGCACATATTCGAGAATAAATTCAATTGGTGGCGATAATAGTTGAGAATATCACCTTCTTCAGTTCGACCGTGACACGTAGAATTCGCCAACTCTGCCATTGATTTGGATTTCTAAATATTAATAAAAAGAGATTAATAAAGTGCTCTTATGAGAAAGTCCTTTCCGTTTCCATTACAAAAGTCTAAAAATATTTATAAGCTAAATCTAGTGGTGTCATAAAATCATATCTTGTTTGCTTTGCAATCCTCATGTGTTGAATCTGGAAAATACATAATTTAAAGGGAATTCCCCGTATGAAGGTTGCCGCAAAGAGTACCGCAGTAATATTTTACAAACACCCACTGGCGGGTGTTTTAATTTTTAATGAAGAGAACATCATCTTGTTTCTTTTTTTTCTGATTTTAACTGAGTTTTGTATCACTAAGGAATGAGGAAAGGAAAATTACAGTGTTTAAGGATATGACCTATTTAAAACGCTGATTTGAAGGAGATGAAAGAGAAACGATAAAATACGGAAAGAAAGTATATGTGGAGGTAGTATTATGACGTGAAGATTTTACAAGCTGGGCTAGAAGCAAAGACAATAGTTTTATTTTTAGATATCTACTTATCTGTAGTACACTTTATAAACACATGAGTGAACAATAATAGCTATTTGATTTTATGTGTAATAATATGTAGGCAATGCATTATGCTTTGAGGAAACACTCAATGACACACACTGCAGCTGCAGAGACGAAGAAGAAATCGAATCTATTCGTCACCTGCTGTATGACTGTCCTGCCCTATCTGTTAGAAGAAAGAGAACTCTTGGCAGTCATTTCTTCTCGGAGCTGGAGGACTTAGGCAATGTTGAGCTGGTGGACCTCCTGATATTTATATTACTATCTGGATGGTTCTAACAGCGGACCTTATTACAGCGTTCCCAGGGTTAAATGATTGGGCACAATGGACTCGAATTGTGGGTCTAAGTGAGCAGTGACCTTCTGGTCAAAAGGCACCCATCTACCTAACCTAACCTAATGACACACACGCAATATGTATGACATTATGTTAAAGATAGGTCAATGAGAAATTATTAAATAATGAAGAAAAAAAGTATATTTGCAACCCTTGTATAGACTGATTTTATATACTTTTGTATTCTCACCACCTCCATATAGGGAGGAAGCTGATATCTAGTGGCACAGTAAAAGACAAAGCAAGTACAATCCTTATGAAATAGAAAATTGAACGATGGGAGGAATGCATTGAAGCGCTATCATCGGACAAGCGATGCCGTTCTGTATGTACACAAATGTTTACAACTCACAACTTGTGCAGTTGTGAGAAGCTGGGCCTTGGCCCTCTATGGACTGCTTGCGACCTAATGTTTGTTTATTTTTTTTATGAATACGCCTTTTTATACGCCTTCTTGAACAGAGAACCAGAGCAACGTCAAGCATTAGATGACTCTAGGAAGCAGACTTTCAATATGATGGCCCAGGCCATAGAACTAGAAACTCTATGCAATATATGATGAAAAGTTAATAAAAAATTAAGACAATAACATTATCCCGGTGAGTCTTCTTATCTACCAAATTGCTTGACTGAAGTGAGTCTCGACTCACACCAGGACTAGGTTAACCTAGTACAAACGTTGAAGGCGATAGTCTGCAACCTTATACTTTTACATAGAAGAATCAACATTTAAATATTTTTCTAGCTTGTGATCGGTAATATTTATAACGATAATGCGTACCAGATTGCCGCTCACTTCTGATGGAGATCTCGGACCAATAGAACATTCACTTATGCCGGGTGCCAAGCTATGAGGATATTTCAGGGAAGAGTAATGGGTATGAAATTGCCAAACATGGCACAACACTCTCAATCGAACCTGATAAGATGGGGGTTGGTTGCTACTTGTAAACTAGTGATCAAACTGGATGCTATAAATGCCAACTTTCTCTGGAAAAATAATAATCATATTTCAGTTTTCCAGCTTAACCCTCTTATCAATGTCTCCCTCTGTTATTGCATTCAGCGTAGTATAACTTAGTCCCAATAACCCAGTATCTAATACTCCACGTAGTCTCCAATCTTGGGTCTAGATCTGGTGGTATCTGAGCACAGACAGCCACTCAAACCTAACCTAACGCTAATGCTAGGCTTATTATAGCCTTTTGTCTTTTGCCAGCTCTACCCACCACCGTCCCAGTTATCTACTCACCGGTTGTCCCTTCCATTGCAAATGAATTTCATAGTTGGTTGAGTTAATTTCATCATTATCGCCATTGATTTCCACAAACAGATTGTCATCATCTTCATCAAGAGTTTCTAATGAGACTTCTTGATTTTGTTGCTTCTTCATAGGTGATCGTTTTATATGTGTTTCGATAAGAATATCAGCATTTTTCGAGCTCAATACACTTTTGCAAATGAGCTCTTGCGTTACAGCAATCGCTTTACGATTCGATACACACAAATCGGAGAGATAATCCAAGAATCTCGAATCCCAACAGAGCATATTTTTGCGAACCAAACCGACAAACGTCTCTATTTCGGAAGCTGTTATGTGTTTTTCCAGTAGTTTTCTATTGTTATGCAACAATGCGGTGATAGTGTCCTCCGCCAGGATATCATAACCAATCTGCTTTTGCATCAGACCAAAGTGTTTGGCGATATATTCCTGAAAATAATTTTTCTCATTTAAAAATCAATTTTATCAGAGAGCTCAAAGAAATATTACCTGATTCTTTCGATAGTCCTGTTGAGATAGTCTTAAAATTCGATAACATAAACGAAAGATATTTTTGTATGGGCTATTTTTTGGATCTCCAAGTTCATCCAGTCGAAGGAATGGAGGTTCGCCGTCTTTCTCTTGGAATGGCCCCTGGAGGATCTTGAATAATTGCTTAAGAATATATTGCTCTCGTAAAAGTTTTTGGCGATCACGTATGGGATTTTTGATTGTCAATTCGAGAGCTTTAGTTTTGTTTTGTTCATTTTCCATTCCGGCGATGAAGTAGACAATATCTTGGAGAAGGGAAACCAGAGCTCGCCTTTCATTAACGGAGATTGTTCCATTTTCAAGTTTTGATGTTACATTGGCCAGTACTTTGCAAGCATCGTTGGCAAAATCTAAATCACGAACTTCTACAGGAGATACGGGAATCAAAGCGAAGGCCTCTTTATCCTCTTTGATTGCTGAACAGCAAACCTGGAATATGAAATAAATTATTTGCATTACATTGTGGGAATACCTTAAATTTAAAAGAAATGGTGTAAGACTATGGACATTTTCCTTTTTTCTAAGGATACTAGATGGATAAACGTAAGAGCCACTAGGACCTAGATAGATTTAGTTTAGTTTTAGTGCTATTCCCAGATTAATTGTTATTAAGATAACTGAATTGTGCTTCCTATAAACAAGAAGTTAATTTTAGTGCATTCTCTGGCACATAGCTCGTTGGCGAGGACCTCTTCCTGTCAGATAGTAGCCAGCTAGCTACAAGCCCGGAACGCAGGCTCTTCGAAATAGCGAAGGCAACCTAGTCACCGACGCACAGGGAATTGTTGATGTGTTTAAGCAACACTTCCAGCAGTTGCTTAACGGGTCGCAAATAGAGAGACTGATAGGGCAAGACGAGAACCCACTTTCAGTCAATGAAGAACCAACGCCTCCACCCAGTATTGAAGAAGTTAATGTAGTCATCAGAAAATTGAAGAACAGCAAAGCCGCTGGCTCTGATGGGCTTCTAGCTGAACTCTTTAAATACGGAGGTGAAGTCTTGGTAGGGTGCATGCATCAACGACGACTGGAGTATCAGCTCTATATGCTCCATCTTCAAAAAAAGCGATCCTATGTCTTGTAAAAACTACCGAGGCATATCGCTGTTAAATGTCGCATATAAGATCCTATCCAACGTATTGTGTGAACGTCTAAAACCTTTTTGCAACACACTAATCGGCACGAACCAGTGTGGCTTCCGGCCCGGCAGTCCGACAATAGACCAAATTTTCACACTCAGACAAATCCTGGAAAACACCAACGAATTTCAAGTCTAAACCCACCACCTTTTCATGGACTTTAAAGCCGCCTATGACAGCATTCATCGTCTCGAGCTCTACCAGGCGATGGCCCAATTCGGGATACCGACAAAACTTATCCAGATGTGTCGCGTAACGCTGGAAAACACACGATGCTCTGTGCAATTTGGAATTTGGAAACAACTCTTCGGAGCTCTTCCAAACGTGCACCGGATTCAGGCAAGGAGATGCGCTTTCATGTGATTTCTTCAATATCGTGTTGGAGCAGATAGTGCGCAGGACAGGTGTCAACACGGAAGGCACTGTCTTTCACAAATCCGTCCAACTGCTGGGATACGCAAATGATATTGACATCATCGGAAGATCCCGGCAAGCCGTCGTAGACGCATTTACGGCTATTGATGAGCAGGCGAAACGAGTTGGTCTTGAAGTGAATGAGGACAAGACAAAGTATATGTTATCAACAAACAAACATTTATCTGTCCAAAACATTGGGCAGAACGTCACTGTTGATAGCTATAATTTCGAGGTAGTTAAGGAGTTCACCTACCTCGGACACCTTTGTGCAGATCCGACCAAGAATAACCTTAGCAAACCACTGCTCGCAAACCAAAACTCCTAACTCGACGGACCAAATTAATGCTCTACAGAACGCTCACCTTACCAGTCCTGCTGTATGGAACCGAGTGCTGGACGATAAGTAAGAAAGCTGAGCAAATATTGGGTACCTTCGAGCGAAAAATACTCCGTCGGATATTAGGTCCCTTATGCGAGGAGGGCGAATGGAGGAGAAGGTACAACCGCGAACTCTATGAGCTGTACCAGGATGTGGATGTAGTCCAAAAAGCCAAGATAAGCAGACTACATTGGCTCGGGCACATCGAGCGAATGGACAACAATGCTCCAGCCAAGAGAATCTTCGAATCCCAGCCCCCAGGTTCGAGGCGGCGAAGAAGACCGAACTTCCGGTACAAAGACCAAGCTGTCGCGGATGCCGGAAAACTTGGTCTTCACAACTGGAAGCAGCGTGCTCGTGACCGCAGAGGATGGAAGGCAACGATGTCTCAGGCAGGGGCTCTACAAGGGTCTGGAGCCCTTTAAGTAAAGTAAGTTTACCGAAGAGCCTAGAACAAGTTTAGAAGGCTTTAGTCGCTTTCTCAGTTGTTCTATCTATGTCTAGTGTTACTAAAAGCTATTTAGTTTCTTTTTAGAAACATATTTGTGCTGTCTGAGGGTATGATACGGATTTTGGTTGGGCTACCCGTGAGCCTTTTTGTTAAATAATGCGGGATTCTATATTGGTCCTAATAATCATCACTACATCCTTAGCGTAGCAGCTAATTTTTTACGTCTGCATTATTTATGAAAAAATACATCTCACGTGTACTACTTAGACCTGTTCATTCAAATAAAATGTGGCTTTCCTTAGTTCTTTGAATACACTTTGTAAAATTTGCATTTCGCAATGAATAGGAGATGCATGGCACACAGTGAATAATTTAGATAATTAAAACGGCGCCCAAGCTCACATAATATTTACTCTCTCTATGCACTTCAAAAGATCCTTTACTTTCATTCCCTACACTTCATTGAAATAAAAAGCGCTAAAGGTTCATGACCCCAGTTGCATATGGACAACAAATGGGTATACAAATAAAAGACACTTTCAAATGTGAGTATGTTCTAACAAAAGGTTACGAAGAGGGGAGGCACAAAAATATAGAAAAAAAAAGACATACCTTCGACATAACAGGCTTGTCATCATCAATATCAATGGGAATAGAAGTCGCATGTACCCAAGTGTTTGAACACAAGTGCCTTAAGCGCACATAGCTGGATTGTGGTACAAGACTATCAGCTCTAGCCATTGTAGTTGGATCCAATTCGAATACCGAAGCTATTTCCGTGGAATAAGGAACCGATACCAAGCGGAATTGTTCTCCTTTTGATTTATCTGAAGAAATAAGTTTTTAGAGAACTTAGAAAAGCCTTTTCAATAAGAATTCTTACCCATAGTCCTCATGCCACTATCTGAAGTATCTTCGAAGGTCGTATCTGAATCCAACTCAGCGGCGAGATAGTAACCAGTTGCTAGGTGTTTGAAACGATACAAAGAATTCCAATGACCAGCGCCACCACGACAGGAGTCATGTTGAACAACTTCAATCTCCCACAACGCTTTGCTGCTAGTTGCAGCTGTGGCACTCGTCCTACCAGTTGTTCGTAGAAATACATGCTGTTGCTTCTTGTACTCGTCCATGGTAAGGAATTTCTCTTGTTCGGCATGAAACAATCGAACAACATCACCACCTTTCAATATGTGTTCCTGATTCTCTTTGTGTTCCATGAAGAGAGTTATTTTCCACGATGTCGACGAGTTAAGTACGTTCACCTCCTTCGAACCAGGATTATCTGGCAGCTCATAATTGGCAGCCACATGAAGATTCTGTTGATCTGCATTCACAGGATTCAGTATCACTTTGTCTCCGACAACGACATTGTCACCAATCGACCGAAGCTTATAGAATGGCATTATGTAGAACCAAGAGCCTTCGTTGCCATTCGCATCTAGATAAACGCGCATTGCATTTTTCTCCAGCAACGATGGAAGGCGTTTATTTACGGTCAGGTATTTATTGGACTTGAGATGAAGGAGTTGGACAACACTACCGTATTGTACCGAACTACCGAGGAGTTTCTTGTTTTCCGTTTCATTTTGTTTCTTTTCAATTTCAGCGGCATGCTGTGTGAGAGAACAGAGAATGGAATATAGGCTTTTGGGATGGGAAATTATGAGAACTTACGTGAAGTCGGGTTAAGAGATTCGTATCTGTATTCGAGCTGGCACTTTGTTTAGCAGCTTTCCAAAATTGTTTCTGAGCAGAATATCTGTTCATAGGACATATTTTGATCAGGCAATCTGAAATGGAATAGAAGAGATATTTAAAAAAAAATACAAGATGGATGGTTCATCTCATCTAGATCTAAAAACTAGACAAATAAATTAGCCAACGCTTCAGTAATTAACACTTAATTGTATAGGTAGGTAGCTAAGTCGTTGGTGCATTGGACTACCAAAAGAATATATGTACCAAAAAGTATTTTCATGACGCCACCCCTACAAACATGAATACATATTTTGTAAGGCGTTGCTGGCAAGTTTTCTTAAAAACTATATGTATATGTAAGATTTCGTGGTGGCGGCACTCATCATAAGTGCTATCACATTTCTTCTGTTTTGTTCACTCGATCTGCAGTTATATACCACCAAGAGAGTACTTAACTACATCACCGACGCACTAGGTCCGCTAGTTTGAAACGTAATACAAAGATGACGCCTTCAGACTACTTAGGCACCGTAAAGACTCTGGTGGGTAACTGTCGATCTGCCGGGCCGGAAGCCACACTGGTACGTGCCGATTAGTGTGTTAAAGAAAGGTTTTATACGTTCACACAATACGTTGGATAAGATCTTATATGCGACATTTAACAGGGATATGCCTCGGTAGTTCTTACAAGACATAGGATCGCCTTTTTTGAAGATGGAGCATATAGAGCTGATACTCCAGTCGTCGTTGATGCATGCACCCTACCAAAACTTCACCTCCGTATTTAAAGAGTGCAGCTGGAAGCCCATCAGAGCCAGCGGCTTTGTTGTTCTTCAATTTTCTGATGGCTACATTAACTTCTTCAATACTGGATGGAGGCGTTGGTTCTTCATTGACTGGAGGTGGGTTCTCGTCTTGCCCTATCACTCTATCTATTTGCTGTCCGTTAAGCAACTGCTGGAAGTGTTGCTTAAACACATCAACAATTCCCTGTGCGTCGGTGACTAGGTTGCCTTCTCTATTTCGAATAGCCTGCGTTCCGCTCGCGAAACTCCTCGATATCCTTGAACTGGGAAACTGCGTGGTTTTTTTTCTTTTTACGCAGGATTTTCTTTTCCTCCCTTCTTCTGGTCCGATACTCCTCTTTGCGCTGCAGCGCTTTCTTGTGTTCATCTTCTATCGCCCTCTTCCACTTTTTAAATAAGATTTCAGTCAGGGTTGATGTCCACAGAGAGGACAAGATAAAAGACTGTCTTACATATCTAACATCAAATCAAGTCCATAAGAGTGTGGTCTACACGAGACATGTTAATGTTATGACTTGAGTCTGGACTGAAATTATGTTTCGTAGAGACTGAGTGTAAGGGTACACTGATCCCCCTCCCAGCTTTCATTTAACTTTTTGTCCCCACTTCACTCCAAATAGCAATGGTAAGCACAATGGACCTATCGTGTGTCCAAGTGAGTTTTATCCACACCCTGAAAACCTAACCTAAATGTTAGCTGTGGCTGCAGAGTTGAGCAGCAACTTGAGTATCACTACAGACATATATACTACCTATAATAGAAAAGATTTCCGCACTCCATTCCCAGTTTAGTCTCTTACCGAATTCAGTCGTGAATACCAGGGAAGTTGACTTCATACCTACGCCGCGTCTGTAGCCTGAGTGTCATACCATCATAGGGTATATACATACATAAGTACATAAGGTCAGAGTCATAGCATGATGCCGCGCAAGATTGTCAAAACTTCAGAGCGGCTTATAACATAAGCTATTGAGAGTTCTCAGCTATTGAGTTTCCTGCACCATAATAGGGGAGACAGGAAACCTCCTCATGGCCACCCTATTTATCGTACACAACACGTATTGGCTTCCACTACTAATGTTTTACTCATTGGCATTGGCTTTATGCACAGTAAATATATCTACACCATGGCGCCTGGATGAGTTGCACATGTAGTCAATAGTTGCATTATCAAAAGCGCCCTCTATGTCATATACACAATAACTATCAGAATGAATTAATTAATGAAATTTATCAAAATTAGATTCCTCTTATTGTCGTGAGTTCAAAAATGCAATAAATTTAAATTTAATTTTCTGCATGTAAAGCTTGAGAAACAAATTTTTTTTTTTTCATTTCAAATGGAAAACGAGAAACATTTCAAAAACATTTCACAAAGCGTGAGCAAAACATTTCAGAAACATTTCTTTAATATTTTTTTTGTTTCTGAAACTTTTCGTTCGGTCTGAACGCACCTTTAAGTACATACTGTACAATGATTTAAACCAACATTTTCCAAATTATGATGTCGCTTGTGGTAGGCAGATTTTCGAAAGATCATTAATTCAAGTTAAATATTTATACATATTTGTCAGAGTTAGAGACAAGTATGAGAAAATAAAACACGTTTAATGATATGAATCTCCAGTTCAGCCCATTTTGTGAATTATTCACATTTCTTGTTATAGGTACGTGACTAAACCGCAATGCACGTGAAAAAAAAAAGCTTGGGAACTAGTTGTTCAATGGGTTTATACAATAAATAGATTTTTCAATTTGAACATTTGTACTTCTGTACATTTCATTTATTGCAAGCACGCAAGTTATTTAATCATACTAATTAGTCCATAATGTATTACCCATAACTTAACTATGTCGCAGGGGAGTAATGTAGATATTTATTATATTTCATTCACAACATAAAACTCGAGTACTCTCCATAAAAGGAGAGCCAATCAATACTATCCTTTTCATTCATCAAATCCGATCTATAGATGGCATTTCTCCTGTTTTCCACATAGCAAATTTATTTTGTCGTAAAGTATAAATATTGACATCTATCTCAAGGAAACGTGTGTTTGTTTGTTTGTAAGTATGTGACGTAAAGGAACCCGAAAAAGATTAGAAATATATTGTATATAAAAAAACAAAAATAATCATTTGCGGTTTAAAAAGTTCTCTGCTATTCAGTTCCTTTGTACTCTCCACTTGATGGAAATTTCATTTTGAAATTAATTACTATGTACGTTAAAAAATCATAACTTTTTCACGATGTCAATGTGGGAATGCGCTGTGAAATTTATGTGCGTGTTTAGGTCGTATTTATTGTTTTTTCTCCATCTGTCGCAATAAACGAATAAATTGTCCATATGCTTCAAGCATTTTCCGGGAGCTAATACTTTTAAATTCAAAACAGTAGTACGCTGTGGGCAACTCAAACATCTATCTTTATAAATTGGGTGTAGGTATGTTAGACACATATTATTTTTTATAATTACAGTGGACTTTCGACTTAATATCTGGTGTATTGTCCAGCGACTAAGGTGTGTGTTTTGGCAGTTTATTTCTTAAATAAATTAGCAGATGACTCTCTTCCACTAACTTTGTTTTTTCGTGGTACACAACACATTACAACGATACTGTGAGACACTACTATTTTCAGGTTGAGGAAGAGCAATAAGAACGAAGGAAGGCTACACAATTGCCAGATGACAGATTATTCTCTGACGAATTTCCCATTTCTGGGGAAATTCTTTAAAAAATTCCCCATTTCGTAATCGCTTTTTCCCCAAATTTCGATTCCATGTACGACTCCCGAAATCAGGTCCTAAGCAACTGACACATCTGTCAGTAAATGTCAGTATCTGATAAACGACTTGAGCTTGTTTGAATCTATGTGTTTATGCGGAAGAACAACCAAGGAACCATAATTCTATCATATCCAACGCACTTACTAAAGGTCCACATATTTTGACTTTTCCCCTTTTTTAGACCACTTTTCTCTATTCAATGAAAAATTTCCCAAAATGGGGGAAATTCCCCACATCTGGCATCGCTGGTCTGAGGCATGTTCACTTACAATCAGCCAAATACACACGCAGGTAAATTTCCCCAAATTCATGCCCAAAACTTTAAAAATTATTGTTTTTTCAATGCAAAGTTATTTACAAAAAACATGAGCTTTGAATTTGATTTTACATGCAATGCAGATTATAGCTATTTAATCAGTAGATGCGTCTAAAATGCAAACTTTAAATTTGAGTGCAGCAACAAGTTTGGTTTGTGAAAAAAATGTAGTTTTGCTTTTTTGGGCGATTTGTAAAATAATTTGCACGGATTCTGTTTGTTATAGTAATGTAAAAAAAGAGTGATAGCCCTTTTCCACAATATCTAAAGCGCGAAATTAATTTTCAAGCTATATTTTTGAGCAGTCAACAAAAAAAAGGATTGTTTTCTTTGGTAATGTAAAAGTTAAGTTGAATCAAACTGTTCCGTAATGAAAATAGTCTCAAAAGATTAATATCTTCGCAATAAGAAACAATCATTAAACGACTTTTTGAAGTATTGGCTTTAAAAGGTGTTAAGGACGATGAAAAAAATGTTGTTTTTTGTTTAATTAGGGCTATTTTTGACACAAAATCACGACCAAGTTTCATTTTTCTTTCAAGAAATTAACTTTGTTAATTTTTTAGAAGCTGTATGTGACATTAAATAAAAATAATTTGTTCATAGAAAGGGTCAAAAACGAAACCAATGTCGAAATTTCAGAGTAAACAAAGAAAATTATAACTGATTTTTCTACATAGTATGCCTGGATATGATGATTTGAATGTTAACTTTAGGTCTCTTATAAAATGGATATAGGAGAAAATAAAAGAAAAATCAAAGAAAATAAGAAAAGGTTTCAAGAATCATTCAAAAGCCGAATGGGACTATTAGTTTTCAAACCACTTTAACTCTATTACCTACTTCTTTGGATCTAACCAGCAGAGATGAAATCTGACGATTTATAGAATATTGTTGTATTGATACTGCAAATTTGTTTGTGCAACTGTACCCATGGTCAGTGTTGCCGCAAGAGTTTGGAAAAAAGTATATACGCAGACAGAAGAAAAGTATCAAAAGGTATCATAATAGAAATTATGAGTAAAACTGCAATTATTATTATTTATAAAAAAAATGAACACAAAAAAATGAAGACAAGCGATAATGCCTAAAATAACATGAATATTCTCGAGTCTATTTAAGTAAAATATCAATAAATTACGGAATAATAACTTACAGATCAGTGAATAAGAGTATTGCCTGGTATATTATAGTATTTTGTTGTCGGAATTGAAAAGTATCAAAATAGGCATTTTACAGAAATTGAAGTATCATGTCGAAATTAAGATTAAAAAGTATCACTTTTGATACTTTGGTATCATTGGGTATAATAGGCCCTCAACTGTATATGAAATTATAAAACACAGCATTGAAATTATATTTGAAGCTATTCTTCCTATTGGGCAGCTCGGCGAAGAAGCCCAAGAATCACGAAACAAAGACATAAAACGTTTTTGAGGAAGTTAATGTCTTTTGGTTTTTTGAGAAAAATTTGAAAACCATATTGTTCAGTTTTATGTCGAATTTTCATGTAAATTTACTTGAAAATGGTCTTTTTTTATTAAAATATTCAGTTTTTGATATTCTCATGTAAAAATAAATTGAAAAAATACAAAAATTAATTTTCGGAATCTATTACTATTACTTTCCACAAGGAATCCGCTAGCCACTAGAAGTTGAAAAGCTCCGCTACAATTACAAATTACTTGTTTGTAAAATTCGTAAAAAATTACGAACCACCTTAAAATATCAGGAAATTGGAGATCTGGATACATTCCTGTATGCTTTTAGTTTGAATTGACTTATTTTAAGTTGCTTATTTGATTTATTACGTTTCATGGAAGGATAGATTGATACCTACCGAATCTTCTCCGTTTCAGTTCAGTTTTGGGGTCTTGAAAAGCTTGAAGAAAATCCACCGTTTTCGGCAATTATTTTGTTCAGTGTTGGCTTAATGGGTACGTCAATAAGCTGAATTTACGTATTTGAGTTAAAGAACAACCCGATGCGATTGGAGAGCTGCCATTATATCCACACAAAACAATGATTTGGAGTGATTTATTGACTAGTAAAATATTCGGTCCATATCAAGAACGAGGTCGACCAGAACGTATAATGGCGCGCGTCAAATTGAAGCCCGTGATCTCCAGGATACTTGGTACCAAAAAGAAGGAGCTAGCTCGTGAAACTATGACTTTATTGTGAGAACAATTCATTGAATAGTGCGCTTCGAACCGGTCAATTAGCCATCACATGTATGTGATATCATCACCTCTTTTTCTTTAAGTGCTATGTAAAGGCCAAAGTCTACATGGATAAGTCAGGAACGGTTAATGAATTGGAAGGCAACATTACACTCGTTGTTCGCGAAATATCACTGGAAATGTTCGGACGCGTCGTCGAAAATTGGAATTTCAGAATAGACCAAGTTAATCGTTGTTGTAGCCAACATTTGAAAGAAATATTCATCAAAAAATAAATTTCAAAAATAGTTCTTTTGTTTTATAATAAAGATAACGCGACAAAATTAAGTTTTCCAATTATTTTCTACGTTTTAAAAAAGTACCTCTTAATGAATCACGCTTAGAAAGATGGCATATCACGTCTTCGGGTAAAGGAACACATACTTCAAATCAATTTGACAGAAATTTCCTCTAAAAAGGCTCAGAAACATGAATAAATTTAACTTCTGTTTTGTGAAGTACTTTAGGTTGCTAAATAACGAAAGGAATTAAACTAATCGCTTTTATTGAATTAGATTCTAATTGCATTGAGATTTCTTATGTTTTCTGCTACCATCGTCCTTTTCACGACCTAATTATTTTGCAATATCCGCTTGATATTTATTAATTTTTTTTACAGATTAGAAATAAAAACAAAACAGAAATGACTTCGTATCATTCACATCAACTACAGCAACTTAAACATGCACATACATATAACGTATGTCCTTACATTGCCTTTTCATTCTACATACTTGAACTTCACTAGGTACAAAGAGAACATGGTTAGTAGTTATACAAACTTGTACCGTAGATGTTATAGATTAGGTTACCACCTCTATACGTAAAAATTATAAATTCATTGCCAATATGTATGTAAGAACTATGTGCGTACATTCGGAGACACCCTTTTAGCTTCGTATGGAAAACAAAACAAAAGTGACTACTGGTATGACATTGCAACTTCTGTCTTTAAGAAGGAAAGTATGTTGAGTCCTGTAAGAAATAATTGAAGCAAATTTCACCAAATGTATTCACATACATATGTATGCATGTGTGTATAAGGGTAAGTAAGGCATATACATTTTTATTTTTTAAGTGGAAAGTGGATTAGATGCTGTTCCCTTTTTAATTGTTATGAAATCTAGTTCATGTAACTAAAGATAGTTCGAACTGAAGAAGAGTTATATATGTACATATCTAAGCTTCGACGACTTTCATTAGTGGCCACGATACAATAATGAAATCGCAAATCGTCATTCATTGAGAGCAGACTGATGGGGGTGCCGGTAATCATCTAAAGCAGGCATGTCAAAGATACAACCCGCGGACCACGACTGGGCCAGTAAGACAATGACATCAATTCAATAATGCTCTTATTTCATGTGCATTTCAGTTGAAGCATTCAGATAAAGAAGGGTTAAGGTCCTTTAAGCGTTTCCTATCTTTAAATTTAAATAAAACAAACTGTGAGTAATTACTCATTTCTATACAATATCCTAAGATTGATACATAGTTCGTAACATAGAGAAATATTCAAGACAGACCCAATAAAGTATATATGTATATAAGTGATCAGCATCACTAGCCGAGTTGATTTAGCCATGTCCGTCCGTCCGTCTGTCTGTCACCAGTTTTTGGGACTTAAATTTTGAGCTAGATCGATGAAATTTTGTATACGAGATCCTCGGGAAAGGAAGCAGTGTAAACATTTCAAAATCCGTCCACTGCCACGTCCCATTTTCGAAATAGTAATTTTACATGAAATTTGATAACACTTACTTATTCTCTTACCCTACGCATCTTTAATATATTGTGTATGACCACGCCTACTTCTTAGGAGCGTTTTTCGACAGTTTTTTCCGAAATAATAGCACTCCTTGGTAACAAAATGCAGTATATGTTGAAAAGCTGTCAAAATCCGCCCAATACTACGCCCACTGATTAAGAAAATTTGCGTTTTGGAGTAATTTTATAAAATATTTGAAAAAAAAAGTTGCTTTAAAAAGTATAGGTATTGGTGGAAGAAGGGACTATGTGCATAATAAAGGGATAGGATATCAGACGATCCGTTCTAAACGGATTGTAGCATTTTCATATGTTTTTTATTTAGAAGGCTCATGTATGTCATTATGTATGGAATATAACATCATTCAAATATCCTCTCGGCTTATGTTGGCTTTAAGAGCAGTGGCGGTTTGTGTTTTATCGGCATAGACCCGTGACTTAAGAAAACTTCACAAAAATAAGTCTTACGGGGCCAATTCAAATCGCCTCTGCGTGAGGTAAACATTTTTGGAAATCGCTCTTGCAAAATGTTAATTTTCGCACGGGTTGTGCGGCCTTCCTATTAAAACCACATGTTTTCGGTGTCCATATCATCCAATTGGGGCAAAAAGAAATTGGTTTTCACGGTGACGTCGTTCTCAAAGAAGTATGTACAGATGATGCCGACAGTCCAAAATCCACGCCAAACAGTGACTCTCTCTGAATGCATTGCAATTTGGTATACTTTGTGTGGATTGTTATCATCCCGAATTCGACAATTTTGCTTGTTTTCAAACCCATTCATTCAGAAATGAGCTTTCTCACTGAATATGATCTTTCGACCGAAATTGGAGTCAATTTCTAACTGCTCAAGAGCACGGCTTTTTCTGTGGTCGTAAATATTGAGCTTTTGGGTCCGGTAAAAGTTGTACGGATGTAGGCCCAAATGATGACGCAAAATTTGCCCGGGTGTGGTCTGTTTCAGTGTTGCCACAATGAAAGTGATACTTTTTAATCTTAATTTCGACGTGATACTTCCATTTCTGTAAAATTCCTATTTTGATACTTTTTAACTCCGATAACAAAATACTATACGTTGATTATCAAATTTCGAAGAGTTGAGGTGAAATTCTCTCAGAGAGGGCTAAAATTACGAAGAAGTAAACGAATGGGTTGAACAAGAAAAAGTTAAAAATACACTGGTTTGACAGTATTCATAAACCAGCGCACATAAATTTCTTGAACTAAAACTCGTAGCATAATGAAATTTCTTTTTCTCTCGTGAGCGCTCTCTTCTGCGAAGAACTACGAAAATTCTCCGTACGCGAACAGCTTTTCGTAAAATTCGCTGTTTTAGGAGGGTACACGAACGGACCTACTATTTCGTAATTTTTTGATATTTTATTTAAACATTCTTGCAGTTGAGTTGGTGCCAGTTTGGATGGATAGATTTTTTGCAAAAGACTTGAGAATATTCATGTTTTTTTAGGCATTATAGATTTTCTTCATTTTTTTAATATTAACAAAATAATAATAATGACAGTTTTACTGGTGATAATTCCTATTATGATACCTTTTAATACTTTTCTTCTGTCTGGGGAGATACTTTTTTCCAAACTCAACACTGCCGAGTACTTTTACGCGACGCGGAATTGACTGCCTCGCATTCTCCTGCACACTCTTACGGACAGCGGCGATATTTTCGGCAGATCTTGCGTTTCGTTCACATATATACTGGAGTTGGCAGATTGTTAAATGACAGCCAATTTGACAGATGTAGCTTCACCACTACGGCCGCAATCACTCATCAACGTTCGGAAAACTATTGGAAAGACCTTTATTTTAAATGTATTATACGATATGTTGAATAAGCATACAGCAAATCGTCTAATACCGAGATTTCCGTCATCATATGTATGCTAAAAGGTGTTTGTTGATAAATTTGTTCGCTATTCAGCATATGTAAGTAAAACAAATTTTCGCCGTCTGCTTACTCGTATGATGTATGCTGACGAGCTAAAGTAGACTTAAAAGCAAACAACACATTTTTCACCATAAGGTTTCGATATTTTTGAAGTTTGAATATATTTTGAACTTGATTTTTTGTCAAAAATTTTATTTTTTGGTGTTCCGGACCTCAAAAGGAAAGACGGAACACTTATGGGTTTAATACGGTGTCCGTCTGTCCGTCAGTCTGTCACAGCCGTTAGACATAGAGAGCTGAAACGTTCGCTATGTATAAATATGTTGGAGCCCGCACAAGATGGTGGCAATGAATTTCATTTTGGGAGCACTTTTTTGGGCACCTTGTATGAAGGGCAAAAAAAATTATTTTGCATTCCATCATGTGACATATCAAATTAACGAGAATTTTGCAAGGGCTCCATATATGCAAGAATATTTATTTTTTGACAAAATTTGTTGTTTTTTATTGTAAGGCAAAGTGGACCAATCTGTGGGTCTCCTTTAAAACGAATTTAGCTAAGCAGCGCGTCGGTAAATCTGGCCAAGCCACCAACGAATTGACTGAACCTGTTTGGAAGTATTTCAAACAAACGTTTTTTTTTTTTAAGTCAACGATAACCATTCGTATGTTCATTCATCATATCGTCTCATACTAGCTTTACTAGAGTTTATAAATTGTGTTTTAATGATGTGGTTGCGGAGCGAATTGATATGCCTTTTGATAGCCTCGTACACTAGTCCTTGCATCAAACAATGAGGAATCACATTAAACAATCATTTACCAAGAGCCGATTTTAGGTAGATTTTTTTTTTTTTAATCGCGAAGAAACTGTTTTTCCACGAACACATATGATCAATCCTTGATTCAACTTGCATCAGGTTTGAAATTTCGTCGAACTAAACACAACTCATATTTTATGGAAGACATTTTTTTGTCACAAGACGGCACAGTCGCCACTTCATTCAACCTATGCTTAGATCTAAGATATTTAAACTCTTCCCACTTGGGTAACACTTTTTGTTCAAGAAGATGTCTGCTATACTACGGAGTGGATCAGAAAATGGACAAGACAGATACTATGTCATTTCCATTCAAAACATCCACTAATACTTCAAGTGCTCGTTGCACGTTTAATCCTCATAAATAGCTCCATCGTCCGCAAGGAATAATGGATCCACTCACTTGTAATCCGTTACTTTGCTTTTAAGCAGATAGTCAACAGCTGCGTATATAGCAAAGGACTGATGACGCTTCCCTGGTGTACACCGACTTTAATTGGGAACTTTTCGGTGGCTCCTGCGAGGTATCTTAGTCTTGTCGGAGATCTCTGCAACTTCTTCTTAGCCATTTATTTTAGTTGTCTTTTAAAATTCTTCTTATGCTCTATTACATAAGTAAATATGTAAATAACTAGTTGGATTGGCGACGATACGTAATAAAACATTAAAACAAAAACAAAAAATACTTTTCTGAACTACATACGTTTTTTGAGCTACACGAGCAATTAGGTTCGCCTTGTTCACATTAATTTACATTTAGGGTAATAGCTAGTATCATTGAGATCTTGGATTGAATTTCCAAGGTAAAATGTAAAAAATGTAAAATAAAAACCTGCCTTTGGTTACTGCAATTTATTTACTTTGAAATAAAGCATCTAAAGATACATGAGAAAAATCCAGAAGGACTTTGCTTTTTATGTATCTACCCGCACATGTTTGCCGACAAAAAATTCTATTATACAACATTAATGAAAACATACCTCGAAATTTTTTCGGTGGACAATTCAAGTCTCCAGCTTCTGGACATACGACTGTTCTGTCATCGACCAATCTGTGAATTACAAAATAAACAAATAGAAAAATTTCTACCACACACTCACAATCAATTCGTATTTGATTTGCTCTTACCCAAGAGTACTCAAGAATCCAGAAACATTTCCCTCCGCATACAACGATACGACATCGCCCAGATGCAGGAAGCTTGCCGAACCAATAATATTGTCACCCATTTTTATGCTGCTGTTGTTGGTGTTACTGTCCTTTTTTCACTTTTTTCTTATTCTACTTTCGCTAATTTGTTGAAAATTTAACTAATCAAGCAATCGAACCTGCAAAGAACACGCAACACACGCGATATTTAGATCAACTAATCTCATAAAAACCATCTGTTTTCCTTCCACGATACACCAGAAAAGAATTAAAGAACCAAATCAAAATAAATAGAATAAACAATTTTATTGTTCAATCGAAAATATACTTGTGTTACCCGCGAAGTGGGTAATGTCCAAACAATCAGACTGCCCCCACAATCTTATAGATTGAGATTGAAAATCTTCTCACTGTATCGCATCGTCGTCGTCGTCGTCTTCGTCGTATGTGCTTCTACAGCTGCTGGTTGGTGCGGCGGATCTCAAGTGGTTTCGTGGGTAAAAATAAAATGATTTGATGTAAACAATGTGAAAATGATTCTTCGATATAGCCTAGCCACCCAATTACACACGCGAAAAAAATCTCACAAAACACACACAGATACTTGTAATTTTTGTCGTGTTTTATAGAACCAAAGGGGTTTAATTAGATTCAGATTTGTAATGAGTATAATAAAAACGAAAGCTCCTGCAAGGCTAATAAATAATTTACCGTGAAAGGAAAGAAAGAAAAAATTAAAAATTCTCAGCCCAGGGATACACCCACCTGTGCGCTATGTAAACACCCTAAGATTAACGTATCTTCTCATTCAAATTCACTTGATTGGCATCACTTCCAGGCTAAGATAAACAATTTAAATAAACAATTTCACTGAATTTCAAAGAGATTTTTTATTTTTTTTCTTGTAGTCCAGGTAAGCAACCGACCCTGCGGACTGGGTCAAACACAACCGGGGAGCTTTAGCCGATATCTGAATCTATCGAACGACTGTGAATAAGGATAAAATTGTATCTATCCCACACCCTAATAGGAACCGTGTTGACTTGAGGATGAAGGAAAACTTCCAAAATTAAGCTCAAAATTTGAAGAAGAAAAACGGGAGAGCTTGCGAGAGTACATTACCCCTTGAGTGGAGAGAGTTACCAGGTCGAACTGGTGAAAAGGAAAGCTCTTAATTTACCAGGCAACAGAGTGTATTTGGCACAGTGTCGCCGGTTAATGGAATTTTTTTTATAGAAAGTGTATTGAGTCCTGT
Source organism: Chalcosyrphus nemorum (assembly GCA_949716465.1). Lineage (NCBI taxonomy): Eukaryota > Metazoa > Arthropoda > Insecta > Diptera > Syrphidae > Chalcosyrphus > Chalcosyrphus nemorum. Next base: position 70,774,627 of record OX454333.1, read on the forward strand.
AGATAAGAGACATTTTTTTTAATGCGAAGATCATAACAAAGAAAGAGCACATACATATAGGACGATTGGACATGATAAATTCTTAAAGATAAGGTTACAAAACCGAGCGCTTTTCCTAAAAATTGTCTAAGCACAGATTATGTGTAAATACTTCTAGCCTCTGCTTTTCCAGAAAGACAACCCTTAGGGAGTTGCCCTACAATCGTTTGCCAGGCACTCATAAGAGGTAAACATTTTTAGGTATTTTCTGGAACTCAAACCTCGCACTTTACTGCATTCCTACTGGTCGGAAATCCAGCGGAAATCGCATGTTAAGAAAAAACGCAGAGAACTAGGAAATAAATATTGAGAAATGTATTGGTTCCAGTGTGTCCTCTGAAAATTTCAGAAAGGGTCCCTGCCAAAACAGAAGGGTCCCATACAAAATTGAAGACACAAATTTGGGAAAACAAGTAATATGTATGTATGTGTAGCTATGGCAGGACATTCGCACAAAATGTAGTGGGCTGTTTCGGTGTCTTCTAGACATAGGCGACACGTGTCCGATTGGACATGGCCCATTTTCTTGAGGTGGTAATTGAGAGAGCAATGACCAGTTAGGAAATCAGTGATTTTCTTAACTTTGTATTTGCTCATAGAGAGGATATCTTCTGTTCTATTTTTTGAGAAGTTAATGAATTGTTTGGCGTGTTTTAAGCCATTTTGAGAGTTCCAGTAGGAGAGCGATTCTTGTCGTTCCCATCTGCTGAGCTTCATTTTGATTTGACTATTTTGTGGGCCACAAAAAGGTTCAGGACCAAGCACCTGAGCACCTTGTTTGGCAAGCTCATCGGCGGCTTCGTTGCCAGGGATGCCCCTGTGTCCCAAGTTATTGTGATATTATTGTGTGCAGCAAGCTGCAAGATGGATTGGAGACAGTTCCAGACTAGCTGCAAGTTGTAGGAGTTTAGAGCCTTGAGTGCTACTTGGCTGTCTGAAAGAATGTTGATATGAGATCTTCGGAGGTTTCTTCTAATGCATTTGCATCTGCATGCATCTCGATAGCGTGGATAGCGTGGACCTCTGCCTGAAAGATAGTGGTTCTTTGTTCTAGAGGAACAGATAATTTGTAGTTTGGACCAGAGATTCCAGCTCCAGACCCACTTGATCCGTCAGTATACCAATCTATTGATGAGGAAGTTTGGGGAGTACGCTGATTGTCCCAGAAACTCCGGATTAGGATAACGATGGAGATGAAGTCTCATGGAGATGAAGTCTCATGTTTGGATAGCAGAGGAACTCTTTCAAGGATTTTCATGTGTCCGTAAAAGTTAGAGGAAGAATTATTGCATAGCAGTTGAAGCTTTAATGCACTATCAGCTACAGCCTTCATGATAGTTATGTGGAGGTGAGGGAGGTGTAAGAGAACCTCCAATGCAGCTGTCGGGCAGGAGCGCATTGCACTCGCAATGTCTACACAAGCTATGCGTTTTATTCTTATGAGGTCAAACCGCGTGACCGTTTGGTTGGCCTTTTCCCACCATAGTAGCAAAGCGTAGGTGATAATTGGAGTGATGATTGTGAGGTAAGTCCAGTGGATCATTTTTGGTTTTAATCTCCATGTTTTGCCGAAAAGCCTAGACCGTGCGGTCTGACTACGTGCGGCTTCCAGCTCAGTTTATGGTCTAGAGTTACCCCAAAATATTTGGTTTCTTTTGAGAAATTGATTTGAACACTGTTTAGTATTAAGGTTTGGAGTTTTAAATTTATTCTTCTGGTAAAGGGTATGATGACGGTATTAGTTGGATTGACCGTAAGCCCTTCTGATTGACACCACTTGCTAATTTTGATAAGGGCACGTTGCATTTGATCTTTAATGCGGATTTCTTCTTTGGCCTTTATAATTATGACTAGGTCGTCAGCGTAGCCTTGTGTTGGAAACCCACAATTGTTGAGGTCGTTTAGAAGTTTGTCCACACCAATGGACCACAACAATGGGGATAAAACACCCCCTTGCGCACAACTTTTGGTTGTTTTAATGGATAGCGATGTTTGTGCAAGTTTGGCAGTGAAAATTCTGCTGCTAAGCATGGAACATATCCATCTGATAGTCTGCGAGTCAATACCTTTAGCATCCGCAGCAGATTGAACGGAATTAAATGTCTTGTTGTCGAAGGCACCAGAGATATCCAGAAAGGAGCATAAGGCGATTTCCTTCTTCGACAGAGATTCCTCAATGAAGCTGACTAGAACTTAAGTTAGGAAAATACTTTTCTAGTTCCTCATCTTCCAAAACATTTAATGCGTTGATGAGTCTCATACTCACATGAGTGTTGTCCCCTACCATACCAGTCGCACGAACTTTTTGCACGAACTTGCATACAGCAGGCGCGATGGGTGCTTCATTTCGGCGAAAACTTCTTCGCAATATTCAACATCCCAACATTGTTCAAGTGTTAAGCGACTCATTTCGTTACGCGGATGTATGATACTGACTTTCTGTCAAGATTTCGAGCGGAAAACAGCTTTCAGTGTCAAAATAACATATGATTTAATAAGAAGCCACTAGGTGGCCCACTCTTTATATGCACCCCAGCTTGTGTTCCAAAATCCTCTGACACCCTACCCTATTTGGCAATAGCTATAAGTTTCCGTGGGGTCTAACAAACATATAAGAGTATAATTATCATGATAAAGCTTTTCAAAAACCCCCTGCCCTTCGGATACGGCATAAAACTGTAGGTCCCTTCTGTACGTACACGCACGATACATTGTATATACAGTTGAGAGAAGCTAGACCTTGTCCATTTATGGGTTGACTACGGCCTACTATTTATTTTATTCCGACATTCAAGCAAAATCAAATGGATGTTCACACACACGAGTTTAAATTTTAGCGGCTGGCTTGACAGTACTGGACGCGGTCATTTTGTAGATATTTTGTGTACAATTAATTTTTGTTAATGGAATATGTAGCAACCTACAGAAAATATTTTGCTTAAAAGATATGAAAGAGATAACTCGACAAATTTATATTTAGGTCTTGGTAACAAGATAGTTCCATTTATTTACAAATTATAACATTGTTTTCACAAATGAGCGGGTTGGGGAAGAGCGAGTTGAGTATTTCGGCTATGCTTTGAAGAACAACATTTCGGACATGCTGTCATTCAATTGAAATCAAATGGTTGCGCCCTTAAAAACTACTAATAATTAAGCTTATAATTAAATCAGAATAAATTCCAAATCAGTCGTTGAATGAAGCTTAGGGAGTCATGCGACATAGACGAACTAAATTAAACAATCATCTTCGGGTCCTTTGACAGATTTTGACGTTTCAGTAAACTTAAATGGGACCTCACTAATACCAGGGCCATTTTGGATGACTCTTTTGACAGCACAAGGGTGCAGCCATTTTGTAGATGCTGTGTCTAGCAGAGAATATTTTGTTTAAAAGAAAAGAAAGAAACAGCATAACACAGTCAAAAGTCTCATGTTAAAGCAAACGATAAAATAATGAAATGAAACTGAAAAAGCTCATTCAACAAGTTGGTTTGCAAGCCCGAGTAACTTCATTTAAACGATTACGCCCATTATGTCAATTAGGTTCAATACCATATACATACGTTTGCAAACAAATATATTTAATTAATTGATAACATAATCAAATATTATATCTTTTACAAACTATCACACATTTATCTACTAAGGTGCTATATTTTTGAGCACGAGACTTTCTTCGACTTAGATATTAGATTAGATAATGGTCATATTAGTCCAAAGTCGAATTAGAATAGGAAAATTTCCATATTCCTAGAGTTAGCTGTGGACTAATTAAATCTGCTTTTGGAACTACATAAGTTTATGCTTTCATTTTATTTAAAGAAGAATTTTCTTTTCAAATGATCAATCTGTAAGACTGTAAGACCCGACGAGTATCGATCCATACCCAACAATAGGGCCCCCAATCATATTATCTTTATCACTTCCTATAACTTTATGGTTTATCACGGTTTTTCGATATGAAGTGTGTCTCCTGTTCGAGCACCATAATCGTCCTTTAGAAAGTACTATTCGCAACGTTGTTGAGACATTCGACCGGTTCAGTGTACAATCCGTCAACACCCGTACGTCAACGAAATGCAAGATCTGTCGAAAATATTCCCGCTGTCCTTGAGAATGTGAAACAGAGTCAGTGGCAGTCAATTCTGTGCCAAGCACAAGAACTCGTCCTTTCATAGACCACAACTTGACGAAATTTGCGTCAAGACCTACACTCGTACAAGATAAAACTGACACTAGAGCTCAAAGTTCTAACCATAGACAACGCCGTATGTGTGATGACTTACCTATATAGCAGTTGGAAGTCCAATTTCGGTTGAGAAATTATATTCAGCGACGAGGCCCATTCCTGGATGAATGATTTCGGCAATAAGCAAAATTTGGGAAGAAGAGAGTCCATCAAATTACAATACATCCAATGAAAGTCACTGTTTGGTGTGAATTTTGACCTGGCGGCCTTTTTGAGAACAACGTTGACCAGGCCATCACCATCAACAGTTGATGATTACCAATTTCTTTCGGCCCCAATTAGATGATACATCCACAGACGATATGTGGTTTCAACAGAACGGCACTACGTGCCGCACAGCCCGTGCCACAATGAACATTTTAAACGAAGGATTTCCGAACATGGTTATCTCAGTCTAAGACTTCTTCTTGTGTGGTTTTCTAAGTCACAGGTCTATGCCAATAACGTTCAGTCATATGTTTTCCTCAACTTATTTTGACGAAGCACATCTTGTCGTTAAAATTGTGGACCTCCCTTTTGAGAATATGGGGCTGTATATCAATAACACGCTGAATATTGAGTTCCGATGGCTGACAGGAAGGAACCAACATAGCGCCACAAGAAGTAATCAAGTGGCATCAAATCGCACAAACTCGTGGCCATTTTACTGGTCCATGTTACGATATGCAATCCGCTCACCCAAGCAGGCAGAACAGAGGTACGAACAAGATGGCGTTGTTGACGCCGTATGCCCCCCGAAGGGTTAAAGGACCCAACTCAACTTATGTTACGATACAATGCTATCCCTGAATCGTGTCATTGACTGCAATGCATGCTGCGTCCTCATTGTGGAACAAATTAGGACTATCAGCGTGATGACCACTCCATGTAGGGCAAATGTTGTTTCTTCACAGTTCATTGAGTAATTCAACTCTTCATTAAATACGAGAGTTGAATTCAAGCTCCTCCAGAATTTAGTCGGCAAACTACGAGGCTTTAGTTCCTCCATCTTTAACAGGGTATAGGCCCTAATGATTTTCGACGTGGATTAAACCAACAACAGTGTGCCGATAAACTCGTTTCGAATTGAGACTGATTTTCTAAATACAATTGCACTTCGCTACAAGACGAATTTAGTAAAGGTTGTCGATGATTTACGTCAACTGATACTGAATAGTACACCACCATTTGTATGCCAGATTAATAAGGAGGCCAATTGCAGAAGAGAAATCATTCTTTACCACGACAATCCAAGCTCTCACACATCGGCTCAAACAAGTGAATTTTTGAGTATATACAGTCTGCATTTGGCTTATTCCCGTAGATCAACGAACAAAATAAAGTGCGATCTATAATATAATATCAAGTTTTTTTAGTAAACCTTTAGGTTGGCTATAAATAGAGTCACGTGATGAATACATCTCATAGGACCGAAATTGTTCAGATATGAAAATAACCAACATTGTCTCAGCCGTTTAAATGAAAGGGGCATTTTATTAAATGTCCTATAAGTAAGGTTTCCGTTAAGGTAACCCTACACGACAAACATGCTCGTTTGCGTTATCCCCTACACGACGAACACATTTGACGAGCATTCATTTCGTGTTGATTCTTCAAGTGTAAACATGTGTAATAAAGAAATGCAAGCAAAGCAAAAAGCACAGCAAAAATTAGGTTTGCTCGCGAACATGGCCCTACACGGCGAACATCGAAGCCAACGAACATGAAAAAATCAAAATTTTTCGCCAACAGTGAGCGGCTCGCGAACCAGCCCCTACACGAGAAAAACATAGCGAGCACGAGCAGGTTCGGCGAGCATGTTCGTTGTTTAGGGCTGCCTTTAGTAACAAAAAGGTGGCCAAAATTTAAATTTCGCCTCTATGGAATATCCTAGATATGAAGTTTGATCAAAATGCGATCACCCGTTTAGGGTGTAGCTTTGTGGACAGACAAACAGACGGATTCACTTTTACGGACCTCTCTATAATGGTAATGTCCAAATTCATCAAAATTAAATCGTCAACGACGACTTTTGACCCTTGAAGAGGTGGTTGATGCATTCAACATCATGTTTTAGACATGCCGGTGCTTACATTAAACTAAATGAATTATGTAACCATACAATTCTGATCAATTTTTAAGAAGTTCGCCTTAAGCATATTGTTGTTTGTTTGGTTGGACATTTATTTTCACATTTTGGGGACATACACCCCTATCGTGGAACTCGACGGATCTGAGATTCACTTCACCCATTCGATTCACGTGAATCTCTCATAGCCATCGTTGAACCCGTCGGATACGCTTCCTTATCAATGTTAATTTTTGACAAGGAGTGCTTATTTGACAGCTCGTTTGAAAGATATTCGTGATTTTTTTCTTTTATTTATAAATTCAAGTTTCTGTTGAATGAAATAAAGATTATTGTTAACATGGATAGCGTTGCATTGATTGATGAGGAAAGGGCATCTTCAGATAGAAGAGAGCGTTTGCAGCTTAAAAACAATTTGAAAACATTATGGAACTACCAGAACAACGTAGGATTTCATATACCAATTCTCCTTCATTGCACTTACTAGTGCCTTAATTTGTCCCCGTTTGCTCGTAGTTTTTTTCCTTAAAATATTCAAAACAAACATAAAAATAAGAAAACAAGTACGAAAAAAATTATTTATACATAAATTTCTCACGAATGGCGTTCTCTTTGCAGCATTAATCATTAAATAACAACCAGATCCGCAATGAAATAGTTGCGGATGTCAAGGGCTTAGGGTGATTCGATCCGTTTGTTTGACACGATCTAGTGAATCCCAGTTACGTTACCTACATGTGCATAGTTTACGTCTTCGGATTCCACGATGCAAATTTTTCACTTTTAGTGGTTCGCTCCCCCCGATGAGTTTCATGATAGGGGTGAAAGTTGCCCTTCTACATAATTTTGTTTAACGTCAGTTGCCTGATTCAGTATAAAGAGCTGAATTCTTAAAGAATCCAGGATTACCTAAGGATCTTTCGATTCGTTTTTTATTATTTTTTTTTTAAGATTTTTAATTTAAAGTAAATAACTTTATAAACTTTTGTTCAAAAATCAAATTGAATTCAATTTGAAAAAAGGTACTTAATTTTTAAAATTACTTTTCACATCTGGCATTATTTTTCCAGAGGAGAAATCATGTTCGAATAACAAAACAGAAAAGCTCATCTTTTAAACAAATAAATACAAAACAAACTCTACATTTTCGAAATTCCTTCTTGCGAGAGGGTTTTCGACATTGAATCCTTCCAGTTCAGTTGTGCGAATTTCTTCAAACGGATAAGTTGTTCCGTTCCGCCGGCTGTCGTAGAACGGATTTTTTTTTTCTTAGACAAACCCTAATAGATTTTCTATCCTAGAAAAAAAAAATGGCCAATAATTTTCCCCTGCATATCGTCTATCTTTAATTTACCAAACATCTTCTCTGTTCTTAATTATTAATGCTGAGTTCTTAATAATAACAAAAAAAATCAAGAAAACCTTATAACTTATTGCGTACAGAAAACAAACGGTCCAAAGTGTGTAGGTTTCAAAAGTTAATATATTTTAAATGTTCGTTAAATAGTTCAGTGTTTTTTAACATATATTATTTTTTTTTAATTAATTTTGTTTTTTTGAAAAAAATATGTTTTTATCCATCACAAGGAAGCGATAGAAAAATTTGCTGTTTTAACACGCCCCTATATCTATAAATAAGGTCATCTCATCGTCGATTTTTTCGGTATTGTCTTCTCTGTGTGTGCGATATGTGATTTAAGAAGTCATTGTTTCAAGAAGTATAGGAGAATATTTAGAGCAAAAGAAAAAAAAAAAGTCTAGCAAAACAGAAGAAGAAAGTGAATTGGAAAGCTTTGTCGTTTGGAGGGGTTGGAAAAGCCCACTCTCTAAGTAGTTTTCTGACGGTCGGGGAGAGTTTCGACTTTCGGGAGTGATTTTGCGCAAGGAAATGGGTGTTTACTATCATATCGGTGAGAGTGCTGTTCGATGTTATTATCCTTAAGGATGCCAAAACATGTGCGGTTTCTGTTTATTTTCATTTGATTGTGATTTATTGTGTACACAAAGTGGGTGAAAGCGCTTAACGAAAACAAAGTGGTTTGGTATGCTCCTTACTATATATATGGTTACTAATTCGTTTTGTTGTTAATGAAAACACAAATGTCCAATTGGTGTGTTAAAGTGTTGTGGCGTGTACCTATTTGGAAAATGGTATAGTACCGGTGTCAGATTTTGTGTTTTCCTAATCAGGTATTTGTTTAACCAATCAGTATTTAAAAGCCCTGCTAACAATAGCGTGCACGTGGTTGGCCAGTAAGTGGATATATCCTTTCTCTAACACTGTCATACGTTTCACGAACAATTCTTATATTCTGTTGACCTTGAACTTTCACAAACAATAAGCGAAAGGAATATGAATATTTTCAATTGGTGTTAAGTACAAACTATTTGATTGCAAGTGAAATATGTGTCCTCCATGCCATCTCTAAAATAATCATCCTTTTAAAGAAATGTTGCACGCTGTTTTCGTAACAAACTTTAACTCGATTCAGATGAAAAGTAATTGAGCCCATGATTAGAAAAATGAATAAAACAGGACTGCGCCTAATCAATGAGCGTTTCCCGGTGATTGGTTTCCCGGTTTTATTTCTTAAGTCAGTTGAACTTTATGAGCGTTCCTACTAAGATCCTTATGATTAAAATATGTAGTACGATAGCAAGTTGGTGGGAAGGAGCTTTATAGCGTTCAAAACTATCAGTAGGAACTTTATAAAAGTTTCCGTGCATTTTGCAATGTTTTTCAAAGGAACAAGTATACCTACACGATTGTCTGTCGAAACGTTTTCACTTTTGAACACAGGATGACGGCCACGAATTTCATTTTGTTGGTACCTCTTGGGATAATTAACATGAACGGCAAAGGTTCTTACTATTTTCAGATAGACTGTTAGAAGTCGGCTCTAACCACTACCTTCTTGCAGCTAAATTCAGAGCCCGACTGTCCTACAATAAGAAGAAGCCGCGAGTTGCCCAAAGGAAGGTAGGAGCCAGACCACCTGACCCAGAAACCCTCATTCAGACACCACAAGTACCGACAACCAGGCAACCAAATGCCGCAACATCAACAAGGAGTTAATCGTAACCGCACTTTACTACTAACCACCATCATAAGAACAGTCCCTGGTAAGTACGTTTAGCAGATGCGTGAAAGAAACCGCTGCAACGCAAGACAAGACCAGTGAAGAAGAGTACAGTGTCAGAAGAAGCGAAGAGAAGAAAACCCTACGTGGAAAAAAGGAAACATGTTTGTATTTTCTCAGCTCAAGGACATCGAAGAGTCTCGTGAGAGCAACAACATCTGGAATTTCTATCAGAAGGCCAAGCAGGTGGCTTCAAACCTGGAACGCACGTTCTTCGTAATAACAAAAGAAATCTATTCATCGAAGCACAATTGTTAATGTATTTAAGCAGCAATTCCAGCAGTTGCTTAATGAGTAGCAAATAGAGACTCTGATAGGGTAAGAAGAGAACCCACCTTTAGTCAATGAGAAACCAATGCTCCCACCCACTATTAAAGAAGTAGTCGTCTTAAAGCTGAAAAAAAAAACAACAAAGACACCGACTTCCAGCTGAACTATTCAAATACGGAGGTGATATCTTCGTCAACCAAGTATTTGTAGAGGAAACGACCGACCAAATTCAAGTCTTTAAGATAGCTTATGCCTGCGATACATCGTTTCGAACCTACCAGGATACCGGATACCGACAAAACTAGATGTGTCGATTACACTGAAAAACACACAGCATATTAAAAATATAGCTCCATGCAACATTTTGGAAGAAAAACTAGTATTAGCGAGAAGGCCTTCGAATGATACAGTCATGCGGAATAAAAGAGAGAAACCTTTTTATTTTTTATTCAACAAGTCCTTTCATCTTGAGCATACTCTAATTACAATTGCAGGTTCCTAAAAATTATGGTCAAGGTAGTTCAGTAGTTTTAATATTAAGTACAGATAAAAGGAAGATAAAATTAAGAAAAACCGACAGTCCCAACCTTTCAAAAACACGCTATGTGTTGTGTTAGAAAGTAATTTATAACTAAACGATGATTACGTTTGACTGACTCATTACTCAAGAGTCACCGTGTAAAACCAGTCGAAGGTTTATGAATGGAACCTCAGCAACGTTTGCCCAATCCACAAGACTCCTTCAACTCCGTCAACTCTAGAGGTATCAGTCTATCAGTGCAGTTTCATGCCAGGCAAGTCCACCATCGATCAAATCTTTACATTTCAACAGGTCCTAGAGAAAATCCAAGAAGTCAACAACGATACTCACCAGCTCTACGTCGATTTCAATGCGGCATACAACAGAATCTATAGAGACGAACTATGTAAAGCCATGTTTAGTCTTGACATCCCTGCCAAACTTGTCCGCCTGTGCAGGACGATAGAAAACGCTCACTACTCCATCAAGGTCGGAAATTATCGTATTCAGACCTTCGATGTCAGAAAAGATTTTAGTCAAGGTGATGGGCTGTCATGCAAATTTTTCAACATAGTGCTAGAGCGAATTGTGCCGAATTCACAAACCAACAGCAATGGTACAAGTCTGTACAACTGCTTGCATACGCCCGCCGACGGAAGAACTCAGCGGGCTGTCACCGGTGCGTTTGCAAGCAATGAATCAAAGTGCATGATGTCAACAACAAGGGACAATCAATAGACGAATTAGACAAAAGTTCACAGTGGGCAGCTACAACTTCGATGTAGCAAGGGACTTTGCCTAACTCAGCTATGCAATAAACTCTGACAATGATACAAGCGCAGAAACCAAGAGAAGTACATATAACCTTTGCCAACTGCTCTTTTTTCGGGCTAATAAGGCAATTTAATAGGAAAGCCCTATCTCGAAGAACTAAGATGACTCTGCTTAAGACCCTGATCATTACAATCCTGCTTTACGGCGCTGAAACATGGATTTGATTGAAAGCGGATGAAGATATCCTTTCTCCCGTTCGCGTTGACGGGTTTTGGAGGAGAAGATTCAACGAGCTGTACAGCCACATCACCCGAGTTAAAAAAAAAAACTGCGTATTGGACGTCTGAGATGCATTGCATAAGTACAAGTTTATGGGGACCTTAGCCAAAGACCGTGCTAAGTGGAGTGGCTTGCTGGTTAAGGCCCAGGTTCACCCCGAACTGTAGCGCCATCTAAGAAGAAGAAGAAGCCAGGAGGTATAAAGTATAATGCTTAAAGTGAAGATTTTTAAAGTTTCGGCGAAAAAAAAGGTTCATATTTTAAGACGTACGCCATAAAACTACTGTGAATTACCAGCGAATGCAAAAATCGCATACAACACTGCCCACTGACAAGTTATACTAATAGCTAGTAAATTTGAAAATGCCAACGTTCCTCTATTTTCCAATTTGACCAACAACCGGGTGTGTGCATCAGTAAAAGTTTCGAACGAACAAATTAAAGAAAAAAAAAAGAGTTCAATAAACTATGAATAAGTCCGCCAGGCCTTCGCCGCCCAGCTCATTTCCTCTGGTCGTGCTCTAAGACTAAATGGCTGCCATTTTAGAAGAGATAAGAAGTAATTTGCTGCTCATTATTCTGCCATCCGAAATGGTTAAATGCGCCCGAAAGTGCGTTCAAACCCATGATGGAAGTCACTTTAAACAATACTTTAAAGCATTTTATAAACAGTTCCAAAAAGGACCACAAAAAAATATTTTAAGAATATTAAGTCTATGTTTAACATAATTTTTTGGAAAATTTGTGAAAGATAAAAGTTTAGTTTTGGGCAAAATGTGTTTTATGCAAAAAATTCTAACAAGCAAATCCCAGAACTTTGAATATAAGGCGTGTTTTTTTCGTATCCTATATAGGCTTAAAAAAGTATTAGCCAATAAAACGCCTATCGGGGCTAAGGAATTTCAGTATCGTAGTTTGGAAGCACTTTGTACTGACATTTAATAATTTTGATTTCAGTAATCCCAACACCTCCTCCTTTGCCCATGTTTTTCGTTTTCTAATGACAATAAAATCGTAAATAAATGGTGTACCTTAGGTTTTACTTACATTTTCTCTTCAAAACACATTTTTTCTTAATTAATTTTTTTTTTTATGAATGACTGCTGTCTGTTCAATCATTTTTGACATTTTCTATATCATTTTTCGACACAATCGAAATAAAACAATTTGGGAGCACAGTTTTTATTGCGGCTAAGGAAATAAGGCTCGATAATTATCCAGATTTCGTTATTCTATATAAGTTGAGTTGTTAGTGTATTTAATATGGAAAATATATTTTAAGCCTATATAGAATACGAAAAAAACACGCCTATAGAGAGCCATAACTTTATTGTGGCTACAGTTTTCAAATTTTCAACATTTTTTGCGCTAAAATTTAAAGTGGTTATACATTCAAATCTGAAGCTTGAAATGAAGAGGAAACAGGAAACCCCGTACCAAACGATTTTTATGATTACTTCAACTTCTATATTTAAAAGATTACAGCTCTTATTTGGGACACCCTATATAATCGATGTATTAATCGCTAGCTGGACAACGGCGACCGGGATGATTTTAGCCTGGAAAACGCTACAGAAGAATAGAAGGTTATAGCAAATTGTTAACAACTCTGTACTTGGTCTCAAATTTCTTTGTAAATATCCGGTCCAATTTGAAGTAGCCCCTTCATATTTGTATTTGTTTTTTTTTTTTTTGTGAATGCCAAATGATGTTCATAAATTATTGCGACAAAATAAAAATGTTGATGGTGACCCAATTTTAAAATTCGCGATTATTAGCTCGTTTGGATTGGCTTTACACGGTGAGTCACTATTTTTTCTTTCGTTTGTGAAGTCCTTTGGGCTTAACCAATCTTGAATTAAGGCTCTGGATGTAGCGGTTACGATAACACATACTTAATTTGTATTATACATATATTGCACCCATAATGACTTTCCCTCAGTTTCGTCGAGTTGTCGTTCAATTTTGGGTTGGCTTGGATTTTGATAGCGTGCGAGTAGAATTTTCGTTCAATTATGACATTAGCTATCGCAAGTTTAACGCAATTATGGTTTGGCATTTGTATTTCAAATTTTTTTTTCGGTTAGTCCGCTATCATACATAGACTGCTGTAGCTTCTCTTTTTCCAATTTCCTTTTTGTAACTTTCATCCCGTCAGACGATCGCTATCACGCACAGACTGACTCTCTTTGAACTTTCTATCCATAAGGCTGACGCTAAAAAGAGCCGCCAGAAAATTTGCCCGCGACCCATCGGTAACTTTGTTTTCTATTTCACTCGAGTTTATCTACCTTCTTTTTTGCACTTGTGTGAGCCGTGATTTACGAGGCTACGCGTGATAACCGACTTATTGAAAAGCGTACAAAAGAATCAAAGGATCTTGATAAATTCCTAAGCTACTTATTTATATAATTGCCATCGGTCGAATTATATAAATAAGGGTGCAATTGGTAGAAGCCTATCAACCCTAGATTAATTCCGTTGACCGTTTATTTTTTTCTGACAGTTTTTTCATAAATAAATCGAAATATAGGTCCGTTCGCGTACCCTCCTAAAACAGCGAATTTTTACGATAAGCTGTTCGCGTACGGATAATTTTCGTAGTTTTTCGCAGAAGAGAGTGCTTACGAGAGAGTTAAAAATTTCCCCATGCTACGAATTTTAGTGCAAGAAATTTCTGTGGGCTGATTTATGAAAACTGTCAAACCTTTCATACCAGTGTATTTTCAACTTTTTCTTGTTCAACCCGTTCATTTACTTTTTCGTAATTTTAACTCACTCTGAGAGAATTTGACCCCCACTCTTCGAAATTTGATAATCTAAGAGTTTTAGTGCAAAAAGTACCCGAACGGACCTATAAAAATAACAAACTACGTGAAGGAGAAACACAAAAAAGGGCAGAAAAATTCCGACTCACGACCCACCGGTTTGCCGTTTAGCTATCTCAATTTTATCTCTTTCTTTCTCTATTTCGCACTTGTGTACTTTCAAAAGAGTAATGACTCAAGAATCACCTTGTAAAACAAGTCTTCTATTCGCAGGTCCGCTTAGTTGTGCATTGCCGTATCCAAGAAACCTTATTTTTGTTACACTGCGTCTCCACGAGTTTGAAAAAAGGCAGCCTTTTTGGCCGCCAAACTTGTATGTCATTAGATGGGCGAATTTTCTTATAACTTTTCATTCTTCAACATGTCATCAACAGCAAAACAAGCTCACTTGCTTTTAAAAAATCAACAAACTTATTGTTTTTGTTTGTGAAAATCAAAAATCTGCCATTTGTGCACGTCTGAAAAGCACTAATCGATCACAACACATGTTTTTTTTTTAAATAAAAAACGACTGCCAAAATTCAAATCTCAAATTTCAGTCAGGGTTGATGTTCACAGAGAAGACAAGACAAAAAGGCTGTCTTAGATGTCCGACTGCCAGTCAAGTCCCTAAAAGTACGGTCTACACGAGACATATTAATGTCACGACTTGAGTCTCGTGGAGACTGTTTGTTAAATAAAACTGTGTCACGACATTTTTCTTAACTCACTGTACAATGTACATTACGTACCTTATTCATTTTTCTGTTAAACTCGACCACAAAGACCTTCGAAAATACCCATTTAGCACATTTAAGGAATAAAATTACACTTTCCCATTGGTCTACACAAAACAAAATCCATAAACAAACACTTCTCAGTTGCAAAAGTAAATTAACGCGACAAACTATAGCTTCACTTCATCCAGAACTAATATAGCTCCTCAATCAAAGAACAACATGAGGGAACAACACATTTTTTTTTTACAAACTAATAAATAAGCGAATAGAATAAATTAAGAATTATGTGTATTCACCACATCTTGGAAGAGATAATGACTAATGGGCGCGAGTATTGTTGTGCATACTGCTGCCGAACTAGCAAACTCATACGCGAACCTATGTATATCGTATCAAATGGAATTTCTGGACGACGACGTCGAACAATAACTTGCACTTTGACGACAAATTGCGCGCAGCGACTGACTACCATACTATATAAATAAACTTATCGGCTATCGTCGACCAATTAATTGTAATTCATTTGCCCAATCTATCATCTCTCTGTTGGTGTAGTGCCGCACCAAATTTGCATGTTTCAAATAATTGAGAATATCATGGAGGTATATTAACTACAGTCAGTCAAATTAATATTCGTACATTTGGTTTTACTTGCATCTATAATATGGGGCAAGTATTGGATTCGTGAAAATATTCGAACGCGAGATAACAATCAATTCTGACATTACAATGATAGAGATTCTCGCAATAGTAGGTCTGCCAATTCTGTCTGTCTCTGTTTGTGTGCCTGAGGCTACTACAACATGAGCGGGTGGACCAATTTTGACCAAACTTCATATGTAGCGTCTGCATTCGTGCACAGTTTGGTTTACGTAGGATAAGTTAAAGCTAAGAAAGGAAATGAAGCCTCGATAATAAAGGAACCATATGCGTTCCTTTACGTCGGATATTAGGTTCTCTACGTAAGAAGGGCAAATGCAGAACATGATATTCTCGCAAACTCCTTGGATATTGGATAAAGTTGAAGACCTCCCTCTGCCGACTACATTGCCTTAGCCATATCTATATGAAAAGCTTAGTCTTTGGATGAAATGCAACCAAAATCAAAGAGAATGGAGCGCTGCTGTGTTATATGTAGCTAATCTATGTTATCCTTTATGTAACTACATAAGTAAAGAAAAACTTAAGAAGAACTGTGCGCTTTAATAGCACATACAATTTGGTAAGTAGATGAAGTCCGCTCATTACCTGTGTTTCTTACTATCAAACAGGAAATAAGCTCAATTCGTATGAATAAACTTTTGCTTCACTGTAGAATGGTCTGTTGCTTTTGCGCAATCTAATAATCGACGAAACGGGCCACCGAAATGCCTCCCACTCGCCGAAAAACAAAACAAAAAAAAAAACCACAAATCTCTGACTGCTTGTGAATGATGGCGCGGCGAACACACACACATTTTTCCGACGAACGACGAGCGACAGACGACAATTGCATTAATTAACAATTACGTTTGCGATTATCAGAAGCAATAAAATAAATTATACAAGACGAGAGGCGAATCTACACAAAAGAACCATCGGAAAGCGATTAGTTGTTACCTTTTTTATTTACGGTTTGCTAACATGGTGCACGGAAGCGCACTGTTTTCGCTGTTTTTTGACAGTCGTCCGCGGAGTTTATTCCGTTTTCTGTTTTCTGCTGGAAGATTGGATGGATTCTGTTGCGGGGGCGATGTGAACAAATGCAAAAACTCTGTTAAAACACTCAAAACAAATGCGAAAAACCACGAAAAGCGTAAAAAAAACACGCAACCGAATGCGAGAAGATCAACAAGTGAAATTGAATTCTTGTCTAATTATGGATGAGAAACGTCAAATGGGGAATTGATTAGGTAGTGGGGTATGTTCGTAGAGATGGCTGGGCAATTGTGAAAAATAAAAACCCTACAAATGTTTAAGTGTGCTTAAATTCGAATATAAATCAGTATTTCATGGGATACGTTGGCGAATGAGTGATTAATTTTTTGAATTAACATGACAGCTCGGTCAGTAAAACATTTGTCCTGTAAAAGTTTATTTACCAATGCTACCTAGTCAAAAATATTGATACAATTCTATTTAACTATTGCTTATATGCTTCAATGTTGCATGAAAGGTTTTTGCTTTTAGTCATTGACATTCATGGAATGGGGTGATATCGATAATCGTGTCATTGTGATTGACTTATAAAAGTGGAAGATGGCACAAGGTAATATCTTTTGCACCATGCGACCGCTTTTTTTTATTCCTGAGCCTATTAAATTATTCGAGGATACTGATAGAGTACTTGAACGTCAAAGATCCGGCTGTCCACGCACTGTGAGGACTACGAGAGAAATCAAAGCCGTGTAGGCTCGAACAACATGAAAACCGCTGAGAAAGCAGAAAATCTCTAGCGGGCTAACAGTTATTTAAGCCAAAATCATAAGCTCTCTTAAGACGGCACGCTGAAAATACTCACAAACCAATTCTGTTCACCGTGTATGCTAGGACATCAAAGGAAGGTTCAGAGCTTATTCCTAGGGTTGAAAGAAGCTACCAACCCGCAAATGTAACGGTATGGTAGGGAGTGAGGTACGAAGGCATAACCAACCTCGATTTTTGCGAAAAAGCAGTTAAGACTTCGGCAAAAGTTTACCAAACTGTTTTGAAGGCCGTCGTTAAGCCTCTTAGCCGAACAATGTTTGAAAAGAAGGACTGGACATTCCGAAATGATTCTGCTCCAGCTACATGGAGAAAACCACCCAAGAGTGGCCAGCTGTAGTCCGGACCTCAACTCTTTGGCTTAAAAGTTGTGGTTTGGAAATAACCGGTTCTACTCATCACAGACATATTGAGTCCTTGAAGTAAGCCATTGTCCACGGAATCGCCTACGTTCTAATGATGATGATAGTGATGAGGTCCGTAATACGATTGATGATAGGCCAGTGCGTCGCAGGTCGTACTTTGAGGTATATGGCGGCCTTTTCGAATGAAGTCTTCCATAACTTGTAGCTAGGGATTTGACAAATAAAATGTGTAAATTTTTTTTAAAAATACTAACGCGTTTTCATTTGGCATAGGTTTTTCTTTGTCCCAGTATTTATGACAAGACTAATTTATTAGTCATTATTTTAGGGTAACAATCAACGGCAACAAGGCGATAGTATATGTATATGTAAGTGCCAATGTAATTCTCGGCGCCGTACGAGAGTATCAAAGAATAACTGGAGATTGATCGATTACCAAAAATTCCTTTGGAAAAGAAGAAGAATGTTCACACTTCACATATGTAGGTTAAGTTAGGTAAGCAGGTGAAGTCTGTTTGCTTGTTGGTGTTTGCACTAGAGTTCATCTAGGCTTTGGAAAAAGTGTTTATTGAAGAATTTATTCCTGAAATGCTGGAGTACAGGGCATTGGCATAGGAAGTGGGTAGTGTCCCCAACGTCTTCCTCATCGCCACAACCTCTGCAAAGTTCTACTTCTGTTCTACGCAGTTCCTTCATATGGTACTGCTGAGTGTTATGTACGGTAAGGATTCCCACAAGCATAGATAAGGATCGTCTGTCTTTGCGCATAAGTCTCTCGGTCCGTACTTTATCAAAGGATGGCTGTAGTTGTCTTCGAATGCTGAAAATTTTTATAGAATTCCACCTTAAGTTCTCTTCTCTTGTGGCCATATTCATTGCTTCGAGCCTGAGAACGCAAAGTGGGATCTTTATAGACGAATCTCTAAGTTCTAGTAAATCTGATGAAGCTTTTTTTGGTAAACACTCCACATAAACTAGTGCTTCACAGATAGGAAAAAAAATAAGATTTAGGCTTCGGATCTTTTTGTACTGGCACCGTGCTGAATCTATTAGTCTTTTCTACTTTACATTTCCCATCTAGAACACCAGAAAGAATAAAATTACCCTTCTGTTAACAGGATCAAAGTTTTCCTTTCCTATTATGTAAACATATTTAGTAGCAAGATTAAGATATCTAATTTATTAATATTCATTATACATGTTCTTTTACAAATTTATACAAATATTCGAGCAAATTATGCCTTATAGTACATTTAACTTAATTTACATACACATTATGAACACCTGAACAGAAGACTACATAATTTACATATTTCATAGGATATTCATATACATAACAATGAATAGATATTCTTTTTAATCCACAGCACATGATCCAGTCTTAATGAATAAACCAATCTTCACGAGCTGGTCTACTGTAATCGAATGTAAAAATCCTTAGAAAGCATAAAACGAAATAAACGACGCAGAGTTAACATTAAAAATCCTTGTGCCAAATTCGATATAAGATTAAGATTTGTAATTTTAATTAAAAAAAAAGCAATCAAACACCAATCCAAAAAGAAAACATAGATAAAACTCCTCTAACGAATAAATAAAATGAAATAACTAACCTCATCGTTGCAGAAACTATTGACCTTTATTCTCAGTCAAACTCGTAAAAAACGATGGCTCCCTTTAGCAGTAAACTGACACAATGCATTGTAATCGCTTTCACAATGTTAAGCCATTTTCACAAAGCCACAATGCAGAAGCAAATGTCGGATGAGCCATACGATTACAATATCGGTGGCGTATTAAGTGACAAAGAGAGTGAGCTACATTTTAAGAACATAATAGCGGTAAGTTTTGTTCATCCAAAATATTTGAACTGGCACAAATTTTATTTCCGTTTATTTATTATGGCAGCATCTAAATTTCGATTCACCATATCTAGCCAAAAAGGTGACCTACTATGACAAGACAATACGAATGGACAAGAATCCCATTAAAACAGTCTTTAATGTCTGCGATAAGCTCATCGAGAAAAGGGTGAGTTAATTTAAATTTCACGCTACTCCCTTGGTTGCTGTCTCATATACCATGAATTGTATGAAAAATGAGTCAAGGACCAGGGAGAGGACTAAAATAAATTTATCCTTGTCCCTTTTACTGGTGTGAGGTACATTCCTCATGCTAGTACTCATTCCAGCGAAAGGAGACACGAACGAGACGGTTAACTCGTTTAGGAAATCAATTTACAAGTTCATCCTTTATCTGCTCAAAGATGTCCTTTTTACTTTTTTTTTTTTTTTTTTTTGTTGCCTTCAACGCGGGAGTTTCATATAATGTGCTGACTAACAGTGGGTGGTTATATATTTTTTCTCTTTACCCCCCAATCTAGGTGTATGCGGTAGTGGTGTCACATGAACAAACGTCGGGTGATCTATCACCGGCTGCTGTCAGCTATACGAGCGGATTTTATCAGATTCCCGTAATTGGAGTATCCTCTAGAGATGCTGCATTTTCCGATAAAAATATTCACGTATCTTTCCTAAGGACGGTGCCACCATATTATCATCAAGCGGATGTATGGCTGGAGATGTTAAGTCATTTTGGATACACCAAGGTAATGTATTCCCATCGATTTGTATTTTATAAAATTGTTTATGGAAACTAATAATGGAATCGATTTCCCATTTCACTTTTAAACTGATTGCGGTTGGGTATAAAATATATAGAATAGTGTTCGTACTTCAGTGGGTGTTTCGCTCAATGTTTCCTTCTCAGTGGTGTGACGTCTAAAAGGATGTCAATACGTACAAGCTGTCCCATTTAGGATGGACATGTAAAGTATCAATAGCTTAACAGAATTTCATTTATCATAATCGATCGACTGTTGACAGAATTATAATTTATATATTATGACAGCATAGAATATGTCCATCACTATTGCATGGATTTTTTGATGGCAAAACAACCAGTTGACTTTGAAAGGATGTGTCGCTGAAAAAAAAAAGGTATTTCTAAGAACGATTGACTGTCAGTCAGTCAATAGTGTTATGTGGTTTAATAGTAGGAGTACTAATAATACAAATATAGTCGTTTCCAGAGAAGCTAGAGTTTTTTAAAAGCTTCATTATATATATGTCAGTCAAAATCAGGTAGCGAATGATTCGTTTGCGATTGGTTATTAAAGAAAACTGGAGAGCTTATTTTTAACGTAAGCCAAAAAAAGTCCTTTCTAATGGCGCTTTAATAAACCTAAAATTTATCGTCCGTACAACTTTCGGTGCAGAAATGTGTTTTCAGTTCCAGTCTCCTTAGACGTATCTCGAAACTATAAGCACTTGTTACACAAGTAAAATGTGCTAACTGTTTAAGCAACACAGCATTATTGTATGCACACAATATTTCAACACTTGTCAAATTTCACTTGTTTAAGAATACTTGCGGTCACTTTCGGAAACATTACCGAACATTAGGGAGAGCGCTCTCAGCCGCTCATTGCATATGCGAATTTGACAGTTGGTAGAAATTACCCACCCTTATGCGTTAACACTAATGTTTTCTTTCATATTTGCTTATATTTTATATTTCGAAATGTTCGAATGATTAGGTACTGCTTTCATTCTCGTTTTATTAAATTTCTGCGTTTATCCATTTTTTGCGCGAAAAATCAAATCTAAAAACCAACAACCAGAGAGAAAAAAACTGAAGATTGTGTTGTCTCGGCTGACTATGCGGGCAAAAGTATTATGGTCATAGGTTGGAAATGACATAACATAAGAAAACATTTCGGTCAGTTATGACATTAGCTTATGCTCCCCAATGTTGATTATGTTCAGCCCTTAAGTTTTGTGGTATAGACCCGAGGTCGCGGAAAAACTTGGCTGGTATTTTTGGGGAATCAAACCTTCGTTCTTAGGCTTAGAAGTCAGACGTATTAACCACAAAATTGTCTTAAAAAACTTTAAGCAAATAAATTAAACAAAGTTTAGTCAAAATAGGATAACACAGGAAAACCAAAAATTGACTCAACCACGGGATTGGGTTCAAAATTCAATGAATTCTGTTTTGATTACAATCATAAGAAGCAAACCTTTAGGTCAGTGGTTCCCAATCCTTTCCACTTGGCAAATTGAAAAGTCCCATTTATGAATCTGAATCTAGGTCTTCTGTTCGAACAACATTTTTCGCACTTCGCCCATTTTACGGGTCGCCATAATCGTCCTGCCAAGAGGACTGTCCGCAGCGTGGTGTATTTTTTTTTTTTTTAAATTTAAGTAGATCGGTTCAATCAACAATGGACGAAACCCAAGATCTTCCGAAAATATTACGCTATCTGTGAGAGTGTGCAGGAGAATCCGAGGCATTCAATTGCACGCCACGCACTAGAACTTGGAATTTCGCAAGCCACAAATTGGCTTGAGGTAGTGGTCTGGACTTGAAGATAAGAATATTCTCCCTACATTTTAAGTCAATGTGCGAATCGTCAAAAATCGTTTGTCGTTCCATTTGTTAGGCCTAGAGCTCAGAACGTGTCCATTTCTTTTTGAGGTATTGGACTCGATTTAAAGGTAAGAAAATTCTCCCAAACTTTTAAGCCAATGTGCAAACTATCAAAAATTTGTTTGCCGTTCCATATGTTAGGGATTACCGCAAAAAGTAGGCCTAGAGTTGGGAACGTGCCCAATATCTATCAAAAGTCAAGATGGTTACCAGAGAGACTTTAAATGTCTGTTACAATAACAGTTTACTGGCAGCCTTACAAAAAGTGTCTAAAAATCTATAAGGAGTGGATAGAATATAGCCAGTTTCGTTTATATAAGATTCAATCTTGCAATTTGAAGCCGTTAACCTCTATTTCTGGAAGTTTTATGCCGTCAAGGTCAGGCTGTATAGGAATAATCATCAAAGTAGTTGAAGAACGAAATTCGACACGTAATTCGTGGAATAGAGGCCGGATTATGCAGACACGTGCTTGGAAATTGGATCAATAGAAAACATGCCTACAAACTAGGCCGTGGCGAACATATATATATGTTTGGGATATTATATGCAAATTTATTTCCAGCTTCTACTCAAATACATTAGCTGGTGTTGATAGCATTATGCCTACAGTTCTGCAGAATTTGCAAAACAAACCAATTTAAAGGACCTGTTGTATATGCACTTTTATGTACATATGTATGTACGAGTATATCTAAACTATTTCTCTCCAACATACTTAGGGACGTCTCCACTTCGTTTTCAATACAAAGGCGACCCTGTTGATGAAATTGCGAAATTATTAACCCGACCCAAGAGTATCGCTTCTTGTGATAGCCAGTGCTGGAGAAACATACAGGAAGTGGCGAAAGGCATTTATTAACTCTTTGTTACCGCTGATTCTAAAATAGTTTTATAGTCTTTGTGTGGTAACCAAAACCTTGCTGCAGGCTATCACTTCACAAATAGCTGGATTCAACGTATATTTCTATCTATCTATGTAGAGTGCTACGCGCTATTCTAATGTCATAAATGGCCTGTGAATTTCCATCTGAATGACTGTGATGTTGTTTAGTTCCCCAATTTTACGAGCTACTCACATGAATTATTTTTGTCTTCATACCTCATAGGTGGCTGATTCTCCAGCATTAATCGAAAAAAAAGGCTTAGGCCGACAGCGAATTTTGTTACGCCTGAAACAATATGAATACGAACAATCTGTTTTCGGTGTCAGTTAGAATTCTGCGGGCGATTTTTCATCTACCTTTGTATGAATTCCCAATTGAATTTTGAATGAAAAGGCTCCCACATGCAGCTTTCTCTTCATCAAGCCCTTAACCTGACAACATGAGATTGTGTGCAAATTTAATATTCATCCCCGCAGATGTGTAAAGCGAATGAAATCGATCTTATTGTTAAATATTTTCTCCATTACACCCACTTTATATTCAACTCATGTTACCGGTATCCTTTTCAGGTAATAATTATTCACAGCTCCGACACTGATGGTCGGGCTGTCCTCGGTCGTTTCCAGACCTCATCGCAAACCAATTACGATGACATTGATGTCCGTGCAACAGTTGAACTAATCGTTGAATTCGAACCAAAACTGGAAACCTTCACTGAACATCTAATCGATATGAAGTCAGCACAATCTCGAGTCTACCTAATGTATGCCAGGTAAGGTTGCGTACAAAAAAAAAAAAAAAAAAACCGGCAGGAGTTTTCCCGCACAAATACTTTTAATAGAGATTCCCTTGTGCGAAATATCAGCAGCAGGAGAACGCTTTAAATATTCCATTCCGAAATCAAATCCCTTGTCACTTAATTAATTATGAATTTTCAGCACCGAAGATGCGCATGTTATTTTCCGGGATGCCGCCCTCTTTAATATGACCGAGGCCGGTCACGTCTGGATTGTTACAGAGCAGGCACTTAATGCCAACAACACCCCCGATGGGGTTTTGGGTCTACAATTGGAGCATTCGAATAGCGAAAAGGAACACATAAGGGTAAGCGATGCCCTTCGGTAAATGATATTCTAGAATTCCCTATCTCTGCCCCTACCTTCAACCATCGGATTCTGTCCCCACTCTCCTTTGGATTGCTTAGACAGATTCCGTTGTACGAAGGTGTTTTGTGTACATGAATAATTTAGGAGTTCATTGCTGGTAACCTTCACAAAAACTACAGAACCTTATTTGGATTCTTTTTTTTTCACCCAACCCTTAGGATAGTGTCTACGTGCTGGCTTCAGCGATAAAAGAGATGATGATGGCCAATGAAACTATAACAGAGGCACCCAAAGACTGCGGTGACTCTGGAGTGAATTGGGAATCGGGTAAGCCCACCATACAGCCATTTATTTATAGTGGGGTGGGTTATGAATTTCCATTTTGCATTTTCTAGGCAAGCGCTTGTTCCACTATCTCAAAACAAGAAACATAACGGGTGAGACGGGACAAGTGGCCTTCGACGACAATGGCGATAGAATCTATGCGGCCTACGATGTGATAAACATCGGCGAAAGGCAGGAGAAAAATGTTGTTGGCTCCTTTTACTATGACTCTGTACGGATTACTTTTTTTTTGTATATACATATACATTTTGCTTACAAATAAACATGTTTTAAAGGATAAGGCAAGGATGCGTTTAAAAATCAACGACAGTCAGATCCTGTGGCCGGGGAAGCAAAGGAAAAAGCCGGAAGGGATCATAATTCCAACTCACTTGAAAGTCCTGACGATAGAAGAGAAACCATTTGTGTACGTAAGACGGTTGAACGACGAAGAGGTGTCGTGTGACGAAGACGAGATTC
Organism: Chalcosyrphus nemorum; assembly: GCA_949716465.1. Classification (NCBI taxonomy): domain Eukaryota; kingdom Metazoa; phylum Arthropoda; class Insecta; order Diptera; family Syrphidae; genus Chalcosyrphus; species Chalcosyrphus nemorum. Next base: position 70,799,632 of record OX454333.1, read on the forward strand.
CATGTCCGTATTACAACACAACCGATGGCACTGGTGAGTATGGGAGTATGAGGGTAATGGAATGTGGTGGGTGCATAAAGGATATAAGAAGGGTGGCACTCCACTGTGATGAATTATGTAGGTTAAATTTATTTTAGAGCTTAGAATGAGTAGAATGAGAAGGCATTTCGGTATGAGCTTAGGGTAGGTCAGGACTAAGTATATTTATTCAGTAGTGAGAAGTACTTTAACCGTCTAAATGGTTGAATGTATGGATTTTCAAGGATTATGGGTATTTTTATTTCTTCCTTTCTGTCTCTCTTGGGTTCGCACTATGCAAATATTTTCAATTTTGGTGTTTTTTTTTTTGTATAGTTTTGTGGGAATATTTGTGATGTACTCTGGGGGATTAGAGTCGAGTAAGAAATAGTGTATGTTTTTAAGATTTGTAAACGGAGAACATTAGTAGTCTCCACAGTCAATTTGTTATTTCGTTTGAAATATGTAAGGGGAATACAAATCAGACGCAACAGGTACATAGGTCCCTTCGCGTACTTTTTGCACTAAAATTCAAATGTCAAAGAGTGGGAGCAAAATTCGTTCAGAGAGAACTAATACTACGTAAAAGTAAACGAATGGGTTGAAAATACACTGATTTGACAGTTTTAACAAACCAGCCCAAAAAAAAGGTCTGTTTGCTTACCCTCCTAAAACGGCGAATTTTTACGAAAATTTACGATTTTTTACGAAAAGCTGTTCGCCTACGGAGAATTTTCGTTTTCGGAGAAGTGAGCGCTCACGAGAGAGTAAGAAGTTTCCCCATCCTACGAATTTTAGTGCAGAAATTTCTGTGGGCTGGTTTATGAAAACTGTCAAAGCTGTCAAACCAGTGTATTTTCAACTTTTTCTTGGTCAACCCGTTCCTTTACTTTTTCGTAATTTTAGCTCTCTCTGGGAGAATTTTACCCCCACTCTTCAAAATTTGATAATCTACGAATTTTAGTGCAGAAAAAACGCGAACGGACCTAAAGTTTTTTGCACCAGAACTCGTAGCATGGGGAAATTCGTTACTCTCTCATGAGAGCTCTCTCCTGTGAATTACTACGAAAATTCTCCGTACGCAAACACCTTTTCGTAAAAATTGTCTGTGTTGACAGGGTACGCGAACGGACCTACTGCTACTAGGCAGAAACCTTTACGAGCAACTTTTATGACCTTTGTTTCTCTGTGTTCGATGAATGGATGAGTTGCTATCCACCGTTGGCGCTCGAACTTACACACATTGAGTTACAAGTGAATACACAAGGCAATCCATCATTACCACCTACTCTGTAATAGTACGTTTACACCGCACTTAAATCCAAAATTTCAGGAAAAAAAAAAATTTCGAAATCCAATTTTGCGTTTCCACTGCAACTTCAGCATTTCAAATAATAGCTAGCGTCAGAATTGAGAACTGAGTGGTTGCCACGCAGTTCACCAATTTTCTTTTCCCAGGGTTCAACAAAATATTCCTCGTCTGTGCCTTTTCATTTCCTTCTTCCTTGCTCATTAAATTTTCGTTCTTTGGTTGACAGCAGTTTTCTCAGCGGATTGAAATGTCATTGTTTGACGTGCTGAATTTGTAAAGATGATTGTTCGATTTGACGAACTTACAAATGCAGCGACGAAATTCAGTATTTCGAATCCAGCATTCTAGAATGCAGGAAAATATATGGCGAAATGCTAAGTATTTGGGCTGAAATGCAGAAACTAGCCGAAATGTTGCATTTGGGTGCGGTGTAAACGGACTATTAGTCTTGCTGCCGTTATTAGTGAATAAACTCATGTAAATAACTGTATAGATACTATATGAGAATTTTCTTATAATTTCGCTGAATTACGTATTCCATTTTTTGTTTTCAAATTTTAAAGGCACTATTTTTTGTTTTCCTGTTTTGTCGTGGCAACTGCAACTTCATTTAATCTTTATCAAGGATAACATTTGGGCTGAAACTTGATGCGATTGTTTTAGGTTCTATAGTTTTTATTGACAATTTCACCATTGCGTAGGTATACTGCGATGTAGTTCTTATAGGTGGAGAGGTTTTGAGGATGTTGAGCTACAGCTCTTCTTGTCGTTACTAGTTTTGCAGGAACATAGTTTCAAATGAAACTGGTTGTTCATAATCTGCGGTTCTTAGCCTTGAGAACTTCCAAAGGTGTCATCAATTCAGGGAATGGTTGCTGCGTGGTTTAGAAACTTTACTTACTTATTTCCTGTAACCCTTTGTGGGTCCTATGATTTCTTCAATGCCTACGTGCTATCATGTGCAGTTTCTGGAAATGTGCCTCAGCTCTTTCCCAGTTGCCGTGCTTCTTCCTCAACTGTTCTGCGCCAAATACTCCAAGGACCGCCGCATATCCTGCCATTCTGAGTAAACGAGTTCCATTGCATAACATGATTAGTTATGGACCTGTCACGCTTTGACCTAGGGCCTCTATTACGCCTACGCGCCATCGTATACGGTATCTGGCAATGAGCCTCAGTTCTCTTCAACTTTTTTCCCAACTTTTTTCTCGACCGTTCTGCTCCAAGTTCTCTTCGGACCGCCGAGTATTCTGCCATCCTTGGTAAGCGGGTTCCATTGCATCGCTTGGTTAGCTATGGATCTGTTTCGGAGAGTGTAACCAATCCACTGCCACTTTCGTCGTCGAATGGTTGTGCCTATAGGTTCAGGGCCCGTTCTCCGATAAATCTGTTCTTTAGAAATACTGTTTGGCCAGAATATCCTTAACATATAGCGCAGGCACCTATTAGCAAACGTTTGCAGCTTCCTCGTGATAGTGACGGCCACCACTCTCCAGGTACCACATCCATATAGCAGCACGGATTCAACGTTGGAATGGAACAGTCGTAGCTTGGTGTTTACGCTAATTGCATTACTTCGCAAAACTGTGGATAACATTCCAAACGCAGATTTAGCTTTACCTATTCGCCTGGCTATATCCAGTTCGGTTTCGCCATCGGTTGAGACAATACTCCCAAGGTATTGGAAACTCTCTACTATTTGTCCAGCAATGCATACATGAGTTAATGAGTTCGGTCCCAGGCTGATCATTTCTGTTTTTGCCGAATTAATTTTCAGCCCAACGACGTCTGCTTCCCTCTCCACATTTGCTTTCATTTGGTGAAGGTCCACAACACTACACAGTAAGCATACATCGGCGGAGTTGTCGAACTGTTTGAGTTCAGTTTTAAGAGTCCATCGCATTCCTCCATTTTCTGTTGATAAGGCCGCATTTAGGACATCGCTAATCATCAATAAAAACAGTATTTTTGTAAGTATGCAGTATTTCTGAACCCTTCGGATTTCTAAGACAGCCTTCCCCTTTGCAAGACGTGACATGTGGACCCATCACCATCCTTTTCAAAATCGATGAACAGCAGGTGAAGTGGCGATCGATATTCAACGCATCGCTCGATGATGATCCGAAAGGTGTTGATGTGGTTGACACAGGAGGATCCAGAGCGGAAACCTGCCTGTTCGGCGCCGAGTGTGTCTGCAAGGTGGCTACAACCAAGAGAGAACAGAAGAGACTTTAGGGTTTGGATAATAACGAATGATGGAAGATACATAAGTCAGTCTATTATTAGGAAAGTCGAACTTTGTATCGAAGATACCCACGAGCATAAAAGTTTGATAGTAACCTAAAGGATACAGTTGCAAACACAAGCAACTAAAAATACAATTCCTACAATTTTCCACCCTATCTATAGATAGGTATAACACATATGAGGCTCAAACTCTCATACCAATACTCCGCATTCCTCAGTTCCTCCTTACCAGAACTACATATAAAACGTGCGATATCATTAGAAGTCAGAAATTAAGTTAAAGCTACTCCTTTTATTTGGTTCCACTATTTCACACTTGATGAACTGGAAACTATTTAAATGCTTTAATCCCCCAGACGAACGTTTGCAATTTGTATCTCTTAAGGCGTTGCGTTATAAAATCTACCTGAAGAGGATGTGAAACGTGTGATATCATGTGAATTGCTTACGTGACTTGAGATCAGTTTACATAAATGTATAACCAATTAGGGCCTAACACTTTAAATGCGATGACTTTGATGTGCATAATAATCGGGCAGGCATTAGGTCCTTTGGATTCATTGTTCTTTTAATTGCATTATGGTAGGTAGGATTTTGAATGCATTTACAAAAAAAAAAAAACGTATTTCTACAAACATACATATGTATTTATATGCTTTTAATAACCTATCACATTAACTTGTATTTTTCAGAGGACGATTACTGTTGTCGTGGTTACTGCATAGACCTTCTTATTGAACTGTCGCATCGTATAAATTTTACCTACGACCTTGCACTATCCCCGGACGGTCAATTTGGACATTATATTCTAAAAAATCAAACCACCGGCAACATGGCTGTAAAAAAAGAATGGACAGGACTTATAGGTGAAGTAGTGAATGAACGTGCCGACATGATTGTAGCTCCTTTAACCATTAACCCGGAACGAGCTGAATTCATTGAATTCTCAAAACCATTCAAATACCAGGGCATCACTATTTTGGAGAAGAAACCATCCCGGTCCAGTACGTTGGTGTCTTTCTTGCAGCCTTTCAGCAATACCCTGTGGATTTTGGTCATGGTTTCTGTGCATGTTGTCGCTTTGGTTCTATATCTACTTGATAGGTTCTCCCCATTTGGACGTTTCAAGCTCACTAGCAATGACAACACTGAAGAAGATGCACTCAACTTGAGTTCAGCAATTTGGTTTGCTTGGGGAGTTCTACTGAACAGTGGAATTGGAGAGGGTACACCTAGAAGTTTCTCAGCTCGAGTACTGGGCATGGTTTGGGCTGGTTTTGCAATGATAATTGTCGCATCTTATACTGCCAACTTGGCTGCTTTCCTCGTGTTGGAGCGACCAAAGACTAAGCTTAGTGGTATAAATGATGCTCGATTGAGGAACACAATGGAGAATCTTACATGTGCGACTGTAAAGGGTTCTGCTGTTGATATGTATTTTCGACGTCAGGTGGAGCTATCGAATATGTATCGCACAATGGAGGCGAACAATTATGGAACTGCAGAGCAGGCTATTCAGGATGTTAAGAAGGGGTAAAGCCTTAATTGATATTATTCTTATTTATTTGGAAATCGTTTTCAACATTTTTCTTTGCCTAGAAAATTGATGGCTTTCATATGGGATTCATCACGTTTGGAATATGAAGCGGCTAAGGACTGTGAATTGGTCACTGCTGGAGAGTTGTTTGGTAGGAGTGGTTATGGAATAGGACTACAAAAGGGATCACCTTGGACAGATGCTGTTACGTTGGCAATTTTGGAGTTTCATGAAAGTAAGTCAGATTCGCAGTTGTTTCGCTCGAAAGTGCCTAATATTTGTCCAGCTTTCATACTTATCGTCCAGCACTCGGCAAGACTTGTAAGATGAGTGTTATATAGAGCATTAATTTGGTCCTTCGAGTTCGGAGCTTTGATCCCAGTTATTTTTCCTAACGGAAGTAGCAATGGTTTACTAGCGTTATTCTGCTCTGGATCTCTACAAAGGTGTCTTTTGTAAGATTTGTAGGTGAACTCTTTAACCTCAAAATTATGGTTATCAACAGTGTCGTTAGATAGTTGGAGAGAGAGAGTTTGTTGATAAGATATACTTGTCACATCTCCTGAATGTAAACTAGTTGCTCCCAAACGTTAGTGAGAAATTCGCGGCAATCTTGCTGTCTCTCAGCAGAAAAGACTGTTTATTGGCGTTCTTATGGGACACTTTGCTTTTGCTAAGCGTCTTAATATGATTGGCTTAAGCGAAACATCTGTCTGCGACATTTGTAGAGAGGGTGATGACACTGCAGAACATTTCCTATGTAATTGTCCTGCCTTTGCTCATATTAGGCTCCAGGGGATGTGAAGAATGCTGTTAATGTAAGCTCCTCGTCATTAAGAAGACGAAAAAATTCATACAGTAAAAGGTGTCGTAACAGGGTGGTTTCTGGTAGTACAATGGACAAGATGATGTCTGAGTCCAGTGAAACTTTTCTTATCCCAAGAAGGTTCCGAACGATTTGTATTAGCTAAAGTATAGGCTAGTCGTAAATGTTATTTGGTGCTCTTAAGTTTGAACATTTTTTTTAATATTTCCAATTTCTCAGGTGGCTTAATGGAATCCCTCGACAAGGATTGGATCTTCCACGGTAATGTTCAGCAATGTGAACAATTTGAGAAAACTCCAAACACTTTAGGCTTAAAGAATATGGCTGGCGTGTTCATATTGGTAGCAGCTGGTATTGTGGGCGGTATAGGTCTCATAATAATCGAAGTAGTCTACAAGAAACATCAGATAAAGAAGCAAAAACGAATGGAAATAGCACGTCATGCTGCGGATAAATGGAGAGGAACAATAGAGGTAAGTTCATCTCTAATCGTCTCTTAAGTTCTTCCTTACCCTTTTAATTTTTTAATATTTCCAGAAACGTAAAACACTTCGAGCATCGTTGGCCATGCAGCGCCAGTATAACGTTGGACTTAATGCAAATCCTGGTACAATTAGTTTAGCTGTAGATAAAAATCGTTATCCGCGACTTGGCCTGGCTTGGCCAGGTGAATCAGATCTTGTTCGTAATCGAAGATTATATGAAGATTCAAGTAAAACCGCGTTTGGGAAGAAACAATCGATATCGAATCTTCTTCCACCACCTAGATATTCGCCGGCGTACACAACAAATGTATCACATTTAGTTGTTTAACTTAATATTTTACAGGTTCATAGTTTACGTATGGAAATTGTAAAACTAAAAATGCCTTTACGATGTTTTTATTTTATTTTTCTTTGAATTTGTTTATAAAATATTGTCTTTTTTTAAATCTGCAAACAAGTACATAAAGTGAAAATATAATTAATCTCCCTTAATTATTACACAGCGAATCCGAATGGGACCACAGCTTGGTAGAGTTTTTCTCTTGAATTCATACTGTGCTGAAGAAGCGAGAGCGATATAGTTTTCTTGAATAGCTTAAATTTTTTTTATTTTACAATAAATCAATTCATAAAGCCCTCATATTCGGCAATACGAGTTATCATCTAAAGGTGGGTGAAACTGGGCGAAACATTGTCTCAAAAACGTCCACACTTAGGAAAACATTTTAGAAACATTGTTTTAAAAACGTTTCTTAAATATTTCGCTTGTTGTGGACGCTTTGTGAAACATTTTGAAGCGTCTCTGAAATGTTTCTCGTTTTCAATTTGAAATGGGAAAATATTTTTGTTTTTCAAGTTTTACGTGCAGAAAAATAGTGTTTAATTTAAAATGTTTCCATTTCTGTGCTCAGGACAACAAGAGAAATCGAATTATTCTGTATCTAAGTCATCTTTATGATCACACATACATATGTATAATATTAATTTTGTACACGTTAGACTCGAGAAAGAAAATGATTATCCAACTCCAAATAGAACGAGAAACATTTCTAAAACTTTTCGCAAAACGTCCAGACTGAAGAAACAGCATTGACTCGATTCGATCATAAGATTTTCAGCGACCGGATTGAAATTTTCCATGTAAACTTGAGTTGAAAAACTGAAAGGTCGAGTTTGACAAACAATAACTCGATCCCTACGTTCAACAGCAATTACTCATATTGAAACCCAATTCATTTCCAAGCCAATCTCTCAATCTTGTCGTATAAATGGGGTATGTGTTAACCCGCCTTTGGACTAGATCTGCGTTTATATGAATTTATAAGCAATTAAATGAGCTCATAAACAAGTAGGTACATATATTAGGTCCGTTCGCGTACTTTCTGCACTAAAAATCAAAGAGTGGGGGTAAAATTTTCTCAGAGAGAACTAAAATTACGAAAAAGTAAACGAACGGGTTGAACAAGAAAATGCTGAAAATACACTGATTTGACAGAATTGACAATTTTCACAAACCAGCCCAAAGAAATTTCTTGCACTAAAATTTGTAGCATGGGGAAATTTGTTAATTTCTTGTGAGCGCTCACTTCTGTGGAAATTACGAAAATTCTCCGTACGCGAACAGCTTTTAGTAAAAAATCGCTTTTTTAAGAGTGTACGCGAACGCGAATTGTTAAGGTCATTTCGCAAATTCACTCGAATTCACTTGGTAGAAAAACAACTTCTTTGTGCTAATGTATGACTCACAAGGTCACTGACGTTGATGAAAACCATATAATGCACAAATTTTACTCAGAAATAGAATATAGCTCCTGTCTTCACTAATTGGTACTGGCCATAATGCTTCTCTTCAGATTCGGCAAGTGACAATTTGCCATTTCCTTATTGTTTATTAAAATTGTTTAAGATTTGAATTTAGTGAATAAGGGTCCAGTTATAGCTATCATATACAAATGGATCATGAAAAATGTTGATTTCCAATTTTAGGACGATTGAGCAAACAATATTGGCTTTAATTATCAAAACGAAGTTAATTACTTCTAGAATTTTTTTGCTATTAAAACTTTTCTGTAAATCCAATTTTATCATTTTACTTATCCAAATCGATTTCAATGAACAGCTGATGTTCGTTTCTATAATTTGGAACACAATCGTTTATTGATGTGTTCTATTCTCTTTCTGTTCTTATCTGTCAGATTTGCTTTCAATGATCAACTCTAACCTCAAAACCTATGCTTTGTAGTTGCCATTTCACTGACATAGCCTTCCATAGCAATTTTTCAGTGATTGTTATAACAGGCTTGTCAAAAAAAATGAAACCAATGATCGTCTGATTTGTTCCAATGATGCATTCGAATGATAGCTATAACTAAAATTGAATAAATAATTGAATTTAAGAAACGCTTACTGATAGCTAATCTATATGTTAAGATTTCCTTATAAAAGAAAGGAACTTGAATCAAATCTACTGCTTTCGGAAACTTTATCGTATAGCACATGGGTTTTCATCACCAGTGATAGAACTTTCAACAAATTTGAAACTGGAAGACATCTTAGATAGGTGCTTCTTAGTTTCCTGGAAGACGTTAAACTTTTATTTCATTTATTGGAGCTTGCCTAAAAACTTTTGATTTGTTGAACATTTTAAAGCCCTAGAAACCTTGATAAATTTAAGCCTAACAGAGAATGCATTTTGCAAATGCTTAAGAAGTAAAAATGCAATTAAAGTCCTTAACAATGTTCAATAAATCAAAATGCACGTATTTGGCTCTTAGTTTCTTAAATATGTTTATTTATATTTATTACTATTATTTATGCTGTTATCATGTTTATGTAAATTATTTTTATTTTTTTAAAAACAAAAACAACTAAAAAAGGTGACTCAAAGTCACAGAAATGATATGAACGAATGTTAACATTGTAAGATACATACAAAATATTTATATATACTTAGAAACTAATTGAATATATCGTAAATAAATGTTAAAATTTAAAAATTAAAATTTAAACAACAATAAAAATAAAAGATGTAACAATTCCAACACCAAAAACAAAACAAATGCGAAAAAGTCCGATCAACGAAAAAGAAACGTAGATTAGTAAATTTCTTATATCTTCCTGTAGCATAATAAATAAGTGTTCCATCCTTAAAACAAAATACATAATGAATTTTGAGTCTCGGTAAGAACTTACAAAATCTAATTAGAGCATATGATGGCTTCAAAAATGTCATAAAACACATAAACATATAATTGTGCTAAATCCTTTTTTCTTTTCCTACTTAAATTTATGTTTCGATAATTTTTTGTCTTAAAGCAACAATTTAACATAAATCAAAAATGAAAACTCCAAGAAAAAAGGCCAAATGTAATGTTAAAACCATACTGTTGTTATTTGTTACTAAAGTAATGTCTTATTAATAAAAAAAATAAATTTTAAACAAAAAAAATAAAATATTAAACACAACCAGATAAATGTACCGTAAAAAAAAATTAAACAATTATACTCATTTGATAGTTGTAACGTTATTTAAAAGTATATATTCCCATTGCCTGTTGTTCAGTCAAATTGGGTGTGTAAATGTAATTGAAGTAAATAAAAAAAAAAAAGTTGTACAAAATTAAAAAAAAAAGGCTTTTATTAATTTTAATTTAATGTGCTCATATGCATGAGCGGGCGTTGACCACTATAATATAAGAAAATATTCAAAAACTCGGCCCGAAATTTCTCACTTAACTAAAAAAGTGAGCTGTAAGCAGCCCATAGGGGTCCAAGGCCTAGATTCTCACAACTGTACGTATTGTGCGTGGTATACATTTCTATACGTACCGGGGGGACCTACAGTTTTATACCGTATCCGGAGGCCAGAGGGGTTTTGAGAAGCTTTTTCATGACAGTAATACTCTTGAATGTTTGTCAGACACTTGGAAAAGGTGGGGCCGTGAAAAAACTTTTGATGGCATTTTTCTGGATTCGAATTTGGAACCCCTTGCGCAGTAGTCCAACGCACTAACCACTGCGCCACGCTCACTTAACTAGCACTCTTAAAAGGCAATGCAAGTGAGGAACGCTACGTCATAGCAAACCTCTAGTATGCATAAGTACTTATATTAAGAAAGTATCACTTTTTAAACTTTGCCTAACTACACGAAAAGAATGGGCAAGCTGTATCTGGGCTGTGCGCACACTTGATCTGTTACTGCACTGATGAAAAGCTACGAAAATGGGTCTGTCCCCTTACTGACTAAAACTAAAAATCTACGAAATTTTAAGAGAAATATTATTAGTAGATTGTTAAATTTCGAAAGGCCGGGGTATTGCGAAATAGTAATCGAACGGATTGAACAAGAAAAATTGTAAAATTTATAGTTCGCATCAGCGTTACTTTTCGGACCCTTTAGGGTGATGCCGCATACCATTGGACATTTTGAAAATGATCGAAATTTAACCCTTTTAGATATATACGACCCTTTTTGCGAATTGGTATATAATTGACACATTAATTTCTCATTTATACGCTTTGTGTTGATGAATTTTTTCCAACTCCAAATAATGTATATTTACTCGTCCTTTGAACAGATGCCTGCATTCACGTACAGTGCTGTGAAAATTAATTGGGACAAACACTTTTTTAAACTTAATTTTAAGTAGGCTATAATTTTTACGTTATTTTTTGAAAATTTTGGTAAGTGCTTCATAAATTAATTGTAACTAATAATTCTTTTGGCTTTTCTAAAGGTAGGTCGCATTTTTTGTAGGTTTTAAAAAGGTTTGGTGTTATTAAGGAAAATGATTTATTAAGGAATGCGAGATTTGTCAAAATCGCGTCATAGGAACCTGGACATGGATATCGTGGAGAAGAGGGCAAAAATAATTGCTTTACATGAGCACACTGGAAAAACCATAAGGCAGATTTCGGATGATGTCGGAGTTGGAAGTTCAAGTGTTTCCAGGATTATTGCATTGTGCAAGTCCACAGGTTCGATTGCAACAAGTCGTTAGGGCCATTGCGGCCGAAAACGCAAAACCACGGCTCGTGATGACAAAGTATTGATCCGAAACAGCGTGATAAATCCTGGAAAGACAAGTGGTATACAGGTGGATTCGTCTACTGTTCGACGACGTCTGCTTGATATTCATATTTCTAATATTTGGGTTAAAGATATCCCGTTGTTCCTATTCTTTGTGATTCTGTGCAGTAGTGGATGTGATTTCTGATCCATGTTATCCGCATCACGGATCAGAAGATTTGCTTCCTATCCTAAATTTAATAATGAATTTTGGGGACTATATTGCAAGGAATTGAATGTAAATATGTACAGTCAAGATCGCTTATAATGGCCAAATTCTTCGGTCTCTTGAAGGTAGTTATAACCGATTTTGACTGAATCACAACTTTATATTTTTCGTCCTTTTTTTATTTTGAAAATTAATTTTTTAACAAACGGAACTGATTTAGTACCTTTCCAATAGAGCGAGTTCTTACAAAATTTTAATACCTTTTACCAAAAGTTGTTCTAAAATTTTCGTAGTTTTTCTCAGTAGAGAGTGCTCAAGAGAGAGTAAGAAATTTTCACATACTGCATGAAATTTCTTTGCTCTAGTGTGTAAAAACTGTCAAATCGTTATATTTTCACATTATAACTCCAATAGTTATAGTTCCACCTTTCTGAAAGAATTTTTACCCCACCATTTTAAATTTGAAAATATATAAATTTTAAATTTATCAAAAAGTACACGACCTAAAGTACGAAACTTAAAGTTTCGAAGTTTTTTTTACAGAAGAGAGGGCACACCAACTGCGGATTTCAGTCAAAGTAATTGCGTTGAGCAAATTCATGAGTTCTATTAAAAAGTTGTGCTGTCATAGGTTGGTAAAATAATTTAAAGCAAAACAATACAAAAAAGGAGTGGCGTCTAATAAGTGTGCAGTTTTTTCATTCAACATGTTCCCGCACGTGCTAGAAACTCTGATTGATTTATTGTAAGGCATTGGTGAATACAAACTTTCGCCAGAAGTTTTCAGATTTGTTGATGTGCTTCTTTTAAAGCGTGGGGCTTATGAGACCTAAATATTTTTAAGACAATCGGCTCCTTCTGAAAGTCTACGACTCAAATTGCGTGTCATCGATGACTTTTTTTTTACTATTTCTGGAAGCACTGTGTTGTGTTGAGCACTCTGAGATGCGAACTTATCTTTTTAGTACTAGTGGTCAAAAATTCATTTGATATTTCGGTTATGCCTAAGAGTTAAATTCGACAGTCAGCTCAGCTACCTGCGAATACGAACAAGCGCATATCCGCTAGTTTTGATATTTCATTCACATTCACTTTTTTGTCTGTCGTTGTCAATTTGACAGTTCGCAGAAAAATCAGCGAATTCTTGATTTCTTCACACAAAATAATTCCTTTTTTTAAATCGATACATATATTTAAGCTTTCTTCTTTGAGAATAGTAAAATTGTTTGGTAAAAATGGAATTACGTTGATCATGTCATTCAAGTTATACCGCCTTCTCACCGGACGAAATCTCGAGATTTCGCCAAATCTCTCTAAATCTCCAATCGTCAAAATCTCGTTGAGTTTATCTATCTATGAGAGGTTGTCAAACTAAACTTCAGTTTATTTTGGTGTCAAAATATTATATGGGAACAGCTGTAGCTAGTGTTGGGACTTCTACCAATTATATTTTATATTTTTCATATTTTTTATTTAGCTTATGGATTATGCATTACTTACATACATATAAATTGTATGCATTGTTTAATTTGTATGTTGCACTTATGGTATGTTTCAAAAATCGATCACTTTTTGGTTTCCCAACTCGCTCACTCTTAAGTCCCAACACTGATAGCATCAGTATACAAAAAACTGTTGGTTTGTGTGTTTTCCGCCACTTAAAATGGACAGACAATGACATTCGAAATTATCTCAACTTGGTGCGAACGGTTTACGGCAAAAGTTCATCAAAATCTCCAGATTTCGCTTCGGTGAGAACGCAGTATAAAAATGGATTTACGTTTATCATGTCTTTCAAGTTAAAACAACATCCCAATGTGCATATACCCAAATTATCTTTGGCTATAACTTCTATTCATTTCTTTTTCTCCGTTCACCTGACAGTCCATTGTTTTGACATTTCACACGCTCTCTTTCGCATTCTTCTCATAAGAAACTCTCTTTAACAATCCGCTCTCTTAAATAACATAAAACTGTCAAAACTCGTAGTTACGAAATCGTGTGCAGAAAAATCCCAAAAATTGAACCCAAGATTGCATCGCACCAACGACGACACACAAGTGTGTTCTTAGCTCTCATTTAGCTTCGCAGCTTAAAGTTAGTAAATAAAAAGCAGTATATTGAGTGAAACACTCTATCAGTGGTTGTGGAGACACGCTTCCGCACATTTAATCATCAATCCTTGCCCTCTGCCATCGATTCCAATCAATAACATGACATCATAAGGAGTGCTTAAAAGATTCAGCTTCAGGAATAGTCCAACGTCTCCCCCACATCAAACCAATTTAAGTATTGTTACTCTATAGCAAGCGGTAATTCCCATTAAATCTGAGAGAAAAAAAAAATGCTGTCCCTCTACTATGTAACCGCAACGTTCCTCCAGTCGTGGCGCATTAAGAAAGCCTGCACAAAAATTGCGGAAAAATTTAACGAAAAGTCAAGCGTTGTCTTCTATGTCCTGCCTAAGGAGGGTGGCTATGGTAAGCTACACTCTATTACAGTTGTCACTTATTTTATGTAATCGCTTTTCATCCGGTTTTCAGAAGCGAATCTGGTCACCTCAGAGTTATGCACTAATCGCTCAGAGGCTAAGGTGTCTGACCTTCTTTGGCTATTTGCCGATCAGCGAGGATGCTGCCTGATGCCATCACAAAGTGTTCACATCGCTCCTTGGGTGACATTCCCCGAAGCACCAACCCTAATACCATTCGAATGTAGCTTGATTCCTGTAGAAGAACTTACCCTAGATACAAGCAAAACAGTGCATTTACTTTTGGAGACTGATATTCTCCCTAGTTCCGGCGAATTGAGTGCGGAAACAGTTGTGGTAAGAGTGGTGGCAGTAGTACCTACTTGATATAAATCGATTTTGTGTATTTATATCTTCATTAATAAGGTCATTTATGTTCTTTGAGGGCTTAAATTTGCGGATAAATGTAAGCAGAGACTATATAACAACCTATTATATAGAGTTTGTAAGGCAGGGACGTTTTTTTCTTTCCTTTTTATTGTTTTGACAACGAATATGTTTGAATTTTTTCACTAAATCCATTCGATTGATGGGTACACACACATTCAGTGCAATGCTCTATGACCTAGTTAAAACTAAAATGCAGCGCAAAAACGTTTTTTTTTTTTTCAAGAAAGAAAATTAAGGTCAAATCAAAACACACGACAGTAAGTTGTCTTTTCATGAGTGTCCATATTTAGTTAACACTTGAAACGATAGATATTTTGCAATACAATCTGTTGGTATACATTCAATCACATTGAGTATCAATAAGATTTGATGATGAGCTTATGTATAATATAATTTTGTTCTAGTTCTAGATCCTTTATTTCTGTTAATAGTTTTAGGAAAGATTAAATGAAATAGAAAAAACTTAGTATACAAAGTGAACACAGTCGCACACACACAGGATTAAGATCTAATCCCTATTTACGTATAGAAAAGACATTCTGCGATGCCGTAGTATTGTACATTTTTCATAAACTTCTATCAATACTGGGGTTCCATTAGACTACGCTTATGGTAAAGCGTTTTCCTGTTGCGTAAATTTAATAAGACAACGAGAAACCCAATGTTTTGTCATTCTGAATGCCAGGGATTATTAATTAGAAAATCTTTGGAGAAAGTAGAAAAAATTGTTTTGGAAGTTTGAGTTAATTCTCTGGGTTCTTTATTGATAGAATGTACTTAAAATCTCTTCTTCAAATATTTCTTAATAAGGATAAGGAATAAAACTAGGCGGCATCATTTTGCCATAAAGAATCAATTCGTTAGTAGCGATGTCGCTTCGAGAAAACGCTTAAGTCATCTATTTCAATCCAGCGTCCATAGAGGCATTTCTATGAAAAGTTGATTCTCCTCTAGATGAGTGTTACTGTATTGTCGTTATTGTGTTCAATATTTTACAGCAACTATGTAGTAGATCTTCGAAGTTCAGGCTACATTTGTGCTGGTTAAGCTGTTGAACTGGCGATTTTGATAAGTGGTAAGCACAGCGCGATGATTTTTAAGGTTAGCCTTCAAGTTTTAGAATGGAATAATGGACGGACTTTATATCGATCCTAGCAAAACTGTACTAGTGCCCTTAACAAATAAAAAATGGAGGTCAATCTAACGGGTTAGATTAGTCTATCCGATGTACATTAAAAAGCTTGGCATTATGTTGACAAACGACTTAACTAGAATTCACTTATCAACTTTCCTAAAAGGAAATCTTGAGGTTTTCTTCCAAAATGATACATTGGTCAAACATAATGATAAGCAGATTCTTTATCACATACGCAGCTGTCGTTTGTGGCCAAAAGTTATTGAACTAAAACACGGGTAGTACCTTACTACATGTTAGATGACGAGTAAACATACGTCGTCAGAGTAGTCGACATGTTTTAGACTTGTTGTTAGACTCCTTCCAATGCCTGTTGACCTATTGAACGGATCTGGGACCCAGTTTAAACTCCTCAAACAATCATCGCCTGTGCAAAACGTTACATGTGAAGCTATCATGAGGTTAGAGTTATTTATCTATTAATTGAAATACCTGTCCAGATTCGGATGATCAGATGCCTTTTACTCGAATAGTACTTATCCGCAGTGTGTGGATGTGGATCCTGAACGGACACCTGCATCTCCGACATCGAATATGTCTTGGTCTTGGAGCTAAAGGGTGGTTAAGTTTTAAGGGCCGATGTTGATTTTGAATAAAACACAAATTATTTAGGAAATTATTGTCATTTCTTTTTATTATGATAATATTGGTATGGTTCAAGTATGTATGGAACAAAATATCGGCCACCTACATCCGATGGTACAAATTTTCGATGACGCTGAGGCATAATTGAGGTTCTATGCCGTTAATAACCCAAAAGAAAGAAGTCCAACGGTGTCAAATCACATGATCTTGGCGGCCAATTGACATCGCCACCACGTGAGATAACACGTTGTGTGGCAAGTGGCACCGTCCTGTTGAAACCACATATTATCCACATCCATATCTTCCAATTCGGGCCATAAAAAGTTCGTTATCATCTCACGAAAGCGAACACCATTAACAGTAACTGGCTGACCGGCCTCATTTTGGAAAAAATACGGCCCGATGATGCCGCCAGCCCATAAACCGCACCAAACAGTCACTCTTTGTGGGTGCATTGGTTTTTCGACAATCACTCTGGGACTATTCTTCGCCCAAATGCGGTAATTCTGCTTATTGACGAATCCACTGTGGTGAAAATGTGCCTCATCACTGAAGATGATTTTCACGATATGCATTTTGATTTGAACGCTCATTTTCATAATAAGCCTGAATAACTTTAACGCCTTGCTCGATTGTGTATCTTTCCATGGTTCAAATTGAGTTAGTCTGAAATTGACGTTTTAGTGTGGTTCACATTCAACATCGGCCCTTAAAATTTAACCACCCTTTACATCAGATACCTCTCCAGTTTTTGTACGCACTAAATTATTTCTTTAGGAAATTTAATGTCATATTCTTCTTCCACTTATCCGGTTAGGTTTCGGTCTCCCGAACCACCTATAAGCGACAAACACAGCTTATTGTTTTCGACATAGTATATTAAATAAGCATGAAATGCTTCTTCGTACGATGTGCTATAACAGTAGACAAAACATAAATGACCTGCTCTAGGTGAGGAGAAAGAGGCTGTTTATACGATCATTCTTATGAATATGGAAAATAATATTTGTGAACATCAGAAACATCAGAACTCGTACAAATGAAAAGGTATATCGGAGTAAAACTAAGCATCAGATTTCTATGGCTGATCACAAAGTTGAATTAAAATGGGGCGGCGCAGCATATTTCATTATTTACTTTATTTTGCTTTTCATAATGCTTCGGCTTCTCAAATCACGTCGCTGTGCCACGTTACGAATAAAACTCATGATTCCCTCTTCTTGATAATGGAAACTGTATGAACTACATAATTAGTTGAGTGAAAAGTTAAGGTTAAGGGCTTGTTATTTCGTAGTAGTAAGGACTACTTAGACTTAGACCATCTGTACATTCGAGGCATAAATTGTCGTGAAAACATAAGCTTAGTTCAGTGACTGAAAAGGTAACACAGTACAGAACAGCACAAGTTTGTGAAAATTATCAAAACAGATTAGAACAGAAAAGTACAACCTTCTGTTTAATGGGTCAGAAAATGTCCTAAACTTACTTGAGTCATTTAACTTCTCGGGGGGCATAGGGCGTCAACAACGCCTGCGCGCCATCTTGTTCGTAGCTCTGCAACGCTCTCTCCAGCTCATCCCCAAAAGCTTGATTCCTCCTCGACTGTTCTGCGCCACGTTTGCCTAGGGCGTCCCGCTGTTCTGTCTGCTTGGGTGAGCGGATTCCACTGCATAGCGTATTTCGCAATGGAATTGTCTTCGCGCCGTAGGGTGTGTCCAATCAACTGCCAGTTTCTCCTTCGTATTGTAATGTTGATAGGTTCCTGACCCGTTCTAGTATAAAGCTGTTCATTGGAGATACGGTTCGGCCTAAAGATCCTCAGGATGACTCTTAAACATTTGTTTACAAAGACTTGCAGCCGGCGCGTGTTAATGGTGTCCACTTTCCAAGTACTGCACCCATAAAGCAGTACCGATTCTACGTTGGAGCGAAACAGTCGTAGCTTGGTTCTTAAGCTGATAACATTGCTTTTCCAGATGGTGGACAGCATGCCGAACGCAGCTTTGGCCTTCCTGATTCTGCTGCACACATCCAGTTCGGTGCAACCACGGTTTGCCGAGACCACACTTCCTAGGTATAGAAAATTGTTAACTTTTGTTAAGTTGGGCGCTGGTGTTAGAAGTGCTCAGGGCTTTTGTTTTGGCTGTGTTAATTTTGAGCCCCACTTTGTTTGCCTCAGCTTCTAGATTTTGGACCATAAGATGGAGGTCCATTATCCGATATGAAAGTAGACAAACATCGTCAGCGTAGTCTAGGTGTTTAAGGTAAGATGTTATAGTCCAGTGAATTCTATGATTTCTTTCCGTCAATGCTGCACGGAGAACATCACTGATAACCACTTAAAATAATAGCGGCGACAGTATGCATCCTTGACGTACTCCGCTTTGGACTTCAAATTCTTCTGACACCTTGCCATTGTGCAAGACGTGACACTTACTGCTCTCATACGTAGCCTTGATATTAGCTATGAGTTTTTCGGGGATACCTCTCCTGCGCAAGGGCAACCAGATAGTATCTCTATTCAAACTGTCAAAGGCCTTCTCGAAGTCGATAAATAGCAGATTCAGCGGAGACCTGTACTTTACGCATTGCTCGATTATGATCCTTAAGGTGTTAATATGGTCGATGCAGGAGGATCCAGCACGAAAGCCTGCCTGTTCGACGTCGAGAGTAGGATCTAAATGCTCCCTGATCCTTTCCAGAATTATTCTTGCAGTTATTATGGCTACGGCTGGCAGAACACAAATACCTCTCCAGTTTCCACAATCCATCAGGTTTCCCACTTTCGGAAGTTTGATTATCCTCTTTTCCACTCCTGCGGAAACTCTTCGCTATCCCAAGCTTTCGTATTAGCGGATACAGCAAATCTGCCGATATATTTGGCACCGCTTGAAATAGTTCAGCAGGCATGCCATCAATAGCTACCGCTTTGTTTTTCTTGAGGGACCTGATCGCTGTTATGATTTCGTTCTTGCTGGGAGGTGCGGTGCGGATTCGGGAATTTGTTGCTTCGGAATGCTCGTTCAAATTTGACATCGCCTAAGTGGGTCCCAAAGCATTCTTCTTATTAACAGTCAAAAGTATTAAGTTGTCAAACAATTTTCATTTAAAACACTTCTCACGAATATGTTCTATCCTAAGAGTTAGTACAGAAAATCATGTGCAGTACAGACTCATTGAACAAAGCTCTAAAAATAAATTAGCCATAAAAAAAGAGAGCCAATAATAAAATCTTCTTTAATTCATTAAGAAAGGTCATAAAAGGTATTTAAACTTTTTTATCCCTTTTTTTAAATACATACATACATATGTATGTGTTGAAATAAATATTTTTTAACTCAAAAAGTATGTCGTTCAAATATTTTTATTTACTTTTTCTCTTTTGCAAAATTAAATACGAATTAAATAAAAAAGAAGAAATTAATTTTATTGAACAGCTTCTTAACTATGTAGTATTTTATTTTCCATCTAAATATAGTTCTTTTCGATTTATTTTCTGTTGACTAACATATTTAATATTTTTATTCAAAAGCATGCATTCCATCAACATTCAACAAGCCAACTATCTACATAAATTCTAGTTTATCTCACGTTCACTATTAATGATACTATTTTGTACGTATTCTTATGTGACTAAGTCTTCTAAATTTTCTTACTTACAGATTGAAAAATATGGTAAGCCCATTGCATGGAAAGTCGATTCACATTTTGCGGTACTACTCGAAACCGACATAGATCACTTTACGAATCTACTCATAGCAACATTTCTGCAAAATAATTTATACATAAACGATTCGTTGCCTTTAATTCGTATTGAATGTAAGGCACAATCAAATATACATATATTCCCTTCATTTTAATTGTAAAATAATAATATATTTCCTATTTATAATCCGCTTTTAGCTGTATCCTATGAAGGTCAAGCGCAACCCTATCAACTGATGAAGAAGCACCTTCGTAAACAGCTTACCTCACGATCTGCAACTCAACTCTCCGAGGAAGAATGGAAGAAGCATTTAGATGGTTTGCGTAGCCTGAGTGTCCTTGCAAATCAGGCTACAGAATTTGAGTACAATAAAAATCGCACAGAGGGTAAAACCGGTATAGTTAAGCCAGATTTAATACCGTCGGGAAAAATTCCATCTGATTCGGCAATCGACGATTTGGTCGAATCCAGAAAGTCTTCCCCCATTAAGGTGGTTAGTGAGAAACCAAAAATCGAAGCTAAAGTTAGCCCAATGAAACGTGCTCCAGAAGATGTGATCATTAAAGCAGATAGTTCACCTTTAAAGTCAGCCAAATCATCGCCTGCAAAACTAGTCGATAGTAGGAAAGAAGAGATTAAGTCTAAACCCACCGAAGTAGTAGTCGAACCGAAATCATCCCATTGTGTAGAGTCAGTAGTAACTGCTAAAATCGAGCCAACTCCAAGATTGATTCCAGAACTCATTAGTGTAGCTCCCACCCCAAATGTGACTGTTAAGAAGGAAGAGAAGAAGGCCACCACGGTGCCAGAGAGAGCTGCAGAGTCCATCTCAGCTGTAAAAAACAATACCAAACGACCAAGTTTGAGAAGAAGTAAGGACGGTGTAAAAGAGTGCAAGCCACCAAATATCCTTGTATACTCTGATGTTGCCACTGCAAGGGACAATGTGGTCTCAACACTTAAGAACATCTTGGAGAGGGACATGTATGTTTTGATTGGGTAATTTCTTTTATTTCTTATTTAATTTGTTTACTCAATCTTTCAGGTACACTGTCTATCCACTAACATCGCAGCAGGTGCAGGAAAAGTCATGGATTGACAATACGAGCCTGCTGGTGATATGTGGATCTGTTTCATCAGATCTAGGTGAGATTTTGGTCGATTACTTTTTACGTGGTGGAAAACTTTTATCGCTGTGCTCCGATGTACTTCATATTGTGCTTCCAACTTATCGTACTGCAGAGGTATATATTCGGCTTATTCTATAACAACTCATCTCACTTGTATCCTGTAGGTGCGTGAACATGAACTAGTACAATTCTCCTACGATAAATGGCAAAAGGTCAAAATGATGCACTATATTTTTTGCTACCATCCATCGCCGGTCAAGAAGAATTTCTCAACCGATAGCGATGAATCCAATTCAACACTTTCAAAGAAACCGTAAGTTTTGCATGCTTTTGTGTCAGTGTTCTCCATTTCCTATTCGATATCCTTTTCTGTGTGTGTTTGTATATATAAATGTGTGTGTTTTATCTTTTAACAAAATGTAAATTTATTCTTTATTCTAACATTTAAACGATTTATGAATTTTTCACAACGAGAATGAGACTATCGGCTTTTAAAAAAGAGACACTATAGCAGCTATGTATCTAAATTGTATGTCAATTCACATTTCATTCCTTCTTTGTACTATATTTGCTTATATTCATCTAAAACAATCGTATACTCAGACTCTTATGAATATACGCAAAAACAAATTTACAAAACGTATACTGGCTACAAAATTAAGTTGACGTATTAACATAATCCTTTGGTTTAGAACGGAGCAATCGTTTTTGTGTCTTATAGTCCAAAATATCTTTTTCTAAATACTGACCTAGTCGTACAGAATAATAATTTGGCTTTCTCTTAGGACTGCATTTCGAATTATCAATCATTGTTAATTCATTATGAACTGACCACGGAAATCTCTTTTCTTAAAATTCACAATTATGTACTTACATTGTGTATCCTCTTATGGAACGTGAAGCCTCTACAACGTCTACGCGTTATCTCATCTCTTGTTCACCTGCGCACCTGGGTGAACGCGCACCCCTTGGACCGTGGCGTATTCTGTCATTCTGAGTTAGCAAATTCAATGACATCACGTAGGTAGTTATAAGGGCCCACAATAATTAAATTAAGGATCTGGGCGCTACCGTAGGCAGTCATGCAAATAGACATAATTTGCATACTGCACCCATAAAGCCTTTTCGCTCAGTTTCTTTTAATTTTGCTTCCATACGCAGAGAGCGGTTTCTTTCGCACATTCCGGCCACATCGTGTGAAAAAAATATAACATACGATCACGCTACCTTAATGCAATTATGGGTGCACTCGGATTTTGACAGCGCGCGAGCAGAATTTTTGTTCAATTGTGACATTAGATATCGCACTCTTACCGCAATTATGTTGAGGGCTATAGACTTTTGACCTTTTCGGCAAATTTGACCACTTCATTGAAAGATCTTTCATCATTAAATACAAGTTTCGATGGTTCCTTCTCTGATAAAGACGTTCGTTTGAGCTACGGTGTGAAAGTCTACATAGGTAGAAGCACGGATTCCGCTTTGAAACGGTACAATCCTAGCTAAGAGTTCAAGGTTATTGAATCAATAGTCTTATACTAATGCAGTATTCTAAACCATACATCTATTGATGTGAGAATCTATCGAATGCCTCCTTTTCCTTTCGACAACGCAGTACATTGCTAATCGTCTATGAAAACAATGCAAATGAACTTGTAAAGAAGCCTATAAAGTTAATATCCTTATATAAAAAAAAAAACATTGAGCTGTAAAGGTGCATTCACAGCACAGCGACTAGCGAATGGGAGAACTGCGAACAAACCAATTTTAGCACATTAAAAGGCAAACTATTAACCATTTTACTAGATCCAATGAGAAGAGCTTAATTTATCTGTTGATTAATGCAAAAGACGTTATATTTTTCCGCGAATAATCATATGCCTCTTTGCGAACTGTCAAATTTTATTCACATTCCACAGAAGTGGAACGCAAGCCACATTCGCACGACCAATGAATTCGCGTGTGTTTAACCTCACAATTGTCTTTTTCTTTGGGAAATGGCAAATGACAAATGAATTCATTACTGTGAATGAAACGTCAAAATTTGTGAATATTCGCTCATTCGAACGCTGTAATGCACTACAACGTACATATGTGCCGAGTTATGGATAAGCTGGCAGCCATGAATTGAAACAGATTATCTTCGATTACTTTGACGATCTATTGATTGCTGCTCAAGCTTTCAAGGAGTATTTGTGGATGCTTAAGATCGTGGCTACAAGTCGAACCGGCTTTCTGTTAACGTAGAGAGCATATTGGACATATTGGAAGCAGGACCTTCTTGATATTATTTTTTATATTTTCTATTCAGATGTAGTTAAGGCATTTGATGAGTTTAAGGAAGCACTTACCACGGCTTTCATTCTTGTAGACCTTGATTGCGTTTTCGCTTGTTTCCTTTCGTAGCTGATCCAAGCACACAACCATGCAGGAGTTGTCATTCAATCTAAAGAGTCTTTGACACGCCGGCGCTTTTGGATATCGAAGTGTCAGAATGATATGAAGTTTTAATTGAGATTGTCCTCCTAGCTGACACACGTCTCGCAGATCGTGCTGTCAAAAGTGCCCAACCCAAAGAATCCGTCGATTCATTGTTCCGTTGTTTTTAACTGACGGATGGATGAACTTTGACGGATAAAGTAGGTTTATTTTCTTCTTTTCGCATCCGTCGATCCGTTGACAGTAAACACATTCGTATATTTAAGTTCATGCATAAACAAATTGAGAGTACGCATTTTTATAGATGGAAGCATAAAAAGAACGCAGAGTAACTGGGCCTACTTTTTGAGGTAAGGCCTAACGTGTGGAATGAGAAACGATGTTTGACGTTCCCAACCCTAGGCCTACCTAGTACCTAGTCGCTAGAATGCGGAACGCACCCACTGTCATCACCCTTGACAATCAGCTGATTGATGTGACGGATTCTATGGGGCTGTTCTATCCGAGAACACGTCAACTGAAATGTCAACGAAACGGCGGAACAACGGATCGACGGATTCTATGGGTTGGTTGTTTCTTTGAATGTGGTAACTATATACTACATCAGTATAATATCGGTGCGGATATGCTAAATGATGGCGAAGAAGTTAAATTTACTAAATGCTATTACAATTCTTCTTCCATTGTAAAGTTTGGGTTTTGCACTACCAGCATTTTAGCAGGTTATTGACTATTGATATCAATAGTGAACATAAATCGATTTTTACTTAGCAGGTTATTGACTATTGATATCAATAGTGAACATAAATCGATTTTTACTCGTCTTTGGGCACTTTGTTTTCACCCAATTCCTGCGCTTAGGCTTCAGAAAAATGAAGCTTGCTCAGTCTTTGTAAGTTGTATTAGCTATTTCATGAATATTGTTTATTTGCAACACTCACATAAATTCTTCTTAATCAAAATAAATAACAGCAACGAAAAATTTAATAAAAATATACTTTAATTATTCACGCTATTGATGATTTTCATTGAAACAAAAAAGGTATCTTAGAAAATAAACTCACATTCACCGGAACAGCCCACAAGATCACAAATTATTCTTGTACGTACGTATTCCTCATGTAAGCATATCATTTTTCACCTCACCTGCTCACAAAATAATAATGCTACAGCTGCAATTCATTCATCATCCAAACCAATTTACACAAAATTAAACTCATAAGATAAAAAGCTATTACCGAACCATGATACCCAATCAAAAACAAAACACAAAAAACAACTTCATTTGCCTGCTTGCTCGAAAAACTTTTTTTTTGTCTTTATCTCGTCGTTTTTTTGCTCGTGTGTGAAAACTTCTTCGTATTTGTGGTCACATTACATCCGGCTTAGAGCTCTAGTGTGTCCAAGGTCCATTGAACTGAAAGATCTGCAAGGCGATATGCACAATTTGGATGTAAAGGTGCTTGGAACTGAAGAAACATGGAATACTCCGAGCTTGCTGTTGGCCAATAATGTGAAGAGCGGTGGAAGAGCTGTATTCTCTCAGGTAGGTACTATAAAAATAAGGTTTTTAAAGAAAGTCTTTGAAAACAAGAACTTTGGACTAGCTTTTTTAAAAACCATAAAACATATTTCAATATCTTTTTCTTACACAAAACAGGTACACTTAGAAACAGATCCAAGTGAATATGAGTCGGATGACAGCAAATACAGAGTTCTTAAGGAGAATGAGAAAAATCGCTTAGAGATTTTTGGCGATCTTTTAGTAAAGCATTTGGGATTGACCATAAAAAAGGAACCTGTAATGCAAGCAGGACCAAAAATCATCTATCAGAATGCATACTTCTTAGGACGACACGAGGTAATTTTATATACATATGTAATATAAAGAAAACTAAGCCGAAGTGAA
The DNA here is from genome assembly GCA_949716465.1 of Chalcosyrphus nemorum. NCBI lineage: Eukaryota > Metazoa > Arthropoda > Insecta > Diptera > Syrphidae > Chalcosyrphus > Chalcosyrphus nemorum. Next base: position 70,825,179 of record OX454333.1, read on the forward strand.
GTGTTTTGAATGAAAAATAAATAATAAAAAACAATAGGTCTGTTCCTGTATTAATGAGAGCTCACGAAAGAGTAGTGTCGTTTTCCATTGGTTTAGCTCAAAATTCTCTTCTATATAGATTCCAATGGAACATGCAATTTGTCTTCTGCTCCCTAGAAAATGCCAATGGAAAATGATCGGCAGTGTTTCTTCTTTTCGAAAAAAAAAGGAAAAACTTCTTTTTAGCCAATGGAAAATGACTTAAGAAATTTTCCAATGCTGTTCAAGAAATTTCTTTGGGCAAAAATATGAGCTCTGTCAAATGGTTGGGTTGTTGTTGGCTGGTAAAATAATTTGAAGTAATACATAAAAAGTGACCTCGTTCCAGCAAATTTCTGAACATTTGTCTTTCTCTGAGAGAATTTTACCCTCGCTCTTATAAATTTGACAAGCTGCCAAGTTAGGGAACTTCTCACAACTGTACATTTTGTGCATGGTATACATTTCTGCACGTACAGAAGGGACCTACAGTTTTATGCCGTATCCCATTGGCAAAGGGATATTTTAAGAAGTTTTGTTATGACAGTTATGACCTAGTTTTTTGTCAGACACTCGCAAAAGATGGCCCGATCGGTGGATGCAGTAACCACTGAGACACAGCACCCACCTAGACTAACAAGACCTTATTATGCTTATAAGCTTAAATGGTACCAGTTTTGTATTTTCCGATAAAGCCAAATTTTTGGGTCTTGGGCAGTCAACTCTATACAGTGCGTCAAAAAGGCCAGTACTGGATTGTACTCCTCGAAAAGAGCGATTCTTCTACAAATCAAATACAAATAGAGCTTAGAGTCTCATGTCACTCTCTGACTGTATATGTCCGTGGTCGACATATACTTCTATATAGTGTGTCCTTATATTGGACAGCTCTATAAAAGACTGCCAACCTCACTCATTACTAAATGGATACCTGTCCAAGCATCGACAACGCTCTAGAACAGACCTATGTACAGCACTAGATAACATTTTCAACCTACTGATGATACTCGATATCGTCAGCAGACAAATAGCAGCTTCAACTGCGATCCGTCTGACTTTCTTTTCACAGTGGCTATGCCTCGGCTTTTGCCACTCCTCCATTCTAAATGAATTCAACATCATGAAGAAACTACTGATTGCACCCAAATAAGCTTAAATTTGAGCAAAAGCTTCGTACATCATCTACCTCGAGATATTTGGTCAAATCGAGCAAGTGGATGTCGGATCGATCCACCCGGTTTTACCAAAGAATTCTGATTGAGTGGGTGGTGGTGTTCTCTTCTCTGAACTAAACTTAAGCATCTGCATCCGGGATGGGATAATAACATCTTCGCAGAAAATTAAGTAGCCATCAGATCATTGGAATCATTCAGATTCAGAGTTCATCTCTTACGGAGATTCCGGATCAACACAACATTCACCTTTGCTTTGGTGACACGCCACAGGAACATTTCCGAGTATTGCAATGCTTGACACAACCCAAGCTTGACACAACCCGCTCAATCGAACCTGATAAAATGGGGGTTGATACATGTAAACTATGACGGCCAACAATCTCTGGGGAAACAGTAATTTGTTCAGAACCTCAAAAGAACTGTAGCCTTATCTGAACTAGAAATGCTTTAACGAACTGTTGGTTTTAACTCGTCCAGATACAAGCATTATTATCGGTCTCCTTACGCGACACTACCTGGTTGGTCTACACCCTATACGCCTTATTTCAAACGATTTTCGCAGAAGGTGCAGTGACTAAGAGGAAGTAGAAAATATTCTCCATCTTCTCTGTGTAGGTTTATTTTTCACTCATGACCTTAGTGTGCCTATCAGACATCTGCTTCGCTTTTTTAAAAGGTCCAGATGGTTGTCCTGATAACCTCATGAGTTGTCAGTGCTTTATCCGTTTTTAAAGTCTTCAGTGTAATTTAAGTAGTTTTCCACCATTTCAGTGTACTAACTTTGGTTGTCGTCTCCCTTCTAGTGGTGGTCTTAGTAACGTTAAACTGCATCTGTACGTCGGCAGCCATTCTAACCTAACCTAATCTATTATGTCCTCAATATTAAAATATAAGCTACGTTACCCTTTAATGAACTATCGAGGATTGGAAACAAGCTTAATAGCACGTCCATAAGTACAGTGCTCTAAATAATACTCTTATTATTAATATTTACTCTATATATTTATATTTACTTTGAAAATTTGACTTTAATTTTCTTGTTCTTGTGTTTCAGCTAAAGTTCGAAGTTTTGGAAAAACTTAAGAGCTCATACAACGCTGACAACATGATTCAAACATCAAAGCTATCGATGAAATTCTGTGGTAAAAATGAAACACCACCGAGTGCCAATACAAATGTTCTTCCAATTTTAATTCACTCCTGTCCTGAAGACTTTTCAACTGTTGATTACTTTGATGTAAGTATAAAACTTTTTTTTATTTAAATTTCAATATTTTGTTACCTGTTCAGATAGCATAACTGATCTTATAGGTCAAGTAGGGACACAAAGATCTAGTTTTATCTAGTCGGTGCGGATAAGAGAAAAAACAGCACAGATACTAGGTCCGTTCGCGTACTTTTTGCACTAAAATTCGTAGGTTATCAAATTTCGAAGGGTGGGGGTGAAATTTTCTCAAAGAGGGCTAAAATTACGAAAAAGTGATAGAACGGGTTGAACAAGAAAAAGTTGAAATATACTGATTTGAAAGTTTTCAACAACTAGCACAAAGAAATTGTTTGCACTAAAATTCGTAGCATGGGAAAACTTCTTAGCCTCTGTGAAAAACTTCGAAAATTCTCCATACGAACAGCTTTTATTGGAAGTATACCCGAACAGATCTACTAACAACACTAGATCTTATCCTTTACACGAAATTATAAAAGAAAAATGATCAATCCTAAAAACTACGAAAATCTACGAAGTTTTACGAAAAATAGCGAACTCCTATTCCCGTACGTCAAAGTTTTGTAGTTTTTCCCAGAAGAGAGAGCTCACGAGAGTGTAATGTCGTTTTCCATTGGCTTAACTCAAGAATTCTCATGCAATTTGTCTTCTACTCTCCTAGAAGATTCTTCCGAAGAGCCAATGGAACATGATCGGCAGTGTTCTTCTTTTCGGAAGAAAAAGAAAGACTTTTTTCTAGCCAATAGAAAATGACTTAAGAAATTTCCCAATGCTGTTCAAGAAATTTCTTTGGGCAAAAATATGAGTTCTGTCAAATGGATGTGTTGCTGTTGGCTGGCAATATAATTTGAAGTAATACATAAAAAGTGACCTCTAAAAAGGCCCCCAGCTTTGTTAATTCAACTCGTAAAGTTTAGAGTCTCATGATACTCTCTGGCTATACACGTCCGTTGTCAGATCTATACTTCTATATGCTCTATTAAAGACTGCCAACCTCCCTCCTTTAGGGAGAGTTTAAAGAGCTACCTGTCTAAGGTAAGGTGCTTTTAGAACAGGCCTATCCACGGCACGAGATATTTTCATCCTACTGCGTCTAAATATCCCCAGAAGACAAATAGCAGCTTCCTCTGTTTTTGCCACTCCTCCATTCTAAATGAATTCAACTTCATTAATGAACCTCCTGATTACACCCAACTAAGCTTAAACTTGATCAATCCTAAAAACAAGTATACAAGTAAAGAAACAGACTTACCAGACAAATAATACCTTAAGTCTAACATCCTTATTGACCACAAATTTTCTTCTCAATCAAGCACTTCCTTACATTCGCATTAAATATTCACAGAATTTGTCCACCAAAGATATTGGTCGTCTAGTCATTTATGCGCCAATTGTGAGCAGCTCAATGCATGTTATTTCTGAATTAGATCTCACGCATGGCATTGCTATTTTGGCTAGGCAACAAACAGAAGGTGTCGGTCGTAGTAATAATCAAGTAAGTATTTATAAGTTGGAAAGTAGAAAATCTTAAAAGCTTGATCATAAATAATTTTATTTGTTTGCTTTTTATAGTGGTTAAGTCCAATGGGTTGTGCTATGTTCTCATTGCAATTGCATATTCCTTTGAATTCAACACTGGGTGAGAGATTGCCACTCGTTCAACATATAATTGGACTGTCTGTCGTTAGTGCTATTAAACAACTTGACAAGTATCAGGTAAGTTTATATTTTACTAGAATTTTCTATCATTTTAACTGAAAATTGTATTTAAACAAGGAATAGTCGTTAGATGACAACATCTATCATACAATTAAATTTGACTGATTTTCTCGTTCGAAGTACTGTGCTATTTTTACGCTATACTTAAACCGTCTTTAGTGAATTCTAATCCCGTGAACGGCAGGATTCATAAGACATTTTACATTCTACTTCTACATCAATCAAAGTATGTTTGTTACTAAACTGCAGGGTACGGAAACGCACACTCATATTTTCGGCGATCCAGTACAACTTGGTCTTTGTACTGGAGGTTCGGTCTTCTTTGCCGTCTCGAGTCTGGGGCTGCGACTCGAAGATTTTCTTGGCTGGAGCATTGTTGTCCATTCGCTCGATGTGGCCGAGCCAATGTAGTCTTTCATCGCATGTGATTATGTATGGAATCATGACATTTTGAATTGTTATACGATGCCTACTAGAGCTGTGTCAATCGTGATTGATTTGATCATTTTGAACCGTTCACACAAAAATATTGCTGATTTCATTCACACAAGCACAAATCAATCACAAAACCAATACTTGTCATCAAAACTCAGGCACTTTCAATTGTCTCGGTTATTTAGTAGTGAACGAATGAAACAAAAGTATTGGCAATAATGGAACGAAAAGGAAATTGAAACTTCTTTGTGGTTTTTTGCATATGACATTATGAATACACTTGTCTCATTTTTATACCCTATCCTAAGGGTATATTAAGTTTGATACATAGTTTGTAACATAGAGAAATATTACAGATAGACCCAATAAAGTATATATATAAATGATCAGCATCACTAGCCGAGTCGATTGAGCTATGTCCGTCCGTCCGTCCGTCCGTCTGTCCGTCCGTCCGTCTGTGTGTCACCAGTTTTTGGGCCTTAAATTTTGAGCTAGGTTGATGAAATTTTGTATACGAGGTCTTTGGAAAAGTAAGCAATACAAGTGTAAAAAATTTTAAAATCCGCCCACTGACACGCCCACTTTTCAAAAAAAATCACTTTTTTTCACTATTTTCATATGAAACTCGAAAAAACTTACTTGGGCAAATATGTAGATATCCACTTAATCTACAAATCGTCTATACATTGTATATGGCCACGCCCACTTTTTAGGGGCGTTTACTTCAAAAATTAATTTTCGAGTAAAAATATTAATTTATTGGGCAAAATAGTCAAATTTTGTGAATACATTTTCCACCGCCCACTGACACGCCCAAATAAGATAGGGATAGGGTATCATACGATCCGCTCCAAGCGGATTGTAGCATTTTTCACTGGTTGACAACACGATACATCAGTAGACTGAAGAAAGAACGGGACGAAACCAATCCAAAACTAAGATCTGATTGGAATAGATGATCGTTGTTTTGAGCCAATACAATACATCTATCTCTATCATTGAACGATTGAATGATTGATTGGAATGAACGAATCATTTTTGAAACCAATACAATACCATAAATTTGAACGAATGACACAGCTCTAATGCCTACAAGATTTTTTTACATTACCTTACATTTGAACATTTTCTAATACAGTTGTCAGCAGAAGGGTGCACTGGAAAAATGGTGTAAGTCCATTTATACCGATTTCAGAAAAAAAAGTTTGAGTTCGTTCGTTTCGTTGGTATTTTCAAAAAATGTCAGATCTTTTTCAGAGGTTAACTTATTATATCAGAAAGTATTAGGAAAATACCATAAGATTGTATAACCAGCTCAGTTCTGAAAAATTGACTTTTTCGAGTGGAATGGAAATGCTAAATAAGCATTAACCCTTCTCCAAATAGACACTTCTTTTTTGTCTGCGAGCTGAACGCCTGTTTAAAGTGCAATCTCGTTGAAATTGGAAGGGAAATTACGCTTTTCGTACGTGTTAAAAAATTTAAATACATAATAGGTCCGTTCACGTACTTTTTGCATTAAAATTCGTAGATTATCAAATTTCGAAGAGTGGGGGTAAAGAAAAACTACGAAAAAGTAAACGAACGTTTTGAACAAGAAAAAGTTGAAAAAAAGTTTGACATCTTTGACAGTTTTCATAAACTAGTCCGCAGAAATTTCTTGGACTAAAATTCTCAACATGGGGAAATTTCTTACTCTCTTGTGAGCGCTCTCTTGTGCGAAGAACTACGAAAATTCTCAACAGCTTTTCGTAAGAATTCGTAAAAAAAAAAATTCGCTGTTTTAGGAGGGTACGCGAACGGACCTAATTTTAATTAAGTTATATAATCTATACTTTGAGTTTGAATAAACTCACTTTTCGGCGTTCTTCATCTTACATGCTGAACAAAAAGTAATAAGCATAACAAAATTTCATTTGCATCGTGCTGGATTACGATGCGCTATTTGCTTTTGTTTGCGCTGTATAACAAGCAAACTTTGCAAAGCAATTGTTTTGCAAAGCAAGAGCAACAAAGCAGTTGAAACGTCAAAAACGATTGCAAAGCATATTTTTGACGTTTACGAACGAATTATTTGCTTTTTTGCTTTAAAAATAGCAATGAACATTTTGAATGTAATGCTTAACATTTTATTGGATGGTTGCAATAATAATATTAAAAAAAAGAATAAATTTGCAACGGCGTATACCTAAAAATCTAGCCTTTTTTGAGATTATAAACAGTTTTCCGGATGACATCTTTTATAGCTATTTCAGAATGAAAATAACAACCTTTCAGGTAGGGATAACTTGTATATCCTTGAAATAAGAAGTTTTATCTCCTGATGCGAGATCTAGAATTTCTTAAATTACAGAAATTAAATTAATTAGTTTTTTTTTTTTTTTTTATTAACTTTTACTTTTCTTCTTCTTCGCACATTTTTTTCCCCGAATCAAACACCGTCCGCAAAGTCAACAAATGAAAAAAAGCAACACGATTTTGACATTTGCTTAATTTAGCATATATTTGCAAAAAATATTTGCGTTTTAGAATTGTTTGCTTTATCGTATATGCATCTCCGAATGATATGCTTTGCATAATTTGCGCAAAGTTTGCGTTTCCGAATAGGCCCATACGCCTGCTTTTGAACAAGAAAACTAGTTGAATTGCGATTAAGAACCGTTTGCTTTGCAGTTTGTTTTTGTTTGCGTTTACGGACAACGTGCTTTCAGCCATACTCTTTTCTCTCACTACTATGGTTGTGGTTAAGAATTTCAAAATACAGTTAGTAAGATCCATAAGCACTGTGCTGTTAAAGTGAAATCCCGAGCATTCAGAAGGCGTTGGATTATTAGAAGCACGTTGCGGTACTAGAGTTGAGGAAAGAAGAAGTGGAGTTATATTTTATTCCAAAAAATATGATGAGTTCTTAATTTGAATTTCAAGTGCTAAAATCTTTCTCCTCCTCCTGCTTTTACTTTTGCGGTTCTCCCTAAAAATTAGAAGAATTGTTTAACGCCATAAAGAGAAGTAACTCTTTCTAGTTATATCCGAAAGCAAATGAAAGAACAACGAATATTTTTAATTTAATATTTGTTTTTGTTTGAATTTATTTATGTAATATAATTTAATACACCCTCAATTATGGGGTCAGTAGTCCGTAGTAGTTGTAGTTGTAGCAATAGTAATAGGGTTACCTACATACTCTATACAATACTTGTTTTATAACATATTTGATAATTTTTATTACTTTTTTCATAAATTTTAATGTAAAAGCCATTAATTTAGTTTTTCTTTTCATAAAACTTATAGGAGTCAATAATTGTTATCAATTGAATGGTTTTTGTTTTTTAAAGAAATTATATACGATCAATGTGCTCAGCTAAAGATAAAATTTATCCCAAAAAGACTCTAGTAAATTATACTCGTCTCATTAATATGCAGCTATTATAAGTTTTATAGAGTGTGTTCATGTGGTGTTTTTTTTTTTTTTTAATTTTTATGTTTTTACGTGTATTCGATTAGCAATCAATTTTTTTTTCCTTAATTATTTTAGAATATAATCATTGCTTATTACATTTCTTTTTTTTTTGTTATAGAAAGTTATACATACGTTTTTTTTTTTTAAATTGAATAAGAAATTAATAACTTTTTCGAGAGAAAAGTAAAAAAAAAAAAAAAAGAATAAAACCTACAATACTTGTTTAATTTCTTAGTTGAAGTTTTAGAATACTGCTGTTGTAGTTTTTGCTTATCACTTAGAAAACTGATTCGGCTGATCTAGACAGCTGCACTGGATGTGATGGGCTTCGAGCCAATCTCTTTTTGGGTAATCTCTCCAGGAGTGTTAGAAGCTTTTGGAAGTCTGGTCTATCGTCAGCTTGAAATGACCAGCACAGCATTAGGATGTCTTTGACGTCACGTGATGTCTGTAGATTGGCGAGAGTTTGTTTCATTCCACGACCCACTTGCCATATGATCGACTCGGGTGGTTGCATTTTGAAGGGGAACTCTCCGCAGAGGAGCTCGTACCAAACCGTACCAAATGAATAGACATCGGATGCCTTGGAAAAGGGAAGAATCTCGTCAGTCGGCTTGTAGGGTGTTAAAGCACGCATAAGTTCTGGAGCAAGATAGCACAACCAACCGCTGGGTACACCCAACCCAATATCACAGTACACAAGTTTTGTCGAACTGAAGAGGCCAAAATCGGTGATGATAACTTTTCCATTTTCCAGAAATATGTTCTTAGTTCGCAGGTCTTTGTGAAAGATTCCTCTGGCGTGCAGATATCCCATGCCCTGAGAGATCTGCTGGGCGACTAGAGTTGTACGATTTATGGTGAATTTATCACGACGCAAGTGGATGTAAGTGTAGAGGGTGTTGCCCTTGCACAGCGAGGTTACAATTGCGAGGTAGGGTGGATTCATGCAAGCGCCCATAAATAGAACCAAATTTTCGTGGCGTGTCTTTTTGAAATTGGCTACCTCCAACTTGAACGCCTCCAACATGTGTTCATCGTCGAGGTAATCTTCTTTGAGAAGTTTCACAGCGACATCTCCATGCCATAGTGCACGATGTACGGTTCCAAAGCGACCTTTGCCTATTTTCTCCAGCAGGCGAAGGTCGTCATAGGGAATGTCCCACTCTTTGAGCGAGAGTGAATTCTGCCGTGGCCAATTGCCAGAGTCACCTTCTTCTGTGGAATCCAATCGCACTGGGGTTCGATCTGAATCGGTGCTGGCACTTGTGCTGCCGGATAGAGACACTGTCTTGTCACTGTCGTTACTCTTATGGGTATCGGCCAATTCGGAGAGTGGAGGATTTATTTGACTGAGTGTAGAGCCGGTACCAGATGTTGTGCGTCCACTAGAGGTTTCTGAGTGTATTCTGCTTTCAGAAAAGTTTCCAACTGTGATGATACTCGAACTCATCGAACTTGCGTTGTTGCTGTTCGCAATACTTGACTGGGAGTGATGATGCGAGGATTGGTTGTCCAATTGTTCAGTGTTGTTGTTCGAGGGTCCAGTTGAGGACAAATACAATGTCTGCGTTGTCTGTTGATTGTATTGCGACGATGTAGTGATAGTCACATCGGGGAAATTGAACTGACTGACATGTTTATATAGGGATGAGGGCGTTGAAATAGGATTCGGTCCAGTACTGGTACTAGCGCTAGCAGTTGAGCTTCCACCGCCGCTATTAGTGCCGCTTATATGTAACTGCTGCTGCTGCAGATTAAATAAAGCCGGTGACGATGGCGACGAACTGTTGCAACTCGACCCGGGTGAACTGCTGTCAGGATGATGATGACCAGCGCCACTGATTGAGACTTTTTGTCTTCGTCCTGGTAGATATCCACCGACACTATTCCCACTGCGACTGATGATGCTCAGATTTGGAGAAATATTCGATGGCGGAAGGAAACCTTCATTGGATTTTAGAGTTTTCTTGAATTCATCGACAAATTCTCTCGGCAGGCCACACGATGGTGGTACATTCGGTTCACAGTCCTTGTGGCACCGATACTTGCACTCTTTGCATTTAAGACCGAAGAACATCTGCTTCTGGCACAGATCACAGGTGGACATCATTTTGAAAACCTTTGTAAAGCGATGTGCAATCATGTGTCCCATTCCGAGGGAAACTATCGGAGTACAGGGCGAACGTGGCACAGCCAAACTGTTGGGGTTGTTTGTGTTTTCCATAAATATATCGGAGCTCATCGATGAGGAATGGCTCTCGGGACTAGGATCCGTGTGTAGTCGTGTCCTAGGAATGGTTTGAGGCATCGAGGATGAATTAGTTGAGTTCGAATTCGTGCCACCACCACTGTTACCATTAGTGCCGCCAGTTGCACCGCCCCCGCCAGTTCCTTCTTGAATTTGTGATTCATGTGATTTGGACTTGGCAATCGGTATGGCCAACGGATCTTGACTAGACGATGAGCTAGTAGATGCGGTCATAGAATTCGTAGCCATTCCATTGTGTGATGGTGTTGATGGGTGGTGATACGATAGCAATGTCTGGTGTTTTTTCTTCGGCGGTGGAGTTGATTTTCTATGACCACTCCTATGTCCTGGCGTCCCATTTCCACCACCACTTCCACTCGTCGTTAAACTGGGTGAATTCGGAGGCGATGGTGACGGTGTCAAGGTGAGAATCGATCCATAGTTACTAGACGCTTCATCAGGTGTTTTACTCGAAGATGGCGGTGATTGAGCATCATAGTTGTTGTTCACTGGTGACTGTACAGCTTTTTGTTTATTCATGGTACGATAGCTCCTTGGTGATGCCGTAACGCCTATATTTCCTGTGCTTCCACGATGGTAATGATGGTGGTGATGATGATGATGGTGTCTATCCCATGAATCCCAAAAGAGATTCTCCGGTTCCTTTAAGTTATCACCCAGTGCTGTACGACAACGTCGCAAACATTCCATTGCATTAATCAGTCGTCGTACTTCCTCGTCACGAAAATTCGGATTATAGGCAAGCAGCTCTCGCAATTCATCGTCTGTACGCTGCAGCAACTCTTCAAGAGTGTTGATCCTTTGCAAGCAAACATTTAATGACTCTTGACTGAGGCCAACTACTCGTAGCCATTGCTTGAGTTCGGAACCAGATGCGGCTAAGCCGCTGGCTGGTATTCTTTCAGGTAAGCGGGACTTTGTTATCAGCAATTCGGAGAACATACGCACAAGTTTTGTTTCTAAACTTCGTATCTCCTGTTGTGTTAGAGTTGCACTCGTTGCACATTGTGTACGAAGGCCTTCAAGTCGATCAGCAGATATGTCTATCATACCTTGGATGACGTCCAAGCCATTGCCAGCCGCCGGTGCATTGTTGTCCATGCTTTTGAGGTGATTCACTAGAAAATAAATGTGAAAGGAAAGTTATTTGAGGACGATACGATTATTGTATAAACATAGAAATTTTAGTCAATTCTTTAGCTATCCTGCCTGTGCTACTCTATTTATGTACATCTTGAAGTTAGAACTTTTCAGATACAATGACGGTACAAACAGCAATAAGGCCTAGTTCGTGTCCTTGATTTCTGTTGAGATTGTATCCTTACAATAGCTTCGCCCACATAAAATTGTAATTCTTAGGAGTTTTTAAATATAAGATAGTCCCACTGTGGTAAATGACGCAAATAACCAGATGAGTAATAGCACTTCCTTTATTGGAACTAACAAAAAAGAGAAGATAGTAATCCGTCTGCATTTAAAGCCTTCTGATAAGGAATACTCGTAATGCTTCCTGCAATTTTTTTAATTAATTCTATTCACGTTAAGCGACAACAAGCTGAATGGCGCATAATCTGCAAGTTAAGTCTTTTATTTTAACAAACAAAATATTTTCTCTGAAGTCTGGAACATATTAGTGTATACCCTTTTTAGACAGATAAAATAAAGCAAGCCAAGTTGAACCGCACAAATATCGCAATTAGGATTTAAAAAAAAATAATGCGAAAATGTTGTGCATTCAATTTTAATATAAATTGTAGGCATGCGGGTATTTTCTTTTGTCTAGACCAGAAAGAAAGAAAGATACAACTTATGTATATGTTTTGAAAACATTTCTATTGTATTGATCTTGCTGGTGCTTGAAGTTTGCTTTTGCAAGTACATGCACAGAACCTACTCTGTGAATATTACCTCTCGTCGTAAGCAGCCCTACATCATAGGCTGGGCCTTCATTTCTAAACGGTCCAAGCCAAGAAATTAGTCTGTTCAAGAGTGTTTTTGTTTTAAAAACTTTTCTCTTTAATCGTTTCTAAATGGCTTTCGAATCATGAGTTCTCTGTTAATTTTGAGAAGTGTTAAACTGATTCATTTTACTGAAAAAGCTTTATCATACTATTCGCTTTAAAAAGAGTAACAAACCCGTCGTAACAATAGGTCTGTTTCCGTACTTTCTGACAGACAAATCGAATGAAAACAATTTAGTCAAACACCTTAGCTTACGCCACAACAACTTATTATTTACTTTTGATTCAGTTTTATGTGAAATAGAGTTTAAATTACATCTGAAATGTTTGGTGCATAAAGACCATACAATTGGCTACAAATTGGGTAATATTTTCAGCTTATCCTCAGTCTATTTTCCTTTACGGCGAATAAGCTTACCTCTGCCTAATTTCTTTAACGATAAATGAGCTAATGTTTAAAAGGAATATCTATCTCTGACGACCTTAAGACAGCCTGTTGATTCTCATAATTCCCCGACAACTCTGTCTACGACCGCATCAGAAAATAATTTTAAAAAGAGTGCTAATGTCAAAATCTAAATCGAGTGTCATAGGCATTAAACTTCGTTTAAAATGGAAATGTGAACAATATTTAACAAAAACATGCTTTGATATAAACAGCAGTAGAGTTTTGATAAATATTTCAGAATCTTTGCACAAAATGTACGGCTTCCGAAACCGATAAGTGCTTAGGTACGATTAGGCACTTGTACTTTAGTCTAAAGTCTAAATCTGTTTCGAAATTTTGAAATAGCAGGAAGGTACTTCCCGCGAGGTGTTATGCGCCGGGTTTTATTATACCGGTGTGCACATCACTTGTGAAACCTCCCACCCCACCTTCATATATATGTACATATGTACATATATCTAGTGTTTGCATGCTTACTCATCTGTTTTAATTTTTTTTCTTTACTACCTCGGGGGTTTGTTCTTTACTCACGCGTGAACTAGATTACGTTTCCAACAGACATTCATTTATTGCCCTAGACAGGCCTATCTGTTCTAAAAACCATACAAGATATGTAAAATTGTCGCATGACAAGTTCTCTATCATCTGTACAAAGTATAGGGAACTTTTTTATGCAAAAATGAATCAGCAACTCTCAGTAGGTACTCCCTCTAAATTTACAACAAAATTTTTAGTCATTTTTGTTTTTAATCCTTTTGTTGGACATATCATTCTTTTCATCCCCAACTTGGAATAAACAAAAGTAAAAAAAGAAAGAAAATAAAGACTAACCTCTTCTTTTTTTCGAACGAAAATGTCACACTACCCTTAACGCGACGGCGACAATGGTTATGTTATGCTCTTCATTTGTCTCAAAACGAAATAAAACCAATAAAAAAAAAAACTCTCCACCAAAGAAAATTAAATTTACAGGAAAAACAATAAGAAACCCCGACACACCACGCGTTAAAGCAGAGGAATAGAACCAACAAATAAAACTATATGAAAATATTCTAACCAAATCGATTTTCCACCTGGAAAAAGGGGGACCCGCCGCAAACTCTCCACTCGTCGTCGAGTAGCCACCAGACGACTTGAACACAAAAAGAACTACGAGAACAGAAAAAAAAAGACGAGAAATGTTTTTCTACGGAAAGAAGTTCCCTCGAAGGACTTGGTTTTTTTCTTTCTCTTTTTACGTAACGCGAAAATTCATCGACGAAAAAAAAAATTAACCAAAATTAATAACTCAATTCTTTTGAGAAAAATTCACTTTTTGAGGCGCAACACACGGAACAGACTACATTCTGGTATAAAAACAAAAAAAAAACTCAGGGGCTTTTTGTATTTATTCCTCTTTTGCTACGCGACGACGGAAAATTGAGAAAATTCTGGTCTGCTGCTGGTGCTGATTGCAAAAATCTTCTTCTTCTATTGATTTGTGTGGGGAAGAAAGTAAAAAAGAATGTGTGTTCCTTCCGCTGAGAGAGATCCACACTACACAGCAACACTTACACGCACTCAGACTGCAGCAAGTGTCGTGGAAAATAACAAAAAAAGAATATACCGCTGACACAAAAAAAAAAAGGTGAAAGAAATCAATTTTCCTTCTCGCCGAAAATAACAACTCCCAAAGTTTTGTCCATTGGAAAATAAAGACAGTTGGCTGTCAGTTGTGCTGATACTTTTTTTTTGTTTTTTTTTTTTTTGATACTGGAAAGTGCGCTTCCATGGCTTGTTGGAAGATTGCGCTCTCGCTTGTTCTTGGGTTGGAGACAGGTGTATGGTGGATGGAGCGGTGCTTGTCGCACTTATGGGTTTCTTGGGTGCAGATCGAAATGTCAGATTCATCTGATGAGTGCAGGAATATTTGATGGTTCTCTTTAAATGCGGTGGATTTGGGCGCTCTTAAGTTATGGTGGGTTATGTACTCTTTAAAAGTTAGTATTACGAAAAATAGTACTGTTTAGGTACTTTCTGAGTTGCAATATTCTTTCTAGTTAGAGTGAATCTACTTGTTATTGAAGTCCTTTAAAATTATCATTTGTACATGCTAGTAGAACTCGGTCTACTAATATCTATGAAGATTAAGCAAAAAATTCATATACTTCCTTAACGGTTCTACTACCCTTAAAATAACTGACGAAATATTTGAAATTAGAATTATTTCGTTGTTCTTTGCCGAAAACAGCTTTATTGACTGTGAATTGTAAAAGCCACTATAATAACACAACAATAACTCGTCGATTGATTCCATTTATGAATATTAAATCTAGTAGTAAATGGCTGTAAATTCCACAAAATTCTGATGTAGATTATACAATTTTATGTCTATACAAAAACTGACGATACGCAGTCAATTTTACAGATACAGATTGTCGTTAGTTTTAAACGGTTATTGTGAAAGTCTGATAAGATTTGTTGTCAAATTTACGGATAGTTGTAAAATTTACAGACACAAAGAGTTAAATTCCCAGCGCATATTTTTGAGGTGCTATATTACAAAATTTTTAGTGTGCCATAGCAACCACAATATCAACTTAAAAAGTCGATTTAAAAATTCTTGAAACCGAAGAACTTCGGGCTCGGAGTTGCCATATACACTTTTGTGAATTTGATCTTCTACTTTGGCAGAAATTATCCAGAAACGTTCATTTGAACTAGCCGTCCAGACTTGTCCTCGTAGGAAACTACCTGACTAATCTACATGCTATATGTACATATATTAAGTTTTTTAAAGTTAAACTTTTTAAGTTGGCAATAAGTAAGGTGCCATTATTAGCACTTTTAACCAAAAATGTGGAGTACAAACTTATAGGACCTTACGAATTTACGCATGGAATTGAAAGAAAATCGTTGGAGCCGTTTTCGAAAAAAATTTTTTTTTTTCTGTTGGCTTTAAATAAAGCACCGTAAACGTAATACACCATTTTATAGGACTTTACTAAACTAGTTTAAATATGAAAGACAATCGTTAGAGCCGTTTTCGACCAAATTCGGTAAAACCCTTTAATCCTTGGATAAGTATCGTTATACGCACTTTTGGCCAAACATTTTGTAAGCAATTTTATGGCATCTAATATAAAATTTATAATAAAATAGGTTAATCCGCTTTCAAGAAAATATTCTTTTAGACATTTTGGTCAAAGTATCGTTTAAAAAATTTTTTTAACTAAAATGTGGTACGTCATTTTATAACACGTCTTCGTACAAGCCTCAGTATTTAAACGAAATCGTTGTAACCGTTTTTGCGCAAATCAATCCAAATATAAGATTTAGTCAAAATCGTTAGAACCGCTTTCGATAAAATTTAACTTTCAATTTCGCCTCTAGGGTTTATCCCACATAGATATAAAGTTTGATCACTCGCTTAGGCTGTAGCTTCGTGCATATACATACCTACTTTTTCGGACTTTTCTATAATGATAATGCCAAAATTTATCAAATTCTCGATATCGAAAATCTGCCCTAATCCAATATCAGTACAATTTTATAAATAAGTGGAGAGGTGCAAAGCGAACAAGGTTATATGCAAGCAGTTCATAGCGACTTTCAAACTTGCACTTCTACACAAATGCAAAACTTACCTTACGATTTACATAATTTTTTGCTCTACATTCATTTAAGTCAGATTCAAATGAAATTACTAACATTCATTCCATTCACTTGATGTATTTAAATTAATTGAAGTCAACTAAAGTTATTGGAGTCCTTGAATTCATCTGATATAATTCAACTCTGACTTCTTTTGTTTAAGTTGAAGTGATTGAATTAAAAAGTATCTCAGAGAAGTCAAATAAATTACATATCAGAATGATTGCATTCCCTTACAGCCCTTGTTAGAATTTCTGCTTTCAAATTTGAACTTCTTAGTACTTTAAAACTCGCAACGTCAGCACTAAATCATTGATTACTGGAAAGTTAAAAATGTTGGAAACTTTATGTGCGAAAAGTTTATGGGAATTGAACTTTTCTCATTTCATTTCACGGTGAATGCGCATGCGTTGTATCAGCTGATATCCGTATACAGTCGGTGTTCGGAATATTCGGTTGAGGAAATAATTTGCTGGTTCATTATTTTCGATTCTGTCATTTTCTGCATAATACAACATACGAGCATAGGTTGCACTGATATTGGCATATAGTCTGGGTATGAGCAATTATCGCTATCAAATAACTGCATGAATCCATTCATTTGCCATTGTGAATCATTCACTTAAAAACGAGCCTTTCACAGAGTCTCGCACATAGAAAGCAAGCAAGTATGAATCATGTACGAAACGATAACGGAATTCACTATGCGAAACAAAATGAACGCAAATCATCATGGTATGATGTTGGTATTCATGAATACTTTAGTGCTTAGAAGGCTCTCATTCAATCAGAGTATTCAGAAAAGCAGAAAAATGTTAAAGTGATTCACGAGACTTCGAATGTTTTAAGAAATAGGTAGAAAACCCACAACACTGCAAGTACAAACAAAAACTATTTTTATTTAAATTCTGCTACTGCGACCCGTCTTTGCAGAGGTTGTATATGCGAAAGAACACTACGGTTTCCATAGCCGAAATAGATCTACTGTATAGGCGTTTTCCTAATTTCTTGATTAATATTCACTTGTTTGTATTGGAAACTAAGGTATATTCACAGGCCACCAAATGGTCAAACTGCTAGCAACCAAAGACTTTATTTATCTAGTCGTAACTATCTGTGAATTCCACTAGTCATTTACCAAAGAATAAACAAAATGTCAATTGTGTGGCTTTAAATATCTTAAGAATGGTTTGTTCGCATCACCCCTTCACCGGTACCGGTCGCTGAACTGCGAATTGACCTTTACGGAAGTGCAATTAATTTTATGGAATATATTCACATAAGTCAACAAAACAATTAAAACAGGACTATCTCGTTTATTATTACCGTCAACTAAACATTTTTCTTATCTCCATAGTTCCTTGATCTTGGCGTAAAGTGGCCCAACGATATTTACGTAAATGGACTTATCAAAGTTGGTGGTCTAATTGTGACTAGTAGATGCATAGATAGCACCGCCATGGTCAACATTGGTCTCGGTTTTAATTTGGATAACAAAACCCCTACTGTCTGCCTAAATGACTTAGTAGAAGAACATAACCGTAGTACTCATCAGAATATTCCACCACTCGGTTACGAGCGATCGATGGCGTTAATATTCAATGAAATCGAGAGACTATTAGATCTGGTACAAACTGGAAATATAGACCAGGTTTACAATTTGTACTACAAGTATTGGCTGCACGAGTAAGTAAACATGTTTCTCTCTAAAACTCAACTAATTTGTCAACCTTTGTCATTCTAAACAGCCAACAGGAAGTGGAGATTCAAGATCAAAATGGTCGCAAAGATCATGCAACCGTTATCGGCATTGACGACTATGGATATTTGAAAATAAAAACGCGAAAGGGAAAAATCGAATCGGTTCAACCGGACGGCAACAGTTTTGATATGCTAAAAGGACTAATTATTCCAAAGTTTAATTAAAATAAAAATAAAAAAATAAATTTGAAAGTATTCTCATGGAATCCG
This sequence comes from Chalcosyrphus nemorum, assembly GCA_949716465.1. Taxonomy (NCBI): domain Eukaryota; kingdom Metazoa; phylum Arthropoda; class Insecta; order Diptera; family Syrphidae; genus Chalcosyrphus; species Chalcosyrphus nemorum. Next base: position 70,843,496 of record OX454333.1, read on the forward strand.
TTTAAATCAAAAACACGATGGTTAGAAGAGAAAGCGAAAATATTTGTTTTCAAATTTAAACACGCTTGTGCTTTAGGACAAAGTTACTTTTTAATGGGTCCATTCAGATATTTTTGCGGTTATTATGATAAATCGGTAATATAGTTGTCTGAAAAGGAAGTAAAAGAACGGATTCTATGAATGGATACAAAGAATTGAAAGTTATTAATGAAAAGTCTGCAATTTTGTCTGCGCATTCCAGTTGTTTGCTTTTTTTTTTCTTACATTATGTGTGTTCGCGTCAATTTTTATTCCGGTTATTGATATTTAAATTATTTAACGAATGTATGTTATAACAAAGCCCTTATAAAATAATTATTAATTCATTAATAAAGTGAACAAAATATATACAAAAAGGCAGTTTATTTAATTTTGTATTCAAAAGTATTCTAGCAGCTAGATTAGCGAGGTGTTGGGAACTCGCCCATTAAGAAAAGGTTAAATTCGTACATAGATTGGCCGAGTTCCCAACACTTCGCTAATGTATGTAGCTGCTAGAATACTTTTGCACCGAGATGACAGATCTTGTCCTAGAGGCCGATAGATTCGTTAGCGACAAATCTGTCATTACGGAGCAAAAGTATTCTATCAGCTAGATTAGCGAAGTGTTGGGAACTCAGCCGTTGTCAAATTTTAAAGAATAGTGTTGAAATTCTCTCAAAGAGGTTACATATAAAAGTAATAGAATAGTTTGAACAAGAAAAAGTTGAAAATACACTGTTTTGACAGATATGATTGTTTTCAAAAATCAACCCAAAAAAATTTCAAAATGTGAAATTTCTTAAAAATTCGCTATTTTTTCTTGAACAACATCTCCTTTGATTACTTTTTCGTAATTTTAGCACCCTTTAAAATTTGACAAACTACGAAGTTTGATGCTGAGACTTTTTCAGATTTATGTCCAAAACACATGTGCGGGAATTCTGCTTGCATGAAATACATGTGTAGAAACTTTTTGACGCGTATCGCATAGGCTCTTATTCTATCTATTATGATTCGCGAGTCGAATAGAGAAATTGGCGACCCTTGTTATTTGCAATTGTGGTTTGCGAATGCCCAATGAATGGAAAAGATTATTCAAATGATTTTGCTTTTATTTTTCAAATACTGATGTTTTAATTGTGCCGGAGCAAGTGTTCCCAGATTTTCTAAATGACTTTCCCCGTTTTTTGTCTCATTTTGCCTTTTTTCCCCTTTTCTCTTGCCGATTTTCCCCGCAATACTCCCCTTTTATAAAACACAAAAAACAAGCTCAAATCAAACGTTTTGAAAACGAAGAGCTTTTAAAAAAAAAAATTATTTCATGAAAAAAAGCTTCAAATATTAAAGGAAACAAAAAAAGTAATAACAAGCAACAAAAACTAGTGCAGCCCCTACACCACGCAATATTATTGCGCTAGATATTAGGGAAAAATATTGCGTGAAAATGTGTTGTCCTTTCACGATGCAATATTATTAAAAAAGTTATTGGTATTCTGCCGTTTATACTGTATCGGTTTGTTGCTGAAAAAAACATGCTGTGTCTCAATACCGAGTACTGTGCAAGAATATTGCGTGGTATAAGGGCCGCAAATGAAATTATCGGTTCCGAAACATTAAAAAAGTCCGATCGCAACGCGTCTTCATAGATAGTATCCATCTTCCAACAGAAATTAACATATTATTGATGGACTTGACATGAATTGCGTTCTTTCAAAAAGAACGTTGAGAACGGAGATTTATACGTGTTGGTGACGTATTATAACAATATTTTGTGATATCGAAAATAATAGTTCAAATACGCATTTTCCCCTTTTTCTAATACAGATTCCCGGAGCTACAATACCGATGGCAGTTCAAATGACTGACAGCCGTCACTCGTTGTATTTATAACGATTCGCTTAAACTTCCGGCGAATCGAAAAGCTCGCGAATGATAATAACAAAAAGCCAAACTGTTCACCTAGAGAAGCGATTCGCCAAAAGTAGTCGACTCGCGTCGTCTTGGTTGTTGCTCTTTCAACTTTCATCAAGGCTCAAATAAATAATAGATCTTCAGAAACCGGTGATATCAAAAAACTCACATTGTAATCGTTCTTCTATGTGTCAACACTGTCGATTGAAACGAATTTAGAAATAGAAATGGCCTGCAATATTTACTTGTAGCTTCAATTCCACTGCATATATAATTCTGAACATTTGTTTTGGACACTATCCGACGAAAAAATATTTAGCTTATGAAACGCTAGTGTTATCGAGTAACCTGGAGCGGTTAAATGATACATTTTCAAAGCTCTAATTTATTAAAGATCGCTGTTTCGCCTGAGGCATTGATGTAGAAATGGTGGGCAGCAGTGCTGGCAAGGCATTTGCTTAGTTGCGCGAATGTAATAGATCGAAATGCCGACAGTCGACTAAAATTGTTTTCGACTACCGACAAACGTAATTGGGGTGAATGATCACCTGCGAATCCGATAGTACTGCGTTTTATTGCTTGACGACTTCACAGTTTTGACTGATAACTTTGATTCTTATTACTTGCCTTAACTTATTTATTTTGGGCGATCAGATGAATGTCTATTATCCGATTTGATGGTTTCTCTGATGACAAGAGAACACAACAAAAGTGACGATACGCACCCCTTCTGAACATCAAGTGACGTTTAGTTTTTGTCGATTTTTCAGGAGTTTAGTTCGAAATACGAGGAAATAAAAATAGAAGAGTAGCAAATGAAGAAGTCAAATAACACTAATGATAAGTAGTCCAAAAAAGCAGACAATTATATTGACATTCAATACACTCTTATAATTAGACAAACAATATTAATAATATTAATAATAATAATAATAATAATTAAAATATACACAATTAAGACAATTGTTTTAATAAATATTCCCCATGTCTACACCTCAAACATGTCATTATCAATATTCTCGTCCATATCATCCATGATTACATTAATCACTTGATGTGCCACATGTGGTAAGCGGAGATTCGTCGACACCTGTAGATAGTCATGATGATACTTTAACGTTCGCTGCATTTCCCATCGTCCTTCTTCCGGAACGTATCTTGCTATATGATCCTTAAAGAGCCCATAAAGCTTATGGCCAAATGCGAACACTTGATCAGGATATCTAGAAGCAGAACAAAGTTATTGGAGTTCTAAAATTTAAGAATAACTCGTAACTCATACCTATTATACTGAGTATAAACCATTGTCCAACGATTTGCCCGCACATCATATCGTTGCAAGCAATCCGAATGAGTTGTGTAAATATTATCATAGACCACCGCGCAAGACGAGGCCGCCGCTCTATATGGTGAAGTTACTATTTCTTCCCATTTACCCATTCTCGGATCCATACGATGGACACATTTCAAGGGACGAGCCCGATCTCTGCCTCCAACAGCGTAAATTGAATTTTCTATAAACAAAATACGCAAATTTTATAAGATCCCCGCAAAAAAAGGGGAATTCATACCATAAATTGCAACTCCCATTTGCTCCTTAGCACGAAGCATCGTTGGACACCAACTCTTCCGTCCGCTGTGTAAGTCCAAAAACTCTGCAGATGACAGCGCTTTTAGACCATCCGAACCGCCGAGTGTATAGATGGTACCATGCAATATTATACTTCTATGATAAGCCCTAGCCTCTTGAAGTGGAACGAACGGAACCCAGACATCGTTTCTCTGATGGAAAGCATACGAATCAGCTGTAACTTGTTTCTTAGTCTTCCAGCCACCCTGATGATAGATATAGTATCCATTACACGAATAAGTACCATCAAAGATTTTTTCTGGCAATGTTTCGATTTGACGCTGTTCGGCTTGTGTGAAGATTTTTATAGCTCTAGGATGGAAGTCGCCAAACCGCCGTGAAACTAATATCTGGACATGGGATTCATTTGCAATGACGGATGTAGCGGGAGCTGCCCAATGGTCTAGGTAGTGATTAGGGCGGGCAGCAATTCTTGAAGAAAGTAATAATTCCGGAGATATAAGGGCAGGCTGTAGGTACTCCAGGAGATCCTGTAGGTAAGTGACTCGAGTCTCATAGGAATGGTAGATCCATCGCATTGTGAATGCGTATAGTGTGTCCTCAATATAGCCATTTGCTTTCAAGTTTTGTGTAAGTTGTTTGAACTGCAAAAGAAATTTGTCTAAGTATATACATATTTCTATGAGATTTTATTTATTTAGACATTTTTGGGGGACGTATGATGAAAAAATTACATGCTGTCCAGAACATTTCTAAGATAGGGAAACGTACAATGGTCTCTGTTAACTAAGCACCACCTTAACAAAATGGTAATCGCGAAGGATTCTACCAGAGTCCTCCGTCTAGTAGAAAACCGTAAGACACATTCGTAACTGGAAACTCAACATTCATGAATATATTGGGCTTGTCCACCTCACATCGTTAGCCTTAGCTCAATTGCGTTCTAAATGGTGCCGATCTCCCAACTACTAAATGTATCCTATCGGTTCTTCATCGAAGAAATTATCTTGTTTGTGATATCTCTGAGCCTACGAACTAGCCTGTACCATTTGAATAGTAGTATATTTTGTGGAAAAAACAGCTTTAAAATACATACCTCATCAAACTCGATGGCCAAATAGTCGTCCTTGGCAAAAATATGATGGAAATTAATTACTGCCATCTGCAGAGCCTTCTGACACAAGTGCTTTATGGAATGTTTGCCTGTAAATACACATTAAGTGGCCGCTTTTTTCTCTATTAATTCATCACCGCCATACCAGCAAATATAATGTAATCGATACAATTCTCCAAAACCAAATTGTTGACCAAAAACGCCGAGCATACCTCCTCAGCGCTGGTTATTTGAAGAAAGGAAGCAGTCAACAAAATTCTTTCCACATTACTCGAATCGAATTTCAATGAGCCTGTGTAAATATAATCCACTAGAGCCTTTAAGCATTCAGCATCTATATCCTTAATGACGATCTCTTTCTGATCTGACTCCAGAAATGGACCTAAAAAAACTCAATCTATCAATATAACACTCAACAACTGGGCCTGGAACAAACCTGAAAACATTGCACTAAAGTATGGACTGCATGCACAGAGTACATTTTTGTGTGCCAATATCACTGTCTCGCCAACTATCAATTTGATATCACAGAACTAAAAAGAGAGCCAGTCAAAAAGGGGAGTAGATATTCTTTTTATATACGAACCGTTCCTTTGCCTCGTAAGCGGCATAGTCCATCCAACAAGTCAACAGCCAGATCATGCTAAATTCAATAAATTATATAGTAGGTTCACAGCCACCAGAATGACCCAATAATCCCCTTACCTTGTTGCTATTCTGGAACAACGAATTGCTATTCCGTAATTTATTACGGCGCGCGATTAGGTTATACATTTTAGAAGAAAACTCTTCTCTTTTGTGTGTCTGACAATATATACTGCTCCGTGGGACAGCTTAGAAGGTGTTTTTCATTTCACAACAAATCGGAACCGACTTGGTGAGTGACTAATGTAATCGAGATGTCATGTGGCGCAAGATGAAAACAAAAGGCGATAAGCTCGATTCGATGATGCTTGTTAATGCATGCACTGCGTAAAATTTTGAATAATTCAATTAGTAAGCGTAACAGAAATAGATGCACTTGTATCACTTTGATAATTAATCACAAATTGTGAGCTGAAAAAAAAATAATATAAAACATATGGGGTGGCCTATGTTTATACACAATTACAAAGTAGCCGAAATGAAAAGCTTTTTTCGCAAGTGTATAGATATAAAGCTCGGCGACTGTCAAATGGGTGAATGCATCCAGTGTTTAATTTTGCTTTGTACTTTTAGAATTAAGACTGAAATCAAATTAACAATTTTAATAGAACGAAAATTAAATCCGAAACCGATGTCGAATAAGTAATCGAAAACAAATTGGTGGTTTTCCGTTATTAACAAATAAATAAACCTAACATACCGTACCATGTAAGCCGTCCAAGAAAAGGGTCCCATATAATATCCAAGAATCCTTATTTTCCAGTAATTGATTTATTAATAACAAAGTTAGGCTTAAATATTAATAAAAAATAGCTAAATCAGTTCGTTTTGGTAAAAAAGTTATCAAAATAAAAAATAAGAACAAGAAAAATAAAGTTGTAATTTCAATTCAATCAAAATTGTTTATAACGACCTTCAAGGGACCAAAGTATTTGGTTGTTATAACCGATTTTAACTATATTTACATTTGATTATCTGTAACCTTCAGTATCAAACTTGGTTAGGTAGACAGTCTTTTAATTCTTTATCTTCCAAAACACGGAATGCTGATAGAACAATGCATAATGTAATGATCATTGCTGATCTCATTGCTCTTGACCTTATAACCATGACCTATTTAAAATTGGGTCGTGCTCTTTTTCTTGAGTACAACATTTTTACTTTTTTGAAGGAAGGAATTTACATTTTGATTGATCCAATCGAATTCAAAATGATTGGGATTTTAAAAGAAACTGAAATTCTTATCCTTAAATTCATACCTAAATTCGTAAGATTCACCGATCATTTAGTAGTCAATTTAATTCACTTAATGTAAGTTGAAGTCAGCTTTGAATTCATATATGTTGTTGAAGTCAGTGAATTCAACTAAAATTATTTGGATTTATTTGGCTTTGCTTTGTAAAAGGAAAGCAATGAGGATCAAAACTTTACTAGCTTCATACGTGAATTCACTTCTGACTCACATAAAGTGAAATCAGTAATGTAATGCATGAATGCAATAAATTGACTTTATTTGGCTGACTTCAATGAATAGTACGAATTAGTTTTCTTTTTTTTCAAATCTCAGTCAGATTCAAAGACTACACTAACAATTATTTAAACAACTCTGCTAACTGTATACTAACCATGGCAGCTTAACACTGCGTCTCCACAGTCTGAAAAATGGCAGACTTTTCAGTCAGACTTCTAGTCCGCCAGACTCTTATGACATTGGATGGGCGAATATTGTTATGACTTCTCATTCGTAAACATGTCGTCAACAGCAAAACAAGCTCACTTGCTTTTAAAAAATCATAAAACTTATTGTTTCTGTTTGTGAAAATCAAAAACCTGCCATCTTTGCCATCACGTCTGGAAAGCACTAATAAATCATAACAAATGTTTTTTCTTATGTCAAATTAAATGTCAAATTTCTGTCAGGGTCGATGTTCACAGAGAAGACAAGACAAGAAGACTGTCTTAGATGTCCGACTGCAAGTTAAATCCCTAAAAGTGCGGTCTACACGAGACATTTTAATGTCACGACTTGAGTCTTGACTGAAATTGAGTCTCGGTTGTTTTCGAAAAGACAACGGTTACTTTTCTTATGTCATGTATAGCATCCTCAATCTTCGTATAAATCGAATCTGTCCTCAGGTTCCTCAGGCTCTGCTGGTTCTTGAGCACGTCATCTCAGTCCTTTAATCCGCGCACCTAGCCATAGACAACAAAATAGTAACTCAATTTTGTAGTAGTCCTTGATGTGCAGGCTTATGATACTTCTTGGAAAATATACACGGAAAATCCCTTCATCCAAACGTGCTTCAAAGTATTGTCACCATATGTGAAGAATTTAGTCGTTTTCAACAAGAACATCCTGAGCATTTCTTATTATCCTTCAACACCTACTTTTGATCTAAGGAATCTCCCATATCTTGTTCACTTAACAACAGGCTCTTTGCAAAAGCAATAAGGCCGTTCGCGTACCCTCCTACAACAGCGAATTTTTACGAAAACTTACGAATTTTTACTAAAAGCTGTTCGAGTACGGAGAATTTTTGTAGTTTTTCGTAGAAGAGAGAGCCGTTTCGCCGTTTGTAACAATTAATTTGTTTAATAATTGTTTTTCGTAATTTTCTTGTACACATGGACGTGTGAGGAAAAGATAATAGGCCCATTCGCATTACACTTCCAAATCAGCGAAATTTTTATGAATCTTACTAATTTCTACGAAACACTGTTCGACTATGGAGAATTTTTGTTGTTTTTTCACAGAACAAAGAGCTCATGAGAGAGTAAGAAATTGAAGTGCAAGAAATTTCTTTGACTGAAAAAACTTTCAAATGTGTATATTCTCAACTTTTGCTTGTTCAACCGAGTCGTTCACAGTAAACATTTTACTCACACTCCCTTAAATTTAATAGTCTACGAATTTTGGTGCAAAAAGTACGCATAAGGGCCTAATATATACTGTGCAAAATTTTAAGGATTTCCGTGCGACTTAAATGATTTTCGAACTAGAATGTCCTACGAATTCCGTGTTTATCGTTTGATGGGTTGGTTAAGGCCGGCACAGAAGCTCCAGTATTCAAAGACAGACACCGAAGTAATAAAAGGGCAGCAGAGAACCTTGAAAAATATTCTAGGTATCGCAAATTAGAGTCATTTGCTTGATGTTGCACTCTGAAACCAGTGGTTCAATTTCTAAAATCAAAACAATTGTGATTTTTTCTAAACCAAACCACAAATCGTCAAATTGGTTTCGCAATTTCTTTTTTTTTGCGCACAGACCGTAAACATCACCCAAACGAAACCATGTTTCTGCTGGTTTACACTACGAAGTATGTGTGTCTAAGCCGGGCTTAAACTATTAAGAAAGAAGAGACAGTTGAATTAATTTGATCCGAATTTAAACTTTAAGAACTTGGTTTTAATACATGTTGAGCTTAAAAATATAAAAACTCCACATTTCCCTCTTCAATCCTCACTACTATTTAGAAATAATCAGCATTAGAAAGATAAAGATTACAAATTCCTTAACGGTGAAATAAACGAACAACGAATAAGTAAGTATTATTAGACAGTACTTCACCAGAACCTATTCTTGGATAAAAGCCTTCTAATGGAAATGTCTTGGACAAATCACCCAAATTTAAATAACATTTAATTTAGACTTTCCTTGTGTATTTTTTTAAGCTAAATGTTCCCATTGTAATCATGAATATACATATACCTATATGTATGTATGTACTTAAACCCTATTTAGAGATACTTTTGGGCCAATGCTCCCACGTTATCTACACTAGAGTGAACTACATTCCGCCTATCCATCATGTTCTAAACAAAGATAGTAGAACTCCAACTCATGGAAAAGTTTAAATGTCATATGCGGCATCAAACCCTTGAGACAACTTCTGCGCACTGGCCATCCCGCAAAAAAACATGCAATCGATATTCAAATTCTGATTGCCGCAAATGCATTGATTCGCTCATTCGAACGGTTCACATTCTAATGTATTCCTGTCCTAATTGCAGGATGGAGAATAAACCGGAAAAAGTCGTCGAAAAAACCGACTCGAGTTTTAAAAATTGTCAACACAGTGATGGGGTTTTGCTGAGACTCAACGAATTGCGAAAGGATAATCAGGTATGAATGGAAAATCAAAACCCAAATCAATGTACCCAATTAATCAACTAGTTCGTTGTTCTATTTATAGCTTTGCGATGTTGTTCTCATTGCGGGGGAGCACAAGTTTAATGCCCACAAAAATGTTCTTTCCGCTGCGAGCTTATATTTTCTCGCCATGTTTAGTGGTACGTATGAAAAATCTGACAAAATTCATGATGCATAGAATTTAACACTGTTTCCCGTTTTAAAGGATACTTTCCAGAAATCGACAAGAAGGAGATTGTTTTGAATGACATAGATCCAGATTGTTTTGAGATAATTTTGGATTACATATACACAGCACAATTAGTTGTGAACCACACAAATGTACAGACTCTTTTGGCAACGGCATCATTCCTTCAAATCGACTGGGTTGAGGAAAGATGTTGTGATTTTATAGTGAAGGCATTAGATTCAACCAATTGCCTCGGAGTCAAACGATTTGGGGGTAAGTTTACCTACAGAATTAGGGTTCTAATTTTAAAAGTTGAGAACGAGGCTAAACTGAATTTAACATCGATCTTTAAAATTACATATTTTAGATAGCACATTGATACGCAAGGGTATATTCAACTTTTGGAGCAATGTACCTGTTGATTTCGTAGATACGCATCTTTTTATTTTCCTAGGTCAAGTCCAAGTTCAAGGTCTTATGTGTTAAACTTGAATGAAAGAAATTATTGGCTGGAAAGTACATCATCTGTCATGAGAAGCATTAAGTAACTATTTTTTTTTTTAAATCCAAACTCGTCCTACACTAGTATATGACTAAATAAATTTAATAATTTTTTTCTATTATCTTTTATTTTTCTACATACATCAGTCTGGGAAATACATTAAATTCCCCACCACTTAATATGTGGTAGTAAAGATAGATGTTTTCGAAAAAAACATCTAAAAGTCATAATTTCTGTCGTTTATGTTACAGTTCAATTTCTTCTAGTATATATCGTGCATCCTGCGCGTACTTGGGAGAAATGGTTAAATATGTTTATATGTACATATATAATAATCATCATATTAGTGAAGTATAAGCACTTAATTAACAGGTTTGAGCAAAAACTCTTATTCCTGGCCATCCATGGACTGTTTCCGTGCAGTTTTCTTCTTCCGAATCGCCAAAAAATAATTCAATCGAGCATATTTTATCTTGGTTATTTTTCTTATTCATAAATACACACAGAATATAAAGTCAGCTACGGATGAGTAACTTATCGGCCAACTGGTTGACAGACTATTTGAAAATAACCCGTGTGTAGTGTACGTCAGTCTGACAATGAGTTGAGATTTCATCGAGTTTGCCAACTAGTCGTTGAAAAATCAAAATACTTTGATTTTTTGGTTTGTGTTTACGGTTTTCTCCAACCAATTCGAAATCAGCAACCAAATAAACGATTTCATTCTACAAATGATGATGTTGAGCGCGGTTCAACTTTTCATTGTGCTCTGCGGCTATTTGGTTTTCCGTTGGCTATGAGTAAAGTACCGTCTTAAGCACTTTTAGCCAAGAACGTGGAACGTAATTTGGTAGCACTTTAGAAAATTAGCCACTAAATTGGGTGCCGGGGCTCAGTGGTTAGTGCGTTGGACTACTGCGCAAGGGGTTCCAATTTCGAATTTACGGCCCCACCTCTTCCGAGTGTCTAATAAACATTCAAGAGTATTACTGTCACGAGAAAGCTTCTCAAAACCCCTTTGCCCTTCGGATACGGCATAAAACTGTAGGTCCTTCTGTACGTGCAGAAATGTATACCACGCACAACATGAAAAGTTGTGAGAAGCTAATCCTTGGCCCTCAATGGGCTGCTTACGGCCTGATATATTTATATATATTTATTTTAGAGAAAACAACTGAAGTTTGCAGACTGATCTTTGCGTCTGTAGGGAAATGATTACAACTAGTCTGTCAACCAGTTGGCCGATTAGTTGCTCGTGTGTAGCTGGCTTAAATCAATTGAAATGTCAAAAAACTTTCAAAGAATGTTCTATTCACAATAAATAGCTTTTTATTCATAGTTATACGAAACTTCGTCGATTGAGTTACACAATACCAAACCCAAAATTTGTCGATAAAACGATTTTTATCGAATCGTTTGCTGATCACAATAGGTGTTAGGTTCTATTGGTCTTAGTATGATCTACGTAGAGATCATGTTAAAATTATTGAAAGAAATTGTTTGAAATTTATTTTTAATTATAAAATAAAAAGGGGCCCAGAGGCCATACATATATGAATGATAAATATCTCTTTTTCTTCTAGAGAACCACTCATTTCAAAGACTGGTTGAGGTTGCCAGTGAGTATTTGTTCAAACACTTTCAAGATGTTGCCAAAAATGAGGAATTTCTAACTCTTCCCTTCGATGAGGTAATTTAACATTTACGCAGTCCTTTTTATTTATATTACCAAATCTCCTTCGCAGTTTCGAAATATTTTGGAAAATGCAGAACTCTATATTTATGATGAAGAAGCACTGCTTCGCAGTATAGTCAAATGGACAGAGCATGATTTAACTGAGCGAAAGCAGCACTTAAGTCAATTGGTTAATAGATTACATCCGGCTTGTGTGAGTAAGAAAACCATTAGATCAATGAAGATGCTCCGAGAGGATAAAGAATGTCGTAAATGGGTAGACAGCGTCTATCAATGCTTCGGCAAATGGCAATGGAATGTTTTTGTACTCGATAAAATGGGTCGTAATCCGGACTTTGGAAAATATGACATGAAAACTGGCAACATGATTTCGTTGAGTCCTTTACCCGAGGAAGCATTTGCATTGAGTCTCACCGGAAATAAGCACTTTTTGTACGTTCAAGGCGGATGTCTCGGACGAAGTAGACGCACGTGTTATTACTACAATGTATACAGAAATAAATGGCTTACTATGCAGTCAATGCGTGAGTCACGATCACACCATCGATCATTGATTTTAGATAATTTCATATATGCGATTGGTGGAAATGGTTCCAAGGGATCCTTGCGAACAGTCGAGTGCATGGATTTGGAGAGAGGTACAACGTTGCCAATTGAGTCAATGTTAACGCAAAGAAGTTCTATGGGAGCTGTTGTTTGTGGTAAGGTTACTAAAAAACCTGTTAATAGTTTCTTGCTAATCTTACATTTTAGAACAATGTCTTTACGTAATGGGTGGTGAAACTGACCACAAAAGTTTGAGCTCGATGGAACGCTATGACCCGCGAGTCGGGGTCTGGCAAAGTATGCCAAAGCTGAATGTAGTAAATAGCTACTGCACTAGTGCTGTTACAGACAATTACATTTATTGCTGCGAAGGATTGGGAAGCTCCATGGAGCGGTTTGAATTTCGAGCACAAAAATGGGAGATGATTGAATTTACATCAGATAGGTAAATTATTTTTTAAAGAATTTGAAAACAATGAATTTTTACGAAATCTTATTTTTACGAAAAGCGGTTTTCGTGAAGAGAGTGCTCAAAAGAATTTAAACTCTATTCCCATGTAAAGCCATTTTTGGGCTAGGTTGTGAAAACTGTCAAAGCTGTCAAATAAGTGTATTTCAACTTTTTGTTGATCCATGCCGTTTGAGTAATATTACAATAGGTCCGTTCGCGTACCCTCCTAAAACAGCGTATTTGTAGGTCGCTGAACTGTGAATGGACCTTAAGTGAAGGACCGTTATGTATTTTCCACTTTGCACTCTGTTGTCTTGTCTTTTTCTAAATGTTGTAATACTGTATGTTGGATCGTATGGTAACACAAAGACCTAAAAGGTAGGTTGTCTGTCCCTGTTTTTGAGAGCGTTGTTCTCTTGGGACGATTCCTTCTATGGGTCAAGTTAACTTTCATACTCGCACAGCCGAGTCCTTAAAAGTCTTAATATACACAAATCCGGTGGTCTAGATGGTATTCCACCTACAGTTCCGAAGAGGTGTTCTTCCACGCTGGCAAAACCTCTTCGTAAGCTTTTCTGGATGTCCTACTCTTTTGTGCTCTTTCTTCCGAGTAGATGGCAAACATCATTTGTCCACCCTGTCCCTAAAAAAAGGTGAATATTCTTCTCCTATTAAATACTGACCCATTGCACTTACGACCTTTCTTCCCAAGGTCCGTGAAACGCTGATAAATCAAGAAAACTCCTCAATGAACGGAAATATGATTTTCCCAGCAACAGATCCACAGACGATTTGATGGCTACTCTACATCAGAAGTGGAAGTGGAACTAATCTCTACATCACTTCGGCGAAACACAGATGTTTTCTCTTGATATTTCTAAGGCATTCGACAGAGTTCAGCAACAGGCTCTTTTTTCGAAAATGTGTACATACGGCATCGACGAGTCTCGTCTTCAATGTATTAGAAATTAACTTTCGGGAAGTTCAATACAAGTTGTATTAAATGGCTTCATATCTGATATCCACACATACACCATGTAACAAAAGTATACATACGGCCAGTCATTTGTCATATTTACAGGGAAAATGATAAAAAATGACTAAAATTCAAAAGTAAATATGTAATTGTAAGTAAATTCTAAGCTCTAGTTCTCAGAACATAGCAAAATATTATGCTTTTTCCACATTTATTCAAAGTTATTGCAAAATATATAAAGTATACCTAATTTCCCATGTTACAAAAGTATACATACGGCCCGTTGAAAGTGGAAATACCGTAATCTTGTCCACCAAATAAAATCCGATTAGCGTTGTTTTCTTATTCTTTGTTATCTAAATCCCAGAATTAGAGTGTTTTTCGAAGTTTGACGTGAATTTAATTTTAAAAATATGGTTAAAACAAAGGAAATTGCACCTGATGTCCGAAAATTAGTGATTAAGCTTAAAAATGAAGGAAAATCTATGCAGAAAATTGGCGATATACTTGATTTGCATAAGGCAACAGTCCAAACAATCATAAGGAATTTCAATAACACCGGTACGTATGACAGTAAGCCTAGGAGCGGTCGCCCACCGAAACTTGACGATCGAATTCAGCGCAAAATAGTCCGAACGGTTCAAAAAAATCCCAAACAAAGTGCTGTTAAGCTATCCAAAGAACTGCGAGAATATGAAGGAGTAGATGTTCACCCTCAAAATGTTCGTCGTTGCTTAAAAAAAGCAGGTCTAGCTTCAAGAGCGGCAAGAAAAAAACCATTCATCAGTGCCATAAATATGAAGAAACGGTTGGCATATGCTAAGAAGTATCACCGAATCTATGAAACTGATCCTACGTTTTGGGAACGCGTTATTTTTACAGACGAGTGTAAATTTAATGTTTTCGGACGAGATGGAAGAGTGAAGGTTTGGAGAAAACCAAATACAGCTCTTAATAGGAAAAATCTATGTCCCACTGTGAAACATGGCGGAGGCTCCGTCATGGTATGGGGCTGCATGGCGGCTAATGGTGTAGGAGAACTTAAGTTCATAGAGGGTATAATGGATCGGCATATGTATCTGGATATTTTAAAGTCGATTTTTGTTCCAAGCGTCGACAAACTGGATCTTAATGGGCATTACACATTCTTACATGACAATGACCCAAAGCATACATCGGCTTTAGTAAGAGAATGGCTCCTTTATCACGTGAGAAATAAGTTGGAACATCCACCACAATCTCCCGATCTCAACGTCATTGAACATCTTTGGGCTCACCTTAAACAAAAAGTGAAGGAAAGATCAGTTTCATCCGTTTCCAGCCTTAAAATAGTTTTGAGGGAAGAGTGGGAGAAAATAAGGCCCGAAATAACAAAAAAATTATCACTGTCGATGCCATCACGTCTGAATGCTGTAATTGAAGCTCGTGGAGGTCCAACATCTTATTAAATAACCTTTTTTACTTGATTAATCTAAGCGTATGTATACTTTTGTCACATTGCATAATGTTCCTTGTTTCCTATTTTCTTAATAACTTAAGATTAATTTAAATGAAGTTATATTTTTTGTTATTTTCCAAGATAAAATACACAATACGTTAATTTAAAATTGAAAAAAAAATCGCCTCATAATTTTTTTGTGTCTGAAATGGTAAATCACTCGCCGTATGTATACTTTTGTTACATGGTGTAAATGCTGGTGTTCCACAGTGCTCAGTTCTGTCTCCGACTCTCTTTCTCATTTTTATAAATCCATTCCTTCGCTGATGACATTACCTTAAGTTTTTCATATTCGTTCCTCAACTAACGACCCTGCTCTTCGATCTTAAGGGCTGACCATAATCAACATTGGGGAGCATAAGCTAATGTCATAATTGACCGAAATGTTTCCTTATATTCTGTCATTTCCAACCACTGACCATAATACTTTTTTCCCGCATGGTCACCCGACAACACAATCTACAATTTTTTTCTCTATCATTGTTGGTTTTTAGTTTTCATTTTTCGCGTAAAAATTGGATAGAAGCAGAAACTTAATAAAACGAGAATGAAAGCAGTAATCATTCGCACATTGCCAAATATAAAATATAAGCAAATATGAGATAAAAGCATAATGTACACACATAAGGGTGGGTAATTTCTACCAACTGTCAAATTCGCATATGCAATGAACGGCTGAGAGCGCTCTCCCTAATGTTCGGTAATGATTCCGAAAGTAACCGAAAACTAAACTTATCGACGCTGGGCTTAATATGTGTTGGCCAGAGAATATACATAATGGATATCACAAATAATTTTTTGTGATGGATATACTCTGGTGTTGGCTCATAAGATCGTGTGTATTAGTGGGTTAACGAAGAGGAGGAGGAACGTCACTTTAGAGGAGGAACGTCAACATATGTTACACTTATTAAATTCCGATCTTGACAACATATTCAACCAACAGGGTGGAATTTAATGCATACAACACAAATTGTTGTCGTCTTCTGTCTCTCAAGCGTAATGATAATGATCCTCGATCATTATCTATGAACGGTACTTCCATCGCGCAAACCGAAAGACTTGCCATCCTCGGTATGTGTATCGATAATCATCTCCGATTGTCGAGGTCGCCAAAAATGTTACGAAATTTCTAGGATTTCTTAAGCGGTGCGCGTGTAAGAAATTTCCTTGACTGATGTGACCTCAATTTTTAAGCGAGCAGCCACCTCAGCCTCTCCTAATAACCTTGAAATTTATCGTAGGATGGGGCTCTATACTCATTAGTCATTATTCTAGACATGGCGCCTATACCACAAAACTACAATTGAAATTCGACCGTGCAATGATGCTGTGTTGTTTCCACAGTTGTCAAATTTCACTTGTGCTTCTAGTATTTGCAGTTTTGCGGTACAGGCCCCTGATATGCCATCTTAAATGACTTTACAAATTTGGTCCGTAATAACTAACTCCAATTTCGAATATAATTAAAATAAAGCCATTTTTAAGAAAATCGTTTTTTTAGTTTCTATAAAAAGCAAGAAATATAGATTGAAAACACTAACAACTTTTATTCCTTTACATTTCCTTAGAGAATTCTTCGAACTGTTCTCCATTGGAAACGATCTGTACAGCATATCAAGCGAGGAAATAACGCATTATTACCCCAGTGGGAATCGGTGGGAGAATGTTTACTACTATCCATTTGCTCGTGAATGGGATACAGCAGTTGCAATGGAACTCGTTAGCGACAGTTCCATGTGTTTCTAAAAAAAAAAGGAAGGTTCTGCCATCTGCGCTAAAAACCAAATATCAATTCTATAACAGTTTTATTTGTTAATTTAAAAAAAGAAAATAAGAAAAACCAAAAAAAAACTTGTTATGTAAATAAAATGTGGATATATGTGAATGTGATTGTATGAATAAAATATAAAATAACTGAATAATTTATTTGTTTTTTTGTTTTCTTTTCCTCGTTTATATATATTAAATCAATTCAAAAATATTGTTTTTTTTTTTTTAAATATTTATATGTATAATATAATTTTATAATATAAATAACAGCTAAAACTATAATAACAATTATTTAAATGGAAGAAAGATACAATTCCAAACCGTGTTTGAAGAGAATTTTGGACACAATTTACAGCTGCAGATTGCCACGAAAAAAATGAATTATTATCTATGAAAAAGTGAACAATTTTAAGCTTGGTCTTCGCCTTTGATTTTTGTTATTTTGTTTTGTTTTTTAATCCTGTAACCGGTTTCGTCAATTCATTTATATAATATGTATAATCTTATATCATTTACAATGTGTATATATATATAATTTTTTCTTAACTATTTCATAATAATTCGTAACAGTAAATAGAGACTAAAACACGCAAAAATTATTATTAAATAAATGAAAGAGAGATAGAGAGAGAGAGAGTTATACACAACTGAACTTGATTCCATCATCACTGGAATAGCAGTTCTGGCAATGAAGCTTATGATTTCGAACACGAACATCGGTACCATTACGTCCATCGCTGAGTTGCAGATGACATACACAACATTTGAAACAATTTATGTGATAGAAGAGTCCCAGAGATTCGATAATCATGGCTGCTCCACGTCCTAAATGAAAGTAGAAAAAGAACAAAACAAATTATTAACGATATCCATAAATTTAGGTCTTTAGGGAACTTAATTTACATTTAAACCCAAACGATGTACTTGATCGTGCTGTGGGTCTTATTACAAGTACCATCCTCACTTTCTATGCAGCATGCGTAGACATAATAAAATTTAGAGTAGGTTTTCTTTTATATTCTACAATTTATAGTCAAAACGATTCCAAAATATGGTGAGCAAGAACATATAAGCGCAAAGTACTAGTGATAAATAGTGACTTAAAAATCAAAAGTAAAGGACTATTACGAAACTAAATATTGAAAACAATCCTAAATGGTTTCAGAGCAACTTTGCTTCAAAATACTAAAAGAGAAATACCGAAAAAAGAGTGAATAGTAGCGAAAGCACAACCAGGATGGAACCACAATCGAGGACAGATTCGGGCAGGTGCTTTGTAGCGTATCGAAACGTTTGTCGTTACTACGGTGTCCACGCCACAGGGTACGTATGCAAATATCAAGAGGAGATAAAGTTAAATAGCAAACGCCCAAATAGAGCCTTTGCCGATCGAGTTCGAAGCAGTATTACTACCAAAAGAGATGACGCTTCTAAAGTGCTGAGTTCCTCTCGACCACAACAACAAAAGTCTGATTTGACAAAGAACGTTGACTGGTCCAAAGTAAGGGACATACAAAACATAGCTGCATAGAAGCACCAGAGACACATGAGTTCTACGAAAGAAGCATGAACTTCTCAAAAGAAAGCAAAACAAACTACTACAGAAACTATTATCGAAAGTTTTACCAGAAGGTGAAGTAAATACGGCAAGGCTTAAAAGCTAGATCAAAGGAAGCCCAAGACGTGGACATTTTTCCAGTGGATTCGCAGTCGCTGTAAGAGGAGAAAAAAGAAGAATTAAGAATTAAGGTCCATTCATAGCTCAGCGAACTGCAAATATTCGAATTGTTGATTTCTTCGAAGAAATTAAATAAATTTTAATTTTTTTTTTTGCATAAATCGATAGATAAATTTGGGTCTCTACTTTGGGCTGAGTTGTGAATGTACCTTTAAGCAGTGACCGACCAAACCGTAAGGTAGTAAGAGCCATTGCACAAAGGGGTACTTTTCGATCAGAAATAGATAAGGGATAGCATACATATATTAAATTCAAACTTAAAATGCGGGTTTGAGCGTCAAAATATACATTAAATATATACCAAGTAACCTTGCAAAAAGTGTTGTTAAAACAGAAGAAATAGCACCTAAAAGAACGCACTAATTATGCAACAAAGATATGTGAATTTCATTGCAATTTTCATTATAATGAAATGTGCTGTAGGTGCTATATTTATTGAAACTAAGCGAAGTATTGTCGCTGTCTAAGTTGCTTACCTAATTCGTCGCCACAGTGAGAGCACTTCTTTTTGCCACTCACACTAAGTATCTTGTCCTGCTGTTGCTGCTGTTGGTGTGGAGACATACCCTTTTCCAATAACCGCGTCGGTGACGAGTTGTGCAAAATACTTTGTGACCCAATTTGATGATTTGGCACAATTGCTGGTGAGTCCTCGAACCTAAAACAAAAACCTTTTATAAGTTAACAAGCCTCACAGCAATAAGTTCAACTCTACTCACCGCTTTCGCTCTCCAATTCCCTTACTCTGCACTCTTTGTGTGAGTGTCTGAATAACTGCATCTGGTAGGGGCTTACTATCTTTACCACCAGAGCTCTTTGTATTAGGTGGCACTCCAACATTGTTACTATTCACACCCCTTATCCAACCGTTGGTATTCCTCATACCTCGCTGTTGCTCAACTCGCCTCTGCTCTGCTTCCTGAACCAACCAATGACTGTTATAGTTAAATGTATCCGGTACTGACTTCCTCTTCTGTTGATAGGACAACCATCCATTGTCAATATTATTCTCGGCGGCGAAATCCTTCTTCGTATGCACCCAAGCGTCATTGTATTTTGGTTTTGGTGTTGCACTTAGAGCATGCAAAGCATTTCTGGTCATATTCCCATGCGATGTGGGTAAATGCACATTTGGTTGTGACATTCTCATTTGAACGTGTTCCTCGGGCATTATTTGTGACCGAGTTGGCTTCATTGGAGGCATTTGACTCAACTTTGAGCCACGGAAGTCGGGCAAATCCGACATTGACCTGCAATAGTCTGTTTCAATTTGGTATACTTGTTGATTCTGTATATTCGCATAGATATTGTTATTATTGTTGTTGTTATTGATGGATGCATTTAGATCCTGCAAGGATCGACGATTGGCAGACATTAACATTTTAGCGCCATGTTGGAGCTCACGACGAGCTATATTCTCTCGGAGAATTAAATTATCACGCTGTCGTTTGAGTTCTTCTTGCTCGAGCTGCAGGAGTTCTCTTTCAACGCGTAGTACTTCCTCTTGTTCACGGATTTGATCCTCAATACATTGCATTTTTGCATTGGCTTCCTCGATGCCGGGTATAATGCTAATTTGGTTTTGAGGCATAAGTAATCTTTGTTGCTCTGCATTGTGATTCATTCGAGCATGAATGGCCAGGAGCTCTTCGTGATGATCTGGTTCATCCGATGAGTTTGTAAATGGTTCACTACTTTGGCGTGAGTGATTTTCAGAGACACCAGAGTCACGACTTTCGCCTGAAAGAAGTTTATTTTTTTTTTTATATATACAGAACTTTGGAGGCAAACATATATTGTGTAGCAGTGCTCAAAGAAACTTAAGTCTTGTACGTTTAAAAGAAAGTGGGATTTGAGTGTCAAACTTCTAGCTATAAGTTATCGTACTGCTCTAGACTAAGGCCCTAAAAATTTTGATAAAAATTGTTTCTGTTTCGATCGGTAACGCGTGTAACATATAGTACAACTTGGGCTCCGCCTATCATGGAAGAAAATGCGAGATGATTGTCTAATTTATTTCGTCTATGAAGTCCCGGTTTAGAGTTGTCAGATTGGTGATTAACCCCCCCCCCCCCCCCCTCCCCCTTTTTAAGAGCTTCATTTTGGTCGAAAAAGTGCGTATTTCGAAAAATGGGCGCGTAAATGGACAATTTTAAAAATGTTTGCGCTTGTACTGTAGTTTTTTCCAAAGGCTCGGTATACCGGACGAGTCCATCATTAAAACTTCTCTATATTAAAAATGTAATATATCCTTAAGATAGGGTATACAAATTCTAAAGATTTTATGTCGAAAATGTTGGCAAATCTGCGGACGAAAGATGTGCAACAACGCAGTCCCTGTTCTTTGAAATTAAAGAGGAATTTCCCTAAAAATCGAAATGGTACAGTGATACATTTAACGGTAACGATACTCTTTGTTAGTAATCACTTCTAACTTCGTTCTATCACATAGAATAGTGGACGGACAGATTATAAACAGAAAAACCTCAGTATAAATAAATTTATTAAAAAAAGTAGGTACATTGATCTAAACATAATTATAGTTATTGGTGCTTTATTTTGGATGATAATTGGTGCTTTTGTTCACTTAGGCAGGCATCTAGGTAATACAAGCGCTAAATCCTGCTTTAAGACTTCTCCTCCAAGTCAATCCAATCTTTGTGGGGCCCTTAGTAGAATATAAAAGAAGAAGAGGATAAAAAATAAGAAAAAGAGATCTCGTATGCAAAATGATAGATACTTGTTATGAGAGGAGTGATAATAACGGTTTCAAATACGAAGAAACAGAACCATTTATCTATAATATTCGTACACAAACAGAAAGTA
The DNA here is from genome assembly GCA_949716465.1 of Chalcosyrphus nemorum. Classification (NCBI taxonomy): domain Eukaryota; kingdom Metazoa; phylum Arthropoda; class Insecta; order Diptera; family Syrphidae; genus Chalcosyrphus; species Chalcosyrphus nemorum. The sequence continues at coordinate 70,865,106 of OX454333.1, forward strand.
CTAAATAATTTAATTTGGATAGAGAGCACTGTTAGTAAAGCCTTTATGAAGTAAAGATATGTTTTTTTTTTTTGTGAGGCGTATATATCTGCGAAAACGCAAAGCACCAAACGAAATCGCGAGGTTTCATTAAATTTCTCCAAAATTCCGAGGTTTCGCCGTACATTATCAAGGTTTCGGCGAAACCTACTTGAAAACTTCTTTAGTTCATCCTTCCGTAAGAGGTTGTCAAACCGCACAAGCCAACAGCGTGAACTTCAGTTTATTTTGGTGTTCATTAATAGACGTCAAAGTAGTGTCAAAACAACTGCGACAATCAAACAACAATTGCGACCAATGTTGGAAATTCTACCACTTTACATTTACATATCTTTCATATTTTATATTTAGGTTATGCTTGTCGTATGCATGAAGAAAATAAGATTTAAATAAAACTGAAGTATTAAAGTCCCAACGCTAGTCACAGTTCTTTTGACATACCTATAATATTTTGACGTCTAAAAATGAATAACAAAATAAACTGATGTTCACACTGAGGCTTTTTCAATTTTACAACCTCTTGCGAACAGATGAACTTAAGGAGATTTCAAGTAGGTTTCGAAACCTCGATTATGTATAGCGAAACCTCGGAGATTTGGAGAAATTTAATGAAACCTTGCCATTTCTTTTGGTGGAAACATAGATAATATAAGACGAAAGATGAAAAACTCTCTACTTCTCGTCTATAAATGGATTACTGCTACATTTTTTCGGTCCAATTAAATATCACATGAATCTTTTCTTCTGCTTTTATCACAAATATTTGTTATTATACATACAATTAATATCAGATGGGTTTCATTCATTCATTCATCATTATCATAGATGATCGAAACCCCACCGAACAACAGAAAAGAGGACGAACAAATTTATTATATCTTTTACAGTAAAACGTCAGCACTCCCCATAATTGGTTTAGCCCCCTTCAGATGATCTCTATTGAAACACAATAGACACAATTCTAAACAAGGAAATGTTTTAATAACCCCAAAACAACAAAACGATTCTATTATCTCATCATTTTGCTTTAAATTTGCGTGAAGCCTTATTATTTCTCCAAATCACCTCAAATCAGTGCCACCCACACACACAACCATACTGTCTGTTGCCTTCGATTAGATTTACTAGAACAGAATATCGATTTTTTTATGTCTGACAAAAAACAAAAACGAAATACCAAAGGCTAAAGGTCTTTCCCAACCCTAAATGGATTAGTTGACATTCCATTTGCCACCCTCACCCACTTAAGTGTCGACATAAAAAACCACCCACTCCCACTCAGAATTTAGTTCAAAATTTACTTACCAGCATCAGAATTGTCATAGAGGCCAGCTTTTATGTACAATTGCTTCTCCAAGCGTCTCTCTTCTTGTAAAAGTTGCACCATATCCGGTGGCGGGACAACAGTCATCTCCAAGAAACTATCATCTGATCCTTCGATCCCCAGAAAGCTAGAACGTTTATTTCTCAGCTCCTTTTTGATTCGTTTCGTTGAATTCATTCGCATTATTGGATCCACCACAGATCCGCCATTGTCTAAACCACCACGTGGTATAGTTTCATAGGTATTCGTGCTACTACCACCGGCACTTCCTGTTTCCGCTTCATCATCATCTGCATCATCACTATCGGCGGCATCCATCGTTGGTGGCGGTGGTGGTTTCTCCTTTGGCGGTTGTAGGTGCGATGGAATGCTAGCCGTTGGATATTCCTCACCCCTGGCTGTACAGAACATTTCAATATTCTCATATAATGGTATGGGCTTTTGTAACTTTGGAACTTGATAGAGAGGTTCACACGATTTGGGCACTTGATAGTAGGGCTCCTCTTCGACAATTTTTGGTGGAGAACCAATGTTATTCTGGAATAGATCTCTTTCGGTAATATTAGTCGAGACCTTTTGAATTGTATCAACTATGACAGCATTATCATCACTGTAAGGCACATCCCCTATTGGAGGTGGTGGTGGCGGTGGTAGAGAAAATATCTCATCTTCTCTCTCTTCGATCGCAGAAGATACATTCTCATAAATTGGTTCAAATGATCCAACAATATGAAGTGTATTAATAGCTGCTACTTTTTTTTGTGCATCTAAATGGTTTGGACTGGATTTAACGGTATTTTCCTCCATGTCGATAATAATGTCTTCTTCTTGATCAATAGCTTGAAGGGCCAACTCAAGAGCTTCGTTAATCTGTAACAAATATACAAGCAAACAAAAAATGTGCGAAAAATCGATTAGTATATCTTTTTCAACTCATGGATATTCTTGCGCTATTAAATGCACATGCAATTAGAATAAGAACCTAATGCATAAAGCATAATATAAAACATTGATAAAACCACAAACTCACATAAAAGAAAAAAGAGAAAAATCACACAAAAACAAAGGAAACAAGTAGATGGAATAGAATAAAACACAACATTATTTGAAGCAGCGTTCTCCACAGCACTAAACGAGTGCAGAATATCAACTGAATTGCGGTGCAGATACTTTTCACCTGCAAAGGTGGAACTCATTTTTCCGCACATTTGACCAAGTAATCCCTTGAATTGTTGCAGCCCGCGTAGAAGGTAATGCCTTGGCTTATCAGGGGGATCTGATTATATTCTTTTCTCTTTTTTTTTTTACACGTAAACCTAGTGAGTTAGATGTGTGAATCTATTTACTAAATGCGATAAATACGTGAGCTTTAGCGTAATGGTTCGATTTTTAGTGGAAAACATATAGAGAAAGCAGTGTCTAGTGAATTGTTTTTATTAAATAGATCAAGCGTGTTAGCTGCGTTAATTAGTTGCATATTAACGTATCGTCCTTTATCTAGGTAGTTTCTTGTTTAAATTTTAAAGTATTTATTAGTGTAAAGATACCTGTGGCAATACGACATAGCCACTTAAGTCGACTTACGACAAAATTGAGTCAAGTACATAACAATATTTTCCATGCATGGCATGTGTCAGTTTTTCATTTTAATCCTCATAAAAACAACCAAGTTATGGACAAAAGCAGAAAACTGAACTATTAATATTCAATACATTTTTAGTAAAAAACAAAACTTCAAACATGTACGTACTAACATCATTAGGATGTGACAAAAACTCTTATATTACTGGAACTTTAAAAAAGCTTAAACTTCAAAATCATCTTTCCAGAAGGTGGCGCAAAATGATTCAACCTATCGGAAGGTGTTATGATTTTTTGCAAATGGCGTCGTATGTTGACATTCGTTAATAAACAAACAGGCAAGTAAGTGAGCGCAATACTTCGAAGGAGCATGGAATAATTGTGTTCAAGTAAAAAAAATTATTAGGCCGTAAGCAGCCCATAGAGGGCCAAGGCCTAGCTTCTCACAACTATGCATGTTGTGCGTGGTATACATTTCTGCACGTACAAAAGGGACCTAGGGTTTTATGCCGTATCCGAATGGTAGAGGGGTTTTGAGAAACTTTCTCATGACAATTATAGGCCTCGTTCACATGACGCACAGTGAGCCGACTAGTGGAAAAAAATTTTAAAAAAAGTTTCCCAAAAATTTGTTACTAATATGCCAAATTCATGTTAACAAGTCTGAATAAATAAACCAACAGTTTATTTATGATAAAGTCCACTCTTGTGTTGTTAGAGAGCCTCAGAGAATCAGCATAAAGAAGCATAAGGAAAGAGTTAATGAGAGTAAGATTTGTGGCGGTTGAAATAGCGTTGCACTAATGAATTAAAAACAAAACCTTTTTTTTTGTGCTCTGCTCACATTCTGCAGAGAAAATACAGTTATTCTTATTGCATTTTTTTTAACTGGCAAGTTTTTGGGTTTTAAGAGAGATCAAAGCCAAGCTTCATTTTACACTGTAAGTGCTGACTGTGTTAAGGTATATATTTTGTCTGGTGCTATATGGGAAAATATTTTTTGTTTTAAAGTAAAGAACTCGGTCATACCTTTTCAAAAAAAGTAAGTTTTTTCTGTGACAACATGCACTTTTTCGTGCCACAAGTATTTTTTTTTGCGTACATTTTTTTTCAGAATGTTTTCAAATAGGGAGCTTTTTGATGTATGGAGTTCCAACTCAACTGCCCGAGTGCTCGGTGTTTTGCAGTTAATGCAGGTTAAATTAAATATACCAATCACTTTGGGGCTTGAAGATCAAGAATATTTACAAGACATGTTTCAACGATACAAGCCGAATTCAAATCGAAAATGGGACTAAATGTTGACCAACCGAAGCAAGGCTTCATCAAACGATGGTAACACTTCTCGGACATTCTTTTCTGATCCTCAGAAAAGTTCCGAAATAACAAAAATCTACCAAAATTTGATTCAAAAATTAAATATCATCTTACGAGTAATGGCAACAGGAGCTGACATCAATTTCAATAAATTTAATATACTCATTTGTGAAACAAGAAAAATGTATTTGGATCTTTACGGATGGTACTATGTCACTGTACATTGCCCTGTACATTGCACAAATTATTTTTCCATAGTATAGATGTAATGAAAAGGTTTGACATACCAATTGTCTGAGGAAGCTCTTGAAGGCTTACACAAAACTTTCCGCCGGACTAGGCTTAATCATGCAAGAAAATCCTCAAGAGCCATCAACTGTAAGGACGTTATGAACCACTTAATACTTATGTATGTCAGACCCATACCTTTCTTCTGAAAGGAGATTTAAAGGAAAACCCAAAATATACGATTCTGATATCAAAAAATATATAATTGATTATCATGACGACTACCAATCATCTTCTTCTGATGAAGAAAATTGAAGAACCCTTCTTTGTTTCCTTTGTATCTATTATTTAAGCCCATAAAATGAACAAATAAATAAGAAAAGAATATACATATTAAAATTATGTTTTTTTTATTTTTTTCCCGAATTCCCATACATTCAACGCACTCTGCGACGTCTATTTTTCGATTTTTTCTCGTACATGGTTTTATCGAATACGAGACAGAATTTCACACGACGCCATTCTCCATTCGATTTTAACAAAGTAACGATTACTACACCAATTCGAGAAAAAACGTTAATCATGTGAATAACACAATATAAACATAAGCGCCACTGCGTCTCGTATTCCATAAAGTTGTTGCAAGATTTCTCGTATAGAAGTGACAAGTTCATTCGGTATAAGGGAAAACAAAATTGACGAATATGGGATTTTACCGTATAGGCTGCGTGTGAACGATGCAATATAATTCTCAATACAATTCCCACTCGAGAAAAATATTGCCGTGTGTACGTGGCCATAGTCTTGAATGTTTGTCAGACACCCGAAAGAGGTGGGGCAGTGAAAAAATGTTTGATGGTATTTTTCTGGATTCGAATTTAGAATCACTTGCGCAGTAATCCAACGCATTAACCACTGAGCCACGGCATCCAAAACCTTGTATCAAGGCCTGAACTATATTTTGGTGGATAACTTATTCACAAAAAGATAAACCCAAAACACTGAGAAGAAAGAAACGAGTCGTTAATAAAAGAAAAACTTCACTTGTGTCAAAAGATCCTAACCCCAAATTTTTTAAATTAACTTAAGCCCCACAATCTATTACTTTGGCACTCATTCACATAATGATTATAATTGTATGCTTAATATATAAACAACCCGCTTCTAAGGGCATTTAAAGAATAAAATGTCATATTTCTTAACGTGTTCTACATGAAATTGAATATTGTGCGTAAGTAAACAAATAGACTTAATTACCAGTTTGGCCTTTCCAAAAATCAACTTTTAAAAGTTTCTTTCGCATGATTTTTCACTTGTCTATTTGGCTTTCTAATCCAATCTATCTGTGAGGCTTCGTACGAAATTGTCCTTCCGCGAATTTGTAGGAAATAAAAAAAACTTGAATTTTACCACATTATTCTTAGATGCTACGTGGTGAATTTCAATGGCGACATCGAAGTTTCCATATACCTATAGATAACTTTAAGCTGATAGGTAACATCCACGGTAAACATATTCGAACTTTCAATAATTGACAGCTACAAATGTTTGGCTTAAAATATTCAGTAGTTCAGATATAAACATATTTAAAATCGCAGAAAAAAAGTTAGGAACTATTCTCACTCAACGGCAGTATCTATGACTGACTAACGATCCAGGAATGGTTTTTACCTACCCAACAAAGATTCGTGTTAAAATAAATAATACCTTCCAAGCACGTTATACTTATCAAATTTTTTAGAAGACAAGTTGTTCTTGGTATATGGCAATAAATACAGGGGAAGTACATATGTATATGATTGTAAGTACTATTCTAGGGAAATTGTTGTTTGATTACATAAAACAAAAAATGCGACAACATATTGCGGCAATCAAAATTCCAATCTTATCTGGTTGCACTATGAAAGAACAGGAACAAAGCAAATATTGTTAATTATCAATACCTTGGAAGTAAAGGCTAACCTATAAGAGGCCAATCATAATTGAATGAAGGCTCCGAACGCGCCCGTACGTAGTCATGCGAATACACATAATTTGTGTGCTGCACTCAAAATGACGCTCAGTTTCGTGGATTTCAATATTTATAGTCAAATCCGTTAAAACAAAAAATACCTTAATAACACTACAACACTTTGAAACAAACTAATACGTTCTAAAATTATATTTAAAAACTTATTTTTATATAAAACGTCGACTTAATACTGTACTGTACATCTACACTTCATTATCATCATTCATGTAAAATATATTTCGATATAATTAAAAAAAAAAAACACATGCTATAATGCAAACTATAAACGAATATAACGTAAAGGTATATTATACATTTTATTTAAGGGAAAAAATAAAATGGAAAAATAGGAATCTTACACACCAAAGAACTCCAGATCCTTACCTTTCATTTCATAATTTTATATGAGTTTTTTTTTTTTTAAATGCGTATTAGATCATAAATATTCGCTAGTATTTTTCTATTTTCGGCTTATAGAGTAAATATCAACAGTTATTGCCACTTTTTAAAGGCGTAGTTATAATTTGTTTGTAAAGCAGCTTCGTTCATTTTGTTTTTTTTTTTTTTTAATAAAATTTTCTTTGTAAATAAATTTTCAGTGCACTAAACATCTATAAATTCTTTAAAATTTTTTTAATCATAATTTGTTACTTCGTCGTTTTGATTTGATATTTTTTTGTTTTGTTTAATTTTTATCTCAGAATGAAAATAGATTTGTTAACACACGATTTAAAGAACATCAAGTACACACATAGAGAGTACATCCAGATCATAATTGAACTATGAACAAAGCGTTATCCTTTGTGGAATTATTTATATTTATTTTGTTATAAACGTTGAGATGTCTACATTAACAGTTGCTGTGTGATAGAAATTTAAAAACGAGAAATTATGTTAATTTTCTTTGATTTGATGACAAAAATATGTGTTAAGGTATTTTATGAAAGTATAACGTAAATTGCTAAACCTTTTTTTCTTTTTGGTACTTGAGTTTGACGTCGTTTATTGGGGAAAAAATACGAAAACAATAAGAGTATAAAAAAAAAAAAAAAGTATTGAAATACTGCTTCGATATTAGGCGTGTTTTTTTCGTATTCTATATAGGCTTAAAATATATTTTCCATATTAAATACACTAACAACTCAACCTATATAGAATAACGAAATCTGGATAATTATCGAGCCTTATTTCCTTAGCCGCAATAAAAACTATGCTCCCAAATTGTTTTATTTCGATTGTGTCGAAAAATGATATAGAAAATGTCAAAAATGATTGAACAGACAGCAGTCATTCATAAAGAAAAAAATTATATTAAGAAAAAATGTGTTTTGAAGAGAAAATGTAAGTAGAACCTAAGATACACCATTTATTTACGAATTTATTGTCATTAGAAAACGAAAAACATGGGCAAAGGAGGAGGTGTTGGGATTACTGAAATCAAAATTATTAAATGTCAGTGCAAAGTGCTTCCAAACTGCGATACTGAAATTCCTTAGCCCCGATAGGCGTTTTTTAAGCCTATATAGGATACGAAAAAACACGCCTATTATGTAGAATGTATATGGCAACAAGTATTGGAAGAATTCGCACCTTATCTGAGTGTACATATAAACAAATCTTTGAATATAAATAACAAGAAGAATTGTCCAATCGTTACTTTGGATTCGAAAACATGTAAAGGTGCATTTCTGAAACATTTCAGAAACAAATAAATGTTTCAGAAACGTTTCCTCGGTCTGGACACTTTGTGAAACATTTATTAAATGTTTATGAAATGTTTCACGTTTTCTATTTTAAATGGAAAAATAATTTTGTTTCTCAAGCTTTACGTGCAGAAAAATAGTGTTAAATTTAAGATGTTTGCACTTCTGAACTCAGGACAAGAACAGGAATCCAATTTTGAATGGTCATATCATTTGCGATGGTCATTATCATTCATATAGAGGGACCTTTGGACAATGCAACAATTGACTGAATTTGGAGCTCGGATAGTCGCATTGGTGTGAATGAAACATTGATACTGTTGAAAAGCCCAATGCTAGAATAGAACATTTTGACAGAGTCTGGCCAATATGTGTTGTGTGGTGGAAATAGGTGAGGCCACAGGAGGTGGTGGGTGATGATAGACTCATTTATTAAATGTTTATGAAATGTTTCACGAAACAGTGTTTCACTCGGTCTGGACGCACCTTAAGAAATGAAGCAAATATTTACTGTTATGAGTATAATTCCATGGGGAAGGCCAGAGATTACAGATCTTAAGTAAGTTCACCTAGATTTGCTGGTGGTTCAGTTATGTAGCCTTTATGCAAGATCGATATTTTTTATGCAGACTCTATACAGTGCTTATAATTAAATCTGTTACTGTATTGACCTTGTTTTAAGGCTTTGTTACATTGAATTTAAATAACACAAAAAGTCAACTTTTAACCTTATAGCCTATTAACTGAAATTCAATATTATTGCAAGCCTTCCGATGAACCTTTGCTATTCTATGTATTTTAAAGAGCAAAACCTTGTTCATTGTAATGGCTCTCCGGAATCGTCTTGATTCCTAGCCCTTCGAATTTCTTAGGAAAATAATAATAAGCTACTATACTATGTACACTCAGCAGAAAAAGTCTGCGTACAGTATGTAGTACGAAATGAATTCCTCGAGAAAATATTTACCAACAGTTCCAAACTAAAAAAATAATTCCACATATGTATCTATGACTGGTACCTCAAAAGAAATTTCAAACATAACGGTACACGACATAACGCAAAAGAAAACAGGGAGAAAAAATGGCGCCTGATTTTACAATCCTGTTGAATAAATTAGAGCAAGAATGAGTTGAAATTATTCTAGTTGATCGGCAGTTAAGTTTAAATCCAAATTAGTTATTATTTGTGAAGTTTTGTAGTGGAAAATAGAAAGTATCGAACAATGTCAGAGAAAGGAAAATAAATTTGTCTAACGGAGCGTGAGATCATAATAAAGTTGTGGAAAGAGGGTCAAAGTTTGAGACAAATCGGGAAAACAATTAAGAGGACACATTCCTCTGTCCAAAAAGTTATAGACAATTTTCAATCAAGTGGAATTTTGCTTTCTAAACCTCGTTCAGGTCGCCCCCTTCAAAATTATTTACTAGAGAAAGACGCTGTATAATTGATTTCGTGAAGAAAAATCCTAAGATAACCGCATGGTTGAACAAATTGAAGAGCAATTTAAAAAAAAAAAATGTGCGGATACTCCAAGAAAATTATCTAAAAGTAGAAGAGGAAGCCATCGATCGTCCAAACAGACGCTGGATTCATCTGGATACATGCGTAACGGCTAGAGCTCTATGGCCGGCCTTTAGTAAGAAGAGATCATCAACTCTGGTTAAACTCAGTCGTCATAACGCACGGGTCGTTTCTGGCGTAATTACCGGCCATTCTGTCATTGGCCTTCATGCAGAGAGACCCGGTGTGCTGCATAACGACTATTGTAGAAGCTGTAGAGACGAAGAAGAAATTGAATCTATTCGTTACATGCTGTGCGACTGTCCTGCCCTAGCTGTAAGAAGAAAGAGAACTCTTGGCAGTCATTTCTTCTCGGAGCTGGAGGATTTAGGCAATGTTGAGCTCGTGGACCTCCTGAGATTTATATTACTATCTGCGTGGTTCTAACAGCGGACCTTATGACAGCGTTCACAGGATTAAATGATTGGGCACAATGGACCCGAATTGTGGGTCTAAATGAGCAGTGACCTTCTGGTCACAAGGCACCCAACTACCTAACCTTAGTGATGAAAGCAAATACTGCATTTTTGGCATTAAAGGTCGAAAGATTGTGTGGAGAAAGGCTGGTACTGCTTTAAATAAAGCAATTTTGGTTCCAACAGTGAAGCATGGTGGTGGTGGAGCAATGGTTTGGGGATGTTTAGCGGTTAGTGGCGTTGGTCAATTAGACTTTGTGGAATCCAGTATGGATAAATATGAGTATTTAGATATTCTAAAACGAAATCTTAATCAGAGCGCTTAAAAATTGGGGCTCAATCACGATTTTTACTTCATGCATGATAATGACTCCAAATTGTCAAACTCTGTCAAAGTCCCCAATCACCGGACTTAAATCCCATCGACCATTTGAGGGATTCGCTTGAAAAGAACATTCGGCAGAGAACCATAATATCGAAACAAATGCTGAAAACGGCTTTAATAGAGGAATGGGAAAAGGAAATAAATTTTTCGTTTCTGAGTCTTAAAACAATGTTTTTTTCACTAAAAGTTTTTTATTTTTTATTACTGTACGAAGACTTTTTCTACTGAGTGTATATGTTCACGATAAAGAAAAAAAATACCAGAGCGAGAGTGGTTTTTTGAGAAGCTTTCTCATGACATTTATACTCTTGAATGCTTGTCAGACACTCGCAAGAAGTGGGGCCTTAAAAAAAATCTTTGATGGTATTTTTCTGAATTCGAACTTGGAACTTCGAGCTACAATAAGATTAACACATCTACAATATAATTGGAATTTTAAGTAATTCAATTTTCTGTCATAAAATAAAACTATACCTCAAGAGAAAGGAATTTCTATAAAACAAGACCGTACCTTAATATATATGTATGTATGTAAATCAACGTAAGTCAGTCTCAAGTACATTACAAGGCTTAAAGCCATTTCCGTTCTATTCATAATCGCAAATGAAAATGATATATGATAAATAACGATAACTCTTATACGCCTTTAATGTTTTTTTTTTTCTTGATTTTATTGCAAAGAAAAAATTCAAAAATAAAACAAAAAATAAATAAAATAATAAAATTTCGAACAACATAAAAATATGTATACATAACAAATTCTAAATAATAAATATTTCTATACATATATTAATATAACACTTTATAATATTCACTGGTAACTGGATAAAAAACAATATTTTGTTATAAAATTACGCTTCAAGTATAAGAGTAGCTTAGTAAAAAAAAAAAAAAAGAAATAAAAAATAAATAGCAATAAATATATATTAATTTCTTTTTATTCGATATGTGTGAGTTGAGAGTATTGTAACTGTTTGCCCCGCCCCCCCCTATACATATATGTATCTACAACATTTCTACAATTTAGCATCTTCTACAACTAGCTTTGAGATTTCTTCATCGAGTATTTCGTTTATCTCATCGGTTAGATTCAATTCAGAATCGGTTTGTTCGACAATTGCATCGGTTGTGATTGTTTTTGTTATTTCGATATTAACACCGTTATTCGCTTGAGAATCAGGCGAGGTGGTGGCATCGGTACTAGCATCACTATTGATCACATCAGAAGGGACATAAAATTTGGAATTATCTACAGAAATTGGTTCGAATTCTTCAGCTTCTGATGAGGTGGTTTCCGGTTTCGATTGAAAGTTCTTTTTGATAAATTCAAAAATATTTTTTGGTTTCGAGTTTTGAGCAGATTTTGGTTTAAGTTTTGGCGATCCAGTTACCTCGGCTGGTGGGGCAGATGAAGGCACAGCTGGTGCTTGTTGCCCGGCTTCGGCGTCATTAGTTGTGGTAACTTTGATTTTAGTTTCGACAACTTCAACGCGAGCAATTAGAAAATTGGGCTTTTCAACTGTTGGAGAGGTACGACCCAATACTGGACTAAGGGGTGGAGAGTACGATAAATCATCACAGGTCTTTTTTAGAATTTCTGCATTCGTGTGTAGGATTGAACCAGGTGTTGTGGGAGACGTTGGAGAATTCGGACGAGAGCTAGAAGCACATTCTCTCAGAGCTTTTGCATCTACCGAAATACATGGTGTACGAATGAAATTCGGATCTGGCAAATCCTTTACGTCGAGTTTAAGACATGGCTCTTCGCAGACTGTCTTTTGTTTTGAAAAGGGATCACGCCTACCGGCTATTGGAGAACTCACTCGATTGGCTATTTGCATTAAAGACGATTTATTCGGTGTTGGAGAACCTGGTGCGTTTGGTTTGAAAATAACGGTTATTTCAGAAGAAGGTGAACTATCACCAGCACTAGATAAACTATCACGTACTTGAGTAGATCCTATTGAATCTTTACTCAATCTATCGCCACAATCAACGTTAATGCATGGAGTTCGAATAAAATTCGGATCGGGTAAATCTTTAACGTTAAGTTTCGAACATGGCACTTCGACGACAGTTTCCTGGCGGAGAAAACCATCTGAGGCGCCAGAGTTTGTTTTTTTCGTTAGTGGAGACTCCTTTGGAGAGCCTGGGTTGGAGCGTTCCGCAGCCAAAAATGATTGTAAAATGTCTACACAACTTTCGAATGGAAGAGGAGATTTAACTCCTGAATCGGATGGGTTTGGTTCAGTGGATATTTTTTCAAGAGCTTGAGCACTTGAAGGATTTGTATCAGTGATTTGTAAGTCCTTCGATTTAGTACTATTTTTCTCTAAATTTTGAAGATTTGAAGAAGTCTCTGCAGATGCTTTAGAGTTTTGTGTGTCGTTTCCCGTGGGATTTGTAGAGACAGTCGTAGTTGGACTTTTAAGATTTGAAGCAATCTCGGCAGATGCTTTAGAGTTTTGTGCGTCGTTTCCGGTGGGATTTTTCGAGACACTTATAGTCGGCGTTGCTTCTCCAACATTGGATGGGGGATTTCTAGTGGTATTTACACTTTCAACATTTTGTTTTGGTTTCTCTCCAACAATTTTTGGCTGCCATGATTCAAGATCCTTAAAGAAATCATTTCTAGCGGATTTTTGAAAATCTTTTGACTGAACTTCACACTTTAGATCCTCAGTTTGATTGCTCTTTAGCCCTCGTGGTAAAACTTCTGGTGATTTTGGCTTTGGTGACATATTTTTCGAATTGAATATCTCTACACGACCATCATTTTGTGGAGATGATATCTTTTTAAGGCCAACACAAGCATTGGGACGTGATATATCAACATCAAAGTTTACATTCTCATATATTGGAGGTTTTGGGGAGCTAACTGGAGTTCTTGGAGAAAGTGGAGAGGATGCACCAAGCTTTGGGGACTGAACATCCATTTTTAAGCTAAGGTTTGGCGACTTTGGACAACTGACTGAGGTTGGAGATGGGCTACTCAACTTTGGAGATTGCAAATCAAGTTTTGTGTTGACATTTTGTGACTTATCAATTGCTAGAGAGAGAATTTCTGGACGCGCGGTAGAGGGACTGTCAAGTTTTAAGGGCTGTCCACTTGGATTAGGACTTTTAGAGGAATTCATAAAGGGACTTTCAATTTTCGGGAATTGTCCACTCGGTGTAGCAGATTTTGGAGACACTGAAGAGGCACTATCAAATTTAGGAGGTTGTGTCTCTATTTTGATACTCGGAGATTGATTTTTAGCTGAAATAGGGATCATTGATTTCTTTTGACTATTGTCAATGTTCAGAATCACATTTGTGTCTAGTTCGTGAGGCCTTGCCCCATAGCGTGTATTAGAAGGACTGGTTTTAGAAATAATTTGAACATCAACTTCAGTTTTTGGTGAGGGTAGAGGCGATTCACTGGATTTTATTTTTTCCAATGATTCATTCGAAATTAGAGCTGAATCACCCAATAGAATTTCTTCTACAGATGAAACCTTTTCGAAAGCGGGTTTTTTCTGCCCACCACCCAAGGCTTTCTTGACAATATCTGTGAATTCGGAACTATTCTGTGTGTTAATGGGGATTTCAATTTCCTGCTCAACTTTTGGTGAAGAAATTTGTCCCTTAGACACACCCTGAGGTATTTTTGAAGCTTGAATAACAGATTTTTTGATATTTTCTTCTATTGGCGCAGAATTGTTTGAATTAGAACTACCACTTTGTGGAATTTTGGATGGCTTTTCTGAAGGATCCACCGTTCTACGCCATGGTACTCTAGATTCTAGAACTTTTTCCTGCTTCTTTGCAGGCCCTTCTTGTGGTCTATCTATTACTTTACTACTCTCTTCTACAACATCGTCTTCGTTAAAAGCCATTTTAAACATTTTTAACAAATTTTGTGCATGATTCACTTCACCATCATTTTTATCACCATCATCATTGCGGACAACTTTACTGCTATTGAACAAAGTATTACCGCCACCAACATCAACAACAACGGGCTTATCCACCAAACTAACTACAGTTGGAGTGTTTAGATTTTTTAACTGTAAAAAACTTACACTAGAATCAAATTCTCCTTGAAATTCATTAGTACTAGCAGATGGTGGTACCTTTTCCTGGTGCATTTCGCTTCTTTCAACTTGGCCATGCTCTTCCTCGTCCTCCTCTTCATGCACACCACCATGCACATCATCATCTTCATCTTCGGTTGTTGCTGGTTCATTATCGATTTTTTCGTCGGTTGTGTTGATGCCACTGTCATCGGATGGTGCTTTCTCAACGCTATCATCCTTGTTTGTGTCTAGCTGCCGCCGGGCCAACTCTTCGTTCTTTAACATCTCCAATTGATACTCATCAACCAGGACAATGGGCTTCTTAACTATCTCCTCTTTGGTAACAGCATTTTGCAAGCTGGACAATCGATCCTTTAGTGGTGGCACTGCAACCACTTCGGCAACGACTTTATTTATATTTGGCTTTGGATTGACTGAATTCTGTTGTTTCTGTTGTTCGAGACACTGAAGGCGTTCCTTGATACTGGTTATCTCACCAGAGAGAATTCCTGTCGTGGGTTCGTCTATAGACACATCTGGTTTCTTCTCTAAGCTGCACAGGCGATCCTTAATCGAACGGACATTTGCGAATTCACTAGGAATTCGTTTCTTTTCAATTGGATCATTATTTGATTGCGTAGCGGTTTGTGTCACCAATTTTTTGGTTACTTCTGGTTTCTCAAAGAGTTCTCTCTTCTTGGAGATATCGATTTTTGGCAGATCTTCTTTTTTCACACACGATTCCGTGTCGTTCGTATCGCTTTCGACAGAGTTTTGTTTTCTATCGAATATTAGACTTCTTGTGATGGAATTCTCACCGAAAGCTGGTTTTTTATATATACTCGATGCTGTTGCTTTGGACACTCGACTTTTATAGTCCTCAATGGCTCCTTCGTATGTGTATTCGTAGGGATCGGGTGATGCAACTGGCGCTGTTGAGGATGTCTCATAGCCGCCTGGTGATGAAATTCGATCACGATTTTGGTTATCGTGACATGGCTGACAAGAGTTATTCTCTATATCGAACGACGAAATATTCTCCACCTCAGCAGGTTCACTCTAAAATAATAAACAGTTTGAACATGAAAATGAACTTAAAATAAAGATAAGAACAAAAATATTTGTGTACTCACTACAATGCTATGCACTTCACAATCTTCGGAGATGCTACTTTTTCCGCTGGCACTGCTGGTGCCAATGCCTAAGTCACTTAAATCGTTTGCCTCATCCTCGTTGTATGACGCCAGGGATTGTAGCTTTGGACGAGCTCGGCCACGTTCACCTCTAAAAAAGTTTTAATTTATCTATTTTTCTTTTTTAAAGAAAATTTTATTTCTTTGATTGATGATTACCGTTCCTCCATCATTTCAGAAAATGTTTTCGATTTTCGTCTCGTTCGGTCATGTTCTTCTTGTTCGAGCTTTTTCACTTCAACCACTCGATCGATGATATGTTCGACGCGTTTTCGTCTTGAGGATTTCCAATTGTCCAAGTTCTAAAATAGAGAAAGAAAATACGAAATCAATCAGTCAATGGTTCGATGTCTTAATTATTCAAATGAGTTTTTATATAAATAGAGTTCCCACATACTCTTACTTTAGAGTACCATATGAGAGTATTATCCTGTAATAATTTTTGCCCCCATTTTTTTGAAAATGATTTTTTGACCGAAATTGAGGTTAACTTCCAGCTTCTCGAGAGATTAGAAAACAATTTTAATATTTGCACTGTTTGTTCAACGTAATAACAATAGCTCCACGTAAAGACAGATTAACCTAATAAATGACAACCAATTTGACAGATGTAGTTTCAACAGAATGGCCGCAATCACCTGTCAAAGTTCCTAAAACTCCTTGTATCATTGTAAAGTAGGGCTGTTCCACTCACGAGAGAGTAAGGAATTTCCCCATTCTGCAAATTTCAGTCCAAGAAATTTCTTTGGGTAAAAATAGGAGTTCTGTCTAATCGTTGTGTTGTTTTTGGCCGGCAAAATAATTTGAAGTAAATCAATACAAAACCAGTGAAAAAATGCTACAATCCGCCTGGAGCGGATCGTATGATACCCTATCCCTATCTTATTTGGTCGTGTCAGTGGGCGGTGGAAAATGTATTCACAAAATTTTCTATTTTGCCCTATAAACTAATATTTTTAATCGAAAATTAATTTTTGAAGTAAACGCCCCTAAAAAGTGGGCGTGGCCATATGCAATGTATAGACGATTTGTAGATAAAGTAAATATCTACATATTTGCTCAAGTAAGTTTTTTCGAGTTTCATATGAAAATAGTGAAAAAGGTGATTTTTTTGAAAAGTGGGCGTGTCAGTAGGCAGATTTTAAAAATTTTTACACTTGTATTGCTTACTTTTCCAAAGACCTCGCATACAAAATTTCATCAACCTAGCTCAAAATTTAAGGCCCAAAAACTGGTGACATACGGACGGACATGGCTTAATCGACTCGGCTAGTGATGCTGATCATTTATATACATATATACTTTATGTGGTCTATCTTCAATATTTCTCTATGTTACAAACTATGTATCAAACTTAATATACCCTTAGGATAGGGTATAAAAAGTGAAGTCTAAAAAGTTTTTGCTCAACCGGTTCGCGTACTTTTTTGGAGATTTGTTTTTCTCTGATAGAAAGAGTGGAACTCTTTTGGAAGAGTGGAGGTACTTTTTGTGGTTATCAGTAATGTTCTCCATGCAGCATTGACGGAAGGAAATTATTTGTCTACTTTCGCACTGGATAATGGACCTAGGTACATCTTTTAGGTCACAATCTAGAAGGTAAGGCAAACAAAGTGGGGCTCAAAATAAATACAGCCAGAACAAAAGCCCTGATCAGCGCCCAACGAAAAAGTTGACAACTTTCTATATCTAGGAAGTGTGATTTCGGCAAACCGTGGAGGCATCTAACAGGATGTGTTCAGCAGAATGCTATCCACAATTTGTAAAAGTCTGTTGTTAGCCTAACAACTAAGCTGCGACTGTTCTGCTCAAACATAGAATCGGTGTTGCTTTATGGATGCAGCACCTGGAATATGGACAGTTTCCGTAAGGAAATGCTTAAGAATCATCCTAAGAATTTTTTGGCTGAACTGTGTCTGCAACGAACAGCTTTATTCGAGAACGGGTCAAAAATATATAAGCGGTGGATGGACACACCCTACGACGCGACGGCCCGAAATTCGCCATGCAGTGGCCCAGAACCGGTGAGGTGGTTTGACAGGAAGGTAATTTATTTGAATTAACCAAGCTAGAAAGAAATATTCATATGGATGCCGAATCAGTTGTGGCATTGTGTCCTCCAACCACTTATCAACGTATCCAAGCGTTTTGCTTTAGAACTTTGTTTAAAATTCAAATGTTTTCCTTTGCAGTTTATTTGACAACTACTTCGGATTGACGTTTCTCAGATTTCAGTACGAAAAGATACGGTAAAAAGTTCTATTGTTGAAATTGACAGACAGAGAGATAAATCTCTCGCTTTATGGACATATTATTTAGAAACTTTGCTTTGGTAGGTTTTTTCTGGTTTGTTAGGTTTTATTGGAAAGGTTAGCAGAAAGCTGAAAATTTTAGTGCAGAAAGTACGGGAACAGACTTAGTATATGATAAACAACAATTGTTTCATTGAAAGAAGAAACATTTCTATTTCCCTTACGAGTCCTTACAAAATAGATGCAAATTAAATCAAAAGCTACTTCAACCACTACGATGCATTCATTCACTCTTTTATTTCCAGTATGAATGATAAAACTACAAACTTACGATTGTCGGTCGAAATTAAATTACTGCCCACTCATTTCCGCATGCCACAACTCGAAAAAAAAGAAAATAACACCTCAAAAACTGCAATCTAATCACATGTCGTCCAATCGCATTGAAATGCTGATAAAGCTGAATAAATTTACTATCCAAATACCATTAATTTTAAGCTCTAAATGCTGTCATAAGTAGGTAAATAAAAATAAAGGCTTGGTCAACATTCCAAATAATTACGTTTTTCCGTTTCAAAGGAATACGTATTATGTATTATCCAAGACCCTTGAAATATAATCGATAACTCGATTACAATCGAAAAGTTTTTATTTTTTTATGAAGCACACGTACCTTTTTACAAAGCGGCTAATTTTTGAATATACCTAACATACATATGTTCGTATGCAAGTGCACAGGTAGGTACTCCAATTCTGCATGCATCAAGGTGTGATCCATTATCAATTCGTTATACAATAATTTTGATGATTGAACGACAACAAGACAATCGGTATGATAACAGGTTTGTACACAAAGTGATCCCTAAGGCAATGTATTTCCCAATAAGTACGAGTACTGCATTGGTTACACAATTGTATGTCTCGTGTTCATACGGCATGAGCCCTTAATTTAAAGAAAGTCCTCAGGCTAAATGTTTGGTTCTCTTTGGAAAAGTTAAACAGTCAAAGTTGACAGGTCTCAAGTGAGTTGATTGCACAAATTCGTAAATGCGCATTTCATAAGTACCATCTCTAAAGAATCTGGTAGTGATTACGCCAAAGCAATAATGGAATAATAGTAGCTAAAGAAGATGGAAATGTTTCATAGTGTGACTTTGTTGCAAGAGTAGATCTGTATTAATGGAAATCATTTGCATAAGTAAGCACTGAAAACTCTCGACGTTAAACAAGCAGGCTTTCATGCTGGATCCTCCTACATCGACCACATAAACAGGCAATGAGTGCCGCGTCTTATACAATGGTAAGCTGTCAGAAGAAAAAAAGTCCAAAGTGGAGTACGTCAAGGATGCATACTGTCACCACTGTTACTTTTTGTGGTTATCATGCAGCTTTGACGGAAGGAAACTATATATAACTTTCTATATCTAGGAAGTGTGGTTTCGGCAAACCGTGGAGGCATCAAACTGGATGTGTTCAGCAGAATGCTATCCACAATCTGTAATAGTAATGTTATCAGCCTAAGAACTAAGCTGCGACTGTTACGTTGAAACGTAGAATCGGTGTTGCTTTATGGATGCAGCACCTGGTGATGGCCACCGTTAACACACGTAGGCCGCAAGTTTCCGTAAGGAAATGCTTAAGAATCATCTTAAGAATTTTTTTACTGAACTGTGTCTGTAACGAACAGCTTTATGCAAGAACGGTCAAAAATATATAAACTACACGAAGGAGAAAATAGCGGTGGATGGACACACCTTACGACGCTACGGCCCGAAGACAACTCCATTGCAAAGTGGAATCCGCTCACTCCAGCAGGCAAAACGTGGCGCAGAACCGTTGAGGAGGGAACGAACTCTTTAAGAATGAGTTAGAGAGCGCTCAAACGCGTTGCAGTTGCAGAAGTATGGCACGCAGGCGTTATAGACTCTTTATGGCCTCCTAGGGGCTAAAAGATTTAAGTAAAGTAAGTAAGTATTTTTAATAAGGTTTTATAAGTCGACAAAAAAGATTTAGATGAATCGAAATCAAATTGACAAGACCTCTTCACAATCTTTTCGAAATGTGCATATAAACTCGACTGGACAGATCGCATTTGACATTTGCAGAAAAAAAGAGGAAGTCAAAACAAAAACTTATCGTGATTACATACAATAAAACTGTTTGTTTTTAGACTGCGAAGAGAGAGTACAGGTTACACCTTAACAAATAGGAGTAAAAGGTAAAGAGTATAGAATATCTGGTTCGAGCCCCGAGAAAAAAGTCAGACGCAATACTCTATTGTTTTTCAAATACATAAAAAATGCTAATCATGTTCTCGTGGCTCTTCGAAAGCATTTTCTGCGAGAGTTTTTGACTTCCCGATTTTATTCCGAAAGACTCAAAAAACACTACTTAACACACATGATATGGTTTGTTCATTGTACAATCAAAAACAAGAAATATGGCAGTTCACCAAAAATTTACCGAAAGCAAAATTGCATGTTCCATTCGAATCGAATTCTTGAGTGATAACAATGCAGAATCAAAACCTCACGCCAAAAAAGCAGTAGTATTTAATCTTTTAAGAACAAAATTGTCAAATAACCTATAATGAAAAATTCAGCACAAATCACACAAAAAATAACACACCTATTTTGTATTGTAGTTTGGGATTCTAAGAATTTTCTAGAGATTTCAATCTTTTCTTTTTTGAAAAGAAGCGACCACCATCATATTGCGGTGATAAATCTCCAGTTTTTTAAGGAATTACCAATCTACTCCTACATAATACGTTATATATCGACAAATAGAAACTGCTGAATAGGTTTCTAATTAGAGATGATGAATCAGATGCCAAGAGTGTAAAAGAACAAAGGTTTTTTTTGTTTTGATTTAATCACGCGCAACATAAAAACAAATATAACATGTCAAATAAATCAGACTTTTGAAACTCATATATTTCGGCTTATGCATTTAAAATTTTCGCGTTTACTTAGGACTTCCTTGATATTTGCATATAGGGTGACCAGATAAGAACGAAAGATTTAAATAAAACAAGAACGGTGATACATAAAATTTATTCTGGCTTTATTTTGAGGTTACATTAAGGGCGTTATGTGTGAAATAGCACATGATGCAAATGCTTCCAGCGTTTGGTTAGATTATTTATCCAGCATGTACTGCTAGTGATGCCAGAATTTTCTTTGTCTAATTCCCCTTTTCTAATCGGTTTCTCCCGCATTTTAATTCGATGTAAGAATTTGGGTTTAATACCGGGCTTATACGATTGACACATCTGTCAGTATTTATGTCAGTAAATGTCAGTATCTACTAAATAGTCTTGTATTTGTTACAATATAATAATTTGGTCGGCATTGTTTTGAACGAAATGTGTTGCTTTGTTTTTATGTGGGAGATCAACTGAAGAACCATAATTTAAGCATGTCCACCTTTCTAAAGGTTCCAGTCTTCTACATCAAACGGTTCTCACTGAGAGACACTGTGTTTCGCCTTTCTTCTTTAAGGAACAGAAACCTAAAAATGAAAATCTGTAATCGCTCTCCCAAAAAGGGGAAGAAAATACCCACATCTGGTATCGCTGTGTACGGGGTAATTCCGGCAATAGCGTCTCGAATATTGACCTCGAGCTTGTCCAAAGCGGTTGGCTTGTTAGCTTAGACTTATGATTGACATAACCCTGGAGAAAATATTCCAGTGGTATAAAGTTGCATGATCACCGCGATCAATTGATGAACGGTCGCAGTAAGTCGACCCAGTGGCCAAATTTCTGCTTCATAAATTTGAGCTTTGCGTCGATTGTATGGAATATAGCGCGGTCTTGTTGGATATTAGTATATGGATGTTATCGAGCTCTGACCACAAAAAAGTCGGTTAAATCGCTCTATTATTAGATCCAGAGACCATTGAGAATAACGGTATCTCCCTCCTCATTTCGAATGTCCAATGATGACGCCATGTCATATACCCCAAAAAGTAGTCAATCTTTGTAAATGCATTAATGCTTGTTCGTACACTTGTGTCCGCAATTTTGCTTGTTGAAAAAGAAAAAAATGTTTTAGCCAAAAAGTTCTAAAAGTCCATTCACAGCTTAGCAATGGCGTATCTGCGAACAAACCATTTGTACTATCGTCTAGTTTTGCTCTGAAATCCATTTGGCGTCTGTCCGGTAAATAAGGCAAATGTAATTATCTTTCTACTCATACTACTCTGTCAATTATTTATCTTAAATTCATAGGGTCCGCTCTGATCATGCTGAAAACGAAAAAAAAGTACCCATCTTGTCCTGTATCCAACTTTCTGAGGTGCTTCTTAAGCCAACTTAAAAGCTTACACTGTTCCATCAGAAAATACTGTAAAATATATACATATGCTATCATGGAGTTTAAAACTACGATCAGTACAGTAATAATAATAAAGATCCGCATATGTGCTTTCACATTAACGATTCAGTTTACTCAAGGTTAGTTTATAAACAGCTAACTTTGCGACATTTTGTACAAATTGCCGTATTTTCCAGCTGAAAAAAGACTTCGTGTGCATAATTGAAGATAAGTCAGTCGCACTAAATCGCACGCACTTGCAACGATCGCAGTCAAGCAACACGTATACGTATCCGTGTTACATAATAGATAACTCAGATCTTTGTCTCACTTCTCATAACTAAGCCCATTCCGTTTGCTTCCTAACGGATCTAAATTCTGTTAGAAAACCACTTCAACTTCTTAAGCATTCTACCTTGCAACAGTAGCAAGTATCTTATGAATTTCCATCCATCTATCCATCCATCCATCCACACCACTATGGTAATCATTTGTTTAACTTTTAAAAGAATGTTGATAATGGTTTCTAATTCAGTTTTTTACCCTCTAACTGCTATTAGTGTGTCAATACCGATGTTTGTCGTGTAGACCGCTTCCCTCAAACCCCAACATTCTTGCCTTCTTCTTCAAAAGGCACATCTTATCAATGGGAGTGTTGTGTTGTCATACAATGATGTGATAATTATTGTTGAATAGACTTCTTCGTTTCCAGATAGTGTTAAACTTGTTGTTCAGAAATGTCGTGTAATTATTGTCACATTTTAACGTGTACAATATAATTATTTTCAATTAAAGATTCTCAGTATCTCAGTACACATTCTGGCTGCAAAACTGCAAAAGTATCTTTGTGTTCCACCTGCTAGTAGGTCAGGGATTCCTTTGATGTGTTGATATGCATTTTGTTAGGAAACAAAACGCCTCCACCTCTTGAATGTTTTTGTAAAACAGCCTCGTTTTCTTTTGAAATATTTTAATGAATTTTATTTTAATTTTACATATTTGGAAATGCAAGTGACGGAATGGAGGATATTGCACTCCTTGGGGGCGGTTTCTTTTTTATTTTTTTTTATTTTTAATGGCAAAAATGCATTAATTTTGCGCAAACTCTGTCATGGAAACTGGGTCAAGGAGCACAACATCAACAATTTTATTATTTGATTCAATACAAATGAGTGCAATATAGTATCTTTGTCTTTTTTTTTTTTGTTTTAACACCTTCATGGAGTCTTTTACGTAAGACATGACATTAAATTTGAATCTTTATTGGTTTATCTTGTCGAAGACTCGATCAAATGGAACCATGTCGTCTCTGATAAATTATTCAACACCTTTTGCAGAACATTGTGAAAAAAAACTTACACCGAATGTGGTCAGGCTTATAAAACACGTAAGTAGATTTAATCTTGTAGGTTTGATGACAGTTAAAGCATGTTGCATAAGTTTCAAATACACTCTAAGCTTTAAAGATGTAACTACATTTGTGCGAGGAGTTATCATGACATGACTTATCGAATAGGACCAACCAACAAAATATTGTGGAAAAAGGTAAAATAATCATAGTTCAAAATAAACTAATTTTCCTTTTATTGAACAGCGGAACAAAAATTTTAAAAATTTGCGTATTTTGTTTAATTAAAAAAATATTATTTCAAGAATGTAGAATATGTTCGATTCGAAGAGAAACCCGTGAAAGCAGCTTATTCGCCTTGTCATTGATGTCCTGAATGTGTGTTTACGCTGCACATTCTCATCCTAGTAGAGCATTTCTCAATCTGGATTCTAAAGGGTTTTCCAATAGAAATTTAGGAACTTTGATAAGTGATTGCAGTTACATTGTCAAAATTTACTGTCATTTGTTTAGTCTGGCTTGCCAAATCAACATGTTAAGGCGTGTGATTAAATTATTTTATGAAAATATCGCCACTGTTCGTGAAAGTGTGGCAAATCCGAAGCAATCAATTCAGCGCCGCGCACAAGAACTTAACTTTTCACAGACCACAACTTGGGACAACTTCAACTGATCCAGGACCACAAAATTAATGACAAAGCCGTTTGTTCATTGGCTGCACTCTCCAGCAGTTGGAAAGTTAACCCCAATATCGGTCGAAAAATCATATTCAGGGACGAGTCCCATTTTTAATGAATGGGTTCGTCAACAAGCAAAATTGTCGAATTTGGGACGATAACAGTTCACACAAAATCCACAAAATTGCAATGCATCTAGAGAAAGCCACTGTTTGGGATGCATTTTGGATTGGCGGCATCATCGGGCCATAGGTCTTTGAGAACAACAGCCGTATTTTATTATCACCTTCGATCTTGGGTACCGTGGCACAGTGGTAAGTGCGTTAGACTACTGCGCAAGGGGTTCCAAGTTCGAATCCAGAAAAATACTATCAAAAGTTTTTCCACGGACCCACATCTTCCGAGCATAGACAAATATAAATTAGACAGACAAATTCGGTTTGTTTGACACATTCGCTCCCCCAAGCTAAAATTCGCTAGATTTTGTCATTGTATTCTGACGTTCAAGCAAAAATCAAATGGGAGCTCACTAATTTCACACATACACACATACAAAATCCGGCGATTTTTTGACAGCCATTTTGTACAGACAATTTGTTGTTGTTAATGTGATAATAAATTACTGCTTTTATTCAAATCATAAATCTTTGTCTTCACAGTGTTCCTTTCTTTTAGTCAGTTAGCCAAAATTCTACTAGTTCCGACGCTTTAGCTAACCGATAACAGCCTATAACCAAGATTACTTAATATGTACATTATTTGACAAACGAAAACAGAAAAGCATAATGTTTTGTGATGCTTCAGAGATTTGGTTGCAACGATTATGCAACTAACAGCGAACTGATAACATGACAGCGAAATTTATATCTGGAAATTTCAAGACATTTTGGATAGAAGTGCAGCGTAGCTGCCTAAAAACGCGAACTAGCCGAGTATGTAAGGCTGAAGTCCCTTCTCGCAATTACATGCTAAACGGCAAGGCCGCAAGATACAAGTAGATGGGGAGGTGGGTTTAGTGGGTGGATATCCCAAAGTATTACTCTGAAAATCACAGTTAAATATAAGTAAGGAGTGAGCAAGGCATATCCCATTCTAAAGGCTCATTTTATTTTTAAAACTATTGTATTCATTATTCAAATGTCTATTTTTGTCCAAACAAGTCATTAACACAGATGACTTGTATTTCTTGTGCTGATCTTGAAAAACAAAGGTTTAGTTGAAAATCAACTCATTCCCAAGCTAACAACACTTATTCTTACACAAATTACGTGATTTGTGCATCGCTTACTCATGAAATTCTTAAAATATTCCATATAATTAAATTTAATTTCATGATTGCGTCTCAGCTATCTACCACGTTTCATTAAACTGAAATTTTAATTTAAATACAATCACTTTGTATGCATCATAAGTATGAAGGTATACTTATCTTATTCAAATCTAAAAATATGATGGCATTTACTAGATATAATGACCTAATATTTCATTGTTTCATCGAGCAAATTATTAGAAGATAAAACGCGAAACACTGCTGACTAATGTGCAACCTTTAATCACTTTTGTCGTCTGAACCTGTTCGACGGAATGTGATTAATTTTGCGAAATTGTTTCAAAAAAAAATCCAATCATAGCCACCTAGCTGCGCCTTCTTTTTATAGACAGCACCATCTGGTATATCCACTATTGACAGCACTTGTCATATGCAAGCATCAAATGCCAGCTTCGAGGAACAACATAACTCGTACAGCATGGTTCATAATTCCCGCAGTAGTAGCAAATTCATGAGAGACTGGGACTTCCTCTGGTTAATGTGCGTCATCTAGTAATGGAATAATAAACACTTTCTGGGTATCTATTCCCTCCTCACATTCCTTGTCTTTGCTTAATTTACTTTGAGCATAATAAACCATCGTCGTTTCGATAGATACTCGTTGTTTCCCATGCTACCGTCGCGCACTCTCAATGTATCTAGATGTACATTGTAATGTGCCCCCTCCCACTTAACCTGTCATGACATTTTGTTTTCCAGTGCACAAATGCAAGACTCTATATCGTGGTGCCAGCAGTTGTCGTTGAAGAAACAGAATAAAAAGTGAAAGTTGTGCGCGCTCATTTAAAAATTTATCTCGAATCGTAATTGTAACGTTTGCCGTATGCGAGTACTTAGCGAGTACCACCACCGACCGACCGACGCACGCCCTCTCTCTCTCTCTCTCTCCTTCGCTCGCATTCTTAAACGCATTTTCCGACATTCGATGTCGGATACACGCAACCGATCAACCGATCATTCAGTGGGCTAACTCCTCCGGTATTTTGTTTGTTTTTGATTGTTGGGGGCTTGAGATTGTTAATCAGATGTTTCGTTGTGGGATCGATGACCTTGAGGAGATCGTGTTATGTGAATGTATCTACAAATGTGTAGATATATTTCTCTTTGAAAATGCCACACAATTGAGACATGCATGAGTGGAGATCAGGCCAGCTAGAGGAACGAAATAACAACAATAAAAAAAATGGAGAGAACTGAAATCCACAGGAGGAGTAAGTAACAACAACTGGTTATGTCAGATTCAATGAAAACTAATTAACTAGATGAGTGTGTTTCCAGCATCACTCACTTCAATATTATTGGGTGGAGGATGCAAGAGCAATCTTTGGTTAGAGATTCCAAGATGATTGTTGTATGGCATGGGATTTTTTTTTTTAATCTCTAATAAGCCGAAGACATGATTCAGAATTATTCAAATGACATAGGTTCAACGAAGTATAACAAAAAACAACAGTGGTGCCGATCGATAGAATGTCAGAATAGAAGAATGGACGTCATTTTTATTCAAATGTTTGGGTCAGAATTGTGACGAATTTAAATTGCTACGATTTGTCGCAGTGATTCGGGTTAAAAGGATGACTTATGCAATTTCTAAAACTTTCTATGGTAACAGAACTAAATATCTGCTAATAGAAAATTAGATCCAGCTGTTTTATTACAAACATTACAGCGTACAAACATTAAGAAGACGATTCGATGTCTAATGTCAGAAAAGAGGCAACATGTTGCACTTGGGTGTTGAGTAATGGGTATTTCAATAAATTCTTACAGATGCAATATTAATCACTGTCTTTACAAGAGAACAGACTAACAAAACTGCGGAATAAACAACGAAAAAATAACTCTATTCCGTTGTCGTGTTCCTTTTCTACTTCTCTTGATTTTTTTTATAGAATACTTATAATTATTTAATAAAATAATAAAAACAATGCCAAAAGGGATAGAATACCTTTTTACTGATGCACAGGGCATTGGAAGAGAGAAGAATAAAAACGAGGTAGTGGTTTAAATTTTTAAACACCATGGGTTGATGGCCAAATTGACTGAGAAGAGTTGTATGTGATTTCTGCATTCGTTCGTAATTCACTGTATTTTTGACTGTTGATATACACTTTCGCTTACGGAGCGTATTATTTAAATCTGATAATATAAAAATTGGATGGACATGCAATCAATGGCCGAATAAACTACCCCTACAACGTGACTACCCACATATGTACATAATTTAAACATGCATAGGAAATTGTTAAAACATTAATTCAGCATACGATTTCGTCGGGAGTGACGTACTACATGTTGATGGAGCAATAGCAAAGCAATATAATGAGGACCGATGATTGGATTTATTATACAACTACGCTGTGATCTCACTTCGAGTTTTTAAGGCAGGTTATTCTCAAAGTATGTAAATACCGATTGGTTCGAAATTACATTTCGGTTTTTTTTTTTTTAAATATGTTTTGGTCATAATTTTCGAAGTCAGAGACGGCATATGTACATATATCCCGAAGCATTTTTTCGATCATTAGTCACTCTTTATCGAGAGCTATTAAGAAGAAGAACAAAAAAGCCGCTGGCTCTGATGGGCTTCCAGCTGAACTCTTTAAATACGGAGGTGATGTCTTGGTAGGGTACATGCATCAAGTCATCAACCAAGTATGGGTGGAGGAACGCATGCCCGACGACTGGAGTATCAGCTTTATATGCCCCATCTTCAAAAAAGGCGATCCTATGTCTTGTTATAACTACGGAGTCATATCCCTGTTAAATGTCGCATATAAGATCCTATCCAACGTATTGTGTGAACGCCCAAAACCTTTTTGTAACACACTAATCGGCACGTACCAGTGTGGCAAATCAAATCAAGTCGAAACCCACCACCTTTTCATCGACTTTAAAACCGCCTATGACAGCATTCATCGTCTTGAGCTCTACCAGGGGATGGCCCAATTCGGGATACCGACAAAACTTATCCAGATGTGTTGCACCTGATTCAGGCAAGGGAATGCGCTGTCATGTGATTTTTTCAATATCGTGTTGGAGCAGATGGCACTATCTTTCAAAAATGCGTCCAACTGCTGGGATACACAGACGATATTGACATCATCGGAAGATGCTGGCAAGTCGTCGTAGAGGCATTTACGGCTATTGATGTGCAGGCGAAACGAGTTGGTCTTGAAGTGAACAAGACGAAGTATATATTATCAACAAACTAAAATGTATCTATCCAAAACGTTGGGCAGAACGTCACTGTTGATAACTATAATTTCAAGGTAGTTAAGGAGTTCACCTACCTCGGAACAAATTTTAATCCTACAAATGACACCTTTGTAGAGATCCGACGAACGATTACCCTAGCAAACCGCTGCTCCTTCGGTTTGGCGAAACAACTGGGTTCAAAACTCGACGGACCAAATAAATGCTCTACAGAACGCTCATCTTACCAGTCCTGCTGTATGGAGCCGAGTGCTGGACGATAAGTAAGAAAGCTGAGCAAATATTGGGCACCTTCGAGCGAAAGACTCCGTCGGATATTAGGTCCCTTATGCGAGGAGGGCGAATGGAGGAGAAGATACAACCGCGAACTCTATGAGCTGTACCAGGATGTGGATGTAGTCCAAAAAGCCAAAATACGCAGATTACATTGGCTCGGCCGCTACATCGAGCGAATGGACAACAATTCTCCAGCCAAAAGGATCTTCGCTCCGTTCGAGACGGCGAAGAAGACGGAACCTACGGTACAAAGACCAAGCTGTCGCGGATGCCAGAAAACTTGGTCTTCACAACTGGAAGCAGCGTGCTCGGGACCGCAGAGAATGGAAGGCAACGATATCTCATTCATCGACGACTCTACAATGGTCGGGAGCCCTTTAAGTAGTAAGTAAGTAGTAAGTAGTAAGTAAGTAACCGGGGAGTTATTAAAAACGTTTCGGAAACCAAAATATTACAGTGGCCACTTTGGCGTAGGTGTCTCTAGTAAAAACAGACATGAATTTCAACCGTAATTTCTAATTACAACGCCATCGAAAGGATCCACCCTAACCCGTTTTGTTTAGCTCCCTGAAGAAAGGAATTTTTGTGTTAAAAGAGTTGCATACTAAACCCCTCTAAGTAACTTGTAACTTGTGTTTGAGACAGGATTCATCTATCATAACGAAAGCCTTAACATTTTAGTAATCAAGAACTTTACAGTGGAACAAAACATGTTCATTGTGAAAAAATATTACAAAAAAAGGTAAACACAAACATTCCGTCAAATTTAATTGGCAGAGTCGTTGTATAACTTAAGGATAGATACACAAGCAACATGTTGCAGCAATCTGTTTTGTTTATTGACTACACACGTGGCAACTGTCGCCGCAACCTCAGTCGACATGATGCAATGGTTGCGGAAACCGACCAAAAATATAAATTTTTTTTGATATTTCTAGCAACGTTTGCGGGAACACGAAAATCAATGGGCAACACAGTTGTTGTCATTGATTGATTTTTAAGTCCTCAAATCGATCTCACTAGCTCTGCTAGCATCGTAACTATCCTTGTTTGTACACGTTTTGACAGTCCAAATGAAAATGTTGGCTAAAATCAAAAGTGATCTCTAAGAAGTTTATGTAAGCAGAAGGCATTACGACTTGATGCAGATTTTTAGCGGACGAGGTGATTGAAACGTACTTTTTAGAAAATTATAAAAGCCAAATAAGCATCAACAAAATTCACACAGAAATATAAACAGACATGATAAATGACAACAAATAGTTACTAACGTCCAACTTAATGCGATTGCAATGCAAAGCCTACATTTAGCCCATTTTTTTTGTGCTCAAACATAAATACAAATCTATGCCATCCATACCAAATTAGGTAATAACGTAACCGTAAAAGTGAAAACGATATTGGCACTAATTGTACCATAATTTAGTCATAGACATGTCCAAAAAGCCAAACAAAAATTGTTATCTCTTCCGCCCTTTCGACGTCACTGTAATGCGTCTTTATTATTCATCCCAATGCTTGCACTCTCAAGCACCGCAAAAGTGAGGCAAGTGGACGAACATTGTCAGACTAATAATGAAATGCTTAGTTTATGTTACTTCCATTTTTATCACAGATTGTATACAATATACATACAAAAAGAAAAGAAAAAACAAACAAGCACTTGAATAATGTATAAGCAAAGTATAATTGTCCATTCGCTCAATGAACTGCGAATACGAACAAACGAATATTCGCAAATTTTGACATTTCATTCATACCAATTTATTTATCTAGTCGTTGTAATCTGTAGATTTCAATTGTCATTTACCTAAGAAAAACTGAAGTGGGAGGTTAAACTCTCGCGAATGTTTCGGTGAAGCGAATGTGGACTGCGTTCCACACCTATGTAATGTGAATAAAATTTGACAGTTCGCGGAAAAATCAGTGAACTGTTGATGTCTTCACAGATATGAATTACAATTGAACTTTTTTTGACATAAATTGATAGATAAATTAAGCTCTTTTCTTTGACAATGGCTAAATTCGGTTCGCCCATTCGCTGGTCGCTGAGCTTTGAATGTACCTTAATACACACATAAATGGAAATATAGAATATTTCACGCATTGATTGGAAGCAATTTGGTTCTATAATCGCGATCGTATTCCATAAACACTGTCTGGGAAAATGCAAAATTACAATTACAATAATTTTTTGACAGTTTAAACATGAAGTACAAAAATGATTTTATTCTTTCGTAGGACTCTTGGTTGACACCGCAATGCTATCCTTTAACGGGTTTTCTCCTAGAAGTACGTTAAGCACAAGCTATCACAATTAACTCCTTCTTCATTTTTCGAAGAAGCGAGCGTGGTTATGATCCGGAGTAAAAGCATTAGGGCCTATACACCACACATGCACGCATGAACAGTCAAAGTATGTACAATCATACTTGCTCCAGACAATAACACAATGTACACCATACAGATGCACTAGATTGTGCATGCATTCAAAGGGGGTATATGGGCCCTATTACAACCCTCCCACTCCAACCCTTGATCAATGTATGAACTCTGAATTGATAAAATGTTCGTCAAGTAATATTATTTTTCTTTTTGCCAGGCTCAGTGAATTGCGAGTGCATCAGTGCCTGTAGACTTGTGAAGGATGTTAGACAGCGAATCCGAAATTGGCGCCGCAGATGACTAGGTAATGTAGTTTAATATTTATTGTTCCTGATTTTATTGTTAAAATGACCAAACCCTATAGTAGGTAGACATCTTCTGGCGGTTAACCGATTGGCCATCCTCAAGAAGTAGCTTGGAGCTGGAGGATTTAGACAACGTTGAGTAGATGGACCTCCTAAGGTTCATATCACTAACTGTGTGGTTCTAACAGCGGACTGTCTTTTTTCCACGGTTAAGTGATTGGACTCAATGAACCCGAACTGTTGATCTAAATGAGCGGTGACTCTTTTGTCACCAGGCATTCATGCATATAGCTAGTCCAACCTAATGGAAGAGAAAGAAACAGTGCGATACCTTTATAGTTACACCTTGGTCAGACACTCGTCCACATTTATTCACAAAAAGGTTATAAAATGCCTAAATCATAGAATCCGTCAATCCATTGTTCCGTTGTTCCGTTGAAAGTTGACATTTAAGTTGACGGATAGAAGAGCCCCAAGATTCCGTCACATGGATCAGCCGATTGTCAAAGGCGATGAGAGCTTCTCTACATTCTCTCTCTGCTTCCACCAATGAAAATGCGTGCTCTCCAGACAGAAAAATAAAAAATGCGTGAAGTGAAGTTCAGTATGTGAATGTGTGAGCTTAAATGTATGAAGTGTATACTGTCAACGAATCGACGGATAGAACAAGTAGAAAATAAACCGCCTCCCATAATAATATGTGCATTCTATCGAGCTGTCAGTTAAAAACGACAGAACAACGGATCGACAGATTCTATATAATTACACTTCAGCAATTTAGGCTCCATCTGTTTTTCAAAATGTGAGATGGAGGGAATGTAAAGATGTCTGTCTATTAATTAGTCCATGAAATATTTATGTGGAAATTAAATGCCAAGCGACAATCAAGGACTCAGGCATATTATGTACATATTATAAAAAAGCATAGACGGTCTAGCAAGCACCATGAAAACCAAGCAAAATTTGTTGGTTTCCGGAAAGTTAACTGCTTTGCTTATTTCGGAAAAGAACTGAATAGGCCAGATGGAAGAAACGTTTTACTACGACTTTGAACTTAACGATACTAGCGATATGCGCGCATAACGGACTGAGGTGTGAAAAGGAAGAAATGTGCTAATCCGCACCTCAATCGGAGTTAGAATGATATCGCTATCACGATCAAAAGGGTAGGACATGAGAGGCTGAGAAATTTTGTAAATACATACATAAATAACGCCATTTTCATCTGCCGGGATGCAGCTTTGAGTGATAAAGATCTCAATTATCAACAACACTTTGCAGATCATCACTGTGCAGCGCATTGAGTTCAGCTGTTGTCTATTGATTTTAAAAATACTATAGCAGAACACATACATAGCACTCACATACATAGCAATACAACAAGAATGTTGCGCACAAAAGACGAGGAGGAAGTATGACAATTGGATAAGAGATGAGACATAAGATTGCATGTAGGCGTGGTCGATTTCCTATGTACACCAAAAAGATAAACGAGATAAGGAATCAAATGTCCCATAACGTGTGTACATTGAACACATTTTTACATAATTTAATCACAGACATGTCAAAAAAAAAAACTCGACAAAAATATAAACTCTTCCACCTTTGGAAATTTAGTCGACTCCACTGTAATATGCCCTCATTATTCATACCTACACTTGCACTCTCCGTCGTCGGCGCAAATGTGAGCCAAGTGAACGAACACCGCCTGACTTAACGATGAAGTGCTTGGCTTTTGTATTACTTAACTCGTATATTTCCATTTTTATTCCAGATTCAGTGCGGAACCCCACACAACACAATGCACCTTCTTTAAGACCGTCATCATTTTTTTACGCAAATATATTTTGTTTTTCCTCTTTTATTGTTTAACAAAAAGCAGAGCAGTAAATTTAAGGAAAAGGCGCCACCTGCATAATCAATGAGCCCCCCCGCATTGCGAAACCTTTAGAGCTGTTGCGTGTGTCTCTGTCTCTTCGTTTCATAGCCTCATCACTCTCATTAGATAATTGTTTGTTTCATTTAGATACTTTTTTTTCTATTTGACATTTTTGACTGTCAAGCGAATAATAATCTGAACAATATTGACTTGAGTCATACTTACATTCTGCCAATCCTCGGGTTCCTCCTTTAAGACCTCTTTAACTTTTTTGATTTCCTCGACCTTCTTTAGCTGCTGCTGGGCACTTTGATATAAATTGCATGGCTTTATCTGTACAAACTGCATCGGATTGGTAGAGGGTTTGGGCGGTGTTGGCCGTGTAACACGAGCCCGCGCCACATACGGTGTGGGATCATGTGACATAGTGGACTGTAAAAAAAAAAAAAAATAAGAAAAAAAAATTCATGAAAAGCAAGAAACAATTAGGGAGATAAAGCAAATTGTTGAATGTGTGTACTCTAGAGAGTGTTCCGCACTGAAGACTCTGGTCTGATATGCGCATCTATTGCCATTAGAAGTACAAAGATACGTTGTCCGCAGTATTAAGTGGTTTCACTTTTTTCTTTTTTTTTTCGTTAATAACACTAAAATGCAAGATAAGCCAATTGTATTAAGCGAACGAGTGCAATGGCAACGAAAGTGTGGGTTTAGTGATCTTTTCATGATCTTCTGTTTGAAGTAGTGCCATATGGATGAATTGAACTTTGGGAGCGGCACGCTAAGTTAGGTTTGTGGTTTATGGCATAGAGTCTTCTATAACTTATGTCTGAATCGTTATTATGATGAGTCATATAGCAAGTCTTAGCTAGAAAGTACTGGAATTGGAGTTACAATAAAAGGAGAAAAAAATGCTCCATGGGTATTAACGATTCAAAGATTTGTTCCTTTTCACCAAGGGAAAGGTGATGTAGTTTCTCGAAGCATGCTACTACTCGTTTCATTTTCTGAAACGATTTAGTAGGTCTGTTCGTAAACTTTTCTAAAAAAAAAAATGTATAATGTCAAATCTCATATATCGAGAGAGAATTTTCTTAACTTAAAAAATATTAGGTTCCTTCGCATACTTATAATGTAAACGTTTGCATATATATTAAATTTTGAAATTATTTTTCTTTGTCATTTGTTTGACAACTACCTCGTATTGACGTTTCTCTGGTTTTAGTACGAAAAGTGTATTTCTGG
Organism: Chalcosyrphus nemorum; assembly: GCA_949716465.1. Classification (NCBI taxonomy): domain Eukaryota; kingdom Metazoa; phylum Arthropoda; class Insecta; order Diptera; family Syrphidae; genus Chalcosyrphus; species Chalcosyrphus nemorum. The sequence continues at coordinate 70,900,154 of OX454333.1, forward strand.
ATTCGATTTATGGGATTTTCTTTCAGAAAAGTTACCGAAAGGACCAATTAGGTCCGTCCGCGTACTTTTTGTCCTAAAATTCGTAGCTTATCAAATTTCGAAGAATGGGGGTAAAATTATCTCAGAGAGAGCTAAAACTACGAAAAAGTAAACAAACGGGTTGAGCAAGAAAAAGTTGAAAATACACTGATTTGACAGTTTTTATAAAGCAGCCCACAGAAATTTCTTGCACTAAATTTCGTAGCATGGGGAAATTTCTTACTCTCTCGTGAGCGCTCTCTTGACAGTTTAAATTCTTTGTCACATCGAAATTCTGCTGGAACAAAAAGTGAACAAACGCGATTTCGATCTCTCTCTCTCTCAGTTTCGTTCAATCTCTTAGTTCGCGGACGCTTCCAGATGTTTTAAGACGTAATAAAAGACGGTGCTGCTATGCTACTACACGCAGAGCATATTATAGCAGATCCTTAAAAAAAGTTGCAAGATTTAAACAAAAGGTAGCAAATCAAGGAACTTAGCACTGAGCGTGTTAGCTGCTAACGAATCTATCGGCATTTAGGAAAAAATCTAACCAAAAACGAACAAAATTAGACAGTTGACTTTGAGTCGTTTGACAGTTTTGGTCACATATGCTAAGAACCACTCAAAATAGTATTTGTATTTTGACGTTTTAGCAAAGGACAGACTTACAACTGTTGTTTTTGGTGAGTCTCGATATCACAAGGTTGCGGCCATTCTGTAGATGCTGTATGCATAGCTTGTTGTGATTAGTGACATCATAATTAATTCATTTATTTAACCGATAAAGCGGTGCCAAATAGCTCTAAATTTTACAACTTCATATCTGAACGAGAACTTGAATTGTATACTATTTAATATTTTATGAAATTGAAGTTTGACGATGAGGTAAAAAGCCAGCAGATTTTTAGAGGAAGATAGTCGATAGTAATAAGAATTTAAAGCTAGTAGATCTGCTAGCTTTGTAGCAAAAGTAGCATCGCTGGTAATAGATTTGCAAAAATTTTTAATATGAGTATGCGAACGGACCTTACGTTTGCTTGACAGCTGTCAAAGAATGACACAATATTATATGTCACAATCTTAGCCGATGCATTGAGGTTGACCCTAAAAAATTGATCTTAGCTTTGTCCTCACATAACCACTACTAATTTGACATTTGAACTGAAGTTTATGTCATAATTTTCACTATTTACTGATTTGTGGTTAAAAACTTCTCCTCCCTTCGCTTAAGTTTACATATGTTACAAATTTGGAAATAGGAAACAATGTCTTCATATCTCCCTCGGTAATTAAAGTCTCTGCATTAAATAACACATCTGGTCGTATTTTTTCTCTTTTAATCTGAAATTTAGCCATTGTGTTGTCTTATGAATCTTGTTGCCATTTAAAATTCAATGAAGAGGCGATGAGTAACAACTTTGGCACTTGTTAGTATCTGGCCTAGTGTGAAAATTTGGTTTCAGCCACTTAAACCGGTTATGCAAGCCATTAAATTAAGATTAGATTGCGTTTCAGTTAAATGTGAAATACTCTACTCTGCAGCCAACTAAAATAATTTTTAATAGAACCGGATGTTTTTTTGCGATGCGATTTAACCTGATAATGAATTGAATAATTATCAAAACCTGCAGGAAATTTTTTTTATTAAATTGCAGTAGTATTTCGTTGGAATGATATCTTTCTGAAATTTTTGTTACGTGTGCTAGGTTTATCACCGCTCACTTTGAAATTGTAAATTTAATTTAAAAGACCTTTTCGTCTTACTTGTACACATATGCCTAACGAATTACTTTCTACAGTAAAATAATACAAGAAAAAACTTTCCGCTGTCGCTGCTATAAAAAGCAATTAAATGGCAATTAAAAATGCACTTTAGTTTCACCTTGAAATTCCTACCCATTTCGACTGCATACAACCGAAATACTGGCCAACTCCAACTGAAGTGTCCACAAACCACTTCCTTATGACATTTTGTTATAAAGAAACAAACATCAAACAAAACCTACACTATTTTGAATAATTTTTGAATAAAAATCACTAAATTTTTTGCATTTCGTTCGACTAGACAACATTTAAGAATACTACTACACGATTGACTGCTTTAGATGTAAAATAATTAAAAAAAAAAAATAAAACCATTTAAGCGCGGTTTTGAATTTTAATTGGATTTTCTGATCTTTCATTCGAATGACATTAAAACGGTAAAAAACAGCGATTAAAATTGGTGCCTTATAAGGGAGAACACTAGTAGGCAAACTAATTAGTTAAATATGCGATGAGTGTTCATCGTTAATTGTGGCGTAGTTTTATTTATATATTTTTTTTTTCTATAGCTTCGAGGCGTGTCTGAAATAAAAAAACAAAAAAAAAAAACAAAACGAAGAACAACACATCGCGTGTCGACTAAGAGATGTGTTGTAATTGTGGAACTCATATAAGGTGTGTGATACGTTTTGATCATGCGAAATTGCTATTTGCTATAAAATCGGAAATGTCAAATGGAACCGATCGTAAACAGTAAATTACTGTTTATACCCTATCCTAAGGGTATATTAAGTTTGATACATAGTTTGTAACATAGAGAAATATTGAAGATAGACCACATAAAGTATATATATAAATGAGTATAAGCATCAGTAGCCGAGTCGATTGAGCATTGTCCGTCCGTCCGTGTGCCACCAGTTTTTGGGCCTTAAATTTTGAGCTAGGTTGATAAAATTTTGTATACGAGGTCCTTGGAAAAGTAAGCAATACAAGTGTCAAAAATTTTAAAATCCGCCCACTGCCACACCCACTTTTCGAAAAAATCACTTTTTTCAGTAATTTTACATTAAACTCGATAAAACTTACTTTAGCTAATATGAAGATATTCTCTTACCCTACATATCTTCAGTACATTGTGTATGGCCACGCCCAGTTTTTAGTGGCGTTTTTATCAAAAAAAAAAAGTTTTTTGAAGGTTTTATCGAAATAATAGCACTTCTTGGGAGCAAAATACAGTATATGTTGAAAAATTTACAAAATCCGCCCACTACCACGCCGACTTATTGAGAAAATTTGTGTTTTGGAAAGTATTTTATAGAATATTTGAAAAAAAGTTGCTTAGGAAGTATATTGGTGGAAGAAGGAGCTGTGCATAGGAAAGGGATATGGCATCATACGATCCGCTCCAAACGGATTGTAGCCTTTTCATATGTTTTTATTTGCGATGTATATTGGATTTTTATAAAACTTAGAGTGTAATGACTTCAGACCTCCATGAAAAATAGAGTCTCTCCACAGTAAGCTAAGAGACCAATAATTTTTATTGGTTTACAAAATTACTACTGAAGTTCTAATCAGAAAATTCTAGTCAAACTGTTTTTTTGGGATTCACCTTGTGCATACACGAGTTGTTTATTCAAGCCGAAATTTAGCGCCAGCGATATTCGGCATCAAGTACAATCATTGAGCCAAGGATTGGCATGGTTTTGCTTATAGAGTGGCTTAAATTTTTTTTTAAAGGCGACCATTAGTCGCAATACAATAACTACGCGCCATCGTATAGGGTTTCTGGAAATGTGCCTCAGCACACCCCAACTCTTTCCCAGTTACCGTTCTTCCTTCTCGACTGTTTTCCGCCACATACTCCTAGGACCGCCGTATATCCTACCATCCTAAGTAAGGACTTTCCATTGCATCACGCGATCAATTCACTGTCACTTTCGTCGTAGTATGGTTGTGCCTATGTTCATGGCCCGATAGATACGGTTTGGCCAGAAAATTTTGTGGATATTCCGTAGGCACCTATTAACAAGCGCTTGCAGCTTCCTCATGATAATGGTGCTCACTCTTCAGGCACCACATCCATATAAAAATAAAAAATAAAAAATAAATATTAGGCCGTAAGCACCTCATGGAGGGCCAAGACCTAGCTTCTAACATCTGTACATGTTTGGTATACATTTGTGTACGTACAGAAGGGACCTACAGTTTTATGCCGTATCCGAAGGGCAGAGAAGCTTTCTCATGACAATTATACTCTGGAATGTTTGTCAGACACTTGGAAGAGGTGGGGCCGTGAAAAAACTTTTCATTTGCGCAGTAGTCCAACGCACTAACCACTGAGCCACGGCACCCACATCCATATAAAAGGTTAAGACAATATTCTCAAGGTATTGAAAACTCTCTACTCTGTCCAGCACTGCATATTTGAGTTGATGAGGTCGTTAATTTTCAATCCAACAACGTCCACTATGCGGTGACACAGTGCGCATACATCGTTTGCGTAGTTGAGGTGTTTGAGTTCAATTTACAATTGATAAGGCCGTATTTTAGGACATCGCTTATACGCTTAGACGCGGGGTCGAGCATGTCTTCGAGGTGTGCTTTAATTCGCTTAAGGATAATTCTAACATTTGTCTTGGCCAAAGCAAGCAGCCCGTAAATACTTCTACAGTTTTCGCACTGAATTAGATTGCCTTTTTTAGGTAACTTGACGATCATTACCTTCTTCCAAAAACAAGACGTAACTATAAAAACAATTGTGGTGTTCCTTTCTTTCCTTTTGCACACCACATTTTCAGCAGACATTCAATTAAAAACAAAAAAATGTGCAGGAAAATAGCTGCGCCCATGAAATGTACCGCCGACCTTCTATATTAGTTTGTCTATGGCTTTGATGGTGGCAGTACTGTCATCTTTATATCCCAATAATTGGGGAATTCCTTTCTACAGACACTTCAGTCTGACTTGGGTTCATATTGCTGGCGAATACTCAATTCAGAACCGAAGTAATATGCTCCTTCCATCTCTTGAGTTGATCCTCAACCGATATGAGCAATAGGTGTTGGAATTTGGAAAGCCAAACTGGTGATGCGAAATTGTCGAAGATTTTGTGTGAGCGTACTTGTTATACAACACCAACGCCTCCAACAACTGATTCGTTGGAGCCTTGTACCGGGAAACCCGTAAATAACCTTATATACGCCCAACAGAATCTAAGCAAAGTTGGGACCAAGCCAATTCCAGTTACCATTCAATGGAACTTACATTCGACGTAAAATCCATTTTTATGAAACCCATACATGCAGCAACATACATACTGTCGGTTCAGCACAGGAGAATGATAGGCCTAATAGAAGACCAACGCACACGTAACAATACAAAGAAGTTTCATACTAGTTTCGTCTTCTAACATAAGTTTTTCTTTACTTTCGACTACATATTGTAGCTCTGCCTTAAGCTTACTGGTTTCAAGTTATAATTCCAGCAGAAATAAGGTACCATAAGAGTCTTTCACGGACCTACCCCTTCCAAGGCCCATTCTATACTTGCAAACATTTTTTACTGCGCACAACACTATTGGTTGCTTAATGGCCAGAAAACAGAAAAATAGTCTTTCAACAATTTGGGCGTACCTACTTTCAAACAAGCGATCTTTAGGGCAGTACGCTTAAAATATTTACTTTCAATTTAAATGATCCAATGAGATCCGTTCCCTGGTTCAAACAGGTGTTCTTGATTATACCCAATCTATGTATATTTGATTTCAAAAAAGAAAGCAAACAATAACATTCCTCATTATTTAAAAGATTTGTACATTAAAGATTCTGTACATACCGTATAAATAATTTCTCAGCACAGGATGTTGCTAAAATTCTACAATTTCTATTTTAAATTGTAATAAACCATAAACCTTGATTGTTTCTTTTAATTGCGTTCCATTTTACAAATCCTTGGTTTGATTTTAATTAGACATATCTCAATCCAAGTTTCTCTCATCTATATTTTATGAGATAATACAATTAGTTGTTTACGTTTCATTACCTACTCTTTCGTCAAATAAAAGACAAACTAAACTAACATTCGAATGCCCCTTTCTTATCGTTAACGATTCAAAATAAATACCGCTGTTTATTGCATAAGCCCGTGTGCAGTTCCATTGTTTTCTATGGCAAAAAAAAAACAAAAACAAAAACAAATAAATACACAATCGAGCCGATTGAAGCCCATAATTTATTTACTTTCCGCTGTTGGTCTTTAAAGAGTGCAAATGAAATCTCTAATTAAAAAACTCCGTTGTAATCCGTTTTTCCAATGTTTTCATTTGGCATTCACATCTTGATCATGACGTTTATATAATAATAATCACTATGTCTTGTTTGCATATGGCACTTACTTAAGTGGTAAATAAAAATGATCATCATGATCGTACAAGCAAGCGCTGAAACAAAGATGCCATCGCGAACTTTAAGTTGCCTAATTTTGATGTCCGCCGCGGACACCCAGTCTGAGTGACATTTCAGACAACGATCACGTTTTCTGCGACAACATGGTCAATTTTTCACACGATCTGCGTGCCCTGCTTACTGCATATGCAGACTTTGATACTTGGTCTCTTTTTTATGGCTGATTTGTAACAACTTATTTAAATATTTGGCGTTCTTTTTTCTTCGCATTTCTTTTTGATTGAGCAATGACAGACAATTTGCGCGCAGGGGGAGGAAACATTTACGAAATAGTCTGTCACATAAAGATTCCGATTTTATCAAGCGAATAAATTAGCGAGAGAAGAAAAATTTGCGTCACCATTGAAGTTGTCGAACTGGTTACTATTAAAACCAGGCGAGTGATGCGACGCATTTTGACCTATTCATTATCAAATGCTTGGGATGTCGTTATGGAGATTTTATTGACATTTTTCTCATCATAGCGCAACTAAGTAAGAGCGAATGACCGTTAAACCAGTACCCGTGGGTGGTTACACAGTAGCTGTCTCGTAATAGTTTTATTTTTTACGTTTCGGCATTTGGTGGTAATAGTAGTTTTGCACGAATGTGCAACTTTTAAGATGCAGTATATACTTCGTAAAGAAGCAATCAATCATATTATGAGAAAGGCTACCTTTTTACAGAAGTAATTTTGTGGATTAACACACACACTTCAAGCTACAAACAAAAGATACACCTTTAATGCACGTTGAAATAAAAATAAACATTCTGTTTATCGACAACATTATTACCCAAAATGTACTATTTAGAGACTTAGAACCCCTAATGATGTACAAGTACAAAAACTTAATTTAAAATTGTATGATCTATTTAAAACCGAAGACAGCAAAGCGGGCAGATGTAACATGCTGAAGCATTTTACAAAGAAGCAAAACTGCTAGTTACAAGTACCTTCCAACACTAAGTAGCGTGCATGACTTCTCTTTACAAACATAGATCGGAAGAGCCCTGATATCATATTTTATATTTCAAACGTAGAGTATTCTTTGACAGCTGTCAAGTGAAATGGAACGTTATATGAGTGAACAACGCCAACAAGGGCAGGTCCATCTTGCAATCTTTGGACCTGAAATAAAAGTTTCAAGTGATGTAACAATGTTGTAAGACAATAGTATTTTGCAGGATTAGGTTCATGTTCGTAAATAAGGTTACATTAAACAAAGGTAATGTGCTAATGCTGGTAACATCGAATGATGTATTTTGATCTGACAGTAGTTAAGCCACTAAAATCGGCGGCTTAAGTTTTATCAATACTTGAGCAGGGTTTATCTCCTCTTAAGCCGACACTGTGAAACAGCAAAATGAATTAAACCGTAGCTTAAGCTCCAGCTGAGGCTTAAGCTCGCACTGTGAAACCGGGCATGAGAGTATAAAAATAAAGCTTATCACTTGTAGAATAAACTTACAAAAAAAATATTCAATTCTAATAGAACTTTCCTGAAATCCGCTTTTATTATTCCACTGATCATTAAAATATATGTATACGAGTATGTAGCTATAACTGGCCCATTTGTTGTCATAAAAATGTAGATCTAAATGCCCTCAAAAGCGGTCTTTTTGACATCACACGTGCTTGCAACACCGTACATTTAGACCATCAAATTTCCCCAAAAACTTAATTTCGATATTTTTAATGGAAAATATCACGGTTGTTTCGATATGCGATCGAGTTTGAAAACGGAAACGAAAATTTGATCCGTACGGATTGAAAACGCCTGTTCTGAGTTCCATTCGGATTTACTTTTAAGTTCTGCCAACTTAAGAACAATAAAAAAATTTCGAAATCAGCTGTTCATGTATTCAACCGCTGTAAAAATTGTTTAGATTTCGTATATCGTATGCTTTCCCTTATGTTGCAATGTCAGTTCAATTTCAATAATTTAATACATTTCTTATTCTCTTTGCTCACATTTCAATTTTGACCCAAATCCATCGAGAAATTGACATACTTCTGAACTAGTTAAGAAGTAACTATAAGCAAAGTACCGTTATACACTTTTTTTAGCGAAAAACATGGCAAGCTTTCTTATAGTATTTGTCTAGACTAAGTCAAATAAGAGATTCAATCGAATTAGTTTGAGCCGTTTTGAAAAAAAAAAACCTTTTGTTAAGGTGGCTATATACCATTTAGAGAACTTTTGGCCAAAAAGTTAGGGTTTCTGGTTACGGGTTGGAACCTTTTCTTATGACGCCGTCCCCTATGTTGCAATGTTAGTTAAATTTCAATAATTTAATACATTTCTTATAAATAACTAATAAATAATTAGATTGCCTACATTTTTTTCCAAACGAAAATGCATTCCGCCAACAAAATGGTGCCCGAATTGAAAACTTCAAAAATATTGCGGAATGTAGATTCGTTCGTTTTGCCGAACTTCTTCGCAAAACGAATATGTAATTCAGAACAGCAAAAAGTCGAAAACTGAATGATACAGAATTCGAATGAGAATCAGAACAGCCATGTAAGATATTATTCTTTAATACCTACTTTCTGTTCATATCGAATATCTAGCAACAACTTATGACAGCAGTTCAAAAGCGAATCGTATGATACCCTATCCCTATCTTATTTGGTCGTGTCAATGGGCGGTGGAAAATGTATTCACAAAATTTTCTATTTTGCCTTATAAACTAATATTTTTACTTGAAAAATAATTTTTGAAGTAAACGCCCCTAAAAAATGGGCGTGGCCATATACAATGTATAGACGATTTGTAGATTAAGTGGATATCTACATATTTGCTCAAGTAAGTTTTTTCGAGTTTCATATGAAAATAGTGAAAAAAAGAGATTTTTTTGAAAAGTGGGCGTCAGTGGGCGGATGTTAAAAATTTTTACACTTGTATTGCTTACTTTTCCAAAGACCTCGTATACAATTTCAAAATTTAAGGCCCAAAAACGGACGGACGGACAGACGGACGGACAGACGGACGGACGGACAGACGGACGGACATAGCTCAATCGACTCGGCTAGTGATGCTGATTATTTACATATATACTTTATTGGGTCTATCTGTAATATTTCTCTATGTTACAAACTATGTATCAAACTTAATATACCCTTAGGATAGGGTATAAAAAGGGGCGACCCTATTGCATATCCTGGTAGAGAGAGGTATTTGAATAGCTCCTCAAAACTGAAAACAAACATATCGGCATATCCCGCCTGTTATCTCTCTGTAGAAAAACTGTAAAAACTTCCCGTACATGACCCATTTGAGAAGTTAAAATGCACTCAAAACGCGACTTAGACAGAATAACTTCTAGAAACCGTTCTCTCTAGTGTAAACCAACTCATTATGTGCGTTGAGAAAAGTGAGAATCAACAACAGCAACACAGCCATACTAATTAGTACTTTTAATACTTACAGCTTTTAATGCGCAATCCTTTCCATGGCCGTTTTTGGCAGAGTCATTATTATTGTTGTTGTTTCCATTTGCGTTCGGTTCCGGTGATGTTGCCGTCGACGATGATGCCGACAACGACGATCCAGATGATGATGATACCTTTGTGGATGACGATGATGAATTGTTCTCCCATTCACTCGGCATTTTGCGTAGATTTCTGTCTCATATTTAGATAATCATAACTTTCTTTAATATTACAAGGCTTTAAACGCGCCTTCGCCTTCCCCACTGACTTCGAAATAAAACTGAACCTCGTTAGGTTGCTTTCATCTCGGGCGAAACAAACGCAGACGCAGAAACAGAAAAATAAAACCTGAAAATAGAAACAACAAGAAATAATTTAAATAAACATTGTAATCATTGTTTTAATATTTTTCTTAGTATTTTTGTTTTTATTTTTATTTTTGGTTTTAGTTCTCATGGGCAAATGGCACTTTTGGAGACGAAGACTTCTTTAAACTCTGGTATCACCCTTGTCGTGTTGTGTGTCGTGTCGCACCGGAACATAAAACAAAAAAAAACTCGAGAAGAAAACAATAAAAGGTTCGTTCACACTGGACGCGTCGTGGAGCGAGCGCGTAGTAGTGGATTTTTGTCGGGTGATTAATGTTTGCATAGAATTCTTGTAGTATTTTTCCAAGAACACAGTCTAGGAGGCTATTAGTTCTTGGATTGGATTCGATATTATGCTTTTTCACTCTTGTATAGTAGAGGTTAGCGAGACAAAAGACTTTCGAGTGGATGGTAAGGCTTGTGAAGTAATGTGATATACGAAAGCATACATCAAATGGCATCGAAATATGCTCAATTTAGATTAGTGAACCGATGGATAGTGCACGCGGTTAACCAAGCGAATAGAGAGCAAAGACCTCAAACAAACGCCCGCTCGTCACAATGATTGCTGAATTACAAATAACTTCCGTCAAGCGTAGTTACCACCGCATTGATAGAAACGATTTGCTGGTTAATTTCAACACGCACGTTCCTAAAACTAATAAAGTTAATTTGAAAAATGGCCTATAAGAATGTCACAGGATTCTTTGTAAGTACTAATGTGGAAATTAGGTCATATAAAATGACAGCTGTGACATTTCCAAGTGAAAACTTTACGGTTAAAGAAAATAAAAACACGCGTAAGAAACGGGTAACGATTAACAAATCAGCGCCATCATGAAAATTTACTATAAAATCAGAGTTTTCTTTTTAGTGTTCCGGACCTTAAAAGGAAAGACGGAACACTTATGGGTTTGATACGCTGTCTGTCTGTCCGTCAGTCTGTCACAGCCCTGTAGCTTTTGAACCGTTACACATAGAGAGCTGAAACTTTCGCTATGCATACATTATGGGGGAGCCCGCACAAGATGGCGGCAATGAATTTCATTTTGGGGGCCCTTTTATGGGCACCTTGTATGAAGGGCAAAAAAAAAATAATTTGTTTCCCATCATATGGCATATCAAATTAAAAAGAATTTTGCAAGGGCTCCATATATGTAATATATACAAAAAAGCTTGCAAAACATTTGAAAAAAACTTGTCCCTCCCACTCAGCGTCCACACCATAAATGGTAAAAACATGAAAAAAATTGGAGATACGTAGAATTTTTGTGTAGATTGTGGAAAAAGTACGAACATTTCTGTATCTTATATATTTTCTGAGAAAAATTTAAAAAAAAATGGGGTATCTAGTTGTCCCACTGTATCTCCCCCAGTTTTCATGTTATCCACATAATTTTTGCAGAAGGTCATTTTAATACTATGATTGTTTTAAGTTTCATCCAAATCCGCCAAGTAGTTCCCGAGTTACCGATTTTAGAAGAGCGCATAGACTTCCCCATATTCTCTTCTCTTGCTGATAGCTCATTCGATTTCGATTTTTCAAAAACTAAGTAGTTTGCACGAATGGATTGTACTATAGATATGTTAACTCTATGCTGCTATTGAAAACTAAATAGGTTTAAAAAACTATAATTTTTTCTAACTTTGGGTTTTTTTCAAAAATATTTTTTTCTTAAATTTTTAAAACTCTAAATGCTGTATTCCTTTGCATTTAACCATTAACCATTTAACAAGCAAAGTACCGTTACATGCATTTTTGTCCAGAAGCTTGGTACGCCTAAGCCAACTGAAATATGAAATTTTATCAAAATCGTTGAAACCATTTTGCAGAAAACTCTGTGTTTGTGAAAATGGCGCTACGTGAAGGAACTCTAAGAGTAGGGCTAGAACAAAAATTTCAATGTCCCCTTTAGTGGCCATGCAATAGCTCCATAACATGAATTTTGAAGTAAATCGACTCACTCGTTTAGTCATACAGACAGGCAAATAGAACCGGCAGACACTCTATAACTAGCTTCTCTATCAACGTAATTTCAGAATTGTTTAATATTTCGAGTTCCAATTTTTGCACGAATTCAATGCATGTGTTATATCGAAAGTGCAAGTTAAAATGGACTGGAAACTCAGCACAGTATTACTAGAACATACCTAGGTACTAGGCATTACATCGTTCATATCAAAACCAGTATTAGGTGTACCTATGCAGGATATGGATAAATTGCTTTCTATTTAATGACAATATAAAATGTCCCGAAAACTATTGCACGAGACTCTCCTCGCACTTGCCCAATTATTTGTTGACCTGTGAACTATGCGGTTTTGTTTTTGGCGATTGTAATATGCATCTAGCAACAGAATTCAATCGAAGATGACATCTTACCTACAGCACCTTATGCACGTCTACGATATGTACCCATTTTCATATCAGATATTCGGCCTACATATATCCATCGGTCGGCAATTTAGAAGTTTAGTAAAAATGAGACAGAAAATAAAGAAAATACATAAAAATAAAACACTACTAGCTTCCACGCTCAATTCAACATCGCCAGACAGCAATTTGAGAAAGTATACACCTTTCTATATATTCAGAAAGTGCTGTCTCGGAAGATGGAAGCTGCATTTCGAGTGCTATTCAAAAACTAAAGAAGTATTTTTTTAGCATTGTAACTATTTCTCTCCGCGGTGTTTGAAATGTAAATTCATACACAATCCCACGCAAGTTGCAAATCTTTATAAACTGGTAAGTACGACATATCTTAGAGTTTTGTTGGCCGAATCGTATCTCTAAAAAACTTTACGAGAGAACGGACCAATCTCCCATTGTGGTGTATTTTTGACTGTATAGCTAGGAATATTGTACTAGCACCCAACAAACAAGTAAGTTCTATAACTAAAAGGAATTCTAAAAGTCCTTACCTCACCAACTGCTATAAGATTTAATTTCTTTTCTTGGGACCTGACCCAACGATTGCATACTTTAATGTGTCAGAATTCAGATCACTTTTCAACTAAAGAGCAACTGCTGATATTATATTTTTGGTTATGTATTTAAAAAATTACAATGGTTATGTCAGCAATATATCCTTCAATTGTTCAATCGATCCATCAAAAGACACAAAGTAAATTTACTGTCAAAGAATTCTCAATGTCACAGTCAAAGAGCAAGAGCTTTTTATAATAAACCATAAAAGCAAGAGATTGAATAGGCCTTAACCCACAATTTCTAAGTCGACACGAGACATTTTAAAAAAATTAGTCACGGTTTCATATTCAAACCTTAACAATATGCGACATAACAAATTAGGTAAATTTATTCAGTATATTCACTAGCCTCAACGTTCGGCATCATCGGTCAGGTTAATCACCCCTCCCTCTAGTGAGCAACAGTCAGAAATGTCACAGGAAAGACAACATAACACAAAAATCATACGCCAAAAAGATCCATCAAAAGATATTCATACAATACGACAGCAATAACAACAGAAAGAAAAAAAAACACAAATTTTCATTTTATTAATAATCTATTACAATGTTAGCTGTAAATTCACACTAACGCCTGCCCACCACAATAAGCCTCAACGACAAACGACAAACACCGAAACAACCGTTTATGACCTCGACAAGTTATGCATTATTATATGTAGAAGAGAAGCAGCGAAAATGAAATAGAATGAAATGAAAAATAGTGTGCTAGCGAAATGAAAATACATAATTACGGATAGAGATACCTACGAGGAGCATAGCATAGGCAAAGCATAGAGCGCAAACCGTAACAAGTCGGCCACCGCCATATTCCAAGCACGAACCATCACACGCCCGAAGGCCATTCATAGAAATGGTTACCGCGCTCGGCTAGCGGTGGGCGGTTATCTTTTTCTAAAACATTTTTTCCCGCCAGTGGTTTTGATCCTAAAGGTGATCTCACGAGACAAGTTTTAGTATTGTGTGTGTTTGTGTTTTGCAACAATGCGAAACCAAAAATGCAATTTTTTTGTCTTTCCGTTGGCGGATATTATTTCAATTTGATTGCTTTTCTCTATGTAATGGCGAGAGAGACTCTAATGTGGCACCGCTGTTGATTGCACCTTGCGTCTTTTGTTTAGACGACTTGGGGTTTTTCTCACACACGGAAGGCATTAATTAGGCAGCAAAATTCAAATAATGAAAATTTCAAAGCGCCACACACAACAGCTTATTTCGCAAACATAAACCCGAAGAACGACGTTGATTTATTGGATTTATGTGTTGCGTTGTGGGGAAGAACACCTGTCAGTGTAAGTGATTCGTCGGCCGATTGTGTAAAAGAAATTCAAAGGATCTGTCATTGTGTCATTGGGGGTGGCTTTATTTATTGTCAAAATGACTTTGACAATAGTCTTATAGAATCAGGAAATTCTTTCATCGCAAATTTTGGGATAATTAAGTCACAGTGACTAATATGCGGAATGTTCTAATGATATCTTAAAAACATTTGAAATTTGTGAATCATAACGTCCGTTCGCGTACTTTTTGCACTAAAATTCCTAAAATATCAAATTTCTCTCAGAAAGTGCTAAAATTACGAAAAAGTAGACGAACAGGTTGAACAAGAAAAAGTTGAAAAAACACTGGTTTGACAGCTTTGACAGTTTTCATAAACCAGCCCACAGAAATTTCTTGCACTGGAATTCGTAGCATGGGAAAATTTTTTACTCTCTCGTGAGTGCGCTCTTCTGTGAAAAACTACGAAAATTCTCGATACGCGAACGGCTTTTTGTAAAAATTCGTAAATTTTCGTAAAAATTCGCTGTTTTAAGAGAGTACGCGAAGAGACCTATATTATTATATTTTTCAAATATACAGTGGATCACGGCTTATTTTATCTACCCCTTTATAAAAATTCAAACGAGCATAGCTCCTTAACGTTATCAACAAAGTAAAAACGCAGAAAGGTTTAATTTTAATTTTAACTTAAATCTTTACATCATCATTTAGAAGCCATTCTCGTTTCAAGTTGTAAATGTTGTGAGCCACAGCTTGTGTTTAAAAGAGTTGTTTACTTGTTAATCAGTATCAAGATATGGAAGTGCGAACACTACACCGATTCGGTATCGGCCGATGAAAAAGTTTGAATGGCTACCCGATTGCCTTCAAACTAAAGTATCGGCCAACTGCTAAACCAGTATGACGCTATAGCAACGGGCGCACACTACCGATTCTTTTGTCAGCCGATTGTTCATTTTGCTCCGAAATTTGACGCTGAATGGTCGTATTTTTCGTGATGGGATGCACCCAATATTCTCGGTTTCTCTTCTTGGTCGTTCTGCATCGTTGTACCTATGTACATATGTACATAATGCAATATTTCTAGGAATAACTTTCAATTTGCTACCGCCTTATGCAAAATCCACTTCCCAACTAACAAATCCTTTGAGATCAGTGGCCGACTGTTGTCTACTGAGCGCACTCATCGGCAACCCGACAGTTAAATCGGCCCAGTGTGCTCGCTTGCAATCCAACCCGACTAAACTATCGGCCAGCAGAAAGTCTGCAATGTGCGCCGACTTTGCCTGTGTGTGAGAGACTGTGAAAGGCTCATTTTTTAGCGAATTATTCACAAAGGCAAATGAATGTATTGATGCAGGTATCTGATAGAAGGAAAGTTTCCCCTACAATGGAGACGACAGCGACAATCCTCCAGAGCAACCGTCTTCATATAGACCACTGTGCATGCCAGACACAGTAGGAAAAGTGCTAGAGAAAATAATCCGCGACAGACTGGACCAGTACACCGAAGGAGAAATTGACTGTCCAATCTACAATACGGTTTCAGAAAGAAACGAAGCACAACCCATGCGATACAAGCAGTAAAGAATGCCTTCAACTCTGCCAAATGGAGCTGCATTATGAGAGCGTTGAGGGACATGTGCGCCCCTACTTATCTCCGCCGAATAAAAGCGGACTATTTTGAAGATAGGACCATCCACTATGATACGGAAGAAGGGCCTAAAACATATAAAATTACAGGAGGAGTACCACAGGGATCATTGTTGGGCCCAGCCTTGTCTAACATTATGTATGATGGGGTCCTACGGATCCGTAAACCAAGAGGAGTACATATAATCGGCTACGCTGACGATATAGCAGTGGAAGTGACGCAACACTGCAATAACACAATTAAAGACGTGAAAACGTGGCTTCGTTCATCAGGCCTGGAACTGGCAGAACATAAAACGGAGGCCGTCCTCATAAGCAGCCGCAAGAAAGTTGAGGGCCTACCAATAGAGGTAGGTGAACACACTGTCGAGTCGAAGCCTTACATAAAGTACCTGGGAGTACTGCTTGACCATAGGCTAAACTTTAGAGAACACCTAGCTCACACAAGCGTAAAGGCCAATCGGGTGGTTGCAGCAATATCCAGGCTAATGCCTATAAGAATCCTACTTGCGACAGTTAGCAAGTCAATGCTCATGTATGCAGCCCCCATATGGGAACCGGCTACAGCTGTAAACTCATACATGAGGGGGATTAATTCGGTACACAGAAGACCATCTCTCAGAATATGCTCCGCAAATATGACAGTATCGGGGGATGCAATTTATGTAATAGCAGCGGGAATACCTATCGACCTGGAGGTCAGAGTAGCAGCATGCATGCAGAATAGCGACAACGAGGAAAGAAGCACCATCAGAGCGACTGCAAAATTAGAATGGCAACGACGATGGAGCACGTCAGAAAATGGCCGGTGGACAAGAAAACACGAAGAGGTAATCTTCTACCTCACTCAATTCCTAACAGGACATGGAACTTTTCGGGAATAACTTCACAAATACAATATCGCAGATGACCCTTTCTGTCGGCATTGTGAAGGGAAAGTCCAAAACGCGGAACACGTCCCTTTAGAGTGCAAACAATATGAGTCTTCGAGAAACATCCTAGAACGAGAGATTGGAAATGCGGTAACCCCAAGACTCCTAATAGGTTTCATGCTCTCAGGAAGAGAAGCTTGGATAATTGCCGACAATATTATTGCAAGCATAATGCAGGAGCTACGGCTGGAAAACCAAACAAAAAGAGCCGAAGAAGAACAGAGCCCTGCAACATAACGAAGAAGGCATGACATCAAAAACCTGTCCCTACGAAGGAATGCCTTGATCGGCGGTACAGTAGTGAGCAACAGGACAGTTTTGGGGGAGGTGGTTTAGCACGTAAACATGCTAGAGCATGGAGTCGGGCATAGCTTCGTAGTAAGGGTTGCGAGTATCCATAAAGAGTCCATCGCCTCCAGCGCATCAAAAACAAGAAAAAAAATGTAGATACTCGTATCTGATCGAAATTTAAAACTCTGCTCTGCGCAAACTTCACTAAATACTTCTCCCCCATTTACGTCAATTGAGTATAAAGTTAGTATCCTTGGATTAGGATTAAATCCATTCCACTTCAATCGTATATTTTAGAGCGGAAAGCTGTCCAAGAATGGAATCTTCATATTTGAAGATAAAAAATGGAGAAATTTCTAATGAGAGCTCCTAAAAGAAACCACATGGTGGTAGTCAAGACACTATGCAGCTAAGTGTTCTGACATCACCCATCTAATGTCACATTCCACAGGGCTGCCAAGCCCCACCTTTTTTTTTTCTTTTTATGACAGTTATTTAAAGAAAGCTGTCAATTTGCTTAGATCGCAATAGAATATCCAACATAACAAATTAAAATTCATAACATAAAAAAAAAAAAATATTAATACACTTAGTAACGCTTTCAAAAATACCATAAACTGGGCCATAACTACACTTAAATGCAAAATTATCCCTCTCTCTACGACACAAAACGGTAGGCCTTTATCAAAAAAAAACACTGAAAAGAGGAGTGACACTATGAGATACCCAATTAAATGTTCAACTATCGCCTCCTCGCCTCGGCTACCAAAATTTGGCCTTCCTTTACCATTAAATGACTAATTTAGAAACTTCATTTGATCAAAATGAAAACATGAAAGAATGTTTTCGATGGAAAATTATTCAAAAAGAACAGCGGCAACAGCTGAAGCAACTTCACATCGAGGCACAGCCATGCCCAGAATACCATACCATTCAGAACACGTAATTGTTACACCCTGATTACGCGGCATTGTTAATGAACAAAGTTGCACAGTGCTCTCCATGAACACTATTGGGAAATACACAACCTAGAGGTAGACTCTCCACTGAAACAACAACAAAAAAAAAAAAAACAGAAAAACTATTTTACAATTTTTACAATCGAAAATTTCTTTTTCGAGGTTGCACACAGACAGACCCAGAAGAAGGAGGTGTTGGACGCGCGCAGCAACCGACACAATGCCAAACTTAGAGAAAGTGCATTTGCGAGCGTGTTACTATTAAAACTTTGTGAACACAAATCGTTTTCGCTTTTTTTCTTTTTCTTTAACCGAATTAAATATTTTATTTTTTTTATAACACTTTTTGGGCATTTTTCGTGGCTAATTATGATTTTTACGCGCTCGAGTGAACAATGGGTCTTTAAAACAAAATAAAAAATAATAATTTGGCAGCACTTAAGAGCCATAAATAACAGTGTACAAACTTAATGGACAATGCGCACTAATTGTTTCTGGCGCCGCGTGATAATGAATTTTAATTTTTATTTGTTTCTATAAAGAAGAACATTCCTTTTGATGAACAAAAGATAAGTACAACAATAGCGTTGCAATTGAAAAAAGATGGAATAAATTTGCGAAAAATCCACCCTTGAAAGCGTCCACACGGCGGCATTCCACAAAAAGCGTTTACATGATCCATGAAAATATTCTCCCTCTAGAGGGCGGCGGGGCGGTTTGTATCTACTCTTTACACTCTGTGTGCATTGCTTGCTCTTCTTTTTTACTATATTTTGACGGTCAGTATAAAATGTGCGCAATGGAAAACTGAAAATATATGACGTTAGAACTTTTATCCAGATAAAGCAACAAAGGCGTAAAATGTTTGTTTTAACAATGAGCTTAAAATAGCCACATTGGAATAAAGAATAATCTACGATTTGTCAGACATTTTATTACCAATTTTAATAGCTTACTCGTCGTCGTGATAGATTTTTTTTATTACTCCATTTCCGCCCATAATGAAGTTTATTGCCGCCTCGGAGGAAGAATGATAATATGAAGCTACCTACATCTTTGACAATTTGCTGAAGCTTTTAGTTTCAAGCGTAAGAGATTTATGTTAGCTGAGGTTTTGCAAGGATTTAATTGTTATTGAAGAAAAAACAGAAGTGTGCAAAGGTGAAAATGGTTACTTTACAGTTTTGCATAACAATAAGCGACGCACACAATGCATGAAGGAGTTTTGTAAGCTGTGACTTAAAGCCTCATTAAATTTTGAATGAAAGCAGTTAAAACAGTGAGGGGGCACCTTGATTTTGCTCAGATAAAATTGATGGGGTAATATTGAATACTGTACAGCATAAATGAGAACTAAAATATTTCAAGAGGGAGTCAATAGCAGGCCTTTGATTTTTACTTATAATCGCAATACACAGTTATGTTCTATTTTTAAGGTCCATTTACAGCTCAGTAATCTCCGAATACAAACAAACGAATATTCGCCAGTTTTGACATTTGATTCATACCAACTTTGTACTTGCACTGATACGTAGTATAGGGCAAGTTTTGGATTCGTGAAAATTTTCAATCTCGGGATTTTCATAAGTTCTGATATTACCTTTATAGAGAAGTCGAAAAAGTGGGTCTAAAAATTCTGTCTGCCTGTCTGTCTGTCAGCGAGGCTACAGCCTAAACGGGTCAACGGATTTTGATCAAACTTCATATCTAGGGTCTGTGGGGTAATACCTAGAGGTGAAATTGAAATTTTTGTTCTAGCCCTAATATTAACGGTACTTTATTAAGGCCAATTTAAAAAAAAAGCAGATTTGCTGGAAAACGGTTCCTACGATTTTTTTAAATTTCATATTTCGACTAGTTTGGCAAATTGCTATAAGATGGCCTACAAATTTTTTGGCCAAAAGCGTTAATAACGGTACAACAAATTGGTGAAAAACTGATTTGTTGGAAAACGGCCATACCGATTTTGATTAAACTTTATGCTGAATTTCGGCCAAAATTTGTTATAAGGGCACTTAAGGCCAATTTGGTTAAAAGCCAGTTTGTTAAAAAAATGGGTCAACCGATTTCATTAAAATTTTTAATGTTTGTAGAACTGGGCTAATGCCAAAAGATGGGGATCAAAAATGTTGGCTAAAGGTGATAATAACGGTACTTTTCTTAAGGTCAAGCGGTTTTAGCCAATTTTCCCGAAAACGGCTCTAACGATTTTGATTAAATTTTATACTTATGCTAGTTTTTTGAAGTCTAATAAAATGGCGTACCACGTTTTTGGCTAAAATTGCTTAGAACGGTACTTTACTTATAGCCAACTTAACAAAACAACTTAGTTTACTCGAAAACGGCTTGAAAGATTTTGATTAAATTTCATATTTGGCGTTTAGAAATATGGCCATTTCTCGGTTAATATTCAATGGATTTTGGTCAAATCGGTCGCTGAGCTCAAAATTAAGAGAGATTTACTTTTGCCATTTAACATTTCAAACTAAACATATCCAGTCGCTACCAAGGTCTTATAACCAATTTCAAAACACACATTCGCTGACAATATTCCTTTGTCAACAAAGGAGTTAGCTCTTTGGCACAAAGTGTTAATTCAGGTGAGTCAGATCTTATTGCTGGTATGCTAACACCGGTTTCTAAGAACAAACACACTCTTTGAACTGCTTTAGGCTTCATTATGCGCAGATTCTCATCATCATCAGCATCTTCGTCATTACCATGATAATCATACGATCATCGCTTCCATATTTTTCCTTTTTAGCACAAAATTCTCCGAATCGCTGTGGAATCCCATCTGAGTCATTCAAGATTTCCTTTTGGCAAATAATACCCAGTAATGAATTCCTATTTAACAATTAGTTAAGCTCCAGATTTATTCATGCATAATCCGTTGACCTACACTTTTGGTATGGATTTGGAAGCAGCCATCCAAGAGCGTAGTTGCTTCCATCTTTCATTAATTCGTGTGAATTCTCAATTAAAATACCAATCAGGGACAGACACTGTGAATCACATTCAAGACGACCTTCTGCTCGAAATATGAAGGTAACAATCACTGTTACCAAAGAGAAACTGCTATCCATGAGCACATAACATATGGAGGACAAGGACCAACATTATAGTGACAGATGACAGTACCCATTTATCTACAATATCTTATTATCTAGATCACTATAAACCGAAAAGATACTCGCCTGTAACCTGAATTACAAAACAATGTCCGGTTCAGCAGTTCTCTATCTAAGAACAAATATTTTGTTATGTTAACTCATATGACCCCCGGGGAACAAAACGGAACTTAAATGGAACGAATATGTGGACGTTTCATTATGCAGAGATTATGCATTGAACTACATTCAAGGTTCCCAAATTGAACAATAGACCTCTTCTCTTCAAAAAAAGAAAAAAATAATTTAAATTTATTTTCATCCAATTTTTGGATTAAAACTTAAAATTAATAACTTAAAGTCGCGCGCTCATTCTGTCTCTGTATTTTACAATCAAGTCGCGGTCCGTTAACGGCCGAATAATTATTTATGTTAATCAAAATGAATCACACAACAGCATCAACAGCAACAGCAGCCAGCAACATCATAATCGATTGAATCGAATTAAATTCCTTTGAATATTAATAGAACAAATATTTTTGTTTATCACTGAATTTCGGTTCGTCGTCTTCCGACAGTCGAATGTATTTTTTTTTTCCATTGACATGACACAATAATTAAGTATCTCAATGTTGACGACGACGCCTTTGAAGGGAAT
Organism: Chalcosyrphus nemorum; assembly: GCA_949716465.1. Classification (NCBI taxonomy): domain Eukaryota; kingdom Metazoa; phylum Arthropoda; class Insecta; order Diptera; family Syrphidae; genus Chalcosyrphus; species Chalcosyrphus nemorum. The sequence continues at coordinate 70,922,060 of OX454333.1, forward strand.
TAGTCCAATTTAAGTTTAATTGATACATATAGATATCACAGATACATGTGTGTAGAGAGAAGAAGAGAAATTGAAAATACGTACATGTATCTTTTGTTATATGAAAGTATCTTCATCACTATAAGATATGAGAGATGATTAACGTTAACTGGATAAAGTGTTATGTCGGTTAAGAAAAAAAAAATTAACGAAACATACATCTAATTGGATATAGATACACTTGTAGATGTCTGTTACTAATGCTGAAATTCAATTCAATGGTGTGTGGAAAATTTTAGACCAAGAATCAAGTAGGGAATCAGAACATTAAAGCGAGAGTGAAACGAACTCAGCATAACAAATGTTTGAATCTTATCTTTGATCCTCACCGGTGCTGGAAAGAATTTAATGTTATTTTTTTTCATTTGCAAATTGAAAATAATAAAGATAACATCTTTACGTACAGTATGATGAAAAGGAATTTATGACTTTTCTATTTCTATTAGCATTCGCTACCTTTTTTATCCATGAAGTTGGAACTGAGAATAATATGAGAGCATGTAATGGAGACTTGGTTTTCAAAAAAAAAAAAATTGAGTTTTAGCGCGACGAATAGCGCAAGGCAGCTTTGTAATAGGTTCCAATGAAAAAACGTCACACAAAGTCGAAACCAAAGATCTATTGTGAATCAGTTTCGAATATTCGTCAGAATATCTGAATAGCAAATAGCGCCAAGCAACGCTAAGCGAAGACTTAAAATGCTGGAATATATTTCGCATTTTCGTTATTTGGTCCCTTGTATAAATGTTAATCACAAAGGCGATTGGAGGAGAAGATATAGCTGCGAACTCTATAAGCTATCCCAGGATGTCAATGTGACCCAAAAAGTCAAGATACACCAACTCGGCAAACTACATTGGACTGCAAATAGTTCTTAATAAAGCCATTTTCTTGAGACTCATTCAGTCAGCGAACTGGAAGTCAAATGTGACGGAGCATGTGGTCATTCTTTACAGATATTTTAAGAGAGGATCCTGCCAGTGACAACAGCCGCCCGTGAGTCTGCCGTAAGAGCAATATCACCAGCAGGTATTACCTTCTTTATCGACTGACAAGAAGCTTTAAAAGCCATTACTGCAACAGGTATTAAAAGCATCAAGTGCTGTCGCGATGAGCTTAAGCTTCTTGGAACACAGCAGAAAGTTTTACTCTGCTGGACACAAGGATGTCCTTGGCGAATGAACTAGCAAGGAAATGTTCGTCAAACTTACTAGAACAAACGGATCTCTCTACAAAGATCCCGCCCTGCGTTCACAAGCTTAAGCAGGGAAGTTAGCCACACGAGAGACGAAATTAAGGTGAAATTCCATACTTCGACAAAGCAAAGACCGCGGGACTTATGCATAAGGACAGACGATTCCTATCCATTCTCGTGGGGATCCTTAAAAAAAAAACTCTCCAACACTTTGCAAAGGATGCGGCGATAAGGAAGGTGTAGAAGACAACACAGCCTTCCTTTGCTGATGTCGCGTGGACTCCAGTATTCCAGAAACAAATTCCTTGGCAAATCAATCACCTGGACCTTAACCAACAAACCTCTCCAGGCAACCTGTCTACGAGCCAGCTCCCACCAACTGTGCACGCTAAGTTGGTTGAGATCCTCCTCCACTCCGCCTCGCGAGGTCATCTTCTATTGGTTATCCATCCGGGGTGAATTCAAAGACATTCTCATCTGGAATGTTGGCGTTCATCCGGTCTACCTGACCCGGCCATCTTAGTCGCTGTATGCGAACTCTTCTGACCAAGTAGATGTTTTTGTATAGGCCGTATAGTTCGGCATCATATCTTCTTCGCCACTCACCGTCTATGGGGAGACAAGACCAAAGATCAGTCGAAGAACTTTTCTCTCAAAATAACCAAGGACATACTGATCCGATTTAATCAAAGCCCATGCCTCTGCGACATATAGCAGGACTGGGATGATAAGTGTCTTATAAAGAGTTACCTTAATAGTTCGAAAAGAGGCTTTTTAACTCAATTGCCTTCTTAGCCCATAGAAACATCAATCTGATCAATCTGATCACCCCACTGGAGTCGTTCGCGGAGCTCACCTTAGGGCCTAGGTAGACAAAGTCCTTTACTACCTCGAAATTATATCTGTCTATTGTGGCATTCTGTTCAAGACGCCGATGTTCGGTGTCCTTTTCTGTAGACAGCATATATTTTTGTTTACTTCTTTGTATAACCCAAAACTCTTTCATCAAGTTTGGCATCATTTATTTTTTTACAAAATAATGTTAATAAAATTAGACCGACTGTTGCACTGGTGGCTCATAGCTTCTGGCCTGTCGACGACGCACGGCGCCTTCAGAAACAACACCTTCGATTCCCTTGCCACCACCATCTCCGTGCAATTCCAAAAGCCATGACAAATCGAAACGCGGCTTCTTCAATACCTTCACTTTGCAAATATAAACATCGTGCAATGGATAGATGACTTGACACATCTTCTCGATGTCCTTGGCGATGGAGTCGGGAGCAAGTTTGCTAACGACAGTCTTTAGGTCAGACGTACCAACATCGCGTATAATGAACTCAGTCATCTTTGAACGGATCTTCCTAACCTGAGATTGCTGGGCGTAGCAGGCCTTACGTTGCGACATCTGCTCCTTAGCGGTGAATCCAATACATAAGACTCGCAGCAAGTAGCCATCAGTGGTCTTTACATCAACGGTGGCTTCCATGAGAGTTTGCCACTTCTTAACCATCGACCTGAGTTTGTCTGCGGTCAAGTCCATGCCATGGAAATTGGTCAAAACGTTGCGTTCTTGAACACCTTCGGCGATTAATCTGAATTTACGGAATGAACGACGCTCAGCATCAGTATCCTTTTGCAAATCAGCCAAAGAAACCTCATACACGCGACCCTTCAAACCTTCGGAAGCGATTTTCGTTCCTTGGGTACGGTTTACCAAAGTTTTCCCGATTTGACGGATGGTAAACATATTTGGGGCTTTAACATCGTACCAATCTTTACGTGAAAAAGGATCTATAACCTTCTTCTTGCCACCTTTTTTACAACCTTTAGAGAGACCCTTATTTTTACCGACCGCCATCTTTACAGTTCACAAGGAAGTTCTCTTGCTTTCATTTACGTCTAGAAGTGCATCCTTTAAAATAATAAATTATTCAAGTACTAATATGACAACTTTGAGCTTATCGAAAAAATGTTTCATAATGATTCACTTAGTTGTTCTGAATATAGATACACAAAAGTAGAAGATCACCAAATTTCCACGGAATGCAACCATTCCAACCACCCACGCCCGTGATATGATAAGTCAAACTGTCAATTCATTATTAATACATCTATGTTTGTATAACTTAGTTAAACAACCACACTTATCAAGCCGCTAAATATATATAATAAGTCAATTCGACGCGGTAATATACCTTAGAACTCTACACCATCTAACGTGAGCTTTTTGCGCAGAAACTAAGCATAATGCGGATCTCGTTCAACCACTCTAACGTCTCTCATCTTAAGAGTGGAACCCCAAAAAGCAAGCAACACTTCACAATGTTTACCCTCCAATTAACATCTACAACAAAACGTAGAAAAAAAAAATACTAGTGCCAAGGTCACTAAAATTAGTCTTAGCCACATCTAGATCGAAATCGAACACAGCTTAGTGCCAAAAATATATTTTAAGAGTACGTACTTCAGTCTAACAATCTTGATGTTTTCTACTATAAAGCCAGTTGAAGTATAAATAACCACAAAAGCTACATATGCAGGCACAGAAACCGATCATCCATCTATCCGCCTCCTCCCCATAGAATTACCACATTTTTTGTACGCGACCATGTACATATGTATGTATGTCCCGGGAGCGCGAGAAGCAGCAGGAGCCGTATACCGCACGCTTGTTTGGTCACATACCTGAAAGCATTCACTGAACTGTGTTATTCTTGATTCTATTTTGTTTTATTCTATACGCTCTAACCGTAGTATAGACAATCAACCGCCAACAACCGACGGAGGTAATAATTAACCGGAAGTACGATAATATTTGAAGCATATCGATTAGCGTGGCTTCACGTGTACACACCGAGGCAAGCACAGAGGTGAATTGTTTTTTTTTTTTCTATAAAAATTGTATATCTAGATAGGCATGTACATATGTGAAAAAACAAACCGCAGTTTCTCTCTAACGACAAGGAAATAGAATCTCTTCTTCTTTGATGCCGGCTGACGGTAGTGGTGGTGATGTTTGATGCGACGACGACGACGACGAAGTCGATTCAGTTCAATAACACCATCATCCCTGTCATCGTCATCATTACCCGCACACATTCTAGGTCTATAAGCTTCAAACTTTCCAAAGATCCCCCATCCGGCAAGATAGATGCTCGCAAATCTAGTGACTCGTTAAGGAATTGATATCAAATTTCAAACGATGCACATACCGACAGCTTTCATTACCACCACCACCGATGACACCACTTCCTCCTGCCATCATCATCATCATCATCATCATCAGCTTTTTAAAATATGTCTTGGAACACGCATCCTCATACCTTTCTTTCCTCTTCTTGCTTTTTTAGGATTGGCTGATGAATTTTCTCGCCCAGCTAGTGTTACCATCTCATATCGAATGATAGGTTAACCATTTCACTGATATTGATTTTCAAACCAAAAAAAAAAACCTAAAGAAAGCTGAGGAAATTGCAAGAAAAGAGATACTCTCATCGAGTGATGCATAGAAATGAGGGAAAAGTATCTAAGCAAGGGTGCTGCTGTGCACTGTTCACAATCGGAACAAACGGCGAATGCATATCTAACGGTGTTGGTGTGGAATAGTTTGCACATGGGCGATTTTAAGTTCAACTTATGGTTTTCAAACGGATCCGTGTGTTAATTCAAACGACTGACTCTGATATTTGCGCTAAGTGAGACGCGAGAAATCGTATTGAATGGTACACCTAGCTGTCAATTGGTTACAGATGAAGTGTAAAATATTTCGAGTGCATAAGAAATTAATTCCGGTCACTGAAATTGGGGAATTTGTGTCAGGAATAGATGCGTTTTATTCATTTTGTTTAAGTATCTTTAAGGAACTGTTATATTTAGGTTCAGTGAATTGTACTCGAGTCTACTAGGCTTAATTAATTTAGGCAAACTTATAAGATATATAGCTACATATAAATATATATAAGTTCATGCAACCGTTGCAAGCTCAAATGTTTATGATATTCTTACTTAATTACTTAAAGGGCTCCCGAACCTTGTAGAGTCCCTGCCTGAGACATCGTTGCCTTCCATCCTCTGCGGTCCCGAGCAAGCTGTTTCCAATTTTCAAGACCAAGTTTTCTGGCATCCGCGACAGCTTGGTCTTTGTACCGGAGGTTCGGTCTTCTTCGCCGTCTCGAACAAAACGAAGATCCTATTGGCTGGAGCATTGTTGTCCATTCGCTCGATGTCGCCGAGCCAATGTAGTCTGCGTATCTTGGCTTTTTGGATCCATATTCTGGTACAGCTCATAGAGTTCGCGGTTGTATCTTCTCCTCCATTCGCCCTCCTCGCATAAGGGACCTAATATCCGACGAAGTATTTTTCGCTCGATGGTGCCCAATATTTGCTCAGCTTTCTTACTTATCGTCCAGCACTCGGCTCCATACATCACGACTGGTAAGATGAGCGTTCTATAGAGCATTAATTTGGTCCGTGAAGTTAGAAATTTTGAGCCCCGTTGCTTTATATATTTTTCCGAAGTAGGTGAAGTCCTTAACTACCTTAAAATTATAGTTATCAACAGTGAATTCTGCCAAATGTTTAATTAAAAGATTAATTTTTGTTTGTTGATAACATATAATTCGTCTTTTCAAAGTTCACATCAAGACCAACTCGTTACGTCTGCCATCAATTGCCGCAAACTCCTCTACGACGGCTTGGTAAGATTTTCCGATGATGTCAATATCGTCTGCGTATCCTAGCAGTTGGGAGGGTAAAACGTCGCATCATCGCCTCCTCGTGGTGCCCTTTGGATAGCTACATAGTATTGAACTAACGATGCCAAATCCGTCTACGCATGTGTAGCTGAACACTCGGACCTGCGCGAGCACATCTGGGTGAACTTTAGCACTCATGAAGGACTGGACGAGGCATCTCTTGTTGACCTGAACGAGTACTACGTCTCAGAAGTCTAACAAGACCCCTCAGAAGGCAGATGAATTCTCTAGATGGAATCAACGGCGGAATCCATAGACGATTTGGCGAACACCTTACATGAACTACTTCGACATATTCGAAGCTCAGGTCTGTAAGGATTTCCATGACTTCATCAGGGTGATGGAATAGAGATGGTGGCGGATGAACCCTAAATGGTAAGCTACTGATGTCGGTCTCTCAGACCGGCCCATTATACTGGCCCTTCAGGTTGGGAGCTGTGTCATAGGCGGCTTGAAAGTCAATGAAAAGGTGGTGCGTTTCGACTTGAAATTCGTTGCTCTTTTCCAGGATTTGCCTGTGTAAAAATTTGGTCTGTTGCAGAAAGGTTTTAGACGTCAACACAATACGTTAGATAAGATCTTATATGTGACATTAAACAGGGATCTGCTTCGGTAATTCTTACAGGACATAGGATCGCTTTTTTTGAAGATGGGTTAACCTACTTTATTAGGTCTATTTTTAATATTTCTGTATGCCTGGTCAATTTAATAAATAGTTATTAGACTCGGAGATGTCCTCATAGATAACATTTCGAATTACTTTTTATTGTTTTCGAGGTCATAATGTGAATGTTTTTTTCCTACCCCTTTGAATAACTTAGTATTACAACAGGCAATAACCCTTGAATGATTAAATGACCAATCTTTACCAATCAAACGATGCTTGACTTCTTTTTATTTTGTTATGAAATCGGATCCTAGCTTTCTTTATCTACATATGTATGTATTGTCTCCGTAAGAAATGCATTTATTCCAAAACTCTAGCTTTTCGTTATACAATAATCCTTAAATGAATTTACCAGAAAGCGCCAATGACACTGCTGACAGTCTTAATCCATTAGGAGTCTATTTTTGCTTTCATTTTATTCAAAAGTAATTCGCATGTCATGCGATCCATACAAAAAAAAAACACACACACACAAAAAAGTAGGTATTTTCAACGAAAAACAATTACAAAACTTTCCAACACACGACTACGAGCCCATCAAAATGACGAAGAGAGAGAGTTTGAAGGTACCCAATCTACCGGCACAAATACACAATACACTCACTCAGACTAAACGTAATTCTCTTTTATTTCCAAATTAAATAATTGGCCAAAAGAAAAACTCCAAACAAAACAAAATATGATGACACAAAAACCTACTAGGTACACAAATATAAGTGAATTATACGTTGTGAATCCGACATTCACTATACCGCTATATATGCTGCCGCTGTGCCGCTGTGCCGCGTTTTAGATTAAATGGATTTCTAGCCACATCGTAGAAAAGACTAATGCGTATATTTTTAGCTCATTAAACATGCTAAATTGGTGGAGAATTTGCAGCACAGATAGGAAAACGCACAACTAAGACACCGGGAAAATGAAACGGAAAGACAAAACGCAGCGCCGACGAGATTTCTTCTATGTAGTTTCCCCCCAAAAAAAATAAAAAAAAAATAAAATTATATCGTTTTCAGTTAGGAAGACAATATTTTTAAGAAGCCAAAGCAAACAAAAAGTTCAGGCTCTTTGATTTATAGCGCAGGAAACATTAAAAGTATCTCTCAACCAAAATAGACACCTATGACATTTCCAACAACCACACACACGCACACAGTACAGAGGAATTTTCAGGCTTCTTTTTCGGGATGGGGAACCAGCTTTTGGAGGGCTTTTTTTTATTTTTATAATTTATATGATCATCTATAAAAGTGGAATTTTTCAGATTCCCACTACTGCTATTGATTGGTCTGTGATGTTATTCGAGAATACATTTGGTCTCCGTTGTTTATGTCAAGGGAGATCTGTTCAAAGGAATGTCCTAAATCATCTTAGACTGATAGATTGATATTGTTTCCACATAAGCACCGACCTATGAGCTTCGATAGCTTCGCTTAGTCTTTGATGTGCTAGCAAAGATACCTCATCTACTTGATGGCTTAATTGATAGTACAGATCTGTTAACTGGAGTCAGCATAAATCTTTGTTCGTCGTAAATTTTGGACCCATTTTATGTTTGAAAGTGATATTATGGTGGGGAAATTGGTCTCCTTAAGGCATTGTTGCAATTTGTTCTCAATTTTAAGGAGTTTAAGAATAATTTATGTTTTAGTCAATCTAACAAGATATTCAAAAAAATAATCAGAAAAGTTAGAAAATGCTTTGCAATTAGGTCCGTTCGAGTACGCTCCTAAAAGAGCCAATTTACGAATTTTTACGAAAAGCTGTTCGTGTACGGAGAATTTTCGTAGTTTATCACAGAACAGAGCGCACACGAGAGAGTAAGAAATTTCCCCATGCTACGAATTTTAGTACAAGAAATTTCTGTGGGCTGGTTTATGAAAACTGTCAAAGCTGTCAAACCACTGTATTTTCAACTTTTTCTTGTTCAACGTTTACATTTTGCGTAATTTTAGCTTTCTCTGAGAGAATTTTACCCCCACTCTTCGAAATTTGATAATCTACGAACTTCAGTGCAAAAAGTACTATTCTAAGGAAGTTTACAGACTTTTAGTAAGTTTAAAGTGGTAGATGGTAGATATGGACGCGCTTAGACCAAGTGATACCATTTAAGGTAATTACTAGGACATGTTCTAGAAACGGTTCCTATTCACAAAAAATACGCCACCAAGGCAGTTTTCAATACATAAAAGTAAGAACCGCGTCACCGCACGTTTGTGTGCACAACTCAATCTAATTGTGAGTACTGTAACAAACAACCGGGGTGTCGCAGCGGGATCTCGCGTTAAGAAAAAACAAATGTGCACTGACTATTAAAACGTAGAGACTTATTAAAATTGTTTAATTGTACTTCAGTCCTCGAAGCACCTGCCAATATATGCAACATGTTAATGTGGTTCAACGTGACTCGTTCTATTTTTTTTTACCATAAGCGAGTTCAAACAACTTTTTCTTTGTGCACTCGCATTTTTAGAACGTTCTTATACTTTTCATTCACTTCTGACCCTGACCTCAGCATCATGCCGCACAGAATTATATGTAGGTATAAAATTAAATCGATAAAATAAGTCTGTTGACTATACGATCGACTAAGCCAAGGCTTATAAAACAATAAATATAACAAAAAAAGTTTAAATGAATTTCCATGCAAAAAAGTTTATGCCTTTGAATAAATTTCCGGTTTTTATTGCTGCCATTTATTGATATTTTATGACACTTTTCATACAATAAACGGTTTTCGACTCGTACGCGTCACACGTGGAAGCATATGTATTCAGCTTAAATACAACTATAACTTGTGCTATATGCTAAAACTAAAACAATGAACTTGTGACCTCAGGAAGATAGCACAAACAAACTATTTTTTGATTGGTGGTATAAATCATTTGAGCTGCGCTGTATATTTGTATACGTAAGCTTATTGTTATGTAAAGTGTAATTATTTGCTTTGTGGCTCACTAATAAATTATACTGTTTTTAATAAAAATAAAACACACACATAATGCCTTGACATTGATTACGTTAAAGGGTGGAAAGAACGTGCTCAACTTTTTTATGTCAATACAATTGACGTAAAAATTGAAAGGGATTGAACAATTTTTGACTGTTTTTTGCTTATATTGAATTTATTTCTGTGGTTTAAGTATTCTTTAATTTTCAGTAAAAAGGATAAATGGTAAAATGGAGCATTAGGTTGATCTGTTTTCGTACTTTTTGTACCAAAACTCGCAGTTTGTCAAAAATCATCCATATGCCTAAAATCCTAATTTAAAAAAAAAATGCTGAACGTGTTTATCTTTAAATATTTTCAAAACATTCGGTAGTCTTAACTGACTTATGTACGTCTTTCCGACTTAATCAAAAGGTCCGTTCGCGTACCCTCCCAAAACACAGATTTTTTACGAAAATTTAGCTCACGAGAGAGTACGAAATGCTTCCCCATGCTACGAATTTTAGTGCAAGAAATTTCTGTGGGCTGGTTATGAAAACTGTCAAAGCTGTCAAACCACTGTATTTTCAACTTTTTCTTGTTCTTTAGCTCTCTCTGAGAGAATTTTACCCCCACTCTTCGAAATTTGTTAATTTACGAATTTTAATGCAAAAAGTACGCGAACGGAGCTAAAATTTCAAGGAAGAAATTACACTATATTTTTAAAAGCCTCCTCATTTTAATCTACGTTAATTTGGAGCAACATTTTTGAATAATGTCTAAAATAGTACAAAAAAACTGTGTTTTTTCCTTGTCAAATGTACATACATATATTGACACCTTAATAAAAATAACTCATTTACTCGACCGATCATAGAATTTTTTGGGGATCTGTATCTGTTGAATTTTTCTTGTAAAAAAAAGGATCAAATTTGACGGATAGAAAAAGAATTGAAGCAATTTATCTGATTTAGATGAGTCAAACACCAAAGAGGGACTATTTTTCTCTACAAATGTAGACGTACAGCCTAATTCAAATTGTTGCATAAATCAGTATACTTAATTAATTGCGTTAAAACAATTGCGCCTAATCCCCTTTCAATTCTATTCTAACTCATACCTTAAATTCAGGTTGAAACCCAATCGGTTTCTAATTCAATCACTTAATCCATTATATAAACAAGGTAGATGGCGATCGTTTCTTATACTTTATTGGGCATTGACTTCTAATAACCAAATATTTACATAATTATGTCAATTCATGACATATTATTAATAATATCGATATAGAATTTCATATAAAAAATCTCTTGTCACATTAAAAGAAATACTTCAAGATAAATTATATTCGAATTAATTTCGTTTACTGCACTTTATCATCGCTTATTTTTAGTTTACCTTTCAATTGGTACGATTGTCATGGTCGTTTAATACAGAAAATAAACAAGAAATATTTCAATATCTATAACGGGCTTTCGCTTTCTTATTTTATGTCTTTTTATGCATACATATCTTCAAGGTTACAGAGAAGGTAATTTATGTAAGCAATTTATGGTAATTTAGCAAACTGGTATAATTTAGACTTTGGGCGTTCTTAATTGCATTATAGAACTAGATGAAGCATTTACTAAGCAACAACTAGTTTCATGATGGAAATAGTGATCTAGAACCAAGAGTTTTATTTTATACACTAATAGCAATGGTTTAGAAAAAAAAAATAGCAAAACATGTAGCTAACGGAAGGTGACATGTGTCATTGGATTGCATGTAAAGTTATTTAGCAGTTTTTTATGACATTTTATAGTTTCAAGCTTATAACAAGTTAAAAATGTTAGATGTTTCTTATGTCATTTTGTAGTTTAAGTTCACCAGTAAACAAAAAAAGAAATTATTCAAAAACCAAACTTGCTTCCAATAGTATAACAACACATTGTTTGACGTTTCATGGTCATTTATCATATTATAAGCAAATGTATTTACCTGTATCAATGAAGACAAGTATGTATGTAGTTCTTTATGAATAGTCATGAATTATAGCCTTTTTTTAAAGGCAATAATTGACAATTACATTATTTTGACCCAATGTCATGGGAAAGGTTCAAAATTGCATTTGCATCGTGCCGGTGCCACAACGATTTTATTTCGTTTATTATTCTAATCTATTTGTACAGCGTTCCGTACTGTCAAGGCTCATTTAAGCGAAAGGGTCAAAATGCAGTACGGCAATTGACTTTACTCAAGTATAACCCTGTACATATGTACATATGTTATGACAAAGTAAAATGGTATATCTCCTTAAATCACGTACTCACAGTTCCCAAAGAAAAACAATAAATTGCCTACATAACATTTTTTCCCAAAAACAAAAAAAAAACGTTTTGACACAATTCTTTGAAGAAAAAATTCAAATTAAAATGCGTACCTAACCTGTTATTGTAGACGAGTGCAAAAAGAATTATTAAAGGTCATTTAAAGTCATTATGATTTACTGGAACGAGAATACCACCTTTTTGAAAGATAACAGTGTGCAATGAAATAAAAATCTACGGGTGGTCTGTTGAACCTGAATAACACCGACAAAGGTCAAGAGCAGTTACCAGCACATTGTGTATCGGTTGTAGTAGAATCACAACACGAATCATATGTATACACGTATAGTGCTAGGTAGCTAGGAGTGATCATTGATGACAGGAGTTTTATATGCGCAGCGTAAAGGATGAGACATTTTCGGATTCAAAAGGAAGGATGATTTTGTGTTTCACATATGGGAAGCATGTTTTCTGTGGGAAAGTGCGTTTATTTCCCGTTTCATATACTTTTATCAATGCCTACTTACCTAAGTATTGCAATAAATAAGAACATTTTACAGCGCTTGATAGAAAACCTTCAACATGAGAACATATTTAAGGAATTTTTGTTTGTTAAACAGAAGTCCAACGAACTTCCACCATATGAACATGAATATATACATACATATGCATATGTACATATGTTAAACACCGTATGGGAAAATAATTCTATCTATTACCTCTAAATCGAACTTGTTTTTTTTTTTTTTTTTTAAAAAACAATGATACCGGAAAAAGGAAATCTGTTTCCCTTTTTGCTGCAAAGCAGGAAACCTTTATGTATAAAAGTTTGTTATATTTGTTTCTCTGTTATAAATAGGTTGATGTGTTACAGTCCTCCAAAGGACCTCAAGCTTTCACACATGTTTACAAGCAAAGGGTTTTTCGGACTTTGAGTGATGATGTCGGCCATAGGGTTGAGGCTACATCTGTGACAGATGTGACATTGGCTGTCATTTATTGTCTGTCTTGCCAAATCAAAATGAAGAGTTATAGCCTTCAAAAACGTATTCAAATGAAAACAGTGTTTTATGAAAGTGAGTCTTCTGTTCAAGCAACATTTCGCGCGCTTCGCCCATAGACAACGCCGTTTGTTCGCCCATTTCTGGATAAACGGATTCCTCAGGAAGCAAAATTCTTCACACAAGAGACCCACCAAATTGCAATTCATCCACAGAAAGTCGCTGTTTGGCGTGAATTTTGTATTAGCGGCAGTCTCGGCCCATAGTTCTTTGAGAACGACGTTGGTCAGCAAATTACCGCAAACGTCGATGATAACCAATTTCCTTTGGCCTCAATTGAATGCTATGACGACATGTGGTTTCAATAGGACGGGGCTTCGTGCCACACAACCGGTGGCGATGTGTGTTGGCCACTGATATCGTGCGATTTGTCCCCGAAGATTTATTTTTGTGGGGTTTTATTAAGTCACAAGTCTTAGGCAAAAAAACATAATCCACCACTGCCCAACATAGTCAATGCCATTGGTCCAATTCACCCCGATTTATAGGCTAGAGTTAAGAAAAATTGGACACTCCGGATGCGCTGATCATTTATATTCCTTACACCATACATAATGGCATACATGGGCCTTATAAAAAAAATTAAAAAAATTCAATGATATTTCACTCACAGTGTGTTTTATTTAAATTCAAAGATAGGAAATGCTTAATGGTAAACCCTTTATAACTACTCCAAATACCAGCTGATAAAGATGAGATTTGCCTTTCCTTATAAACTTGAATAGGAAGTTAAGACAAATTAGGATATTTTCTCTAAAAAGTTGCAGAACCTGGAAAGGAGCAAATCGTTTGCATCAAAGCAAAGCGTTCAAAAGTTACTCTGACTAAGCTCTGTTCCAAAAGTGGGGAACTTACAATTAACGACAAATGTACCACATATAAACTTCTAATTTCTTATTTCTCTTTAACTTTAGTGGGAGCACCAAGATTTTAACTAAAAATATACCAGGTGACTGTTCACTTTTGAAATCCAAGCCTTTCAATCTATACACAACCTTGAAACCATCTAAATAACAAACTGCATATGCCTACAAATATGTACATGTTTGTATTGTACAATTGTGTCAACAGCAATTAATTTTACAGTAACAATACTAACTTAGTGATGACTCTATTTACCTGTGCGTCACATATTTAAATAGCAATTTTAAAAATAAAATAGAAACAAAAAGAATCCCCAAAACCACCAACCATACGTGTTGGTATTTTGTGTACGATATCGCGAGGGCGTCGAAACAAACAAACCACCCGCCGCACCACTCTTACTCTCGATTAAAATAAAAAAGAAATCTTTTCGATGCGCTTATACCTAGCATTGCGTCCTTCACATTTTTTTTTTTTTTTTGCAGCCAGAAGCATCACCACAAAATAAATGTGATTTGTTAAATTATTTTCGGGAATGACCAAGAAGAATGACTCAGCTCAATGGTGTCGTCTCCCACACGCAAGCAGAAATAATTTTATATACTTCATTGATTTATGTATCTTTTTTTACAAAGTACTCGTACTCTCGAAACATAATTTTTGTCGGTAGTTTCCTCAATTCTTTCCATGACGAATTATCGAAACTGTGCTGACGCTCCAATTTAAAAAAAAAAAAGTATTTTTTGGTAATTTTCACTCGGCGTAATCACAGCGTGTGCCATAGTTAGACAATTTTTATATCTTCTTTTTGTATGTGCATATTGTTATTATCTTCTTCTGAAAGACTTGGCCCCCCGCCCACTAAACCACCTCCAATTAGGGAGACAGATTATAAAGAGTTGTACGAGTTATTCGTGTGCCAAAGCTGATACACATTTCTCCTCTTTCTCTGGTCGATTTTTTTTTTTTTTGCTTTTTGATGGGCCAAAGAAGGGAAACGAAACAAAATTGAATTGAAAGAAAATGAGTAAAAATAAGAAAAGAAAAATGGAAAACATTCTGCGCCGCTATATTTAAAACGGAAAAATGAGTGAGATATTTATGTTCTACACAGAGTGTGCACAGGAAAACATACGGAAAAGCTATAAATCAAAAAAAAAAAAAAAAACTAAGTAGGTACGAGTATCTCCAAAGTGATCGTGAAGGTGTCAATTTTAATTCACATAAGATATGTTATAGTAAGCTCTATGAAAACATGTGTGTTTCATCATATTTTATAACTTTGGCCTTAAGTTCTGATCTTCTTCAAATGTTTATTAAATTTCCGTACGGATACCTATTGGGAATGTATTTGCATGGTTTTAAGATAGTTATACAGGGGATTAGACTCAAGCTAGTGGATTTTGCAAAAACTAACACTTCAAATCGAAAAAATGCAAAAGACGGAAGAAACTCGACCAGTAAACATAACTCTCAGGTTCCCATAAGGGCATCGTTTACTCCGGCCACTACCAAGTTTTAGCTAAGGCACCTATCCAGAACCGACGTACCAATATACACACTGCGAGAAAATCTACTACGAGTCTTTGCCAATCATTTTAAGATAGAAATATGAAAATGCAAACGAAATCTCACAAAATGTAACCAAAAGAAACAGCTCCAAGGCTTCATGTATGTAGTGATAAGCATAGGAATCAAGTATTATGTGATGATCATTTATTCTGTTTGTTATCCAGCACTTCACTCCGACGCTAAAAAAGGATATGTCATTCTGACTTATTAAATAGTTCCCATTATAGTTTCGAAATAAGGGCTAAAAAGATGCCAGAATTCCAACCTTGAGATCAACTGAAATTGTAACCTTTTAAGAACATCACACTGTCTGTCTGTCTCCTTGTCTATTTAAGCATTTATTTCCTTGGCTGTTGCTATTTCTTTTATTATTATTCACTCCAATCACGAATATTCACTGCAATATATGTGCGAATATTTGGTTGGCCATGATGTAGTGGAACTGTATTCGGTCATTGATGAGAGCTTTGGTGATCAATTCCCGACCATGTCCATTCAATTTTCACAGTATTAAAATTAAATAATTCGCTCAGAAAGCACTTGCGAAAACGCGTAACGAATGCAAAAATCACACACAACTCTCTCCCCAGTCAAATTGGATACCACCCACGGAGAATAAAAATTTAAACCTAATATCACCTGAGTTTCAAATACCACTATACCAACTCTTTCCTATACCTTGTTCTCTCTTCAAAATTAACTAACATCCGTGCTCTGTTATTTAGTAAAAGGCTATTCATATCCCCTTTGGCATGTGAAGATTATCAAAAAAAAAAAAAATGTATTCCCAAGGAACTATTTCTCGAGAATAAAATCCTCCTGTTACAAAAATGTTTAACTTCGAATCCGGGAGCGGAAATTCTGAAGTTTCGAAATCAGCTGTTAAGAAGAATTAAGTGTCATTTTGCGAATGTGTCAAATTGTTGTTATATTTAGTAGGTACCTACCTATATCACTTAAATATTAAAGCATCTGTAGGTATAACAACATCTAAAAGTATTTTATGATGTGTACCACAATTTAACTGACAGACTGTAACAAACACAAATTATCATTCACCGTTTACGACACATAGAGCAATAAGATATCGCAGAAACCATATTCTATAGGCTGTGGGCCAAAAGAACCCCGCCGACACCATATGGTATGGTAAACATTTGCTAATCCATCGAGGAGACATAATAAGACGTACAGTAAGATACCATCTTTATTCTTATCTTCTTCTCAATGAAGATTGCAGACCTTGTTTTTCTTATTTATTTTTTTTTAATTTTATTGACTTGACTTGATTTGACTTTGTGAACACTTTCACAAGAATTATACCAAGTCTACACCTATGTATGTGGTTTTTTTTTTTTGTTTTTTAAATAATGACCAAGTTATGCACTCTCATAATACTTCCTGTTTATTTGTCTCCACCTTTCCCTGTCTCTTTCTAACAAATAATAATTGTTAAACTAACCAACAACTATTATAGTACCGACTTCTCTGTGAACAACAGTTTGATAGACGTAATAACAAGGTATGCCTTTGGTAGAGGAAAAAAAAAACTAGGAAAATTCACACATAAAAGGAAACTCACCTTTTATTCCGTAAAAATGTTAAGAAAACGCACCAGAGCACCGTACAAATGTGTTTCAAATGCGACTGTTGAGCTCAGCCCAGTGGTGGCTCTAACTCTCGTTGTTGGCTTCGGCTTTGGCTTTGGCTTTGGCTCTTAAATCTGGCTACTAGTTGGATAGACGATGATGAAAGCAAACGAATTTGTCGTATATTGAACTGTGTGAGGACTGAACTCTTTGGTGCGGCGCGACACAACACAACAACAACACGCACACACACAGTAGTGTAATCGGGAGGGGGGGAAATAAGAAATAAACGGCGAATTGATTTTCCTTCTTTGGAAATTGTTTGAAAAGAAATAGACACACACACACACACTAGAACACTACCATAAGATTTTGATAATTCCTTTTTTTTTAAACTTGAAATTTAATTATTTAAAAAAAAAATCCTATTTCAAGGAAAAAAACTTTTATAAAGAATAGAAATTAGGTATGTATTCCCGTTCTTTCCCGATGGTAAAAATTTCTCCAACACACTTTTCTTCTTGTACGCTTCCAATAGAATTTTTCCTCTTTTTTTTTTACTTTTTTTTATGGGATTTTCCTGAAATAATTTCGCACGAAACAACGACGTCCACGACGATGTGTGTGCTAATAAGTAAATCGAATAGAAATAGAAAACAATTTCGAAAATTTACTTGAATTTTTTTTTTTTTTTTGTTGCCCAATTTATTATTGTTCACAGAAATCAAAGTGCATAACAATAAACGAAATTTCAATAGAAAATAATAAAAATAAAATCATCCGACGACCAATATACGGCGAACGACAACGACGACGAGAAACGCTCGCGAATCACCAACAACCACACGCTCTTTTCGAATAACTTCTGGTGGAAAAAAAAAATCCAAATTGACTTCTTGCTTCGCGCAGACTGAGTTGAGTACTTTTTTTTTGAGGCAACACTAGATAGTAGTGGGAAAATAAAATCAACAAAAAACATTTTAGTGAAGAGTTGCATGAACCTAGAAGGGCTGTCAGTGTATTGTCAAATTGATGACGTTTAGTGCCTGACAGTTCGATGATTAGTTTTGTTTAGACGTGCGTTATTGAGAATTATGCAAGGCTGCTCAACGAAGAGATTCGGATTGAATTGGGGCTATTCGACGAAATCTTTTATTCTGTTATTCTCTTATGAATTCCTATACAAAAGTTCAAATCTTTTTTGATTTCCTTTTTGTATGCAATCTGTTATAAACCATAACAGAATAAAAGGAAGATTTTTGTGACTTTTATCCTAAAAGATTTTATTTACATTTCAGTTTTGAATGCAAATGTATTTATATTTGTCAATGAAATGCTTATACAAGCTTATTATATTATATTTACTATTAACATTTATTACATGACTGAAATATAAACATAAGTAAATACAAATAAATTAACAATTTTTACTTGTTGTTGGAGTGATACCAATGCAGCGTTCCTGCCCTAACTCATCCACACTAAAACTCCTATTCTGGGCTGCTGAGAAACAGCAGCAGCCAGGGCGATTGCTGGCAAATCAAGTGCCAGTTCTTCTTGTTCTTGGGATCAAATTCCGGTTGTCCAAGCTCACAATTAACATATTATTAGATAGTCCACTTCGAGGGATCTTCTCCTTAACCTAAAAATTTTACACTATAAAATTACGAAACACGGAATACCAATTAGAAAACATATTTTATAAACCAAGTCTTTTATAAATCATAACAAGAAATTCATAACAGAATAACAGATTTGCAAGAATAGGCCTAAATGTTTATTTAGTTCAATGTTTTGCTTAAGATACTCGTGCCTGAACAATAAACTAAGAAAGAAAATAGTAGTTGGTATTATGAAATTAAATATCGCATGCGAAGAACACAAAAAAGTGTATGATATTAAAAAAAAATTTAAATATGTAGGTCTATTCGGATAAATCCGGATTAAATATGGATTCTCGAAAACTGGAATCTGCTATGAAACTGTCAAAACAGACAGCTGACAACTTCGTTATTTTATTTTTCTGCCGGTGCTTGAATTTGTATCAAAAATATTGAAATGCTGACTAAAAAAAACGTGAATTTTTAATAAAAATGCTTAATAATGGCGTAATAGTTCTTAAAACTTAAAAATGACACTTGATTGGCTAGCATTCGCTCTATTTCGGTGCAAGACAACTTCTCATTAGTCCAGAACAGCAATTTTAGCGTTGAAGAGTTCGGGCAATAATGAAGCATTGGTGCGCAACAATAGCAGTATTTATGTTGACTGTTTATGTTTAAGTCATGGCATGAATTTGAATTTTTAGGTTAACAAATAAAAATAGCAATAAAACTTAGTTTTTTTTAGTGTTCATTACACTTGTCTGCTTTTACAAGCATTTTCTTGACCTTCAAAAACTGTTAATTAAAATATTTTATGATAAAAGTCACAAAAATTTTCCTTTTATTCTGTTATGGTTTATTAACGATTTCATGGCAGATTTTGCCAGGCATAATACCAAAAGAAGATATCATAATATCATAAAAATTGTTGTAAGACAATTTATATACTCGTAAAAAGATTTCGCCGAAGAGACTCAATTTTCACGAAAACAAAACTTAGCATACATAACATATTCGTGTAGGTAATTTCTTACCACTGACCTTTACTAAAATGTCAAAACAAACGTCTTTCGTAAATATGGCAAATCTATATGTTCTGTTAAAAAGCTAGTTAATCTTAAAAAAAAGCTTTTTACTTTATTTGCAGTTCGCAGTTCCTTCTTTCATTGGATGACTACTGAATCAAGAAAAAGTGTTTAGCTTATTTGTGCCTTAAACTAACGAGTAAGGAAAATAACAGTGTCATGTTAACGCATGACGGCGCTTTTGCACTTGAAACGGTAAAATAACTGCAAAGTTATTGATGTTTCTAAAAGCTCAATTTTTTGAAGGGTGAAGAGGTCGTCCTCTTGAATCGGCTCACTACTTTTGATGCTGCGTTCGAGTGAAGCGATCTTGCCCAATTTACTACTTTTCGGATTGTTGGTTTTCTTAATTGAAATTTTTAACTCTCCTCCCTTTTCTTGTACTTTCTTTTAAATGGAACTCTGAATGTGAGCGGTCTGGAGTGGAGCACAATATTCTGAATGTTTACAGCCATATCCAAAAAGGTTATATGTATATGCCTTGGTTAAAACGTCTGCAGGCATTTCTTCAGTCGGTAAATAGTCATTTTAACAAGAATAAAATGGTTGTCGAAAAACATTAAGTTTGGAAGCCCAAGCAGTGTTGCCGCAAGAGTTTGGAAAAAAGTATCTCCGCAGACAGAAAATAAGTATCAAAAGGTATCATAATAGGAATTATGAGTTAAACTGCCATTGTTATTATTTTGTTATTATTAAAAAAATGAAGACAAGCTATAATGCCTAAAATAACATGAATATTCCCAAGTCTTTTACAAAAAAATATATCCATCCAAACAGCCGCCAAGTCGACTACAAGAATATATGACGGAAAAATAACTCACAGTTCAGTTCAGTTCAGTTGTTGTCGGAATTAAAAATTATCAAAATAGGCATTTTACAGAAATAGAAGTATCACGTCGAAATTAAGATTAAAAAGTATCACTTTTGATACTTTGGTATCATTGTGGCAACACTGAGCCCAAGTTCCTTCAAGAAAGTCCGAAGATGTATGGTTTCTTTCGTAGCCTCTGATATACCCATGTATTCTGCTTCCGTCGAAGACATAGCCACAGTTTTTTGTTTTTGGGATTTCCAACTATCATTATTGCTGCATTTGAAAACGTAAATACGTAGCCAGTGTACGATCTTCTATCGATCAAGCGTTTTCCCCAATCGGAATCCACGAATCCCTTTAGGCCTTCTTGATTTGATGTGTATTGCAATCCATAGACTATTGTTCCTGGGAGATAACGTAATTCACGCTGCACAGTGCCGCAATGAAGATCCGTAAACCAGCTGTTGAATTGAGCCAAAACTCTCGTAGCATGAGATATATCTGGGCGAGAACAAACAGCAGCGTATGGCAACCCTCCAATCAACTCTTTATATGGGCACTTTTCTTGCCCAGTTGAGTTTTCATCCTTAACGAGCCTTGATTCAGGTTGCATAGCGATAGTAAGCGGTTTGGCTTGCTCCATATTAAATCTCTCTAACAAGTTGCGAATACATCTTTTTTGACTTATAGATATGCATCCTGGTTCTTGGGTTATTTCGATCCCTAGGCAATATTTTGCCTCTCCAAGATCACTAACTTCGACATCTACCAGTTTTAATTGAATTGATTCAGTTCAAATCCTGTGAACAAATAAGGACATCATCATGGAAACAATCATCACTGTTTTCCACACATGGATCTGCGGTAATTTCCTTGAAGTCCCATTTCCTTTAATTTACTATCTAATTTTCGATTCCATTGGCTTGTTTCAAGCTGATTGAAGCACGGTTTTTGCCTTTTGTGCAATTTCGCTGTTCATTGATAGGCTCACGTTGAAGAATTTCTTATAAAATATCTTCCAGTAACGGGGGTGATTTCATAAAAATTTCCTGATCTAATATTTCATTTAAGTATGCTGTAGTAATCAGTGTTGCCACAATGATACCAAAGTATCAAAAGTGATACTTTTTAATCTTAATTGCGACGTGATACTTCGATTTCTGTAAAATGCCTATTTTGATACTTTTTAATTTCGACAACAAAATACTATAATATGCCAGGCAATACTCTTATTCACTGAACTGTGAGTTATTATTCCGTATTTTTTTTGATAATTTATTTAAATAATCTTGTAGTTGACTTGGCGCCTGTTTGAATGGATAGATTTTTTTGTAAAAGACTTGAGAATATTCATGTTATTTTGGGCATTATAGCTTGTCTTCATTTTTTAAATATTAACAAATAATAATAATGGTAGTTATACTCATAATTCCTATTCAGCCTTATTTTGAGATTCGAATTCATTCGAAAGTGAGTCGAATTCGCATAGACTGTATTTTGACTTTCGAATGAATAGAAAGAATAGAAAGTTCATCCAAACATTCGAAAGTTCATTGGTTGTGCGTATTTTGAGATTCTATTCATTCGAAACAAATGTCATTTTTCTTTCGAACACATTTTCCTGGCGCATAGATTAACAAACACGTAAATATAGTGAGATATTTTTAATATTCTCTAGAAAATTAAATGAAGTAACTTTAATTGACAATTGCTGATCCTGTCGGTATAGGTCACGTTCTAATTAGAAAAACTGGTGGCCGGCAATTCGTATAGATAAAATAGTCCCACTCATGTTCTATGTAAACAAAAATCCAAAGGAAAGACGAGTGAATGCACGAAATTATTTTGCAACTTTATTTTTTACTCTTGTTTTACATTTTCTAGATGTCCTATTCATTTGCACTGTCCACAAAAGAAAGCAGCATTTTATTTTATCTAAAAACAACTCTAATTATTAAAAACAAATCACCGAGCAAATGTTTATTTTACTACTGACAGCACTCAAAATAAAGGTAGAGTGACCAGATTCGTGCCGAGTGTATGTTGGGAGAGACTTGTAATTAAATATACATGTATGTTATTTTATTTTGCTTTGTTTTCGTGCTCGATATTATTATAGGTATACAAAACATGTTTCATGAAATGTCTTACTTAAATTTCGTCTTTAAACTCGTAAAAGTGTAACTAATAAAAATATTTCCAAAGAAAGAGAAGAGTTTTAACGCAAAAAAAGCAAGGTATGGTCAACCTGTATTAAAAGAAATGTCAAACAGCTGACTTTGAGGGTTAAATTTATTTAAGTTCATTTTGCGCTATCATTCGAAAATGAACCTTTTTCATTCGAATTTCAAAATACACAAAAATCTTTCGAATGAATAGAGACATTCGAAAGAATTGACTATTCATTCGAATCTCAAAATAAGCATGATTATGATACCTTTTGATACTTTTCTTCGGTCTGCGGAGATACTTTTTTCCAAACTCTTGCGGCAACACTGATTGTAATGTGAGTGGTTTAGTTCTGAGAGTTGCACTGAGTTGCACATATCCTGCAAACCAAACCGTGCTTAGCCAAAGAACGCTGTAGTTTTATATGCCCCATTTCAATCTCGTCTATGATTGATAGTCCTTGTTATAACTTAAGTTAGTTTTCAAAATGAGGAGAATCTCTTTTTTTATTAAAATTTGAAATCTCTTGTTATTTTTGACACTTCAACAGTAAATCTCCCGTTTGCTAGCTAAGTCCAGTTGAGTCAACCCAACTTCAATCCGATGCGTTTATATGAATTTCAAGCCGGGTTGAAAAATTTGTTTGTTGCATATATGGCATCAAAATTCGATCAGTTTTTGGTTTCCCATTTCGCCAACGGTGATTGCAACAGTCCACAAACAGCTGTTGGTTTGTTTGTTTCCCGCCACTTCAAAATGGACAGACAATGACATCCGAAATGATTTCGAAATGATTTACTGAGGTTTTGGCAAAAGTTCATCGAAATCTCGAGATTTCGCTTTGGTGAGAACGCAGTTTACAAAACTCACTTACTTTTCGATGTGACCGCACCACAATATAAGAGCACGGAAGTTTGGTAAGCAAACAGATCTTCTTACTTTGTTGTCAAAAGGAAAATTTAGCTAGAAAACCAATTAATTTTTAATTATCTACCAACGAAATAAGTACACGCGTCGCTAAATCATGTTCGGGAAACCACCAGTTACAGCGCTCCAAGAGTACTGTGCTAAGAAAGGATTCAATCTGCCCAAATACAAGCACATGGATGCCGTCGACGGCACCAAGTCATTCGTGTGCTCAGTAGAAGCACTCGATCAGGCTTCATACGGCAATGGACGTTCCAAACAGGAAGCCAAGCATGACGCGGCCGCAAACTTGATAAAAGAAGTGACCTTCTCTCATCCTGATATCTTACTCATTCCACAGGCTCCACACGAAACGATTCCAACTACGGATGCGGTAGTAACTCTTCGAGATATTTGTGTCCAACAGAATCACCCGCTGCCTATATTCGATATAATTCAGCAGGCCGGTCCAGCTGAGGCACCTGAATTCACTGTCCTCTGTCAATTGGCTTCTATTAAGCGATATGGCGTAGCAAACACTAAGAAAGCCGCTCGACAAAAGGCAGCTTTAGAGATACTTCGCATTGTTCAATCGGTAAGTATGGGGGTTCAGTCAATCGTCGTTTTTGATAAAATATCAATATCTTTTCATACGGTAGTTTTAGGAGCTTAAGTAATCCTTTCGTACGAAAATTGATTTCGGTTGGAATTGTCGAACTTAGAAGTTTGGCTTTACTGATGAAACCAACACCAGAATTGTGCAATTCAACGATTTATATTTAGATATCTTCTTTGCTTCTAAGCAAAAACAAACACGTAGAATTTCGAGAGAAAAATATCTGTCTGAAACTCGATAATCCTCAATACATTTAAACCTGATTTCATTTTATAACAACTTTCGAGTATTAGGTATTCGTTTGTGGATTAAATTGTCTGACTGTATTCTACGTTTCGAAGTCCATTTAGGGTCATCACATCAACTTAATCGTAAGGGTTAGGCGGCTGACCTTTTGCCCTTCAGGGTTTATCACACTCTATTGTGAAACATGACACGCCAATATACACATTCCACATATCCTCCGCATCTTTCGCTTCGCTGTTTTGGCTCAAAAAGGAGAGGTATCATACTCTACCTATTTATCAGTATGGTTGATTAATCCATATCGATAAACTTTGAAACCATTTAAATTGTATGATGTACGAAGAAGTGAAAAATTGTTGCCTTAACTTTCGGTCTGGCATCATTCCTTGTAGAACAGGTTTTAGTCATGGTAGTTCCTGTTGTTTGTATAGATAACAAGACGTTATGTTTCACGAGATTA
Source organism: Chalcosyrphus nemorum (assembly GCA_949716465.1). Classification (NCBI taxonomy): domain Eukaryota; kingdom Metazoa; phylum Arthropoda; class Insecta; order Diptera; family Syrphidae; genus Chalcosyrphus; species Chalcosyrphus nemorum. The sequence continues at coordinate 70,946,942 of OX454333.1, forward strand.
TATCTAATTTTACATGGTGGATCACATTAGGCTCTTTCTAAAAAATTTTCATTGCCCTACTGTTAAATGCACTTTTCAACATTACCAAGAAACTGGTAACTATTTTTGCAACATGGTCCAATACGCAGATCAAGATATTGGTAAGGTTCTATATATGATTTTTTTTTGAAACTAAGCAAATTATATTTCTTTTTTATATTCCACTACGCCTGTGGAAGTACACAATTGCTACGCATTGACACGATTATTTACGTGAACCCTTGATTATGAATAACAATCGAACAGCATGTTGATGACTTTGAGCGTAATTTGCTGCTGTTTCAGGGCCTTTGCGTTGCTTCCTGCCCAAAACTGTTTTGTAGTGATACAACATTCAGTCGAAGAGGTTATGGCCAATGTATTTTTAGACTGGCTGTGGCATAATATTCCCCAACTATTGGGTTAATGCAAAAACAATAAATAGCAGGTGTAACACAGGGTCATCTCTGGCAATGAAGCCGCTGATGAGCTTGCCAGACAAGGTGCTCAGGTTTCATTCATTGGTGCTGAACCTTTTTGCGGTTTACAAACTAACCAAAGACGGATAGAACTCAGTAGATGGGAACGTCAAGAAACGCTCTCCTACTGGAACTTTCAAACTGGGTTAAACATGGCAAACAATACATCAATTTCTTAAAAAAAAGAACAAAAGATATCCTCTCCATGAGCCAATATAAAGTCAAAAAATCACTGACTTCGTAACTGGACATTGCTCTCTCAACTATCATCTCAAGAAAATGGGCCGTGTCCAATTGCATACGTGTCGCCTATGTCTTGAAGACACTAAAAGAGCACATCGTATAATATGCAAATGTCCAGCCATAGCTCGGCTGAGACTTAAGTGCTTTGACAAAGGCTTCACATCACCCTCTGATGTCTCCTCTGTTTCAGCTCAAACTGTCTTTAGCTTCATACGTAAACTAGACTTCAGCTAAACCCCACAACAACCAACTATGTATATAGAATCCTGTTAGGGAATGGCACAAAAGATATATCTAAGCCGAAGTGCTTCATTAGCTTTCTCTTATCAGTGTACATCTTTTCAAAGTATATATTGCAACATTTTCTGTTGCAAGGTTTTATCAATCTTTGTCCATATTTCTTTGCCTCTCAGTTTGTCCGAATTCCTAGGGCTGCTGAACGACTCATTTTTTTTTTTTTTTTTGATACAAAATATAAGGTCTGTGCAAAAACTTGGACTTAAGACTTTACGAACTTTTGGTCAACCAAAAATTTGTAAGCCGCAGAGAACGTTGGTCAGTGTCAGAAAACTATGTGAGGTTCAATCACGCCCCTGACCATTAAGCTGCTGGTTTGTATACCTCTTGGGCAGCTTTTAACATATTTCATCCACGCATGTTAGTGTGTGCGCTCTTTACTTTGTGTAAGGATGCTGAAATTCAAAGGTTACATTTTTTTGTGAGCACTATCTTTCCCGAATAACTTCAATATTTCTATTTACGCAAACATAACTTTCTAAAATTCTTTGTTTCGAGACAACTTCACTTTAGAGTCTTAAATGCAAATAGCACAACATCAAGTTAGTCCGAAACAGTCTTGCACTTTGTTTTTATGTTACGATGATGCCAACCGCTTTATTCTCCACTTTTTCATTATATGTAGACATAAGCTCCTTAATTTTTCTCTTTAATTTAATTTGAAAAAAATATTCATCAAATTAAACTATTATAGGTTCCTCGAAATGACGGTGGTCTTCAACTCGCCTCAATGGATGCCACAATCGAAGAGGGAGAAGAAGATCGCTACAAGAAGTTAAAAACCTATCGCGAACTCACCGAATCTGGAACAGATAATAAGCCCGGCGAATTGCTGTCCGATCGCCATTTATTTTTTGAGAAATTCTTTGATGAATTAAAGTTAAAGGCGAGACTAATACTGAACGAAGATACTCCTTACTTAAGTGATAAGGAGCGAGTTGGTGACCTTTTTAGATTGCTCAAAATAAAACCAAAAACCAAACCAATACCAACTAATTCTCTGCGCCAATGTGTGTTTATGGAATTAAACTTGGAATATGATGTTGTGTTTGCAGGTAATGAGACGGAAATTTACCGTGAGATCTTAGAGTATTTTAGGGACATGATGTGATATGGGATATGATATGATTGTTAAAATATACTAATAATAAAATTTTATATAAATGTTAAGCAAAGTAAAAGAAAGCAACTTTACTTCGTCGACTTATTGCCAAAAATTGGCTTTTGGGGTAATTTGTAACTCGTTTTCAAATCTATCGAAGTGGAGAACTTCCAAGAGAGTGGCCAACGTTTATAATTCTCCCGAAAAAGAATAATGCAAGCAAGTGTGAAGACTATAGAACCATCAGCCTAATGTTAAATTTTTGCTTAAAAAATAATACACAATAGAATTTACAAAAAACTCAGTAATTTGGCTTTAGGGATGATTTTGGTACTCGGGCCCTTTTTTCATCCAAAACTCTTGCACACAGATTAAAGAATAATATATTCGCAATATCGAACATTAAGTTGCATGTAAAAGAATCGGAGAATATAGAAATCCTGCGAGGAGTACTACTATCTTAAAGCAATAATTGCAATAAAACAAAGCAATGTCTTAGGCAATAATTGTTCAGGTGCTTGGAAGCATTTGAAATGTGGCTGTGTCGTAGGGTACTAAAAGAAAGAGTTTAAAACGTAGAAGTCTTAAGAAGTATGAGTTCTAAAAGAGAACTACTAAATACAATCATATGCTTACATGCATATATACAATAAGACGTTCTGTGATTTTTGCTACAGAGCTTCGTCTATTATTGTCTTTAACTTGCTTCGTGACTCTATAACTGGAAGATAAATTCCCAAAAAGAATACTTTACTTTCAAGTGGTCAACATTTTTACTATTTATCTACTTATACATGTATCTAATTGCATTCTGATTTGTTGAAACTTTAGCTTGGATTTTTATAAAAAGACTGTCACTATTAGTCATTCATTTAATGATGAAATCATTTCAGTGATATCTTAGAATGATGCAACACTTTTATATTGAATTGCGAAATGAGTTGAAGAATCTAAAACACGTTACAAACTTCACGCGTTCCATTAACGAAACTATAAATATGTATATTCCACTTCAAGTGCATTACAAGTACAAATTAAATAATAACAAGATAACTGATATGTAATCTCAACACTGCCAATATGTTTCCTACGACAAAATAAATACCAATGTAACAAGTACCACGAAAGAAATTACATATTTGATATGATTTACTAGTCAATGTGGTTGCCGTCCACGCACATTGGTCAGTGTATTGAAAGTTGTATGAAAGGTCTTGAATTCTAGAACTCTACTACTCTTACTAATACCAGACAAACATCCAAGCAGTAATGAAGGAAATGCTTTATCCTCATCTATTCGTTGCTCGATGGAAAAGCCTGTTTTGAAAAGAATTTATCTGATCTATGGCAAATATGTACCGTGTTTCAGCAAGGCATTTGCATTTTTTACCAAACTTGACATATACGACTATCAACTACAAGTGAGAATTTATAAAAAACCAACCAGAGAATTTAACATTTTGCTGACTATGCATCCAATATATTAGTTCAGTTTTTTTCCCATCTCTGCTGCATAATCGCGTACGTGAAGGCGTATTGCACAGTGTGAACACCAATAACTATATTAATGTCAGCGCGCTTTTATTATTATATTTTATTACCAACAAAGCATTAAGTTTGGATGGACCTACACCTTATGGTCCAAAATCTAGAAGCTGTGGCAAACAAAGTATGGCTCAAAATTAACACAGCCAAAACAAAAGCCCTGAGCACTTCTAACACCAACGCCCAACTTAACATTGCCGGACAGGAAGTCGAGAAAGTTGACAACTTTCTATACATAGGAAGTGTGGTCTCGGCAAACCGTGGTGGCACCGAACTGGATGTGTGCAGCAGAATCGGGAAGGCCAAAGCTGCGTTTGGCATGCTGTCCACCATCTGGAAAAGCAATGTCATCGGCTTATGAACCAAACTACAACTGTTTCTCTCCAACGTAGAATCGGTACTGCTTTATGGGTGCAGTACTTGGTGGTGGGCAGTTTCCCCTCATATACTGTTGTCTCTACGCTATCCCAAAGATGGGTATAAACCCCAATGTTTTTTTATAAGGCTAAGTAATTGTAAGAGATCAAATTCAATATAAAACTTTTCCCTCTTATACATTTAAGTATCACCCTTTATTCGCAAACCTTATGCACCTACATATTCGCTTTACTTTATATAATAAATTATCATTTCTGTAATCATTATACAAACCGACATCTAATTGTCTCGTATGATTATAAAGTTATGTTAAGTTAACGTGAATTTATGTACTAAGCTACTATGTTAGCCTAGTGTTCGATCTTTGTTAATTAGCTATCTTTTGATCAGTTGCAATAAAGTAATCGAGGAAAAAGCATTTAAGCTCTGCACAGCTTACAAATATTCGCTAATATTATGCCGCATCTCGGCAGGAATGATTCTAACAGGGCCCTGTTTCGCCAATCACTTTTCACTTTGTACTTTGTAATATTTCAAAAAAAATAATTCCTGCAAAGTACAATTGCGATGTGTTTCACCAAGACCGCAAAGTCTTTGCATTTTGCAATGTTTCAGGCTTGTTTGTAAAGTGAAAAGTGAAAGTGTTTCAGGAACTAAAAAGCGAACTTTGCATTTGTAATCGTACTTTCCAAAGTTGCAAAATGAGACATATGCGCGTATGTGTGTATATTTAATTGCACCCATATGTAATATAGGGGATCTGCATGGATTGAACATGAACATGGATTGGACCAGTAGCACAGCAATCAAATTTGTGGTGTAGTGCTTTACCTCCTCTTGGTGGTCCCCGAGCAACTACATGTATAAATCCTTATGCAAGTAGGCTGAAATTGCAAGCGCGAACGGTCTAGCGTTTTCTAGTCCAGTAGGTTAGCACCCCGCGGTACTGAAAACAATAAAGCTAACGAAAGCGATATTACGCCTCGGATAAGGATTGAATTAATGATGAATTTTTGCCTTTGTAAACGGACAAAGGTAGGATTCTGGAATGTGAAGATGCACTACACAGTGCCAGATTCCTCCAACTCGAGAGAGAATTCATGGGATATAGGCTAGATATCGTAGCGATAAGCGAATAAAGATTGTTAGAAGCAGGAGAATACCAGTCCCCAACGCGTGCTGTTCTATTTCGAAAGCTTACGTTAACGGCATAGCTATTTCCAAAGAACTTTCTGGCCAGCAAATGGTGTTTCCAAGAAATTCGCTACCCTGCAGACGGTAGCCTTGCTTACTCCGTGCATAGCAGCGATTCCATGATACTGCCCTCCATTTCCAATTCAACGTAGTGTACAAAGAAGTTGTTGCAAGGAACTTAAGAAATTATTTCTTTGGCTTTTCAACATGGTAGAAATTTATGGAAAACCTGCTGCTACAGGGCACATACATAAGTATCAAATAACGGTCGGCGATTTCTATGCAAAAGACGCTGCAGTTTGTTAGGTACGAAAATAAAGTTCTTGACGATGGTTTTACAAACTATCTCACAACTTGAAAATTCTCAGTTAGACTCGTACCTCATAGTTTACAGTGGAATGAAACGACTTCTTTATTGTTTAAATAAATGTCACAACATTTTTAACTTATTATTATTATTTTCTTTTTTCTTATCTCACAATTTCGATTATTCGTGAATTAATTTGCTTTTCATAGCCTAACTAACAAAACAAGACAGAGGAAAAATGGAAAAGGAGCAAAAGATAACATACATATAATGAATAATTTGTTTGGCTACAAAAACAAAATAGAACAACTTTCTTTGAAATTTCCTTTTCGTTTTTTTTTGTTTTATTTAAATAATAAATAAGTTTAAATATTTTATTTAACTTAATGTTATATTTTTTCTCTTCCAATTGTGGTATATCCTGGGAGTGGCGTTGTGCAGTCAAATAAAATCGAGTATACATATGAGTTTTTCTTTTATTATTAATTTTGGTTTTTTTTTTTTTAGTTATAAACTTTAAAAGGTATATTTTAACAAAAAAGAACTTAAGTATGAAATTATACACACAGACACATGCGTACCGCTGTTTTGCGAGAGCTACCATTGTCAAATAGATTTTTTTTAAATAAGTTTGCAGCTACTACTGATGTTAAAAATCATTCGGTACAGTAAATTTTGGTAAGCAATTTGCATTATACATATTTTGTTTGTTTAGATCCTATCGAAAGAAAAAATGATATCTTAACTTTGAACAAAGGAACTAAAAACAAAACGTGACTTCATTAAGCAATAATTTACTCTTTTTCGTTAAACATTATATATATATTATATATATACACATATACATATATATATATATTAATAGAGGGTTGATATATGTATGTATATTACTGATCGATTTAATCAAAGTCATACTCTACATTGCCATCTTCGAATGCCAGCGGGTTGGAGGTGGAGGTGGACGTCTGATTAGACGACGAACTGCCTGATGTTTGGCCTGTAGCTGGTGATGGTGACGAAGTGTCCATTGGTTGCGGCGTTTGGGCCTGAATGCTAGTGGTGTTGCGGGCAGCTGTTGCTGTCGACGTTCCCGGTTGTGAGATGGTAACGTTGATGGGCGTTAGGAAAATGTCTGGTAGTCCAAATGGTGAGGAGGATCCAACAGACGCTGCCGCCGCGGTGGTTGCTGGAGCAGTTGACGGTAGGAAGAGTTGTGTAAGGCCAGAAGTTGAAGCGGCTCCGTTGTGCATGGAGCAACTGGTGCTGGGCTCAAGTTGCAACGACTTTCGGCAAATGGGACAAGTTCCGTGCAAGTCCAACCACGGCACTATGCAATTCTCGTGGTATATGTGCAAGCAGGGTAACTTCCGCACGGCCTCCTGTAGTTTGAAGTCCTCCCAACAGACGGAGCACTTGAGCTTTTGTTCCACTTCGTCCTCGCTGATCTCGACCGTTGGAATTTCGGCTATTTTCTCCTTTGGCAATGGCGGCGGTCCCGATGTATCCATATGATTCAGCAGCTGTGTGACAACCGTATCGATACCTTCGCGACCCCATGCATAGTCGCCCGGATTGCCCATAAAAAGCATCTGTGAGTTGCCGAATACACCATCCTCCCCGCTCGACAGTGAGCTGAGGAACTCCAAAAACACGTTGTCCAGTCTATGAAAGTTCGCCTGCCGTGAGCGACCACCGCCAACACCAGTACCAACAACAGTCCGCCGGTTGCCACTACCGCCAGGCCGACTGCTACTATTTCCTGAATCTGTGGTGCCGCTGCCACCACCATTGCCGGCATCAATTGATATCTCCAATTCCTGTGGTCCGCCTAGATTGCCCAGCATTGGTCCCAATCCATTGCGGGACATAAGCAAAGTGGCGACCAAATCGTTGATACGACTGCTGGGCGAGTCTGACGATGGGTCAATTGATGAATGGCTTCCACTCGTGCTGCTTCCGCTACCGCTGGCACCGGTAGAAGTGCCGCTGCCTGTGCCGGTATCTCCGCCGACACCGCTGCTGCCCGGGGTCAGGGGCGGCAACTCCTCAATGAAGCCGCAGGAACACAGGGGACACGTAAAATCATTATTGAATATGTTGATCTCTAGGTTGCACATATGACAGTAGAAACGGGTCGGGGGTGCTGTGCGCGGCTCGCCGACAACTGCTTCGGCCATGGTCCTAGTGCCGTCGTATTGTGGTCTGGTGTAAGAGGCCCCCTCGGCTGTTGTCTTCTTTTTCGCACACGCGTTTTGTGTGCTGATAAGCTGACGTTTTTCGTCGAATTTTACTAGAATATGCGGGCAATTTTTTCTCTTTGCTTTTGTTGGTTTGCAGTCGAATCGTAACACCGTTGGAATTTATTTGTGAAATTGTGTGTGGAGCATTCGTATTGGAAATATGCCGAAAAAAAATAAGGGGAACAGTTCTAGTTCTAACAAAATGAGCAAGACACGATGAAGGGTGTTTATTAACTGCAAAATCCATCAAATGGACGATTATATGTCAGTTTGGTTGTATGGGGTTGTTACATTTCAGTTTTTCGCCAAAATAAGCTTTTTCATTCTATTTGCACACTTCTAATTCGATTTATGTAGAACGTTCTAAAATTTAAGAGCTTTTCCTAATGTCAGAAAGCACTTTGGTGGCTGTCAGTTTGAAAATGCATGGCATAACTTTAACTTTCGCTTTCAATTAAAAAGACTTATAACCAGATATTCTTATTGGAATCCACTCAGAAATTCAGATCGAAAGGGTTATAGGCTGCGGTAGACTACGTAGCGGGTGCTACAATTTGGCTATAACATAATTAATTTCACAATTTAATATAATAACAGCCCCCTATTCCACTACATTATCATAATTATTTTGCATCGATACAAAGATGGAATTTTTCTTTCTACTACCGTAAATACTGCAATTTGTCTAAAACTTACAGTGATAGATAAATTTATTGGCTAGAATGGAAGATTTAGATTTCGCTTTCTTTTAAGTTCAACTGTAGGATAACAATATTACTTTTGTACCTACTTTAATTTAAAACTAATATGAAAAAAAAAAATCTGAAGAAAAAATTCCAAAATTAGTTCTTCATCTCATTTTTCTAAAACGAAAACGGGTAGGCCGTTCTACAATAGATAGAACGATATTTAGGTCCTGTTAAAGTTAACCATCTTTCTCCTACATTTTCCAAATAATCCGGAAAAGTCAACTTTCTTTTTGTCTTTTTGAATTTAATGTTGGTAGCAGAAAAATTTAGCCTTCAAAAATGTACCGCACAATTTGTCAAAGAGCTAAGATTAAGTGAACTCTTACAGTTTGAACTACGTGCGGAGCGGTGCAGTGCTAAATCCATTGTTTAACTCAGTTTACTATAGTATCAGCTTCCTTCGTTTTGAATTTTGGATTTCAAATTTTGTATACCGCGCAATATTTTTCTCTGCGTCAGATTAAGTTTTGCATTACAGTGCAAGAATATTGTGTTAAGATTATTGTGCTTAAACCCAACTTTAATTTGCCACTCAAAGTTAACAAATAAGAAGGGTTCGAATAAGCTCAAATAATTTTTAATTTTAAAATCCTGCTGCAGTATTTTACCGTCTGAGATATAGATTTGTCCAGTGACTGAAGTAGCACAGCACAGCACAGAACAGAAAATTACAACCTTCTGTTCAATGAGTCAGAAAGTTTCCAAAACATTTTTCTTATTAGCAGTGAGAAGTAATAAGTTCTCAAACAATTTTCGTTTCTGACAGTTCTCATATTTGTTCTCATTTAACGCAAAAACCTGTAATTTTCTGTACTGGACTGTGCAGTACAGAATCACTGAACAAAGCTGCTGAAGTAGCATTCCTCTGTGCTTTTCACCATTAAATGCTAACTGAGTGTTGCACAATAGTCTATTTGCCTCTGCTATTGTTTCCGTGCATTAAACTGTTTCTTGTGAGACACTCGTGAAAGGTAAAAAAATGCTGACATAGGGAGGCAGGGAGGCACTCAACCCTTTGTTAAAAAAAAACAACGAGCAATAAAGTCTTAAAAGAAATGTTAATAAAAGTGGCATTACGTTTTAAAAGCATTTTTTTGACGTTATCACATTTATAATGTTAGTATGTGGGAACTTACACCTAGTGGAAATTTCAGTAGTAAATTTTTATTATGGCTCTATTTTCATTTTCAGTGCATTACAAATGTGAGCCTAAAATACTTTTTATACTATTAGCATTGGAATAAATGTTGATAACTATATTTTTGTTCGAGCTGAGTACTATACACAAGCGAAACATTGAATACCAACTAAACTGAGCTTCGCTTGAACTGCGTACCAGGTAAATTTAAAAAAAAACAGTTCTTGAGAAGAGTGAATGTCAAATCAAATATTAAGGACCAACCATAATTCAAATGAGGCTCTGGGCGTTGTCGAACGTAGTCTGCGAATACACATAATTTATAAAATACGGCACCCACTCGCGCTCAGTTTCGTCGAGTTTCGCTCACTTCTGTTTCCATACGCAGAGAGCGGTTTCATTCGCACATTCCGTGCTGATGATGGCTAAATTGTATAAAAAGATATGACATACGCCCACGTTTCCTTAATGCAATTGTGTGCTTATATTTTGACAGCGCCCGAGCAGATTTTTTTTCAAATATTTTTGACATTAGATATCGCACGCTTAATGCAATTATGGTTGGTCATTTAGAAGAAGTGTGAAACAAGGCTTAAGTAAGTTGCAAAAATGTTCCTTTCCTTTCCTCAGAGATGATATTCTCGAAAGCTGGCCAAATGATGAGCGAACGCTGAAACAGACCGAGAGTCAACTTACTTACTATGGCCTGAACAATGAAAGAAAATAACAAAAGAAAACTTCGAAAAAGAGTCAGGCCTCAGAGGTTTACGTGTAAAAGCGCGAGACTCACGAAAGAAAACAACAAAAGAGAACTTCGAAAAGAGTCAAGCTTCAAGAGTCTACGTGTAAAAGCCCACTTAGAGATACGGTTTAGGGTAGGCACCTGCCACCTATTGACGAATATTTGCAGCTTCTTTGTCATAGTGACGGCCACTCTCCAGGTACCACATCCATATAGCAGTACGGATTCAACGTCGGAACGGAACAGCCGTAGCCTGGCCTTTAAGCTAATAAACTAAGACCGAAGGCCAATGTGCTAAATGATATGTTATTTCTAAAACAAAACGATGTTACTTTTGGCAAAAGTTGAATTTGTTTTTTCTCTTGTAAAGATTTTCAAACCGTCATTTTAAAAACATTTCACCAAGCTTATCTTCATGTTAACTAGTCTCGAAAGGTTTTGACAAACTATCGTGAACAAGTTTGCTATCCAAAATTTTACCCATCGTACGCGAACGCAACTATTGCTGATGAAGACGCAGTCTTAAAAACACTCCGAATCATAACCGGTTACAATGATACCTGAATGTTGCCAGCGTAAATGAGATCCGCCAACTGACATTTTCCAAGCACCTTCTGTTTGACATTTCGAATTCGCATACACAAAACTCCAAGTTTTTCGTCGTGTAAGCAATAAATAAATAAATAAATCTTACATTGCAAGTGTATTTCTCGTTTTAAATTATGAATTTCAACACAAAAAAGACTTCTCGGCAAAATTCGGCCTCATCTCTAGGCGGAACACATAGTGACGGCTCGCAGCAGTTTAATAACGATGAACCCACAGTTAGTCTAATATCTGAGATTTCGGACATCATGCGAAGCTTTGGTGATTGCGACCAGCCGCGGTACGAAAGCGTGAAACTGGTTGAACAAATTCTACAGCAGCAACTGCGAGGGATATTTCACGAGGCCACAATGATCTCGATGCGTCGCAAAAACGCCGCGTGCCCATCGCAGGCCGATTTTGAGTTTCTAATGCGAAACCATCCGGTGAAGATTGCTCGAATGCGAAAGCACCTGAAGGATATGCGGATACTCAAGAAGTTTCTCAGCATTCGCACCCGCCGGCCGCAAGATTTTATGGAAGAGTTCGAGAGCCAAGAGTCCGAGGATGAACTGAGCATTGACATCCCCGAAAAATTCGACGAAGAGCGAACTCGTCGCCTTTTCCGCGCTGACCGAATCTCACAGATACTTACCGGACAGCAGTACCACGAGTTCAACGAAGCACGCAAAACATCCTTCTATTGTCGTCACGGCGAGAAGATCAAGAACAAGTTTCACAAGTTCCTGGATCTGCCGGCTGATCTGACTATTTCAAACACGTGCATGAACATACTGGCGTATTTCTCTCATGAAACTATCGCAGTCATAGTGGACTATGCCATACTAACGAGATTAAATTCGAATAACCGGGTTACGGAGCCTTATAGTAGGGTGACATCGACGGGAGCTTCGTCAGCAATGCTACATATTTGCCCTGAGGTCACTCAGGGACGCGGGCAAGAGGCGGTAAAGCCCATCACTGTGCAGGAGATAAACGAAGGTATACGTCGGCATCGACAGATGACCGCAAAAAAGATCGGCTTCTACAGGAGCAGCATTGATTGTGACTTTAAGAGGTCGTTCTTGGCGATTTAAAAAAAATGAGAAGGCGGACTGTATTTGACGTAAGATCTGAATAAAGAACTATTAAATAAAACTTTTTTGTTTTTAATCGAAACGGTGAGAAGTCGTCAAATAAGAACGTATTTTTTGTGCAATCAATCACAAGACAAAAGTCGGTGATAAGTAGGCCACAATAGTCAGACACTTCTACTTTTCGTCAGGAAGCAGCGTTAAGTACTATGTAATTCACGGGACAAGTTAATACTTTAGGATGTGCTCTGCTCATCCAGTCTTATCTAACTGAAGTGTATCTCTAATCAGCTCCTTGACGTGTGTAAAGTTGTAATTCCTTGATCTGACATGTCTATCATCTGTGCAGATGCTTTTTGTATCCGCCGTGTTCTATAATATGCTCTTTCAATTTCATTGACCAGAACATAGAAGAGCACCATGCCTGGTACGACGCATTCTGCTTTGAGACATCTATGGAAAGTTGATACTTTACTTACTTATGTCCTGTATCCCGTTGTGGGTCCTGGGTCCTACAACGCCTGTGCACCATCGTGTGCGATTTATGGAAATGTGCCTCAGCTCTCACCAACTCTTTTAAAGTTGCCGTTCTTCCTTCTCGACTGTTCTGCACCACGTACTCCCAGGACCGCCGGGTTTCCTGCCGCGCATCATTGAGCTATGGACTTGACCCCATTCAAATGTGACCATTCCACTGCCACTTCCGTCGTCGAATGGTCGTGCCTATAGGTTCATGGCCCGTTCTCTGATAAAGCTGTTAGAGATCCGGTTTGGCCAGAATATCCTTAAGATGTAGCGTAGGCACCTATTGACAAACGTTTGCAGCTTCCTTGTTATAGTGGTGGTCACCCTCTAGGTACCACATCCGTATAGCAGCACGGATTCAACGTTGGAACAGAACAGCCTTAGCTTGGTGCATTACTTTGCCAAACTGTGGATAGAATCCCAAACGCAGATTTCTACACTATCAACCGTCTGTCCAGCAATACACATGTATATGAGTTGGTGAGTTCGGTCCTAGGTTGATCATTTTTGTTTTTCCCGAGTTAATTTTCAGCCCAAGGACTCTGCCTCCTTCTCCACATTTGTTTTCATTTGGTGAAGGTCCATTATTCTGTGGACAGAGTGCTTAAGTTCAGATGTAAGAGTCCATCGAATTCCTCCATTTCCTGTTAATAAGACCGCATTCAGCACATCGCTAATCTCCAATAAAAACAGTATTAGTAAAAGTATGCGGCCTTGCCGAACCCCACTTTGGACTTAGAATTCCTTAGACAGTCTGCCTCTGTAAAAGACGTGACATGCGGACCCAACCTATGTAGTCATGATAATTACTATTAATTTATCAGAAAAGCTGAATAAATTCCCGACTACCAAAAGCCTTTTCTAAATCGATGAACAGCAGTTGAAGTGGTGATCGATACTCAACACACTGCTCGATAATGATCCCCAAGGTATTGATATGGTCGACACAGGAGTATCCAGACCGGAAACCTGCTTGTTCGGCATCGAATGTGTCTTCAAGGTGTTCTTGGATTCGCTCCAGGATTATTCTAGCTATTATCTTGGCCACAGTAGGCAACACGCAGATACCTCTCCACTCTGAATATTACAAAAACTACGATTTAAAGTTTATCGAAGCAACAAATGTCTCAATATATTCCTAAAAGTCGAATGCTGCTTAGAGCGGCGCAAAACTCATTAGCTTTACTGCTACAAGAACCCGAAGGGCGTGAGAATATTAGTTAATTAAGATTACATACAGAGCGTTGAGCTTAGAACTTTTTTTTTATGTTAAGAGCGCAGTTTATGCAGTGGTATGAAACTTTTTGTGATATTTGTTTCTCTGTTACGAGTGACTAACTTCTCTCCCTGTATTTTTAACTTGCACATGTTCTTCTACAAGTGAATACACTAACCACTTTACCTTTGCCACCCCCATTTCAGTTACCGCTAGTAAAAGTTCTTTATGCATTTGTTACTGTTTGGATCCAAAAGCAAAAAATTGTAAAATAAATTTGTTATATTTTCTGAGTCAACTCTAAAAGACCACAATATACAATAAATAAGAAAAAACGGTGAATACATTTTGCACTAATGTAAATCATAGATTAACTGGGCAATAGTTTTTTTTTATTTAAGTTATATGTCTTTACCTCAACTAATGTAACAGCGAATAAAAAAAAGAAACATGCTTCCTACGAACTACGCCTTTTCGTCTAATTTCATATGCTCCGCCACGGCGTCCTTATGGATTTGTGTTTCCTCATGTTGCTTTAAGTGATGCTGCAGACGAAACTCCTTATCACAATAGTCACATCGATACAGTTTCTTATTTTCATGAATAAGCATGTGCTTTCGTAATGAACATGTATATGCAAAGGCTCTGTCGCATATGTAGCATATATAGGGTTTAGCGCCACTGTGAACTCTGCAAGGATCATTCAATCAGTTAAAATTACTTATCTGATGAAAACTAAAACTTACATTTCATGTGCTTTTCTCGCACTTGGATTGTAGAAGCGACGCGTGCAAAAGCTACATTTAAACGGTTTCTGAGCACCATGTGTTAGAATGTGTCTGCGTAAACCTTCAGCGATTGCAAAACGCTTGTTACATATTCTGAAAATTAGAAATATTTATTTGGAATTTTTTTTTCTACATCTGCTGCGACGTCAGCCATGTTGCACTTAAAGCAGAACACAGAACTCCATCGTAAGCTGAATTCTTTAACATGTACTTACTCGCATGCATAACTTCTCTCGTTGCTGTGTCGTCGCATGTGTTCTGTAAGTCTATGCCTCTGACGATAGATATTCCCGCACACTTCACAAATGAAGTCATTGGAAAGCTGTTTTGCATCTGCTCCCTTCAGCCTTAGCCTAAATACAGGCACTGAATCATCCTGATTCTCTTGTTTCCACGACACCACCTCGTATTTTTCGGATGCCTGCAAACGCTTAGCTATTTCCTCTGCATTGTATACCAGCGGCAGGGGTTTTACTTTCTGTTGCTCTTCGTGCTCTTCCTTGTCATTCTCTTTAACATTAGTATCATCATCAAAAATGGGTTTCGGTTTAGACTCGTCGTCCGACGATATATGATCCTCTGCACTCAGATCAACTGTGTCTTCCAGATCTTCTTCGTCGTTATCTATAGGTGGCTCTTCCACCTCATTGATTTCTTCGGTTTTTGAAAGCTCATCCATTTCTTCGTCCAAATAGTTTTCTCCGAAATCAATTGAACCTATGTCATTTCTGCTGATTGAGGGTACCGGAGCCGTTGGCGGTTGATTCTTCCGAACGACTTTCAGTGTCAGTTCTTTGGATAGTTTGAATTTACGACCAGTGTCCAGTTCGACGATTATATTGTCCTTGTTCAGTCGATTGCAATAGATGTGTATGATTTGATCAGACTTTCGTGCTCTGGTGCGTAAGCTAAAGGCCATATTGAGCGATGCTTCGCAAGTTTTACATATCAACTGCGGCAGCCCGGGGAAGTCATGGTCGTCTTTTGACTTTGGATAAAGGGGGTCTTAGTAAACAGATTTGACAAATGAAATTGAATGAGCTCTTACCACATTTACTCCTGTGACCAATTTAAGTTTCTCGAACAGAGCCATGTCCTCGTTGTCATATGTGTCGAATATGGAACGACAAGAGCGGCTTTTCCTTAGGCATACTCGACAGGCATCGGGTATTACTTCGTATTTCATTTTGGAATTATTTTCCTTTTAAATATTTGCACTTCGGCAGATTTGTTTAAAAAACAAAACAAATGTTTCTGACTCGCAGAATATAAAGTTTTGACGTTTCGACCACTGAGCAGTGGAACTACTAGAAGGTAGGTACTTTAAAAACATGTCGGTAATACAGATTTCTCTAAGGGTTGAACTACAATAATCGGAAGCAATCTGAAGCTGTTCTTTTCTTCTGGTTCTTGTACGTGCAGTGTGCATAATTAAAATAGGAGTATAGTTTCGCCAGTTAGTTTTATGTTTAAAGAAAATGTTCTTTGAGAAAATTAAATTCACATACTCTCCTTCGTACGAATATTTGACAGTCAGCTAAGGAAAATTCTAATTTTTTTTCAAAATGTACAAAATGAATCAAATAAAAATTGTTGAACTAGTCTTGAATGAGTTATACTAGGTCCGTTCGTGTAGTCTCTCAATACAACGTATTTTACAAAAATTTACGAATTTATACGAAAGTGTAGTTTTCAAAGAAGAGAGCGCTCAGCAGAGAGTAAGAAATTTCTTCTCTCTCGTGAGCTCTCTTTTCTGTGTAAAACTAAGAAATTTCTCCGTACGCGAACAGCTTTTCGTGAAAACTCGTGAATTTTCGTAAAAACTCGCTGTTTTAGGAGGGTACACGAACGTACCAAATATAGACGGTCGTCTTTACGTTCCCACCCGAAAATTTTGTAAAGTACGCCGAGTTTAAATTTCCTATCTGTGAATACATGTGAACGAACGTGCGAACAAGACGTAACTATAAAAACAATCTTGGTGTCCCTTTCTTTCCTTTTGCACACCACATTTTCAGCAGACTGTCATTCAATTAACAACAATAAAATGTACAGAAAAATGGCTGCGCGCATTAAATGTACCGCGGATTGAGAATGTGTGCGTGAGCTTCTTTTTGATTTTGTCGGAAACGTCAGAATACATTCAAAATCCGTGGTACTTTCGCTCTTGTGGGAACCAACGGTCAAATCGGCCGAAGACGACCGGCTATATTAGTTTGTCTATGAGTTTGTCTATGTCAGTCTATGTCCAACACTCGCAACATAGGCAAACCTAAATTAGACAGTCAACTTGTACTTTCCCTGCCCCCTTAGTGCTGAAAATAGGAACCTTATTACCATGTTTGTGAATAAATGTGAAGTAGCGTGTGACCAAGACCTAACTATTATTTTGTCGGGTTATCTCTTTCATTCCTTTTGAGCAAACATTTTTTTTCCGGTTGTTATTCCATTAACAACAACAAATTGTATGTATAAAAATGGCTGCGATTTAAGTTTGTTAAGTAGAACTTAATTGATGCTTATTAATACTCTTGAGGTTATGGCACTGCCATTTAAACAAGCGCAGTTTTGCCAGAAATTTGTTTTCATGTTTAGTGGCTGCCATGAACGATACACACAAAATTATAGCCTTTGGGAACAATTGCAACAACATCAGCAATTGATTGATTAACGACCCTAACTGGTCTGCGATCGGGAACGGAAGATCTGGCGATAGTTTTTTGAAAACAAGGGGATTTCGATCGCCTTTTTTTTTTTATTAAATGCAAAAAAATAGTTACATCATTATATTTTACATCTCTTATCAGCGCAACAATAATAAAAATTCAATCTATCAGTAATTTTTGAAGGATACTATCAAAATCTAGTTCCTCTTCAAGGTTGTCTTTCTTCTTTAAGTCCAATAGAATGCATTTTCTTCTTTCATTCAGTATTTTTGCTTTTTTACTTAGACCTTCCTCTGTCGTTTGTATCATCAGTTCCTTAATGCGTTTTCTTAGAAGGTTATCAATTTTATGAATTACACTAGTTCCGTTACAGATAAGATTTACTTCACAAGCAAGAATTAATGGGTTCTCGAGGCACCTATCAAAAAAAGAACGCAGTTCTTTTAGCTCTAACTTATCTTGAATCGTATATGTGTACTTTTCCCATTGGTTTTTTGCAGAGGGTGCCTCTAGGCGATTGTTCATTTGCTCTATGACCCTAACGGGTAAAGAAGATTCCCTCAAGGAGTTCCGTGTTAAGGCTATGTCTAAATCGATGGGAAAGTAGATTTCACCAAAGGACACTTGATTTTTTTTGGAAATTTTAAAGATCTCATAACGCATTCCAGCGTAGTAGTTGTTGTCATCGCAAAGGATGATGCAATCTTTAAAAACAGATCGCTCAACTTCATTTTTAATAGAATCTATTGTCAGTTGAAGATTCTGTAACACCTTTTTACGTTCTTCTTTGAATGTTACATCGCTGCTCTGCGGTATGAAATTGAATATTTCATCATAGCAGACATGAGTGAACTCATATTCCGAAATTGAATTTAGAATTGTTTTGCAAAATGTTGTCTTGCCCGACGCTGGAAGTCCCACCAAAGCAATAATACAAATGTTTACCATTTTAAATAAAAAAAAAAAAGTTTAAAGCTAAAAAAATCCTAAAAACTACTGCACATGGGCTAGGAAATAAACTAGGAAACGTTTGTTGTGTTTTCAATTGACGCTCCTATCGATGTGCTGTCTGCAGTTGTTGATGGTTCTATAGGCGCTGCTGCAGCAATTGCTTTAGCTTCAGCTTCTTTAGCAGTGGCTTCTAGTTCTTCCATTCGTCGATTATTGATGTCAGTTTGTACCTCGACGTAGACATTCATCATAGACTTGTTAAAGCGCGCAAATTTCGTCACACACTTGTCTACACATGCCGACTGAAAATTAAGAATACTTTTAATGGAACTTTTGAGATGATTTGTTGAAGAATTATCACCTCATTGCCACCAAGATTTCGACTGAAAAAATTGTCCACACAAGTAGAGAAGCAGAGTTCGGTCACTTTGTTGTATAAGAGAAGGAAATCTTTAAACTGAAAGTGAAATGATTTTAGTTTACATTGGTCGGGTCTTGAAGAAGATGAATTACATTTCTTATTTGTGCGTCCATAGGTGTCGAATTCATTTAGGAAATTGTGTAAATTTGTTTAAGAAAATGCAATTCAGATTGATTTCTCCTCCTCGAGATGATAAAAATGACACTTTCGAATGACAGTCCTTTTTTGTTCGTGTGGAACTCGTGTGGATCTTATATGAATGGGTGAGATCAAAGGCTAAAACTTATTTCATAGTTTCAAAAGTGTAAAAGAAATTATTCGTTTCAAAAGTGATTTGGTGTTTCCAATCAATCAATCTTTCATTGGTATTGGATCAATACAATTATCTTATACTCCAATCTTGCTGTATTGGATAGGTTTGCCACATATATCTAGGTAATTTATGTAATGTATTGTACACAGTAAGAGGGCTTAACGGCAAGCGACGCAAAGAGAATAAATGTAATTTTCAATGCTTTTTTTCAATTGCTTTTGTCCGGCGAAAAACAAATTTTTGACAGGCCACGTCAAATTTGTATTAGAAGCGAAACATACTTAACTGAATTAAACTTTTTGTATTTCTGAATCCACTTTTCCTCAATGCCATCCCAGATAATGTGGATGCACGTGCTCGTTGTTTACGACAAACGTCAAAAGTCTGAAACTGCGTGCTGTATAAAAACTAAATTCATCTATTATTTTTCTAAAATAATTCAAGAATTTCAAACGAAATGGGACTCACTAAGCAGTACTTAGCATACAGACTCGACAGCACCTTCAACATCATCGCCAGTGGACGTCCAAACATAAATTTTTTGATCTATAACAACATTGAGGGCCGGTATGTTGTTGTTGGCGCTGCAGAAAATGCCATAATCTGGGATTTAAGGTATGTTTTTGCTTTAAAATTATGTATTAGTAAAAAAAAAAGTCCTTTATTCTAGGCTTGGCGAGCAGGTGCTCTCGCTTAAACGCGACAAACAGGAAGTCACCGCCATTCGGGCAAGCCCTGATCGTTTACACATCGCTGTTGGTTACTCTGATGGTGTTGTGGAGATTTTCGAAGTTTCGTCAAGAACATCAGTGTGTTCTCTGTCGCTACATAAGACTGCGGTGACTATACTTCGATATGACTCAATGGGGATTCGTTTAATCTCTGGCGGGTTGGACACAGAGCTCGTGGTTTGTGACATCGTCACGCAGACAGGTAAACAGCGTTTGATTGGACATAATGCTCCAATTACGGATGCCCATTTCTTGCAACGTTTTGGGGAGGATGATGTTGTTGTCTCCAGCTCAAAAGATACACAAATCAAGTTCTGGAACTTGGAGACGCAGACATGCTTCAAGACTATCGTGGACAATCGAACTGAGGTAAATAATTTTATACTATATGTCTTATAACGTAGCTGTGATATAAGTAGCAGTCGACACAAAAGGCTCTCAGCCAATAGTCAGCTTATTTCAAATCATAATCAAGCTATTTGTTGCAATGGCTGAATAACCTAAAAGAATGAGAAAAGATACCTAAGGCCTGTAACATAATTCAAAAAGTACTTAAGCATTTCGTCTATCCATCTTATTTTGACCTGTAAACTAGTACTCAATACTTACTAACTTAAAGGGCTTCCGACCCTTGAAGAGTCTCTGCCTGGGACACGACTTTCCATCATCCATCCGCGACAAAAAATAAATAAACATTAAGCCATAGCAGCCTAGAGGTCCAAGATCTGGCTTCTCACAACTGTACGTTTGAAAAGCTTTCTCATGACGCTAAAAACTTTTGGAAGTTTGTCAGACGCTCGGAAGAGGTGAGGCCGGATTTTTCCTTGATTCGAACTTGAAATCCCTTGTGCAGTAATCCAACGCACTAACCACTGAGCCACGGCATCCATCCGCGATAAATTGATCTTTGTACCAGAGGTTGGGTCCTCTCCCCCGCTTCTACTTCTTTTGGTTGAAGCATTGGTGTCCATTTACTCGATGTGGCTGAGCCAACCAAAACCTGGTACAGCTCAATTCGCGGTTGTATTTTTCGCTCGAAAGTACCCAATATTTACACTAGTAGCCTTAGTTTTATTAAAATTGTAATTCTTTTTCGTGTTAGGTTTGGGCGCTGTCTTTTGTGAAAGACCTGATGGTTGCTGGGACAGGAGAGAGTACCATGAACGTATATCGGCTAAGGAAGCGTGACACTGGAATAGACAATGTGGCTGCGGCAGTGGAGGGGCTTAGTTTGGATGATGAGGATACTATTAGTCCGATAACAGTATCAAACTGTGGTGTAATACAGAGATCTGGCCGCGGACGGACAGTAAACTTAGTGGCTGATCCAACGGAAAGAGTCATATGTTGCCATGGAACTAATGATATTATAGAGAACTTTTACATTTGTTCCAAGGAAGAGGCAGAGAGTCGACTGGCCAAGAGATTGAAAAAATGTGCAAAGTCTGGAACAGAGGGAACAGACCTCTCAAAAGATCTAAGTCTATCGGATGAGATCAAGCGTTTGCCAAACATTAAGGTTAAAGATAAAATTAAATCTATAGACGTTTTGATGGGTGTAAACAATGAACTGAGGGTCATCACGAATCTGTCCAACAACAGCTTGAAGCTCTTTTCGTTAAATGTGCAAGAAAAGATGGCTGAAGCGAAGCTGCTACGGTCGATTACTCAATGCGGCCATCAGTCTGAAGTGAGATCAGTTTGCTTTAGTTCAGATTCATTGGCAATTGCGTCAGGTAGTGGGGAATCCATGAAACTATGGAACAGAGAGTCAATGCATTGCCTGCGAACAGTTCCTGCATCGTATGTCCTTAGTTCTTGCTTTGTGCCGGGTGATCGTTATGTTCTTCTTGGATTGAAGTCTGGAACACTTTTGATAGTCGATGTGGGTACTGGAGAAGTGGTTGAGGAAATATCAGCGCATGAAAATGAGCTCTGGTCCATTTGCTTGCTGCCAGATTTGAAAGGATGCGTGACTGGTAGCAGTGATACCACCGTAAAGATTTGGTCCTTCGAATTGATTGACAACCCAAACAACGAGGACAGTGTCACAAGGCCAAAGCTGCTATCGCTCCTGCATAAGCAAACCCTAAAGCTAGAGGAGACGGTGTTGTGTGTTAAAGTAAGCCCGAATATGAAGTTCCTGGCTGTCGGTTTACTTGATTCGACGGTGAAGATTTTCTTCTTGGACACCTTCAAGTTCTATCTATCGCTGTATGGTCACAAGCTTCCCGTTTTGTGCATGGATATTTCATATGATTCGGCAATTATTGTCACCGGCTCGGCGGACCGTAATGTTAAGATTTGGGGCATGGACTTTGGTGACTGTCATCGGTCGTTGTTTGCCCACGATGATTCCGTAATGGGACTGCAATTCGTTCCAAAGACTCATATGTTCTTTACTTGCGGTAAGGATGGCAAGATAAAGCAATGGGATGGGGACTCTTTTGACAAAATTATCACCTTGCCTGGCCACGTAGGAGAAGCGTACAGTTTGGCTGTTAGTCCCAATGGAAGGTATTTAGTTACATGCGGCTCCGATCGAACTCTGCGATTGTATGAACGCACCGAAGAACCTATAGTGCTGCAGGATGTGCAAGAGGAAGAACGTGAAGAAATCGAAAATCGTACTCTGGCCACTGGAGATGATAACGACATCCCGATGTTGCCTGGATTGAAGCTACCATCACGCAAGACAGTTGGGTCTGAAAAAGCAGCTGAGAGTATCCTTGAATGTCTAGAAATCCTCCATGAATTCGAAACTGATGATGCCCCAGAACCACACCCGCTTATGTTAGCCTACGATGCAAAGACATCGGATGATTTTTTGCTAGCCGTTTTGCAGAGAATACGAGCCTCCGATATGGAAGAAGCCTTAGTGATTTTACCCTTCTCGAGTGTTTGTGAAATCCTTGAAAGAGTTCCAAAATTAGCCGAGAATCGTAAGGACCAGACCGAGATTATATGCAAGGTGGTCCTCTTCCTCTTCAGAATCCATCAGAAACCCATTACGAGCAACCAAACACTGCTCCCAATTATCGGAACGATCATTCGTTGTCTGGAACAATTGACTGTTGAATGCCGTGACATGGTCGGAATGAATTACTATGGACTACAGTTACTGCAACATGATATAGAACAACGTGAGGGTGTTGAATTATTTAAAGATGCGACACAAGCAAAGAAACAGCGTGACAAACGAGGGAAGCAAGTCGCGAAGCGAACGCACATTCAAATGGCTTGAGTATGTTATGATGTATTATGTTTTTAATGGTCTTAAAATAAAATATTTAAATTTTGTTTCGCAACAATTTATTTAGTAAATAAAAATTGATGTTAAACTGTTATTTAGAGCTAACCACAGACTGCAGCCTTTGGGTATGCTGATGGCACGCATTTGTTCGCACAGCAACCTGGAAAAAAAATGGTAATCATCAGTATTTGTATTCTAAAAATTTCAAATAAAAAGTCTTCCTCTTAGATAAGATTATCACTCAATAGAATATGTACATTCATTTTAATTCACTAACTAATTTAAATCATTTTAACTCTTTAAGGAGAGTGTTTTTTAAATGGCAGGCGCTATAAGAGTTATATAGGACAATTTGTAATTCTAAGCTTGTTTGACGTAGAGAATCCATGCTGCTCTGCATAGATCACACCATCTTATAGATGAAATACAAACTATGAGCTAAAAGAACACGTTTTAAACAACAGGTAACACATGTATGAATGTACATATATGCATAACTTCGTGTAGTGCTCTTGCGATTTTTTTTTATTTATAATTTTTGAATTTTGATCGGAATTGATTCAAGCGTCGAGAAATCGTCGGCAGACACCTTCTGACTTAGCCGGTAGACTGACAAGTATTTTTTTCTAAAATAGATGACAGATAACCTAAGGTCCGTTCGCCTACTTTTTGCACTCAAATTCGTAGAAAAAGTAAACGAACGGGTTGATCAAGAAAAAGTTGAAAATACACTGGTTTGACAGTTTTCATAAACCAGCCCACAGACATTTCTTGCACTAAAATTCGTAGCATGGGAAATTGTCTTACTTTCTCATGAGCGCTCTCTCCTACGAAAAATTAAGAAAATTCTCCGTACGCGAACAGCTTTCAGTAAAAATTCATAAATTTTCGTAAAAAAAGGTAAGAAATTTCCCCACGCTGCGAATTGAAGAAATTTCTTTGGGCAAAAGTATGAGTTCTGTCAAATGATTGTGCTGTTGTTGACTGGCAAGAAAATTTGACATAAACCAATACAAAAGAAAAATGACGTCAAAAAAGTGTGCAGGTTTCTCCGTGCCTTTTTGGAGATTTGTTTTTCTCTTAGAAAATTGGCAAGCTGCGACTTTTACTGCAGAAAATAGGGGGCAGGCCTAAATTTAGAGCAGTTTTTGCCTGCTTCTTTTCTTTTCGTCTCTTTTAATATGGAGAAAGTAGGGAAGAAGCAGGGAAATTCCGAATGCCTAGTTCTTACCGCCAAACACATTGGGGTTGGTGTGATTGTTTGGAGGTGTATGACGTCTGGCGGAGTGAGAACATCGTTTATTTGTCAAGGACCATCTGATTTGGAGACATGTACTCAAACCTTATAGCAAACGATGAAGTGTCACACTGCGAGCAAAAGCAAGGATTAAAATCATGAAAAGGCGCCCTCGAGCCCTAACCTAAAGCAATTGAACATCCGTGGGCTTGTTTAGGGCGACAAACTCGCATTTGGAGTGGTAACACCGCAACGTCTTATACGTCCCGCATTTCGTAGTCTAACCAATGCAAAACAAAAAAAAAAAAACAAATGAACGAGGAGGTACAGATATGCTTACGTTAAAGAGATAGGAGGAGAAGATGAGTAGGACGGTACAACGATGGATGATGTTCCAACTTTAAAAAAAAGGTTACCATCCAAAAATCCAGTACCTTCATTGTTTATCAGGGACAAATGCACCTACAGAACGGGTGTTTTCATTGACGAATACTTTACAGAAAAACCCTCTCCAAAAGTTGACGCGTTACGTGCTTCTTCTGAAATTTAATTTAAATGCACCCACCCTTCCCAACGAAAAGAATGTCCCGCACAGTGTTGCCACAAGACTTTAGAAAAAAGTATCTCCGCAGATAGAAGAAAAGTATCAAAAGGTATCATAGCAGGAACTGTGAGTAAAACTGCCATTATTATTATTTTGTTATTAATAAAAACATGAAGATAAGCGATAATGCTTAAAATAACATGAATATTCTCAATTCTTTTACAAAAAAATCTATCCATCCAAACCGGGGCCAAGTCAATTCAAGAATATTTAAATAAAATATGAAAAAATTACGAAATAATCACCCCTATCGTAGAATCCGTAGGGTTTGAGTTGCACTTCACCTATTCGATTCACAGTTCAGTGCATATTGAAGGATTGCCTTGCATATTATAGTAATTTGTTGTTGAAATTAAAAAGTATCAATATAGGCATTTTACAGAAACCGAAATATCACGTCCAAATTAAGATTTAAAAAGTATCACTTTTGATACTTTGGTATCATTGTGGCAACACTGGTCCCGCATTCATAGAGTATGCGTCGGTACAGATCGGTCTATATGCAAACCATTGACAGATACCGCACCCCGTTGAGTTAACAAAAACGACGAAATATTAGCTTATTTGTAATCTAATACTACATAACGGGTCCGTTCGCGTACCCTCCCAAAACAGCGAATTTTTACGAAAATTTACGATTTCTTACGAAAAGCTGTTCCCCTACGTAGAATTTTCGTAGATTTTCACAGAACAGAGCGTTCACGAGAGAGTAAGAAATTTCCCCATTCTCCGAATTTTAGTGCAAGAAATTTCTTTGGGCTGGTTTGTAAAGACTGTCAAATCAGTGTATTTTCAACTTTTTCTTACCCAACCTGTACGTTTACTTTTTCGTAGTTTTCCTTCTCTCTGAGATAATTTTAGGCCAACGCTTTGAAATTTAATAATAGGTCCGTTCGCGTACCCTCCTAAAACATCGAATTTTTACGAAAAGCTGTTCTCGTACGGAGAATTTCCGTAGTTTTTCGCAGAAAAGAGCGCTTACGAGAGTGTAAAACATTTCCCCATGCTACGAGAGTTTTAGCTCTCTCTGAGATAACTTTACACCCACTCTCCGAAATTTTATAATCTACGAATTTTAGTGCAAAATGTACGCGAACGGACTTAATATATATACGAATTTTATTGCATTTTTTTAAGTCATGGTCTTAGCAAATAAAAAAAAAAAAAGCTTTGGTGTTAGGACTTTAAAAAAAATATGGATAGCAGTGTTGCTACTTTTTGTAAACTCAAACACATTTATATATGTATCAAAATATATAATGGATTTCTCAGTTACTTACTACTACTCAAAATACTTAAATTACAAAGTTTATATAAAAAGAATATAATCTTACCGCAATTGCCTCCTGCTCGGGTGAATGCACCCGGCGGTCCGTAGCTCAATTTCTGTATCGTGCACTTTTCAATTGGTGCTGTTGGACGCATGCAAGAAGACTGCCTGGCCCATGGAAGAGTCTCTTTTGGTGGAAGAGGTACCGGCATGTAACTCAATTTATAGGTAGTACATTTCGAAATAGGTGCGTCGAATTTGCATAAGCCAGGCTTGGGATAAATTGGTACACTCTTGACAGCGTTACACACTGGCAAATAGGACAACTTATTGATGGTGCACTTCTCCAATGGGGCATTAGGTGTGCATATTGATGATGGCGGAACAATGGGATTACGTTTGCTACATGGTTTTGGAACAAAGTCATGCTTCTGGGTAGTTAGATCTTGAAGAGGAGCAGTAGACGGACAAACATTTACTTTAGGTCTTATTGGCAGTGTGCGCTGCGGGCAGCACTGAGGCAGGTAAGACAACTGCAGAAGAAAAAAAAAAGAGATTTATTATTAGCATACAAAAAATATGCAGAATATTGTATGAACCTAAGAATAGGAGTAAAAATTTAATATTTACACATACCTTATAAACAGTACATTTCTCCATTGAACCTGTTGGAAACGATAGTGCTCCTTTGGGCATGATTGGATCGGGTCTGCAACCCCCAGACTGAAGATAACTAAGTCTGTAGACGGTATTCTTATCAGGTAATGCTGTACCGAATATCTTGATCGCCGAAACTGGCTCAATAGAAGGTGTTCTCTGTTGATTGCAATTTGGAATGTAGCTAAGCTTATAGGTCGTGCACAGTGGCCCTGCTGCTGGTGGTACCACTCGAATTGTTTTTGCCCAAGGTTTTTCCTCTCTTGGCGGAAGAGGAACTGGCAAATAACTCAGCTTCTGTATTGTGCATCTTTCACCCGGTCCGTCAGGACGAACAAAATTACCCGTTTGAACAATGGGCCTCGGTGGTGGATTATTGCAGATGTTGTATGGCATATAGGAAAGTTTGTTTATTGTACATTTTTCCAGTGGAGCACAACATTTCACAATTCCATCAGGTGGAACTAATGGATTTCTCTTGCTATAACATTTCGGGACATAGTCATGCTTCTGACTGGTCAGATCATAACAAGGTCCATCGAAACGAAGTCCGTTCGAAGTTGGTCGTATGGGTTCTACACGGTGTACGCCACAGTGCGGTTGGTAGGATAGCTTTTGAATCGTGTGCGGGTCCATTGGGCCAACAAATGGTTTGATGCTGTCCATGAGTCTAATCGGTGCGGTACGGCTACCACCGGGGTTTCCAATGTAGGAACGTCTGTAGATTGTTTGACAATCCATTGGTCCAATCGGTCGAACATAACTAACCGTTGGTCTACAACTTGCCTGTCTCGGAGGCTGCTGATAGCAACAGTCTGTTGCACAAGTGCAGTCACATGGCGCGGATGGCTGACATGGCGGGAATGCAGCTGGTACCTGACATGGTACCTGTTGACATGTATTCGGCGCTGCTGGAGGACAGCAAGGTTCTGGTGTACCACAGGGATTTATGCAACCTTCTCCGAGTACATTGCTAGCTGGAACTTCGCATATAACTTTTGGGTCGCCCATTATTTCCGGGAAAATGGTATTCGAACGGAGTCTGCGAACGAAATTTTGTATTAAGAGACAATAATAAGAACAAAAAACAAAAAAAAAAAAGAAAATTTAAAATTAAAAGTTTCCTTTAAAACCGGACCGGATATATAATTTTAGACTGAATGAAAATTATAGCTAAAATACAAGTTTTCAAAACTTAAAAGTCCAGGCATATCAGACTGAGTGCAAAGTAAACGATCTTAAAGCAAATGTTCCCTTTATAGGTTTGGTTAGAGTTTTATTCTTCGTCAGTACTTACAAATAAATAAGTAATTTTATCAGTATTTCGTCTTTCACCATGTAATAACGGTATATCACTAAATAGTTTATTAAAAATTCGCAGTATACATAACTATGTCGGTAAATAGTATAAAGCTCATTATCCAAAGTACAAAGTTCCAAAGATTCATTTGTTTTGGTTGCAGAATTGCCCTTAATTGCTGAATAGGAAGCACCTAATATGCTTCACTCTATTGTAGTGGCCTTTCTGTGGGTGCTTTTACTTAGAAAGCAACAGAACCAGTCAATGCCGGTAATCATCGAGTGATATTGTTCTGCATGGAAGTAAGGTGCCTATTTACTCCTCCCTTATCGATCGTCCCCTGATTTGCCGCACAGCATCGTAATGAGTTTATGTCCGTTCGCGTACTTTGTGCACTAAAATTCGCAGATTATCAAATTTCGAAGATTATCAATTTTCGAAATTCTCTCAGAGAGAGCTAATTTTTACGAAAAGCTGTTCGCGTACGGAGAATTTTCGTAGTTTTTTGCAGAAGAGAGCGCTCACGAGAGAGTAAGAAATTTTCCCATGCTACAAATTTTAGTGCAAGAAATTTCTGTGGGCTGGTTTATGAAAACTCTGAAAGCTGTCAAACCAGTGTATTTTCATCTTTTTTTTGTTCAACCCGTTTGTTAACTTTTTCGTAATTTTAGCTCTCTTCTAGAGAGGTAGAGGTGTTTATTAGAGATACGTTTGGGCCAGAAAATCCTTAAGATGTTACGTAGGCACCTGTTAACGAACGTTTGTAGCTTTGTTTGTAGAAATCGTCTACTCTCTCTACCGGTTGTCCAGCAATGCAAATTTGAGCTGATGAGGCTGTACGAAGGCTTATAACTTGAGTTTTCCTTTCTTTCCACATCAGCTGTCATTTCGTGGAGATCCATAATTGTATGAGAAAGTAAGCATACATCGTCAGCGTAGTCAATATGCTTCAGTTGGGATGTAAGAGTCCATCGAATTCCTCCGCTTCCCGCCTACAAAGCTGCTCGGAGCACATCGCCAATCACCAAAAGGAAGAGAATTGGTGAAAGAAAACAACCTTGTCTTACCCCACTTTGGATCTCAATTCCTCTGACAACCTTCCTCTGTGTAGGACGTGACATTTTGAGCCAGCATATGTAGCCTTGATAATAGCAATTTATTTATCACGGATACCTCTCCTGCACTCCAAATAAACTTCCTGTTGACACTATCGAATGCCTTCTCAAAATCAATGAACAGCAGATGAAGTGGCGGCCGATATTCAAAGCACTGCTCTATGATGATCCGCATGGAATTTTGGCGTTATCTCAAGATCTTCGAACTGCAGCAGAGTAGCTGCCATAAGATGGTGATGTCTCCTTCACTTCCTCAGACGAGGCCTCAGTTGGAGCGTGACACTGGATAATGGTGGCGCAGCGTACACTAGTCGGGAATATAGCCGTAATTTGCGGGCTATTGGCATTAATAGTAAGCCCACACGATGGCTTCCCGCTGGTCTTCCGGAATAGAGCAGCACAGTGTTACGCGTTGGGGCTTACTATCCCGCTTCTAACCATCTTCATTCGCTAATTCCTAAGATAACCTATATCGCATGAAACCTCTCTCGAGTTGGAGGAATCTGGCATTGTGTGGTCCTGCTTGAGCGTCTTCACATCCCAGAATCCTTTCTTTGTCCGCGTACAATAGCCAAAAGTCATCATAATAAAATCAGTCCTTATCCGAGGCGTAATTTCGGTTCCGGTAGCGCTTGCAATTTCAGCGTACATGCATAACAATTTATACATGTAGTTGCCCGAAGATCACCACGAGGAGCTAAAGCAAGCACTACACTACGAACTTGATTGTTGCGCTACTGGTCCATTCCATGTTTTGAACAGTCAGTAGTTTCCCGATAAATCGCAATGCAGATGCCCAAAAAATCGACACGAGTCTCTCTCTCACACACATTTCAGACGCCTTTTGTTGGTCACCGCTTCGACGAGAGACGATTTTAGAGACGATAGTAACTATCATATTAAAATGATTCTTTTAAAATCTTCATGAAAAGAACTTTCCAACTGTACATAATTTATGAAAATTGCTTCTGGGCTAAAATAATTCTTCAGATAGAAATATTTTAGCCCAGGTATAATAACATCAATAAGACTATCAGCTGAAAACACATAATAACAGTGAAATCTCTCTGAAGTGGACAGCAAGGGCCGTCGTTTTTTGCCCACATAAGAGATTATCCGTTTAAGAGAAAAATCTGAAATACACATCGACAGCTTCCAGATATCGAAATGTATCGTTTTTTCTTTAATTACGAGATGATGCAAAATTTTTGGCTTTCTTTTTGAATATTCCGTTCGCGTACTTTTTGCACTAAAATTCGTGGGTTATCAAATTTCAAAGATTGGGGTAAAATTCTTTCAGAGAGGACTAAAATTACGAATAAGTAAACGAACGGGTTGAACAAGAAAATGCTGGAAATACACTGATCTGACAGATTTAACAGTTTTCATAAACCAGCCCAAAGAAAAACTAAACTTGCACTAAAATTCATAGCATGGGGAAATTTTTTACTCTCTCGTGATCGCTCTCTTCTGCGAAAAACTACGAAAATTCTCGTTACGCGAACATCTTTTCGTAGAAATTCGTAAAATTTAGTAAAAATTCGCTGTTTTGGGAGAGACGCGAACGGACCTAATGGTACAGAAGTAGGGATGTGTTTTTCCCGAGCTTTGACAAACCTTTTATGTGTCAACGTATAGTTTTTTTTTCTTCGCTGCTATGAAATCACCGTCTTTACAGCTCTTTCGCGCCAGTGTTCCAATCAGCAAGTAATGATTATTTGTTTTTCAATATGCCGGCCACACACGTCTTTCCACCATCAATTTTTAGTTCCTATGTAGCGCACTCTGCACTGCTCCACTCTTGATTATATCCGTTTGCGTACTTTCTGCACTTAAATTTTGCACAAAAATAAACTTATTTGACAGATTTGACAGTAATCTCAAACCAGCCCAAAGAAAGCACAGGAAAATTTCGTACTCTCTCGTGAGTGCTCTCTTCTATGAAAAACTATGAAAATTCTCCATACACTAACAGTTTTTCGTTAAAATTCGTAAAATTTCGTCAAAATTTGTTGTTTTGAGACAGTACGCGAAAGGACCTATTGTTTGTAAAGGGCCGATGTTGATTTTGAATAAAACACAAATTATTTAGGAAATTATTGTCATTTCTTTTTATTATGATAATATTGGTATGGTTCAATTATGTATGGAACAAAGTATCGGCCAAACATCTCCATCTGATGGTCCAAATTTTCGATGACGCCTGGGCATAATTGAGGTTCTTTTCCGTTAATGTGCCGAATTATCTCATCCTTTAGCTCTTGAATTGTTGCTAGCTTATCGACGTACACCTTTTCATGTGTCAAATCACATGACCTTGGCGGCCAATTGACATCGCCACCACGTGAGATAACACGGCCATTCAATTTGTCGCGCAAAAGAGCCATTGTTTCGTTAGCTGTGTGGCAAGTGGCACCGTCCTGTTGAAACCACATATCGTCCACATCCATATCTTTCAATTCGGGCCATAAAAAGTTCGTTATCATCTCACGATAGCGAACACCATTCACAGTAACTGCCTGACCGGCTTCATTTTGGAAAAAATACAGCCCGATGATGATGCCGACAGTCACTCAAATTTATCATCCAATGTTGCCATTTCTTGCCACCATTCTGACCATTGACGACGCTTGAAATGGTCAAGAGACTTTAGTTCTTGAGTCAATTGCATCTTGTAAGCGCGTAAATGCAAGTCTTTATGCATAATGTTCATCAACGACGAGCGTGAGAGGTACAATTGTTGGGCACGACGACGAGTTGAGGTGGACGGCTCTTCAGCCACACTATCGCGAACAGCAGCAGTATTATCTGCAGTACGAGCTGTACGAGCATGCACTGGTGTTTTCACATCTCCTACAGACCCGGTTTGCTCAAATTTTTGCACGATTTTTCCGATTGTACGCACATTTAGACAATTAAATTGACCGAAAAATCACGAAGTGCACGATATGCATTTTGGTTTGAACGCCCATTTTCATAATAAGCCTGAATAACTTAGGCGAATTGCTCTATTGTGTATCTTTCCATGGTTCAAATTGAGTTAGTCTGAAATTGAGAAATGTCAATTGAAATGCAGAAAAAAACTTGACGTTTAGGTGTGGTTCACATTCAACATCGGCTAAAATTTAACCACCCTTTATATATAGGAATACAATGATCTGTCGCACAGAGGTCCAGATATATGTGAAAATGCTGAACATATCCACCTAAAAGAAAAAAAAAATCATACAAAATCATGCCAGCCAACCATTGCAGTACATCTTGTCCGCATAAGAGAGCGTCCGTAAAGATGGAGTTCACTGCAGTATATAAAATAATGAAACTCTCTTCTATTGTGAGACACATTATATATGTATTTTTATTTAGCTAATATTTCAATGTTTGATTTGCTGTTTTTAATGCAATATCTTTATGAATGTTCTATATGCATACTTGTATATATATATAATAATGTCGTCAGTTAATATGGTATTAAAACTCTTGAACTATAAAGCTCCTCTAATACGGAGTACATACATTTGTTTGTGTATTTTTCGACTTTTCTTCTTGGAAAAAGAACAATTAAATTAAAATAGATAATATTTTAAATATACATACATAGTTCTACAATAAAAACAAAAGAAACATTCAACATTAAGAAAATGTATATCTTATTGAGGATAAAATAAAAAAGATAACATTTAATGTTGCTTTTTTTTATATTTGTATATTATATGGCACATAAAAAATGTTGATTAACACAAGCAAACGTATACGACGAAATAAATTTGATTTTTTTTTTTGCTTTTTTTTGAATTTGTTAATATTCTCTTACAAACCAATAATTAGATATTTTACATCATTTCTTCTAAGAAAAACCAAAATAAACGAAATGAAAAATATTAAATTTCTTTAAGTACAGGGTGCTAATAATTTAAAATAGAAAAAAAAAATCCTGTCAGTGGATTGATGCAATATAAACAGATTATCCCACTTGAATGACAAAAAATAATAATAATAAGGAATGTTAAACAAAAAATAATGTGTTTGTGGCGAAAACGAATGAATGTATAAAGGAAATGAAATCTTTTAAAGAATTTGGTTATAAAATAAAGCAAACTAATTAAATTTTATAGAACTTTAACGAAAAAAAGCATTAATTATGTGTTCAACTGAAAATTCAACAGAAAAATAAAGATACAGACTTTCCATTCTTTTCACTTATTCTCTCCCTTTCTATCTCCACTATTACTAGACTTTTTTTTTTTAATAATGTTTGTATTTTTTATAGATATACGTTGTTTATGTTGATAAAGGTGGTATAACCATAGGGTCGGGTCATAACGAACTTATTGCATCTTTGGTTAAATGGGTTTCGATATCAACGCGACATATGGGACAATGTTTATTGGTAATAAGCCACTGATCAACACATTCGGTGTGGAATAGATGCATGCAGGGAAGACGCCTGAAATGAGAAAGAAATAAATTTATTCTTAATATATTGAGGGAAATGTTTTGTTTTTTTCAACTTTTAAGAATCAAATTCTTCGTTTTAAGGAACTTCTTTTAACAAAAACAAACAAACGCGAATTATGTTAATGACAATACAGTTCATGTGATGCGTTGGGCTGAATCTAGTAACAGCAAATACCCAAGCCCTTTGCCATGTGTGACAGTTTTAATACTGTCACTTTCTGAGTAGTTGGTTCGTTGAATCGTTTCTCTTGTCGAATGGCTTGTTAACAGGACAATAAGCCCGCATTTGACCAAGAGTCGTTTGAAACCTTGTTCAACCACTAAGCATAAGTTTAAATTCCTTGACTTGTTCAAAAGCAAATAAGGTCGATTCATAGCCTAGCTAACTGCGAATATTAGCAACTCTTGACATTCCATTCACACCAACTTTTTTATCTATTCCCAGCAATGTACTGCTCACTTGTCGTTTACCGAAGAAAAAAAAGAATTGTGAGGTTAAACTCCCGCGAATGTTCTGGTCGAACGAATGTGGATTGCGTTCCACATTTTTAGAATGTGAATAAAATGTGACAGTTCGAAAGAACCATTTGGTTAGTCGCGGAAAAATTAGCAAATTGTTAATTTTCGTGCAGAAAGAAATTCAAATTTAACCTCTTTTGCATAAATCGATAGATAAATTAAGCCCACTTCTTTTGGCGTAGTAAAATTATCAACTGGCACCTTTAAATGTGCTTAAATTAGTTTTTTCGCAGTTTGCTGAGCTGTAAATATACCTATACAAACTTGCTTTGCATCAAAGAATATAAATTATTTATTTGTATAAAATAAAGGGGTTTTCAATAGGGACTTGACAACTTTGCATTTAATTTGTGAACGCACTCTTTCACTAATCATCAAGCTGTCAAAGTCAATTTATTCAGTAATCTCAACATTTTCATCATGGTAAAGTACACGAAAGAGCAACGTCTACAAATTATAAAAATTTTCTACCGAAATTCGGAGTCGAAGTTCGCAACTTTAAGAGCGTTAACTCCAACTTTCGGTCGTAATTCTCGCACTAGTAGACAGGCAATAACAAGTTTAGTGCAAAAATTTGAGTCATATTCGTTGTGTGATGTTGCCGTGTCAGTGAGACAACGGGTTGGTCGAAGTGTCGAAAATATCCGTTCTGCCGTTCAGGGGTCCATAGAAAACGATCCAAATCAGTCAATTCCACGGCTTTCTCAAGAATTGGGCATCGCTCAGCCACATTAGATGCGCCAAGATGATGAATTTCATCGCAAAATCATCTTCAGTGACGAAGCTCATTTTTGGCTCAATGGGTTCGCCAATATGCAAAATATGCATTATTGTTTGGGTGAAAATCCACATGTGCTTCATAAATCACCACTTCATCCACTAAAAATAACTGTTTGGTGCGGTTTGCATGCCGGCGGCGTTATTGGGCCATATTTTTTCGTCGGCGATAACGATCGTCACGTTACTGCGACGATTACCGATTATTTTTGGCCCGAATCGGAAGATATGGACTTGGATGACATGTGGTTTCAACAGGATGGTGCCACAAGCCACACAGCACACGTTACAATCGATTTATTGAAGAGTTAGTATGGTGAGCGTGTTATCTTAAGAAATGGGCCAGTCGATTGCCTACCACGTTGGTGCGATTTAACGCCGCTTGACTATTTTCTGTGGGGCTACGTTAAGTCATAGGTTTATGCCAACAAGCCGACGACGTTGGAAGAACTCAGAGCCAACATTGAACACAGTCGTTGAAAATTGGGTTCAACGAATCGACCGCTGCAAACGTGTGTGCGTTAGCCATATGAAAAAAATTGTCAAGTCCTTATTGGAAAACCTTTTATACGTAATAGATATGTATAAAACCTCGGTAGAATATCAGAATATAAAGTAGACTTTCTAAAGGATACAATATTTGCCCTATATTATACAATAAATGCAAATTAAATTACTCACCGAACATCATTTTCAATTTCAAACAATGACAGACAAATAGCGCACTTTTCAGCATCCTCTTCTGATTCACTTGCACGCCTAACACGTTTGTATTTGTGCGGTAAGGTGTTTCGTTCAATTATTTCCTGTGGAAGAAAAAGATTTAATTTAATTTGTAAGCATGCACGTGTACGAAAACGATATGATATATGGTCGCCTTTTCTTGGTGCAATTGTAAGTGTGATTATAGAATTTGGGCTGAAAATTATCTCGGCAAAACTCATCAACTCATATATGCATTGCCGGACAAACGGTTAAGAGTATTGTCTCAATCGATCTGGATATAATCACCCGAATAGGCAAAGCAAAATCTGCATCCGGGATGCTATCTTCAATTTGTAGTAATCCAATTAGCTTAAACACCAAGCCAGGACTGTTCCGTTTCAACGTTGAATCCGTACTGCTATATGGATGTAGTACCTGGAGGGTGACAACCACTACAAAGCTGAAAACGTACGTAAATAGGTCTTCTTCTTATCTATTTATCAGAGAACGGGCCATGAACCTATAGGCACAACCATACGACGACGAAAGTGGTAGTAAATTGGTCACACTCTCCGAAAGTGTGACATTTTCATAGCTAACCAAGCGATGCAATGGAACCCGCTTAGCAAGGATGGCAGTATGCTCCCTATGCTCTTCGGGGGTTGAGAGGAATTAATGTAAAGTAAATTTTCCTATCTATCTACCTAGTTTAAAAAGTAGAACGCAGCTGGCGAACTTATCAAAAACACTACTAACATTAGGACAAGTAGTCCCGATGGGATAAATCAGTTTAAATAGTACTAAAAGTGTAAAAAGTGAGATCGACCAATACCTTCACTCATTAACTCAAATGGGCGGAACTCAAAGAGGTTTTAGTAGAAACGGGAAAAAAAAATCTCAGTACCAATAACCGACGGCCAAAAAAGGATTGGATGACCGAAGAAATCCTCTTTCTTATGGAAAAGAGAAGGCAGAACAAACTGAATCTTACCAGATACAAAGAGATAAACAGAATTGTCAGGAACAAAATTAGCATCTACGTCAACAGTGTGAAGAACTAGAGAGCTTTGACAGAGTCCATGACAGTTTCAACCTGAATAAGAAAGTAAAAGAGATCTCCGGTACGGAAAGAAAGAAGCACGTCGGATTGTTAAAAGATAAAAATGGCAATAGTCTTTGGAGCACGAAAGACAAACTAATAAGATGGAAAGAACACATCGAGGAAGTTTTCAGTGATAAGCGCGAACAAATCCAACCTTATGACGGGGTAATTGGACTTGAAATCTTAAAAGAAGAAATAATTAAAACGAAAAACAGAAAAGCAGTAGGCCCAGATGGAGTACCAAATGAATTATTAAAACTCATAGAGGAGGAAAACTTGAACTAATACGGAAGTTCTGAGAAGAATGAGATGCGGTAGAGAGTTTATATTCCAAATCAATAGACGTCAAATAGAGTACTTAGGCCATGTACTACAAAATAACAAATACCAACTACTCCATGTCATCATTCAAGGAATGTTAGAGGGAAGAGAAACAGCAGGTCGTCATAGACTTACATGGCTGACTAATGTGCGTGAATGGCTTAACCAGTCAAGAGACGTGAAAGATAAACAGAAAATTAAAACGACGATTTCCAACCTCCGAAGCGGAGAGGAACCTTAAGAAGAAGAAAGTGAAACAAGTTACCTAGTCAACAAATTTGTTATAATGCTATAGATTCAAAGCGAAAACAAGGCAGAAATCCCATATTGCTAGTAGCTGAAATAAAATTTCTTTATTCTTCCTCAATCGCAATTAGTTAATGGAAATCCCAACATAACATTTTTATGTAGATAGTTTTGCCTTAGTATCACAAGCAGTATCTATGCTTCGTAATAACTAAATGCAACTACGATCGGATTCGACTGCTGTATTTGAGTTCAATTAGACAATTACAGCACCTATCAGACGTATTTAAATATACATAAGTACTAAATTAGAACACTTATTTGCATTATGTTTTCTTGATATATATTTGCATATACTGTGTGCAATAAAGCGAACTTACCAATGATGCGCCACGATTTGGTCTCAGGGTTGGTCCGAATACAATTCTCGATCCAATGTCTTCAATGGATCGCAAAGTTGTATATGGAGCTCTTAAACCAATTTCCAAGCGCACTGGTGTCGGCAAAGCATAATGATGAATCATATGATGATGGACAGCCGGAGTCGTTCTCTGTCGCGGCTGTGTGGTAGGTGGCGGTTCAAATGAACTCGACAAGCTTACCATCTGGTATGCCTACAAACAAAAAATAATAAGAAATCAAATTATAATACGAATCTTGAATGCAATCATTTGAAACTTACCGGATCCAAGCTAGAGACTGGCCCATTTCTACTATGCACACAGGCGCATATATTTTGCATCGACCGAGTGCGATAGCGATTCGATGACAAATCAATCGGAGTTGGTGTCAAATGACGACGATGTATTTCTTGCATCGTTTGTTGACGGCACCAAAGATTCTGATGTACTAAGTATGGTGGTGGCACACTCCTATGATGTTGATGATGTGGCGGTGCTGCATTAAATGTCGGATAGCGGCGTGTTGGTGCACGTAACAGACCATTCATATCTCTTACAAAGTAGGGTGGGTAATTGGAACTTTCTGTTGAATGAGCTGCAGGCGGAGAACGAATGTTTGCACGTCGCGGCGGTGGTGGATGCTGTTCTTGTGCTGATTCTGTTGTTGAACCAACTTGAGTTGGCGGTGGAAAAGGCGCTACTGCGTTCGCTGTTGACAAAGAAACTGGTGGCACACTGCCATTCATAGCTGGTGCAGCAGTAGCAGCAGCAGCAGGAGGAACACTATTAGTGTGGTGTGCAGTTGCAGTTGCCATTCCTGTTGCTCGGGGGCATGAATGAGGGTAATACTCTACCTGTGGATACATATCAGGTAAAAGCGGATCGCTATACACATAAGGTGTCATTTCGTCGTGGTAACGTTCACGCTGACACATAGTACGATAAGCATTAATTGGCATTGGAAAATCAGGTGGTGATACTGTACGCAGTCTTTGGGTACGAGGTTGATAAGGGGCAAGCCGTGGCGGTCCAACTATGTTACCAAAAACATTTGGCCGAAGACGATTCACATTATACCGATATCCATCATAGGGATAACAACCAGTATTCGGTGCCCCAGCTGGTGATGTTGAAGTAACTTCATTATAACGTCGACCGTAACGATAATCATGGTAAGAGATGGCATCTGCAGCTGCTGCTGCGGCCGCTGTCGACGTGGAAGAAGTGACTTCAGTCGGTGTGGGTGGTACTTGTGAGGGCGCCCGTTGCGATGTAGGCAATGTAGACGCCGAGGTTGATGATGAGTTTGTTTGTGGCTAAATTGATGGAAAAAGTTTTAATATAAAATAGGATAAAGGATAAAGCAAATAAATAGAGGAAAAAAAAATATACGTGTGATTTGCAAACAAGCATGTGAATGAATGCATATAATAGATGATCAGATAATAAATCCTACAGAGAGGAAAAGGACGTGAACTACTGCCACATCCAAAAATTCTTAATCTATGGGGTGTAAAGCAAGTGCTGAAGCCCATGCATTTTTAATTAATTGACTGATTGACGTTCTGTAATAAGCAAACAACTTCACTTTCTTAAACCCGAACGTTGTCAAGTCTTATTTACGTGATAATTACATCGTACTCAGACGAAAGGTAACGCCTTCTTGACTCTAGAGCAGAACAGTTGGAGAGAAGATAAAGGATTGTTTTCAATCGGTGACTTTACTCTAAGAGTGAGCCACAAAAGGCGTTATCCCTATCTGCAAGTGTACCTTCTAATTTAATGAACTCAAGTAGCTAAATAGGCTAAGAAAAAAAATAAACAACCACTTACCAGTCCATTTTGTTTAAAATCTTCGCTCTGCTCATCATCATTGGTTAGATCAATCGAAACGACAGGCTCTCGCGTCGAGTGCACAAACACCACATCATCATCATCCCCAGTTGAATCAGATAACCAATCTAATTGCAAGTCTGGCGCTGTTAAGACATCATTTGAACGTGAAGAAGATGAGCATTCTGCGCTGGTGGCCGGATGCTCAGTAACAGTGACCGGTGCATCGTGACTTGTCTTCGCTATCTTCTTAGCTGGACATGATTCAGCAGAGCTCCGTCGTTGATAAAAATGAAATTTTGGTGTTGTCCCTGCGGTCTTAGGTTTACGTAAATTTACAACAACTACATCATCATCGTCAGACGAATCTGTATCCGATTGCTGACGCTTTTGGTCTTGTTGGTACTTAGATTTTCGCATTAAATCGTTGAAAATCGCTGCCCTTCGTGCAGCACTATCAACTATGTAACGTGTGCTTAATGGTACATTCTTTTTCTGGAGGCCACTTGGCCCTGGCAATGATGATGGTTCGTCGTAGTAACTTGTCGAAGATGATGACGAAGGCGCAGGCCGGTCTGCAGTTGTAGCCGTCGCTGTAGCTGTCGTGGAAGCGGTTGGTGCATCCTCCTTCGGTCTTTGGACGAGTTGGAAGCCTTTGTTAAGAGTAACAGTAACTGTAACACCTGTAACGCGTTTATTACTACCACTACTACTAGTACTACTGCAACTATTGTTACTATTACTACCGCTATCACAGCCACTGGTTGAATCGAGTTTAATAGGGGATGTTATTGATACATTGCTGTTGTTGCTGCTACTGCTGGAACTGCTTATGTCTATTTGGCATTGTTGAGCTGGGGCCAGCACTACTGACGACGAAGTTGAGGGTGATGCAACTGCAGATGCCGAAGCAGAAACTGTAGCTGATGGTTTTGATTTCGTGCCAGCGTAGGCTATTATAGCAGTTTTATTCGAGCCGATGATGCTATTACGATCTCTTCTACGCACTGTTTCAAAGTGCTCAGCATTATTTGGCTGTTCATTCATGGTCATTACCGGAGGAGGAGATGCATTGCTACTGCCATTACTGCTGCAACCACTGCTGCTGCTGCTACTGCTGATGTACATTCCATCCGGATTTATTTCAGTCTTAACTATATTGCTATTTGTTATATTTGGTGGAGGCGGTGCTGTTGGTAGTTGTTCTTGTTGCAGATTATGTTGCTGCAGATGAGGTGGTGGTGGCGGAGGTGGTGCTGGTGGCTGATGATGGTAATGATGATTATAATGAGAAAGGACCGGTGGTGGATGCGTATATGTGTTAACCATTCCACCATAGACATAGGAAGGTGACGACTGCCAGCATGAATGCTGCGGTGGTTGTGGGTTTGAATAATCGAGATGGTTGACTACATCGTCTAGCAACGCACTTCTGGATGCATCTGGATTACCAGCACTAGCACTGCTGTTAGTACTGCTACTGCTGCTGGTATTACTGTTGAATGATTGTATTTCTGGTGGCCGACTTCTTGATGTCAATTGGTAGCTTGCGTCTCTAAAGTAATCAAGGAATGCATATTATTAGGCATCAATCGCAATATTCTTTAAAATTTGCATAATTATTAAAATGACACATATGCGTTTAGACTCTAGGATTATGGCAAAAAACGCTAAAAGGAAAGGAACTTCTAATGCTGCACATGGGTATGACCCTGGGACGAGAAGAAATACCCGGGTCAGGATTAGGCGAAACCTACGGGTATCGGGTTGCAAGGGCTAGTGGAAAAGATGATAGTTAGAAGGTGAGTAGACATCTTGCGAAACGAAATGACAAAACACATGAAATTGGGCACGTTTCTTGTAGATTAAGACAAAAGCTTACACGTTTCTTGGAGATTAAGACAAAAGCTTACAAGATGTTCTACTGGAACAGGACGAGGTATAAAGTTCATCAAATAAAGCCGACATCTGATCATTTACAGCGGTAGGGGAATATCTACTATTTGGTAGCCAGTTTCATAAAGCCTCAAAGGAGGCTATGGACACGGCAAATAAACTGGTGGTGGACAGGGGAAGTAATAGTGAAAAAGCGATCAAACAAATGAAAAGGCAAAAAGCTCTTGAGATCGACGAGTTATCCTTTGAATTTTGAAAAAAAAAGAAGAGAGAAATCGGCTCCACATGGCTTATGATTCTCATCTCCAAACTCATTAGTGACACAAAACATGAAGATCGCAGAGCGAGGCGGCTTCGTTCGTGTTTGTTGCAACCCAATCCAAATCAAAATGAACAATATACATATAGAATTTGCATAGGGTGTTGCCTAATTTAAAAAGGCAACCAATAGATCCGATATCGCATGCGCTAAGACATCGAG
Organism: Chalcosyrphus nemorum; assembly: GCA_949716465.1. Taxonomy (NCBI): domain Eukaryota; kingdom Metazoa; phylum Arthropoda; class Insecta; order Diptera; family Syrphidae; genus Chalcosyrphus; species Chalcosyrphus nemorum. The sequence goes on from OX454333.1 coordinate 70,988,839, forward strand.
TAGTTCCAGAAACCTACATGCATATGGTCGTGGATACGTATGACAGAGTGGACGAAACAGTAAGATGCCTCGGCGGATTCACCGAAGAGCCTTTATTCAAACCAGGGTATTGTCTTATTTATTGCAGCCCAGTTTACCTGGTTGAAGGAGAAGAGATCATTTAATCTTAGCTAAACTACTATAAGCGAGAATCAAACGAGTACTTTGTGTATGGGGGGATGTTTTGGAGGGAATTGGAGTCCAAAAAGACGAAGTTTAATCGAAATTCCTGGTTATGAAGCAGTTTGTATGTAATACCAAAACTAATGATTTACCTTGGTGACTCATGTGGACAATTGCATGTTTCTGGTTGACATTTACGACACGATAGCCATGGATCACGCCTCATCAAATCCACTTGATAGCGTTCCTGTGGCCCATTTATTTGATTTCTTCTCTGGATGTGAGGTGAAATCATTTGATTATGATACACTGGATACATTTGTGGCATATACGGCTCCGGGTGCATTGTATTCTGAAAATTGAAAGAATGAATAAATAGTTCTAACACGAATATGTATATTTCTTAACTGACGTATTGTAATCCCACTTGTTCCCTGGGTGAATATTGGTTGTATGCAAAGAGATCATACGCTGTGGGTGAGAAAACATTTATAAACAAAAAACAATGAAAGGGAATGACGTGAAAATATCTTACGTTCATCGCTTGTGCGTGGTTCAATGTCGTAGCTGTTTGACAAGCTGGATGCGGAGAATGCAGCTTCAAAGATTTCACGGAATGGCAGGTCATGGTGTTCTTCGTGTTCATTTTCCATTTTATCTTGGCAATATTTTTTGTTGGTTAGATTTTAGAGTTCCGTATTTCTTAATATCTGTAATATAGAGAGAGAAAATTAATTAAATAGGTATGGACGTTTTTTTTCTTTTGTTTATTTAGTTTTTATGAATTGGTGTGCTGGAAAAGTACGAGAACAAATGGGTAAGTTTGAATCACGGCTACAGGGCCACAAAAGTTGTGTATTAGGCAAGTTATAGGGGTTTACATAAGAGGGTATATCCGTCCACGTCCACGTCATAAACAGGACGTCTCTTCTTCCTGTGACATTCGCGCTAATTTGCCAGTCAACGGAATCTCCGATCCAGTTTACCCTAACTTACCTTGAATGATGAAGTAATACTGTCTTCGTGTGGTTGCTCAATAAATGATTTAAAAAGTCGTCATCTAGACGTCCAAAACAGGTGAGAGGTGGACATAGAATTGATACGAGACTAATAACTTATGACAGCGACAGTAGAAATGCGAACTGTTGCTGTCCGAAGATATGGCGACACAGAAACGCACAGGTTCAGCATCGACCGACTTAGGGATCCCGAAACTAATATAATAACTCATCATGGTATGGTATGCTGTGTAAACCATTATCAAATCAGGTGCTGAATGGATTGTCCGTCGATCGCAGAGAAGACATAGGGTACCTGAAGAAATATTGACGAAAGAAAGCAGCTTAGAGTTCGACAACATTAGAGTTCGTTGAATATTTGAATCGAAAATAAGCAAATAAGTCAAATTGAAGTGGAAATCGATTTTCGCTTTTGTACCACAACTCATTGTTCAGATGAGATCATTACCACGATTCTCTGAAAATCAATAAGGCCATAGGTCTTGATGACATACCCGCGGAGCTTTTTCGCGCTGCACCCACTGCATCAACTAAACTACTACTTCCACACCCTGCGGATAGTGCGTTAATTGCATGCACGAGACGCATGCCAGATTACCAAAAAACAAATATATCTGCTTGGAGTCAAGTTCTGATAAGCTCAAATATATGTAAATTACTAGGTATTTCATTTTCATTTCGGCGAGATTTTGATCCAAATTTGAAAGATTACAACTATTCAAAATTATTGTATACTTAATAGTTAACCTCCAGGGATTTTCGGAAGAACCTCCAGGCTTTCGAGTATCGGATCACTACGTCACCGAGTTCAATCAAATGCTGGTGCTTTTGCATTTATGTTGTTATCTTTTGATCTGCGTTCTTTTCGCGATTGTGTAGAAACAATGATTGATATTGTCATTTTGACGGGGTTTAAAGAATCTAGCTTTTGAACGAGACAATACTAATCTACGAATTCATTACTCTATCAAGCTTCATTGCTGGCATGAGAAGCATCTTCATCTAAACTTTCGATACCTTGTCCTCATAATTCGTGTACATTGCCGAGTATTGTGAATATTGGGCAATCCAGTTTACCCTGTGTAACCATGACTACATATTATCCGTAATCCGAATCTTTTTGTGTAGTTTCTTGGGACATTGTTTTTCCTACTACGGTGGAAATGAAACAAAGGACTATTTAACTGTTGAACTAACACGTTTTTACATTGACAAATGACTTAGATCAGATTCATTCAGTTGACTATTTTGCAGCATTTGGATGAGCAGAAACATGGGTCGAAAACTGACATCATAAAAGCATTCCATAGAAGGGAAAAACGACACGCTATTTGTACATGAATCAATTTCATAATGTGAACAGCATTGCTACGGAACCAGGTGTTTTGTCTCTAATCAGTGTATGAAATTCGTTACCCACTTTACAACTGATAAAGCAGATGCACTAAACAAACTAAAACATGACACTGCCATGACAACAAAAAAGCACAAGTGCATTGAGCACTTACATATAGAGACAAAGTCAATTGAACAATCATGTACTTGTGACCTGTTAGCATTCGTTACAAAAGGTGAATTATTAACCAACCATTCAATGTAGCGGCTGACGCATTCATTAAAAACTACAATTCCATAGAGGAAACCATACTGTACGGACGACAAATATAAATGATTAAATTGTTTTCCCCTCCCTGTTTGTGTATGTGTATGCGTTTGTATAAAACTCCTCCACCGAAATGGGCATTTTATAGCATTTTTTTCTAAAGAAAATCCACCACATGATACTTAAATCTAATTACCAAAACAATACCCCATTTGTTTGCTCAATAAAGGCATCTACACAGCGACTGATAATTCATTCTGGGTTCCACTACCAAGATAATAATGAAGATAATAGCAAAGCCCTACCCCAGTGACGACTATACAAAAGTATACACATTAGCGAAGCTATTTCCTTCCAAAAAAAAAATTATATATATATTTGTATCTATCCTCGGTTACGTGAGATGTGGATTCCTTGTACTTTTTCTCCTTTTTCGTATGTAAAACTGCTCAAATTGCATCGATTTTGCCATCAGCTGATTATTAGACGATGGACAGAGGACCGAGGGGATGAATGCATCTCCTCTGAACCACCAGACCCATTAACTAGAAGCACTTCTCCGTACAATTGGAGAGTTTAAAGCAATTACTAATAAATTCTTAATAAATTATGTATAATGACCTTTTTCGAGCGACAACGACGTTGTTTGTGGCTTCTTTTTGATGGAGCTGCTGCTCATCAGTTGTATTTTCTTTTTCCTTGCCGCAAGAGAGAATCTAGGGCCCACATCTTTTGCCCCGGAGGATAAGGAACAACTCCTCTGGTCGTGTTCAAACTGAGGGCAAATTTTTAAGACTTACTAAGGGCACAAAATAAAAAAAGTTGGCCCAAAACCAAAAGAAAAACAACACGATTAACGCGACCGACAACTACGACACAGTACAGAGTTAAATAGTTTTTATGATGATCTTAAATTTGTCTCTGCTGTGAAACGTTCTTTTCTTCATTTGTGGAGAGAAGGCGAACGCGACGAACGGCTGGTAGTAGCTGCTGCTGCTGCTGCATAGATAAACTAACATAGATGGTCGTCTTCGGCCGATTTGACCGTTGGTTCTCCCAAGAGCAAAAGTACCACGGATTTTGAATGTATTCTGACGTTTCCGTCAAAATCAAATCGGAGCTCACGCACACATTCTTAAACCGCGGGACATTTCATGGGCGCAGCCATTTTCCTGTACATTTTGTTGTTGTTAATTGAATGACAGTCTGCTGAAAATGTGGTGTGCAAAAGGAAAAAAGAGACAACACGATTGTTTTTATAGTTACGTCTTGTTCGCACGTTCGGTCACATGTATTCACAGATAGGAAAATTCAAATCGGCGTGCTTTACAAAATTTTCGGCAGAGTAGGGAGAAGACGACCATCTATGTTAGTTTATCTATGTGCTGCTGGTTGTAGGAATACGGCTGCGGCGACGACGAAAACAAAAGGAACACTTCGAGGTGTAGTGATTGAAATGAATGCGTTCAGTTAAATTGCCAAAAAGTTTGATTTTTTTTTGGTGTGGATTGTATTGGTAGGTTTTCACAACGGGTATACGAGTATGATGCTGCGTTCTCACCGAAGCGAAATCTCGAGAGTTGGATGAAGTTTTACCGAAATCTCGTGAACCGTTCGCACCAAGTTGAGATAATTTCGAATGACAATGTCTGTCCATTTTTAAGTAGCGTGCAACAAATATACCAACAGCTGTTTGTTGCTATCAGTGTTGCGGCTTAAGAGAATTGGAAAACCAAGAAGTGATCGATTTATGAAACATACCATAAGTGCAACATACAAATTAAACAATGCATACAATTTATATGCATGTAAGTAATGCATAATGCATAAGCTAAATGAAAAATATAACATTTAATTGGTAGAATTCCGAAAACTAGCTACAGCTGTTTTTCCCATATAATATTTTGAACACCAAATAAAAACGGAAGATCACGTTTAGGTTTGTTCATTTTGACAACCTCTCATAGATAGATGAACTCAACTAGATTTCGAGGAGCTTTCGGCGAAAGCACGAGATTTCAATACATAGAAAATGCATGCGAAACCTCGTGGATTTGGCGAGATTAGGCGAAATCTCGAGATTTCGTCCGGCGAGAGCGCAGTATAACATTCGTTTTGATTTTATGATATATTCTGGGGCAATACAAATGTACAATACAAAGGTGGAATATTAGTTTTTGGAATAAGAAAGCATATAATGTATGTAAAATAGTTGGTAAAATGAACTTCAAACCTAGTTAACTAACTGTTACCCGCGACTGTTCGCTTGAAATTAGTCCTTATTATGAGGAGTAGTAACTAGTAAATAAGATAGTACATCATTAGGTTAGGATAGATGTAGAACGCCAAGTGAGAAAACAATCCAGCTAGCCTTATGACACTGTAGCTAGTGTTGGGACTTCTACTAATTATGTATTCTATTTTATTTTTTATTTAGGTTGTGCATTATGCATTACTTACATGCATATAAATTGTATGCATTGTTTAATTTGTATGTTGCACTTATGGTATGTTTCATAAATCGATCACTTCTTGGTTTTCCAATTCTCTTAAGCCGCAACACTGATAGCAACAAACAGCTGTTGGTATATTTGTTGCACGCTACTTAAAAATGGACAGACATTGTCATTCGAAATTATCTCAACTTGGTGCGAACGGTTTACGAGATTTCGGAAAAAAGTTCATCGAAATTTCAAGATTTCGCTTCGCTGAGAAGTAGTATAAGCATTAAAAAGAAATATCATTGTCACCCTATAAAATAGTGACTAATTCCTCATCTCACTGGGCTTGGCATCACTCTGAATCAATTGTTCATGGGGAAGCCATTTTGCCTCAACTATCTCTTTCCCCACCATACGAAATGCGTACCATTCGAAAATTCTTCATCCCTTTCATCGCGAACACTCGAATCGCGAAAGTCTTCACGTAAAGTTCCATTGATATTTGTAAGTAAAATTCATTGAATTTAACATCAAAAATTTAGCCTTGATATCGATCAAATCATTTTTCCATCCAGGAATCGCATTAAACCTTTTTAAAAAGCTAAAATCTTAAGCGCCCTAAAAAAACATGCCGAAGAATAAGGGAAAAGGAGGCAAAAATCGTCGTCGTGGAAAGAACGAAAATGAATTCGAGAAACGTGAATTGATTTTCAAAGAGGATCAGCAGGAATACGCTCAAGTCGCCAAAATGCTGGGCAACGGTCGACTAGAGGCGATGTGCTTTGATGGCGTCAAACGTCTCTGCCACATTCGTGGTAAACTTCGTAAAAAGGTAAGTAGCAAGTGAAAAAAATATTGAGAGAAAATGTCTACCAAGGCAGACATCTTGAGAAATTATGGGGAACAAAATTCAACCATATCTCGTCAAACATGTGTTAAATTAATAATTTGCTTGAAGACATTGATGTATAATAATAGGGAAAGTCTTCGCATAGCTATCATGCGCAGAACTGTGCTTTGTGCACTTCCTTTGTCTTGCAATGTCCTCGGAGCAGGGGTGGGTGGGCTGGGCGATGCTGTACAGTGGGTCAGAAAGGCTGTCATACAGGAAGTACTGATGAATCGATATTAAAACTGAATAAGTTAACATTTTCCTACGCTTTGTATTACGTGTATTCTTTGAGAAAGCGATAATTTGCACCGTGTAATAAAGGTACTCTAACATGTACCTGTATAATGTACATACTTATGTCAAAGAGGCTATTTTTAAAATGGATAGATGCACCGAAGGCGAAGTACTTGAACGAAAAAATCCTTGTTTAAACCCGATATTCTGTTACATCGACTGCATTGATTAGTCCAGGCACGGTTGAAGAACTATAAGCAGAAGGAAGCTAAATTGAGTTCTTTTAGGCTGCCACAGGTACTATGACTTAAACCAAGAGATTTTGTACATCATCAGAGTGTGAAAATCAGCGCAAATCTAGTAAACGGATGATTTTCTAGTTATTTGTCCCCGGCAGCGTTTGGTTAATCTTCCAGGCCTCGCAACTTCAAGCCATGTTACCATAATATAGACCTAAAACCGATAACTCTTGAAAACAAACGGGATATGTTGAGCATTTATTCGTTTTCCCGGAATCTTATTTCGGAATACCATAAATTGGCATCTACGGTACACGTTCGTACAAATATAGAAAAACTGTAGCTTGTTTCTGTTACAGTTAATCTTTGTATCAACACAATTTATCTAAAGTAGTGCACTTGGCTATAACTATCGTATCGAATCGCGTATTTTTATTGTTTTAACTATGGTTTCAAACAAAAAACCAAATCATGATTCTTATCTAAAAATTTTTTGCCGATATTTGGTGATTTGCATTTTTAGGTATGTATTTACTTTGAATACAAATGTCTCTGCTGGGCACATGAAAATCGTTGCAACAGGTCTTTTCTGACTGAGACAAAGTGAAACATTGCACTTAAAATGGAATTTACTTATAAATTAGTTTGTGTAGTGCATACCAAATCATAATTTTCCCTTTTATTATGCGCATGAAGGGACGTACATACATACATATACGTGAAAGAAATGACTAGGCTATTATATGAAGTTTGAAGCAAATCGGTTTGCTTTTTGGGCGTTAATTTTGCGTACATAAAAAGTGAAATACATACAGATAGGCAAAATCTGCAGAACTACTTTTTAGAGCTTCTCTACCATTGGTATGTAGAATCTTCTTTTTCTCGTACTTTCAGCCGATCTATATACTTACACAAAATAAATTAATACCTGCATATATACAATTCCAGAATGCCAAACCTTTTTTTTTAAATAAAAACTACTATTTAATTAAATTTTAATTTTAAAAAAGCGGCCTCTAAGTTCTTCTGGTAATTGACAAATCGCAGTAACAAAGACTTTCTGCCACGTGTGGATTCCCATGATGTAATTGAGTAGACACTCATCTTCATCCTATTCAAGAAGTATTAAGTGGTGTTAGAGCACCAATCGAATTTCTTTCTTTCCAGAGGAGAGATTAGCATATCACTGATATGTATATAATATACTAAAAGGGTTTTCAATAAGGACAATTACAATTTTGTAATTAATTGAGATATCTGGCTTAAATTTAATTTAAATTCCATGTGAACATGTTATAAATCGTTCATATAAAACGATATTGTCACCGAGTTCGTCGAACGTTATTAGTTTTTTGACATAAATTAATAACTTAACTTAACCCCATAAAAACAAGTCCAAGAGTATTAAATCAAAGAGCGCCGCGCCGTGGTCATTCGACGGGATTTAGTTTTGGAGATTTGTGGACCATCCCTTCAATAGAACAATTGTTTTACCAATTGTGTGGCATGTAGCACCATCTTGTTCGAACCACATATCTCTGATGTTGAGTCCATCTAATGGTGGCCAAAAATAGTCTTCCAACAGGTACGATAGCGATTCCCATTGTCCGTAACATGGCGATCATTTTCATCAACAACAAAAAAAATAGTCCACAGCTTTGGTATGAAATCCATACCCCACGAAAACTGTGAATGCAATGAAGTCTCTTGAAGCACATATGGGTTTGATGTGGTCCGATAGCGCATAGTTTACTTATCGACAAAGCCATTGAACCAAAAATGAGCTTTATTGCTGAAGAACATTTTTAAAAGAAATTTAAGTCTCCAAACTTTTGCAGACTCAAATCCGATAGGTTTCGACGTTTCAGGTGAATTTTAGGATTTTGGTTCGAGCATTGTCTAAACTAAAGCTAGCAGTATATTTAAAAATATGCTCATGTACATCATGGATTCAATTTTTTTGCTTTTACGAAGCCGCGGTCACTATATACGATTTTGAGAGTTTTACATTTTTGTTTTATACTTTTTCAAATCCCTGGAAAAGCCAACACCCAAATGAGACAATTTTGTTGTGAAACTCAGATCTGCATAAACTCTTAATTTATTTGCTATACATATGTACATTTATATATTTTTCTTTCAAGGTATGGATTAACCAAGGCGACATTATCCTTGTTGGTCTTCGTGATTATCAGGATTCAAAGGCTGACGTCATATTGAAGTACACACCAGATGAAGCTAGAAATTTGAAAACATATGGCGAGTTCCCAGAATCAGTGCGTATCAATGACACAGTCACTTTCGTCGAAGATGGCCTCGACGAAGACATTGAATTCGGTGATGAAATTAGTTCAGAAGATGATGCAGATTCTGTCGATAATATCTGATCAACAAATTAAATTTAAGTCAACAAACAAACAAACAAAAAAATGCATATGTAGAACATTAAAAAATTACTTCTCTTTTTTGTTAACTTATATATATTTTACAAACTTAAAAGAAAAACACATAAACTTTATTTTATTTTAATTTTTTTCCCCACAATATTTTGAACTTTTCCATCACACAGAATGCTATACACTCCTCAACCCCACAGATTATTATTTTTTTTTTCATTTTTCTCGGAAATATGCGCTGTGAATTGCTTATAATTTTCTTGTTTTTCTCTCTTTACCATTTGTTATACATCCTTGTTCAAGTAGGCTACAATAAATTCATAAAAAATCAACATTTTAATTAAAATAAAATAAATCGAAAAAAAAAATTGTAAAATCCGAGAAAAACCAAACAAGTCGTTTCATTTGAGAGGAAAGGAAAAAATTCATGCCAATTATATAATCCGGCGGATTCACTGCGGAGGGAATCCATTCGATCCGCAGTGATTCATTTTATGCATTATAGAATCCGACGGATGACTATTATCTATCCACAGTCTACATTATCGAAATCCAGTTGATTACTGTCAAATAGAGGAAATGGTGGTTGATTTTTTTTTCGTAACATACATAGGTAAATATTTATGATTTTATGAAATCAAGCAACTTGGGCAGTAGACATTTTTCTGTTGCGAATTAAATATTTGGTGATCGCAAATGGAAGAAATCTATCATATATAGATACCCACATTTTATACAATTCAAAGAGATCATAACAGTTTTCGATTATATATGTAATAACAATTAATTTATCTGATACCTCTCCTGCGTAAGGCACACCATATAAACTTCCTGTTGACACTTTAAATGCCTTCTTAAAATCAATGCTCAGGTGATTTAACTGCTCTATGATGATCCGCAGGGTGTTGATGTGGTCGACAAAGGAGGAACCAGAGCGGAAGCGTGCTTGATTGGCATCCAGTGTCTTTTAGGTGTTGTTTACTTCACTCCAGGATTATTTTAGCTATTAGCTACAGCTCTCCAGTTTTCGCTCTTTATGAAATTTCCTTTCTTAGGAAACTTGACGATCATTCCATTCTTCCACTCGCCAGCAAATCTCTCAGTTTTCCAAGCTCTTCCAATCAGAGGAAACAAAAACAATACCTTGGCCGATGTTGTTGGCGCTCCTCGTAAGAACTCGGTGGGAATACCGTCTTGTTGTTTTTAGTGCCTTGATCGCGGTAGTGATCTCATCCTTACTGAGGTCGTGGTACGTATTAGGGGCATATAGTATAGTGTTCGCCGCGAACCACATTTTTGGGCGAAAGCGCTACTTGGTAGTGTGAACACTATCGCAACTCGTCCTATTCTATGCGCCCAACTACGCATAGGCGAATGTCATTCGCTTCCTGCAGACGTATCATGGATTTTTAGTTAATTTTAATCCGAAATTGAAAGCGTAGGGTTCAGTGTTGCAGCAAGAGTTTGAAAAAGTATCTCCGCAGAGAGAAAAAAAAGTATTAAGACGTATTATAATAGGAATTATGAGTAAAAGTGTAATTAAACATTAAAAAATGAAAGAACAATAACTCAGAATTTAGTGAATAAGGGCTTTGGCTGGGCTATCATAAGGTCTGTCCCGCAATTTGTGCACTAAAATTGGCAGCTTGTCAAATTTTTAAGAGTGGGGGTAAAATTCTCTCAGAGAAAGACAAATGCACACAAATTTGCGGGAACGAGTTGAACAAAAAAGCTGCCCACTTTTTAGACGTCACTTTTTTTGTATTGAATTACTTCAAATTATTTTGCCGGACAACAACACAATCATTTGACAGAACTCATATTTTTCCCCACAGAAATTTCTAGGACTAAAATTCGCAAGATGGGGAAATTTCTAATTCTCTCGTAAGGCCTCTTCTATGAAAAACTACGAATTTGTTGTCGGAATTAAAAAGTAACAACATAGGCATCTTTTCGAAATAAAGACTAAAAAGTATCACTTTTGAATTCAGGGTACGGAAACGGACTTTTGAATTCATGAGCTGCTCACGAGCGTGCTCTCAAACGCACGTGCCTATGAGTAATCGACTTTGAGCAATATTGTATTTGCATGTACAAACAAGCGTGTGCATTTCCATATAGAAAGTCATCCCTGTGCGCACATCAGTGTGTGCTCTCTATATTGTACATCTAAAGTGCGCACATGAAATGAATTTTACTGAGATTTACTGCTCGTGTGCAAAATAGGGACACTCTCCACGTGTTTTTTATCAGTTCACAATTTAACTCTTACGGAAAAAGGGATAGATGAAAAGCTGGTTGGAACCGATCACTGAACCAAAACGCATGTGCGCGAAGCACAAATAACCTATTGATAACTGCACACGCATACGAGTATGCATCTCCCCAAATTCATTCATTTTCGCGTGCTGTAATGGAAATACCAAATGCACGTTTGTGTTTCGTGTGCGCACACGAATGTGCGTTGCGTTGCTTTGATACTTTGATTTCATTGTGGCAACACTGGTAGGGTTTGAAGTTGCGGAGTTGCCAGTTAATTTGTTATTTTTAGTTTTTAAGTTACCTGTAAGACGACAATGGTAATTTTTTGTGGTCAAGCAAGTCAACTTTAAATAAAAAGTTAGTACACAGCAAACAAGCAAAACACTCTGGCTGGTGAAGGAAACAATCAGGATTGTGAATATTTTGTTCCTGTTTATTGCCACTTTGAAACAAAGGTGATGTTCGAGAATATTTTTCCGTAGACATACTATGAAACTGACATTTCACTAGCAGTCCACATGTTAATACATCAATAGGTAATAAAATTCGTTCGTCGGAATTTAAAATCGCTGTGGATCGGACGGATTCAAAGTAATTATATTCAATCACAAAAAATACAAATCTTTATTTATTTATTATTCCATTTTTATTAAGATTTCGTCGAATATCAGAATAAATTTACATTATCCATACAATAAGTAATATGTATATATATATTTTTTTATAAATGTTCCATTAATAATCAATAACTCCTTTGTTTTATTTTATTTACACATATGTATATAATCCATGTTGGTTTTCATTTGTTTTATCTATATAAAATTTATAAATAAATAAAAACAATTTTCAAAAATTTCCTGTAAAAGATGCATATTATTCCCTCAATTTTTAAATCAAGATTTGGACCCTATTATCATTCGCGAATCACGAGGATTTTTATACAAGCAAACAATAAAATGACAGCAAATAATTTACGTATATGAGAAGATTAATATTGTCTACCAACTAAAAATGTTTGTTTTAAATAAATACTAATTGTAATCGCCAGATTCACAAACGGTAATAGGATCATTAAAAGTAAAACAGCATTGTAAAACTAAAATAAATCTTAAAATATCATAGATCAAAACAACACTAGCAATTCTATATTTAAATTTAAAAAAAAAATACATAATAAAATAAAAATCAATGATCATGAACTTAATAACAAATTGTCGAAAGAAAATAAGTATTTTGTTCGTAGGTGATGGTTGAAATATTATAGCTTTGTAGAGAATCAGATTGCGATCTACTTTCGTTCTCGTTAAGAGTAAAGAAAACAATTTTTCTCTTAAAATGCAAATATTGCGAAATGAATTGATAAAATTCCCCGAAGGCTTGGGTATAAGCTTAACTGTTAAAAACATGTCAACATTTTATACCTTCAGAATGAAAATTGAAAAGCAAGACTTACAAACAGAGTTTCCCATCTTGGCATTGAATATTGAAAGACTATTTGTCAGTTCCCCACTGGGGAACACTTTCTGAGGGATTTCCGATAACCCCGTTTATTACGTACCTATAGTAAATAAGAAAGGTTTTTTAAAGGTCGAGAAAAATCATTGGTTATCGGTCTATTATGCCGGCAACAGATGTTCCCTCTAGTAAAATGTTAGCCAACTCTTTAAAAACAAAAAACAAAAAAAATAAATCGTTTCCAATTAATTGCAATTAAATTGGACATCACTTAAGAATGGCTTTGCGATATTACAAATAAAAATAAATAACACTTTTCAGATCGTTTTTTAAGGAGAGTGATAAAGAGTAAATATATTTCAATACCTATTTTAACTGTTTCCAGTTAAATGTAATAATATAAAAATAACTAATAAAAAAACCCTTGCTTCATATAAACAAAAATGTTTTTTATTTTACCTTTTACATGCACATATGTATTTTTTTATGTTTATAAATTCTTTATTTTATTTATATTACCTGACTGTTTAACTTTATATCGGCTAAAGTTAGTTTTTTTTTCGGTGTATATCATTACTCTATATCGGATCTTTTTATTTTATAAATATTTCTTCATTTATTATTTATGTTGTATGAGTTTTCTTGTTTTTGTTTTAAAACACTGCTGTTGTGATATGTAAAAACTTAATGTATCGGAAGTATTTAAGTTGCTTTATTATTTAAATTAAGTTTTAAAAAATAAATTAAGGAACAGGTAGGAAATGGAATGATTGAATATAACAAATAAATCGATTAGTAGTGAACATGCCTTATGTTAGTGAGGTTATGCAATATGAATTAGGGAGACTGGTTTATCTTTAACTGAAATCGACAAAACTGGCTTTATTTTAAGGCCGTTTATTTAAAGGAGTACATATAATATACGAGATAGGAACGTAATTATAGACTAAATATTTTCCATGCTATTCAAATTGGTAAACTTCTTCTATGATTATGATGTGTGCTCACAATTGTTTAGTAAGTTAATCGGAAAAGATTTTTCTATTCAACATACAGCATTCATATCACAGCTTACCGTTAGAAGCATCAGAGAGTACACATAATAAGTTTACTTTTTGTGCTAAAATTCGTTAAATGAGAAATTTAAGAATTTCTACGAGAAAATTTACTGAGGTTCTTGTAAGATGTACACTCATTGGTGAAAACTGATATTATTGTAGTTTACTCGAATTCAACTCAGTCAGGTGGGAGAAACGCTTAACGCGCTTGAAAATATTTTCGATATCATTTCGATATCGATAGCATTACCTTATGGACCGTGAGCTGATATACGACACCACAGAAGGCCCCTGAAGGAAGAAAATTACCACTGAAACAGCGCAGCGCTCGATCTTAGGGCCTGAGCTTTGGAACATCAAAAAGGCTCGGAAGCGGCGGCAGAACAGGCAAAAGAACTCACCAAGTAGCAGTGGTAAGCATTACGAATTGGAAGGAATGAAATACATTACTCAGTTTCCAACCGGGCATGAATATTTCAACGCCTATCTTCACAAAATAGGGAAAACAAGGAGTCCAGCCTGCCAGTATGGCTACTCTGAAGTTGACAATGCTGACCACAAGTTCTTTGTCTGTTCAAGATGGGAAATTGAAAAAAGAGCACTTGCGATGACATCACTCCAAATATCATTGTCGAAAAAGTGTCAACAATTGAACAGAATTGGAATTTTCATAGAAAAAGTACTCAAGATAAAGAAGGAAGAGGAAAACCAGGATAATGTCATCCTTTAAATACACGTAAGACTGATGAGAGCCTTACCGAGAAGATGAAAACGACACCACTCTGAAGTGTGTAATGCGAAAGTGGTTCCGGAGTGGAAGGTGTCAAGTAGAAAAAGGGGTTAAGGGATTTTTTAGTGAGTGGGATGGAAGAATGGTTGGAAGTCTCACACTACTTGAAGCAGAGCGGGACTGTTACTCGTGAACAAAAAAAAAGATACTATTTTAAGTAAATCTACTAATAGCAGTTCGACAGGCTTCCGATTTTTATCGATAACAACAATTGCTGGTACAAGGATTCGGAAGATTTGTCATGAGACGAAATATCTTATATTTCACTGTTCCCTGTATCCCCAAATGAAGGAAATGACTGAATTGTTTAGGAGATGAAAACAACTGGTAATAATGAAAAATTATGAGATTAACAATAAATATTAAGAAATATAGGAATTTCAGGAGAACATGCCAGAAAGATAAGAACATATGTAAGTTTTCCAACTTCCGAATAATCTGTAAGTTACTGGCCTTTTACACCAGGAAATACGAATATATCTAGTGCTACATATATGTCGTAACTCTTTGATGTAATAGCACAACATATTTGTATTTTAGCAAAGCTAATCAGCACATGAGCACCTGCATGAGCCACCTGCATCGATATTATTTGTACAATTCCTGGGCTGAACATGAAAAAACCCATCGATAAAAGCTAGGCCATTATTTGTTACTCCGATAAAAAGCCGACCGAATTTAGATGTATGAATAGGCATGCAAAATTGGTACTTGAACGTTCGAATCCAGAAGTTAATATAATTGCGAACGTTTTCAATATATGGATCTACATATTTTGAAAACATTTTTCTATAAAATTTCAATTAATTATTTTTGTCATAAACTGGTCAAATGTATGAATTTCAGTCGAAGATAATCGTCTCGAGGAGTTCAAAAAAGAAAGCAAATTGACTATATTCTCTTCATGTTTTATGAATTCTACTCTTTCATTTAATCTCTTATTTTACAAAATTGAATGAACTTAAGAAAACAAGAAATGTATAAACTAATAATTTTATATAATAGTTAACATTTTAATAGATATATATACGTATAAATATATACTTTAAATGAGTCCCTTTATTGATTAGTTCGGGATTTATTTTTTCCTTTATAATTTTTTTTTATCTGCATGGAGTGAGAATTTGCTAAATTAAATACAAAAACGAGCTTTGATACAATTATCTTTCTGCATCAAGAGCATTATTTTATTCCTTACCGTTCCCGTTAGCACCATGAGAAAAATGGGCTTTTATTTTGGAAGCGCTGGGTAAATGAAAAAAACCGATTTTCTGAGCCAGCTTTACATCTAAAAAATATTAAGAAATATATTTTTAAATAAATAAAATAAAGGAGATTTATATTTTTTGTTGAATTACCTTTCAATAACCACAGCTGGCATTTGGACTAGTTGAACGGGAGATTTTCCATCCTTGAGGGCTTGGGTCAGATTTAAAATTTGGCCTCGCATCACAGACATTTGACGTTCGTAAAGTTTCTTATCGAAACCTTTATCTTGCTGTTATATAAATAAATATCCAATTAGTTTTAAGTAAAATTGGATAAATAAAACAAGATGATGCGCAGGCGTTGTTGGACTCAAATAATTAAGTAAGTTTAAAGAAATGCCTTGTCAAAATTTATTTCTCTGTGTTGACGCAAGTATGTATTAAGAAAATTAAAATGTTTTATTTAGGTCCGTTCGCGTACTTCTTGCACTAAAATTCGTAGATAATCAAATTTCGAAAATTGGGGTGTGAAATTCTCTTAGAGAGAACAAAAATTACGAAAAATTAAATGAACTGGTTGAACAAGAAAAAGTTGAAAATACACTGATTTGACAGTTTTCACAAACCAGCCCACAGAACTTTCTTGGGCTGGGGAAATTTCTTACTCTCTCGTGAGCGCTCTCTTCTGCGAAAAACTACAAAAATTCTCCGTAAGCGAACCGCTTTTCGTAAACATTCTCTGTTTTAAGAGGGTACGCAAAAGGACCTTTAGTACGCTATTTTCAGCGTATCTCAGTGTTTTGTTAGACCTTTAATCGTGTGGGTATTGCGCTTTTGACACCAATGCTTGGCCCGAACCCGATTCTTTTTTTTTTTTCAAATAATTAAAAAGGAAATGTTGCTTAGGATCGCGACCTACTGTAAGATACTACGCATTTGGGGGTTGAGGAAAAAACTATCATCTGTCAACTGATGTGAAGGATTCTATGAGACTGTTTATCTGGGAATATGATTGCGCTATTCGTCGATAAATATTCACGGGTTCGAGTCAATTTTTGCGCAGGGCTTTCTTGAAGTATCCTTTTGGTCTTTTTAAATTCTGCTAATTAATTGCATTATGTTTCGTAAATCTACGTAAAGCTGAGGGTCTGCCGCCAGAAGTAACAGCATTCAACTAAGGAAGCATTCTAGAAGCTGATCAAAGTCTAATATGGATGCAGAGATCTTTTCAGCTGTTGAATTTCGGTTTTCAGCATGATTTGAAGTTGACTTTGTTTTATCATTAAAGCTGGGTATTTTCTTATATTCTTTAAAATTTGCTATAGTTATTACTTCACCTTCTCTTATAGTTTCGATGTCTTCATAAAACTACAGTCATGTTAAAAGGGCTTGAAATCTTAACGCAACTGATACCATAAAAACTAACAAAACTAAAAATAGACTCACCTTAAATAACTGATACAAATCACTGCACATATCCTCCACAAAATTCATATCAGACAATAATGGCAGCACTGACTGCTTTATTTCTTCACTAAAAGGCACTTTAGCCTGTGGCAACCACGCCCAATGATAAGGATACGCACGCCAAGAATCTGGATGCTTAAATGGAAAAGCCAATCCATTATCGATGGCAGCGATTCTTATCTCCGGCAGTTGAACCATATTCCAATTAGTTATATCTGGCTGCATATGTACTTCTTTCTTTTTTTGGCTAGTTCCTGGTTTAGAGCTTTGTTCCTCCACTCCGGTTATAATGTCATCTACTATATCCTTAACTGTTGGCGATGTATTCTTGCTCGATCGAATAACGTTTTCATTCGTCGGTGTTGTAGCTCCATTAACTTGTTTCACAATTTTTGGTTGATCGTATTTGATCAGCCAATTATCATTTCCACGATCAGTATTTCGTATAATATAGTCGAGTACTACCAATCTTTCGAATTGTAGTTGAAAGGACTTAGCTAAATTTGGTGTGAGTGCCTCATGTTCAAAACGACGAAGCCAATAATCCGCATCCCTGTAGCCTTCCACAAATAATTGAAATGACCCTTTCTGTAGAAGAAATTCAAATTCAAAATGATAGGCTTAAGGAAAAGCATTGTGTACGTACCTTTAGTGGCAAACTCATGCGATTAAATTTTGCCGATGGAAAGTGCTCTTTGATTTGTTTTTTTAGTTTCGCCTTTTTTCGATCAATTCGGGCATAATTAAATGTTTCGGCAACTAATCGTACTACACGTGTCTTGGGTACTACACCTAAATTTAGTTTTTGGTCCACTAGGCTTGCTCCAGCTTCAGACAGGTATCTGCAAAAAAAATCATTATAGTGAATAAAAAATAGATTTATTGAACTCGACATACCCTTGATTGGGTATTAAACAAGCACGTCCAAAACAGCATGGACAGCAAAGTTTATGCATCCATTTTGTCCATTTGGGATTCATACGGCCATACGGCTCCTCATCCTTCGGCTTGAAAACGGCTAAAATTTTCTGAAAATTAAAAGAAAAGCCTTAATAAGTCTGAACGAATTAAAATACATATTTTAAAAAAAATGTTCGATCCTCATCCAATATTCTCCAATGTACTTGAATGGAAGAATACCCCTGATGGAATTGATGTGCGTTAACACGTTTTGTTTTTTGCTTCATTAATATACGCTTCTAGATTCATGTTTCAATATAAAAAAGCGTTTGCTGAAGCATTATCAGAACCTAAAGTGGTAGTGGGTGGGTTTTGGAAATGTTTTAACATATACTGTATTTTGTTCCTAAGAAACATTATTATTCTAATGAAACCGTCCAAAAACATTTTTTTTGAGAAAAACGCCCCTAACAAGTGGGCATTGTCTTACATAAGGTATGGAAAATTGGTAGATTAAGTGAATATCTACATATTTGCTTTAGTAAGTTTTATCAAGTTTAATGTTAAAATACTAAAAAAAACTGAATTTTTTGAAAAGTGGACTTGCCAGTCGGCGGATTTTGAAATTGTTTACACTTGTACTGCGTCCTTTTCCAATGACCTCACGTACGATGTTTTATCAATCTACGTCAAAACTTAAGGCCCAAAAACTGGTGACTGACAGACGGACGGACATGGCTTAATCGATGCGGCTAATGATGCTGAACATTTATATAATACAGGGTGTCCGCCGGGAAGGTATACTACTTTGTTTATTTATAATTTTTGATTATATGAAAGAGAATGGATCTTATATTGATAAATGTTTTATTTAATGTCGGCAATTATGTATGAAATACAATATCAGGTAAATGTCCGCCTCTGCTAGTCTCACAAATGCGAGTCCTTTTTGGCACATTTTTCATTACATTCTTACACATTTCACGCGGTATTTCATTAATTTCATCACGAATATTTTGTTTGAGTTGCTCAAGCGTTTCTGGTTTGTTTGCATAAACCTTGCTTTTCAGATATCCCCACAAAAAGAAGTCAGGAGCAGTCAAATCAGGCGACCGTGGAGGCCAATCAACATCACCATTTTTTGAAATAACTTGTTGTGGAAAGAGGTCTCACAGTAATTCCAATGTGGCACCGTCTTGTTGATAACACATGTTAGCCCAAAGCATGCAGTTGTGGCGTTAAAAAGTTTTCAATTGTGCAAAATTGTGGCCAAAGTTGTTCTTTGAAGACCAAGCTCCTGAGCACGGCGTCGAATTGAGGTTGATGGATTGTTTTGAACACTTCCTTGAACAGCAGTAATGTTTTCAACCGATCTTGCAGTACGTTGTGGCCCTACAGACCCTCTTTCTTCGAAATCATTCACTACACGATGTGCACGTTATTTCTCCCAAAAATTTCACGTAACTTTCTCATGGTCACAGTAATCGATGATTGATTTTGATAGAATAATGTTTTAACGATTAAAACACGTTGTCGTTGTCTACTTCACGACTGCCAAATATGAACTGTCAAGACTAATGTTTACCAAAATGGCGGCAAAACAAAGTAGTATACGTTCCCGGCGGACATAAATTAATATAATAATTATATACTTAATTAATAATATTAATATAGGCTCAGATTTTCTAAGCGAGCCGCTTTAAAAAAATATTTTAGTAAGCACTTACCCCCGCTGGATTCTTGACAAAATAGGAACCACTGCTGCCTTGGTATATTCTCTCCGGATATATACCATGTTCGATAGCGATCTCAGTTTGTGTTACTATCTCGTGGAATTCTGGATCATCTGTGGACAAAGGGACAACATTAACATACAGCAAAGATATTTATTTTTAATAAGGGTTATAAGAACGTTTAAATAAATATAAAAATGTAATTAATTCGATTACATTTTAAGGATTACACCAATATTATTTCGATTGATAATGGCAAATAATTCTAGTGTCCACTTTATTTCATATACATATTTCAAAACCCATTTAGGAGTATTTCATTTATTTGCAGGAGTAAATAAATAGAAGGAAGAAACAATTCTTACCTCCTTTGCACCTGCTTGATCTAAAAAAAAAATCTCTATCTTGGAACCACCTTTTCCCACGTACACAGAAAACAAGCAAGTATGAATCATGTAAGAATAAGCTCTTTAAATATTTTAACAAAAATAAATAAATATTAAGCAAATGGGTTTTTGAGATATTTCCTCATGACAGTTAATATCTTGGATGTTTGTCAGACGCTCTCAAAAGGTGGGGTGTCATATATGACCCGATTTCAATTCGTTTCTAACTCGATCCATCACTCCGCTAACAAACGAAAACCCCGATTGAAACCCAAATTGTTCCAAATCCGATACTACAATCCATTCATATGAATGTTTATTGGGTCATCATACACTGGAGTAATTTTTTAGGGTAGCCCTGGGGTATACATTTCTCGCATTACAAACTGGATGAATAATGCGGGCTAAAATTATGTATACCTGAAACGACTTTCATTGTAGTGATATTTCTTATTTGAAATTGGTTATAGTTTTACGAAAATAAACAAAAATTATACCTCTTTTGCGTGAAACGTAAGAGATTTATAAAAAATATTTCTAAAGCGAAAATGCTAAATACTTTGCAATCATATCATTTATTGTTTTAATGTTTATTCCTCGGCTGCCAAACTAAAAATGAAATGCGTATGTCACAAAACTTTTTTTACCTCGAAAATGACAGAAAATGACACACTCATAGTGTTAGTTTTATCTCGATGTTCAACCACTTCAACACTGCATGAATATTTTACCCTGTTTTTTACTCCACACTTCTCCTCCTTCTATAAAGTCAGTTTTACTCTGGATTAATGAAGAGGAAGAATATTCTCGATATAACCTCAAACCTCTTCAGTAGGTCTGTTCCCTCAATTTCTTTACCAAAATTCGCAACTTGTCGAATTTCTTTCTCTCAGAAAAAGACAAATGCCCCTAAATTTGCGGAACAGTTGGAACAAAAAAGCTGCATACTTTTTAGAAGTAATTTTTTTGTACATACTTCAAATTATTTTACCAGCCTACAACAACACAACCATTTGACAGTTGACAGAACTCATTTTGCCCAAAGAAATTTATTGGACTGAAATTCGCAGCAGGGTGAAGTTTCCTACTCTCTGGTTGAGCTCTTTCTTCTGTGAAAAACTACGAAACTTTAACGTGCGGGAACAGAAAATCACTATTTTTCGTAAAATGTCTAAGATTTAAGTAGTTTTACTGAGTGCGGGAACAGATTTGTGTATAGATTTCCACTATTTGAAAATAAAATAACATCCACATAAGTACTTACTAACAAAGAAATTCGTTCTCAATATAATCAATTTGCAAGGACTTTTTTTAATAATTGTAAACACCACATCGATAGGAAAAATCCTCATTCTTGTACACGTTTGAATCTTTTCCTGTTTAAATATAAATGCCGTATCGATGGAATGATATCCTTTCATCGAACGCAGACATTCAACTTTAACAAGTTAATATAAACTGAAAGCCAATACAAAATTACTGTTTGGACACCGACTTAAAATATCCTTCCTTTTACTCGTATTGGTCGCATGGGACAACAAAAGAGACAATTTAAATTTATTTGTCATCCACCAATGTATGGGATGGGAAAATGCTATTTTTAATGACATTTGATTGATTGAAATTGATAAATTTGGGGGTGATACCATTTTTAATTTAGGGTTGTAAGAGTATGCATTTTGTACTCTGCATACATTGACGTCATTGTTAAGTGATTTGCATTCATTGAATGGATTAAATGTTGTGTCATTTAGTTCACTTGAAATCACTGAAGTATTTAACGGTTTTACGAGTATGTATACCTGGTAGGGATACTTACTGACTACTATACGCTCGGTAGCCATGACGTTAGGTTGTTATCACAACCATAGGTGGGGAGGAGGAGGTATCTTCATTCCAACAAGTTTTCTTCATCAAGGAAGTGTATCCTCAGCGAATACTTCTTCGAGGAACTTTCAGATGTTGCCGATTCGGATTTTAGTAAAAGTCATCCAAAATTTAAAATTCCTTCCAAGAGTAACGAGGAAAGTTACTCAGCTGGCGTAGTAGTACAACAGATCGCACTTGGTTCGGCGCCCAGCCATTGAGCGAACCGCGAACAAAGCTTTTTTTGGCACATTTAAAGGCAAACAATTGACAATTTTACTATTCTCAAAACAAGAGAGCTTAATTTATCTATCTTGTTATAGAAAAAAAGTTAAATTGTAATAAATTTCTGCCAAACATTCAACAAATCGTTGCTTTTCCGCGAATAGACGAATACTTTTTGCAAACTGTCATTGCTTTGCAAACTGGAATGCTATCCACATCCGCGCGGCCAAAACATTCGCGAGAGTTAAGTAAACTTATTTTCCTTTGTTAAATGACATAAGAAATCCGCCGATTGAAGTGATTAGATAAAAATTCTGGAAAGGGCCAAGGAGCATTTGGCCTTAACTGTCGACGTCGAACAGGTAAACTTTCGTGCTGGATCCTCCTGCATTGACCACATAGACACCTTACGGATCATAATCGAACTATGCTTTGAATACATGTCTCCTTTACATCTGCTGTTTATCGACTTCAAGAAGATTTTCGACAGTTTGTATTGAAATGCTATTTAGTTGGCTTTGCGCAGGAGAGGTATTCCAGAAAAATGTATAGCTATTATCAAGGCTACGTATGAGGGCAGTAAGTGTCACGTCTTGCATATTGGTAAGGTGTCTAAAGAATTTTAAGTCCTAAGTGGAGTACGTCAAGGATGCACACTGTCACCGCTGCTGTTCTTGGTGATTATCAGTGATGTACTCCGTGCAGCATTGAGGGAAAGAAACTGCCTACCTACACCTAGCCCACGCTGACGATGCTTATCTCCTTTCACATCGGATAATGGACCTCCATCTTATGGTCCAGAATCCAGGCTGAGGCAAACAAAGTAGGAGTCAAAATGAACACAACCCAATCAAAAGCCCTGAGCACTTTACATACCAGCGCCCAACTAAATATTACCGAACAGGAAGTCGGGAAAGTTGACAACTTTCTATATTTAGGAAGTGTACACCCGGCAAACCGTGGTGGCACCGAACTGGGTGTGAGTAGCAGAATTGGAAAGGCCAAAGCTGCGTTCGGAATGCTATCTACGATCTGTAAAAGTAATGTTATCACTAATCAGCTTAAGAACCAATCTGCGACTCTTCCGCTCAAACGTACCATTGTTGTTACTCTATGGGTAATTTGGGTACAGCACCTTGAATGTGGCTACCATTAACACACATATGCTGCAGGGCTTCGTAAGTAAATGTTTAAGAACCTTCTTGAGAATTTCTTTAATCAAACCGTATCTCTGACGAACAATTTTATATGAGAACGGTCCGGGTGCCTGTAAACATTATTACAAATCAGAAAGTGGCAGTGGAATCAGCTCACCTAAGCGGGCAGAATAGCGGGACGCACTGGGTAAACGTGGTGCACAACAGTCGAGGAGGAATCGAGCTCTTTAGGAATGAGTTCGAGAGCTCAAACAAAAGTAGGAACAAGATGGCACGCAGGCGTTCTTGACGCCCTATGTCCACCGAAGGGTTAAGTCAAACTTCCCATGCCCCCTTATGGCCGAAAACATTCGTAGCCAAAATTTTAGGTGATACATATGTACATATGTTTTATAAAACTTTTGTGATAAACATTGTTCAAATCGTATCTATAACTTTTATCTGAAAAGCACAGCTTTTTTTTTTATTATTAAAAGATAATGTGCTACATAGGTAATATAAATAGAAACATTAATCACACTTTGTGCATGCATTCTCCTCACTTTGAAATAACAAATGCAAAATATATATTATCTTAACTTTTTACTTGATAGCGTAGTAAACAAAAACTAAATATGAACATCGCAATCAATACAATACTCTTGCCAGTTCTTATCGACGTGACGTTTCGTCATCAAAAAGCATTACCGTCAAAAATATTGCACCGAAATATAGAGTAGACCAATGATTCCATAATAAAATTCATTAATTTAAGTATCGCAATCCAATCCAACTCTCGATTCTGACTTCAAACTTAATAAAATTTAACAAAATAGAAAAATGCAACCACTCAACAGAAGTGGCATGTTTCTGGTTTAAAGAAAAAAAATGAACTAAAATTTACGGCACTCGATTACGATTGACGGGCTAGGTCGTTCACTTATACTTTCCACGTTGTACTACTAGCAACGAGTCACATTCAGCCAAGCGTTTATTTGATTTATCACACTTCTATACGCATTTATAATTGATTTTTGATTAAATACACTTATTAAGGTACTGATAAATTGTAACAGCTAAATTGGGGGAGAAAAATAAAAATTCAACTTTAAACTTACTCACATAAATTTTCAACAGGACAATTGCAGCAACAACAGTTAGATATCGAACAATTAGTCGCCGTATTAATACGACGTAAGGTGAAAGCATTGTTTAAATTACTAAATACTGAGATCCCAGGGCCTCTAAAATATGCACATTCCTCTCGATGGCAGTCGCATTGAATTTGATTTTTGCTGGATTCCGATTGAATGGAATAGAGTGAAGGTTGTTTGGAGACTGGAGGATTTTTTTTGTTTGACATTTTTTGAAGCTTAAAGCCTAGTAGTACGACAGTCAAATGAAAATTCAACGATTATTCGAAACGATGTGCGAAGACAAAATTAAGTAAAGTATTAATAATAAAAATAAATATCAGGCCGTAAGCAGCCCATAGAGGGCCAAGGCCTAGCTTCTCACAACTATACATGTTGTGCGTGGTATTCATTTCTGCACATACAGAAGGGACCGACAGTTTTATGCCGTATCTGAAGGGCAGAGGGGTTTTGAAAAGCTGTCTCACGACAGTAATACTCTTGAATGTTTGCCAGACACTCGAAAGGGGTGAGTTCGTGAAAAAAAACTTTTGATGGTATTTTTCTGGACTCGAACTTGGGACCCCTTGCGCAGTAGTCGAACGCACTAACCACTGCACCCACTCAGTAAAGTATTAAGCACACGGAAACCCCGTCTAAACGTACTATAAAGTATTTCATCCTTTAGCGAAAAAGAAACGTAGAGGTGGCAAATGAATATACAATCTTTTAAAGCAAAAACTTTCAAAAAAAAGTTCAAAACTGCTTGAGTTATAGACCACAGTGCGAGAATGAGCCAGAACCTAAAAACTCTCTGCAGTGCTTTAACCCACTACAAACGCTTATAAAATTTGACAGTTCTCGTAAATAAAATTTGAAAAATCAGCGAATTGTTGGTTTCTTCGCAGAAATTAATTACAATTTAACTTTTTTTTCTATAAAACGATAGATAAATTAAGCTCTCTTCTTTGGAAATAGTAAAATTGTCAATTGTTTGCCTTTAAATGTGCTAAAAATGACTTGTTCGTGATTCGCCCATTCGCTGGTCGCTGAGCTCTCAGTGTACCATTAATGGGTGAACTTAACCTCACAAGTTTATTTTCCTTTGGTATGACAAATTAAATTCGCCAATTGCAGCGACTAGATAAAAACAATTGCTGTGAATGAAACGTCAAAATATATATATTCGCTCGTTCGTATTCGCAGATCGCGAACTCAGATCACACCTTAACAACCAGTGGACCTAATACTGCAACGTCATCAGAGATAGCTGTGACCACCTTGGCTATCAATCACTACCAAAAAGGAACCATTTGGTGTGATGATGATTGTGTGACAGAAGATTCACACAAGAAAGCGCTTCGTTGCAAAACAAAAACAGCAAAATATGAGTACCGAAAGAAGGAAAGAGAAGAGCATCTTCAAATCCGGAATGCAGGCTCTTCGAAATAGCGAAGGCAACCTATTCACTGAAGCATAGGGAATTGCTGATGTGTTTAAGCAACACTTTCAGCAGTTGTGTAACGGGCAGAAAATAGAGAGAGTTATAGGGCAAGAAGAGAAACCACCAACAGAGCCCACCAGTAGGGAAGATGTAGCCATCACAAAACTGGAAAACAACAAAGCTGATGGCTCTGATCGGCTTCCAGCAGAACTCTAGCCTCCCTACATACACACCAAGTCATCAATCATGTATAGGTGGAGGAAGTCATACCCAATGACAGGAGTATCAGCGCTATATGCTTCATCTTCAAAAATAAGATCATATCCAATGTAGTGCTTTGCCACACTAATTGGCGCGTAGTAGTGTGTCTTCCAGCCCGGTGACGTTCCATTGAGTGTATCAGATCAAGACTCCATTTTCCAGCAATTTTACCCAACGAGCCTTGGATTACATTAGCTGTTTTTGTGTTAAACTCTAAAAAGTGAACGTTATTTCCTTAAGCCTGTATGATTCGCATTTTTACACACTTAATAATAGTAAAGTGCCAGCTTTGCGTGAAAAAGACAGCAAGTTTGTTTTTTACGAAAACTTAAACAATTTTCTTGCTGGAAAGCAAAAACAAGATCTAACAAAGTCTAAGCTCAATGCAGATATGTCAAAAAATGCCAGAAGCTGAAAAACTGTGGTGAAAGGTACATTTTTAAAGAAATATAGTATCATACGAGCTTTTCTGACATTTTCTAAAAACTCTGGAAATCTTTTCTACAGGCAAAGAAGTCAAATAGATGCACACCACTTTTATAGGGTGTTCGGAGACGCGGAACAAGAAGATAAAAAAGCAGATCCTTGTTTATCCTATATTAGGTTAGGTTAGAGTGGCAGCTAACGCCCAGATACAGATGGGCACCAGCTGACTTAGGCCTAAAAGGCCCATTATGATACCACCGGATTTACAATAATTACAAACAATTATTAATGACCACGACACTACAATAAGAGACAGAGGACCAATACAAATAGATTACCAGACACAATAACACTTAGAAGAGGTTCTGTCACCAACCGGAGCTTTTAATAAAGCGTAGAAGGTGCTTAATGGGTAGGCCAGTCAGGTCACCAAGGTCGTCAAAGAAGAAGAACCCCAATTGGAGGTTTCTTCTTGACGCTAGGGCAGGGCAGTTGCAAAGAAGATGAGGAATCATTTCTTCTTCCTCCTCGTCCCTGCAACTCCGCCTTTAAGGAATTTATAAAGAAAAATATTATATTCCATTAGTCGAGCGCAAAGTAAAATAAAAAACAAGTAAATAACGAATAAAAGTTGATATTTAGCTAGATGATCTAAAACATTTCGCTTCCAGTGTGGTGCCGATAAAAGAACCATTCCGCCGCGAAGTGGATGTACATAACCCACATTCACTCATGTGTAGCATTAGCAATTTAAATAACTTAATAAACAATCCAACTGCATACATATTTATACTCGAAATGAGGTAGAAATGTACATACATTTGTACTATCTTGGAAAGATTCGTTTAATAACTTTTTCACCCAATCTCTCACAAGTTCTACAAAGAGCACATATCTACCAAAAATAAAATAATCCACACACAAATAACAAACACAAAATAAACACAACCGGCACAAATAGCAGCAAGTATATGCGATTTTAAACTTGAAAAACATTACATTTTTCACACAAAGCCATAAATCATACAGAATTTCTAATTTCAATCAAATGCACGAAATGAAAGAAAGAACAATTCTCAACTTATAAAGGTTTCAATTGGCACGATTGATTCTATGTGCCCGGGTAGCTCAGTCGGTAGAGCGTTGGACTTTTAATCCAACGGTCCAGGGTTCAAGTCCCTGCTCGGGCGATTGCTCTTTTTTTATTTTTTATTCTTTTTCTTTAATTAAATATTCGGTTATGAAGATTTTAATAATTTAATACGATCAAATGGATCGCAATATTCCATTTACTTAAAATGTAGTGTAAACCTGGAGGAGTATGAAATAAGAAATTACAAACAAAAATAGTGCCGCACCGACAAGGCTAGTCATTTGTGTACTATTGTAAACTTTCGATACAGAGTTCTAATTCAGCTTTATGCCTCTAATTCATAGGTCGAACCGAATGAAGGTCTCTCCCTGTCTCAATAAATGTGTGTAGATTAATTTACTTGAAAAGATTATCTGTCAGGGAATAACATCATGCTTTCGAGAATAATTTCATCAGTCAACTTGAGTTCAGTTCACTTACACTAACCGCAAATGAATCATCATACGAATAACCGAAAGAAAAGAATCTGTACAGTGGAATAAGGCACAAAAAACTATGGCCAATAATAAATAAGACTACGTATAGCTATGCCATATAATTACACGCAATATGTACTCGTAGTTCCATATTCGTCCATATTCGTAGGGACTAACAATTTAGTAGTTCTTGAAAAAAAGATGGATTTCTGTAGCTTATAATCTACAAACAATAGATAAAAATCACATCACATCAGGTGCCGAAAGGATTGTCGGTCGATCGCAGGGAAACCATAGGGCGTGGCTTTCCGAGGATACCTGGAGAAGGATCAACGACCGCAAACACCTAAAAGCTCGAATTGCAGCAGCTCCAGCAGCAGATTAGGATCAACTGAAGAGATGAAAGGAGCATTTTGCTTTGGTTCTAAACCGAGTATTCGCCAGCAATATGCAACCAAGTCAAACTGAAGTGTCCGTAGAAAAAAATTCCCGAATTCGCACCACAATCCCCAGTAAGGAAGACATTATTAATGCGATCAAAACACTGAAAACCAACAAGGCAGTAGGACTTGACGGCATACCCGCGGAACTTTTTCAAGTTGCACCAACAGAATCGGCTGAGCTACTGTTCCCACTTGTCGGGAGAACATGGGAAACCGAGAGGTTTCCGGATGAGTGGAGGAAGGAAATGATCGTCAAGCTCCCTAAAAAAGGTAATCTAATGCAGTGCGAAAACTGGAGAGGTATCTGCGTGCTGCCTGCTGTGGCCAAGGTAATAGCTAAAATAATCTTGGAGAGAATCAAAGACCAGCTTGAAGACACACTCGACGCCGAATCAGCAGGTTTCCGATATGGATCCTCCTGTGTCGACCACATCAACACCTTGCGGATTATCATCGAGCAGTGTGCTGAGTATCGATCACCACTTCACCTGCTGTTCATCGATTTTGAAACGGCGCTTGATAGTGTCAATCGGGAATTTATTTGGCACCTCGACTACGCCGATGATGTATGCCTTCTGTCTCACAGAATAATGGACCTTCACCAAATGAAAACAAATGTGGAGAGGGAAGCAGAGTCCGTGGGTTGAAAATTAACTCGGCGAAAACAAAAATGATTGATCAGCCTGGGACCGAACTCATCAACTCATATATGTATTGCTGGACAAAAGGTTTAGAGAGTCGAGAGTTTCCAATACCTTGGGAGTATTGTCTCAACCGATGGCGGAACCGAACTGGATATAGCCAGCCGAATAGGTAAAGTAAAATCTGCGTTTGGAATGCTATCCACAGTTTGGCAAATTAATGCAATTAGCCTAAACACCAAGCTACGACTGTTCCGTTCCAACATTTAATCCGTGCTGCTATATGGATGTGGTACCTGGAGAGTGACCGTCACTATCACTAGGAAGTTGTAAACGTTTGTCAATAGGTGCCTACGCTACATCTTAAGGATATTCTGGCCAAACCTCATTTCTAACGAACAGCTTTATCAGAGAACGGGCCATGAACCTATAGGCACAATCATAGGACGACGAAAGTGGCAGTGGATTGGTCACACTCTCCGAAAGGGTGACAGATCCATAGCTAGCCAAGCGATGCAATGGAACCCGCTTACCCAGGATGGTAGGATACGCGGCAGTCCTAGCAGTATGTGGCGCAGAATAGTGGAGAAGGAAGCACGGCAACTGGGAAAGAGTTGGGGAGAGCTGAGGCATACATATATCCAGAAATCGCACACGATGTCGCGTAGGCGTTGTAGAGGCCCTAGAGACCTACAAGGGGATACATGATTTAAGTAACATAAAACTTAGTGCTTAAGCTCGGTTGTAGTTCCACCGCCAACACACACCAGTCAAATGCACCATTTCTTGTTACTACTTATTTCAAAGTTATTTTGATGATTCCAGACTTTTCTGTGGAAGACGAAAATCTATTGACGATCGGCCCAAATCCTTGACAAATGTGGCCGTGGTGAAGTCTGGATGACGCAGGAAATGATAGCGGGTGTACTAAGCGAAAATGGTGACTATTATTATGTTTAAAACTTTTCAGGAAGTCACTGCTAATTTGTATACAGTCGACCTGGCATTACAGAAAATATCCAGTTAACTGAAACACAAAATTTGTTACGCAGCATTTTTTCAGTTTACCGTAGTTCGCTTAAAAGAAAATACCTACTATTTAAGTGAAAAAATATTTGTTGCAAATTGACATTTTAGTTAGCCGGAGTTGACTGTACTGAGACTTGCTTACTTCAAGCTTTCAAATATTTACTAGAACACCGAAAAAAGAGAAGCTACGCAGCTATTTTTTGTACCACGGGAATGCGTTTGCGCACACTGCTGTAAAAACCAAACAACTCTCATGCGCTCTCGGGCATCACTGAAATTCGCTACGTTACAGGGTGCTATCGGCTTTTGTGTTTATTGTTTCGTCAGAATAGAAAGAACTTTACCTTTCTTTCACGGATCATTTTTTAGTCAGTCTGCAGACGGAAAAAGCATGTTACACATTGAACAATTTTAAACGAATTAAAAATGAACATCTTCACATGTCACATCAAGCACTTAAGTACAATACTAATTGAACTAGTTATGATTTAGAGCCGCGAACCATCGAAAATATTCTGCGAAATTGGGTTGATCGAATGGACAAATGTCAAACTAGCAGTCGCAATAACTTAAATGCCCCACTGTGTAACTTCTGCGAAGATTTTTCACACAAATCGCATAAATGAAGCCCACTCACTATACAACCTTCGAATGTATGCCGATAAACACTTGTAGGGCTTTTCTTCACTCCTCTTTGTACTAGTTCTCATCTTTCGTTTTTCGCTTCTTATCTCGACATTTATAATGAAGATTTTGCAAAATAAAATAAATATATTTACTTGCCTGGAAATGTATTGCCAGCAAAATCGGTATGATCACCGCTGCCACCAGCGACCCCGCCGCGACACCCTAATAAGGGTTGCGACTCACGATTCTCAAACCCAGTATCCAGATTGATGCCTTCAAAATCGACGTCTGGCACTAAACAAATATCCTCTTCCGTATTCGATAAATCACAGCCCGAACGTGGTGAACTATTTGGTGTGCAACTGCTTCTGCTACTGCCGGTACCACTGCACGTTGTTGGACTACTCTCTACTGCCCCACAGTTACTGTTCGAAGACAATGAAATTATGCCGCTGCTGTTATCAATGAATTGTGCAGCAGAATTGTTACGATTGTCAACGCTGACGTTACCAAGTGATGTCTCAATGCTTAGTAATGTTGTCGCTGCCGCTGTTGCTGGATTATGACTCTGGTGATGATGTAGATTGTTAGACAAATGTGATGTGATCTGGAAAATAAGAAAAAAAAAAAAAAAAGCACAGAGGAATTAAATAAAAATGTGTGCAAAAAGGGAAAACAATCTGAGTATTTGCATATGAACACACTGGGAGAGCAGGTATCTATATTCACAATCGGGATTTAGAATTCAGAAAAGTAGAACAACTAAGGTAATTGAGTGTTTTTCGACTTTTGCCAGTCGCATGAGTCAACAACTATCCCAACTTGAGTAAAAAAGAACTTCGACATTAAAAGATTTTATCTCTTATGAACTCGACTCACTCAGCCAGGAATGAAAATGAAATGGATATGTATAATGCCTAAGATAACATTTAAGGAAGTAGAAATGACACGAGAGGTCGTAAGGACGGTAATTGGAACTAGCCTATGGAATAAATAATTGATTTCAACTTAACTTAATGAGTCACAACTGAAAAAGTTGCTGAATATTAATTTAGTCACTTTAGCCGTGAACTGAATTTTAAAACTTCGTGGGTACCGCGACTCAGGCCACCGGTTATAATGTTATTACCTACGCGGAGGAAGTTGCTTTAGTCTTCTCTGGTAAATTCCCCGATACTCTCACGGACCTCACAGAAAATTCACTCAAACTGCTCGATAGTTGGGCCGCTCGTTGTGGACTGGGGGTTACTACTTACTTAAATCCTGTATCCCCTTGTGGGTCCTAGGGCCTCTACAACGTTTACGCGCCATCGTGAACGATTTCTGGAAATATGCCTCAGCTCACCCCAACTCTTTCCCAGTTGCCGTGCTTCCTTCTCCACTGTTCTGCGCCACGTAATCCTAGGACCGCCGCGTATCCTCCCATCCCGGGTAAGTGAGTTATATTGCACCGCTTGGCTAGCTATGGATCTGCCACCGTTTCGAAGAGTGTGACCAATCCACTGCCACTTTCGTCGTTGTATGGTTGTGCCTATAGGTTCATGGCCCGTTCTCTGATAAAAGAGATACGGTTTGGCCAGAATAGGCACCTATTGAAAAACGTTTGCAGCTTCCTAGTGATAGTGACGGTCACTCTCCAGGTACCACATCCATAAAGCAGCACGGATTGAACGTTGGAACGGAACAGTCGTAGCTTGGTGTTTAGGCTAATTGCATTACTTTGCCAAACTGTGGATAGCATTCCAAACGCAGATTTTACTTTACCTATTCGGCTGGCTATATCCATTTCGGTTCCGCCATCGGTTGAGACTATACTCCCAAGGTATTGGAAACTCTCTACTCTCTCAACTATTTGTCCAGCAATGCATACATGAGTTGATGAGTTCGGTCCTAGGTTGATCATTTTTGTTTTTGCCGAGTTTATTTTTAGCCCAACGACGTCTACTTCCCTCTCCACATTGGCTGTCATTTGGTGAAGGTCCATTATTCTGTGAGACAGAAGGCATACATCATCGGCGTAGTCGAGGTGCTTCAGATGTAAGAGTCCATCGAATTCCTCCATTTCCTGTTGATAAGACTGCATTCAGCAAATCGCTCATCACCAATTAGAACAGTATTGGTGAAAGTATGCAGCCTTGTCGAACCCCACTTTGGACTTCGAATTGGGGTTAACCCCCAGAAGAAAGAATTAGTCCTCTTTACAGCTCCAGTTTTGTGCTTTCCGACAACCAATTTTGTTTGTCTTATTTTGGATAGCAAACTCAACTGGAAAGCCAATATTATAGAACGCGTCAAGAAACCCAGCTATTCCTTGTATTCTTGAAAAACAGCGATAGGTAGAAATTAAGAATTAAAACTTAACGGCGATTTGTCTGACAGCCTTCTCACAGTGGCTAAGCCTCAACTCAGGCCACTCCTCTATTCTTAATGAATATAATCTCATTAATGAAATCACTGATTACAACACACCCGAGCTCAGCTTTGATCGAAACTTTCGTACATCAATCTCGGCTCGTGACCTATGGTCCAATCTTGAGCAAGTGGATGTCGGAGCGTTTCACATCTACGCTGATGGATCTAAGACCTTTGAGAGAGTTGGTGGTGATGTTTACTTCTTTTAGCTTAACATTAGCATATTCTTCCGCCTTCCTGATCATTGTAGCTTATTTAAGGCGGAAATAATGGCAATCAAAGTAGCCCTGTCATGGCGAAAGTGTAGAGTACTATCTGTTAAGGCATCAGATCATTGGAATCGTCCACAACCACATCAAAGGTCGTACCAGATTGCAGCTTATCTCTGATGAAGATCTCGGACCAATACAACATTCACCTACGCTTGGTGCCAGGCCACAGGGCATTGTAGAGGCTCTAAGAGTTGCATGACATAAGCAAGAAAGTTCATTATTGGCAGGACAACGACAAGAGTAAGATGAGACTTAGAAGAGTTCCCAATAAATGTCGTGGTACACCAGAGAAGCGTCCTCTGTCCTGTTTATTGTATTCCTTTATTATCCACTTGAAGGAAAAGTAATGGACTCCAAAGTGCATTTGATAATCTTTTCTAAGGATGGAGTCCTCATAAGTGAGGTTACCTGCAATGTCCACGATGTATGGCTGGATGTTTTCCAAGTGTGGCAAGATTAGAGGAAGCCTTCATGAAACCACAAGCAAGATAGAGCCCGACCAACTCAGTTGTTTTTTTTCATATTCAAGAAGATATACTTTAATACTCGTTAAAGGAGCAATATCAATCAATGTTCCTACAATAAAGCGAAAAAAGGGAGCCTCCCTAAAAGGGAGCTAAATAAATGCAAAAAAAAAACACGATTTCAATGGATTCACTGACGAAGTGCTCCAAAAGGTCAAACCATAAAAACTTCAGCTTTGCCAGGAAAAATAATGAAAAACCCTTCTGATATTCCACGTGAGGAAACGATCTTACGAAAAAAAACTAAGAAACGCAGAAAACAACTGAACTTAAGCTTAAAAGTTAACTTTAGCTATCAAGCCAACAACTTACATTGCGACTGTTGCATTGCAATGACAACAAAATATACACAATTACACTCTAACAAATAACCAAAGTACACTGCACTTAACCGTCGCCAGAACTACATTTCAATACGATCCCTGGACTTCAAAGATACTCAAGTGAAAAACTCAACTCCGTTTCCAATCTATACCTTGCATCTGCATAATATGGTGTTACCTACTTAACTAGGTAGAAAACTTTAGCAACAAAATATTCAAAGAATAAAACGCAAAAAAAGGACGACGTAGAACATAGCAGGCAGACAAATAAATAAATTGTATACCCAAATAAGAGGAAACAAACACAACCACAACGTATGAAAGATCCGTGGAAAACTACAAATAAAAATAATTCCCAGGTATAGTCAGGTAAATATGCTTCCATCACCAAATTCAATGTCGTTTTCCTCCATCCTAAGACATCGCATATTTCGACTGAGCGAAATCTTATAAAAAAAGCATTTAGGAAGTAAGTAAATCATATTGTCTGTCGCCAGGCCTATTTTCTGTAGATGTGCAGGTAAGTTTCGGTTTACGGATATTCCATATTCCACAACCCAGGGTTCAAAATGTTTAGTGTGGATTGGATGATGCTATTGATGCTATAAGATGCTTGCTTGCGATAGATGCTTGATGCAACTTAATTTAAAAACTTATTAAGACCTCAATATTAATACCGGTGTTCTTACAGGCGAGCAGGGCGAATGAAGGAGAATATAAAACCGCGAACTATGAGCTGTAGCAGGATGAGCTTGTCCCGAAAGCTACGATACGCCGCATACAATAGCTCGGCCAGTGATTGGACAACAACGCACCAGCCAAGAGGACAAGAAGTTTCTGGAATGTGGGACCATTTTTCGTATTACATGGTGGCACTCAACGTGTTAAGAATCATCTTGAGCTTAGACATAAAAGCATCAGCATTTTTTCACAGGCAATAACTACTGCCTAAAGTACCCATAGCATCATGAAATTGATGCTGTAAATGTGCAAATAAATAACTGGAATACTACATGACCATAATGAATGCAATGGTAAAGTGTAATAGAAGTGATAACAAACTTTCATGCGCTACTGTACTACTACATGCATCTGTAATAAATGAAAAAAAACCTCCATCTTACCTTTAAGTGTTTGGGTTCTTCGCTGAATGAACTGATTAAATCGTCGTCCAATTGCAGAAGCGGCGGATCGGCTGTAGTCATGAGGGCAAATTTCCAAGCTCAACCCAAATTTCAACCACTCTCTTAGCGCTCCAGCACAACAATACGATAACAAAGTGAACAGCTGCGACAAATACAAGGCCCACCGATACACAAAGAACAGCGCCTCCGTTTCAACTTCGAATGATAAGCTTGCGCTTCGCCCTTCTTTGGGTGCACTCTAATCAATTGCTTTGCACTCAATTCACTCGCTAGACACCCCTTTTGGTGTGCGGAAACATATTTTTTATGTCGAATAGTCTATCGATTTTTGCTAATTATCGCCTGCGACCTTTTGCGTTTTGACTATTCGTCGTGTTATCAATTTTGAAGCGCCGAGCTGATGCTGCTGCTACTGTTGTTGTTTGTTGCTCACTTTGTTCGTGATTCATGGACGCACTCGCGTGGATTTTACTTTTTCAATTGTCTGGGTGAACGGTTTATTCCCAAACGGACTTTTTTTGTGTTAATTTTTTTCACGTGAAAATATTATGAGAGCAAAAAACAAAGCAAAATTTACAGAAAATCGCTTTTTTCAATGAAAAAAAAGTTCCCTGTATGCTGAATCAATACAACAACAACAATAAATTGACATTTGACGTTAATAGGTGGCCATGAATTTTTTTTTTCGGATTTGCGATGACACATCTTGACATTAGCTGGAAGTCATAATTTTCGAAGTTTTGGGTGTGTGCGCAAGGACTACTGGTGGAAATAGATAGCCATTTTATTTATTAAACGTGTTTTTTTTTAATAAGTTTTTGTTTTGTTGTGAATTATACAAAGCAAAGTAAACAATCCGTCGTGGATTAATTTTTCTTTTTGCGTAATTTCGATGCCTCAACAAAAGACTCCAGCAGTTTGATATTTGTCCTCTCAAAAGTGCTTGTTATGGGAAACAAAATATGTAGTTTGTTTTCAATGCAAATAAAAATATGAGGTTATGGTGATGCTTATGGCATTTATGTAGGCTAATTAACTGAATGCATATAGCAAGAATCTATTGGTTTTTTAGCTCAAGCTCTGTTGACAGCTCAATTATGACGATTTTGAAGTGTTCCACAATCGCAACAAGTGAGAGCAGTTTTGAAATTGAGCGTGACAGATCCACGGATCCCACAGAATTCATTTCAGGTTTATTTTTAGTATGATAATTGTGATGGGCTGTAGAATTGGCCTGGTGATGGATACAGATATTCAAACTGTAAGTGCTTTCTTACTGGTGTACAAATCATAAAGATAAATTCGAATTAATTTGAATTTTTTGTGAATACCAAGGCGGTACGAGCATTCCACGATGAAACAACTCTATGCTATTCACGAATGCTAAAACGTTTCTTAATGCAAGTGTTTCCGTCCAACAATCTGTGCAATTGTTCCTCACGCTCCTTTTTATTTCCATAAGTAAATTAGAATGTACGAAGTTGAGCAACATTTGACCTTCTGAATAATCTGGGAAAATTTTTAATTTTTATATTTTTTAACTTCGAAAACTTGTGAGATGTTGCTTATTAATACCAACCATCCCTGTGCTTGTTTCCATTTCGAAAGTGGTTGACAGCAAACAGCTGTTTTGTCAGCTGTCATTTGGCGGAATTAAAATTTGGGCACTTTAAAAAGTTTGAGAAGAAAGACGCTAAAAATTTGGCTGTAAGGATGAACGACCCAAACAAAAAGATTAACGTAAACCTATCTTCTCTGCTGAGTCTTAAAGCGGAGCTCCTACGCAAGCAAGCTGAGGTAAGTAAAGTCAAAGCGACCCGCACCAATGAGTCTTTTATCCCGAGCAAGGCTAAAACATACAAGAAGGACACAATCACTGATACGCCAAGTCTAAATGGCAATGACAAATCCACCAAAGTCTACGAAATCGAAGACTCAGCGCTTCTCGAGAAGTCAAAACGGGTGCTGCAAGCCAAGTCGAAATTCTATGACAGAATGACAGCTACCGGCGGTCAGCTTAACTCGGACGACAATTGTCTGGTCCTTTTCAATCGTAAAAAGCAAGAAGACCCAGTGCCAGCTCCAGCCAAGATGAACTACTCGTCGTCTTCGGACTCAGACTCCGAATCTGGTGACGAACGTGAATTCGGGCCTGTCCACCCAGACGACGAGTGGGTGGAGTACACAGATTGCCTTGGAAGAACGCGAAAATGCCTTCGCCGGGACCTGGACTCTGTCAAGAAGAAGGATAATGAGCTTGCGGCGAGTATCCCTGAACGACTGGATCAGACTCAACCCAACTGGATGCTAGATGTCAGCAAACAGACGACTGAATCGCGAGCCACAGAGTCAGTCGCAGGTGACGGAATGTCAGTAATGTCCAAGCACGATGAGATGCGCAATAACTGGGAGAAGAAAGAGGTCGAAAATTTATCTAAGGAGAACGTCCATTATCAAGATGTGTTCTTTGACGAAGCGCGCCAGCATGGTGTTGGCTACTACGCTTTCTCCACAGATGAGGAGGAGCGTGCTAAACAGCAGAAGGAGTTGGAAGAGACACGTCTAAAGACCCTCAACGAACAAGCCGAGAGGGAATCTCAGCGCGCTTATCGTGAGAAAATCATAGCTGAACGCGTGAGGGCAGCAAAAAACCGTCAAAGAGCCCGACTGGGATTACCACCACTCGAAGAAAAACCTGAAGAAGAAGACTCGAAAAACGAGCCGGAAACTAAAGAGGAACGTAAGCGCCGCAAACGAGAGGAGAAACGGCAGCGTAAAAAGGAAAAGGAGGACCGCCTTCGCGAGGAGGAGCGCAAAAATCACATTCGCCCGTGGGATAAAGAAAAAGACGGCGTTGCCAAGAACACTTCAACCAATTCACCAGTACCTGAAGAAGAAGAACCATGGGCCTACAGACCAGAACGTGAGCCAATGTCACAAGAACAATGGAACGAACGAAAGCGATCCGAACGAAACCCTGAGTTCGCACCAAATTCTGAGCCACAATCACTTAAACGAAAGGATGGAGCGTCCTCCGGCTTTGAGTCAATGCCAAAACGAACCAGCTTTAGATCGAATGAATCCACATATGCTGAGGTGCCACCACCACCAGCTTACATTCCATCGGACGATGTAAGCACATTTGCGCCGTTCCAATCGACAAAGAAGTCAAAGCATTTCCAGAGGAAAAACTTGAGTGCCTTTGCAAGTGGTGCAAATGAAGAGCGTCGCGGAGCTGAAATTCCACCTCCATTAGACTTGGATCCTGAGCCGTTTATCAGACCAAAACCAACACAGCAGAGTATAGAGACTTCTATTGAAGCAGGACTGAGATTTTTACGGAATAACTTTGATAAAAATACTTTGTCGACGAAGTCTAGTTGGACTTCGAAGTCGGATTATTAAGTTTCTTTCTTTTTTTATAATAAAGATGGCTTACATGTAAATTTTAACGGTTTTGTTTTCTTAAATTGTCAATATTTTCAGGTTTTAGATGTGGGCGGCTTGCGGGTATCCTATCAGAGCGAACATTGGTTTTTGAACTGTACGACGTATGATCAATTAACTTAACAATCGAGGAAAGTGCCTGGAAGAGAAAAAAAATTCCTCATCTCATATGCGACTTAACGTAAATGAGCGTTCAGACTGGGCGAAATATTTCAGGAACAATGTTTAAAAAGTTTTTTGGGTATACCAAGCGTGCTTTTTAGGGTTTTAATGGGTTCAACAAGGCTCTAAGCGCAGCTTGTTTATCACTACACAGATTCTATAACCCTTATAGTGGAATCCGTCGGAGGGAACGATCCACAGACGTAAACCATCCATATGTAGATAACGTGAATTAGATTCACTGCATCGTGGAAAACGCACGGATCGAGTCTTCCATGAATTTGATATCCGCAGCTTTTTCATTTATTTTATTTGATGATGTATGCTGCAAAAAGGACGCCACCCATGAAAAATGTCTTTGTACTTGTTTTCTTATTTTTATGTTTGTTTTAAACATTTTAAGAAAATAAATGCAATGAAAGAGAATCCTGTCATTGTAAGGACAAAAAACCAGAAGAGACAGGAGAGTTTTGTAGGAATCGTAAGCACGTCACTCACTTCAATGTTGGAGAGATTGAGAACTTTGAGACAAGGGTTAGTTCCGATGTTCAAAAAAAAAAAAAATGGACAAGTGCGAGGAGGGCCTCGTGCAATAGTGTTCCGGACATTTAATATTGTCATTAAATAGAAGGCAATATTACTATTCATATCCTATTCATGTTATCGAGCTATTGCATGACCACTAAAGGGGACATTGAAAATTTTGTTCTAGCCCTACTCTTAGAGTTCCTTCATTTTCACAAACACAGAGATTTCTCCAAAATGGCTTCAACGATTTTGATAAAATTTCATATTTCAGTTGGTTTAGGCGTACCAAGCTTCTGGACAAAAATGCATGTAACGGTAGCAGCATTTTTCAAATGTTTTTCAAGCTTTTGTGTTCAACAAATTTTGTCAGAAAAAAATATTTCTTACGTAAATGGAGCCCTTGCTAAATTTTTTGTGCCCTTCATACAAGGTGCTCAAAAAAGGGCTCCCAAAATTAAATTCATTGCCTCCATCTTGTATAATGTATACATAGAGAATTCCAGCTCTCTATGGCTAAGGGTTCAAAAGTTACAGGGCTGTGACAGACTGACGGACATACGGACACCGTATCCAACCCATAAGTATTCCGTCTTTCCTTTTAAGGTCCGGAACACTAAATATGAATGTAATTCGATCGTGAGAGAAAAAAAATTTAAAAAAATATCAATTTCCATTTGAAAAACAAAAAAAAAAAAAAATGCACACAAGAACATACACACAAACACGTTAGTGCATATATGGTTTGGCGGTCGGCTGGTGAGGTTCAGTCGGTGGTACACTCTCGTGGGGTGCAGGTCGGTTGTGGGGTCGGCTACTCGGGTTCAGTCGTGAGTGTAGTTTCGTGGAGTGCGGTTGCGGATTAGTGGCCGGCTACTCAGACTTAGTCGTGAGTGTAGCTTCGTGGAGTGCGGTCTTGGATGGACCTTCGGGTGGTCCAAGTCGGGTTAGTGGCCGGCTACTCGAGTTCAGTCGTGAGTGTAGTTTCGTGGAGTGCGGTCCAGATCGGCTGAGTAGTCGGCTACTCAGACTCAGTCGTGAGTGTAGTTTCGTGGAGTGCGGTCGTGGATGGACCTTCGGGTGGTCCAGGTCGGGTTAGTGGCCGGCTACTCAGACTCAGTCGTGAGTGTAGCTTCGTGGAGTGCGGTCGTGGATGGACCTTCGTGTGGTCCAAGTCGGGTTAGTGGCCGGCTACTCGAGTTCAGTCGTGAGTGTAGTTTCGTAGAGTGCGGTCGTGGATGGACCTTCGGGTGGTCCAGATCGGCTGAGTAGTCGGCTACTCAGACTCAGTCGTGAGTGTAGCTTCGTGGAGTGCGGTCCAGATCGGGTTAGTGAGTTGTATTTTTTTTTTTTTTTTCGTGAGTGTTAATGTACATCCATACATATGTACATACTAACAGTGGATTAGTGCGTTATATAGCAATGGATAATTAAAAAAAAAAAAATTTCGAACGAATCTCTTGGTTTTTGTTTTATTTTTCGCCTGGTTGAATAATTTATTGTGCGTGTGTGTGTGGTGTG
This sequence comes from Chalcosyrphus nemorum, assembly GCA_949716465.1. Lineage (NCBI taxonomy): Eukaryota > Metazoa > Arthropoda > Insecta > Diptera > Syrphidae > Chalcosyrphus > Chalcosyrphus nemorum. Next base: position 71,030,215 of record OX454333.1, read on the forward strand.
TGAAGCTGTGAGCTGGAATTGGATATAAGCTGGTCTTCAAGAGGATTCCTTCAAGAACAACAAATAAGGATGACCAAGGACATCATCACATGATCAGGAGTTGTAGCCGTGTAAGCAGTACGAAAGCAGCATAAATAATTTATGTGAGTCTTGTGATTTTATGTTCTATTATATTTTTTGATCCTCACTTCACGTCGCCGGTAAGTTTTTATGATACGATTTTTTTTTCCGGAAATTGTCGGACATATGAACAGAAGTGAGGGTATTCATTTGGTGGTGGGATATTTCTTCTTTTTCTTTTCAGGAGATCACCCTCCCTACGAATTGTAGTGGAGTTGTTACATATATTCTTTTATATTATATTTTATTTATTAAGGGGAGTATCGATCGACGTTTAAGGAACAAAAGTGTGTGTGTTTTTTTTTAATCGACCGTCCTTAAGATGGTCAAGATAAATCTAATTCTCCTCTGTATTCGGTGTCGGGAGTGTGGGGAAAATAGGGCTTTATTTTGGGTATTTGGTGGTGGGTTTTTTTTTCTCTTTTCAGGAGGTCACCCTCCCTACGAACTGTAGTGGAGTTGTTGTATATATTTTATTTTTTATTTTTTATTTATTTATGGAGCATAGGGACGTATCGACCGACAGACATAATATATAGAAATACCAGGCTTTTTAGAACAAAAGAGTTTTTTTCTTTTAATTTGATCGGCCGTCTTTAACGGCTTTCACACAACGCTGCGACAGTGATCGCGAGATACTCTTTATTATCCAAAATCCTATAATATTGGAAATTTTTTCACACAAGTAATAACCTTTTCCATATTCATCATTGTGCGATCGAATGATCGGCGGCTGAGTACAACGATACATATGTTAATTTAATCGTAATCAATCGCAATATGCATATATCGCCGATATAATTTGTATTTCGAATTCGGTGTGCATGCACAAACTTCAAAACACGCGTGACGTGTTGCTATAGATCGCTATCACGGCGGTGTGTGAAAGCCTTAAGACGGTCGAGGTGTATCTAAGTTCTTGTGTTCGGGGTTCGGTGTCGGGAGTGTGGGGGGCTTAGAATAGGTATCTGAATTGGTGGTGGGATTTTTCTTCTTTTTTTTCAGGAGATCACCCTCCCTACGAACTGTAGTGGAGTTGTTACATATATTCTATTATATTATTTTTTATTTATTGAGGGGTATAGGGAAGTATCGATCGACGTCTAAAGAACAAAAGTGTGTGTGTGTGTTTTTTTTAATCGGCCGTCCTTAAGGCGGTCCGTGGGTTCCGTGTCGGGAGTGTGGGGAAAATAGGGCTTTATTTTGGGTATTTGGTGGTGGGGTTTTTTTCTCTTTTCAGGAGATCACCCTCCCTACGAACTGTAGTGGAGTTGTTATATATTTTTTTATTATATTTATTTACATTGATTTCATTTACATTTATATATTAAACATATCTAAGCCGAAAATGGTCATTCGATTTTAGATTAAGATCTCTTAATCAACGACTTCTATGGTCAACATTTTTAGTGCGCATAACATTTGAAACGGGGGCTCGTAAGACCACAAAAGTACGTCCTTAAAATCACTTTGGTGAAGAACGGCGAGACTAAACTAAGTTGTGCTATGATGGACAGTTTCGTAAAGATTTTCTGTCTGGTAATTTGTATAATTTCTAAAAGAGATGTTCAAAAATGTTTGTCAGCCAATTAAAGTGTTCCTATACGGTACTGTAATCTTACCGGAGCGTGGAGGCTGGACGAATTCGGTTATAACTTCATGTCTGAGTTTTGAAGCTCAGCACTCGTGACGATATTGAAATATTTATTTATACCATAATATCAGCTGAGCTCATAATTATATAAAGTGAATATTTAAGTGCCTTCCTAAGTCTATAAGTTTGCTTGTATAACCGTGTCCTTCGCTTTTGTTAATTTTTACTTGCACCGATACGTGCAAGGAAAAGTTTTTCATTCGTAAAAATATTCGAAGTCGAGGATTTGATAAATTCTGACATTTCCTTTATAGAGAAGTCGAAAAATGTGAGTCTGGCAAATATGTCTGTCTGTCCGCGAGGCTATAACCTAAACGGGTGAAAGGATTTTGATCAGACTTCGTATTTGAGGTCTGTGGGGTAATCAGTAGAGGAAAATTTAATATTTTCTTTGCAGCCCTAATATTAATGGTACTTTTCTTAATGCCAATTCAACAACAAAACGATTTGCTGGGAAACGGTCCTAAGATTTTGACTAAATCTCATATCCGATTAAGACTAGGAAATCACAATTAAAAATAAAATTTATATACATTTTTTAACCTAAATTGTGTTAACAATAGTACTTAACTTAGAAACATATTTTGCAAAAAGTCGATTTGCACGCAAACGGCTGCAACTATTTTGTTCAAATTCTACACTGAGACACCTGCAATAAGAGAAAGTACCATATTTTGGTCAACAGTTGTTGTAACGATGCTTATAGGCAATTTGGATAATTTTTTGAAAAGGGATTAAACAATTTTACTAAAGTTCTCACATTAGATTGATTACAAATGCTATAAAGTGGCTTAAAAAATGTTTGACCAAAAGTGCCTATAACGGTACTTTTTCAAGGATCAAGCCAATTTGCGCGAAAACGATTTCTTTCTTTGAATTTCAAATTTAAACTAGTTTGGTGTAAAGCCCTATAAATTAGCGTAATACGTTTTTGGTCAAAGTTGGTAGCAACGGTACTTTATTTGTAGCCAACTTAGCTTGACTCAAAAAACTTGATATTGTACCTATATTATAGATCGTTGGTTTAATGGATCTCAACTGCACATAAATTGTATTGTAGATATATGTACATATATGCAAGTTTGTACGACCCATCGTGCACTTTTCGTTCCCAAGAAAACCTGATCCCAATATTATTCGAGAGATGGGATTAAGTTACACCTTTAAATTTGTAAGATTTTCAATTAAAATTTTGTGCAAGAAAAACAGATTTAATGGTTAATTTTTCAATAGAGCTCTCTTTGCTTGGAATCGGGCATTGATAACATAATTTTTTAAAATTTGCCGTGGAAAATAAACGTTTTCAAAAGTGTTTATCTTTGTTTTATAACTGAGAACGTCCTATTTTTTTAAATTTCTATAGATTTTGTAAACTTATTCAAAGTGCCTGACGGTGTATTTTGTGCAATGTTGAAACTATGACTTTCTTCGAAGAACCTGACCTGAATTTGTAGAGGAGAGCTCTTTCTTGTTCGAATTAATTGCGTAGAATTTTAGAGTTTTAGAGTAGAGTATAATTTCCACCAAAATTTTTTAAAGATACAATACAAACTAAAACCCTCCCGGTTCGTTATTAGGAAGCACCGGGAATCGGTCCGGTTGTATTCATGTTATCCACCATAGCCCTTGGCAATGGGAATCGAGAGAATTTCGTTGATTTTTCTACAAGTGTGCGGGTCGCAATTGGTGTGTATGCGTGCGTGTAAGTGTGTGTTTAAATGATGAAAGGGATTTTTTCGAACTTGAGTAATTTGAATTTAAGGACAGAGGACAGTCGAAAACAATAAATTTTTAATGTATTCCTCCTTGAGACGGGGCACAGTTTGCTAGGTTTAGAATGATTTTGATTTTCTGGGGTCCGTGTCGGTAGTAGAGGGTTGGATTTTTCTCCTTTTTCTTTTCCGGAGATCACCCTCCCTACGAACTGTATTTTATTTTAGTTTTTTAATATTTATTTATATATGGGGGAAGAATCGATCGATATGTAAGGAATATGTTTGCTTTTTTTTAAATTAATCGGCCGTCCTTAAGACGGTCAGGATTAACCTAATTCTCAGCGGTACTCGGAGTCAGTAGTTAGGTAGGGTTTTAGTTTGGGTATTTTATTTGGTGGTGGGATTTTTGGTTTTTGTTTTGGTTTTTTTTTCTTTTTCTTTTTCGTTCTCATTTTCATTTTCAATTTCCTTTTTTCTTTTTCTTTTTCTTTTTCTTTTTCTTTTTCTTTTTCTTTTTCCTTTTCCTTTTCCTTTTCCTTTTTTTCTTATTCTTTTTCCTTTTCCCTTTCTTTGTCTATTTCTTTCTCTTTTTTTTCTATTCCTATTTTTTTTTTTCTTTTTCTGTTTCTTTTTCTTTTTCTTTTTCTATTTCTATTTCTTTTTCTATATATATGTATATTCTTTTATTTAATTTTTTTATTATTTTTATCATTTATTTATTTTAATTACATTTTGTACATACCTACATATTAATAGTTAGGCAGATTGGGGTGTTTTTAATCGATTCTCTGTTGTATACAAATTATAATTTTACATATGTAATTGGTCCTCCGTTTTTGGTTAAGCTCTATCAGAAACAAAACTAAAATTGACTGTCCTTAATCATTATTGTGTCTTAAGTATAAGATGTGGTAGGTCGTCTACTGATGAGCCCAACCACCACATCAGGGCTAATTATAATGTCTTTAATTATTGCATTACTAAATACTTTTTTAATTTTATAATAACTATTTGATTTGTTTTTTACATTTACCTGAATTTGCTTTTTTGATTGACGGTATCCGCCGTGCGTCTAGACAAGATGTAGTAGGTCGTTAAATAAAAAGCCCAACTACTACATCAGGGCGAAACGCTACGCTCAAGCGATTTTGTTATTTTAGCGTTTGAACTTAAAAAATACGAAATTAAAGCGCCCGGCCCAGGATCGCCAGAATATTGTTTTCTGTTCTGGCTGGACCGAGTGGCTTCAAACTTTCATATCTAAAATGTGTATATTCACATTTTGTAAGTGGGAGTTTTCGATCTAGCCTTTGCAATAGTTTAGCCCTTTAACAAACAAGTGTAAGGAATTCGTTTACAGATTTTTCAAAGAGTCAAATTTTAGTGCTTTTCCAAAATTCGTTTGGCCTATACTTTATCTGTATTGAGAATGTAGTTACCACCATGGATCCTCTTCCTTTCTCATTCTTCTCAATGAACATAGAAAGGAGTTGGTACAGTGTGGAATAGCACATCATTGAAAAGGACCTCCACTTCGCTGACAGTACTTCAATTGGTCTGGTTGGTTCAATATGAACGCTCGCGCTGAAATAACGCAACCGCCAAATTTCTCCTTTACAAATTTGCGCATTGCGGATATGTCGATGTTGTCGAGTTCTATCATAAAAGTTAACATGGCTTTATACCTGAAATCACTGACGGTAAGGGTGACTCAATCCTCAATCCTCATTTCGAGAGCCGCTGACCCAAAAATAGCTCCGGGCAACATTTTCAGTGCCCAATTAGCGAACACTCTGGCGATTCCTATATGTTTTCTTCGATGGGCGATGAACTCTTTATGGATATTCGCAACTCGTGATACCAAGTTATGCCCGACTTCATGCTCTAGCATGTTTTCGTAGTAAGCCAGCGCCCCCAAACCTGTCCTGTGGATCCCTACGGTACCGCCGATTAAGGCATTCCTTCGTAGTGCTTTGTTCATCTTCGGCTCTTGGTGTTTGATTTTCCCGCCGCCGTAGCTCCTGCATAATGCTTGCAATAATGCAGTCGGCGATTTTCCAAGTTTCTCTTCTTGATACCATGAACCCTATTAGGTTCCTTTGGGTTACCTCATTCCCAATCTCTCCTTATAGAGTGTTTTTCGCAGTCTAAAAAAAAAACTTTCAATAGTAAGGTTCAATAATATAAAATTGATAAAATTGGTCTTGCGAGCGTCTGACAAACATCCAAGAGTATTTACTGTCATGAGAAAGCTTCTCAAAAACCCCCCTGCCCTTCGGATACGGCATAAAACTGTAGGTCCCTTCTGTACGTACAGAAATGTACCACGTACAATACGTACAGCTGTGAGAAGCTAGGCCTTGGCCCTCTATGGGCTGCTTACGGCCAAATATTTATTTATTTATTTATTTTAATATAAAATTACATGTTTAACAGTTTTCTTTTAAGTTTTCTGCTGAAGATATCCAGTACTTCTTCAGGGTTTATCTTTGAAACAATGTCTTGTATTAAGGCTAGTCCATTCAGGCGATCTTCTCTCATATTGCTGCGAAGATATCTCTTTAACCGGCTTAATGTGGAAAAAGATCGTTCATAGGCATAGGGTTCTTATATTTGACTGGTGACTTAGGAACATTTTCTCTCAAAACTCAAATACAAGGTAGATCCTCTTTATATACCTTCTTTAGTGCCTTGCAAAACTTCATCTAGGTCAATTTAATGCTTTTTGTATCGTATAAAGGGGGCTACAGACACTAAAAAATGCTGCGCGTACATGGTACGGTATCAGCAAATGTTGAACGTCTGCACAGTCTATACCACTTCAACAAAATTGGCAGACCATTGGCTCCGCCCCTGGAAAATCAAACTATGTACATTTGATTTTATTCGTACCAGACACAAAAAAAAAAAAATGGTTTCTCAACTTTGTAGAAGTTGTGTACAGACTCAATTGATTAACCTCCCATTCTATTTACGATGGAAAAACTAGATTTTTTCCAAAACCCTCGAACTAATTGTGAACTGCCGTGAAAATTCGACTTATAGGAAGTCGACTGTATAATAAAATACAAATTAAAGTGATTCTACCTGCTACAAATCAAGCAGTTGTATTTCGTCTTTAATAAAAGTCCTCCTAATGCATGCCATTATGTTCACCCCCCAATCACACACACCTAATTACTAATCGCCCCCACGTCCCAGTAGTAAAAGAAAACAACAAAAAATTGGGCAAGTGCGAGGAGGGCCTCGTGCAATAGTGTTCCGGACATAAAATAGAAGGCAATATTATTATTCATATCCTGCATAGACATAGCTATTACTGGTTTTGATATGAACAATATAATATTTAATCAAATGGTAAAACTAAAAGTACGTAGGTATGTCCTAGTAATACTGTCCTGAAATTCCAGTCCATTTTAACTTGCACTTTGAATATAAAACGCATTGAATTCGTGAAAAAATTGGAACTCAAGATATTAAACAATTCTGAAATTACGTTGATAGAGAAGCTAGTTATAGTGTCTGCCGATTCTATTTGTCTGTCTGTATGACTTAACGATTTACTTCAAAATTCATGTTATCGAGCTATTGCATGGCCACTAAAGGGGACATTGAAATTTTGTTCTAGCCCTACTCTTAGAGTTCCTTCACGTAGCGCCATTTGCACAAACACAGAGTTTTCTCCAAAATGGTTTCAACGATTTTGATAAAATTTCATATTTCAGTTAGTTTAGGCGTACCAAACTTCTGGACAAAAATGCATGTAACGGTAGGTACTTTGCTTGTTAATTGGTTAAAGTAAAGTAAAACACGAGGAAAACTTGACATGCGAAGGAATATAGCATTTAGAGTTTAAAAAATTAACAAAAAACAATTTTTGTTTCAAAACAAAGGAAAAATTAAAAAAAAAAAGATTTTTTAAACTTATTTAGTTTTCAACAGCAGCATAGCATAGAGTAAACATATACAATCCATTCGTGCAAATTACTTTGTTTTTGAAAAATCGAAATCGAATGAGGTAGCAGCAACAGAAGAGAATATAGGGAAACTCCATGCGCTATTCTAAAATCTGTAACTCGAGAACTACTGGGCGGATTTAAGTGAAACTTAAAATTATATCTAATCGTAGTATCCAAATGATCTCCTGTAAAATTTTTTGGGATATCATGAAAACAGCGGGAGATACACAGGAATTTTCGGATTTTTTCCACAATCTACACAAAATTCTACGTATCTCCAATTTTTTTCATATTTTTACCACTTAAGGTCTGGTAGCGGATTTCATGAAGGGGATGACAGCCTTAGGTTTTGGGCATTATGGTCCGAGGTTATAATCCTTATGTTTTAACTCGCGAAGTTTCATAAAAATGCTACAAGCTGCACTACAAGACATCTCTACGACGGTTTTCGAAAACATCATTTGGTCGTCATCGCAACACAAATGTTGTAAGCGTCAAACTGCAAGCGATATTTGCTGTGGTTGATCTGTGTCGTCTGCATGATTTTTTTTCTGCAATCGTAGGTATTTGACATTTTCAAACACAACTAAATGAAGTCTTTATCAAAATTTATTGGAAAATCTTAGTGAAAATATAATAGCAATCATAATAATTTACTTAGACGAAGGAAACTTATAATTAAAAATAATTGATTGCCATTTATGAACATCTGACCTGCAAGCACTGGATTATCGAACATGCTGAAAATAAAGTGTGATTTCTATTGTTGTTTTAGAACAAACAACTGTTGCGCCTTGCGTTTCAGACCATTTTTCAATTTTTTTGTACGGCCTAATTCTAACTTTTTTATTTCAGTGAAGTTCATGGCCAGTTTTTTGCCATAAAAAGAGGTCCATGGGCATGGTAAATTAACAAAATCAATACTCACCTCTGTAAAGACCGATTGCAGCTATTACAGCTCTAAAAAAAATCATATTTTCGCAAGAACCAAGAAAGAAGAAAATAATAACAACAATTTTCTTACAATTAAATACACAAGGTTTATTTGCCATTTTATTTCCTTTCAACTCATTTCACTTATAAACTTTGAAAATGTCTTTTCAATAAAGCAGTTATAGTAAACATATTTTTATTTATTTCATTAAAACGATTTTACATACATAAATTTTATTTAAGGAAAATACATTTTAATTTATATAAAATTAGTCATATATATAATTACATGTAGTATATATCTCATTAAATTTTGGTAGAAAAATAATAGAATATTAAATTGTTTTAATATACACGCTACTACATATCACAAACAAAATTTCGTTTCAATGTACGTCGATAATATAATGTGTGTTTTTATATACAAATATATATATTGTTTTACTTATTTAGCAACAAATAATCGATTTTTTTTTTAAATAATAATCATAGGCAAAAAAAGCAAACTCTTAGTTGAACTATTCATTATTGATTCATTTTATTCACTCAATTCCGCATTGACAATTCAGTTTTTAGTATATTTTCGTATTTATATAGTTTTACAATATACAATAAAGATTCCTATGTTTTTTATATGGAGTTAAGTAAATTATAATTGTATTATTTATGAACTGCTGTTTTTTATATATTTTTTTTATAACATAATTTGTTTTTTACGCGTTAAGAGTATCTTTTTATATATAATATATATTGTATTCATTGTATACAAGCGTTTTTATGGCATATTATATATAATTTAACAATTTAATTTTTACATCACGTTGAATACATATATTTTTCTTTGAAACATTTAATATTACGTATGTAAATGATTACATATTTCGAAAAAAATTAAATTACATAATTTTATTTACTGTCTAAATTAGAACTTAAAATATGAACACACAATTTCAGTTAGCAATTTGATAAAAAAAAATATTGTATTATTCTTGCACATCTAAGAGTATATTATATATGTTTGTATGTATATACAAGAAAAAAAAACTAGAAATCAAAAATCATATATATTCTAGACAAAAAATTCACCCATTTTAAATGATTTTACCTTTTAATTTCCAATACTTTTGAATGAATTTCCAGAACATTATGGATTCGAAAGTGAATACTAAGTCGCGCAATTGTGGTGAATATTTTAGCCAATACGCCTTGTGAATATATTCGGCGTTGCACAGATTACATTTTTAATAAGTGCAAACATTTTTTTTTAAATAAAAGTACTGAGTGTTATTTGTATAACCAACTATATGCTGGTGCTAATACGAATACTACCATACCACATAGTACATACGAAGGGCATTATAAAAAATATCTCCCTTAATACTGGGGCGGAATCCTCTAAGCTGATAGTTGATTGTTGACGATCACAATCATCACTTTTGCTCTCTCTAAGGTGACAATCACCTTGATTATCACATTTTTGCTATCGTTTTTGTGTGATAGCTATTTAGGTGTCACTTTTATCTGTGTTTTACATTTATTAGTGTAATTTGTGAAGTGCTACATAAAAGCTGAGCTCTTTGCAATTATTTTATAGGACAAATGACAATTCGCTCCAATTTGAGAAAAAACTCAAATATTTTGGACCTTCCAAATCCAATGCAAGTAGGTACCAACCAATGCATATATATATTTTTTATTTAGATTTTTAAAAAATGTTCGATTGACAAAGGAAGCTTTTATATATGTTAGACATATCAAATGGAACACGGAGCTTATATATACCACCAATTCTGCAACTGACTACAACACTAAATTTACTTGGTGGTGGAGGTTACCAAAGGCAAGTTGGTGCTGACCGGTTTGCACCAATGGGGCAAAGTACTATAACTAGAGTCAATGCTAGAGTTATTAAGAAAATGCAGTCAAAATTGTGTCCAATATTCATTAACTTTTTCCCGATGGAATCAAAGTATTTTTCTTTGAAAAGTATAGGATAGCGCTGAAGAAAGTTCGCCTGAGACTCAATTTCACATAGTCTATTCTAAGGCCAGAAGCATTGTTGAACGCTGTATTGGGCAGTTAAAAAGTGGGTATGCTATAAACATCTTCTAAAATCATTCTATGATTGGTCGATGGAGTATAATACTCGACGAAAGAAAATGTAGATATGCACCGTCAAGGGTAGCTGAAATTGTTAACCTTTGTGCTGCCCTACATAATCAAATTGTACAAATCTGGGACATGATTAGAGATGATCTAGCTGCAAACTAATTTTTCAATACTTCATTCATTTTTTTTTTAATTTAATAAATCACACAGACAGGTAGCACTGACAAGAAAATGACATTCCGAAAAACCAAGTTTTAAATAACTTTTTGTGATCGTTTTACGGAGAGCTAACAAACTGTGATTATCAACTTTGATTATCAAAAATGCGACTATCAATTATCACCTTAGAGGATTCCATCCCTGTATTATTTATTTATTTTTTATTTAGCATCCCATAATCTTTTAAATATACGGGACGCCTTCTGCTGTTTCAGTGATTGATAGCGGCGACAAGATCCGGAAGACTAAAAAAGAAAGAACAAGATGGCTGCGAACGAAGGAGAAGATGTCTGCGAGGATATGTTCGAAAAAATAAAAGAAAACCAACAAAATTGTAATCCTTTAATTTTTTTTGATAATATATTGTGTAGTCTCACTTATATGAACCCTCAGTTAAATGAATTATTATAACATATGAGCCGCCAAAATGTTGTACTGTTATATCAACTGAAACTCTAATAAATGAACTGCGCACACTCACGATGTTCATATAAGTGAATTGCCCTTGAATTATAATGGCTTTAGAAAAAGGGCAGTCTTCTAAATCTCTTGCAAATAAATTAAATATTGTAAAGTCCACCATTGTCAGATTTACAAAATAAAACAGTACAAATACATATTAAATCTTTGACTGCATAAATGGTTTCTGGAATAGCAAAAAAAAAAGTTTTACCAAGGAGATTTCCCAGAGCTGGAAACAGATTTGTACAAGTGGTTTCTCAGGCAGAGAGCAGCCCATTGGCCCATTTCAAGCGAAATTTTACGAAATCAAGCTATAATTTCGTTTAAACTCAAGATTTGGCATCCGGTTGTTGGCTATATGCGAAGAGAAGCTTTCGGCTCAACCGGAGCTTATTCCTCCATTTAAGCTTGAATTTGACCGAAAAATTTGACAACTTGGACTAGAAAAGGAGCAAATCTATAATGCAGATGAGTATGGTCTCTACTTCAAAATGCTTCTAGGTAAAACATTTGTGTCTGCCAGTGAAAAAACTGCCCCCGGAAGAAAGATAGCAAAAGACCGCATAACATTCCTAGCATGTATGTACTAATGCTTTTAGTTATTAAAAAAAAGCCAAGAACTTTAAAAAAATTTTGAAATTCCAGTTGATTATTATAATTCACATATTTTTTTAGGAGCTTTTTCATGACAGATAATACTCTTTGTCATACTTTTTGGTATTTCCAGAGACTCAATAATTAAACTTCAAGGACAGTAATAACTCATAACCACTGAGTACGGCGGACACAGGTAAATTTCCCCAAACTATAAAAAAAAATTTCGGTTTGTTGTTTTTTTTTCGATGCAAAGTTGTTTACAAATAACATGAGCTTTGAATATGATTGTTCATGCAATGCAGATTGTAACTATTTAATCAGTAGGTTTCTGAAGTGCAAACTTTAAATTTGAATGCAGTAGCAAGTTTGGTTTGTGAAAAAAAGTAGTTTTACTTTTTTATTTTTTATTGCTTTTTTGGGCGATTTGTAAAAAAATTTGCCATGAATTCTGTTCCTTATGGTATGTTAAAAAAGAGTGATAGCCCTTTTCACAATATTTTAAGCGCGAAATAAATTTTCAAGCTATTAAAGATAATGTATTTGAGCAGTAAAAACAAAACGATTTTTTTTCTTTGGTAATGTATAAGTTAAGTTGATTCAAACTGCTTCGTACTGAAAATAGTCTCAAAAGAAAGATTAATATCTTCGCAATAAGAAACAATCATAAAACATTGCGACTTTTTGCGAATTTTTGAAATATTGGCTCTAAAAGGTCTTAAGGACTTTTTTTCCTTTTTTTTGTTTAATTAGGGTTATTTTTGACACAGAATCACGATCAAGTTTTATTTTTCTTTCAAGAAATCAACTTTGTAAATTTTTTAGAAGCTGTATGTGACGTTAAAAAAAATAATTTGTTCATAGAAAAGGTCAAAAACGAAACCAATATCGAAATTTCAGTCAACAAAGAAAATTGTAGCTGATTTTCCTTGTATGCGGGGATATGATTTTTTTTTATGTTTACTTTATGTCTCCTATAAACTGCCTATAGGAAAATGGCACGCTCGTGATGGGGAAAATAAAGGAAAAGTCTAAGAAAATAAGAAAAGGATTCAAGAATCTAAATGAATGGTTGTGTGAACGATGGCAATACCGCCCGTCGATTTTTACTTGATTCTGTTACCTACTTCTTTGGATCTAACCAGAAAAAAAGATGAAAACATCACATGCCGATTTCGGGTTGTTTTAATAACAATATCCAGAGTATATCCAATACAAATCTGACGATTTATGGAATATTGTTGTATTGGTACCGCAACACCAATCAGTTACTAAAGTATAAAGATGGTTTTTAAAGTTACTAACCCTGGTGGTTTGCGGTCCTAAATGTCTTGAGGTCATTGAGTGCACCGGACCTTCCGGCGTGCCGCCATTGAAAGATAGTGTTAAGATCCGAGGTAAGATACCGACAATAAGTCAGAAGTACTTAATATCCGGATATTTATGCACGGGAATCAATCTTAGGACTAGATGCTCCCAAAATTTCTTAGGTTGTAACACCATTGAATTTTTAGAGGAGCACCGGGATTTAAAAAAGCGGAATGCGTGGCAGAAATAAAAAAATGTTGTGAACGAGTCCACCCGTGTAATCAATTATCCTCCGGAGTCATGTTACTGGATGAGTACCAATACGGCAACCAATTCCTTCATTAAGGTGGAACATCGAGAACTATTATATGACCCTTACAACAATTGCGCCGTGTCTGAGATATTTCCGAAGAATCAATGTGTAGACAGTTTTTGCCATACCATGCACACTGGACAATATTGGGTTCCAGACTACAATCATCCGCCACAATGTCAATCCAATCTTTTGGAAATAGCTATTTTTATGATAGAAGCACAGGGTCACAATATATTAGATTTTTGGAGTCCGGACTTCCACATCCCGTCTGGTTTTAAAATCTGTAATCTCGCATTTTTTTGGGATGGTTGGATGTATGTTTCATGACACTACATGGATAGGAATTGACCTCGCGGAATTACCGAAGGATGATGCATCAAAATCATTTTTTTTCCACTGTTCCTCCATGCAACAAAAGCACTCATATAAGTGTGCTAGAGAAAGAGTACTCTGTCCATGTGGCTGAGACCACCGTTCTGGACAGAAGAAAACCTAATATTGGGAAATCCAGTATCAAGAGTTGAGCTGCAGTCTCTTGCCCCGAGAACTCCAGGTCGTCATCCCGTTTACCGACTAAATAATGGGTCACTAGAGACAGGAGTGAGCTATTACAAATTCGTAGAATTGGTGCCTCCGACAGGGAACAATCCATTGATTGTTAGAGACTCATCTCATACCGCTATTAAGAGGCATAATTAACACCAAATTATAGACGGACCAAATGGTTTATTCATCCATGAAGGCATCATATCTTACCATAATAGGGATATTTATGAGTATAGGAAAGCGCTAGCTCTGAGTTTGAAACAAGTAATCCCCATTCAGACACCTAAGCTCTATCCAAAGACCAATGCAAAGATGGAACAGCATCAGTACTCGAAGATTGACAAGCACACTGATCTAAGTTTTCTACCGTTCCATATCCCATGCACATGTACATACACATGTTTATTTGTATCTTCACTTTTTTTTATTTCATAATCTAGTACGTTCACCAGTGCATTTCCGCCATTTTTTCTTTTATATCATGTGAGCTTTTCCGGTTGTGAATAAGCTTCATTCTTCTTCACATCAAGCTGGCGAGCAGTCGACATTTTGCTCTTTTAATTTTTTTTTATATAAGCATCCACAGTAAAGTAAATTATCTAACGTAAATTTAATTTTTGTAATAAAGTCTCGTATAATTATATAAAAGAACCGCGTTTTCTTTTGATCACAAAATTATTAAACGAACCAGCAATCTCACACACACCATCAAGCAAACAGATAGTTTTGGCTCAAAAGAAAGAAGGATAAATTTATGGTATTGCGACTGATGACTCTAAATGATTGTCAAAAGCAAATTGATCGTAGACAAGTACTATTCAGCTGGGCTGAAATGGTAGCACATTTCTGGTCGTTGTCGGATCATCGGAATCAGACATAAAAGGTTTTTATATATACTTCGACAAAAACTTACTTAAATTTAGTTCTTTTCTGGAAGGGTTGGACATTTATTTTAAAATTTTTCAAACACTGTCATTAGAGTACCCAAAAGCATACCAAGAACCTTGGCTTTTTTTTATAGAAGTATTTTTTTGAAATAACCACCAAATTTGTTTCCAAATCTTCAAATATAACTTGTCTTATCGATTTTATGCAATTAATAAAAAATTACATTTGTTGTAAATGCCACAAAACATTTCCAAAGCCGAGTCTTTTAATATGCCATTACAAAGTAGCCCATTTTAAAAAAAAAGGCATTAGATTTATCTCTAAGATTATATGAACAAAATTTCATGCCCAGGAATCAAGTTCTTGAATTGCAAAACACAATTTCATCGTTAACTGAAGCTATATGTACTGCAATCGAGGGATTGCTCTCTGAAATCCCTGAAGATTTAAAATACCTATTAAATGTTTGCAAAAATCCATTTGAAGAAATTAATACAGAGCACAAGTTTTTTTAAATTCCTAAACAACTTAAATTATATCAAGACCCGAAATCTTTTATAATTACTCAAAAAATTTCTGCAGTAACTTCTCATGGTAATCCTACTTTAAGTCCAAAGTCAGCTAATATTAATATCATGTTGTCGTAGTTTCATAATAACACATGTAATGTAAGCGTGATCATTATCGGAAGATCGTACAGGTGAGAACACAGAAATACATTTGACATCAAATGCCAAAAAGAATGCTGACGTTGTGTCTGTTCCCACGGTACGAACTTCCGATCATGATAGCGTCCGTTGGAATCTTGTATTTTTCATGAAAATAAAGCTCAGTTAATTTTTATAACTCGAAAACGCAACACGTTTGTCTCTCTGATATAATTCCCGATTACCACAAAATTATTCAACATTAAGAAGGATTCATTATTTTCAGTTTTTCGTGATGAACATTTCAATACGATGGATGAATTTTGTGGAAAATGCGACGCGAGATTTCGCCGGGGCGACCCTAATATAATCCCTTGTAGTGGCTTCTGCAAAAGAATGTTCCATCGGTTGTCTTGCGAATGCAAATTGTCTGAGTACGACATTAAACTACTAAGAGTTATTGGTGTAATGATTATTTGGTGATTCCCAATAAGATATGTAAACAATATGAAAATATATTGGAGTTCCAAAAATCAAAATATGAAAAAATTATAGACATTCTAAACAAGAGTGTAAGTAATCTAACATTACAAATCAGTGATATAGTTATTGCACTCAAAGATGATATAAAAGAAAATAGTGTGAAGGAGAAAGAAGTAGTGCAAACGATTGCTAAAACAGTGAAAGATTTAAAAAATTAATTTGGTGTTAAAAACATCGCAAAGTGTGAGTGAGAAGAATGATCAATTAGAACAAATGGAATTTCTCTGTCTTCGAGAAATTCGACAAAACTAAAACACAATGGTCCAAATGTGTGGAGCTGTTTGAAGGTGCAATGAAAATAGTTGGAACAACAGAGGATAAGAAAATAGACCTGCTGCTACATTACATGGATCAAGAAACTTTCGACGTTCTCTCCGAGGTCAATTGTTTTTTTTTTCTGAAATTTTCGATCCAGTTTCATTGGAGATAATGGAAAACTATCGTGTTCATCTGCGAAAGCACTTGAAAACTAAAAGTCGTTGTCTATATTTATTTAGATCAAAAGACCCCGACATTTTTAGTGAATTACATGGCTGCATGGAAAGCTGTAGCCAAACAGTATGAAAATACCCGGCTTTTAGTGACGGCTTAAGCTAACAAACTGCTGACACAGCCCACCATTCAACACGAAGTTTAAATCAGATCAAGACATTACATGACACTACACCTTGCAAAACCTTGGCATCAACACTACAAACTGGGATCCACTTCTGATGAATATCCTGCTAAAAAGCTTGATAGAAACACGCTAACTATTAGGGAACAATCTCTCAAGCAACCGAAGACATTACCTAATCTTTCAATCATTGGAGGCACTGGGTACTAAAATATCAAGTTCAGACGATGCAAAGCGATAACCAAGGGTATTCCTTGCAATGGCAAAAGAAGGGAACAGATGCTCTGTTTGCGATCAACAGAGTCATCCTATCTTCAAATGCTGTTTATACAGCTGTCCCCAAAGGAAAGATTTAATCAAGTAAAAATGCTCAACAGGTGCATTAATTGCCTGCGATTCGGTCATCAGACCTCAAATTGTACTTCTGGCCATTGCACTGTCTTTAAATCAGCAAGAAGGTAAATTTGTGCCTTCAATCACGAGTTACTGGATTTCTCACGAATTTGGAAGTATACGTTCTTGACACTATAAATTCACGTTAACCCAGTCAATTCATCAACATTAGCAATTGGAATTTACCGAAGAATATCCAACTTGCCGATAACGCATTCAACCAACCTCAGGAAATTGACCTATTAATTGGAGCAGAATTATTCCCCGAGCTAATTTCAATTGGATAAATGAAAGTTCAGCAGGACTTACCATCACTTCAAAACACACCACTTGGGTGGGTTGTGATGGGAAAGACTATACTACAAAAACAGCCTTCAACATTGGTTTGTGGCATCGTAACGAAATCATGTACTCTGGAGCAGATAGTTGAAAGATTCTGGGCAATAGAGGAAGCACCATCTAGCAAAACCTCGCAGCAAATGCAATTAACTCCGCAAGAACGAAGATGTGAAGAGATCTTCATTAACACCACAAATAGAACATCGAACGGTCTCTGCATCATAAAATTACCTTTCGCTAACAATCCAGCTAACTTGGGAGAATCGAAGGAACACCATGAGACGATTTCTGAGCCTGGAAAGAAAACTATATAAGAATCTAGAACTACGGCAGTAATATATTCAATTTATGGAAGAATATATTAAACTCAACCATATGACAGAGATGAACGGCAAGGTAGAGTCAGTTAGCAGGCCGCATTATTTCTTGCGACCAGAAAGCAGTTCAACCAAACTACGGGTGGTTTTTGATGGATCAGCCAAATCATCAACCAACATATCACTTAACGACGTATTGCATGCTGGGCCATCATTACAAAACGATTTATTTTCAATTTTACTGCGCTTCAGAATTCATGCTTACGTATTCACAGCAGACATCTCTTAAATGTACCGCCAAATTCTAGTGACGATTCCAATGGAAACATGCACCAAATGGCTGCATTTCAGGACGGAGCTTCAACGCTTAAACACCCTGAAAATACCTCGGCATATATTACTGTCAAAAGCGAGTGATATCCAGCTTCATTGCTTCTCGGATGCATCACAGAGGGCATAGGAGCGGCTATATACATACATAAGATCATCAAGGCCAAATGGAGAAGTAAAGTAAAACTGCTCAAAGTCTAGAGTTGCACCTATAAAACAACAGACAATTCCACGATTGGAGCTATGCACTGCAAAGTTAATGGTGCAACTAGCCAAAGTGGTCATTGAAAGTCTACCAAGCGAAATCCACAAAGCAACGTTTTGGACAGACTCTCAAATCGTTCTGGCTTGGATAAATACCCAATCACCACTATAACCCTTTGTAGCTAACCGCATCTCGTTTATACATGAAGAAACTAAAAAAGGACAATGGAGATATTTTAATACAGAAATAAATCCAGCGGATCTATTATCTAGAGGAATATTTCCGGACCAGTTTCTTAAAACCGATTTTTGGTTCAAGGGACCTCCCTTCCTATACCAATCCCGATTTAACTAGCCAGAGCAAACAAAATTAACGAAGAAGGAGCAATACCCAAAACCAGAGGACATTGTATTTGAGCTCCAGAACCTCAAGGTCGGGGAGGATGTTTAAACTTGTGTGAAGTGAAACAAGGGGAATCGAGTCAGTCGGAACGAGACCTTTAAACCGTGTAGTTCGTTTTGCCAATTTATCTGTATTCTTTTAGTTATTTTGTTTGGATGTAACTTACTTTTCTTTTGTAAAGTTTATTTTTGTAACGTAAATAAAAGTATATAACAAATTGATGTGCATATAAAAATGGCACAAACTCAGCGACAGCACAGCGAGACACCGCAGGAATATTTTTATAAAATGCAGAAAAGGAGGTCTTCCGGAATCTGCGATCATTCGACATATTATCAATGGGGTAAGTGAGCCTGATTTAAAGAAAAAAATTTCAAATGAATATTACTTTTGCAATGAATTATTGCGGGATATAAATAATTATTGCAAACACAATGACATTAAAACACCGTCGGAAATAGTTAAAAAGCCGTATTATGCACCAAGCCCGAATGCATCTGTGAAATCCGGCAATTCCTTATGTAAAATAACACCTAAAACAGGAGAAAAGGGCATTAAATGTTTTAACTGTTTTCGATTCGGCCACTATTCCGCAAAATGTCCTGAACCACAGAGGAAAGAGCGTTGTAAAGTTTGCAATCGTACTACACACCAAACAGCGAATTGTCCAGAGAAGGATCCTAAACTTTCTCCTCACAAAGCGGATCCGAAAGTAAATAATATAAACGAAGAATGTCAAAAGAAATAATATTGAAACTAAGATGTTAGTTGACCCCGGAAGCAACCGAACCCTAATCCGTGAATCGTTCGCTAAGAATATTTGCAACAAAATTGAATGTTGTACCACACTGAACGGTTTCGCTGGTGGCCAATACACCTGTTCATCGAAAATCATTGCAGAATTGGAAATCGACAACAATGCTATTACAGCGGAATTACTCATTGTGGAAGACAGCTATATCTCTGAGAATATTCTACTCGGTAAGGATTCGTCATCGAAGGTGAGGATTGCTGGATTGAGGATGTTGAAAAATTACGAACCGGAAATGATCTAACGACAGATCAATTGAAACAACTTGCATCTACACTTTCGAATCATCGCAAAAGTTTTGCGGAAAATATTGGCGATTTAGAAAAATGCACGGTTGCCAAAAAGGAAATTAAAGTGACCACAGATGTACCCATTACAACGAAACCGTATAGAGTACCTTTTGCTAAACGAACCGTCGCAGCAGAAATCGTCTTGACAAGTGTAAATTCCTGGCTACTGAAATAACATATTTGGGTCATGTAGTAAATGCAAACGGTATTCTGCCTGGAGATGAGAAGATCAGTGCAGTAAAGAACTTCAAGCGCCCGACATGTGTGACCGAGGTACGTAGGTTTTTAGGTCTTACCGGATTTTTCCGAAAATTTGTTCCTGGCTATTCTCTCATGTCAAAACCGTTAACTTGTCTGTTAAGAAAAACCGAAGAACATTTTGTTTGGAACGAACAACAGGAGGAAGCATTTCGGAAACTGATTGATATTTTGGGTAGTAAGCCCGTACTGGCCCTCTATGATTTTACTGCAGAACACGAAGTTCATACGGACACAAGCAGTGTGGGTTTGGCCGGTGTTTTACTCCAATCGAAAGACAACCGAAATTGGCAGCCTGTGTTCTATTACAGTCGTCACTGCACAGACACCGAAACCCGATATCACAGTTACGAACTTGAAGTGCTTGCCATCGTTGAAACCCTGAGTCGATTCCGTATTTATCTACTCGGAAAGCACTTTCGTCTGGTGACTGACTGTTCCGCAATCACGAAGATGAAAACAACAAAGGAACTTGTACCGAAGGTTGCCCGTTGGTGGATGAAATTGTTAGAATTTGATTTTACGATGATTCATCGCGAAGGAAGCCGTATGTCTCACGTCGATGCTCTAAGCAGATCTTCGAATCATCCATCGAGAGAAGTTGAACCGGCCGGATTCGTTATGACGGTAACAGTTGACACAACTATGCAACTGCAGGATGAAAATATGCGTGAGATTATTTCAGTTTTAAATGGCGAACGCAAATCCGATCAAGAAAAACAATTAAAAAAGGATTTTCGATTGAAAAATTACCGTCTTTATCGAAAGAAAGGAAGTGAGTTGAAGTTTGTTGTCCCTAAGGCAGTCAGATGGCGGATTGTAAAAATGTACCATGACGATATGGGGCATTTCGGATTGGAGAAGACTATCGAACGCATCTAGAAATTATTTTGGTTCCCAAAGATACGAAAATACGTAAAGGAATATTTAGCTGCTTGTACTCAGTGTTGCTACTTTAAGTCACAGGGTGGAAAGCGCGAAGGTCGTATGCACTACGATGAAGTTTCACCGATTCCTTTTCGCCTGTTACATATGGATCATCTCGGACCCTTTGTGCGTAGTAAAAGAGGTAATTGTTATGTTTTTGCGGTATCCGATGCTTTTAGCAAATTCTTGCTGGTAAAACCTGTTCAAAATACGAAAACACAGCCGGTTATAAATACAATTAACGAGATGACGAATTATTTTGGTCTACCTAAGCAAATTGTGACTGACAGAGGAACAGCATTCTCCTCCAAGAGTTTCGAAGATTTCTGTGGCCATAATTGCATTCAGCACATCAAAACAGCGGCACGAACTCCACGTGCTAATGGACAGATTGAGAGAGCTAATCAAATCATTCTCTCGTATCTTCGATCATCAGTTACCGATGCCAAAGACTGGGAGTTACGTGAACTTCAATGGACTGTTAACACCCAGAGAAATGCAACAACGGGTTGCACTCCAAATGAACTAGTCTTCGATTTCAAATTAGTTGACATCATTCAAAACCGATTAATTGCTGCAGTCAACGACAACTCCTCCATTGTTGACGAGGATGAGAAACTCGATTGTTGTACAACGATGGACGAGAAACGAGAGCAAGCTGCATTACGAATTCGAGAAGAACGAGCCAAATGGAAGGACCGTTTTGATCGAAAACACACCGAACCAACAACTTATTGCGTAAATGATCTGGTTGTCATCGAAAATATAGCACCAGCAACCGGCGAATCGAGGAAACTCGAGCCCAAATTCCGTGGGCCGTACATCGTCACCAAGGTCTTAGGCAAAGATCGTTATGTAGTAGAAGATATACCGGGTATGCAGGTAACCTCACATAAATTTTGTTCAGTTTTTTCTTCAGATAAGATGAAATTCTGGTGTCGAGACTCCCCCGAACTTGATGGTTATGAGAGTGACGAATCCGAATCCAACCATGATGAAATCGAGGTCGATTCCAAATCAGGATAGGCCGAATTGTGAAGTGAAACAAGGGGAATCGAGTCAGTCGGAACGAGACCTTTAAACCGTGTAGTTCGTTTTGCCAATTTATCTGTATTCTTTTAGTTATTTTGTTTGGATGTAACTTACTTTTCTTTTGTAAAGTTTATTTTTGTAACGTAAATAAAAGTATATAACAAATTGTGTATTTGACACTTGAATTATCTCTAATAATAATAATAAAATCAATGTGTATTCTTTCTTGTTAGCCTCACTATACTTTTCCATTTTTCAATCCTTTTCTTCTCATACATACTGTAAACCCCACTGGTTTTCTTTCCCACGATTTCCATTCCCACACTGTATTCAGCTGAATTGTCAATTTCGGCATTAGAATTTTCTTTTCCCACCATATATTCTGCTTACTTTTGGGTTTTGGCACCTGTGATATCAAATGCAGATAATCTAGTACGTTCACCAGTGCATTTCTTTCCGCCATTTTTTTCTTTTACATCCATGTAAGCTTTTCCGGTTGTGGATAAGATTCATTCTTCTACACACCAAGCTGGCGCGCGGTCAACATTTTCATTTCATTTTTTTTTACAAGCATCACGTTTTCTAAAGTAAATTCAATTGTTCTAATAAAGACTGAAACAAAAGTATATAAAAAGAAGCGCGCTTTCGTTTTATCAAAAAAGTGTGGAATGAACCAGCAATCCCACACACCACCATCAAACAAACAACTGTAATTTTTGAATAAACCGCACTTGAAAACTAAAAGTCATCGTCGTTATTTATTTAGATCAAAAGAGATCTATCAACCAGTTAATCAAATAATACATAAAATCTATTTAATGTTAAGTCTCTAAGGACCATTTGCTGACACTACTCATAAAATTGCGTGTTAGCTAAGTAATAGTTAGTGCTATGTTGAACTTAAAGCTAAAGTTCATCATAGCTTATTTCCAGTTGCTGCAAAATATTTAAGTGCATCTTAACAAAAAGGCACTTTTGTGAAATGCTGCCAACTTCGCGGCATTGACATCTGTCAAATTTGTTCACAACGGTATGGACAAAACATCATTCAGTTGTCTTTTTGAAAAGAAAGGAATTTTTTATTTCGTAATTGTGAGAATAATTTGTTTTGCTCAAAAATGGCTGATAAAAAACGAACGCGAAATCCAAATTTTTCATCAGCGGAAAAAAATACACTTCTTCAATGTGTATATAATGAAAAAAATTTTGTGGAAAATAAAAAAACTGATGGTGCGACGTGGAAGGGAAAGGAAGAAGCTTGTAGTAGAATTACCACTAATTTCAATTCGCAGTCAGGGGCCGCATGCAGCCGTAGTACAGATGCACTGAAGAAGTGTTACATTAATTATAAAAAAGAAGTGAGAAAAGAAGCTGCAGCTGAAAAATGTTCTTCATTCCAAACTGGCAGCGGTCAGCCATACAAAGTGCAGGATCCAAATTTTTCCAACACTACTGTTGCTGAAAATGGTTGCGTCATGAGTGGACCCAGGCCACCTTGCAACAACATCGGTAAAAACCATGTTTGCAGTACACGACGCCTGAACGTTAATTGAAAAGTAGCCTTTCCTATTCCGGAAGACTTCTGGATCTGATCCACCTAATAGAAGTTAAAATTAATCAATTCAAAAAGAGCCAAATACCTTGGGTTATGTCGTACCAGGCGATTGAATTTTAATATGAGTTCCATCCACTGCGCCTATTACAGATGGAAAAGAAGCTATATCATAAAATTCTCTTTTTGCTCTTGAAATTTCAGCTGATGTGATAGGAAATTTAATATATTGTTTAAAGAGGGTAGCTATTGACGTTGAGACTCTCAAGACGATCCTTGAAACTGTGGAAATATGCATTCCTCCAAAATCAGCAATACTTAAAAGATGACTCCCAGTCGCAAAGAAGCGTAGAGCCACCAAAAGTTGGTTTATTGGTGCTATCGAATTGTTCCTAACAATTGTCAAAATAAATAAATGTTAATTGTAAATTTTTGAAGTAATAAAAATGAGTTTGCACCTATTGTAAAGACACTCTAATCGTGCCTCGATCTGTTCTAGAACAAGAAGAGTCATTTGTTTCGTCAGACGGAATCGTTTGTAGAAAGAGAGTTCATCGAAGCTATAAAAGTACTCCTTTCTATCGTATATCTGGCGGGGAATACCTACTTCGATAATTTCAAATATTTCGACGTCATCTTCCAATAAATCCAGGAGCTCAAACTCCATAGCTGCTGATTTTAATTTTTTTTCCAAACACAATGAATCGAATTGTCACTTTGACAACATAACCTTTAAAATTCCCTAAGTATTACTTAAACTCCTTATGACTTACTATATCTGCGGCTTAATTTAAGTTCCATTTGCTGATTATTAAGAATTACTTTGTATTTCGTGCAACCCGTTAAGTATTACTTAGGGATTTAAGTGATGCTTAAATATTTATGACTCGTATCAGCAAACGGGCCTAAAACAGTAAAATCAATTAACCAGTGAGAGCAATAAATCTATTAAGCAGTGGCAAGCTGAATCAATAAGTCAAAAATTTCCCGAATATGTATAAGCGAAATCAGAAATTATTATAACAAATATATTGTAAATTTTCATCTCGTATGTTTTATTATATTGTGCTTTTAATTATAACTAAATCACGAAATATGTCGGTCGACAATGTAAATGACTATGTCATTAATAATGACAATACATTCCGTTACAGCCCTTTTCATTGGCCACGTTTAATCAAAAATATGTCTTCCTTGACTATACACTAAGTCAAATTTCTGGCAAAGCTAATAAAGCTTATGCCAACTGAACATTCACGAATTGGGACGAATTAAAATCGTTGTGTAATGTAAAGTAATATAAGTATAAGTTCATTTAGCTCAGTTCTTATTTCACATTTGTCGCTCTAATTCGCACGTAATTCTATTTTAACTGCACTTGTACACAAGGTAGTATGTCGAGCGTGAGAATCTAAATTTTCTTATAAGGCCATGCACCTCGAATTTTAAGATAACACGTCTAGGGGACAATTCTGGTTCTGTGAAAAAATTAAATGAAAATATTTTCACCCTTTCACCGCAATTTCGATTCTCGTTCTGCGAAAGCGTGATATCAAACGTCGAAAATGTTCATATGCATAATTTATTTTCACTTCCTCATTTGCAAGTGAATGTTTTAGTGAAAGGGTAGTGAAAATGGAAAATTTTATAAAAAAACAAGGGAAAAAGCGTTACACAAGTTCAAAAGGAATATTTAGTGAGCTATTTGGAAATTGCTCACGACAGGTATGAGAAACAAATTTAAACACCTATTTTAATGATTTTTAATTGTTTTTGTACATTTGTGTAGAGTATTTAGTATAAAGTCAGCCTTAAACTTACTGAAGTCTGCCACTTTGAATTTGACATGGCACACACACGTACACATTTGAATTTGACATTTGAGGCTAACAGTTATAGATCGCAACATAAGCAACATAGAAAAATGTCATCAACATAACATAATTTAATACCTTCATAATTTTCCCACCGTGCACAAATAATTCCAAAGAATCGTACGACTTCATTCAAAGCGCCGAATTAGCGTCTGTTCGATATCCAGCACAGAAAAGTAATTCTTGGAATCATTTGTGCAACAGTGCAATTCTCACGATAGCAATAAGTTTCATTTTAATAAATGTACAATTTGTAAATTAGTCTTAAGGAAGATTTAATAAAGAAAGGTTGGAAACTAGAAATTTGTTTTTTTTTCTCGTTTCAAAAATCGTTACTGAAAACTGCTAACCATTCTTCCTCATTCTCCGTCTTTGGCCCATCATGGCTTCTTGTATTTAAATTTTATAATCGAAATAAATATAAGTAATCGAGTAACAAAAGTTCGTTTTTATTCTTGATTGTTGCAAATACAACAATTTGTTTCAGCAGACGGAGCCCACGTAAGGAACAATGTGTGGAAAAGTCTAGCAAAGGACCTCAATACCTTGAGGGGAAGCAGTAAGACTGATGAGCAGTGGAGGAAGACGTGGGGCGACTTAAAGTAATTGCTTAAACAAGATAATATTCGGTAAGGTTTATAAGGTTTGTACTTTCAGACGAAACAGCAAGAAAAAATGTGGAGAGATCAAAGAAGCTGGCAACCGCAGTGACATTAACGGCTTAGCCAAAATGAAGCAACTGAGCCAACTGGAGCAACGAATTATTCAAATAATGTCGGAAAGGAATTTTAAGGGGGATGGCCCAGTTTTTGAAATCGGCAATGAGAGTACGGACATTGTAAGTGACTACATATGTATTTAATTTTATAGTTGCATACACTAAAAATTTTCTTCGTTTTTTTTATCATAGGATGGAGCTGTATTGAAGCAGTTGTTGGAGGAGAATATCGAGGAAGTGTGTGAAGAAAAAATAATACCGTCAACATTTTCTGCTGCTCAGGTGGTGCAACCATTAACCATAACAGCCGCACGACAAGCGGAAGCCCGAATGCATACAACAACTCCGGTAATTAGGCGTCTTGCATGTTCTTGCAGTTGGAGCAGTTGGAAGAAAGGAAGGTGGTCTCATGAAGTGATTTGGAGTAAGGACCTTACATTGGAGCTAATAAATGTGAAAAAGTCTGATTCATATCACAGCATAATGGAGGAGCTAAAACCGTTTTCTAACAAGATAACGGTTGAGGCAATCAAACGAAAAATTCACACTTAAAGAACCCAATTCATAAGAGAACTCCGTGAGGTGGAGAAAATTAAAATGACTGGCATGGATGATATTTAAGAGCCCAACCTTTGGTGTTATGGTGAATTGTTTTTTTTTTTTAAACCCATTGTCCGACGAGGCAGTCGACGTCCAGTTATGACTGGTTGATATATTTAATTTTTGTTTATAATAACACTGGTCAACACTGGTTTTGCCACACGAACTTTGATAGCTAATTTTGTTTTGTCAATCTAGTCTCATTATTAAATCACAATTGTCACGTGTCAATTAGCCTCAGTTTTGTTGTGATACGGTATAACTCAAAACTTATACTACGCAGCAAATTTACAGAAGCGCTCCCAAGTAAACCGTTTTAAAAATATTTGTGGTTGCATTTTAACACTTTTTTGTTTTAGCATTTTTTTTGTTATTAACCCTGTGAACATGTCGATGAAGTGTAACAATGATCCTAACTGTTTTTGTTATGTTTGCGGAGAACTGACATTCAAAAAACAAAGACGAAACTTTACGAATCTTGTGTTGGAGTGTTTTGGTTTTTCTGTCGCCCATCAAGACAAATCCTGGGCTCCTCATGTCTGTTGCATAACGTGTGTGAAAAATTTTACCGACTGGAAGAAAGGCGCACGACCTATGCCGTTTGCAGTACCCATGATATGGACTGAACAGCGAGATCACGTTTCGGATTGCTATTTTTGTCTCACTGACATAAACGGTATAAATGTAGGAATCGATGGTGATAGCACATCTTTAGCAACCCAAGTCTATTCCCACCACAGCTAATTCCACCCCTTTCTCTCTTAAGATAGTTATGTAGAATTTGAAATAATGTACGGCAGTTCAGTGCCGATCCCCATAGAAGTAAGACGTGTTGTCAACTTTTCATTTTACTTTAATTTTACTAAATAAACAATTATAACGTAAAGAGTGTTTTATTTAACAATAATTGAGCCAAGAAAAGGAACTCTAGACTTTGTTAACTTTGTTAATCCGATGGTGTCTCCACAGAGGAGAACCTACAAATTTTGGGCGTTCAACCGAAATAGATTCCCCAATTTGCGGGCGTTCAATCGAAATAAACTACCCGATATCTGGGAATTAAACTAAAACAGAATATATATTGTTTAAAGTAAAGGAAAGTCGCGAGTGTAAAATAACGAAATAAGATCCAGAAAAACAACACGCAAAGTTAAGTTAAACTGCGTATCACAGTTTACTAGGTAAGAAACAGCATTACCGTTATTCTGTTCGCTGCGTTACAGGCAAAATAGACGCTGCAAAGAGAGGTCGCACTGATACTCACCCCAAAGATTTCCACAGTTTGGTTTGGATTAAGAAGAGAAACGAGAAGAGTTTCACCCCAAGAGAAACTAATAGAGTTTTACCCCACCGAATTACTTTAGCACGGAGAATTCACCTAAAGATTTCCACAGTTTGGTTTGGATAACGACGAGAAACTAATAAAGTTTCACCTCAAGAGAAGAGAAAAGAGTTTCACCAGAATTTCCCTAGCTCGTAGAATTCAACACGAAGATCAGCATTATACCACATAAGGAAGATCAAGAGAATCCCCACACCAACGGATGTATCCCGATCTGCTGATGAAGAGTAAGGCAAATTTAAAGAATTTATTTATGATATGTATTCCTACATGTAAAAGATTTAACAAGAATTAAAGAGAGTGAGATTTAAAATATCGAAAGAGATTAAAAGAATTAAAGTAGAGTTAAAATTAAATGAAAGTTAAGATTGAATAAGATTGAAAGATATCGAAATCTATATTAATTGAACTAAAGAGTAAAAGATGAAATAAAATTTAAAGAGAAATTAATTTGAAAATAAATCCGTTGAAAATTAGATTTTTGATAAAAATAAACTAATATTTTGTTGTTTTGAGAATATAAGAGGAAAACATTTTAAAGAAAATTGTTATTGCATGCATAAGATAGGAAAAAGATTATACATATGTAGTAAGATATTTCGTTTGACAAATTATCATTTAAAGCTAAAGA
Organism: Chalcosyrphus nemorum; assembly: GCA_949716465.1. Lineage (NCBI taxonomy): Eukaryota > Metazoa > Arthropoda > Insecta > Diptera > Syrphidae > Chalcosyrphus > Chalcosyrphus nemorum. Next base: position 71,058,865 of record OX454333.1, read on the forward strand.
TGGATATTGTAGAGCTTTTATCACTAACGGTAGATGAATTAAAAGAGAAGTTGCTAGGTCTGGAATTAGCTGTGGATGGGAACAAGGCAGAGTTACAGGCGCGATTAATTAATTATAATTCGAATCAAACCGACCAACCTTGTTCGATGGACCGTCAGTCTATCCATAGCCAATCATCCGACGAGTCAGTGCATAGCTCATGCGTGACTGCGATACCAACAACATCGGCGTCTCTTTTTACTTTTAAAGATATGGAGGAATCAATTTCCCATTTTTCAGGTGACGATGAATTAGATATCATCTCATGGGTTTCAGAGTTTGAACAGATGAGCACAGTAGTAGGATGGAAGGTTCAGCTCGTTTGTTTGCAAAGACTATTCCAAATTTAGTTACTTGGACAGAATTAAAGACAAGATTGCTCGGAGAATTTCAGAAGTCTAAGAGTAGTGCAGAAGTGCATAAACAGTTAGTTTCACGCAAGAAGAAAAACGAGGAAACGTATAGTGAGTATATTTATAAGATGACAGCCTTAGCAAATTTAGGTAATGTTGAAGAAGTAGCTTTGGTCTCATATATTATAGATGGTTTGGGCGAAAAAGGACCCGAAACATATGTGTTATACCAGATTTAAAACAGGCCATTAAGAGAAGATAAAAAAGAATGTAAAGAATGAAAATAAAAATTTCAAAAGAGCTATAGGAATATCAAATAATCAGGCGAGCAGTAGTAGTAAGATTTCACGATGTTTTATCTGCGGGGACACAGGTCATACAAGAGAGTTATGTCAAAACAAGGCAAAAGGTTTTAAGTGTTTCAGATGTAATCAATTCGGTCATAAAGCATCTTTTTGTAGTAACCCCAAAGTACAGATAGAAAATGTTAAGAAAAACGAAGTTAATGTTTTGGCTATGGACAAGAATTGCATTGATATAGTAATCAATAATAATAAGTGTAGAGCATTGCTAGATTCCGGTGCCGATATCTCCGTAATGAGATTAGATGCTGTTCGAGCGTTAGGGCTAGTAATGAATGAGAAAGATAAGATCCCTCTCTCGGGTATAGGTGGCAACGCAGAAACCATTGGTTCCTGTGTGACAGACATAGGTATCGATAACATACTTTATCAGCTGAAGATATTTGTTGTTTCAAATGAACTTGTAAAAGTCCCTGTAATTTTGGGTAATGATTTTTTCCTAAGAACCAGGATTCAGTTTGATGGAGGAGTTATAAGTGTCTTACCGATTACCAATTCTGACGATTATTCCAATTCAGTCTCGAAGCTAAAAAGCCAAGAAAGTCCTGATGATATTCAAAAATATTTAGACATTGATTTCTATCAATGCTATAAGATTTAAGATGAACCAGATATCCAACATGTCTCTAATCCACATGTCCGAGAAGAAATTATAAAAACAGTTAACGATTATATCCCGAATAAGATTTTACCATCATCGATTGAAATGAATATAGTACTGCAAGATGAAGTTCCTATTTACGATACACCACGTAGGTTACCAATTCAACATAAGATAATAGTTGAAGCTCAGATTGAAGAATGGTTAAGTGAGGGCATAATTGAGGAAAGCAACTCAGAATTTGCTAGTCCAGTTGTACTTGTTGGTAAGAAAGATGGATCAAAACGATTATGTGTTGATTATAGGCGAATTAATAAGATAATAAGAGATCCTTTTCCTTTGCCACTTGTTGACGAGCAGTTAGATCAATTGCAAGACGCAAGTTTCTTTACGACACTTGATTTGTCTTCAGCCTTCTTCCATGTACCAGTTGCCGAAAGCTCTCGGAAGTACACAAGTTTCGTTGTTGATAGTGGTCAGTATCAGTTTAAGTTTTGTCCGTTTGGCTTAAGTATCAGTCCGGCAGTATTTGTAAGATACATCAATGCGATTTTCCGACCATTGATAAAAGATAAGACGATTTTAATTTTTATTGATGATTTGATTATTAGATCAAAAACAGAAGAAGAGGGGCTACATATTTTAAAAAAGGTAATGGAAATAGCAAGAGATCACGGATTAAAGATAAATTGGAAAAAGTGTCAGTTCTTAAAAGAAAAGATAGAATATTTGGGACATATTGTTCAAAAAGGTTATATTCGTCCAGGGACACAAAAAACTAATTTTAAATTACCCAACACCTGATAAGAATGTGAAGCAGATACAGAGCTTTTTAGGATTAGCTTCTTATTTTAGAAAGTTTATACCAGATTTTGCCCTTAAGGCTAGACCGTTGTCCGACCTGACAAAGAAAAACGTAACTTTTAAGTTTGGTGAAGACCAGAAGAACGCTTTTGAAGCATTAAAATCAGCGTTAGCTAATGATCCGGTTTTACAATTGTTTAAGTACGGAAGATACACAGAAATTCACACAGATGCGTCCAAACATGGTTATGCTGCAGTCATGTTGCAAAAAAATAGTGAGGATGGAAAATTGCATCCGGTACAGTATTTTAGTAGAAAGACAACAGACGCAGAGAAGAAATGTCACTCTTACGAGTTGGAAGCATTAGCTGTTGTTCAAGCATTGAAAAAGTGGAGGCCGTACGTATTGGGTCAGAAGATTAAAGTGATTACGGATTGTAATGCTTTTGCAGCCACAGTCAAAAAAAAAGATGTGCCGCTGAAGGTAGCGAGATGGGCTCTATATTTGCAAGATTCGAACATAGATCCGGTTCTCAAATGAGACACGTAGACGCTCTCAGTAGAGAAATTTTGGTCATAGGGTCTACAGTTACAAACCAAGTAAGATTAAGCCAGGAAGAAGACGAATATCTGAAAGCAATTAAAGTTATATTACAGGAGCGAGATTATGACGGATTTTTATTAAAACACGATATGATTTATAAAATAGTCGACGGAAATGAATTGTTAGTCATTCCTAAACAGATGGAGGATCAAATCATAAGACAGACACATGAACAAGGTCATTTCGCAGTCAAAAAAACCTCAGACTTACTATTAAAACAGTATTATATCCCAGATTTTCGAAGAAAGATAGAAAAATTTATTAAAAGCTGTATTCCATGCATCCTAGCAGAGAGGAAAGGCGGTAGGCAGGAATGTTTTTTAACACCGATAGGTAAAGATAAGCCACTTCAGACGTATCATATAGATCATCTAGGAATTTTAGAGATGACACAGAAAAGGTATAAACATATTTTTGCAGTGCTAGATAGCTTCACAAAGTTTGTTTGGTTATACTCGACCAAAAGTACGTCAAGCGAAGAAGTAATTGACAGAATAAAAAAACAGGCAGACGTCTTTGGGAATCCACAGAGAATAATATCCGATCGCGGTGCGGCTTTCACGTCTGCAAAGTTCAGGGAATACTGCGAGGAGGAAGGGATAGTCCATTTATTGATTACAACGGGTGTACCAAGGGGAAACGGTCAGATAGAGCGAGTTAACAGGGTTATAATCCCTATGCTGACAAAACTTTCGATGTCGAAACCCTCTGATTGGTATAAGCACGTAGGGACACTGCAAAGATTCATAAATTCGAATACGACGCGAAGTACGGGATTTTCCCCCTTCAGACTACCTACTTATAGGTTTAGACATGAGACAGAAACAGGATTCAGACATAAGGGACTTAGCAAAGATTATAGAAGAAGAGACGTGTAATATGCTAGATCAGGATAGAGATAGAGTACGAGAAGTAGCTAGAGAGAACATAGCGAAGATTCAGGAAGAAAATCGTCAAACCTTTAACAAGAAGAGAAAGCCAGCCGTGAAATATAAAAAGGGAGATTTAGTGGCGATTAAACGTACTCAGATGACGCAGGGCAAGTTAGCCAGTAAATACCTAGGCCCATACCAGGTCACGTATGTAGCTAAGCGCAACAGATATCACGTTTCTAGGGTAGGAGAGCATGAAGGTCCGAACAAGACGACGACGGTAGCGGACCATATGAAGCCTTGGGAGAATAGGGCTATTCGGGGCGAATAGTAGCAGGAAGGCCGAATGTAGGAATCGATGGTGATAGCACATCTTTAGCAACCCAAGTCTATTCCCACCACAGCTAATTCCACCCCTTTCTCTCTTAAGATAGTTATGTAGAATTTGAAATAATGTACGGCAGTTCAGTGCCGATCCCCATAGAAGTAAGACGTATTGTCAACTTTTCATTTTACTTTAATTTTACTAAATAAACAATTATAACGTAAAGAGTGTTTTATTTAACAATAATTGAGCCAAGACAAGGAACTCTAGACTTTGTTAACTTTGTTAATCCGATGGTGTCTCCACGGAGGAGAACCTACATAAATTACAAGAAAAAAAATACAGTTATTTACCCTAACTTATCTTCGGCTATAAGACCAGTCTCTGATTGTAAAAAATTGCCAGAACTATTACCAGTTGCAACTACGTCTGTTGAGAATGACCATTCACAACCGTCCACTTCAGGTAAATGTGTTGGCGAGGACGATGACTTTCAGTTTGAAGGAATTGCAAACGAGCCACATTTCATAACTCAAGGAGACCTAAATGATTTAGTTCGAGATCTAAATTTGTCCAAAAAACAATCAGAACTATTAGGATCTCGTCTAAAAGAATGGAATTAGCTACACAGTAACACAAAAGTTAGCTACTTTCGAAACCGTGATCAGCACTTCAGAACATATTTTTCTCAGGATGGAAATTTGGTATTTTGCAATAACATAAATGAGATTATGAAAATGTTAGACATCGATTTTGATCGCTCTCAGTGGCGTTTATTCATTGATTCTTCGAAAGCAAGTTTAAAGGCAGTGTTATTGCATAATGGAAATATGCTTCCGTCGGTACCTCTAGCCCGTGCTGCAATATGAAAGAAACCTATGAAAATATGAAACTTTTACTTGAAAAAATAAATTACGGTACATATTCCTTCAAAATCTGCGGTGATCTTAAAGTTGTTGCACTAATACTTGGACTTCAGCTGGGTTACACAAAGTTCTGCTGCTTTTTATGTGAATGGGATAGCCGAGACAGAACTAATCACTATATAAAAAAAAACATGGCCAACGCGTGCATCGTTAGTTCCTGGGCAAAAAAACGTAAAGTATTTACCCCTTGTTCAGCCAAATAATGTGCTTCTACCACCATTGCATATCAAATTAGGATTAATAAAAAATTTTGTTAAGGCAATGGATCGCGATGGAAGTGGATTTTTGTATCTGAAAGAAAAATTCCCTAAAATAAGTGATGCAAAGATAAAAGAGGGTATTTTTGTTGGCCCTCAAATAAGGGAGTTAATAAAAGATACAAGATTTGAAGAAAAACTAAGCGATTTAGAAAAATCTGCATGGAAGGCTTTTAAAAATGTTGTTGCAAATTTTTTGGGTAACCACAAGAGTGACAGCTACAGGGAGTTGGTTAGCGAGCTGTTAATGACATATAAAGCTTTGGATTGCAACATGTCACTTAAGATCCACTTTTTAGACTCGCACCTGGATTTTTTTCCTGACAATTTAGGGGCTGTCAGCGACGAGCACGGTGAGAGGTTCCATCAGGACATTTTGATTATGGAAAAGCGGTACCAGGGCAAATGGAACCCAAATATGTTAGCGGATTACTGCTGGGCAATTAAAAGGGACCAACCAGATGTGAAACATGCAAGAAAATCTTAGATTTATTAAGTCATTTATAAAAAAAATACAGTTTTGATTAACGAGATCTGTGTTATTTCGCAATATTTTAAATTACTCAATAAAATAAAATCGTTGGCCAACAATTTTTTTTAACTATTTATTTTTCTTATGATCACCAGCTACACAGAGAGAAAAAAAGTCGTAAATTCAACAACTCAAAGTTGTTGAAAGCAAATCGGTAAGAATTTTCTTCCAAAAATATGTATCAACATCCAAATCTGTTGTAATCACCAGTTATAAGTAAATTCAACCGATTAATTGGTTGATTTGGGACATTTTGTAGTAACAATAGACTCTGTAAAAGCAACGGAAAGTTTGTTGATTTTAACGAAATACAAATTGTTCACCGAAACGAAATTTCAACTTATTTTCTAGTTGTTTTTACTGTCATTTCGGTTTCAATTGTGCAGGACTATTCCTGCAACGTCCCAGAAAGTTGTTGATTTTACCGATTGTGTCTTGTGCCAGTGGTTGAATCAGTAAAATCAACAGATGTCTCAGTTGCTAATGCCGAAATATTTGTAGGATTTTTATCAGATCACCGTTAGTTTACGATGTTCAGTTTCCCCTCTGCATATACGTATCACTTTTTCGAAGCGCTTTGCAGTGTACGGTTGTGTTGAGTTGTGCATTTAAAGTGAAGAAAAAAATTATAAAATTTGAATTTGTTGTGAATTTCTTATCTTAAATATCAGGAATGGATTATCAGACTGATAATAATCAAGAGCAATTGCAATGCAAGGAATTAACACGTAAGTAATATTTATTAATTATTGTCTTAATATCGTTGGTATGCTGGAAAAATGTATGCAATCCAGACGACTTGGTGATTTAGTTGTATTCATAATTACTCCGCCTACCGAAAACATATGTAATACATACAGAGATCTGCAGAGATATACCGCATTTATGTATACAATAAGTGTATACCGCAACTACGCTCATTTTTTTTTTTTTTTTTTTTTTATATCTTATAAAAGGCAAAATCATTCCCTGTTAGTGACATCCTAGCCGGAGAACCATTTATTCGATTTACGTGATTTTATTTTTAATTTATAGATATGTTCGCTCTCCCTAAACTAGGCTATGTTTTATTGCGTTAGATAAAATAAGGAATAAGGAATAACGATGATGGTGAATTAAGTGGAGAAAAATTAAAATTTTACGTCACTTATACATCGATAAGTCAATAATGGCTAATCGGATTTAAAAACAAAAAAATTGGTGAAATTAGTAAATTCGCTTCTGATTCTTTTGAGATATAAAACGTCCTTCTACGTTGTCCTGAAGCTGAGCAATGATCACAACAATTGTTTAGATCATCGCCCACATTTTTCCTTTTGTGAGTAAATTCTAAGTCGCCAAAATATGATTCATGCCGATCTCTGATATGTACATACATATGTATGTATTTATTTCTGTGGATGTTTCAACTACTAATTCTAATATGTGAAAAATATTGAGTCAGATTTATTAAATTTGGTAAGTGGTTCGTAAATAACAATCAATACAATTTATATAGCACCAATATTGCCACCAACAACATATGCAGAGCTCCAAAATGTTGTCCACACGCTTTCTGAAGAGAATGAGGAAAAATTTGTGCTTGTATTGGATGGAAATGATATAGAACAACCAGTGGGTTTAGTAGAAAATACTACTACAAGAGATATACCATCAGATCTCAAAGATATTCTCAATCAGTGGGGTTTATTCGACGAATTAGCTGAAATATTTTACAGTATGATTTTATAATTATTAATCTTTGTTGTTAATTAAAAAGTAACCGTTTGTAGAGCATAAAGTAGATACAGATGTCATTGCCCATATATCCGAGAATGACATCAATGAACTCATTCCGATAATAGGACTGCGTACCAAATTTAAAAAAAAATTTGATTAAATGGAGAATTGAGAATGTAAGAATATTTGAGTACCTACTTCATTATTTTTTAATTAAAAAAAATTCTTCTCATAGGGGTACAATCCAACATCTGCTACAAGTACGTTATCAATGAACTCTGCTATTTCTGATTGGTTAAAACAGCAAACTACCATTTCAGAGGAATCCATTTCAAGCCCGGTGTCATCTGCTCCTCACTCACCAAATATGTCAGTTTGCAGTGATTTGGTAATTTTTCTGTTTTTCATTTATCCTAAACTGCATACTAAACTGCATACTTAGTTATATGATACATATATTATATTGTGAGCGGTATACTATATACAGCTGCGTTCAGAAAAACTGTATTAAGACTATTTTCACCCACACCCCACGATACGATATCTTTTGCAAAATATATGTTTTTTTCAGTGAGAGTAATATGATTTTCTTAGTTAATACTGAACCCTTGAGCAAATAAATAAAGTAGCTATTTTTCTTATGAATTATCTAGGATATTGAAGAAATTCTCAAAGGAAATTATTTGGCACAAAAAGTTTTTGGTTATTACGAACAAAATCAACATCTAGAAAATGAGCAAAGAAAGGATGTTATAAATGCTATATGTGACCATATCATCAGAAAAAACATCCGCTGCAGCACTGAAGATTTTTCGAATATATCAGACAAGATTGTAGGCCTTTTTCCAACAGAAAATAAGGCATCATACTTTATCGAAAGAACAGAGACTACTCATCCAAGAGGAGCTTTATACAACAAGTATCAAAATTCTGTAAGAAAATTAAGGGAGAAAGGACTAATTTCAAGAAAAAACAAAAGCTATAAGAGAAAGTCTGAATCGGAACTTGGTAATTAAACCTTAAAAAATTTAACACTTCATGTTAGTTTTTATTCTTTATAGAAACGGAAAGCGACACACAAAACGATTCCGACAAACTTTGGTTATTGTATAACCAAGAACCGTGGCCAACCGTGGAGAGTAAATGGAATCTTACGTACGAACAAAGAAGGAAGGAAATAAACCAATGTATGGGATCAAATATTACCCAGATACTTAGAGACTGGCCTCTGCTAAAACACGCTTATGGACAAAGATTGGTAATTTTAAACAATCAAATAAATTATAATTAAATGCATACATATTATTTATTATTTCTCAGATTCAAATTGATTTTTCATGTACACACAAAGACGTAGTCAGCAGGTTATTCTCCGAGTGGGGGGAAAAGAGTAAAAAAATAATTGCCGCTGCTCTAAGAAGCAAGAAACTTACATTTGCAGAAAATGATGATAATGAAGGTAAATATGTGTGTCCACAAAGTGATACACACAAATGTGCATATTTACATATACTAATTCGTTTTTTCCTCGTAGACTTGAAGAACTTTAAAATATTTGAAGCCCTGCACTACCTGCTGCCACCAGGACACCGATATAAGTTGAAAACATCTTCCGGTTCTTCCATGTACAAGCCCTCAATCCAAGATTCGATAAATTCGATGTTCCTGGTAGCTGCAACGGAAAGTGAGGTGACTGAACTACTTTACAGAAGAAGTGAGGAAAATAAAAGCAAGGGCTTATCTCTTCAGCCCTTAATAATAATCGTTCTTGAAGGCAATAAAGTAAGTGCATGCTTTACGAATATTGATGATATTTTATATAAGCATCACTCTGTTCTCACTGCTGTAAATTCTTGTTTTAGCATATTTCATGTACTTAATCTTTCATATCCTAGAGACTGTCATAATGTATGGTATTTTATCCAACAATTTCTTTATAACATACAAACTAAATACGATAAGCCAGTTTCATGTGTTGCGAATTTAATGGGTTCAATTAATTCATAAGCATTTACATATACCCATATATACCATGCATATTTTGTTCTTTAATTGAATTTGAAGCTTTTTATTTTAAAACGATTAAAATTACCTTTAATAATTTAACTATATTATATTGACTATACTGGCCCTACATGAGCACTCTAAGCTACATTTAATTTTTAAACTATATCTTTGAATTTAAATGAACTATATATTTAATATTTAATAGAACATAAACTTTAAAAAAAACAGAGAACGAACATTTTTAAATTCATATACATATAAGGCTTAAGATACTTAAAATAACTTAACTATATTTTTGATACAAACTGTTTTTGTTTTTTGGATTTTTTTTTTTGTAGCATTTACATTTACATATTTGTTGAATTAAAATGTTTATTTGCTATACATGTAAGGCAAAATTTAGTTGTGTATCAACGCTTTGTTTACACATTAATTCTTTTCATACAGGTAGTGCTAATACTCGTTCAAAAGCTTATAAATGTGCCGCAAATGGCTGCTTTCAAAATTTTCAATCCATATATTCATTTAAGAGACACTTGTTAAATAAGCATAAAAATGATGAAACAGACTGTAATGTAACGAAAGCACTAAACAATAATATCATTCATATAAATCCACTACCCCTAGTAGAACCTTCAACTTCACATATATGCAATGAAGATAACCAACTAACAGAAATGGAATGTAATAGTAGCTTTATTGAAAATGATCTTAACGTTATGGCATTGACAAAAATTTGTACCTTATATGGAAAACCTTCCCTATCAAGATGTCAAGTAGTTGAATTCACACAATTAGTTGAAGAAATTTTAAAAGATATTTTTGAAAATCTGAAAACATCGATGAATTCAGAGTTTCCAACCCAATCTTTACATCTTTTCGAAAAATATTTGCACAAATATATTACCAGTTATCAACAAATTAATACAGAATATAGGTTCACTAAAGTCTTAAAAAGTTTTGGAATTTATCAAGATCCCGTTTCATTTAGCTTGAACAATGAAACAACAGTAATATTAAGAAAAGGTATTCCATCTCTTGACGAAAATTTATCTTCAGGTATATTGATGCCAATAGAATTCCAAATAAAAAAATTTTTAGAAATGCCCAAGGTTTTAGATGAAATAATAAAATACATGCAACATATATCTGCACATGGAAGACTTAATCATTTTATAAACGGAGAGAAATGGAAAAACGTTCAATCTAACTATTTGGGCAAAATTGTACTACCTATATTTTTATATAATGATGATTTCCAAATAGATGATGTATTGGGATCCCATTCCGGCAAGAATGCGATTTCAGCATTTTATTACAGCTTTCCCTCGTTGCCCAACTTTTGCCTCTCTTCACTTCGGAACATATTTCTAGCAATGCTTGTTAAATCGAAATGTATTAAAAATTTCGGAACGAATTTGGTTTTATATCCTTTTGTACAAATTTTAAAGAAAATGGAGACTGAAGGCTTAGATATTGAAACTGATTCGGGCAAAAAACGAGTATACATTGTATTAGCTTTAGTCATAGGGGATAACTTGGGATTAAATTCAATATTAGGCTTTAGTCAATCATTCGGTTCAAATTTTTTCTGTCGCCTTTGTAAAATGCACAAAAGTAAGACTCATACCTGTACAAGAGAAGATCCAAGTGTTTTAAGGAACGCAATAAATTATGAGGAGGATACTGTTATAGGCAACCCTCAATTGACTGGCATTTATAACAAGTGCCTTCTTAACAACTTACAAAATTTTCACGTAACTAATAACTACTCTGTAGATATAATGCATGATGTTTTTCTTGGTGTATGCAAATACGGACTTTGTGAAGTTTTATCCTTTTATATAATATCTGCTAAACTATTCACATTAGAGTTACTAAACTATCGAAAGCAGAATTTTGACTATCAGGAGAGAGAATCAAGGTATATTTCAGTCCCTATTAAAATAGAAAATTTAAAGCAAAATAATTTGCAAATGTCAGCACGTGAGGTATGGAGTTTTGTATGGATTTTGCCCTTAATGATTGGAGACCTTATACCTGAAGGTGATGATGTTTGGAAATATGTACTTTCACTTCTTAAGCTTGTTGATGCAATATTATGTTCTGAAATGACTACTAGTTTGCTTTTTAATTTAAGTGAAGTAATAGAAGAGCATAATCAGCTGTTTCAAACTCTATTCAAAAAGAACCTTAAACCCAAGCACCACTTGATGATTCACTATTCAAACATCGCACGTCAGGTAGGACCTTTAAAACATTTATGGTCTTTCAGATTTGAGAGCAAACATCAAGAGCTCAAATCTTATACTAAAGCTATAACTTCACGAGTAAACATCGCCTATTCACTTGCCGTGAAATTTCAATTTAATTTTAGTCTTCTACTTCTTCATAAAAGCGATATATTTTTAGAAATAAAAGATATAAAATATTGCAGTTATAATTTAATTAACTCAAAATGTTTTAATGATGTAAAAGATAATTTAGCCCATTATAATATTACAATCGGGGATTGTAAGCCCGCAAAAAGTTTGCACTATAAAGGAACTTATTATTCTCATAATCACTACTTAATACATAAACATTATTTAGAAGAAATTTTTGAAATAGAAGAGTTACTTGTTGTTGAAGGAAATTTTTTTGTTATTTGTTCTACAACCGAGGTAATAGGTTTTAACGAACACCTGCAATCGTATTTAGTAGGTAGAAAAATGGCGAAACAATTTATGCTCTTTCCCATAAATATTTTTATAAGTCCTCCTTTTAATGTGCATACACTTGGTAATGGAAAAAAATATTTCAGAATTCAATATATATAATATATAACAATATAACATATGTGTGGCATATACATTATTATTAATAATTTCGTTTATGTGTAATATATATTTATAAGTCATGAAAAAAAAAATAATAAAAAAATAAATTGGATTAAACAAACATTTGGATGCGTTTAATTATAGTTTTTTTTACAGATAAAGAATACCACAAATTTTGCCGAATGAAAAGGGGTGTAAAACAGCAAAAGTGGTTGTTAAATCTACAGTTTTAAGGCTTATAAATCGGTAAATCCAACTTTTTTACAGTAGTTGTTTGTACAGGAAAAGCTATCATACCAACACATAAGTATGTTGAAACAACTGCTAATATTATTAGATTTCTACAGTTTCCACTGTAAATATAACAAACTGGATGTTAATTTTGACTTCTATGAGTAGTTGATTTTACCGAAAGAGTTTTAATAACAACATATAATAATGTTGAAATTACTATTATTATCGTTGTTTTCAAATGCAGTTTACTCGATAGATTCAACAGATTAGTAGTTGATTTAACAATTGAGCAAAATCGTAAATTCAACGTTTTATGCTATTAGCTGAAAATCAAGACCGGAAAATGTTGAATTGACTGTCGTTTTCGGTAAATTCAACTACTTCTTTCTCTCCGTGTAAAAGCCAGCTGTCATGCGTACTATACAGAAATTCGGGACACACCGCTAATTATCGGGGTTGTCCTGAATTTCAGAGCATTAAAACATCAAATCTGGTTCGCAAGCAAAAGCGCGTGGTGATAGTCCCACACGGTCCCGTCCAAACACAAACCGTGTCTCCCCATATTTCCTACGCCCAAATGACGTCAGGTAGGACGAGCATGGGAGAAGTTACGTTTTTTTTTTCTTACAAATAGTTTCAACTTACATCCTATAATAGAGAAAAAAGAGAAATGTATCAACACCTATGTATATATTTCTCACCAAATTTTCGAATTTCGTTCGAGTCTCGAATTTTACTGACATAAGGAAACGTCATACAGAGAAGCAAAACAAAAACTATCATTAATTGAGGAAGCAATAACAAGGATAATAAAAAGCATATTTGTGGCAAAATAAAAAGTTTTTGAACAATTATTGAAGTAAAAGAGAAGATGGACAGTGTCGCAATTTGGCTTTGGGCTAATGAAAATGAGGAACGCAAGGAACAAATTGATAGAAGGCGGATACGAGATGAATCCAATATTTTGGAGCCAAGCGAAAACAAGTATCTTACAAATCCATTTAAAAGTCATTGTAATTTAATCATTTGAGTAGTTTTATAAAGAATTATAGGCTATCAAAGGATACTTTTATATATGTGCTTATACTATGTCAAGCGAACTAAGTATCCACCGATGACAAACATCTGTACCAAATATAATTAAGGTATCGGCAGTCTTACGATATTTGGCAACAGGAGGCTACCAACATCAAATTGGCCGAGATAGACATGCGGGACTTGCTCAACAAACATTTTCAAAAATTATGACTGATGTTTTACGCGCAATTGAAAAAGTTATCTACCCAAAAGGTCATCAATTTCCAAATGACAGAGGAAGAGAAAAGAAAATCCAAGAGGCATTTTTGGGAAAAATACGGAATTCCTGGAGTTACTGGGGTAGTGGATGGAACAAACATTCAGATCAGACGGCCGACTATGAGTGAGCATCTCTTTTTCTGTAGAAAACTCAAACACAGCATCAATGCGATGGTGGTTAGTTTTTAAAGGGACTGCCGAGTTAGTAGTTAGTTGTAAGAAGACCGTGTCGTAGAAAATACGTGTATGTTTAGTATCAAATAAATATAAAATAAAGGAATTATTCTACGTAAATTTGTGTCTTATTTATTAATTCCAACAAAAGCGTTAAAACCTTACAATTCAGAAGTGGGATATTGATTGATCATCATGCAATCGGAAATAAACGAGTTAAAAAAGATATTCACCGCTGAACAATTGCGTTTATGGCTAAACGCAATGGAAAAAAAATACAACAGGGAATAAAGACCAACTGATGATTCGTCTTCTCGAAATCAGAACAACGCGAAAAGTTTTCCCAAATAGCCAACGAACAAACGGTAAGAGATCCAGACAACAGCGACGACGATGATGTCATCAGCAACCCTTATGAAACAGATGAAGGGGAACAAACGGACAACGAATATGAAGACAGCATAAGTGTACATGCAGAAGGAGAAGAAAACACGATGATTGCAAATGAAAAGGTCAGACTTGGTTGCAGTTCCAATAGATGTCCTCTTGGAAGATCTCAAAGCATTATTTGAGGATCGAGCAAGATACCGGCAGTCCCATCAGTTGTAATAAACAGTGTTTTAGGTTAAAGAAATTAGAATAAGCAAAACAAAAAGATGATGAATGTGATGAAGAGAGTTTAAATTTAATGAAGATAGAATTAGATGAACCAAAGGATTTTATAAAAAATGATGATATAGATTTTGCATCAAAAGAGAGATTTAACGAAATTTTTAATGAAAGTTACTTGTGCTGTAAGCGTCCTGATGTACCCGAAATAGTCTGTAAAATGAAACTAGTATTAAAAAATGAAAAGCCTTTTCATTGTCCTCCTCGGAGATTATCATATTATGAGAAAAAAGAAGTGCAAGTTATTTTAGATAATTTACTGAAACAGAAAGTTATTCGAAGGAGTTGGTCAGAGTATTCGTCACCAGTGGTTCTAGATAAGAAAAAATCAGGTGAGATCAGGGCTGGAATCGGCTAAGGTGATAGTTGATAGTTGACAATCAAAATCATCGCTTTACGTCCACGTAAGGTGATTATCAAATCGACAATCGCTTTTTTGCTGTCATTTCATGTGATAGCTATTTAGTTGTCGCTTTCATACATTTGTGTCGTAAAAAAATAAATTAGAATAAAAATTTTACTTCAAATTTTAAAAATTCATGAAGTTGAATCTTTACTTCAATGTTCATTTACTTCCAAGCCCGATGTAAGAATGCATATTTATATAGTAACATATAACTTCCACACTCCCAACTAAATCTTAAAATATTTTTTTTCTGTCGCCTAAAAAACGCAGACGCAACCGTCAGCATTTTTTGTGAGAACAATTCAAGAGCGGAATTCACAACGCTCACCTTTCCTCTATTTTTTTTAATTCTCACGAAAAATCGCAGACTCAGCTCAGCATTTTTCGTGAGATCAATTTGGACAAAAAATCGATCCGTTATTTTTTTTTAAACAATAATAATTTGCGCAGTCGGTAAACGGAGTTTTTGAGTTTCACTTAATTTTTTTACAAATTGAAAATTGAAGCAAAGTGCACCTATTTACTTATAAATACAACTTGTATTTTGGAGAATAAAACGGTTTGTTTGTATTCGCATCAAACTATGTGATTGGAGCGGTTCTTAGCCAAAATAACCACCCAATATGTTATGCTTCACGTACTTTAAACAAACATGAGACACGGTATTCCACCATCGAAAAGGAATTACTGGCAATAGTTTGGTATATTACAGAAAAACCAGTGAATTTATACAAAAATCAAGTCTACTTAAAGAGAGGTGCAAAAGAAAAATTTGTAATGAAGATAGTGCATAAAAAATTTGATTACTGTTGATGAAAATAGTAATTTAATCAAATTTCTTAAAAGAGTATTGAAAGATAAAGGTATCATGTGTATTTATTGCACAGATAATAGTATTTTCTTACAACTTCAGGATTTGTATGTTCAATATTTTTCCAATAACAAAAGTTTAAAACTACTTAAGTCTTAAACATGTATCCTCCATAACGCTGTGAAATTATTCCTCCCAGAAAATTCAATTCACTCACATACTACCACAACTTACAACAAAACAGCCAATTCTGATGTTGAACGTCTTCATGGAACTATTTAACTTAGATTGCTGTTTATTAACATGCTCGACAACATGATTCAGATTTTTAATCAGATTGTCATTAATTTCAACCTGATTATTAAGCTGTTCCGTTAAGTGTTTTGAATTCTGATCTAGGTTTCTTAAATGATCGTAAATTTCCTTAGCATCCTCGTTATCCATAGTTCCAACCAAAAATTTAAGTGCCTGTCCGCCAATATCAACTAAACCTCGTTTATGTCGGTTGTCCTTGTGTATATGTGGTATAATAGTATTAAGACTACTTTTAGCAAGTGTTAATTCTCTACTTCATATGTCATGATCAACATTGTGAAAACGGAAAGTTTAATAGAATTTAAGAACGCTAGGAAATCTACTCAGTCCTTAGTACTAGTACTTTCGTAGTGCTGGTAACTGAGGACGGTAGCTCGGACATATGAGTGGTGGATTAGAGATTGTTGAGTTCAATATCTGCACGCGACAACGATAGACGTATGTCCGAGTTTACCCCGGTTGTGTTTTCGTTATTTTTGGAGTAAATATTCTATTTTGTTTAATAAATCAGAAGTGGGATCGCCCTAGTCTCACAGTGTCATTTTCATATAATGTGAGGTGGTTTTATTCAATTTAATTTGCTCTGAGGGCATTTAAACTTTGGTGAGTAGCAGAGTATATCCATTTTATCTCTATTGTCGCCCATCATGTTCTCTCGCTTTACATTTGCCTTAAGCATACAAAAAAAAAAAAAAAATAAAAAAAAAAACACGTACAGTTTGGTTTGCGCACTCAAAAGCAAACACATTGAGTAGGAAATGAAATGAAATAAATAAGAAATAAGAACGTTGTCTCTTGTTCACTTAGTGGTTGGTATAAGGGAAGCAAAATGTGTTTTACATTGAGCTTTAAAAGCGTTATCCCTTTCTGCAGCACTTTATTGAATACAACAAAGTGAGACCACACACAGTATTTGCATTGAGCAAAGAAAACAGTGTAAGTAAGTGGTGGTCTCGTTCTTTTTCTTAAGAGTTGAATGCGGTGAGTTTATGATGCTACAGACTGGAGAATGAAAATATACCGTCGTTTTTTTTATACAAAAAAAAAGAAAAGCATTCTTAACATAGCCTAGTTGAGAGTAGAACACGTTCAATTAATTTTCTTAACAACGCAATTTTTAATTTCGTCTACAACTCGTGAAAGTCGGTAAAGATAAAACAAAAAAAAAAAGTTTTTAGAGCACTGAAATCACTTGGTAGCGGAAATATAATCATGAAAAAAAGAATCGCACAAAAAAAATCCGAAGCAGGTAAAAGTACGCAGCAGATCGAGGAATTAAGGCGAGAAATCGCCGCCTTAAAGGAGCAAAATGAAAATCTGTGCAGAGAAGTCGATATCAACAGGCGCTCCCAAAGCAACACTTCAACATCAGTCTCATCAACAGCTGCAATTCAACAGCCTATTCGACTGGCACCAGAAGAGGTAAAAAACATAGTGCCCCCGTTTAATCCATCATCAACATCCAGCTTGACCGCATCGCAGTGGGTCGAGTGCATCGACAATGCTCGTCATCTATACAATTGGGATGAGCGCTCAACATTCCTGTACGCATCACTTCGTCTAGAAGAGGGAGCACGTAAGTGGTTTTCTACTAATCAATCTAAAATAACTGGGTGGGAAGAATTTAAAATAGAATTAGTGTCAGATTTCCCTAGTTTCGTAGATGAATCTGAAATTATATCGCGACTAATGGTGCGTCGAAAGCATAGCAATGAAAGCTATGAGAACTACGTCTACGACATAGCGGACACTGCCAAAAAAGCTCATTTTAGTAACGACACCGTCATAAAATATATAATATCAGGTTTGCAAGATCGAGAGCTGCGCAATTATTTAACAGCGAGTAATTGCTCCAACATCAAAGAGCTTTTATTGAAATTAAAAACACATGACGTGGTTGAAACTCAACATCAGGTTCGCGATAAATTTGAGCGCAAGCACAATAATTTTTCCCATCCAATTTCAAAACCACCTACTCCATTTCCACCAAGACAAACGCCTCCCTCCAGTTTCTTCAGAGCTAAAACTTTTCGAAAGCGTAATTATGATGCATCTAAGACAAAGTGTTAGACAAATTAGGGCATTTAGCTTATGACTGTAGGGCCGACCGTCGGCGAGATCCTTCAAGAACATACCACCATCCTGATGAACCTGCACGAAAGATGCGCCGAGTACTCAAATCCGGAGATGATAGTGGGCTTCTTAAAGACGTTAGGGTGGATGATAAGCCCATAAAAGCGTTTCTGGACCTAGGGAGTGATTGTACAACACTAATAGTGGCTGATGTAATTAAAAATGACTGGCATATGCAACCATGTCAAACAAAATTAAATGGATTCGGGCAGGGCTACGCACAGGCAATAGGAAAGATGACTAAAAATGTATGTGTAGGTGAGGTGTCCATGCCAACTGAAATATTAGTCGTCGATAATTCCGCCCAAGATGTATCTATGATCTTAGGTCGCAACTTTCTTGATTCCCCTAAAGTATGCTTGGTAAAAAGATATGGTAGTTTCCTAATAAAAAATGCCGATGACGATGTTCATACCCCGAACCCCTGACTGCATGTAGCGACAGGACACACAAATAAAGAAAGCATGCAGAAAGGTTCCATAATTAGTTTAAACGATATCGAAATAGGTAACTCTTTGTATACAGACACCGATAAGGCAAACTTAGTCAACATTTTAAATAAGTATCGAGATTGTGTAGCTCTCAACCTTAAAGAACTCGGTAAAACAAATATAATCACCATGAACATCATCCTTAAAGAAAATAAAATAATCCGCTACAAACCTTATCGAGTTGCGTACAGTGAGGTAGAACATCTAAATTCCATAGTCAACGAACTTCTACAAAACGACATAATTGAGGAGTCTAATTCCGAATATGCTAGCCCAGCGCTGTTGGTCAAAAAGAAAGATGGAACATATAGGATGGTCGTTGACTACAGGCAATTAAACTCAATAACGGTGCGAGAAAACTTTCCTACACCTAACATCGAGGAACTTATCAATTCGATGAGCAACGCACGCGTCTTCATAATATTAGATTTATTAAGCGGTTATCATCAAATTCCAGTAAATAAAAACTCAAGACATTTCACAGCATTTGTAACTCCACAAGGCCAGTACCAATACAAGCGAGTTCCCTTCGGGTTGACTAACGCACCAGCAATTTTTCTTCGATTGATGAACTCAATCACCCGAAAGTTATCTCACCGTAATGTGTCGATATATATGGACGACATAGTTATATTCGGCGAGGATGCAAAAACCGTTTTAAATATATTTCAAAATCTGTTGGAACTACTTAGAGAAGCCAATTTAACACTTAACCTATCCAAATGTAAATTTCTTTCCGACACAGTTACCTATTTGGGACACGAAATCAGCGCAGTAGGGGTAAGACCAGGATATTGTAAGGTAGAAGCAGTTAAATTATTCCCCGTCCCTTGCGAACCTAAGCATGTAAAACAGTTCTTGGGGCTATCAGGCTACTTTCGGCGCTTTGTACCAAACTATGCTTCAATAGCCGCACCTCTTAATTCACTGTTGAAGAAGGACGCTAGTTTTCGTTGGACATCAGTGGAGCAGTCAGCGTTTGACCAACTGAAAGATAAATTGTCCACATCACCGATTCTCACAATATACAACGCCTCAAGAGACCATCAGCTTCATACCGACGCTTGTTCCTCCGGTCTCGCTGGCGTTCTTATTCAAATTGAAGAAGGAGGTGAAAAGAAGGCGGTTTCATTTTTTAGTAGGACTACCACAGATTTGGAGAAGAAATATCACAGCTACGAATTGGAGGCTTTGGCTGTCGTTGAAAGTTTACAAAGATTTAGATACTACTTACTAGGCAAGAATTTTACTATCTTCACAGACTGTAACTCTCTCAAGCTAACACAGAAGAAAAGAGATCTAGTCCCAAGAATAGCTAGGTGGTGGTTGAAAATACAAGACTTCGATTTCGAATTAGAGTACAGACCAGCATCCCAAATGATGCACGCGGATGCCCTTAGCCGAAATCCTATAGAAAAGGCCGTCGAAGTAGAAGAAGCTGGCCTATCCATTAATATAATTGGGATGCAGGAGGACGACTGGGTTGCAACGATGCAATTACAAGATAGTAATCTAAAAGAAATCCATGAACTCCTAACTACCGTTGAGCCAAAGAAGCATAAATCAATAGACATAAAGAAAAACTATTTACTTAAATCCGGTCGTGTATACAAACGAACTTCAATAGGTCCTCGTTTTGTAGTTCCACGGGGTATACGTTGGAGGGTGATAAAAACTTCGCATGATGACATAGGCCATTGCGGTCTGGAAAGGACAATGGAAGAAATACAAAAAATGTATTGGTTCCCGAGAATGCGTCATACCGTACAAAAGTATATTAATAGCTGCATTCCGTGCCTGTACAACAAAAAGGCCAAGGACGAGACACGATATCATATCCATCCCATCAATAAACAACCAACACCATTTCATACCATCCATATGGACCATTTAGGACCTCTACCCAAAAGCGCTAATGGTAACATGTATATTTTAGGGATTATCGACGGCTTCACAAAATTTATCATTTTACGCGCAGTAAAGACAACGTCCACTAATGCCGTGGTACGGACACTGGAAGAACTAACACAATTTTTTGGAACACCAACACAAATAATCAGCGATCGGGGTACCGCATTCACATCGGGGGCTTTCAAATCCTTCTGCGAAGAAAACGGAATTCGACACATTCTAAATGCTGTCCGAACACCGCGTGCAAATGGACAGATAGAAAGATATTTTCGAACAGTAGGAGCAGGAATCTCAACTATGACTGTAAGAGAAGACGGTAGGGATTGGCAAGACCATCTGACAGCAATCCAATTGGGTTTGAATTCCCTAAAGCATCGAATTACCAATCGTACACCACAGGAACTGATGTTCGACTTCAAACCCAAAAATGGTCTAGCAAACCACCTAAATATCGCTTTGCTAGAAGATGACTCCAACGATGAAGAGGAAAATATTCCCCTTAATCTGATCCGCGAAAGGGCTTTGCAGCGGATGCAACACCTTGAGAGTAGTCAGGCGAACAAATTTAACAAAGTCCATCGAAGTCCTCAAAAGTATGCAGTCGGAGATTTAATTTTAATTAAAGCAGAGCATCCTGCCACGGGGCAATCCAGAAAATTGCTGCCTAGATTCAAAGGCCCATATGAAATCAAAAAAATTCTTTCAAATGACCGATACATTGTAGGCGACACATCAACAACCAGCGTAACTTCGCGACGATATGAATCCATTCATTCTGCTGACCATATGAAACCATGGGGAAAACTGCAAGACTTCAGTCTGTCTGATTGTGAGGAGCCTCTAGAAGAAGATTTTGAATTAAACGGTAATTATGAAAGTATAACTGAAAACTTAACTTAAATATTAAGAACAACGTTAATCCAAAGTTGTGCTCTTCTGTTTGCAAAGTTAACGTTTAATAGGTAAACGACACGCCAATGTCATGAAATTAAAATATAAAAAAAAAAATGTTTGCAACGCATACTGCAATGCTTTTAAACTTAATTGCTTGGCAAAGCCTACTATTGAATTTTATTTTATATATCTAATTTTAAATTACATATGTTCCTTTTTGCTTTCGAATATACATATGTATGTAGCAATAATAAATTAATAAAATAAACTAAGTGGATTATGGAGATATAGCGTTTATCTTAACTTTTCGAGATAATTCATAACAAAATGTTGTAGTGGTTTCTCCTTGAATAGAAAGGTGATCTTCAAATGTTTATTGTACAGTGGAAACAGAGGGCTGCATACTATCGGCTGAGTTTATGATAAGGTAAGGTTGATAATATATTTGACGAAAATAAAGGTAATTATAAGGGGAAAGATTCCTTCCTCGAAGAAGATGTAAAGATTCCTTCCTCGAAGAAGATGTAAAGATTCCTTCCTAGAAGAAGATGAAAAGATTCCTTCCTAGAAGAAGATGAAAAGATTCCTTCCTCGAAGAAGATGAAAAGATTCCTTCCTAGAAGAAGATGTAAAGATTCCTTCCTCGAAGAAGATGTAAAGATTCCTTCCTAGAAGAAGATGTAAAGATTCCTTCCTCGAAGAAGATGTAAAGATTCCTTCCTAGAAGAAGATGAAAAGATTCCTTCCTAGAAGAAGATGAAACGATTCCTTCCTCGAAGAAGATGAAACGATTCCTTCCTCGAAGAAGATGAAGCGATTCCTTCCTTGGAGAAGACGAATTAGGAAATTTAAAATACATGCATATTGTGAGATGTCATGTTCTCACATTTGACTTATACACTGAGGACAGTGTAATGTCGGATGGCCGAATGAAAACGGAAAGTTTAATAGAATTTAAGAACGCTAGGAAATCTACTCAGTCCTTAGTACTAGTACTTTCGTAGTGCTGGTAACTGAGGACGGTAGCTCGGACATATGAGTGGTGGGTTAGAGATTGTTGAGTTCAATATCTGCACGCGACAACGATAGACGTATGTCCGAGTTTACCCCGGTTGTGTTTTCGTTATTTTTGGAGTAAATATTCTATTTTGTTTAATAATTGTCAGTTAAATTTAACATCTCTAGGTTAATTTCTAATGTGCTTATAATTTTCCTGTACTCATTTAAGTCTATTATATGTAAAACCTTTTTATAAGACTCTATTACTGGCATTAAATCAGTTTTGAATAAAGTAAAGCCATATTCACTATTTATGGGTTATAATTCTAGTGATATTCCCAATGCTTGTGGGATGAGTAACAATATAAAAAGCATCTGTAGGAGAAGTAAAATTATTTATTTATTATTTTGATGTTTATACTTTCGCTTCTTTTGAT
The DNA here is from genome assembly GCA_949716465.1 of Chalcosyrphus nemorum. Lineage (NCBI taxonomy): Eukaryota > Metazoa > Arthropoda > Insecta > Diptera > Syrphidae > Chalcosyrphus > Chalcosyrphus nemorum. The sequence continues at coordinate 71,081,855 of OX454333.1, forward strand.
TCTGACAATACTTAGTATTACGATTTGTATTAGTATCTATCACATAACTATCCTCATGTCTATAATTTGTTAGTCTTTTATACTTTGGATTGTTTTTCCAAATATTTCTATCGCACACGATATCCTCACAATGTTCGAAGCTTTTATCTCGTTTTTCATTTAAATGTTTTGTTCTTATTATTTTGTCTCGCTTGAACTTATTAGCTTGTGATTCTATGTCGTCGCGGGTAAAATTATTTTGGATGAAATCAAGTGGGCGAAGCTTAGTTGTACTATGAATAGTATTGTTGTAAGCTGTAACTATTTTAAACATTTTATCGTCCAATTCATCCCTAGAATTGTCTGCTTCTAATATCCTTAGATGTTCATTCAGAGTTCCATGAAGGCGTTCAACATCAGAATATAGAGTCTTACTATTCGTCAAAATTCATGCTACAAATGTACGCGGACATCAATCTCATAAATAAACATTTAGAAAAAATTGTAGACATTATCTTAATGAGTAGAGAACATATCACTAGCGACCCTTCCTTTTATTAAGATAAATGTCTTACACATAAACGAAACTTTGATTTTCGTCATAAGTATTCCTAATTTCACGGAACAGTTGTATTATAATGCATTAGTGATTCCATTCCCAAATAGAAATCTAGAAGAACTAGACTACAACATTGAAGAAGTTCTTATACAAAATGAAAACGTCTATGCTAAAAACAATAATAGCTTGATAAAAATAAATCTCAAGCTTCACAACAACCACTGTATTAGAAATGCTTTTAAGATTAGTAATGTACGTAAATTAAAATTAAATAATGTATCATCCATAGAAGAACTAACAGAAGGTTTAATTATAACAAAAAATTTGCAAATCACAAATGTGAAAAAAAAATATTTTAATAAAAAATAATAACATAATTAAGTTTAGTGATTGTGAAGTCCAAATATAAGACATTTTGTTAACTTTTGTATGTATTTTCATTTAAAAAAAAATAAAATCTGTAAGAATAAGAGGAAGAATGTGAACGTAAGAAAAATTGAGATGATAAACAAGCGTGATCCATTTGCGAGGACTGCAAATTCTCTTGGGCTAACAAGGAGTAACATAAAACTTCCATACTCCCAACTATTTCTTAAAATATATTTTTTCTGTCGCACAAAAAACACGGACGCACCCGTCAGCATTTTTTGTGAGAAAAATTCAAGAGTGGAATTCACAACGCTCACCTTTCCTTTATTTTTTTTTAATTCTCACGAAAAATCGCAGACGGCGATGCTCAGCATTTTTCGTGAGATCAATTTCGACGTTGCATCTTCCTTCTATTCCTCTTTTCAAAATTTAGTTTAGTTCTGTTGCGACCATTGATTGACGTTGATGAAATAAATAAAGTGTACAAAAAATCTCTGCGTTATTTTTTTTTTAAACAATAATAATTATATCTGATTTAATGTTAAATGAAATTAAGCGGGTTATTCATTCATTTGTTACCGCACTCAATTTCAGAAGGAAAACATGTCATCGTAACAAAAATGTATTCTTGAAGAAACATAATAATTGGCTAAATGAAATTATAAGTATTTATAACTTAGATGCACCCAGTACAAGTGGCTCGCAAATTGTCAAAAAAGTTGGACGGCCAACAAAAGACTTCAGTTAAAGTAGCAAAAAATAATTACTCCGTGAATACACCTTGAGTGAGCTAACTCATGCTACTAATATAAAGCTGAGGCAATCTGGTAAAAGAAATGCTGCTTGTATATTGGAAAAAATTGTTTCAAGTAGAGCAAATAAATATACATTCGGAAAAAAAAGTTCCTACGCACAAACAGTATTCTCCTGAAGAAGCCTTAGCACTAATAACTGCTGGAAAATTGACCTATCGAAAATACGAATTAATTAGAAAATCAGCAATAGAAAAAGGAATTAAACTTTACCCATCATATGACCAAATAAAAATAGCTGAAAAAAAGTGCTATCCTCCACCTAATGATTGCATAATAAGGGAATCCCTCGCTGAAATTAAGTTGCAATCATTGGTCGATTTGGCAGTAAAGAGAGGTATTAAAAGAAATTTTTGTTGGAGAAAAATTGTAGTAACCAATTTACCAATGATTTTTAAATGGGGTTGTTATGGAAGTGGAGGCCAAAGTAGATATAAGCAAAAGTCCACCTCAAATCAATTTGAAGACGCATATATTTTAGCAACATCTTTGGTTCCTTTACAATTACATAGATTTAATGAAGCAAACCAATTGATTGACACTATGGCAAAATCCACGCCCATCATTCACCTCGTACTGGTAGACCAATAAGATTTAGATTTGCAAAAGAGACTGACGATTTAGTTTTAAAAGAATTTACAAATGTGAGAAATCAAATCAAAGAAATGTAGGAATCGATGGTGATAGCACATCTTTAGCAACCCAAGTCTATTCCCACCACAGCTAATTCCACCCCTTTCTCTCTTAAGATAGTTATGTAGAATTTGAAATAATGTACGGCAGTTCAGTCAACTTTTCATTTTACTAAATAAACAATTATAACGTAGAGTGTTTTATTTAACAATAATTGAGCCAAGAAAAGGAACTCTAGACGGGATTTGTTAATCCGATGGTGTCTCCACAGAGGAGAACCTACAGAAATTCTTCCCACTTTAGTTGACTTTAACGACCATATACTTCCAGTAAATCATAGATTCGAAGAAACAATGGTTGATGGAAAGGCATGTAATATCTTAGTATCAAACAAATCTACACAGAGATGTTATATATGTCATGCAACATCCAAGGATATGAATAATTTGGAAATAATTAAAAATAGGATAAGTGTTCCGCAGACATTTAGTTGGGGCTTATCTACTTTACATGCTCAAATAAGGTTAATGGAATGTGTCTTACATATTGGATATAGATTGGAAATACAAAAATGGCACTGCCGAAAACCTGAAGAGAAGATCAATGTAGATGCCAGAAAAAAACTAATAATAGACAGGTTTAGATCAGAAACTGGATTATTACTAGAGACTCCAAAACAAGGAGGTGGGAATACAAATGATGGAACAGCGCGAGAAGATTTTTCAAAAGTTCGGTCATTGCTTCTAATATAACATTAGCTGATGAATCACTTATTGAGAGATTTGGCATAATTTTAAGAACTTTAAGCTGTGGATATCAAATAAATATAACTGCATTGAAACAATACTGCGACGAAACTGCAGATTTATATATTCAATTGTATAAATGGTATCATTACACAAAATATTGATGCATGGGCCTGAAGTAATAGAAAGCTTTTACTTCCAATACGACAAAAGTCCGAAGAGGCCCAGGAGTCATAATAAAATACTGAATATTGAGCAACAAAAAAAAGAAGAAATAAAATAATATGCAGTCTGAAAAGTGACAGTATTTTCAAAATTCGAAACACAATCAAAGTGTTTTCTACGAAAGTAAGAGCCTTAAATATTGCGAAATAAATTTTCAGTTAAGAACAAATTCAAATAGAAAAAAATTGCCAACATGTCAAAGCGAAGTGCAACTTATAAATCGTTCCCAGCTGCAAAGAGTGCAAGGAAGTGAACGTTTGTTTAGATTTATATTCTGAAAAAATGGCTGAGCCAAACATCAATAATTTAAATTTTTATAGTGCAGTGCAACAAGAAAAATCAGTGGGCGATACTTTTAATTTTGTACCTGACGAGCAGAGTAATATCATTTTGAATGTACCAATTACTGAAACGAATTAGATGAACTGCTGCGACAGTTTAATAATAATTTAACAAGTAAATAGATAAGTATGGTATTCACTTAATCGGATATATTTATTATTATTTTTATTTATATTTATTTAGTTAAGCTGATCATGGTTTCGTTTCGTGCGATCCAGTAGTGCACTTTATTTTATTTCAGCATTATTAACAAAATTATATTTTTCTTGTATAGAGGCGGATATTTCTTATGAGAGCTTAAAAAATTTATCTAAGGAAGATATTCAGGAAGCTATACCACCTATTGATCTTCCGGCACATTTTCGGGAAAAATTATTAAGTTGGAGAAAAAGTGAGGTACACACACTTTGAGGTTTTTTTTTAATTATTATTATAATTAATTATATAATTAATTATAATTATATTTTTAATTATTATTATAATTAAAAATTTTAATTTTAATTCGCTCATTATAAAACAGTTTGGTATTGATGACGAAACGTTGTCTTGTTCAATTGCCAGCAAAGTTGTTTCTTGGCTGCAAAGACAATCAAGTTTTGCCTCAACTTCAACGTTCACATCTTCTTTTTCAACAGCAGTTGGAGGTTCGCATCTGTCTAAGGTACGGAAAAACGCTGTGTTCTAGATGAGCATAATTATTTTTTCCTACTTTCACACTATTTATATTCTAAAAGTATCTTTTTACATATGTATTTTTAGACCCTTAAACTTCTTTCACAAGAAAGCCTAAAAGAAAAAGCCATAATAGATTTTTATGAGCACAAGGACATTTTTGTTCACCACGGAAAGTTATCACCAAGAGACTTGCCGCCAATAATAGAAGACCAATTCCCAAACGAAATAAAAGTAAGTGTCTTCTTTACTGCTGTTACAAATTATATAAGTCAACAAAGAATTCTGTCCCACGTTTCGTGCATTCCAATGATATGTGAGTCCCAGCCTCTCTGGAAAAGAACATCCAGCTTTCTTAAATATTTTCCCAACTCGACTGCTTACTAGTTAATAGCGTTCAATCCATCCGCGACTTTAGAAGAAGCAGAAAAACTTCTAAAGAGAATTTCACTGAATCCTTTAAAACACATAAAATATGTGTCGATGTTAAAACGTGGAGTGACAAAATCTATGATGACGTTAAATAAATAGCCAATGATAGCCAGGTTATAGGTTATAGAAATTGTGAAAGAAATAAAAAAAAGACATATAAACAGAACAGTTAAGCATGGGGGGGAAGTGTTATGGTGTGGGCTTGCTTCTCAGCGAATGGAGTTGGACCTTTTCACCAAATCAACACAACAATGGGTTGATTTATCTACAGAGACATTTTAATTGACCAAATGTTACCATACGCCGAATGGAATATGCCACTTCGATGGGTGTTTCAGCATGACAATGACCCGAAGCATTCATCGAAGCTGGTCAAAGAATGGCTGTCGACCAATGGGCATTTAAAGCAAAGTAAAAAAAATAAATAAAACCAAATTTAATTAGTGAGTGATGAGTGCGGAAAAGCCCGCAGTAGTGGGAGTGGCGGTTGAACCAGGTTTGGAGGTGGCGGCAGACCACCCAAATGCAGCAGCAACAGCAATCTTGGCAGGCAGCCTAATCAACAACAACAAAAAATGCCTAAATCACTGAGGCAAACTGTACTGCTACAACAGCAGCTGAAGAAGCAGGAAATACAGTGAATTCAAAAGCAGCAAAAGAAACCTCAGCAGCAACAAGCAAAGCAGCAACAACAGCAAACTCAACAACAACAGACACAAAGAAGACGCAACAGCAGACACAGCGGCAACTGCAAAATAAGGCTGTCAAAGTAAGGGTACCGCCTATTAACACCTGTAACAACACAATAAGACAGAAGACAACAAGCAACATGATCCAGTTATTAATATTGATACTGGTAATTCTAGCAAAGGGAATTGAAATAATGAACATATCCGAATCGAGCGGAATATACTTTAAGAATATTGTTTAACTAAGAATGATGAATGGAAAAATAACAGTATTGAATAATATAGATCTTAATAACGTAGAAACACACATAAGGTTAATTGAAAGTCAAATAAGAATGTATTTTAGAATTTCAAGAATCCAGAGAATTTGAAGATAAGATGAAATTTGAAATAACAAACCAAAACAAACAATGGAAACCTAAAAACTTAGAGCTCAATGAAGACCAGATAAGGTTTTGGGGATCTTCCAAGTTACCAGATGTAATACTAGAATTGCAGACGCCTTATAAGGTATTTTCTTATTTATTCACTGACGACATTGTGGATCTCATAAGAAACGAAACAAACCTGTACAGCGTACAAAAAGATGCCAGTACCTGTAAATGTCACAAGCCAGGAAATAAGACAGTTTATTGGAATTACTTTTCATGTGCATAATTCATTTGCATAATGTGCGAATGGTCAGAGAAATATGGCTATGCCTACATACGCGAGACGATGACGCTAAAACGGTTCAAGTTTCTGAGGCAAGCATTACACTTCAACGATAACTCTAATATATTACCCTATGGTCAGCCCAATTCTGATAGACTGTATAAAATCAGACCAATAATTGAAAAACTGAACCATAAATTTGGAGAAGTGCCTTTAGAACAACATTTGTCTGTTGATGAATAAATGTGTTCAACCAAAGCACGAAGTGCTCTAAAGTGGTGTAAGTGGATATGGTTATAAGTTTAAAGTTTACAGTGGCCAGGAGAATATATGCGCAGATTGCGAGCCTCAATTAGGTGCCTCATCTAATGTAATGGTCCGACTTGCCAAAGAGATTCCTGCTAACCAAAACTATAGACTGTTTTTTGACAACCACTATACCTCCCTACCCTTAATTGAGTTCTTATCACACCGTGGTATATTAGCTTTAGGTACCGTTAAGAGAAACCGCATCCCTAACACTATGATGCATATCTGCATCACCTCGTTTTTTTTTTCAAAAATAAATACTTTTTCTTACTTATATTTTTTTTTTTACTATTTTTCTTATTATTATATATCTTGTCTTAACCTATTTTTAATAAAAAAAAAAAAACAAAAACACGTTCTTGCGCCGTAAAGGGTTAAGAAAGAAACAATTGGAAGATTCATTCTATGAAAATGTCATTAGAATATTTTTGAACAAAGCCAGAAGGTTTGACTTAGAATATAAGTAATATTTGATGTACAAATAATATATTTTTTTAGGTTCCATAGTTGAAAGAAAGGAAGAAAGGAAAAATGAAACAGAAAAAAATCTTTCTCGACATGGACGGCTAGGATATTCCTTGCATGTTTTTGACGTTTCTCTTTCTCCTTCTTCGACGTTTTTCGAATTTGCTTCATTTCGTTTTTCTTCTTTGGTAAGCAAACATCTTCAAATAAAAATTAAATGAAATGGACTAAAGCCTTAACATGCGAGTTGATTTTCAATTATGAAATGAATCCGATACTGTATAACCCTTGCCATCCCGAATGTTTAAATAGAATTATAAAAGCAGATGCATTCGAAAGTATTTTGAATGCACTAAAACCATTGGACAAAAATGTTACAATAGACGGAATTAAATGAAAACTTCACACACTGAGGACTCAGTTCTGAAAGGAGTTTCGTGAAGCAGAAAAGTCACAAAAAAGTGAAGCATGAATCGATGATGTATATGAACCGAAGCTCTGGTGTTATGACCAACTATTTTTCTTAAAAACTTACTGCAAAACAAGGTCCTCTGTGTCGAACTGCTATCAGTATCCAAACAGTCGACGACCATTGACACTAGAACTAATAAATTGTTGAAATCATTCACTGATTCCATTTTTGTATTTTTATTATTTTTTTAAATTACTAAACCGAACGAACAACGAAAATTGAAATGAAAAATAGCTGTCAAACAATGCACAATACTGAAAAACAAAATAACCGAGAACTGCATTAAATACATGCGGCATGTAATACCGGACTATACATAAAAACACAACCTGGAGAGAATAATATTACGAAATAGAATCCTTGATAGAAATAGAGTAATGGCAAATATGTATAACGGAGCAATGCTTAACCGAAATATTAAACCGTCAAAATCAATCGGTAACACTGAGAGGAGCAGGCTCGAGAAGGAATTTCGGTATCTGCCTCTTTTTGATGGAACACCTGGGACATTACCATCGTTCATATCATCGGAGGAGAGAGCACTAACGGAGCATAACCAAAATCAATTACAAGAAGTCTGCAACGTCATATATAATGAGAAAATTATTAATCCAGCGAAAAATAACCTGGAAACATCGCCGCCGTTGACTTAGACAGATTGTAAAGACAAACTACACTACAGATCAACGAAAGACCAAGGACAAATAATGAAGGAAATCAACATTTTAAAAGTGAGTTCTATTTCAGAATTATGTCATAAAATATGTTTATTAGTGATGATATAGCTGAATGTTCTATATTCACAAACTATCAAGATCTCATTGTTAATGTTTGTGTTAATTAATGCGGTTAATTCGCATTCTTTTTTTTTTCAATATCTCTTTTCTGCGTGTATGGCGAAATCCCCTTTCTCATACAGTTGATAATTAGTAGTTTTCTTATCTTAAAAATAAGATAGCAGCCGAATTGTACGATAAATTCAGCCTAGCAGAAATTCGACCAATACTTAATAAATATGTTGGTCAAGATAATTTCAATTTGAAAGAACTAAAATCAATTAAAGGAAATTTTTAAAGTAGTCGTAGGTTAGGAAGTGACAATGGAACGGAGAGTCTGATTCGAAGCGTTGGAAAATAAAGTTGTCTTAAAACTCAAGTTCGAGGTGTTTTTATTTATTTTAAATTATCATAGGATAGCGTATCATATAAGGTTCATGGATTACTCCATATTGCAGATTCAATTAAAGACATAGATTTGATCGATAGTGATATTTTTGAAAATTATTTGCCAATAGTTAAGCGAACAATAAAAAAACCGCAATATATGCAATTAAATAATAGATTAAATGAAATTCCAATAAAAGTTAATTATCAATTATAAAATGTCATGTATTGATGTGTTGGCATCACCGGTCCTCAGCGATTTGACATTTGTAGTGAGGCGGCCATTGAATTAAATCTGAGACCTTCTTCTCGTGTTGGCCGCCAACCAAACAGACTATACGCACCTTAAATATCATTTCATATACATTCGTAATTATAGTTAAGTAAAAATGAAATAAAGTGTATATTCTACATACGAGCCTTATAAATTTATTCAACACAACAGAAAATGATTTGATTGATAAGTCCTTGTCAGGATTTGATTGATAAGTGTCATAGAAACTTTAACCAACTTTTTTTTCCAAAAAAATTGCCTAATAACATGTGTTCCACTAATAGCATTCCTTTTATAACCCATTAATTCTTTGCAATTAGGTATTATTCAGACTGAAGGGTTTGCAGAAAGTGAGGAAGTTTACACGTTTAATTCCAATATTTCGAAATATTTTCCTATACCGATTAACTCTACAAAGTTCTTTTTGTTACCACTTTTGCATAAAATTTGTTGCAAATTTGTAAAATTAATCAGCTGGTGTGTTTTCTGCAGTGAAAGTTGTCAAATCCTTGACAAACACCGATTATGTTATCGGTGTAATTGTAGACACATCGATTGTCACCAATAGTTAAGTGTGTGCTGAATGTGGTGAGAATGAGCGAGTTGAGTAGTACTACTAAAATACGATACTCGAAAGAATATTTATAAAAAAAACAATAAGACCCTGCTCTGAGGGAAGACTGGAAAATTCGATATGGAATTGGAACTCGGTAGGATTTGTTCAATAATTTGAACAAAGGAATTATTTTCCATTTGGAACTCAGAAGCGGCGGTTATCACAGTGCCCAGTTTATACATAATTTTTTTCTAACGTAGTGCAGTCTTACGTAGAGATTTTTTTTTTAAAAAGAATACCTAACCACGGGAATAAATTTGTACGAAACAAAGGAAAAAACCAGACAAAGGTAAAAACATAAAATTTTATAATTTTTTTTTGTAATTAACTGTGTTGAAAAATAACCGGTTTAACTCCAATGCGACTCTGTATCCATTGATGCATGTGTGTATGTGCTTGTACATATTGCACATTTTCGTTTTTCTTGTTACTGCTTAGATTCAGTTCTTTCTGTTCCTCCGTATAGTGCGCACGAAGCGTACTGAAGTAATAAATATTATTTTATCGACACGGCGTTATTTTTATTTTTATTTCTTTTTTCTCTGCTTTAAACTTGTAACTCGTCAGGTAAGATTTTCATCAAGCTGTAATCTTAGTGGAATTCTTCATACAAAGTGGCGGCCTGACAAATTATTGCGAAGGCCGCCTATATTTTTACACCGCCTATAAACATCCTTGGAAAAACATCCCTCGGGAACGTTGAGAAATAGAAAAATCTCATAAGTCATCGGGATTAAAGTGAGGACTTTGGCTGCGGATTTACACAAATACCGATAGCCCAGCGTAAAGAAGAAAGTTTCGCCTTCATTTAGTTTTAAATATAGTTTAATTTTTTTTAAAGTAAAAGAAAAGTAAAATAATTTTTATATATATATCTGTGGCAATAAGTTAAAGTAGCTTATGTCTAATTTTGTGATTTTTCAGTAGAGGCAAAAGAAGTTTTAAAAATTTGTTTAAAAAAAAGTGACATAAGCTACTATAACTTATTGCCACAGATATAGCTTCATATATATCTGGCCCCTTAAGGGAGTATTAAAGTAGTAATTGGCGAAAGTTATTATTTTATATATATATATTGTGAAAAAGTGCTTAGATACCCAAGGAGCAACCTGGATGCTGCGGTCATAGCCAGTTGCGGAGAAAGAGGGGTGAGTGCTAGAGAATAAGTTTAAATACATATATAAAGTGAGAATTTTTGCCAAAGTGATGGGGACAATTGACTGTAGTATTTTTTTTTAATTTATATATAGAAATTGTTTTAGTTTTTTTTTTTTTTGATACTGAGAGGTTTTGATAATTTTTTGAATTGTTTAAATTAAAATTAGTTTAATTATTAAGTGAGAGATTTGAATTTATTTTAATCAATATGCAAAGAAGATTTTCAATAAATTGTATAATATAATAGAATAATAATGGCATTTTGAATTGAAGAGGCGTAAGAGGATGAGGAGGTAGTTTGGATAGGGAAGGATGAAGCTAAGTAGGAAAGCGAAGATGCCAACTTAAAGGGGTAGTTGAGGCGAGTAAAACAACCATGGTAGGGTGGGCTAAGAAAATTCCTCGCAGCGGCAGAACAGTAGCGCGCTACAAAGACTGGCATGATTTTTTTTGTAAATGAACAGGGTCAAGTTCTCCCGCCCTTCGACGAGCAGATAGCCGGAACTAGCATGCCAGCAAGGACCCTTATTCACCCAAAAGTTCATTACAAATTAGAAATTAAAACCAATCAACAACAGTGGCTATGGATCTGCAAGCCGGTAAGGTTAATTTTATTAGAATGATCTATAGAGAACAATCCAGAAAAAGAGCCCTCGTGCCTCTCGTGATGACTCCTCCTGATCAAAATATTGAACAGCAACCTTCTTCATCATCATCATTGGCAACTACCGTTGTAAGTTTTGCCTCAAATTCTCGGCTAATTATTGAGTTTCAAGATACTTTTTCCTTTTTCTTACTTTACTCCTCTAATTCCAAATGTCCACCTTTTGCAAATCTTAAACAAAGCGTAGGTCTAATGAAAACGGCCCTAGACCGGCAAACTGCAGTAGTAGCAGCACAAAGCCTCACTATAAACAAAATGTATGAGAAACTGTTCGAAGTACCTGTTAAAAATGTTTTTGATTTTTCGTTGCAAACAATAGCGGCTCTTGAAGCTCTCGAAGACAAATTAAAACTAGAGCCAAATTTTGAAATGGATGTAGTAAGTATCAAAATGAACTTCAGATTGGCCATGGGAGTAAAGTCTCCTCAAATTTCAATATAGTAGTAGCAGATAATCTATTGGCGGAAATTAATTGGAACGGACGGAAAAACACGAGACCAATTAACTCCTTCAATTTTTTCCGGTCAACGCTGTGCGGTAAGTTTATATCGATATTTGATTTAATTAAAGGATTTTAAAATATTTATCTTTATTTAGGCTCTGTAAATCAATTTTATTCATCCTTCGATGAATATGAAAAGGATGTTAAGGAAGCGATAAAAAAAAAGGAAAAAAAAAATTGGATTTTCAACCTGTAAAGCTGTGAAAGCTCTTAATAGTAACTGATAAATTCAAATAATTTTACTCATTTATACACTTCGCATCTTCTTCTTGTAAAAAAAATAGCTCGATCATGTTTGCAACAAGAAAATATAATAAACTCGTTCAATGCAGGAACTGTCAACGATTCGGGCATGTGGCAATAAACTGTGGAATGCCATATGTTTGTATGAAGTGCAACTCCAACCACCAGCCAGGAGAATGCAAACGAAAAGAGACCAAAGGTCCAGACGTCTACTGCGCCAACTGCCAGAAACATGGACATCCGGCCAACTATAAAGGTTGCCCAATATACAGGACGAAAATGGCTGAAAAAAATAATATCAAGGACCTAAAGAAAGCGCAGCAGCAGTTCGTTGCCAAGTCTGCTTGCACTCTGACGAATCCAGGAATCAACTTCGCCGCTATGACCAAACTTGGAGCCAAAAACATGCCACAGAAGCTTTCCCAAATCAAAACAACACCAAAAGCGCAACCCAGCAGAAGGACTCTGCAACCTGCTCCAGCCAAAAAAGCGCCGAACCTGGTCGATGAAGTACATCGTGTGTTCGGGACTGACCTACAGACAATGATGATAAAAGCTCGCAAGGCAGTACCACCCAATTATACGAGTATGTGCGATAAGAATAAATCCGTGGCTCTGGCCGCTTTTATTTTTGAGTTATGCAGCACATAAGAACCCTCCGGATTATTGCGTATAACGTTAACTCGTTATACAGCATACATAGGAGAACAGCATTCCAATTATTTGTAAAAAAGAACCAGCCAGATATCGCTCTCATCAGTGAAACCATGCTTACGAGAAGAAATAGAATGGACTTTGCAAAATATGCCGTCTTTAGAACAGACAGATCAGAAGCCCTAAGAGGCACAGCACTCCTTGTACGCAGAAACATCGACGCCACAAACATCCCACACTAGTGAGTGAGACAGCAAATCAGCCTCTAATAGCCGAACATCGCTACCTGAGTGTCATGAGCCTCCTAAACGAAGATCTTTTCCCAAACCACAATGACGATGAAGTACTAAACTTTTATCACCAACCCGGAACTACTCACCACCGGGGCTAAGACCCGGACAAAACCAAACATCCTAACCAAATCAAGAACACCCGGATCTGAACACCCTGAGGTCAACCCCATCATGGCATCAACAAATAATTTTTACAAAGCCAAGTAAATAATTAACAAATGTATAAAACATAATGCCAGTGTAAGCAGTTGGGCCCCTATTGTTGTGCCAACATATTTAAATATTAATTAGCCACTAGTTATATTATTAAGTAAAAACAATTGTAAATACATTTATCAGTTCAATAAAAAAAATCTAAATCTAAATCTAAAATATAAATAATAACGTGACCAAGTATTCTTTTAATGTGTTGTTGTTTTTTTTGTCTTTTATATATACAGATGCTACCATAAATTGGTTAACATGCAGATATTTGAAGTATTAACCGTAATTTTCCTTAATAGTGAACCGAATTTTGCTATCCGTCGCTCTTATCTTAAAAACCACAGAATAACTCACTCATATAATTGTTTTTGTACGAATTGTTTAGGTAATAAATTAAGCTAAGAATTATGGTGAAGCCATATTACATAACAACAACTATGTTGCATAACATCAACGAAACTCAAAATATAAACAATGCAATGTGATGATGCCGCAAGAATGCAGGCATAGTAAAACTAATGTAAACATTAAGTGCACTGGTCATAGTAATGGATGAATGTGTCACCAATGTATTTTCGTGTTACATTGTCAAGTGGTCTCTCCTATGACCTCTTTGTAGTGTAAAAAATTCAGACTCAAATCAAACGTTTGTGTTCTCACTTCTGGCTCTTTAGCCGTGCTATTCCCTAGCACACTAATCCTGCATCTTGGTCCTGTAAATTTTCGTCCCAGCGAAATTTTTTTTTACTGCCTTGTTCCTGATATTCCGGGATCCTGCAATAAGTCTACCCCGCAAATCAAGCGGATCCATCCATGACAGACGAATACAGTCCGGGAAACGTAACAGGTGTACCAAAATACACACCGACACCAAAGGTAGCAGGCACCCAACGACTCACAATAGAGGATTATAAAAAAAGACAGTCAAGAAACCAGGAAGCAAGATTAATAAAGATAACAGTAGTAGAAACACCGCCTAAGAAAAAGAGTGGAGGTAGGCAGTGTAAAGAGTGCAAAAGATTGGCTAGAATAAGCTAAATTTTTGTATAAATACGACTTAATAAAGATGGAAGTGGCCTGATATAGTTTGACAGCCATCGAAGACTATTGATTTTTATTTCCAAGTGAGTCTGCTTGGAAGGCTGCAATTATCCACTCTTGGTGTTCTAGTACTGCACCAGAAATACCACCGATAGTCACGGTACAGAACCGTGGCCTATCACATATACATTAAAGGCACTGTATACAAGATTATTGCAATGATACTGCAGCAGGGACAAGTGTAGCAAGCACGAAGATGTACGAGCTACTAAAAGCCACAAGACATGTATTCCATAGTGAGCTGGCGGAAATTACCCTGACTGATAGAATTCAACGGTCCCAGTACATGCAGAGAGCGGAGACGCGGATCCGACAGCGCTCATCAAAATCAGTTTGGATTTTTTTTACAAAAGTATTTAATAGAAATCGAAAGCTGGGAAAGAGCTCCACCTAGCATACTTGTACTAATAGATACTTTGAAACTTATAACATAATGTAGAAATGCCATTTATATACCTGAAGAAAAATTTTTGATAATGTTAATAATCTTGTAATACATTATAAGAGCATTCATTGTGTAATTTAAAATAATATAAGTATAAGTTCATTTAGCTCAGTTCTTATTTCACAAATTATTACTTCACTTTTGTCATTCTAATTCGCACGTAATTCTAGTTTAACTGCACATTTAGCATATAAGTCAAATTTCACTTGTACACAAGGTACACAAGCGTGAGAATCCAAATTTTCTTATAAGTCCATGCACATCGAGTTTCAAGATAACAAGTCTGGCATAGAAAAGTTTGATTCCCAGCTCAGGCATCGCTTGTGTTTTGGGTACATTATGAGCAAAATAATTTTTATCATTTTTCTGTTCAATTGTGAGTGCTCGCCAGGTCAGTCAGACCCCGTTGCATAATAAGAATAAAATTTGTAAGTTTTTTCTCGTTCATTCAAAATAAATTGTGTTTTAGTATTATCAAACATTTGGAATAAATTGTGTATTATTATCATCAAACATTTGGCGACCGTGACAGGACACAACTAAAAGAGTTTAGTTAGTGAAAAATACATAAAAAAAAGGTAAAGTGATCAGTGCATTGTGCAAAAGTGTTAAGAAGTGTAAACAAAAAAAAATAGTTACTAATGGCTGAGGAGAACAACACTTTAGGTTATTTTGCGGCATAACAAGAATTTGTGGGCGAAGAAATTTGTCGAATTTATCCAAACCAACGGCGGAAACAGGCGCAGCACAAATCAGAACCGAAATATTTGAACAGCAAGGTGCCATTCCAAAGAAACCCACGCAACTCTCACCACTATTACCACAACTGTCCAGAAGGAGAGAAGATTCCTTTCCCAATGAAGGGAATGCATCGACAACGAAGACCACAATGTATGGAGACGAGAGGCTTCGAGTGCTTTTCAGCATCATGAAAGGTTCGTTGGAGAAGTGTGCAAGTGAGTTGACGCAGGGGAGAAGCGTACAATTCTGCCAATTAAAAACACGTACAATTGAGCAGAATTGGGAAGAAATATCGATGGCATACCGAAAAATGGAGGAGCGAGTGTCTGCTAAGGACATTGAAATATATTTCAACATGCAGGAACAAGTTGAAGCAGTGCTGCTTAAAATTTATGAGCATCAGTCCGCACCACAAAGCAATTGGCAATGATAAAGTTGCCAAAAATAGAACTTCCAAAGTTCGATGGAAGTTATCTGATCTGATATTGATCCATGATCAGCCAATTGCATCTGCGCAAAAGTTAATTTACCTGCGAGTAAAAGGAACCGGAGAGGTCCCTGGAAGATCGCAGAAACTTCAAACTAGAGGATTCTGTGCCCCCTTTACAAACAGCTGAGTCACATAATGAGGCATCAGAAAATATATCAAAAAATGATATAAATGAAGTTAAATAGGACAACGATAGTATTTTGGAAGCCATTGAAAAATCTGAAATCAATTTTCTTTGTTCATACTTTATATGGGAAACCGAATTTTTCTCGACAAATATTGGAAGAAATAATATTAGATCATTCAGAAGGTTTTTTTTTTTTTGTTTAGTTATAGATATATGTATACACTAATAACTCGTTATACGCCCACTCTTTTTACGGCCTGCACATTTTAGAAAGAATTATTGAAAGAGGTGGTACATGGTAGTTTATTCATCCATAAGTTTTCTTTTTTTAGCATGAATTGGCAACATTGTATTTCCGATTTCTTTGTCTGTGGAATAGAGAGCCGTTAGCTATTTAGAGTTACCTGAACTTAGTGCTTGTTTTGGTGTAATTTGGCTGTTCAGAAATAAGTGTAAGCTGAATTAATACAGTTGATTTATAAAGTGCTGTAAGGCGACCATCTATTGGCTGATAGGCTTATATCTATTTTCTTATAAAAAAAAACATTGCATATTTATGAGCGCAATAAAATAAACCCATATATTTTAAGGAGCTTCCCAAAATATGTAAACTTAATAATAATAATTCATCTGTCCTATTCTGAGGTATTGAAAGCGATATTCGTGTCCGCCAGTGCCCGGAATACTTCCCTTTTTCCCAGTTTTTTCCTCAGTTATTCTTAAAATATAAATCAACCTTTTTTTTATTCAAAAAGTCAATTTGTTTTTTTATTACAATTGAAACGACGAAACAACATCGTTTACACTGGCGCACAACTTGAGGCCGAAATCACAACCGTCACCATCATCCCAGAAGAAGAAGAAGACAGTTCAACCGAAGATGTCAACAAAACAGGCGGACGTTCACCTGAGCGGCGAACAATTCCAGCAACTCCTTGCTGCTATGCACCAAAATACCGTAGCAGTCAACAAAGGAAGTCTTAGCCGATGTTCAGCACGTTTTCACGGAGAACGAAGCCGAGACAAGGTCGAAGAATTTTTGGCGACAGTACTGACGTACAAGGATGTTGAAAACATTTCCAACGCAGAGCCATAAAGGGACTACCGCTTCTTCTTGTGGATTATGCATCTATCTGGTGGGAAAGAGAGAAAAATAACTCTCTTACATGGGACCAGGAGTGCAAACTCATACGAGACACTTTCTGTCCTGAAAAGCCCACATACAGAGTTTACATGGAGATTTTCGAAGAAAAACAGGGTGATGATATACACACAGACGAGTTCATATGCAAGAAGAAAGTATTACTCGCAAAGCTGCATAAAGACAGATATAAAGAAGAGGGAATGATTGATCTCATATATGGTCTCCTCAAGCTCAAAGTTAGGAACAGGGTAGCACGAGAAGACGTACAATGGAAATGTGGAACATGCAGTCGAAGAAAAACAAAAGCATAAACAGTTTCACGAGAACCAAGAAAAGCAACCCGACAAACGTCTTAGATGCAACTACTGCAAGCGTTATGGGCACAAAGCGGACGAATGCCGAAAGAAGAAGAAAGATTCTCAAACAAAAGTTGAAACTCAGTGTGTTGTTCGAATGGGTGACTATATGCATTTTAAAGCCTGATATCTATTCGATTCTTTAGCGCTTTAAGTTGCTGCGCTTTTTTTCACTTTCGACTTGGCTTTAAAACAAAAGTATTACCTACATTAAGTAACAGTCGTACGGTTGTACATACATATGTACATACATGTTGCACTTTTCAAGTGTATAGGATTTTGACACAATGTATTTTTCATAATTTTCCGAATGACTTTCGCAGTGACAAAAAAAAAAGTTTTTGAGGTTTGGCTTTCCAAAATCAAAATACAGCGTGTTAATGCTACTTTTTAAAAAGGAGCTTAAGACTATATTTTGGAAAAATCCCACCCCCTCGTCAACAAGATACTGTGGCGCCATTAAGCTTGTTCTTGCAAAGGAAACAAGAGACTTGATCAAACAGGAAGTTGATTGAATCGTTGAGCAAATAAATGCATTATCAGCTGTTGAAATTCATGAGGAAGATTTTCAGTAAAACTAATTTTTTTTACTAATAATGGTATATGGCAAAGTGTTCACTGCTTTGTTACCTGTGACTTCATCATCTCAAACATGTTACATATGCGGCGCAAAGCCATCTGAGATGAATAAAGCTAGAATTATTTCCAGAGAGTTTGAAAATCTGTTTTCAATGTCCTTTGGGCTAAGTCCTTGGCTTGATGTGAACGTTTGGCAAGTTAAAAACCAAGAAAATAAGGAAAAATGCAAGACAGGAAAAAACTTATCCAAGGCAGCTTTTGGAAGGAAACTGGCTTACTCGTTGATATGCCAACCCAACAAGCTGGGAATACTGCAAGTCGGTATTTAAGAAGCTCTGGCGTCTGGGTTTCCGATTAATTTAGATGCTTTTGACATATGTGCGACAAGGACTCGGGATTTGTATCTTGAGAAATACGGGTGGTATATATATGCTAGTAAACGTCCATAAAGTATTGTTTCATGGCAGACAAGGGATTGCTTCTTGTATTCTTTCGATTGGTCAACTTTCAGAGTAAGCGAAAGAAGCTAGAAATAAAGATAATAGAAAATATCGCGAGCTATTTATAAGAAAAACTTCGCGGTTTGACACAATGACAGATCTTCTTCATAGACTGTTGATTACTTCAAACACTTCACTAGCAAGTCTTAGTTGCATTCCGAAAAGGAAGAAAAGTGTTATTGAAGTTCTTTTAGCTTTTTTTATCTAAAACTGGACAAAATTTTACTGTCAAGAAAGTGTTTACACAATTTACTCAAATCCCACTGTTGCAGTGTATACATAAATTCATAACAGTACCGTTATAGCGGTTTCGTATTTTCTGTTTTATAGCAGATAAAGAAAATTGAAACGACACAATTTTAGTGATACTTCTTTCGATGAAAGTGTTTACAGTTTAAATATGCCTGGTAAAAGAATATCACTTGACGTAAAACAATTGGTTTACTACAATTATCATAAGGGGAAAACAGTTCAGGAGTTAGTCAATATGTTTGGTTTATGCAAAAAAAAAACCATTTGCAATATAATAAATCGAGCAAATCGGGAAAATCGGTTGGAGAATATTGTTCCAAAAGGTAGGCCAAGAAAGTTGTCACGCAGCTTTTAGTAAGAATGGTGCAGGAAAACCCCCGAATCTCAACTAGAGCCTTGTCAAGGGAGATAAGGGAAAAATGCGGAGTACAAGTGTCTCACGAAACTCTAAGGCAAGTACTGTTGAAGCATAAGTATTAGAGTAGCGCGGAAAAACTATTCCTTTCATCTCAAAATGTACAAAAACGGTTATCGTTCGCTACAGAATACAGTACTCACCCAATACAATATTGGGATGATGTAATATTTTGCAAAGAAACGAAAATAATGCTGTACCACACTGAAAAAAATAAATTAATGAACAACATTCATACAGCGAAATTCATTAATTTTTCAGAAGAAATTATGTATTTTATGTACAGTTTCTTAAAACAAAATTTTGGTTTTATGATCAATTCATTAATCGTATGAAATTGCATTTATAAAAATATTTGTATGGCAGATTTGGAGAATGAATTCTTATTTTAATGAATTTATTCATAAGTTTATGAACTGTTCATAAACAGCCGACTATGATTTTTAAGAATAAAAACACTGAGGTAATGAAAATATTAATATTAAAGAAAAATGATTCATTAAGAAGAACCTATGCGCACTAAAAGTCAATACCATTTAAGAATACTCCTACGATAATTTTCAGTGGCGATGGTGTCGTGGTAGTGTATGCAGTCGCCGAGTAAGAGGTTCCTTGATCAAATCCCAGCCACATCGAAAGAATTTTAAAATTTGGTTTAAAAAGACACTAAGTATATTCCACACAAAAAAGTTAAAAAATTATTGTAAATTTACAGACGAAGCAAAAATCCATACAACAATGCGTTTATAGTTTGGACAACAACCCCACCCAGGAGAATTCTGTAAAAACTAATTCCACCATTTCTCTCTCACCACACCACTTTTTTTTCCTCTGATGAATGCAATGAATCGACGTATTAAGCCTAAGAACTTTCTCTTATATACATATAATGAATATATACATACGTAAACAATTAATATCATTGAATGAATATTATTCATTAATTGCATGAACAATTCATAGCTGTATGAATATATTCATAAATTTATGAACTGAAATTCATGTTATTAATTAATTTGATGTTTAGTTCACTTTTAATGCACTTTTTCATTCAGAATATGTATTTTTTCATTTATATTACGTACCTTTTTGGTACAGTGTACAACAGTGATGGGCCCAACAGAGTGTGACGGAAGCCTTTAAAAGCACTATCCAATCAGAATACCATTCCAACTGAAAATTTTGGAAAATTGTCTGTGATGGTGTGGGCATGCTTATCCAGCAAAGGCATTGGAGATTTAGTATTTATTGATAATACCAAGGACGCTAGACAATACCTGAACATTTTGCAAAATCATTTGCATAACAGCGCCAATAATTTTGGTTTTAATGATGTTGATGCCAGCAGAAAACCAGCCTTCAAATTTTATCAGGACAACGATCCTAAACATTAGGAGCTTACAGTCAGGACGTGACTGCTCTACAACTGCAGCAAAGTGCTATATACACCAAAATGTAAATTATTATAAGTTAAAAAGCGGAAATGAAATAAAGTTACTGGAAGTGCCTCTATTTGTTATAGAAGAAAGTAGAACTTTCATTTTTTCTCCCTTGTGTAAACACTTTCTTGACAAACTGTATTTAATGATTATTTTTAATAAATGTTAGCAAATATTAACACAAAACTTTTCTCTGTGAGTGTTATTAATTTTTTTCTATGGGTCCACTTATGTGCAAAAAACGTGTACTTTCAAAACTCTGTTCATCGAAAATTTGGCAAAGAATATAAAAGATTATAGTTTAATTTCATACTTTAGATATTTATGACTCCTAAAAAAAAATATCAAAAAGCTTAACTTGGAAGTGCTAATAATTTAATTCCGCTAGATGAGTGAATTCTCACTTTTCGTTCGGTTTTGACGTAAGGTTAATTCCACTGAAGTCCATTATGGTTCAGTCTTATCACCTTATTTCCACTAGATATATTTTAATAGTAACTTTCATGAGAGGAAATGAAATTCACGAATAACGATATGGTATAGTAGTCTCGTCTTTGTTGTATCGTAGTCTGGGTATCTTTTATAATAATAATTTGAAACATTTGCTCTTATAAAAAATGTAATCACTCCCTTATTTTTTGATTTAGCTTTAAATTATTTTTGATTTTTAGTTTTGTTTTTTTGCGTATATTTCCTTACTTTTTTTGCAATCGGTAGATACTGTTTCAAAAAATATATATTTTTTGTTTAATAAATAAGTAATTCTAATTGCTTGTTTTTTTTTTTTTAACTCAGTTCATTTCTATTTTTTATTGTATTGAAAGTAAATGTAGTTTTAGTTTGTTTTTAAATTTTTTTTTAGGAATAAGAAAATTATCAGTTTAATTTAACGTTTACGTCTACCTATCTATCCAATGGCACTTATTTCTTTTTTTTCTAAATAAAATTAAATCTATTACCTGTTTCTTTGTAGACTTAACGTTGATGTTATTTTTTTTTTTTTTAATTTTATACAAAGCTGTATTGGTTGTCCACAGCACGCCCGATTTCATTTTCATTTGATGCACCACCACTAGCCGATGACTGGGTTTGACCGTGCTGCTGGTGATGATGAGGATGATGATGGGGATGGTGATTGTGATTATGATGGTGTTGCTGTTGTTGTTGCTGATGTGATGGCGGTGCTGAAGGAGTAATTGGTACATGATGGGTTTGCTGCTGTTGTTGTTGATGTTGATGATGATGATGCTGTTGCTGCTGTTGATGATGCGAAATTGAATGGCTATTCGCTAGATGATGAGAATGCAATGGCGTTACCATTGATGGTAGTGCATTTACATGGATTTGGATGTTGGGAGAATTTCTATTGTTGTTATTGTTGTTTTGATTATTGTTATTATTATTATTATTGGGCAAATGATGTACCAATGGCAGTTCAATATCACATGTCTTTAAACGAACACTTCCATTCATTGTGATAACTTGTTGATCCTGTGTAATGAGAAAAACGCAGAATAATTTATTGTTTCGACAGTCAAATCATATGAATGAAATTAGATTGTAAAAATATTTTACCAAGTCATTTAAATTATTATTAATACGAAAGATGTTACAGTTGTAACCATGAATTGTAGATGCAAAAGTTTTGAAATATGTATCTGTCTGAATGGTTGTGTTTCGATTTTTATGATGAGTAGGCTCAGACTAAACCCTGTTCGAGAGTAATTGAACTCTGCTGGCACTAAAGAGTTCCCAGAAATGAGAGTGCTGATGAACTGGCAAGAGGTGGCTCAGCATCGACGTCAGAACCAACTCCCCTTCCGTGTATATACCGCCTTGCGCTCTCGAGATTGAAACAGGGAATAAAATCGCGAGAAAAACAGATTACCTTTGCAGTGCAAGTTGCTGGGGAGGCACTTGTGCAATACAATGATCTAAAGGAACTCTCCAGCACATAGGTAAACTCTTAACGGAAATTTATCAAATCCACTGGTTGGTTTGTATTGTATGTACCTAATGGACCACAAACAAGACTTATACCTGGTAAGGAAAATCATATACCTATGAAAATCACAATAAGTCAACACTGACCAGAGTGTGGCGAGGAGAATCCACACACCGAACCTAACCTAGTGCAAGAATTGGATTCGTGAAAAAAATTGAAGTCGACATAACAATCAATTAAACCCAGGCGGAGGGATTCTTTGAGAAGCTTTCTCACGTCAGTAAATACTTTTCGAATGTTTGTCAGACGTTTGCAAAAGCTGGGGCAATGAATGATAGCCGATTGTACTAATCACTGAACCCACTTGGGCCAAGAATATCAATTGTTAATATGCATTTACCCCACCATCGCACACGTGAGGGTTTCCTTCAATAACATGCTTACCTTATCGCCACAACATTAGACACCGCCTTAATTAAAAAAAAAAAAACATTGTGAATTCACTTGCTGGCATTTTTTGGAGATAAGCTAATCGTTCCATATATATAAAGCGATCTGTACTAAACTATAAAACACCATTAGCACAAATAAATGAAGCAGTAGACAGATTAATACTCATGATTGTACACATCTACCTAGACAAACAGTTGAAATTGAAGTACTAAAGACTGACATACGTAGCTTATGCAAGATGATTGAACAACAGGACGACGATCACTTAAGGAGAAGTCCAACACTGGGTGAAGCAAAGCACCAGACTGCTTAAGGAAGAATGGTCTAAGCTAAGACTTTAACTTTCGTTTCCGAACAAAGCAAATATGTATGTTTGTTTTAACATTCGTATTCGTATCTAATCAGCTTATACCCAATAGCGACAAGCGTTCGCAAGACATAAAGCAGTGGAAAGAGTTTTAGATATTGAAACAAAGGTCATGAAGCCACGGAGCACAAAAAAAATAAACCAATGTCGCCCACCAGCTACAAAAACACAGCAGGAACTACAAATAGTCGGAATATTTCGTTCCGATCGAGAGCATAGCACCAGAGTTGCAGTTACGTAATATCATCAATGGCATCAAGGCAGCGATGTGTATTGCCAGAAGACATACATACATATGTTTTTCTTGGGCGATATTCCAGGATTATCTGTGCAAATGTGAAAATTTATAGCGCAATTCACTTGCGGTGGACATTTCAGAACGGTATTGAATTTGCTTTGCAAATATTGCGTTCACGCACTCACCCCTATTTTCAATATACGACATACCTTATCTGCACAGTCTCCACGGTTTTATTGCCGGAGGCAAACCTCAAGAAATTCGGGAAAAATATAAAGTTAGGTAGATCACAGTAGATCAGGACTATGGTAGGAATATTCTCTGGATATTGTCTTCTAAGGAAATACGTTAGCTACTAGAGTTATTCGAAATGGATATAGATATGTCGGTATTACACAAATACTACGTGATTATGAGAGCACATCTAGATCATTATATCTGAGAAACAAAAACCAATTGAATGATCTACTTAACTTCTGAAGGGCAATAAAATGCTTGGGTGCCGTAGTTGACTGTTTTGCGTGTGATCGTGTTGGTGTCTAGTGTTCTTATGACACACTTCATAACCCTACTTATCCTAACCTAGCACCAGAATATGATACACTCAATAATGAACAGCAAGTATTAATACGTATGTATGCTTTTAAACCGACTTTAAAGACTTGCATTGGCTGTAATACCACTAGATTGGCGATTCCTTGGTGGGTCTAGGAATAGATGGTTCAAACAAGAGCAATCCTGGAGCAGTCTCGGTGTCAATGACATAGGATCGATAAAGAATTGAGTTTATTCTTTATTATTATTGAGCTTTTTGACACTTGAATAGTATAATAGCGCATGCCCAAGGCATCTATTTCTTATACAACATTATGGTGAGCTTGCTCTGGCTACGGGAGCAAATGGATGCTTTGACTTAATGTCTATCACAAAGTTTGATCAATAAAGATGGAGGATTGAATTGATCTTCTTATATTGAATCTAAAAACACCAGGCAGAATATAGTATTTGAACAAGTACCTACCATAAAATCATAGCATCAGACAATGGACCAAGTAACCACTTACGAAGGATAAGACCGCTAGATAAAAGAAATTAAGATCACGAACGTATCACAAAAAGAGAACCTGTAAAAAAAAACTGACTCAATCAATAGTCCGTACTCACCATCCGCTCATATCGTGGTAATCTCTTTGTACTTTTTTTTTATTTGGCCAATCGGGAGCAATACTAGCAAAGACATTACTATCTAGTAATTCATCCTATCTAGTAGTTTCACCAATTGAAATTATGTTTGCTTGTAGCGAAGATACTATAAACGACGGCATTAATGCTCCTTTTGGGATCGTAAAGCCAGTTCGCACTTA
Source organism: Chalcosyrphus nemorum (assembly GCA_949716465.1). Taxonomy (NCBI): domain Eukaryota; kingdom Metazoa; phylum Arthropoda; class Insecta; order Diptera; family Syrphidae; genus Chalcosyrphus; species Chalcosyrphus nemorum. The sequence goes on from OX454333.1 coordinate 71,106,940, forward strand.
AGATATCATAAGCCCTTTTAAGAACAAACTGACAAGAATCAAGAACCACCGTCAACAAAATTGTTCATTGTTCCTCTACCAAATTTAAAAAAGAGTTTGAAAAGACCGACCTACCGAATAAATACCATCATATCTCTATAAAGGCGGCTCTGCAATTCATAGTTACAACCTGTCCTCAGAGAAAACACCAGTCAAAGAGAACCGGAAAAAAAACTAACTTATCAAAAAAAGGTCTAAATTCGTTTTTGTTTTTCGTGCAAGAGTGCCCAACCGTTATTCAGTCGAGTCTGCAATTTTGTTTTAATAAAAAAAAATATATATAAATAACAATCTTGCAACCCAAATTCGAACAATTCGAGCCAAAATGTTTTAACAATTTCTTTCGTCAAATGTACTAACTAAATTAAAATTAAAAAAAAAAAAATGAATAGAAAAGGAACTAAAAATTAAAATAAAAAACAATAAAAGCATCACTGACACTGAATTGACTCCAAAATTTTGGCTATCTCACATGTCTGGGGGATGGATGTTGCTGTTGCTGTTGATGTAGCTGCTGCGGATGAATGCTCGAGCCGACATCAGAGACAAAAGCCTCTCCACCATATGGCACTCCACGGTTATACACCCAATCAGTCAGAGTAACATCAGATGTACCGCCCGATTCTAGTGGTATAGGATTGGTTCGGAAATGCTCTAGCATTTCCTGTATAGATGGGAACCACAAATGTTGTACACGACACTGACCCGATTCGGTTAGGGTCATTCGCAGGTGTTTGGCTCTACCTTGAAAATTGAAGGTAAGCACAAACTCACCCTTACGGGTTTCACTTTGGCGCACTAGGAAGAATCCATGTCCAGCTGCCTCGGAATGGAGTACCATACGGGCTGCTTCGGAACGCGGTAGGGTTCCATGGAACCAAGGATATTGACGCATTTCCGCTGTCAAATCGGCTACATTTAACTCGGAGCCCTCTAGATCACCTTCGGTTAATTCAAAGTTACTCGATGCGGATAGTCTTTGTTCACCCCGACGTGGCGGTATTTCAGGTACAGGACTACTAGCACCTCCTTCACTGACTGTATTTAGCGTGTCACTGGTTGCAGAGGTTGTTGGAACATTGATATTGATTGGCTGTGAAGCTGCATTGCCTCCCGTAAAGTTTGATGAGTGCTGCTGTTGCTGGCTGGCGGCTGTTTGATTATTTGAACTCGATGTGTTGACATTTGATGTGGATTGCAGTCCAGAGACGGATATTCCCGTATTTGCTGACATATCAAGTGTTGGTTGTTGTGTAGGGGGGCTACGCATGCAGTAGCGAATTGTCGCTAGCCAACTGCGCATATCGTCCGTGTCGTGCGCCTCAATCACATATTCCATGTTATTGTCGGCCTTTAAAACAAAGGTGTTCTCGTGATCGGGCATTTCTAAAGCAGTCGTTTCACGAGCCTCAGATATTAGGAAACAAAAAACTCCACTCCGTGGCTGGAAAAACAGAAAAAAAAGATATATTTTAATAAGAGCAACAGTTTAACAATATAATTAATTTATCCGGAATAAGTTGACAGGCACCAGAATAGGACTTCAAAGTGAACCTACAGAGAAACGACAACTGAGAATGAGAATAACGATATGAGCACGATAATCAGGATAATAATTTTAAGCTTTTATCATTGGTCATCGCCGCCACTGCAACACTAATGCAACTTTAAAATGATACAAGGTTGCACATACGTTATTTATGTTTACACAAATAAACTCCTGACTAAGCATCATCATCGCATTAGTCCACCATTAATTAAAGTAGGACATTCTAGCAGCAATTGATTGTCGATTCAGATAACAATTTGTATGTATACTGAACCGCTCCTTATGAATACCTTAGTCAGTGGAATACTAATGCCAGAAATGACGCGAAGCTTTACTATGTATAGAATGGTTAGGTTAGGTTAGAGTGGTTGCCCGTTCTCAGATACAGATGAGCACTAGCTCATTTGGGCCTATAAAGCCCATTGCCTAAAAATAAAACCTATACTGAGACGGAAGAAAGGACAAAGTGAAGTGTTAAGAAATCAAAGAAAGAAGGGGACAACAAAATCAGAAAAACTAGACGGAGCTTGTCACAAAGCTCAAAAGGTGTCTGATGGGAAAAAGTTGGACCTCAGAGGTTATTCTAGACGCTAGAAAAGAACTGTTACAGAGAATATGAAGGATAGTGTCCTCTTCCTTATCATCCCTACAACTCCGACCGAAATCATTTGAAAGCAGACCTAGACGTCTGCAAGGACACCAATGATGATGCTCCGAATGATTAAGAATCATCAATTTGTTTGAACGTTTGTTATTTCATTTCGTTCGTTAGGTTAAGTCAAAACTCTCTATGAAAACAATTTCATCCGCCTGGACACTGGCATCAGAGATGAGTAGCAATCTAGAACGACATTTGATTTGGTTGTGGACGACTTAATGGATCTGATGGCTGTCAATTCTAATATCCTTAACGGATAGTACGCTACACTTTACTCACGACAGGGCTTCTTTGACTGCCATTCAAAATAAATAAAAATATTAGGCCGTAAACAGCCCATAGGGGGCAAGGCCTAGCTTCTCGCAACTGTACATGATGTGCGTGGTTTAAATTTTTGCACGTACAGAAGGGTCCTACAGTTTTATGCCGTATCCGAAGGGCAGAGGGGTTTTGACTGCCAATATTTCCGCCTGAAATACGCTACAATGATCAGGGAGGCGGAAGGAGACGCTTATGTTAAGCACAGAGGAGTAACCACCACCACCAACTTCGTCAGAGGCCTTAGATCACTCAGTGTAGATGCGGATCGTTTCGACATCCACCTGTATAAAAGTATAGAATTACATTCGAAATTTGAATGTTATTTCCTTAAAGGGAGGGCTCTTACGAAGGCAATTGTCCTTGTAAGCTTTCCATACCGATCATTTCCTTGCAAAACAACCATAAATCGTACAGATACATTAGAATAACATTTTGAAGACAGCATTAAGACATTCCGACAAAACTTTAGAGAAATTGAGATATTCACAGCATTTGTTTTATCAATTTTACGCAAACAAGGACGCAAATTGTTCTAGCAGGAACAAAGGATAATTACAAAATTATAATCAAAGTATGTACATATGAAGGTTTACTAGCTATGTGTTAGGTTAGGTTGCATTAACAGGCTGAATAGCAACACTTTGATTAATCCAGTTGTGGTAGCACAATGATCTGTGTATTTCGCCACACTACTCGTTATACAACGCTTGAGGTAATCTTTGTGATTATGTGCAAACACATACATATCTTCTGCATATCTTTCTCCTAATTGGACACTAGTAGCGTCTATAATATACATACATACATAACTTGGGCCAGATCTAGTTAAGACACATGCGGTTCCATTAGTTTAGTTTACATGTAATGTGCGCTGCGAGTCAAGCCATGTTATGACTTAAGCTGCCTTAAGAGAAATTGCTTTCATACGAATGGCTGCACGCATTCTCATCTGTTCGCTTTAAGTATGAACTGGCTGTCGAAGTGGTTCTTATATATCCACTGGTAAATAAACTTTCCAATCTTTATACCTAAACATTTGAGATAATTTCAGTGTCCAAAACTGTTCACCAAAACTGTTCTCTAAATCATTTTCAATGCCTCGTTAGTTTTAAAATATTGTCGCCAATGCCATACGACGTTCCAAATGACCACAATTTTCCGCGCAGCTTGGTGTTCCGCTGCGGAAATTGATTCGTGAAGACTACACGCACTACTTTTTGGTCGTGTTCGCTCGTTTGTAAAGTTTTATTGCCTTCTGCATACTCATGGCACGCCACCAATGGGAACGCAGAAAAAGAAGCTCGTGTGGCATTTGTCTGAAAGTGTGACAAAATCCCTTAACCTTGTGAATTGTTGCCAATTAAACGTTGAAAGATAGTTTGTCATCATGAGCAGCTTATTTTGGCACATTGGTAGCTCTGACAATATTGCAAGAAATGACGGTCTGAACATAGCTTAAATTTAGTGTGAGGATTTTAAACAGGTATACTAGTTAAATATTTTTCCCTTCCAATAAGAAGTTCGCCCAATATTCAACACGTTCTATCTCCAAATAAGGACATATGTAAATCGCATCCTGTGAATCCAACAGATAAACATAAATCACCAACTTACACATCCTCCCACATAAAAATATTTATACAAAGGACATGCAAATACAATAAATAATGAAAGTCACCTTTTGTAGCTTCGGTGGCGAATAAAACTCCAACATGTAACCTCCCACAGCCTTGACTAATGCCAGCCGGCACTTTTCCCATTTTTGAGGAGCCGACGGTTGATCCAGACTTTCTGGTGTTAGATAGTTCACAATACCTTCCTTCCGGCATTCTACGACAATTTTAGCTAATTTTGTTTTATTTGCTCGACTACTACTACTAGAGGATGCATCTAAATCATCCGAATTCTTATGGAAGAGTGCCTGTAAGAATAAAAAGTTCTAAATGTCAATTGCGTTAGGACGCCACTGTTCTGCGTTAACAAAAAAATAAAGCAAATCTAACCTTTCCTTTGCGTAATCCCTTGAACGAGAGTCGACGGAAAAATGTCTTATGGAAAATTTTCGGCGACTCTTGCTCCTCAGAAAGGTCACTTTCTTCTGGAACAACAGCGGTTCCATTGCCAGCCTGGAAATATACAAAACAAATATAAAAAGTTAATTAAATATTTAAATGAATATAGATTCATTTTCTATTAATACATTGCACTTCATGTCGTTTGAGAAGATGTTCTTTAGTACTTTCACTCGGTTAAATTTCTTTAATTTGTCTACACCATCAATTATTCCACGTAGATGAAATTAAAATGTGTCCAAAAACAAAGGAGCAACAGTTTTAAGAATTCTTTTATATCTACGATTTTAGACAACTTTAATGATGTCATCGTAGAAGTTTGCAAACTTTTACGATAACAGACAAGCTTTGGTTAAATTTTTACGATAAACAGCCTTTTCTTTAACTTTTCAAATTGGACAAAAGCTTACTATACGTATACATATACAAGGTACAAAAGAATTCAAAACAAAAGTTTCAGGCTGGATAAAAAAATAAACAAACGCACTATGATGAAGGTTGGGGTAGGTATAGGATGAGTGTTGTGCGGATGTTGTTTACATTCAGAAAGTGAAAAACGAAATTACAAAATCTAAGCAAGAAATTTAGATGTTCTCGCCAGGAGATAAAACCAATTAAATCGATGCACATCGACGAAGAATGCCGTTACTTTGGCAATATCGAAAATCATCTTCAGTGATGAGGCACATTTTATCCTCAGTGGCTTCGTCAATAAGCTGAATTGCCGCATTTGGGCGAATTATAATCCAAGAGTATATATGTATCACTTTATGTATTACTTTGATTGTCGAAAAACCAATGCACTCACAAAGAGTGACTGTTTGGTGCGGCTTATGGGCTGGCGGCATCATCGGGCCGTATTTTTTTCCAAAATGAGGCCGGTCAGGCAGTTACTGTGAATTGTGTTCGCTGTCGTGAGATAATAACGAACTTTTTATGGCCCGAATTGGAAGATATAGATGTGGACGATATGTGGTTTCAACAGGACGGTTCCACTTGCCACACAGCCAACGAAACAATGGCTCTTTTGCGCGACGTCTTATCTTACATAGTGGCGATGTCAATTGGCCGTCAAGGTCATGTGATTTGAGACCGTTGGACTTCTTTCTTTGAGGTTATTTGAAAGAAAAGGTGTACGTCGATAAGCCAGTAATAATTCAAGAGCTAAAGGATGAGATAATTCGGCACATAACCGGCATAGGACCATCGGATGGAGATGTGCCGCCGATGTCGCGGCGGCCACTTGGCTTATATTTTGTTCTATAGATAATTGAACCATACCAATATTATCATAATAAAATCAACATCGGCCCTTAAAACTTAACCACTCTTTACGAGTATAAGACTGCGGATTCAGTCCTCCAAAGAGAAGTAGTTGTTTATTGTGAAGTTAAACATGCCCTGGTTTTTGTAGATAATATTGTGGCAGAAATTTGTAACAATTGAAAAAAAATAACAAAATATTCATAAACGTTTGTGGGTCTACATAGTGTTCTCTCAAAGAAAGATAAATTTACATATACTATGTATCAGTGTATATACCTGATATCGAAAGATTGGATTGGGATGATTGTTAAGCCTACTTAATGGAATGGGGAAACTGTAAAGCTATATGTGTTCTTCCAACACTAGCCAAAATAATAGCAAGAAAAATTCTGGCACGAATTAAAGTATCGACATCGAAGAGGTAGAGTTTCGCGCTGGATCTTACTACATCGACCACATTAACACTTTAAGCGTCATAATCAACATTCATTACATTTATTGACTTCGACACCATTTACCTCAGCTTACCCTAGCAGAGATGAATGGAAAGACAGCCGCATACCAAATGCCTAATCCATAGCTGTTTACTCTGATGGATCGAAAATGAACACCGGTATAGGATCCGGAATTTTCTCCGAATCACTGGGTATATCCAGATCTATACGATTCCCAGACCACAGCAGTGTTTTCCAAGCGGAGGTCCTGGCAGTGACAACAGCGACCCGTGAGTCTGCCGTAAGAGCAATACCGCCATCAGGTATCACTTTCTTTATCGACAGCCAGGCAGCTATTAAAGCAATTACTGCCATAGAAATAAAATCCAAGCTTGTGAAGTGCTGTCGCGAAGAGCTTAAGGCTCTTGGAACATAGCACAAGGTTCTACTCTGCTGGGTCCCTGGGCACGAGGGCGTCGCGGGAAATGAAAGGGCAGATGAATTAGCAAGGAAAGCTTCATCGGACCCACTTGAATTGACCGACCTTTCCATAAGCACCCCGCCCTGCGCTCTCAGGCTTAAAGCAGGGAAACTGGCTATGAGAGAGGCGAACTTGAGATGGGAGTCCATAGACACTTGCAAAACTGCAAAACAACTATGGCCCACTTTTGACAAAGCAAGGACCGAGAGAATTATCCGCAAGGACAGACGTTCACTGTCCTTACTCGTGGGTCACAACACTCTGCGGTACCACCCAAAGAAACTACATCGGACCGAAGAAGAACTCTGTAGAGAATGCGGTGATGAGGAGGTTATAGAGGACACTACCCACTTCCTCTGCCAATGCCCTGGACTCCAACATTCCAGGTACAAATTCCTCGGCAAAAACTTCTTTCAGGATCTAGGAGCACTCTCCAATGTCAATACCGACATATTACTGAACTTCATCAGAACATCAGGATGGTTTGTATACACGGAAAACGAGTAAGTACAACCATGGGAGGTTTGTTGCAGATATTTATGGGTTCAAGGAAAATAGGATCAAGGAAAACTGTACTGTAAAAACGGGTGGATCCACAAACTCATTCCCACCATAGAATCATGGACAAAGAGAGAGCGGAGGAACTGTAACTACCATCTTACACAGTTCCTTTCCAGGCACGGGGATTATCGGAAATACCTTATAAATACATTCATATTCAATGATTGGCGAAATTTTATCTTATTCGCCAAGGCTTGGCACGTATAGAAAGAAAGTAAAGACTATCCTTTCTCGTCATCTTTAATGTAAAAATGTAATTCAATCGAGGTGGTAGCTGCGCCACTGAAATATTAAGAAGTATCAAGAAGAAGTCGCTTGTTTTGTGGCCATAATAAATAAGGACTTTAATTAAGTGTAATAGTCTACCTCTTCTCTATGCAAGGGCCAAAAAAGTGGCCTCACCACAAAAACTAAAATACCAGAATTCACGCTACGTCGCTTAAATGGTCAGTCACTCCTCCTGTCACCCGGTGCTATTGTAGGTGTTATGTTAGACCCCAAAGTAAGTAAGCGAGTAAGCAGTAAGTAAAAAAGCTATGTATAGCAACAGAACCTTTGGTAAAAGGTGTGTTTTACGATAAAATCAACAAACTGAAAGGGATTTAAGGGACGGTATGTATAGCCATTAGAGGAGTTCTGCGGTCTTTCTACATCTCCCACCCATAGGTCTACATATTACAAATATTACACTACATAGCGCAATCAGACTGAAAGAGTCTAGGTAAGGACATAAGAACCTTACCGACACAGAAAAATCATATATTCCTACATCATCCCCAATTTAAACTTCTTAAAGAGTAACTTCTTAACGTACAATTTCCCTCAAAAATGGTTTGGGAACACGAAGAGGTGATAAGGGTCGCGCATCGACGGTGCAAAAATGGACTGTGGTATCTCAAAATCGTATATACTTCCGAATGCTTCCAACATCTTTCAACCGGATTTACTCGCTTTCCGCACATCAAACTACATATTAATATTCTACCAAAAAAACGCATCTTTGTTGATAGCCAAACTGCTATTTAAGCCATTGACTCGATAACCATATCATCCAAATTAGTTCTATAATGCAAAGGAAAACTAGCCTCGCAGCAAAACGAGCGTGCCGATGAACTGGCCAGGCAAGGCTCAGCTCTTCACTCCACACTCGCGGAGCTAGTAATTATCCCTCTCGGGATAATCAAGGCAAATATCTCCTCAAACTAAAAAAAGGTCAATTTCAAATGGACTGGGTTATAAAACTGTTCCACGTCTAGAAAAATGTGGCCAAGCTACAGCATGTATAGAATAACAGCGATTATGACCGGACCCTGGCCAATTGGGGTACTCCATCCATGTCGGGCACCAGCCAGGGCCAGACTTCGCACTCTAGGAGAACTTTTTTTGAACTCCCTTGAGAGGTCTCAGAAAAGAATATAACTCCACAGCTTCAGCGACTTCTCATCAATAATCAATAAACAGGTCACATGAGCTGTGATTTCAAAACGGCACCTTGATGTTAATTGGGTTTTTCTTCCTACTTATCAAATATTGTACTTATGTATAACCGAGTATGACATAAGCCGCTGCATTGACTTCTTTTTTTATGTGCTATTTTACTATTTCACCACGGAAACAAAGAACAGAACGGTTAATGTGTATTTTCGCAAAATAAAACGTATTTCTTTGAAGAAAACACACTTATGGTTAAGTATGGGACCATGTTTTTTTGGCACATAATTAGAGAATCACAAACTCTCTGCGCGCTTAATAGCAACACTCGTTAATTTCTTTCCCAAATAGAGCAAACACTTTGTGAAAGTCAACGTAAATTGGAATAAGCGCCAGCTGAAAGGTAATCAAGCTCTTGATGAATATTCAATAATTATCTTTACATGTCTACAGTTAAAAGGTGTACTTTCAGGTGGAATAAAGACATCCGAATTATATTAATGTTTTCTTCTTTTTTTTTGGTTTTAAGCCCCAATCGATAGTTTAATTAGATAATCATGCCTACGAATTAGTTAGATAACCATGTCCTGAATGCAAAGAACGGGAAAAATGCTGCGACGGAAAGCGCTGATACCATAACTAAAGACAACATTTCAAGAAAGTTCATAAAAACATGTTTTTGAATGCACCTAAATCCTAGGTGGCTAGCTTAACACAATAGGAGAAATTTACTACAAAACGATAAAAACAAAATTAGATTACGAAAAATACTCAGAGGTCTCTACTCACCTTTAGATTATTTCTCCGTCGGGTAAATTCCACTTCGAAACACTCTCCAAACGAATCCAAAAACTTTTGCATGAAATTTCTATGCGAAATAGTCCGTGCGTCATCAATCAGATTCGTATTGATGTAATTTATGCAGGATTTAGCAAAATCAGTTGCCGCCGCTCTGGCATGTCGGTCACAGAATTCCTCCCATCCTGTTCCGATTTGATAGGAACTTCCACCGAGTCCACTGCCAGCAGTAGCGACACCACTAGTATTTTGTAGTGTCGTTGTGCTATTGTTACTTTCGCCACTTGTAGGACCCATAAAGCCGCCTCCACTATGTACACTACTGACAGTCGTCTGTCTAGACGCAGTACCACCTCTCGATCCTGCTGTATTAGTGTTACTAAAGCCGCCTACTGCGACACCACCTGACTCTGTACTGGGATTTATATGATTTCTAGCTAAATTTACAGTTGATGTGGTGGCCTCGCCCATGTCAGAGATATCCTGTTGTTGAATTTGATGTTGCTGCTGCTGTAGCGGTTGCTGATTATTGTAGTAGATTGATTCTCCATCGTTTGGCGATGCAACAGCCATAACAATTTTCCTTCCAGTAGAACCAAACTACTTACAAGAAAATAGTTTTGCTTTTTCTCTGACTTATATCCTTATATATGTATGCGTATATATATATTTTTTTATAAAAAACACTCCTGTGTATTTTGGATTAGTTTTATTTTGCTGTCTTCTTGCAGAGAAAATTCGCGACGATCTCTGTGGAAAAGAATAAAGAATATATAAATTTAATCAGTTAGTGCTGATAAAAATACATCAACCTATGAATGCAAGATTACCCCCACACACAGATTTATTTGTTGTTTTGTTGTGTTTTATGGGCGAAAGAATTCGCCCCAAATAACAAACAATATACAGTAGCTCAGAGAATGATTAATACAAAGAATGGTGACATGAATTTTATTTATAATTTTCAGAAGTAGACAATATTATTCTGCATAAGCTTTATTCAGTGAGTGAAGTGAAGTAGCACAGCACAAGTTTGTGAAAACTGTCAGAATGGATTAGATCAGAAAATTACAACCTTCTTGTCAATGACTCAAAACGTTTCACAAGCATTCTTCTTATTAGCAGTCAAAAGTATTAGGTTGTCAAACAATCTTCGCTTACGACAGTTCTCCCCAGAAGTAAGTAGCAGTCTCATTGAACAAAAAGAAGAACACTATTTGTTCTCATTGAACGCAAAAACCTGAATTTTCTTTATAGTGGACTGGTGTTCACAAAATACAGAGAAGCAACCATTAAATACACTTATTAGGCCTTCAAATAGTGTGAAGATCAACTAAATGTGAGTATTGTCAAATGGTAGTGGTGTTGTTGGCTGCCGAAATAATTTGAAGTAAATCAAAAAGAGAGTGACGTCTACAAAGTTGGCAGCTTTTTTACTTTTAACTCGTTCCCATACTTTTTTGGAGAGTTGTCTTTCTATGAGAGGATTTCACTCCCACTCTTATGTGCCTAATATTTATTTTTAGAGAATTCCCGCTCTACCAGGACAGGAAAGGACTTAAGACTGAACTATAATAATAGTCGAATGGTCTCGTACACTTCCAAAACAGTGCGAATGCACAGGATTAGTGCTGAGCGACTATAATAGCTTTTGACTTCGATTCGAATGCCACAATAGACAGATATAATTTAAAGGTAGTAAAGGACCTTGTCTACAGCGACTAAGATGTTTGGGTCATGTTGAGCAGATAGACGGCGCAGTAGAGTAATCTGCCTCGTAACCGGGTTGGCTGGAGAGAATATTTCCAAAGGACTGTTCTTTTTTCTGGCTTGCTTTTAAGGGCTCGTTTTTTTTTTAGTATTTTCGGCTTAAATGGCAGCGGTGAATTGATTTTTATTGAGCTGAAAATCGAACAGGAACACATTCGTGGTGAAGTCAATCGTTGAATTGTTGTGATAGTTAAAAGTCCATCAGGAGATCCCAATCTTTTGGATATTACCCTTTATGAAAGGCCGACTTTAGTTTACGTTCCAAGCTAGGTGTTTAGTTTTTGTACAATATGTAACCACCTCCAATGATACCTCTACTATAACTCCTTTAAGCCCGCCAATAGAGCGCATTTTTACTTTCTCTGATAGATTAAAAAAAGACGAATGCTCGAGTACACCAAATACCCTAGCCTTTTCTTGGAACTTAGAGAGTACTTTTTCTAACAAGTTACCAAATAAAATCGTAATTTTCTTATAATAGCATGAGGTTTTTGGCACCACGCTTAGATATTATTGAATCTTAAGTTTTTTGCCACCATCATTCCATTCTTTCATATAGGAACTTGGACGGCAGATGAATATAATGTGGGATTCTACTGATCACTGGCTTTACACAATTTGCAGAAGTAAGACTCGAAAAAAAATAATAAATGATCGTTCTTAAACTTCTTAGTCCGGTACAGATACATTAAACTTATTTTGCGTATGAGAAATTTTCTGAGTAACTGTTTAATTCTTTTACCCACATAAAAGCACACGCATGTTTTGTTTTTTTTTTTTTTTTTTGTCTCCTCTTAACTCCACAGCCTTTCAATTTACGTTGTGGATACCCTACCACTGAACTATGAACAACTGATTGACTGCTTTGTGGGGCGAATAAGATGCACTCTACCGCAAACAAGAAAGAAAAAAAACTCACAATTTTATATGAAAACAAGCCAAGTTTGAGCTCCAAGGACTTCAAATTCTGCAGTTTCAGGAAAAAAACAACGCGACAAAAGAATAAAACAAATTATTTTTTTTCGTCTCGGCGGATGCTGTTGCGGCGATTTGTTGCGGCCGCAGCCATGCGCATGCGCACACCAAAACTATTTCCGATTGGAACTAATTTTCCACCAGAAAAATTTAGATTTCTCCGCACTGACGATGAACACGAGCAAAATGTTAACTTATCAACAGGGGACAGGTATTTGATAATGTATTTAATAGTATTTTCTTAGGGAAAAAACACTTTTTAATGTTTTTTATTAAGACAAAACACTCGCGACACAAAAACCGTCCTTTCCCGATTTAACGCTGTTTAACTTTTCCATTATGTTCCTTTCAAAAAAAATAAATGTAGAATGTGTTCTGTGCTGCCAAGTTCTTGTGCAATTCCCGATGGGGTGCGTTCACTATGTGATGAAGTGTGCTATAATTTAGTTTTTATTGCATTTTTATATTATTGAAATAATAATGTACTTTTATAAGCTACAATATCAAATCAATTTATCCACACTTCGAATGGGTATATCTAAATCTAACGTCTGCATAGTCACATTTTAGTAAAGGTGTTTTCTTGGTAACGTAGTTTTTATAGGTTTGTGAGGTTTTAATAGTTACAGAAAATTGGGCCTATTCGGCGAAATCTCTTATTCAGTTATGAAATCTTTTATGATTTCCTTTTTTGGTATTCTGCCTCACAAAATCTGTTATAAACTAATAGAATAAAAGGGAGATTTTTGTAACTTTTATCATAAAAGATTTTATTTAAATTCAGCTTTTGAATGAAAATGTACATACATACATACTGTGTAATAATTTGTCAATAAAATGCTTGCATAAGCAGAAAAATGTGCAAATGTGTGAATGTGTGAATATACATACAAAATATGTTTTATTACTACATATTTTCATTTGGTATGCTAATTAGATTTTGGTTTTCCAAGTTCGATAACAGAAACACGAAATACATACATAACAGGAAATTCGTAAAGCCCGTATGACACTAAATTTTTTCTGTATTTTTGATGTGTTTGATATTAAATTCGAGTAGTACGGAATAACAGATTTGCCCGAATAGGCCTAAATGTTCTGGGATTTTGGTGTTGGTTCGAGTTATAAACTTAGAATACAGTGAGTAAATGAACAAGCAATGAATCTCGAATAATATCGAAACCTGGAATGCCATTTCTCTAGAGTAGATGTCGAATCAACTCGAAATACAGAATAAACATGATAAACTTTAATATAAAATTTAATATCATAAATACATGTTTTGTTAAATGAAAGTTGAGAGCTTCAAAAATGGAAGACTTCACTTCGATTATTAAAATCAGTTTCTTTTTTAGGAATCGATGTTTTGATTAATTTTTACCGAGACCTCGATAAATCGTTTTACTGAAAGCTCTAGCAGCCAGTCCATATTTTAGAATAGGTACTGATCTATAGCACCCTTATTCGTTTAATTCTACTTTCTCAACTTATGTGTCAAATACATAAGAAGGGTAAATAGTCTTTTTTTTAAATTTATATATCGCTCTATAGGTAAGCATAGTAAACTAGACAGCAATATGGCAAAAATATTTCTTGTAATCAGAATGAGCAGGCAACACTTTACAGCCGTTTTTATACTTATGTATCTAACTGCCATCTATTCATTTTCTGTACAAGCTCCAATAATCATAAAAATAGCTTCATAATAAAATATAAACCAAATCAACCGATTGTTAAACTAGAAAAAAATTACATTACAAATCTACATTTGTTTTTTTGAGACACACATATGTACATAGGCACGTTGATTAATTTACATATCAGGTATCACAAGGGAACAAAATTAAAATTTTTTTTTTTGTTGCATGGAATTTTATAACTTCGAGGTCGCTGATTTCAAATATAACCTCATTTTTTCTCTACCAGCTTCAGTTTTTGAGATACAGCTACCGGCCATCTTTCTTACTAGTTTCGCTTAACTTAACTTAACCGATCTGCTTTTTTTTTAATTTTTTTTTTACACAATGTCCTCGTAGAGAAATATCTGCAAGAACAATCTCAACTTTTTTGTAACATCTGCGGTGAATATACATTCAAAAATTGTGGACTTAGTGTGTCGGAGTTCGCAAAACAGGTGTATTTGGATTATTTTGGACACCCGCGACAAGTACTGGGTGCCTAATATGGTGTGTAAGACATGCGTCGAGTCTTTAAGGTTATAAGCGAATAAGAAAAGACCCCATTTCAAGTACCAAACACCAATGATCTGGCGGGAACCTTCGAATCATCAGGATTATTGTTATTTTTGTGTGGTTGAATAAACGGAATTAACAAAAAACCGGTGGAAATGGTTTTACCCTAACTTGATATCCGTTACTCGCCCAGTCCTGCACTCTGGCGATGCGCCGCTGCCGGTACCACCAGCATCTTTATCTACACAAAATGATCACGAAGAAAAAAACCCTTCAAGTGATAAAAGTGTGGCAATCAGTGTTGCCGCAAGAGTCTGGGAAAAAGTATCTCCGCAGACAGAAGAAATGTATCAAAAGGTATCATAATAAGAATTATGAGTAAAACTGCCATTATTATTATTTTGTTAATATTAAAATAATGAAGACAAACTATAATGCCTTAAATAACATGAATATTCCCAAGTCTTTTGCAAAAACTATATCCATCCGAACAGCCGCCAAGTCGACTACAAGAATATATGACGGAAAAATAACTCACAGTTCAGTGAATAAGAGTATTGCGTAGCATATTATAGTATTTTGTTGTCGGAATGAAAAAGTATCAAAATAGGCATTTTACAGAAATTGAAGTATCACGTCGAAATTAAGATTAAAAAGTATCACTTTTGATACTTTGGTATCATTGTGGCAACACTGGTGGCAATTGACTTTAAACCAGATATTTCTTCTGAGCCCCCTAGCATTTGACAAACTTACTTTTTGTTTTTTGTAATTACTCTAACTTGAAATTTGCTAATAACCACACAATAATCTTGTGTCTTGTGGGAAGGAGTCTCAGGGTTCTTCATTTTAATGCCTGAATCCATAAATGTATACAACTTTTGGTTATTGACCTTTCTGTCTTTCTTCTCCTGATTGTTTGGAAAAAAAAAACTACTGACCATCTTCACACTAGACAACCTTGACTTTCAAATAATGCTATGTCCATCAAATAATGATTCAACTGCTTCGCATCTGTAGTTCAATCAATTCAAATAACTCACCTGTCTCACGAACTGGAAGTACAAACAAAAAATTAGGTAAACGAATTTGTTTAAATAAAAATCTTCTTTATTTCAACTAGAGTAAATATACTGTTACAATATTTTTGTTTGTTTTTCCTTCTTTTTTATCTCTTAATTGTATTTTATTTATTTTTGTTTTCTTTTGTTGCTTTTACACTTTTTTTTCTGTTTTGTTGTTATTTGTTAAACAATGTATGTCTCTAATAATAGTAATAAAAATACTTGCAATACAAAAATCACTTAAGTCTTTATTTAATATACATATATATTTTTTGTTTTACTTTATATTATTTTAGTAAATATAAGAATTTTTAATTAATACATAATTTTTAAATATATATATATTTATGTATGTATTATATTCTATGTAGTGTTTCTAATGATGTATTTAATGTTATTTTTCACATTCATTGCGTTCAAATATTTTTTTCTTTTTTGACAACAATTTTATTATTTTTCGATAACTTAGTTTAACTAACTCGTTTTTACTATAACGTCTTTTGTGTTTTTTACATAAATTAATTATTACTCTTTTCTTATATTTTTTTATATCCACAAATTAGTGAGGAGAAATCAATTAATTTTATTTAAAGTAAGCTGCGATGATTTTCGTATTTTTTTATTTAAGACTTTAAAATGAATATTATTACAGAAAATTATAAAATTAGTTAGATAATTAAAAGAACATGAACACAATCCAGTGGATGCATATCAATATTGACAGTGATTTAAAAAGATGCACTAGTGTTATGTTAGAAGTTTTGATTTAGTTGTCGTACCAAAGGAACAATCATTTTGTAGGCACACGTATGCGAATTTTATTTAATAATTATGAAATGGAATATAAGTTTTTCTTTACAAAACCGCGAAAATAACAATTAATACGCAGTACATTAAAAAAAATTCCTAAATTCATTTAATGGAGAAGTCAGCCAAATTTTCAACAAGATTAGAGGAAAGTATCCAAACATCCATTCTAAACGGATTACAATTTATAGGCAGAATGTCAAAAGTCCATTATGTGGTGCTCGATGAAGAAGTTATTATTGGTTACATTACTTCTTTCTATGCAGCATAGCAAAACCAGCGTACACTGTTCACGATTACGGATTTGTAGAATTTTCTTTTGAAAATAAGATATCTTCAAACAATAAAAATAAAGTGCACGACTGGGTCGTACGTACATGCACATTTGAGCTGTTAGTTGGAAATGAATGAATTTTAAAAAAAATTATATGGAAATATTTTTTTTTTTTAATTCTTCATAAAATTAAATGCCATATTTTTGTATTCATTAAATTTTGCACACGTTTTGATTTTGACCAAAATCCATTGAATATTAACCGAGAAATGGTCATATTACTAATACCAGTTAATAAGTAATGTACCGTTAGCTCATATACAGCTCATATATGAAATTTAATAAAAATCTTAAGAGCCATTTTCAAGTAAACCGATTTTTTGTTAAGTTGGCTCTAAGTAAAGTACCGTTCTAAGCAATTTTGGCCAAAACCGTGGTACGCTATTTTTTTAGACTTCACAAGACTAGCATGAATATGAAATTTAAACAAAATAGTTAGAGCCGTTTTTTAGAAAAATGGCTAAAACCACTTGACCCTAAGAAAAGTACCGTTATTATCACTTTTAGCCAAAAATTTGGAACGCCATATTTTAGCAACAGGCCAGTTCTATACACACTAAAAATTTGAATGAAATTGGTTAACCAGTTTTTTTAACAAACCAAATTCGCCTTAAGTGCTTTTATAACAAATTTTGGCCAAAATGTTGTAAGCCATTTTATAGAATGTATCTAAACTCGATTCAGCATAAGGTTTAAACAAAATCGGTATAGCCGTTTTCCAGCAAATCAGTGTTTTACCAATTTGGCTATAAGTAAATTACCGTTATTAACCCTTTTGGCCAAAAATGTGGTACGCCATCTTATAGAACTTTGCCAAAATAGCCGAAATATGAAATTTAAAGAAATCATAGGAACCGTTTTCCAGGAAATCTGCTTTTTGTTAAATTGGCGTTAAGAAAGTACCGTTAATATTAGGGCTAGAAGAAAAAATTTCAATTTCGCCTATAGAAATTACCCAACAGACCCTAGATATGAAGTTTGATCAAAATCAGTTTACCCGTTTAGGCTGTAGCCTCGCTGACAGACAGACAGACAACATTTTTGACTTCTCTATAAAGGTAATATCACAATTTATCAAAATCCCGAAATCGAAAAGTTTCACGAATCCAAAACTTGCCCTATACTACGTATCGGTTCAAGTAAAAAGTCAATTGCGAAGGTGGGCCTTTTGCACAAATGTTCCGGTTGTTTTTTAGATTACCTTTCCAACTTACATATGTCATATATGTAGTTAAATAAAAGGCGATTTTAATGGAAGTGAAGACACTTTCCTGGTAGGATATGCATCAACATGCCAAATATAGAATCCGCACTGCGGAGGGAATCTACCCCCCTTTTGATCCGTTGGCCATTATAGAAAGCGCCGGTTAGAAAGTGAATTAATGTCGGTAAAATACTGTTATTATTGAAAACGCAGCCCATTCGCACTCCATATAAACTTTGACGATTCAAGAGAAGATGAAGCCATCGATCGTGCAAACAGACGCTGGATTCATCTGGATACATGCGTAACGGCTAGAGCTCGGTGTGCTGCATAATGACTGTTGTAGAAGCTGCAGAGACGAAGAAGAAATCGAATCTATTCGTCACCTGCTGTGTGACTGTCCTGCCCTATCTGTTAGAAGAAAGAGAACTCTTGGCAGTCATTTTTTCTCGGAGCTGGAGTACTTAGGCAATGTTGAGCTGGTGGACCTCCTGAGATTTATATTACTATATGGGTGGTTCTAACAGCGGACCTTATTACAATGGACCCGAATTGTGGTTCTAAGTGAGCAGTGACCTTCTGGTCACAAGGCACCCATCTACCTGGCTCGGATAGATTCCTTCCGCAGTGAATCCGCCGGATTCTATTATTGGCATGTATGTACATATGTATATCGCGGCGATAATAATGTCAAGAAATACGCAAAGAACACTTAATTAAGTATGAGACGTGTGCTTCTCTGATTGGAAGAACAAGACCTTACACTGGTCACAGAAAAGATGGAGATAGTATTACTGACTAGGAAGAGGATTCCAACCATCGTTGACTTTCAAGTCGGGTCTATGGAGATTACCAGCAAGGAAGCTGTGAGATATCTGGGTATGTCCTTAAACACAAAGCTTACCTACTGGCAACAGATAAAATCTGCATCGGAGCGAGCTCGAAGGTCAAAATGTCGCTAAGCAAATGTGTGGGAGTCCCTACAGCCAGCAAACGAAAGGGTGCGAAATATGGGCTGACACACTACGAAATATACAGGAAATACAGGAAGCGCATGACAGCAAGTAGCAAGGTTTTACCGAACAGTGTCAGAACCAGCTGTCCTTTTTGGTCGCAGGAGTGGTCCCCATTGCCCTGCTTGCGGTAGAGCGGAAATACGTCTACGAAAAAAGGCCGAAATCCGAGAGGAAGCGGCAGTAGATCAGGCAAAGGAATAAGCAGTAATGGTTAGAGAAACGGAGTTCAGAAACTACAGGGCGCCTCACTCAAAAGCTGATAAAAAACATTACTGATTGGAAGGAACGGAAACTGAAGTTGATGACGCTGATCATGCATTCTTCGTCTGCTCCAGATGATAAATCAAAAGAAGAGCGCTTGAAGCATTGATTGATGACATCACTGCAGACAATATCGTCGAAAAAATGTCAACGAGTGAGCGAAATTCGAATGGATTATTCTTTTTCATAGAGAAAGTACTCAAGACAAATAAAAGAGAGGAAAACCAAGAAAATGTCATCACTGATGAGAGCCTTACCAGCAAGTTTGATAAAGCCCGTAAATCGAGAAAACAGAAATGAAAAAGCCGGTTTCCAGAGCGGAATGAAATAGCCACAACTCCGAAATAATGCGAAAGTGGTTCCGGAGTAGATGGGGTCAAGTAGAAAAATTAGGTCAAGGGGTTTTTCAGTGAGCTGAATGGAACTACTTGAAGCAGAGCGGGACTTCTTCTCGTGAAAATAAGCTTTTTCTTTACCCCATTGGCAAAAAAAAAATATGTTTCACGCAATAGTTTGGTGTTTCAACAACAAATATTAAATTCTTAGCTTGAGTTACACAATAACAAATCCAACATTTGTTGATGCAAACGATTTTTATCTAATCGTTTGCTGATCGACATTCACAAAGATGATTGAAATTTCAATTGCCTTAAGTTAAGAGATTTCGCTAAATCCTAGTATGTTGACATGATTTCCAAAAACAAAATGAGTTGCAACACTGCCAATAAATTGTTTGCATTCTTTTCTTTCAAAAGAGACAGTAAGAATGCTGAATTTTTTAAATTTTCGTCCAAGTGGAGTCCTTTAGTCAACCTGCAAGTCTATACTGGGCATTTCTTAACTATCAAAAGATGCCACAGAAAGTTGATAAAAGTTTCGTTTGCGTACCCTCCTAAAACAGGGAATTTTTACGAAAATCTACGAATTTTTACGAAAAGCTGTTCGCGTACGGAGAATTTTCGTAGTTTTTCGCAGAAGAGAGCGCTCACAAGAGAGTAAGAAAATTCCCCATGCTACGAATTTTAATGCAAGAAATTTGTGTAGACTATTTTATGAAAACTGTCAAAACTGTCAAACCAGTGTGTTTTTAACTTTTTCTTGTTCAACCCGTTCATTTACTTTTTCGAAATTTTAGCTCTCTCTGAGAGAATTTTACCCCCACTCTTCGAAATTTGATAATCTACGAATTTTAGCGCAAATATTACGCGAACGGACCTATTCTCATGAGAAACTACGCTTCATGCAACAAACCAGCTTCCCCACGGGGAATGTTAAGTCCTTAATTATGTTCCAGTTCCATCAACGCTAACTTCTGCGAAATAATTTTCAGAAATTTCATAAAAACCCACATGTACATACATGCCAAAAGTCAAGCAAGTTTTTACTGCGATCCAGATTTTCTTTACCAATGTCAGAATATTAGTTGACAAGAGAGCTTTAAATCAATAATTAATAGGTCTGTTCGCGTACTTTTTGCACTAAAATTAGTAGATTATCAAATTTCGAAGAGTGGGGGTAAAATTCTCTCAGTGTGAGCTAAAATTACAAAAAAATAAACGAACGGGTTGACAAGAAAAAGTTGAAAATACACTGGTTTGACAGCTTTAACAGTTTTGATAAACCAGCCCACAGAAATTTCTTGCACTAAAATTCGTCGTATGGGGAAATTTCTTACTCTCTCGTGAGTGCTCTCTTCTGAAAAAAACTTCGTACGCGAATTTCGTAAATTTTCGTAAAGATTCGCTGTTTTAGGAGGGTACTCAAACGGACCTAATAAATATCTGATGCAAGGTGGCACAAAAGTCATCAACCTATCAAAAGATACCATAATTTTTGCAAATGTCAATTGTGAAATATGAAGTGAACAGATACAAAATACACGTCAAGAAAAGACGTGAATCGCTATACTCCTAAAGAATTCGGACTATATTTCATAATTTGCAGAACAATTGTTGATAATTCCGGTATAGGTCACGTTCTAATAGAAAAACTGTTGGCCGGCAATTCGTATAAATAAAATAGTCTCACTCAAGTTCTATGTAAACAAAACTCCAAAGGAAAGACGATTCACTCGACACGAAATTATTTTTCAACTTTATTCGCACTGTCCACAAAAGAAAGCAGCATTTTATTTTAAAAGAAATGTCAAACAGCTGACTTTGAGAGTTGAATTTATTTAAGTTAATTTTGCGTAATCATTCGAAAATGAACCTTTTTCATTCGAATCTCAAAATACACAAAAATCTTTCGAATGAATAGAGACATTCGAAAGAATTGACTATTCATTCGAATCTCAAAATAAACTTGATTTACTCACCAAATGGAATCCTTTGGTTTAACTATGGTCAGGTTACTATTGGGAGTTCCAAAATCACATTAGCAGGTGAATGATCAGACAAGGATGTATATTATGAGAAAGTGGTAATTACACCTTTTTTCACCTCATATTGCGAGTGGTAAATTTTCCTATTCGACACAGTTGGTTGTCCCTTATACCGAACATTACACAACCTTGTTAATAAACATGTAATTTTTTAAGTATAGTTCTTGATCACTTTATTTAACTATGAGTATAATATAACACATTATTTTAACTGTACATCTTTTTAAATTACTGTATATATTATTGAGAACAAATTCAATATTATTTAACAGAAAACTTTTCTCTTGTCATTTTCTACTTAGTTTACATTTTATTTTGTCTCGGAGTGTGATTTTAAATTAAAAAAAAATAAAACGTGAATTGTGAAATAAATGTTAAATGCTTAAAAACACCATCGTTTCAGGACGGAAATATACTAAATCTAAGATGATAGAAAAAAATAAAAATTAAAGAATTCAAAGTTGTACAGAATTTTTTTCCACTTATCACAAGAGAAAACTAATCGAATTTTTATTTTTTATTTATTTTATTTTTTTTTTAATGTAAATGATACACACAAAGATGATAAATTTAGTTTCCTTCTTTTTGGTTAAATTTAATTTAATAACTAGTACTCACGAAACAATTGACTTCAGTTCTTTTAGACTTTGTAAATTTATAGTGTTATACTTTGTGTTTTCTGCGCAAATAAAAAAAATGTAAATCACAATTGTGCGACGAAAAGAACACTGACTTTTAGGCATTTATTGTTATTGTATATTTGTTATGTCGCGAAGAAATAGAAAATAATAGAACAAATTTAGTGGATAAGCAACTATGTATGTGGATAAAGGGGTTGATAGAAATTTTCGAGTTTGTGACAATGAGAAATGCTAATATTTTACCCGGACGAAAAGATCCTTTCATCTACTTCCACTTATTCTAAAGTACATATACATACATGTTAATAATTGGTCGATTAAAAAACATTTTAATAGGACGATTTGAAGATATAATAGGTCCGTCGCGTACCCTCCTAAAACAGCGAATTTTTACGAAATGCTGTTCGCGTACAGAGAATTTTCGTAGTTTTTCACAGAAGAAAGCGCTCACGAGAGAGTAAGAAATTTTCCCATGCTACGAATTTTAATACAAAAAATTTCTGTGGGCAGGTTTATGAAAACTGTCAAACCAGTGTATTTTCAACTTCTTCTTGTTCAACCCGTTCATTTACTTTTTCATAGTTTTACCTCCGTCTGAGAGAATTTTACCCCCATTCTTCCAAATTCGATAATCTACGAATTTTAGTGCAAAAAGTACGCGAACGGACCTAATGTCATTGTAGCAAAAAAAAAACCTTCTGTCGCACAGGACTGTTTGTTTAAAAATTGTCTTACAAGTCGATCTTTTCTGATGTGAGGTTGTGACTCTTTTGTGCTGCTTTATTATGCATCACAATCATTCGCGGTGTTCTCTATGCCTTGCAATTGCATAGTGATTTGAAACGGACTCTATAAAAATCTTGTAATGAACAGAATCCATGAATATTTCACCGGATTGTCAATATCAAAGTAATAATAGATAAAAAAACAAAAAAATACGTCAAATCGATGTGGGAACGTCGCAACGGGCATGAAGACTTTCCAAATCTCGGCTCTTCTATAAATTATTATAAAGAATACTATAATACAGTTTCGACTGAACTGTCAATTTATAATGACCATCATAGGTCTTTTCTATGGAATTGAAACAATGAAAATGAAATACTGACTTACAGTGCAAGGGCGTTAGTTAATTAAGAAGAGAGAATAAGACATGAAAGAGTTGGTATAGTGGTATTTGAAATTCAGGTGACATTAGGTTACATTATTTATTCTTCTTGGTTGGCACCCATTGACCTACAAGCCCATAGTATAGTGCTCGATGTTCGAATTGATATAGCTGAAATAGAATAGCGTGATGCTTTTGTTGCTGATAGGATCAGTATTGATTTGAAACCTTTTTGTAAAGAGCAGAGAGCAGTGTTGCCGCAAGAGTTTGGAAAAAAGTATCTCCGCAGAGAGAACAAAAGTATCAAAAGGTATCATAATAGAAATTATGAGTAAAACTGCCATTAAACATTAAAAAATGACAAAACAATAACTTACAATTCAGTGGATAAGGGGATTGGCTGGGCTATTCGAGTGTTTTGTTGTCAGAACTAAAAAGTATCAACATAGGAATTCTAAAGAAAACGAAGTATCACGTGGAAATAGAGATTAAAAAGTATCACTTTTGATACTTTGGTATCATTGTGGTAACACTGGCAGAGAGTACTCTTCTTTGAGGCGTATAATTGGGGAAGTATTCAGCCTTATTTTGGCATTCGAATTCATTCGAAAGTGAGTCGAATTCGCATAGACTGTATTTTGACTTTCGAATGAATAGAAAGAATAGAAAATTTATCCATCTATCCAAACTTTCAAAAGTTCATTGGTTATGCGTATTTTGAGATTCTATTCATTCGAAACAAATGTCATTTTTCATTCGAACACATTTTCCTGGCGCAGATTCACAAATTTTGTAGAAAATTAAATGAAGTAATTTTAATTGACAATTTCTGATCCTGTCGGTATAGCGCACGTTCTAATCAGAAAAACTGGTGGCCGGCAATTCGTATAAATAAAATAGTCCCACTCAAGTTCTATGTAAACAAAACTCCAAAGGAAAGACGAGTGAATGCATGAAATTATTCATAAAATGTTTTACTTAAATTTCGTCTTTAAACGCGTCAAAGTGTAATTAATAAAAATATTTCAATAAGAAAGAGAAGACTTCTTACGCAAAAAAAAGCAAGGTATGGTCAACCTGTATTAAAAGAAATGTCAAACAGCTGACTTTGAGTGTTAAATTTATTTAAGTTCATTTTGCTTTATCATTCGAAAATGAACCTTTTTCATTCGAATCTCAAAATACACAAAAATCTTTCGAAAAAATTGACTATTCATTCGAATCTTAAAATAAGCATGATTAGTTCATCTTTCCTGCGTGGCCCTTATATATTGGTTGATCCACTCTTTGCTATCTTTGCTACTAATGACTCTCGTTATAGAGGTTTAGATAGTGTTATCGAATGGGCTCTCGAGCTTAAGGAACATACATAGATCTGTTTTCTTGAAGCCAAGTGCTGCTTCTATCTTTTTGGCAAAACTAGAAAGGCCATCTATCGTGAATTTACCTTTCTGTATGTACACTGACTGAGCGCGGAGGAGCAGACAAATCTAGCCGGCCTTTAATATATACATATGTATGTACATCAGTAAGTCCATCCATTGTCTTTAGAACAATGGACTTATTGGTCTACAGGATCTCGGGAATGAATTTCACATTTTCCTGCCAAAGTTAGTCAATATGTATGTACAATTACATAGAGTTACCTAACTTGGCGAGAGGAGTCAATTCCCTTTTGCAGAAGACCGTCACCACAATGATCTTTGAAAATTCGTTCAATATAAGGATGCATGAAACGGAGTTTAAAAGCCCGGCACGGACACGCATATATGGTACCAGTAACACCATTTTTCACTTTGCGCACAGACAGAGCCAGAGATAGTTTGATAAACTAACCTTGAAATGCATCCCTAGGAGATTCGACGTCATAACGATTTTCTTTTACCCTTTCTAAATTGTTTATGAATAGTCCCTTGTCGTTCGAAGAAACGCTTCACCACCGATTCATGCATTAATGCTTTGCGTGCCATCGTATAAATTATTATTCTTCGTTAACGAATATCCCGTCAGTTTATTTATAAAAGCTGCCCTAGTCAACTTATTTTCACGTTTTATTTCCTCGTGAATGATACGAAATGTTCTTAAAACTAGTTTTGACGCTCTCAAAGCTAGCTTTTTCTCGTTTAACGAATTTTGTACAAAACTAGTTTTAAGATTTCTACTTTTAACGAAAAAAATGCCTGTGAATAATACCGATTTTTCAAAACTCGACATAAAACTAGTTTTGTAAAATGTGAATAATACGGGCGTAAGTGTAAACTAGATAAACTAAATTAAAAGGCTACGAAATAATTCTTCAGCCTCCATTACTTCTATATTGAATCTGCTGTCCATTTTCAAAGTCCTACACTTTATGAAAAAAACACCGTTAGGTTGGACCCTAAATTTGTTTTTCTTGTTTTTCTTGAGTATTGATGTTAGATCCTGTGGCTCCAAATTTTACCTATTCGGTCTAAGTAGACCACCACATAAACCTAACCTAACCACGTTCTAGTTCAAATGTCCCTATGCATTGTTCTAAAAAGTTTTTTGTTGAATTGAATGTTTTTACCAGCTGTAAAAAAAATTGTAATATTTAGCATTTCTCACCACCAAAGTTTTTCACTCCTTTGTTCTTTTTTTAGTTGTTTCTTTGTTTTTAATTTTTGAATAAGCTTGCATTATTTCTTTCACCTTGATCATTTTGCATTTTCACATTAATTTTTCTTTTACTATTATATATATATAAATTTTTAACACTTATTCAATTTCTTCTGTTTTGCAATGGTTTATTATTTTTTTAATTTATATTTTTACAAGTATAAATCTATTTTAAAATGATATTAAGACTATATACACAGATGGACAGAGAGGTTTGGTTCAGGAAAAAGAAGTTTGATTTCCATTGAATTAATTTTAGTTTTTTGTTCACTGGCAGGAGGGTTGAATGTAATTTCATTGAAATAAAATAGAAAAAAAAACTTAACGAAACTCTTAAAATTATAATTTTCAGTATGAGACAAATAAAATTTTTAAAAAACTTATAAATATTTTTTATTTTGTTTTTTCTCTTTAATAATACAAAAATAGCAAGTACTGTACTTTTAGTTAATAATTAGTTGCAACGATAATCATTATCGATCATTTGACAGTTTTTATATAAAAAATCTATTATCGAACCACTTAGAGTTAAAATTATATTTAGCATTAAAGATTAAAATAAAAACACTCAGACTTCCAATTGTTTTGATGGTTGATGGGATATAAATGGTTCACTCCACATCCGTCGTAAGTCACCCTGTAACATTTATTTTTTTTATTTTTAACAATTTTATTAAAGCAGGAAATAATCTTCTTTTTTTTTGGGATAGTAATAAAATAATATCTCACCCTGCAGTTGATGTAAAGCTATTTAAATAGATTTTGTGGAATTTCAGTTGAAGGAGCAATTGTTTGGTTTTATAACGAAGCATCGAAGGGAAAGTTTCCATTTCTGTCTCGGAAGTTGCAATCGTTTGCTGACTTGCCCGTCTGTTATTTTTTCAAATGAAGTGTGAGACAAGAAGCACGGCAGATAGTTAGAACGCGTAATTCAAAGAAAAGGAAGGAGACCTTTTAGACCAGGAGCCACGGAATCGTGTCTGAGAAGAGTCGAGATGGAGGCGCCACAATTGAGAAGACATTGCTAAAGACCTTACACTTTGATGCAGACAGACAGACGGTTGATTGCATCAACCAATGGCGGAACTGAACTGGATATAGTCAACCGAATAGGCAAAGCAAAATCTGCGTTTGGGATGCTATCTACAATGTGGCGAAGTAATGCAATTAGATTAAACACTAAACTACGAGTGTTCTATTCCAACGTTGAATCCGTGCTGCTATATGGATGTGGTACCTGGAGGATGACCGTCACTATTACAAGGAAGCTGCAAACGTTTGTCAATAGGTACCTGCGATACATCTTAAGGACATTCTGGCCAAACCGTGTCTCAAACGAACAGCTTTATCAGAGAGCGGGCTATGAACCTATAGGCACAACCATGTAACGACGAAAGTGGCACTTTCCGAAAGGGTGAGAAGTCTATAGCTAACCAAGAAATACAGTTCAGCCTGCTTACTTTAAATACGCAGCGGCCCTAGGAGTACGTTGCGCACAACAGTTGAGAGGAAGCACGGCAACTGGGAAAGAGCTGAGGCACATCTCCAGAAATTCCAGTTGTGTGAAAGTTGCAATTATACTTATTAGCACAAGTCTATGATATTTGGGCTAAAGATAAGGTGCCATCAATGAAGATTAAGCCTAAGTCGAACTTTGGCAGGGCTTTAAGACAGCCGGCATGTGTCCGATTGGACTCAATCTATTTTATTGTGATGGTAATTGAGGAAGCAGTGATCGGTTAAGAAGTTAGTTATTGATCTTTCCTTTCTCGTGGGCATCGCTGGTCTGTCTAAGTTTTCATTACCTAAAGCAGTGTGCCAGGGGCCGCAAAGGATAGAAGGCCTCCAACAGAAATTCTGTTAGGATAGGGAGCTCTTTATGTAAGTTAAACAGTTTATTTTTAATGGAAGTCCACAGTATATACATATGTATGTAGTACCTACATCTGAGAAAATGCTTGTAATTCCTTTTAGTCATTTTTTGTCCTTTGTGCCACCGAGGTTATGACTGTATGTAGGTTAAGGAGATCACACTCCCTTCGCTTCCTTCTCTACCTACTTGTCTGCCTTTAGACCCATTGGACTGAATGTAAAACTACTACTCTAACTGTGGACCTATTGGTTTGTCTGTGGATATACTGGTCTGTCTTTGGATCTACTGGTCTTACATTGCGTCAAAAACTAAATCAGAGTAGATATTTACTTCAACCGATTGTGGTTGGGGAGAAGGGATCATCAATCAAACCGACAGTTGCCGAATAGGTCAATAGATTTTATAAGTCTGTTTGGTATTGTTTACGATTTTCAGAATGGTCCATATTACTTGGAATGAGTGCATTGTAATACGCATGTTATAAAAACAATACAACACGCAGTTTCCCAGCTCACAAGCGTAACAACATCCGGAATTTTTTATAGGAAAACCAACTTCCAGTGGTCGTTTAATAAAATGGAAGGAAATGAAGAGAGTGGTAGGCGAAGAAGAGAGTCCACAATCTCTCTCCATTCAGTACTGAAAGAAGTTAAAATAGCCATTAGAAAATCAACAAAGATTGATTTGTTAACAAGGCCTTCTTTTTAAATACGGAGAGCACACGAAAGTGAATGAGGACAAGACG
This sequence comes from Chalcosyrphus nemorum, assembly GCA_949716465.1. Taxonomy (NCBI): domain Eukaryota; kingdom Metazoa; phylum Arthropoda; class Insecta; order Diptera; family Syrphidae; genus Chalcosyrphus; species Chalcosyrphus nemorum. Next base: position 71,135,563 of record OX454333.1, read on the forward strand.
GACTGTATGTTACCAACAAACAAATAAATATATGTATCAAACCTTAGACAGTAGGAAACTGCCACTGCAAAATATATTGCTAGTCTGTCAGAATATCAACTGCAATAAGGTCAGAATTAGATCCTAACTTAAGTCTCAATGCATCATCATGTAAAAAAGAATAAAGTTGCTAATAGACAGATATATCTAATCGTTTAGTAAAATCTAAATCTATTAGCTGTAAGAAAACCTTAAAAGCACTGCATTGTTCTTCTTACTCATTTATAACAGCCTAAATAGTTCGAGTTTATATGTTATAGAAAGTGTGGCTAATAGAGGTCAGTAACGATGGAGATTAATACTAAGAAGGATTAATTCTTTAAATCGCAAAAATCTATACTTCGACTTATTTTTAAAGGTGCAGACGATGTTCTTATTGATCGGGAACGCACTTTTTTTTTTTTTTAAATGACAAAGAAAAAATAATTACAATTGCAACTCACCTTTAAATAAGCCATTGTTAACAAGGGCAATAAAGTAAATGGTACAAGGTACAATAGAGCAGGCTGTGCTGCCTTAAACACTTCAGAGCTCACAGTTGCCGTGAGTAATCCAAGGAAATATCTAAAAACAAAAAAAAACTATTAAAACTATTTGCATTTGAAAAACATTGTTTGTTAACTTACCCTAGCAAGGAACAATGAAAATATGTTAGTTTCGAACCCATTCCCCTTGGTGGTGGTAATGTTGGATCTGATGTTACTCCTTGAGATTTTTTATAAGCATCGTAACGCAATACAAAGCACAATAATAGTCCCGGCATTACAATATCACCTAAGCCTAGCATCGAAAAATGTCCACTATTATGTATGCTAGGGAATACTAATTTCCCGGGAAGATTCAATTTTGGTGGTTCCTTTACAATTCCTCCTAAATTCAATTTACGCGCAACAATTCCAACTGGATTTTCGGCGGGTCGTGTAGCTACCTTAACCATAACGTTCGTACTGAAGATGTATGATGAGAAGAATACCCAAAACACATCATAGATTAGCAGACCGGTTAAAAGGAGTGTGGACACCTTAAGACTGGGTAGCCGCACAAAAGCGATAAATGCGACACAAAGACCCATTCCCATTGCTAAAATCATTTAATTCATTAAAGACCTAAATGATACAAGAGTAAACAAAAAAAAAAAATACTTACCATCCATAAGGAGCCAATGACCGGTAAGAACCCAAATACAGACAATTGACACAGAAAGTGAGAAACTAAAAAGTTCAGCAGCTGTAAAACGACCGCAAATACCGAATGATATGCGATTGCCATCCGAACAGGGACGAATGATATATTGACACATGGGTAAAAGAAGAAATGCTAGGGCTACAGTTGCTATAACTAGAAAGAAAAATAAATAAATTCCATTAATTATTGGTTAGGTTAGATTAGCATTTAAATTTACTAAAATACAGGCGCGCTTAGATTAATTAGATCTATTGTGATAGGTACCACAGGATTACAACACTTTTCTGTTAACTTCATAGAGTGGAATGCAGTTTAAACTTACGCACTTAAAAGTAACTATAAACATTTGGAACATATAATAAGACAGGCAGATATCACAAAGGGATATCTGACCGAGATGTTTTAGTCAGATCGCTGAAGTCATTAAATAAGTGTGACCCTAAGTAGAAATTTCGTTTATGGAACAAGAGCAGACAATTGGAAAAAGGTGGATAATGGTTTTCATACCTCTTCCACCCTGCAGCTCCTTCTGAAGTCGTTTAAAGGGAGACCTAAACGTTTAACCTGTAGACCAATCCGAAAAGTCTCCCATGAGCACACCGATAATATTGTTGAAGTCAGGACGGCCTAGTGAAATACGAGTAAGTTGAGATGAACGCCAAGCTAAGATTGTTCGCTCCTACGTCATATTCGTTCGGTTATATGGTTGCAGCGTGTGGAAACTGGCCATTAATACCACACGAAAGTTATAATCGTTCGTTGACAGATGCCTGCGTAACATCTTAAGCATTTTCTGGCCCAACCGTATCTCTGTTGAATACTTCAACCAGAAAACGGGTCAAGAACCTATAGGAACGATCATCAAATGATGAAAGTGGCAGAGGCTTGGTAACACGTTCCGAATAGGTAACCATGCTATGCAATGGTACCTGTCCCAGCAGTCCCGCAGTTGGCAAAAAAGTTGGGATGAACTATGTTACCATAAACATATAAGGGTCCGAAGTGCTTACCGGTTTTTAGCTACTTAATTACCAGTGAGCCAAATTCGTTGTAGAAATGTTTTGTTAGGCACATAGGTCAAGCAATCGTAGAGCCAATAACGAAGAATCGTGTAGTTTTAGAGAAAACGATCCATCCTTGCTATTTTAGTGTCGTTTGACACAAAAAAGTCAAAAAGAACTCGCTATTATCTTTCTTTCTGTAAGTTACCACCTCTCACTTCAAATTGTTGTCACACTCATGCTTAATCAACCAGAGAACCTCCGCTTCCAAGTCATTATAGTTACTTTGTAAACACTTATGGGCTTTCTTATAACTTCTATCATGATTGTAATCTAATTTTTTAGTCGACATCTATTTACTTTTTTCAAGATAAAATCATGACATTACTTACTTGCTGTACAGACGGCAAACAACAGTTGCATGGAATCAAAGAAGAAAAACATCACAAGCAATGAAACCGAGGCTCCCAGCGGCAAGCACAAAGCGTGCATCGTATCCAAGGTAGCAAACTTACCTAGAAAAATAACAAACATGAACACAAATTAATAACAACACTGCAAACATTGATAAGGAATTGTAAACTAACTTGGCTCATTTTCGATGGGTTCGCCGGTAAGTAGATTTGTCATCGACTCATTGCGTTTCTTCTCCTGACGTTCGCGAGCTTCCTGTTCGATATTCAAACTTCGAAAGCTGCCATACACAATAAGAAGCATCGATATGAGACATGTCGATACCCTTGAAGAATCCATCACGGAGTAGGCCCAGTGATATTCACGATACTCTCCTTGTGTGCTACTGCTGTCAACGCCTGCGTTCCCTGCTGAGCCGCCTTGCGACATTTCTCATAGAGCACACTCCTAAAAACTCGCACAAGTGCCGATTGATTTGGGGCGAGCGATTCCTCTCCCCACACTCTCCTTCGTTGTGTCTTTGGTTTGGTCCGTTTGATTACTTGCGCGACGGATAAGACTACACACATTCACCGGACACAAAAGTGTCACGGTGTCGCGCTTGTGTTAACTTAGTGATCGCACTCAATGCTTTCCTCTGTTTTTTTCCAAAACAAAAATTATGAGAAGGAATTCGATTTATCAATTCTGTATTTACACTATGACCCTAGTGACGTTGATAATCTAAAAAAAGAAAAAATACATATTATAGCTGCTGTTTAATATTTCAGGTATCGTGCTTGGTTATCTCATAATTTTTTGCACTATTCTTGTAGGATCAATCTAACCACCAAATTTAAGAAACCAACTACATAAATGCATATGTATACATATGCATATGCTTGTTGATATTTGATAATGATAAGCTAGAGCTCAAATCAAATAGAATTCCTTACACGGTTTGTTTATTTTATGTTATCAGGTAGTTATTATGATGTACGATAACATTTGCAGCAGGCTTTGATAATAGTCGACATTCAACGGTAATCTCTTTGAAGTTGATAAGTCCAGCGATAAAAAAAAAAGATTTAAAAATCAAATAAAAAAAAATCAAGTTCATAACTGATACTGGATACCGCACTTATAAATGTCACTGGGTGGCTGAAAAGATATATAGGTACATATGTACATAGGAATGAACCGTGACAGTGGAATTGCAGTTTGTCTTCCTGGAATTGTTGATTGTGTTGGAAATCAGAAACAAACATAAGGGAATAAAGATAAAGACCAACCTAACAATGCACATATGAGTAAATTAACTTTGTCCCCAACTACGGTACTGGCGGTCAAGTCAACCACGGCAAGTTTCGAAGTCATGTCTTCTTCTTATGTTTCAGCTTTTGCTCTTCTTTCGGCTTTTTCGACAATGATACTATCGGCATAGTCTCATGCTTCTCTTGCGAATAATATGTGCATCGTCGACCCTTTCCTAGCAAGCTCATCCGCCTTCTCGTTTCCTTCGATATCTATATGCCCTGGTACCCAACTGAGGGTCACCGTATTGGCTCTGGATATCTCGTGAGTGATTTGCAGGTGCTCACCAGCCTCCACCGAATTATAGCAGAGTCCAGAGCCTTAATGGTTGCCTGGCTGTCTACATATATAGAAAGTTATCGTTTTTCCAACAATATTACTCTCGCGTATAATTTCAGCAGCCTGCGTAATGGCAGCGACTTTGGCTTGAAAGACGCTGCAGTCATCGTTCATTCTAAAGGGCGGTTTATTCCTAGGCCTTCACAATAAACTCCGGCTCCTGTAACACTGTCCATCTTAGAACCGTCGTTATAGAATACCAACTCCTTTTTCTTTTTAGTCCACCAGTTCTTCCAGTAATTTCTGTCAGGAATCCTTGCATTGAATCTCCTTTCGAATGTTAGCATCGGGTTCATGTGATCTGTTTCCGTCAATCCATTGGTAGCATCCCATCGGGACAGAATGGAGTTTGATGACCAGAATCGGCCTTCCCTTAATCTTATAGCAGTTTTGGCTGCCAGACTACTACAATAAATGTCAAGCGGAATGAAACTAAGCATGGTTTTCATTGCCGCCGCTGGTGTTGTTCTCAATGATCCCATGATTCCGATGTATGCCGCCCTCTGGATTTTGGTGAGGTTTGAAAGCTGATATTGCTACTCAAGTACCGTCCACCATACTGGTGAACCGTATGTGAGAATGGGTCTTACAACCGCCGTGTATATCCAGTATACAACAGCTGGTCTGAAGCCCCACGTGTTGCTGAATGCCTTTTTGCAAGAGTAGAGAGCTACGCTTGCTTTTTTGATGCGTTCAACAATGTTTTCCTTCCAGAAACACCCCCAAAGTATATTCCTTGCAGTGAAGCGATCTTTCAATGCTCGTCTACAGATCTGCCGCAGATGTACGCGTGTTGTGTTTTAGATAGGTTGCAGTTGTCCTAAATTGAACAAGATATACCACCATTATGCAAAACAGGCACATTACTAATTGCAACATAAGGCTCAAGAACGATAAGTAATATGGATAAATGTCTACAGCCCCATAAGAGGTATTATACCATAATCTTCAATGATATGACGAATTAATTGTGGTCCAAGTCGCTTTTGTACTATTGCTCTGGAAAAGCATTCCGAGAATGCCAAAACAATAAGGCTAGACATCAAGCAATCAATTGAGTGATTAAGCGTAAAATCAGAGAAGAAAAGAACATGTTCTAGACGAAGGAATGCAGCTAAAGAATGCAGAGATATTAAGGCAAGGTAATAATTAATTGCACAAATAAGGTATAAGACGGAAATACAAATTTGAGGATGGGTGCATATTGATGGACACAAACAAGAAAATAACAATATGGGTAAGTTATAATAAATAACTTTTCCATGACGATTAGAGAGCTGAAAAATGCCCAAAAATCGAAATAACAGGCCCGAACATTCTTGAAAGTAAAATTATTAAAGTAATAAGAAACGCAAAAGAAAGGAAGGCAGTTGATCCTGATGAAATTCCTAACGAATTTATCAAGGTGTTGACGGAAGACAATATAGCAGATATTATAGATCTTCTTAAACAAGTATTGATAGACTGGGAAGAAGGAGGAATCTGGAGGTAAAGCTGGTGTTTTTGGAACCAGTACATACTACATTCTCAAATAGTCAGGCGGTTTAAATTGTAGATTGAGGTAGACACTGGTCTCCTTGTCACTACGGCCACTATGGGTCTATTATGACTTCCTTGTCAGGATTCCAGTGCTGGTAACAAAATGTCTTTTAGTCTTTTAGTGGGTAATAAGAAATGTATTTCTTCTTCTTCCAGGTAGAATATACCTAAGTAACGATGGCGTGTTCTACTTAAGCAGTCATAAAGACATACATACATAGTATGCATAAGCTTCAAGTGTCGACACTTTTCCAATAAAGTTCGGAACTGATAAGATTGATTGCATGCTTCAATCTCTCTTGTGGATCTACTATCGATGCGTCTTAGAGTGTGTACAAGTAGATTAGTTATGGTATGATATATACGTGATTTCTATATCAAATAAATAGACACTTTTCGCAGGAATTAGAAGAAGCAGCAAAGCGACTCGATGCACAAAGCTGACTGTATCCTAGAAGTCCCATTTTTGAAAGATGACAACCCTTGAGAGTTTACTAAATCGAAAAAGGTAAAGATATCTTCATTAAGCTACCGCATTTTCAAACTCACTTCTATCCAGTAATACGTTTGCAATATTTCCAGTGATTTATAATTACCTTCTCTGCGTTCAAATCACCTTTGATGATTTAATGATTATTACAGCGTACAAGTGTGAAATTACAATTGTTGCGCTGCATTTCTCTATTAGACACGATGGAAAAATTAAGCAAAGCCTTAAGCGTTAAATTGTAGAAAATATCAAGCTATAACAATAGCATTTCCTAGAACTTAATGTTGAACTAATACAATTGGCAGTTAAATAAATTGCACGAGAGGGTCGCTTAGACTTGAACATATCTATTCTATAGGTTTTATCTGCATTCGAGATCCATAAAACAAATGACATGTATATTACATAAGCATGATACTAGATTTAAGTTTTTCAAAGTTAGTAGTTATTTTTCAAACGCATCATTGAAATTTTTGATTTCCAACTCTAAGAGCTTAGCTTTAATTACCACTACTGTGGACACTGCTGTCCATCCATCCATAAGTTCAGGCTGTAAGTTCTTGCATAGACAGACCTGTCGACATTGACAGGCCCACTTTTCCCCACTCCAAACTTATTAAAATCTGCCGAATGCAATACCAGGTCTATGTTTTAGGTCCAAGTAAAAAAGTATATAACTAATTAAAGTTACTAATTGCCTATAAAACTTAACATGTGCAGTGATGATGTAAGTGTACAGATCTGATCGGTACTTTGTTCAAAAAGGTGATTTGTCAAAGATAATGCATTGTTCAGGAACACTGACTAAATGATAAGGAATGTCATAACGATTTTTTGCATTTTTATGCATCTATAGAGAAGTTGTAATTTTAAAAATGTTTTTACTTTTCTTGAAGACCTCGTATAAAATATTTTACCGATCTAGCTGAAAACCTAATGCCTAAAGACTGATGATTGACGAACGGATTTATATTTATAGAACAGATATTTAACATTTACCGAACTATGTGTCAAACTTAATAAAACCTTGCCGTGAACATATGATTTGGACGTCTTTGTATAATTCTAGTTCTGTACGTCACTCTATGAAATAATCGTGTCATGACATTAATGGTACAATGTTTTCAAAGTTTTTATTCATACGAATGTTGTTGTTTTGTTAGGTTTTTCAAAGTACAAGTGACAAATTATTTATATCACGCAGCTCAAATATAAGGTCCGTTCGCATACCCTCCTAAAACACCGAATTTTTACGCAAATTTACGAATTTTTACGAAAAGCTGTTCGCGTACGGAGAGAGTAAGAAATTTCCCCATGCTACGAATTTTAGTGCAAAAAATTTCCGTGGGCTGGTTTATGAAAACTGTCCAAGCTGTCAAACCAGTGTAATTTCAACTTTTTCTTGTTCAACCCGTTCGTTTAATTTTTCGTAATTTTAGCTCACTCTGAGAGAATTTTTATGATGGTTGTATACAAACAATTCTTATGCCAACTACTGCAAGTAGTTGACTAGACTACTGTCATATTCGAGTTCAAGAATTGGGGTGATTATGGAAGCATCAATTAACGATTTCCTTTCAAAGAAGCATTTCTTTTTTTTTTACTGCTTTATTGTATTAATAAAGTATAAAACTAATATCTGACCAACATCTATAGAGAATCACCCAAGCCTAGTTTCTTACAGCTTGAAGCTGTGCGCAGTATACTATTTTTTACTACAACTTTTGCTAAACTCTCTCACGTTTGTGAAAACCTGGAACACCACCCACAGTAGTCCAATGCACCCAATCAAATAAGCTCGCTTATAATATTGTAAGTACATCTCCATATATGTATGTATATATGAATGTAAGTAAGCAACTGCTAATCGGTTAATACGTGTAAGGAAAATGTTACTGTGCGATGGATGAAAAATAAACGAGTATTGCTACTGGAACAAATAAGATCCTGAGACCAGAACCATCGCTCACGTTGTCTTGAATAGTTTAAATTGAATGACTTTGGCAACATGATCTTGTACTCACAAGACTGTATGTATGTAAATATAATGCCAATCTTTTGATCTTGTACTTACAGGACTGTAGATACATACAATGCCCATCTTTCTATCTGACTCTATTTCTAGTTATCTGTCGCTATCAAAACCATTGCCGAATGTATTTCCTTTTGTGTGGATGTGCAGCCGCTTGAGATTCCAACCTTTCAACTTTTGCTGAGAAAAAAGTTTAAATCTCTTAAGTTGATTTGCAGACAGTTGCATGCGGCAGAAGTTGTAAAAAAAGCTAGTAAGTTAAAGAAGACAAGGATGAAAGATTTCCATGCAAATTCTTTCGATATTCATTAGGAAAATCACTGGCTAACGTTAACCTTGGCTGCTGAAATCTTAAACCTAAAAAAAAGTCACTCTAAAGATAGCTAACGAATTTAAGGAAAGAAGCAAACTACTAATCCTTATCAAAATGTTTCTTTTTTCTTGTAACGATTCCCTTTGGGAAGATCACTGGCTGACTGGGGTAGTGGCAAAAGTTTACATTCGAGAGTAGATCTTTGCGGTTAAGAGACAACCAGCGGTGTAGTCCATGCCAACACAAAACTCCTAATTGTGTTGGAAAAAATGGGTACCCAGAAGGTAGGTACATTGGTAGGTACATTGTCATTGTCAAATTTAGTTTTAGACATGGTATGAACTATTAAATAGTGCCGGTACACATTATTATCTGAATTAATTCAGAACTCTACCTCTTTCGTACCTGAATCTTAAACTTTTATATTTATACATAGAAGGTACATACATATATCTATATACACATACATATGTGTATATGGTGATAAGTAAATAAAAACTCTATTGACAGTTAAAAGTAAACCAAGGGCATTCAATACAATGCAGGCATGTGTGGAAGTGTACACATTTTTTCTCTCCCCAAGGCGATATTATCTATTCCCAATGCACCTTCATAAATCACAGTGTAACATTTTATTTTGAGCAATAAAATACTCTAAGATGTACTTTCAGTTAGCCCTAGCTAATTGCTGTATAAAATGAAAATGAAATATGTAAATTCACATTAGATTACCACTTAAATTTTTCTTTAAAAGACAACTCGTTACGGACTTTTTCTAATCGCACATTGAAACCATTTCTCTTGGGAGTGCTTTTGACCCCTTAACATTCCAACAAACAAACAAAAAAATACCTACGTTAGATATTTCCAATAAGACATTCAGTGTCGGCTGCTCCACTCGACACAGCGGCTATCGGTGGTATGTTTTGTCATCCAAATCCATGCTTAAAGTATGTTTTCAGCGCGCTCCTCCACTCCCCACCCACTGGCTGCGTGTTAACAAAACAACTTTCGAATGATTTGAACTAGGTACAAGCCATTGTTTGTTCGTCTTTCTTAAGACTGTTTTTAGCAAAAAAAAAAAATAAAACAACTTTGCAACCTACATTCGACAAGCAGACACAAATCACCTCTCGAACTAAAAACAACAACAACAATAACAATGCAGTAGGATGAGAAGCGTTGTGCGAATAAAACGAATTCATAATTCTATTCTCCTCTTGTTAGTTATTTCATTTTCGTCTTCTTTTACTGAATCCAAATTGGAGCACAACAAATCGATACCGATTACTTCATTCCTTACTAAAAGGCAACTAATTAAGAGCAACAGAAGGTACTGTATTGTTTTTTTTTTTTTTTTTTGTCTAATTCATCCCACACTCCATATGGGCCTTTCCAATTAGAAGAGAAATTCTAATACCTACATACATTCTGTTCCTTGAGAAAAGTGAAAAAAATGACCGATTGATTATGAAATTGTTTTTTTCTAAATGTACATATACTAGGGTACAGATTAGGTACTAACCAAGTCATAGAATACATATAAGTACTAGGGTAGGTGTCTTCAATTTGCCGATTGATTTAACGGTGCATCAGCAGCAAATCCAAATGGTTGTAGCGATGATGAGGAGGATGATGATGATGAAGGTACTGCTATAAATCCAAAGAAAGTTTTCATATTTTCACACTCGATTCGATGTTTTTTTTTTCTATGATTCTTCACACACAAAAAACTGTATTTTAAATTCTCCTTACTACCAATTCGATTGTTGGTGCAAATGAAATTAGAAACTTATTTCTTCACACTTTTCTTTTTTATGTCTCCCATGATAAACTGAGCATAAGACAAAAATGAAATGAAAATTCGTGCAAATGCAATATCTTTTTTTTTTTAATTAGTCGCGCCGACAACAACAATGTTGATGATAATTAATTTTTCGGTTTACTCGAAGTCGAAGTGAAATCACACGACGGAAAGGAATAAAATATGTGAAACAGAAGAAAAAAATGGTAAATCGACGAACGCAGGGACTGTCGAAATTTTTTTCTTGTCTTGAAAAATTTCAATTCGATTACGACAAGAGAGACGGACGAACGAATGTGAACGACGACAACAACCGAGAAAAGACAATCGGTAAGGCAACCACGGACGAATGAACGGAGAGAAATAAGCATAAAAACGATATCACAACATAAAGTAGCTGGTGTAGAGAAAGAATAGCTAAAACGCTGGTAGATAGAGTGCGATAGTTGATTTACAAAATACATGAAGTCTTCGAAAACAGCTGGAGAGGAAAAGAGACGATGAGAGTCTCTGATGTGCACATTCCGTTTTGTGGTGCATATTTATTTGGTGTATTTTTGTGGATTTATTTCATTCTATTTGGAATATTTTGGTTAGAAGTGGGAATGTAGTGGTGCTGCATTGGAAGTTAATTTGTGATATGTATGAGAGTGTGTGGAGAAGACAGTGAACGGAGAAAATTAAGGAGAGGATTTTTTGTTTTGTTTTGTGGGGGTGCTGTCAGTTGCAAAAATAAAGGTTTGGGAAGCCATGACGTGAATAAATTGTTCGATATCTGTGGAATTCGATGAGTACAGTAGGAGTTGTATTTGAAGGCTAGCCCGATTGTGCTTATATAAATGAATCGATCAAGTGTGAGTTGGTGCTCATTTCCAGCGTTTTGTTGTCACCAAATAATAAACTTATCATTTAACTCTGGTGAATTTCCGAGTAATTTAAAAGAATCCATAGTTATACCAATACCTAAGGAAACTGGTACAAATGTATGTGAAAAATTCAGACCAATCAATATGATGCCAATTTTAGAAAAAATAGTGGAGAAAAGTGCATACGATCAGTTTTATAAATATATATCGGAAAACAACATACTTATGGAAAATCAATCGGGATTTCGTCACGAACACTCTTGCGAAACATCCTTAAATTGGCTAGTTACAACCTTAAAACAGCAAAGGCACAATGGAAACAAAATCATTGTTGTATTTTTGGATTTTCAAAGAGCGTTTGAGACGATTGACAGAAGCATACTAGTTAAAAAATTGTTTAATTATGGTGTAAAGGATGCTGAACTCGATTGGTTCAAATCATATTTAAGTAATCGAGCCCAAAGAACTTGTGTCAACAATAAAATGTCAAGTGCTAAGAATACGTGTTTTGGTGTACCGCAAGGAACTATACTCGGTCCTTTATTATTTTTATTATACATAAATGATATGTGTAAGGTAATAAAAAAAAGTAAAATCTCTCTCTTTGCTGATGATGCCCTGTTGTTTGTAAGTGGTAAAGACTTGAACGTGTTAAAAAGTGACATTGAAAATGATTTAACTAGACTTTGTACCTGGCTCCAAATAAATAAACTAAAACTAAATGCAAACAAAACCAAATGCATGGTTATTAACAGTGAATTTTGTGTTAATCTTAAAATCAACGGAGATGATATTGAACAAGTTGAGGAAATAAAATACCTTGGGGTTAAATTAGACAATAAATTAAATTTTGGCAGTCATTTTGCGTACATAACAAATAAAATATCAAAAAAAATAGCTTTTTTGAAACGTATAAGAAGGAACATCTCCGTAATTTGTGCAGTGAACATATATAATACGATAATTAAGCCCCATTTCGAGTTCTGTTCCACAATATTGTTTATGGGGAATGCTGGGGACATAAATCGTCTTCAGGTCCTGCAAAACAAAGCTATGAGAACGATACTTAAATGTAATTTCTACACACCCACAAGTTGGATGTTATCCTGTCTAAAATGGTTAAACATCAATCAAAGAATTATTTTTTATGTGTTAACATTCGTTTTCAAAATGAAGCACAAAATGGTTCCGGAATATCTAACATCGAACTTGGTTTATACACAGGATGCCCAGCCGTATGCCCTACGATCCAATCCAGACTTCCGACTTCAACTATTCAGAGATACGAGGACGCAAAATATGGTTTTATATAGAGGCTTAAAACTATTTAATGAACTACCTAGAGAAATAAAATATGAAACTGTTTTTATTCGTTTTAAAAAACAACTAATAACACATATAAGAGCTACAGTAAACTAGTATTCTTCCTTCTTTCTTTCTTTCTGTTTTCTTTTCTTCTTATTGTTATATTTTAAATTTTTGTCTTTTCTTGTTTTTCTTTTTCCCTTAACGTTTCTTTTGCACATCTACACTACACTATGTTTAAGACTTGAAAAAAAAAAAAAAATATACAAACAACTATGATTTTATAATAGTAACATTTTTACTAAATAAAGTAATACATACATACATAAAAAAAAATAGAGGATAATAGCGAGTTATATAGCTGAAATTTCAGTGCGCCTTTTTGGAAAAATGTAAAATGTATTCGAAGAGAAAATTTGGTGATAAGATTTATTCTGGTAAATCTGTTATTCTATTACAAATTTTCTGGTAGGAAACATAAGACAAAAGCCAATTCACAATATCGGATATGGGCGACCGCGCTAATACATATTGAGTATGTTCGAATCCGAAATGTAACTTCAGGCCATTCGGATGTTTTTGATCGTAGATATCGGAAACTCGACCTCAGTGCCCCAGTAAAGCTACACTCCGATCTCTCAACCCGGTCATATAAACGTAGTATATGCTCTCTACTTTGTTGCCCGTTTCACAGATAAAAGAGTTTTTTTTATAGAAATAAAAAACAAATCAAATTTTCCAAACATTCACAGTACAGATTTGATGATATGTATTTGAACCAATGTAACCGTGTACTTCATATTTTTTGTTAGCAATAGCTATGTACATACTTTCCTGGTTTTTTAGCCAACAGAGCACATTTTTTAAAACATCTGCGAACAGTTTAAACACTAATTCGTTTTCTTTTGTGCCCAAGTGAGTCTTCATTTTAAAACAGTCCAGGAGGGCCAACGTCTTATTTTTTGATACATGCTTTCATCCGCTCAAAAGGAATTCCAGGCTTTTCAATTACTTTCTTTACAACACAGTCCACCATCATGCTATGGTATTCTAAATGTTTGTGCCTGAAAGTTTGACTTCGGAGTGCATAGCGTCAACTATCACATTTTGACAATTTTCTTTAGATCCTTCTTTCTCTTCAAAATCCTCTTAAAACATCTAAATGAACAGTAGCTCTGCCTGGAAGCACTAGATCCGTTCGCGTACCCTCCTAAAATAGCGAATTTTTACGAAAAACTGTTCGCGTACGGAGAATTTTCGTAGTTTTTCACAGAAGACGGCACTCACGAGAGAGTAAAAAATTTCCCCATGCTACGAATTTTAGTGCAAGAAATTTCTGTGGGCTGGTTTATAAAAACTGTAAAACCAGTGTAATTTCACACTTTTTCTTGTTCAACCCTTTCGTTTACTTTTTCGTAATTTTAGCTCGCTCTGAGAGAATTTTACCCCCACTCTTCAAAATTTGATAATCTAAGAAGTTTAGTACAAAAAGTATGCGAACGGACCTATTTATGTAAAACAAATCTAACGTCGTTTTTTATTCACCTGCTAGATCATGTGCCTGAAATAGATAGCAAGATTTTTAAGAAAAAGAAGAAGATCATAAACTATAACGATTACCTATTAAACAACACAAAATTTAAAGTAGTTTAAACAAGTTACTCAATTTTTTTCCGTTTTTCCCTTTATAATATTAGTGCGTACGCACTCACAACCAACGGAAATTTCTGTCGTGAATTTTTGGTACTTTTCAAATTTCATTTTCAGTTTATTAAAAATGTAAAATAAATGCGGTATCATACAGGCTTTAAATCTCATTTTTAATATTAAAAGGTAAAACTTTTTGCTTGATTTGTGCTTCTCGCACTACCTCCAGTATTTTCCATCTTGTGTCCGTTAACAAGTCTTCGTCGGTTATCATTGTCATTTCCGCCTCCAGGTTATCCAAAAAGGGCTGAAGTGGTGATGTTCTTCTTTTTTGATAGGCATCCAATATGTTTTTAGCTGTTTTTATGGCTTCCCCTACTTGTACTTCCAATCTAGTTGGACTAAGCTTTTTTTCCTAAATGAAGAAATTAATGTAATACAGTTAACAATAAAAATATTTTTTTCAAATTTATTACTTACTAATTGCGTGGTTTCCGAAGTGCTTGCCAAGCGCGACCTTTCGAATACCTCCTGGCATTTGCTTGACTCGCCACTCGCTGGATAATCCCTAGGTATGAATTCTGTTTTTCCAATATCAACTTCAGAAAAAAACTACATTTGAAAATTGATTATACATATGTATATTTCACAAAGCAAACGTTTTAGTTACTGGTGGAGGGGAAATACTCGATGTACCCGGAATGTTGTCATGCGTGTCATCCCAAAATGCAAGGTTCCCATAACACCACAATTTCGGCACGTATATATCGCTCGTACCGGTACCACATTGTTTGGAATGCATAAGCTTGTTTTTTTCCTTCAGGTATTGGGTCTTTAGAGTTTTTAACTTTAACGAAATATCTTTAAGTGTTGTCTTTGGTCGACATAGTTTAATCCTTTCAACTATTTCTAATAAATTACGGCGCCTTTCGAAACGGTTCTTGTAACCCACATGATGAATTTTATATAAGTTGGGGAACTGCTCAAATGATTCTATCAAGTTTAAAGTCTGCTCCCGCGTCCATGTAGCCATTGTATCAATCAAATCTACCGATCAACAAAACAAAATAATTTTTCTACTCTTCGCCGTCCATGAAAAAAAATGAAAAATACGTCAATGACTGGCCACATGTTCATTGGAATGAAAGTCATGTCGAGACAGGTAGATTTTAAGATAGTAAGAGAGAGAGAGAGAGGAGTTGCTGTCATCAAAATTCCATTGTAAATTCATTATGCAAAGATTTTTTCATGAGAATGAAAGTGTGTCAGTCGAGACAGGTAGATTTTAACTGAAAATAAGGGTTGGTTTCGTAAAAAACCCACCGTACAACATTTGTAAAAGAGAAAGGTAGATTCTAAGAAAAAGTGCAAGAGTATCTTTCATTCTAATGAAGCCTTTTTTCCGAACCACGACGTTCATTGTAATGATTTTAATTTCCATGAACGTGTGGAAAACGCTGTGATTAAAGAGCATTCATTTTTCAATAAAAACAATAACAGTTTGAGAATGCATGAGACGGACAGATTTTTCGATAACATCGAGAGGAATTCAGTGTGTTACAGTAGAAGTTGTATTTGAAAGTTCGTTTTAATGGTTTTATTATATTATTGGGCACGTTCCGAACTCTAGGCATACTTTTTGAGGTAATGCTTAACATATGAAACGCCTTACCTTCAAATCTAGTCCACTACCCCAAAAAGAAATGCCTTACTTTGTTGTCAAAAATGAATCTATCGACTAATCACAAACGTTTGACTACCTAGTGCCTAAAATGCGGAACGTGGTCATTAGCTCTTTGATACAGGTAAACCAAATAAGCAAAGCCATTTGACTACCACGAGCAAACATTTACAGCACAGCTAACTGCGAACTGCGAACGCGCGAATATTCGTGAATTTTGACGTTTCATTCACAGCAAATTTTTCATCTAGTCGCTGCAACCGGCGAATTTCATTTGACATATATAAATGTCAAATAAATTTGTGAGGTTAAACTCTCGCGAATGTTTTGGTCATGATTGCGTTTCACATGTGTGGAATGCGAATAAAATCTAACAGTTCGCAAAAAGTATTCGTCTATATGCGGAAAAATCAGGGAATTGTTGATTTCTTCGGGAATAGTAAAATTATCAATAGTTAGCTTTTAAATGTGTTAAAACTGGTTTGTTCGTGGTTCGCCTATTCGCTGGTCGCTGAGCTGTGAATGTAACTTAAAAGCTGTCAAATCTGTTAGACCTAATTGTTTACTTTTCGTAATTTTAGTTCTCTTTAGGAGAATTTTCCCCCACTCTGTGAAATTTGATAATCTACGAATTTTAGTGCAAAAAGCACGCGAAATGACCTAAAGATGCTATGATTCAAAATTTGCGAATATTCACTCAATCGTATTCGCATGTCCCTGAGCTGTGCATGGACCAAGAGGGTACCAATCTGAGTTTTCACTTTCAGCAGATTGAGGGAACATAGGCTTTATATTAAGTCACATGTGAATAATCTTTTCTACGGTTAAACGGTGTATGATTTTGCAGTTCGAGTGACTGTAATTGTAATGTATGGTCTTCTCAGATATTAAAACATAAAAGGCATCGACGTTATGTCTAAAGGGGATAGAAAGGCGACCAAGTTAGAAATGAATCTAAATTAGATTATATGTATATACATACATATGACATTTCTTTCCCTATTATTTATATCCCTTCTCTCTCTTCCTTCCCTAGCTGTCAAACTCGATCTGAATTTACTGTTTAAGAAAAGCTTAGATTTAAAATTGGTGCTCCGAAATTCTAAGAACTTACAATTCGTGTAGTTTAAATATCACTACAATAATTATGACTGCATTATTACAACAATCCAAGTGTTATTCTTTAAAAATAGTATTACTATTTAGAATTTTAACGCGAAATTAATTGTCAAATGAAAGTCTACGATCCACCCCGTATTTGCTCAGTAATTTTCCTATCACCTCATCGTACAGTGAACTTGATTAAACTCATGGTATTTCAATGACCTTGGCAATGTGTCGCACGGCGATTACGTATTCTTATTTTTGTTATCTAATCATGAGGGTCAAATTAATAATATTAGCATTATTATTATCACTATTAAGATCTATTTACGTTCTTAAGATCATAAAGACCTTGAACAGATGTACATTTCTAAAGGCAAGAATATATTTTTTTTTTCTCTTTTCTATTTCATGGGAATTTTTAAACATTTCATTGTTCCCAAATTATGTTGATACATAGGGATGCTTGTGAATCATTTGCTAAACATATAAACTAGGGCGCTTCTATTCAGTTTGCACTGTGCATGCATGGAAGATGACGACCAGTTTTTTTTTTTATAGGTGATTAGATATACTCGTATCTTAGAAGGTGTGATTGCATGTATTTATTTTACTATCACACGAAATTTTTATTTGTAATCAATTGCTGACACCGTCAAAACCTTAGATTTCCGAGGTGTTTCATTTGTTTGGATCTCCTATAAAAACAATTACCGTTTAATATCGGTAATTACCGTGTCAAGTAATACAGACTATTACCACGTTTATATGGCAGATTGAAACCGAATTCAATTCCATATAAATGCAAATCGGATTGAAACAGGATTGCCTCAACCAGTGATGCCAGATTTTTTTTGATGAAATTCCCCATTTTTGGGGATTTTTTTCTTAAATTTCCCCATTCAGTAAGCGTTTTTTCCCCATTATTTTCCCCATTTTAATTCTTTTCTAACATACAATTAATGACTTCAAAAGGATAATTTAAAACAAAAACAATTTCATTTTCTTTTATTGAAACAAAAATAGTAATTAAAACATATGAAAATGCTACAATCCCTCTGGAGCGGATCGTTTGATACCCTATCCCTTTCCTATACACTTAGCTTCTTCTTCCACCGTATATTGGTGCTTAAGCAACTTTTTTCAAATATCTTATAAAATGACTCCAAAATACGAATTTTCTCAATAACTGGGCGTGGTAGTGGCCAGATTTCAAAAAATGTTCAACATATACTGTATTTTGTTCCTAAAAGGTGCTGTCGAAAATCAGTTTTTGAACAAAAACGCCCCTAAAACGTGGGAGTGGCCGTATACTTTGTATGGAGTATATGTCGGGTAGAAAAATATCTACCTATGTGCTTAAAAAAGTTTTTATAAAAATACTGAAAAAGTTTTTTGAAAAGTACGCCCACTTTTTTACACTTGTATTGCTTACTTCTGCGAGAACCTTGTATACAAAAATTTCATCGATCTAGCTCAAAATGTAAGGCCCAAAAACTGGTGACACACAGACGGACGGACATAGCTCAATCGACTCGGCTAGTGATGCTGATCATTTATATATACATATATTTTAATGGGTCTAACTGTAATATTTCTCTATGTTACAAACTATGTATCCAACTTAATATACCCTTGGGATAGGGTATAAACACAATAGCAACGGAGAAACTTTCTTTGTTTTGTGAATGACGGTGTTTTGCTTTGAATTTGAATGTGCAAATCTGCGCATTTGACAGTTGATTTCGGTTCGGTTGAAGTCAGTGAGATATGATATTGTAGGTTGTGTTAAGCTCGAAATTTATTTAACATTCAACCGCTTGAGTTTATTAAACAAGTTAATTTCTTTTTTCATTTTTAGTTGGAAACTAATTATTAGTGTAATGCTTTTTAATATTTATGTGAAATTAACATTTTGTGTGACATCGGTTTTTTCCCCATTTGAAGACCATTTTTCCCCATTTTCCCCATTGACTCAAAAATTCCCCAAAATGGGGAAATTTCCCCACATCTGGCATCGCTGGCCTCAACCCAATCACAGAATTTTCTGCGGTCGAGTTGAATATTTCCCTATAAGCGTCTTCGGAGACGAAGACTCTCGACTCTTGAAAGTGAGGGAGAGAGAGGAGAAGTAAACGGGGAAGTTAAAGATTTTGTTTCGTATTCTCCTTTACGTCGTTAGTAATTTCGCCCATTTGCTTTAATTTTGAGTTCGTTTCATGCAGAACGTCAAATTAGGTCCGTTCGCGTACCCTCCTAAAACAGCGAATTTTTACGAAAAGCTGTTCGCGTACGGAGAATTTTCGTAGTTTTTCACAGAAGAGAGCACTCACGAGAGTAAGAATTTTTCCCATGCTACGAATTTTAGTGCAAGAAATTTCTGTGGGCTGATTTATGAAAACACTCTTCGAAATTTGATAATCTACGAATTTTGGTGCAAAAAGTACGCGAACGGACCCATTATCTCGAGTCTTTTCTCTCATAGAAAGACACTTCATGACGTAACTTTTTTTGTATTGATTTACTTTAAATTATCTTGCCAGCCAACAGCAACAGCCGTTTGACAAAACTGACATTTTTACCCATTTATTGGGCTGAAATTCGCAGCATGGAAATATTCCTTACTCTCCTGTGAGCTCTCTCTTTTGTGAAAAACTACGAAACTTTGACAGTACGGGAACAGAATTATTTTATGTATGTATATTTTACGTTTTCACTTTATTGCATTCCTACTGGTCCGCCTGCGTGGTTAGCTAAGCAGTTTGACCTCAGGAAGTACCGACAGGCTTTCCAGTTTTGGATTACTTTGCTAGTTACTATTTGCTACTAAGGGCATTTATTTAAACCAGTTGATTTGCTTTTTGTACGTTGTCTCACATTATGAACCATATTTGAAAGGGTGACAGATCCATAGCGAACCAAGCTTTTAAATGGAACCCGCTTACCCAGGATGGCAGGATACGCGGCGGTCCTAGGGGAAGGAAGCACGGCAACTGGGAAAGATGGCGCGTAGAGGCGCTAGCACCCACAAGGGGATACAGGACATAAGTAAGTATATTTGAGCCCCGGAAGTACAACTCCCGTGTAGAGCTTTCCTTTTAGCTTACATTATAACAAGTTGCTTCGTTTTTATCATAGGTATGTAGATCGCAGATACTTAAACTTTTTCCATTTGGGAGGAAGGTGGACCACTATACTATCGACTATACCCTACGGCGTAAAGACAAATCCATTATGAAGACACCCAAGTAGGCAGAATAGCGGGACGCACGAATCCCTATTATATGAACGAATTTACCTTTTCAAATTAAAGGATTAAAGGATGACTAGATAACTTAATCATTGTAACAAATGTACTAATTCCATGCGAACGAAATCGTGTATGCAACTGTGGTAAAACAGCGTATTTATGCCTTTTACTATTTATGACCGACAGCAATAGATCTCTACATATTATCGGCAAAATGCATGGTCGTCACAGGCATAATTACTTTTGTTGGAGCTGCGCAAACGAAGAGCAGATTGAATTCATCCGTCGCCTGCTGTACAAATGTCCTAATTTTTAATCATTTCAGGTTCCCGTAGTGCAAACTCATGTTTTAGGTTTAATGGAATTCTCATTGTGTAAATGACACATCTTTTGTAAAGATTTTAACTGAAACTATAAATCTGCTCTTCATCAAGTTATAGGTCACTGTACGAGTAAATGTATGTACTTGACCAACATAAAACCGTAATCGTCGTTGGCGTTCAAAATTTATTTGCAAGTCATAAGACGTGAAGCCAGACAGCTGATAAAAATGCCATTCTAATAAAAATTAGTGGTGTCAGAAGGCAATGTTAGCATAACGAAGCGATAAGAGTCAACAAGCGTGCCGATTTATACTATGTACTAGTTCAACAAAAAGTTGATACTGACCTAGAGACAATTATAAATAAATCAAATAAAAACTCGCTTCATACTCGTTTACCTTTGTGTAAAATTATGTATTCTTTCATGTTATTCTTAATATTAAAACAAAAAATTAAATAAATGCACAATAATTGACGGTACCACTTTTTTGACTTAATTACTCAACTCCTTAAGGACAGCTCCAGCGATGACCAGTTTTTGAATTTCTGAAGTTCCCTCGTAAATCTCCGTAATTCTGGCGTCACGATAATGCCTCTCAGCAGCCATATCTGTTACGTAACCCATTCCACCGAGGACTTGAATAGCTTGATGCGAGTTAAATGTAGCAGCCTCTGAGGCAGCCAATTTTGCCATGGCAGCTTCCTTGGTGAAGGGTTTGCCATTGTCCTTAAGCCATGCTGAGCGCCAGGTCAACAGACGTGCAGTTTCTACTCTCAAAGCCATATCAGCGATCTTTTGCTGAATGATTTGAAGTTTGGAAATCGGCTTGCCAAAAGCTGTACGCTTATTGGAATAGTCTACTGCAAGTTCAAGGGAAGCTTGTGCGATACCTAGCGCCTGTCCAGCGATTCCAATACGTCCACCGTCAAGGGTCTTCATGGCGATTTTGAAACCGTAGCCTTCTTGGCCCAACAGATTCTCTTTGGGAATTTCACAATCCTCGAATATCAGCTGAACAGTAGATGAACCGCGAATACCAAGCTTGTCTTCTTTCTTTCCCAGGGTGAAACCCTTGAGGCCTTTTGGCACGATGAATGCAGAGATTCCCTTATGCTTCAATGCTTTTGAGGTAGTTGCAAGAAGAACACCCGCTTCTCCTTCGAATCCGTTTGTAATCCATGCCTTTGTACCATTCAGCACATATCTATCGCCCTTCAAAACAGCTGTAGTCGATGCTGCCCCAGCATCAGAACCATTACCAGGTTCAGAAAGAGCGAAAAATCCCACCCTTTCGCCTCCAGTGAAAGGAGTAACGTACTGCTCCTTTTGGGTTTCATTACCAAAAGCAAGAACGGGAGCAAGGTACAATGAGTTATTCACCGACATAATAACCCCAGCCGAGGCACAGCCTCGAGAGATTTCCTCCATGGCAATTGCATAGGCGAGTGTATCCAAACCAGTACCACCTGTAAGAAGAGATCATTGGAACATTTAAAATAACTGTTTAAACTTATACAACGGACTGGGTGAATATTTTAAGTAAGTTCATTTGACCAAGGTGAATACTAATTACTGGCAACTTATGTTTGCGTGTCAATACTTAATTTGGTTGAACAGTTGCAGTTAAACGTCGTGCCACTTTAATAAGATTTCACTTAGCACTGATATATTCAACTATATATCACGCTAACCTAGGACACATAAGTAAATAAAGAATCAGAAACAATAATATAAAATTTAAAAATTGGAAAAACTCATGCAAAAACTAATAATAAACTTTTTATTAAAAGAAAAGTTAGCTAACCACTAATTTAATTTATAAAAGAACCGCAGTTAGAGCTCAGTTCACAACACAATTAGCGTATACTAATTATAATTATTGGAAAGTGTATATAATAACAGCTGCAAAATATGTAATTTAGTAGTGGGTATAATGAACGAATTCCTATATTTGGCAGAACTTCGAAATTGGGCTTGAACTGATGTGCATTTGCAGTTGGCTATTTCGCTGGAGCATTTTGGGTGGAAAAAGCGTTAAAATAGGGAAACCCATGAGACATTTCGTCTATGTTCTAGGGAGACTATAGAGTTCACAATATCTCTATCACCTAATAGTTTCAACACATCACACAACTGACCAGACGTGGGCCGATGAACGCCTTATAAATTGAAGCCAAATCACCCAAGGTGAAGTATTTCTTGCACCGCTTGAGGAATCCTAGACATATTGTAACATTTTTGGCTACCTCGAATATGTGATGGTTCCATCTGAGATGAGAGATAAGAGATAATCCATTAAAGAAGAGACTCGTGGATCCATGCATGCATTTTCGACATAAAAGCCTAAATGCCTTTGAAATTTGCATAATTGGATAATTGATTTATAATGTACTTGTTAGAAAATCTGTAAGAAAATAGACTATTTTTTTAAAGAAGGATTCGCCAAAAAATGGCTTCATTAATATTTTAATTTTCAATTGAAATTCCAAATCTACGCCCTACCTTTCCGCTGGCATTCAAACCTTTAATTTATGAGACTACTCACAAAATAAACTTATAATAAGGAAAAGAGAGATATGAACTCGCACTCTATATTGATTTATATGTATTTTTCAAAAGTTATGTAATACATATCGTTTGATCTGCGAATATATCTATGCTAATTGTAGGAAAATTGTAACATAGTTTGAAGCATTCTTTAGAATTTGTAACATGAATTCGGAAAATCTTTTATTTTTTATCAAAAAATCATATTTATGGAAAAGAAATGTTCATCAGCGACATAATATGTATTTACATATCTTGCTTGGACATTAAAGATAATAAAAAGCAAAACTCCAAATATGATTCTACTTCTACTTGGTAGTTTTTTTATCTTGTAGATAGGTTAGGTTCTTTAAAAGCCTACGAACTAATAGAACATGCCGAAGCACCTTGCATGCGTATGCAAATAGCCTGAATCAGTCTTTAAAGTTCCTTTATCTTACTATAAGATAGACTTTCTTTCAATTTAGTCTTTTAGAGCACTTGTCCTACAAATAGATTAAAAGTAAAATTTACCATATTTCTCGGGAACTGCTACAGACATTACACCCAGTTCTCCCATTTGTTTGATCTGCTCGGCGGGATACAAGTGCTCACGATCGAATTTCGCCGCTCTTGGGGCGAGTTCATTGTCAGCAAAGTCCCGAATGGTCTTCTGCAGCATTTGATGGGTCTCGGGCAGCGCCGCCAAACTGGCGATTTTCCTTTTAAGGTTCACTGCATTTTGGGCTAAATTTGGAATAGGGATCCAAAGTTCATATGGCTTTAAATTTATATTTAATTAAAATTAAATTAAAAATCCGTTCTTACCTAATCGCAGAGGTTGAGTTCGCAAGAGACTATTCATTTTGCTTGTGAATTTTGTTGATTGTCTATAGAACAGTACGAATCAAGTATTATCACAGATACTTTTCGAGATTAGTTTAAAAAAAAATTGTATAGCCTTACAATGGTTGAAACACTCGCACAGGTGCAGGTCCGGAGCAGCGTAGGAGGCGATTGGCAATCGGCGGCGATAAAGAGATACAAGTTCGATTCGCGTTCGGTTGGTTGCCTCAACTTAATTTGCAAATTTTATGTATGTATAGACAAAGCACGATCGTTCCCGATGTATAACAGTTGGAGAAGGTACTAGATTTTTTTTCCATTTCTTTAAAATGTTTAACAATTTGATTTTACTCAAATAAATTTTACTTATTTTATTTTGTAAGGTGCTAACTAAGCAGTATCTTCTCTGTGTTACATTTCTTTTGATCTTAGTTAGTGAAATTAGTTAGTTTGCGCTAATTCTCTATTATTACGTGTATATGCATATAGATAAAGTCAGGTTCAACACGGTTTTAAATTCATAAAAACAAATCCAGTTCCATTTGTGGAGAAAAGAAGCGCTTTGCCAGTAGTTTTCTCATAAAAACTATGGATCTTGTAAAGATACTTGGGCTTTAGTTCAAAGCTCAGCGGCCAGCGAACAGAGCAATTTTTAACCAATTTAAAGGCAGGCAATCATTAATTTCACAATGAAAAGAAGAGAGCTTGATTTATTTATAGATTTATGTAAAAGGAGATAAAGTGTAACTATTTCCTGCGGAGAAGTCAACAATTAGCTAATGTTTTCCGCGAATAAGCGAATGTTTCTTTTGAACTGTCAAATTTTATTCACATTTTAACATTCGCGAGAGTTTAACCTCATAATTATTTCAATTACTTTCTTTGGTAAATGACGAATGATATTCGCAGAATGTTGCGACTAAATGAAAACGTTGCTGTGAATAAAACGTTAAAAATTGTAAAAACATATTCATTTGTTCCTATTTACAATTAGTCAAACTGTAAATGGACTTTAAACTCATAAAATGGAATATGGACGAAACCCTTCTGGTGTGGAACGTGATAATCTTCTCAATTTTTTTATATTTTCCTTGTATCGGTTCCTCTTTCTTTACCCCTCACTCTGCTCATCTACATACTATGAAAAGTCATTTTTAAAAGTTCTCCTCCAATACTAAAACTAATTTTTTGCTACATAAGTACCGAAGAAGCACTACATTGTAGTAGATCACACAAAATTGGAATTCTGCCCATCGCCCGTATATACCACATTAGAATAAACCAAATTCCTTTCCAAGAAATAAAACCTATTCCAGTTGTCAAAAATGTTGCTGCTAATTCCCAAGTGCAATCGTGTCGTATCATAATAAAAATTATTTTTTAATAAAAGTTCCATAAATCCCAACAAATTTGAACGCCAAAAGTGCATTTATTATATTTAAAAACTCCCCTATATTGTAAAGTGAATAAAATCCAGTGAATTTCGCCGCCCAATTACACGTCAAAAGACGAAAAAAATACAAGTGTTACCTCGTCGTCGTCAGGAAGAACGTTCGCACTCGCACACACACACACACACACACAATTATGTTGTTATAATTAACCTGTTCTTTTTTTTATTATTTATTTTCATTCTTTTATTATTATTTCCCTTCTGCCATTTACATTCTTTCATTTTGCGGATATTGGATTGAAGTTTTTTGGAGCCACAATCTCCAACAAAATACAAGTAAGTTGGTTAAGCAAAGAATTTGGGTAGTGCCACCCCCCAATAGTACACTTTTTTTTTACAGTTTAACCAACGGCGGGAGGGGCACAGTGAGAGTGATTTTTATTTTTTTTTTTGCGAATAAAACATAAATAATATTCTATATCTGTCGTGTGGGGTTTATATTTATTATTATTCGCCCCCCTCAATGCTAAACGAAGGCAATTAACATTTTGCCTCTGTGTTATGCGGAGAGATTCTGTTTTTTTTTTGTATTTTGTTTGAATGTTGGGAAGCCCACACGTAATTTGCAGTCGTTCGATGATTAATATAAGACTCTCCGATGAAGATGTGCGCCTCGACGCGCAGTATGCTAATTGAAACTTGTTAACGGAGCATTACTTGAGGAATTTGGTTGTTGCTCAGGAGGGTGACAGTGTCTTCGTCGCTTAGTACAGTGGTTGGTTTCAAGATTAGATAAACTGATTTCTAATACTTTTACTTGAAGATAAGGCAAAAAACCAAATATCACTGATAGCACACATGGAATTCATGATGAACAATTGCTGTCATGAGTAATTTGGATAACAGAGGCTTTGTTGTTATCAGTGCGGTGCTCCTTGCTACTTGTTTTTAAAATTTACTACCATTGTTGGTTTCACACTATCTATCTAGTACTCGCATTGAAAGTCTACCAAATCGTGACCCATAAACTGCTATTAAGTAGATTTTATCGAACGGAATTGTATGTCTTACCTATTTTGCATTAAAGAATCGGTACTTAAGTCTGTACTTTATATTTCAAAGAAAAGAGCGAAACAGTGCTCCACCTATGAAGCTTCTTCTTCTCCTTCAACTCCGTTCCGAACGCTTTCACTTCAATATTTTGGTGAATTAAGATACACTGACGATATTAAATAAGAGCTCTAGAGAGCGTACCATTTTCCATTTAAATGGGGTTTGTTCGCAGATTCGGCACCTAATAAACCTATTCTGAGACTCTTATAGCAACCTTATCGGAAATTCTGCATTCACGAAAAACTTTGGTTCATAAAGGGCGATCTTTGGTTCATATTCGGATCTTGACTGTCACTACAGATATGTACATATTTTTACCTGTAGCTCTTAACAATGTAGCTGGAGCAATTAGGATTGCAAAAATCTCCACGAGAAAGAAATAATCACATACCATAAAACCACAGCCTCCAATACTTAATTGGTTTTGGCGTTCGCTGTTGAAACCTGACTGCATTCCAAGCATGGTTCAGATATTGGGTATAGCCAGTCCTTAGTACCGGAAAGATCGACCTCGTACTTAGTCACGTTGGTGTCATAGCAACAGACAACATATCTATAGGATTTGGATTATACGATAGATGTCGCACAAGGTCATCAAAGCTCCAATGTCAAAAGGCATATCGTTTAAGACTGTGAAAAGTATAGTAATGCCTCAATAGCATTTGCTATTGCTATTGTATCAGACTCCTCCTGACCACCAGATGTTTCAAACTCTTGAACAACAACAACAACTAATTTAGAGTCTGTTCGAACTTTTCCAGTATTCTGCGGATTTTTAGGCTTCCAATTCCGTTTGCAGAATCCTTTGTAAAAAATGCTTCTTATGGTGGCAGAAGTGCCGATGAAAGTCCACCTGTTATTCGGCATTCTTATGCCTCTTTACACTCTTTCAAGCCTAAGTTAACAAAGCGGGATGTTCGCAATGCAATCGGTTTCAATGCAAGCTCGTCAGATTTTGTATTGATAGCCTTATTTTTACTACAGCTCAGCAGCAGACATTTGCGAACGAGGATAATGCAGTTGGACTATCTGAGGCCTATAATACAGTACAACAAATTCTCGTAGTGAATATCGACTACATGTACAAATTTGTGTAACACAAAACTACAAGTCCCTATTTCGCAATTGTCCCTAATTCATAAATTACTTTCTTTGATGCAAAGTAATGACTTCTAGATTTATTAATTACTCTGTAGATACAGATAATATAATAAATAAATAAATTATAAGCCATAAGCGGCGAATGCTATACGTGTTGCACGCGTTATACATTTGTACACGTATGACCTACAGTTCCATGTCTCATCCGAAGGATATATGTATGTAGTTTTTGATAAGCTTTCTCATAACAGTAATACTCTTTGATAGATTTTTCTGAAATCATCCCTATTTTCTGGAATTCTAACCTTATGCATAGTAGTCCAACGCACTAACATCATATAAAATGTTCTGTTATTATTATTTGGTCATTTGAAAAACTTTGCTCATTTAGATTGTATTGGAAGACACCACTACCAACAATTTCTTCCCGAATTTACTTTTGATTTGGTCGACAAAGCTGTAGAGGAGAAGGAACAGGCACGGGTCACATTTGAATTAGTTTCGTAATGTGTATTTTGTTTATTTTTGTCATTAATTTGCTAAGTGACTTTCCTTTTGTGGATTGGGATGGCAATGAATAAACACACATCTGCACACCAGAATTGGGTGTGTCGTTTGTCGGTTTTAGAAGTTATTGTTATTAATTATAATGTTTTATTTCGCAATACTAACTGCGCGGAATTTTGTTGTTGTTTACAAGCCAGCGAGACGAAGAGCAAGTCATGCGGTTCTGTGAAGACAGTGCTTTTTCTCTTCTTTGATTCAGTACAGTATTGCTTGTGACCTACATACATTTATCGTATATTACTTAACCGAATAAAAATATATCTTTGGCAAAATAAAAAATGGTGATAAGATTTTTACTTACGACCAGGCATCCGCGATTTGTTCGTCATCATTGGGGGACTCCCAAATAGAATTGAGCGTTTAAATCTACTCAGACACGTAAGCGTGTCGAGTCCGGAAGCGAATGTTACACTGAATCACTGCGAGTGTTTTAGAAAGTATACGTAGAACTATCTATTCATTTACGTTACACTCCTGAAAAACTAAGCTCGTTAATTTAACATGTCTTTTTGCATGTACTCATTTAAATAAAAAAATGAATGAAAATTCACGATATTTCCCATAATGTAAGCAGTCTGCTCTGCGACAAAATTGCGGACAGATCCTATTAATGTAGTGAGTTGCCGCGCTGCCTTCTCAACTATTCTGCGCCACGTATCCTGTCATCCTGGGTAAGCGGGTTGCATTACATCGCTTGGTTAGCTATGGACCTGTCACCCTTTCGGAGAGTGTGACCAATCCACTGCCACTTTTGGCCTCGTATGGTTGTGTCTGTTCTCTAATAAAGCTGTTCGTTTGAGATATAGTTTAGGCAGAAAACCCTTAAGATATAGCGTCGGCCTCTATTGTCGAACTTTTGCAGCTCCCTAATGATGGTAACGGTCACTCTGCAGGTACTACATCAATATAGCGCACGGATTCAACGTTGGAACGGAACAGTTGTAGCTTGGCATTACTTCGCCAAACTGTGGAAAGCATCCCAAACGAGCTCCAATGACTTCCAAGGATTAAGAAACTCTCTACTCTCTCACCCGTCTGTCCAACAATGCATAATATGAGTTGATAAGTTTGCTCCTGATCACTTCTGTTTTTGCAGAGTTAATTTTCAGCCTAGTGAAACGTCTCCTTTCCTCTCCACATTTGCTGTAATTTGGTGATAATATTATTCTTATTCTGTGAGGCACAGTAGGCACAGATTTTCGGGGTAGTTGAGGTGTATGAGTTCATACGTACGAGTCCATATCTGGATAAATTTTGACGGTATCACGAATTCGGTCATCGCCTGGTGGAACTCAAGACAATGAATGCTGTCATAGGCGGTTTTCAAGAAAAGGTGGTGGGATTCGTTGGTCTTTTGCAGGATTTGTTTGAGTGTGAATATTTGGTCCATTGGAAGCCACACTGGTACATGCCAATTAGTGTCTTTCAGAAGGGTTTTAGACGTTCACATGTTGGATAGGATTTTGTATGCGACATTTAACAGGAATATGCGTCGAGTGTTCTTACAAGACATAGGATCGCTCTTTTTTCTTTATGTACGAGCACAATATTCCCAGGAATAGTCCGCATTCCTGAGTAAAAACTTAACCTGTCTAGTGCAATCATTGTCCGTTTTTGATACAGTTTTTATGAAAGTATGTATGTAATAGACAGCACTTTGTTCCTTGAATCCGGATTCAATTAGTTATTTATTAAGTATTATTCTATTCGATATTGGCAAGTTATCTGAAAGAAAGATTATTTTGTCCTATAACACGTTAAACATATAAAATAAAAACTAGATATCATCACATTATAAACATTATACAATATATATTCATCTTCTTCTAGTTATAAATGGCGACATCACCGCGTTCTGCAGACACAATATCGTTGTGTTCAACGGTATCAAGTTGTCCAGACCGTAATGGTTTCTATGGAGGCTTTCAACGGACTGATAAACCAAAAGAACCTCTTTCCAAAGCACAGATATTAGCCCGTGAAAAAAAATGGTTACACATGATTGAGAATTGGTCCATTTATATGTCAAAAAACTACAAAAAGGTAATGTGTAACTCCTTATTCGGTTGGCGTTTGTTAAAATTTTATTTGTTTAATTGCAGATTAGAGAACGTTGTCGCAAGGGCATTCCTAAATCGGTCCGACCAAAAGCATGGTTCTATCTCTCCGGTGCTTATCTATTAAAAAAGAAACATGGTAATCTGTATGAGAAACTCCTACAGAAACCAGGAAATCCACAGGTCATCGAAGAGATCAAACGGGACAAGCACAGACAATTTCCTTTTCACGAAATGTTCCTAGACGAGGATAAAATTGGCCAAATCGAATTGTTTAATGTGTTGAAAGCATATTCCATATATAATCCCAAAGTTGGATTTTGTCAGGCGCAAGCACCAATTGCAGCTTTCCTTTTAATGCATATGCCAGCCGAAGAAGCATTTTGGGTCTTTGTCAGTGTGTGTGATGTGTAAGTAGTTTTATTATTAAGAAATATAATTTGCTGTCATTAATCGTGCCTGGAAGGGTTAGTATTTAACACATTTCCTCTCATAATTCGAAGTTGCCTTGTCAGAAGGCAGGCAAAAGCTTACATGTTAATCCCAAAGATCTGAGACTCATTAGCTTGCTATATTTTTTCCTAGAAACCTTAGAGAAATTGCTTGACGTCCACATTCGCTGCAGATTGAGTCCTAAACTCCGGTCAGCCTCTCAACACGCATACAGTAAAGGGAAAACGGTAATAACGGCCCTTCACTCACTAGTATGCATCAAAGAGAAATCTCTGAATTGCAGAGATTACACTTAGGTTGCTTTCTTTGACATTGAGGAAGCATTTAAAAACGTTGAGCCTATAGTAATTATACATGCACTGTCGATGCTTGGAGTTGCAGCATTGATTGACAATTTGGTGAACCAGTTACTTACATACACAGGGTCATCAACTCTAAGCTGGGCTATGCCTCGGTTCGGAGGTTTGTCAGCAGAGGCATCCCCCAAGGAGATGTTTTCTCTCCTCTTCTTTGGAATCTAGTGGTGAATGATGCAAGGTAATTGCCTATTCGGACGACGTTGCTATTGTGTCGCCAGAAAACACCTCGAAACGTTGAGAAATCTCATGAGAATGCCTACTCAATAATCTCTGCAAATAGACTCAAAAATGCGGCTTGCGGTAAATTTTTTCTGGTACCGGTACACATTTACTGCAAGCAGGTGGCGGCGAAAAGAGCATCCCTTCTGTGGACCAGTCTTCCAACTGGCCACTCATCTATACTCAATCAATTAGACTGCATACCGGAAGATACTGACTACACCCTTCCCCAACTCCTTTTCAATAAAAATTTCGAAACCCTAATTTCCCACAAAACGGATTGTGATCGTAATGAAAAGTTTTGCAAACAATTTAAAAGTTTCTATACGGACGGATCCAAAACGGGAACGTATCTAAAATCGTAACAATCGTATCCACTAATTATTAGAATAGTTACAAATATTAGGTTTTTTAAGTTTAACCTTTTTTTACGTTACTCTCTGTTAATTGAAATTACATAAAATATATCCAATATAACTTTTCTTTAACAGATATTTAGAAGACTACTTCATCTCGGGCTTAGAAGTTCTTCAAAACGATGCTGGCATACTCGAGGGTTTACTGAAGAAAACCTTTCCTTCTGTCTATCGACATCTACAAAAACACAAAGTTGAACCATTACTCTATATGACGGACTGGTTCCTATGCGCCATGACACGAACACTACCCTGGGAGACCCTCCTACGCGTCTGGGATTGCTTCCTTGCGGAGGGTATTCGCGTAATATTCAAAGTCGCTCTCGTTCTTCTCGGTGCTACTCTCGGTCGACAAAAGGTTCGTAAGCAATGTAATGGACTTTGTGAAACTCTCGAGGTTCTTAAATCACCACCAGAAAAAGTTCTCGAAGAAGATTTCATTTTACATAATATCCAGCGATTAAATCTCACAGTACAAGATTTCGAAATTGAACACACGCGTCAAAAGCAGCGACGTGAAAAACAACGAAAACTAGAATTGCAACAAGCGAACGGAGGAGGACAGAAGTAGAAGAGAGTTTAAGTATGAGAGATAATGCTGCAGGATTAGCACACAGAATAGAGAAACATGTCTATCGAATAAATTAAAACTTTATAAAATTTAATGAAGAACACACACAATCTCTCTATATCTCTTTCTGTCTCTCTCTTTCACACACAAATGCACATTAACATTTATGCACACTAAATCTGCACAAAAGTACATAAATTATTTGCCAAACGAAAAAAAGAAAATCTGAAAACGGGACATGTCAATTATTCAGTACGGACGACGACTAACAATGCCATATCTATATCTGAGAAAGAAGAGATAATAAAGCACAATTTCTAGCGCACCTACAGCTTATTTTCCTCTCTTCTAAACCTGAGTTTCAGCAGCTATTCATTGTGTTTTCTATCAAAAAAAAAAAAAAAAAAAAGTGGAACGAATTATATAACTGCGCACACATTGGAAAAGCAGAATCATATCATTAATTTAGTAGATAATTACTTATACTTAGCGAATATTTGCATTTGTTTCATCGACTACAAGTCGAATATAAAGTTTTTTTTTTTATATACATACATATTTTCTTTGTAAATATTGAATTCTAAAAGATATTTATTTTGTTTTCCTCTTGAATGCACCTACATAGATGTCTATTTCAATGATGCTCCGAAGTCTATTTTATATATTATGTTATCCCTATGAAGTTATCCATTAATTAATTTATTTTTTATTTAATAAAAACCCAAACAGTTAAAAGTATTATTCGAAACCCAGATAGAGAACAAGTAAAACACAGTACAATCTTTCAATATTTATAAAACAAAAAAATAAGAAAAGAAAATAATTATTAATAAAAAGAAAAAGTATCTTCCATCATCATTCCATTGCCTATTTAATAACTTTTAAAGTATTTTATAAACAAAAAGAACTCACTATTTATACTTAAAAAAAAAAAGAGAAACAAATGTTTCAACAATGTTTTCATCATTTTTCTTCCTTGTGGAATGTATTTAAACAAAAAAAGAAAAACATTTTCACGTGTTTACTAACAATTTTACTTTTGATGGTGCAATGTTTTTTAAGTAAAGCAAACAGTTTTTTTCTTGTTGCAAATTGAATTGTATTTTTATTTTTTATTTTTGGAATTTTTATTTGTGCAATTTTCTTTACAAAAGAATATACATACTTACAAATTTAATTAAGTGTTTTTTTTTATGTGGATAGTAATAGATTTTGCATTACCATGTTCAAATAAATATAAACAAATGAATTGAAACAGAAAAGCAAAAGAAATGAATACAAAATGTTTAATGAATATAATAATATATTTCTTATTTATATGGTTAGATGATTGAATTATTGAAAAGAATATTAATATATTATACAAAAATTAAAAAAAAAGAAAACAAAAAAAAAACATTTTTTTCGTGTAGATAATAAGTTTTTAACAAGTAGTGTTTTTTAAGGATTGAAAAACAAAATAACTTATACAATCATGCAATATTTAACATCAGTTCTTTTTTTAAAAAGAAATATATATATATGATACATAACTACATACATGTGAATTTTTATTTATTAATAATTTTAAACATACATATTGCGTTGAAAGCTACTGATGAACGCATAGTACATTCCATAAAATGTTATGAATAAGTCTGTTTGCGTACCCTAATAGCTAATTTACAAATTTTTACCAGGTTTACAGAAGAAAGCGAAAGAATTTAGGTCTGTTCCCATACTTTCTGCAATAAGATTCGCAGCTTGCCAAATTTCTAAGAGTGTGGGTACAATTCTCTCAGAGAAAGACAAATCTGCAAAATAGTACGGGAACGGGTTGAACAAAATGCTGCCCACTTTTTAATGTTTCTACCATTATTATATTTGTTGGCTAGTCAGCATATGTACATATGTTAGGGTATCATACGCCAGACGAACATATGCATATTTGCTGAGAATTATTAGCATACTTATGTTCATTCATCATATCGTCTTATACCACCTTTATTCTCTCGTGACCGTTTTTTCTGTGAAAAACTACGAAAATTCTCCGTTCGCGAATAACTTTTCGTAAAAATTCGTAAAATTTCATAAAAATTCTCTGTTTTGGGAGGTTACGTGAACGGGCCTATTATAAACATAGTCTTACATTTTGGACTTATCGAATTTAAATCTTATTTACATACGGAATGAATCAAGTAAATAATATGGCCGTCAGTCTTCTGCCTTGTTCTACCGCTAAAATACGACTTAAGATACCTAATCTGCAATTTTTTACAACTGACCACAGACAGACACACGCAACAAATTATTTCTTCTCAAGAGAAATATTCTCGTTTGCTATTTTTCTATTAACAGATCTGACAAATGCATACTAGTTTAACAGATTGGTACTTGTAATAAGCCTCTGATGCAGTGAATTTGAAAATAGAGATATTCTTCACTGCATGCAGAATACGCATCTGGGAGAGCCCATAGAACCATTCTTGTGCAATGCAATTTGTTTTCCGCTCAATATGATTTGAAAAGATAAAAGGAGCTTCTTTTTGTATTCTCATTTTGATACTTATACATCAGTGCCTTAATTGTGTTATCGATATTACAGTAAATTAACGTTTTTTTCACGCTTTCGATTTTATCCGTACTTGTCTTTGGTTAAAAAAAAAGTACTAGAACTCTTCAACAGATCAAAAAATAAGAAAAAAAAAAAACAATTCTCCAACTGTCAACAACAATTTGACATTTATTATCAAATCAAACGATTCTCTTGCGGAAGCATGCTTTTGCGTATTTCAAAAAGTGATTGATTGTTTACAAAATACTTTTATACATATTTTTCTACGAATAAAACCCTCAGTCTGCCGTTGTAACAATATGTAAGTCCAACACATAAAATTATTTCACTAACTGCACTCTACCGACAAATTGCCCGAAAAAGGCGCCAATTCTTTAAACAACCCGCAGACGGTGATGATTCCGACGACAGCCTGGATCTGATTGAAGAAGATCCCATTGCTTTTGCCGCATATGCCAGCGATTCTGATGTTATTATTAGCGATGAAGATGATGATTCAGATTTCGATCCCGACGGGGATTCGGATGACTCTGACGATTCTGACAAACCAGCAACTGCCTCTGGAAGTGGACCAGCAGCGTCAGCAAATAATGATGACAAACCAAGTGGTTCGACGGCGTTGGATGAGTTGAACGAAGACGAAGAGGAGGATGACACCGTGCGTGCTATAATCGCTGCCATAAAGAAGCCACGTACCTCCCCGCCAGAGATAAAGTTGGACGACTTTATCGCTGATATTTGCTTCCATCCAGAAGAGGATATCATTGCACTGGCCACTATTACCGGAGACGTTCACTTGTACAAGTATGCGAACGAGGAAAATACGCATTTGAAGACAATAGAGGTGCACACAAGAGCGTGTCGCGATGTTGAGTTTACAGAAGATGGTAAATGCTTGCTTACGTGCTCGAAGGATAAGTCCATAATGATTACAGACATGGAGACGGAAAAACTAAAGCAGTTCTATGACAAAGCACACGAGGATGCCGTCAACAAGTTGCATATTATCGATGAAAACACCTTTGCCAGTGGTAAGTCCTAAAACTTACTTATTTAAAGGGCTCCTGCCCTTTGTAGAGTCCCTGCCTGAGACGTCGTTGCCTTCCATCCTCTGCCGTCCCGGGCACCCTTCTTCCAGTTGTAAAGACCAAGTTTTCTGGCATCCTGGTACAGCTCATAGAGTTCGCGGTTGTATCTTCTCTTTCTGACCACTTAGGTCATTATACGCAATAATCTATTTTCACATTAAATTGTTCTTGTTGCTTTTTAAAAAATGAATTACGCGAAGTTTCCTGCCTTGAGTGTTTTCTATTGAGTCTGACACCAACCTGAGATGAACGAGCATGTTGTTTCTTATATGTTGGCTGATGTTCTTCTTTGGTTGTGTATGGAGTCGACCACCGAGAATGATGGAAGAGCGTCCGATACTTTTTTTTTTCTTTTTGATGTGCTGGAGGCGATGGACTCTTTATGGATACTCGGAGCCCGTGCTACGAAGTTATCCCCGAATACATGCTCTAGCATGTTTACGTGCTTAACCACCGGCCATTTTCTGAAGTGCTCCATCGTCGTTGCCATTCTACTTTTGCAGTCGCTCTGATGGTGCTTATTTCCTCGTTGTATATTCTACTGCTGTAGCCAGTTGCCATATGGGGAACCATAT
Organism: Chalcosyrphus nemorum; assembly: GCA_949716465.1. NCBI lineage: Eukaryota > Metazoa > Arthropoda > Insecta > Diptera > Syrphidae > Chalcosyrphus > Chalcosyrphus nemorum. The sequence continues at coordinate 71,172,027 of OX454333.1, forward strand.
GACGCTTGTATGGGCTAGGTGTTCTCTAAAGTTGAGCCTATGGTCCAGTAATACTCACAGGTACTTTATGTATGGCTTTGACACACTACGTTCGCCTACCTCCATTGTCAGATAGCTCAACTTTCTTGCGGCTGCTTATGAGGACGGCCTCCGTTTTATGTTCTGCCAGTTCCAGGCCTGATGAACGAAGCCACGTCTTTAATTGTGTTATTGCAGTGCTGCGTCACTCCCTCTAGTGTTTTAACCACAACCACCACTGTTATATCGTCAGCGTAGCCGATTATGTGTACTCTTCTTGGTTTACGTATCCGTAGTACTCCATCATACATAACGTTCCACAAGGCTGGACCTAATGCTGATCCCTGAGGTACTCCTCCTGTAATTTTATATGTTTATGCTTCAAAATAGTTCGTTATTATTCGGCGTAGATAGTCTGGGACGCACATGTACCTCAACGCACTCATAATGCAGCTCCATTTGGCCGAGTTGAAGGCATTCCTTACATCTGGGGTAACGACGGCGCAGTACTGCTTTTTTCCTCTTTCGTTCGATTTCGATATGGTGTCAATGGTTTATATAGTTTTGGTAGTTTGCCCTACTTATATCGTCGTTGCGTTGGTATAGAGCACTGTTGTTCTTGTAGGTAGTGAAGTTTTTGCCCGTGTTGGTTGGTGGTTCTAATGTTATACCTTAATGAGAATCTTATTTGGATGTTGTGGAATGTGGTTGGCCAATAAAAATGGCTTAGAATGCATGATGTGCCAATTGATTGTGAGCATCTCAGATTCTTTTTATATAACGAACCTTAATTCGTTTTGTTCGAAGCTTCAAAACGTATTTATTCAAGTAAAAATAAATGAACAGGAGACCATAAAGTGCCAAGGCCTAGCTTCTTACAGCGGAATATTATTTTCAGCGCGTATAAAAAGGACCTATCGAGGGACTTATCGTATGCCGCCATCCAAAGGCCGGATGGTTTTTGCGAAACTTGTATGTTTCAAGAGGTGAATCCATAAAAAAACACTGCTATTTTCTGGAATATGGACTTTGATCCTCAAGCGCATTAACCACTGAACCACGGCACACAGTAGCAGAACAACAGTTTGTTTACTACTCACGGAATTTACAAATAAAATTTATTTACTTCTTATTAAATATTTATTTAAAGCTTGCATTTGTTTTAGGTGATGATAGTGGAACAGTAAAACTCTGGGACGCCAGAGCCAAGGAGCCAGTATTTTCGCTAAAGGAAGTTGAAGATAGCATCCTTTCGATGCTTACGAATGAAGCAAAGAAATTACTTTTAGTCACAAGTGGCGATGGCTACTTGACAACGCTAAACTTGGCTGCGCGGTAAATTTGTTTCATCTTTCAATTTTTGAACAGTCAACAACAGAAGTTTTTTTTTCCATTTTAGTAAACTATTCGTACAGTCAGAGCCCTATGAGGAAGAACTTACCTGCATGGGTACGTATCGTGGCGATTCTAAACTAATCGTCGGGACGTCAAAAGGCCGCATCTACACATTCAATTGGGGTCAGTTTGGTTACCATTCCGATATGTTCCCTGGTGTCAAAACACCAATGAGTGTAATGGTTCCCGTCACAGATCGAATTGCATGCGTTGCCGGTGAGGAAGGTATAATCCGTGCTGTTCACATTGCTCCGTTTAAAAACCTTGGAATCGTCGGGCAACACTCACTACCTATAGAATCATTGGACATAAATAACAGCGGTGAACTGTTAGCATCGAGTTCACATAATAACGATGTTCGCTTTTGGAATGTTAAGTACTTTGAGGACTTTGCTGACATCAAGTACAACGAAAAGCACAATGCTCACAGAGAAAATAGACATAATCTGCCATCGTCAAAGTTTTCCAATGCATCTGATTTTTTCTCCGATTTAGCTGGTGGTGATTAAAAATATTTTTACTGGCACTTACATATTACATACTTAAGTTTTTGAAGATTTTTTTTAGCTGTTTTTAAATATTATACGAGAAAACATTTAGAATTGTGTACAATTTATATATTGATATTAAACATTGAGTGTGACTCGATAAAACGTTTTCTTCAGGCAGTTCAATAGTATTTTGACACCAGTTAAGCATATGACTGGTTAAGATCAGCATTTGTTACGCTACCAAAATAAAACAAAGTGACAAATTGCGCTGATTACAGAACAGCCCTGATTGTATCGACAATTCCAACGGAATTTTTTTTTCCCAGAATTCTAAATGTTGTTTTTTTTTCAAAATTCAAAGAATTCTGGGCTGCTATGCACTATAAGGCTGAGACTGATGAGCTAGTTCATGGAAGGATTTAAAATAAACATGAATTTCAGATTTAGAAATGGCTTTGGAAAACGAGAGGTATTATTTGCGCTCAATATGCTTATTCAGCTTATCCTAGAGATAAACAAAACGTCATTGTATGTTTTGTCGATTATGAAAAAGCATTCGACAAAGGGCAACACGCTACACCCCCGCTAAACTCAGCTTTGGTCGGAACCGCCGTAATGTGGAGCAGGTGGATGTCGGAACGATTCACATCTACACTGATGGATCTAAGACCTCAGATAGAGTTGGTGGTGGTGTATACTCCTCTATGCTTAACTTAAGCATCTCCTTCCGCCTCCCTGATCACTAGCGTTTTTCAGGCGGAAATTATGGCAATCAAAGAAGCTCTGTCATGGCTGAAGTGTAATCTAATCTATCTGCTACGGATGTTAGCATTTTCACAGACAGTCAGGCTGCCATTAAATGTCTGGAATCACCCACAACCACATCAACGGTCGTACAAGATTGCCGTTCATCTCTGATGGAGGTCTTGGAACAATAAAACCTTCAGCTATGTTGGGTGCCAGGCCATAGGGATATTCCAGGGAACTGTAAGGCTGATGAAATTGCCAAACTTGGCACTAACCTCCTAATTGAATCCGTAAGGACGGGAATTTGTACGCCGATTGCTACCTGTAATCACCTGCTCAAACTTGATGCTATAAGGAAAGCCAATGCTCGCTGGGCTCATTGCCTCTTCAGGATCTGGAATGAGCTCTGGCCTTACCTTAACCAGAGACGTTCAAAAGATCTGTTGCTTCTGAAGCGTCCTGACCTAAGCACCATCTTCGGTGTCCTCACAGGACACTGCCTAATCGGCCTACAAGCCACCTAACGATTTTTGTCGGAGTAGCAGGGACGAGGAGGAAGAAACGATTCCTCATCTTCTTTTCAACTGCCCTGCCTTAGCGTCAAGAAGAAACCTCCACCTGGAGTCCTTCTTCTTTGACGACCTCGGCGACCTGACTGGTCTACCCATTAAGCACCTTCTACGCTTTAGTAAAAGCTCCTGACCCAGTAGCAGAACCTCTTCTAACTGTAATTGTGTCTGGTAATCTATTTGTACTGGTCCTCTGTCTCTCATTGTAGTGTCGTGGTATTTAGTAATTGTGATTATTGTAGATCCGGTGGTATCACAATGGGCAAGTGAGCTGGTGCCCATCTGTATCTGGGCGCTAGCTGCCACGCTAACCTAACCTAACAACACAATAAAATGGCGGATATGCTAAGATAACCAAAAAGCAAAAATAGTTAGAGTATGGAAAGAATCGGAAGAGATAGAGATTAGTAGACGAGTCAAACAGGGCAAGAAATAAATACCCCCGAAACAAAGATTATGGTTTTAAGTATAAAACGGCAAGAATATTGTGTAGCTCTGAGTTGACAGGATAAACAACGAAAAAGTTCTACGGCGAATAGGAATGAACAGAGAGCTAATGTGCCAAATCAAAAAGAGAAAACTTGATACCTCGGTCACATCTAAAGGAACGATAAAATCAAATTACTCCAACTCATTCTGTAAGTGAAAGTAGTTAAAAAAAAGATCGGTTCTCATCTGGTATTTTGTCAAAAAAAAAACAGGTTTTATGTTGTAAAATTTTACCAATAGATAAGCAATGCTCATTGTTGAACTTGTCTGGACATCACAACTGAGTGAAAGTAACTAAGAGACCCATACGAGTCATATCCTGTTGTTATTAACGACAACGCTATGCTGTTGAGATAAATTAAATGACTTGCCACATGTCAATTATTAATGCAATAGGTTTTTTTATTTAAAAAAATCACTCAAAACTTAACATTAGTCTGTACAATTCTTCACTTTATTCTTCCTCAACCATAGGTAATATAAAGAACTGTACATACACCTGAGCTTCATCGGATGAGAAAACCATAAAATGCAATTCCAATAATCCACTGGAATCTGTTTTCAGTGCAACCTTTGACGCCACAGAGAGTGCTTTCGAAGTAAGTCGAATGTGAGAACATTTATACCGCGCTACGGTCGTTTCTCGACAGTTAAACATAAGCATCATATCACTGGTTTTGGCAACTTCAATATTTGATTCTGCTTGCATAACACCAATTGTAGCGACACGAAAATGCGGCTCCTTCGGTGAAAGGGTGATTTCCAAATCATCAGCGGTTTTATCTATATCAGAGAATATCTGTGCCATATCTGGACCTCGTATGAAAATTATATTATAACTCGAGCTATCCTCATTTAATGTGTATTCCGTTGATTCATCATAACGCGCTGTTTTAATCGAACACTCCGTCGTGACATCTGGATCGTCGTGATGGTTTACTACGAACATTAAAGGAGCTCCTTCGCCTTTGTAAAAAATCTTCATACTACAATCGGTACCAGCGAATATACTTATGCATTCAACAAGTACATTCATATTGACACTGAAACAGATGTCGTTATCAAGATGAAATTCTTCGAAAACTTGAGTTGTAATGAAAAGACTGGCTTGAATGGACTTTGCATTTTCAACTACAATGCGGAAGCCATTCTCGTTGAGATAAAATTTGGCATTCTGTGTGAGAAAAAATATGAATTTATTTCATAATTAATAAGAGATCTGATAGAGTTGTAGAACAGAAACAACATAGAGCGAAATAATCACGCTAACTTCCAACTTCCAACTTGATTAATCTGTCTGTCTGTGGAAATGCAACTATTCTTTGCAGATGTCAGCCAAGACCGAACTGAGATCAAGATTATCATTTCTCTTTTGAGTATTTACATTCTTAAAAAGGACTCTTGCTTCTTTGAACATCATAAACGATACATTAATGAAAAACCTACCTCACCGAAACTTATCGCCTTAATTCCTGCATAAAACGCCTTAATCTTCTCCAGCCGTCCGATAAATTTAAAGTTTGAATACTGCGATTGTGTTAGCATTTTTAAATTCTTCAGTACACCCTTGTCGTAGAGAATTTTTGAGTTGTGCATTTATTCCGCTGCAATTTGTTTGAAAATATAGTTGAATTTATGCTTTGGAAGTATCTCAATCTTAAGTTTGCCTAAGATTTTGGCCAGTCGTGCAGCTAGCACATGTTCGCAAGTATAATACAGCTTCTCAGATGAATTCAAAATGCAATCAGTGAAGAATTTGCATTGACAAAAGTTGGTAATCGGGAATAGCTTGTAGACTACTGGCGAAGACCAGACTTCGGTGATTTCGATCAGTTCACTAATGCCGTGTTCTGGTCGATAGGAAATTACTAAAAACTTGTCGACAATGCGCAGAGCTTTGTCAACAATCTCATCTTGAAAAATGCAATTCAGTTCGGTGTACTCGTCCGCTGTTACTGTAAAAATAAATACACATTGAAGGAATCTTTTGAGTTGTGATGAAACATACGTACGTTTCTTATTGCTTGATGTAGCCAAGCGAGCCTCAATTCTATCGAATACTTGTTCAATTAATTCGGCGAGGAATGTTGGTTGCAATTTGTGCATTTGTTTCCAAATTTAATCATTTTTTTCATTTTGTAAATAAAGTTTATTTTGATTGGACATTTTTTGCCGTTTTTTTTTATTGTAGTAGATTAGACAAACTTCATAGCGATGTGTTAATGTTTATCGATAAGAGGAAGAATAAAAGAAATCGATATTTTTCTTTTTATTCTCATTATCAGGGCTGAACAGAATGTGAATCTGTTAAGCGGCCCATACACACTTGTACGAACACTGGTGTCGGTGCACTAAGAGGTGTGCTGTGTATGGGCTAATGTGCGCACCGATTTCTCGGTGTCAGACACGGGTAAAATGAAAATAGTTTGAGTTTTGGTATCGGTGTTTCTTTCGCTGTGATGTGTGTGGGGCTGTGTGTGCACAGTTATTGAAAATATCAGTTCGTTTTGTTCGAATTCTGTCATTCCAACCAACCATTGAATCGTTCAATATTGATATTGACAGATATATTGAGCCGTAAGCGAAAAACTTAAGTATTTGCCAGTAGTAAGAGCTCCAAGTAAGTACTAGTACTATTAGTAGAAGCTTATATTTGCTAACAGTACTCTGATCTATGCCAGTATCTTCACCAGCGCCAACTTGAAACCCAGAAACCCCAACGTCATACAGTAATTGCTTACCAATAAAGTATTCACTTAACCTCTCTACGTTTTTCTTCTCAACACGGTAAAGTATTTTAAAATTGGACTCCATAACCCTTCGCTTCTTGAAAACTTTTTCTAAATTAATTCCTTAAAATTCAGCCATTTTGATAGATATAGCGAAACTAGTAGTAAGTACTTTGTCCCCTAGTAAATGCTTGTTCTCCAGCACTTACTTACAACGAATTGTTACCATACCTCGCCTAACGAATATATTGGCTGTAAAGTCGTATGAAAATAAAAATAAAAACTAAAATCAAATAGTAAAACAAAAGTGTCTCCAAGGAATCGCTAATTTTTTTAAGGGTCTTTAAGATTGTCGACAAATTTGTGTCAAGATATTGCACATAAATAGTATGTACGCATATATTTTCTGCATGTGTGCCTACATACGTATTTGGCTTATGTTAGGTAGTGTTTCAATAGTTTAAATGGAATAAAATAAGTTATATTTATTTTTTCTCCTAGGGTAAAAAAGCCTTAAGACATTGTTTTTATTATCCTTACCCGGCACAACATTATTTCGTTGTATTTTCCAGGAACGTATTAACCATAGACAAACTAATATAGACGGTCGTCTTCGGCCGATTTGACCGTTGGTTCTCACAAGAGCAAAAGTACCACGGATTTTGAATGTATTCTGACGTTTCCGTCAAAATCAAAAAAGAGACACCACGATTGTTTTTATAGTTACGTCTTGTTCGCACGTTCGGTCACATGTATTCACAGATAGGAGAATTCAAATCGGCGTACTTTACGAAACGTTTTCTTATGGTGTCCCTCTGTTACTTTCATACGCCGAGGCACCACACAAGATATCTTTTATATTTCTGCTTCTCACTTCAATCGAAATTTTACTGTGTGCAGGCAGACGCACGCAACACAACCTTACAAAAATTCTCCTGCACGAAACGAACTAAACTCCGCGAACACAAAAATAAAGCAAATGAATGCAATTTCGGATGAGGTAAAGGAGAATATGAAAAGATCTTTCAAGTTCTTCTACCCGCCCGACACAGGCCCCGTTTACTTCATCTCTCTCCCCCTCACTTTTGAGAGTCTCGAGTCGGAGTCTCCCTGTCTGAAAATGCACTTAACCTTCTTTATTTTTTTCTCCATCTGTCAAACTCAATCTTTCGATCCGCGTTTACTTGGAAAAATTCTACTCGATCGCACAAAATTTTTGATCGGATCGAGCCAATCCTATTTCAATCCGATTTGCGTTTATATGATACTCAACCCGAATTGAATTCGGCTTCAATCTGCCATGTAAACGTGGTATATATTTCTCATGGATGTACAAGAGCCTGTTTTGATGATGACTCTCGACTACGTAGTAAAGAGTAATGTCGTGTCTACATGCAATAGTGCTCACTCCTGCACTACTTTGATAAAGTATAGGGGAGGGAATGAGTAAATTGAAACACTTCTGTATTTTTTGTGCGTTCTCTCGTCCAAGTACTCATTTTATGTGCGAACTACCCTACGAACTACGATCGAACTAGTAATGATAAAATGGAATAGGAACGGAACATTCCGGATGTAGAACGCGACTCTCCTCGATATTTCTATTTTCTTCATGACTCTCCCACTCTCTTTACCCAGCTCTGCTAGCTAAGTCGAGTTGAGTCAATTCCATTTGAACTCGATGAGCGTTTATATGAATTTCAAGCCGGGTTGAACCAGGTTTCAACTCGCCATATAAACGTTGTAACATATAAAAGCGAAACGGATTGCTTCGATCCGATCCCAACATTTTTTGCGATCGTGTTGAGTTTTTCGTTGTAAACGCGGATCGAAAGATTGACTTTGACAGATGAAGAAAAAAAAGTTAAGGAAATTTCTTGTTTTTTTTTTGTGTTTTTTGTTTGTAGCGATCAGATGTTGTGCGGTGTAAAGTAAAAAGTAAAAAAAAGGCTTCCGGCTGATATGGGCTGATTGTGGCCTAGTATTTATTAGGTTTATCAACCGACATATCTTAAATTCAGAAGAATAATTTTCGATGCACATATATATAGCTACTGACAACGAATTTTGTCATTTTGGGGTGTTTTTATTTCAAAGTCCTTTCAATTAATAATGTTTCTTATTTTGGAAAACGACATTTTTTTCCAAATTGATATTCGAATCCACCAAAGAGTTAATCGTGAAATCATTCTTAACTAGAGCAACGAAACCATCCAACGGCAGACAATAAAAACTGAATGCAACCATCACGTGTGTTGTGTGATCGATAAATCTCTCCGCTTGTCATAACTCTCCATACCTTTTTTCTATCAACTCAGCCAACAACGAACAGACGTTCGTTCGTTTTTTTTTGTGTCTGCCGCTGCAAAGAACTTCCAAACGAAAAGCGAAAATATAAAAAATAAAATACTTCAACTTAAAAAAAAATACTGCTCGGTCTTTATTGCTTTTTTCCGGAAAAAATTCCACTCGTTTTTTTCTACAAAATTAACTTCGGTCTCAGTCTAAAATACAGGAAAAAACACCACAGAAGTCCACCCAAAATCGATTCGCAAGCAGCGCCTCCACAGCCGCCGTTAAATAAATAATAAATGTCTGAACTGCAGTCGTCCCTCTTGCTGAAGAAGCAACTAGCTGGTAAGTTTTATGCACAAATTAATTAATTAACTTCGGACCCGTGAATGGTGACTTATTCCCAAAAAAAACCCTTATACCCGAGCGATGTAAAAAAACAAAAATTAACCTACCGCAGACACTATGGCACACTCACCACATTAGAGGTTAATTCGCCTCGCATTGTTTCTCCAAAGCGTTTTTGCTACTAGCACAAGAAAAAAAACGTGCAAAATTTACGCAGAATTTTTAGAAAAAAAAAATCAATTTGAAAACTGATTCATCTACCCTTCTGAAGAAAACGAAGTAAAACCGAAAAACACCCAAAAAAGATGCAAAAAATTGAACTCCTTTGTGTGTGAGGCTTTTGTTTCTTGCTTCTTTGCCTTCTCGAATGTACAAAACGAAAAAAAAAAAAAAAAAAACTGAATATGAACCGGGACAACGGGGGCGACATTGTACGAAGAAGAAAAGATTACACACGTACAGTGAAGTTTGAATGCAGTTTTTCTTTTTTCTTTTGTTTTTTTTTTGGCATATTTTTTGGGTCTTGCTTTTTGTCAAGAAAAAAATTTATAAAAAAAAAAACAGGTAAAATGCAGAAAAGTGTTGATTTACTTTATACAATCGGTCGCCTTTCTTTTGGAGAATCATCTCATGTGTATAGCCATCGGTCGTCCGTCTGTCGGTATATTAATCACCATCAGGGTCGTCGCGCACAGTGAAGAGGCCGGCGACAACGACAACGACGGCAGTGAATGTCGTTGACTTCTTCTAGTGGCGAGAAGAGAGAAGAGTTTACTTGTTCTGCGGTGTGGAATTGATGCTAGTGTGACCGTTGGGGTGTTATTATTTTTACTTGCATCAATAATATATGTAGGTTCAGTATTGTTTCGTAAATAAATTCGAATTCGAGAAATTATTCCATTCTGACATTAAGTTTATAGATGTGTACGAGTATGTACGCATTTGTTTCAAACTCCTTAATAAAGCTCTGTAACATCACAATTCAGGGCGAAGTCGGAATGTTATAGCCCTTTTTTTTACCGAGCAATTAGGATAAAATAACTCAAGAACACAAGTCCTTCATCGGTACCTACTAGGGATGTTGCGGATGCGGATGTGGATTTTTGAATCTTCATATCTGCCGATGGGGATGTAGATGTTGCGAATATGTGGAGCTTCCACATGGATTCGACATCTGCATATGGATCCCTATCCCCACATATGAAGGTTCAAAAATCCACATCCGCAACATCCCTAATCGGTACATGATAGTACCATACTATGATATGCAAGTGTTTGCTGTTAATAGTGCTGTAACTCTATTTTAAATGGTATAGAAAGGGAAGAAACGGTACAACTGGTATATGATCGAGCCGGCAGAGGAAGAAACGTTACTCACCATTGCGCCATTCACAAGTTTTAATCTGAATCGAATGGGTTTAGCTCTGGGATTTTGATTTATTTAAATAAAGGAAGCAGAACATGTGCTCCGTGGTTTCCATTGTAAGATGATCTAAGACAATATCAATGATTCACTTTTGATCACCAATAATTAACATAACACAAGGCTCGGGGCTATAGACGATCTACAATAATTTTAATTCCCTAAATTGTGTCAGTGTTGTTTAATTTTGTAGGAGATTAGATGAGAACAAGGTTAGGGTAGGGTTTTACTTACAAAATAATGCATGCTGTTCTCTATTGGACGCTAAGTATGTATAAGATTATGCTCATTGGCTTAAGCTACTTTTGATTAAAAAACAAATTTTAGAATATGTACTCAAACTCAGTTGGTGCATTTTGCTATCAGACTGAAGTCTTTATTTGGTGTAGTGGTGAAGAGAGTCACTTTTGTCAACTTCTCAATAATGGTAGTTACGAAATCCATTCATCAAATCATCGGTTTCAAAAAAGTCTACTTAAATAACCTATGTATATCCTATACATGCATACATATGTAGATATACATACCTATGATGGAGGTGCAAGTAGAAACAAAACAAAGTTTTCTATTGAATCATACTGCATAAATATAATCATATCTATCTGCAATTTGTTTCGAAATTTATTTACAAAGTATATACATATGTATGAAATCATATCTACTTTTCTGAGTAAAAATGGTCACACTGACTCAGCCCCCGTGTGTGTTGTGAATCACTTATTTTTTATTTCGCTTATTCTCAATTTTCGGGTTGTTTTTCCTTTAATTTTTTTTGTTAGTTACTGCTGTTGTTTTGTTACTCTGCCTGCAATGGTCTTTCTCATGCAGTATTTGTTTCTTTTTCTTTTATTTTTCTTTACAGAATTGAATAAAAACCCCGTGGAAGGATTTTCAGCTGGACTAATCGATGAAAGTGATATATTTAGATGGGAAGTGCTTATAATTGGTCCACCGGACACTCTCTAGTAAGTATAAAAACATTTCGCGGGTGGACATATTCCAAATCGATATGAAATTATGTTCTATAACTTTTTTTTAGATGATAAGCCAACCAATCTACCATATAATGCATGGGTGACTTGTTTTATAATTTGAGTGGCAGCTGGGCCTCTATGGTACTGTTTTAAATTCCACTTGGGTGCTTAGTTAGAGTAATTTTACCAGCATCATGCTGGTTTTGACTTAAAAATGATGGTTGGAAAGGTTGCTGCAATGCTGTAATAGTTTAGAGACAGAAAAGAGGGTTGACACTGAAATAGAATGAGTTTGGAGAAAATATGCAAGCACTTTTGTGAATTTCTTGAAGCTTGCCTTTAAATATTCAAACGAATAGGGAGACGGGGGATAATTTTCACGTGTTTTTCTTCGATTTAACCTTTATTATTGTGTTCTCAAGGGCGTTGTAAGAGTTTGTACTTGAAAGTTCTCAGTTTTCATGACATTGCATTGTGAATTTGCGAATATTTTGTAGTGTTACTTTACTGCATAAATTATAGTGAGACAAAAAAGTTGCTGTTTTCTTGTTGGTTCAGCAAGAAGAGTATTAATAAGGGGGAACTCACTGAACAATATCTATTTCAATAATTGCTGCCGTTATAAAAAAAACGACTACTTGCTTCAGAGCAAATAGCTATAACTCTATTGCTTTGCGTAGTATGATTAAAAGAACAGCACATGTCTTTATTAGCACCGCATTCCTCGGCAGGTTCAAAAGCTTTTCCCTGAGTATAAGTAAATTAGTTACAATTGAGAGGATCAGGCTGAGAAACAAAGGACTGCCCTTAAATATCATTAAATTTTCCATAGGGGCGTTGACAGTTTCAATAGAAAATTATGTGGTATAAAATCGTTGGTTTGTATCTCTTCTGACATTTGGTACCGGCTTTTGTTTACATATCGTTAAGTAAACGTAAAAATTACTGTACTGGCAAAGCTTTACGAACATTTGTTTTGAATCTGTGTTTTCATTTAGATTTGAATGCCCTAAGATCTCGCAAGTCACACGGTGTGGGACCGTAAAAAAACCATAGATGGTATTCTTCTGGATTCGAACTTGGAACCACATCCACATCTTTCCCCTCTAACCATTCGTATATTCTTCTAATGCTTGTGGCACTGTAGGAGTAAATTATTCTGTATCTACTTTGTATGATGCGGGCAAATGCTACATCAATTCGATGTTCATACAAGAGAATGCCAATCTTCTAATAAAACCATATCCGCACAGTAAAATGGATAACCCTTTCTGCTTATCAAACTACTTCATTTGTACAAAAAAAATATGATCAGTTTATTAGACATGATCGCGGTCAAGTTTCCGTGCACAGATTGGGAAAATAAGCTACAAAAAATATCAAAACTGGTTTTGGTTACCAGAATGTACGCTCTTAAAGTAAGTTTTCTTTTTAGACAGTTTGAATGTTTGTTTATAAACAAAAACCAATAGACAGTCCTTTTTTACTTACACATTTTTCGCCTTTTTGGGGCAAGTACTGATTTGGTCTCTTTACGTTAAAATAATTGAACGGTTTTTCAATACTTATATCAGAAGTATGTGCTGCAGCGATACTCTGCAAATATTAGATATGTACATAGTTCAGTATAGAAATCCATTACCAGATCCAATTAGTGACCTAGCTAATTTTTAATAACGAGATTACAAATTCGTAGTTGAGTTAAGTGCAGTTTTGCTTAAGTAAAGGTTCTAGCTGCGGCATCATTATCCAACAAGAATATCGCTGTTTACGTCTTCAGTTAAACTGCGCTGAAGACGTTGGATTCTTAGGCTGAAACCGGATCAGTTAAAACGCCTTTTCTTGTTCTATCGAACAACAATCCATTGACTCTTATGACCCAACACTCTCCAAAAAAGACAGACAAAAAATCTATCTTTGTCTCGATTTGCACCATCACTGGTTGTCGAAAATAAATGGCCTTGCATACGGCCAACACACACCGAACGAAACAAACACGTATCGAACCACCGTCGTTGTCCAACATTAGACAAGATTAGACATAAAAATGTGTTGTGTCTTTCAAAGACAAATATTTTTTGTTGTTCTTTTCCTTTGCACTAGTTTTGATTTATTTGTGAGTTTTTATTCATAATGGACTTAGAAGCATAGGGGTTAATACATATATTGAATCGAGGCAAGATGCTCAATGTATAATTACAAAGATAAATTTCATTTAAAAGAAATTATCGACAGTATCAAACTCAGTTTTGGTTCATCTCAACACACACCAAGCGAAACAGAAAAATGAGAAAATATTTTTTGTCACATTGTGTGTCGGTTGGTGTGTGTTAATATAAGGCATGTCTCCCACAAGATGCTTCCGAAGAGCCAACGGAACATTGGATCGGCAGTGTTTTTTTTCTCTTCGGAAGATAAAAGAAAGACTTATTTTTGATTTATTTATATATATTTATTTTGAAAATGACATACATATGTAACATCGCTGAAGGCGTTATGAATCACTATGTGAATGTCACGGAATTTTGTCAAGTAGACTGTCTGTCTTTTTTATTTATATCGGAAAAAAAACCTGTCAAAGTTAGGTAATGTCACCTTCTTTTGTTGGCTTTGTATCAAGCTGTCTGAAACGAGATCTTCAGTACATAGGCATACTAGACATTGGACAAGTCTTGTTAGTCTCCCTTTTAAATTTTGGTTGGTTATCAGTAGTTTTCGTTTTCTATAAGGCCAAATAATTTTGTTATAAGTTATAATCGCTAAAGTTATTTAGCAGATTAGTAGTATCCTGCCTAATTCTCTAAAATGTCACCTCATTTTTGTGGCTTCACGCACTTCTCATCGGAAAGATACTTTCAACGCGCTTTTTTTTTTGTAAGCAGAACCAGTTTCTGTTAAGCTGACTCTCATTCAGGCCCTAACTAATTCTGAAATGATCTATGAGATTGAATGGGGATTATGTATATCATTGTCCAAATTAATATAAAAGTCGTGGATAAGTTATACTTCTACAATTTCCTCTCTCTTGTTATCATAACTAACCTTTTTTATTGTTATTTTTTTTCCAGTGAAGGGGGTTTCTTTAAGGCACATCTACATTTCCCAAAGGAATATCCACTGCGGCCACCACGCATGAAGTTCGTCACAGAAATCTGGCATCCAAATATCGAAAAGAACGGCGATGTCTGCATTAGTATCCTTCACGAGCCAGGCGATGACAAATGGGGTTACGAAAAAGCATCCGAACGTTGGCTGCCCGTACACACGGTTGAAACTATATTGATATCTGTGATATCAATGCTAGCCGATCCGAATGATGAGTCACCGGCCAATGTGGATGCGGCTAAAGAATGGAGAGAGTCTTATCCAGAATTTAAACGTAAAGTAGCACGTTGTGTCAGAAAAAGTCAAGAGGAATGCTCGTAGAATTCTTTGTATTTATATAAATTAAAAGAAATTATTTAATTAATTTTTTTGTCATTTACTATTATATTAAACAATTTTTAAACAAAACAACAACAACAAAGTACTATGCATCGTTTTGCTTAAAACCAGCCAATACCGCAAATGAGGAGATTCGTAAATTTATAAAAATAAACAAAAAAATAACAAAACCAACTGAAAACTTATATTCAACAAATACATAAACAATTTCCTAAATTAAATAAAAACAACAAGATTTAAATTAAAAAAAAAGAACAAAACATTAAATTTATTTTCATTAAAATTGTGTGTCTTTCACTCTTTCCCTGTTTCTCTCTCTGTCTTATTTTATTTTCTCGTTACATGGTTTCTCTGTTTCAATATTTTTCTTTTTTTTTTTTTTAACTAGTGCTTATTATGTTTCCATTGTTTGGTCAAAACAGAAAAAAATAAAAAGAAATATACCGAAATGTTAATCTTCAAACTAGTAACCAAGCTTAAAAAAAGATAAAAATATCAAAAAGTAATACAAGTCTAAATTAAAAGTATAAACCAAAAGCAAACTTTGCCCACTAAAAAAGCCACATACGCCTTTTAATTGTTTTTTTTTTTTCCATTTTTCGTAGGGCAAAGATGTTGAAAAAAAAAAAAATAGTTGACAAATAATATACGCGACAAATGAAATAAAATACACATCTCAGATATTTCATGTTTTTTTGTACATTTTAATCTGTAAGATGAAAAATTTCAAGAAAAAAGAATAATAAATCGCAAACAAAACTAAAATATTTAAGCGAGAGATTAAATCAACCCAACAACACCAAGTAACAACAGAGAAAAAGAAAAACACTACATGAACATCAATAAACTCAGTTATTATTTAGTATATATTTATACATATATATACACATGTATGAAAAACAAAAAATGCAATCCTTGAATGTACTATTATAACGCATTTAAAGAATTTCTTTTTTTTCAACAAAAAGGAATAAATATTTGAACGAAATACCGTTAGAACATTTTTAATAAAAAAAAGTTTGGTGTTTTATTTCTTCGGGGTGAATCTGGGGCTCAACCTAGGGATGTCAGATTTGAAAATATTCCCTGCGGGACACTTGCCATACTCACATCAAAATATCTCTTAATTAAAACCCTATAAAGTATACACGGTGCAGTGAAATAAGGGTCAATTAATATTAGCTTTGGCATTGTGTAACCCAATCGATGTAGAAATAGATTATTCAGCCTTATTTTGACATTCGAATGCGAATTCGACTCACTTTCGATTGAATAAAAAGAATAGAAAATTTATGAAAACTTTCGAAAGTTCATTTGTTGTGCGTATTTCGAGATTCTATTCATTCGAACACAAATTTGCCTGGCGCATAGATTCACAAACACGTAAATATAGTAAGATATTTTGAATATTCTGTAGAAAATTAAATAAAGTAATTTTAATTGATAATTTCTGATCCTGTCGGTATAGGTCACGTTCTAATAAAAAAACTGGTGGCCGCCAATTCGTAAAAATAAGATAGTCCCACTCAAGTTCTATGTAAACAAACCTCCAAAGGAAAGACGAGTGAATGCACAAAATTATTTGTCAACTTTATTTTTTTACTCTTATTTTAAATTTTCTATGATGTCCTGTTCATTCGCACTGTCCACAAAATAAAGCAGCATTTTATTTTATCTAAAAACAACTCTTATTACTAAAAACAAATCAAATGTATATTTACTACTGACAACACTCAAAGTAAAGGTAGAGTGACCATATTCGTGGCGGGTATATGGTGGGAGTGCTTTGTAATTAAATATGCATGACTGTTATTTTATTTTGCTTTGTTTTCGTGCTCGACATTATTAAAGGTATATAAAACATGTTTTATAAAATGTATTACTTAAATTTCGTTTTTAAACGCGTCAAAGTATAACTAATAAAAATATTTCAATAAGAAAGAGAAGAGTTCTAACGCAAAAAAACTAGGTATGGTCAACCTGTATAAAAAGAAATGTCAAACAGCTGACTTTGAGAATTGAATTTATTTAAGTTCATTTTGCGTTATCATTCGAAAGAATTGACTATTCATTGGAATCTCAAAATAAGCATGATTAATTTCATTCCATTACTTCACAATATTGTTTGTTTTGTATTTATTTCTGTTGCTAATTTTTCCCACCGACTTTTTGCTTGGGTTTTTACGCAAGTTCCAACTGTTCCTTTTTTGTAACATGATTCGTCATAATTTATAATTATTATTGTTTAATTTTAACAAAAAATCATTGTTTTTATTAAAATTACTTACATTTCATTCGCACACACTAGGCATCGTCCAGAAATTTGTAATCAACTGCAAATCAACAAAATGTCGATCACAATCACAATACACAATGCCAAAATCAGCAATCAACGATCGACGACCGACAGTTGTCGTTTATCGATCGACTATCGACACTCACAATAGGGGCCTATGTGTCAAACCTAATATACATCATAGGTACCAACCTTAGGATAGAGTATAAAATAGGAAAGAAGAGGAAACAATAAAGAATAGAATAAATACAAGCGACAGTCATCTGGCGGGATATGCGGAACATAAGATGTAATAGCAGGACATTTTGCGGGAAACTTGCGGGACGAAACAGGTTTCGCGGGACGTATGGCATCTCTAATGCGACCAGTTGTACAGACCTTTGACAGATAATACCACTGTTGTTGGCTTGTGAACTCCGCACTACCCGTTCACGTATCATATGATATTAAAGAACTCGAATGATAGCCCGTCACCTTATCTTAACATCGAAGGTCTCAGTGCGGTCATTACCGACCTTGAGCTGGAGCAGCAAGCGTTTTCCATCGTCATCCTGCAAAAACGGACGAATTTGGCAGGGATGTTAAAACTAGACATGGCTTTACACCTATAGGTACTATATAGTTCGTCTCAATAGATGCTGTCATACGCGGCCTTGAAATCGATAAAGAGATGGTGAGTATCGATGTTGACTTCTTGGGTTTTCTCCAGGATCTGTCGCAGTGTGAAAATCAGGCTGTTGATAAAAGGTTTTAGGCGTTCACACAGTATCGTAGAAAAGATCTTGTATGCAAAATCTTGTATAGTTGGCGCAGTTAAGGCGGTCTCCTTTCTTGTGGATCAGGCAAACGATGCTGAGTTTCCATTTATCAGGCATAAATTCGACTGACCAGATCTTAAAGATGAGTTGGTGTATGCTCTCTACCAATTCATCCACAGCTGCCTTGAAAAGTTCAGCCGGTAAGCCGTCAGATCCAGCAGCTTTATTAGATTTCAGCTTGGATATTGGTATCCTCACTTCACTTTAGTCAGGGGGACGAATATTTTGTCTATTAATTTCAATGTTGAATGGTGCATTCTGCCTGACAGCGGAATTATGGTCTTCCTCACCGTTATACAGTCTGCAGAAGTAGATTTCCATATTCCTAGCACCATTTTTTTTCTCATTTTCTTTCTTCTTTTTTTTTTGAAGAAGTCGATTTACGAGAATTAAAGTTGTTGGAAACCTCGGTCGTGTTTGTACATATAATATCATTTCTAAGCAAATTCGCATAAAAGTACTATGGTACTTCGAACGCCATTCGTTCGAATCCAAATGCGATATTTTTAAGGCAAAATTCCTCAGAACCTGTATATAAATATTTGAAAGGTGAATTGAAGTTGTAAGTAAATTAAAAACAGCGTAAAAAAGAAGAAGAAGAAGAAGCAGTTCAGGTTGAAGTTTCAGCGAGAACAACCCACTACACTATTCGGTTTTCTCTCAGCCTTGTCGTGAATAAAAGTTCCCCGGAATTTCACAAACTAAAAAAATGATCCTAAGCAACAACAAAGACCATGTAAAATTCAGAGGGAACAAATTCCGTCGGAATTGCTGATAACGGCGATGTCTGTAAATTTAAATGTGAGAGCACTACTTACACAAATACTACCAATCAAACAGTCAGTGTTTTTGTAAAAGCAGTTTTTGTTAAATTGATTTTAAGTGCTTAAATCAGAAAAAAAAACACTAACTTTATTTGCAAGTGTTGTAAGTGTTGTAACAGTGTTAAGTGCCTTGGACTACTGCGCATGGGGTTTCAAGTTTGAATCCCATAAAATACGCAGGGACATCCAATGGTATTACTGCCATGAGAAAGCTTGTCAAGAACCCTTCTGCCCTTGGATGCGGTATATGCCTTAGTCCTCTATGGGCTTTTCTTTTAATCAATATGCATATGATTTAGGTAGCGAGAAGCCTAGAAACGACTGCTTTTTGATGCTGAAAACATATTACCGACTTAGCGCGAGCCGCTAAAGCTAAATGAATTAGTCTAATTCTGGACAGAAAATGGAATGACAATATTCTCGACTGAGTATAGGATGGCCAGTGTTGCATTACAAAAAATTTATAAGCCGAATTTGGCGCCTAGACTTATAGAGCTACATATGTTTGTATCCTTTTTTCTGTGGGAAAGCGTTCAATACGAATCTTCTATGGACGGTTTACAGAGCTGCTGGTATGTATTAGTGGCGCATTAAGATTCACACCCTCCGCTGCACTTTCCAACACAATATCCATATATAATATGACTGTGTCATCACCGTTGCTGACTTATTACATTGGTCTTAATATGATTCCAGTCAGAATTCCGTACATCGAAACCAGCTCGAGGCTTTTAAAGTAGTCAGCTCAATCTATCTGTGTTCAGATGGATAGAAGCCCTGTCGTGGCTTAGGCGTTGTGCGAAATCTGCAAGTTTATTAGCATTTTCACGAATAGCTAAGGAGTCGTATTCGGAAATGTTGGAATGATTCAATATTCAAATATGCTGGGTGTCATGGTAACGCTGCTAAATGCACATATGTATGTACGGTTCTAAGAGACCTAAACTTGTTTTCTTTTTGTCAACGCAAAACGAAAATACATACAAAATTCGCCTCAGTTGTTCTCCAACCGCCCCTCAAACGATTTTTGCTGGAGGTGTAGAGACGAAGAAGAGAAGGAAACCATCTAATGAATATGAATCATTGCATCTGCCCAGCTCTGTCCAGCAGAAGGAAACTTTTTCGACTGGTTTTTCTAACCTCTCTCTTTTTGTACGTTTTAGTGTTGAAGTTATAATATAGTTATGTCCAATTCTCTTTTTATTATATTAGTAATCATACATACATATATAGAAGAAAGATCCGGAGGTATCACAATGGACCAAGTGTATTTGCATCCAACTGTATTTTGATGCGGACAGCCATTTTAACCTTACCTAATCTTAGAACACTTTAGTCTGACTTGGGTGCATATTACTAACTAAAACGCGGTTCTACAAAACAGAAAAACGTTTTATCCATCATTTCCTTGTTCTCGTGCAAAGAAAATGGAGCTGTCTAAGCCTTTCGCTGGATGTTGGGTGAAGTCCGGCTATATTAAACTCTTTGGTAATTCTATATCAAAAGTGCAACCTGCTGTTTCTCCCATCATCATGTCGGCGACTCTAGTTCTAGTTCTAACCCTTTCCAAGATAGTTTGGAAGACTACCCTGTGATCTACCGACAATTCTGCCATTCTAACCGTTTGACCATTTCCCGTTCTTCTTTCAATGGCATCCAAATATATCCAGTCTATGGTGTAAGTTAGTCCCTTACTAATAAATAAAATTGGAGATTTACAATAATCACAAAATGACTGAAAGTTAATCACCAACTAGTTCATGCTATCGATTGTAACAACGCAACGTACCTACCAATTAAAGAGCGTTTTTTTATTTCAAATAATAAAGTCGTTTTTGGCCGATATTAATTTGGAAATTCAAATGTTTTGAGTTTGAGGTGCAATTCACGAATTGAATAATGAAGTATCGTCCATTTGCAATCCTAGCTGAGAATTTAAAATTTAAAGTCATTCTTTAAACTACTTACCAGGCGTCTCCTCAAATTAAAGCCACCTAGTATGAATCGTATCAAATATGTTTTATTTTTATTATTATAATTATTTAAAGAGAACTTAATCACACTCGAAAAATACACTCAATTAGTTGATGTGATTCTCTTACTTTACCATTCAGTATCAGTCTCTTTATCATTCACCTTCCACATAAGTTTGTTCCACATCCCCCCCATTTATAAAAGAAGGATACACCTCAACAATATTAATTCAATTCGCCGCATTACCGGGTAAGCACTGCAATTAAAACCATCACCACTCAATCCCAGATAGTACAAGCACCAACCAGAAGTACCAAGGAGAGCATCAGCAGCAGCAGCAGCAATAAACTTCAAGTGAACTACTGGGTGCACAGTGGTGAGTGGTGAGTGGTGAACCGGTTGATGATACTGCTTGCTGCTTCGTCTCCGTGAGAAAAGCCACGAAATTTATAAAAAGATAATACAAAACAATACACACACAACCCACGACCTACCACAGTGAATGCCTCCTCCACAGCACAACAGCTGAGTGCAGCTTTCTCAAATTCTCAATACAATTTCATACTCTCGCACTCTTTTTTTCTCTCTCAAAAATTATCTTTGTGGTTTTAGTGTGACCATACGTTGATGTGAAAAATACTCAAATTGTTTGAATAGAATAGCATTTAAATACGATTTCAAAACACGGTTACATCAAATCGAATGGACAATAATATTCAGAGGAAAGAATCCGAGACGAATCGTAAGTAAAGTAACGTAAACAAAAAACGGAATGAAACATACATACGTAGCTGCCATAGTATATTGGCATAGAGTCTTACGTTCCCACTGAAAACTTCCGGACTAAAGTATGTAATGTCAATCATATGATAATTCTTCCAGGAAAAATGCGATATAAGCAATAATATTGTCAATATCTTACTCGATTACTATAATGATTATAATTATTGGTTTGCACTAAAATTCAAAGTTTGGGGAAATATCTCTCTCGTGAGGGCTCTTTTCTGTGAAAAACTACGAAAATTCTCTGTACTCGAACAGCTTTTCGTGTTTTAGGAAAATACGCGAACGACTGTATTCTTTATGTATTTTAATTATGGAAGTAAAATAGCCTCAGGGAAATAATTTTGTAAAAATTAGGTGCAAACAAACCGGGAGGAAGTGAAGTAAGTTTAGTGAAAGTAAAGTGAGGAACATCATAAAAATTTGGCTACATATGCACGCATATGTAATCACAACGAGTAATCACAATCTTTTCATCCAACATTTAATGCACTCATTGTCGATCCGTTGAGTATTCGGTCACAGCTGACTCCATATGCGAATTTGACAGTTGGTATCCACCCATTTTATACATATGTACATATGTATACATTAGACATTTCTCTTCATTATTTGTTTATATGTATTTAAAAATGTTCGAATGATTTCTGCTTTCATTCTCGTTTTATTCGACTTTCACTTTAATGTGTTACGCGAAAAATAAAAACTAAACAGCAACAATGAGAGAGCAAAAATTGTAGTTGAAAGGTAGCTAAACGGGTATTATGGTCAGCGGTTGGAGTTGACAGAATATAGGGAAGTTTTTCGTTCAGTTATACTTCCCAATATTGATTATTACAGGAACTTAAATTTGACATTCGAGATTACCAGGTGTTTCAGGCTGATCGTTCTAGGTTGATAATATGGTATGTGCCAATATACCACAGCAGAAATACCGTAATGGTTCGCTGACGTCGGACAAATTTCAAAATTAGTTTCAACCTTATTGATGCAAATTTATCTAAATTGTCATTATGCATATTTTGCAACTTCGGAATTTTAAATGACAGCTAGTGTCAACATTGAGAACTGAGCGGTTGCCACAGAGCTCACTAATTTTCTCTTCCCAAAGTCAACAAAATATTCCTCGTCTGTGTGTGTCCATTTCCTTCTTCCTTGCTTATAAATTTTTCGTTGTTCCATTATTTTTGCAATGATTACTTGAAATGACTTATTGTTTAGTTGACAGCAGTTTTTTTGTTTATTCAGCGGGTTGAAATGTCATTGTTTGACGTGCTGAATTTGTAAAGAGGATTGTTTGATTTGACGAACTTACAAATGCAGCGACGAAATTCAGTATTTCGCTGGAATCCAGCAATCTAGAATGCAGAAAAATGTATGGCGAAATGCTAAGTATTTGGGCTGAAATGCAGAAACTAACCAATTTGCATTTGGGTGCGGTGTTAACGTACTATAACACAATTTATGAAACGCAGTGTTAGGCGCCTACCTTACTCAACTCAAACCTTAACTCTTTAATTAGATTCAATCAGTTGCTTCAATTAAATGTACATGAAAGGAAAGATACAACAATTTTTTATATATTACATATAACAATATATTTTGTTTCATAATATGTACAAAGTAAAGAACCATTCTGTGTCAGCAGTACACCAAGAAATCAAATTTAAAAAAAAATCTAGTCTCAATTATACATATACACAATACTTTAGTTTAAATCAATTGCTGTACTTTGGTCACTCTAATTGTCTACCAAACATTCTCACTTTTGTTCGGGCTTAATTCGCTTTCATTTTTTTGTTATGTATACGCCACCGAAATTCGCCGCGCCGCCTCATCATTATCATCACATTCACCTTACAGCTGGATCGAATGTGACAACAGCGGTGAGAGCAAGTAGATGGAAACAGATGAGAGTTTTTTTCTTGGTTATGTTGTAGTATACGTCACTAGAGTGTGTTAAAGTGAGTTAGTCCCTCGACCAGAGCCAGAGTCTCATTCAGAAAAAAAAAAAAAATGTTTTTTTATAAAAGTTGAAACCCGTTCTGGTCCGTCTTCAGTTCGTGCTGGAGAATTCCATTGGAAAGTTCGCGCGCGGAACGTGAGTTTTGAAGATATTGTTATTTGGGTTTTATTGAGTGGTAGATTTCTCCACTCTCTCTTGTGCTGGTGGTTGCTTTGCTACTAGGCTCTCGCGGCATGAGAGTGTATTGTTGTGTTTTGTATTTTTTTTTTTCATTGTTTATTATGAAAATCTAGGGTTCTTTCTTCTGTTCCTCGCCAACACCCGTTTCAAAGGATTTGGTTGAACACAAACCGGGGATGGGGTGCTACCATAAATATTAGTAATCATCTCAATCTCATCTTTTCTTAAGGCACACTCGTGAAGGCAGTCAGGCAGGCAGAGAAGCAGGAAAATTGTCTCAAAACTGTGCCTACTATTTCTTCTGTGGGGGGAATTTTCCTCGCTTAGGCTCCTCCTTGCCTGTGTGAGTTGGAGTTGAGTTTCAAATCGAGATGACTGTGTGTGTGTTTGTGTGGTGAGAATTGATTAAATTCGGGAAATACGACCATAAGATACTCTGCTCACTTTGTGTAGATAGTTTTTTTTTTTTGCTTTTTTTGGAGGTTTTTTATTTCCCTTTTTATATTGCTCCCTGTGAAAGGCTTTTCTTACTTTCCTCTCGCCGCGTCAGGTTAATCTAATGACGTATGTGTGTCCTTAGGGAAACGGAAAAACGAAGGAGAACACACGAGAATCATCATTTAAATCGTATCCGCTTGTGTTTGCCATAAAGACAACAGGATATCTGCATTGACGCTGAAGTAGGGTATAGAGTGCGCGCGTTAAGTGCGGAAATGAGGTAAATGTAAATATTTATCTTTTTATTTATTTATTTTTTTTTTTCGCGAATTCATAGTGTCTGTTAAGTGATATGTGATAGATTTGTAATGATAAAAAGATTGAATATCTTACGCGCAAAATATATATACAAAACAAATAAAATAAACATAAAAAAACCCACATGTTGTTGTTGCTGAAGGAGAGCATTCAGACATGAGTCCAGCCACTAAGGAGTACCCATAATCAGTGTCATTGTCGTAATTTTATATCTAAAGGTATGTACTATCTACTACTACTATCTTTTACCAAGTTAGCGGAAGTGCTATGTTTTTATTTTTTATGTTAACATTCGATAAAGAAGACCTTCACAGATGAAAGATGCATTGTCATCAAATCTCTTTTTCCGTTTTAATGTAGCTTTTCGTTGTCGTTTGGCTCAGTTGTGTGTGTGATTTGAATAACAAAAATTCGATTACAATAGCATCACTCATTTGGGAGGCATAAATTGGGAGTTTTTCTCCGCATTTGGTTCGAGATACGTATGGTTGGGTTACACAAAATAAAAAGAAGTCGTTTTCGTTATGTGTTTTCAATGCGAAGAGATTTAAGAAGTACGTAAGGTTATAATGGTTGGGCTGCTCAAGTCGTTAAGGTTTGTTTCGAATTAATGGATGGATAGAAAGTAAAACAGCTGTTTGTTAATTTTTTTTAGCGTCGTCATTTGAATTGTTACAAAATAGGTAATAGCATTGAATAATTCTATTTTAATTCGTATTAAATTCATGATGCGTGCTATTGCGAATTGATCGTAGGAAGGCATTAAATTTTTAATGGCATTACTAAATTAGATTTACCTGTATTTTTATTGCATTTGTTTGCAACTGATTTATATACACACATTTACATTTTTCTAGTGCCACGATGATAGTAATGGCCAGAATTAATTTGGATATGCTTTACTTATGTTCTGTATCTCCATGTGGGTCTTTGGGCCTCTACTAAGGCTACGCATCATGCCGTGCAGTTTCTGGAAATGTGCCTCAGCTCTCCTCAATTCTTTCCCAGCTGCCGTGCTTACTTCTCAATTGTTCTGGGAATCCTGTAATCCTAGGTAAGGGGTTTCCATTTCATCGCTTGGTTAGCTATAGACCTGTCACCATTTTGGAGAGTGTGACCAACACTCATATACATAGTTGTGCATAGCTGTTCAATTTTCAGCCCAACGACGCGACGTCTGCTTCCCTCTCCACATATGCTATCATTTGGTTCATTATTTTGTGAATAATGGCAGTAGGTATACCGTATACATCGTCGAGGCATTTAAGGTATTTGAGATTAAACGTAAGAATCTATCGAATGCCTCCAATTCCGCTTGATAAGGCCGCATTTAGCACATCGATAATCACCAATAAAAACAATATTGCTGAAATTATGCAGCCTTGCCGAACCCCACTTTGTAATTCGAACTTCTCAGACAGCCTTCCTCTGTGCAAAACTGAATGCCTCTTCTGCGCAAGGCATGGCAAATATGTATGTAAGTTTCCGCTTGTCACTATCAAACGCCTTTTCGAAATCGATAAACATCAGGTGAAGTGGTGATCAATATTCGACATCTTGGTCGATGATGATTCGTAGGGTACAGAAGGATCCGGAGCGGAAACCGGCTTGTTCCTCTTCGAGTGTATACAAGATATTCTTTCATTTGCTTAAGGATAATTTTAGCTATTAACTTGGCTACAATAAGCAGCATTCGGATACCTCATTCTATGTGTTGCCTATTCCTTTCTTCCATTCATCCAGAAAAATCTCAGATTCCTATGTTCTTACGACAAGTGGGAACATTAGCTCAGCCAATGTTGGCGCAGCTCTAAATAGTTTCGCGGATAAGCCATCAAGTCCTACCGCCTTATTGGTTTTCAGTGCCTTGATCGCAGTGATGATCTCAGCCTTACTGGGGGTTGTGGTACGAATTCGGGAAGTTCTTTCTACAGACAATTAAGACTGCCTTGGGTGTATGTTGCTAGTGAATACTCGGTTCAAAACGGGAACAAAATGCTCTTTCTTGAGTTGATCCTCATCCGATGTGAGCAACAACCCCTCTAATCCTTTCACTGGCTGTTGATTAGAGTTTCACCTATGAGCTTTTTGGTGATTCTATAAACCGCTGCTGGAGTTGCTGTGATTCGAGCTCTAAGCAGTTTTCGTTCGCTGATAGTTTCCCAGGTAACTCCCAGGTAACCTCGAAAATCGATCGAACGACAGTCCTGTGAAAAAAGTTTTCACAGTAAACCAATTGTCTTGATTGGTGGTAGGGAGTGAGCTGCTGATTGTTTCCACTTCACGTGAGAGATGGTTCTTGAAGCACTTTTGGATCTCTCTGTCGGTCTAAATTTATTCTCATGTCGTTGAATCTTCGAACGGCAGCAGTGCGTAATTGGACAGTAGCTATCACAAGATTATATTTCTTTGTACGTTTACGGGCATCTAATACATGTATTGTAAGTACAAACTAAATTGCTCCGTCATCCCTAAAGCGACTATGACAAAGTTATAGATACGGTAGGTCATCATGGATGTTCATGTTAAAGAATAGTGAGTTGCTTAGCCTTACTTGCACTATCATAGGAATGGAACCACTCTCAGAAGTTTTAAGATCATGCCAGTAAGCCAGACTGCGTCATAAGCTGCTATTATGAACTTATTTTCGTAGTCGTATTCAATGTGAGTGGCTAAGGACCTGGCCAGCTGCGAAAGCCTGTCTGTTTAATCCCTGCCAATTCCCTGCAATTCTGTTATATGTAGATGAGAAACTCCGGGATCTTAAAGGAAATCCATCTCTTTGAATAAAATTTTCCTTTGTCCTTGGCGTCGAAAATAAGTGAAAGGCTATGTGATTCTGTCCAGTCGGTCAGTTTTATTCCGTCTTCAACCACAGAGTATTATGACTGTTGAAATCGCCTGCATAAATTGCGGTGTGTTTATATACGGGAATTATTCCACTAGGCCTTGGGATTCTTGGGGACCTGTAGATATTTAAATTTCTTAAGCCAGTTATATACTACAATTGTTACCAGGAACAGTTTAGCATTGTCTTTCAACAAGGTTTGCTTCTAGGAGAAGTAAGACGTCTATTTTATTTTCGCATCTTGTCTACTAAAACCGATATTTAATTGGGAGATACGGGCAGTAAAATGGTTGGAATCCTGTTGAATGTACAGATACATATATATTTTTAATTATTGAGGTTAGTTTTGTCGGGAGTTCGGGATCTCGTTAAAGTGTTCGGCATTCAGATGGGAATAGACTTTTAGAGTTACACAGGGTGCAGCGCGAGGATCTTGTCTATTCTACGCACTCCTAAGTCTAAGAATGTTTTTATTCTGTACTCTTTATAGTATGGAGAATATTCTACCTTAAATGCTGTTTCTATCGATTTACACTTGCAGTGTGCGTGCATGTTGAGTGATAGACAGAAGTACTACATTCATACCTACTACATATATTGTAGGCGCATATCATGAACTGTTCTAGAATTTAAAGAAGGAATGAGGATAACTATGAGAGCATACGCTAGTTGACGATTACGGTGCCTTTTATGTACACAAGATTTACAAGCACCTTAAGCTAATCTTAAGAATTTGCTAGATGTGATCAAGTGGATGTCCTGGTGCAGTGTAGTCCAGTATGAGGTAACAGTCACACAGCCATAATATGAATGAGAAATAAATATAACTACAGTTTTTGAATTACATAACAGTTTCCGCCTTGTATTAAAATGTTGAGCAGGACTACTCACTTCCTTTATATCAGAACTACTCGAAGTAGTATGGCGCGTAACATTATGCGTAACAGTCGATTAAGACATCTCCTTTACAGTTTCCAAGTAGAGACCTCAGCTAAACATATTTTCTTTAGATGCTCTTTGAGTCTACAGCACTTTATCAGAATGCTCGTAGATATAGCAGTATTATTGCTGCAGGGTCTTTAATATATCTCTATTTCTAACCGCTCTTCCATGTTCATATTAATGATGTCATAACTAATGGCATCTCCAGTCATCGCCGAAGGAGTAAGGGATTCTCCATTGACAAAAAAAGGGAAGTCGATTCTATGCATACCTTTTTGGTCTTTCTATTAATTGACCTTCTAAACTATCATTGGAAGCGATCGATACAATGTGATGATCATCATGAGTGCTCAAGTAGTGTACTGGAAAGGCTCAATACGCAGGATCAAAGTTTCCCCTTGTTCTATTTAATATACGTTAGGTTTCGATAACTATCTAATCGAAATGAAACTACAAGCATTGGTGATGTCCTAGTTTTAAGATGCAGAATGTAATTGATTTTAAGAATTTAAAAGCTATTTCAGGACAGATGTTTATTGAAGCAATTGGTCATACACTTTGATGGTATTTTCTGCAATTCGAACTTGGAATCTCATGAACAACATATCCAAATTATATGACCTATAAGCTTATCCTTAATATAAATCCCAGTACTAAAGAAATCGCTCGAATAGCAAATTTAGCATGCTTTTTCAAACTAACTTTAAATGAAGTTCTAGAAGTTCTTGAGTGCATACAACACTCTGCGATAACCTTGTGCTCCTTTCCACTAATCACTGCTGAATTTGCTTCTCTTTTTTGGCTCGATAATCTTTTCTCGCTTATGTTCATCTTCTATCGCTTTATCCGTTATATGTACTCATCGTCGTGGCTTTGGCTACTTCAGGTGATTAACTTATGTCAATTTTCAAGTACGTATGTGCGAAAGGAGCATAGAGTTGATGGAATCAGTTGTTAATAAAATATTTTTTCATCATGTATCTAGGTCTAGGACATAGCGTAAATTATGTGACAAAAACATCCCAATTCAACCTCATAGACTGGCTTCTATTCAATATCTCTACTCATAATACTGTCAA
This sequence comes from Chalcosyrphus nemorum, assembly GCA_949716465.1. Taxonomy (NCBI): domain Eukaryota; kingdom Metazoa; phylum Arthropoda; class Insecta; order Diptera; family Syrphidae; genus Chalcosyrphus; species Chalcosyrphus nemorum. The sequence goes on from OX454333.1 coordinate 71,201,412, forward strand.
TGGCCTAAAGTATAGCAATTCAAAACGAAATCGCTTCTATAAAATGCCATCCAGTAAAAATGTAATAAGTCAACATGTCGTTAAATTTTCCAAAATCCCATCATCAACACCCTTAAATAGATTTCCCATTTTTGTTTTTGGTTAATGATCGCGTACTGCAACTGTCTCTCTCATCATAAACTTTAACCATAGAACCATAAATAATACCACCACAGTGGATAGCTGTCGCTATCACTGTCTCTCCACGAGTTCCACGAGAGTTAATCATCATCAATCATTTTAGAGCAATACAATGCAAATATTTGCCAACCAATTTGCAAGTTCTTTTTAGGATGAGGTACAGATACTATAGTCGCGTGTATGTATCTATCACATCGAATAGAGTGTATCTATCCGTACCATCGCGGTGTGGTGGTAATGTTTTATGCAAATATTTCATCTATATTATATTTTGCTTATTAATTGAGTGTTAATATATTAATTCATCAGCCATAGCAACTAAATTAAACAAGACTTTGAAGCTGTTCAATCAATAATATATTATTTGAAAGTGTAAACTATTGCTACGTGACACCCTTGCCTATTTGCACAGTTTATCTATTAAAATAAAGAGAAAAAAATAAACGTAAGGTATTTGCCACCCCTTTAGAGTTATTTACCCATAAAAACAGCACTTAGCACGACTGCTGTCAAGGTAAATCGATTCATTACTTCCACTCGAGAGCTGACAAAAAGATGCGCGACGTTAGATGAAAAATCTATCACACTCTTGGTAGACGTCTTAACACGCCTTAGCACTTAACAAGAAACCGAAGATGTGTACACTGCGTACTGCGTTGCGTTTTACAATTGATACTCACTTATATGCTTGTCAAAAAAAAACCAACGCGAATTTAAATTCAATTTATTTAAATTTCCGAAGGCACTGCTGCTGGGGAGCAATGAATGAAAAGCCCAACGATGATAAAAAAATATACGTATAAAAGATGTATCTTTTTTGCACAGGCATGAATTTGGACGGGCGCCAAGTCGTTGTTGTCGTTCGTTGCCTTCGCTGGAGCAGCATCGAAAGGCAAAATCGCATTTAATCTAATTTCCCCTCATCAATTTACAACTTTTCTCAATAAAATGTTGTGATTACATTAATATAATTGAATTTGTGCGCTTTTTTGTATCTTTTTGTCGCGCTCTTTTACCGCACGCACATTATAAAAGGTCTCTTGAAATGAAAAAAAAAGAATGTTTCCAAGGTAAAGCCTAAATTAAGGGTTAAACTGTATTGCTCCCTAAAAAATTAGTTGATTTTTTTTGTAGTCTCAAAAAAAAAATTAGATACTTAGATGACTTTTAAATAAATATCTGGAGAATGTAAGCCAAACAAATTTCCTTGAGATCCTGATGTACATTGTCGTCGAGGTGTATTATTTGCAAGAAAAATGTATTTTATTGTAACCCTGTGTCCTTTAAGGACCCAACAGGCTTAAGCTCATAATTACAATTAAATTCGAATAAGATTTTAAAATCGTATCTTCTTACTAGTCTCAGCTAGAAGCTTAAGACAACTTTAGCTCTAAAGGTTACTAATACACTTGAACTAAATCCTTTCTCAGATATTAATCTCTTTATATACTATCGTTTGGTTATTCAGTCTATGTATATTATTAGCTAGGAAACAGGAAAATTTTTGAAGTAAATACATCAACATTTTTTCAAACAACTAATCCATTTAATTTAAAATTTAAATCTCTAATAGCCATTGGCACACCCTCCATTTACATACTCGTATCTATAACTAGTTTTTTTTCTTCAGATACAAGTAAAAGTATTGCTGCGGGATCTGGAAATACTCGTACTTCAAATACGTATCAGTTGGCTTCGTGGAACCAAAAAAACAATAGTTATGGTACCACCTAAAACTGAAACTCATTAAATCAGATGAGAAAGAGAAGTAGACTTTATAAGCCAAGCCCTAGATACTCTCGGAAAACTTAACCTTGGAGAGTACTTCTTCGGCAATTTAAGCGAAATAGCGAACACAATCATAGGTCGCCTTCAGCGCTTTATCATAAGATCCAGATAGTCAAGGGAAAACACCAAAATCATGTAGCATCCCAATGAGACTACACTGGTCTAAGAGTGACTGTTTCATGAGCAGTCGACCTCTACAACCTAACCTAACCTAAGAGTTCTACATATCTTTATACCCTATCCTAATTATACCCTATCCTAAGGGTATATTAAGTTTGATACATAGTTTGTAACATAGAGAAATATTACAGATAGACCCAATAAAGTATATATATAAATGATCAGCATCACTAGCCGAGTCGATTGAGCTATGTCCGTCCGTCCGTCTGTCCGTCCGTCCGTCCGTCCGTCCGTCCGTCTGTCCGTCCGTCCGTCCGTCCGTCCGTCCGTCTGTCCGTCCGTCCGTCCGTCCGTCCGTCCGTCTGTCCGTCCGTCCGTCCGTCCGTCTGTCCGTCCGTCCGTCCGTCCGTCTGTCCGTCCGTCCGTCCGTCTGTCCGTCCGTCCGTCCGTCCGTATGTCACCAGTTTTTGGGCCTTAAATTTTGAGCTAGGTTGATGAAATTTTGTATACGAGGTCTTCGGAAAAGTAAGCAATACAAGTGTAAAAATTTTCAAAATCCGCCCACTGACACGCCCACTTTTCAAAAAAATCACTTTTTTTCACTATTTTCATATGAAACTCGAAAAAACTTACTTGGGCAAATATGTAGATATTCACTTAATCTACAAATCGTCTATACATTGTATATGGCCACGCCCACTTTTTAGGGGCGTTTACTTCAAAAATTAATTTTCGAGTAAAAATATTAGTTTATGGGGCAAAATAGAAAATTTGTGAATACATTTTCCACCGCCCACTGACACGACCAAATAAGATAGGGATAGGGTATCATACGATTCGCTCCAAGCGAATTGTAGCATTTTTCACTGGTTTTTTTTCATATTATTAGCACATAAATACTTGTCTATTCTGAACACTAGAAGATTCAGTTCTCTACGTGAACAGTTCACTACTTTGTGAGGTAAGGCCTAACATATGGAACAGGAAACTATTTTCGACAATTTGCACATTGATTTAAAAGGTAGGGAGAATTTTGTTACCCCCAAACTCAACCCACTACCTAAAAAAAATAGAGTGCACGACTGGGTCGTACGTACTTGCATCTTTGTGTTGTTAGTTGGAAATGAATGAACTTTAAAAAAATAAAATTATATGAAAAAATAATTATTTTTTAAATTCATCATAGAATTAAATGCCATATTTTTGTATTCATTAAATTTTGCTTATGTTTTGATTTTGACCAAAATCCATTGAATATTAACCGAGAAATGGCCATATTTCTAAAACCAGTTAAAAAGCAAAGTACCGTTATGCGCTTTTTTAGTCAAAAACGTGGTGCGCCATTTTATGGCATTTGTCTGGACTAGCTCAAATATCAAATTTAGTCAAAATCCTTACAGCCGTTTTCGAGTAAACCGATTTTTTATTAAGTTGGCTATAAGTAAAGTACCGTTCTAATCAATTTTGGCCAAAAACGTGGTACGATTTTTTATTAGACTTCACAAGACTAGCATAAATATAAAATTTAAACAAAATCGTTAGAGCTGTTTTCGAGCAAATTGGCTAAGACCGCTTGACCCTAAGAAAAGTACCGTTATTATCAATTTCAGCCAAAAATTTCGGAACGCCATCTCTTAGCATTAGCACAGTTTTATACACACTAAAAAATTGAACAAAATCGGTTGTCGTTTTTTAACAAACCGGTTTTTAGCCAAATTGGCCTTAAGTGCCGTTATAAAAAATGTTGGCCAAGATATTGTAAGCCGTTTTATAGCATGTATCTAAACTCGATTCAGCATAAAGTTTAAATAAAATCGGTATGGCCGTTTTCCAGCAAATCAGTTTATTACCAATTTGGCTATAAGAAAAGTACCGTTATTACGGCTTTTGGCCAAATATGTGGTACGGCATCCTGTAGCACTTTGTCAAACTAGCCGAAATATTAAAAAAAATCGTAGGAGCCGTTTTCCAGCAAATTAGTTTTTTGTTAAATTGGCCCTAAGTAAAGTACTGTTAATATTAGTGGTAGAACAAAAATTTCAATTTCTCCTTTAGAAATTACCCAACAGACCCTAGATATGAAGTTTAATCAAAATCCGCTTACCCGTTTAGGCTGTAGCCTCGCTGACAGACAGACAGACCGTATTTTCAGACCCACTTTTTTTGACTTCTCTATAAGGGTAATATCAGAATTTATCAAAACCCCGAGAAAAAAAATGTTCACGAATCCAAAACTTGCCCAATAGGTACTACGTATCGGTGCAAGTAAAAAAGACTTTGCTGTCAAAAATGAATTTCTCAACCAATCAATCGCTAGAGTGCCGAAAGCTATTAATTTCATACAAAAATTAGTTATTTTTAGTTATTTACCCTGATTTACCTGCGACACAGCCGATCACTGTGTGAATTGAAAATATGATCATCCAAAATAGAGTTTTGTCCGTGTCGATTTTATAATCTATATATTTTTCTTTATTTCGTTTAACAAATTGTTTTTTTTTTTTGAAATCATCAGGTGGACACCCTATGTGGCTATGTGTCAGGTATGCAATGGCAAACCTGTAAGAGCCTTGAAGAGTGATGCACTTATGCCATCAAATGCAACAAGACAGAGAGGCAAACACCTTATCTTCCTTGTACTGACTATTTTTCTGACACAAAGTGAGGTTTTGTTTGCTGTACACTTCACACTGTAAATGTGGTTCACACATATTTTCTATTTGATTCAATTTAATTCTGTCAACCATGCAAACTCATGAACATAAAGCTTCAATTGTATGAATTTTGCGCGCCACGTTACATATCGTCTGCAAATTGCCAGAGTTTTGGAGCAATCGGGTTAACGGTATAAGATTAAAACACATATTCTGAAAGTAAAGCGGCCATTAATTCGTGCACCTTATTGAAAATTACGTAATTTTATGGTTCCAAAACACATAACATTGGAAGTGCTTCGTTGAAAACAGATCAGTAAAAGTTCCGTCCAAAAACAATTTTCATAAAGAATACCTTAAGATTTTTAATTCAAACTTGAGTCCTGTCTTTATTGTTTAGGAAAATTCGTACAGCAAATTTTTTTAGACTGAATAAATGAGGGTATTACCCAAAATTAAATAAATTTGTATAGGATCTTTTAATTGACATTTTTCTACTGAGTAGGTACTGGTGGAGCTAATGGGTAGTTCATTACAGAGGTATTTAAAAAAAAAATAAAATAAAATTCTATCGCGTTATTATTATTATCAGATAGAATAACCATTCATTTATTTTATTATGATTATTTCTTTTAAATGTTGGTCGCTACTGTGGTTAACATGGTCCATTCTGAAGTTGCGATTTTCGATGGCGCGTCCAAGCATTTTAAGCGATATTTTTAGCCTGCAATTTTTCAACCATACCCTTCTTAGCAAAAGTAACTATTCACCGAATTGCTCTCTCTAGAAAGCCATAGTTTCACGGGCTGTGCTGGAATTAGTGCCGTCTTGTTGGTACTAAATGTCATGGAGATTACTGATCGTAATTGAGCAGAATATTTTTTTAAAACGCTGTGAAGGGTTAAGTCTTTTTATGATAAAATGTCAAATGATACTGTACAAAAAGGCTAGGCCCGTTCGCGTACCCTTCCGTAGAAGAGAGCATTCACGAGAGAGTAAGAAATTTCCCCATGGTACGAATTTTATTGCAAGAAATTTCTTTGACCTGGTTAACGAAAACTGTCAAATCAGTGTATTTTCAACTTTTTCTTTTTCTGCTCCCTCTGAGAAAATTCTACCCCCACTCTTGGAAATTTGATAATCTACGAATCAACATGACAGGTTAACAGAAGTCACGCGTCATCTGTCAAAATATGCATAGAACAAGAATCAACCATTACTTATCGACCAATTTTAAAAGCTTTAAGAATAATACCGCCAAAAATTTTAACACTTTATATTACCACTGCAGCATACTTTTCTTTGATCCATTTACGACATGTCTAGGCTTTTTTTTAAGTTGAAAATCTTTACACGCAATTTCAAAGTATAACATGTGTGGAGTATTTGATTAAAGACGTTGCCTACTCTTGAAAAGATTTAAGTACCGTAAAAATCTTTTTACATTACTTCACTCTGCAGGAAGGTATAATTTAAAGTGAACATACCTTAAATTGGAATGGGGTGCGTCGGAAACGAAAATACTTTACAAAAAAAAAAACTGCTTCGAAGCAACACTAGAATACTGAAACCACCTACTATGCGAACACTGTTCTTTTTATACATTTCATTTAAACAGAGGCTTGAAAAAAAGTATACGGTATGTTTTTTTAAGGATAAGTGCTGAATATGTACAGAGAGGGTGGCATAAAAAAAGGTTAAGTGGAGTAGAGAACCACCTCGTACGTGCACGAAATTTAAGCGAAGGTAATTGATAATTCGAAAGAGCTTCTCTGTTGCGCATCACGACCATATTCGCCCCAATGCCATATTCCTTAAAAAAAAAGGAAGGACGTTTTCAAAAGGCACAAAAAAAATTGAAACAGATGAGAAAAATAAAAGTTCCTCCCTACCAGAGTTGTATATACGTATCTTATCCTGTTTTACATCTCGAGCACGCAAAAAATGATTTTTTTTCCATGCTGCAGCTTATGTAGGGTACCTACTTAATTAAAATCTATACATACTCGTACAACTCGTACTATACAGTTGAAATATGTCATCGGCGAGAAATAAGTTTTTTTTTTCATATTTTTGGGGAAGTTTGAAGTAAATGTAGGCTATGATGATGATGGTGATGGGTTGTTATCCCGGACAGATGAACGTGCAGCCTAGAAAAGTTGTAGGTACTATTTTGCATACAAAAACATTTGGACTTGAATAATTCTTGTTTGGGGAGTTAATTATTCCTATTTTTTTATTTTTAATGGTTATGATGATTAAATGTGCCTTTTCATATTGTACGTGCATATCTTCGTTGTAGTAGAAGTAGTCCACTGTCAACATATCTGTTGTTCTAGGCTTTTCATGTATATGACTCATAAAGTCAGGATACAAAATGGTAGACATGAAAATATGTCACAGTAACACTGTAATATGTCTTTATGATATGTTTATAGAATATGATTTATTAAGGGTGAACGGCTTTTGAAAATATGTTCAGAAGAATAGTAGGATTAAAGACACAGTTGCTCATTTTGAGTTTTTTTCTTGCTTTAATGACACATTTCGGTACTTTGCCGGTAGGTATATAATAGCTTTTTTTGCATTTCTGTAGATTTGATAACTTTGTTTTTTTCTACAACTAAGCTGTTACATAAACACATGTATGGATGTGTGTAGATACATTCATCATAAGGATTGGTTTAGATTTTCACTCTGTTTTCGTTTGTACCTACTGTGTATAAGAAAAAAAATGGTTTAAAATAGGGCTTCAGTTTGCTTCACGGAAATCCACGGAAGAGGTAAACTTTGTAACAAAAGGACTTTTCATTTACTAGCTGAAGGCTGAACGCTAATTATTGGTAAATGGTGTGAAAAATATATACTTGACTGTTCTGCGCCACGTTTGCCTAGGGCGTACCGCTGTTCTGTCTGCTTGGGTGAGCGGATTCCACTGCATAGCGTATTTCGCAATGGAATTGTCTTCGCGCCGTAGCGTGTGTCCAATCCACTTTCTCCTTCGTAGTGTAATATTGATAGGTTCCTGTCCCGTTCTCATATAAAGCTGTTCATTAGATATACGATTCGCCCAAAATATTCTCAAGATGATTCTAAAACATTTGTTTACAAAGACTTGCAGCCGGCGCGTGTTAATGGTGTCCACTTTCCAAGTACTGCACCCATAAAGCAGTACCGATTCTTGAGGCGAAACAGTCTTAGCTTGGTTTTGATTATACTTTGACTTAGGCTGTGTGCGATTTGACAGAAGTCCTTTCGTATTGTCATTTTTTATTGAGGAAATGTGAGGTTATAGGTTTCTGTTTTGAACAAAAAGGTGGCCGTGTAGGCACATCATTTTAGTATAACCAGTTTTGGAGAATTGATTTGTGAGCTGGGCCGATGAAATGTTGTAAGCGAGATCCATGGAAAAGCAAATAATACCTGAATTAAACTTTTTTTAAGTCCGTCCTCTGACACGTCTACTTTTTGAAAAATGCATTTTTTAAGTAATTTTATATGAAATCAAAAAAACTTACAAAAGCAAAAGTGTAGGTATAGACATTTCCACCTTTTAGTTTTAATATTTCACTGTGTCATTTCCTGATCGATATATGACAACTAACCGTGAGTAAGGAAGGCGCAGAACAACGTCTGCCGGGCCAGCTAGTTAAAAATAAAACAAAATACGAAGCTACAAAATTTGAATTTTTAATTCGATATTGCGCCGATGGCAATAATAATAATAGATGAATGGTTTCGTACGGCCACTTCCGGAACAAAGGATTTGTATGCGACAATAACAGCTTTTGGTTTCGATTCGTAAAGTCAAATCACCCTTTCGTATGAAACTTTGACTATCAGCATGGAAAAATTCTAAAAAATGTTTATAACTTAAAAAAATCATCTTTCTGATGAGAGTAATAAACTCGGACACTTATCAGACGTTCCCAAAACAAGATGGTGCTTAAGAAACTTACAATTAAAAACACAACACTCAGTTTATTGTAATACTTTTATCAATTCCACTTCATCTGAAAGTGCATTCTAACTGAAACGATCCAGAAAACTAAAGACTTTAACAAGTTCATCTTCGTGATTTCTTTTTCGGCCTAAAGAACTCCCAACTTTGGAACTGGTTACGCTCTGAATAGTTATAGATATACAAATTTAGTTTGGGTAGTTTCTAAAAATACATTATCAGGGTATCCTTTGAGGATAAGCACTTATTTGGGCAACAACCATCCAAACTATTTCCACTTATTTCTCTTACAACACCAATAAATAAAAGCTTTGAAGCTTTACAGTAATGACTCGTGTAGGCGAAAGTTTTTTTTTTATATGCAATTTGTTGTTGTTTCTACCATACAAGTTGACAACAAGGCGCTGTAAAATCTACAATTTAAGTTGTCATTGTCACAACTAGATTGTTAAACTTAAAACCACACCTCTTTAAAATTAACAACAGAAACTGCCGGCTTGATTCTGACAATGAATGCAGTAAAATTTACAGCATTTTCCTCCATTCTTACAACACCATATTTTTTGTGCAGTTTATTGTCACTTTGGTAGTAAATAAACAAACTTATAAATCCATTTGAGTAGTATTTTTCGATTTTGACATTTAAAAAATAATGACAATTCGGTATAGTGTTGTTAACGGATATTATACAATACAGGTAGTGTGTCACTCTCAATACCATGGTAATCATATTATGCTATCCACCAGTGTGTGTCTCACGTATTATAAAAAAGAAAGCTTGTAACCAGACACCTTGGCATCAAAAATCCATCACATCTCTTGTGCTAGACTTTAAATGTGAGATGAAGCAGTTTTAGGTCAATGACACTTCGAATTACACAAAAGTACAATTGTTATTTGTTCCACCATGTCAAAACGACAGCTTTGTTACTCCATAATATAAAATGACACAACAAATTTTTCAGAATTTTTTCTACTTGTAAGAACACATGTATGTATATGCATACATACATATGTACATATGTATATACCTTTCATATTCAGGCTCATTCAAACTCAGTCAATCTTGACAGTTGACATGAGTCACACAGAGAGTGAAATACAATCCATACCGCATTGCTTCCAAATTCTACTCCAAATGTCTTTGGAAGGATTTTCTTTTTTAAAGATTAACTTACCCTTTTGTTAAGCCACAACCACCTTACGATGTCTGCTTTTGATGTTTCAATTCAATAAACAAAACTCAAGACAAAAAGCCATCCACTCAAAGCAAAAATTCATAAAGTTCTTCAACTTTTTTTTTAGCCTTTCATTCTGTTTTGTTAAATTTAAGGACATCCCACTGGGTTTTGGTTATAAAAAAAAAACAGAAACTGTTGAAAAAGGTGCCGCAGAATACAATGCTTTTGCGTTTCAAACAATATGCTCTGCAAGCATGTGAGGTAATTTACACGCACCTTGTGACGTATCAGGTGCCATAGCAAGCCCTCGACCTAAACAACGCAATCCTGTGCGCATAAGAAGCCAAATTGAAGAGAAAAAATCGAAAAAAAAAATAAAAAATGGCCAAGGTTATCGTTATAAACAAGTAAAAGAAAAGAAACAAATAGGAGACACATTCCATGCGGTTAGTCTACACAACACTACAAACATTAACAAGGATGGGCGCGCTGGGTAACTGATTGTTATCGGTGGGGTTCGACACCGGCGATATTGACCTTAAGTGATTGCAATTTTTCGTGCTGCTGACCTCGGCGGCGCGGGCGTTGTGAATACCCTCTGTTACCATATGACTTGTTGGGCGGAAGTTCCCACAATTTGTGCAAACATGTATTAGGTCGGTGTTTGCTGGCGCAAGTGGGGGTGTTATAACGTCGTGTTACAATGTTGAAGAGATTGTAATTAGAAAGTCGTTGAAATTTGCATTTGACATTTTGTATCGTCCGCTGGAGGGCAGCTGCTGCATACATATACTCGTATACAGAAAGATAAAACTTTGTGAGTTTATTGCGTTGTTTCGCCGGAATTTGTAATGAGTTGAGGTAAACGTAAAAGTTCATTAGTGCAGGCAATGTGCGCGGAAACTTCGTAGTTGAGGGAGATAATGTTTTATTTTTATTTATTTTTTGTTTGTAAAAGAAGGATTAATGAAGGTAATAACGACATCAACTGGGTTTGTGTGACCGATGTTTTAGTCATTGATTTTTAGATACAGCAAGTACGGTTTAGAAGTACCTTCTTATGCATTAATTAGATGAAAAGGTGAAGCATATAATTGGATTGAGTCTTAAGAGAGTTTTAAATTAATATAAAATGAAAAGAGGCTTATTTTATGGTTCAATTTGCACGTGCCAAAAATTCAGCTTGAAGGTGAAGTTGCCAGGTTGTATGATTTACCACTTTCTCGAACATGGATTTACGACGGCAATGGAGGTGGCCGTAAAGTTAGAAGCGTAGAAAGGTTTTTTTGGTAATAGCTAGAAGATCTTATGAGATCTTCACGAACAAAGCTGAAGTAATGCTCTTCACCACAAAAACTAAAATATCAGATTTCACGATTCCTCAACTAAACGGTAAATTACAGCCCCTACAATCCAGTGCTAAATACTTAGGTGTTATCCTAGACCCCAAACTTAACCGGCAACCCAATATAGACTAGCGGATAAAGAAGGCATGAATAGCCTTTTTCTGCCCGCAACAGAATCTTTGACAAAAGCTGGAGTTTGCAACCAAAATTGACCCTCTGGATGTACACGGCCGTAGTACGCCCAATCCTCACTTATGGGTGAATAGTATGGTGGCCGGCCCTCAAGAAAGTCTGCGATATAAATAAATTGAACAAAGAATGGCATGTATGCATGCATAGGCACTACTGGAGCTCTTTAGCCGTCTCTGTCAGATGCCCTTACGGTCCTCCTATATCTCCTATCCCTAGATCTATGTATTACAAACATTACAGACAAATACAAACACCAGTCCAGGTGCTGGATAGCAAAACCTTACTGACACAGCAACATATTAGATTGTCTACCAAGAGAACTTGCTGTGCTGTAATTCAACGTACAATTTTCCACAACAATAGAATGGCATGAAGGACTTTCAAAAACAAAACTGAGCCCGCACTTAGTAATAGTGTGGGATTTCCGCCCACTAAACTCACCTCGTTCGTATTGGCAGCTATCTGTGCTTCGTTCCGTTGCTCTTCCTGCTTTTGTTGCTTCATGATGGTAGCCGCAGTTTCACTTCTTGCTTCCCAAACTTCTTTTCTGCTGAACATCAGTTCTTTGATGTTCTCTGTGGTTAAGTTTACACCCAGCCTGTTCGCAAACAGGTGACATAATATTGTGGACAGTGGTAATGTGTGCTCCGCGTTGTCCATTGATTCTGTTGGACACTAAGGGTTGTCTTCATGCCCAAACCTCTGGAGGTATGCCCTGAAGCATTAATGACAATTAAGCATCTGCGTCAGGTAGAAATTCATGTTTTCTATTGATCGAAAGGTCGCTATTGGGAATCAATTTTTGCGTCCATTTACCTTTGTTGGAAGAGATCCATCTATCTTGTCATTCTTCCAAGTTTATTCTTCGTGATATTTCATCATCACTTCGCCTCGTTGCTGTTGGCACCGTTGTTTTGTTGGCACGAAATTTTTTTTAACTAGGAGGTCTATTGGCACCATTCCAGCCGCTACGCACGCCTCGTCGTATGAGGTTGTTCGGAAGGCGCTGCATACTCTCAATGCACTGACGCTGTATACTACTTCTATCTTTATACAGTGAGCCCATATTTGGGAGCCATAGAACATCATCGACATCGCTACTCTTGCCAAGATCCTTGCCAGGGCAGCCGTTGTACCTACTCGCTACCTTCTCCACTGCATGTCGCAGATTTTGCTTTAAAATTAACCTTGCATCTATGGTAACAACAAGATACTTCAGTCACTCTTACAGTCTCTATAACCCGTTTGCTACTGATCAGTACTACCTCTGTGTTCTTCTGTTAGTCGTAATTCCATTCTTACTAGTCAATCCTGTACCATCCCGATGGCTTCATTGCAGACATGTTCTAACTCTCGTCGGCGAGGCCAATTATTACTTTGAGGACGAAGTCGTACATGGGATTCCACAGTATCGGGCTTAGTACGGAGGCCTGGGGGATACCGCCTATGACGTTATACTGCCTTATCCCGCCCTCGGTTTCGTAGGTTAGTTGGTCCGGTACTCTCTTGGCGGTAATTGCTCGGAGAATGTTGCGGTTTTAAGGCCTTTTAACATCTGTCGTGATGATTGCACCTTACTGTTTACTGCTACCCTTTCATCGTCTTCCTGTATTTAAGACTTCAGAACAGAACAGAACACATTAACTAAAGCAACAGCAATAGCAACTATGTCCAATTCCTGCCAGCTGCTGGCTGTTGATGTGTCAATATATAGCCTCCTTCAAATTGACAATCTATTTCACCTTCCTATAATTTACTGCTAAAAAATACTCTACCCTATTGCAGATAGAATGAATGAAAACAATAGATTCCTAGGTACTCATAGATACGAGTGTTTTTTTTATCAATATTTTCTTTGTTGAACCGCGTAGTGAGCAGGTCAATGTCATTCATAGAACAGAGAACGAGTTATACCTTTAATATTAGCAAAAAAACAAAAACAACAAAGATTATGAATATAAAGCCAGAGGGAGCCACTGATAAAAAAAGGATGATTTTATTTTTAGCTGAGAGTGTAGGTGGAGAAGGTACGTACCTTAAAAATTATGACATCGTCTACTGAGCACATTCAAGCATCGATTGTATCTAAGTATCTATAGAGAGTTGGCAATCATTTTTTTTTTCTTGTGCGCGTGGTTGTGTGTGTTGAACGGGTGAACCAATTGTAATTTTACTCGTTCATTATTTTTTATTAGATTGTCGTTTTCTGGATTAATTTCCCACACTTGGATTGTGTAGCAAGCAGCGCCAAACGGTGGAGTAGGCTGAGGCGACGGCGACGGGAACGGATATGGCGGCAGTAGTACTCGAACCCACAAATAAGAGTGTGGTATTGCGAGACAGGGTGGCAATTGTTATTGATTTCATGTACAAAGGGGGTAAATTAGGACTTGTTCTTGTGTTTAATTAGTTTTGCGTTATATATATGAATGCTTGCACGCGTGCATATGGACAAATGAGAATGGGAATCAAATTAGGGATTATTGAGTGAACCTTAAGTGCTATAGAGATAGAATTTAACTTTGCATGGTACAATATATCTGGAATTGTATCTATATCTGCCATTCATTAGCGGGTTTGATTTTTGGGTTAAACTGCTTATTATGGCAATTAAGTCTGGTATTAGAAGAGAATATTGGCACTCATGGTTGCCAGGGTGAATACTTTTGCCCTTCCTTTGGTTGGAAAAGTGATAATTGCTCAGTAAAGCACTCAGGATTTATTACGGGGAATCGTTTAGCTATTCTGTTTGTTATGTACATACAAACATAATTAAATTTGAAATGATGCGGTGTTTAGTACTTTAGGATCATGTGTCCGTGGTGCGGCCAATTCTGATAGTCCATGTACATTATGTAGGTATATTCAGAGTTCAATAGAATGAGTATTTATTTTCAGTTTTGAACTATTGCTTACGTTTCAATCTGTGACAGCTGTCAATTAAAAAGCGTTTGCAACGTAAAAGTTTTTAGTTGGTATGAACCGTATCTGCAGGTGTTGGACATCAAAGGTGTTCGGACAGGAGGATCTAGGCCTTAACCAAACAAGTCTCCAACGCAATGGCTCCCGATAGAGCTTAATGCTGAATGCTTAGTTGAAATTAAACAATTTCCAAGATTTGTATCTACATACATATGTATAACCAAACGCTAAAACGTTCCACTATCGACAAAGAATAAAATCCCAATTGTTTTCCCAAAGAACGGTTCACTTCAAATCAGTCCAATCCTTCCATTCACTGTTACCATTTTGTCCTTCTAGTCAGATTTGAATGCAAACTTTCGAAAAGTGGGCGTGTCAGTTGATATATTTAGTAAATTTTTCACTTTTACTCATTTAAATTCGAAGAACCTTGTGAATGTTCATATTCATAAATAAACTTTATATATACATACATATAGGTACATAAATGTTCCTTTGTGATTCAATTGTCTCATCGTTATCATTAAATATTCAAAAATGTTTATAAAATGTCCTATTACTTATTAAGTATAATATATGTACATATATATAATGGAAGCATGTCATGAATCCAACAAATTGTCCCTAACAAATCACAAAATTTTGTAAATTAATCCTGTATACCAGCAGTCTGATCTACTGTTACCTTTAGAGAATTAGTTAGCGCGTTGTAGCATTCACAAGAATAAAGATGCTCAGCTAGGTAGTTTGATAGTTTCGCTCAAACTTCATATCTAGAATTTGTGTGATACTCCCTAGAGATAAAATCGAAATTTTAGTTTTATGTCTTATACTAGCGGTACTTTACGTATATCCAATTTTACAAAAAAATAGATTTTTTCGAAAATGGCTTTGACAATTTTGACTAAAATCTCATATTTAATTTTGATTGGGAAACTCCAATCAGATGACATACTTATAAAAATGTTTGCAAAAGTATGATTTGGGCGAAAACGATTCGAACGATTTCGTTCGGCTCCCACACTGAGACATTTTGGTCAATAGCTGTTATAACGGTACTTATAGCCAATTTGGCTAAAAGATAATTTTCTTTGAATTGTATTAAATGATTTCATTAAAGCTCTCACGTTAGAAAACAAATCGCATATGCTATAATTTTTTTTTGAAAATGTTTGTCTAAAAGTGCGTATAGTGGTATTTTTTCAAGGATTAAGCTGTTTGAGCCAATTCATGTTTAAACTATTTTAGTAAAGTCCTATAAAATGTACTTTGTTTATAGTTAGCTTAACAAAATATTCTTTTTCTCGAAAGAGAATTCCCGAAAGTTAATTCACAGACTAGATTCATAGCGTCCTTCATTCGGCCAAACAGAGTTTTACTCAAAAAACTTGATATTATATAATCGTCGGTTTTATGGATCTCGACTGTACATAAAACGTATATATATAGGTGCAAGTTTGAACGACCCAGTCGTGCACTTTATTTTCTCAGCAGCGCCACCTTTTTCCTCTAACAGCATCATTTGACTTTAACTGCTACTTCATGACATCAAAGGTAGAACGAAATTTTCTGCCACCTTTCCATCTGCCTGCCACAGTAAATATTTTGTGTTCGCTCGAGGACCTTTTCCGACTACCGAGTAGACATATTGGGCGATGCTTCTTAAAGTGTTTAAAAGTATAATGCGAAAACAATCGATTGAATTGCTTAATTCTATTTCAAAATAAAAATAAGGACCAGGCAGAGCGGATGTTTGAATAAAACATGCAAAACAATAGATTTTCAAAACAGCCACAGGTGTTACCTACAAACCCCTTTTGTATGCAATTGACAAATTTTGTCGATCGATTGCACTTCCATGCTCCATTATTCAGCATTTCCTCGAACCACTATATGTATGCATCGACTATTCAATATGAATTTTTGCGCCATTTAATGTTACAGAATAGGTACAAAGAGTTATGGAATAGCAAAAAAGGAGTCAATATTGAGTTCAGTTTTAAATTAAAATGCATTACATAGCTCAAATTTCCTATTCGTTGTTTGCAGTGTATTCTCGTACACTCATACAAATTAATGGCCAGGTCATTACATTACTATTTGTAACAAAGTGGTGTTTTCCATGAAAACTCGATGGAATGCATAGCAATAATAAATTATCGTCCTGGAGGTAGGAAACTCCAAGCATACTTTAACAATTTCGAAATTATTTTTGTGTACATGGCTTGTGTGCATACACCTACAACCGACCAAACCAACATCGCACACGATCTAAAAGGACGAGTGCAGGACCAAACCAGGACGATGATAAAAAAGTATGAAAATTCAGTTGATAAATTGCCCAAGGATGCACTTTGACTGTTGTCGTTTTTCAAAGTGTGGGTTGTTGTGGAGGTGTTCTGTGTTCTGTGTGTTGTGTCCCACATTCATTGCCATCGCCATCGGAATCCACACCCAAACGATGATGCTATTGCTAGGAGGTCGCTAAAGCATAGCAAGGCAACAAGAAAAATAAAAAGAAACTCATATTTCTCATTGTTTATGGCCTAGGTCAAGGTGGGCGGCCGTGCAGACACACCTGTGTATGTTTTGTGTGTGTTTTTGAGTGCTTTATGCACTCTTATTTCTGTTTTCTGTTTGCTGTTCCATTGGGCACCTATAGTTAGAGAAAAATGAATGAATGAAAGAAATTGCTTTCGTTTCGTCGTCGTTGGTGTTGTTTATGTGCCCCCATCCACACAGTCTGGGTTACATTGGAATCCATTTAAGCTTTTTGAAGTTCTCCTTCTGTGTGTTTACCTCGTTTGTATCTGGAATTTATTACTCAATAACTTAGATCCCTTGTGGTTCTTGAAATACCTATCCTGTTTTACTTTTGATGGTGTTTTTTTTTTCTTCTTTATATGCGAATGGAAGGAAGGCAAATTAAGTTCTCGCAATCGAAATGGGAAAGATTATTGCTTACTCTTGTTTGGTATTTATAATTGCGGAGTTGGAATTTATTTGTGTAACAATGATGGAGTCCTTGTTATACAGACATAAACAATCAGGCGAGTCGTCGTTAAGGTACATGTAAATTTGTCTTCTTGTTTAGAGGGCTGATCACAGATAATATATATTTTCAAATATTTGCAAGTCCTTAAAATGGAATAAGTATACACAGAAAAAGTCATATTTTGAAGAACTTGAATACACAAAGTACATTAAGAAGTCGTCCAGAACAATACAAATGGCCACCGGGATTATATCAAAGCAAGGGGAATAGCTTTATTTAGTTTCAAGGAAAAAAAAAGTATTAAAGTATTTATCTGTTACTTGGAGAAGGATTATTTTCTTTTCTGTTATAGAGCGGATTTTGATTTTTGTTTTACACTTGTACTCTGCTTTATTCCAAAGACCTCGCAAATAAAATTTTTGAACTTTACTTAGAGTTGAAGGCCCAAATACCAGTGACAGATAGTCAGAAGGTAGGACATGGCGTAATCGACTCGGATAGTGATGCCGATGTCCTTTATCGTATCTATCTTTAATCTATGTCAAAATGTAAGACTATATACGTACATATGCACGTGACTCACATCAGCCATAAGCTCTTTAAATCTGACTTATCAATCATCAACCAAGCTAAAAGGAAATTAAAAAGAAAACAACTCTGCTCGGAAGTTGATTTCACTGACTCACATAATTATGTTACGCTTGTAACTTTAAGGAGAAATGAAAAATGAAACAATAAAATCTACTTTTAAGAGCAAATGCTTTAAAAAATTAAGTTTCTTATTATAACACGCCAATCACAAAAGAATCCAAAGAATGTAAAAAAAGTACCACAAAAAAAAAGATGGGTTCCACAAAGGAAACTGATGAGCAGCGCCTGGCTTTGACGTTTATTCCTCGGTTCATAAATTTTGCCTGCAACGTATCGCTAGGTTTCTCAAAGGCAATACAGGGTGGCGGCAACACCTAGGTTCATATATATTTTTAAAAAAAAAAATGTATTTCAAACATTGATAGCCGAAATTGTTTTGGACAAACGCTAAGAAAATGAAAGATATCTTCTCTCTTTTTCATGTTGCAGAGGTCCCCCAGGGAGGTTTTTTAGATGGGTTAAAGTCCCTCACTATTGCAGAAGCTTCCCTCGCGTTCTAGTTCTGCAATGTCTTTCGATGATTTTCCCTTCCAGCGAACTCCCATACAAAAAAAACATGTTGCAGAGGTCACAAAGTGTTGGTAGTGTTGGTAGATCGGAGTCTTGAACATATTGATCAAACGTATGTCTGTCAAGATTCTCCAAAATTGAGTTAAATTTTTCTCTTAACTATTAGGGAAAATCATAAAAATTGCAATTTTATTTTTTAAATAGACTTAAGTAAATATATAGATGTACATATCCACTGGGTGCTGTGCTAGACGTTTACATACTTGTTTCTCCTAAAAAAATGTAACAGACATAGTTAAGATTAAAACATTTTGTTTGTTGCTCGTCGATTTGACAGAGCATGTCGCATATTATGAACAAACTGATCAACACTAATTGAATCACTAGACGTCAAAGTTATGACAACAGATTGGTCCCAAGATACTTATAGCGCCTTGCGATTCACCTTGTGCTGCATATTATAATCACATTAGTACATTCTCTTCTAGCTAATGTATTTTTAGAAGGATCTCCTTGAATCCGCCCAGAGGAACACCATCGAAGTCTCCATAATCGAATGACCAAGAACGACATGACTGAGAGGTTGAAGATGACAGCCTCAACACGATTCATTAGTAGAGCCATCATCATCATCACTATAACCATCAACATCATCATTGTGCCATAATAATAGTCACGTTTTCTACACACATTCTTCACTTTTACCTGGCCATTACGAGTACAATCCATTAAAAATACTTTACACTCGCCTCGTTGACAAATTGAGTTCGATAAGTGAATATTTGACATTTATGATGTATACACTCCCTGGGGAGGTGTTCAGCCTCGGTGGTGTATTGCCGACGCCTTGTTCATTTGTCAATGCTCCTTGGCGAAACTATTTTCGCAACTATTTTTCGACTTTTCCATGAACATTGCCTTGTAGTTAAGGAATTCCCTTAAAAGAAAAGCAAAAAGAAATAAAATCATGCACCGACTAACGAAGGAAACGAGGACGAATAACTTTGAAGGAGAAATATTTTCTTCAACTTCTTGCTTTCCTCAGCTCCGACTACGAGTACTTTCATGTTTCACGTTTAAGAGAATTCAAGTCAATTAAATTCCTTGTTTTCACTTTTTTTTTTCCTTTGGGACTTGGGAGTAGTATGTGCATGAATACCTACTCCTTGGTCAATGTTAAGTGTTTGTGATTGGAAAATTCAATTTGGGTTAATTGGGGTGCTTAATTTGATTTTGATAAAACTTATTGAGATGGTTTCTTGGAACAAGTGGAAACCTATCAAATTATGAAAATGTTCGGAACATACGTATAAAGGACATAATTAGATAATAAAGAAAAAAGTACACTAACTTTTACTTAAATATTCAATTAGATGGCGCTACAGTCTGAGATGAACTTTGCTCTATAACCAGCTCAGGCATTAGCCAGGTGAATACATGTTTCCAATTGTTAGTTCCACGTTATGGTCGCCCTATATGGCACCCCCCCTCGGATTACCTTACTCGATTCAGAGATGGTTTTGCTCTTATATCCTTGAAGGCTAAACTAACAACATTTCGAAAATCAGATTGACTAAATCAGCTGATAATGAAAATTTGTCCATCGAGACCTAAGGCCCCGACTTACAGAGCTTGAGAACTTAAATCTATGAATGTGTACTGTACACTGTCAACGGATCGACGGATAGAAAAATAGAAAATAAACATACTTTATCGCAGTTCATCCATCCGTTAGTTATGAGCCGCCTCCCATAAGAATGGTGTATTCTATCGAGCTGTCAGTTAAAAACAGCACCACACCGGATCAACGGATTCTATTGGCACTTGGTAAATTGCGTTGTGCGCAACCTTCGGGATTTTTTTGAAGTCGAATTGTAGAATAGAATTTTCGTTGACAGCCATCCCATTGAAATTCCCATAAGAAATCTTCAAATAGTGTAAAAGTAAAGTACGTGCTCTAAAATTTATTATTTTATACGGGAAGTACTTTAAATTCGAACTGGAATGTCTTCAACATAGATATATGTACGTGAGTAACTAAAAAAAACAAATGAAATTTAAGAAATTAACAATGTATTGACAGAGAAATGCAGACTTAAAAAAGAGTAAACAAACACCCTCCATTTAGTACAAATTTGTAATTTTGAATTTTCTTTTTTTTGTAAACTTCATCTTAAACATGCATTTTTACTGTGTTTTGTAGAGGAGTGGACACAAAATGTATTTTTGGGAGAATTTTTGCACCGATAAAAGCCAAGCTTCATATGAACTGATTTTTATTTTGACTTATAGGTCATTAATTTTCCACTACAATATAACTAAACCATTTAAGTACTCACTCATTGGAAAATTAAGAGTACGCATTCTCATTGGTGGAAGCAGTGAGAGAATGTAGAAAAACTGTCATTGCCTTTGACAACCAGCTGATTGATGTGACTTTTCTATCCGGAACTACGTCAACTTCAACGTCAGCATTCTGATGACATAAGGGTGATAGTTTCTCAACAGTTGAGGTCTTAAAAAACAGATACTCTCTCCTACTCAATTAATTTTTCCAAAAGCGCTTAGAGCTAGCTTCGTGAGAGTCATTTGATTTGCATGATAGGTACTTATAGTAAAATTTGTACCTCAAAAATATCTTTTCTTCTGCTTTTGAGTTCAAATTCAGGTAGTAATTTTTTTATTATTTTGATTCGTTCACGTAATCATTTTTTCAAGTTATAGCAAAACAAGAAAAACAGGGTATGATGCTGATTCTGAAATCTCATCAGGGTAAGGTGTATCACTACCTATATTCATTCGGGGGAAACAAAACAAAAAAAGGAATTTTAAAGTAATTTAAAAAAGAATTTGAATTGAACGACGCATTTGCGAATATCTGCTCTATTTATTGCAAAGAGTTAAGCAAAACATATAACCCATTGCCGGTAGCATTCTCAAAAAATGTTAACTCTTATCTCAGCCAAGAATATACTTAGTAACATACGTTATACAATCTACATGACCAAAGTCACATACAATTTTTGTCCTACAAAATTTTCTGTTACTAAAAATAAAATCTCGTTCTGTCATCGAAATAAACTTGACATCAACTTGAACTTAATTCTTACGGGAGCAATGTTCTTTATTACCTAAAAACGTATTTAGAATATCTCGAACTTGTCAAAGTTCAAATTCTAATGTTTTCATTTTGTTTCGCAGATATTATTCGTTTGAAATTATCTCATATAATAAAAAAAGTTAAAGTTTAATGTTCAACTTAATGGCTGAATGTATTAAAAATCTTTGTTGGCTGTAAAAATATTTAGCCCAAAACAACATAAACCATGCGTAGACTACATTCACATGTAGGTACATGACGTCAAGCATATTTGTAATAAAATTGGTAAGAATAATCACTTGTCATTGACTTTGAGAATTGACGTGCTATTTAAACACCTTGTTTACTCAAATAAAAAAAGGATAATAAAGACTGGGTTTATGGGCTTACTAAATCAGGTCTGCTTGTTTAGAACAGCTAAAAACAATGTGTTTTTATATGTGTTTAAAGTTCAACTAATATTTTGAAGAAATAAGAAAGTACACGAAATCAGTTAAGCAAATTATATCAATTGCAAACATACATGCAATAAAAAATAAGAAACAAAATTTAAAACTGCAATTATTCAATGGTCTTGAATATTTTATCCTAACGTACTTAGTCCCAGATTAGCTGTTCAAATTTAGCAGTGGCTATTACCTTAGCTCTGGCAAATAAGTGGTGGCCTTATTACTTAAAAGACCTATGAAGATCACCTGTCAAAAAGTTGAATCATCATCATGTACAAATTGAAGTGAAACCGATCATGATCAGTAGCTTAGATGATTGACATGGTTCCACTCAAGTGTACTCTTAAGTCAGGAGCACTCGTAAAAGCCTTAAGCATTTTCTGTCGGAATAGTGGCGGATGAAGATTGTTGTTCTAAAATCGTAAGTGGTATGGATATTGAGAAATTACTACAATTATCATATCATATTCTACCTGGTGATCGTAGTTGACCCCAATTCATTTTAGAACAGAAGTATATTTTGAAGTTATCATCAAACCTAGTTTTTAAGTGTGCTTTGGTGGACTTCTTATAAAACTTAAGCAATTCCCTACACATGATTTTCCATTTAAGATTACCCCTTCAGTTACCTACACAGTTTCATTTTTAACAGTTATCAAGTAAGATGAAAAATTTACAAATAAAAACAGTTGTAAACATTTTGTAAAAACATTCAATCATATGTGAGGTTTGAAATGAAAACCTGGTGTAAGGTATTCTTCTTCTTCAAGGATATCTTAATCTTTGCCCTCGTTTATTTCTAAAACCATTTTGGCCGCTTGCGCTTCAATGATTGCAAACGTACCGGTGACAACCCGCTGAGTTCTTCCAATTATGTCAATATCGTCGGCTTATGCAAGCAGGTGTATAGACTTTTGATAGATGGTACCACTGGTGTTGGTTTGTGAATTTCGTACAATCCGCACAATTTCGATCAAGTATGATATTAAAGAACTCGAATGACAGCGCGTCATCTTATCTTAAATCTTTTTTGACTTCGAAGGTGCGGTCAATACCAACCTGGACCTGAAGCAGCGAGCGTTTTCCATCGTCATACTGTAAAGGCGGATAAGTTTGGCAGGGATGTCAAAACTAGGCCTGGCTTTATATAGTTCGTCTCTATAGATGCTGGCAGCCTTGAAATCGATAAAGAGATGGTGAGTATCGATGTTGACTTCTTGGGTTTTCTCCAGGATCTGTCGCAGTGTGAAAATTTGATCTATGGTGGACTTATGTACATACCTGGCCTGTACCCGCACTGATAGGTGCAAATCAGGCTGTTTTTATTAACAGGCAGTATCGCAGAAAAGATCTCGTACGCAATGTTGAGGAGACTGATGCCTCTATAGTTGGCGTAGTTGAGTTGGGTTCTCCTTTCTTTTGGATAGGGGAAGTGATGCTAAGGTTTTATTGGTCAGACTAAGTCTTAGAGATGAGTTGGTGTATCTTCGGTAATACTTCCGTATATTGTTACTAGGAATTTCATTCGCCGGACTTCTTCTTTTTTCTGCCGACCAAATTTTGCAGACAAGTTATATCCTGTATGCCCTTGTGGGTCCTAGGGCCCCAACAACGCCTACGAGTTTTTCTTTTCTTTTCTAAACTTATTTAAAGAATTTTTGCCCTTCAAATTAAATGAAGGAAAGTAAATATTCCATAAACTCTTTTAAAAGATGTAAATGTATACTAGGAGGTGGAAAAAATACCACCAGCAGTAATAATAAAACTTTTTTAAACAGAATTTTTAATACTCTACTCCAGCCCTACCCATGTAATATGCAAATCTAGTTACCACCTTCAAAAAGGTTTAATTAGTTGCATAAAACTTTAACACAATTACTATTCGTCATTTTCCACCTTCATTCTTTTTTGCGTACCAAAACTTCCAAACTGACTATGAGGTTTTGATGATAATGAACTCGTTTTATAGGATGGCAAAAAAATAATAATAAAGGCCATGACAGGGTCGTATGAAATTGCAAATATGTATCAATATCGGACTTTAGTTTTATTCGTCACTTAAAAGGTAAAACTCACTAAGTACTAATGATTGACTTCTTAAGATAATGCACTTTATTTGGGAATTATAATTTTATTTTTAATTTCTTTGAGGATGTGTCTAAGAATGATTTAATTTAATTTAATTTATTTTATTCTGTATAAAACGCCGCTAGTAGTTTACTTTAATGAGGATAAACGGTGGTATATACTTAGTGAGTTTTACCTTTAATATGAGTGTTATTCATTTAGATTTTAGGTTCGTTCATTAATTTTTGAACTTTTGAATGGAAGTAAAATTCTCTTAGAAAGATCTTAAAGAAAAAGTTTAAAATGCACTGATTCCATAGAATTGACAGTTTTCACAAACCAGTCTAAAGAAATTACTTGCATTACGATTTGCAGTAGAGCTGTGTCAATCGTGATTAATTCGATCATTTTGACCCGTTCCCATTAAAGTATTGGTGATTGCATTCAAACAAGCACAAATAAATCACAAAACCAATACTTACCTCACAACTAAGGCACTTTCAGTTGTCTCTGTTATTTAGTAATGAACGAATGAAACAAAAGTATTGGCAATTATGGAACAAAAAAGAAATCGGAATTTCTTTATGGTTTTTTTCCCATATGACACTAAGATATACTTGCCTCACTTTGGACGAAACCTAGCCAATGCTAAGATCTGATTGGGATTGATAACCGCTGTTTTGAGCCAATACAATATATCTGTCTGTATCATTTAACGATTGAATGATTGATTGGAATGACCCAATCATTTTCGAAACCAATACATGAATGATCCGGTTATCAAATTTGAACGAATTACACAGCTCTAATTCGCAGCATGTGGACATTTCTTAAGGCTCAACCATAATTGAACTAAGGCTTAAGACGCTGTCGTACACAGTCATGCGAATACACATAATTTGTATACTGCACCCATAATGGGGTTCCGCTCAGTTTCGTCAAGTTTTCGTTCTCTTTTGGCTCCATACGTAGGTAGCGGTTTTATTTGCACATTCAGTACGAAGAGATAAACTGTTTGAGTCAGACAAAAACGCTTTGCCCTTTGATTTTGATAGTTCATGAGCAGAATTTTCGGCCTTATAGGCGTCTTGTGAGCTCTCTCTTCTATGAAAAACTACGAAAATTCTCGGTACGTGAACAGATTTCCTAAGCTTCGTTAAAAGTAGAGTATGTGAACGGTCCTTATAGTTTTATTTCCATTGTGGTCTTTTGTTTATGATATTTACGTTTTTAGGGCTCCGGACTTCAAAAGAAGAGAGAACGATTTTGGGTTGAATACGGTGCCTGGTGATCTCTCACAGACTTGCACCTTAATTTTTCTATAATAAGCACGTGTCAAATGGGATATGAATACCCTTTTAAATAGCATGGATGTTAGTTAAATTGGAAAATAGAAGATAAGATAGAAAAGATTTTTAAGCACAAATCAACAGGGGTTATACATATGTGATTTTTGCATTCCTTCAAACTTTACAGTATTTTTTTCGCGTTCCTTTTCGGCATCAAGTGTTCAAGTATCCAATCAGTAAACATACGGTGCTTCAGTTCCGGTGTTAAATAATTTTCTTATAGGCGTGTTACAATATGTAGGTGACAGGGGTGCTGTAGAACAGGTCCTCCTCTTTCCTCCAAAAGCGTCTTGCAACTTGGTATATATATTTTCAGCGCCATTATGGCACGCGGTATTCATTGTTTTATGACTTACAAATTTTGGTATCTTCTGTCATTCGAAGCTTGATTTGTCAGTGGCTATAGAGTTTTCAAGCTTTTGGATTTCAAACATTAAATAAAGTTTCAAATCTGTGGATACAAATTTTTTAATAAGGACAATTTTGAATTTTTATTGTTAACTTAGTGTTCACTCATATCTATTGGCAGAAATCAGTAGAGTCTGATGCGGTTCTACTAGAATGTACCGTAAAATGGTACATACTAATATATCTCAAAGGAATTTTTTCCTGAAACTTATAATTCCACCCTATTCCTAGGCGCCAATGAAAAGAAAAAAAATATCTGTGAATGGAGATTGGTAATTTTTGGAACGTAAAACTTTTTACTTAAATTATTTCATAAGTTACTTCAAGTGATGGTAAGGTACTTACTTCGTGTTAAACAAAAAGAGGAGTGTTCTCCCTGTTAAATGAATTAACACACCTTTTGTCAGACTTGAGTGGAAAGATTTACCTAAAAAGAAGACAAAAAATAACGAGAATAAATTAAATAAAATTTCACAAAGACATCTCAAGAATAGGTTGCTATGCATTTTCCCATTAAAATGTTAATGAGTTTTATTAAAAAAAAAAAAAAAACAAGGTAAATTGTTCCTTCCTCTCGTTCCATTCGAATGACTATTTACCAATTTAATAGGTTTCTCCCTCTGAGATAGATTAAAACCTTAATCCACATGCTGAAAGAAAGAAAAATAGACAAGAACAACATATAAATCAGCACATTGACCAGAATTGTTGATGGTTCAGTTTCTGACTCCAAATTGAACTGATAACAGATGTCACTAGGGTCGCCGCTTATCGATAGATACTTGTTTTTCTCAGATTTACGTACTTTTTTTTTCTGTTGAAATTCAACCGCCGGCTATAGCCACTATAGGCTTGAGGGGGAGAATTAAGGGGCGGATTCATCATTATCATCTCGCGCACAATAAACACATTTCAAAAGAAAAAAAAAAAACAGGCAAAAAGTAATTAAAAATAAACTCGACCCAGTTAAATAAATGCCAAGAGGTTGTGTAGTTGTATTTATGTAAATAATGATTTTTCTTTTAGCACTTAGGGCGATATTGTGTTGCAAAAGGGGTTGGGTAACGACAAATTATTCTGATGAATGTCGCCATTGAAATGATTACATGCTGGCTAGGAGGGTTTTGTTCCTTTGTCAAGCTATCCTCTCTGTCGGCGTGTTACATGGTATTTTATGCAAAGTTAGTGTCATGTATTCGGTGCCAGAGATACGATACGTTGTATTTTAAATTCGAATTTATGCAAATAACAACGTTTCGCTCAAGAGTATATCTTTTAGATGCACATGCAGTAGGTAGTAGGTCGTGTGTGCTCGGCAAAGTCAATTATAATAACAGGCTAGAGGGTTTTCCTTAAAGGCTTTGCATACTGCACAAATTGGTGAAGGAGCATATTTAAAAGCACTACTATTTTTGTAATATGTAACTAAGCTTCAGGCTAATATGTTAATCCAGCGGTCAACACGCTAGACTCTATCTTTAAACCGCCCATGTTAAACATTATTTGCTTTGCACTCACCCTATGTAGCAACTAAACACATACATATGTGTGTTTTGTAGCGTGCCAAGGAACTCCTTATGGAGGGTCTCATCCCAGCCACTCTGGACTCTATTGATGAACAAAATTTACTTAAGTTAGCTTGAAGTAAATCATTGTGCCATTGGGGCTGGGCTAACTGTCCACAACACGATCCAAAAGGTTCAAGCTGATAAGCGATCGTCGGACTTACAGTGATTTTTTTGAAACATCAGCCCAATATGTGAGTTTGTGTTAGATCGCCAGCAAAACCACCACCACAACGGCATTGACTAGAGTGCATTACGATATTACGAGATCAAAATATCGAAGCTTTACTCTCAATCCGCATCCGTAGCATTACAAATGTTAGAATAAGTCAAGCAAGATACAGTCATACATAGGCCAGTATAGGTCCATCGTGATACTACAAGGATCTGCGTCTTTTAACAAAGACTGAATTAAACTGAGCTTAGCATATGCACAGAAGATGAAAAATATTCTGTTCGTCCTCATCGTCCAAGCAGCTTCTGACAAAGTTGTTAAAAAGGAAACCTAGCTCAAACCTTACAGGTGGACCAGTAAGAAAAGAATACAAAAAATTAGAGGCTTGTTATCCTCCTACTCCGGATCACAACCTCGTCCGAGCTGGGAAATATGGAAAAGCGGTCAATTATGCAACGCGAAATCCAAACCTGTCGTAAAGTTTGACATCTTTTCCGAACCCTAGGCACTAACGAATTTGAAGGGACAAGAACTGATGGACTTAACGGACAGACAAAAAATTCTTTTCTACCATAGTTATTTTCTGGGACAATTTATACTTTGCGGCTTTGTACAACTTACGAAAACCTATGTAGAGGACTTGGGTACGGCGAAGTTAATAAGGACACAATCTCCTTTCTCTGTCACTACCCAACTCCCCAGGCCTCAAGCAACAAACATCATTTCTGCGGCGCGGAAAACATCGCCAATAGAGAACATTATGAAATAGATTAAATGCACAGGATGGCTTGTATAGAAAACACGGTAGGTAGGGAAGTAAAAAACTTAATTGACTATAAGGTTAACCAATGGGTAAGGGATATTCCTTTTTAAAATCGGTTTGCATCAACCTGAATGTAATGTGGCGTTTGGAATTTTTTTCCAAGTAAATTACATTAAGGCCGTAGCATTGCTCTTTTGCTCTTTAATTATAGACCAAGTCATTGCTTTTAAATTTTTAGTTACTTTTCGATACATACGTATATAAATCCCAAATGCCTTAAAATAATGTGTGCTTTATTTCTATTTTCAGGTCAGTATATGAACTTAAGGTGTCTCATGAAATTTACCAGTCACTTTCAAGGTAATTTATGTTCTTAATTATTTAAAGAAAGTATTGATGTCAGCGCTGCCAAATTTTCTAAATGAATTTCAGTTTATTTGTCTCTTTTTGTGTGAATTTGTCAAATATTATGGACAAAAAAAAAAAAAAAACAGAAACACAAATGCAAACTCAAAATAAAAACACTTCCAAAATACTTGAAATACTCTCCTATTAAATTTTGCAAGATATGATATTTGAAAAATATATATGTAATTTGTATACCTCGGCTGTGAAATTACATGTCACATCATATGTACGAACAAACATGCTTGTACATCGGGATCGTGTCATATACGCAAGACGAATAGAATTGTGATTTTTAAGGTTGACTTATATTAGAAGAATATTTATACCCTATCCTAAGGGTGTATTAGGTTTGATACATATGTAGTTTGTTACATAGAGAAATAATAATATATAGACCCAATAAAGAATATGTATAAATCAGCATTACAAGCCGTTTCTATTAAGCTATTCCGTCCGTCTGTCTGTCACCAGTTCTTGAGCCTTACATTTTAAACATAACGTATCTCATAAGCCTAGTGTGGCTATACACGCCTACATTTTTATCAAAAAACTGTTTTTCGATGGTTTCTTTACAATAATATCACTTCATATGAACATATGTATATGTGTGTTGAAAATTTTTCAAAAACCGTCCTATAACACGTCCACTTTTTGAAAAACTTCAGTTATTGGAGTAATTTTATGAGAAATAATAATAAATGAAAATTTTTTTTCAAGAAATTATAATGGTAATGGCGTAGTAAAAAAAATGCAGTGTCGAAGAGATATGTCTTGCAAAAGTTCAGAATAAATGTCTTGTTTGCAAAACTACCCGTCTCCACTGGGTATTTTGATTTCATGAACGTTTATGTACTTAACGTCTCGTGGAGACAATAAAAAAAAAACTGAATCTGATGTCATTTTCCATTGGTTTCACTTAAGAATTCGCTTATTCGAATTCGTAAGCCTGTTTATGCCTGTTCACATTGGTGGAGGCACGCTAAATTGTTTGCAAGAGTACGAATCTTGAATAAGTACGAATAAGTACGAATAAAAATGGTTGCGTGTGCCGAAAATCCAACTTAAGACTGGATTCTCGGCTGAAGCAAACCGTTTTGTTCCCATTTCGTTCCATTTTTGACAAGAAAATATTTTACAGAATGTATTGTTTTGCTCTGTATAATAAAAGTAATAAAGCCATACATAATACAGAGTAAAGTGGAGATAAATAATAACTGCTCAATAGAGAAATAAGAGACTGCGTTCGAGGGATAATGTCATGTGATTTGGAATGGACGCATGTACATATGTACGTATGAACTATATAATAATCTGAATACTGAGAATAACACATTTTTCTTTCTTTCCTTACGGCTAGGTTATGATCCAGACTAAAAGAATAATGACGACATTTCCAGCTTATTGCATAGGGATGCAGGGTCCATTTGGAACGCTTTGCGGTTTCGAATCTCTGAGGTCAAATAAATTTGAACGTGACAATACTAGAATTCCTCAAATCTTTTCTACGTTATGTTGGGTCGTTTCTCCGCTCCACTCACTTCGAACTCGACAAAAATTTCTGCTCGAACGAAAAACGACATTTAATTCGACTCGAGTGAAACCCAGAATATAGTGAGTAATTGAACAAGCAATGAAACTCGATCGATATCGAGACCTAGAATTTTATTTGCCTAGATTGGAGTAGATGTCGATTCGACTTGAAATACAGCATAAGCATGCGTATTTTAAATACTCATTTTGCCATTGTTTGAAACAGTTTCTCTTGTCCACTCAAGAATCGCCAGTGCGATTTTCTCCGGAAGCTGGGAACATTGGTTGGCATAGTAATCAAGGGGTGGCTCTCGTTTACATTTTAATAGCCTGTCACATAAAACAAAACCTACACTCTAAGAAGGGTCTGTACATAAAGGGAACACTTACTCTTAGATTCACACATAATTTTGGTCATAAATTGTTCGTTTATTCTTCAGAGTAATACAAATCTTTAACGAATCCACGTGTTTGTGTAATGAATAACATATTTATAGCTTTCCTGCCTTGTAGGTGTTCTTAGTCATTGCGAACCATGTGTCATGTAATTTCCCCAAAGAGGCGTGCAAAATAAAATGTACTTCCCTATTTTTTTATATAAAATTTGTAAAACATCAAAAATGTATGCTATACTACTCAACTACGTACTTGGCGCTACATCCAAAATCGAAGGATATGATGTAAGGTCTGCAATTGTACTACCATTTCAATGGAATCGAAACGTTCTCTGGCAGTAAAATATTATCTGCTTTATTGCTTGCCGCAATAGGATAGTAAAAGTAAATACATTACATTGGTCATTCAGACAGATATTGTGTATTTATCTTTATTTGGGTCTCTACAGCCATAGGGTGGGCTTGATTTAATACACTTAAGTGTGTCCTTGAATCGAAAAAAGTTTACAAATTTGACCACCGAAAAATCATGCTGTCATTAATTTCGGAATTTCCCCTTTCTTTTCTTCGTCCGTAAATTAATTTGTATTTTGAGCTTAGTGTTAGAAATGGTCCGTTCAATTTAAGTGATTTAAGAACCGAAAGGGAATAGATAGAACTACTACTAACTCAAACATTTTTATTTTATTTTATAATATTTTTAAACTGAATCTTAAATACATCTGGGATAGTAACCTCAAATATTTACTAATCACTTACAAGGTTTCAGAAAGTCGAATTCATTGCTAAGTTAATTACTATTTGCTGAAATTAATTTATTTGAACATACAAATTATTCAATAACGTTTGGCTTGCAAATAATATTTCATACCTACTCTAATCTATGAATATGGACTTTTCAGTATCGTGGACAATTTCACCACAGTCATGGATGAAAATGTAATCTAGTGGGAAATAGCATGAACAAATTGTTGGATCTAAAAAAGAGATCCTGACAGAAAGTTAGATCTCTTACTGTTATTATAATGCATAGCAACCAATAATCCATATGGATAATGGGTGATAAAAAAAAGCCGCTGTTGATAGTGAATATCGGTTCATTCCTTTAAAATGCACAGAGTTGACTTGACAGCTGTCATAAACATCTTTGAGACGTGATTTTAAAATGAACGCTTTTATAGTTTTGTTGAAGCATAAATTCAATATTATTTTAATTAAATTTTCTCTGTTTTTAAGCAAAAGGCTTCAGTTCAAATATCTGAATAGGAAAGTGGGATAGGTACTATTCACTAATTATCAAGAAGTTTTCCAAGCCTTTCAACAGAAATAGGGTACTACAAGATCTACATAGGTATTTCGTTTGTGTAGTTTCAATTTCTCTCTAACTGTTATTTATTCTCATTTTTTCTCCAATGCAATAAATGCTTTGTATTTTCCTTTTATACTTTAGTACAGTTATATCCTTGCATACACCACCCTAAGCTGAAATAAAGAAAAAAGTACTTGGATTTTATTTAGTGTTACCAAACTCATTTCATTTCAAATGCTTATGGTTTTTTTTTACATTTTTCGTTCCGTCTTTGTGTAAATTTTTCTTTGAAAAAGGGAAAGCGCTGAGCTGTAAACCACCACCCACTCCTGTCTTCTATACCCAAAAAAGAAAGAAAAAAAAAAAAAATAACACAGAAGAAAACTAGGTCAATGATGGTTGAGATGACGAGAGTTAGATTCGGTATGAGTTGTCAGCAATTTACTCCTTCACCGACACATGTACCTAGTAGTTGGTATGTACGTATTTCAGCACTATATCCCGAGATATTTTTTTTTCAGTATTCAAGTCATAGCTTCCTTTTTGAAAGACAATTGTTCCGCACACAAGCTGAAAATTAGAGGAAAATGTTCTCTTAAATAATTAATGCAATGAAAGAGAGCGGATTTTCAATTTTCCTTAAAATAAATGCAGGAAGTCCTTGTTGGAGAGAGAAGAAACTTTATTCCTGTAATTAATGATGGGAAGGAGGAAGAAGGATGACGAAGGATTTTATGTACTTTTGGTGTAAATTTTTTATAAGTCTTATCGTTTTGGTGTATAGTTGATGTTTGCTAAGAAGCGAAAAAGGTTAAAATTTATTTTACACTAATCGGAGAGTTTGGTGGTGCTAGTTTATTTATTCAGCATTCAGCGTGGGATTAAAAGGATTTTTCAATCTAGCACAAGATAGTGATAAGAATGGGATTGGAGCGGATTCGTTTTGAGAAAATGATTGCATGGAGTTAAGAAAATTGGCTTCTAAATGATTCATTAAGTTTATGATTAAAAAAAAAGTTCGTGGGCATTAGGAGACGGTGATATGTTATGGTCTTTGTAAATTTCTCAATTACTTTTGGATTGTTCTTTACCACAGTTGGAAGATGATGTCATGGTGCTACGAAGAACTAATCTACAGCTTTTTTTTACCATTGCTTTAAATAGATGTTACAATTGTTGTCTCTAAAACGTTCCAAAAGAATCTTAGAGATCTCATCCAGAACACACTTCGTCGTTCGTTTATTTGCCTCCTAACAGCAATTATGATACCCACCCAATTTAGATGCGGAGGAAACTTTACTTCAAAGAGAATTCTTCTTTTGCCTTTCTGACCATTACAGATTGTAAGTTTTGCAATTAAAGAAATCTTGTCATGGCTGAATTAATGCAATATTTGTGAATGATATTGTCAGTTTGTGGCATTAAAGTCTGTGGTAACCGTTTTTACCTAAAAGGTTCGTCTCTCATGACGATGTCGGTCCAAGTTAATATTTATCTCTGTAGAACGTCACGCCATAGACATTTCAGAGAACTGTAATGGTGCGTCCAGACCGAGCAAAACATTTCTGAAACATTTCGCTCGGTCTGGACGCTTTGTGAAACATTTATTTTCCATTTTAAATGGGAAATTTTTTTTTTTTTTTTTTTTTTCCGAGGGTAGGTGAAAATTTTCAAAAAGACACTATGAGGATCGCCAGCGCGTGCTCATAGTAGTGTGGGATTCTTACCCACTAAAAAACCTCCCTTCAACAAACTATTGTATTTGTTGGTTTTTATTGTTACTACAACTAAGTGTTCGACTTATCAAGCAGTTTTCTTCTCACGAAATAAGAACATTTGGCAGGTTAGCTTCCCATTAGAAACTCCTGCTAGTTCCGCAGTTTAGACGCGGTTACTTATCGCGCCAGGTCTAGAGGTTTAGTTCTTTGAAGACGGCGCAGTAGATTACTTTCATCCAAAACTTGAAGGACTGTGATATTAACGTGACTTTCTAGTCGAATTTTATGCTTTCTCGCGTAGTTTGGATTTTCAGTGCACCTTTAAAGTACATCAAGTTTGGAAATCCAGTGATAGAAAATCCTGAGTGAATGGGATTATTTGAACAAGTAAATCAACTTTAGTTACGATAATGCGCATTTAGTTATATACAACTCCGACTATTCATTTCTCAACTTGAATTTTATTTGTAAATAATTCGTTTCAAAAATTGAACGGATTAAACTCCATAAAAGTGCTTCGGCAAGAGACGCCATGCTACCCGCAGTGTTGTGCCGTGTGATAACATTCAACATCTCATTTCTATTTACATAATAACAACGAAAACGCAACAACGATTATTTAATTGAACAATAATCATGTCAGTCGAGTTAAATTTTATTCATTTTTTTCTCCTTATACATATTTATATCTAGATATTTATATACTCTCCTCTGCATGATTACTGAGCTGTCAATCTTGTCAAGTTACACAAGTCTTTAAGTGTTGTCTACATTCGTTGCTGCGCTCCCAAACACACTAGATACTCCATCCATTCACCAAACCAAACAGCATTACCAACTTACCACTCGCCGAAACGGTTGCCGGCAAAACGCCTCCTCTAAACGACACAGAGGCAAACAAAAAAAAAGCAGAAAAACTCTTGGAGCAAAAATTTGACAAAAAAGGCAATACAATACAGCATGTTTGTGTATTCCTACAACAGGCTGCAAAACACATTTGGCGCTCCACGAAATTAACTGCTGAAACAACTCGATTTGGTAGCGTTTACTCGTCGTGTATATCCTATCTGCTCGCCGAGAGCGTCTACTGCGGTTATTTACGACCCACAAGGAGTACCACAGTTCACGATGAAAATTTATTTCCAAATCAATTAAGATCGAGAGACGCGTAGTGATATCCATGAGATGGCAAAAATTTCGGTAGCAATACTAGGCGTCAGTGGTAAATTAAAAACGTAAGCTTTTAATGAATTTGTGTAATTAGATTTGTAATCGAGCATCGAGCTGTCAAATATTTGACAGTCGAACACTCGATTACTGTATACGGTTGTCTGCGCGCTGCCTTTATCGCATAGAATACTTAATCTCGGTATGTCATGAAACTCTGTAGTAATTATTAATCAGTGGTAAATCAGTAATTTGAAGTATAACATTATGTCAGGGGCGCCACCAAGGAAGTAAGAAAATTGATTGACTTTTTAATGATGTGGTGTATTGTGCTCGCTCAGAGCACAAGTCAATTATAAGAATATGTTCTATCATCGACACGGCAGTAATGGTATCTGTGGTGCACAGCTTCACTATATGGAGCTCAAGTGACGTTTATAACATCCTTTCGTATTAAGTTTATACTGGATAACGCTGTCATTGAATATGGTCCTCTATCAAGAAACACAGTATTTCGTGGTTGCTTTAAATTATATGCTCAAGGGAATAAAAATAGTAACCTCATGCAGAGGAAAGTTAATTTTCCTCGAGTTTCCTAAAAATAGATGACGTTTGGTATTTTATATCTTAGTTTATGGTGACAGGTTCCAAAGGATAGGGGGTTCATGAACTTTTGAGTATAATAAGTTACTTGCATGTGGGACATTGCTCTCTAATTTGGAACTACAAATATATGTACTTTAATTTGAGTGGTGACTGAAAATAGAACGGATGGAAAGTGAAGAATTCTATAATTCTGGAAATACTGTATATAAAGGACTGCGAATTTGTTGAAATATTTTCAGTAATGCAAAGCAATTCTAGCAATTATGGGTTGTAATAATTATAGCGCCTACAATTTACTTGACCACTATGTGCAGCGCAGACATACATATATACATATGTTTTAGCTGTCTTCCATCTCGACTGTTCTCCATCATATTTTCACTGGTTTTGCAAGGCATTTTTCTTCATTGGTGAATGTAAATAGTTTATGGAGTTTTGGGCCGAAGGATCCTTAACCAATAACTTTGTTCTGCTGGTAACATTGATATTAACATAGCGCCGAACATGTATATTACAGCTAATGTCATAACACCGAAGTCATACGTACCAACTTGAGGGTATAAAAATTCAGCTGCCGATAGCCTGATGCGGATTGTCCAAATGAACTGCTACGTGCGGAGGTTTAAATAAATAGCACTGCTAATATAACAACACAACTTCGGAACAGTTCGCTCTTGAAGTTTAGACAACTACCGCATATTTTTGCCAGCATTCTGTTTTGTGATCGGCAGTAAAGCAATTCAATTCCATTATAGCTAGTGACAATTGAAAATTCTACCAATTGCCCAATAGTTTAAATTCGAGCAAATTAGTTTGTTCCTACTTTCCTCTCAGTATCTGCTGTAATCTAAGTTGAACATTAACCAAAATAGTCAACAGATGGCGAACTTCAGATTAAGTTTTCGAAAATGTGGTATGTCATCTTTACTTTAAAATGATTTGTAATTTATATTAAATTCCTGCATACATGTATTGTGTAGTTGATACATTCTGTTCATCTTTAACAAACTACTTGATTAAATTATTCACCATATCAAAAAATTTCATCATCAAACTGGCTCAAAAAGCATAGATTCCGTAGGGTGATTCAAAAAAGTACAACACAAATGCCAAATTCCTATCAAAAAAACAAAAAAGTAAAAGAATTTATACTAGAACTGGTGAAAAATAATAATGTTAAAACGCAGTACGTAGCCATAAGCCCATAATTAATTCATAAATCAAAAAGTCAATTCGGAGGTCAATGACAGCTGATACAATAGCAATACTCTTTTTGTTGTTGCCTCCAGATGGCTTCAATAATATTCATCTGAGACATGATGTCACCACTCTTGTCATCAAATATCTAAACATTTATTCCCTTGATGATCTTTTATTTATTTTTATCTCCACAAAACAATACAAAAGAAAAAAAAACTGCGTTCATGAATACAACACCAATCTCACTCTTTTATTCTCTACACTTTCCTTATCAATTATTCAAATACTCAATCTGTTGTTCAACGTTACTCTTCCTTGTTGCCATCGTAACGGATACCATTGAAATGCAAAAGTTCGACAGTAAGATATTCGTTGGCAACTTTGTCATGAGCGTATGCCTTATTGCTGCTGCTCGTTCCAATAACGAACTTACGTCATCGTAGATATCCTCCAAACATGACATTACCATACTGTCAAATTTCTCTTCACTAAATATACAATTCTCAACAGTTTCTACAACATCGGCGACAACATGAAATGCTTCACGTAAAATTGCTCTTACATTACGACAAATAGATCGTACTGGCTTGATAACAATGTTACAACATCCGGATAGTTCATCGGTCGTTTCTTTGATAAGCGAATCAATGGCGGGACACAATTTCCGATAGAGGGCGGTATCATTCATAGAGCGCAATTGACTTTTCAGATTATTTGCCCAAGAGTCCATGTGAAGAGTTTGCTGCATCATAGTGTTGTTGACATAAATGATGACACGTTCAAATCTTTCATCAGTTAGACGGGAGAGATCTTGAAATTCCTCCTCAAGGTTGTTCAGCTTTTGTCTTAGGCTAACAAAAACGTCTTTGGTCACCTCTTCAGCGGCATCTAGTACCCTGGCGGCAAATGTCTCTAAGCTTTTGGATAACTTTGTGACTGTTTTGCGAAGAAGCAGCAGTGTGTCATCGCGTATTGGTGACGTTAAAATGTAGTCCAAGAGACCACGAATGAAGTTCTTAAACTCATTTAGTGTATTCGCGAGACCGTTAGATCGTATTGACGTTTCGTTAACGTATTTGACGGATATCGAATTGGATTTTCGTTGCTCTGATCCCACTGCTAGGAGGAGCACAAGCGCGAGGCAAATTTTAAATGAATTGCGCATATTTAAACCGACTATAAACGACTATTACAGTTAACTGCGGAACGCCTAAAAATAGTTTATTTGTGGCCAACAACGGACACTCTTATACAGATGCACAGTCTCTTATCATTAATTCCAATTTGATTTATTGCGAATTGAGATGTCATTATCTGTTTCACACTCGTTCTCTTCATCGTCGTCGGCGTCTTTTTCTGTGATTATTCTCTCCTATAATCTATCTTGTGTATTGTCGTCTATCGTCGGGTGAGGATTTTCGGGAGCGGGGGTTGGGTTTGAGTGAGATTTTTCACTTGCTGGCGCCTTGAGAAATGCCACACTCGTATTCAGCTACCCTCAGGTCAAGGTTGCCGAAAAATACCAGGCTGAACTGTGGGGGAATCGGTTAATTTAGTTGGGACAACACAATAAAAAGGCAAATTCATAGAAAGAGTCCTCATTCTAGGCATTTTGGGGGGTGGGAAGATGTGCGTGTTCAGCTTCCTGTGCAGTGCTTAGGTCTCACTTTGACAGATGATAGTGATTCGGTTTATTGAATTTCCGAGAAGTGATATCACTGTGTGATGAATTAATTGGATTCTGCATTTGTTATGAGGAGGAGGAAGGGGGAGTTT
This sequence comes from Chalcosyrphus nemorum, assembly GCA_949716465.1. NCBI lineage: Eukaryota > Metazoa > Arthropoda > Insecta > Diptera > Syrphidae > Chalcosyrphus > Chalcosyrphus nemorum. The sequence continues at coordinate 71,239,897 of OX454333.1, forward strand.
TTGGTAAAGGGTCTTGTGGAGAATGAAATATGATGTCATTCCTGGAGTTCGAGTATAATGATGAATAATTAATTTTAATTTATTGTCACCATGTCGATTGATAGTCATCTGCATAGGAAGAACATGACCTTCTAGTGTATAATAAAACTTTAATGCATATAAATTGCAAGGGTAATGTCTCGCTGTTAGGTCTGCAAATGTCATGAGTTTAAAAAGAGAGCATCCATCCATCTATGGGACGTCGCACATTATGCAAATGAGACAATGCACAAGGAATCAGCTGCTCTGCTGAAATGCAATAGTTACGAAACGATGTAAGGGGAATTCTCAACTGTATTGACATTTCGTGGTCGATTGATTTGCATCAATGGATTCTAAGAATAAGTTAGCTTTCTTGGCGTATCTGTACCGAAGGGGGTATACTGATATATCACTTGCGTCATGAATGCAGGGATAATGTTTTCTTTCAGCGCACCTTAGAGGGGCGTATGTATGTAATGAACTCGAAAAATTAAATAAATACAGTTGAGTGAACAAAAGATAGACAAATGGCTTCTCACTCAAGTAGTTGTGTCTGTATGCTGTCGTAAAAAAAAGCTACAATCCGTCTGGAGCGGATCATTTGATACCCTATCCCTTTCCTGTATAAAAACACCCCTAAAACGTGGGCGTGGCCGTACACTGTGTATGGAAGATATGTCGGGTAAAAGAATATCTACTGATGCTGATCATTTATAAAGGGTGGTTAAGTTTTAAGGGCCGATGTTGATTTTGAATAAAAAACACAAATTATTTAGGAAATTATTGTCATTTCTTTTTATTACGATAATATTGGTATGGTTCAATTATGTATGGAACAAAATATCGGCCAAATGGCCGCCGCGACCTCGTCGGAACACCTCCATTTTCGATGACGCTGAGGTATAATTGAGGTTCTATGCGGTTAATGTGCCGAATTATCTCATCCTTTAGCTCTTGAATTGTTGCTGGCTTATCGACGTACACCTTTTCTTTCAAATAACCCCAAAGAAAGAAGTCCAACGGTGTCAAATCACATGATCTTGTCGGCCAATTGACATCGGCACCACATGAGATAACACGGCCATTGAATTAGTCGCGCAAAAGAGCCATTGTTTCGTTAGCTGTGTGGCAAGTGGCACCGTCCTGTTGAAACCCACATCCATATCTTCCAATTCGGGCCATAAAAAGTTCGTTATCATCCCACGATAGGGAACACCATTCACAGTTACTACCTGACCGGCCTCATTTTGAAAAAAATACGGCTCGATGATGCCGCCAGCCCATATACCGCACCAAACAGTCACTTTTTGTGGGTGCATTGGTTTTTCGACAATCATTCTTGGATTATCATTCGTGCAAGTGCGGCAATTCTGCTTATTGACGAATCCACTAAGGTAAAAATGTGCCTCATCACAGTAATACTCTTGAATGTTTGTCAGACACTCGGAAGAGGTGGGGCCGTGAAAAAACTTTTAATGGTATTTTTTTGGATTCGAACTTAGAACCCCTTGCGCAGTAGTCCAACGCACTAACCACTGTGCCACGGCACCCACTGATCTGTTCAATAGTCATTAATTATATTTCTAATAAGCCAATAAGTGATCGCCTGGCTCTAATCCCCATCAGTGTAACATACCCTTCCATCTTTCTTCTGAGGGCTGTTGATAGACATCTGAGACGCATTAGATGATCAGTTTAGTAAGAGATGCCTCACCCGGTCATATGGGACCCATGTTGTTTTTAATGGAATAACAACCTGAAAAGCTAAACTTCTTTAAAAGGAATGAAAGAGATAACTCGATAAATTTATAGTTAGATCTTATTCACATGCAAATTCACATTCATTCACAGAAGAGGCAATTTAGGCTCCGCCTGGTTTTGGTAATGAGGGGGCAGGAGAAGTTCGAGTTGACCGTCTACATTAGGTAGTGTATGCTATCAAAATGGTTACACGTGGAAATGATGATGCGACATTTTGCCCTCTGCCTATTCAGATTATGTTAATGCGTACTGTACTAGGAGTGGGCTTTCGGTCAATCCATTCAAAATCAAAGTTGTACTTTGACGAGTATTGATGGTGTTCCGTTCTGGCCTTGTTTTAGATTCATATGATTATACCATATAATGTACCTACCAAAATGAGCGTTTCTGTGTTATGTTTCACGGGTTTCGGGAGAGTGCTACTTGCAAGCTATCTATCATTCTGGTAATTACACTACATAATATGTTTTTAATTGAGATTCACCGAGCAATGTTTCAAATAAGACATTATAACTTTTTTTTTGAAATTTTGAAGCCCGAAAATCATGAACAGATATCAATAGTAATGACAGATAGACAATAGTAAGCATACTGTATTATGTTGTCATTAAATCAAAACTAGTCGAGTCACTGGACTTTTTAGCTCTCTTAACAACGAGGAGTAGACTCTGCTTCACATCTTTCAGGCACTAATCGCATAACTGCATAAGTACATTATTCTCGCAGCAGAAAAATTAATAAAGGTAAAAAATTTTATTTACACTCCAGATCTCATTTTAATTTTTTTCACGTTTTGACACCTGTCAAGTACAAATTGTTCAACTTATTAAAAATTAAATTTTAAATTAAATTAACTACAGAAGCAATGAATCCTTTTCCAATATCCAAGATTTTCTTTCGCGTTGAGGGCATCGAAAACCCAAGAGTTACATATTATCGAGAAATCATTTGATCTTGTTGACCTGAAACGACTGTAAATACGTAATCGAATTTTAAATATTACTCAATATGCATTTGATATCTTAAAATACGAATTTCGCTGACACATTCATAGACAATTTATAATCTCCAAATTAATGAATAATAACAACGATTCATTTAAGTGAAATTTAAATAATTTTTATTTAAATAAAACATTACAATTTGAGTATCATAGATATCTTCCAAAACACAAATGTGATTAACAGAATTTCCCAGATACTTTTACGCTTAAGCTTTTGCTTGTTAAACACTCTACTACACGATATGCTGTGAGAAATATAGACACGATTTAAGGGAATCCGGCAATTGGCTGTCGGGAAAGTTCTCGGGAATACATTTGAGAAACCCACTCCTCGGGCGTGTCTGATAGACTTTTCTCTTCTGTTTCTCATTGTACATCTGCAGTTCATCGAGACGTGTGTGTAGCTTTTCAAAATCAGCCTCGGCATTCCTAACAAATCGACAGCGTATCGGATAGTTACCAAATAGAAAACAATTGTACAGTTTCTGTATTCTGTGTTCTAGCATTTTTAGTACATGATATGTCGTCATCTTGGTTATCGAATAAACGTCATAGGTTGCACGCATCTTTCCGGTCGCACACTGGAATACTTTGTTGGCAGATTCCCAGAGGAATTCGTTGTAACGATTGCGGCACCATTCGTCCACTTGAGCCCTACGCCATCCGGTGATGTCATTTTGCACGTCTACAAATTGCATGAAAGTGTTCTGGATCATTTGCACTGAGTCGAGAACGAATTCGGTGGTTTCATCCAGGATACTGCAGAAGATGACATGAAAGTTTTCCATTTCACTGAAGTAGTCAGTCAATTGAGATTTTATTGCATCGGGTATGTCCTCGGAGGATGGAACTTGTCGTAGCTTTAGCAGAAGCATATCACTTTCGTTTTTGGCCACATTAAAGAAATTTTCTGCTGTCGCTGCGAATATGGATGACGCATTGGACGATGATTCAAAGAAGAATGGGATGTTATCCAGCTTAAGCGATAGATTTAATTGCAGATCATCAGGAAATTTGTCGAGTAGTTCACGAAGTGTATCCTTTGCACTGTCGGCTCTGTCGCCGGCCGTATAAAAATCCACAGAGATATGTTCACTACGGATACCGATATGCCCCACCGCGATACCGAGCAGCAGGAGCAACGTAAGAGTACCGAGCGTGATCTGCATGATCGAGGAACTATGCGCAACTAAGTAATTCCAATGTACATCGAATGTTTTATATTTAAGGAATTGAGTTTCTATTTTGGAATCTTGATTTTGGATGCTGGGAAATGTGTTAGCTTGTAGCAAGTGCTGCCGTATGAAAAGCTAAGAAAATATAAACTTTGTCCAGAAATACGAGCGGCACGGATGCTTCGGTTGATGGGTTCTTGAGAATGTTATTTGTTTAGACTGGATGTGTGAGGTGAAAAACCAGAATTTTGATTTGCGAAATGCGTGTTGTTGGTTTTATCTTGTAGCTTTTGAATGTTTAGATACTTTGTTATCTTTGTTGTTGGTTATCTATGGTGTTGGTATAAAAACAACATGCGTGCTACTATTAGAAAATTTACAGTTGAATTGAAAAATACTCGTAAATCGAACCAGCTTGATAACATTTTAAAAGCTTCATCAATTTAGAAAGAGAGAAGAGAGAGAGAGCTAGCCTAGATTGTTTCTTGCTGGTTGGCGATATTGCAGCTGAATCGCAATAACCAGTACTGATCGAAAGAATTCTTGCAATATCAATGCGGGTTCGTTTTGATTGGTATTTGGATCACATCTGTCTAGATATGACATAACTTCACAACTCCCGCCACCTTTTATCAATGCCCTCGATTTTGTTGTGACCCAGTCAATGAACCAAAAGAAAGCAAATTCTGAACAATTCTGCCTGAAAAACGCTGCACGAATCTGGCAGCCGGTAGGAAGTAGAGATTTTGAGGGCCTTGGAGAATAACTTCGCCACCTTACCACAGTCCATTTTTGAACCATCGATAAAAGTTGATGTTTTGAACTCCTTCCCCTGTTGGGAATATAGCCCTGACACTGTTACTAAAGTTTGGAAATAATATAATCTGTGGAAAAAGCTACCAGATCTCTTAGTAGCTAATTAATGCTGTGACCACAAGGTCTGGGTCTGGCTACCCAGCATCCTGTATCTCTTAGTCTAACCGCACAACAAGAGGATAAAAACATTATATGTTATCGAGTGGTAGCAGGTGAAGTGTCACGTTAAAGGCTTCGGTTGGACATATTCTCATGGACCCCGTTGTGCCAAGAGCCGTCGTTCTCTGCACTTTATTAATAAGTCTTGTAGTCTTTTCCTAACTCAGGCCACTAAACCAGTGATCTGTAATATAGGATCCAGTATAGGACCCACCACAGCGGTGTACATCCATATGACCATCTTCTTTCACTTAGTTTTGAGTCAAGTACCACACCTGGGTACTTTTTGCTGGGAAATAAGGAAAGTAGCTGATTTTTGAGCCGTGGAGGCGTGAATGTCGGTATTTTGGTTTTAGTCGTAAAGAGTATCAGTTGGATTGACGTTGAGTCCACATCCAGTGGCCCATTTGCTGATTTACCCAAGACCTTTCATAATCTCACTGATTACTGAAAGAAACATCCTTGATACCAAGATTAACAACTCATCCGCGTACGCGACGACCTTGACTCTTTCTCTATCAACTTTGCATAATATTTTGTTTATTACCATAAGCCAAAGAAGAAGAGATATGGCCCCGCTATGGGGGTTTCTCTTACGACAGATATAGAGGAGGACTACTGTTACCTAGGGACGACTGAAAAATTCTGAGGATGGTTACTATCCAATTACTAATAAACTCTTTGACGCTCAGTTCAAGAACCTCCTGAATCGATTCAGTACTGACGTTATTGAAAGCAACTCTGTCGAGCGCCCTTTGGTAATATCATATATGCATGTTGGGATTTTGGTAGAAGGGATTGACGTAGGGTATTTCGTATGTGTACCTATGTGTACCTTGGTATCCAGAAATGCCCACATTGTAACTTATTTGATGTCGAGCTATGCTTCATAAACAGTGAGTCTCAATAGATTGTCTAGGAGAAATAAGTCATACTTGTTGGTTTAAACAGTTTTCGGAGCGATGTTGTCTATCTTTCTTCTAGATTTTTGTTCTTATTGTCAGTCAGTTCCTTGTGCCTTGTGCAGTTGAATGGTTCCTATTCTGCTGAGGGAGTGTTCTTAGCTATGAAAAGCCCTTAAAGAAAGCGTATTGCAATCCTTAATCTTCATACATGCGCAAGGTTTCTACACCATCTATTGGCTCTACGATTACATTCGAATTTCGATGTTTGTGAAGTGCTTACGTCAAATTATCTTCCAATTTGCTGTAACGAATGCATATCCTTTTCATGAAAATTCATAGAACGACTTCGAAAAATTGCGGCTAGATTTCTCCACTTACATAGATAAGAAATATAAATTTGCAGTTTCTCTTTTTCGAATCATCCCTTTCCCCGCATTTATCCTAATCTTTACATTCATTTACGATAGCGTTCATCAGTCGACGTAATATCATTACTGGCATTTCGGTTACGAACGTTAAATATTAAATCAAACAGAATTTCGAATGAGCCTCCTACGAGCGCTCTTTTCAAATGTCAAATTTCAACACACGCAGACCAACTCTTAATGGGAAAATGAAGGCATTCAGTGCCATTTACTGCTAGTTAATTAAATTAAAGTATACAAACTGATCGACATCTTAAGAGTGTCGACCTTTGTCAATAGAGGATGATTTCTTATCTAATCCTTTTGTTAGGCTATTTTCTTGTATAAATTCTTTCTTTTTGCAATTGACACCTGTCAATAAGTGCTATAAAATTTGACATTTCGAATACTTTATCAAAGAATGTGACAATTATTTCCTTTTATTCTTCTATTTCCTGTCAACCACTTGAATTCTATTCTTTTTTTCTATTTGACACTAGATATTTATAAGCAAAAAGGTATCTTTTGTGATTTACCTATTTTCCTTCTAGTTACATGTCTAAAAGGTTATAGAGCGGTGAGTTTTTTAGGGTAATTTTCAGCTCAAAGGACAACGTAGCATTTCAAACATTGAATTCAACCGCTTTTAATGAGGGGAATATAAAATAAATATTTATGAGTCTCGACCGTTATGAAGAAAAATGTAAATCGCTTGAATTTTTAGGAGGAGGAGGACCTACTCATGCCTTAATTCACAGACGTTAATTGAAACGGAAAGAACTCTTCTGCGATGATGGCGGCAGCTTTGTTCTTTTTGCTACAGTATTTCACACGCCAGTAAGCTCAATTTCAGAACGCGACGAAATGAACGAAGGATAAAAATAAAAAATAATAAAAACAGAAACACTAAAAAGGGATATGAATAAATTTATGCATACCCACTTGGGTATCTTGTATCCTAAAATGTTGTGCATTTTAGAATAGCAGCGCTGTTCTTAGAAAATCTGTCTCTGCTTACGTTTGTCATTTGATAACGTATATGTATGTACCTATTTGATTATGTATTGCGTAGGAGGTTGATGTGTAGTCTCTTGTGTAGGCCATACGCGTTATGGATAATGTCTGTACCGCACTTTTTGAATACAGTTGAGGTTTAAATAAGTTAGTATCCTAGTTAACGTCGGAGGTCATTGGCTTGTCGGAAAATTGTGGGGGAAAGTCTTTGAAATAATTTAGGATAAAAATTGTGGGAGTGGAGGATTTGCTCACGTTTGCTTTTTTGGTTGTTTGGTATTACCTATGTATGTATGTTCATATTTAAAATAAAACCTTCGATGTTCAGGTGAATTTTCTAACACTTTCTTGTGTGTCAATAACTTCCTTGACTATACCTGTTACTTACTTACTTATTTGGCAAGATTGATTCTTCGTTTGGTCTCACCAATAGTGTCATTCGCGGAACCTACTACAGACCCTAGGTGGGCTTAGGTAGCTCTTTAGTACCTCAAATTATGTCTGTCTATTGTGGCATCCCAGTCCAAAACGCCGATGTTGGGTGTCCTATTTCGTAGGCAGCATATATTTTGTCTTGCTTTCATTTACTGCTAAACTCATCCCTGCTGTCTTGATTTAAATTTTCGCAAATGTCTCACTAACGGCCCGCTGAATTCTTTCGATTATATCAATCTCATTGGCGTAAGCGAATAGTTGTACCTACAGACTTAAAAAAGATTGTACCTCCGGTGTTGACTTATTAGGTTTGTACAATTCTCTCAAGTTCTATATTTAAATCAGTGGTTCCCAACCTTTTCGAAATGCATGACAAAATGAAAAGTCTGATGAACGGACGTGATTGGCAAAAGGTGCCAAGACTAGACATGGCACTGTATATCTCTGTTCTATACACGAAACAAAGGCAATTTTAAAAATGGAAGAACAGGTGGTGCGTATCAATTTTATATTACAGCAAACAGGATCTGCATATATGATCCTTGTTGAGAAGATTTATACCTCTGTAGTTGGCGCAGTTCAGAGGATCTCCTTTCTTGAGAAGGACTATATCTGTTAACCCTCTAAATTAAAAAAAAAGCAGGAAGTCACAAAACGTACATAGATTGTTCGAACGATCAACGTATACATCTTTTGCAGCAATAAAATGAATGCTGATTTCATAACAAATAGATACGATTAAAAGCCATTAAGTGCTAGTTTCATGCGAATAGTCAAAAGGTCAATTGTAGAAATATAAATGCATCCCTAGACGTGTTTATAACGTGTTTTTTTAATTCGAATTCATATTTGTATGGAACGCTTCACAATCCACTTTAATTCCCGCAAGTAATTATAGCAAACAATACAATCCAATACACACAGACATATTTCATATCATGACAATAACTTGTATCACGCAAAAAGCCTTCATCAATACCATTACTTTGGGCTTCCCAAAAAATTATTATAACAATGTCCTTAGGATTGCTTATATTGCGTGTGTAAACAGAAAGTCAAAAACTTTCCAAATACCTACTACAGCAAGCACAGCGAAGAAGTATTCCAAGTAAAATCAAGATTAACCTTAATCGATTTGTAATTCACTTTAAGTTTGGTTTCATCGCCTCAAGGCTATGCAAATATATACGTATTCGTATGTACATATATACACCTTGAAATGTGTCTTTTCTACCAACTTTCGCCCAAAACCACTCACACAATGAATAAAACAATTACAATTAAATGCCTGTGTATGGGTGGCCATAATGGTTCCTGTTTTCCTGGTTCTATTTAGCCTTGAGCATTTACAGTAGTTGCAACGACTATGACAACGGACATGCAACTAAGCGCTAAAACCGAAAACAATCAAAATGATTTCTTGGTTTGCAAAGAATTCCCTTTTAACGTCATTCTGTTGTGAGGAGACTGTCATTTACAATTCAAGACAAGAACCCATTTCCTGAAATTTTCCTATGATTACCATTAAACATGCGCTCAACTCAACCATAATAGATACTTTCATTCCACAGGAATACACACACACACCAAAAAAGCAAAACACCAAAACGTGAAAAAGAGTTCTGAAGCCTTATGAATTGAAAATGAAATTACCGTCGTTATAATGATGGGATACAGGTTGGGTGTGCAGAGAAAAAGAAGGTCGTACACTTGTTACTTAATTTCATGTAAAAAATTTGCCAAAACTTTTGTTCTCGGCAATAAAATGGAAAATCAACTCACCGCTTTGCAATAAAATACACAAGCAAGGCACGAACAGGACACAGTGGGGTAAATGGCAATGAAATATGGCCACAGGCTCCTGACAGCGGCTATTTATGTTTTCTTTGTTGATCAACATTTTTATTTTTGAAGATAAGGCACATACAGGAGCGCTGCATTAAAGAAAAATGCGAAAAAGAAGTGTATAAAGAAGAACAACGTCTACAAAGCCCCTCAGCTGCTACTAGAAGATAAAAAGAGAACCGGAAATCATCTAATAGAAAATTTTAAAATCGTTCGAGAGTACTCTAAATATTAAATCGCAGGTGCGACTAATTAGAGAGTGGTACACAGTTTCGACATGACCTGAACCAAGATATGTCCTTAGCTAAAAGAATCTTTGAATCCAAGCCATCATTCTGATTTCTCTCTTTTGTTGAGAGACATTTGTTCATATTAGGTCTGTTCCCGTACGTCAAAATTTCGTAGTTTTTCACAGAAGAGGGACCCCACGAGAGAGTAAAAAATTCCCCCATACTGCAAATTTTAGTACAAGAAATTTCTTTGGGCAAAAATATGAGTTATGTCAAATGCTCGTGTTGTTGTTGGCTGGCAGAATAATTTGAGGTAAATCAATAAAAATAAGAGTGACGTCTAAAAAGTTTGCAGCTTTTTTGTTCAACCCGTTCGCGTATGGAGTTTTGTGTTTCTTTGAGAAAATTTGACCCCCACTTTAAGAAATCCAACAAGATGCGAATTTTAGTGCAGAAACAGACCTATTGTGGAGAATTATGCCACACTCTGCATTTTACATCATGATATACAGATGCACTGCTATGTGCTAAGAAAAGCTGTGTAGGTTTAAATGTAAGAGAGAAAGTTAAAGTGTGGTTAAGCTATTTAGAATTTTATTACAAAAAGAAGACAGACGTTTTTGCGAAAGCATCAAGTATGCACGTCAAAAAATCTGAGAGAGTTATACTTTGACAGAAATGAAACAGCTTTCAGTTGACATAAATATATATGTCACAGCATATTCCGAATCTGTATTTGTATTCACGGTTGAGCTGTGTTAATCCGCTTTGGATGGAAGTCTGAGTGAGCAGGTCAAATTTTAAATAAGAAGAAATCTTACTTCAGACATTTTTTCCAATAAAATACTAAAATTCTCCGCTTTCGTTACAGTAACAGTGAGAATTTAAACCCAGCCACAGGTTTGAGCAATTGTATCAACTTTCTTATATAAAATTGTTTATACGAAAATATTCGATGATCAAAAACTGACGATCTGAAAGAACTTTTTGCCACCGGAATCGAATAGGAATGCTAGTGAAGTCCTCTACTTCCTGGTTTGTACTGAACTTTGCGGGAGTTGCAAAAACTCTGTTATCCAGACTGATTGTAACTATGTATGTACTTTTAAACGACAAACTTTCTTATTTTGTTCGAACGTTACTTTGTTATTTCTTAAATTTTTTCGTAACACAGAAATCATTGTTGCCAGAAACATGTAAAAATACCCCACTGTGGCTAGGCGGTCGTCACGTCACATTCGGAAACTAATTAATGAGTGTCGAGAAAGTTTACAACTGTCAGAGCAACAACTGATTCTGTTATAGAGATATTTTATCCACTTGTTCGCTATAAGGGGGTCCTGGTTTTGGTTTACGACAGAGAACCTTGAACTTTGGGCCAAGGTGAGGTCTCACTTTGGTCTAGGTATAAAAAATCGGATACCCTTTTATCCGTAGAAGGTCTTACTACATATTTAATCATTATAATTGCATGAGAATGTTATAAAGACGCGAAATACGTTTCATTTGATGGTAGCGCGGTGGTAAAAGACTGGCCAACCAATGGTTTAGGTACTGTTTATTGTGAAAGCAATTAGAGTGGAGTATAACTAGCTTGAAAGAGTATGGTTGTTTAATGGAATGAGATACAAATACGAGTATGTGTGTGCGAGATTTATCGTGGAATAATGAGGCAATTTCTTGGAATTAGTTTAATAACGCACAGCTGGAGGGCACATACGGATACACGGGTTCGTTGGTTATTACGATCAAAGTTCTATTCTCTAATAGAGAACTTTTGTCGAAACATGGAACGCTAATACCGTATCGAAAAGTTTTGTTAGATAATTTATTTCCAAAGGAAGAAACTTAAGCACTTGTTTCCTTTGATAAATGCTTCTGTGAATTATTGGCAATGTTTTGGGCCTAATTTTCGAAGCACTTCGTTTCGTTTAATTAGTTTCAGTTGGTTGATACTACAACGGATACAACACACATTGTTATCGCACATCATTAGGTTAGATATTCTGTATCGATTGAGCGAACAACTGTTATCGATGGCAGAAACAAAGCGAAGACAATCTGTTAAATGACAACTCGTCAATAAGTGCTTATTTTTTTTAAATTATCCTAATTTTAAATACTAATTATACAATTAGATACATTGTGGCAAATAATTGCAGGCCATTACTTTAATTAATCTTTATATTCTTCAGTGACATTAAGAATCTAAGATCAGGGTTGTGATGTCACTTGCTAATGACAATTTACTTTATAGTTTCAGTCTATACTTTCTTGGTTGTCATGCAAATTTATAAAAGCGATTTATTTTACTCAAATGAAATTTATAATACAAATTAACAAAGGAAGGCGATGTCAATACATGTGTGTCTGGAGTTTTGTTGATACATATTCATATTGAGTTTTGAAATAATTTTACCTTTGTAACTAATATGAATCATAGACGAACTATAATAGATAAACATCTTCCTTCGATTTGACGTTTCATCCATGTTGTTATGTACTATCGGTTACAACGCAAACGCACACATTCTTAAATGGTAGTACCTTTTGTACTTTCTCACACAGAAGATGATTTATTAGATGTGAAGGCTATAACATCATTCATCTAGTCGTTAAGGACAGCAATGCTCTCCCTATTTAGTAAGCTCAACAGAAATTTACCATCTAAGCCATTGATTGGACGATGTTTGGAGTTCCACCAACAATGTCCTTGCTGACATAATAGTCAATCTCAGCTGCTAATTGCAAGTGAGTTGATACACTCTCATTGGCCATGTCCAACACTACGCTGCACATCTTTCATTTCCACACGACACTGGAAGCCTATTACTGCGCATGGGGTTCCAAGATCGAACTCAGAAAAACACCATCAACGTTTTTTCACGGCCCAGCTCTTGCGAAGGTCTGACATTAAAAAACTGCTCTGTTCCGGATACGGCATAAAACTGTAGGTCCCTTCTGGGACCTATTTCGTCAAATTACAAAATTTGTAGAATAGCCAGCCAATTTCATTTCACCATGTGTAAGTTTTACAAAAATACTGTGTGAAACGAGGCATCAGTGGCCAATTTCACCAACTACAAGTTACACCCACTAATTTGTGCTTGTAGATCTAAACTACAAATTTGTAATTCGGGCCTTTGCATCGTTGCATAGAATTGTAAAGCACAAACATTTATTAAATTACAAATTGTAAGTTAGTCGAGTTCCATAGGCACAAATTTGTAGTTGTAACTTGTATTTGGTGAAATTGAAACGCATACCACGCACAACAAATGTAGTTGTGAGAAGCTATGCCTTGGCCATCTATGGACTGCTTATGGCAGTCATAGAATTATTTATTTTTAAATCAGCACAGAAAGTGAATTGTTTTTTCCCCATTGTCATTAATTGCTAAATATTTTTATTATGTATTATTAGGTTGTACAATGAGAACAAAAAGACAGTCGTATGAAATCATTGTGTGAACATCGTCTTTAAGCCTAAACTGTTAAACTCAAAGGCGATTGTGTTCGGTTCCTGGGGCCTATTTCACCAATTTTCAAATTGTAACTTACAAGCACTTTTCCACAAAAATTGTAGAATAACCATTCAATTGCGTTTCACCAAGTTTTTGCCTTACAACTTTATGCTATAAAGCAAAGCTCAAGATTACAAATTTGTAGTTTAGATCTACAAACACAAATTTGTCACTAAGTCACGTCGACTGCACCTATTTTGACATCGAAGCCCTTATCTTCCCGTTCAAGATACTTTCTTCAAATAACTTTGTTCTACAAATAAACATGGAAGTCAAGTGCGGTGACTGTTCCCAACCAAAAGTTGGTAGCAGTTCTATTCTCTGGGTTCAGTCAGATTTAGTCATAACTTCCAATACAGGCTCAACCAAAATTGTATCTTTTTTATTGAATATTTTATTCCCTGTGCAATGTAAAAATGACTAATTAGCTTTTCTGAACTTTTTTTCCATAACAAATTTATAGGAAAGAACATAAAAAGACTCGAGATTTTTTATGTACCATTAGCAGAGAAAGTACCAATTTTAGAAAATTATTTAATAACTAAAGTGCCTTACCTACTACACCTACGCACTTACAGATGAGAAAAAATATTTTTATTTCATTTATTACATATCTGGTGTGTGTGTTTGTGCAGAAGTCTTATAATTTATGAATGGCTTAATAGGTGCTTATTGATAAACTCATTTTATACCACAAAATCTCAAAAACATGCAATCATATATGTATCTATGTATGCATGCTCTTATGTAGTCACCCGCAAACAGATAATCAAATCTGTCAGCAATTGTATATAATGGAAATGTTTATTTTATCAAGCAAAATCTATCTAATCCATAAATTTGCCTGATAGATCCATTCATCGTATTTCACCATCTCTCTTCTCGCATTCATCAATTTCAATTTGAATACATTCCCAATAAATCCACTCATTCGCTATTCAAAACAACTTGAGTGCCTATTTAGTCATGTAAAAACAAATCGATTAGAAGACTATTAATATATTTCCAATGTCATAGCCAAACTATTACCATTTTAAAGACCACTTAAACCGTATCTATAAAATATGCGTGCAATACAAAACAAAAAAAAAATCAAATTGACAGAAAAACAAAAACATCGGATGACTAAAGGAGCAAACCAAGATGCACGTAGTCATGCCAAATCGCACACAATTAGCCATACCCGATTTGGAGTTTAGTCTCAAGAAAAAGCACGCCGGCGCGACGCAATGGCTTCAAAGGCTGCCAGGTTAGCTGGCAGCAAAATTAATCGAATACCAATCAATGTAATTGAGTTTCGTAGTTGGTTACATTTTACAACTGCATACATGCTGCGGCCATTGCAGGAGGCACAGGACAGCAGATATAAAATTGTCACTATATCTTCGATACATGAACACGGACATGCAGCACCTTATCGACTCTTAGAGTGTTGCATGCCTATAAATCTATGCTTAATTGAACAAAATTAAGCGTTACTTCGTGCACAAGGGGCAGAGGTGCTTAACTTAGAAATGCATGTAGTTTTATCTTCGAAGATTTCCTTTTTTTTTCATTTACTAAAAATGGAAAGATGTTCAAATGCGGAAAGATGTCATGTCAAATTAGTTGCTATTTTGCCTAGCTTTTACCATATTTTATGTACAGCAAATATTTGTTCACATAACATGCGAATGTCATAATGTGTTGATGTCATTTTAACTGCATTAATAAGATGTGTACAAGCATACATACATACTCGTACATATAGGAATTATGCAATGCCATTCGATAATTATTTATCAGAGATATCAAAGAAGGAAAGACAATAAAATTTTTTTGGAAATAACGACTTATTTCTGGCTTTTGCGCATAATGAAGGGGTAGTGGCAGTATAATAAAATAAAGTTAATTCATCTAACCCAAGGGATACCGTTGGGGCATGCTTCCCATTCGGACTCTAATGGGGAGTTCTGGTCCCGATTTGTGAACTTTCGATGTAAAGAATGTGTTAATGCTAAAGGCTTTATCATTTATGACTAAAGTGTGATGACATTCCCACTATCCTTTACTTTTCATTAACCGTTTCCTAGCATTAAATTTCAAGAAAACAAACTGTAAGTAAGATATTGAAAATTTTTATTTACATATTTCGAAGGTCCATGTAGGTTTGCCATTATGTATAGAACATAACATCATTCGGAAATTCCCCGCGCCCTCGCTGGGTAGTGCGCATTCGAAACGTAAAATTTTTCACACCCTAAAGTAGGCTACACACTATCAGTTTTCAACTGACAGTCCTGGACTGTCATTTCTCATCATTTCTTTCCAGGCTACACACTATCATTCCAGGTTTGTCATTTTTTCAAAGGTTTTCTCCTTTTTTCTAGTTTGTTGTTCGGTTTGTCTTCTTTGGGCGCATACGGATATTTTTTTTTTTAAATGAATGATAAAGAAATTGCGTGTGTGAGTATTATTATTGCACTAACAACAAAAAAAAGTGTGTGAAAAAGTGGAAAGATCCGGGACACAGAAGCCTGGACTATCAAATATGACCCTCGCTCGACCCAAATCATGAAATCTACCTATACATCATACACATACATGCATCATTCTCCGTCATTCCAGCAAAATCCACGAAAAATTTCAACCCTCATCATTCTCACCATCATTTCCATCCTCAGTCTTGCTAGACTGATGGAAAAATGATAGTGTGTAGCCTACTTTAGCGCGTAGGTTAGGTTAGGTAGATGGGTGCTTTGTGACCAGAAGGTCACTGCTCTCTTAGACCCACAATTCGGATCCATTGTGCCCAATCATTTAACCCTGGGAACGCTGTAATAAGGTCCGCTGTTAGAACCAACCAAATAGTAATATAAATCTCAGGAGGTCCACCAGCTCAACATTGCCTAAGTCCTCAAGCTCTGAGAAGAAATGACTGCCAAGAGTTCTCTTTCTTCTAACAGATAGGGCAAGACAGTCACACAACAGGTCACGAATAGATTCAATTTCTTCTTCGTCTCTGCAGCTTCTACAATAGTCACTATGCAGCACACCGAGTCTCTCTGTGTGAAGGCCAATGACACAATGGCAAGTAACTACGCCAGAAACGACCCGTGTGTTATGACGACTGAGTTTAACCAGAGTTGATGATCTCTTCTTGCTAAAGGCCGGCCATAGAGATCTAGCCGTTACGCATGTATCCAGATGAATCCAGCGCCTGTTTGCACGATCGATGGCTTCATCTTCTACTTTTTTCTTTAAAGAACCGACTGGGGCTGCTACAAAGGGAAGGGCCCGCGATATGTGCAGCGTCGACCCTTTCCTAGCAAGCTCACCCGCCTTCTCGTTTCCTTCGATATCCATATGCCCTGGTACCCAAATGAGGGTCACCGTATTGGCTCTGGATATCTCGTTTAAAAGTGATTTGTAGGTTCTCACCAGCTTTGACCGAATTATAGCAGAGTCCAGAGCCTTAATGGCTGCCTGGCTGTCTATATAGACAGATATCGTTTTTCCGACGATATTACTCTCACGTATAATTTCAGCAGCCTGCGTAATAGCAGTTACTTCGGCTTGAACCCTTGGCGCGTAAATCGGGCTGAATTTTACCAATGGCATTAATTATCTTGGCTTTCAGGGCAGTAGTGGTTTTTGGTTTATTGGGAAAGACCTGTGACTAAAGAAAGACTCTCAGGATTTTATAGGACTTTTGTTAAGTTGGTTGTAAATAAAGTACAGTTTTAGAAAAAAATGAAAAATAAGACTTAAGTAAAATAGTTTAAATATTAAATTTAAGCAAAATCGTTGGATCCCTTTCGAAGCAGATTGTCTTTAACTCCAGAATCCTTGCAAGAGTGACACTCTATGACTTAATTTGAAATACAAAAATGTATAGTTAATTAAAAGAAACACTCTTGGGACACTGTGTAACATATTCAATTTTAAACTACTAAACTATGTTATGTGGAAAAACGGATTCCCTTTGTGCCATCTTGGTGTAAAACCATTTTCTTTCGCTAAATTATTTTTGTTTCTGTCACTTTGTTTGTTAATCTGTTTTGCTAATTTAGGTAATTTGTAAAATAATTTTGAAACAACAACAATTTTCTAGTTAAGCTTGGGGCTATGAGGTTAAGACAACGAAATTCATTTGTTATTATGTTCCTAAAGACGTACCTTTTAAACAGTCGGAGTATGAAGAAGATGAAGGCCTTAACGGAGTGGTACATGCTCTTTAGGACAGTATCTTTAGGATATTTGTGTATAGCGTATTCAAAACTAAAGAGTTTAGTAAAATAAATAAACTAGGCATTGCGATTGTTTAACGTTTCTTATGGATATGACTGACAAAGCTGGATCTAAAACGCCTTAGGGTTTTTATTTTCTTTTTTGTACAAGGCTTGGAGTATTTCAATTATTTCTAGACAGGGCGAATGGTCTTATCTTCTGTTTAGATTTCTATAAGGTGCCGTGGCCAGTGGTCAGTGTGTTGCACTGCTGTGCATAAGGTTCCAAGTTCGAATCTAGGAAAATATCATCAAAGCTTTTTCATGGCACCACTTTTTTCGGGCGTCTGCCTTTCGGATACGGCATAAAACTATATGTCTGTACATGCAGAAATGTGTACCACGTACATATAAAACAGTTAGGGATTTATCTTCTTCTTGGTTCATTTCTGGTTGTAAACTTACTCGTACCTTCAAAAACTATACGCGAAAGGCATTAGGTTAGGCTAGGATAATGTGACTGTGCCTCTAGATACGGGTACATAGGTGTAGCCACACCTAGAATGCGAGGGTCCATTATGACCGACTACTACTTGAGGACAGATACAATGTTCAAAAGAGACAAACACATAACAACGTCAAATACAAAGTTAATATATGTACGTTACATTCAGCGCAGTAATAAAGGTTAGGTGGAACAACTTTAGCTTTTAATAAAATTTGGGTAAGCTTGATTTTCTTCGAAAACAGCTCAACTAAATCATCGCAGTTGTTATCCATTCGCTCGATGTGGCCAATGTAGCTTTTTGAACTACATTTACATCCCTGTACAGCTCATGAAGTTCCCGGTTGTCGAGGGTTTTCCAATATTGATGAATGACCATATGCAACGTCGTTTGTTCGCTGACTGGGCTCTCAATTTACATTCAGAGACGACGCCATTTTTTGGATAAATGGGTTCCTCAACAAGCAAAATTGTCGAATTTGCGACGATAACTATCCACACAAGATCCAGTAAATTGCAATGTTGATTTTGGACTGTTGGCACCACCGGTCTATATTTCTTTGAGAACGACGTTGACCTAGCCATCCATGTTTTTTTTTTTTTTTTTTTTTGATGACATGGATGACATGTGGTTTCAAGAAGACGGAGCTACACGCCACACAACCCATGCCACAATGGACACTTTGCATGAGAGATTACCGAAGATGGTTATCTCACGGGGAGGCTATGTGGACTTCTTGTGAAGTTTTCTTAAGTCACACACTATTGGTAAACTTATTAACCTCTATTCTTTGTCAGATGTGAAATTTATATTTGTTCCAAGGAAGATCCTTAACTACCTCGAAATTGTAGTTATCAACAAGACATTTTGACCAGTGTTTGTTTTAGACTGATAATTTTTTGTTTGTTGCGAGCATGTACTTGGACTTGTGCTTATTCTCTTCAAGACCAACATGTTTAGACTGTTCTTCAATTGCCGTGAGCTCCTCTACGACACGGGATGGTTTGCCGGAATCTTCCGAGCTTAATTTTTATTTTTAATTTCCTAATTCCTTTCAAAAAAAGATATATAATATATATATATTCTACGATAGGGGTGTATATTTAAAAATTCAACAATTTTTATTGCTAAAGTAAGCTTCATTAACTGCAAGACATACATCACTGCCAAGAGCAATCAATTCTTACGAATGTGTATCATCGAATAAACATATGTAGTGTTCCATGAAATACACCGCTACGCAAAGTGAGATTTTCTTTTCAGAGCATTTGTATTGTTTATTCTAAAATATACACTCTAGCGTGGTGTAGGTACTTAAAATCGAAGAAGAATAGACTGATGAAAGCCTGCAATTCTTGTAAAGATTTTCCAAGAGGATTATATGTATTTTTCCTGTTTCCATTTAAAAAAAATCTACAAAATATTGATTCACAATTGGAGCGATGCCAAGTATTCTAGTTATGTTCTTGAGTATCTTCAGCATTGCCCCTTAATTTCGAATACATACACTGTTTACCAATAGGGAAAACAAAAAAAAAAAATAAATAAAATTTAATGGAAATTCTTTCTCCTTCCTTCGTTTCAGAATAATTGAATAAAATGGACCCATTAATCGCAACTATGGACCAGAGTAGCATAGTTAATAAAACTAAAAAACTTACTAGCGGTCCAAATAGCAAAATAGAGCAAAATTCAAAACTTATGCACAAAACAGACCAAGAATCAACTAGTCCCATAATATTATCCCCCTCGAATGTGGTGGTACCATCGTCCTTTGATGATTTCACCCCGAAGAATAATCGCTTCTCAGGACAGAATAACCTTCGTTGCTCGAACAATCATTGGATGGAGTGTGATGACCTAAAGAGTCGCGACGCCGATGATTATGATGACAACAAAGACGTTGTCGTTGTCATGGAATTTAATAGAAAGGATGCCGCTAGTAAAAATCAGGACTTGAACATGACTGAAAAAATGGAGAATCTCTGCATCGGCGAAGAGGATAATAAATTGAATAGTCCGAACCAAAGTAAGCGTTGTGGTAATAAGGAATCGGAAGGTACAACTAATCCAAGTCAGCCATCTTTGCTTTCCAATGCACCACATCGAACCTCAGAAACCACCACCACTACTACCACTACTGTTACCCCTCCAACATCCTGCACTGACATAAAACCGAAGAATCGTGATCTCTCTGAAGCATGCCATCATCAAGAACCATCCTCATTGCTACCCATTGTAGTTGCACCACCCCAGGCATCCCAGATAGTAGTTGCATCCAATGGTGGTGTGGGTCATGGAATAACAGCAGCCATGCAACAACGTCGTCAACCGCCTATCATCAAGGCACAGTCATTGGATTTTGCCTGCGACGATGATGTTGTCGATCAGGTTCACCCTCACCTCCAGAATAATCATTATCTCTACCATCACAACCACCACCACCGTAACCACCTTCACAATCAGCACCTTCATCACTATCACCATTCGTCGTCAGGCAGAAAACAAAAACCAATAAATAAAGGTTGCTCTCTAGATAATCAACGATCAGAAGATGAGGACGGTTCACGTAACACCAGCGGCGTCATTGGCACGCCGACCACAGAGGATGTTGACGCTGACGTCGATGAGGATGATGAAGAAGAAGTGACTGTCAAACGGGCCCCCACTTTGGCAACAAATTCAATAAGAAGTCACACCCTCGAAGCCGATGCACCTCCTTCAAGTCACCATCACCATCGCCCTCGTGGTAGTGTCGATAGCACGTCATCGACTGGTGATACAACTGCGTGTTGTGAGCAAATGGACGGCGTACGCTTGTCATCACCTCAGCCCAGGCAGCATAGTTTAGCAAAGGGTGTCCTTCCAAAGGTTCAATCACTGGAATCTAGACCAATATATCCAAATGTGCCATATAGTCCATATGCCAGCCCATATGGCAGCCCACGCAGTAACCGAAGGAGAACTCCTCTAAGGGAATCTCGAAGGATATCGATTGAGCAGTCAGGTAGCTTCTTACAATTGAATCAATACAAGCTCATGGATCAAATTGGTCAGGTAAATTTGCATATCAATCTCTAATCTATATTAGAAACAGTCATAACTTTTTTCTTTGTGTAGGGTTCCTATGGTCTGGTGAAATTGGCTTACTCCGAAGAAGACTCCACGCACTATGCCATGAAAATTTTGTCAAAACGACGTCTTTTGAGGAAAGCAGGTCTAATGAGTCGTGGTCCAAAGAAAACTACATCACCACTCGATCGAGTTTATCGTGAAATAGCTGTACTTAAAAAGTTGGATCATCCTAATGTTGTGAAACTCGTAGAGGTATTGGATGATCCTTTAGAGGATTCGTTATACCTTGTCTTTGAGTTGGTGAAACAGGGTGAAGTGCTAAGCATTCCAACGGACAAACCACTGACAGAGGAACGTGCTTGGAGTGTGTTTCGAGACGCCGTCCAAGGATTGGAATATTGTAAGTAAACTTTAAAATTTTAGCAAGAATTTGAAATTTTTGAAGTGCACATGAAGTGCAGTTAAGTGCATATGAGTCCCGCAGACTAATTCTGACAATTATTGCTCTTTGTCCTTGCATCTTTATAGTCGATAGTACTTAAACCTATGTAGTACATCTCATTTCCTGTCATGAAACAGATTTTGACAAACCAACGTGGGCTCTTTAATATCATTGTGTACAGACAGACTAGCTTGAACCAGCCTACAAAGTTTTTTTTAGATCATATTCTTGCATTTGACATACGATTATATACTAAACTATGCATCCCAGAGGATAAAATAATGGTCTGTGATTGCAATGTAAACTCTAAATTTATTGGTTCAACCAAGCGGCGTAAGTTTCTTTTAAAAGTTTAGAAAATAAATTTGATTTTACTTCTTTGCGGCAGACATGTGGGTATATTCTGGCAACAGGAACGATAGTGATAAAATCGATTTCAGAAGGACCATATTAATTTAAGCAAAAAAAAAGTTGTTGACTAACACCTTTTAATGCCCCTGAGCTGTCAGAAGTCATTAAATCACAGCTCTTAGCCACTGTAATTAATGAATAGCGTTACCTTCTTTCAAAAGAATTCTTCAAGAATTTTCAGAAAAAAGTTTCATAATGAATGACTTCTTCTTTGAACATTAACCCCAAGTGCCTATATTTTTCTCTAGTGAACCTGAACAAAGTCATTATTGAAGTCAATATGACAAGATTGATAGTGCACATAATTCTGACATTTTACGAGGGATTTATAGACATAATATCCGCTGGGAAAAAAAAAAAGATTGCTGTCGATGATCAATAATTGAATTTATTAAAATTTGAACAATAAAATAAACTTTGAATTGTGTAGATATATAGTCAGAAATAAGTAACCCGTCTAACTAGTTTCAGTTTATAAAACAAATTTATCTGGTTTGTTTTTAATGACTCACCCCATGCCCAACGAAATAGGTCAAAAGCCGAACTAATAAGAAGCAAAAATTGTTTGGATGTCAAAAATATAAACTCGTCTTAATTAAATGCTACATAAATGTTACATCTCGCAATATCATTTAATGTTATGCCATTAAAGTGTTGACTTAAGAAACTCGTATAATACCTATATACATTTAAATACAAATGCAGTTAAAATTTAACCTCAAGATCAAATGAGTTGTAATAAGGAGAGGAAAAACAAAGATTTGAAATAGTGAATCATTCATCTGTCAGATTCATTTGTGTTTCTTTCCCTAACAAAGTGTTAGTGGCTTTCGGAGAGCAGTTTAAGCTTTTCACCAAAGCGTTTTAAAAACTTTGATTTCACGAATGATATATCAGTCAATTTCTGTACAAGAAGTTCTGTGGATAGTTATTCCGCATAGATAACACTGTCGTAGTTAGGAAGTTTAATTACTCGTATATAGTTAAATTTCGAGTTCCGATACCATGCCTTCGTGTTTGTTTGAAAATTGAGATTTCTTACCAGTTGCCGGCCCAACTGTTTGCAGTCGGTCTATGT
This sequence comes from Chalcosyrphus nemorum, assembly GCA_949716465.1. NCBI lineage: Eukaryota > Metazoa > Arthropoda > Insecta > Diptera > Syrphidae > Chalcosyrphus > Chalcosyrphus nemorum. The sequence continues at coordinate 71,262,908 of OX454333.1, forward strand.
CTGTTACGGTGTCTAGATGAGTATACCTTGCGATTTTTGCAATGGCCAGATATTGGTTTTCTCCCCAGATATTGGATTACTTTTAGCGTGGGCTAATTTTTTCACCTACTATAGGTCTAGTCGAATCAGAGTTATACTCTGTCCAATATAAATTGTCAGTACAGGGAAGATAGGGATGTTTGTCTCTCATTCGCACTCTTTTGTTTCCCGTAAGGTGCTTTTCTAACAAAACCTCTTATAGGGTTGCTGCAGTAATATTTCAAACTAGCAACATGTGAAAGAATATTATGTAGGGTTACCGTCCTATATTTTTAGATTGAAATTTTCATTTAATTTGTTTTATTTATAAAATAATAATAAATACAAATATTTTTCCACACCACCAAGAGGTAAGTTTTTGAAGGATCAAAAATTAAACAAAGGAAAGGAACGAATCGGCAAAGGTCCAATTTTTTATCCACTGAAATGCAAAAATTGTTAGTTAATTGTCTTACAATGGCTAACTAATATTGAAAGCTGTTAATCTTTTTCGTTGATTTAACAAATAATGGAGAACAATGCTGAAGAATTTTAAATCACTCACTCAAAAAAAGTAAAAAGTAAACGTTCTATTGTACCCATTGCGTATTTTATGTATTTTTCAACATACTGAAAATTGAACCCAAAGGGAGAGAAAAAAGTTTGCGTACAAAGTGCAAAACATTAAAAGATATAATAAAACCAAAAGCTCCGCAATAGAAACCCAAGGAAAAAAAACTGAAGGAGTTACAAAAAGGACATTGGTAACTCAGAATGCACATCAATATAATAAAGGTTGAATTGCAGCAACCAATCAGCCAGATGTACGCTGTTGGACCTACATATGTCAGATATAAATGGAAATTCACTGCCGGGTGTACATATTTTAAGCGGGGTTTCACTCAATTTAATATGGCGAAAAAAATATGGCACGCTACTGATTTCTAGAAAGCTCTCCCATAAGACATGTACTGACAATTTATGTTGGACAGAGTATAGTATGAGTTCAATGGAATTTTCAACATGCATAGAAGGCAATGGTTTTTCTTTATTCTTTCCGATATATTTTTCCCTCACGCAATATCCGGTGTTTTGCTGGAGTTTTGAGGTAAGGTGAGTGCCGAAACGATGACATTTTTCTTCTTTTGTTGAAGAAGCACACTGCTGTTTTCGTTGGGTTAATTCGAATGTAGAAGTTCTCAACTAGGTCGATACTAATAGGATGATATCATCTGTTTTTGCAATTACTGTTATCCCAATGAGTCCTTATTTTAACAAAATTTCGTTACTTCTTGTAGAGGTTGTCGAGTCCCTTTAGTTATTCAGCTCCATCTCTCTTGCCACTGCTGTTTGTTGAGTTCTTTTCCCCATTCTGCCGACGCTTCTAGTCCGATTTCAGCCTTTTTGTCGAAGACATATAACGTAGAGTTTAATATATTAACTTTTAAGGCATTATGTTTACAGGTTCCTTTGGTACAAGGAGTTTGGTTTACATTTCTAAAAAAAATCATCACTTGTCTATTTTGCTTCTTGTAGTCACGTAGTGACGTACACTTCAGACCATTTTGTCATAACCTCTATTTTTTATGAGCCACTGTGACCAAACCTATTATTGCAAGACATCCTCCATACACACTATTCCACTCGTTAGCGTACATTTTTATCCTTAATCCGCTTATAGCCTTTACTTTTTTATATGCTGACATATATCATCGTGTCATTCAGCGACACTCCTAAAAATAGATAAGGCCAGATGTTAAACGAGAACAAAGGACTCGCCCTCGCTAATACCCAGTTATCGTGTGTTCTTTTTAATAAAACAGCTATCTGGACCTGCTTTCCTATAAATATCAAGAGAGACTCCAATCGATGGCCTTTATTTTTATGGTCAAAAGTAAAGGCCCACTAAAAAGGCTTTGTTCTACTCCTGCTGAGTTCATTCATTCATTAGAACTCTTCTAACATGTAGGGTGGCTATTAGTTTGTATGTATATTGTGTTACCATAAATTACTTCCCATTTGTTCGGAAAATTTCCGCCCGTTTACAACTCTCCAAAACACCTAGCATCCACTCCACTGAATTGAATAGATAGAGGCTCTTAATTGACTCTCATGTCCGGCACCACCGTCACCACCTGATGAAGTGCACACTGTCTTCTATAAATACAATGCCATCAGGCGTTAAGAGCGACAATGTATGCAGAAGCAAGATGAATTCTTGTCATCTCCAGAGCATAGCTAATCCATTTACTTCCAATCCATCGACTCGTTGTGGTTTCGAAAATAGGATCTCTTGGGAGGAAATCTCTCTATATTACTTCTTTCCTGTTGGCCAGTGTTCACCATCGTATATCCTTTTGTCATTCCAGTGCATTATCAACGCATTATTCACGCTGACATCAAACCGGGTAATCTGCTTCTAACTGAATGTGGACATGTTAAAATCGCCGACCTGGGGGTGTGCAATGAATTCTTGGGGGAGGATGCAACCATGAATAATGGCTCCACAGCTGGAACACCGGCATTCCGGGCACCGGAAACTCTATTTCCGGGACAGGTGAGTTTCAAACTGTGTAGTTGTGGAACAGGAATTACATGGTTATTGAAATAAATTTCATGTTTCAGCACTTGTATAGTGGAAAGGCGGCTGATATTTGGGCGTTAGGTGCAACGCTATACTCGCTTGTTTATGGCAATGTGCCATTTGTTGCCAGTTCAGTGCCGTTGTTGTATGAGAAGATAAAAAATGAAACTCTAGTGATACCCGAGAAACCATCAGCGAGCGAGGAACTGGTGGATCTTATTAAAAAAATGCTGACAAAAGACCCTGCCAAGAGGATAACGTTGCCGCAAATTAAGGTGAGTTAGTATATAATACACAGTATATATTATCTCCATTGTATAAGTATGAATTTAACAATAATATTTGAGGTAAAAATGTTGTAAAATAAATAAATATTAGGCCGTAAGCAGCCCATCGAGGGCCAAGGCCTAGCTTCTCACAGCTGTACGTATTGTGCGTGGTATACATTTCTGTACGTACAGAAGGGACCTACAGTTTTATGCCGTATCCGAAGGGCAGGGGGGTTTTTGAGAAGCTTTCTCATGACAGTAAATACTCTTGGATGTTTGTCAGATGCTCGCAAGAGGTGTGGACGTGAAAAAAACGTTGATGGTTGATGGATCCACTATCAAACGTAACCAATTATTGAACGTATCCATTTCATGCAGCTTGGTATTTGACATATTCACCCCAATTACGTTTATCGGGAATCGAATACGAATCAAGTCGGCCGTCAAGTCGAGTCGTTAAAAAATCTAAACTACTACTACATTCGACCGACAAGCCGTGTACTACTTTTTTTGACAGCTAAGCAAAGACAATTTTTAGTCAAAACCGAAAAACATAATTGGGATGATTTTTCATCGACGCGACTCAACAACCGACTTGAGTCGTTTTCGACTCCCGACCAACGTAATTGGGGTAATTGTACATATGCCATTTAAAGGCTATTCACAATGTATCGTTTCACGCGGCCGCGATATTGAGTAGAAATAAGAGTCTCTTATATTGCAGTTTGTTACCTTAGGTGTTGATATTCTCAACTTCGTAGAGCCCGTCTACTTCACACGTACATTTAAGACCATAAACGAATTAAATTAGACAGTCAACTTCTGGTTTTTTGAAGCTCTGAATGCTGACGTCAAAGCAAATCCAATCACACACACATCAGCTTATATCTTGCAGCTGGGTTTGACTGCGGCCATTTTGTAGATTCTGTGCGTACAATTTGTTGTTGCTAATGGAATAATTTATTGAAAAGGAGTGAAAGAGATAACTGGACAAATTTGGTCACACGGCTTTTTTACATTTATTCACAGTTTCGTATAGTTTATCAAACAATTGTTGTGAAATGTGTGAAGCCGACCAATAAAATAATGTTCACCGAGATTGTCCATCATTTCACAACGTGAATACTACTCAATACAACGCAAAGTGTCTGTTTTTAGTAGCTGACTATTTAAACCTCAATCTATTGTATTACAAGTTATGGTTCATTTTAGATGACAAGGCCTAATTGTTTTTTTAGTAATTAAATTTTTCTTTCATATTTTCACCAGCATTCTCTTCAAGTGAGTCCCAAAAGTGAGCTCTTGTCACATTCAAGTTTTTAAACACAATGATGTATACATAGGTATACGTATGGCGTATGAGTACTTTTTTACTTGCAAGTTTGATACGATCTTGAGGTTTTGAAAGATTTTGACATAGTTCGGTGTGTTTGTTACAGCCAAAAAGTGAACAGATTTGAAAAAAAAACTATTTTCTGGAGCTATGGAGTTGCCACGATTTTAAATTTCAAATTTAAGCTAATTTGGCAATGATTTGCTGGGACACGGCTGCAGTAATTTTATTCACACTCCATACTTACGCCAATCCAGAGACATGCTATAAAATGGCTTACAACATCCTGACCAACAATTTTTTCTTTGGTTTGTTAAAAATAGCGGTGTAAAAAATCTGTTCAAATTTATACTTTCTTTAAATTTAGGCTAACGCTGTGAGAAGACATACCACTTTTTTAGCTAAATGTGAGAATAACGCTACTTTTTTTCGCGCCAAGAGGTTATAGCCAATTTGTTCAAAAACGATTTCAAAGATTTTGTTTAAATTCTATTTTTACATATGTTGTTTTTGTGAAGTCTTATAAAAAGTGTGGTACACTATAGGCCAAAAGGTTTATAAACGGTACTTTACCTATGTGAGTAAAATCTTTTCTTCATTATTCGTACTAGCACTATTCTTAGATGATGTTGTAGACAACAATTTTCATTTCAACCGTCTTACATACTAAATTGACTCAGTGTCCACAGCGTTCTTTAGCGTAATATTTGTACTTTGCTAAATCATCGACCCTAATGGGAATTAGCATCACATGCAAAATCAATCATAAGGTCCCGTAATATATGTAAATACACATAACATAGTGAGAGTGGCCATATATGTATACAAGTGCATCGCAGCGTAGTAAAATTTTTTTAATGGAGATGCATATCAAACTCTATGGCATTCCTGTCAACAAAGCAACATTAATTTAAGAAATAAATAAAATGTTACAAAGTAATCCTTAGTATGCCTATACCCAGTCGTATAGTGCTTCACGTTTATATCTAAAATTGCTTTTACTTATTTGCTATTTCTTACCACGAAACGTTTTTTTTATTCGCACACAGGAACACACATGGGTGACAGCCAACGGAGTGCACATTCTACCATCAGAAGATGATAATTGCCGCTTGGTACAAGTAAGCGAAGAAGACATCAATAGTGTTGTCAAAAGCATTCCCAAACTAGACACATTAATCCTAATCAAAACAATGCTGAAGAACCATTCGTTCTTGAATCCCTTTAGTCGTGGCATATCTGGACGTGCACCTCAACGTGGTGGTTCCCGTTTAGAGAGATTTAGTCGAGCCGGACGTTCAAATTCCGCCCCAGGTGCTTACCATTCACCCATCGACAGACAACTTTCCGGTGACTGTATCCTACCAGCTTTATCTGAGCACACAGTCAGTTCGAGTAATGAAATTCCAGAGGATTCCTAAACTGTTGACTTACAAAATAGTCAGCTATAAAAATCAAATGACACAAATACTTACACATAATGCATGCATTTACAAAGAAAGAAATTATTTCTTACAAATAAACTTTGTTCTCGTATATATTTTAAGTTTAGTATATAATTTTGTTACGATTTTTATTTAACTTTAAATGGGATTTTAAATATAAATTTAAAATTAAATTTAATCAAAGAAAAACTAAGTCTTCTATATACTTAAATAAAAAAACATGACTTCTGTCTCTCTATTTAGCAGTAGAAAGGACTCCTTTTTTATGGAATAATAGCACATTAAATATTGCACTTAAATAAATATTATAATTAAAAAACATATTACATATAAGGAAAAAAAAAACAAAAACATATTAAAATCAACACACAAAAACACACAAAGAAAAAAGAAAAACAAAATTCAAATGCAAATGCAAATGCTACCTTGCAATCATAAATCGTAATACCCTTATATTGTTTACTGTGATATTGATATTATTATTGTTGTTATATATTATATACATATACATATACCAACAAACTAAATGTGCGTGTATTCTATGTATAGCGGTATCTTGTGGTTAATTTTATTTTTAAAATGTTATATTAATTTTTTTTATTGGTTTTTTTTGTAAACTTAAAGTTTAAATGGTGAATATTTTATGTTTTTTAAATATAAATAGAAAAAATAGCTTAAAGTAGATTGAAAAGTTTTGGTTGTGCAAAAATAAAGGTTATCAACTTCTTGAGACATTTCTTTAGTTAACCTATAAAGCTGAAGTTAATATAAAAAGCTTTAAATTTGTAATTTTGAAAAAAAAATATTTCAAATACTAAAAATGGATTTGAAACACTCATAGCGTTTTTTTTCTGCAGTAGGTGGACTCTATTAAGCATTTGAATGATTTAATAGCAATAAAAAGGACAAAGAAAAACTGTAGATCAGCTTTAGATCTCTTATTGAAAATTGTGAAGCAAGCATGGGAAAGTATTTTTTTTAAGATCGTACGGTTCGTAAAGTTTGAAATCATCTTATCCTAGCAATGATTCAATGATTCTCAAAATTATCATTTTCAATTACTGTGTTGTTCGTAAATATCCATTTGCTGCATCTTGGAAAAAAAAGGGACGAGAATTTCGACAACCCACAAGTCAAAACAAACACTTACACAGGAACGATGCATTGGCTTTTCAAGGGCATCGTATAGGTTTTGGGAGCCGAAGGAATGGGGGTTTTTCTTGAAGAAAAAAAAAGAATTAAAACGAATTGTGTGTCCTGATGATATGTTTGTGAATTCACTCGTCTTTCTTTTGTTTACACAGACCTTATGTGGGATTTTTTTAATTATACATGAATTCCCGCTTCCCAGTTTTTTTTTTTTTTTTTCAATTGAAAAGTGACCTATACTGACAGGATCAGCAATTGTCAATTTAAATTACTGAATTTAATTTTCTACTAAATATTCAAAATATATTACTGTATTTACATATTTGTGAATATATTCATCAGGAAAATGTGTTCGAATAATGACATTTGTTTCGAATGAATAGAATCTCAAAATACACCTAACAAATGAACTTTCAAATGATTGGAGGAATTATTAATTCGAAAGTCAAAATATATCTGGACTTTTTTTGTTTGTATTTTTATGTTTATAATATGAAGAAAAAAACGTGTGACGGATTGACTAAAGGCCCCAACACATAGAAACCATTGACGTCATACCTTTGTACTTTAACGTTTAAGTTGACGTATTGCCAGAAAGAAACAGTTCCCAAAAATAAGTCACAGATACATACATATGTGTGTACATACTTCTATGTAGGAGATGAAGAATTAGATCATTGAATGATTCCTCATTTTCTGTTTTGAAGGATTGCTTTTTAGAACTTGTCATGCTAGGAGCTAATCCAAATGTTATTCGTTTTAAAATTGCTATGAGTGTTAGTAACTCTTTATATGCCTATATACCAATCCATTAGCTTTTCTAAAAAAAAAAAAAAAAAACATATCCATCCCTACGAAAAAAATGGTTCTAGGCAACCAATAGTAAAAGTTACAACTCTTTTATTGAAATTTTCGTAAAGAGTTGTCATGATAAATATATAATTAACTTGTTGATCATCTAAAGATCGCTTTTGTCTAATATACAATACCTTTAAAACCAAATTATATAAATATTTATCTTCAATCAGTAAATATAAAACAAACCCATAAAATGTTTCAAAGAAAAACATAAAAAAGCTTTAAATTTTTACATCATTATAGGAATTAAATTATTATAAAAAAAATTATTGGCCTATATTAATAAAATAAAACAAAAAAGTATGTATGCTAATCAAAAGTAAACTAGTAAATAATTACATACATATTTTGTTTAAAGTAGAAAATACAACATTATTAAAATACATACATCTACATTAGCTTATTAAGATATTTAATAGTAAAAACTAAAACAGATAATAGAAACAAAACTAACCATGATTTAGTCGAGAGCTTTTTAAAGAAAATTTTTTTGGGACCATATACCAATGTAAACAATGAGGCTAAATGTATTTAAATGTTGAATGTTCTATTAAATATAATTGACTCCAAAAAATTAAAAAGCAAATTAACTAAAAAAGGAATAAATTTGTTTGGGAAAACAAACAAAAAACAAAACATTTTAACATTGGCTGTTGATTTTAATAAATAAAATACTAAAGGCAGAAAATACAAAATATTTAAAAAACAAATTTTAAAATTAAAAAAAAAAATGGTTTGTTTTAGAAATAACGGAACAACGAAATTCTACATATGCAATTCCTTAATGCTCTAAATTCTTTTATCTTTTCTGAAAAATCAAATTATTCTACTGGAAACAATCCCTGCAGCTCATATACTGAATAAATAAAGCCTCACTCTTCTCGAAATACGTAAATATTTCACTGTTATCTATTTTCATAGATTTATAGCAAACAAAATACAAAAGTAAATATATACACAAGCTTAGACATATATAAACTAAATAGCGAGTATTTTCCGAAAGCTCAAATTCCTTTTTAAGTGCTTAGCCCTTTTTCTTTTTAATTTAGACAGCTAATTCCAATGATAATTTTTATTATTATTTCACTTTAAACTTAAAAAAAAATTGATCAAGAAAAAAATATTGACATAGAGCGTTTTTATTACTTTAAATGAAAAAATGTATATATTTTAAGAACAATAGTGATTAAATTAAAAAAAAAATCTATTGAAACTAAGCACAAAATATACCTATCTACGCTAAATCTGATATTTACAAACTTTTCCAACTACAAAAAAAAAAAAAAATGAATGACTAAAATTAAATCTATTTTACTTTTCGTGATATACATTTTCTTTTATTTTTGATTAAAAAAAATGAATTAAGTAGTCGAAGTAGATTCGAAATATGTTGAATTAAAAGCTAAATCTGAAAGCCTGCATGAAAAATATAGATGAATCTTTAAAAAATCATATTTTTTCCTAAATAAATCTATTAAATGAAATGTATAAAATTAATTTATAATAATCAATAAATTGAACTATTTTTCAAACCTTAGCTTATTGTCTTTTCATTGACACTTTATGGACGTGCGATTATCGCATTTTGTGGTTTCAGTTTTTTTTTTCTATTACATATAATGAGCGCGTGTTATAGGGGATATGAATACCCTATTACTGATACTGATGTACTGGGCACAACTGTTGTTTGAATTTGAAAAGGGAAGAAAGAATAGAAAAGAATTAAAATAATTTACAGTATTTTTTTCGCGTGAATGTTTTACTTTATCTTAGAAGCTGTTCGAGTTCATGGACGTTTAAGAAAAGGCTTTACAATGAACCAACGTTTGGGGACGCCTTACATTTTATCGAGTTAATGGCCGAGTTCCCAACACCTCGCTAATCTAGCTGCTAGAATAATTTTGCACCGGGATGACAGATTTGTCGCTAACGAATCTAGCGGCCTCTAGGACAAAATCTGTCATCCCGGTGCAAAAGTATTCTAGCAGCTAGATTAGCGAGCTGTTGGGAACTCGGCCAATGTTTAAGCCTTTCCCTGTTAAACGGAAAGAACAATTTTGGATTGATGCAATAAAAGATCTGGTAGACTTAAAGCTAAAAAAGATTGCCGCTGTCATAACAACTCAAGTCATAATAAAAATAAATCATTTGATTTAATAAATTGTTATATTTATGTGTCATGCAGTGGAGTCCGCTTATTGGTGTTGTGTTGTAAACTGCGCATAATCGATTATAAGAGGTTTACTTCAGGTCCTTAGACGAGGCCTCGGTTGGAGCGTACCTCTGGATGATGGTGATACAGCGTTTTCTGGTCCGGAACCTAGCCGTATTAATCCTATCGCCATATGGGTGGATATTACACTTATGCGTGCTGTTGGTGATAATAGAAAGCCAACAGCGTTTTCACGTCGGCTTCCCTCGGGTCTTCCGGAATGGAGCAGCATAGTGTTACGCATTGGACACTAGAATTCACCTACTTCTTACCATCTTAATTCGCTAATCCCTAGGATGTGTAGTCTATATTATATGAATTCCCTCTCTAGTTGAAGGAATCTGGCGTTGTATGGTCCTTATTTTCCGGAGTTAAGGAGCGTCTTCACATTTCAGAATCCTATCCTTTTCCGTATTGTATAATAGTCAAAAGTTTGAGTTTCTTTTAGGTTTACGCTCAATTTTGGGAGTAACTGTATCTACATGGCTCGATGTAGTCATGCTATCTTTTAAAAAGTATGACTGCTCCTTTATTAGGTACTATATGCACTCATTAGGTTTAATCGCCTTCTTTTTATAATTGAGGGTCATAGATGGTCAAATTTGAAGGAATTTGCATGCAATTCTTCAATATTCAAAGGGAGGAAAAACTATGATACGAATCCGTTCCGTTGAACAATAAATAATCTTTTTTGAGCAAAACTTCAAAATTTATTTGTACACACCCACCTCCTTCAACAAAATTTAAACTTTGTAATTAAAAAAATATATACTTAATGTGGTCTATCTTTAATATTTCTCTATGTTACAAGCTATGTATCAAACTTAATATACCCTTAGGATAGGGTATAAAAATCTGTTTTCGAAGAGTATGCGAACAAGCAGTTACTAGCTTGAGGTACGGTTTAAACAGAAAGTTAAGATATTGCGTAGACATTTATTAATGAACGTTTGCAGCTATCTATCTAGCCGCGGTTAATCTTCAAGTCATCGACGAACTATAGTGGACTACTAATTTAATCAACGGGTGGAATATGACACGGATTTAATTTTTTAAATCACTATCAACAGATGCATTTCAATTGTTAACAGTTGGCAATCATGGGACTGTGTATTTCCTAACAGTTGGCAGCACAATCAAAACACAAACATGACACAGCTACTGACAGTTCAGTGACATTTATCAATAAAAACTCGGTGATTTGATGGAATTATGCACTTTTTCTTCAAATTACTGCTGCAATTCAATTGAGTTCTAAACATTGTTCACTTTTTAAAGCAAAACGCCAATTGAATCCGTTAAACAATGGGTAAGTTACTTTTCTAATTCTTCCATCCGAATCCCCATTAGGTATCTAACAAAAAGAAAAATCCCATTCTGTGGGGGCGTAGTAGTGTCTTTGCCCCTCTTTTGATTCATAATTTCTCATTCTCCCCGTCGACTACTTCCCATTTTAGATACAAAAGATGCCCCTTCGGTGAAGTTAGAAAAACACCTAAAGCTTCTAAAGGAGGAATATACGAAGTTGCAGCGCGGCTATGCAGAACTTGAGCGTAAGTACAGTAAATTGGCGGCATCCTCTGGTGACGCAGAGATCGGCGAATTCAGCAGTTTTGTGTCGCGTCTCGTCATGACTGTGGCCTCGTTATACGGTCGCAATACGTATTCCGATTTGACGATAAAGTTGAGCGGGAAGTCAATGCCAGCGCACAAATTCGTATTGAATGCTCGCTCCGAGGAGTGGCGGGAAGAGGTCCTAGCCGATGCATCCGAACTTGACTGGACCGATCTGGAGGAAGACATAGGGTTCGCTCTGCTGCGATGGATCTACACGGATGTTGTCGATCTGCAGCACGACAGACTTGCGTTAGGTTTGTTACGTGCGGCACATAGGTTCAAGCTTCCTGGCTTGCTGGGACTCTGCGAAAGAGCATTGGTTGCCTCTGTTGGTGTTCGGTCTTGCGTTAGATTCTACTGCGTGGCAGAGGAAGTAGGTGCCGCCAGTCTACTGGATTATTGTTCAGGATTAATATCAACACATTGGGATGACTTGACGCCGCAAGACTTTGAGCATATGTCCGGACCGTTGCTGTATAAGATGTTAAAGAGCAAAACGAAGCATCCGCTACACGCTGCTGTGCGCCTACTGCGGGAGGATGTGGTTTTCCTGTGCCTGGTGGAAAACGATAAATCGGTGAGTTGTGTTCAACTTTAGAAATCTACTATCTATTGTTATCTGTCTGGGGAAAAGATAAACCGATGAAGATATTTACGTCAACTTTGTGTTTGAGGGATTTTCCATTTTTTAAATAAGCCACAATGAAGAGGCATTGGCTTTGCGCATAATATTGTTTTGTATATTTAGATTTTTTTTAACATTTGCACTTTGTGGCTTCTGTCGCCGAATGTGCCGCGTCGTCATTTTTGACTATCATTCACAACACACCACATTTTTCTATTAAACATATTATTTTTGTTTAATATTCCTTCAAATTTATGTGAATACTTGAATTTATTTAAACTCTACATTATCAATATATATAATAGTTTAGAATTTGTACACACTTAGCTACTAAGTCTATCGCAATATTGTCCACGAAATTTACATCTGTAACTTGTTCTGATTACTTTGTTATAATTCTTGAGACAATTCTTCAGCACTAAGCCAATTTTCTAAAATAAAATACGTAAAATGTAATAACAAAGAAAATCTTTAAACAAGACTCAATGTGCCGTACAGATCAGCCATAGTAGACGCATTAGAACACAAGTGTTATCTATGCCCACTGCGCAAAATTAATTTGTTAGTTTATGTGGTTCTTAAATCAGTAATAAAACAGTTCCCCATGTGGCCAATATTGATTTCAATTTAGGTGGCTTCACTGTAAACCGTTTGGCACTTTTTTACTGTTTCAACGTTTTAAATTGTTAAGTTCATGACTTCATACAGCAAAATTACCCCATGAGTACTAAATGGCGCTAAATTATCAAAGATAAAAAAACATGTTGCCCATATTAGCTAAGACTTTGGTAAAGATTAGATTTACTGACTGCTGATTGTGCTTTCGAATTTTCGTTACCACTTGAACTATGTTCTTTCAAGATCATAAATCTTTTAATGATCGGAAGAGAAGGTTTTAGCGAACTTGAGAAGTAATAAAGCAAAAACTTGCCATTCAAAATACTGAATATAAAGCATTATATATATTGTTCTACGAAAAATCAAAAATAATCCATAAAGCTGAAGATATCGCTTTCCATGTCCACATACATACATATGTACTTTGATTGAAAATATGACCATAACGTATTCGAAGTGAAATGTGTCTAGATATACAAATCCATCGATATAACGCAAGATGAAAATGTTCAGTTTTTGCTTTCGAGACATATGATACTTTACTATTAATTTAACATATCGCTCTCAATGTTGTCTAATAGTTGTTTAATAATAAGAATTGCTTAGGTTAGGTTAGGTAGATGGGTGCCTTGTGACCAGAAAGTCACTGCTTAGACCCACAATTCGGGTCTATTGTGCCCAATCATTTAACCCTGGGAACGCTGTAATACTGTCCGCTGTTAGCACCACCCAGATAGTAATATAAATCTCAGGAGGTCCGCCAGGTCAACATTGGGTAAGTCCTCCAGCTCCGAGAAGAAATAACTTCCAAGAGTTCTCTTTCTTCTAACAGATAGGGCAGGACAGCCACACAGCAGGTGACGAATAGATTCGATTTCTTCTTCGTCTCTGCAGCTTCTGCATTAGTCATTATGCAACACATCGAGTCTCTCTGTGTGAAAGCCAATGACACAATGGCCGGTAATTACGCCAGAAACGACCCGTGCGTTATGACGACTGAGTTTAACCAGAGTTGATGATCTCTTCAGCCATAGAGCTCTAGCCGTTATGCATGTATCCAGATGAATCCAGCGTCTGTTTGCACGATCGACGGTTTCATCTTCTACTTCTACTACTTACTGTTGGTTGTAAGGAAATAATATGATTAAATCCAGACTGTGGAGTTCAAATAAAGGATTATTTTTCCAATCGTTTGAAATCCTGAAATAAGGGTAACAAAAGAGTGTCACCGAGTTCTCAAAAAGCCCGTTAAAAAAATAAAAAAAGGAATAGACATACCTTTTCATTACATTGGCCGAGTTCCCAACACTTCGCTAATCTAGCTGCTAGAATACTTTTGCACCGAAATGAGAGATTTGTCGCTAACGAATCTAGCGGCCTCTAGAACAAAAGTATTCTAGCAGCTAGATTAGCGAAGTGTTGGGAAATCGGACATTGGCGTATTATTCACGATTCTGGCAATACCATGTCATGATTTTTCGAGTAACTCGCTCGATGTAGTCTTTAATTGGTCTTTCTTGATAAGTAGTAATACTATTCCTCCCATGATCGGCTTCTCGAGTGGATGCTTTCTTGCATAATGTTCGATGTTACATTGGTCATATAGACTTGTTATATAGTTCATTGCTAGAAGGTCTTTTGCTAGTCTTAAGCTATCTCGCCCTTGCAGTAAAACACTTCTTGCTCTTCACATTGGATTAGCTCATTCACTATCTGATTATTAGTAAAACCATAAACAGCAAGTGTCAGCAATATCATTACCGGGGTGCCCTTATATACAGGGACAGTTAAAAGTTTCAAACCAACTTAGGCTCAAAGCTAAACGATTTGATAACTTTGAATGCTTGGCTTACAATTAGATTAGTGGTCTTAGCCCACTTATAATGCGAGTGTATTTTCTATAAAAATAAAAATTAATTTATTAAATTACAATTATTTTAAATACATTGTTTTCATTTTTCTTCACCGCATACCGGTTGCTTCAAAACAATTTAGTGTATTACGTAACCACTATTGTTTTATTTTTTGTCATATAGCGCTCTCACAGCAGTGTTTATCTTCATAGCAATCTGAATTTATCGTGAATAATGACATACACAGAAGAACAATACCATAGTTCCCATATTATTATTCAAACTATCTACATATATGTACATACACATGTACATTTTTTAAATATATTTTTATCATTAGTTTTTGCAATGCAAACAGTTTGTTTAAAAGTCTTTGCTTAGTATGTAGACGAAAATAGGAAACAAAAACGCTCATTCCATGATAAGCCTTGCTGACAGATAGATCCTCTTAAACGATTTCTGTGGTACTATAAAAATGAAGAAAAACTTTGTACTTACCTAACCCTGTCAAACAGGAAAATGTTGGATCACCAGACAACCTATATTTGACCTCTTACTGTCACTGTCACTGATGGCTAATGTATTTCTGTTTAAACTCTAGAAATGTTAAAACCACAGAGATCTTATTAAATTGTTTTGTAAGAGAATTGAATTACATTTTCCACCTGTACTCCGTCTTCAGTACAAAAGACCAGAAGTAAATAAATAAATACTCTACATCGTAGTTGGCTAAGCATTTATCGAAGTCCTATACTGAAACCTAATACCACCTGCGTGTTACGCTTACACCCTCAGTTGTTTTCTATTTTTTGTTCTTCACTTCTAACTTACGTCGGTCATTTTTTTAATTGAATTCAAAGACTATGAGGAACACAACATTTAAAAAGTAGTAATTACTGTTTAATTGGTAATCAATCAAATTTGTATGTACATACTCGTATATTGTACAATACGTTAGCTTTAAAGCCAATTAGTTTGTCACATACGAGACTTCATTCATATAAGAACACTGATTAGTCTTGGTTATGGTTTCTTCGAGATTTTATACATGGTACTACTCTAATGATGGATTTTCTAATGACCAGCATTAACAAGAGTTAACAGTGATTTGTAGGGTAAAACTCGTATATTGTGATAGGTAGTGTCAAGGCCGGTACCTTACCCCCTACTTCATTGTTTGTCTGAATTGGATAGGGATATAATTTGTGTGCCACACTGATAGACAAATATGCAGACCTTAGAACATTACCCAGGAGATTGAGGATTAAATAAGTTTTATCCTTGAATAGACCTGACGACAGACATTTATATATGTGACCAGAGGCTTTAAACCGCATTCCTGTCTGCGGGTATATGACTACAACTAAGGTATAATTTCACGGAATGAACACGACTTAACCGCTCAGAATTAATATAACAAATGCTTGTGCACTAATAATTACTCTTCCATACGTACACTATGAAGAGAGAGGTAGGTTGGATATCATATAAATCTGACTTTTCGCTACTATCATTGAAATACCTCGATTTAATTGAATAAACGTCTCATACAAAAAAGTGTCTTATAAATATTACCAGAGGCTAAAGTGGGTGCCGCGAATTTTCGTGCCCAGTGCCACTGTTCCTTTGAAACCCCCTTTGTATTGAAAACTCCAACCAATTATATAATCTTCTAGAAAATCTAACGCAAACAAAGTACCTAAATATTTTATTTTCTTACACATTTAACATGAGTATTCTGTTTAACATATTCATACAATATATTATATTATGTTTTATAGTATCCTTTATATATCACAATATTCTCTTCGAAAAGTCTTCAAAGTTTTTTTTTTTCTTCTTTTTGATTTTGTTTTGTAGGTTAGACATTGAAATATAACAAGAAAATTCTCATTATAATTATTACTAAGATGACGATTCGTTTTTTTTTTTTTGTTTTTTAAGTTCTAAATAGTTTCATAGAGTGTATGTGTTGATTGTTTCTTCCTAGTGGCTATGCAAACACGTACGTATGTATATACATAAATTAAATGCACCTATAGTCGATTGCTTAAATATTTCATTACATTGAACACAAATATCACAGCCATTGCATCCGCATGCAATCCGTTCGTTGGGTCATTTTTCTTCGCCGAGTTACACAAGTTGCCACGGCAATAGCAGTACGTTGCACTCGAACCGGAGAGATTGTTCTCTTTGAATTCTTCACAGCCCTCTTTGTAGGGTTCTTCTACTTTATGTTCCATACGCCAGGCACCTTGTCTAAGAACCTGTAAACAGAAAAAAAGAACATTTTTTTTATATTTTAATGGAAAGAAAGATTTGTTAGTATCTAACCTGATCGGTGTACTTTTGACTGGCACACCCTCTGGTCACTGTGTCGACGGATTCACCATTTTGCAAGTAAAATCGTAAAATTTTCTTAACGCACATAGTCGAGTACTGACAGTCGGTTATATATTCGTCTGATTCATCGAATTTCGAACAGAGAGGTGTCGTAGACGTTCGATTTCCTATTTTGTATGTAACCGGAGATACTTGACAATTGTAGCATTTCACTGCGCTGCCAGTTTCTAAAGATAAAAAGAGGGGATTTATTAGTTAAATATTATAATAGGCTTAATTCATTATGGGCAGGGGATTAGATTGATTGTCAGAAAATGGAAATAAGTGCGTGTTTGTAGCAGCATAAATTTGAATATGCATAAATGACTCCATACATGGTCACTTAAAAAGAGTTGTTTAAATAATTCAAAAGACAGAAAAGTGATTGAATGTTTTATGGCAGTGAAATTAAGAGCAACTTTTTTTTCCTAAGAAATAAAACGGAATGGAATATTAACTTTTGAATTTATTATCAACTCAATAATTTATACGTTCTCACTTCAAAGCCTTGTTATGCTCTATTCAATTATTTAACCTTTCCTCCACTGTTAGCCAAGATACGAACCGTACAATTATAAATCCTAGAGATTGACCATTTCTAAAATGTCACCTGATAGATTGTCACAATTTAGTTGTCACGTTGTTTTTATACGAAATGTATTGCTATGTTTTTTACTTTTCGTTTTGCATTAGGCCAGTTCGCATACTAATATACAAAATATTGTACGTATGAAAGCGTTCGCGTACTAAGAGAATGAACGAAACTGAGAGAGAGAACGAAACCGCTTTCGTTAGTTTTTCTTCCGGCAGAACTTCGATGTACCTAACAAAAAATTAAAACTGTCAAACCATGAGAAAGTTCAGATTTGACAGAAAGTAATTTATTTGAATTTAAAAAAAAAACATAAACAAATTAGCAAATAGATGGTGAACCAGTAGCGTATACACACATGTATATGACAATGTATCCAGCCAGTTAGTTGTTACTTTTCAATTTTATTAAGAAATCAATAATTGTTTTCCTTTGGCGTTTATTTGACAACTATCTCGTATTGACGTTTCTCAGGTTTTCTTATGGAAAATGTACGAAGTACGAGTACCAGGTCCGTTCGCGTACCCTCCTAAAACAGCGTATTTTTCGAAAATTTACGATTTTTTTACGAAAAGCTTTTCGCGTACGGAGAATTTTCGTAGTTTTTCGCAGAAGAGAGCGCCCGCGACAGAAATCAAATCAGTTTATTTTCACCATTTTCTTGTTTAACCCGTTCGCTTACTTTTTCGTAGTTTTAGCTCTCTCTGAGAGAATTTTACCCCCCTTCAAAATTTGATAATCTACGAATTTTAGTGCAAAAAGTACGCGAACGACCTACTATTTTTTAAATAAAGATAATTGTCTCTCTATATATGAGATTTGACATATATGTATGTATATATGTATAATTCCTTTTTTATGAGAAAAGTTCCCACAGGGACCTATTATTTTCCAATGCTGAACTTTTGACGAATATATCACTGGCATATATCAAGCACATGCATAAATACATTTGTATTATCAGTCTTACAGTTGTTACTAATGATTAATAAGACACTAAATATTGAAGAAACGACTAATAATCATTCATCACGCCTATTGTGAAATCAGAATATATTTCGGCTTGTCGGTCATTTGATTGAACTTTTTTCCCCCGAAATCATTTATTAATTTTGGCTTGAAAACAAAATTTTCAAAAACTCATGAAATTCCGGGGAAATTTTTATTTACGATTAGGTTGATTATCTTCTCTTTTATTCGCGGAAATACTTGACGAACTGAGGTTGTCTTACAATAATTTTACAAATTAACTTGTATTAATTCATTTATTGTACAGTATGCCCCAGAGAAATAATATAAATGCCCAAAAATGTGCGGGAACGTATTGAACCAAAAACTTCCACTATTTTTGTATTGTTTTACTTAAAATCATTTTGTCAACCAACAACAAAACAATCATTTTAACTCATAAAGAAATTTCTTGGACTAAAATTCGCAGCATGGGGAAATGTCTTACTCTCCGGGGAGCACTTCTATGAAAAACTACAAAACTGTGACGTTGCCGTACGTATTTTCGTATAATTTCGTAGATTTTTCTAGTTTTAGTCAGTGTGAGAACAGACCTATTTATTTTGCTACTGAAGACGTCAAAATCTTGTAACGGGTAAATTATTCCGAAATTTCCAAACATCTGATACTTTCCTGTCCAGCGGACGGATGTCTTATAATGAAGGCATTCATACCTATATTTGAGTTTAAAATGTCAGCTCTCTGACCTTAGTACTACAGTTTATAAGATATTTTTTACATCGGATACCAGACACTATCTGTCAATAATTTAATCATTCCTGGCATTGATAAAGTACAAGAAGTACACAAATGAACTAATGCGAATCCGTTTCCTGATCAACAATGAACTGATAAATTAAATATTCATAATTTCAGCTTAAAAACGTTGTTGCATAGACTCTCTTGACGCACACACAAGCAATTGATTCACTTGAAGCAAACGTGCCCATTGTCTACAATTTTTTCCGCACCGAAATTGGCATAAAACCATGTTCCATTACAAAAATATATTTTTATTATTATTTCTATTCGATAATACATTAAGAGTCCGGGGCGATGAAGGTTCATTACCCAGTACATACAACAAGACTGAGTCATTGCCTCTGGGTGCCCGCCAGAAGGAGGAAGTCTTTGTCGATAACGAATGAGTCTTCATATCAGAGTTTTTTATTCTGTTTCTTTTTATTCATTTTAAAGGCTTAATTATATTTTTGTAATAATCTGTAGAAAAGAAAAAGAGAAAAACAACCTCGCAAAACGCAACTTACAAAAAGTATACACTATCGCATTTGTATGTGGGTATATTTTATATATTTTTAATTTCGGATTTTTTGGTTCTTGGTTTTAATGATTTTTTTTTTTTTTTTTGTTAATTTACTCTTCGAGAGGAGCGGATTACTGTGCCCGTGCTTGCTTTTTTTTCGTAAAGCCAAATATGGTTAAAGAAAAGCAAAAAAAAACAGATCATAAAAGAGGCTTTGATGTTAATTGTTATTCTCTCGTATTGTGTCTTTTTATTTTCTACTATGAGTGGAAGTAGGTCAATGATCTGCATGAGATTCAAATAAAAAAGAAGAGAGAGAAAACAGATAATTCGTACTCAAGTATAATTAGCTACCACTGTGAACAGGATGTTTTTATCCAAAATTCTGCAGAAGAATGTTCATCTACTGATCAATTTATCTGATTTAATTTCAAAGCACGTACATAACTGTTGCCGAATCTTCTTCTAAAGTCATGTTTAACATCTTACTTAGATCGAAGCAAGGTTACAATTAGACAACAGTAGCAGCATCATGTACTTTTGTGTATCGAAAAATCGGTAGATCTAAGCGGCCTTCAGTTATTTAATCATCTGCAGCTGCATGGAGTATGCGTGGCCATGGTCTACTGAATTTTTAAAATAGCTTCAAGTGCGGGTTCATTCGAACGTGACCTCTTATTTTGAACAAGTGAAGGAAAGTCTAAGCATATTATTTGCTTTACACAAATCTGTTTGAATTTAATGGATTATACCTCTAACTCGAAACAAATGTATAGATTTGATTAAAAATCGGAATTGAGATTATGTATATAAAATAAGATATAGTGGATAATCAAAAACCCTACATTAAAGCTGGAAATGAAAGGAAATGAATTCATTGGAGAATTTAATTCATAACCATACTTTTTTGTCTATGGATTTTTTGACAGATGACGCATGAGTAGTGTTAAGCTGCCACAGTATTTTTGTTCGGTATTGTTTAACAATTTCTTCATGAAAAGACGTAAGGGGAAACCATAAATTTATTTTTTGTTTGCCCTGAACATGCGAATACACATAATTTATATACTGCACTCATAATGACTTTTCGCTCAGCGTCGTTAAGTTTCGTTTACTCTTGCTTCCATACGTAGAGAGCGGTTTTATTCGCACAATCCTTACGGAGCGCGGAGGATGGCTACATTATAACAAACAGCCACGTTTCCTTAATCCAATTATGGGTGTGCTTAGGTTTTGACAGCGCGCGAGCAGAATTTTCATTCATTTATGACATCAGCTATCGCACGCTTAATGAATGGTTTAGTATGATCACTAACGAAACAGTTCGAATACAAAGGATTTGTATTGTGCAACCAGAATAGCTTTCGATTTCGATTCGTTAAGTTTTCTTTGCAAAATTTGCGAAATCCATTCGATATTTCGTACGAAAATTTTACAGTCAGCTGAGAAAAACTCTAAAATCATTTTATAATGTACCAAATGGAGATTTTAAAACGGTCGCGAATGAGTTATATTATTAAATTTCTCAAAACAACACAAAATTATGGCGCTACTTGCCATGCAGCCTGTAAAACAATTTGGTGAACACTTAAGTTGGTGCTTCGACCTGTGAATTGGCCACCTAGAGCTATATTAACCGTAGTTTTTTATTTAAAAAAAAAATAATCTTTTAAAATTAAATGTAAAAAATTCTTTTGTTTTAGCCGACTGTTTTTATTTATTTTTTTTCTCTTGTAAAAAGTACGTCTAAATGAATCAGTCTTAATGTTGGTGTTTAGTCATTTGCTGTCATTTTCGTGTTCATAATTGTAGGTGCAAGTCAATGCGACTCAATCATAGATAAATTTACTTTGACCTATTTTTCTAAAAAGTCGTAAAGTAAATGGAACTTTGTATTTTACAAAACCAATGCCATGCGCTGATGACAGTTTATTGTCTATGTTCCAGCCAAAGTACAACGCTTAAAAAAAATAAATTCAGCAGTTTACACATGAATGTAACACAATGCCCTATTCTTTACCTAATACTTGTAGCAGAAAAATACGAAAACACTATCACTCGAGATAATCACATCGCCTTTATGCTGAAATTGTATCGCTTCAAGTATCGAGGACAAAGCACTCCACACGAGATGTACAGCTTAATTCGATGAAGCGTTAATTTTATAATTGAAAAGCAGCTTGTAGATTGAACCGAATAGATTACGGTGCGAACATACCCGATATCTTTGACTTCAAAAGACCTAATCTGTAACATACATATGTACATACATGACATAATTCTTAGCCATCAATCTCTCCCCGTTAAGTTGTTTTATCCATCATCACCATCTAAATGAAAATGGTTTATAAAACTAGAAGACGAGTAGAAGTGGTATTCATAAAGGTGTTCTACAAAATTTGACTCTTCTTCAAGTATATACATATGTATGTATATATATGTTTTTAAAAAGATTTTGACAGGCACAGCCTTGACAATTAGTGTAAACGAACCTCAAACGTCACGCCCTACAAGGTCGTAAAGTAAATTTAATTAACTTAATTGTTCCTATTTTATGGTTTCACTTGATACAACTATTCGATTTTCACTTGTTTGTTCATTTGGCCCACTTTTTTCCTTTTTTTTCGGCAATTTTCCACTCGCAGTCTAAATATATTTAAAAAAAAAAAAAAAAAACATTTGTTTATACATTGCTGCGTATGGTTTGCTTTTCCTACACCTCTTGAGCACCCATTTTTTTCGAGAGCATTTTCATAAATAACAAAATCATGTTAGGTACCTACTTTTTGCGTTTGTTTTTATGACGGATACACCTGAGTGGCACTCTATCTGTATTACATTTCATACATACGCGACTGATTTAGATAAGGATTTAATTAGGCGAAATTAGAGCAAAGAGAGTGCGCTATATAAAGAGAGCATAACGTTATAGAGAGTGAATATAGAAAATAGTGGCAAGGGAATGAAAAGCTCTAAGAGAACGCAATCGAATTTTCATTAAGTTCAAGGTTGAATTTTCCTACGTATTCTTGTATTTTTCTTGTGTGGGACGATTTGTAGAATGTGTTATAGGAAAAAATGCACTTAATTTATGATTGTCTAGCTTTTTTTTTTGTTGTTGTTGACATTGAAAGTCAAACGCATAGAGATATGGATCTTTTACTGCAGAGGAATATATTAAAAGGTTTTTAATATTGATTTTCTATAAAGTACACCATATCACCCTTAATGTAGGTTAAATAAAATATTACATTTTTAGAAACAGATTTCAATGTCGTATTCTTTTATTAGATTTGTTTCGTTTTTATTTAGTTTAACGCATAATTAATGCACTGTTCATCGCTTACGTGACTTTTTGAATCATAACCATGACCTTCACACCTAAACTGGAATTGAGTGTTGAATCAAAAATGACCTCTAATCAGTCAGTCATTCGCTTGGTTATGATTGATTTTTTTCCTACTGTATCTATGGGCTGACCGTAATTTGGTATGCCTAGTGCGTCGAAATGCATTTAAAGTGAAAAGCATTGTTTATATTCTTAGTGAAAAATTGAACTATAATGTCGTTGAAATTTCATTGGGAATTGTAATTCTTTTGAAGTTTCTTTGGTGAAAGTTCTACAAGTCAGTGATTGAAGTTGAAGAGTAACGTGTTATTCAATTAATGGAAAGTGTAAACCTTTAAATTGTGAACGCTTTCAATTTTTAAGACGTATTTTATCACAATATTTTGACAAGCGTAATGAAAAATTATAACTCTGTGTTATTTAAATCTTCATGAGCTTTATTTCCTAAGAAATTGTTTGGTACTTGCAACCTATGGCATTTTATTATACATACATATGTAAACCTGTTATCAAAATTAGTGAAAACTTGATATGTCGCCATTTTCTACTTTCAAATAAAACTGTCATATAATGACATAGGTAGCTAGCAGTTGTAAGTTTTGATATTGCTGATTAAAGTGAGTGCTATTTTTTGGTAATTTCAAAAACTACAGGCAAATTCAGTCTGTAGCTTGATTCCGGTTATATTTGACAAATATCAAATGGGAAATGCTTCTTCTTTAGGTTATGATCTGGATTAGGATTACAAACTTCATTCCTTTTTTTTCACAGACCCACCTCTTCCGTGTGTCTGATAAACATCCAATAGTATTACTTTCACGAGAAAGCTTCTCCAAGAACCGTCTGCTCTTCGGATATTTTATAAAACTGTAGGTCTCTCTTATACGTGTAGAAATATATACTGCGCACAACACGTATAGCTGTAAGAACCTAGGCCTTGGATGTTTATAGCCCAATTTGATTGACATTTTGATTGTTAAAACTGTTTATGCATGACGATTTCAAAATTCCAATATTCAACGAAATTATGGGTGGATAAGAAAGTAGAAAAATTTAAATTTGGTACTTTGTTGCCGTAAATAAGAACTGTATTCAAACTTATTAATACATACATTAATTTAACTATCATCTGAACTGGAAACTAATGGGAATTTCATAAGTTTTACTTCTTGGATTTACATACATACATCAGTTTAACTGAAAGCTTAAGTTTATCTGAACTTATCACTTAACGGATTTATCGCTAGTAGTTAAATTAATAACATTTCTAGTTTCACCTATAAAAATCTGTCATATGACGTCAATATTTTTATTAGAATATAACAAACAAAATAAAATAAAACATCGTCACTTGATAAAAACCTTGGTCTAATCTTTAACAAACAAATTTCATTTCAATTTGCTATCACAAAATGTTGTTTTCGTTCGGTAATTTTGGATATTTATTCAAGTGAAGCGTGTTTTTTTTACCTTATTAATATTCATGTGAAAATGTGCGAAATAAAATTATGTTTTTTCGTATTTTTTGGTAAACCAGTTAAAATTAGTTTCAACAACGGGAGTAACCGAAATGTTTTTGTTATGCAGATATGACACTTGATTATGACTAACTAGAAAAAATTAAGCAAACAATTATAGGTATGAATAATTTTGAAGCCGTCATTTTAATAACAATTTTTTATTATTTTTATTTTTAATGACCAAAATTAAACAAAGAAGAAGTTAAACTAAAGCACTGTTTTCAGATTTACAATTATGTTTTCGAACTAAAAACCTCGAACTATTGCAAATACTTTACGCTTTTGTAACGGTCTTCAAATATTAAACACCTCAAATCTTATATGAGATTACTACACGCAAATATTTGCGTTTTTTTTAGCAACATACGACCTTCTGGCTTTGGACAATATTTCAGAAAATCCAGAATTGACAACCTTAAATTTAAACAAAATCTTTGAAACCATTTTCGACCAAATTGGCTAAAACCCCTTGACCCTAAGAACCGTTATTCTTATTTTTAGCATCAGCCTATATTCATGGAAATTAGTTATTTTAATAAAATCTGTAGACGGGTTTTTTTACAAAGCGGCTTTTAAGAAAATTGGCCTTAAGTGCCGTTATAACTATTTTTACCCAAAATATTGTAAGCCATACAAAATCGTTGCAGCTGTTTCTCAGTAAATCAGTGTTTTACCAATCAGCTATAAGTAAAGTACCGTTAATTTGGCCAAAAATGTGGTACGCTATATTATAGCTCTTTAACAGACTAGTCAAAATATGAAAGTGAAATTGTATGAATCGTTTTCCATCAAATCACTTTTTTGAATATAAGGTAGGTAATATAAGAATTTATCAAAATCTCGATTTCGAAAACTTTCACAAATCCAAAACTTGCCCTACACTACTTATGTAAGTATCGGTGCAAGTAAAAAGGACATATGTACGTAGGCTTGATACCTTCTATGTTTCGTTAAAGCATTTTTTTTCTGTTTTGCAATATCATATGCAAACATTTTTACATTACTTCAAGAAAAGGTATTAAAAAAGAAACATTATTTTGTTTCATTATTGAATCAGTTTTAAGGTTGGGTTTGTAAATTTCCAGTTTTATAATAACTTTTTTACACAGTATTTTGTCAGTGTGTCACCCACAAATCCGAGCTTAAATGAATCAGAGTGCCGTAGTTTATTCCTTATAAAGCATTTTCTAAAAAGTATAAAACAAAACATACAAAAACTGACTCCAACCAATTCTTGCTTTTGCTAATCTTCAAATGGTAATGTAACTTGGCGGTCTATCAACTTAAAAAAAAAACTCGTGATCTTACCAAATAAAGTTTGAAAGAAATCATAAAAAATAAACATAAATCATTCTCACGCTCTTTGGTTTTTTTTTTTTTGAATCGAAAGAGAAATTTTAAATGCTGCCAAAGTGTGTATACTGACATTTAAAGTGAAATTTTCGCAAAATTACAGTCAATAAGTAAGATTTGTCTGTGATGAAAGGACATTTAATAGATTAGAAATTCGTTGATTCATAAATGTTTATTCAACTTAAAGAGTTAATAGGGGTAGCCATTAAGGCAGAAGTTGTAAAATGTTGACTAAGTGGACAATAACAGATTTATGAATGATGATGATACAGTATCAACGTAATCAGGTAAAATTAAAATCAAAGTTCTAGGTTTGGTTTGACTTCGGGCTCAAAAAAATTATTTTAAGCTGTAGATTGCCATTTAAAATGCTACTGACATATCGACAAAATATATGTAAAAAACACAGAAGTTAGTTTGGAGAGCTTGCAGTCTTATTCTAACGTACTATTTACTATGATAAATAATTGAAATCGCTTACACTTTAAGCCTCTACCACAAGGCATGCATTTAGCTGCTACATGCGTTTGTGGCACTAACATTATGTGAAGCTCGAGTCTTCTTAGAAGTACATGATATGAAACCATTGTGAACACCAATTTGATTTATAATTATTCTCTAATCTTCACAAAGATGTAACAATTATCTACCTATAACGACCCACTCGTAATGGGTTGGAGAGTCCATACACAAATCCAATAAAAATAGTGAAAGTTTTTTTTTTTTAATTACCCCTCTTCATATCATTTTAAATTTCAATCATGCATATAACATATCATCAAAAGAAAACCTTAAAGTACCCACTACAATCTTAGGAATTTCTTTTACAACGTCTTGCGCTGTCTACAGGAAATCACTCTTGTGAGGTCATCCTAAAGAGTTCTCTTCTTATCAATACTGAAGTGAGCTGCAGCTAGATAGCGAACTCTTGCCTCTACTCATCAGCATCAAAGTTATCGTTTCATACGTACAGCCGACTTAATCGCTTACAATGTGAGTCATTAGGCAGTTTCTGAAGAGAGACATTCTCCTCTGCTGGATCTCTATGAATACACTGCGTCCAAGTGTACACACAGTGTAACCGGAAAGACCCCATATAATGTATGTGAAACATATTCCTACTCAATCACCACACTAAAATCGTAATGAACTCATAATCTACTCGTTCTCATAAAAAAAAGAGTAGATGCGTTGACGGACTACATACTCGTATGATGAATAGATACGAATGCTAGGAGACGATTTATAAATTGGGGTGGTCACTCACATACAGTGACCTAGAAAATAAATTTTTGAAAAAAAAAAAATGAAATTATGCGCGTAAAGGAAATGTATTGTTGATAACAAATGGAAGTTGTGATATCTATACATGTAGCATGAGGACTGTGTGATTTTTGCAATTTTCAAAACAAAATATATCTCAAATACCGAGTCTGACTATACCAGTATGGTGGATATGGAAGTATCTACAAAAAACAAAACAATTGCTCGAGGAATTGCGATAAGTAAGGCGTAAACAAAATGATATTTATGTACACTAGGTACATTAGTATATAGGCAAGATAATGATATGATATCTATATCTAATAGAATAATTTGTATAGATTCATTCTAGGTGTACGCCTTTATGCTGAATTAACAATTGCCAGGTTTTGAAGTTATGCAAGCTGATATATTGTATTTAATGAGCTTAGGATCAATCAAGCAGGGTCTCAGTTCTTACTGGAATCTCGGGCAATGAATTTGCCGAAGATATTGCGTGACAAGGCTCTAAGAAGGTTTTCACAGGAATCTGTATTTAGCGTCTTTCTCTGCGATACTCCAGCTTTTGCGAACATCAGTGCCGAATTTTCAGCAATCTGAATGCTAATATTTGAAACTCCTCCTCACGAAATTGCTACCTTCGGTTTCATCCATTGTTTAAGGTCTTAATTTATATATACATATACATACCTACTATACAATATTGGATAAACAAGAAAAGACAAGCAATGGTCAAACATACGCTAGAGAATGTAATGTACATAGTACTGTTAATGTGCAACAAAATTTACGGCAATATATCGCCATCTATTATAGAGTTGCCGATACTCAAATCACTCACCTAAGAGGCTTTAAGCCCGAAGTTTGGAAGCTTATAAAGTGCGAGAACAATTCGGATGGAGGTATTCCGCTAAGGAAACGTATCAAAGGTTCAAATAATGGCACCAATATTTATATTTTTGTATGCCAATTGGTAAAGGATTGTAAAATGTAGGCATCGTAGGCCTTTTCGTTGTCGAAAAACTTGTTCCTGAGATATTTTTAGCCAAATATCAAGTGGTAATAATTAAAACTAATAAATTTTGATGGAAGAGAGAGAGAGAGAGAGAGTTTCTGTCGCTATCTTTGTCTGGTACCGGATATCGCAAATTGCGCTAGCAAATTTATCTTAAGTGTATATAACAACTCATTTTTAAAAGTCTGACTACCGAAAGCAAATCTGTGAATTTATAAAAGCAATACATACCTACATATGTATTTAAATATCCTGATTTTCTTAAAATGTCGTGAAGCAGCAGTATACTGGTAAAGTACATCAAAAATCGGTTACAATCGCGTACACCGCAAAATTCGAAAAGAATGAACTGAACATGATAGGTCAAATCTAAAACTTGTCCTATAAAATGCCAAGCTCTTAAGCAATTAAGATTAGCAACTGTCTTCAATTGAAATATTTTGTCAATTGACATTTGCTTCCTAATTTTTGAAATAACAAAGCATTGACATCTGTTTCTAAAATTCAACTCAAATACATATAGATACAACTTCACTTTTAAAGCATATATGCGAAAGAAATCGGCTTGAAGAAAAATATAAAGTATCTGTCCTGCAATACCTATTATTATTTAGGAAATATTTGTTGTGGCAATAATATCTGACTAATCAAATTGCTGCTAATAACATCAGTCACTCGCTAAAAAATCCCCCACTTGATTGTAACCCTTCAATACCATTCACAAAGCAAAAACTAAATCAATCCTCTCCTTCGACAACGAAAATTTCAAGAAAACACATTTATATTCACATGAAAACAAGAAATTGCGAACATTCTTCAATACATCTGCTGTATCAATGATATATCATGAGTCATTCCCGACCAACAACCGGCTCTTGGCGGCATTCAAATCGTTTTGAATGTTTTTTTTTTTTTTTCGTTGGGAAATCTCACTTCGTCATCTGCCAGAGTGCAAAGACTTCTTTTCAGTCATGTGGCTTTGATCCAAATTTCATGCTATACCCCTCCCCCCATACGATGTCCACAACTACCACTAATATAGTATTCAATTCATTCAATCGTGACATACACTCAACACTTGATACTCGTAAAACTTTCAAAAGTGCTAAAATCTCAAAGTCTGACAGTTAAAACAGTTACGTTTGTGTTGTATTGTTGCAGAAACTTTCGAAAGTTGCCTACTCTTCCCCCCATTTCGCTCCCTTTTTCTCCGCCCCTTTTGCTACTCATCTTGTATTGTAATTTTCCAGGTCAATGATGTTCTCAAGATTGTTTTGAGATCTTGCAATATACGAAAAAAAAAAACATGTATGACATATAATTATCTGAAAAGAGAAAAAAAAAAATGTATCTCATCCGCCTCATAAGTTGCCATGTGAAATTAATTAGTAGTAGCACGCCCCCTAACAACTGATTTGTTGACACTGAAAATATGCACAGCATAGGAGCGGAATTTATTTCCATTTTCGGACAATCACCTGTTGCCTGTGTTGTAGTTGTATCCATTTTTTTTACAAACCTATCAGTATCAGAAAGACGCCAAGTACAAGCGCTAAGGAACTAAAATAGGCACTACTGTTGCTCTTTGTTCTAAAATACCACTTCATTGTTACAAAAATAATTGGAATTTGTTTATAAAAAAACAATCGTTGAAATGTCTTTTTTATTTTAATCACCAGCACACGACTTGCATACTATTATTAACTCGTCGGAGATAGTGTAATCTCCTCCTTTTTGGCAATAATTCGAATATTAACTGTCAGTATATCACAGTTTAAAAGCAAAAAAAAAAAAAAATAATAGATTTTTGCAAAAGTAGCGTATTTCTTTTATCTGGATATTCCGTATCCGTATCTTTTTGTCGCTCTTCACACAGATACACGACACAAAAACCGAACAAACTAGTTGGGAAAGGCACGGTATTTTTTTTCTTTATTTTTCGTTCGTATTTCTTCTTTTTTTTGTTTAAAAAAAAAAAAAATACAAAAGTTACTAGCACCCGAAAGAAAAAGAAAAAAGATTAAAAATGTATCTCGTCGTGTAAGTTTTAGTACGACACCCTCTCGACGTAAAATACTTGCTATCGCATTGAAGACTGAAAAAGAACTGACTTACGATCCGAACCAACCATGCTAGATGCTACTGCGTTGAGTTGGTTCTCTTGGGAGCACATGCCATCCATGACAATTAAAACTGTCGAAATCAACTATACTAGTACAAAATTCGCGCACACACAAGTTCAGCGAAGCACACGTCCAGTGTACTCGTGTGTGAGTTTTAAGCGCCACTAATACGGTAGCAAGAAAAATAGTAGAAAGAAAAATCTTGCACGTTTTACACTAAAGTATATTTTAAACATTGTGACTCAGGTCTTAGCGTGTCAGACTACTGAGCGGCATTGGACTATTAGAACTTCCGGAAAAGGTTCCACATATTCGTGAATGTTTGACAAATATTTTTTTTTTATTATTTATTGGAATCTAGTTAAAGTACCTATCGGGTGAATCAACGGACCTAGAGCATATACATATGTACATATACTTACCAAAGATGGGAGTTTTTCGGCTGTAAAGAAAGTACTTAAAAATTAGACGGATTTTCGAAAAAAAAGTTATTGAATATGGATCATTACAAACTCGCATGTGTTGATAATGACAATTCACTACAAAAGCGGTTATAATATCGGTGATGAATCGTCTAGGTACATAAGCCAAAAAAAATGTCGCATCTGAGGATCTGTTGGAAATCCTACATTAATCTGGAATTATTGAGGTCCTTTAGAAACTTGTCCTTTACAATGTACCATAATAATGAGGATAAGACTCTTCCAGTGATAGTTCTACTACTAGGCATGGAGACAAAAAAAAATGCGTTCTACTAAGGCAGAACTGTAAATGTGTCTTTTCCAATTACCTTCAGAAAAATGGAGTCTTATAAGCCTTAGGGTCTGATGGTGAACTGTTGCCAGTCTTAGAAATTAAATCTACACTAACCCTTCTTCATATTGTCGGAAAGTAGCTTTATAAGTGGATCTGAATATAGAAACTAGAGAGTCAGATTCCATCTCTATCAGGATTTTTGTAAAGCCTGAACCTGAAGATGGTCCACCTTATGGAATACCCAGAGAGAATTATTTTGCCTGCGCAATAGGTAGAACGACTGTCAACCAATTCTATTACTGTGATTGTAAGGACTTTTTGAGGTCTAACAACTGACGGGAGATCAGCTTCCAGTCTTTCAGGTTTTTGATCTCTTAATAGCTGATATGTAGGTCGTAAGAGTTATCTTATATCCGCTCTGTGAGTTAGTGCATTTAACTTGGTTAAATTTGTTTTTAGGATCTCGAGCTCATTTGTACATCAGGGCACATCACTTGCGTGAGCCTTACTTTTGGCTTCGCATCTGAATTCATACGTGAAGGTGATCATAAAGTTGAGCTTTGAGGCTTCGCCTTCAAGAGAGTTAGAAGAGGTCATGTTTAACAGGTGCCTTCCTGTTAGCTAGTTATTTTTAAATAAATTCTTCGAAAACAAAATTGTGGTACTCCTCCGAACGAGCTTTAGTGTAAACTCAAACGGTCTTTTAAAGCTATAACTCCTTTGTACAGTTTACAATAAGAAATCGGTTAGTTGAGTGCTGTTACTTTTGAAGTTATAATAGGAGAAACACATTGACACAGCAACAGCAACTTTGACAACCGGAGGAAATTTTTTAGAACCAATGCTTTTCAATGGAACATAACACATTGACCACAGATGTTATCGTGCTCAGTCTGTTGTGTTGCATTGAAAACATGTTGTGTGCTGTTCACGTTGCTGGGTTTAATGCTTTTCATCGGTCTTTTTGTGTACGCTATTGAAGTTGCTGCTGGCCGTTGCTGTTTCAATGTGTTTCTACTATAAAATGTAGGCGAAAGCGGATAAATCGGAAGACTTTTCATTGGAGATAAAGCTAGTTGCCTTTTGACAAAATAAAAAACGATTGAACCTGATGAGCAACTCCTTGTGGAAGTACGGGCATCAAAAAAGACATGAGAACCAATTGTATACACTCGTTCTTCTTAAATTTTGCGCTATTTTGTATATATCATTCCAAAGGCGAGATTTAAAGCCTAATAAAATTCAGTGATACTTAACACTTTAATGAATGATTTTTTATTTTCAAAGAAAACAATATTGTTTGCAAGGCAATCGCTTATTGTAGCAAAATTTAAGCTTTTGTGATTTTATATTGAAATAAATGACACATATGCATCACTCTGTATTAAGGCTTACCTTTTAGTGCTTTTCTCAATATGAAAATGCATTTCGGGTTTCAGAAATTGAAAAGAGAAAAAAAATATATATACATGTGTACATACTTATTTTCACTAGCAAAAAATCGTTGTTTAGTCCGATGAATCCATGCACTATGGTGCTAAACTATTATAGTAAAATGGCAACACTTTTCCATTGGCTTTAAGAGAATGTACTCAGTTAAAGAACTTTTCCAAAGAGAGTTAAATTCAATTACATACTGTAGAATGAGAAATTAATGGAAATAAAAATAATCTCATAAATCACTATCATGTGCTTATCGCCTCTCTTTTTTCATGTTCTCCTCATTCTAATACGATTATCATGAATATAATGATGATTGGTCAGCATTTTGATGACGACAGAAAGCGGTCCAACAAAGAAGAGATTATCATTATGGTATAAACTCTTTCGCGCAACATGATGGTCCCGGCGAACAGCAATAAAATTGATTGCTACTTGTCGCCTATTCCAATGGTTCACACATATTTTTTTATAATTTTTTTTCAACTCGTTTGTTTATTTCTTCTTTGATGTTTTTTCTTGAGAAACTGCTACCAAAATGCATGGAAATGTGCTACCTATGTGTAGAGCATTTACATTTCCGGGTTTTGGTTAGTAATCGGTAACCGATACCCAATGACCCTTCTCGAATAAAAGGAATTAGTAAATAAAGAAGAATAAGAAGAACAACACCAAAGCAAGGCAATCAAAGATATTGATATTGTTACTACCTTGTTTCACTGGTAAATGCCTGTGTTTAGAATTACTTTTAAAGTCTCAGGTTGCAAATTGGGCGGTTTTATACTCTCTGAGCGTAGCTCCCGGGGCACAATGGTAGGCAATTAGCTAATGGTTGTTTGCATGAAATTATTTTCGGACTCCAGGAACTTATTAATAACCATGATAGAAGTGGTGGTGTTGAATGGGTGCGCCAAATTAATTAAATGAAATTGAAATTTTTTTATTAGATTAGCATACTCAGTTGGCTGGGGGGAAATCAATAAAATATGAACAAAAAAAAATTAAAAGACAAACAAATTTAAGCGCGTGACGACGAAGAAGACCCGAATTGATATGTGAAATTTATTTGTCAATTGAAAGTAAATAGTTGGAGGATACAGCGTTTAAATAGACTAATGTGTTAAAAGTTGGGAAGAGATGAATGTATCTTTTATTTTCTGGGGATCCTCGTCCCATTTAACATAGCAGAAGGGATGATGTCATATACCTTTGGACAACATGTTGGATTGTTGATAAAATTTATCATGACGTAATACAAGTGAGTTGACAAACACTTGGGCATACATTCGTGAAGGAAGAACATAAATAAATGAGGTCGCCACATGGCATTCTATCCCCAACTGCTAGACATGCGATTGGTTATTCACGCATAAGTTGTTAAAATTTTTGAGCCTTTGGGATCGACTCCATACAGCCTTGGCCAAAAGTATGAGGCATCCTTTAAAAAAACAAAAATTCGAATGTAACAAAAGGAAGCAGATGTGATTAAAAACATAGTTTTATTAGAGATATTTAATATTTGGTTGCACAATCTTCGTTATAAAGGGTCCGCCAAATAATTTTTTTTTTTTGAAAATGCTATAATAAAAAACTACTAAATATTTTCTCAAATTTCTTTTTAGTGTTCCGGACCTTAAAAGGTAAGACGGAACACTTATGGGTTTGATACGGTGTCTGTCTGTCCGTCTGTCCGTCTGTCCGTCAGTCTGTCACAGCCCTGTAACTTTTGAACCGTTAGACATAGAGAGCTGAAACTTTCGCTATGTATACATTATGTGGAAGCATGCATAAGATGGCGGCAATGAATTTCATTTTGGGAGCCCTTTTTTGGGCACCTTATATGAAGGGCAAAAAAAAATTATTTTGTTCCCCATCATGTGGCATATCAAATTAAAGAGAATTTTGCAAGGGCTCCATATATGTAAGAAATATTTTTTTCTGACAAAATTTGTTGAACAAAAAAGCTCGCCAAACATTTGAAAAATGTTGTTGTCCCCCCCCTAGCGGCCAGACCATAAATGCTAAAAATATGAAAAAAATTCGAGATACGTAGAATTTTGTGTAGATTGTGAAATAAGTACGAAAATTTCTGTATCTTATATACTTTCTGAGAAAAATTAAAAAAATGGGGTATCTAGTTACCTCACTGTATCTCCCCCAGTTTTTATGTTATCCAAAAAATCTTTACAGTAGATCATTTTGATACTACGAATTGCTCAAGTTTCAAGTTTCATCCAAATCCGCTAAGTAGTTCCCGAGTTACAGATTTTAGAAGAGCGCATGGACTTCCCTATAAGTTCTTCTCTTGCTGCTACTGCATTCGATTTCGATTTTTCAAAAACTAAGTCATTTGCATGAATGGATCGTATATGTTAGCTCTATGCTGCTTTTGAAAACTAAATAAGTTTAAAAAACTAATTTTTTTTTTTTTTCAAAAATATTTTTTTCTTAAATTTTTAAAACTCTAAATGCTGTATTCCTTCGCATGTCAAGTATTCCAGTGTTTTGCTTTACTTAAACCATTAAGTAAGCAAAGTACTGTTATATGCATTTTTATCCAAAAGCTTGGTACGCCATGTTTAATATTGAAAGTGTAAATTAAAATGGACTGGAATCTCAGCTCAGTATTACTAGGACATACCTACGTACAAGACATTACATTATTCATATCAAAACCAGTATTAGGTGTACCTATGCAGGATATGAATAAATTGCCTTCTATTTAATGACAATATAAAATGTCCGGAACACTATTGCACGAGGCCCTCCTCGCACTTGCCCAATTTTTTTATTTGAAAGTACAATCCTTCCGGTTAATAATGGAAAATAATTTCATTCAAATGGCTGCCTCGGCTGGCCATGCAGTAGCCTACACGATCGGTTCAATTTTTAAACACATTATCGATTGTGTGCAGCTGTATTTCACCAATGGCTTCACGAATAATGTCCTTTAAAGCGTCAATTGTCTCTGGCTTGTCGGCGTAACACTTATCTTTTACGGCACCCCACAAATAATAGTCCAACGGTGTCAAATCGCAGCTCCGAGGTGGCCAAACGACATCAGCTCTGCGGCTGATAATGCGATCTTCAAAAACAGGGCGCAAAACATCGAGTGTAGCTTCGGCTGTGTGGCATGTAGCGCCGTCCTGTTGAAACCAAATGTTGCCAATATCCTCCTCTTCAATTTTTGTGAATAAAAATTCGTTCAACAAGGCCCGATAACGATCGCCATTGACTGTAACGGCCACTCCTTGCTCATTTTCGAAGAAAAATGGCCCAATTATGCCGCTGGACCAAAATCCGCACCAAACAGTGACTCGTTTTGGGTGTATCGGCTTTTCAATGTATGCGTGCGGGTTTTCTGTGCCCCAAATGCGACAATTTTGCTTGTTTACATACCCGCCAAGATCAAAATGAGCTTCATCTGAAAAGATGACTTTTTTGGCAAAATCGGCATCTTCTCTAAGTCGATCGCAGGTCCACTTAGCGAAGCGAAAACGCATTGGATGGTCAGTTGGCTTCAACTCCTGAACCAATTGGACTATGTGTGACGTCATACCAAGGTCTTTATGCAAAATTCGTCTCAATGATGTCTCCGAAATGTTCAATTGTTGGGAACGACGGTGAATTGATGTTGATGGCGCTTCACGCACACTTTTTGCCACAGCAGAAATTTTCTCGGGGGATCGATGAGGATGCCAGTTTCTTTCACTTTTTTCACAAGATAACAAACATACGTAGCTGACGGTGCTTCTCTTCTTCCAAAATCCGTACGCAATTTTCGCACACATTCTGCAACATTATGATGTTGAATCTCTAGACGATAATACTGTCTTCATCGTGCTTAAGAGTCATTCAAGGTTATACTTTTTACCAATCGTTCTTCTAACAAAAGTCACACCAGGGTTGCCATATTTAAAAAAAAAATCTTAAAAAATTGGTATGAAAATAATGGGCATGGTAATCTCTCGGATTTTACCTGATTTTTATAGGAACCATTCTGGCTGTACCGTTTAATGGCATTTTGTACTGCACCGAAAAAATGCATAATTTCGTTATTGCACCAAAATTGTTCACAACCTCATATGACGAGGCCGTAAATTATAAGATTCAAACTTATTTCTTCTGAAAAGGGATTTGGCAGCTAAGATCTCATTTCCTCTTTGAAAATCTATGTGTCTTGTTCTTACATTAAAGGAAGTGGCGAATTTACGTTTGCGAAACATTTTCAACTGATAGCATTGCTTCCTTTAAGGCTTACCATATGACGTGTTTTCATAACGGCGAACTATATATACATACATACATACTTATGTATATCTTGAGTTGAATTCCTTCGTTGATTTCAGTGACTTGTAGCTAATTGTGTTATGTATTTCGAGCAATTTATATGGATCTTATGGGAGACAACACGTGAGGCAAGCGACACCCAAAATACAGCAAAGGGTTAGTTAAACATTCTAGTGCCTGACAACTGTTGAAGTTGTGTGTAGCTAAACCATGCAATGATGCTGTGTTGTTTCTACAGTTCAAATTTCACGTGTACTTGTAGTTTTGTGGTACAGGTCCCTGGTGTGGTGGCTTGGGGGTGATACACAAGGTATCAGTCCGATCTAGCGAGTGAAGGAAATAATAGTGTCCGAAGCCTACAAACAAATTGGGAATACCATAATATTTCGGTATGCGATCAAGGCAGGGACTTGATTGTTTTGTTACCATGTCTCTATCTTCCAGGTGGAGATCTTTGAGCAAATTGGTAGGAATATGTGGAAGGGTTGTAGTATCTGTATCTGTAGTGTGTGTAAGGTCGTGCTCAACCCTTTAGCCACTTCCACACTTGTTGGGGAATGCCAGGGCTTTTTTTCTTTTTGGTATCACGAGAAATGAGATATAAGGCTCAGTGAAGAAGTTCTCAGACTTGCGTTGGGTCTTCCTGTATCCATGGTCAGAATTTCCATTGATGATTGGGTTTCCTATGAACACAATTGTACATGGCATGTCTCTTTTTTATTAAACGGACGCTGTCAGTCAGTAGGAAAGAGCTACAACTTTTTGGCTCTCTTACGTGGCTCTTCGTCTTGGTGCTAACATTAAGATAATGTGGTTGGCTTAACTAAGATATCTGTCTGCGGCGTTTGTGGAGAGGACGACGACACTGCGAAACACAACCTATGTGATTATCCTGCCTTTGCTTGTATCAGACTGTATATTCTACGGTTAATGTAGCTTCCGCATCGGTTAAGCGCCTACTCGTAAAAATAGTGTGTTTCCTGATATCCTGATGTCTGAGTGCTCTAGTGAAGGATTCCTATCCCATGAGTGGGACTCAGATCTATCTTCATTAACAAGCTCAATTTAAATTAAAAATAAAATGATTCATCCAGCATCTTCTATTCTTCTATTTCAGCTACCAGAACTCGTCAACAGCCTATCGCTACAGGGCCAATTGCCGTTGCAAATGGCCCTACTCGCTAGAAGTGAAGCGATTTCAGAGCAACTGGTTAAAAATGGAGGGGCTAACATAAATGCATATGATGCTGAGGTAAGTCCTTACATGCCTACCGTAAAATCACATTTCCTGAGACCCTAAGTCATCTTTAGGGATCTACACTATTAATCGATGCTATAAAACGTGCTGATGAATTTGCTGCTAATTTTCTTCTCGATCGTAACTGTGAAGTTAATCTACCACACAGGTACTTCTTTTTTGCTTATTTATTTGGTGTCCAAAACTAAAACTACTCCATTAAACAGAATAAGCTCCGATACGGCTCTGCACCTAGTCTGCAATTACTCATCGAAAAACATCGATTCAGAGACCTTTAACAACATGCTCGGCGTGGGCAAAAAAATTCTCGAACGTAAAGCTGACGTAAATTTACAGAACTTACGTGGTCTTACAGCTCTTCATTCGGCCATCATATCCGGTCACTCAGACATGGTTGATATGTTACTCGAAATGCCTGGAATCGATATAAATTTGCGAACTAACGATGACAAGTGTGCCTTGCTGTTAAGTTTGACGCCACCACAAGTTGAGGGTTCTAACTTTGAATTGGCTGAGAAGCTGATAAAAAAAGGCGCTCGAGCAAATCAGGTGAAGTCCGAAACCCATGACAGTATGCTTCAACTTTTGGCTCTGCAAGGACTCGAAGAAGCCGCGATCTTCTTGGCTGATCATGCCAATTTGAATCATGTCAATGGCCAAGGACTTACTGCTCTACACATTGCTAGTGAAAAGAATCTACCAAAGCTGGTGAGAAAGCTACTCGATGCTGGAGCTTCCGCTAACCTTCAATCTAGTGTTGCAGAGCTAAAGTCTGCGTTGCACCTAGCTGTGGAGGCGAATTGCCCTGATGTTATTACCGAATTCGCTGACTTTAAGGAACGAGCTGGTGCTGAAAAAGAAGCGCCAGACTTTAATTGTAAGAACGCATCTGGAGACTCACCGTTAAGTTTGAGCTTGTCCTTGAGTCGAACGGAACTAGTACCAATCTTGATACGAGGAGGAGCTGATGTTAACGCCCGAAATGGACAAGATATGACGTTGCTCCATCAAGCGATTTTGAATCACGATTCGGAGACTGCAATTTTCCTCCTACAACAAGGAGCTGATATGAATGCTCTAACGGGCGAACAAGAATCACCACTCCAGTTGGCTATTCACTGTCGTCTAGCGCAAGTAGTAGATGCCCTTTGTACCCGTGGAGTAGCTTTGAGTGCACCAGACAATAAGGGTGATGCACCTCTCTGGACGGCTTTAGAACTCGAGTACGATGATGTGGCTCAGGTGCTCGTACGGCACGGTGTCGATACAGACTGCTGGGGCCCTGGTCCAGATGGATGTCAACAGACCCTCCTTCATCGTGCAATCGATATCAATAAAGAAGCCGCTGCAATTTTCCTTATCAAAAGCGGTTGCGACTTGGACTCCCCACGTCAACCAGGCATGAACGGTGAAGGTGGTGACGAGGCAAAGGATAAAGCTTCACCTCTGCATCTATGTTGTCAATGGGGTCTGACAAAAGTTCTCCAAACTCTAATCGACCACGGAGCCAATGTGAATATGCTCGATTGTGACAACAAGACACCGCTGCACATTGCTATCGAGAATCAACACAACGAGATCATCATGATTCTTCTCTGTCACCCAGGTATCGATCTAAAGATCCGTGATAAAGGCGGCAATACACCATTCGCAGCAGCTTTAACTATGCGCAAGCATAAAGCCGCACAGAGCATTTTAGAGCGTCTGCCAAATGCTGCCGAACAAATGGACCAAAGAGGAAGGAATTTCCTTCACACAGCGATCATGAAGGACGACTTGGAGAGCGTGCTCTTCTTGTTGGCCATTCAAGTGGATGTGAACAGTCGCGTCCAAGATATGAATCAAACGCCGCCACTGCATTTAGCGGCTTCGTCTCAGAATGAAATGATCATAAGGAATTTAATTCTAGCTGGTGCGAGGATCAACGATCGTGATGCGACCCAAAAAACTGCGCTGCATATTGCCGCTGAGCGTGGTAATCTACCAGCAGTGTCTGCCTTAATTCAAAATGGTGCAGATTTCGATGCGACTGATGGTGATGGCAATAATGCACTCCATATCGCCGTACGCGAAGGACATTTGACGATCGTGCGGGAGCTTTTAACAGAATCCAGTATAAATGCGGAGGCAGTCAACTTGAAAGGAAGGAATCCCTTACACGAACTATGTCGTACTGGTAAGGACAATACAGCGGCAGCAATTTGTGAGCTTTTCATTGAATGTATGCCAAAATATCCGATAAACGTACCCGACATGGATGGCAATACACCACTGCTCTTAGCCTTTATGCGTGGACAGGCTCCACTGTGCAAGGTGTTGGTTAAGAATGGTGCTTGCATGGGCACAGAAAACCGCGATGGCGTAACAATATTCAATTTTAAACTGGCCACCGATCAATTGCTGCACAAATTATTGGATCAATTGCCACAGGAATCACCATGGGCCGAGTCAGATTTGTGTCAAGAGTGTGGCTCGAAATTTTCGCTAACGATGCGAAAACATCATTGGTAAGTGTTTAAAGTTTTAATACATATTACGTATATAATAATCTGGATTTTGCCTTTCCGCAGTCGCCATTGTGGTAGAGTACTTTGTTCAAAGTGCTCCAACAATGATATACCGATCCTTAAGTTTGGCATCAATAAACCCGTCCGCGTTTGTAGTGTTTGCTTCGGTGTATTGCATGTGGGCACAGGTGGAATACCATGAGACGAAGACAATGGATGGACGCTACACAACAACACACCCGTAACATAATTCATTCCTTTTATTTTAATACAATTATTATAAATATATTATTAATTTAAATTTATAATCGCCAAAAATGATCTAAAAGAAGTATATTTCGTTAATTAGCAAGACAAAGTCGGCATGTGTTGTTGGTATTTATTTCTTGTTCTCTTTTATTTGTATTCGGCGAGATCTGTTCTAACAGTTGCATTCTTTTCCTTAATTTTTCTGACTTATTCAGAAAAAAAAATATTAAACAATTATTTTGAGATTTTAGATTTTTTAACATCATATACAATGTATTGTATAAATTATATACGAAATGTTAATTAGTATACAAATAAATGAAAAATATATGTTTATTGAATACATCCTAATGGAAAAGAACTGCTTTTCTTCATCTTCCCTAACAAATGCTGATGTGACAAGTAGATGTTGACAAATTATTTAAGTGCAATCAAAGTTTTCGTTTGGGAAGCATGCGTTTGTACCTCGGTGCTTGTCTAATTGTACCGAATACTTTCTGTGCAACTAAGCTTGGACAGTTTTGTGGACAAGGCTTGGTTGCTGCAGCTATTAATTTCAAGGCAATGGGAGTATGGAATGCTTTTGTTGTTGCTTCGGCTTCCTTTGATACCTCCCCCACCGGCGCCTGTTACTGAACTCATACTCAAACGGTAGATCCACAAGTTAGGACTACTATTATGTTGTGATGCTAATGCTCAGAATACTTTCTGGAGCAGCAGTAAATGCAACGTAACTTTTATAACGCCTAGAAGAAGGGAAGTAATTGAAATGACATTATCAAATAGATTTATCAGGCCGATTGCTAACTGGAGATTTTAGCAGGAGGTGCCTACATATGTCCGATCATAGATGTATCGCCTTCCTAATCGAAAGCATGGAGGAAGGAACTAAGAACCCCTTGTAGGTCTCCAGTTCCCTGGTGGAACTCAGATTTACAAGGACTTTCGAAGGAAACCAGGTAACTACTAAACCGTTAGTTTAAGGCAGATTTAGAGGACTGGAATCTTTTCAGATCAAAGCAATGGAATATAAGAAGTTAATTCGCTTGTCGAAAAGTGCTTCTTATAGAAACTTCTATGAATAGATCGAAACTCTTATGTACTTTTAGTAGATTGGTTAGTTCTCAAAAAGGGCAGACAAATCATTTTTTTTTTTGTCTGAAGAGTTTGATGGACTTTCTTTGCCACAAGTTTAAATATGCATAATTTGTATATTTCGCCATGGCCAGCATTCTCTATACCCAAACTGTATTCCCATAAACGATGACAATTTTTCATCTTATGCACCACATAATTGTGAGATATTTTATTATACAATTAACAAAAAAAGCACCGTCGAGTGGCAGTGATAAAAAAATGAAAACAAAAACCATTCCAATCCGATTTTAGCAACACTTTTATTTTTGAATTGGTATTCTTTAGGTTATGGCTGACACTACTATTTTTGTTTTTTATTTTTATTTTTACTTGAGTTTCTTCCACAAGCTGTGTGATACACAGTGATCCAATTCGCCGATGTAATCGAAGAGCTCCTCGGAACATGTTTCAGTGGTTTTGGTGCGGCTGTTGACACGATCATTGCACTCCTGGTACTTATTGTACAAAGCCTCGATGTGACCGTCCTTAGCGCATTTCTCCTGCAATTGGATAGATTATTAGAAACACATTACTCTTATCAAAGGGTTTACTTACCCTCAGAGCAGTTTGAGGATCAACTAGTTCCTCTTCCTCCTCTTGGGCTCGGACTGAAGGCATAGAGAAAAATCCAAAGAGACTTCGGCTGGCCATGATGCTGGTGGTGAAAGAAAAACTTGGATTTAGTGCGAAATTAAACGGTGAACAAGTGATATTTTATGTTTTGTTCAAGGACTGGGTGATAGGGAGGCAATTTCGAGACGTTTAAATGGATTTCTCACCTATTTATTGCTGAAAATCCTTAATAAATGTGAAAAATTTATCGGGACCTGTGATGCAACCACCAAAATTTGACAAAGTCGAAAAATCCCTCTAAACTTGCCATGGGGTATTTTGCTTCTGACAATAATGGGATATTTTTTCGGACGGTTAATTGTAGTAGATTATTTGTGAGTGCATCCTGAGACTGCTTTTATTGTTTATTGCTTTGACCTACTTTAAAAGAATAAAAATACTTAGTCAATTAGACCTATTCGGGGAAAACTATTATTCTGTTATGAACAATAAAAGACTTCGAATATAAAAGATATTTTATAATTGTTATTCTGTGTTTCGAACTTTTAT
Source organism: Chalcosyrphus nemorum (assembly GCA_949716465.1). Lineage (NCBI taxonomy): Eukaryota > Metazoa > Arthropoda > Insecta > Diptera > Syrphidae > Chalcosyrphus > Chalcosyrphus nemorum. The sequence continues at coordinate 71,306,120 of OX454333.1, forward strand.
AAAACTCTGTTACGAAACTTCGAAAACTAGAATCTTCTACAAAACTGTCAAAACAAACAACTAAATTTATTAACTTGATTTATACCAAAAGCAATTAAATTCAGACAGAAAAAAGTAAGTTTTCATAAAAAGTACAGGAATTTTTTGCCACGAAGAGAAAGTGGTACGGATTGGCCAGCAATCGCGCTGCCTGCTGCTATTTCTCTTTGTCCCAGAACAGCAGTTTTAGCGTGGAAGAGTTAGGAGGGTATGTGTATATTAAATCCACTACTTCATTTTCGATCATACATCCATTGGATCTCCCTGATGGACCGCATTGTCGGTTTGTCACAATCTATTTGATTGAGGTCGATCTATTTACGGCCGAATTATCGCAACCGATATCGAATATGTGAGTAGGACTCATATTATTTCGTTCTTCGACTCGACAATAGATTAAAGTTCGAATTCAGATGTTTTACAATTGAAGTACATATTTTGTGATTCATAGCAAAATAACAGATTTCAGACCTAAGTATTTTCATTTATCCGAGTTTAATGCAGTTCGTGTTTCAGTGCCGTAGAGCGCGAATGTGATGATCTAGAATTTTCATTTAAGTTGTTCGAGATACGTTTACACTGTTTTTGGAAAAATTACTTCAGGTAGAGCGGGTCGTCTTGCTCTTGCTTGTTCGTAGAGTCCGTATTTGACGGAAATTGAGGTCGTATCTTGCGAGTGTGGCACATAACATTCAATTATTTTAACATGGTGACATTCTAATAGTCGTTTTTGTTCGAATCTGCACCATGAGGTTTTTCAATGGCTAGGGTGCTATATGAATTCGTATCGAAAATATATTGTCAGCCTTTCAGTTTTGAGAAATTGGTAAACTTCAAAGAGAGCTGCACATGAGAAGTAGGAGATATTTTTATTTGTATACCTTGCGATTCTCTACAGCGAGAAATCAAACAAAAATCCTTGTTAATATTTTTAATTGTTGATTTTAGAAATGCTAGTTTCACAATTAAAATCAAAACTTCCATGAAGTACCTGCTTTAGTATTACATACATAAATTATAATTTTACTACCATAACACGGAATTAATAATCCAAGAGTTATACTTTCAAATAAACATACCGCTACACCGCAGTTGTACACCACTTTTATCAAAATACATTCTAGTACAATAGTCCTAGAGATCCGTCAAGTTAATTCGCAACTACTTGGCAAGTCGGTCTTCTTCGAAAAATGAGATTGCATTGCAGGCTGAACGCTCACTCGACAAAGCTTGAGTCGCAGAACCAAAAATTAAACCTAATTTACGTATAAAACATGGCAAGTAATTTACCAGGACGCAACTCAGAGCACTCCACAATGATTTTCGACGATTCCGATGTACTCGTTTACCAAAGACACTGCCGCAGTGATTTGTTTTTTGTTAATTTTTATCTTGCAAAAGAAAAAAAAAATCCCAACCCAAAAAAGATTACATCAAGTTCGAATGCAGTACTTTGTCTCGCTCACTCTAATCTCATCTTCGAAAATGATTTACGCGCTAGAGGGGAAGCGAGACGCATCCACAGCACACCACAAACGACACGACACAAAATATATCGAAATGCTAATTTGTGTTAGTGTTCATCTTCGCCGTCGTATGTCATATTTTGAAGTTTCCCTTCACTAGTGTTTGTGTTTGGTTGGTTGGTATTCACTATCTCCCTCTAGCCGACGATAATCTGCTTTTTTTTGCTACCACGGGCGAGAAACACTGTCGAACATCGATTTCAAAGAGCAAAATTAAAGTTTTATTAATTGAAATTTCTGCATTAATTCGCAATCAAATTAAACGAAAACTTCACTCAGGCGAGAGTTAAACCTGGGAGGCAGTGAATTTAAGTCGTAAACAGTTGCTCGCTGGTCGCAGAATGCCATTAAAGCCAACATGAAACGAGTGTCAGTCGTTTCGCTGCGTTTGTATTCTTCGTCGTTTCCAAAAGCGTGTTGAGGTAATAAATTTCATCAATTGCTTGCAATTTTTCGTTCACTTCAGTTGGGACTCCATTTAGTTGGGCGAACATTTTGCAAAATTGAATCCCGAGCCGAGGGAAATGTCAAGTTTTTTCTCTTTTTTTTCAATTGAAATTCTTTTCATTTTAGGTTAGGTGCGCTGCGCTGGTGTTTTGTTAGCGATAGAGTAAGAGAGCCTGATAAAGAGAGGGGAGGCGGGGAGGCGCCATCGTTTTTGACATTTGCTTTCGAGTTTTTTTTTTTTTGGTGCCTTTTTCGGCTCTTGCCTGGCGAATAGAGTTCAGGACTGATGAACGGCGGTAGCGGGCTGATGGAGCTGCATAGCCGGGCTCCGGGGCCAAGTGGAGGCGGTCCAATGCCACCCTTGCCACCAACAGCATTGGTTGGTGGCGCCGTTGCCAAGGCGCCGAAAAATTTCAAGTTGCTAGCCGACCCGGCGCTGATAAAGGGCGCTATGAAGTTGTATCGATACGATGGTGTGGTACCGAACGATCCCACTTATCCGCCGGTGATACCGCGCGATCCAAGGAATCCAATTGTACGGATCCGGGCAAGGCCATTAGAGCCGCTAGTATTGACCGTGCCGAGGTAAGTTGAACGGGGGAGGTTGGAATCCTTATTTTTACTGTTTTGCCTGTTTACAGATTAAAGATAGATCAATTCTATGTCGGGGAACCGCCAGCGATAGAGATAACGATAACAAATTTAAACGACAACATCGATAGACAGTTTCTATCGGGGATGCTGGACAAGTGCGGGCCCTACGATGAAATAACAATCTATCACCATCCGACGAATAATAAACACCTCGGACTAGCAAGGATTGTCTTTGAGAATGTAAAGGCGGCGCGGTTATGCATCGAGAAATACAATCAGAAGTCTGTTATGGGGAAGGTGAGTGAGACAGTGGGTTGGGGTAATGGTGTACAGTGTTATCTGATGCCAAATAAGGCATAATAAGACGTGAAGAATGTAATACTTAAGTGTTGTGATGAAATTTTGTTTAAAGTTTGCTAAAGACAAGGCTCTTAGAGTAAGCTTTTAATATTATCTGGACTCTGTGAAATGGCAGGAAGGTGAAACCCTAGAGCAAAAGGACAACAGAGTATAAATTAAACGCTTCAACCGGGCGTATATCATATACCACTGAAGGTATCAAGGCAGATTTTATGTTTCTCTAAGCTGATAAGAACTGTAGAGATTTGGTTCAAGCGTTCACATAGGATTGCAAACCTAGGCTTACGTTTCATCTATGTTTACACTCACGTCTATTATGACTTCCAAAATCAGGATGTCTGGCACCTTAATAAGGTGTTGAACTCGTAGTTTATTACTTTCGTCTGCTCTACAAAATGTTGGTTCGATTCCAATCTCTGCAGCAAGTCAACGAAGATCGATCTCACTTACTGAGCTTAAGGCTTTAAGACCTAAAGCGTTGATGATCACGTGCATTACTTTTTTCTACTATGCTTATGTCTGTACAGTAAAAACAAAACAATCTTAACACACAACTTTCTTTTTCCTAATTTTCACAGATTTTAAGTGTCTTCCACGATCCGTTTGGAAATATTTGCAAGAAAACAATTGAAGCATTAACAAATAAAACTAAAGTTCCACCAGTACCTACTCCAACGGCAGCAGCGGCTCATCCGCCATTACCTTCAACTGGTTCAACAAATCCAATACCACCCGCTCATCATTTGCCGGGGGAATATCTTCAAGATTACCCCCCCGAGGTCGTGGATCCCGTTTCGTCCACAAGTAGTGCATATTATCGCAACGATCGCGATCGTGATTACGATCATTACTCATCGCATAGCAGTCGAGATCGTTACACCGACGATGATCGTCATCGGGATAAAGAAAGAGGACGTGATCGTGAACGTGACAAGTACTATGACAAAAAGGAGAGCCGGCACGACAAAGATCGAAAGCATCATCATCACCATCATCACAAGCGAGATCGATCAAAAGATCGAAGCAAAGAACGTCGTCGTGATCGTGATCGGGATCGAGATAGAGACAGAGAAAGAGAGCGAGACAGGGAACGAGATCGAACTCGTGATCGGGAAATATCGAGGGATCGCGATCGAAAGGATCGTGAGCGGGACAAGTATAGCAGCAGCAGTAGTAGATATTCTAGGAGTGAGAGAAATGACTATGATGAGCTGTCGAAATCCTCAGTAACGGGACATGCATTACCCCCACATAGCAATCATTTGTATGCTTCCCCAGTGACAGGATATGCCATACCTGCGGCCGTTGGTGGGGGCTATAGCTATCATCATGCCCCACCATTGCCACATTCTTCTTATCATGCATACCCTCCCGTAGCGGCACAACAGAGCAGTTGGAGTTCTGCTGCAAGTGGAAGGACGGCTGCAGCATGGACGGCCCCAACACCTCCGGTGCCTCCTCCGCCTCCACCACCTCCCGATGCTAGTCCGAATTGGGATGATCCGCCAGAGGCAGAAACCCCTCCAAAGGAGGTTAAAAAAGTAACAACTGCAATTATTGAAGATGAAACATCATCACATGGGAGGTCAAAGCCCTCTAAAATAACTAGTCTTTTAGAGGTTCCTGAAAAGACCATCACTACTGGAACCACTGCAGAGGCGGATCATACAACTGTAGATCTAGACACTAGAATTGCAATGATGTTCAAAGGCAAGTCCTTTGGCAATGCTCCCCCATTCCTTCAAATGGAGAGTAGTGAATCTGAAAACGAAAAAGACAATAGCAAGGAAGACGGTGAAGTTGCAGGAGACTCAGATCAATCTACGAAGGCAAAGGCCAAGAAGTCCAAGTCAAAGAAACCAATACGTACAGAGAAGGACGAGAAACAAGTGCATTCAGAGCACGGTGCCAGTGATATTTCATCCAGTGACGACGAGATCCTACTCAAAAAGGATTCATTCAGCCCTGTTGGTCCGAAAAAAGACGATGATCGCATGTCTCTGTCGAGTCTGTCTTCTCATGATGGTAAAATCGAAGAAGAACCACCACCACCACAGCAGCCGCCTTTACCGCCCAATAACCCTCCCAACGATTCATCCTATCCACCAATACCAGGTGGGTCCTATGTTTATCCAGGAACAGCTGGTGCAGCCTACGGATACTACACAACTGATGGTTATGGACAATACCAACAAGCACAGTATTTTCCTCACCCGGCGTACATGCAATCGTACATGCCTGGTTTTCCCCACATACTGCCGCATGAAGCAGCGTATGTAAGCAGTACCGATCCTTATTACGATCCGTACAAATATGAGTACAAAGACACCACCTACAGCTATGATGACCCGTACAAGCAGTCCATCAAGGAAGTTGTGGATCGAGTGAGTGAGGAATTGAAACAGATCCTTAAAAGAGATTTCAACAAGAAAATGATTGAGAGTACTGCCTACAAAAGTTTCGAAGCCTGGTGGGACGAACAGGGCCGACAGAAGACAAAGAAAAAAGAGGACACTGTTGAGGCTGTGCCCGGCGGTGTCGTCAAGCCTCTGGACAAGGCTCCAGATATCAATGCGCTTATCAACAGCAACAGGGACAACCTTGACTTTAATAATTACACGAGCTTAGGACTGCGGGCAGCCATTCCTAAAATGCCGTCCTTTCGAAGGATACGTAAACGTGCGCCAAGTCCAATTGTCAAGGGTGTCGACGAAACAGAGAAGCATTTAAGTGATCAGGAGGAGATGGTGCAAGGGTCCGATGAAGAGGACGATAGCTCTAATGCTCTCACCTACAACCGTCGATCGGCTGTTGAGGAGCGAGGTGCAGGAGCAGCCTCCGGAAGAGAGGCAGCTGTAAGAGCGAAACGCAAGGGTAGTTCGTCTAGTTTCTTCTCAACAAGTGATGAAGAAGAGGAAGACGGGGAGGAAGAAGAAGAAGATGATGATGACGATGACAGTGACGATGGCAGTAGTGCGACTGAGCTTAGCTCTGTGTCCGACATCGACTTGAAAAAAATCAACCGGCCGAAGGGTAAGGAAAATCATTTGTACTCAGATTCGGACTCAGAGCGGGCAAGGTTAGCAAACAAACGAAAGGTTGATATTTACTCAGATTCCGAAGACGAAAAGGTTAAACCGAATCGAACAGCTGTGGTAAATCGCATGGTTATCTCCTCGGATCTGGAAGAGATAAGCATGAGTCCACCTCCAGAGGCACCACCAACACCAGGTGGCCAAGAAGAGCCAGAAGAGGAAGTCAAGCCGATCGAGGAGAAGGAAACAAAGAAGTCAGTGTTTGACTATGATCGGATTTACAGTGACTCGGACGAGGAACGAGAGTACCAGGAGAAGCGTCGCCGCAATACCGAATACATGGCCCAAATTGAAAGAGAGTTCCTAGAAGAAAGGGAGCGCAAGGCGCGTGAAGTAGAGGAAATTACTCCTGAAAAGCCAATAGATCAACCCTTGCCTAAGCTATCGTTCTCTATCTCTCAGTCAAACAGTCTGGATGTTCCACAAACGCCAGATATTACCAAAGTACCACCCACACCAGGTGGATCACTGACCGATTCTAATAAGAAGGCACTGAACAAAGTGATAGAGGTAAAGGAGAAACCGACAAAAGCCAAGAAAGCTGAGAAACCTCCACCAAAACCGAAGACTGAACCTAAAAAGACCAAGGAACCGAAGGCGAAGAAAACGCCGCAAGTGGAGCCAACGCCAAAGTTACCCGTCGAGCCAGTTGAAAAGAGAAAGTTGCCCACCAAATCTCCTCTACCAAAGGTGGAAAAGACACTCAATGGCTATGCACCCGATATTATTATGGAGGAGAACAGTATCCCAGACGAGGTGAAGATGTCTCCAACTTCATCAGACGGCGGTTCTAGTCAAGCGAGTCAAGCTAGTCAAGTTGCATTGGAACATTGTTATTCACTGCCGCCCAAGGCGGATGAAAGTGACATCGTCAAAGCTAAATCGTTGCCATCCTCTATATCGTCATCATTGACGTCCAACACCAATAATTATTTGGCTCACGATCACGGTTATACATCGCAACCAGCTGTAAAGAAATCGGAATATATCGAGCCACCAGCAGTTGCTGCCAGCGCTCCGGTTAAGTACGGTCCTGGTAGACCCAGGAAGGACTCAATGCGAGCACAAAAGAAAAAGGATGATGAAAAGTTAATAGTTGATAAACCAAGAAAGACATCCAATGTGGCAGCCAGAGATACTGAAGTCGCATGGAAGACATCCTCTTCAGCGGCTCTGGCATTGATGCGCAGTAACTTTTTGCCCGCAGAGCTGTTTAAGTCAAGAGATGCTACACAAGAGATGATGCTCCTGTATGAGTTCCTTACACGCGGCATTGACGCTGAAGATGCCGAATACATTCGAAGAAGTTACGAAAAACATTTACAAGAGGACCGCTATGGGTACGTATACAAATCATTGAGTATAAATTCGAATAACATGTTGTTTTCTTGTTTCAGCTTTTGGCTAAATAACACTCATTGGGTGGATCACTGTGTTACCGATCGATCGTTCCTGCCGCCACCGTCTAAAAAACGCAAAAAGGAAGACGAATTAAAGAAACACAAGACCGGCTGTGCACGTACTGAAGGTTTCTATAAATTGGATGTCAAAGACAAAGCGAAACATAAATACCATCATGCGAAGGCGAATGCCAGCAACATGTCGAAATTCGAATTAGAAGATCAGGCTCAAGCGCAATACAAGGTCATCTCAAAGATGCAGGGTATTTCGCGAGAAGCACGCTCAAATCAGCGTCGCCTGTTAACTGCCTTCGGATCGATTGGCGAGTCAGAATTATTGAAATTCAATCAACTTAAGTTCCGGAAGAAGCAGTTGAAATTCGCCAAATCTGCCATTCACGATTGGGGTCTATTTGCAATGGAACCAATAGCTGCCGATGAAATGGTCATTGAGTATGTGGGCCAGATGATTCGACCAATTGTGGCCGATTTACGCGAGCAGAAATACGAAGCGATTGGTATTGGAAGTTCGTATCTGTTTCGCATTGATATGGAGACGATCATTGATGCGACCAAATGTGGCAATTTGGCGCGGTTTATTAATCATAGTTGTAACGTGAGTATAATTTGTTAACATTTTTGTAAAGCATATTATGTTTAAGTTTTACGCATGAAACTAAGAATGTTGTTAAGACATATTCACACTTTTTCGTGTTTTGAGGAGGGCAAGTCATTCTACATATGCACGTGTTAAGTGGGTAAAAAACGAACTTCTGAATATTACTGTGCTATCGAAAATAAGGTGTAAGGAAGACGCCACTCGAGTAACACGATTAATTTAACGGACAGGTGGGGCACATCTATATATTTTATTCGAACAACTATGGTGGATTGATAAGCATTCAAACCGACAATTCAAGCGAAAAGATTTGATCACAGATTGAAAGGTGTCCGATCAATCTACATGCCTGACGCTGGACACGATCTTATAAGCCCAAACAAGTAGCGGGAGCTCCCGCTCAAATATGTGAGTTGTATCCTAGTTTAGAGATAGGAGAAAGCACCACGTTTTTGACGAATTGAACTCAATTCGGTTTTTTCACAAAAGATCAAAGGGTTTTCTAGAAATTTAGATATGTATTCTTTGTATGAAACGATTGAATGTTGCCGCACCTATTGGTGAGAAATAATAAGGACCCAATATTTTGTTCTACATGCGAAATATTAGTCTTTAACAAAGCTCAGTTGTAAGATAGACTTTCAATCAGCGGAGCAATGTAGGACTTGAATTTTTACATTCAATTGCTAATATCTCGGCGAGAGGTAATCGAATTAATTTAAACAATTGTTATAGGGTCAATATTTATTTAAAGCAGGACTACAAACTCCAATTATTAACCAAAATAAACCCAGTATTATAACTAAATTTCTTGTTTTCTTTAATTCCAGCCAAATTGCTATGCAAAGGTTATAACAATCGAATCGGAAAAGAAAATTGTTATCTACTCAAAACAACAGATTGGTGTGAACGAGGAGATTACATATGATTACAAGTTTCCATTGGAAGACGAGAAGATTCCCTGCTTATGTGGGGCACAAGGCTGTCGAGGAACACTCAATTAATTTGGACAAACATACAGAAATGGATTTTATTTTACCAATTACCTTTTTTTTTTATTTAGTTTTGTTTCTCTCTAGCCTAATTTATGTTTATGCGCACTCTCATTTTCGGTTGTCCTTTGCATTATTTTTATCTTTTTTTTCGCCCTTCTTCTCTCCTTCCCTATACACTACTGCATCTAAATGTTTATAGCTTATATGCATAAGATTCCCTTTTTTATATATATTATATAATATTTATATTAGACAATTTGTTTTAGTTTTTTTAAAAAAAGAAGCTTCAAGCACGTGAAATGTATCATTTACTACAATTATAATTTAATTTGTAAATGTTAATGGAGTAACTTTTTTGATTTTGTTTTTCCAACAAATTCTTCTTTAAACTTGATTCTTTCTTTTATTCTCCGAAAGAAGAAAATACGATAGATTTTCTCAATATTTTTTTTTTCTATTACACCTACCGCCTAAGCAATCAAAGATATAAGAAAAGAATTAAATGTAAATAAATGTACAAAAGCAAAAGGATAAAAATATATATTGATATGTAATTGGAGGCTTCAAACTAACTCGATCGCACTCCATTAGTGGACATTTATTAACTGTAAATACCTAGATATTACGTTTAAGTGTTTTGAACTCGTACTTTAATAAAAAAAAACAAAAACAAAATACAACTACTTCGTAAATACCAATAAAATATTTCTCCTCTTATTTTATTTGAAGGAACAAAAACAAAAAAAAAAAACACAAGATTAAGGCTACCTCAAGGTCAGCATCGTTCTAAGCTTTCACTCTAAGAAAATGAGTTTTTGTCTTACGTCCTTTAACCGCTCGTGGGCATAGAACATAAACAACGCCTGCGAGCCATCTTGTTCGTACTTCTACATCATGTTTAAGCTGTCTCCAACTCATTCCTAAAGAGCTCTATTGCTCCTCGACTGTTCTGCGCCACGTTTGCCTAGGGCGTTCCGCTATTCTGCCTGCTTGAGTGAACGGATTCCTCGTAGGCTTATTTTGCAATGCAGTTGTTTTCGCGCCGTAGGGTGTGTTCTGCTGCACACATACAGTTCGGTGCCACCATGGTTTGCCGAGACCACACTTCCTAGGTATAGAAAGTTGTCAAATTTCTTGGCTTCCTGTCCGGTAAAGTTAAGTTGGGCGCTGGTATTAGAAGTGCTGAGGGCTTTTGTTTTCGCTGTGTTAATGTGGGGCTCACTTTGTTTGGCTCAGCTTCTAGATTCTGGACCATTAGATGGAGGGCCATTATCTGATGTGAGAGTAGACAAAATTCCTCAGCGCATATCACTGATAACAACCAAGAACAACAGCGGTGACAGCAGGCATCCTTGCCGTACTCCACTTTGGACAAATTGTTCTGACACCTTACTTTTGTGCAAGACGGTCACTTACTGCACTCATACGTAGCTCGATGTGTCAACCTTTTACGCCTGCCCTCCTCGCTCAAACACTATATTGAAGAAGATACATGAGTATAATTTGCGAATGAACTTTTGGAAGTAAACTTATAAGTTGCGCAGAGTGCGGTAAAATCTGAGGGTATCCTTCCAATCCGCATCATAACCACGCCGTAAGAAAAAAAAAGTTTTTATTGCATAAATTGTTCTAACTTGAACTTGTACTCCTCACATCTACGAAATAAAGCCTTTATTAAATGCGTTTCGACCGACATCATGCGGTGTATGTTCCTGGCGATGAAATTGAGAGCAAGTTGTATGGCTATGTATATATGAACAAGAATCTGCAAGAGACTAATAGCCCAGAAAACTCGCGATAACAACCATAGATGAAACAGCATCGAGCCAACAAATACCCAGGACAGAGGAATATGGCGATTGGGAGTAAGTCTATACCACGCAATGAAAATTTACCAATTCAAATTTGTCTTTGTATCAATTAAATATTTAAATAGTTCCATTTATTTTCCCTTATACAAAATACCTTAAATTCTATTTGTTCTTGAATGAGATTTGCATGTCGAGCTGAGCTTGTGCAATGTCCTCAAGTGCGATTTGGATTTTCTCCAACAGAAGCTCCCCCTTGTGGACGATCTCTTCGAGTCGCTCTGAGGCTTCTTGGTTCTCAACCTCCAGGCGCTTTAGACTTTGATTCTGTAGCTCCGTAGAGTTGTCTTCGTTCGGGAGGGACTCAATGAGTGTGTCAATATCTTTGGCACAGCGAGAGATTAGCTGAGCGAAAAGCTGGGCAAAGTCTTCTTGTTGCTGGTTCTGAACAGGTGTTTGGTTGCCGGTTCGATCAAAGTTCGGGAATTTGCTAGGGAACGAAGTTTGTTGAATGATTCCGATTGCATTGCAAAAGTGCTCCGCTTGCTGTAGGCCAAGAGAAAAAATATTTATGTGGGTTTGGAGGGAAATAAGTTTCTGTTACCTGATTCACAGTGTCTTGGAGTTGGGTTAACCTGTCTGCCATTTCTGGAGATGTTGGTGAATACGAATTAATGTGGAAAGAAATTTTGAAAAAATATTTACGTAGACTGAAGGGAAATAAACAAAGCTGTACGACTGACAGTGGATAAAAGTGACGGATATAAGATGGCGAATGACAGCTGCCGAAACATCGCTTTTACTGGGACAGTACATGGGGAGAAAGTAATGCCAAACTAAGAACATAGATGAACTCAAATTCAAAAAAAAAAAATATTTGAAAAGTTATTGCTGTTGATTGGAAAAAGCCTTAAGGCTTATTCTCAAATCGTGTTCTTAAATAAATGTTTCCACACAAAGTGCAAAAACAAAAAGTGAAGATAAGTAAGTCATTAATCGAAAATGAGTATGGCGAACGTCAACATATGTTCGTTGATATACGTATTTGATGTTGAGGTTGGTTTAAATGGAAGAGAAAAGAAGGGGCATATTTCGTAAGTAATTATGTTAATGAAGTAATGAATTTCCAAAGTAAAATTTGAGTTCGGAATATTGTCCATGAAACACATCGGTGGATCAATTAAACCACCCTTAAATTTTGGCTGAGAAAACGAAATTATCTTAAGTGAAGTTTATGTTCGATCCTACACTTAGTAAACCAGTATTTAAGTGCGATAGCTAATGTCATAATCGAACAAAAATTCTGCTCGCGCGCTGTCAAAAAAAGAAATTGCGGAGTTGGGGTCGTAATAATGAAACCAGAGAATGAAATGAAATGAATATTATGCAGTTTGCATGTAAATTGTATGCCGGAAGAGCGATTGTGCATGCTTGTGATTGTACAGGCATCATAGACAAACTAATAAAGATGGTCGTCTTCATACGATTTGATCGTTGGCTCCCACAAAAACAAAACTGTCACCGATTTTGAATGTATTCTGACATTTCTGGCAAAATCGAATCGGCAGGGGAACGTAAAGACGACCGTCTATATTAGTTTGTTTATGACATGCATGCATGTGTATTGTATGGGCCCTAAAGTATCACAAATCAGGATATTGGCTTAATCGGTGCTTTAATTGTACATAACATTCGACGAAAAAATAATAATGCATGGATGTACATGTCGGCTTATTGACATCCATAAGGCTTAAAAAATAAGTCTTGCGTTAAGTATACTCAACCACCAGGTAAATGCGTTCAACTCTTTCCCGAAAAAAAATATTCTTCTTTGTTTACCAGAACTACTAGTTATAAAGGTTTTAAGACCAGAGTAGCCTTGACAATGCACTAAAATACATTTAAATTTTTTTCCACACTTTCGGTAATAAACACCCACTTTCGATGACCTGTCTGCTGTTTGAGTGCTATATGATACACTGAAATGGAAGAGTACCTCTTTCAATATATGGTCATTAGAACAAGTTTCTCTTCCAATCCAGTTATTAATACTTATTTTTTTTTTGTTTGCTAAAATAACTGATGTGATGTCAGCGACTTTAATAACAGAAATTGTTATCAGATGTGTATCCTACTCTTTAAAAGCTTTCTTCTTGCCCTCATTATGGTCTGGGTCCTCTACAAAAGCAGGAAAAGCAATACATAACCGGAAAATTGAAGTATATTTGCGGTTAACTGACTTACTAATGTCGGCATCATGCCTCTTGCACTTCCCAGATGCATGCATGTAGCTTAGAGAAGAGAACTGCCACCCTACACTGGTTCTTCCTCTAAAGCCGCGCTTGAGTGCTTCTTGAAACAAAAAAAAAAAAAAAACTTGTACTCGAGGTGACATTCGACGTTGTCGTCGCTTGTCACAGTCACTGCGGCAGTTACATCCGAGTATGCTCCTCCATATTACTGAAGCCGTATACGAGAACACTGGTCGGGCTGGTAGGCCAAACAAACTGTGAAATACAAGAAGTATCTGTATCTTAAAACTGAAAACCAAACCAACACTTCCAGTTAGTAGGTTTTGAGCCGCCGTCGCAGTAGGTACACTCTATACCGTGAAGTTAATCTTTTTTGTACGGCTTTTTCAGAGACTCTACAAGCGAGAGAGAGCGTATGCGCGTAGATAAAGTGAAAGGTGCCCACAGTCGAACCCCAAGTGGAGAAAATTTTCCCAAAGAAAAAAAAATTAAGTAGAGATCGAGTCGTGATCGTTGTTATATCGATTTCGTTTTCATTTTAACCAGTAGAGGTGAGCTGCCGAGGCTTAGTGCGTTGAGTTCGCGTAGTACACGACTAATCAGCTTTACGTGAAGTGACTAGAAATAGGAGTCCATCGGGCACATTTGGGTGCAAGACGGTCTTAGTGAATAACACAGCGTACCATACTGCAAATTCAAATTAAGGCTCCCTCTACACCGGGTAACTTAAGATCTCGATTGTTCGTTAGCGGTGTTGTGGTGTGTGGTCACGGTGTTGACACAGTTTTCTCACGAAAAAAAGAAAAAAAAAAAACAAAAAAAAAAAAACGTAAATTATTTAGGACATTGCCTGTATCTAGCGGTGACTGTGTAAGACGATTTCTACAATTGCACTTTTTTTTTTTTTTTGGATTATGGATTAAAATTTAACAGAAGCAGAAAGAACAAGACAAAGTGAGTACCTACATACTTTTATCCTTGAGTAGAGTTAATGTATCCTTTGGTCGATTACAAAAAGAGAGAGGCACCATGAATTGTTGGTAAGGAGAAGGAAAAAAAAGTTAAATATAGAAGAAAACCAGTTCGTTTCGATCGAAAGCTTGGACTATCGATAATATCGGTTTAAACAGGCCAAGTTTTTTTCCCATTTTAAGAAATTGTAAAAGAAACAAGTTACATTGGTTCAGATACCTGTTTTTCCTACAAACAAGGTTTTAGGGCGTTTTTTATTTGTGTTGACTGATTTCCTTTTGACCGATCTGAGTCATATATGACAACTTAGTCAGAGGGTGAGAAGGTGACAATGCCCGATTCATTTGAATATGTTATGGGAAATTAATTCTAAGTAAAGGAACGTGAGGTGTTGGACGAGTTTCCGCGTTACGCTCAGTACAGTGATTTTTAATGACACGGAACTCAGTAAATTAGGATTACCTAGTTAATTGATATGTGTGACAGAATATTTATTTTTCTACATATAAATTTAGCTAGCTTCTATTTGTTAGATATTTATAAACATTCTGGAGATAAGCTACGACATGAATTGCAATAGTTGGCAACAATTTTAGGGCCACAAAAGGGATGGACGTACTAATTTGCAGTCCTTTATAATCTCCCTCCATTTAGTCTCAGGTCTTTGTCTTATAATTTATTTTGAAATGAAGGTCGAAAGTTTTGGTATAAAAGAATAAAAAATACCCATCTTTTTTTATTTTTCCGTATTGACTTTAATTCATCAGCTGCAATTCTTAGACGAAACCACGATAGATGTCTTTTTCTCATCTTATTCTACTGAAATTTCATGACCATAGCTGGGAGTTCTAAGTAGGAATGGTAAGGCTGATTTTAACTGGTAATCACCATTATCAAGTTTCACCGCTAGAATGATGCCATTCATCCCATAAACTAATTAGTTTTGACACTAAATTCAACCCTCCTAATAAAAAATAGATCTCTCAGAATTCATTCAGCTTGACCAATGCTGCAGCATAATTCAGCATTCCTTCCGTTAGTAGTAAATGAGATACATAAACTTCTCCACTTTTTTGAATGGAACTCCATTTACATATGTGCAGAACGAAAACAGCTTTATTTAGAAATTAATTAGAAAATCATTTTACCCATACCGCTGCGAAACATTCCAGATTATGGCCCGGATGACCAGGACTTTCACAAAATCCTCAAAACAGCTATAGACTCACTGTATACTGCATCCCTGCATTGTGAGCGCCAATACAAATTTCAGCTTAGAGGACAGTTTTTGGTCACAGAAGGTACAAAGTTTAATCATTCATCCATCCTACGCTTGCGCAATGATCTGGCCGTTTTGCTTGTATCCAGATGAATCCAGCGTCTGTTTGCACGATCGATGGCTTCATCTTCTACTTTTTTCTTTAAAGAACCGACTGGTGCTGCTACAAAGGGAAGGGCCCGCGATATGTGCAGCGTCGACCCTTTCCTAGCAAGCTCATCCGCCTTCTCGTTTCCTTCGATATCCATATACCCAACTAAGGGTCACCGTATTGGCTCTGGATATCTCGTTTAAAAGTTATTTGCAGGTTCTCACCAGCCTCGACCGAGTTATAGCAGAGTCCAGAGCCTTAATGGCTGCGTGGCTGTCTATATAGACAGTTATCGTTTTTCCGAGTATATTACTCTCACGTATAATTTCAGCAGCCTGCGTAATGGCAGTAACTTCGGCTTGAAAGACGCTGCAGACGTCGTTTATTCTAAGGGAGTAGTTTTCTCCTAGGGCTTCACAATAAACTCCGGCTCCTGTATCACTGTCCGTCTTAGAACCGTCGGTATAGAATGCCAACTCCTTTTTCTTTTTAGTCCTCCAGGTCTTCCAGTAACTTCTGTCAGGAATCCTTGCATTGAATCTCCTATTCTAGCGTAAACATTTACAAATAAATAACTTAGCATTCATATTGTCTCCTTCATACCAGAACCATGAATGGGCAAGTTTAAAAATTATGTTTGAACGTTAGTTACAAGTATTGTTAAAAATATTCTTTCTCGTATTGGTTACTAGTCTCACTGACTTTTATTCAGAGAAGAAGAGATATGCAAGAATTTGTGTATTGGTATTAGGCTTCTCTCCAAATTCAAAGGAAAACTTGTATGTGATTTTTGAATTCATTTGCAATTCGCATTATTTTTTCGCGTTCGTGTTATGTGAGGTTAGTAAAGTTAGATGGGTGCCATGTGACCACAAATAACCTATATTAAATATTCCACTTCGGAGGTTAGGGAAAAGATCTAAAAGCTTTTACATTGTTGAGCGAGAAAGCTCAATCAAATTTTTTATAGTAAGGAGAAGATCCTTCGAAGTGGACTATCTAATTTAGGTTATTTGTGCTTGTGACTAGAGAGTCCCCGCTCACTTAGGCCAACAGTTCGGGCATTGTGCCCTCTCATTTTTCCCTGAAAAACGCTGTATAAGAAAGTTCGCTGTTAGATCCATTCAGATAGTGATATGAATCTCATATAGGATATCAATTTTGCGGATAAGGTAGGACAATCACACAACAGGTCCCGTGCTAAGCGTCGAGCATCGTTTACTCTATCTTTATCAGACTTTTCAGACTTTTCGATGCTTATATGTCCTGGTACGCAGCATATAAACTTCGGCTCACGTTCCAATGTCCATCTTAGAACGGCAACTGCATTTCCTAGTTCTCCACTTCTTCCGTGAATCCTATCAGGAATTATTGTCTTGAATCTCCTTTCAAGTGCACGGGACCTTACGTTCAATAACTGAATACACTACCACTACACTATGTGAATATTTCTGTTATATGTAAATATTAAGAAAAATGCTAACATACATACTTCGGAAAATTTAAATATTTCAGCTCATTTAATAATAGCTCCATCTATCGCAATGCTATTGCACTTAAGAGTAGAAATATCCATGCCTTTATTTATAGTAGGTACATAAAAGATAAAATGCTTTACTCAGACCTTAAGATACTCTATTCTAGATATTAGAATTAATCATCAGCAAAGTATCTGGCTGCGGATACATTATCTAGTGACTGTTACCTTTTTCTTGGAAACCTTTACTCTATTGCACTGCACTATACCGCAACTCGTTTTATGTTACTTTTAAACCTGATTGCCTTGGTTTGGCCAATTCTGTAAGTTCAATAACCCGTTTGCCTAATTGTTATGCTAACAGGTTGATTGTTATTATTTTTCATCTTTTCTTAGCTTTGTCCCGGTAGATTACAGTAGTTCTATCTATTAATCATTTAATTTCTTCATTACCATCGATGTTCTTTCTTTTTCAAATGTCATACATACTCGTATGTATATGGTTTTTTGAAATATTTATCTCTCCATTTCAGTATTCTACTTTATTAACATAAGTGCACTGAAATAAATCTTGGCTGCAATTAAAAAGGAAAGTGTTGTGCTTGTTATTTTTCAAACTTTTAAACCTGACGACTTTAAGAGTCATACGGTCAAATGTATCTACTTACATATGTATGTATCAATCCAAATGGGACAATTAGGTACTCATGGCGATTGTTAAACTGACTACTAACGCAGGTCAGTAGGCTGATTGCCAATATTACTTAATTATTATTCATCGACGGTGTTGTTGGGCTCAACAACCAAGTTAAGTAGACCAGCATTTAGTTGCAGTGATGAAACCTTGGCAGTGCAGCGTAAGGCTTCCGTAGGGCTCTTATGTGCACATATTTTTTATGTAACCGGAATAGAAACCCCAACCTATGGCGACAATTTGCATGCGTTTAAATTGCAGCAAATATACATCATTTCACATTCATTTTGTTGTCATATATATATAACTATATATAGATAAACTATAACAAATGTCTAATAGAAATAGAAATGTTTGTATAAATAGAGGTGTCCTAAAAAAATATTTTTTTTTGGTAAAATTCTCACGGGTAATATATATTTCGCATTTTTTTTACCCACTTAAAGATATTATTTCACTTTGGAGGCCAAGAGCATTGTTTTGTCGAGAGCATTTTAGTAGAATTCAGATGGATAACAAAACAGTGGTAACATTAGCTATAAAAAAACGTACGTGAATAAAATATATGTACTTACCTTCAGTTGTTTCTTTGAGAAGGTTTATTTAATTTTAATTCGTCGTATTCTTCATTGAGGCGTATAAAGTTTAGCATAGAAAAATGTTAAAGATAGGCTCCATTTGCTCCTACTGTAAAATTGACACACTTCACGTTTAAGCCAAGTCCATCACCAGTTTCAAGCTACTCATTATCACTTTTAGGCAGTGATTAGCTGAGCTATTATGATGACATCTTGTCATGGAAATCTTGCCATTCAGACATAGTTTTGTATGGCCTTTTAATTTGTCAAACAGTCTTCCTTTAGGATATGTGGAGTGTGGACCGACCGAATATAATGTACTCGGTTTAAAACCAAAGCGATTTCCATCTCTTAAAAAAAAAAAGTTTACACAGCCTACCAGTGATCTTGTATGAGCTGCTAATTGCATTCCATTCCACGTGAGAGATATCCTCTAAGTTCCTGGCGCACTAGGGATCTCTCAGTAGGTCGCAGTATGTCGCCATTAGTGGATTGTGATCTTGTACCGACCCCAAGTCCGCTCCTCGCCTATTTCAGACGTCTGGTAGACTACTTCTAAAATGGCGACTGATTGAAAAATGGTCAATTTGGTTAGTGTTTTCATGCCTGTAGTTAGCACCCAACTGATTTTATGGTTTTATGCTTAGTGCTTAAACATGGTGCACTAAGTGTTTAGGCTGGTAATAGTCTTCGTCTGGATTTTTTATTTGCCACAGCATCAGACACCCCAAGGTAAACGTATTGCTATTCGTATTTTGGCCACTGCGATTATATGTAGCTTGGTTCCCCCTGGTTTATCAAAATCCTTCTACAGAGGTCGACTTCTTTTTTCTTGTATTCTCTAGATAATATCTAAACTTTATACTGTTATCAATTTTTACACCAAGCTATTAACATAATGGATCCGTTGAGATTCAAGTGAGGATGCATTCCGTAGATGCAGTCGCCCCTTAAACTAACGAAAGCATATGATTACCTCTTTAAATGGCATCATTTTCCCGCTTTACTTGTTGCTGCTTGTATAATGGTCACAATGGCGGTGTCATCGGCAAATCGTATAAGTCTTTATTCCTTGAACAAAATCAATTATGTATGCCCAACTGTATTCCCCACCCCCATTTTAACAACTGGAGCTGCTTAGTTATATCTAACCCTATTTTCATGACATTTCCTGTGGAGCATATTTTTTCTCTGCTATTGATAGCAAATTTTTTATTATCGTACTAAGTATGATAATGGGGTCCGAGGGATGTTTTTGTTTTTGGGAAGAAATGGTCTTATCATAGCCGTATATACCCAGAGGACCTTTTTCGGTGACAAGCCCCACGTCCTTCGAAAGGCACCCTCACAATGTCAGAAAAGTCAGAGCGAGAGAAGCCATCTGGAAGTGAGAAGTTGACGCCTTTTAATACTGTCTGAGCCAAACTGGTCATGATCCTCCTTGTCACAAAGAGAAGGATCGACCGAAAGTCTATTCCTAGTACACCACTCATCGATCATGTCCAAGTCCACCTGTACATTAGCGCAGATAGCTCTTAGACATACACCAACAGAAAGCACGGAGAAGTCATTTGCATATGCCTGCACGTAGATGTAAGAACTGTTGAGAGCGGTCAGCAGAAAATCCACCAACATGCACCATAAAAGGAGAGACAAGACACCACACGTTTTGGAGTTACTGATAGGACCTTTACGTTAGACACTTTTATACCCACAAGTGAAATGGTCGTTGGTTGTTGGGCAAATAGCGTCCAGTCTGATGAAGTGCGAGATGTTAGTTGAAAATACTGCAATGCTTTTTAACGGTCCCTTGGTCGCTTTCGAGCGTCTGATAAATATCAAAGAATATTGCTGTCAAAACCCTTCTAACTAGTAGCCCTTAGACCTTGGCTTCCGATTAGAAAAAGGGTTACTACAGTTCTACCATTTTTACCATTGCTTCAAACCAAAAAGAAACTATCACCGCGGGTTGATATTCAAAATACTCCTTCCTTCTACACAACTGTTTACAAAACTTTCACTTTTGTTAAGATTTGTGTTTATTTTTTTTTTCATAAATATGTGTAAGTCGTTAATTAAAAAAAAACACGTTGTCGTTTAAATTCACACCGTCAACATGTAACCAGAATCATCTGAAACAATTGCACAACCATGACAAATTAGAACCTCTTTGTTTACATTTTTTATTAGCTTAATTAAAAATTCGATTTCTTTCAGTGTATCAACCTGTTTGACCGGAAGAATTCTACTATCGCCCCTAAATCAACACCAAGTCCATGCGTCACACAATGACTTCTAAGAAATATGTATTTCTCAGCTTAGAATTCACTCTCGATTATCTCCAAGTATTTGAATTGCTTTACCATTCCCTAGTTCTATAGATTTTTTTCTTTCAAAAAAAAAAATTGTTTACTGTTTATTATATAAGTAGCGCGTGCATACATTGGATAAACAATTTCACCTTTCTCTTGGTTTTTTATTCCGCTAAATTCAGCGATAACGTGCGCGCTTTGAATTCCAATTAACCGTGGACGCAACGCACAACTTTGGACCTCTGTTGTGGTGGCGCGGCCGCCGGGCCAATGCCATGCAAAGATACAGAGAAAAAAATCCATCAACTTAAAAACGCTTCCTATTTTCCAATCTATGCAATTTTATACTGTTTTACGTAATACAAGCTGTTTTGCATTCCGCCTTAAATGCCGCCAATCGAATGCAGTAATCCGTTGTGATTTCGATTTGTTTATAAAGGCGCGGGAGGTATCCACAGATAAGTGGCCTGGTTAGGACAGAAAAAAAACTTTATAAAATTGGTTCCACTGCACGACATGAGACGAGTGCTATGAACAGAGCTACAGTCGCCATGGCAAAATGACTCATAATTGAGTCGATAATTTGTTTCTTTATGAACTTTTGTTATGGTACATACATAAATATTGTTTTTTTAATTGAGTCATTAAATTTCTGCATGTAGCTAACTAGGGGTACCTACTCTCGGTCAGTGGGCATCGATTTGAGATGGTTGTTTTTTCTTTTCGGATAATATTCAAAAAATGAAAGTGAGATCGGCTATTTAACTTTCCTTTTTTCGGAGACTTTTACTGGCAAATTAAAATGACAATACAAAACGCATGAAAGATACAAACAAAAAGATGTTATATAAGTGGGCTAACACCTTAAAATTGAGCACTTCGAAGCGATCTTGAAGTTCCCCCGCCTCTGGGTTGAAAGTGGGCTGATTAAGTGGCAAGATCTTTTTCCATTCAGTTTCACCGTCACTTCGATATGTGTGTGACTGACGGACTTAATGAATTAGATCGTTTTAAATAATCAAACATTAGCAGATTTTATTATAATACAATGCGAATAATAACTCTCACATTAATTTTGTGGGTTAAGGCATGAGAAAGTATGCAGAAATTCCACAACCGGATACAGTAAAGGCGAAAAGTTTTATTGCTATTTTAATTAATGTCTACAATATTTTATTGTTGGCTTGCTTAGCGAATCAATTAGATATGCAATGTCTAAACGCAAGCATTTAAACGGATTCAAATGTTCGTAAAGTAAAAGAAAATCGTTTTGTTTGGATTGTGTTCGGTAGGGTGATTGATCTCTGAACTAGTAAGCTGATTTTAAATAGTCGTTCAACTCAATGATTGAGCTGGTAGAGTCAAGGCTTTTGAAGCCCTTTGCTTTTTGAATTGAACAACTAATCAAAAATTGTTCCATGTGTTCCTTATACAAACGTCCGTCTTTGGTGACACATAATGTTTTAATATAAGCATTGACAATATTGTTGAATGTCATTGTACACACATACATGTGTAGTTATTTGAATAGAATATATGTACATCACCAGGAGGATTCTTATTTTGTCTAACGTCTATATCTATTTTCTTAAGATAAGTACTTATTGTTCTTTTCTTTGTTAATCTATTCTATAACTTCGCTATCGCATGTCTCATTCCGAATAATCCATTTGTCCAGCTTTCTGCACAATTTGCGCAATCATAAAGGGCCAACCATAATCAACATTGGGAAGCATAACCTAATGTCATAACTGAACGAAATGCTTAATTATGTTCTGTCAACTCCAACCACTGACCATAATCCTTTTTACCGCATAGCTACCCGTCAAAACAATCTACAATTTTCTTCTCAAACGTTGTTAGTTTTTAATTTTTTGGATTATAGCAGAAATTTAATAAAACGAGAATGAAGAAAGAAATGATTCGAACTTTTCCAAATATAAAATGAGAGAAATCATTAATGTAAAAACATAAGGGTGGGTAATTTCTACCAACTGTCAAATTCGCAAAGGCAAGAGCCATTGTCGTATGCGTCGGCTTACATATGCAGCCAAATGTAGATTATCTTTCTCACTTTAGTCAGGAAATGGTGTGGTTAAACTCGTGTATTCAGAATATACTATGTATGTAGAATAGAACATAAGTATACATAAGTATATGTAAAATTTGAGTGTAAATTCATTGAAATAACCTTTTTAAGTAAAACATCCATCATATATAAAAATCACGGGCCACGATGTTTGTACACGCGGCTCCGAAACCACTAAACCAATTTAAATTAAATTTTGTGAATGTGTTCGTTCGTTCCAGCTTGACAGATAGTAGTTTTGAGTTCGGTTGAACTATTTGGAAAAAGCTTTACATATTAAGTAAATAAATTGGTGAAAAAAGGGGTCCATATGCGGATTGTAGCATCCTTATAAGCTTTTAGTTTTCTTGGATTTTCTTGTATTTTGTGACTTAGAGGATATAGATACAAATCTTGCAATACACATTTAAAATCGCATATTTGATTCCTATACCGCGTTCTTACCGAACGTTTCTTATTGGTAAAACTTATAGATTCTTGCCGAAAGGGCAGAACAACGTCTGTCTTCCAGCTAGTATTACTTATATAAAACTTACTGCGCAGTTATTTTTCTCATCGAAATTAATATATTTCGTATGATCTAAGGAAAAAGATTACATATGGTTCAGAAAGTTAAATTAATTAAATTTATTGCTATTAAACAACATATATGTACAACTCCTTAAAAAAGTTTTATAGTCTTATCCATAAAAAAACTACATAGGTATGTATGTATGTATATGTTCTAATCATCTCCCCGTATTTGTTTTGGTAAAATATGGAAATTACGGAAAAAAACAAGGTTCGTGATATATCTTTTAATATGATTACTCCGTAAAAGGATCAACAAGATCGTTAACATATACTATACTAAAGGTAACGACGCATTCAGCCCACATCGATCCAATTATGCCAAAAGTTGGCATATGGTGGCGATTATCCTCTGGTATCGGTTTATGATTATGTCATCTTATTTGTGAATTAGAGATCACTGGTTTAAGTTGCTCTCTGCTTGGACTCTGCCATTCTGCATAAACCTGCCGAAAAGCCGCGTTAAATTGTAATGCACTGTGGATGCATAAACTTTATTTTGGACTCTTTTATCAGCACCATTAGGATAAAAATGAACTTATTTGCTGCAGATGATTTTCATTGAAAGTTCCACAAACCCTACTGGAAATAAAACGCCGAATAGTCCATTTGAAACATATGTACATATAAATTTGTACAAAAGTAAAGTTAAATAATTCGTTCGTGGTGAGGTAAGTATATTCCAATACGAACGCGAGAGAATTACTGTGAATTACAAATGCATGCAAAAGTGGAATACATTTTGGCAAAGGACGCAAAATAATAATATTAAATAGTCCTTAAGTTGTTGTGTTTTATTTCAGTTGTAATGCAAAAAGTTTTCATAAGGTTAAGAAATTTCCCATGGTGTGAATTTTAGATATTTCGTTGGACAAATTTATGAGTTCTGTCAAATAGTTGTGTAGTTGTTGACTGGCGAAATAGTTTGAGAGAATTTTACCCCCACTCTTACAAATTTTACGAGCTGTGAATTTTAGTGAAAAAGTGCAGGAACAGGCCGAAGATCTATAATCTTATATAGTTATCCCTTGTCAGTAATTTTTAACCTATCGATGGAGATGAATACATTAGCTGATTCAAGGACCCTCTCTTTTTGTCCTCTTAAGGAAAAATTAATTCGAAATTTAAGGCTGAAATTTGGGTATGTGCAGTACATAGTAAAGGAGTCTGATATTTTTCAACACCTAGAAATAGGGTGACGTCCCATCAAGCCTTAAATGTCAAAGACAGTCATTTCTTTAACGTCGAAAACAAAACTACAGACGCTATTACCTTTCTCATAGAAAGTTTTTCCAATAGATTTTTTTAAGCCTGTTTTACCATAAAATTTACAAGCAAACAGCTATTAACTAAATATTCTGCAGAAAACAATAAAATAGAAAATAAAAAATAAAAAAATTAAGTACCTAATACAAAACAATTTTGCAAATTAAATTGAGTCTATTTCTAAATTCGCTGCAGTCGACAGCATAAGAATAGCACCAAAGAAACAAAAAATACAATTTGAGCTTATCGGTATCACGGGCTACCAACCACTGTTCGTTGAACTTCTTCAAAAATTTTTTTGGATATTATAGGGTATATAGGGGGGGGGGGGGGGGGGGGTAAAATTCTCTCAAAGAAATAAAAATAGGTACGAAATAGTACTGCAACGGTTTGAACAAGAAAAAGTTTGAAATACACTAATTTGACAGTTTTCACAAACTAGTCCAAAAATATTTCTTGCAAATAATAAAATTTCGTTACTATTCTCTTCTGCGAAAAATTACAAAAATTCTGCAAACGCGAACAGTTTTTGGTAAAAAATCGTAAAATTTTGAACAAATTCATTGTTTTGGGGGAGTAAGTATTAATGTATTAATGAATTTATTTATTTCCAATTCGAGTATTTTTTGTTAGAATTGTTAAAAGAAAAGTCTGTCAAATTTTTCCTACTAGCAAATAATTTTTTGCCCACACTGTATAGACTGACAAGACAATGCTAAGCGTGGTCACCTCATCCTCTACCCGGATAGATGCTTACAACAAAAATAAACAAATTTTCTGGTTTTTCTTTTGTTGTATCATGAGATAGAGGCAACGTCTTGGTTTCATCTGCGAAAATGGGAACAATAGTGAGACGTTATCTTCCACATTACTGGCTTTGTTTGTTCAAAGGGAAAGTTTCCTCCAGAGATCGCAACCATGAGATCTCCGTGAGATTTCTTTATATATATGTGCTACCACTACCTACCGTTGTAGGCTATTGAGTCAGTTGGCAATATTTTCTTTTAGCCGCTTCACGTTGATGCCATTGAATGAAATTTACAACTCAAGAGCTGGGAAAATGGAAAAACTTCGTTTAACCGCAGTAGCAGTTTCTTTTGTATCTCGAATGGGAAGGCTAGCACATTGCCGACTGATTGATATGTATGTACGTGTTGAAAATTTATTAATAATTTATTGTTAACCGCTTAGCCGAAGGTTAGTTTAGCTAATTTGAATTTTTCAGACTTGGAGCTCATTTAGTATTTTCGACGAGTTGAAGAGCTTTTTATGGTCTAATTCAATTCGATTTGTATGACAAGTATACTGGACAGTGGTTTCAATTACCACACCATCATTGGTGGCGAAGAGAACTACTTCCTTAAATTGATTGATCAAGGTTGAGTTTCGGGTAATTGACTGACGCCTTGGTCCGGTATGGAAAGGAATGAGTTTTGAAGCAATTTTGTAACCCAATTTGTACTATGTATAAACTCTATTAACCTTTGTGGGCCGGTAATGGAATTTCGGTCGGTGGCCATTCACTTTCGTTTGAATATTTTGTTTGAAAAGAAATCATAGTGGTTAGCCATATCTTCAGTTTGAATTCATTTGAATTTGGAATTGCATTTGAGAGTCAATAAATACCACATATCTTAATGTACATGCATATATGCATATCCCATGTACATAAAATAAAAAAACCTTTTGTAGATGTATTTAAATGAGTCATGGGTCATTCTTTGTCCATAACTTTCGGGGAACACAACAATTTTTTTTTTATTTTTTTTTTTAGTGGACCAGTTTTTTTTGTTTTATTCGCAGATATTATGACTCATAAAGATATCCATAAAATCACTTTACAATTTAAGCTTTCTGGTTTTAGAAACAGATATTAGTATGTACTTTAAACTGATTGGTTGGAGAGTTAAACAAATGGACAGAAAAGCCATACTAATATGTAATTGCATATGTATATTTGTAGTTTGAGATTATAAAATCCGGTAAAAGCGTCTTTTACAGTATTCTTCTGACGTCGGTTGCAGTTTTGCTCGAAATTTGATTTGCATTATTTATTAAATGCGCGGAAGTATCTTAAGATTAAGCAGTTTTTAAATATGAATATATTATTTGATCTGTTGACAAATAACTGGATGCGATGCAAAAATTAGCGAAAGAAATATTTTAAACGAACTGCAGGTTAGTTTTTTGACGTTTGACGTAAAGCCTGTTGACTTACAACCCTCAGTCATCTTGCAAGGCTTTTAATCTTAAAAAGTTAAAAGTAACATTGCTTTAAAGGTACATATCTGTGACAGGTAAACATACCAATACTCTCAGCGATCTTTTGCAGAATACCCTCTTCGAGCTGAAATAAGTTAACGACAGTGGACAAATAAATTCTTGCTCCTATCTTCCGCACCACTGTAGACGGTTAGGGCTTAAGTAGAATAGAAATCAAGGTATCTACACAATCACAAATGACTTTTGCAGAAGATACATAAACGAAGAGAGGAAAGAGACTATTTCACCTTCTTATGTATGCATATGTGTCTATTCAATTATCGCGTAGGTACGTTCAGAAACTCCTGCAAACCTAATTACAATTATTAATTGATATAAAATGATGTAATTTAAGATTCGAATTGTTTCCTGACATCCAAGGGTAGATAGTGGATGTTGTGTAGTTATCACTAGGGCCAGACGTCTAAAAAGGAAGAAACTTGAGATTTTTTCACAGTTTCTACTACTGTAAATTGTATTGTATTGTTGTATCAAGCTTATCAGCATGGTCACGAGGGTAATATTTATAAACAAATTAATAAATATTGCACCATAGTGGCATACATTTCTACACGTATAGATGGGACCTAGACTTTTATGTCGTATCCGAAGGGCACAGCGATATTTTGAGGGTAGTATTGTATGTTTGTATGACAGTAATACTCTTGTATGTTTGTTAGACGCTCGTAAAAGATGGGGCCGTAAATAATTGTTGATGGTATTTTCCTGGAGTCAAACTTGGAACCACCTGCACAGTAGTCCAACGTACTAACCACTTAGCCACAATTGTGGTTGTGGTTAATATACTGTGTTTGTGTACAATGTAAAATAAATAAAATAAAATGAAATTACCCAAAATAAGTTGGCATATTTCTACCCTATTTACAAGCTTATCAGGATTAAACTGTTTTCTCACGCTTAAGATGTATTTCTTATTAGAACTAACCAATCCATTCTCTGCACGTTGGTTCTATAAAAAAGAAATACCTTTCTTTATTTGTTGTTTTTATTGTTACGACTTTTTGAAATGCAAATACTAGAGGTTCCCCTAAATTAGTTTCGTACACGCAACAAAATTACAGTACAATCAACCGCAGACAACTCACCGCACACTCTCATGTGACGACGTCAACGGTTAAGGTAGCTTTCTCCAATTTACACCAATTACTCGAAAAAAGTAAAAAAAAAACTTTACATGAAAATTACAAAAATAAATAAACAATTTGATCTTTAACAACAAACTTTTCAAGCTTAAGTTAGTTACTATGAATATTGGTAGTAATAAATTTAATTACCTTTTCCATTTCAGAAGAAACTCACTCGTCACCATGGCACAGAAATACTCCTCCCCAGCATTCAATGCAATCACCATTGGGCTGTGTCTGCTATACACCTGTTGCACACTATTCACAACTTGCTCTGGTCATGGACGACTGATCGAGCCACCAAGTAGGGCGTCTGCATGGAGATATGGTTTCCAAACTCCTCCAGACTACAACGATCATGAATTGTATTGCGGTGGATTTACGCGCCAATGGAAAGGTAACGGCGGCAAATGTGGAGAATGTGGTGACGCTTGGAATCTGCCCGAACCAAGACCGCATGAGTATGGTGGTAAATGGGGTCAAGGAGTTATTGTGCGAAGGTATAATCCGGGTTCCGAAATGGTCATAAGGGTGGAATTAACTGCCAGTCATATGGGGTGAGCATCTGCTTGTGTAAAGCAGACAAACAATTTTATAATATCTTTTTTTTTTCTTTAGTTACTTTGAATTCCGAATGTGTCCAGAGCCGAGTGCAAAACAGGATTGTTTGGACAAGAACTTGTTGAAGGTCTTAAGTGGATCACCTGCTTTACCAGCACCAGAAGATTTGGATACCAGGTTTTATCCCCGGAATGGAAGCCGAATCTATGAGATTAAGGCGCAACTCCCAGGTGAGTGCAAGAGAAAGTTGTTTTTGATGTTCCACTTTGTTTATTGGGCATGTTTGGAGATTGCATTATTTTGTAGGTACACTTGAATTGTTTAGTTTAATAGAGGTATCTACTTGCGTTACCGGTACTGTGCTGTAATAACATACTATGTGAATTGCATAGATTATTTTATGTAGATTTTATTGAAGTTTTTTTCTGTACAAAATGCCTAGTAGACTTTCACTATTATTGTATTGAATGGTATCTTTCAAGGGAATATTAATATTGTCGCATAGTTTGAAGCATTGAGAAATTATGGTGTTGAAATTAATAGTGTGATTTTAGTGAGTTCTTTTAGTTTTGCTAAATGGAATCCATATGCAACATATCAATTCAAAATCTTATTTAATCAAATAGAATAGGTTAACCAGGCGAAACAAACGCGACTGGTTTTACTCCATGAAAGCACCTTTATTTGGTTAGGTTGTGTGTTTTCCTAAATGATTCCTTTGCTATTGTCCTGGTGGAGCTCAAATATGCACATATTATACAACGAGTAAACACACTACCTTCTGTACCATTACCATCCACATATTCTAGTGATAAACTCCATCTGATTGTTATGTCCAATTTTCTCGTCTATATATAATGATGTAGTATGGAGACAAGGTTCAGTGTACAATCTCCTGAAGGTTATATCCTGGCGCACAACAATCCATATAGCCTATAATGTGCTCCCAATAGAAGAATAGAAGAATGGTTTTGTACAAACATTTTCGTAGCTCTGCGAAATATTGTCAAATAGTCTTGAATGAGTTATTATTGCCCGGTTTCACAGTGCGAGCTTAAGCCTCAGCTGGAGCTTTACTTTTTCCACGCCATTTTTCTATTTGACATCTCCGATCAATTCACAGTAGTTAATTACCCACAAACTATTCACAATCACTTCTTATATTTGGCTTAGCTAAGCCACAATTTTGAAATGACCTTGAAACCCGAAAAACTTAAGCGAAAACTTAAACCCTGCGTTTTACTTAGCTAAGCTGCGGCTTAGGCTTCCACTGTGAAACTGGGCATATGTATTATTAAAAATAAAATAAATACATATGTATTTTGAAAACATGACATTCAATTCAGGAAAGGAAATGGAAGCGTAGTTCACAGAATGCAAAATGAAATAGAAGTGGTTCGACTTATAAATTCACCTAAACGCATTATAAAAAGAGTTTATTTGTATTCTTAAAAAAATTAGCCAAATCAAAAAAGATGGGTCCCTTACTCAAGCTCAAAAATTTATTTCCTTTTTGGGTCAAATGAGTTCCAGTGGTACCAGTGGAGCCAACACGTAATAAGCCCAGCGTCGCGACGCGTCGATTCGAACATTAAAGAGAGCGCTCTCAGACGCTCATTGCATGTTGGTTATGTTATGGTTGCCCCTTTAATCTACCGACCAATCAGAAAGGATTGAATACCTAGTTCCTTGAGTATGGAACGCGCCCAATTTGTATACTTCACCCATAGCAACTTTTCGCTTAGTTCCGGCGAGTTTTACTTTACTTTTAGCTCCATAAGTATAGAGCAATTTAATTCGCCTCATAGACGAACTAAACTAGAAACAGGCGGAGCCTAAATTGCCCTGTTTGTGAATAATTGTGAAGTAGCGTGTGACCAAGACCTTAATATAAATTTGTCGAATTAACTCTTTCATTCCTTTTGAACATATTTGTCACACGTTGTTATTTCCATAACAACAACAAATATACAAAATGGCTGCGCCCATAGCTGTCAAGCCAGCCTAGCCGCCTTGGAGAGTGACAATTCTTTTTATACCCTATCCTAAGGGTATATTAAGTTTGATACATAGTTTGTAACATAAAGAAATATTGCAGACAGACCCTATAAAGTATATATATAAATGATCAGTATCAATAGTCGATTCGATTGAGACATGTCCGTCCGTCCGTCTGTCCGTCTATCACCTGTTTTTGGGCACTAAATTTTGAGCTAGGACAATGAAATTTTGTATACGAAGTCTTTGGATATCGGGACAGAACAAGTGTAAACATTTTTAAAATCCGCCCATTGTCACGCCCACTTTTCAAAAAAATCACCTTTTTTCACTATTTTCATATGAAACTCGAAAAAACTTACTTGAGCAAATTTTTAGATATCCACTAAATCTACAAATATACATTGTATATGACCACGCCCACTTTTTAGGGGCGTTTACTTCAAAAATAATTTTTCTAGTAAAAATATAAGTTTATAGGGCAAAATAGAAAATTTTGTGAATACATTTTCCACCGACCACAGAAACGACCAAATATTGTAGATAGATTGTAGCATTTTTCACTGGTTTTTTGTCTTTTCCTTAAAATTAAAACTACAGGATACTTTTTTACTAAAAATCGCACGATTTAGGACTGAATTCTTAGTCTTGGCGTTGAATACATACATCCTTGACATTAAGTAGTTTAAAATAAACGTTTTACAATAATTCTGTTGGAATATGCATATTTGTCTTTACCCGTAATTGTTCATACACTCAGCTATCTTTCACATTCGAATTGAATTCGAAATTCGAACGTAGTTCAGATATCCTCCTTTTTCATTCATCGTGGTCCTGTATGGAAGGTGCTGCTGAGTTGCAGTCGCTGACGGATTAGTTGGATTATGTAGGATTCGATTTTAATGGTAGATTAGATACAGCCACAGATTTTTCAAGTGAAGAGGTTAACAGACAATTAGATCATTTTGTAAAAATATAATTTTCTTGATCCGGTTCTATGCACGGTTGCCAAAGCAAAAAGCCGAAGAAGTTGTTAGCAACTTTTAAAGCGTATCAATGTTGCGTGATCATCTTTTCTTTGGCAATATATATACATACATATGTAGGTGTATGTTTAATGTGAGCGCATGTTAGGACTTGGACCTTTAAAGTCAAAAGTTTTATGGCAAGACAAGTATACTGAGTAGAATTTTACTAGCTTGAAAAAAACCAAAAATTCAACTTATAAAAATTTTAAAGTTCAAACACATTTAATATAGGTTACATAATTTCCGTTCGCCGCTTGTATTTTTTTCAAGACTAACTTAGCATGACAACCAAATTGTTACCTTCAATAACAGACTCTTTCTCTTCTTATAGATATTAAATGTTCCCATTGTGTGCTCCAATGGCGTTACATAGCCGGCAACAATTGGGGTATGTGCGACAATGGTGTCGGTGCCGTCGGTTGTGGTCCACAAGAAGAGTTCCGTGCCTGTTCGGATATAGCAATTGGAGAAGGTGGCAAAACAACAATGCGTCCGTTCCGGCCAACGATCAAAACGAAAACCACAAGCACAATGGCACCATCCACAGAGGAAACTCAAACACAAGAAACCACCAGAGACGAAGAGCCATTGCCCGAAGTTTCACCATATCTTGCTCCACTTATTATTGCAATCACTCTACTCATTGTTCTATGCATCTTGGCAACAATCTATCTGTATCACTATCATGGTCAACGTGTCAAGCAATTACTTCGTTGGAGAAATTCAAAAGATGGCAACAATGGTACGATCGGTGGCAATGCAACAACGAATATGCAACAAGCTGCTGCTGCTGCAGTTACTGATTCAAAGAGTTCAGTTTTGGCTGTTCCACCAATTCCACCACCCAGAACTAAAAGACTGTCTCAAGTGAAAGAGATATCAGCTGATCAATCAAGCGTAGCATAAGCATATCATTTACAACTCGAGAAATTTTAATTATTTATAAAAAAAAAACTTAGTTATGTAGTTGATTTTTTTAATTAGGTATTTAACTATAGTAGTACTTGACTCTGTTGTGTAAGAAAGAAAGAAATTCGAAAATTTTGTCTTACTTATTTCTTTCTGACTTTTTATAAGATTAATATTATGTGCATGTATATATGTGATACAAAACAAAAACAAAAATAAAGCAATGATCTTTGATATTCAAGAAAAATTAACAATAATTTACAAGTGTTATTTTTGATTTCTTGCTTTAGTTGCTCAAAAGAAACAAGTTTATAAGGTTTTATGGTGAACTTTATGGGACCGTGGTAATGGCCTTTGATTGTTGTTGTGCAACGCACTTATTTTGGATATTATGGGGTCAAGCTGGGTCAAAGACCTACGGAAAAAAAAACAATTTGTTTTATCAATCGAAAGAGGTTGTTTTAATTAAGCTTTGGTTTACAAATTACTCTATGTTATAAGGGAAATTACACAATATTCGTAAACTTTATACTCTATTTGAGGCTCGATTATTCAAAAATCAAAACTTTTATTATTTCAAACTTATTGCTAGAACTCTTGAAAAAGGAAACTGATAAATCGAGGAAAGAAATCAAGTGCGGTTAATAATTAAGAATGCTTACAAAAATTATATTTCAATGTAGGGTACAAAGCCTGATGACGACCTCCATCAAACTGCGGTATGGATTTAAATTTGTGGTGCGGACGGATGTTCAATTAGGTCTTCCTCGTCTTTGAATTTTTTACTTGCACCGAAACGTAGTATAGGGCAAGTTTTGGATTCGTGAAAATTTTCGATCTCGGGAATTTGATAAATTCTGATATTACCTTTATAGTGAAGTTGAAAAAAGTGGGTCTGAAAATTCTGTCTGTCTGTCTATCAGCAAGGCTACAGCCTAAACGGGTAAACGAATTTGACCAAACTTCATATATAGGGTCTGTGGAGTTATCCCTAGAGGCGAAATTTAAATTTTTTGTTCTAGACCTAGTATTAACGGTACTTTACTTAAGGCCAATTTAACATAAAACAGATTTGCTGGAAAAAAATAAAATTAAATTTCATATTTCGTCTAGTTTGGCAAATTGCTATAAGATGGCGTACAATTTTTTTTTGCTAAAAGCCTGATAGCCGAATTATTAAAAAACTGATTTGCTGGAAAACGGCCGTACCGATTTTGTTTAAACTTTATGCTGAATCGAGTTTAGATACATGCTATAAAATTTTGGCCAAAATTGATTAGAACGGTACTTTACTTATAGCCAACTTAACAAAAAATCGGTTTACTCGAAAACGGCTGTAAGGATTTGGACTAAATTTGATATTTGAGCTAATCTAGACAAATGCCATAAAATGGCGTAAAAGTGGTTAAAAAGTGTATAACGGTACTTTACTTATTAATTGGTTTTAGAAATATGGCCATTTCTCGGTTAATATGCAATGGATTTTGGATCAAAATCAAAACGTGAGCAAGATTTAATGAATACAAAAATATGGCATTTAATTTTATGAAGAATTTAAAAAAAAAAAATATTTTTTCGTATAACTTTTTGTTTAAAGTTCATTCATTTCCAACCAACAGCGCAGAGGTGCAAGTACGTACGACCCAGTCGTGCACTTTATTTTATTTGTTTCCTCATCTACCAATAACGCTAACAAAATTAGCTCATCTTCATCTGAAGAACACATTCCGTCCATCCTGAAAAACAAGCAACTACTAATATCAATCGCATACAAAGCACCGCCAGTGTGAACGAACAAGCGATATACCGCCACCGCGTTTGTATCGATACCCGTACCGCTCTGGTGTATGCCTAGCTTTAATGTTTCTTAAATCATTTCGAAATTGATGGAGATACTGTGCTGAAATACTAAGAAAAAAACTTCTGCCACATTTAAAATTTGTTGGCTTAGAAAAGAAAACTTTAATTCCACCTTTACAAAAAGTGCAAATGTATTTGTTGAAAACCATTATATCTCCAAAGAACCTTTTAAAATTACAACTATAATAAATTTGTGTCTTAATATCACTAGCTCCCATGCACTGTCATTCATCTCGAATATTAAGACATTTTATCAGACAGCATGAATTCATTTATCAGTTCCGGCAGCTGAGGGTTCTCCAGAATGCTAGAATGATCACCGTCAAGTGTCCGGATCGCAATCGGATTATTCGATAATGGTCTCAGGTCATAGTCTTCAGACATATTAGCTATAATAGGTATCTTGGGTTTGACCAGGCTGATGGATGCATTAAGCACTTTAAACGAGGAAAGATTCATTTGGCTAACCAGACGAGCGCGCTGTAGGCAAGCAAGTCCCATACTAACGGCGTACTGCGGGCTAAAGATGGTCTGACGTTTGGCGTACTCTTGAAACGCTGCCAATCTTCCTTCGGCGAGTAATTTACTTGCAAAATAATTTCGTGTTTCTTCTTCAGGTACCTCAGGTAGCAGAACTTTAACGATATGTGATAAGATTGCGATTTCGATATTCTCCTCCGCAGCCCCAGCGCCGAAAGAATTTATTAGTAATTGAACGAGTGATGGTGAGCCGTCTATTAAAAACAGTTTACCCGTATGACCCTGTTTCTCCAGAAGATGTATGACTTTTGTAGCTATGATTGAGCCAAAGGAATAGGCGACAATACGGAAGTTCTCACCTGACCTTAGCATGGTGCTAATTTCCTACAAAATAAAACTGTTACAGTTACAGTAATGCAGACATTCATTAAACTTACCTTGAAGGCGAATTGGGCAATTTCATCTAGAGAAGCCATACTTCTAGTCTTATGAAGTTGTATGACATAGGAGGGCGCTGTGAGTTGATTACCCAAATTAACCCAAAGCTGTCCCGATGTGCTCTCAATGCCCGTGAAGAAAAACATCGGACCCTTACCTTTCTTTCCCTTATTGATGGGAACCAGTGTCTTCTCAAAGTTTGCTTCATCACCGAGATTACGAACCATTGTGATTGATTGTGAGGCAAGGATTATAGCTTGAGGTGTTGTTCCAACATCACTTTGTTTTTTCACATGGTCTTGGGAATAGTCATAAAGTTTCTGCACTGTTAACGAACGAAGATCTTGCGGGGAGAGGAATATATCAAACTCTCTCTCAAGAGTTTGCCGGATATCGACAGCCATTAGTGAATCCATGCCAAGCTCAGACAATGTTGAGCCGTATGAAACTGATTTTGAATCTCGAATGCTCATCATGTTTAGAATAGTTTCGAGAAGATTCTCAGATCCAGGTTGGCCTAAACGCTTCTCTGCCACAACCATACTTGCAACCAATGGATCTGGACAAGAAAGAAGCGAATCAAGTTCCCGTAAGCATGATGAGATTCTCTGCTGCAAAGTTCCACCAATTTCAAGATCAATTTTATCCTCAGCCATCACAGCTACCAAACCAACTTCACCAACTGCTCCCCATTCGATGGCCTTGCCAGGAAAACCATTATTAACCCTGTCTTCGATTATCTTCTCCATAATTGAATTAGCCATGCCGTAATTTGTTTGACCAGCATTTCCACGCCCACAGGATACACTCGAGAAGACTACAAATTGATGAAGATTTGGGCACAGCTGACGAGAGAGTTCATCAAGGTACAGCGTTGCAAGTGC
This sequence comes from Chalcosyrphus nemorum, assembly GCA_949716465.1. Lineage (NCBI taxonomy): Eukaryota > Metazoa > Arthropoda > Insecta > Diptera > Syrphidae > Chalcosyrphus > Chalcosyrphus nemorum. The sequence goes on from OX454333.1 coordinate 71,342,148, forward strand.
CTTTGGAGCAAATGATTGTTTGAACAGCTCGACACTTTGATTTTCGAAGATTGCATCTTTAAGGACCACAGCCAGATTAAATATACCACCAACTGGAGCCAGAGTCATGGCACTTCTTAGCAGTGCTTCACAGCCATATTTGGTGGAAATATTTGCTGTACTGATACGCACATCGCAGCCGTAACTCTTCCATGTTCTAAAGAAATAATGTAATCTTAAAGAACTCGAACTAATAGAGAGAATTTCAGTTACTTACTGTATCCTGTATAATTGATAGCCATTTGAGATACCACGGCTGGAACTAAGTACAATATTACGAGCACCTCTCAACACCATCCAGTCGACAAGCTCCAAACCAAAACCCCCAAGACCACCAGGTACAACGTAAACTAGATCTGGAGAGAAGTAAATCTGCGGAAGGACTTGTATCGGAAGTGAAGCCTTAGATTCTCCAGTTTCACGCATTTGGATAAGAACTTTGCCAATATGTTTAGCGCTAGCCAAATAGCGGAACGCTTGTTCCATTTCCTTGGCTGGAAAAACTGTGCTCGGTAATGGCTGTATGATTCCATTGTCGATGTCCTTTAGTATATGATCACAAAGGTTCTAAAATTCAAGAAAGTGAGATAAAAAATTATGTGTGGTAGAAGCAAATTATTATATTGTAGATCAAGATTAAATTATGAATTTGAGTATTGTGATTCTTTTTAACTAATATCTCGAGTCGAAAGCCTCTGCAGCTAGTGCTCTCATACTGTAAGCATATAGATTTGAATTGTATGTTCACATGCTATAATAACTATAGAGTATAAACATTCGCGATCAGTTTTGGTTTCGTGCCTAATAATACTTGTATAATTTTAATTTTAATATTTTTACTTCTTTATGGAGCCCTATAAAATGACCTACCACGTTTTTGATAGAAAGAGTCAACGGTGCTTTACTTATAGCCAACCTAACAAAATTTAATTTATCCCCAAAACGGCTCTAACGATTTTCTTTAAATTTCATAGACTAGATTCCTAACGTCATAGAAGACAAAAATGCTAAAAGCCGAACCTTACTTATAGCCAATTTAACAAAATGTCCTTTTCATATAAACGCTCAAGACACTGATTTTCAGATTTGGACTCATTTTCTGAAGTCCTATGAGATGACATACCACGTTTTTAGACAAAGTTGGTAATAACGGTACTTTAATTATAGCCAACTTAAAAACTACATAAAAGTAGTGGAAAAGGAGATTTTTTCGAAAAGTGGGCGTGTCAGTGTCACTTGTATTGCTTACTTTTTGAAGGACCTTGGATACAAAATTTCACAAACCTAGCTTAAAATGTAAGGTCCAAAAACTGGTGACATACATTCGGACGGACGGACAGACATGGCTTAATCGACTCGGCTACTGATGCTGATCATTTATATGTATACTTTATGTGGTCTATCTTTAATATTTCTCGATGGTACAAACTATGTATCAAAGTTAATATACCCCTAGGATAGGGTATAAATATCGTTGGCCTCAATCTGAGAAATTGGGGCCTAATTTCATAATTAAATAACACGCAAACTCTACAAATGAAATAATGCCCCAAAGCACGAAATTACGCCCAAAATACGTTACATTTTTGTTGTTTTTGTACTGTGGTTAAACTTTAAGGGCCTTATTTTATTTTATTTTATTTATTATTTAAGCGTTATTTCCTGCGGCGTAATTTCGAAGCTTCAAAGTAAAGTGTAACTTTTTCCCCACTTGATTCACTGTTATCGTCAGTTCTAATTCCTTATTTTATTTCAAGATTTTTATTATTGATGGCACATATACAAAAGATAAGCTTTTGATCAGTGTTGGAATCATTTATTCTCGAGCTGGATCTTCCCTTATTCATAGATGTCTCTAATTTTTTTTACGTCGCTTGATATCCTTTTTCCAGCAGTCTTTTACAAATAATTGACAAATAAAACAGTCTATAGGATAGGATTAAAAAAATAATCAAAAGCCCACCTCGTCTAGGGCGTTTATTTTTTGAAATGCAAGGCTTTTCCTTTAATCCTTTTTAATTTTGAAAGCAGAAACTTTTATAGAGAATTCACAATAATATAAGACATACAATATACTTAGACTCGAGGCTTAAGCAAATGTTTAGATTCAAAACAGGGGATTTTTGGTCACAAAGGATTTTAGAACAAACAAATTAGTAGGAATTCCGTTGAGTATATAGCAAAGTTAGTTATTTTTATTCTCATTCCGAAAACAATGATTATTTTTACATTGAAAAGATTTTGAGATCTATTTATCCTTTTATCTTTTTTTTCTCCAAAACATACATATGTACATATGAGACACATTTGTGTAAACTTAAATTATTTAGAATCCCCATATTTAGTATTTTTGATCTAAAAGAAAATACGGAAAACTTTTGGTCTTGATACGGAGTTTGTCTGAATCTGATCTGAAACTTTTGGTATATACATACACATTAATTATGTTGGTGCCCGCTTCCTATCATGTGGCATATTAGAACAATAAAAAAAAAAAATTTGCAAGGGCTCCATATTTCCGTTTTTTCCGATAAAATTTCAACAAAAACCTTTGCAGATATTTAAAAAATATTTCAAAACTTTGAATGCCATATTCTGGTGTATGTTTTGAAATTGATCAATCCATGAAGCATTAACCCAGAAATAGAATTTTTCAATAAGTTAACAAGCCAAAAATTAAGTCAAATATGAAATTTAATCAAAATCGTCGATGCTATTTTCTAGAAAATCTTGATTTTAAAAATGTAGGCATAAGTAGAGTATTTCTAAGAGCTGGAGCGAAAATTCCAATATCCCCTCTAGGCACCATGCAACAGACCCCAGCTATGAAGTTTGTAGTAAATCAGTTAACCCGTTTAGTTATAAAGACTGCGTGAATCGGGAAACCTACTTTTTCGAACTTCTTTATCATCGGTATATCAGAAATGCTAAATACCTCCAGCGAAAATAAAATCCGTGTGCTCGGATGCAATGTTTATTGAAGAAGGTCTTTGGGATAAGAAAAACTTAACATTATTCTTATGATCCAATACGAAACACTTAGTCTTATGAGCTCAAAAAAAGGGCCGGATGCTAATGGTAAGTATGTATAAAGACTTTAGATGATAGGCCTAAACTTAAATTGTATGTCACTGGCATGGGTGTTATGACTGTTTGTCAAAGATTTAACAAGTAGCTGAGAGTACCGCTTCACAGTGGTTTTCGTTATTTGGGAGATGCGTCAAAAATCTATAACTTTTGAAATAATCGGTTTTGATAAATAAAATTTACTGTTTTGTAAACAAGAAATTACATTTTACTAGAATAATAATGAAATAACTTAATTTCATAAGCACAGTTAAAAAAAGGTCGTTATAAAGCAGTCGGAACTCAAATGCAAACGATTCAACAAGTTTTCGTTGGTCGCTATTCTTGAATTTCGTGTATGTTTTTACTTGCAGATACGTAGTAAGTATAGGGCAAGTTTTGGATTCGTGAAAATTTTGCATCTCGGGATTTTTATAAATTCTGATATTACGTTTATAGAGAAGTTAAAAAAAGAGGGTCTGAAAATTCTATCGCTGTCTGTCTGTCAGCGAGGCTACGGCCTAAACGGATAAACGGATTTTAATCAAACTTCTTATCTAGTGTCTGTGGGCTACTCTCTGGCGGCGAAATTGAAATTTTTATTTTAGCCCTTATATTACCGGTACTCTACTTAAGGTCAATTTGATGAAAACCAGATTTGCTGGAAAGCGGTTCCTAGGTTTCGTTTTTTTCGGCTAGTTTGGCAAATTGCTATAACATGGTGTACCAGATTTTTAGCCAAAAGCATTAGCAACGGTATTTTACTTATAGTCAAATTGATAAAAAGCTGATTTGCTGGAAAACGGCTGTACCGATTTTATTTAAACTTTTTATTGAATCGAGTTAAGTTACATGCAAAAATAATCGGTTAATTATAAAACTCACACCTCAACAACGTCTCCAAATTCAATTGTATTATGAAAATCAGCGTTCTGTGAAAAATGTTTTTCGTGCGCTTCGAGCAACATGGTGTGCACCATCGACCTACTGAGTGCGTCATTGCCTTATGCCGTTATGGCCAAGTAAATCGTGTCTTTGGGTTAATGCGATGTTAAAAGTCTTCACCTAGCAGGCATATAGTGCCAGGATTTAAAAGCCAACATTAGTCGCCTAATTCGGCCAATACCGGTCGCAACGCTGGAAGGAGTGATCCAGAATTGGACCTTTAGAATGAATGCAACATTTACACAAAAAAATAATTAAAAAGTAAATGTCGTACACTGTTCTTTCAGGTCATAATAATTTTTTTACCATCCAAATTCATTTTATGTATTTTATATAAAATTTAAAAAAATAGGTCTTAAAGAATCATTCGTTACATATACGCCTACGCAACATTAAAACTTAATTGTACAACTAGTGGGCGATTGTGGGTCATAAGTCACATTTTTTCGAAAAACTGGAACTATTGTCGATATTTTAGATATAATTTAATCATTAGGCAAAATTCAGGGATATATTAAAACTTTATGTAAAGGTACAGGAAAATAAAAAATTGTAACTTAAAACTCTTCTGGGTTGTACCGATATAACAGTAAAAATAAAAAACTAAAATCCACTAACAAGATTGCAAAATACTCTACATACCTTGCTCTTGAAATTTCATTATAAATAATTTGAGTGGACTTACGTTTTCACTTTATAAATTGCACTTTAAATTGAGCTCTTATTATTAATATATTTTGGTTTATACAATGACACGTAATACGCTCACTTCAGATAGGAAAACAAGAATGAAAACAAGTGACATTCATGTTTTAGTGATTGTTACTGTAAATTTGGAATATTTCTCAACTAGAAAATGTTAAAAAATACAAAAAAAGGACTGTTACTTTTTTTCTTTTTGTCGTATGGGAGAATCCACTTGGACCCTAAGCAAGTGAAGTTCAAATACTTAAAAATTCTTAAGGTTTTTAACTAAGTAATTTACTTTCTTACCTTTTTTAAAGTTGTATTCGCACTGCCAATAATTAAATCCAAAAGAACTGCAACAAATGATAATTCTTTCAAAAATGGTGCTAATCCCAGTTGACTGTTATTGGCTAAGTCGAATTTTCCGATTTCTAAGAATACTCCACCTTGACCCAAGCAATTTACCGAGGCAAGAAGTTTTTCTTCAGCCAATGAGTTAAGGACAAAGTCAACACCCTTGCCTTTGGTCTCTCTTCTTATCATCGACTCAAATGATGTATCTCTTGAGTTGCCAATATGACTATCTATAAAATAATAAAGTTTAGATGCAAAATAAAGCAACAAAAACAGCATCTACCTTTTAACTGAGGGAAAGTTTTTAGCAAAAAGTTCCTCTTATCAGTCGTACTCACTGTTGTAAATACTTCCAAACCATATGCCAGTGCGGTACGGATTGCTGCCAGTCCTACGCCACCAGTGCCGGCATGAATAAGAATACTTTTACCTTGACGAATGTCAGAGCGAAAGAAAAATGCATAATACACTGTAAAGTAAACCACAGGAACAGTAGCGGCCTCACGCAATGTCCAATGCTTTGGCACTTCCATGACCAAGTCCGACGACAAGTCAATGTGACTGGCAACAGCAGGCTTGCTCTCGACTCCCATAACCTTTTTTCCGGTTTTTGTATCAATGCCAGAGAATTCGAAACCTAAGACGCACTCCTGTTGTAGTCGGCCTTTGCCAAAAGTATTGGCAGAGATGCGTCCAGTGGCCAACATAATGTCCTTAAAGTTCAGACTTGAATACACGATTTTCACTTGAGACTTGCTTGCATCTTGTTTTCCTTGCAACCATTTTAGTGTGGACATGTCGCCGCGGTGGAGGATATTTCCATATACGTGACCTGTGTATGGAGAGACAGGGAATTCTGTAGCCAACTGTAGATGGCGGTATGTACCCCATTGACCCTGAAAAAAGAAAAATTTTCTACAGACTTGTGCCTGAGATTCATGAAAAATGACTTACGTTTTTGTAGATGTTAACAGCCATGTTTAGTGCCAATTGTTTGGCATAAAAAGGATTCTTTAAATCAAAGTCTGGAGCTTTTGGATCATCAATTATGACACATCGTACTACAGTCTTAACGTATTCCTTTCGCAGGCAATTTGTCAGGCCAAGCAAACCAGAGAGTTTATCTTTATCAGCAACAATGATCAAATCTTTCGATGACAATATATTCTGAGCTTGCTTTAGCCATTTGAAGTCTAAATAGCTTGATGATATCTTCAGAATCTCGGCTTCAAAGGGACGAGGTTTATCGTTCTTCCGAAGAAGCATAAGATTTTGTTTACCTCCCACCCAAGGACATATGGCTATCACAGAGTACTCCCCTGGTATCGTGACATTTTTAACAGAATTCACAACGAGCACAATATATGAATTTTCAACTAATTTGCTTGTTAGTTTTAAGACATCACCACCAGTTTGGTCAATAATAAAGCTGCTATTTACACATTCTAAAATATCGCTGTTCTGTACTGTGACATCCGCTGGCAGATCCTTATACTCATTGGGACTTAAAATCGTGTACTCTCCTGTTATTAATGGTAAATCCTCAATTGCATTTAAAAAATGAACAATCATTGGTGCTTGATTTGCTTTTGGTATTATTTCCATAAGCTTCAGTTTAGACGATGTACTATTCTCTAGAACGAGCTGAACAAATAGCCTTCCAATGTCATCGGGCTGCAATGCCGGTGATGGAAAATGTGGAACAAATTGATAACGCTCCAGAACTGGCAATCCTGGGGGTTTCCTACGCTGAACAGTACTCGTCTCTAGACCTATAAGTTCGACACCTCCACCTATGGCTCTGCACTCAAGCTCGTCTGAATAAATGTCTATATGGTCCTTATTATTGACTGCAGTAGCAATATGATGACGACCAAAAATACGCATTTTTTGAATCCGTGTTGGTAGGCAAAGATCCCGCGAATCCGTTTTTACTATTTGCGTTTGCAACATGCAATCTAGGAAAGACACCCAATTGGAGTTCCATTTTAGACGAGCCACCAGACCATCACCTCGCACAGATTCAACAGTTTTAAATGCTCCGCTGTAATAGTAACCTCGTAGCTTGAGTTCTTTGTAAAAGTCCTTTGCTGACATGTTGAATTCTTCGCCATCTTTATTGTCAAATGGTATAGTAGTTATTTCAGTGGGTTTGTCTGAATCTTTGATTTCTCGGATAACACCGCATACAAGCAAACTGTCACCTTCGATTACCTTTTGGTGAAATAATAGACCTTATGAATTGATAACAACTAACAAAGATATGTATGTGTAGTTTGAATAATTATCGATCATAACATAAGTTTCGCAGGTCGGAAATTGTCTTGAACTTTAGAATATCAAATTGAATGAATCTATATATCTTTGTTTGAGAAACCGAGCCCCTAATAGTTTCTTTGGCGAAATATGATCTCGATTTCGATCTTGAGATTTATATGTTCATATGTAGCTTAAATTTTTACATAGAATTTTCTGCTGCAGCAGGAGTAATTTGGCTTAAGTCTAGCAGAAGTCAGTGGAATTCATTGAAAAATATTCTATGGATAGACCACCAGTGGAAGCAATGCTGGTACTCTATTATGGTTCGTCTAATAATTAGATATAGTGCACTTAATCACTAGAATAGACGACTTCCTTTGACGCAATCAAAGGTAAGCATATCGACAATCGAAATCTTAGAAATATGCATACTATTTCCGCTAAGACCAGAGATGCAAGTAGATTAACTTGAAACTGAAGAGATATAAGTTTTCACAATTTTGGGTTTTTAAAATTTACCTCGAAATGTCCCGTCGCACATTGAATCATGACAACAAGATGAACCTTGCTATCTGCAGTTAGTGTAGTTGCTCGCATAAACTTCACATTCTCCATCTCAATGGGTCGGGCAGTAAGATCCTGCTCGTGGTTCATATCAATGAATGTATACCAAACACATTCCAAGTAGAATGTGGCCGGTAACAAAACTTTTCCATCAATATTATGTCCTGCGAGATATTTGTATTCATCAGCTGTTAAATCTATTTTAAAAGATTTTTCGCCACTTCTTTTTGCATTTACATCAGTGCCACCAAATACTTCAAAACTATCACGATGATCCCACTCAACAAGATCACTGATCGTGTCGGTGCCACGTGATACTGGCCATTCCACTGTCGGATACAAAGCATCTACTGAAATATTTAGACCATTGAGGTATAATCTGGAAGAAGCTGTAGAATAAACTCAAAATAGTGTAATTTTTAGTGGTTTACTTACTTTCCTAATGATCCAAGGAAAAACATATGATTATCCTTGTTGTTCCTCTGAGTTAGGCCCACGTGAACTCCGCCTGGAATGCATGACTTCAAAATTGATTGCAAAAGTCCATGTGGAGCAATTTCAATGGTCAATGAGTTCTTTGGTAATAACTCTGCGGTCTCCTCGAAGAGCACACTGCTCAGAAGATTATTCGTATGATATTCAGCCGACGAAAGCAGTACTTCAGGGCGCGACCAATCTTTTTGGGGAACACTTGTACTTAACCACTTTCTTGATCGTCTTTTTGGATCTGGTATAACACGTTTGAGGTGCTTCAGGAAGTCCTCACCAAAATGTGAAATATATTGGCTGTGATAGGCGATGTTCGAGCATGGAACTTCTCTTGCAAATATATTCTGCTGCTTAAGTTGCGCGACAAATTGTGCAACATCTTCCGCTGGACCGGAAATTGTACAAGAATCAGGACTATTATGACAAGCCACCACAATTGATGTAGGAAGAATTCCTTTAATGCTCTGGTATGACATACCAATGGCAGCCATAGAACCCTTAATTTTCTCCTTTTCTAAGCTCACTTTTCCTCTGTAATAAGCAGCCAATATCATCTGTTCTGCTGTGAAGCATCCATCAGCATAGGCACAACCCAATTCCCCTGTCGAGTGTCCAATAATATAGTCTGGTTCCATGCCAAGTGACTTAAGAACATCCGTCAAACCAATTTGAATTGCAGCAATACCAGTGAACGAGAACAATATATTGTCATACATTTTAGAATCATTCGATGTTAGTACTTCCATAAGGTCTAAGCCAGTAGGTTTCAGAGCATTATGACACCTTTGGATGGATTGACGGAATGTTGGTATCACCATTAACGCTGTTCCCATTCCCAACCATTGTGAACCCATTCCACTGAATACCCAAACAATCGGTCTCTTCATACCAGTGTAATGCTGGATATCCTTGGCAAAGCAGCTCGGTATTTGCGATCCAGCACTGCTGAGAACACTGTAACCTCTGAATACCATGCCCGGGATGCCACCATCTTGGACTTTCTGTAGTAATGCTATATACTCTGGATCAATTGGTTTGCTCTCTAGTTTTTTAAAAACGTTCTCTACAGAATCCTTAGTCCTACCAGACCATAAGCATAGCGTTGGAAGCCTTCCTTCCGGTACACCACGAGACACTTTATTTTTTTCGTATTGCTTCAATAGGATATGAGCATTGGCGCCTCCAAATCCAAACGAATTGATACCCACATGTGGCTTCTTCAGTTCAGTGATCTCACTAACTACCTTCAGTCGGCCCTCCTGTAAGGCCAGGACATCCTTCCTTGGGGCGGTAAAATTTATATTCGGTGGAATCTTTCCAGTTTGAAAGCTATGAAGGACTTTAATTACTGAACAGATGCCTGAAGTCGGTTCTGTATGCCCAATGTTAGACTTCACTGTACCAATCAGAAGAGGTTCTTTACGCTGACTACATAAAGCACTATCAATTGCTCTACATTCCTCTGGATCACCAGCTACAGTCCCTGTAGAATGGGCCTCTATATAGCCAATGTCGTTCGGGCTAAAACCCAATTCACTGTAGAATTCTCTTAACAGTTTCTCTTGTACAAGACCCGAGGGATAGGTTATGCCTTCAGCCTTGTAGCCATCACAGTTAGTTTTGCTATGGACGAGAGTGGCATAGATTCGTCTAGCGTCCTTGCGACGTTGTAGAAAAACAGCTGCAACACCGTCAGAACGAACATATCCGTTGGCGTTGACATCTAAAGGAGAACACACATCGGTCTTTGAGAGTACACCAAGACGAGCAAAATGCAGACTGCTGCTTGGATGAAGAATTAGGCTGCTGCCACCAACTATAGCTGCGTCTATCTCACCACTTCTTAGAGCTGCATATGCGCAATCAATGCCATACAGTGAACTGGAACAAGCTGAATCTATGAACATCGATGGTCCGTTAAGGCCTAAGGCATACGAAATACGATTGGCATACATGGCTCGGCTAGCACTGTTGTCAAAGGAAAATACAATAAAAATAACGAATAAAGTTAGAATTGACAATAAGTTTGAAGGATACGCACCCAGTCATAATGAAGGAACCTTCAGTTGCATCGGTAGAAGTAATCTTCGACTCAAACTCTGAGAAACAAGAAGAAACATAGACAGCAGTTCTGCTTCCACGAAGGCTATGTGGATTAATTCCAGCATCCATAACAGCCATATAAGCTTCTTCTAGGACAGTACGGCACTGTGGATCTAAGGCATTCGCCTGCTTGTGATGAACTCCAAAGAATGGGGCGTCAAATTTATCAACACCATGGACCCGACCACCTCGCTTTGGCACATCTGGATGGGGATTTTTCCAACGAGTCTCTTTTCCTCCAATCATATCAACCTGAAGAATAAAAAAACGCTTCGATATGAATTCTTGAATAAGCAAATATTAGCCATCAACAGCATAGAATGGATCGTACGTACTTGCAGGTTTATACTGTTAGTTGAAAATGAATGAACTAAAAAAAAATTAAGTACGTACAATTTTTTTTTTAAATAAATATTTTAAATGTATAAGTTAAAATGCCACATTTTTACTTCCATTAAATTGTGCTCAAAATAAATTAAGTACTAACCATATTTCATATTTAGTCAAAAACGTGGTACGCTATTTTATGAGACTTTACAAAAAGAAACTTATATATAAAAAATAAACAAAATCGTTTAAGCCGTTTAGGGGAAAATTGGCTAAAACATATTGGCACTGAGAAAAGTACCGTTAGCCTATCTTTATAGAAATTAAAAATCTGAATGTAATCGGTAGACTAGTTTTTATGCAAACCGGCTTTTAGTCAAATTGGCCTTAAGTGCTGTCATAAGAAATTTTGGTCAAATAATGTTAACCATCTTGTCATATGTCTCCAGACCTGTTTCAGTGTGAAGTAGGAATGAAATCGTTGCAGACGTTTCCCAGAAAATTAGTTTTTTACCAATATGGCTATAAATGAAGTACGGTTATTAGCGCATCGTTTTTTTGTTAAATTTTCCTTTAGTAAAGCCTTAAGATGACTTCAATGATTTCAAACACTTCAATACCTTCAGATGACTTCACTGACTTCAAAAGTTTCACTGGCTTCAAAGGCTTCACTGACTTCAAAGGCTTCATTGACTTCAAATGAGTTCACTGAATTTAAAGTCTTTAAGTGAATGCTAGTGACTTCAAGGGGAGCAATCAAAATGATTGCAATTAAGTAGAAAAGGACCATTGCGAAAATTAGTTGGGACACATGATGATCTTTTCCTTAATACCAGCTATGTATAATTTCAAAATAAAATCTAAAAACGATAATCAAAATTGGATTTTTTAATCAAGTCGATGCGTTTTTTTTTGTAAATAAATTAATATGCATTCTCTTACGATTGAGTTCAAAAAGTTCTTCAATAATTGTTAAATATTCAAACAATTTGCATGAGTTAACCCCACAATATAATTAATTCAAAATTCATTGCAAATTACTTATTTTTGAAAAAATAATAATAATATTCCCCTTTCCCATAAAGTCCATAGTTTTAGCAAAGTATTGTGTTTGAACTGTTATTAATATTTTACATGCTTTGAGTTATTGTATTTTAATTTATGAATTGAACACAAAAATCAATTTTACTATTTTTAATATAGATATTATTGATTTCTTTAAATAAATAGCTTAATCGATATATGTTCAATGAATAATTTTGGCATGTACTCAAGTCTAACAATAAAATTTCATAAGAAAAGAATTCAAAATAAGAATGTAGTTTTACTATTTTGGTCTTTTACAGTTTTCATTAATAAATACAAATTTAATTTTAGTGGCCAGTTGATCTAACATACAGTCGTTGTGCTTCGTTGCAGGCCTGTTTCACACATGAAACACCTTTTGGACCTTCGCAATCAAATAAACGTAAATCACTAAATGCTACTAGAATAAGTTCTTCTATACCATATCCACAATGTGAAAAATAATCTTATAGACAGATAGACAGACAGAATCGGCAGACCCACTTTTTTGAGCTTCTCTATCATCTGACATTAGTCAGAATTCATTGTTATTTTGAGTTCGATTTTTTGCATGAATCCAATACTTGCCCTATATAAAAGGTGTAAGTAAAAATTGGAAAAATAAAACATCTTTCAGTTAGTAACTGACAATTGTGTCGGTGAGAATCAAAACAGCACTTTTATCTTTGCAGGGTCGTTGAACTTTAGCCTGAAATATGAAAGTTATGCACTTTATAGGACATTTGATTGGTGGGATATTAGATTTGCTTTAAAAGTAAATTGCGTGTAATTTAGTTTACAACTGTAAGTTCAGTGTTTATTTTATCATAGAGAACATTTTCGGCATGTTTTACTTTTTTATTTCCGAAAAGGCAAGAAGGCTGCTGAGGCTAAAGGAGATATATGAAGTTTATGGTCATAATTGCTTAACAGAAAAAACTTTGTCAAAATTGGTTTAAAAATTCCGTAGTGGCAAATTCCTAAGGGTATATTAAGTTTGACACATAGTTTGTAACATACAGATATACCACATACTATATACATATATAAATGATCAGTATCAATAGCCGATTCGATTGAGCCATGTCCGTCCGTCTGTCTGTCACCAGTTTTTGGGATTTAAATTTTGAGCTAGGACAGTGAAATTTTGTACACGAAGTCTTAGGACATCGGGACAGAACAAGCGTACAAGCTTTGACCTAATCGATGTCTTTTAGTAAGAATCAGACAAATCCTGATTCATATCATACATAAGTAAAATTTTTTTTTAAAGTGGATATAATGCCTTTTGATTCAATTAGTATCCAAAATTATTTGTTAGATATGTAGGTATTTGTAGCCTTACATTGCGTGTACTTTAATTTAAAAGGTTTTCAATAAATACATAAGTAATTTAATGTTATTTTTAGTTTTTTTTCTTAAAAATCCACCTTAGAATATCTTCCAAAAAAAAAAAAAAAAAAAATGTCGCATTATACAATATATGTATATCGAACTTTAGATAAGAAGGTAAAGCCGTCCTCTGTGTGCTACAGTTCACTTTGCTATTTATTAAAACGTAGCAAATTTAATTTTAACAAATATCTACCGCCATCTCTCATCTTCAGGCAATTTAAGATGCTTATTGCCACTACCAGTTGAATGTACTAGAAGCAATTTAACATACAGCTGCTAAGTGTGACCAGCGTAGTAGCCCTGCGGAAATAATTTGTTTGTTGGAGCTTAATGTGGCTCATAAAATGTAGCTTATAATGAAATTTGATATAGTCTGTCTTAAGTTACTACAAATTATCCAACATGTGCAGAGTGGAGATAGTACTAAGAAACATTTAATTCCTTTTTTTCATTCTGATAATTAAACGATCCCCAATAGCGGAAAACCTTTTATACTTTTCCTTTATTTTATTTGTATATTTTTAATTTTTCTCTTCATACTAAAAACATTGTTATTTTTAAATTTAAAGTGGCTTTCATAAGTTATCAAACTAGCTGCAAACATAAGAGATTTTCAGTATGTTATGTACATTTTGTTCAAAAAGTAAGGCTTTCAATTGAATTTTAAAACATAAGTGAATAAATTATTGTTTGACGAAAAGAGTATACCCACGTCATAGCATTTTTAATTCATTCGCTAAAACCAATGACGAGTTCCTACATTTTAAAAAAACATATAGACATGCAAAAAAAAAAACAAAAAAAATCCATACAAAATATACAAGGCAATGAACGACGTCTACAAAGTCAATTAAATCGCAGACACTTCTTTTTTGTTTAAAATTACAATAAATTGTAATTAAGAATAAGAAAATAACAAATTTAATTAGTTATTCAATTAATTCGTAACAAACAATGAACGTGTTTGGATTCCAAGTCCCTTGAAAACTTATTTTTTCAGTTTTCTATTAGTCTATCCAACATTTGACTAGCATTTGATTTACATACATATACTAATTGATTCCAGAAAAGATAAATCTAGGATTTAAAAATGTTAGTTGATATGATCACACAGAACTTCATCCTCCTTTGAATTACTCGTAGTCAATTTTGGTGATTTTTTAATAACCTCACTAAATTTGAGATAAGAATAAAAGTACGAATATAAGAGAGTTCTAACTACAAAGATATATGTACATATGGCCAGAAGATAAGACAACACATATTAAAGAAAGATCTTGGTAGCGACTCGGAATACGAACTTCACGAAGGTGCATTATTACATCCCCTTTTTATCATAATGTTTAATATATTTAATAAGCATAAAACTATACTTAAACAAAATCTTTCGATTATTTTTCTCATAAATATTCAATCATATTGAACCACTATTCACCTTCGATATACATATGTATATGCATATACATGTATCTATAAAAAAACATTACTCCAAGCACTTACTTTATTGTACAAATTTGTTGCATATTCCGCAACGTTTTTGGACGAAGGAAATCGTCCTGACATTCCACTGATAACAATCTCTTCACCAGGATCAACGGCATGTATCCGATAGTATAGTGGTCCCGATTTATTCGGACGTGTAGATTGACTATCACTTTGGGGGTTAGGAGTCATTTTAAAATATTCACTTATTTAAACACTGTCTTGGACAAAGTCACCAAAATTTTTTAAGTTTTCACGTTTTTTTTTCTCTTTAATTTATGGTTCACAATTAAGTATTGCACCTGCACTTGAATACTTGAATTTTGTTGGAATTGTAAATAACACGCGATTGCCAATATACAATTGAACGATTTTAGAAAATTCCCCGGCTTATATTGGTTCGGGTGTTCTGGGTGTGTGTAATTTAATGCAGTGTGAATAAGTTGTTCACTCATTTGCTATATTCTGATTTCGTTAAAATTCTTTATGAATAAATTGAAAACATTTTTTTTTCGAGTGCATTTGTTGAAGGGTGTGTATTTGAGTAGAAGCATAAATTGAGATTATTGAGAAAATATTCAAAATATCAACTGCATACATATGTAATCGAACAAAGTAACTGAACTAATTGCGTATTGTTTGTCTGTGGTAAAAACGAAAGAGTAGTGTCCGTCGAACTTTAAATAAATAAGTACGAAAATCATTGATTTTTGCTTCTGTAAAAAATGTTTCCTTAAATGCGGGTTGTGCGATCCTGTCTAGTTCTAATACAAAAGACATTTTTAGATCCGATTTAGATATTATCGGTTAATTTTGAAATAACTACTATTAATACTTTTAAGGAAGTGCTGTTAATAATTATTAAAAACAATCATAACTTCCTGTCTATCGATAGCCTTTCTTCGGGCTAAGGAACGCAACATTAGAGCACATTAGAGACTCCTTTTTATCAGCGCCATTTTACTGAGATTTAAAATGCGGAACCGGTTCAAGAGTCAATTTGGGTATTCAGCCAAGCTGCTTATCAGCAACTATTCATCATTGCCGAACTGAACTAGACAGTCAACTCCAATCTGTTGACCCTAGATTGCCCTGTTTATAAGTAAATGTGAAGTAACGTGTGACCAAGATCTAACTACACATTTATCGAGTTATCTTTTTCCTTTGAACAAAGTATTTTTTTGCAAATTGTCAAAAAAATTATCAAGTCAGCCGGTGATGTCTACACTTGTGTGTGAAGCTCTGTGAGCTTCCATTTGATTTGGGTTGAACGTAAGAATGCAATTAGAAATATCGGGAGTTTTTAATTGGTGGAGCGAATCCATCAAACAATCCGAATTTGACTCTCTATTTTAGTTTGTCTATGTTATTCATACCCGTAGTACGATGACAGACAGAACAAAAATACAGCTCAGCGAACTACGAACACGAACGAGCGAACATTCGCCAGTTTTGTTGTTTCATTCAGAGAAACTTGTTTATCTATTCGTTGTAATCGATGAATATAATTTGTCATTTAAAAAAAAAAAAAAAATTTTTGTGAGGTTAAACTCTCGCGAATGTTTTGGTTCGCCCTTGACAGAAGTCCATTCCGTTCGCATACTTATATACAAATCTTTTATTACGTGTGAAAACATCTTAAAGCGTTCTCTTAAGAGAATGAACGAAATGAAACCGCTTTCGTTCATTTTTTTCCGTCTGAATTTCGATGTAACAAAAAAGTAAAACTGTCAAAGTTCAAATTTGACAGAAAAGTAATTTATTTAAGTTTTCAAAACAAAAGCAAATTAGCAAATAGATGATGAACCAGTTGTGGTAGCGTATATATGACACTGTATCCAGACGATTGTTACTTTCGAATCTTGTTAAGAATTCAATTGTTTTCCTTTTGCGTCTGTCTGACAACTATCTCGTATTGACGTTTCTCAGGTTTTCGTACGAAAAGAATACAAGAGAATTCTCTCTTGATTTTGTGATTTGTCGTTATTGATTCTTCTTTCAGAAAAGTAGGTACACGAACTTTTTTATGTGAAACTTCCATCTGAAGATTCAGATTTTTTTAGTGCAAGAGTGATTACATTCCGTACCAAAAATGTCTGCCACCATACGGAATAATTCTAGGAAACTTGGTAAGATTCCAATTTTAACTAGTAGCCTATATAAAAATTAATTAGGCGAGGTTTTGAAAAAACCTAAATTGAAAATAATTTGAACATAAAATAGCAAAAAAGTAGGTTTTGGAGAGAATACAAACAAAAGGTCATCGATTCCAAATATGAAGCTGATGATATGAAAACTGTACGTACTATATGTACTGCTGTGAAAATTCCTCTTTAAAGACTGCTCTTTTAGAAGTCACCTTATACATATATAGTGAAAAAATATGAATTCAAATTACACGTTTCCTATTAATTTATGCATTTTTTTAATCACTAACACATGAAAATGGACTCTTGACTTTAATTTTTCTTTCTATTCAAAATAATGTTTGTATTGATTAATAAAACTATGCTAATAAAGTGCGAATAAGGTAAAAAATTATTTTCTTCATCAGTATTCCGTTTTGGCCCAACTGGTAGGCCATTTCACCCCAATGGGTGGGGCAGCTTTTACGAGCTTTTATTAATTTCACTAAATTTTTGTAAATTTTGAGCCAATACATTAGTAAGTAGAAATAATCTATAATAGAAATCATGAAGTGGGTGCCGTATCGCAGTGGTTAGTGCGTTGAACTACTGCGCAAGGGGTTCCAAGTTCGAATCCAGAAAAATACCATCAAAAGTTTTTTCACAGCACCACCTCTTTCGAGTGTCTGAAAAATATTCAAGAGTATTACTGCCATGAGAAAGCTTCTCAAAACCCCTCTGCCCTTCGGATACGGCATAAAACTCTCGGATTTTGGTAAAAAAAAAATGTGAGCAGAATTTAATGTATGCGAAAATATAGCATTTAAACTCATGAAAAATAAAAATTAACTCAAAGAGCAATCGGCCTACAGTTGTCTTGTGTGTACACTCACCGCCAACCCGACTGTTAAATCGACCCAGTATGCGCGCTAGCAGCCCAACACGACCAAACTATCGGCCAATAGAAAGTCTGCAGTGTGCGACTACTCTTAGAGAGTCCCATACCAGAAGTTGTTCTGAAAATGCATATAGCGGTATTTTGTTAACGGGTTTCAAGAAAATGTGTGTGAGTTCTTGGTTGATTTCGATTATAATATAAATGTGAGCATTATTTTAAATATTTAATTTCACAAAGAAATTTAAAAAATATGTTAGATAAGAAATAATTTTTACTTATTTACCCAATAGCATATACATATGTATGTAGATATGTATGTACATAATGTGCAAGTAAGTTCGCTTTAGTCTTGTTCTAACTAGTTGTAACAAAGAAATTTTGCAGTCTACTGGAATTCTAAAAAAACAATTTGATTTCTTTTTGCTTTATTGGAAATGGAAATTTTGTAATAGCAAAATGTTGCCTACCTACCACAAGTTTGTGCTGACTTTTTTGTATTCTAAAGTAAAAGTATGAACTAATCACGTAAACTGCCTGCTTCTCTAAATAATTAGCTTAGCCATTAAATGCATAGATTAACAGTTTTATTATTCAATGTTTTGCTGCATTTTTGTAACAAATGTACCGCTTAGAATTAATAAATATAAACAAAAATGCTTCACTCTGTTTTGGAATTGATCGCATGATACCTTATCCTTTTCTTATTGTATGTACTTGTATCGAATCGTCTTGTCTCATTCCTAATTCGACACTTCCCTAGAAATATCCTTCCTTCTCGTTAAGTTGCATAAGCATAACCCACAAAATATGGCCGGTTTTTTTTCGTCAATTTTATAATGGGTCCAACTGCAGCATAGTCTTTGCAATAACAAAGTGAAGAGCTGGTGAAAAAACGGTAACAGTTAAAAAGCTTGATCATACCTGAAATTACCAAAAGCGCCATTTTAAATAACAATTTCTATCAACTATGGCTTTCTGGGATTCTTCGAACTTTGCTTGGGACATATGATCCCAATAAGAACGAAAGGGTTAAACGTAATAATGCCCATAGCTTACAGTTTAAATACTAACTTTATCGATTTCTAACGTTACTTAGAACGGAACTATACTAATAGCCAACTTAACAAAAAATCGGTTTACTCGAAAACGGCTCTAAAGATGTTGATTAAATTTCATATTTGAGCTATTCTAGACAAATGCCATAAAATGGCGTACCACGTTTTTGGCTAAAAGAGCGTATAACGGTACTTAATTTATTAACCATTTTTTGGTTAATATTCAATGGATTTTGGTCAAAATGAAAATGTGAGCAAAATTTAATGTTCACAAATATGGCATTCAATTTTTAAAAAAATATTTTTTCATATAATTTTTTTTTAAGTTCATTCATTTCCAACTAACAGCACAAAAGTATAAGTACGTACGACCCAGTCGTGCGCTTTATTTTTTTATTTATCAAAATGTCTGGTCTTGCAGCTATATAGATTCGAATAGAATGGAGTTCAATGACGACTCATTTTATTCTTCGCCATCCGTCGATTCGTTGACAGTATATACATTCATACATAAGTTTACACATTTACATATTGAAATTCACGCATAAGAAAATACGCATTTTCATTGGTGCTAGGAGAGAGAGAATGTAGAGAAACTGTCAAACAGAGTATATCCATTATAATGAGTAGGGACACTCTCTCTACATATGCATTTCCTACTACCACAAGACAAAAGATAAAAAAATTGAACAATAAGTGGAAGTAGATCAAAAGTATACACTTTAACCCGTATGCAACGACCCCTTGTGAAAAAAAGAGTACACAATACATTTTACCTGCACCACTACATGCGGCTTACTGTGTAAGACGAATGGTTAAGGATTTTTTCATAATGCTTTTTTAAAGGCGGTAAGACTCCGATCATCGTTGTGTGTATCTCTACGTTTTAGTCAGTGTGACCTGCTGCGCCTTATTGACAATTTTTCTATACCTTTTTTTTATGATTGGCTTTTCCGCTAATTAAAACTAAATATGAACCCGTTTACATCTAAAATATACAAGTGTTTCTTATTTCCTTTGACCTCCATAAAAATAATAAAACCAGATGTTCGGCCTTAAAACAATAAAAATAATTTGACTCAAAATTTCCTAGTTTTTTATGGCAATAGGTCACACTGATTTTTTTTTTTGGAGGCTTTGGTTGGTATTGCTTTCTTTTTCTTGACAATGTATTTTTAAAGGCGGTGTGACTCCGACGCTTATCAGCTGTGCGTCATATCGCTATCTCTCTCTCCCCACAACGCTTCTTATATCAATCTTTTTCTCATATCTGTGTAATTTAGTGAGAAGGACAGAAAACGAAAACGGTCGTGAGTGTCCCTACTCATTATGGATATACTCTGCTGTCAAAGCTCTTGACAATCAGCTGATTGATGCGACGAATCTAAAAACTTATAGCGCGAATAGTAATAAATTGAGTGGGAGACGGGACCAAGCAAACAACGACGGAAATGGCTTGGGATTAGTCAAACTTTTCGAAAAGGTGACAGGTAAATACGCAATCGCACGGTAATTCAGAACTATATATTCCGATATAGTGCTAGAAGCACATGACGAACAGTTGAGAAGGAAGTACCACATCCCGAGAAGAGTGGATCAGAGCTGACACACTTTTTCAGCTGGATGCATACAATCCGACAAAAAAGCAAAAAAGAAAAAAAACACACGGTCGGCGAAAAATATTACAGCAGTTTCGTTGAACGAATAAAAGCCACCAAGGTAATAAACAGAAATATTTTTAAACTCGACAACAGTTCGGCAGTACGGATGTCGTGATAACTACAATCATTATGTCGAAAAACGTTAATTTTTGGATTCAAAACTATAGGTAGAATTTATCGGCTCTAAAGTTTTGAAACTTCAATTTATGTCCATATTAATGTCCATATGATACTAATTTTTTTTCGTATTTTTTACATACTTAATAATGGTAAAGTGTCAGTTTCATGTGAAAAAAATTTGTTTTTACGAAAAGCAAAGCTATTTTTTGCAAGCCACTGTACACTGTCATAGTTTATTTTCAAATTTGGCTGGAAAACAGCAACAACAAACAACAAAATCTAAGCTCAATGCAAAGATGTCAAAAAAAAGCTGCCAGCGGCTGAATAATGTGGTGAGAAGTACATTTTTAAAATACCTATATTTTTGACATTTTCACGTTCATGTTCTTAATGCGTACATACTCACACCTACTGAGAATTTCTGTGGTGAATTTATCGTACTGCTCTAATTTAATATCAATAGCATTAAAAATGCAGAAAATATGTAGTGTCATACGAGCTTGAATAAGACCACTTACACTTTAGACCATTTACAACTTTGACGTCACTGTGTGTCGTAGCTCATTGGTAAGTATGTTCGACTACTGTATTGCAGCTCTTATATATTTACTAAGAGATGTTGAACAGACCTTTTTTTATGAAAACCATTAAGAAATATGTATCCAAGTAAAGCAATAAAAGGAAAATATCTAGTAGATGAATGTATATCGTTCTTCAGTTTAAGAGTCCAGGGGAACATTAACACATAATAATTATGTAAAACCAAACTTAGCTTCGGTTTTTAGATATGGTTAGGTAAAAATTAGTTTTAACACTTTTAGAGTCTGTCTGCCAATGGTAACATAAGTTTCAAATTTATTTAAGGTTTTACATATATACGTATTCTCAACAACTTCTTTTGAATGAAATCGATCATCGGATTTTTTTTATTGCTTTTAATTGATTATTTTAAATTTGAATCAGCAACCGTCAGTCCGAAGACTCATTTCCGAATCCCCAACACCGATTTGACGAACAGATGTCACTCGGGACGTGGTGAAATAGTTGTTGCCCATGGTCGGTATTTCAATTTGATAAACTAGGGATGGGCTGTTCGAAATAAAACTATCGAAATCTATAGCGGCATCTATGCCTGAAACAAAATATCGCCACCACCTCGGCTTCGTCTGCCGTTTTTGAGTATGAACATAAGAAATCAATATCGTTTCAACCTCGAGTTCACTTTCTGCTTTCGGAAAAAAAACAACGTAATGCCATGTAACGTGACCCAAACTTCAAGTAGAACTTGAAATGATCTCAACCTTTGTAAGCTTTAACAGGAACAAAGAAATAAAGAAAATTAAAATTTGTGGACAAAGCGTATTTGTGTCTTTACAATATTATTTTTCATTGGAGAAACATAAGTTTCCTTCTTATACTCCGAAACGGAGCTGATTGCATTATAGGGTTTATCATTATTATTTCTCTGGGCTTCAAACAATTTTATTACATAACTTAATATTTCTTTTAAGTGTGTGTCCATATTAGTGTACTATTGGTAGTTATTTCCCTATCTATTTCTTGTTGACGTACTAAACCTACTCTGTAGAAACTGTAAATTCGAGGGTAATATTTTCGAAATCTACTGTTGCTAGTTCTACCTAGCAATCTCAGAGTAAATTTCATTTTACAATCATTTTGCAGAGCTATTTAAATTGATTTCAATATAAGGATTGCTAAATCATGACTTCTAAATGAATTGTGATTTAGTTTTTTTAACTTGAAGTCATTATTTAAGTCATTGAATTGGAACAGATCCATGTGAATTCTAAGGATGACTTCAATGAATGCATTTTGAAATGATTGCATTCTTATATAGCCCTACTAACTGGCACTGCTATTAGGAAAACAAAAACAAAAAAAACTAGTGAACATAAACTCCATGACTTTATTCGTTCAAAACTAATAGGACCCGTCTTGCAACTCTATAAAACTAAGCTTCCATTTTCCATCTACTGCCAGCTGACATAGGTTTTGTTGCTGAACAAGGAAAGTGAAAAGCTCCAGACAAAGTAAAACACAAAATACTAGACATGCCGAATTTTATCGATATACAACCATACTGTCATCGGGTTAACCACGATATCTAGAAAAATATAATATAGAGAAATTTAGAAAACTAAAATATCGAATTGCATTGGGAAGATGCATAAACTGTCATGCTGCCCCCTGCGAGATTTATAAAATGTATTTTCCAGATTTTTTTTCGTTCTAGCTAACGTCAGTCATAATCCCCTATCATCTTTCCAAAGGCTCCCATAACATCTTCTAAAGAAGCTGTAGACGAGGACGAAGAGGAGGCCGTCTGTCAATTTATACGCACGTGTCTTGTAGTCGTGAAACTAGGTGAATACATTTTCTACGATTTAAATGACCTATATGTAAAATAAATAAATATGGTTATCTGTGTTATAAAGTTCGCACAGAAAAAACTACAGCCAGAGGATGGAGTTTAGACCGCGTGAAATTAGGGCGCGGATGATTTTAGTATGGAAGTTCAAAGTTCATTTTTAAAATTATACATATATGACCACGATTGAGATATTAAATAACACCACATGGCCTTATTTTTCTTTTTATTTAGTCACATAAGACTAAACTACAATTGAAGAAAAAAATCCGGAATACTATTACACGAGGTCCATCTCCCACTTGACCGATTATTTGGCCTTCCATTTAACTCATTGCCTACGATGATGACTTCCATGTTATGTGATTTTAAAAAAGTTAGAATCTTCAGAGTAAAAAGTCAACTCGCCGCGTAACTTGAGAAAATCTCACAGTAGTTTTATACCGTGGTGCCGTGGCACAGTGGTTAGTGCGCAGTGGTTAGTACGTTGGACAGTGGTTAGTGCGTTGGACTACTGTGCAAGGGGTTCCAAGTTTGAATCCAGAAAAATACCACCAAAAGTTTTTTCACGGCCCCACCTCTTCCGAGGAGTATTACTGTCATAAGAAAGCTTCTCAAAACCCCTCTGCCTTTCGGAACGGCATAAAAGTGTAGGTCCTTCCAGTATGTGCCGAAATATACATCACGCACAACATGTACAGTTGTGAGAAGCTAAGCGTTGGCCCTCTATGGACTGCTTACGGCCTGATATTTATTTTATTTTAGTGTTATTGTCGCACACCCCTTCAGAAAGGAGTTCAACGAAAGTATGACCGATGAATTGAACATCAGCTTCGTTTGACCAATCTTGAAAAAAGGAGACCTTCTGAAATGCGCCAACTAAAGAGGTACAAGTCTTCTCAACATCGCATATAAGATCCTGTCTGCCGTACTATGTAAACGCCTGAAACCGATCTTCCACAACCTGATAGATCCTTATCAGTGCGCTTTTAGGCCCGGAACTTTACTTTACGACAGATCTTGGAAAAAAAACCACGAATATAAAATTACGCACCACCTCTTTATCGATTTTAAAGCTGCCGATGAAAGCATGTATAGAACAGAGTTATACAGAGCCATGTCTAGTCTTGGCATATCTGTCAACCTCGTCCAACTGTGCAGAATGATGATGGAAATTTTCCGCTTTTTCAACAAGGTGATGCACTATCATGCGATCTCTTTTATTTAGTGCTTGAGATAATTGTACAAAACTCACATATCAACACCAGAGGTACAATCTTTTTCAAGTCTGTACAACAACTCGCTGACGCCGGTGACATTGACTTAACATAATCGGAAGAATTCAGCGGGCCGTTAGTGGGGAATTTGCAAGCATTGAGATCAAAGCAGCAAGGATGATTATAGCGGTAAATGAAAGCAAGACGAAATATATGCTGTCTATAAGAAAGGACACTCAACATCGGCGTCTTGGACAGAATAACACAAGAGATATATATAATTTCGAGGAAGTACAGCACTTTGTCTACCTTGTCTTTATGGTGAGCTCCGCAAATGATACGAATGGGGAGATCAAACGAAGAAACACTCTTGGCAATCGATGTTTTTATTGACTAAGAAGGTAATTGAGTTATTGAGTAAGCCCTGGATGAGGATGCCCTTGGTTATTTTGAGAGAAAAGTTGTTCGACAGTTCTTTGGTCCCGTCTGCATAGACGGTGAGTGGCGAACTATAACTATAACGAGCTGGCTCGTAACCGGCTTGGCTGGAGAAGCTGGTTGGTTGAGGCCTGAGTCCACCACGGACGGAAGCGCCACCTAAGTAACTAACTGTAAGTAACTGATTTACATTAAATATGTGTCTAAGAATGACTTAATTTTATTTTATTTATTTTATACTGTATAAAACTCCCTTAGGCTCGTTTCACACTATCCGGTTTGAAGACAATCTGGCTTGAAGACAACTGATCGTACGATTTAAAGCCGGCAAATGTGAAAGCGCGCATTTGGTTATGTACACCACTGCGTTATCGGTAGCCGTACGGTCGCCGTTAGTTGCAGTGGCAGTGGACGGCTGCTACACGGCATCGTGACGGCATTTTGCCGTAACCGTGTAATGTGAAAGGGGCCATGCTTTTCTTCAGGCCACTAGAATAATTTCGCCGTACGGTTTTTTTCCGTACGGCTAAAACCGGATAGTGTGAAACGAGCCTTAGTGTTCAACTTAATGACGATGATGGTTTAAAAAAAAACGGTAGTTAATGAGTGTTACCTTGATATATTAAAGAGTTTCTACAGAATAAATTTTCAGACCGTTTCTTATTTAGAAAATTTAATAAAAAATAAGTTTTACAGTGCCAAACGTATTTATTTATTTATGAGCTGATAACCACTAAATAACTAAAGCACCTATGAAATTAAATCTTAAAAGTGATATCTCTCTGTCTCTCTCTCTTTGTATTTTCTCTCTCGTCTTCACAACCGCCACCATTATAAAAACATCTTATAACATAAATTGGTTTATCAGCTCTGGTAGCTTAAGATTTTCAAGAATATTAGAATGATCTCCATCCAACGTTTGAATCGTAATCGGGTGATTTGACAGCAAGCCTAAATCATAATCTTGTGATATGCTAGGCACAGATATCGCCGTAGGTTTCACTAAATAGATAGGTGAGTCCATCTTTTCGAATGAGCTTAAATCGATTTTGGCTATAAGATGAGCACGCTGTATGCAAGCAATCATCACATGCATAATATATTTAGGAGTAAAGACTTCTTGACGTTGAACGTACTTCTGTAATACTGCCAACCTTGCTTCGCTTGTTGACGTTTGGAACGAATTTTGAATCTGCTCCTCAGGTTCGTCAGGGAATAATATTTTAACACAATACCGTAGAAATGCAATTTCGATATTTTCATTTTGATTACCATCCACAAAAATCCGTATCATAGAATGCATTAGCAATGGTGAACCGTCTATCAAAAAAAGTCTACCCTTATGTCCTAGTTTTTCTAGAAGATGTGTGACTTTTGCCGCTATAACTGAACCGAAAGAGTAGGCAACAATGCGGAAGTTTTCACCCACCTTAAGCATGGTTTTGATTTGCTACAAAAGAAAAGAGCACCGTTATAAAAGCCAATGAAAAATATATATGAAACTTACGTGTAGGGCAAATTGAGCAATTTCATCTAACGACGTCATATTTCTTGTTTTATGAAATTGGATGACGAATGACGGTGCGTCGATTCGTTTACCTAAGTCGACCCAAATCTGTCCGGATGAGCCTTCAATACCGGTGAAAAAGAATACTGGTGACTTATCTTTGTGTCCCCGATTGATGGGAACAATTATCTCTTCGAAGCTTTTCTCATCACCAAGGCTACGAATCATTGAAGTAGTCCGTGCTCCTATAATTTTATTTTCAGGCTTGGGACCTCTGTCTCCATCTGTTTTTTTATGTTGTTCAGAATATTCATGCAGTTTTTGAACGGTCAATGAACGCAGATCTTGCGGAGAGAGGAATATTTCGAAATCTCGCTCGAGAGTTTGCCGAATATCGACAGCCGTTAGGGAGTCCATACCAAGTTCTGACAGAGTCATGCCGTACGACACTGCTTTTGCATCTCGAATGTCCATCATGTTTAAAATGGTTTCAAAAAGATTCTCAGAACCAGCGAGGCCGAGGCGCTTCTCCGCCACAACCATACTTGCGACCAATGGGTCCGGAGAGGAGAGAAGCGTATCAAGTTCTCGTAAGCAAGATGAAATTCTCTGTTGCAAGGTTCCACCGATTTCAAGATCCACTTTATCTTCAGCCATTATGGCTACTAAACCTACTTCACCAATCGCGCCCCATTCTATGGCTTTGCCCGGTAAGCCATTGGCAACCCTGTCTTCAATGATCCTTTCCATGATGGAGTTAGCCATACCGTAGTTGGTTTGACCAGCGTTGCCACGCCCACATGATACACTCGAGAAGACAACGAATTGGTGAAGTTTCGGACACAGTTGACGCGAAAGTTCGTCAAGGTACAATGTAGCACTCGCCTTAGGAGCAAAAGACTCTTTAAACTGATCTACACTTTGGTTTTCAAAAACTGCATCTCTAAGGACCACAGCTAAGTTGAAAATGCCACCAACTGGAGCCAGTGTCATTGCACTTTTAAGCAGTTCTTCACATCCGTGTTTGGTGGAAATATTTGCTGTGCTTACGCGTACATCACAGCCGTAGCTCTTCCATGTCCTAGAAATAAAATGCCAATTTCATTAGCTTTCTTAGACAAATTATAACATAGAATTTCTTACTGTATCCTATACGACTGATAGCCATTTGTGATACCACGGCTGGAACTGAGTACGATGTTACGGGCACCTCTCAGCACCATCCAGTCTATAAGCTCCAAACCAAAACCTCCAAGTCCACCGAGTACGACATATACTAGATTTGGGGAGAAATAAATTTGCGGCAAGACTTGCATCGGAAGAGAAACCTTCGACTCGGCATCCTCGCACACTTGAACCAGGACTTTGCCGATGTGTTTACCACTTGCCAAATACCGGAATGCTTTTTCCATTTCCTTTGCTGGATAAACTGTGCTTGGCAATGGTTGAATAATTCCTTTGGCGATATCCTTCGATATGGAATGGCAAAGTTCCTGAAAATAAAAATAAATCATGTCTTAAATGAACTTAGAAGGAAGATGCATTATTCCTTCAATCTTTGTATTGTACTTTAACAAACTGAACTTAACAACTACAGATAAATTTAAGACAAAAAAGAGAGTGGAAAGCGAATAGGGTTAAAGGAATCAAGGGACAGTGGGCAGTGGAAGGATAATACATGTAAATGTAATTATTATGTAAGGCTACAGCGATCATCACCGAAGTTATTGTTAATATTCAGCAAATAATAATTAACAAGTAGTAATAGCTTCGAATTCTTGAAAACTTTTAAGAAAACAATTTTTTAACCATTTTAGGTGAGTTACCAATTCGAATCCGAATTCATTTGGACTACAGCCAGTGAACGAATAGAAAATAGCGGTCCGTTTTAATTAAAATGCTTACCTTCTTTATGGTAAAATCATTGGTCGCCACGACTAAATCCAAAAGAATCGCAACAAATGATATTTCCTTTAAAAATGGTCCCATTCCTAGTGGATTGTTGTTGGCCATGTCAAATTTACCAATTTCCAAGAATACTCCACCTCTACCCAAGCAGTTTACAGACGCAATAAGTTTCTCTTCAGCCAATGAGTTAAGGACAAAGTCTACACCCTTGCCGTTGGTTTCCCGCCGTACCATTGATTCAAATGATGTGTCTCTTGAGTTACCAATGTGACTATCTACAAACAAAATAAATATGTTTGTTGCACTTAAAATTCTCATTAATCAATAAAGTTACTTGCCTTTCAACTGTGGGAAAGTCTTCAATAAATAATTTCTTTTCTCCGCTGTACTCACTGTTGTGAACACTTCTAAGCCATAAGCCAGTGCTGTACGAATTGCCGCTAGTCCTATACCACCTGTACCGGCATGTATAAGAATACTCTTACCCTTTCGAATGTCTGACCGGAAGAAGAACGCATAGTAGACCGTAAAGTAAACCACAGGTACAGTAGCAGCCTCTCGTAAGGTCCAATGTTCAGGCACATCCATAACCATGCCCCTTAATGGGTCTATATGACTGGCAACAGACGCTTTCTCCTCCATACCCATGACTTTTTTACCAGTTTTTGTATCAACACCAGAGAATTCGAATCCTAACACGCAATCTTCTTGTAGTCGGCCTTCGCCAAAAGTATTGGCAGAGATACGTCCAGTGGCCAACATAATGTCCTTAAAGTTCAGACTTGAATACACGATTTTCACTTGAGACTTGCTTGCATCTTGTTTTCCTTGCAACCATTTTAGCGTGGACATATCACCACGATGGAGGATGTTTCCATATACGTGACCTGTGTATGGAGAGACAGGATATTCTGTAGGCAACTGTAGATGGCGGTATGTACCCCATTGGCCCTGAAAACAAAACAATATTCTAGAGTTTTATGTATGAGATTCATGACAAATGACTTACGTTTTTGTAGATGTTAACAGCCATGTTTAGTGCCAATTGTTTGGCATAAAAAGGATTCTTTAAATCAAAGTTTGGAGCTTTTGAATCATCAATTATGACACATCTTGCTACAGTCTTAACATATTCCTTTCGCAGGCAATTTGTTAAGCCAAGCACCCCAGAGAGCTTATCATTCTCGGCGACAATGATCAAGTCATTTGAGGTCAAAATATCCTGAGCTTGCTTTAGCCACTGAAACTCTGAGTCAGCTGATGAAATTTTTAGAACGTTTGCTTCAGAAAGTTGAGTTTTTTCAGTTTTTCGAAGAAGTACGAGTTTTTGCCTATTGTCCATCCAAGGACATATGGCCAGCACAGAAAATTCTTCTGGTACACCAACATTTTTGCCAATATTTACCACAAGCACTACATATGAATTCTCAGCCAATTGACTTGATAGTTGCAGGACATTACCTCCGGTTTGATCAATGATAAAACTGCTGTTTACACATTCTGCAATATCACCACTTTTGACTGTAATATTAGTCGACAGATCCTCATACTTGTTGGAGCTTATAATTGTATATTCTCCTGTAATTAATGGCAGATCCTCAATCGCATTCAAAAAATGTACAATCATTGGGGTCTGTTCTACATTTGGAATTATTTCCATGAGCCTTAGCTTAGACGATGGACTATTCTCCAGGACCAGTTGAATAAATAGTCTGCCAATGTCCTTTGGGTGAAGTTTGGGTGATGGAAAGTGAGGTACAAATTGATATCGCTCTAAAACTGGCAAACCTGGAGGACTTCTGCGCTGAACAGTACTTGTTTCCATTCCTATAAGTTCGATGCCGCCACCCACAGACCTGCCTTCAAGAGCATCTGCATAGATATCTATATAGCCATTATTATTAGTTGCTGTTGCGACATGATGTTCACCAAAAATACGAATTTTATTAATCTTCGTTGGCAAACAGAGATCTCGCGAATCCGTTCTGACAATAAGCGTTTGCAGCATACAGTCCATGAAGGATACCCAATTGGAGTTCCATTTTATGCGCGCCTGCAAGCCATCACCCCGAACTGATTCGACAACTTTGAAAGCTCCACCATAATAGTAGCCACGTAGCTTGAGTTCCTTGTAAAAGTCCTTCGATGACATACTGTATTCTTTGCCATATTTGGTGTCAAATGGTTTAATACTGATGCTGTTGGGACTTTGATCACCTTTGATTTCACGGATTACACCGCTTACAACTAAACTATCGCCTTCGAGTACCTAAAGATAAAAATCGTTTTAACTTCCTACAATGCAAATTTATAGAATAATTTGTGGAGATAATTCTTTTAGCAAAAACAGAACACAGAAACAAAATCTGTTGATATCTGTAAAATCAAAGGACCTGGGAATTTACATTCGTAGTACCACGACTTATACAGCAATACCCGCAATAGTAGCAACTAGAATCTGCATTTGGGCAATCGAACAATAAAGAAATTATTTAAAAATTACCTCAAAAATCCCTGTCGCATAATGAACCATTGCAATAAGCTTCACCTTGCTCTGTGCAGTCAGTGTAGTGGCTCGCATAAATTTCACATCCTCAAACTCAACAGGTCGCAATGTGAGATTATGTTCATTATTCATTTCAGCAAATGTCTTCCAAACACACTCCAAATAGAACGTAGCTGGAACCAAAACTTTTCCATCGATATTGTGTCCCTCCAGGTATTTGAATTCGGCCCCAGACAAATCTATTTTGAAGAATTTCTGACCACCTTTTTTTTCTTTGTCGTCATCAGTGGCAAATACCCGCCAATCGTCGCTATGATCCCATTCAATCAGATCACTGATCGTATCAGTGCCACGTGATACGGGAAATTCCACTGGTGGATAAAGAGCATCCACTGACACATTCAAACCGTTGAGGTGTAATCTATAAGAAAGCTAACCATACAATCTATATCATTTAATCTAAGTGGTATACTTACTTTCCCAATGCTGCTAGGAAGAACATTTGGTTATCCTTATTGTTTCTCTGAGTTAGTCCAACGTAAACTCCATCTGGGATGCATGACTTCAAAATTGACTGTAGGAGACAGTGTGGAGCAATTTCGATTGACAGAGCATTCTTTGGCAGTAACGAGGATGCCTCCTCGAAAAGGACACTACTCAGCAGATTATTTGTGTGGTACTCAGCTGATGAGAGCTGTGACTCCGGGCGTGACCAATCAATTTGGGGAACACTTGTACTTATCCACTTTGCGGAACGTTTCTTGGGATTCGGTATGACGTGCTTGAGATACTTCAGGAAGTCAACACCAAAGTGTGCGATGTGACGAGTGTGATAGGCAATGTTTGAGCATGGAACTTCCCTTGCGAAAATATTTTGACTTTTAAGTTTCGTGACAAATTGTGCTACATCTTCCGCTGGACCGGAAATTGTACAAGAATCTGAACTATTGTGACAAGCCACCTCAATGGATTCAGGAAGCATTCCTTTAATGCTCTGGTATGACAATCCTACAGCAGCCATAGAGCCCTTAATCTTTTTGGTTTCTAAGCTCACTTTTCCTCTGTAGTAAGCAGCGAGGATCATTTGTTCTGGGGTGAAACATCCATCAGCATATGCACAGGCCAATTCTCCTGTCGAGTGGCCAATAATATAGTCTGGTTGCATGCCAAGTGATCTTAGAACGTCCGTCAATCCGATTTGAATTGCAGCAATTCCCACAAATGAGTGCATGATGTTGTCATACATTGTGGGTTCATTTGAAGTCAGAATGTTAATAAGATCCACTCCAGCTGGCTTCAAGGCGTTAACGCATCTTTGAATTGATTGACGGAATGTGGGTATCACCATTAAAGCTGCTCCCATTCCAACCCACTGCGAACCCATTCCACTGAATACCCAAACGATTGGCCTCTTCATACCGGTATAATGTTGGATATCCTTCACAAAGCAGCTTGGTAACTGAGTACCAGATCCGGTGAGAACGCTATAACCCCTGAAGACCATGCCTGCGATACCACCATCTTGGACTTTGTGCAGCAAAGCTGTATATTCTGGATCTAGGGGTTTGCTTTCCAGTTTTTGGAAAACCCTCTCCACAGCACTCTTAGTTCTGCCAGACCATAAGCATAGCGTTGGGCAACTCCCTTCTGGCACACCGACAGAAACTTTCTCCTTCTCGTGTTGTTTCAACAAAATATGAGCATTGGCACCACCAAAGCCAAACGAGTTTATTCCAACATAAGGCTTCTTCAGTTCGGTAATTTCACTCACTACTTTCAAGCGGCCCTCCTGTAAAGCAGGAATATCTTTCCTCGGGGAATTGAAATTTATGTTCGGTGGGATTTTTCCAGTTTGAAAGGCATGAATGACCTTAACCATCGAACATATGCCTGAAGTTGGTTCCGTGTGTCCAATATTTGACTTGACACTACCCACAAGCAGTGGCTCTGTACGCTGTCTACATATAACATTATCAATAGCAATGCACTCCTCGGGGTCACCAGCTATAGTTCCTGTAGCGTGTGCCTCCATGTAGCCAATATCATTTGGATTAAAGTTTAATTCACTGTAGAACTCTCTTAAGAGATTCGTCTGTATTGTACTGGACGGATATGTTATACCTTCGGATTTGTAACCATCACAATTTGTTTTGCTATGTACAAGCGTAGCATAAATTCGTCGGGCATTCTTACGTCTTTGAAGATAAATTGCTCCGACTCCCTCGGAACGGACATACCCATTTGCGTTCTCATCAAATGGACGGCACGAATCTGTCGGTGAGAGTACACCAAGACGGGCGAAATGGAGACTGCTATTCCCGCTTAGTATAAGGTTTGTACCACCAACTATAGCTGCGTCTATTTCACCAGTTCTTAAAGCGGCATAGGCGACATCTAGGCAATACATCGAACTAGAACAGGCAGTATCTAAAAGCAATGATGGCCCATTAAGACCTAAGTTATACGAGATACGATTAGAGTACATAGCCCTGCTGATCCTGATGTAAAAAAGAAGAAAAACAAAACTTATTATATTAAGTACTAAATTTCAATGGTACGCACCCAGTCATGATAAAAGCACTGTCCTCAACATCACCGTTCATTACTTTTGCTTCAAATTCAGAGACACATGCAGAAATATAGACACCAGTTCTTGAACCACGAAGTGTAGAGGGATTAACCCCAGCATCCATAACGGCCAGATAAGCTTCTTCGAGTATAGTTCGGCACTGTGGATCCATACAATTTGCTTGTTTACGATGGACACCAAAGAATGTCGCGTCAAATTTTTCAATGTCATGAACAGAACCACCCCGCTTTGGTGCATCCGGATGAGGATTCGTCCAGCGAGTACCGTTTTCATCAACTAATGATGTAATCATATCAACCTGCAGAATAAACGCTGTTTGGAAGTTGGTTCATAAAGTAAGTTAAAATAAACAATTTAAGTCTTCTTCTTTATGCGAAGTTCTGATCCAGAGTAGGAGGATCACAACCATTTTACTGCATTCCTAGTGGTTCGTTTGTGGGGTATGACGAGACATTTTTGTGTTGGACTAAAAGTTAGACTTTATGTCCGATTTTTTCTTCCCTTTTTTGTGTGGGTGAATTCTGTCACAACATTCTATTTTGTCTTTGACGCAGAAGGAACATAAGGCCGTTCTGGCTTTAAGAGCTTTGAAAGATTTGGAAGAATTAGAGAAAGAAGAAAATAAACATAAACATAAGTTCTGGATGAGTCCATTTCTACAAAAAAAGAACTACATGATTTGGAAGTACATTTACTTCGTGATGTTTTATGGGAAAATGGTTCTGATTACAAAAATTTCTGCCGAATCTCTATTGACAAATTTGAAGTTATTCTTGCAATGGTAAGATATACATATACATAGTTTGTGATATTCTCCACTCTGCCAATTTACACGAATAAACCGCAGTTCAAAACACAACAATGAAAAAAAAACCTCGGCAAAACTCAACTGTCAAAATCGTTGCAGGGTTTATGTCTACGGAGAAGACAAGACAAAAAATCAGAAATAGATGTCAGGAAGCATGTTATGTCGGTTAAATTGTGGTCTCCACGATACGTATTCATGGCAAGTCGAATTATGTCTCGTGCAGACTTTTATGTCATTTGATGGGCGAATTTTGTTATGACTTTTCATTCCTTGACATGTCGTCAACAGCAAAATAAGCCCACTTGCTTTTAAAAAAATCTACAAACTTATTGTTTCTGTTTGTGAAAATCCAGAATGCCATCTTTGCACGTCTGGAAAGCAAATTTTTTCCTTACAAAAAACGATTGCCTAACTTCAAATGTCCACAGAGAAGACAAGACAAAAAGGCTCTCTTAGATGTCCGACTCGCGCTCTACACGAGAAATGTTAATGTCACGACTTGAGTCTTGACTGAAATTATATCTCGTGGAGACCGGGTGTAATGACATTTTGAAATCAAATGCATCTACATATATGCAAAGTAGAATAAGGGAAAAAGCGTAATATAAAAAGAAGACATGATAGGTATGTATGTATTTACTGGATGTTAACAATGTGTGGCGAAAAATTATCAAACAAATTTGAATTTGTCAAACTGTTCGTAATAAAATGTCGGCAAAAAATAAAGTACCTATTTTAATTTGATTGTAGTTCAAATTTATAATGCGGACGAATATGCGTTGTTTTACAGAATGTTGCCAAAGAAAATACTTGTTACATACATACATAAGTACTTTAAATGAATCGTCAGCGCATGATAGAAAAGTAAGCAAGGTAAGAGTAACATTCCTGGCAAGCACAAGTCCATTTGGGACGCACAAACTAAGCAGAATAAAAGAAAGATTTTTGTGGCTTTTATTACAAAAGATTTTATATAAGTTTCAGTATTTGAATGAAAATCTATATCTGTATAATAATTTGTCAGAGTAATAAAAGAAAAGATAAAAGAGTTTGGAGACAGCGACTAAGATTGCTGTGTCACGTAAAGCAGATGGATCCCAACATTTCAGCTACGAAACCACCTCGGATGGACGGCGTAGTAGAGGACGACCTCGCGGTAGGTGGCGCAAACAAGTGGAGGGGCACCTCAACCAACTTGGCGTGCGCAACTCAGGATGTCATACAAGAACAATTCTACCGTAAAGTTCTGTCAATTTAGAATATACAGTGTTGGCCAAAACTAAAGCAACTTACAACACAGACAACAAACACATGAGTAAAATTGCTTAAATGAAAATATATTCCTTAAATTTTTTATGTAGGAAATTTACATTCCAAAATTAGATTATGAAAAAAAAATCCATTTATTTATAACAAAAACAAAAAAAAAACAAATAATACTAAAATATGCCGATTTTCAGCTGGACAAAACTAAAGCAACTCCATACCAAAATTGTATTTATATTCAAATTCGTTGTGTTAAACTCAATATTTTAATGCAAAAACATTATTTCAGATTACCGCTGCACACCTCCTAGGCATACTCTCCAAAATATTTTAAATTATGGAGCTGGGGATATTATTCCATGCTGCCTTGACTTGAGTGAAAAGGCCGCCCTAGTTCGATATGTATCCCGAACTATTCTCCGATCTACGATCCCCAAGAGGTTTTCTATAGCATAAAGTTCCGGAGAACATTCCATAATCCCAAATTTTCTATCCTGAAACCAATTTTTTACAAGTTTTGAGGTATGTTTAGGTGCTGTATACTGTGGAAGTACCCATTTCAAAGGCAACTCGTCCTCGACATGTGGCAGCATAACGTCTTACAGTATAGTTTTGTACATAATTCGGTTCATAATTCCATATATTCTATGGATTGGGCCAATTTCATATCCAGAGAAGCATCTCCAGACCTCTTCCATGCTTGACCATACCCATCGAATATCGAGAAGTAGGTGCTTCATTGCTGAGCCGGCATAGACGTCGAAATCCATCCGATCCCTTAATATTGAATTTGTATTCATCAGAGAATAGAGCTGTCTTCCATTTAGACACTGTCCAGTTGATGTGGTCAGTTGTAAATTTGAATTAAGCCGTTCTGTTTTTGACCGGAATAAAAGGTTTCTTCACGACACTGAAAAATGAAAGACCACGATTCACTGCCCTTCGACGAATCGTTCTGGTGCGGATATTCATGTTCAATTCGTATCTCAACTCTCAGATGACATGAATAGATTGTTCTTAATCTTTCTTATCACATATTTATCTTCCCGGTGCGTCCTAACTCCTGGCCTGCCCCCTCGATGAATCATTTTGACGGATTTGCTGGCCTAATTAATTAAACGACGTTTCACTGAATTATGAGTAGAATATAGCATAGATTTCCTTGTGTAATTCCATATTCAAAATCAGAATTTTTTTTTTACCGTTCAGAATACTATTCCTTGCCATTTTTACAAAATAAGTTAGAGCAGCTTTTTATGTCTTCTACACCAAAATTATACCCGAAAATCATCCAATTTCTTTTGTTTGTTCATTGGCAGTATTTCTATAGCAGTAAATACTCAAAACAACGGTTACTTTTTGTTTTCCGGAACAGAAAATCGTTTTTTGAAGAAAGAAACGAAAAGTTGCTTTAGTTTTGGCCAGCCGAAAATGGCCCTTAATTCAGTTTTGTATTTATTGTTTTTTTAATTTACTCATAAGAGTGTTTACTGATTCTATATACTAATCTATAATATTCAGAGATATCGGGAAAAATAAATATAAAAATATTCTGGCTCATAAGCACTTGTTAAATCCTAAAACAATTGTGTGGTGTAAGTATTAGTTGCTTTAGTTTTGGCCAACACTGTATATACAAGGTGGCCCAAAATGTATCATCGAAATGTGGGAAAGATTTAATGTTTGATAAAATGTGACATTTAAACTTAATCAAAATTTTAAACATATTTTTCTAAAAATATAATACAATAATTTAATAATAGGGCAAGAATTGGATTCGTGCAAAAAATCGAACTCGAGATAACAATGAATTCTGATATTACGATGATAGCGAATCCCGATAATATAATTTTTTCAAAAATTAAATTTTTTATTTATTTTTTTTATTAAAAATTTGTTCATTTCCAACAACAGCATATATGTATGTAGGTGCAAGTATGTACGATCCAGTCGTGCACTTTATTTTTTTTATACATATATAAAATTTATTGATTATCAATAACCAGCACATAGGTAAGTACGATCCAGTCGCGCACTTTATTTCGTTCGCTTTCCAGTGGCATTATAATTGTGTCTATACAATAGCCGAGAAATTACGACGCACATATCCATTAAGTATGTAAATAAAATTATTTAAAATCCATACTTTATGAAATTTTCATACGCCAAGGGTAATGCCAGACCTGTACGATCTATATTTAATTATACAACTACGTAATAGCCATTTACATATGTAGAACCAAACGGATTGGCCTTACAAACTGCGCAACGCTAAACACATTACTTCCACCCTGGGTTGGTGTTCTATAAGGAACTCAACGTTTCTCCGAGTTCTAGTAATTAACGCCATTCTAAAGGAACTCTGCAATATGAGCATTAGCATCATCGCTTATGCTGATGGCATTGTCATCCTGGTTCTGGGTAAACTCTACTCTCTGGGTTCTTGGAAACTCTAAATAAGAGATTGGAATTGGAAGTAGGCAAGGAACTGTGGACTTGGCGTCAACCCGAAAAAAGTGAACTGGTACTTGTCACAATAAAGCACACGATGCATCGCTTCAGACTACTAAAGCTAAGTATCTTGACGTGTTAAACCCTAAGTTGCTTTAGAAACTGGACACGGAAGAAAGGATTCGTAAGGCATACAATGTCTTATTTAGCTGTAGAGCCTGAAACCAGTCATAATGCATTGTCTATACACCACGACCCAAACTTACGTAAGGGGGTCCTTTTAGGATGGAAAACAGCAACCAAACCAAAGGATAAGTTGACAGCGCGCGTTGCAAATCTCAGCCTGTGTTGTCATTACGGTTGCGTTGTGCACCACACCGACGGCACCACTAGAGATGATCTTGAACCTACTGCCATTCGACTTACAAATACAACTACAGGCTGGAAAATGTGCCCTTAAGCGCAAAAATATAGGGTATTTTAATGGAAGCAGTATAGTGCACCCCGAGATTCGGGAGTATTATGAAGAGTCACGTTCGATTATACACAAATTGGAGTTATGCTTGGAATCCTCTCTATACAGTGTCTTCGGAGGCACTTCACTTGAATGGAATTATCAGAATCCGATATTTGTACGTATTATGAGGATCTTAGAATCGTAATGGGCCCATTTTAATGCCTAGTGTTCTTATAATAACCCTAATTCAACCCAACTAATATTTAGATTAAAGTCTTTACAGTAATATTCTTAATTGTCGCATGTTCAAAACAACGTTTCCTCAAATTCGACGTGTGAAAATCTGAAACGATTTCGACGATTTATCTTGTAAGGTTTTTCCTTCACTTCGCATCTAAATCCTCTTATTTTGGAGTCGATTGCAAACAAGTAAATGAAAAATAGCATTATTTTTGCAAGACAACTAATCGTTCATGCATTTACGTAACCCTATCAAATTTGATTATTTTTGTTAAAAAAAAAACTACTGTAGTCTTTAAAAATTATAACCCTTCTATTTTGGCCAAAAGAAGTTAAAACATTTCTAAGTTTTATAAAAACCACTGGTTTTCCGAAGGATAACTTGATTTTTTGATTCATTATTCGTCTTGCGAAATGTTTAACTCCTTCTGAAATAGATTCATCCTATTATGGTTAGAATCGGTCACGGTGTTTTGAAAATGAAATTAGCCAAAATAACTGGCTAAAGGCTGATTGTTTTTGCAAATCGTGAAGGACACAGATTGTTTTTCGCAAAAAAGGAAGATTTAAAATACGTGCCAAAGGGAATATCAAAACCATTTTACTAATAAACAGGGTACGAGCGTTAGTATCTTAATTTAGAAGAGAGAAGAAGGGATAGGAAAAAGTTGGTGTAGTGGTATTTAAAATTCAGGTCAGAATAGCAATCAACATTTGAAGACACTGTTATATTTTCATTCACGATTGTTATTTGCGTTCGTATTAAAACACCACAAGGTATTTAGAATGGTTTTGAGATATTTTACACTCAAGGACATGTAAATTTGCTCGCTTTCAAACGATATAAAATAATGGGATTTAAACAATGACCACTTATTCACTTCAGAAGGACTTACTTTATTATATAAATTACTCGCGTATTCCGCAACGTTTTTCGACTCTGGAAATCGTCCTGACATTCCACTTATAACAATATCTTCATCAGGATCAGTAGAGTGTATTCGAAAGTAACGTGGATCCGATTTATCCACACGCGGAGTGTAACAATCATTTACTGGTTCCGGTGCCATTTTAGACGGTTTCAAAAGCCAGCACTGTATCGGTCAATAAACCAGTTTCACTATTTTTATATTCGACAGTATAATCCTTCAGTGCACTTTATAATATTTATTTTTTTATCCTCTAAAAATTCACTATTATCACCAACACTTTATAGTTAGAATTTAGAATAGCACACGATAGCTATTGAACACTTTCAAAATTGTCTTCTGCTTTTATAGTCTCAAGCGTTTAACGTTTAATACTGCACTGTAATACAGTACATATGCGTAGGGTTGTGAAAATTGTAGCGATTACCGATTGGTTTTGTCCACCGTTACAGTCAAATGAAATTAAATGAATTTACGAATATAAGATTGTAGTGAAATCGTAAGAGACATTTTAGTTTTACTATTTGAAAATAAGTTACCAGTATTCTACAAATTAAAAAAAAATCCTTGCATGTATTTTTAACAAAACTTGCCAAGCAAAAAGGAAAAAAAAACTTTTATAAATCATTGTTAGATTTGTAAGATACCTATCAAAAAGGTGTTTATTTATGTATATGTATGTATATATGTATTGCTACAGAATTAAAAGCCACATCGAAGTCTAATATCGATTGTTTTGCTGTCAATATCTCATACCTAGAAAAAAACATATGGAAATACTACAATCGGTATGGACATAATATCCCATCTTTTTCCTTTGGATTCCCATCTCACGCCTACAAAATTACAACACTTCGGTAAGTTTTTAAAGTTTCTTGTAAAATTAATCAAACCGATATTTATATGGACAAATCGACAATAATATTTTTTTTTCTTAATTTCTTATTTCTATCTATATATAGATGATTTGTAGAGTACGTGAATATGTACATATTTCATTAAAGTATTATTTTCGGGTGTTTTAGTTATTAAAACATTTTCACTTCGACTGTCTCGCCTTCCAAGGACGTTTTATTGACATACATAGCTCAACATTTAACGCAGAAACATTAGCTCAGTCTACCTAGCTAATGGTAAAATAAAATAAATATTAGGCCATGAGCTATGGGAGGCCAGTAGCAGTATATATTTCTGCACTTATAGAATATGGACAGTTTCATTTGAAGGGAAAACTGCTTCTTTTTTATGACAGTGGAGCCGTTATAGGACTTTGATGAAAGTTTTTTAGAATTCGAACCTGAAACCCCACGCATGTCCAACACCTATGTCCAACACACTAACCACTGAATCTATATATAAACTTTGTTGTATCTTCAATATTTCTCTCTGTTACAAACTATCTGTCAAACTTAATATACCCTTTTGATAGGGTAGGTATACGAAAAAAAACAAGCTAATTTTTAATAACCTGTCATCAAAATTCATGAATATTATTTGTTGTATGAATAAATGCCATGCATTAATGGGATACACATATTATGCAATAAGGTGCTTTGAACTTTTTTTTTTTTTTGCAATTGCAAAATGTCGAATATTTGGCTTTGTGATTAGACTATCAAAACAATAATCAGCCGAGGTTATTTTTTCAAGTTCAAATTGATATTTTCCCATTAAGAGTTGTCACAAAGTCTGTATTGAAGACAACAGATTTGTTGTCCTTCGTCCGTCCCTAGGTTTATTTTTATATGTATTTTTATATGTTATTAGATATGTAGGAGCCATAAATTTTAGAAATAAAGTGAGCTTAGTATTTGTAGGAAACAAGTGGTTTTGAGTAAAAATATAATGCAGTTCATTGGTTAGTCTTGTTAAAAAAAAAAAGTCACACAGAGTCTAAAGTGACCTTTTCTAGTGAAACAATTTTTTGACACACCCTAATATATAATTCCTTTAGGGTGGAACTTAATAACTCGATAACCCCTCGGCTGATTTTAAGGATTCTTTCTTGTTTTGTTCGTATTGCTGAATTTCAGGTTAAGGCAGAAATAAAATTTTGAAAAAATCGATTCATTTGCATTTTTGATTTATATAATTTTGCGATAGATAGAGTGTCAACAAATTACAGTTAATTTGTTTGCGCGGTATTATTTTGTTTTATAAAAGGGGATTGAGTTAGTCGAGAATTCCAGGTTAATAATTTAAGAGCCGAACAGATTTGGGTATGTAGCACATGTGCAGAACACAAACTATGAATGCAATCTCTTCTTGTTTAGCCATTAAACACAATTTACAATAATATTATCAAAATGAAAAAAAAAATTTTAGCAAAATGTAAAAAAAATCGTTATATCTTAGAAGTGAAATCAGTAGATGCAAATTTGATAATCTGCTTCATTCTGCCGCAAGCCGCGCGGCAAAGTTTTGACGGCGCTGCAAAAGTTAGACGCAGATGCATATTCTGTTCAGCCCTTTACGTTTAATATGGTTTTTGAATTTGTGCTTCAACAAGTTTATAGCTTTTGTACAGTTCATTGTTATTGTTGTTGATATTTTATTCTATTTTATTTTTTATGTTTGTATGTATATAAATAAAAATTAACACTTAATAAAATAAATATAATTGTAATAAAATAATAATAATGAGTCACTTGTATAAGGCTATCTATTCTTACCCAGAAATATTAATTGCAAAAAACAAAACGTGCACATACATGTGTCAGTCGCAATTAATAGAATTTGCAAAAACATAATAAAATGTTGTCACATCATAATGCATTGTATGCAAAAAATATTTAAAAATTAACGCTTCAGTGAAACAGTTCTTTTAACTAAAGGAAAGCGTATTAAGCACTTCCTCAATTTACCCCACCTCTATTTCCTACATAATAATCTACGAGTCTTTGATTTCGCTTTGGTCACCACATACGGATATGGTTGTAAGCTGGGTTGCCTCCATCATCCCAATTCTATACAAAATTAGACCGGGCGCTGTTTCACCAACCAATTTTCACTTTGTATTTTTCTGCTTTTCAATTTATTTTTGCAAATTCCGTTTCAGCAAAGAAAATTTGCAAAGTGACAAGTAAATTTTTGGAGGGGATGGACTCTTTATGGATACTCGCAGCCAGTACTACGAAGTTATGCTGGACTCCATGCTCTAGTATGTTTACGTGCTAAACCACCGCTCCCCAAAACTGTCCTGTTGCCCCCTACGGTACCGCCGATGAAGGCATTCCTTCGTAGGGGCAGGTTTTTGAGATCATGTCTTCTTTGTTATGTTGCAGGGCTCTGTTCTTCTTCGGCTCTTTGTCTTTGGTTTTCCAGCCGTAGCTCCTGCATTATGCTTGCGATAATGTTGTCGGCGATTTCCTAAACTTCTCTTCTTGAAAGTATGAAACCTATTAGGCTCCTTGGGGTTACCGTATTTCCAATCTCCCTTTCTAGAGTGTTTCTCACAGGCTCATACTTTTTGCAGTCTACAACGACGTGTTCCGCGTTTTGGACTTTCCCTTCACAGTGCCGGCAGAAAGGGTCATCTGCGATATTGTATTTGTGAAGGTATTGCCGAAAACTTCCATGTCCTGTTAGGAATTGAGTGAGGTTGAAGTTTACCTCCCCGTGTTTTCTTCTAGTCAACTCTTCAAAATTTGGCAGCAGTTTGTAGGTCCACCGGCCATTTTCTGACGTGCTCCATCGTCGTTGCCATTCTAATTTTGCAGTCGCTCTGATGGTGCTTCTTTCCTCGTTTTCGCTTGTCTGCATGCATGCTGCTACTCTGACCTCAAGGTCGAAAGGCATTCGCGCTGCTATTACATTAATTGCATCCCCCGATACTGTCCTTTATGCGGAGCATATTCTAAGAGATGCTTTTCTGTGTACCGAATTAATCCCCCTCATGTATGAGTTTACAGCTGTAGCCGGTTTCCATATGGGGGCTGCATACATAAGGATTGACTTGCTAACTGTCTCAAGTAGACATCTTATAGGCTGCTTTGGTCCTCCAATATTGGGCAATAGCCTGAATACTGCTGCAACCACCCGATTGGCCTTTACGCTTGTGTGGGATAGGTGTTCTCTAAAGTTTAGCCTATAGTCAAGCAGTACTCCCAGGTACTTTATGTTAGGCTTCTACTCAATAGTGTATCTCTATTGTTAGGCGCTCAACTTTTTTGCGGCTGCTTATGAGGACGGCCTCCGTTTTATGTTCTGCCAGTTCCAGGCCTGATGAATGAAGCCACGTTTTCACGTCTTTAATTGTGTTATTGTAGTGTTGCGTCACTTCCGCTAGTGTTCTAGCCACAACAACCACTGCTCTATTGTCAGCGTAGCCGATTATATGTACTCCTCTTAGTTAACGGATCATACATAACGTTCCATAAGGATGGGCCCAACACTGAACCCTGTGGTACTCCTCCTGTAATTTTATATGTTTCAGGCCCTTCTTCCGTATCCGATCTTCAAAATAGTCCGTTATTATTCGGCGCAGATAGTAAGGGACGCGCATGTCCCTCAATGCTCTCATAATGCAGCTCCTTTTGGCAGAGTTGGAGGCATTCTTTA
Organism: Chalcosyrphus nemorum; assembly: GCA_949716465.1. Taxonomy (NCBI): domain Eukaryota; kingdom Metazoa; phylum Arthropoda; class Insecta; order Diptera; family Syrphidae; genus Chalcosyrphus; species Chalcosyrphus nemorum. The sequence continues at coordinate 71,386,049 of OX454333.1, forward strand.
CGTCGAGGGTATTTTATTATTTGATGAATTACCGTATTATATTTCATGACAATAACCCATGGCTGTATTACGAGTGGGTGCACTTAAATATATGTACATACATACATACGCGCATATGTTTCATTTTGCAACTTTGCAAAACACGAGTTCCCTTTTTAGTTGGTAAAAAACTTTCACTTTTCACTTTACAAAAAGTCTGAAAAAATTCAAAATGCAAAGTCATCAAAACTTTGAGTTTTTAGTGAAACACTTATCACTTATACTTTGCAAGAATTTTTTTTTGGAAAATTGAAAAGTACAAATTGAAATGTAGTTGGTCAAATAGGGCCTGGACTAAATCTTATCAGGGAGCTGAAAATTATGTCGTTAGGATAAAATATATATTTAGTTAATTCTTACCTCTAACGTATGTACGTAACGTATCCATCGATAATGACAATGAAGAAACTCTAACGCGTAATCATTATCTCTTTGGTTATATCCGAAGCTTAAAATCAGGAGCGATGAGGAGATACTTCGGTGGAAATAATTAACATCGCAAAGCAGATTGGCAAATGTTTTCCTTTCCAGCTGAGCATTTAAAAATAATGACATCGTAGCGATAGTAAATCCCAATAGTCCTGGTAATTGATGGTTTGGAAAGAAAGTAAGAACAAATAAAAGATTAAGTAAAAGAACTATCAATAAACTAAACTGAATTGAGATAAGCGGGTAAGCTAGTAGGTTCATATTTTCAATATTGACAAATTTATTATTCAATATTAATTAAATTTTTTTTAACAAAATTAGATTAATATTGCCAAGACTTTAAATTGGTTTAAGTGTTGGGTAGAGGTAATGTATTGCACATAAGTATGTATGAATGTAATAAACAAAAGAATGTATTCAATGTATATTCCTAATAGTTTAAACTAAATGAGATAATTTCTTTTTTTTGAAAGTATATCAGCCTTAAGACAACGTTCTTTTTTCTTTGCCCCGCACAACATTGTTTCGCTTAAAGTTGTGTTTTCGAGCAACGCATTACCAACGATCACCGGGGTATGTCTGAGTATGAGTGCTGTTCCTATAAAATAATAGTGATGTTGTGAGATGAAGATGGTTAAGTTATGTGATTTGGAATAAGGTCCATATCACAAGAGCTTTCTCTTATCATTAGATTTACAAATATACTTACAAAGCGAGCACTTTTTGCAATGAATAAAGGTATCGGAGTTTGGGGGAGGGAAAATATTTATTTTTACAAGTGCAAATATACATATATTTCATAAAATTAATAACAAGACAACCTTTTAGATTCAAGCTACTTATAAAAAAAAAAAAGTAAACAATCTACATATAGTACTAACTCCCTTGTTTTCTCTCTTTCTTTCTCTCTCTCTCTCTCTTGCTCCTTTATTTAATTAAAAAACATTAAACCATCATTAGGATACTTAATCGGATAGCATGAACACATTGATCAGATCCGGTAGCTCAGGATTCTCCAGAATAGTGGAATGATCTCCATCGAGCGTCCGAATTGTAATCGGATTATTCGACATCAAACTCAAGTCGTAGTCATCTGACATATTGGAAATAGATTGTGTCGTAGGTTTTGTAAGACAGATAGGTGCATTTATTCTTTCGAATGAGGATACGTCCATTTCGTTTATCAAGCGTGTACGTTGAAGTAAGCCACGCAATATATTCATAACGTACTGCGGGCTAAAAACTTTCTGGCGTTGAGCGTACTGTTGAAATGCTGCCATTCTTCCTTCATGAACGGTGTCAGAAAAAATCTGCCGAGCCTCCACTTCAGGTACATCAGGCAGTATTACCTTAACAACACTTGTAAGGCACATAATTTCTATATCCTCGTCGCCACCGCCATTAATGAAAAATTGTAGCAAATATTGAGTTTGCAATGGAGCACCGTCAATCAGAAGGAGTTTACCCGTACGGCCGAAGTTCTCCAACAGACTTGTAACTTTAAGGGCTATTATTGAGCCAAAGGAATAGCCTACGATTCGGAAACTCTCCTCCTGTTTTAGTATGGATTGTATTTGCTGCAAATATATGCCATTTAATAGATTAGGTCACGTTAAAGTCGCTTTGATAAGATTGATTTGGCTTACCTCAAGACAAAATTGGGCAATTTTATCTATCGATGACATACCTTCTGTTTTGTGCAGTTGAATAACGTATGAAGGTGCCTCGATTTGATTACCCAAATCAACCCATATCTGTCCTGATGAACCTTCAATGCCAGTGAAGAAAAATACCGGCATTCTTCCCCGTTTTCCTTGATTGATAGGGACAATTATCTTCTCAAAATTTGCTTCATCGCCCAGATTACGAATCATTGGAAAAGTTCGCGTTCCCAGATTATTTAGATTAGATTTTGAGCGGTTGCTATCATCCTGTGTCTTACGCTCCTCAGAATATTCATACAATTTCTGTACTGTAAGTGCACGAAGATCTTGTGGTGAGAGGAATATATCGAAGTCTCTTTCAAGAGTTTGTCGTATATCCACAGCCATTAATGAATCCATACCCAACTCCGACAGAGTTGATCCGTATGAAACTGATTTGGCGTCTCGAATGCTCATCATGTTAAGAATGTTTTCAAAAAGATTCTTTGAACCAACTTGGCCTAAGCGCTTCTCAGCCACAACCATACTTGCAACCAATGGATCTGAAGAAGACAGAAGCGTATCAAGTTCTTGCAAGCAAGATGAAATTCTCTGTTGCAGGGTTCCACCGATTTCAAGATCCACTTTATCCTCAGCCATTATGGCTACCAAACCTACTTCACCAACAGCTCCCCACTCAATGGCTTTACCTGGCAAGCCATTGGCAACTCTTTCTTCGATGATTCTTTCCATGATGGAGTTAGCCATGCCATAATTAGTTTGACCGCCATTGCCGCGCCCACATGACACACTCGAGAAGACCACGAATTGGTGAAGTTTCGGACACAGTTGACGCGATAGTTCATCAAGGTACTGTGAAGCAACCGCTTTAGGAGCAAAAGATTCCTTGAACAACTTAATATTTTGGTTTTCAAAAGTTGCGTCTCTTAGAACCACAGCGAGATTGAAAATGCCACCAATTGGACCCAGCGTCATAGCATTTCGAAGAAGCGTCTCACATCCATGTTTGGTAGAAATATCTGCCGTACTAACACGTACATCACAGCCATAGCCCTTCCATGTTCTAGACAGAAAATATTGATATTGAGATCTCTCAGATGCATCTCATATAAAAGTACTTACTGTATCCTATACGACTGATAGCCATTTGTGATACCACGGCTGGAACTAAGTACGATATTACGGGCACCTCTCAACACCATCCAGTCCACAAGCTCCAAACCAAAACCTCCGAGTCCACCAGGTATGACATACACTAGATTTGGGGAGAAATAAATCTGCGGCAAAACTTGCATCGGGAGAGAAGCCTTCGACTCAGCATCCTCGCACACTTGAACCAGGACTTTGCCAATGTGTTTACCACTTGCCAAATAGCGGAATGCCTTTTCCATTTCCTTGGCTGGAAAAACAGTGCTTGGCAATGGTTGAATAATTCCTTTGGCAATATCCTTCGAAATGAGATCGCGGATTCCCTGAAAATATAAAGCAATCCTATCTTAGATGAACACAGGAAGGAGATACGTTATTCCTTCACTTTATCTCATTAGTAATTCTACTCGAATATCTTATAAGTGACTGTTTTGTACAAGGACCTAGGCTACAGCGATCATCACCAACAAGTTCATTAAAGATGAATAGAAACTGCTATTATACCACTTCAAAACTAGATGGCTTTATATCAACCCTTCACTGATTGAATCTTGCTTCTGTGTGAAACACTTAACTCATTGCTGGCGTCAAAACCTCACTGAAAATTTGCCTCGAATTTTCCAAAAACGAGTTAGGTGAATCAAGCGAATCAATAATAACATTATTCCTTTTCAAGGGAAGGTAGGATCATGATGGTATTTTGCGAGATGCGAACTTGAAACCTCCAGCATAGTGGTCCATCTACTATCCTTTTCATATGTATCGCCAATATACAATAATATCTTTTTTCAATTTATTACTATACTACTAAAATCGGGAATTTTTCTCGAAAAGTGTGCTTCTTTCTTAGAAGTGATTATTCGACTCGGCTAGTTACGAGTATGCTTATCGTTTATGGGGTATAAAAACAGTGACAGTATCACGTGCAATTTTTGTAAGATTGGCACTACTTTTGGTTATCCCGAACTGAACCACCTTCTTGTACAACTTTAATTGATAAATCTCAAGGTTTTGATTGAGCTCTATGTAACTTCTCCGCATTTGCCGATATACATAGCTGATAGTGTTCTAAAAACCCTGATACAATTCGCGATAATCAGGTGACTGTTCACCGCATTTGCAGTATTAACGCAAGTAATACTAGTACAGCTTTAATACTGTCTTTTTTACATTTATGAACGGACACGTAGAGTAACTGAATGTCCACATATTTTATATGAATGTTTTCTTGGAATTTCATACTGAAATAGTGAATTTTTCGAAAAGGTTCTTGTGTTTGCACTGCTAATTATTTAAGTTATTTTATTAACTCTATTGGACTAGAGCCAGTTAACGAATACAAAATAGCGGTTTGTTTTAATTAAAACACTACAAATGTGCTTACCTTCTTCATGGTTAAATCATTGGTCGCCAGGACTAAATCCAGAAGAACCGCAGCGAATGATAGTTCCTTCAAAAATGGTCCCATTCCTAGTGGATTGTTGCTGGCCATATCGAATTTACCAATTTCTAAGAATACTCCACCTCTTCCCAAGCAATTAACAGATGCTATTAGTTTTTCCTCCGACAAAGAGTTCAGTACAAAGTCTACACCCTTGCCATTTGTTTCCCTATGAATCATTGATTCAAATGATGTATCTCTTGAGTTACCAATGTGACTATCTGCAAAATAAACTTGATTGTTGCACTTAAAATTTTCACTAATCAATAAAATTACTTGCCTTCCAACTGTGGGAAAGTCTTCAATAAATAATTTCTTTTCTCCGCCGTACTCACTGTTGTGAATACTTCTAAGCCATAAGCCAGTGCTGTACGAATGGCCGCTAGTCCTATACCACCTGTACCGGCATGAATGAGAATACTCTTACCCTTTCGAATGTCTGACCGGAAGAAGAACGCATAGTAGACCGTAAAGTAAACCACAGGTACAGTAGCAGCTTCACGCAATGTCCAATGTTCAGGGACATCCATAATCATACTTGATAGGGCATCAATATGACTGCCAACACATGCTTTCTCTTCCATACCCATGACTTTTTTACCAGTTTTTGTATCAACGCCAGAAAATTCGAGACCTAGTACGCAATCCTGTTGTAATCGCCCTTCGCCAAAAATATTGGCAGAGATACGTCCAGTCGCCAACATAATGTCTCTAAAGTTGAGACTTGAAAAAACGATTTTCACTTGAGACTTGTTGGGGTCTTTTTGTCCTTGCAACCATTTTAGCGTGGACATATCACCACGATGGAGGATGTTTCCATATACGTGACCTGTGTATGGTGCGACAGGGTATTCTGTAGGCAACTGTAGATGGCGGTATGTACCCCAGTGGCCCTGAAAACAAAACAATATTCTAGAGTTTTATGTTTGAGATTCATGACAAATGACTTACATTTTTATAGATGTTAACAGCCATGTTTAGTGCCAATTGCTTGGCATAAAAAGGATTCTTTAAGTCAAAATCTGGAGCTTTGGGATCATCAATTATGACACATCGTGCTACAGTCTTAACGTATTCTTTTCGCAAGCAGTTTGTCAGGCCAAGCACCCCAGAGAGCTTATCTTTCTCGGCGACAATGACCAAGTCATTTGAGGTCAAAATATCCTGAGCTTGCTTTAGCCACTGAAACTCTGAGTCAGCTGATGAAATTTTTAAAATTTTTGCTTGAGTAATTCGAGTTTTTTCATTCTTTCGAAGAAGTAGGAGCTTTTGCCTGTTTTTCATCCAAGGACATGTGGCCAGCACAGAAAATTCTTCTGGTACACCGACATTTTTACCAATACTTACCACAAGTACTACATATGAGTTCTCAGCCATTTGACTTGATAGTTGCAGAACATTACCCCCGGTTTGATCAATAATAAAATTGCTGTACACACATTCTGACAGATCTCCGCTTTGAACTGTAACTTCCGCCGGCAGATCCTCATACTTGTTCGAGCTTAGAATTGTATATTCTCCTGTTATCAATGGTAGATCCTCAATAGCATTCAAAAAATGTTCAATCATTGGAGCCTGATCAATATTTGGTATTATTTCCAAGAGTTTCAGCTTAGACATTGCATTATTCTCCAGGACAATCTGAATGAGTAGCCTTCCAATATCGTCAGGTTTCAGTGTCGGCGATGGGAAATGTGGAATGAACTGATATCGCTCCAAAACTGGTAGGCCTGGGGGTTTTCTACGCTGCACAGTACTAGTCTCCATTCCAATAAGTTCGACACCTCCACCTACCAATCTACCTCCAAGATCATTTGAATAAATATCTACGCAGTTGTTATTTATGTTCGCAGAGTCAACATGATATTGACCAAAAATGCGGATTTTGTTTATCTTTGTGGGCAGACAAAGATCACGTGAATCTGTTTTGACAATAAGCGTTTGAAGCATGCAGTCGAGGAAAGACACCCAATTGGAGTTCCATTTTATACGAGCCACCATAGTATCACCGCGAACTGATTCGACCGATTTGAAGGCTCCGCCATAGTAGTATCCTCGTAGTTTAAGTTCTTTGTAAAAGTCCTTCGTCGACATGCTGAATTCCTCTCCATATTTAGTGTCAAATGGTTTTGTTGCAATATCGGCTGGCTTTATCTCGCCTTTGATTTCACGGATCACACCGCTTACAAGTAAGCTGTCGCTTTCGATTAGCTTGGAAGAAGGAAAAGTAAGTTTTTGAGAAAGAAGTTTGTAAAATAAGGAATTGAATTAAACTTACAAAGATTTATTTATGCTGTTTAACTTTATAAAATTACCTCAAAATTTCCAGTCGCGAAATGGATCATTACCATCAACTGCACTTTGCTATCTGTATTCAATGTAGTCGCGCGCATAAACTTTACGTTCTCCATTTCAACAGGGCGTTTGATTAGCCCCCAATCCTTATTTATTCCAGCGAATGTCTTCCAAACGCACTCCAAGTAGAATGTGGCCGGCACCAAAACCTTCCCATCAATATTATGACCCTCCAAATATTTAAAATCGTCTGACGTTAAATCGATCATGAAGGTTCTTTCGCCACTTTTTTTTTCACTTAACGTTTCGCTGCCGAGTAGATTCCAACTGTCACGATGGTCCCACTCGATCAGATCGCTGATCGTGTCAGTACCACGCGACACTGGGAATTGTACTGGTGGATACAGGGCATCTACTGACATATTCAAACCGTTGAGGTATAGCCTGGAAGGAACTTAAGCATACAATCTATGTCATTTAACACAAGGGTACACTCACTTTCCTAGCGCTTTCAGGAAGAACTCTAGGTTATCCTTATTGTTCCTCTGAGTTAAGCCCACGTGAACTCCATTTGGGATGCATGATTTTAAAATTGACTGCAGGAGACAGTGTGGAGCAATTTCGATTGTCAAAGCATTCTTTGGCAGTATCTTCGATGCCTCTTCGAAGAGAACACTACTGAGCAAATTATTTGTGTGGTACTCAGCCGATGAAAGCTGTGGCTCCGGGCGTGACCAATCACTCTGAGGAATACTTGTACTTATCCACTTTGTGGATCGTTTCTTGGGATTCGGTATGACGTGCTTGAGATACTTGAGGAAGTCAACACCAAAGTGTGAGATATGCCGAGTATGATAGGCGATGTTTGAACATGGAACTTCCCTGGCGAAAATATTTTGACTTTTAAGTTTCGCGACAAATTGTGCAACATCTTCCGCTGGACCGGAAATTGTACAAGAATCTGAACTATTGTGACAAGCCACCTCAATGGAATCAGGAAGCATCCTTTTAATGCTCTGGTATGACAACCCAATAGCTGCCATAGAGCCCTTAATCTTTTTGCTTTCTAAGCTCACTTTTCCTCTGTAGTAAGCAGCGAGGATCATCTGTTCTGCTGTAAAACATCCATCGGCATATGCACAACCCAACTCTCCTGTCGAATGGCCAAGAATATAGTCTGGTTGCATGCCAAGAGATTTCAGAACATCTGTTAGTCCGATTTGAATAGCAGCAATTCCCACAAATGAGTGCATGATGTTGTCATACATTGTGGGTTCATTTGAGGTCAGAATGTTAATAAGATCCACTCCAGCTGGCTTCAAGGTGTTAACACATCTTTGAATTGATTGACGGAATATGGGTATCACCATTAAAGCTGCCCCCATTCCAATCCACTGCGAACCCATTCCACTAAATACCCAAATGATTGGCCTCTTCATACCGGTATAATGTTGGGCATCTTTCACAAGGCACTTTGGTACCTTCGTGCCTGATCCACTTAGAATGCTGTAGCCCCTGAAGACCATGCCTGGGATATCGCCATCTTGGATCTTATGCAGCAAAGCTGTATATTCGGGATCTAGTGGTTTGCTTTCCAGTTTTTGAAAAACCCTTTCCACAGCACTCTTAGTTCTGCCAGACCATAAACATAGCGTTGGGAAACTACCTTCTGGCACAGCGACATGAACTTTCTCCTTCTCGTATTGTTTCAACAATATATGAGCATTGGCACCACCAAAGCCAAAGGAGTTTATTCCAACATAAGGCTTCTTCAGTTCGGTAATTTCACTCACTATTTTCAAGCGGCCCTCCTGTAAAGCAGGAATATCTTTCCTCAGGGTATTGAAATTTATGTTCGGTGGGATTTTTCCAGTTTGAAAGGCATGAATGACCTTAACCACCGAACATATGCCTGAAGCTGGTTCCGTATGTCCAATATTTGACTTGACACTACCCACAAGCAGTGGCTCTGTACGCTGTCTACATATAACATTATCAATAGCAATGCACTCCTCGGGGTCACCAGCTATAGTTCCTGTAGCGTGTGCCTCCATGTAGCCAATATCATTTGGATTAAAATTTAATTCACTGTAGAACTCTCTTAAGAGATTCGTCTGTATTGTACTGGACGGATATGTTATACCTTCGGCTTTGTAACCATCGCAATTTGTTTTGCTATGAACAAGCGTAGCATAAATTCGTCGGGCATTCTTACGTCTTTGAAGATAAATTGCTCCGACTCCCTCGGAACGGACATACCCATTTGCGTTCTCATCAAATGGACGGCACGAATCTGTCGGTGAGAGTACACCAAGACGAGCAAAGTAAAGACTGCTAACACCAGTGAGTATTAAGTTGGCGCCACCAACTATAGCTGCGTCAATTTCACCATTTCTTATAGCAGCATAGGCGACATCCAGACTAGTCATTGAACTGGAGCAGGCAGTATCTATATACATAGATGGTCCATTAAGACCTAAGATATATGATATCCGATTAGAGTACATAGCTCGGCTGGAACTGTTGCAAAAAAATAAATTAATTAATAAATAGCAAACCATTCTGATTGCATTAATTTCAAAGGTACCCACCCAATCATGATAAAAGGACTGTTCCCAATATCACCCTTCATTACTTTTGCATCAAACTCAGAGACACATGCAGAAATATAGACACCAGTTCTTGTGCCACGGAGAGTGGATGGATTAATCCCAGCATCTATAATTGCCATATAAGCTTCTTCTAGTATGGCACGGCACTGTGGGTCTAAATAAGCTACTTGCTCGTGACGAACACCAAAAAATGTAGCGTCAAATTTGTCTATGTCATATACACAGCCGCCTCGTTTTGGTGAATCGGGATGGGGATTCCTCCATCGTGAACCCTCCACCAATGTATCAATCATGTCAACCTGCGGAAGAGAAAAGTTTTAATGGCTTTTTTTCTTTAATACCCACCAAAGTGGGTGACCTCTAATTTGGAAGTGCAGCCACTTTAAACGCTATAACTTCTGAATTATTATAGGTACAAAAAGCGCGTCTACTGCAACTTCTGTTGATCATACGTAAAAAGTTGCTTTACATAATTTTTAGGAAATTTTTTAGGAATAAAAATCCACTTTGGTGGGCTATAACTTGAAATGGGGTGAGAATAGACCCCCCCTGCCTCGGCGGAACTTCAGGAATCTCCACTTAAAGGATTATACTGCTTAACTGGGACACCCTGTATATTACTCGGTGAAATTCAAGTATATGAAAATGTACATATAAAAAAAGTCTTTAAACATTTGTGCAATTTGTGTGTTTTTTTAATTTAATATTATAATTAATCATATTTGAATTAAAGGTGCTATGGAAGCTCTATCTGGGTTGACGGAAAGAATCACCATATCCTTGTACGATGTTGTTGAATATTTTCGCGGAGTAAGACGGTTAATATTTGAATATTTGGAATATTTGTCTTTTTTTTTTTTGCTTTAGCCAAAATAATAAATGCCCATAAAGCAAAATATAAAGCAAACTTTTTTTTTTTATCAAATATAGATTTTTTTATGGCTATTGATAGACCTTTATAAAGTTCATACCCTTTCTTCAAAGACAAAACTCATGTTGACTTGTGTTATCAATGCAATAGGTACAGGTCTCTGCTACATCTCCTGTTTATCAAAACTGTATGGCCCGAATACGATAGCACTTCCCTTAATATATATAGTACCTTTACAGTAGGAGGGCGTTTCAATTTGTTATTAAATTGCAAAAAGGGCGAATAAGGCTGAGTATGCCTGGAAACGTTTGCACTCCCATTAATAAATATGTATATGACACAATATATGATATATAAATTTGATCTGGGGCGTGATTTTCAATGTTGAGTACGTGGTTTTGCATGTAGATTAGCAATGGCCTGAGGCTGCTTTTTTTATGCAAAACTAAATTAATAGCCGATTTTTAAGAATTTTTGACAGTTTGCGCATTGCCTTAAAATGTATTAAAAATTGTCTTACCTTCAAATCCAGTCCACTACATCAAAAAGAAATGCCTTACTTTGTAGTCAAAACTAAATCTCTCGACCAATTAGAAACGTTTGACTACCCAGTGCCTAGAATATGGAACGGTACCCAATGTCGGTTCGACCTCGACTTTACATTTGTAATTGGGAGAAAGAAAAAAGAGTACAACGTAACGAGACCCAAACTGGAAATCGTACAAGTTGAGGTTTGGTTAATTCTATTTATTGGTTATTTAAATAATAATGGAGGCTATTATGCTGTAGGACAAATTTCTGGACACCTACAAGGTTCGAAATGCTACAAAAGAATGAAAGAATACAACCATCTCCAGTATCGCGTTATTTTAGTGAGTTCACCTCTCTAGAGGAGGATAGCCATTCTACTTCAAGAGCATCCTCAATTGCAGAAAGTATTGATTTTGGTGCAAGTAACTCATTACATACTATGTATCATTTCATTATTTAAAAAAAATAAATGTGTTAATAAATATCTACGTTTTTAGTTAATTTGTGTTGTTTTCTTTCAGTTTCGAACATCTTAATCTATTTCAGGAGTGTAGTATGTATACGTACATGGAAGTGTACATAAACATTTATTTATTTATTTATATTAGGCCGTAAGCAGTACAGGGGGGGTTTTTGAGAAGCTTTCTAATGACAGTAAATACTCTTGGATGTTTGTCAGACGCTCGCAAGAGGTGGGGCCGTGAAAAAAACTTTTGTGGTATTTTCCTGGATTCGAACTCGGAACCCCTTGCGCAGTAGTCCAACGCACTAACCACTGAGCCACGGCACCCACGTACATAAACATAGCATACATATATTTATGTTTACCGTTACGTAATGGCCAGCATCTCAATTGGTTGTGTACTTTTTGTGTACACAAAAACTGTGTGTTTTGGCGCTGGGGCATCCTTGAGTTTTTCATGTAATTTATCAAAGGCAGCAATGGAGATTCGAAAATAATTGAAAAACTTATTTTCATCTTTCCGTAAGTATATCCTCAAATAAGGTATGAAATAAGCCCACTATCTCTTGCCTTTCATTGGTAGGATGCAACCAAAAATTGCGTTTGCGTTGTCGTCCCTTTTGTCGATGAATATATAACAATAATGCAATAATTTGATTACGATTCATTTTATCTAACCAACACACCACATAATCACAAACTGAGATTACGATGGAAAAAAACCGTGCATAAACCGTATATGTTTGGATCTGGCTGGGGGTTAAATGTGGGACCTCTCACTCGGCGACTGGATACACAATTCCATAGCCTTTGAAAATTGTCTTGCGAATATTCTTAAATGGTCTCTACCTTTACGTTTTCGTAATAGATGGCAACAAATATGGATTCATATTTTGTTGTAAGATAGAAAATTAAAAGAAAAAAAATTGCAGAGGGTTCGCATAAATGAAAGGGATTTATTATATCTATCTTTTGACTTATTTCAGATTGTAAAATCGACACCATGTTGTAAAAATAAAACAATCGATTGATTTTATTTATTGATGCCAAATCTAATACTTGTTGTAATTTATACAGCTCCTTCTGTGGTTATCACAGTAAATAGCTGCAGATTCTACAAAATTTTGATTTAGATCTTATAAATTCCTTACTTAACAACGCTCTGTTGATTTTATAGTTGAGGATTGTAGTTGTTATAACAACTTTATTGTAAAATTAAATGCATACGCTGTAAAATTTACAAAAATTTGTTAATTTAACCAAATTCGATGTTAAATACACAAATCTACAAAAAATCGTAAAATCTACTTCCTTAAATTGTTAAATTTACAGCGCATATTTTTTTGGATACCAGTATTGTTGTACAAGGACTTCATGTACAACATTTCATAATTCTAACTCACAATTTATATGTATGAGCCCAAAAAAACAACATAAAAACACGGAAAAAACCACGGGCTCCATCGACTCGATTAGTGACACTGATCATTTATTTATACACTTCAATATTCAATCTTCAATATTTCTGTATGTTAGAAACTTACTACTTTACATCAGAAGGACTTACTTTGTTATATAAATTACTCGCGTATTCCGCAACGTTTTTTGATGCTGGGAATCGTCCTGACATCCCACTTATAACAATCTCTTCGCCAGGTTCAGAAGGATGTATCCGAAAGTATCGTGGATCTGATTTATCCAAACAAGGAGCGTTACGATCAGTTTGGGGTTTCGGTGTCATTTTAAAAGGATTTCGGCACTATTCTCGATTAATAAAATAGATTCACTATTTCTATATTCGACAGTATATTTCTTCAGTTCACTTTAAGGAATCTTCTATTTTCTATTTCTTAAGGATTCACTATTATCACTAGCACTTGATAGTAGCTGTTCTATTATGAGTAGAATTCTGAATAGCACACGATTGCTATTGAGCACTATTAAAAAAACTCTCCAGCTTTTATAGTCTCCAATGTTCTAAGTATGCGTTTTTAATAATAGGGTGTAACTTATATTTGCATACGGTTGTGAAATTTATACCGATTCACTACAGGTCATCGTTCGCTGTTCGATATAAGCAAATAGAACGGGAGCTGAATAAAGTTTTATAACAGTGGGTGTGGTGGACATTTAAGTGTAGCTTACACTATTTAAAATAAATTAATTAAGATTAAAAAATTAAAAAAAAAAATAAATTTCGCAAAGACAGGGATATGGGAAACATGTGTAAGCTAACCTAAATATAATTAAAGTTTATGATTACTTGAAACGGCTATTTCTTATTACAATTACTTGAAAAAAAAAATTGAAAAATGCGATTGGGATTACGCGCAATAGTGTCGGACGTTTTGTAACTTAATTTCATTATAGATATTGTAACTAAATAGAAGGCAATATTAATCATCTCATGAAATCTTATGCACAGACCATACACCTAAATTTATGTCAATCCAACAACCAACAAATTCGTGCTGTGAATTTTACATAGCACCGTATCCACAGAAGGGTGTGGAACGGCCACTGGGGGCATAGGCCCCGGGCGGCACTTTGCTAGGGGCGGCAATTTGGAGCGGTTATTTTTTTTTATACATATATAAAATTAACAACACGCATTCTTTTTTTCAGTTCAACGAATTTATTTACAATTTTTACCAGCATTAACACTAACACTGCTCCGAAGTAATTAATCAGACATTCCTTGTGTTGCTGAACAACGAAATCCAATGATCGCTGAACGGATTTTTCGTAAGAAACTGAATGGGTAGGAAATAAGATAAAATTGTTGTAGTTTTCAATATCTTTATTAAAAAATTAATTGCTTAATAACTAAAGTTAAAATTTGGTGCATTTTATTTAATGAAACGTAATCTCGCCACTTTATTCTACTACTGAACAACTGTAGACTAGGAACACTGGATGGTAGTAGTGATTAAAATCTGCGTGCTATTGTTGATATTTTTATTAATATTTTATTAATTTTTTTATTAATATTAGCAATTTTTTTACTGTAAGAAAGTAATTACTTCTTCTTAAGTATGGGTATAGCGTCAGCGATACTATGTTCTGGTGTTTTTTGACGCTCATCATCCCTTGACAAATCCAACATCATGGCGAAATCGTTTTTAAACATTTCCTTCTGACTATATTGGAATGGTTGTTCCGTATCTCTTTCACAGTAATCTAATATTCTCATTTATTTAGCTCTCGGAATTTAGAGAACGTGAAGCGTCATATTCAGTATTTCTCATCTTCAAAATAACTTTAATAATTTTTTCCTTGGTCACTGAAAAATAAAATAAGAATGCAAACAATTTTATTTAAAGTACAAAAATTCCGTTATCATTTCTTAGAGAAAAGGTTTAATTCGAAAAACTGCCTGTTTCTGGCGCAAACTTTTCGCGTCAGTATGCCTTACAGATTTTCTATCGGGTTTTGATCTGGTGAGCAAGTAAGCCGTAGAAAAACTTTGATTTTATGCTGATCGAACCACGATTTGGTTGCTCTACTGTTGTAAATCTAGCTGAAAAACCATTTCCTTGTTTTGATTATTTGCCACAAATAGTGGAATTTGGGTTTCAAGGAAACCAACATACTCGTCGCTATTCATTTCAGTGACCGAGAAGGCTGATCGTAATGTTCCCGCTGAAGAAAACCACCCACATCATAAGACTTTCACCGAAAAATCCCATTATTTAAAGTACACGG
This sequence comes from Chalcosyrphus nemorum, assembly GCA_949716465.1. Classification (NCBI taxonomy): domain Eukaryota; kingdom Metazoa; phylum Arthropoda; class Insecta; order Diptera; family Syrphidae; genus Chalcosyrphus; species Chalcosyrphus nemorum. The sequence goes on from OX454333.1 coordinate 71,401,248, forward strand.
GATCTCTCCCAAGAGACCTCGAGGAAACCATCTGAACCATCGCGGTTGTTTGTTTTTTCGTCAGAAAAGAATACTCTTATGCAAAAAAAAGCACCAATAAATCAGCACATGTATAAAGGAGAAAAAGAAGCCTGATTACCGTGTGATGGGATTTCTACTACGATTGGGAAAATTTATTTTGCGCTACGCAGCTTAAGATGTTCTTCCAGTTTTCTTCTTCGCAATATAAAAACACCTTATTATGCCTTTTTGTACCCTATCCTAAGGGTATATTAAGTTTAACACATACTTAGTTTTTAACATAGAGAAATATTGAAGATAGATCCAATAAAGTATGTATATAAATGATAAGCATCATGGACGAGTCCGTCACCAGTTTTCGGGCCTGAAATTTAGAGCTAGGATAATGGAGTTTTGTATACTAAGTCCTTGAAAATCGGGACAGAACAAGTGTAAACTTTTTTTTAATCCACCCACTGACACGCCTCCTTTTGAGAAAACTTAGGTTTTGGAATAATTTTAAAAAAAAAATAAAAAAAAAAACACAGAAATTCGCCTGTGGTATAGACTGCCAGCTGAATTGCAAAGAATAAGCACATCAGCCGAATTTCGGAGAAAGATATTTTCACTCTTATTGAATTCTAATTGAAGCCATTTTATATCTAATTTATGTTCTTCTCTCTTGTTATCTGAAGTTCGAATCCAGAAAAATACCATCAAAAGTTTTTTTACGGCCCCACCTCCTCCGAGTGTCCGACAAACATTCAAGAGTATTACTGTCATGAGAAAGCTTCTCAAAACCCGCCTGCCCTATTATTTTCTTATAGATTTCCAATATACATTTTCTAATAAACCACTTAAAGAATTTAATTTTTTTATTATGTAGGCGTGTAAATCAGTGGATTTTGAAAATTGGTTGACATATGCTGTTAATGTGAACGGACGAAAAACAGTTTTTTTATAAAACGCCTCTAAAACGTGAGCGGAGTCATACACAATATTTACAAGGACCATATGACCAGTCAGGCAATCAGAAAGTTCAATCGGCCCTCATGTAAAATTACTGCCAAAGTGCACATGTATTTTGAAAAGTGAGCGCTTAGGTGAGCGGATTTTAAAAAAGATTTCCTTATATACTTATACTGCTTACTTTTTCCATTTATTTTGGGGTATATCTTCGATTTTCCTATATGTAACAAACTTAAAATACCCTCTGAATAGTGTACATAGCAAGATATATTCTGTCTGGTTCGAAAATCGTAGCATTTTGTTTAATATATACATATGCAATAGAGTGCTTTGATCTGGGGCGTGTCAATTTGTTTTTCAATTGCAAAATTTCGAACACTTGGTTTGGCAATTAGACTAACAGAACAGTAATGGGCTGATGCTGTTCGGAAACAGTTATACTCCCATTAATAAATGCATATGTATGTACATAACCTGCACAACAGGGTGCGGCGATCTGAGGCGTGTCAATTCCGAATATACTAGGTTTTGCAATTAGAGAAGCTAAACAAACAATGAGCTGAGGCGGCCTTTTTTTAATACAAAAAGCCCATTTTTTAAATTCAAATCATTTTCGATTCACGCATATTCAAAGATGTTTGGTAAGTTCTTATTATGTTCTTGCTAGACTAATCCGGAGTTTATGCAATTCATGGACAATTTAAGCCAATGTTTAAATGTACGTATAACTCGAGAGGTTAGGTTGTATTTATCTCACTACAACGTGAAATGTCAGTCGGATTTAAACTTTGACATAGTGAAGGATATTGAAATGATACCACCAAATAGAATACAGAAGCGCTACAGACTCAGTCCTTTCGAATTGACTTATTAGGAATTTAATGATAGATATCAATCCGACAAGGACACAACAACATTTATTATTGACTTGGTAAATATTTTAGACCAACTAACCAAGAGAGGCTTGCTAATATATGGAAGCCTTCGAGTTATAACAGCATTGAGATTTTTTGGTCGGAATGTTCATCAAAGTGATGTGGTGAATGTGAAGTTATTATAGCTTTAACAATCTAAGCAATTGATAACTGTTGGTACCTCCCATATAGGTGACCATCTGTCAGTCGAATTATTAATACAAAGAAAAAAATATGGAATTGCGTGTGATAGCCTATCTTATTCCTATATACTACACACATTCATACATATGTACATATGTAGACCCTTTCGTCAATGACAATAACTAACAAATTTATGCATTCTAAATTTTTTTTTAACACATTTGATCACATCAAAATTCACCCCCTAGACGAAAGTGTATCACGGGTGATACACTCATAGACCTCCAGAATATCGATTCTACCACAAAAGTTAAAAGAGTTTATGTAAATTTTAAAATTAAATATAAGACTAAACATAATTTGGTACATAAAAAACAAAACAAAAAAAAAAAATTAACAAAAAATAATTAAACAAAAAAAAAATCATTGAAAAATGGTATAAAAATCAGGCTTTGTGCATCTTAATGCAATTCTCGGAAATGTTTCATGCATAAAAATGGGTTTTTTGGACATTGCAAACAATATGTGTTTACAAGTTTCGCCTTTTTTCTTGCAGTTGCAATGGAAGCAGAAGCTTTTAGCTCAGTATAGCACTTTCGACAGCGATATCTCTTTCGCGTACCATCTGTTGTAAGCGTCGTCACTCCAAGACTTTTTTTCAAAGTGGGCATGGTGGGCTGATTTTATTATTATACAAGTCTGCCTCTAAGAATTGATATTACTTGATTGAAATCGAAGAAAAACCTATTTATACCCTATCCTAAGGTTATATTAAGTTTGATACATTGTTTTTTCGGCCTTAAATTTTGAGCTAGGTTGATGAAATTTCGTGTACGAGGTCCTCGTAAAAGTAAGCAATACATGTGTACAAATTTCTACAATCCGCCCACCTACAAACCCACATTTAGAAAAAATCACTTTTTCAGTGGTGTCAGCACGTAACTTGACACAATCGAGATTTGTCGATACAATCGAGCACCTCTAGCACCTATTTTGATTCAATCGAGTAGAATTCTTAAAACTGCCCATGGGAGGAAAAACAGCAATTTGCTATGGGAAAAACTGGTTGACTCCCTAAACACAGAAGGTCCTCCACAAAAACATCTTAAAGATTGGAAAAAGGTAGGTTGTTGTTAAAATACTTGTATATAATACATACATACATGAATATTTTCAGATCTTTTTTTAGACCTGGAGTGACCTAAAATACAATAACAAGAAGTACTTCACTTAAAAGGTACGGGCGGAGGTCCATACATGCAAAAACCAATCGACGACTTGGAGGAACAAATTATCCATTGCGCCGGTTTGGAATCAGCAGTTGATGGAGTACCTAGAGCAAAATCCTTTGGAGTCACAATAATTTAACTAACGATAATAATAACAACGGTGACGATAAAATCAAACAAAAAATGTGAAATGTAATGAATGTGAATCCCATCAACAAATCCCACTAATCCTGGCCACTTAAACTTCCGATAGTAATACTCATTACAGTCTTGAAATTTGGAACTATCGAATTTTATCCATTGAGGACAAAATTTGTTTTCCAAAACAACCAACGAACGTCGGAAGAACTTTGACATTGTTGTCTGTGCCATGACTAGTAGCACATTTGTTCCGACATTCATTTGGTAACTCCCACTGGCTAATAGACTTAAAGTTGCACAAAGCTGGAGAACTGGTGGAACCGATGTACTTCTAACGCTGTCTGGGAGATTTAAGCGGCTTAGTATCAACAGGAAACATTCCTTATTCACTCTAAACTGCTGTACAAAACTAAAAAACAAATGGTTTTGTTTTCGATGCTATTCTTATTCTACTTACTCATTTTCACACAATTCTAATGGATTGCTCTTATCCCTAAGGTAGGTATCTTCTTTTGATTTTGGCATTAGGTTCTTCCTCATCTTCACTTTCCGAATCAAAAAATACAATTTTTTTATGCAATTTCAAATAAACGAACTTTATTTTTAAGATAACACATTTGACATTAAATTTTATAGTTGACAATTACTTTTTCAAGTGAAAGTCAAAATGAAACTCGTTTCAAATTACGTACTGCCAAAAATAATTTGTTTCGAGTTGAATGACGATCGACAATCCTCGATTGTAGCAAGTTACATGCTAGCACCCCAGTATTTTTATATGAAACTCGAAAAAACTTACTTAAGCAAATATGTAGATATTCACCTACACTATAAATCTCCCACACATTGTGTATGACCATTCCCACTTTTTAGGGGTGGTTTTTCAAAAGAGCAGTTTTTCTTCGATTTCAATCAAATAATATCTGTTCTTAGAAGCAGACTTGAATACATGTTAAAATATTTGAAAAATATATAAAATAAATTGTTCAATAAATATGAACTGTTGCTCAGAAGTGATATTATTTTGATACACAATGTTTGGGAGATACATATGTAGAGTAATGAAATATCTACATATTTGCCTCAGTAAGTGTAAAATTAATGAAAAAAAGGAATTTTTTGAAAAGTGAGCGTATCAATGGGCGGATTTTGAAAAAGTTTGCATTTGTTTTGTCCCGATGTCCAAAGACTTCGTAGACAAAATTCAATTTTCCTAGCTCAACATTTAAGGCCAAAAAACTGGTGACATATATACATAATACATATATACTTTATTGGGTTTGTCTGCAATATTTCTCTATGCTACAAACTATGTGTCAAACTTAATAAACCTGAACGATCGAAGGTTTTTCCGATCGCCAACCGAGGGACCTCTATTTTTTCCTTAGAGTGGGTAGGTAGATCCTATCGCTGGATGCCAGAAATTTTCGCGGGTAGTAAGCTCTCGCAGTGGGTGCCGTGGCTCAGTGGTTAGTGCGTTGGACTACTGCGCAAGGGGTTCTAAGTTCGAATCCAGAAAAATACCATCAAAAGTTTTTTTCACGGCCCCACCTCTTCCGAGTGTCTGACAAACATTCAAGAGTATAACTGTCATGAGAAAGCTTCTCAAAACCCCTCTGCCCTTCGGATACGGCGTTAAACTGTAGGTCCCTTCTGTATATGCCGAAATGTATACCATGCACAACATGTACAGTTGTGAGAAGCTAGCCCTTGGTCCTCTATGGGCTGCTTACGGTCTAATATTTATTTTATTTATATTTATTTATTTAGTAAGCTCTCGAACAACGAAATGTGGATTTGACTAGTTGAGGGTTATCGGTGACCCTCAGGTTGTTTAACAATAAGAAACATTAAAGCTTTATGTCCTCTTCACTATTTATACAACATTAAATAACAGATATTTTTCATTACCTACGTTAAATAAAATGTTAACATTTTGTGGGGAACTTATAAATAAAATTAAATATTGTGAATGGTCTAATTAAAGCGCCAGATTTAAATTTACATATTTACGTAAGCGTGTGAAGTTATTTGTTAATATTAATATAATGAAGAGGATAGTGAAGATAACTCTGCTCCAACAATACCCTTAGGATAGGGTATAAAAATACAAGAAACATTTCTGGCAAATTTCGCAAGAAAGAAATAGGTATGTGGACAATGCGAAGATAAGCTAGACACGAACACAGAAGATGACGAATTGAAGAATAACAGACGGTATCATTTGTCTTGTACCAAACTTTGTTCCGAAACTTTTCAAGAAGCACAGAAGAAAGACTTGGTATGCGATTCTTAATACTTTACGCTTCTTTTTTCTTTTAGCATTCTCAAACTTGTGATTAGTTTTGTTCCTTTTTTTGATTAGTACATATTTATTCAGTTTTAGGTAGGTATTTATTAAGATTTAATACCTGGTTACAGTACAAAAGGACTGATAACATTAAGTATACATTTGTTAGTAGTTATAGTAACTAATCTCTTCTAAGCTCTTATTTTCAATTACAATAATTTTTTACTTTTATTTTCCTAAATAAAATCAAGTTGTTACCTCAAATTCGTTTTTACTTAGTATGTGCTTAAAACTGTACCTACTTTCTAGACAAACTTATAGCTACGATTTAGCTTCGAAATTATGCAACCTTTTGTTCGGTTTTATGAACCAGGGGAAAATAGCTGGTTTTCATATTTATCTCATTTGTTAATAAATTGTAATAACAAATGAAATCAGCTATATGAGGTTTAAGGAAATTGTAGTTTTTCTTACAAACAAAATCAAAACTATGATTCTCGACCCAACGTAAATATTTTATATACACTTTTTTTTCGAAGACCGTAAACTGTTCGACAATAGGAGATTTTACCCTAGTTTCCATCTGAACGTACAGAAAGTATACCGAGCACAACACGTACATTTGTGAGAAGTAAAGGTATTGTCCCTGTATGGGTTGCTTATGGCAATTTCAAATAGATCATCCTTATGTCGTCCCACAAGTTTTTGGCATCGTCGATTTCGCCGATTTCAATCACCCGTGAACATTTCGAATAATTTGGCTCCTATGGCTCCCAGAGCTTCAGCCAACAATCTTTAAATTACTCGCCTTGCACTGTTGTAAAAATAAAGCAGCATATCAAAATAAAAAAAGACACAGTTTCAAAAGGGAGAATACATATATATTTTCTTTAAGTTGACAACCAAAGATCCTTTCAAATTAAACTTAAAATAAAAGTGACCCTTTATACAACTAGCTTCCGTGTACGCTATTATTTTCTTTCTTTCTCTTAAACTACTAAGCTAGTCAGATAGCATGAATATATTAATCAGCTCTGGTAGCTCAGGATTCTCCAGAATAGTAGAATGATCTCCATCGAGTGTCCGAATTGTAATAGGATTATTAGACATCAAACTTAAGTCGTAATCATCCGACAAATTAGGTACAGCTGGTGTCGTAGGTTTAATCAAGCAGATAGGCGCATTTACGCTTCCAAAAGAGGATACATCCATTTCACTTATCAAGCGAGTACGTTGAATACATGCACGCAATATATTCATAACGTACTGCGGGCTAAAAATCTTCTGACGTTCAGCGTATTGTTGAAATGCTGCCATTCTTCCTTCCTTTGTCGTACCAGTGAAACAATTTCGTACCTCCATCTCAGGTACATCAGGCAGCATTACCTTAACAAAACCTATTAAAAGCATAATTTCGTTGCCAGCTCCATCCATGAAAGTTTGTAGCATTGATTGGACTTGTATTGGTGCACCGTCAATCAAAACGAGTTTACCCATATGACCAAGGTTCTCCAAATGACGTGCAACCCTCAGGGCTATAATTGTGCCATATGAATAGCCTACGATTCGGAAACTTTCACCTTGCTTTAGTATGGAATTGATTTGCTGCAAAAATAAGCAACAACCGTAGATTAGGTTATGATAAGTTCACTTTGATTACATTGCTTTAACTTACCTCAAGACCGAATTGGGAAATTTCGTCAAGGGAAGACATATCCCCTGTTTTGTGCAATTGGATAACATATGAAGGCGCGTCAATTTGATTACCCAAATCAACCCAAACTTGTCCGGATGAGCCTTCTATGCCACTGAAGAAAAAAACCGGTATCTTTTTCTTTTTCCCCTGATTAATAGGAACAATTATCTTCTCAAAGTTTGCCTCGTCGCCTAGATTACGAATCATTGAAATGGTTCGTGTAGCCAGACCATTAGCATGGGGTTTAGCGCTGCTGCATTCATCCTGCATTTTACGCTCCTCAGAATATTCATACAATTTCTGTACTGTAAGTGAACGAAGATCTTGTGGTGAGAGGAATATATCGAAATCTCTTTCAAGAGTTTGTCGTATATCCACAGCCATTAATGAATCCATACCCAACTCCGACAGAGTTGATCCGTATGAAACTGATTTGGCATCTCGAATGTTCATCATATTTAGAATGGTTTCAAATAGATTCTTGGAATCTACTTGTCCTAAGCGCTTTTCAGCCACAACCATACTTGCGACCAATGGATCTGAGGTAGACAGAAGCGTATCAAGTTCTCGCAAGCAAGATGAAATCCTCTGTTGCAAGGTTCCACCGATTTCAAGATCCACTTTATCCTCAGCCATTATGGCTACCAAACCTACTTCACCAACAGCTCCCCACTCAATGGCTTTACCTGGCAAGCCATTGGCGACTCTTTCTTCGATGATCCTTTCCATGATGGAGTTAGCCATGCCATAATTAGTCTGACCGCCATTGCCACGTCCACATGACACACTCGAGAAGACCACGAATTGATGAAGTTTCGGACACAGTTGACGCGATAGTTCATCAAGGTATTGTGTAGCAACCGCTTTTGGAGCAAAAGATTCCTTAAACAACTTAATATTTTGATTTTCAAAAGTTGCATCTCTAAGAACCACAGCGAGATTAAAAATGCCACCAATTGGACCCAACGTCATAGCATTTCGAAGAAGTGTCTCACATCCATGTTTGGTAGAAATATTTGCTGTGCTAATACGCACATCACAGCCATAGCCCTTCCATGTTCTAGACAGAAAATATTGGTATTGAGATCTCTCAGATGCATCTCATATAAAAGTACTTACTGTATCCTATACGACTGATAGCCATTTGTGATACCACGGCTGGAACTAAGTACGATATTACGTGCACCTCTCAATACCATCCAGTCGACAAGCTCCAAACCAAAACCTCCAAGTCCACCTGGTATGACATATACTAGATTTGGGGAGAAATAAATCTGCGGCAAGACTTGCATCGGGAGAGAAGCCTTCGACTCAGCATCCTCGCACACTTGAACCAGGACTTTGCCAATGTGTTTACCACTTGCCAAATAGCGGAATGCCTTTTCCATTTCCTTGGCTTGAAAAATAGTGCTTGGCAATGGTTGAATAATTCCTTTGGCAATATCCTTCGAAATGAGATCGCGGATTTCCTGAAAATATAAAGCAATATCTTAGACGAACACAGGAAGGAGATGCGTTATTCCTTCATTCTATCTGATTGGCAATTCTACTCGAATATCTTATAAGCGAATGTTTTGTACAAGGACCAAGGCTACAGCGATCATCACCAACAAGTTCATTAACGATGAACAGAAACTACTCTTTTACCAATTCAAAACTAGATGGCTTTACATCGACCCTTCACTTGAATGAATTTTGCTTCTGTGTGAAACACTTAAATAATTGCATGGCGGTTTGTTTTGATTAAAACACTACAAATGTGCTTACCTTCTTCATGGTTAAATCATTGGTCGCCAGGACTAAATCCAGAAGAACCGCAGCGAATGATAGTTCCTTCAAAAATGGTCCCATTCCTAGTGGATTGTTGTTGGCCATATCGAATTTTCCAATTTCTAAGAATACTCCACCTCTTCCCAGGCAATTTACAGATGCAATAAGTTTTTCCTCGGACAAAGAGTTCAGTACAAAGTCTACACCCTTGCCATTTGTTTCCCTCTGAATCATTGATTCAAATGATGTATCTCTTGAGTTACCAATGTGACTGTCTGCAAAATAAACTTGATTGTTGCACTTAAAATTCTGACTAATCAATGGAATAACTTGCCTTTCAACTGTGGGAAAGTCTTCAATAAATAATTCCTTTTCTCCGCCGTACTCACTGTTGTGAATACTTCTAAGCCATAAGCCAGCGCTGTACGAATGGCCGCTAGTCCTATACCACCTGTACCGGCATGAATGAGAATACTCTTACCCTTTCGAATGTCTGACCGGAAGAAGAACGCATAGTAGACCGTAAAGTAAACCACAGGTACAGTAGCAGCTTCACGCAATGTCCAATGTTCAGGGACATCCATAATCATACTTGATAGGGCATCAATATGACTGCCAACACATGCTTTCTCTTCCATACCCATGACTTTTTTACCAGTTTTTGTATCAACGCCAGAAAATTCGAGACCTAGTACGCAATCCTGTTGTAATCGCCCTTCGCCAAAAATATTGGCAGAGATACGTCCAGTAGCCAACATAATGTCTCTAAAGTTGAGACTTGAATAAACGATTTTCACTTGAGACTTGTTGGGGTCTTTTTGTCCTTGCAACCATTTTAGCGTGGACATATCACCACGATGGAGGATGTTTCCATATACGTGACCTGTGTATGGTGCGACAGGGTATTCTGTAGGCAATTTTAGATGTCGGTATGTACCCCATTGGCCCTGAAAAAAGAAAATTTTTCTACAGACTTCTGCCTGAGATTCATGAAAATTTACTTACGTTTTTGTAGATGTTAACAGCCATGTTTAGTGCCAATTGTTTGGCATAGAAGGGATTCTTTAAGTCAAAGTCTGGAGCTTTGGAATCATCAATTATGACACATCGTGCAACAGTCTTAAGGTATTCTTTTCGCAAGCAGTTTGTCAGGCCAAGCACCCCAGAGAGCTTATCGTTCTCAGCTACAATGATCAAGTCATTTGAGGTCAAAATATCCTGAGCTTGCTTTAGCCACTGAAACTCTGAGTCAGCTGATGAAATTTTTAAAATTTTTGCTTGAGTAAGTCGAGTTTTTTCATTCTTTCGAAGAAGTAGGAGCTTTTGCCTGTTTTCCATCCAAGGACATGTGGCCAGCACAGAAAATTCTTCTGGTACACCGACATTTTTACCAATATTTACCACAAGTACTACATATGAGTTCTCAGCCAATTGACTTGCTAATTGCAGAACACTACCACCAGTTTGATCAATAATAAAGTTGCTTTGCACACATTCTGACAGATCTCCGCTTTGAACTGTAACTTCCGCCGGCAGATCCTCATACTTGTTGGAGCTTTGAATTGTATATTCTCCTGTTATCAATGGTAGATCCTCAATAGCATTCAAAAAATGTTCAATCATTGGAGCCTGATCAATATTTGGTATTATTTCCAAGAGTTTCAGCTTAGACATTGCATTATTCTCCAGGACAATCTGAATGAGTAGCCTTCCAATATCGTCAGGTTTCAGTGTCGGCGATGGGAAATGTGGAATGAACTGATATCGCTCCAAAACTGGTAGGCCTGGGGGTTTTCTACGCTGCACAGTACTAGTCTCCATTCCAATAAGTTCGACACCTCCACCTACCAATCTACCTCCAAGATCATTTGAATAAATATCTACGCAGTTGTTATTTATGTTCGCAGAGTCAACATGATATTGACCAAAAATGCGGATTTTGTTTATCTTTGTGGGCAGACAAAGATCACGTGAATCTGTTTTGACAATAAGCGTTTGAAGCATGCAGTCGAGGAAAGACACCCAATTGGAGTTCCATTTTATACGAGCCACCATAGTATCACCGCGAACTGATTCGACCGATTTGAAGGCTCCGCCATAGTAGTATCCTCGTAGTTTAAGTTCTTTGTAAAAGTCCTTCGTCGACATGCTGAATTCCTCTCCATATTTAGTGTCAAATGGTTTTGTTGCAATATCGGCTGGCTTTATCTCGCCTTTGATTTCACGGATCACACCGCTTACAAGTAAGCTGTCGCTTTCGATTAGCTTGGAAGAAGGAAAAGTAAGTTTTTGAGAAAGAAGTTTGTAAAATAAGGAATTGAATTAAACTTACAAAGATTTATTTATTTATTACCTCAAAATTTCCAGTCGCGAAATGGATCATTACCATCAACTGCACTTTGCTATCTGTATTCAATGTAGTCGCGCGCATAAACTTTACGTTCTCCATTTCAACAGGGCGTTTGATTAGCCCCCAATCCTTATTTATTCCAGCGAATGTCTTCCAAACGCACTCCAAGTAGAATGTGGCCGGCACCAAAACCTTCCCATCAATATTATGACCCTCCAAATATTTAAAATCATCTGACGTTAGATCGATCATGAAGGTTCTTTCGCCACTTTTTTTCTCATTTAATGTTTCGCTGCCGATGAGACTCCAACTGTCACGATGGTCCCACTCGATCAGATCGCTGATCGTGTCAGTACCACGCGACACTGGGAATTGTACTGGTGGATACAGAGCATCCACTGAGACATTCAAGCCATTCAGGTATAGCCTGGAAATAATTTAAGCATACAATCTATGTCATTTGGCACAAGGGGTACACTCACTTTCCTAGTGCTACCAGGAAGAACGCTAGGTTATCCTTGTTGTTTCTCTGGGTTAATCCAACGTAAACTCCATCTGGAATGCAGGACTTCAAAATTGACGCTAGAAGACAATGTGGAGCAATTTCGATTGTCAGAGAGTCTTTTGGGAGTAGCACAGATGCTTCTTCGAAAAGGACACTTTTCAAAAGGTTATTCGTGTGGTACTCAGCCGAAGAGAGTTGAGAATCTGGACGTGACCAATCACTCTGAGGAATACTTGTACTTATCCACTTTGTGGATCGTTTCTTAGGATTCGGTATGATATGTTTTAGACAGTTCAGAAAATCAACGCCGAAGTGTGAAATGTGACGAGTGTGATAGGCAATGTTTGAGCATGGCACTTCCCTGGCGAAAATATTTTGATTCTTAAGTTGCGCAACAAATTGTGCAACATCTTCCGCTGGACCGGAAATTGTGCAAGAATCTGGACTGTTATGACAAGCCACTTCAATGGATTCAGGAAGCATCCTTTTAATACTCTGGTATGACAACCCAATAGCTGCCATAGAGCCCTTAATCTTTTTGCTTTCTAAGCTTACTTTTCCTCTGTAGTAAGCAGCGAGGATCATCTGTTCCGCTGTAAAACACCCATCGGCATATGCACAACCCAACTCTCCTGTCGAATGGCCAATAATATAGTCTGGCTGCATGCCAAGAGATTTCAGAACATCCGTTAGTCCGATTTGAATAGCAGCAATTCCCACAAATGAGTGCATTATGTTGTCATACATTGTGGGTTCATTTGAAGTCAGAATGTTAATAAGATCCACTCCAGCTGGCTTCAAGGCGTTAACGCATCTTTGAATTGATTGACGGAATGTGGGTATCACCATTAAAGCTGCTCCCATTCCAACCCATTGCGAACCCATTCCACTGAATACCCAAACGATTGGCCTTTTAATACCGGTATAATGTTGGACATCTTTCACAACGCACCTCGGTAACTGAGTGCCTGATCCGCTTAGAACACTATAACCTCTGAATAGCATGCCTGGGATACCACCATCTTGGACTTTTTGCAACAATGTCATGTACTCTGGATCTAAAGGTTTACTTTCTAGTTTTTTGAAAGTCTTATCCACCGCATTCTGAGTCCGACCAGACCATAGGCATAACCGGGGAAGACTTCCTTCTGGTACACCATCAGGCACTTTTACTTTGTCGTACTGTTTCAGCAAGATGTGAGCATTCGCACCACCAAATCCGAAGGAATTTATTCCAACGTAAGGCTTCTTAAGATCGGTGACATTGCTTACCACTTTTAGCCGGCCTTCCTGCAAGGCCGAAATTTCCTTCCTTGGATTGTGAAAATTTCTATTAGGTGGAATCTTTCCAGTTTGAAAGGCATGAATGACTTTAACCACCGAACATAGGGCTGAAGTTGGTTCGGTGTGACCAATGTTTGATTTTACACTGCCCACAAGCAGTGGGTCTGTACGCTGACTACATATAACATTATCAATGGCACTGCACTCCTCAGGATCACCAGCTACAGTGCCTGTAGAATGAGCTTCCATGAAGCCAATATCATTTGGATTAAAATTTAGTTCAGTGTAGAACTCTCGCAAAAGCTTCTCCTGAATTTGCCCAGAAGGATACGTTATACCTTCAGGTTTGTAGCCATCACAATTCGTCTTGCTATGCACGAGAGTACCGTAAATTCGTCGAGCATCCTTGCGGCGTTGTAAGAAAATAACAGCAACTCCTTCAGAACGCACGTACCCATTTGCGTTTGCATCAAATGGAGAACATACATCTGTCTTTGAGATTACGCCGAGACGAACGAAGTGAAGAAGACTGTTTGGATTAAGAATAAGGTTGGAGCCACCAACTATAGCCGCGTCAATCTCACCACTTCTTAGAGCGCCATACGCGGCATCTAGACAATACATTGAACTGGAACAGGCCGTATCCATATACACCGATGGTCCATTGAGACCTAACGCATATGAGATACGATTGGCATACATAGCTCGGCTTACACTATTGTGTTGGAATAACAAAAAAAAAAAATATTAAATTTACAATAAGATTTAAGGACACATACCCAGTCATGACAAAAGAAGCATCCGAAGTCTCATCAGCAGTAACCTTTCCCTCAAACTCTGAGAAACATGAAGAAACGTAAACACCAACTCTTAAGTTTGAGTTACGAAGGCTATTTGGATTGATCCCAGCATCCATGACGGCCATATAAGCTTCTTCCAGCAGAACTCGGCACTGTGGATCTGAAACATTTGCCTGCTTGTGATGGACTCCAAAGAAAGACGCGTCAAATTTGTCAACGCCATGGACGCATCCACCGGTCTTTGGTACATCCGGATGAGGGTTTTTCCACCGCTTCTCAAGTCCAGAGGTTAAATCAACCTAGAAATTGTATAGTTTAATATCAATTATTGAACAATTTTTTTGGTATATTCTTAACCTAAGCAAGGTATTATGTTTTCAAAATAATATTATAAATAAAACGATGCTCAACTTTTTAATCGAAAAGGCAATTAAGAAAATCTAATGAATAAGGTAGTTAATAACTAATCTTTCTTTGATAAACAGTTTTGCCAACACTGTTCAAAAATATTGGACTTGAATAATGTCAAAACACTATTCATACGTCATGAATTTGAATAACGCTGAAAATAAATATATGCACACGCACGATGTTAGATACGTGGTCACAAGTTTCTACGACCCAGGCATACGCTTTATTAAAATTGGAACACTGTCTTGGGAAAAGTTAAAGTACGCACCAAAAACTAATTAATTAACTTTTTCGAGTCTCTACAGTAGGTACTACTAATTTCATTTTCAATGACGTCAGTACAAATTGTTAAATAAACAATAAAACAAACAAAACAAAGCCTTCCAATTGTATGACTGTATTAGCATTCAAGAGTCATTCCCCAAAAGTTTAAAATTTGCAATTCATGTCTCTTACATTATATGTAATTTTCAGTTATACTTCCGAGGACAATTAATTTAGTACTTTCTGATTATGTATTTATTTTAAAATATGTACTTATGCACATTAACTATTAAAATTCACTTTGCTAAGCATATTTTACTTCACTAGCTGGTGTTCGCCTAGTATATACATACATACATATGATAAAATATTTTAGATCAAAAGGGGAAAAAATAATACAAACACACGAACATTATTTGTCAATAATTTTGAACATTTTATGTATTCATGTGTAAAAAGAAAGACCGAACACTTCTACTTATGATATGACGTCTACCTCTCACAGCCTTGTCACTTTTGAACTATATGACGTAAAGAAATGAAAATTTTACTAGACATACATTGTCTGGACACTTTAAAAGATAATATATCTTCCAATCATGTGGTAGGTATTTCAAATTAAAGAGAATTTCACAAAATTTATTGACCCAGATTTAAAAAATGTTGTCCCTATATTGGTTTTTACAGCAAAAAATGTCAACATAAAGAAAATTCAGACAAATGTAATAAACGGTAAATTTTTTGGAAAAGAAAACGAAGAATAAAGCCATATTTGCTCATTTGCCATTTGTTAAGTAATTCGGACGGAAAAATAACTAGCACAACTATTTCACCATGTTTGAAAAGCGAAAGCGAGTTTGTGATATTGCAGAGGGGTTGGAGTTGGACTGTTAATGAAAGAATTAACGATGTAAAGCAGACATTTTAGAATGTCTAAAGAAAAAACCGGACAAGAAAAATTACAGTGAATATTGATCGAGCAATAGTCAGAACTTTTCGTAAGGATGCCTCTAGGAGATCAACGGAAATAAAGCGTGAAATAGAGGATAAATATGGCCTTTGAGACTCATACAAAACCGACTAACAGAAGCAAAACTACATGGGTGCATTACTCGGAAAAGCCACTCGTACGTATCAACACAAAATTTAAAGAAACGAAAACAAAATAAACAACCAGTGAAAAATGCTACAATCCGCCTGGAGCGAATCGTATGATACCCTATCCTTATCTTATTTGGTCGTGTCAGTGGGCGGTGGAAAATGTATTCACAAAATTTTCTATTTTGCCTTATAAACTAATATTTTTACTCGAAAATTAATTTTTGAAGTAAACGCCCCTAAAAAGTGGGCGTGGCCATATACAATGTATAGACGATTTGTAGATTAAGTGGATATCTACATATTTGCTTAAGTAAGTTTTTTCGAGTTTCATATGAAAATAGTGAAAAAAGTGATTTCTTTGAAAAGTGGGCGTGTCAGTGGGCGGATTTTAAAAATGTTTACACTTGTATTGCTTACTTTTCCAAAGACCTCGTATACAAAATTTCATCATCGTAGCTCAAAATTTAAGGCCCAAAAACTGGTGACATACGGACGGACGGACATAGCTCAATCGACTCGGCTAGTGATGCTGATCATTTATATATACTTTATTGGGTCTATCTGTAATATTTCTCTATGTTACAAACTATGTATCAAACTTAATATACCCTTAGGATAGGGTATAATAATAAGTCCACGATCTTCTCGAAAAATGTCCTCTGGAGTGACGAGTCGAAGTTTGATAAGTCTGATTCGGATGTATGTATACCTTGAAGCTCCTTAAAAACGGTGGTAATAATGTTATGGCGTGGGCTTCATTTTCGTGGAAAGGTGTTGATCCAATAGTAAGGATATATGGAAGAATGGATCAGCCCCAGCACAAGGACATTTTAGACCCTTTTGCTACCGATAATTTACAGCTAACCTGGAAGTTCGTAGAAGACAATACACTGCAAGATTCAAGCAAACACGGCTTAGAGATATTTTGAGTTGGCTACCATAGAGTTCAGATCTAAATCCCATCGAAAATCTGTGGAAAGATGTGGATAAAATCTTAAAACTACAAAAATGGCGAATTTTGGAGGATTTGTTAACTTTTATTTAGGAGACTTGGTATTCTATCCCTATAGCTCGTTGCCAAAAATTAGTAGAAAGTTTGCCAAGAAAATTTATAGCAGTTTTGCATAATAAAATAAAGTGCACGACTGGGTCGTTAGTTGAAGATTAATGAACTTTAAAAAATAAAATTAAAATTTTTTTTTTTTTGAAATTCTTCATAAAATTAAATGCCATATTTTTGTGTTCATTAAATTTTGCTCACGTTTTGATTTTGATCAAAATCCATTGAATATTAACCGAGAAATGGCCATATTTCTAAAACCAGTTAATAAGTAAAGTACCGTTATACGCTTTTATAGCCATAAACATGATAAGCCATTTTATTAGACTTCCAAAGGCTAGCATAAATATAAAATTTAAACTAAATCGTTGGAGCCGTTTTCGAGCAAATTGGCTAAAAGCACTTTGCCAAACTAGCCAAAATATGAAATTTAAAAAAAATCGTAGGAACCCTTTTCCAGCAAATCTGTAAAATCGTCACACTAACACGGTTACTCCATTTGCAAGTTTTAAAATTCTCTCTCTAAGATTTTCCAACAGAAACTTTCTACTTTAAAAGCTGCTTGTATATTGCGAAATGGTAAGCAAAAAAAAAAGCTTAAAACACAAACAATACTCCTGTACTCAGACACACAATACTCTTGTTCACTCTTTGTTCACGTCACTCCTGTTGTGGACCACGCAGACAAAGTTGTGATCACCCTCTAGTTATATGTATGTACATATACATATTTTGTTTTTCATCACTACACTTCACAAACTGTGGACCCACAGTCATAAAATACTCACTTTATTAAATAGATTTTTCGCAAATTCATCAACATTATCCGATGAGGGAAATCGTCCTGACATTCCACTAATGACGATTTCCTTGTCAGGATGTGTTGCATGTATCCGATAGTATTTTTCATCCGGTTCGTCAAGGATCGAATTATGACCATTATTTTGGGGCTTTGGTGTCATTTTAAAAGGTTCACTAAAGTCACTTTATTGTTTTTGAAATGTTATTCCTCTCGTTTAATATATAACATTTAATTGTTCTCTCTTGAGGAATCACAATTAGTATTTATCACTGTTGTACTTTAAGTAAGGAACTGTGTCCGCAATTACTAATCGACAATTGAATCTATTTAAGACACTTACTGCTTCTTATATAGTATTTTCTATTGAAATCTAAAATTCGCTCAAAAAATTAAACACTAATAGGTGCATGAATACTAATAGCTAAACATATGTATTACGCACTTTCAGACTTCTTAAGGAATAAAGTGAACGACTGAGTCGTACAAACTTGCACCTTTATCTAAACGTTTTTTGTGCAGTTTGGTTCTATAAAACCCAAAAAATAAAAAAATAAAAATAGTATAAAATCCTTAGTTGGCTATAAATAAAGTACCGCTATTACCAACATTAGTTTAAATATGAAAATTAACCGGCGTTGTTTTTTGAAATTTAGTCAAAATCACTAGAGCCCTTTTCGAGAAAATACAATTTTTGTAAGACTGTAATGTACCGTAAAAAAGGGTAAAACGTAAATTTCAATTTTGCCTCTAGGGATTTTCACACAGACCCTAGATATGAAGTTCAATCGAAATCCTTCCACTTGTTCAGGCTGTAGCTTCGTGCACACACAGTCAGACAGACAGAATTGGCAGACCTATTTTTTCGAGCTTCTCTATCATCGTAATCTCAGAATGGATTAATATCTCGATATCGGTTTTTTCAACGAATCCAATACTTGCCCCATATCATGTATGCATTGGAAAGCAAAATAAATGAATTTCGAAATCGAAAAAATAATGAGTTCATGTGTTTCAGTTTAGCGTTTCTTTTTTGTAGTGTGCATGCAGTAGGTTGGGGAAAACTATATGTGTCGATCATTGATAAAATAAATCGTTGTGTGGACGATGTTTTAAAATTTAATTCGATGTAATTCAAGTTGATATAAATATTTTATGAGAGGTGTATTTCCGTTTTATTATACCATATCCTAAGGTATATTATGTTTGACACAAAGTTTGTAACATAGGGAAATATATTATAATAAAGTATAAGTATATATGTTTGTATAAATGATCAGCATCACTAGCCTAGTCGATTGAGGTATGTCCGTCCGTCTGTGCGTCACCAGTTTTTGGGCCTTCAATTTTGAGATAGGTCGTTGAAGTTTTGTATACGAGGTCCTTGCGAAAATAAGCAACACAATTGTAAATTTTTAAATCCGCCCACTGACACGCCCACTTTTCAAAAAATTCACTTTTTTCAGTATTTTCATATGAAACTCGAAAAAGCTTACTTAAGCAAATAGGTAGATATGTAGGTAGGTAGATCTTTTAACTCTACAAATCTTCCATACATTATATTCGGCCACGCCTACATTTTAGGGGCGTTTTTATGAAAAATAACTGTTTTAGACGTTTTTATTAGAACATTATCAGTCCTAAGGAACAACTATTATTTCAAATATTGAATAGGTTAATCATTTTTGTTAAAAATTTTATTCACAATTTTTTTCAAAATTTAATTTAAGTCTCTTATCAAAGTATTTATTTTCACAATGTCGTGTTGTATCAAGGATAACAGCAATTAAAAAGTTGTTTCATTCATTCTTGAATAGTGTAAGCTCTTTGATTAAGAAATTGTAACAACCCTGTCCATCTCTATATTTTCTCTACGAAAAATGTTTAACTTTGTTCAATTATGTAGTTAAAATTCGTCACCACTGTCTTAGTGCGTTCGATCGGGTGGACTGATTTACAAATATGATTATCCGCGACGGGCGTTATCTTAGAGATACAAAAAGTATCGTTTTGTGTGTCGAATAAAGCAGACTGATACTAAGAGATCATTATGATTGAGATTTGATAGAAATAATGCGTCACAAAATAAAAAGCCATATATGGCTTCTTATGCAGTAGAGCAGTAATGCCCAACGTTATTAACAGTAGTGCCCAACACTAGTAGCTGACAATCAAAGCGATCAAACAAAATATGCCATCTGCGTATGGTGGGTGATACAAAAAAATGCAAATCGTTGCATTATTTAGGGTTGTGAGGTAAGAACAATTCTTTTTTATCTTTGCATACAAAAATTCTTCCTAAGTTTATGCTATGAATACAGATGGATCGGCAGAAATGTTGGATTTATTGGACTCTGCGAAAGGATTTAGATTTTCCAAAATTTAATTCCTCTCACTGTGTCATACACCAGGAAAATTTCATTCGTGGAAGTGCTTTAAGCCACCGTATTTTTAAGGTATTTTCCTTACAAAACAGTTTTTTGTAAATTTCCTTGGAATATAATTCTTCGTTACAAAATAGAGTCGGTAGGTATGTATGTACATACATATATATAATGTGTTGTTAGCATATTACACACCTTAAAATATACTAAAATATATTTTAAAACAATATATTTTTCCTACCAATAACCCATTCCTAGAATGAATTTATGTCTCATTTTAATTCAGTTTTGTTCATTGCATTGCAAAGTTTGTGCAGTTCTTGTTATTCGTATTTATATGCTTAGCATAATATGTCTCCGTCTGAGTAGCTAATTGTGCTAAACTATGCTGCTTTTAAATAGTGTTACAATTGGGGTCAATAAGTCATTGAAAAAAACATAATAAAAATATTTAATTAAACGCTTAAAATACAATCTGAAATCGTCGTACTCGACGACAAAAAAAAAACATTGTCGAACAGATAAACATATTCATTTTAAAATGCAATCATTTAGATCCAAAATCAGTAATTTCATATTTACATACATTATGTGTCTGAGCCAGTTTAGAGAAGTTCTTTCTGACAGCATGACAGTAGAGCCAATATAACGATTTTTCATTTTGGAGATTTGGGCGATTTTCCCTTCTGAACAGAAAACAATTATTACAATTCTCGGCGAATTTAGAACCGATTTCCCAAGTTTCTTCGCGTGACTTAGCCGCTCACGCAATTTTATTTTGAAGTTATTTTTTTTCTGAATTAATTTCCCTGCACTAAATTCAATACTGCAATGAATTCGTTTTTTTTTTACTGAGTGTAAGTACATTTATACATTACAACCTCATTCGCAAATGAAAAGGAATAATTAAAGAACTGAAACTCCCTTTGGGCTCAGCACAGAAATGCAGTAGGATTAACTGTGTAGTGAATTTCTGTTATATTTAGAACGCTGAAAACCCTCATCATAATGTGTGTGGTGAGTTGTAGAAAGTATTTATAGGTTAAATACTGCTCTCCTTATTCTTACACCCAACCTCTTCAAAGTACCTCATAAGCGACATATTATTATAATTATTCTTGAAGACGGGATACCAAAATCAACCTACAGAAATATACTTGTACCTTCGATGTTTGATATCTTATTCGATTCGATTGGAGCGTTTTTGTCCAATATAATATATAATAATAATATAATAATCAAAATAATAGCACCTTTTAGGAACAAAATACAGTATATGTTGAAAAAATTTTGAAATCTGCCCACTACCTAGACCACTTATTGAGAAATTTCGTATTTTCGAGTAATTTTATAAGATATTTGAAAAAAGTTGCTTAAGCACCAATATACGGTGGAAGAAGAAACTATGTGTCTAGGAAAGGGATAGGGTATCAAACGATCCGCTCCAGACGGATTGTAGCATTTTCATATTTTTATACCCTATGCTAAGGATATATTAAGTTTGATACATAGTTTGTAACATAGAGAAATATTGCAGACAGACCCCATAAGGTATATATATAAATGATCAGTATCAATAGCCGATGAAATTTTGTATACGAAGCCTTTAGATATCGGGAGAGAACAAGTGGAAACATTTTCAAAATCCGCACGCTACCATGCCAAGTTCTTGAGAAAACTCATGCTTAGGAATAATTTGAATAAAAACCAGTGAAAAATGCTACAATACGCCTGGAGCGAATCGTATGATACCCTATCCCTATCTTATTTGGTCGTGTCAGTGGGCGGTGGAAAATGTATTCACAAAATTTTCTATTTTGCCCTATAAACTAATATTATTACTCGAACATTAATTTTTGAAGTAAACGCCCCTAAAAAGTGGGCGTGGCCATATACAATGTATAGACGATTTGTAGATTAAGTGGATATCTACATATTTGCTCAAGTAAGTTTTTTCCAGTTTCATATTAAAATAGTGGAAAAAGGTGATTTTTTTGAAAAGTGGGCGGATTTTAAAAAATTTTACACTTACTTTACTTAAAAAAGTTAAAAATAGTTTTTTACACAGGTTTGAACATCACTGCATATATCCCCTATCCCTTTCACAAGCACATATCTCCTTCCACCATTACACTTGCTTGGAAAAGATTTTTTTTTTCCAAACTTCTCATAAATTTACTCCAAAAAGTTTTTTTTCAAAAAAGCCGGCGTTGTAGGTAGTTTTGGCACATGTAGATATCACTGACGACTGACTTGCACAAGTGCAGGGGTACACCTTACGTTTTACATGTGTCAAATACTTGCGCAATATTTTCATACACACCTTGCTACTTGTGCAAGTATACTTGCCCAAATTTGCAGTAAGGTGTGTAGCCGGCTTTAGACTGGTGCTACACGGTGACTCTTGAGTCTTGACTGTTTTCAAAATACATAAGTGCGAAAGAGAAAAAAATGAGATAGCTAAATAGCAACCCGTCGACTCGTGGGTCAGAATTTCGTTGCTTCTTTTTGATGTTTCACCTCGTAAGCGTAAACTGCATACCCTCCGGAATCCGGAGGTGCAAAGAAGTAAAAGAAAAGTGGTGCTGAGCTCGATGACCTATATGACCCATTGTTGTGGTGTAACAACCAATTGGTTTTTTTAAAAACCTACTACGTGACGAGATCTTCTATTTTAAATATTGAAGATGTTAATCATTATACCCTATCCTAAGGGTATATTAAGTTTGACACATAGTTTGTAACATAGAGAAATATTAAAGATAGACCCAACAAAGTATATATATAAATGATCAGCATCAATAGCCGAGTCGATTAAGCCATGTCCGTCCGTCCGTCCGTCCGTCCGTATGTCACCAGTTTTTGGGCCTTAAATTTTGAGCTAGGTTGATGAAATTTCGTATACGAGATCTTTGGAAAAGTAAGCAATACAAGTGTAAAAAAATTTAAAATCCGCCCACTGACACGCCCACTTTTCACAAAAATTAACTTTTTTCACTATTTTCATATGAAACTCAAAAAACCTTACTTGAGCAAATATGTAGATATCCACTTAATCTACAAATCGTCTATACATTGCATATGGCCACGCCCACTTTTTAGGGGCGTTTTCTTCAAAAATTAATTTTCGAGTAAAAATATTAGTTTATAGGGCAAAATAGAAAATTTTGTGAATACATTTTCCACCGCCCACTGACACGACCAAATAAGATAGGGATAGGGTATCATACGATTCGCTCCAGGCGGATTGTAGCATTTTTTTTTCTCGCTTTCCACTGGCAATTGGCATTAGTATTTTTTTTGTACAATTTTATCTATTCATATTTTTCACATTTTTTTCAGAATTTGAGTTCAAGTCTCTCATTAAATTTTTGATTTTCACAATATCGTGTTCGTGTTTTATCAAGGACAACAGCAATTGAAAAGTTGTTTCATTCATTCTTGAATAGTACAAGAAAGAAGCTTTATCTTTCAACTGGAGCTCTTTGGTGAAGAGATTGTAACAACCCTGTCCATCTCTATATTACGTGTGTTCAGGAGAGTCACGACTTATCCACGTTCTTTCCTTCTTTTTACTTGTACCGATACATATGTAATATACGGCAAGTTTTGGATTCGTAAAAATTTTCGATCTCGGAATTTTGATAAATTCTGATATTACCTTTATAGGGAAGTCGAAAAAAGTGAGTCTGAAAATTTTGTCTCTCAGCGAGCTACAGCCTAAGCGAATAAACGGATTTTGATCAAACTTCATATCTATGGTCTGTGGGGTAATCTCTCTAGGCAAAATTGAAATTTTTGTTCTAGCCTTAATATTAACGGTGCCTACTAAAGGCGAATTAACAAAAAGCTAGTCTTGTGAAGTCTAATACAAAAGCGTACCGCATTTTTGACCAAAATTGCTTAGAACGGAACTTTTCTTATAACCAACTTAACAAAAAATCGGTTTACTCGAAAACGGCTAGACAAATGCCATAAAATGGCGTACCACATTTTTGGCTAAAAAAGTGTATAACGGTACTTTACTTATTACCTGGTCTTAGAATTATGGCCATTTTTTGATTCAGTGGATTTTGGTCAAAATCAAAACGTGAGCAAAACTTAATGAATACAAAAATATGTGTTTAATTTTATAGAAGAATTTAAAAAAAAAAATATTTTTTCATATAAGTTTTTTTAAAGCTCATTCATTTCCAACTAATAGCTCAAAGGTGCAAGTACGTACGACCCAGTCGTGCACTTTATTTCATTATAAGAAAATTCCAAATAGACAGATATTTCGTAATGATTATAATAAAGCCGATTTTGTTGCTATAAATAATTATTTGGAATCGATTTCGTGGATTAATATATTATCGTCACTTGACTTGGATGCTATGTATGACACTTTTTTCTCAATTTTTAACTCAGCTATTAGTCGTTTCGTGCCTGTTAAAAAAAAATATGTTAAATGGGCACCCAGTCTGGTTTAATATGAGGCTTCTGAATCTTAACAATAAAAAGAATGAGGCCTATTAACGTTTTAGAGAGGATAAATCCAATAATGAAATGAAAGCTTGGTATCAGCTTTGTGAAAAGAAATTTGATGTTCTTAACAAATACAGATCCTTGTAAAAATGGAGTTAAATTGAATAGTAAGTTTTTTTGGAACTTTATTAATTCCAAAAGAAACACTAACGGGCTACCCAATCTAATGTATTTTAATGACTCTTCGTCAGACGACTCTAGGACGATTTGTGATTATTTTCAACTAAGAATCCATAATTAACCTTGGCGATTTGCAATTCGATCGATAAGATATTGTTAATGCTTATTAGGTTTAAAAAACGCATTCACAGCTACAACTGAGAAAATTCACGAGATAGCTCATCTTTACTTCAAGTTCCGCATTTGTATTCGTGGTCTGATCTGCTGTGATGCACGATATCTTTCAAAACCTATTTCGAGTGGCATGTGATCTGAAAATATTTCCCTAGCTAACTAAAGGTTTTTTATCAGACAGTTCCAATATCCGTAAAAAAAGGCAATAATCGAGTTAAGTTTTGTATGGCATTCTTCTTCCAAAATAACTTAAAACAATAAACACTCCATTTTGTCAAGGGCAAATATGTATATGTATATTTTCTTTAAGTTGACAACCAAAGAACCTTTTTAAATTAAAGTTATAAAAAAAAACTAGCTTCCGCTATTATTTTCTTTCTTTCTCTTAACTATTAAGCTAGTCAGATAGCATGACATTGACATCAAGATTAGAGTTGCTGCTATCATCCTGCTTCTTACGCTCCTCAGAATATTCATACAATTTCTGTACTGTAAGTGAACGAAGATCTTGTGGTGAGAGGAATATATCGAAGTCTCTTTCAAGAGTTTGCCGTATATCCACAGCCATTAAAGAGTCCATACCCAACTCAGACAGAGTTGATCCATATGAAACTGATTTGGCATCTCGAATGCTCATCATATTTAGAATTGTTTCAAATAGATTCTTAGAACCTATTTGGCCTAAGCGCTTTTCAGCCACAACCATACTTGCAACCAATGGGTTTGAAGAAGACAGAAGCGTATCAAGTTCTCTCAAACAAGAGGAGATTCTCTGTTGCAGAGTTCCACCAATTTCAAGATCGACTTTGTCCTCAGCCGTCGTGGCTACCAAGCCCACTTCACCAACTGCACCCCATTCAATGGCCTTGCCTGGTAAACCATTGGCGACTCTTTCTTCGATGATCCTTTCCATGATGGAGTTAGCCATGCCATAATTAGTTTGACCGCCATTGCCACGCCCACATGACACACTCGAGAAGACCACGAATTGGTGAAGTTTCGGACACAGTTGACGCGATAGTTCATCAAGGTACTGTGTAGCAACCGCTTTTGGAGCAAAAGATTCCTTGAACAACTTAATATTTTGATTTTCAAAAGTTGAATCTCTTAGAACCACGGCGAGATTGAAAATGCCACCAATTGGACCCAACGTCATAGCATTTCGAAGAAGTGTCTCACATCCATGTTTGGTAGAAATATTTGCCGTGCTAATGCGCACTTCACAGCCATAACTCTTCCATGTTCTAGACAGAAAATATTGGTATTGAGATCTCTCAGATGCATCTTATATAAAAGTACTTACTGTATCCTATAGGACTGATAGCCATTTGTGATACCACGACTGGAACTAAGTACGATATTACGTGCACCTCTCAATACCATCCAGTCCACAAGCTCCAAACCAAAACCTCCGAGACCACCAGGTATGACATATACTAGATTTGGGGAGTAATAAATCTGCGGCAAGACTTGCATCGGGAGAGAAGCCTTCGACTCGGCATCCTCGCACACTTGAACCAGGACTTTGCCAATATGTTTACCACTGGCCAAATAGCGGAAAGCCTTTTCCATTTCATTTGCTGGGAAAACAGTGCTTGGCAATGGTTGAATAATACCTTTGGCAATATCCCTCGATATAAAATCCCGAATTTCCTAAAAATAAAAAGGAATCTTAGACGGCAAGACAAAAATACGATTTTGCACTGCATATTCCGCATATGAGTATAGATTATCAAAACTAACTTTTACTAAAGATAATTCAAAGATCTAGTCAAAATAAGCTTTGCTGAAGGTAAACACTGCCAAGACTGAAACCAAAATCAGTTTCTTGTAAATTATATATATGTATTTTTTTTTTTTTTAATAGGTATTTCGCGCAAAGGACTTATGCTTGAAGAAATCGTACTCGAAATGCCTTTAAATTCAACATGCGGAAATCTGCCTACTATTAATTAATTTTTTTACCCACCCGAGCTAAGGAGACTCAAGGTCTATAGAAAAATATCAGAGCTGTTATTCGAGAAAATTTCAATGGCTACAGGGTATAGCCGCTTAAGCCCACTTAAGAAGAAAGTGACCAATACTTAAAGCATACACTGTCAGTTATTTTAAGACTCAATGATTGTACAAAAAGGCAAAACCAAAATCTCAACATTCCATACATTTTAACAGAAAATCAAAATTTCAAACGCTGAAAACTAAAAAAACTGGCTTAAGCGGTTATGGCTTATGGCTACTGATTTATAGAGTAAGTGAAAATTGAAAATACTTAGGGGGTAAATTAAATACATGTAACATCTTGATGTCGGTTCTAATTTTCTATATAAGACAAACAGCAGTGCGTAGTCACTGCAAAAGAGAAAAACATACGTTATTTCATTCATTTAGAGTAACTTTTCATACCCTATCCTAATTACACCCTATCCTAAGGGTATATTAAGTTTGACACATAGTTTGTAACATATAGATATATTAAAGATAGACCCAACAAAGTATATATATAAATGATCAGCATCAGTAGCCGAGTCGATTAAGCCATGTCCGTCCATCTGTCCGTCCGTATGTCACCAGTTTTTGGGCCTTAAATTTTGAGCTAGGTTAATAAAATTTTGTATACGAGGTCCTTGGAAAAGTAAGCAATACAAGTGTAAAAATTTTTAAAATCCGCCCACTGACACGCCCACTTTAAAAAAAAAAAAAAAAACACCTTTTTTCACTATTTTCATATGAAACTCAAAAAAACTTACTTGAGCAAATATGTAGATATCCACTTAATCTAAAAATCGTCTATACATAATAATTTTCGAGTAAAAATATTAGTTTATACGGCAAAATGGAAAATATTGTGAATACACATTCCACCGCCCACTGACACGACCAAATAAGATAGGGATAGGGTATGATACGATCCGCTCCAGGCGGAATGTAGCATTTTTTCACTGGCTTGTCACTTCTTCACTTCTGACAAATGACAGGAAAGTCTTGTAAACCTGTTATGGTATTCTTTTTAGCAGTAATATTTGACATTTCATCATGGAAAACTTAGCCCGGCACAGCGCAGTGCAGCTGTATTACGAAAATAAGATTTCATACCCGTGCACTGAAGAGCAAGCAACCTAAAGAGATTGAACAGATGCCATTATATCCAGGGGCCGACCAGATCATAACTGTAAATAGCGCTCGTTTTCGGCCCATGATAACATACTTTTTTTCCCTCAAATTGAAGCCTGTGTTCTGTAGTACATTTGGCATCAACAGGACGGCCAGCGCTATATTCCACACAGCTTGTGAAAGCATGGCTTTATTCGAAAATAATCGGTAAACAGTTAATTTCGCTCTTCGGGTGAATTGGACTCTTAGATCATTAGACTGTTGCCTCTCGGGTTTTGTAAAGTCTAATGTCCACATGGATAGGCTGGATACCATTAAGAAATTGGAAGCCAACACAACTCACGTTATTCGTCAAATACCACTTGAAATATTCGGACGCTCATCGAAAATTATAATTTCAGAATGTACCGTGTGAAACGCATCACAGCCAACACTTGAAAGAAATAATCTTTAGAAAATAAATGTCAACAAAGATTTTTTGTTTTGTGATGAAATTAATTAATAATTAATTTCTTTGTATATTTTTACTTTTGAAAAAAGTATATCTAAATAAATCAGCTTTAGAAAAACCATTTTCATATAGAGAGGCGTTTCTTGTGAAATTACTTTAAATTACGGGTTTTTCAAATGATTACACATATACTGGACCTTTACGAAGTATCTCAGACACAAATTTCATCGATCTAGCTAAAAATTAAGAAGTCTCAAAAATTGGTGACAGGCAGGCGTCCGGATATGGCTTAATCGAAACGGATAGAGATACTGCTAATTTTTATACATATGTCCACTTTGTATAGTCTATCTTAAATGTGTCTCTATGTTTCAAAGTACGTGTTAAACTTGATATGTGTTTCCTTAGGATGGGTCATAAGAACCGTGTAATCACACATAATTGTTATTGTTTTCTCAACACTTTTACAAGCTCTGTGTAATTACTTACAAACTTTTATTACTTTTGTTAGTATCTGTACAGCTTTTCTTGAAGTCACTTGGACTAGAATTATTAGAACAAATCTAAAACCGATTTCGTTCGATTTAATTAAAACACTAGAAGTGCGCTTACCTTCTTTAAGACTAAATCGTTTGTTGTCAGCACTAAATCCAAAAGAACCGCAGCGAATGATAATTCCTTCAAAAATGGTCCCATTCCTAGCGGATTGTTGTTGGCCATATCGAACTTACCAATTTCCAAGAATACTCCACCTCTTCCCAAGCAATTTACGGATGCAATAAGTTTCTCTTCAGACAAAGAGTTCAGTACAAAGTCTACACCCTTGCCATTGGTCTCCCTTCGAACCATCGATTCAAATGATGTGTCCCTTGAGTTACCTATGTGACTATCTAAAAACCAAATACATATGTTTGTTGCACTTAAAATAATCACTAACAATAAAATTACTTGCCTTTCAACTGTGGAAATGTCTTTAATAAATAATTTCTTTTCTCCGCCGTACTCACTGTTGTGAATACTTCTAGGCCATAAGCCAGTGCTGTACGGATGGCCGCTAGTCCTATACCACCTGTACCGGCATGAATGAGAATACTCTTACCCTTTCGAATGTCTGACCGGAAGAAGAATGCATAGTAGACCGTAAAGTAAACCACAGGCACAGTAGCAGCTTCACGCAGTGTCCAATGTTCAGGGACATCCATAATCATACTTGATAGGGCATCAATATGACTGCCAACACATGCTTTCTCTTCCATACCCATGACTTTTTTACCAGTTTTTGTATCAACGCCAGAAAATTCGAGACCTAGTACGCAATCCTGTTGTAATCGCCCTTCGCCAAAAATATTGGCAGAGATACGTCCAGTCGCCAACATAATGTCTCTAAAGTTGAGACTTGAAAAAACGATTTTCACTTGAGACTTGTTGGGGTCTTTTTGTCCTTGCAACCATTTTAGCGTGGACATATCACCACGATGGAGGATGTTTCCATATACGTGACCTGTGTATGGTGCGACAGGGTATTCTGTAGGCAATTTTAGATGTCGGTATGTACCCCATTGTCCCTAAAAAAAGGAAAATTTTCTACAGACTTGTGCCTGAGATTCATAAAAAATGACTTACGTTTTTGTAGATGTTAACAGCCATGTTTAGTGCCAATTGTTTGGCATAGAAAGGATTCTTTAAGTCAAAGTCTGGAGCTTTGGGATCATCAATTATGACACATCGTGCAACAGTCTTAACGTATTCTTTTCGCAAGCAGTTTGTCAGGCCAAGCACCCCAGAGAGCTTATCTTTCTCAGCTACAATGATCAAGTCATCTGAGGTCAAAATATCCTGAGCTTGCTTTAGCCACTGAAACGCTGAGTCAGCTGATGAAATTTTTAAAAATTTTGCTTGAGTAATTCGAGTTTTTTCATTCTTTCGAAGAAGTAGGAGCTTTTGCCTGTTTTCCATCCAAGGACATGTGGCCAGCACAGAAAATTCTTCTGGTACACCGACATTTTTACCAATATTTACCACAAGTACTACATATGAGTTCTCAGCCATTTGACTTGATAGTTGCAGAACATTACCCCCCGTTTGATCAATAATAAAATTGCTGTACACACATTCTGACAGATCTCCGCTTTGAACTGTAACTTCCGCCGGCAGATCTTCATACTTATTTGAGCTTTGAATTGTATATTCTCCTGTTATCAATGGTAGATCCTCAATAGCATTCAAAAAGTGTTCAATCAATGGAGCTTGTTCCACATTTGGTATTATTTCAATAAGCTTAAGGTTAGACATTGTATTATTCTCCAAGACAATCTGAACGAGTAGCCTTCCAATATCGTCAGGTTTCAGTGTCGGCGATGGGAAGTGTGGAATGAACTGATATCGTTCCAAAACTAGTTGGCCTGGGGGTTTTCTACGCTGCACAGTACTAGTCTCCATTCCAATAAGTTCAACACCTCCACCTACAATTCTGTCTTCAAGATCATCTGAATAGACATCTACCCGGTTGTTATTTATGGCCGCAGAGTCAACATGATATTGACCAAAAATTCGGATTTTGTTTATCTTTGTGGGCAGACAAAGATCACGTGAATCTGTTTTGATAATTAGAGTTTGCAATATGCAGTCAAGGAAAGACACCCAATTTGAGTTCCACTTTATACGAGCCACCATCAAATCACCGCGAACTGATTCGACTGATTTAAAGGCTCCGCCGTAGTTGTAGCCGCGAAGTTTGAGTTCTTTGTAAAAGTCCTTTGCCGACATACTGAAATCTTCGCCGCATTTAGTATTAAATGGTTTTGGTGAGATTTTGGTAGGCTTTTCTTCTCCTTTGATTTCGCGAATTACACCACTTACAAGTAAACTGTCGCCTTCCGTTAGCTTTTAGAAATTAAATTATTATTATATTTAGTTTCGATTGTAAAAAAAAATTAAATTATGTTACAGAATTGCTTCCGCTTATCTATAGACTAATGGGAAGATTCTTGATCGTGCGAAAAATGACTTTTCAATGTGTATGAATAGTTCTATGATAAACTTGTAAAATTACCTCAAAGTTTCCCGTCGCAGAATGGATCATCACGCTCAGCTTCACCTTGCTGTCTGTATTCAATGTAGTCGCTCGCATAAATTTCACGTTCTCCATCTCAATAGGGCGTTTGGTAAGACTCCAGTCATTATTTAATCGAGCAAATGTCTTCCAAACGCTTTCCAAGTAGAAAGTGGCCGGTACCAAAACTTTTCCATCAATTTTGTGACCCTCCAAGTATTTATAATCATCTGACGTTAAATCTATCTTGAAGGCTCTTTCGCCACTTTTTTTCTCATTTAACGTTTCGCTGCCGATGAGACTCCAACTGTCACCATGGTCCCACTCGATCAGATCGCTGATTGTGTCGGTGCCACGAGAAACTGGGAATTCTACTGGTGGATATAAAGCATCGAGTGAAACATTCAAGCCATTAAGGTATAGCCTAGAAAAACCGTTAACATAAGTCTTATATCATTTAATTAAAGCGATGCATTTACTTTCCCAATGCTTCTAGGAAGAACACTAGATTGTCTTTGTTGTTCCTCTGAGTTAAGCCGACGTGAACTCCATCTGGGACACATGATTTCAATATTGACTGCAGAAGACAGTGTGGAGAAATTTCGATTGTCAGTGCATTCGTTGGCAGCAACTTCGATGCCTCTTCGAAAAAAACACTATTCAGAACATTATTTGTGTGGTACTCAGGCGATGATAGCAGTGAGTCTGAGCATGACCAATCACTCTGCGGAACACTTGTACTTATCCACTTAGGGGATCGTTTCTTGGGTTTCGGTACGATATGCTTTAGGTACTTCATTAGTTCAACACCGAAGTGTGAGACATACCGAGTGTGATAGGCGACATTTGAGCATGGAACTTCCCTGGCGAAAATATTTTGATTTTTTAGTTGTGTAACAAAAGATGCAACATCTTCCGCGGGACCGGCAATTGTACAAGAATCAGGACTATTATGGCAAGCCACCTCAATAGATTCGGGAAGCATTTCTTTAATGTTTTGGTATGACACACCAATAGCAGCCATAGAGCCCTTAATTTTCTGCTGCTCTGAGCTAACTTTTCCTCTATAGTAAGCAGCCAAGATAGTCTGTTCCACTGTAAAACTTCCATCAGCATAGGCACAACCTAATTCACCAGTTGAGTGGCCAATAATATAGTCTGGTTCCATGCCAAGAGATTTCAGAACATCCGTTAATCCGATTTGAATTGCAGCAATTCCAATAAACGAGTGTGTGATGTTGTCGCATATTGTGGGATCATTTGAAGTCAAAACCTTAACCAAATCCACGCCAGTTGGCTTCAACGCGTTAACGCATCTTTGAATTGATTGACGGAATGTGGGTATCATCATTAAAGCTGCTCCCATTCCAACCCATTGCGAACCCATTCCACTGAATACCCAAACGATTGGCCTTTTAATACCGGTATAATGTAGCACATCTTTCACAACGCACCTTGGTAACTGAGTGCCTGATCCGCTTAGAACGCTATATCCCCTGAATAGCATGCCTGGGATACCACCATCTTGGACTTTTTGCAACAATGTCATGTACTCTGGATCTAAAGGTTTACTTTCTAGTTTTTTGAAAGTCTTATCCACCGCATTCTGAGTCCGACCAGACCATAGGCATAACCGGGGAAGACTTCCTTCTGGTACACCATCAGGCACTTTTACTTTGTCGTACTGTTTCAGCAAGATGTGAGCATTCGCACCACCAAATCCGAAGGAATTTATTCCAACGTAAGGCTTCTTAAGATCGGTGACATTGCTTACCACTTTTAGCCGGCCTTCCTGCAAGGCCGAAATTTCCTTCCTTGGATTGTGAAAATTTCTATTAGGTGGAATCTTTCCAGTTTGAAAGGCATGAATGACTTTAACCACCGAACATAGGGCTGAAGTTGGTTCGGTGTGACCAATGTTTGATTTTACACTGCCCACAAGCAGTGGGTCTGTACGCTGACTACATATAACATTATCAATGGCACTGCACTCCTCAGGATCACCAGCTACAGTGCCTGTAGAATGAGCCTCCATGAAACCAATATCATTTGGATTAAAATTTAGTTCAGTGTAGAACTCTCGCAAAAGCTTCTCCTGATTTTGCCCAGAAGGATACGTTATGCCTTCAGGTTTGTAGCCATCACAATTCGTCTTGCTATGCACGAGAGTACCGTAAATTCGTCGAGCATCCTTGCGGCGTTGTAAGAAAATAACAGCAACTCCTTCAGAACGCACATACCCATTTGCTTTAGCATCAAATGGAGAACATACATCTGTCTTTGAGATTACGCCAAGTCGAACGAAGTGAAGAAGACTATTTGGATTAAGAATAAGGTTGGA
Source organism: Chalcosyrphus nemorum (assembly GCA_949716465.1). Taxonomy (NCBI): domain Eukaryota; kingdom Metazoa; phylum Arthropoda; class Insecta; order Diptera; family Syrphidae; genus Chalcosyrphus; species Chalcosyrphus nemorum. The sequence continues at coordinate 71,435,135 of OX454333.1, forward strand.
GCCACCAACTATAGCCGCGTCAATTTCACCACTTCTTAGAGCGCCATACGCGGCATCTAGACAATACATTGAACTGGAACAGGCCGTATCCATATACACCGATGGTCCATTGAGGCCTAGCGCATATGAGATACGATTGGCATACATAGCTCGGCTTGCACTGTTGTGTTAAAATATGAACTTGAAGAGGTTTGAAATTTAAAGATTCAAGGACACATACCCAGTCAAGACAAAAGATGCTTCAGAAGTCTCTTCAGCAGTTACCTTTGCCTCAAACTCTGAGAAACATGAAGAAACGTAAACACCAACTCTAAAATTTGAGTTACGAAGGCTATTTGGATTCATTCCAGCATCCATGACAGCCATATAAGCCTCTTCTAGCAGCACACGGCATTGAGGATCTAAAACATTCGCCTCCTTGCTATCGACAGCAAAGAATTCCGCATCAAATTTATCGACGCCATGGACACATCCCCCTTTCTTTGGTACATCCGGATGAGGGTTTTTCCAACGCTTCTGAAGTCCAGAAGTTAAATCAACCTAGAAATTGCATTTTAAAATTGTTAAAATTTCAACTTCAAACTATAATCAATTTGTATCTAAGAAATTACAATTAATTAAATAGCTACCTCATCACTTATAAGTACTACTAAACGCAGACAGGATAATGAGATCAAAGAGTACTTTTCAGAAATACATACTTAATTTTAGTTTTATTCATTTTATCTGCTTGATCGGCTAAAACAATCAGCCTAAATTTGTAAAACTTTGTTAATTTGGTTATATAATATCGTTACTACCACTTTAGTTCAAAAATTTGGAATGCAATTTTATAAGCTTTCACAAAATTAGCTTTTATGTGAAATCCAACCAACATTGTCTTACCCATTTATATGTTCTTAGCCATTTTGTTAAGTTTGCTCTAAGTAAGGTCTTATTGTTAGCACTTTTGGCCAAAAACATGGTAAGCTATTTATAGAACCATAAACAAATCCTATGAGCCGTTTACGAGAAGTTGACTATAAGCAAAGTATGTACTATTGGATTGCTAACAATCTTATAAAAATTTACTAAACTAGTCTAAACATTGATTAATTAAATATTACCGTTACAACAGATTTTGACCTAATATGGTATGTCATTTTATTATACAGCTATGTACTATGCTTAGTGTACAATTTAAATGAAATCGTTGCGACCGTTTTTGCGCATTATCTGCTTTTTGCAAAAATTAGTATAAGTAAAGTACTGTTTAAAACAATTTTGGTAAGATATTTGAATTGAATTTTTCAATGTAAAGCCGTTTTCGAGAAAATCTTATTTTTGTAAAATTGGCCTTAATTAAAGTACAGTTAATAATAGGCCTAGTAAAAAAAAATAGAAATTTTGTCTCTAGGCATTACACAGCAGACCCTATATATGAATTTTGATTAAAAGCCGTTCACCCGTTTAGGTTGTAGCTTCGTGCACAGACTGACAGACAGATAGACACACCCACGCCACAGTCGTTGGAATTAATCCCTTTCCTTAAGTAGCTTGCATTTTATTTAACCCGTTTAACTTTTGCCTCTGGATGGGAAATATTTACAAATGCAATACTTGCATTATTTGTCAATGACATAGTAAACAGGAGCTCCACTTACACACTCTGAGCGCAAATGAATATTCAATTAATGGAAACAAATTTCACTAATCAGAAAAAAATATTCAGTGAACGCGCCAACAAATTAACGAATACTTAAATCGTCTCTAAAATGCAGTGACAACCAGTGATAGTAAGTTACGCATATTTTACATTTTATATGGGATTTCCCTTGCCCTCGCATTCCCTAATATAGGCGGTCCTACATTACTGGAAAGATTTAAATAAACAGGTGACCATTATCTTAATATATGTAAGTGTATTGTGCTCATTAATTTTAAATAGCAATAACATTTTGTGAAGTCAGGCATTAAATTAACAACAACAATCTTTAGATACAACACAATCTGGAAAATGGCTACCGCCTTATCAATAAAAACTCATATACATAAATATTAAACCATAAGCAGACCATAGAAGACCAAAGCCTAGCCTCTCACAGCTATGTATATATGTATGTTGTGCGCGGTATACATTTTTGAATGTTTTAGAAAGCACCTACATACAGTTTTATGCCGTATCTGTAGAGCATTCATAAGCAAGAAGTTGTGCAGTGTCTTTGGTGGTATTTTCTGATAATCAAACATGGGATATGGATCATTGGTTTCTTAGAATTTCAAAAACAATACAAGATCTCTCTTTTTTATCAGGAACTACCTATTTTTGTGATATAAAAAAATGTATTGTCAACGATTGTCAAACGCCTACGTTATTATTATTTGAAAACCAAACATTATAGAATAGTTATTTCAAATCATACGCATATAGGACATTTTTGATTTTGTTAGTCTTCAGACTAATAAAAATAAATAAATTTTTGATATGATTTGAAGCTAATCAAAAAAATGTTCAAAATGTTCACTCTAAAACTTTTTAGTGAAATAGTACACAAGTAAAAATATGAATGCAGTATTTTTTGTATTTCATCACTTCACAATCCAAAAAATTATCGAACCAAATAACATTACAAAATACTCACTTTATTATATAAGTTTTTTGCGAACTCAACAACATTATCCGAAGAGGGAAATCGTCCTGACATTCCACTTATGACGATTTCTTTGTCAGGATGGGTTGCATGTATCCGATAAAATTTTTCATCCGATTTGTCTAGATGCGTAGCATGACTATTATTTTTTGGTATCATTTTAAAAGGTTCACTTCTTCAAACACACTTCCTATGCACTAAAGTCACTATTTTGTTTTTAATAAATTATTCCTTGAGTTTACTATAAAACATTTAATTTTTTTTCCCTTATGAAACACAATTAGTATTTATCACCGATCTATTTTAAATATAAAACTGTGCCTGCAATTGCTAATCCACAAATGAATTTTTTAAGTCACTCCGTGGCTTTTATATAGTGTTTTGCATTGTGATCAAGAATTCACTCAAAATTTTAAATATTCATACCGTTTTAGTATAAATATTACGCGCCCAGTGTGTTAATGGAATATGCGATGTTCTACCAATACTTTCAGCACTTTCCAATATCTTGAGTAAAAAGTGCATGCATTGAAAAGCAAAATATTTCACGTATTTCACTTATTTCAGTGTTTCCGTTGTTATGGTGTAAATGAATTAGAATTGGGAAAACCATTCCATCGGTTGTAACATAAGTATTGCAATTTTTTTATTTTAAAAAGAGTTTTTTAACGTTAAAAAATATGCAGATGTAGACTCATTTCGAGATCTAAAAATTTGTTCATCAAGTTTTGCAGACTTCGGAATAAGTGAAGAAGGCGGATCAAAGGACAGAAAAAATTATAACCTTATAAAGAACTAATTAGAATCTATAATTACATTTGCTTAAATCACGATATGGTTTATCATATGGGAAGATCTATTTTGTATTTTAATAAGACGTCTATTGGGGATTGGAGGAACTAACGAAGATGTGCACCAAACTTCAGGCTAAATGTATGGAATTAGTCTATTGGGGGTTGAAGGAACTATCGAAGATGTGTGCCCAACTTAAGGCTAATGTATGGATGCCGTCTATTGACAGTACGAGAAACTATCAAGATGTGCACTCAACTTCAGGTTAAATGTATGGATGCCGTCTATTGAGGGTTAAAGGAACTAGCGAAGATGTGTGCCCAACTTCAGGCTTAATGTACGGAAGACATCTATTGACAGTTGGAGGAACTATCGAAAATGTGCGCCCAACTTCAGGCTAAATGTATGGGGAACGTCTATTGGGGGTTGGAGGAAATATCGGAGATGTGTGCCCAACTTCAGGCTAAATGTATGGAACAAATCTTTTGGGAGCTGGGGGAACTATTGAAGATGTGCGCCCAACTTCAGGCAAATATGACTTTTTTTATTATGTGAAGTTTTAAAAATTTTATTTAAATTTTTTTGTATATAAATACCGTTTATACCGTTTGATGTCGAAATTAAGAAAAATTAAACAAAAGAAGAAATTTGAAATAATTAATGCCAAAGTTTCTTTTTTCTTAATAATTAAGGTCCTGAGTTTAAGAAATTTAAGGAAAACAACTCAGCTCGTCAGATTTCAAAAATATTTATTGGTTTTCGCTATTATGAGAAAATAGGTCCAAGCAATGGTATGTATAAACATTAAAAATGGACTGTGTAGGCTTTTTTCCTATAACTTTTGGTATCTGTGTTTAGTGTAATGAACTAACAGTAGGAACCTAGCACACGGTGTTCAACCCGTTAAATATGCTTAAATTCGATGCTTTAAATGTAAGCACAAGGCAGTTGTTTTGAAGTTTTTTTTTTTCAATAGACAAGCACCTGTTTTTATGTCTTAAGCTATGACATTTAATTTGAAATGAAGGATTTCAAAAGCAAGTGCTGCCCGACTTGGCAAATCCGGATCCAGGTTGTTTTAGTTCTCTGACCTAATCCAGATCTGATTATGTGGAATATAAAACACGGCTAATACGGCTATTTAAAACTCATCTACATATTAATGATCATCATTTTATCATTTTATGATCTCAGCCTTTTTTCCTTTAAAGTGTCTATATTAACTTTCCTGGTTCAAAAATAACACTAGTTTACAAAGGATTTTTCCTTTAAAGAAAAAAGTTTTTAATTTCTTAATAATTAAGGTCCTGAGTGTAGAAAATCTGATGAAAAAAATTCAGCTCGTCAGATTTCAAAAATATTTATTTTTTTCGCCATTATGAAAAATAGGGCCAAACAATGGTATGTATAAACATTAAACAAAATGGCAATAGACGGCGTCCATACATTTAACCTGATGTTGGGCGCACATCCTCGATAATTCCGCCATATGTCAATAGATGTCTTCCGTACATTTAGCCTGAAGTTGGGCGCACATCTTCGTTTGTTCCTCCAACCCCCAATAGATGGCATCCATGCATTTATTCAATAATGTCGATACAATAAAGTAAATACAACAAATGTTTCAGTTGTCAAAAAATTCATGTAAAGTGCATATATCCTTTTTGCTCTGCTACGTTTGTGGTTAAATTATTATGTTTAAGAAAGGTTATCCCATTACGTTATCACATAAAGCAGCTTCTTTGAGCAATTTAAAATTTTTAGTGGATTTCTTACGTGTTTTACTAAAGGTGCAAAATATACTGAGCTCGTTGGTTAAAGGTAACAACAGGAGCTTGAATTTTGGGTGTGCCAGTGATATCGACGAAACCATCAAACCTCGAAACTTTTTACCAAGACTTAAAAAGATTTGAAAAGAAAAAAAATATCAGGGATACTTTGATCAATATGAGTTAGGTGACCACTGTTAGTTCAGTATACGAAACATAAATAACATTTTAATGTTTATATGATACATACCATTCCTTGGACCTATTTTTTTATAATAGTGAAAACCAATAAATATTTTTGAAATGTGACAAGCTGATTTTTTTATCAGTTTTGTTAAGCTCAGCACCTTAATGGATAAGAAAAACACTTTTTTCTTTAAGGAAAATACTTTGTAAACTATTGTTCCCATGCCCAAAAAAAGGTGATATACAGAGTAAAACAATCAACAGGAAATGGAGGAATTCGATGGACAAATGACAGGAAATGTGAAGAGGGAAGCAGATATCGTTGGGCTGAAAATTAACTCGGCAAAAAGAAAAATGATCAGCCTAGGACCGAACTCATCAACTTATATATGCATTGCTGGAGAGTTTCCAATATCTTGGGAGTATTGTCTCAACCGATAGCGGATATAGCCAACCAAATAGGTAAAGCAAAATCTGCGTTTGGAATGCTATCCACAGATTGGCGAAGTAATGCAATTAGCTTAAACACCAAGCTATGACTGTTCCAACTTGGAATCCGTGCTGCTATATATAGATGTGGTACCTGGAGAGTGACCGTCACTATCACGAGAAACCATACGACGACGAAAGTGGGAGTGGATTGGTCACACTCTCCGAAAAGGTGACAGATTCATAGCTAACCAAGCGATGCAATGGAACCCGCTTACCCAGGATGGCAGGATACACGGCGCAAAACAGTGGAGAAGTAAGCACGGCAATTTCCAGAAATCGCACACGATGGCGTTGTAGAGCCCTAAGACCCACAAAGGGATACAAGACATAAGTAAGTAAGTAATTGTTTATTTTGCATAAAAAAATATATAAACCAGTATAAGACTTAAATATGTTTTAAATGTTTTACAATATTTATATGAAAATAGACAATTCATGATTAATTATTCTTAAGTGGTTTTACAATGCCTGAACCGGTTTTACATCCTTCAGATATTCCCCAAAAGTTTTATCATCTTGCAGCGCTGGATCCAATTCATTTATGATCTGGGTCAACATAGGATTGTCTAGCATTGTCGTATGGCTTCCTTCTATAAATTTCAGTGTCACGTCTCCCGTAGTTATCCTAGACAAACAATAATCTTCTTCAATGTCCTGCATTGCCACTTCTGATGGTCGTACTAGCGTAATGGGGGACTTTAACACTTCTATGTTATCGAGATCAATTTCAGCGGCCATTTTAACACGATTAAACATTGCAGTCACCATAACTTTGCTATACTCTATGCTGTAGAGATTCTGTTTTGCAACGAATTCTAAAAATTTAGCCATTTTCTCTTCGTGAGTCTTGAGGGGGAAGAAAATGCTTGCCGCTGATTCGGTGGTCTCTTCGTGGAAGATTTGATTTACAATGCTGGATAAGAGTAGGTTATACAGGTCAGCGTCTTCGAAATTCGAACCCATATGCGCTAGAGTTAGGTTTTTGAGGAAATGTGGTGCACCATCGATTAATAAAATTTGTCCTCGATATCCTGCTTTCTCAAGTAGACTGGCAAGTTGCAAGGTTATGAATGAGCCAAAGGAGTAGCCGATGATGTAGAATTTCTCTGATGACTTTAGGACTGATTTTACATTCTGAAATATGGAGAGAAGGTCATGATATTTTCAAAGCGATATTTCTTAACGAACTTACCTCAAAGACAGCTTGAGCGACATCCTTAATCGTCGTTAGATTTGCTGTTTGATGCAGTTGCAGGACGATTGATCTTGAATTTAAACGCTTACCAATTGAATACCAAGCCTGCCCAGCAACACCTTCCAGACCAGGTATAATAATGCTGGGATTCAAATTCAACTTCGAGGCATCGGCAGCGGTAATAAGTGGGAGCAGAGTCGTGTTGCAATTGGCCTCATCGCCAATATTTCGAAGAAGAAGTTCCATTCCTTGGCTTTTACCATCCGACGCTAGAATCAATTTAACTACCTCATTCGATTCTCTTTGCTTAGCTTCGGAGTATTCTTGTAATTTTTGGAAGGTTAAGGATCGTAGATCTTGCGGTGATAGGCACAAATCAAAGTCCCGCTCTAAGGTTTGTTTTATTTCGACAGCCATCAATGAGTCCATACCCAATTCGGAGAGTGTTGTACCAAGTGACACTGATTTGAGGTCTCGAATGCTCATGATGTTCATAACAGTTTCTGTAATACTTTCGTTGCTACCGCGTCCGACACGCTTCTCAGCGACTACCATACTGGCTACGATTGTGTCAGGAGCTGATAAAAGGTTGTCTAACTCTTGAAGGCATGAGGAGATCCTTTGCTGGAGAGTACCACCGATCTCCATATCAATCTTGTCTTCAGCCATGTCAGCGACTAGGCCCACTTCGCCGACAGCACCCCATTGGATAGCTTTACCAGGGAACCCATTGGCAACGCGGTCTTCCACAATGCGCTCCATAACTGAATTCGCCATACCGTAGTTAGTTTGACCAGCATTGCCTCTTCCACAGGATACACTTGAAAATACGATGAAGTGTTCTAAATCCGGGCACAATTTCCGAGACAGCTCGTCAAGATATTGCGTGGCAACAGCTTTTGGAGCGAAGGACTCTAAAAACTTTTCTACGGATTGATTGGCAAAGATACCATCTTGTAACGATACAGCCAGGTTAAATATTCCTCCAATTGAGCCAAGCTTAATGGCTTCTCTAAGAAGAGTCTCACAACCCTTTTGAGTCGTTATGTCAGCGGTGCTTACAAGCACCGTACAGCCATAAGTCTTCCAGAGTCTGTAAAAAGAATTTACTAATTAATTTTTGACAACACAAGTAAAATATAACTCATCCTACGCGATCCTATATTTTTGATAATCCTTTGAAATTCCTTTCCTTGAACTGAGGACCAATTTTTTGGCACCTCTGATGGCCATCCAATCAGCCAACTCAAGACCAAATCCACCAAGTCCACCGGGAATCACATACGACAGATCCGGTTTGAAGTAGATTTGCTTCAAAACTGGTACCGGAGTTGTGTACAGAGAGTCGGGATCATCTCTGATTTGAACCAGGACCTTACCCATATGCTTGCCACCGACCAAATACCTAAAAGCTTGTTCGACATCGCTTGCTGGGAAGACTGTGGACGGTAGAGGCTGGATAATGCCGCTAGCTATGTCATCGTCTATCATTGTTTTGAGTCTCTATAGAGATAGAATACAAACGTAGATCGGTAAATAAAAACAAATATTAGTAACAAAAAATATGAAATAAAGTTTACCTTTATTAGTGAATCATCAGCCGTAAGCAGTGTATCAGCTAGTACGGCATGGAATGCTAATTCTTTAAGGAAACAGCCCATACCCAATTTGTTATCGCTGGCCATATCAAATTTACCAATTTCCAAGAAATGTCCGCCCTGCCCCAGACATCGCACTGAAGCTAAGAGCTTATCTTCTGACAAAGAGTTCAAAACAAAGTCGACACCCTTGCCATCGGTCTCCTGTTGAATCATTATCTCAAATGATGTGTCACGTGAGTTCCCAATATGAGAGCCTTCAAAGGAGCATAAGTTATTTTCTTGTCTAAAATGCCACTTGAAACTTACTTTTTACTTGTGGGAATGTCTTCAGCAAGAACTCCTTCTTTTGTGGTGTACTGACGGTTGTAAACACCTCTAAGCCATAGGCTAAAGCAACTCTTATTGCTGCCATGCCAATGCCACCAGTTCCAGCGTGAATAAGGATACTCTTACCTTTCCTGATATCCACAGCCATAAAGAATGCATAGTAGACCGTTATATACACTACTGGTACAGTGGCAGCCTCTTGAAGTGACCAATTCTCTGGTACATCCCAAATAAGACGGGATGGCTTTTCGACATGAGATGCTACACCACCCTTTATTACCATACTCATGATACGTTTTCCAGTGCGAATGTCGATACCGGAGTACTCAAAGCCCAGAACCAAGCTAAGATCCATGCGGCTGCTCCCGTTAAGCTCTACAGCTAGACGGCCAGTGGCTAGCATTACATCACGAAAATTGATAGATGAGTACACAATTCTGAGTTCACAATTTTCGGGATCTAATGGGCCCTCAAACCATCGGAAAGATGACAAGTCTCCGCGGTGAATAACATTTGCATAAATGTGATCCGCTCGAGGAAGGATAGAACTGTCAGGGATCAGTTGTAAATGACGGTAGGTTCCCCATTGACCCTTAAAGAGAAAAGTAAAATTGTTTAAATGAAAATAGGACTCCAGATAAAAACAAAAACAAATCAGAGAGAAAAACCTGAGAGAAATTGTACTAAAAGCTCAAAAACGAAGTTTTTCAGGCTTAAGAGTTTTGAACAGATATTTTAAAGTAAAACTGATATAAAAGCGATAAGATTCATTCTTAAGTCTATTTTTTACTTACATTTCGGTAAATATTAATTCCTAGTTGAAGAGCAAGTTGTTGCTTATAGAATGGATTCTTCAAATCGAAACTAGGTGCAGTTGGATCATCAACAAAAACACCTTGAATCAAATGTCCATTCGGTTCCTTCCTCAAGCAATTGACTAAGCCGATTAGCCCATTAAACTTTTCATTCTCTGCATAGAGTACCACCGGACCATCTGCAATAGCGCTTTGAACTTCCTTAATCCAAGCAAACTCCTTATCTTCAACAGAAACCTTGACAGTAAATGGTTCCTCAAGGTATTTTTCCTTTGGCTTTTGAAGAAGCAGGATTACTTCATCATCTGTGGTAGGAATAACTGCAATTAGCTTAAAGTTTGTTGGTATCGATAGTCCTGAGTCATATGCTATTCCTTGCGTTTGACGAGCTACCAAGAAGCCTCCATTTACAAGACTCTTCTGTGCTGTTGCGAGAATATCATCCTGAGCCAAGAGATTCTTTGCAATGATAAAATAGCAATTCGATTGCGTTGAAAGCTTTCCATCCTCCACATGAATTCCTGTTAATTCCAAGGATTGTCCACTCAAGAACATATAATCACCAGTGACTAGCGGCAAGTCTTCAACAGCATCTAAGAAATGTTTAATAAGTGGCTCAACATTATCCGTATCCACTTCAACCACCTTCATTTTCAGTGCTGGTACATTTTCCAGCCCAAGCTGTACACAAGTTCTAGCCGCATCAGATGGTGTCATCTTTGGTGTCGGGAAATGAGGAACAAATTGATATTTTTCCAGTACTGGGATACCTGGTGGACGCTTCCTCTGAATGGGGCTGGCATGTAATCCAATCATTTCAATACCACCAGCGACAACTCTGTCCAACTTTGGACTGGCATAAACGTCAAATGCACGATCTTCGGGATTCATCGCTGTCATCAAGTCAAAATGATGCTTTCCATAAATACGGAGCTTTCGAATTTTAGTCGGTAAAAAAAGTGTTCGAGAATCAGTTCCGATAATATGAATCTGCAACATGGCGTCCATGAATGTCACCCAATTGTATTTCCATTCGATTTTCCCATAAAGGCCATCACTTCGAGCCTCGCGCACTGCTCTAAAGCTACCATTATAGTGATAACCACGCAGTTTGAGCTCTTTGTAGAAATCTTTTTTGGACATCATGGGGTACGTAGAGTCTTCATCAAAAGGTAGTTGCATCGGTGGTGTAGGATGAGAAATTTCTTTAATACTACCTGTCACTACCAAGGTGTTGGATTCGGTAATCTGTCAAAAAAATTTAGAAAAAGGTTTTTTTTTTTATTAAATAAAAATAAAATTTACCTCAAAGTTTCCGGTTCCATAGTGGATCATGACTGTCAATTCGATGTTTGAATTCAAGGACAAGTTAGTGGCTCGTAAAAATCTGATATCTTCAAACTCAACTGGGACATCCATATAGCTTGGTCCATGGTACATGAGAGAGAAAGTCTCCCACACATACTGTAAATAACAAGTAGCTGGAACTAGAATTTTTCCATCAATGATATGACCTCCAAGGAACTCTTCATCGTCACTCTTTAAATTAACTTTGTAGACACGTTCGCCACTAGATTTTGTCTTCATGTTCTCGTATGTCGTGACAAACCAGTCCTGCTCGTGATCCCATTTGATAAGAGGTGAAATTTCTCGCGTTCCTCGTGACACTGGGAACTGAACACGTGGATAAAGGTTTTCAAATGGCAACGTAATACCGTTATTGAATAGTCTACAAAAGATTTAAAGAAAAATTAAAATGAAACCATCAATTAAAATTCTTAACTTACTTTCCAAGAGCTCCAAGGAAGAACAGAGCATTATTCTTACTCCGACGTTGAGTTAGTGGAACATGGACACCACTTGGCATAGAACGTTTAAGGATCGCTTGCAAAAGACCATGAGGCGCAATTTCAACTGTCAGACAATTATTAGGTAACATAGCAAAAGTCTCTTCGAATAAGACACTGCTAAGGAGGTTGTTTGTATGATATTCTGCAGAACAGAACTCACGTCCAGGCTTATCCCATTCAGTTTTTGGTACACTTGAGCTTAGCCATTTCGCAGACCTTGGCTTTGGATTTGGAATTGTTTCCTTTAGGTACTTCAGCAACTGTGGTCCCATATGTGCAATGTATCGCGAATGATAGGCAATATTTGAACTGGGAACCTCTTTGGCAAAGATTCCTTGGGCCTTCAATTCGGCAACAAACCGAGTGACATCTTCAGCAGGTCCAGAAATTGTACTCGAATCGGCTCCATTATGGCACGCGACTTCAATACTCTCAGGCAACATCCGTACTATCTGCTTATAGCCCAGTCCAATGGCAGCCATGGAACCTCGTATTTTTTCAATTTCCAAGCTCACTTTACCGCGATAATAGGCAGCCAAAATCATCTGTTCTGGTGTGAATCCTCCATCGGCATATCCACAACCAAGTTCTCCAACCGAATGTCCAATAATATAATCTGGCTCTATATTCAAAGCTCTGAGCATGTCCACCAAACCGATTTGAATGGCTGCAATGCCAACAAATGAATGAAGAATATTTTCATAAGTCTCAGCATCGGTTGAGGTAAGAATTTCAATTAGATTGAGTCCCTTTGGTTTTAAAGCTTGATGACAAAGCGCTATGGAACTGCGGAAAATTGGTATCTCCAAAAGAGATGCCCCCATTTCAGTCCATTGTGAACCCATTCCACTAAACACCCAAACGAGAGGTCGCTTAATGCCCGTATAATGTTGAATATCTTTCGCCAGACACTTGGCATTCTCAGTACCGTTCTTGGCATATATACCATACCCTCGGGAGACTAGGCCGGTGACTTCTTCCGTTTGAATATTATGTAAGAGTGCCACATATTCAGCATCGAGTGGATTGTTTTCGAGTGAATCTAATACGCTTGTTACAGCTTCCTCGGTTCTACCTGCCCATCCAATGATCCTCGGAATATTGTCAGACGGAAGACCATTGTTTACTTTCTTCTTATTGAATGCCTTAAGAAGAGCATGTGCATTGGCACCACCAAAACCAAAGGAATTGATGCCAATATATGGTTTATGTAGGTCTTCCACATCCTTGACTACCGTAAGACGTCCCTCAGCCAAAGCTGGAATCTCATCCTTAACAGAGCTAAAATTAATATTGGGTGGAATTTTACCGCTGTCCAATGCAAATACTGCCTTTACAAGAGAACAAATACCCGAAGCTGCCTCGGAATGTCCGACGTTTGATTTTACAGAACCAACAAGGAGCGGATCTTTGCGTTGACTGCAAAGTACGTTATCAATCGCGCGACACTCTTCAGGATCTCCAACTATAGTACCGGTGCTGTGAGCCTCCAAGTAACCTAAATCGTTTGGTTTTATATCGACATCGGCGTAAAACTCACGAAGGAGTTTCTCCTGAGTATTGCCCGAGGGATATGTGATACCTTCAGGCTTGTAACCATCGCAGTTAGTCTTTGAGTAAATTACCTCGGCGTATACACGCTTAGCGTCACGCCTGCGTTGTAAAAACAAGCAATTTATGGCCTCCGCACGAGTATACCCAGTTGCGTTCTTATCAAAGGGTCGACAGAAGCCATCCTGAGCTAAAACTCCCAATCTACAAAAAGACAGATAATATTTTACTAAACAGTTTTTTTAAATTTATTTCGATTTTGAGTTTTGTAGCTTAGTAAACAACATAAAATGTAAAAAAAAAAACCCGACTCACCTTGCAAACTGCAGCGTCACAAACGGATGCAAAAGTAAATTGGCCCCACCAATGATAGCTGCATCAATTTCGCCATTTCGTAGCGCCGAAAATGCATTATCTAAAGCATACATAGAGCTCGAACAAGCAGTATCCAACAAAAAAGAAGGTCCATTCAAGCCTAAGGCATAGGAAATTCGGTTCGCCAACATTGCACGACTGCAACCAGTAATGCCAAAACCACCAGATGAGACTTTTTCATAAAACCATGTCTTTTCTGATTCAGAAATACAAGATCCAATGTACACACCGGTACGCGAGCCACGTAAAGATTTAGGATTTATGCCAGCATCAATAACTGCTTCATAGGCGACCTCCATTAAAATACGGCACTGTGGGTCCATAGTATGAGCCTGTTTAAAGTGTACACCAAAAAATGTCGCATCGAATTTTTTCAATTCATTAATTTTGCCGGCACGTTTTGGTATCTCTGGATTGAAATGCCTCCATCGGCGTTCATCTTCGTCAACCATGTCGACCTAAAATAGTTATAGTCGTAAAAAATTGATACATTCATATATGTGCATATGTACTGCTCATATGTATATGCATATTAATTAACTTTGTTTATCTCAGAAAATATATAGGATGTACATTCATATATAAATAGAATACATAACTCCTAGTGGAGACCTGTCATACGAATATTTCTTAGCTTCGTTTTTAGACCCTATCCTAAGCGTATATTAAGTTACACATAGTTTCTAACATAGAGAAATATTGCAGGCAGACTCAATAAAGTATATATATAAATGACCAGTATCAATAGTCGACTCGATTGAGCCATGTCCGTCTGTCCATCCGTCTGCCTGTCACCAGTTTTTGGGCCTTAAATTTTGAACTAGGACATTGTATGCGAGCTCTTTGGATATCGGGACAGAACAAGTGTAAACATTTTCAAAATCCGGCCACTTTTCGAAAAATTCACTTTTTTCAGTAATTTTACATGAAATTTGACAAAATTTGTAAAAGCAATTATGTAGCTATTCACTTACTCTACAAATCTTCTATACAATGAATATGGCCACTCCCAGTTTTTAGGGAAGTTTTTCGTCAATACTGTTCTTCGGTGGATCCATTAAAACAATATCATTTTTCAGGAACAACATTTAATATAATGTTGAACAATTTTCGAAATCCGCCCACTTTTTGAAAAAATTCAATCTTGAAGTAATTTCATAAGAAATTTGAAAAAAAAAAATTTCAAGCGAATGTTGTGATATATTGCTGGAAAAAAGAGCTATAAATATATATAGAAGGGATAGGTATCACACGATCCGCTACAGACGAATAGTAACATTTTCATGTTTTCTTGTGCAAACATATTTCAAGCAAAGCAATGCACCTCTTCTGTACGAGACACTGGTGGATACAAATTATAGTTCTCAGACAATACATTTTTCATAAAACAAGACATACTTTTTTTCAAGACATCACTGTAGTCATCAACCCTGATTTTTTTGACAGGGCTTGTCAGTTTGACTTTTGAAAAAAAAACTACGATAATTTCTAATTTTTCTAATTCTCTTACGTTCTCTGACTTTAGAAAGAAAGTGCGTTAATTTCAAAACGCATCACTCCAACGTTAAGCGCTCCATAACGCAGACATTAAACAGTGATGCAATGGTCAAAATATTTACATTATGTACATAAATACATAAGACTTTTGGTGACGCAGTAATACAATACATAGTGACGTTTAAAACAGTTTCTTTCCAACAATTTGCTGATTTTATTTAAATTTATTAATCTATCTGAGAAATTTTTACCCATATTCTTTGAAATATGGAAAAATTTATGGTGTAAAAAGACGATATCGGTATAGGTAATCGATGCTTTGTATACTCTCCAAACTTAACGTCAGCAATACCGAATCTGCACGACAAATGTTAGGTCCGTTCGCGTACTTTTTGCAGTAAAATTCGTAGATCTCAGAGAGAGATAAAATTACGAAAAGGAAACGAACGGGTTGAACAAGAAAAAGTTGAAAATACACTGATTTGACAGATTTGACAGTTTTCACAAACCAGTCCACAGAAATTTCTTGCACTAAAATTCTTAGCATGGAGAAATTTCTTACTAAACTACGAAAATTCTCCGTACGCGAACAGCTTTTCGTAAAAATTCCTAAATTTTCGTAAAAATTCACTGTTTTATGAGGGTACGCGAACAGACCTATTAATTTCGAACTTTTTCAATTTTATGTCAGACATTTAAAATTCTATAGCCTAAGGTAAATTATATATTCTTGCATTTCAATTCTTTAAACAAATGTATCTGGATTGCATCTTCTTGCCAAGACTTTCCTTGAAAGTCAGTCCTTTTGTATAAATGGCTTTGTGAAAATTGGACAATATGTACATTTCATGCATTTCCCACATAAAGCCCAAATGCACAATAACTGTCTAATTTATTTAAAGGTGGATATCTATGGAGATGGCAGGAAGTTATAGCCGAAATTGGTCTCATGAAATAAATTATTACAAAAAATTTAGAAACGAATTATTGCTAGTTGAGATTAGTAGTAAGAACAGAAAATTTAGAGTTAAAAAAGTTGTAAGCTTTTATATAATGGATTTAGGTATTGCGATTTATTTATCAAAACAAAAGTTTGTCTGAAGACGCATGTCCTTTAGTTGTGCAATGTGCATGGAATAATAGTACATTAAATTTAAAGCTTCAATTAAAATTCTAAAAATCATTCAAAAGTATCACAGAAAAGAGAGCGGACAGTTCGAAATTCAGAGTGTTTTTTTATTTTATATCACTTTATTATTATTTCTATTTTGTATTTATTTAACATATAGGTATAACTTTTCTTACTTATTTGATAGTTAAAAAATGTTTGCTAAAATTCCGTAAAATTTGTTCACAGTTTGGCAGTAACCTGAGATAACATCCGCTTCACTATTGGAATACAACTTTTTAGAACTTTTTGTCATTATAACACAACGAAAACTTAATTTTGTAAATTTAGCAGACCACAAAAATTTTCAAATGTTCTAGGATAAACTTAAATATCACACTTCAACTTACCTTGTTGTACAAATTATATTTATATTCAGATATATTATCCGAGTTTGGGAATTTACCCGACATTCCCGAAATAACCACTTGATCACCATCAGTTTCGGGAAAGATTCTTGAAAATTTCTTATCCTTGTTAGGTGAAATGATTTCAGGTGCAATTTTTATTGTTGGCTCTGGATTGGGTGTCATTTTCTTAAGGTAAAATTTTTTTTTATCCGGTCACGATTAAAAGTTACTTGTTTTGTTTTTTTTTTTTAATTTAGGATTATTTTTATTCACTTAGTCCTTCAATTTATATATCCTTATTTAGATGCACAATCACAAATTAATTTTTAGATCCTTTTATTTTAATCCAGCAATTTAATGCGAGCGGAATGGTTAGATACACAACGAATTGCTAGACACTACTGCAATTGCTTGAGTTCAGCCGTGCTTAGTCTTTTTATAATTTGCCCAAAGCCTAATTAATGATGCACGAAAATAATGAAACTTTATATACATTAGCAGTACACATTGTCCATTGGAAAGGGTAGAAAATTTACATTAAATTAAAATGATAATATGATATTATGTAGGCAAAAAAATAAATGTTTTAGGCATTCGAGGTTATTGATCCCGTTTTTCCAAATTAAGTCGAACATACGAGGGTTCTTGAAGAATCTACAGGTAAAAACGGGCAAATTTTGTAATATAGAAACCCCAGAAGAGAGATTATAAATTACACCTGAACAGAACAGAAAGTCTTGTAAGTATACATATATAAACTAAATAATAGAATGAATCTTATTAGAGTGAAATATTCTATACAGATAAAAGAATCTCCTACAGCAAATATTTTTAGCGATCTTCTGCATAAGATGTCTAACGTAAATACTTACAGAAATTATAATTATATAAAACTTTGGATTCTTCTATATACATGTACATAATTAATATTCGGGTTTTGTATTCCAGAAGAAAATTTCGTAACACAGAAGTGTGTTTCTGTCCACCGCTTGTTGTTAAGCATATTTCTTTGGTGTGTGTAGGATTCGAATCCCGTCTCGTCGATGACTTACCACTTATATACTAAATAAATAAATAAATAAATACTAAGCCATAAGCAGTCCATTCCGGGACAAGGACCTAGTTTCTTACGGGTGTATGTGTTTACGTGGTATATAAAGATTACTTGCTGTTTTGATGTGAGCATGGAAAGTGTCCCGCAGGGAATTTTTTCAAATCTGGCATCCCTAGTACGACTCCTGGTTCAAAGTTCGCTTGATCTTTCGCTTTTCATTTAGCGATTCTAAAAGAAATTTTATATTCTATGAATCATCAAAAATGTGAAGCAACGGCATTTGAGCAGCATGTATCCGTCATGGGCACTATTGCAGGTCTGCTATCTATTTGTTAGAATGGCATGACTCAACTTCACTACTCTTGACTAGTAGATCTTTTCAAACTTTTCTAAGACTTTAACCCACAGTTTAAGTGAGGTTTTAAGTTTTTCTGTGCAAGAAAAATGAATTAAGATTTGAATAAAAATAAAACACATTTTTAGTGGCAAATTTGCACAGTACTTTCAATTTTTATAAGAAAAACTTAGTTTGCTAAAATGTCAACGCCTTTTTGCATCAATTACAATTGAAATGAGCCTTTGCAAAACACACGTGTGACAGTACGGTTTGCATATTTTAAAAACATAGTTGCAAAACTTTCGCTAGTTAACTAGGCAAATTATTATTGAGGTTCAAATTACAATATTCATTGCTACTTTTATGCTCCGAAGAAAGAAGTATGGCATTCGTTTCAAAAATTCAAACCTTATTGCATTTTTTACATTTCTGTACACTTTGAAAGTTGTGTGTCTGTCTGTTCGTGACTAGGGAAATGGGCCCAATACCAAGGCTACCTATAACAACTTTTTAAATATTGAACTGATTTTGTGATTTATACTTCACCTATAATGTATAAAAAAATTCGAACTCGTGATATTAATCAATTCTCACTTTTGGAAGATAGAGAAGCTAAAAAAAAGTGGGTCTGCCAATTCTGTCTGTCCGTCTGTATATCTGTCTGTGTGTCCCTGAGACTACAGCCTGACCGGGAGGACGGATTTTGATCAAACTTCAAGGATTGAGGGGTTTTAGCCAATTTGCGCGAAACGACGATTTTCTTTAAATTTTATATATAAACTAGTTTCGTAAAGTTCTATAAATTGGCGTACCCAGTTATTATCCAAAAATGTTAACAATGGTACTCTACTTTAAGCCAACTTAACAATAAATCGGTTTTCTCGAAAACGGCTCAAACAGTTCTAATTTAATTTCATATCTGGGTTAATACTCAATGTTGGATGTTGGGCAAAATCAAAATGTGAGGGAAATTTAATTTGTACAAAAATATGGCAATTAAACTTATGAAGAATTAAAAAAAATATATTTTCTCATGCGATTTCTTTTGAAAGTTCATTCAATTCTAACCAACAACATAAAGGTGCAAGTACGTATGACCCAGTCATGCACTTTATTTTCTTTTTCAGGCGCAAATACAATCTGTAAGACTGCTTTAAGACGATGCAATTCTTGCTTGCACGTTGCAACTCGTTTGTTTGAGGTTTTAGGAGAGAAGGGATCAGTGACGAAGTGAACCGAGATTACACACATATTAAGAATGCAGCAAAGTGAAGAATTGTGATCCTTTTACTCCGGATTTTCTCACCGAAAAAAACGTATGTAATTCGAAAATGTATATACATATGTACATTCATTGAAATAACCCCTTACTTCAACTTTCAATTCACAGTGTCCAATATGCTCTCTGTATTTCGATTTCAATTGAACCTTTACAAAACCATTTGCATAATTTTCTATAAATCAATTGGGTTTGCGCCAACGCGCCGAGGTCTGCTAGCATTTGAAAGTCAAGTTCAATGTAAAAAAAAGAAACGGTCGAACATATTATGCGTCAAGTTCATTTGCCTTGTTTAAAAACCGAAAATAATAAAGTACACAACTGGGTCGTACGTACTTGCTCACGTTTCCATTGAGCACTAACCGAAAAATGACTATATTTCTGAAACCAGTTAATAAGCAAAAAACCGTTTCTTTAGAGCATTTTTAGGCAAAAACGTGGTACGTCATCCTAAAGCATTAGTCTAGACTAACTCAAATATTGATTAAACTAATCAAGATCGCTGAAGCCGTTTTCGAGAAAACAGATTTTTTTCTAAGTTGGTAATGAGTAAAGCACCGTTATTAATGCTTTTGGTCAAAATGTGGTACGCTATCTTAAAGCTCTTTGTGAAAATAGCCTAAATATGAAATTTAAATAAAATCGTAGGAACCGTTTTCCAGAAATTAGATTTTTTGTAAAATAGACCCTAAAACAAAAATTTCAATTTCAACTCTGGGAATTATCTCAAAGCCCCAGATACGAAGTTTGATCAAAATTCGTCCATCCGTTTAGGCTGTAGCCTCGCTGACAAACAAACAGACAGAATTGCGCCAGATTCCCTTTTTTCGACTTCTCTATAGGTCTGTTCCCTTACCTGCAAATTCGTACAAATTCTTCCACCCAAAAAATTCGTAAAAGAGAGAGGATACGAGAGAGTAAAACAATTTCCCTCCATGACAAAATTTACGAATTCTTACCCGCCAAATTTCTGTTGGTAAGAATTGTAACATCTGTCAAATTTGGAAATTTGTTTTTGTTCTGACTGGAACTTATGGCAGCTGTGAAAAGTAAAGTGAAAAATAGAGAGAAATTATATCAAATGAAAATTGAAAGCTCTTCTAAGACATTCCAACGCATTAAAATGCGTAGTGGAAATCGTGGGTAACAATTGTTGCTTCACGCGTTCCATGACTTTACGAATTTTCGCCTCGCGCTGAGAGATTTTTACACCCACTATTTGGAATTTCACAATTTAAGATTTTTAGTACAGAAAGTAAGGGTAATCAGAAGTAATGTCAGAATTTTTCAAAATCTCGGGTTTGAAAATTTTCATGAATCCAAAACTTGCCCTATACTACTATCGGTGCAATTAAAAAATGTTTTGGATTGTTAGCAACAGAAGTACTTGATATTGCCCACTTTTCGAAATTTTATTGCATTAGGATTAGTTTGGTTTGTTTTTCTTTTGTAACTTACATACAATATGTACAAACAGACATACGTAAGTATGATAGCTTTAAAATTTTCAGCTGTACGTACGAAGTTCATAGTAAGAACGATGTCAATGAACCTGCTTTGTATAAAAAGAATCAAATACAATTCAACTTATTAATGACTCACTTTTTAATCGATTACTCTATTGGTATATGTAAAAGAATTATCTTCGGTAGGTAGTCTGTGCATTGCTATATGACTTGTAGCATATAGTCCAGATGGAACTTGAGAGAATCCAGGAACATGGGAGCTATAGCTGTCGTTAAATGTAGCATTAGATGGGCCAACTACTTGACAGCCAAATTCTCCTTATAAAAAAGCGTCCACTTCTTCGAATATTTTCAGTTTCGCGCAGTAAGATTTATTTTTGTTGCTTATGCAACTTCCCCACACAGAACCAACTGCTCGTTTTGCTTCTGCTAGTTTGGATGTTGGTTCTTCTTCATGTGAATGTCTGATGAAATCAAGACTCCTGGGTACAGCGATGGAATTTTCTTATTGCTTATCTGTATTCCTTGTTTGATGTCATCTACTATGACGTTTATATATAAGACAAACAGCATTGTGCTAAGGATTCACCCTTGTTTAAGACCCAATTTCGTTGAGGAGGTGACTGAAATAATCTTTCAACGATTTCGTTAAGTAATTACCAGATGTACCAGGAGGAAAGAAGACAACATCTTATCATCTTACGCAGTTTCTGTCGAAAATATCGAAAATACCTCCACAGATTTGGGCACGATAGCTCGTCCTTTTGCCAAGAACACCCAGTAGTGTAGGAAGCTGCTCGTGTGGAAGCTGCTGGAATGGTCGGAATGTCGTCAAAAAATTCCGGAAAAAAGACGTCATACAATTATTTTCATGAAGTTTGGATGATTTCTTGAGGCCGCAATGATATTATTTTTCCACCAAATAAAGAAACCTTTCTAGTAAAAGAAATTCTCGATCATCAATTACAGAACGCCAAATTTCGACATGTCGATGTTAGATCTCTTCAGTCCAGTGGTCAGGTCATACCAAATCAACGTTTTACAGTACCTCAATTTTTGAACTCGAATACGATAGTCGAATCCGACCATAGTCGTATTAAGTTATTAAAAGTCGTATATTTGTTGGCAAGATACGACTATGGTCGAATAAAATACGCATATAGTCGGATTCGACTGTCGTATTCTAGTTTAAGAATTGGGGTGAGTTTTTATTAATTTATTACTAATAATTAGACCCGCGAAACATTCGCGAAAAGTTTTGCTTTCTTGCTTAATAATACTTTGTGTTGAATGTGTGGATAAATTTTAAAATATTTTGATAAAAGAAGTAAATACCTCGTAGTAGAATTTTGAATTGGATATGAATTGAAAAATGTATGGTTTTTAGTAGTTGAGTTGAGTTACGTTATTGGGATGACTCGACATATAATAGGCATGAAGAAGTAAAGTCTCCCTTATTTTGTCTTGCCTTTATTTCTTTCTTGCAACTAATTTAGTAATTTACCAACGTAGTAAGTATCGAATAAAAAATAACTGAATGCATACAGTGGTCATATCTATCTACTCAAATTGGACGTATCTAATCAATATCATATCTATCTACTCTAATTGGATATATGTAGGTAAAGATCTATTACAAGTGAGAAAAAGCAAAAGCATAATAGATGCTGCTATCTGTGATGTACATCCTTGTTCTATTCAATATTAAACTAATTGTTAAAATCGATCAAATTTTAACTCTTTCCATGCCCTCTAAAGAAGTATACTACACCACAACAATCATTGAAAAACAGGTACATAACTTTTCAAATACTTTCTGCCTAATCGAATTGAATATAAAAAAAAATCAAAACCGCACACTTCCATTAATGTTTTTTAGTAATTACTTTACTTATTTCTACTTTTTCAAGGATTTTATTACTGATGGCACATATAACAAAAGATTAGCTTTCGATCAGTGTTGGACTCATAAAAGTCGGTGCAGAAATAAAGTCTCAGGAAGGATTACAGTCTTTCGCGTTAGCGGTTTAATTATATAGATTTAGAACTATGTCGTTTATTTTGATTTTTCTTTTTTTTAGCAGTGAGTTTTTACTTCCTATTTTTTGGGATTTAATCCTTGATCCTACGCACAGTTGTTTAAAACACTAGTAACTGAGTAACTGGTTATTTCTGCCTATAAAGAATGCCAAAATACTATACCTTGTTTTTATTACACAGCTAATTCGCATATTGATATATTCCAACCAGAGTTATCTCTCTCGCAAAAGAATTATACCTTTCAATCATCATATTTACAATAACATTTTGATAAGAACGATACATTAATGGCTTTCACATCTGTGCCATAACAAAAACATTCACATCTGCGTCATTCTAAAGTGTCTAACATCATCCAAGTAACTTTAGGTTTATCAAAAAGTACTGACTCACTATATCATTGCTCGACCTGGACCGTTGGGTCAAGTTTTATCAAACAGCACAAACAAAAAATAAACAGCAATAAATACGTATGTACATCTTCTTCCCAATAATTAAATTTTATTTATAGAATCCAATTGTGAAGTTCATAACAAACAAAAAACTATGTTAACAGCGTTTACTTTTTACTTATTTACTTGGTGAAATCAATTCCCTTTTTGATTTCCTTAAGGAGCTCTGGAAGAGCTGCTTTCAATAATTGTTTCTCATAATCGTTCATTTTCGGCAAGCCAAGGTTCTCTTCTAAGCCATTCTTTCCGAAAAGAATTGGTGTGGCGAAGAATGGAGCCTCTGTAACATTTGATTCAACGTATGAGCACTCAACAACGTTCTTTTCACCGTTCAATCCCTTAAGGACAGCATCTGCGAAACGGGCACCGGCATACGCCATCGATAGAGTGGCAGAACCAGCTCCAGCCTTAGCTTTGACTACTTCAGTACCGGCCTCTTGAATTCTCTTAGTTAGGTTTTCAACTTCGCCTGAATATTTGGGGTTAGCTTGAGACAATAGTGGGATTATGGTAACACCAGAATGACCACCAATTACCGGGATACTGACTTTTTGTGGATCAACATCAAGTTTCTCACCAACAAATGCGCGTGAACGGACAACATCCAATGTGCTGATGCCGAAAACACGTTTCGGATCATACGTACCTTTCTGCAAGAGAGAATAAGAAATATAAAAAACTAAACAAATTGATTTCAATACGTACCTTCTTGAGAACTTCGGCAGCGATTGGAACAACAGAGTTGACTGGGTTGGTAATTATACCAAGGATAGCCTTTGGACAGGCTTGAGAAACAGCGTTGGCGATGTCCCTAACCACGCTAGCATTCATGGAGAACAAGTCATCACGAGTCATACCTGGCTTACGTGGCACACCGGCTGGGACGATAACAAGATCGGCACCTTAAATAAATTAAATTGCGAATTAGTAAAATAATTTGAAGTTTTATAAAACCCTAAACTTTACATTAGCAATACACGCTAATATAGAAGGTAGTTCTTCTACACGTTTTTTGAAAAAAAATAGTAGGATGTTAGATAAATAAAGAACAAAGAGCGTTTACGTATCTCCCGTAAACTGCCTCAGGCCCATAACTTTATACGATGATTCTATCAGTTTGAATCAAGTCGGCTGGAATCGGAAAAGCTGTACATACATATGTATGTTGATTGACAAACAACAGTTGAACGCAACAAAATTATTTTATTTTAGATGACATTCGTTGTTACTACAAATCAAAATACATACATAATCTGTCTTATTCATTAGATTTTCTTTTCCTTCGGATTTGCTGACTACCCTGATAAGATCCGTTCTCGTAACCTGACAAAACAACGAATTTTTACAGCTATAATAGCTTTTTTAAATGGGAAGAAAGGCAAGGCAGAGCAGCACAAATTTGTGAAAAATATCAAATCAAAGGTAGAACAAAAATACAACCATATGTTTGTTGTCAAAAATGACAACTTCATTTTCTTTTGTTAGATAATTATATGAATTTACAAGTTTTAGTATAAATAGTGAACATTAATCGAATCATGTACCTAGTTACTGTTTTCCAAATTACGGCGTGTATTGGAAAAGCATTTGACAACAACCGATTGCCCTTTATCAGATTGTATTATATTTCAATTTCTTTCATTTTAATTAAGCAAAATAAAATAATAAAATCTACACTTTGAGGACGTAACAATTAATTTGCAATCACAGCTGATTTTGATGTTTCTCGCACATCTCTTCTACCTCGGAAGTAAGTGCAGGAATTCTGCTCAGGGCAGTCTAGGCAAAGGCATTGAACAAAAAGCAAACCTGAGCTGGACATAAATTTTTCTCATTGAACCCGAAAAACTGCTTTGGACTGAGTTGCACAGCCTCATTTAACAAAGCTGTGCATTGGTTATTGCTTTGACTAACAGTTTTGCAAACACTGTTTGAAAATTGTACTAAAATAATGTCAAAATACTACTTGTACGTACGTACAATTTGAACGTTAAAGCGAAAAATATTTTCTACTGTCACTTTAATTCAGCTTTGAATGTCAAATTCGGCATTTGAGTCAATGAAAATTTGATCAACTTTCCACTTTGCTGGGGAATATTTCGCTGGAGCATTTGTTTATGAAAAAAAAAAACAATCAAACAATCAGAATCACAGAATCAGACCATTTGCAGAATTTTACCACAGACTTTTACAGAAAGTCAAGGAGTCTATGCGCTTTTTAAACTATCTTAAAAAAATTGGTCAAATATTTCCTAAATGCAATAAAAATTAGTTAAAAATTGACTTCCAAATAATCGTTTGCTTGCGGGACAAAACCTTTAAAGCTGTCCTAAATCTAAAAGATACAGAAGGAATAAAATTCCGTGTTTCTATTTACAAAAATTGCAGTTTCTGACTTAAAACCTTTTTGCCTAACGTCAAAGATTTAGCAGTTGGTCGATATTTTAGTTTGAAGACAATCGGGTAACCCTTCAAAATTTTTTATCCGCCGATACCGAATCATTTTAGCGTGAGCACTATACTGACTAACAAACCTACCCAACTATCGGCCGACAGAAGTCTGCAATGTGCGGAGCTGACTCTATTGTGTTTCAAGCTTCGTGCAAGTGTTATGGCCAGTGAATATTTGAACGATAATATTGTTGTGGATAAAATCGAGATTGTTTTACGTAGAAATTGGTTTTGTAGCAGCTTGTGAAGCTACATAATAACCGCTAACGCGAAAGTTTGTAATACCTCCTGAGACTTTTTTTCTGTACCGATTTCAATGATTCTAACACCGATGGAAAACTTATCTTTTTTATATGTGCTATCAGTAATAAAACTATTAAAAAAGAATAAGGAATAAGCATAAATTATTACGATAAATGAGAAGAAAGTTAAATTTTCATCATCTGCTCTAACTCTAAAAATAAGTGAAATTAGAATATTCGCTTCTGAATCTTTTGAGATATAAAACATCTTTCTACGTTGTCCTGAAGCTAATCAATGATCAAAACCATTATTTAAATCATCGCCCACATTTTTGCTTCGAAAATTCACTATCTCGGCATTCGTCAAGTGTAGACTGTACTGATATTTAATCTGCTGGTATAGAAAATTACTGAATTTCTCTTTTCTTCAATACACTGGTTATAGTTCTTTACAAATAAGACCAAAGTCAAAACCGAAAAACAAAATAATATTGCAGTCCACGCGAGCGAAGCCGCGGGCAATAAGCTAATAGTGTAGTAAGTGTGCCTGCTTAGAAGCAGAAAAACGGACAACAAAGTGAAAGGTCGGACGTCTGTCTTTTATTTAAATAATAATTTGTCGGTGAAGCCCAATTCGAAAACCATATTAACACGATGACAATATAGTTAAACGATTATTATTTTAACACTACTTTTTCTTGACGTAATCGATACCCCTTTTAATGTTCTTCGCGAGATCTGGAAGAGCTTTACGCAACTGTTCCGTCTCAAAATCGTTCATTTTTGGTATGCCGAGATTCTTCTCTAGGCCTTCTTTTCCGAAACGCAAAGGTGTGGCGAAATATGGAACAGCTTCACAGACATCTGATTCAATAAATGCACACTCAACAACGTCCTTTTCACCGTTCAGGCCCCTTAGGATAGAATCGATGAAAAGACAACCAGAATATGCCATTGATAGGGTGGCAGACCCAGCTCCGGCCTTAGCGTTAACAACCTCTGTACCGGCTTCTTGAACTCTCTTGGTTAATTTTACGACCTCTCCACAGTATTCAGGTTTGCATTGCGAAAATAGTGGAATGATAGTGACACCAGAATGACCCGCTACCACAGGGATACACACCTTTTGCGGATCAACATTAAGTATCTCGCTCACAAACTTGCGTGAACGCACAGAATCTAATGTGCTGACACCAAAAACACGCTTTTTGTTATATGTTTTATTCTGCAGATAGATTGAGAGACAGATTAGACCAAAACTACGAAACAGCTCCTGTAAAAATTTAATACTTACCTTTTTGAGAATTTCGACAGCAATTGGGAGAACAGAGTTTATTGGGTTGGTAATAACAGCTAAAATAGCCTTTGGGCTATATTTTGAAAAAGCTTCAGTGAGATCTCTTACGACACTTGCATTCTTGTCAAATAAGTCATCACGAGTCATACCCGGCTTACGGGGTACACCAGCTGGTATTGTAACGATATCAGAATCTAAAATAATGAAGGTTAAGTTTCAATAGTTGATCTTTGGAGCATTTCAATTCGTTCGATGCATAAAAAGGTGTCAAGCTAATGCTAATGATTATAAGGCTCATCAAATCAGCAGAAGAAGTCGTTAAAGATGTTTTAATTAAAGGTGTTTAAGACGCAAATCCGTGAAACCTTGTTTTCGTAAGGGGTGTAGCAGCTAACCTTACAACTTAATATCAAGTAAAACACTTCAGCGTTTTTTGTTGACCGGCCATATCACACTGTAATTTTAATATCAGTTAATAAGTCCACAGGGAGGAGAATCACCGTAAAACATTATTTCACTTAATCAAATGAAGCAATTCACAGAACCTTATGGTTGAAATGACCGATCTAAAATCTAAAAGCGGCAATGAGAAAATGTTTTTTTAGAGAGATTTCGCAGATAGCGTGAACTCAAAATGATAGCAGATGTGGCGTGAGGTAAGAACCTGGTCCAAAAATATGAAAAAACAAATAAAAACTGCGGATAGACAAACATTATTTCATTATATGTATCTCATAGTATCCTTTTAAAAGAAACATATTACAATTGAAGTCATTTTCCCACGAAAAAAAATATCCCTCCACAGTACTTGCGCAATAAATCAGGATGATGATTTGCAATTTCATGGAAGTCACCAGATATAAAAGAAAAGTGACATCGTGCGATTTTTCGAAAACAAAATACATCCTCCGGGTTATCGATGCACTTGACTGTACTGTACTTTGTATTCAACTCGAAAGAGACATGAATTCAAAACATACCCCCAAACCTGCGCAGATTTGCTACCGTCACCACTAACTAATTATTTAATAATACCTTAATATGTAACTGACCGCATGATAATTAACTCGATAACCACTCAATTTATTGGGATAATCTGGTAGCTCCCAAACGGGTATTTTTTAATACAAAAAAAAAATGTTACGTAAATCGAATTTTAGTCAGGAACTTACCCTTCAAGGCATCAGCCAACTGCTCGGGTCCCTTGTGTCCAGTAACACAGCTAGCAGTATCAATATGGGAGAGATCGGCCGCGACACCAGGTGTACCCTGAATATCGTACAGGCTCAGCTCCGTAACCAATGGGTTGAGCTTGAGCAGCAACGATAGGGGTTGCCCAATACCACCGGCTGCTCCACAAACAGCTACTTTAAAGTTATTCTGAAAAGGAACAACAAATTCAAGGTTTTGAGACTCAAGGGCTACATTATGGAAAGGTGTCAATCAGAAGTAAATTCTCTTTACTTCCTGTTTTCTTTGTAAGAGATTACGTAAACCTATGTAGGTATGTTACATGCGCCTCACGCGCCTGGGATCTGACAATTGGATAAATGCATCTGTGAGACTTACCTGTTTGCTTGTGGAGAAGTTCCTGGTAACCTGGAAGGCTAATTGCGTGCTGGCTTGCTTAAGCATATTGGATACCGTAAGATTTTGATGGAAGAAAATAAATCAGATAAAGGGATGCACTCAACTCAACGAACGACCGACGTTTTCGACAGAGGTTATGCGAAAAATGATAAAAAATGAACGTGAAAAAAGTCTTCGAAGCGATGAACAGTTCGACGATTGACGTTTCCAATTGGTAGTGAATATGGATGGTAAGCTATGTAGAATGCAGAATGTGGACTCTGGATCCAATACAATTTGGTTCAAGAATTCGCTTCCAATGTGTTTAACAAATCCAAAAGGAAATAAATTTCTGATTTTCAAGAAAAATATATATAATAAAAATAATGTATTGACACAAATATGACTAAAAATTTATGAGATTGACGATTTACAACAAGTATCTGTAGTCAGTTACTAAGTATATTTATACTACCGGATTGAGAGATGCAAGTTTTCGTTGTAGTCAGATTAAGGGTCGAGTTGGAAGCGAACCGAAGGAGGATTGAGTTTGACACTGTTTTTCAATTTTATTTGCATGTGTCCAAATATTTCTACTTTTTACTGTACTCTGCACAATATCTGGACACTACAAACAACAAACATAAATAACCCTATACAAATAGGAAAAGAAATAAACTGACAAAAATTCGTATGGAATGGGAAAAGTATTTCTTATTAAATTAAGCACCAAAAGTGCAGTTTGACTGCCATTTCAGTTTGAATTCTATTTTTATTGAGTTACAGTGGTTGCTGTGGTAACTATTGTTTACTTAATTTTAACTTTTATGACATTCTTTTGGCAGACTTTATACTTTACAATTGAAGAGTTCCACATCTGATTTAATTTTCTACTTCAAATCAAATCGAGCAATTTGAACACATACTGTTATGTTTAAAGGAAGTGATCATAAATATTTTGTTAAAAAAAATAGGTAAATTATCTTCTTATATTTCTCTAAAATATAGAATAAAAGAATGATGTTGATAACTCTCATAACCGTTGATCGAATTCTACTGATAGAATTATTTATTGTTGTGTCCATTAGTTCGATGAACTATAGAAATTTTTGGTCACCATTGACGAGAGCACCAACTTTTTTTTTAGTTTTGAGCTCAGCACACTCAAATCCATGCGATAAAAAAAAAGTAATTTTAAGAATGTTTTCATAAAGTAAAATCTAGCTAGAAAAAGAAAAAAAAACACATTTTTATTGTTCTTCTATTTTTTCCAGCTTTGTCTCTGCCTAGAGCTCCCCTAGAGATAAAATTTAATAAACACAATTCGTCAACGAGAATATTTATATAAAAAAAATATCAGTGAACATTTACCGAATTCTTACACAAATGAAACAGAACAGCCTGCAGTTGCAATATTCTGCAAATACATACATTCAATCGAACATACTGAAATGTCAAAAGTTTGCATTGAACTCAACCCGAAAATAAACAATTTTTTTTTTTCATTTTATTGCATTACAAAAAGTTTCACACTTTGCTCAGATTGAGTCTTACTTTTAATCATTTTAATCACATTCAGTTAAATATACCATATCATGGATTACATTAAAAAAGACATAGACTCTTCGCCCGACAGCGACTGTGAAACAACCGACAGCAACAAGAGTTTTATCGAAGAGGAAGACGATGACGGAACCAATGAGGAAGACGAGGATTCTAATGATGATGATGATGAAGAGGATGAAGAAGCCAACAGCTCGGATTATGTAGAGAACTTTTTCGATGGAGTTGATTTTGATTACATGGCAGAGGCAGTGAAACTGCTGGAGGAGCATGCTGAGGTTAGTACAGACAATGCAATCGTGCTCAATCGCAGATTGCAGGATATGTTGGAGACTCTTCGACGTATAATCATTTCGATGCTAAATAAATGTCGCGAAAAGTATGTAGAAAACCAGGCCAAGCTTTCTAATCCGGTAACGGTTTCATCACTTTTGCGTGGAATCGGCAATTGTGGTGCACCATTTTTCAAGGATACCTCTGGTAGACATTGCCCACCAAATGCAGACTATAAGTACCGTAGTGAAGTTGAAAAGGAACTCTTTCCGAGTGATTTAGAGCTCTATCCTCACTTTGTGTGGACGGCTACGGATAAGCTGGGAATTGTACAAGGCATTAAGGAACAGGTAACGTTTTTATGTACCTCTTATCTGTTTTAATACTTAGTTGCTGCATTATTTATTTATTTTGAGCATTAACACATTATATAATGCCTGTTTATTTAAAAGTAAATTTATTTGGTCGCCACGTTAGTTTGGAACCTATTATCGTAGGTGGTAGGTTTGTAGGCACAAAGTAATCAACAAGTGAAATAACTTAGTGTAGGGATATTGGATATTATTAGGATATTTCTCGTAAGTTTAAAGAAAAAAAAAATAAAAATGTTATCTCATTTGTGCCTGGGATTTTATCACGAGCGTTAAATGGAGGCTGGTTGTATAAGTCCGTTGTCAGAACTATACTTCTATTTGGCACTAAGCTGGCACCTTTGATGGACACATCTATGAAGGATTGTAAATTTCGTTATACTAGGAAAGGTTCAAAGAGCTAGCTGCCTATGCATTATTGGGCCCCTTAGAACTGCTCCATCCGCAGCATTAGGTACCATTCTTCACCTATCGCCTTTAGATATCGTCAGTAGACAAATGGCCGCTTCAATTACGATCGTACTGACTGCTTCTTCACAAAGGCAACTCCGCTATTCTTAATGAATGTAATCTCATTCATGAACCTATTAATTACACCACCCAAGCTCATATTTCGTCGATATTTTCGCACATCAATACCGGTTTCGAACCTTTAGTCCAACGCTGAGCAGGTGTCGGCGCGATTCATATTTACACTGATGGATCAAAGGCCTCGGATGGATTGGCTAGAAGCAATTACTCTGAGTTTAACCCAAGCATCGTCGTGCAGGACTGCCGCCCATATCTGACGGAGATCAATGTAACATTCACCTCTGTTGTATGCCAGATCACAGGGATACTCCAGGGAACTGTAATGCAGATGAAATTGCCAAACTTGGGACAACTCTCTCAATTGTGCCTGATATAATAGAGGTTGGTATGTCAATAGCTGCTTGTAAATTAATGCTCAAGCGAACGAAGGAAGGAAGCTGAACGTTATCTGGGAGAACAGCCATTTTTTCTGAATCTCCAGAGAGAGAGAGAGAGAACTGATGGTTCTGCGTCGTTTGGACCTATGTATCATCATCAAGGTTACTTAGTAACCGTTACTTAACCGACCAATACCTTTCGGAAGATGCTGATCCTACGAGGCCTTTGTTAGCCGTTCTGATATTGTTCTGAAATTGTTTCTGTTTTTTTTTTTTCTTTAATGTTTTAAGCAGTATTTAATATTTTAATTTAGTAACCAATTAATAATAATACTCTCATTTAAGGCAATCGAATATATAGAAAGAAAGGAAGCCTATCCATCTACTAGCACTAAATCGACTGCACTAAGTAAAAACCTAAAGCTGCACACATTAAAAATCAAAGATTTATTGAACAAAGTCGACAGTGAATTCACCATTGATTGGAACCAAATATCCGTTTACAATCTTAAATCGCGACATACGGCAAATAGTTGCTATGCCATTTGGAACGTATACCTCAGGCCGGGTATAAACCGAGATGAATGGACGGAAGAAGAGAACATAAAATTAAATGAGCTCGCAAAAAAGTACAAGTTTCAAGATTGGATTGCTATAGCTGCAGAGATGGAAGGCAGATCGGATTACCAATGTTTTGTTCAATATCAAACAGTGGTGTCCATAAAAATGCGAGAAGATAAAGGCGAACGCTGGACAAAGGAAGAGGATGATCTCCTGTTGATGTTGGTTGAAAAACATAGAATGGGAAATGTGATAAGGTGGAATCCAATTTGTTCACAGTTCCCCAATCGAACAAAGAAGCAGTGTTTTGCGCGTTACAAATATAGTATAAATCCAACTATTTTAAGAGGTAAGTGGTAATTTTAAATCGATAAGGTAAAGTGATTGCTTGATTTCCTTCTAATGAATTTAACTATTCTTTGATTTAACTTGTGTATACATAACGTCATCAAAAACAATAGAGCTCTTCCTACTTTAAAACAATTCTTATGTATAGGTTTAAGTACTTACTTATATGTTACCTTTTGTTACACTCATTGCCTTGAGATGTTTCTGAATTAAACGTATAGGGTACGTTACATAGTATACGTGTATATAGGTACACAAGTATCGGTGTTGTCGATTACGATGTATTTACACCTTGCGCGGTAGATCAATCGTGTCTTCCTATCATTTTGGAAAAGTTATTATCCTAATAAAAATATCCATTAGAATAAGAGGTGGATAAAAATCTTCTCTTCATATATGTTTATGGTCTGCCATGGGAGATCATTCCATTGCAGTAAATTGCATTGTAAGGTCTTCCGTGTCCTCTCTAATAAATTGTTCACTTTCACTCACTCTTCACTTTAAGAAATTCACACTTGCTGTCTTTCTAGACATCGAGAGCAGAGCAATAAGAAGAGCTCAAGAACTGTACGATGTAAAGCATATCATAGTCAATTGGGTCTGTAACATGCTCAATACAAGATACTCGATTAGTAATCATGTTACTAGAGTTTTACATTGGAAACAGAGAACAGAGGAAAGGGTTCGAAAGGCTTACCATGCCCTGTGCTGTGAGAATGCGGAGGCACTTATAGAAACAAATTTATACATCTAGGAAGGTACAAACTTCTTTAGTAGTCGGAAAGAAGTAGGTTCATGCTACCAATCTGCAGGGCAATCAAATGCTTGGGTGACATGATTAAGGCTTTAGGTCTCTTTCTGCCATTTAGGACTCACTTTGGCTTGTTGAGCAATAGTCCGCAAAGGAAGTTTCTGTACTAGTATTTTTTTTTCTCGTTCTAATGGTACATCTCATCCGAGCTATAATACCATATTTGTATGCTATCTTTCACAATTCTCTATTTCGCATGACTACAGTTACGCAGCGTACCCAATCGTTTAGTTGAATGCTATTTGGTAAAGACATATGCATACATGCATACATTGCTGTTTAAATTTCCTTAATAACCGATTACTTTCATTCTCCACGAAAAGTATGTCGACGAATTTGTAACAATTGTTGATATAGATTTCCAACATGGATATTCGCAATCTTGAACTCTTTCCGTCTATTCATAACATTAACTTTACCATAAATTATCATTGCGTCTCTCACCTATAGTATTTTTCTATTTTTATTCCAGCACCCTTTACAGCCGAAGAAGACTGCATCATTTTGGCAGCCGTTGAGGAATACGGTGAAAACTTCAATTGCTTTCCGAAAACTCTATTTCCCAATCGAACTGTAGTCCAAATTCGGAATAGATACTACAATTCCATCAAAGTTCGTGATTCAACTCGCAGTTGGACACCCGAAGACGATAAAATCCTCCTCAATCTTATAGCCAAATATGGAAATCGCGACTGGAAAAAGATCTCAGAAGAAATTGTACGTCATTCTCGAACCAGTTGTCGCACCCGGTTCGTTGTGATTTCAAAGTTTTTGAAAGAAAATCCAGATGCCACTATTGCGGATTTGCCACGGAAAAATCGAGGTCCTCTTTCGACTGTAACCAAATGTAATTGGATGAAAAAAATTGCAGAAATTAAAGAAAATCCAAAAAGAAATGCTGGCGTGTCTCCCGAGAAAGGGGGCTATCAAAAACTGCCCTATCGTCTAAAATTGAGAAAAAACGAACTTGAATGGTACAATTTTTTTAAACACTCCTACGACTTTAAATTTGGCAAATCTTTTAGCAGAGTTCCAGATTCAGTGAAGGCTCTTGAGTTTGTGCGCACTGTCTTTGATGTACACCTGCAGTATCCGGTCATTTTCCAAAAGCCCTATAACAGAGGTGTAGTTCAAGTAAGCTTTGAGAAACTTATACGACAACTTGGGGAAGATAATAAATTTTTAGCCACAGATATGCCCGAAGTTGGGTATATGCTTCCACCGAATTATAGCACGCTGCTAGCCTTTCGAGGGCTATGTATTCAGACTTCATTCCAGACAGATGAATCTTCTAAAGTGTCTGTAAAAGAGCCAGATTGTCTGCAAGTGGCTAAGGAAAAGTTTCGACAAAGACTTGTGAGTCTTCTCTATAAGACAACTCTCTTAAGTCGTTTAGATCCCGAGAAGGTTGTGGAGAAAAATAATTTTCAAGTCCTTTACGATCCAAATACGCGTTTAGGGCAAATAGCTAGTCAAAATTTGGCCGAGCTTAAGACGGCTCAAACGAACAAAATCGCTGAAAATCTTAGAATTGCCACACAGAAAGCTAAAAGAAAACTCGCCGAGTTGCGTTCGTGCACTTCAACATCACCACAGATATCGCCAAACAAGAAACCAAAAGAAGAATAATAAAACGAATTTATCGAAAAGAAATTCTTTTATTTTTATTTTATTTTAAGGTTCTTACAATACATACACATAGGAGACGTAAAGAGTGTTTGTTATACAACTACCACCCGGTCGTAGTATTCGCCAAACGACGCATTCTTCTCGTATTTCTGTCTTGATCTCGTATCTTTTTCTCCATTTCGGCATCGGTAAGGGTTTCCAGGAATGGAGCCCATGCATCGGCATCGCTGGGATTTCTAAATGGTACATCAATTGTTGAGAGTGGAGCTTCCGAAAATGCATACGTTCGTAAATGCCATGACAATTGTCCGCGAATTGAGTATGCAATCGCGGTGACGAATTCCCCACCAAGACCCAGTTCAGCACAAAGCTTCATTGCAAATTCCTCGGGATTGTTATTCTTTTCAGACATATCCCATTCCACCTGGTCGACCAATGAGGTGTTGCCAACATGAATGTTCAGTTTCACAATGACACGTTGGTCACAGCTTTCTTCTAGTATCGGTGGTTCGTTAGGGAAGGCTTCGATTTGTTGTCGTATAGCTTGCGCTATGGCCGGCACAAATGGCACCGGATTAAGGTCTAAATCGTCACATAGTACCTCGGCAAATTGTTCTGGTGTTATCATGCTTTCTGAAATGAGAATACAAAATTTATTAATTTTAACTTGCACATTGCATTTCCTCTGTTAATTTAGAACACATTTTATTACTCGCAATTTACAGAGAATGATACTCGAGGAAAACAAAATAGACGCCTAAACAGGATGATCTAGTGGGTGTGATTAACGCATGGCCGTTTTGTTAATGAAAGAGTTATATAGTAATGAACCCAAGTCCCATCTCACCGTTTTTATTCCAAGTGAATGTATCCCTAAGTTTTTGCCCCTCTAGTTCCATGTCCAAACGAATCGGAACCAAGCACTCACGCTGTGCTGCATTCTCCATGCTGGCCGTTGGATCGGTGTCGTCAAAGCACATAGGAAAGGTGCGGACCTTTTTCGTGTGCACACGATTACGATTTATTGGCGTCGCCTGTGGCACAGCGTCCAAGTGACTTGAGTTAGGCATAGTTGGTACCCATTGTGGCGGCTTTTTCGATTTACTTTCCCTCGGCAGTGGTGGTTCCGATGTATTCACTGAAATAGCTCGATATCTATAAAAAAAAAAAACAAGAAAAAAATTCAGTGAGAACACTCGGATAAGTCCATCAAAACTTACTTTTCATCGTTCCCGGCGATGATTTCGTCAACTTCAGACGCCTTTAAGAGTGATACCGAACTAGCCAGAATGTGGTTACTAAGTCCGGCATCGGAAAGGCGCTTCCGTTCATCGTTTGACAGAACAATTCTCGTCATTCCGGGGTACTTTTTGTAGAGTATACCACGAAAGAGCCGTAAATAATTTCCGACTTCCGAGCCCACATAGTAGTATTCGCCGCCTTCTTCGAGTTGAAAGCTAACTGGCTTATCGCCGTAGGTAGGAACGGCCATGGTTTTTTTATTTATTTCGCACTATTTTTTATAATTGAATGGTATTATTGAAGAAATAAAAACTATAAACTACACCAAATCGAAAAGCGTCTACCAAATTTTCTGACAACTTTAAATGGCGAACATTAATAGTTCTGTTTGATTTGTGGTTTAAGGAAAACAATTGTGGATGGGTGTCTTCAGGCTCAGATACATCATTCTTTTAAGCATGTAGCTATTTATTTATTTCCATTTGCTTATCCCTCGGAGGCACCGGATCGATTAGTCGTTTTCAATTGAATTTATTGCTAAATTCACTCCTTTTCTTCCAATGGAACATGCTAATTTCATATATAATTATTATTGATTATAATCCTCCAAATGCTTTGGAACGAGACAGTAAAATAAACTAAACAATTTACGAGTTTATACATACACATGCACACTGGACTAGTTCCCCCGGAGTGAAATTTGTGTATGCATGAACCAACTGTGAATGTAGTGGTATGTAATTTCGAATGAAATGCGCATGACAGTTCTATTTTCCCACCACGGAATTTCCCACTTATGTATGTATAGGTTTCATTCCGTGTTCAAACCGCCTCAATGCCGGAATTAAATTTAACCCCGTTTTATACTGTACACTTCGTCTCTCTCTTCCACAAACTCGGAATGAACCCGGAGTAATTAGTCCAGTGTGCACTGGCCCAATGGCAACATGTTTGGTAGTATATAGTAATAAAACAAATATTAGTCTACCGGAGTTTTGATTTTTAAAAATAAATAATTCAGCGTCTTCTCCTTTATTTCTGGTAAAAAAAAACGAACAGCGAATTATATTTCAATTTGCAGGAATATTTCAAATGTATGTATACATCCAAAATAAATTATTTTACAAATTGTTTTTGATTTAAAATCAAAAAAAAAATTTTCCTTGCATTGAATGTTATACAATTTTATTAAAAAGCTAAGGCAGGTAGATAAAATCTATTTCATGGACATTCAATTCGCTCTCCGAATCAGGCAAGGAGTATGGAAAAGGGATTAAACGCATTAAACATTAATTATTTTAACAAAGCAAATTAAAAAACACATGGCAAGACAATTAGATAACAAATGTACAACGGAAATTTCCGTATCTCGAAAATGTGTTTTTGTATGACATATTTTGCGGTTGATAAATTAATCCTTATTTTATCCATATTACTTCATTGAAATTCTCCCTTTAATTTTGTTCCTTAAATAGAAATCAGATAAGAAATACATCACATATGTATCTTAGAGTGAAATCGGTAATGCCTAGTTGGAAATCAAGCTGTGAATGTTCATAAAAAAATATTCCGAAAGTGGCAACTCTGCCAGCAGCTTATTCTCTCCTTATCTACCTATGTAAAAACGAACATTACTTTTGCAGTCATCTCAAATACTTCGTTTGTATGACTGGGTTGAGAGATCGGATTGAAATGGGATTGAGTTTCAATCCGCGTTTTCGCTGTAACTGGATTGCGGGATTTGCATGCGTCCGCATTCATTAATTTTTTTTTTACTTTTTACTTTATTCCGCACAACATCGCTACAAACAAAAAAAAACACGAAAGAGGAAGAAATTTCTTATCCTTCTTTATTTTTTTTTTCATCTGTTAAACTCAATCTCAATCGATGCGCGTTTATATGGAAAAACTGAACTCGATCGCAGAAAATTTTGTGATCGGATCGAGTCAATCCTATTTCAATCCGATTTGCGTTTATATGGTACTCAACCCGAATTGAATTCGGTTTCAATCAGCCATATAAACAAAACAACGGCCTCTAGTATATTATGCGTCATCCCGGTGCAAAAGTATTCTAGCAGCTAGATTAGCAAGGTGTTAGGAACTCGCCCATTGAACGATTGATTGAAATGACGGAATAATTTTCGGACCCAAAACATGAACGATCCGGCTATCGAATTTGAACAAATAACACAGCTCTACTACTATTGGCTGACTTGTTTTTTTTTTTTTTTTTTTTATTCTAATTAGAACTTTGTTTTCTGTTTGGAAATTGATTATTTAGAATGTTTGCTTTGAACACTTTAAGAAAAAAAAATGCAATGAAAGAGAATCCTGTCAATGTCAGGAAAAAAAAAACATCTGCAAAAGCCGGCCAGAAGATTTGGGGAAATCGTGAAATAGGGGTGCCGTGGCTCAGTGGTTAATGCGTTGGACTACTGCGCAAGGGGTTCTAAGTTCGAATCCAGAAAAATACAATCAAAAGTTTTTTTCACGGCCCCACCACTTCCGAGTGTCTGACAAACATTCAAGAGTATAATTGTCATGAGAAAGTTTCCCAAATTTCCCCCGCCTTTTGGATACGGCATAAAACTGTAGGCCCCTTCTATACGTGTACAAATATACGTATATCACGCACAACACGTACCATTGTAAAAAGCTAGGCCTTGGCCCTAAGACCTAATATTTTTCAATTTTTATGTGTTATGACTAAAGTTATCTTAAAGTAGGTGTCAACGCACGCCTCGCGAGGGTGACATTTTTATTTAGCAAATTTACCGGAAATGGTAACACAAATCGAGTTGGAATCCTTCCATTCGACCCAATTTATTCCTCGTTGACGTCACCATAACCCACGATAACATAGAACATAGCTCCATATTCCTCCCAATCAGCTGTCACCACTGTGAGACTTGACGTTTAAGGCTAGACATCAAGAAATATAAAAAAAATAATAAAATGCAATCGCGACTGTTTGTAGAGTTAAAATAAATATTCTTTACATTTTCTTCTCTATTTAAAATTCAAATAAAAACAATTATTAATGGGTCTCCTAGCGAAAACCTCTACATTCGGCCGCATTGCATATTGTGATATATTTATTCGGACAATATCCACACGGACGGCGAAACTAACAAAGTACGTAACCGCTCGAAGTCAGAGGACGAGACGGACGACGACATAAAAAAAAAGTTTAAAAATAAATTCTCCGTTTTTGCAAAACTCTAAATCATAGTTATTGCGCATCGTGTCACAGCGACTGCCATCTAATTGCATAATTTCTCTTTCCACCGCAGATTAGCTGAAGTCGGCAAACTCGAGAGTCCAAAGCTCGAAGGAAAATACCTGACCGGTCAATTGTTTCTGCATCGCATCTTTGGCTATCGCGGGGTCGTACTCTTCCCGTGGCTGGCCAGGGTTTACGATCGGGATCTTCATGCCAGCGGAAAGGTGCCAGCCGATGAGGGAGCAGCCAAACCGCAACCCATTGTTGATGCCAACACAGGTAACGCGGCCGCAACAGACGGTGGTGCTGAAAATGCAACGAAGGAAGTCAAGGGCAAGGTCAATACGTTCTATCAAGTGCTGATCGATTCGAGAGATTGTCCATTTATTGTTAGTTTATTACGAGTTGGGAAAGAGACAGAGGGTCATTACTGATAAGTGGTTTTGATTTTTCAGAGAGCACAGACAGAGGCTGTTACATTTCTTGGTAATCAGGATTCAAACCGTAGCCTGTATGCAATACCGGGTCTGGATTATGTGTCGCACGATGATATAATGCCATATTCATCAACGGAGAAGAATCCGCTGCATCATGAACTGTTCGACAAGTTTTTGGCCAGAAAGGAAGGTCATGATCCGGCGTTTGACGCCCGTGATACACTAAAGGCATGGCAGGATAAGAATCATCCATGGTTAGAGCTATCCGACGTTCACAAAGAGACAACGGAGAACATCCGGGTGACGGTTATACCCTTCTATATGGGCTGCCGCGAGACACCTTCCTCGTCGGTTTATTGGGTAAGTTAGACTTCACAGTTAGAAGGGGACGGCCTGTTTGGTAGTATTGCCAAACTACTTTTATATAGATATGTACATGCATAGGTATTTTTCTAACACCAGAATAGGCCACGTAAAAAGTATACTATACTTTTTCAAGCTGTCTTCTAATCTTTATTTATAATTCAAGCAAGTGCATATTAAAAAGTGGTTTTATTTTCTTCATAGCTGCCGAATAAGTTTTGCTCTTACATTTCTTTTTTTTCTTCTAGTGGCGTTACTGTATTCGCTTGGAGAATCTTGGTGAGCTCAGCGTACAACTTCGCGAAAGACACTGGCGAATATTCTCACTCTCGGGTACCCTCGAGACAGTGCGAGGACGAGGGGTTGTAGGGCAGGAGCCTATACTAAGTCGAAAATTACCAGCCTTCCAATATAGTAGCCATGTTAGTTTACAAGCTCCGAGTGGCCATATGTGGTAAGAAATGATTAGGCAAATGTTTCTTTTTATAGGAGAAATTGAATATCTATATTCTTTCTAGGGGAACCTTTCGTCTGGAACGTGAAGACGGCCACTCGTTCGATTGCAAAATACCCCCGTTTTCACTGGAAAGCAAACCAGACGATACACCCGTACCTCCATTGAAAGGAACAAAACCAACTAAACCGGTCAACACGCTCTGAAATTCTGGAAATAAAAAAGTCAGTCAATTTAGCGCCAAGATATTGCGTCTGAGTTGTCTCTTGTTTAGACTATTGTTTTTATCTAGAAAAATCAAATTTGTTTTAGCCGTATGTCCAGGATAACAAAGAAAGAAAAAGAACTCAGTTAAACATAAGTTGACTTTTATTTTTAATTCTACTGTTGCAGGCGTTTGTTTGTTTGCGTCTTTGAAAGCTTCTCTACTTCTAGCGAAAAGTCGAAAGGCTTCATGTTGTCGCGAATGCCAAACAGTGATCGAAGAGCATCAAGGGACGCCATTTCTATTGCTGTTTCAATATCTTCCCCAAATCCTGTAACAATGTTGGGTTAACGAAAATTTGATGAATGCATAAAACTAATTAAATTACCTTGGCCTATTTGTTTCTTATTGCTGTAAACGGCTACATTGTATGCTGCGAGAACCGTATTTTTGCCAATTTCGCCTATAAGACGAGGTTCGGGTTCAGCGAGTTTTAATTCCTTGCAAACCTCCTTTAAGTATTCCGTGGGGTTCTTTATTTCCCACAGCTCAGTAAGGTCTTTCTGATTCAATTGCGTGCAGATGAAATCGCGGATAAATAGAAATGCTCTATCCGTGCCCGATGACTCCTCAAGTGATCCGATCACGGCTAACAGGCTCTTTGCCATGCTATCATTCGATGGCGGGTATTCAGCACAAAACACTAACTCTTTGAGTCCCAAAAGGTTGGATATATGGGCGAGTGTTTCTTCTGAAGTAAGATACGTCGCAAATGCTTTGATACCCTCTTCTGGAACTTTTGGTAGGGAGTACCTTGGAACACAACATAAAACAGAGTATTTTTTTTTAGTCGAATAATAATATTGAATAATTCACATTAAAATAAAAAGATTGCCGTACTTCAGGTCGTGAAATGAATTGACAGATTACTTCGCCTTTAACATATAAGATCGTAAAAGATCGAACTGACTTACAGCAGAAATTCGAAATGCAAAACATGTATCTTACAAAAAATTTGAAAGCATTTGATTGGAACAATGGTGACAAGAGGGAGTGAAAACAGATACATTACACGTTCACCTTTTCAGATACTCACCCCAATTATTGAACTCGAATACAGTAGTCGAATCCGAACATAGTCGTATTTAGTTATTACAAAGTCGTATATTTGTCCGCAAGATACAACTATGGTCAGGTAAGATGCGACTATAGTCGAATGCGACTGTCGTGCTCGAGTTCAAGAATGGGGGTGACTGTATAAGGTGTAGAAAAATGCTATAAGATCACAATATCACTGGGAATATGGGATCAGAAAATCATTTTCAATTTTACCCTCCGAGCTGCGGGCAAAACATACCTCAGATAGGCGTCAACATAGTCGACAACTGTGCGTGCTCCCTTCTCCAATAGTTGCGAATTGTCGGCCAATTTAAGGTCCGGCTGTTCAACACCGAGTTCACGTTGTTTGTGTTCCTCTCGACTGATGTACGAGCGATTGGTGAGTGCTGTCTGAAGCGAAACCAAATCAAAGTTTTCATTTAAACGTTTTCCAAACGCGAACAGTTCCGCCTTGTAGTTCCATTCGATGAAACTCGATCTGGGCTGGACTGGTTCGGGGCCCAACTTCTCGCGACGCTTTTTTAGTTCACGTAACGTTGGGCTGACCCAACGTTTTATATGCCGCACATTATCTAAAAAGAAGTTGGTTATTGATCAAGTGGAACTGGTGGAGACTTTAAGTGACTTACTTAGTTTTGTGTAGCCGGCTAATTGGGAGGCGACTAAAACTGTGCTAATGGTGTTACGAATTAGAGACATATCGTACAGAAGTGAATATATTTAAGGAAAAAAAACGAGTCTTGGTATATTTTCCTTCAGTGAAAACCATGAACGCACATTGACATTTAAACAGCTGACCGGTTGACATAATGTAGATGGTATCCGCTGTAATGGAACACTCAAGTTAAATAGAAGGTTACATGGGATTTAGATTTATCAAACGCCATGTTGAGGGCGGATGTAAGACCATTTCCTGGTTCTTTGGAGAGCTTTTGACAAATGGATTAAT
The DNA here is from genome assembly GCA_949716465.1 of Chalcosyrphus nemorum. NCBI lineage: Eukaryota > Metazoa > Arthropoda > Insecta > Diptera > Syrphidae > Chalcosyrphus > Chalcosyrphus nemorum. The sequence continues at coordinate 71,478,379 of OX454333.1, forward strand.
TTAGTCAATTCGTTTTATATACATTGATTTATCAATTCCAATCAGATTGCATTTGCTTGGTTGTATGAAATTTGATAAAAATTCGTTAACCCGTTTAGGCAGACAAGCAGACAGAATTGCGAGAAACTCTTTTTATAAACTTCTCTATAAAGGTAATTTCAGAATTTATCAAAATCTCGAGATCAAAAACATTCACCAATCCAAAACTAGACGTATATTCAAACAAATTACGTTCCTATTTTTGCTGAAACAATCTTCAAAGCGCCTTGTATCCATTATAAGAGTTTGCCTAAGCTCCGGCTATAGAATCGTCAGGTATAAAAAATACATTTTTCAATCGACTCGGCCAACATAGAGTACCTAACATTATCCTCCAACTGCTTTTGTAGAATATAGTTCTCAATATGAAAACATTTTGGGTGCCTACTGTCAGGTGTATTGTATACATATATGTATTGTAATTGAAAATCAACGAGCCTGTTGATATTATTTGCCCACAAGTCGCCATGACTGAATATGTTGTAGTGTTTTGAAGACAATTGGCAAAGCTCAAAGATTTTTCCCATTTAAAAAAAATGTACTCTAAATAATCAGAGTTCTTATATCCTAGCATAATTCGGATAATTTCATATGTCGACGTATTTGCGTTTTGATATTTTCTAAACGTACACTATTGGCAAAAAGAGGACACGAGTTTTCCTTTGCGGGCGACGTGGCGGTTCCTAAACGATTAGCTCCTATCTAATAAATGCGCGAATACTAAAATATTATTCTTGGCAAAGTAGCACATTGAAGGGAATTCAGGAAATATTTCCTACAAGCGAGTGTGGCAAAAGGTCATGATAAAATTCCTGTATATATTCAGCTCTTAAAGGTATACTAATTCCTAGATGTGTTGGATGCGTACCATGTAAGGCTTAATGACGCCCAAGGAATCCAGTAGCAAAATTACTGTAGCGATAGCCTAGAATTTTAAACTCAATTTTGATATTTTCTTTTGAATACCATTGGCACAGATCGCGTTAAGTTAACTTGTCAGGGCGACACAATACTGAAGGGGATATTTATAAAATTTTTAGTGAGATAAATTAAGAGATACTGATAAGATAAAACGGCTGGTTTTATTAGGCTCGTGAGCCAACTGTTATTCATTTAACATTTGCATTCATTTGTCAAATATTTCCTTTTGTTTATTTGCTAAATATTTGTTAAGCTGCTAGAATATTAAGATAACAATTTATTTATTTTCTTCTGTGACGTATGGGTACTCGTACGTTGTTATTTTTAACTCCGTCGACTTTGTTGCATGCCCCATTACTGGCAGAGCTAAAAGTAACATTTTCTTTTGGAAATTTACTCGCTTTAAATGGTGCGTTAAGAATATTCCTATAAATCTACAATGATCGATCGATTAACCTTTAATTTCTTATAAATTTAATGTATTTACTCCCATTTGTATTCATTTGACTAATGTATATTGTACTCTTTTGCATTTAATGAAGTGAAGGAATACAAGTTTCCTTGAGAATAAAAATACAAAAAAAATTTTAGCCGCATTCTTTAAGCAATAATAGGTTTCCGTCTATGATAATTCGAATATGCGAGCATTTTGTTTTCGAATATCCGAACCTATTAGGAACCAAATTTTCGAACTCTCTTTCGAACATTCAAATGTAAAAAAGGAAGATTTAGGGTTATTTAGTTAACACCAGAGGAGCAGTAACGCAACCTTTTACGTGTATATTCACCTATAAAATTCAGATTACCATACGAAAACCGTCTTTATACCTAGCTTCGCAGCTCTAATCATGTCCACGATCATAACCTGACCAGGCAACAACTGACTGATAAGTTTCTGATGAATTGAGCTGGGATTTGTGGTCTGCTGTCATCGTGAAATGCTGCACACTTGTCGAAGTTACAGGGGATCAATTTACGGAAGAGTTTACCAAAAATGGTTATAGATACATTTCGGATACGCAGACGATATTGACATCATTGGAAGATCCCGACAATTAATGCTCTATAGAACGCAAATCTTACCATTCTTGTTGTGTAAAGCCGAGTGCTGGACGATAAGTAAGAAAGTGGAACAAATATTGGGTACCTTCGGGAGAAAAATACTTCATGGGATATAATGTTCCTTATGCGAGGAGGACGAATGGAGGAGAAGATACAACAACAAAAAGCCAAGATACGCAGACTACTTTGGCTCGGCCGCATCAAGCGAATGGAAAAGAATGCTCCAGCCAAGAGGATCTTCGAGTCCCAGCCCCCAGGTTCGAGACGGCGAAGAAGACTGAACCTCCGGTATAACAACCAAGTTGTCGCGGATACCGGAAAACTTGGTCTCCAACAACGTGTTCGGAACCGTAGAGGATAGAAGGTAACGGAGTTTCAGGCAGAGACTCTACAAGAGTCGGGAGCCCTTTAAGTAAGTAAGTACATTTCTTACATTTTAAGAACTATTAATTTGGCAAAACACAATGAAAATTCGAACTATTTTATTTGCAATCGTTTCCGCGTCGAAAGAAAAACAAACACTGCCACTTAAATCTGATGCCCAACCCAATTTCGAACTTTCGACATTATTTAAGGTATCAGCACTTTCAACTTAAGAGTGGTTGGGTCCACTCATAAATCTTATGAGCACTCATAAATGTACGCAGATAAATTACGGTACGCATAACAGATTCTGGAAAAGTATAAATACTTAAGTTTTCAAGTTCATCTTATCTAAGGTCATACGGTTGTAAAATTTGAGATAACTTAGCTTCCGTGAACAGAAAAGTAAATTTTTGTATTTGAACAAAAGTCAAAAAACGAATACTATCAGTCAAAATCGTGTAATACGTTTTGAGTCAAGTAAACTCTCATCTAATGTCTTCATCCTTAGCTTTTCACAAAACAAATTCAAAAACAATTGAATATTATTCACATACATGTTTTTTGACAGCTGTCATATGCAAGCTTTTAATGAGAGACTTAGTTTCATATCGATATATGTAACAGCGTACACAAGTCCACTTAAAAAGTATTATCAAAAATTAGACTTGAAACTGAACTAAATGTAGTAGAGGTATAAAAAATATCAAAATATGTCTAGTGTATACACATAAGCCATGTTTAGTTTATTAAAGGTTACATCTATTTCTCTTCTCTTAAATTCGGAGGTATATTTTTATACCCTATCCTAAGGGTATATTAAGTTTGATACATAGTTTGTAACATAGAGAAATATTACAGATAGACCCAATAAAGTATATATATAAATGATCAGCATCACTAGCCGAGTCGATTGAGCTATGTCCGTCCGTCCGTCTGTCCGTCCGTCTGTCCGTCCGTCTGTCCGTCCGTCTGTCCGTCCGTCTGTCCGTCCGTCTGTCCGTCCGTCCGTCTGTGTGTCACCAGTTTTTGGGCCTTAAATTTTGAGCTAGGTTGCTGAAATTTTGTATACGAGGTCTTTGGAAAAGTAAGCAATACAAGTGTAAAAATTTTTAAAATCCGCCCACTGACACGCCCACTTTTCAAAAAATCACATTTTTTCACTATTTTCATATGAAACTCGAAAAAACTTGCTTAAGCAAATATGTATATATCCACTTAATCTACAAATCGTCCATACATTGTATATAGCCACGCCCACTTTTTAGGGGCGTTTACTTCAAAAAATTAATTTTCGAGTAAAAATATAAGTTTATAGGGCAAAATAGAAAATTTTGTGAATATATTTTCCACCGCCCACTGAAACGACCAAATAAGATAGGGATAGGGTATCATACGATCCGCTCCAGGCGGATTGTAGCATTTTTCACTGGTTTATTTTTAAGTTATATCATTGAAGCCATCTTTATAAGGTTGAGTTGTTGTACGCGGTGGTGCAGTTAATGCCAATGAACTTTTAAGTTAAATTATTTTTGTGTGACTAATAAATTTCTTCAGGTGTTAGAAGTGCGTCAGATTACAATGTCATGATCATTACCTAGAATTGTTTTATGATTTGTACATATTAGCCTGTTTGGTGATGGATATGTATAAGTGCGTAGATACTTGTAAAATGAAAGAAAATTGATGACAGTAGCTGGATTTTATAAATTGATATTTAATGTATATTTTGATACTTGTTTGAGAGCAGGTTTTGGATTTTCACGCTTACACATTTGATTGGTGTAACAATCAGATGCCGGTTTCACTTTAAAATTTAAAACTTCAATATGTGCATAAAGACTCAGATTAATCTAGTTTGACTTGTTATGACAAGTCTGTCTGCAGTCCACACATCATTTAAATTTAGGTTGTCAAAAGCCGATTACTGGGACGCAAAAAGTGATAAGGTATTTTCGTTTTTATTTCCACTTGTTATGGGTAAGGGCACGACATTGTTTTCATAAGAAAATTTGATTATTTAAAGGTTATAGGTATCTTCAAAACTAGAAAAGTTCATCCTTTACTGTAGGTATATTCAAAATTCTAAGAAAAAATACCTTATACCTTCAAGAACCTTACGAATACGCCCGATTGGAGCATCAAGGATTCGTTTTACATACATTTATATTTGCTTTAAGCAATATACGAGTACATACACCCATCATGTACCTAAGTGCAAGTATGTACGACACATTTGTATACATTATTTTCTCTACAAGCAGATGTTTAATGAATAGTAACTTAACTTAGGTTAGGCTCACGGATAAACACCTTGTGACGTACATATGTAAGTCAATGTCCACGCAAGCCAACAGGAAATTTGACCTCCCGAACCTGTAAAGATCAATCACTAAGCTCAAATAAAGACATTCGTTTTGAAAGATCTTTCACTTTGTTGTTACGTTAATATTCCATTTCGGTAGATTTTCGTAGTGTAGTAAGCTCGAGAAGAGGGTACCTTCCAGTAATTATTCTGATGCCGATTCTTGAGTCTTAAGGACTAAAATTTCTTCAAGAAGCAACAGTTGAAATGAAATAAACTAGCAAAGCATATATACACATTTTATTACATATTAGGGTATCATACGACTAGTTTCAAACGGATTGTAGCATTTCCATATTTTTATGTATCTTAAAGCGCTTTTTTAGATATTTTGTATCATGTCACACAAGTGTGTATGTGTGCGGAAATACTGAAAATATATGTGTGTATATATAAAATAAAACAAATAAATATTAGGCTATAAGCAGCCCATAGAGGACCACATTTTTTTTTTTAATATTTTCTGAAATTCGAACTTGAAAACCAATGTACAGTAGCACAACAAACTACCACCCAGCCACAGAGCTTACTGATTTTATATATGTACATAATAATGCTTAGTGCATTATGTTGGTGGCTAACTGAACTCTTCAATCTCCAACCAACTGATGAAGTACGCCAGAGAAGAAGCACTATCGGCCAAGATACATGTAGGCAGGCCCTGTGCCGATACATACATATATGTATTCTGTACGAATGTGAAGGCCTTGCCAGAAATAGACTAACTTGCTTTACATGTTGATTTACTTAAATTCTGCAGGATTTCAGCTGTTTGTTTCCCCTTTTGGATTGCGATTGGTAAACTATGATGCCTAGTGTCTTATGACGAACTTTTAACCTTATTATTATTATTATTATTATTATTATTATTAACCGAACCAATGTATTTTGAATCGCGATAAATCGCTCATAAAGTTTCTCTCACATTTCGATTCCAGCTTTTGTAATCGATTTTGTTTTAAGAATCTGATAATGAATGTTGGCTCCAGAGACGATATTTCTCCTCATTTGCAAGGATTTTTTAAATTATTGAATTTATACAAATGTACCATTTAATTGTACGTTTGTAACGTTCATACTTTGGTTTTTGAAATAGTAAAATCTTTGCAATGACCTTCACCTGAGTGATGTGCAGTATAGGTGGGAGTCCCTACTTGCTTGCGGGTAGCAACAAGTTCAAAGTTGATTATAGTATAATTCAATGTAGGTATGTAGTGTTGAAAATTGAACGTTGTTTTGTAAACGAGTCTATAGTAAAAATGAGCATCACAAATGTAGAAATTTTCAAATCCCTTAATACGACACTTCAAAAAATTCTCATTTTCGGTAATTTTACAAAAACTCCCAAAAATTCAGTTAGTTTCCAATTCACCCATATAATAGCTATGCGTGTATCGTTGTCTGTTTGCTTCTTTTATGGATAATAGAGTGAATCCAGGTTAAAATGCACGATGAAGAATTTATCACAGTTAAAAGAATCACGGTTCCGACTGTTGATTTGTATATAGAAATTATCAAAATCACAATTTTTTCTGTTACATGGGGTTTTTCAACTGTTTTTTGCTAATTTGACCTTGTTGATTTCGAATCGACCGTTACTTTTAATCGAATTTTACTTCTTAGTAATCTAATTTTACTTCTTGTTGCGAACGGTCCAGATTTAACAAATTTTATAAATTTTTCGCTGTATCGTCATCAAGAAGAACTTGCTTAAACAATCCAAATAGTTTTTTTTTTCCTTTAAATGTTTAAAGAATGTCGCTTGAACGTGCCTGAGATTGTAAAACAAGCCTACACGGAATACTTTGGAAGGCCATTACAAATAAATATTAAGTTCTACCTAGATCCCAAATTTAGGGTGTAAAAGCTGTGTTGAGTCTCTCCGTTTATGGGCCAATAAAAAAGATTCACTCTTAAGTACAAAACTTCAATGATCTGGGGTGAACCAGCAAATAATCATGAAGACTAAAGTGGATTAATCATCGTTCTGTGCCTGTTGCACATTCAACCAAAGTTAAAAAAGAATACATCACGGTATCCTTAAATTTGAAGAAAATAAAGTACATAGAATATAACTAAGTTAAGGTGCGTCCAGACCGAGTGAAACATTTCTGAAACACTGTTTCATGAAACATTTCATGAGCATTTCTGAAACATTTCATAAACATTTCATAAACATTTAATAAATGTTTCAGAAATGTTTCGCTCGGTCTGGACGCACCTTTATATGCGTGATCACCTTCATATCTCAATAATTAGAGCTGTAATTGGGAAATTGACTTCAAATTTTAAATCAGTCAGCGGGTCAAATACATTTAAAATTCAGTATAATACTTCATGCAACCAAAACACTGTTTACCTAGTATGTCTCCAGTTTTTTTTTTAGAGTTGGATCGATTTTGTATACGAAGTCTTTGGAAAACAGTGTACAGTGCACAAGTACAGGAGTAAAAATTTGAAAATCCGCTTACAGGCAGCTTTTGGAGAAATGTACTTTGAAACTCGATTAACCTAACTTTGGTAAATGTGTTACTCGCGTACTTTGTATTGGCCATATACACCCATTTTTGAGGGGCGTTTTTCTTAAGAATCTAAGAAACAAAATACATGCAAAATTCTCCGAGTGACCTGAGCACTTTGCCAACAAATTCACGTTTTGAGTAATTGTATAAGAAATATGCAAAAATCGATCTAAAAGGAAAGAATAGGGTATTATACCATCCGCAGCAAATTGTACTATTTAAATATGTTTTTGTTATTGGTAGTAAGAGTACATGTGCAAACGTGCTAATTATGTGACCAACACTGTAGGTGTATACTTTAAATACAATTATAATCCGCTTCCTCCTACTTTCACAAATAGATAATTCAAACAAAAACCCAGTCTGCACGGTGGTTTTTGTTTGTACAAACCACTAACTCGTGAACTTACAAAGCATTAGTCACTTGCGAGTATTATTCAGTCTGCGATATGACCGCTGCATATTTCAGTACTTTTCTACCCATCTCCGTAGTTTTCATATTGGAAGAGAATTTTCCAAAAATTAATTTTAAATGTCTTTTAATTTACCCATAGCGTCTTCGCTTATCAGCGTATAAAAAAAATAAATTGAGTGTTAAAAAAAACCGCAGTAAATCAAAATTTAATCTACACACAAAAACAAAAAAGAAAAAAATCAAATAGATACTATAGCAAGCTTGAAGGTGCGTCGTACTGGGCGGGGATTTTTTTCCCAGCTCGAAGATGTTATCATCTTAGAGTCAGACTCGTTAGCCTCTCAAAAATCCGCGCTTTAGCACAGCAGATGTTTAGACTCTCACAGCCAAGGCACTTGTGTGCAGATTTCTGTTAATTTTACATCCAGATACAGATACAATCGAAGCCTCGAAGAGGACGGTCTTCTGCTCCGTTCAAAGACTCAAAACTAGTTTTAATTTCTATTGTTTTGTGTACTAAAGTGTTTGACATGAAATTATTATAATTATGCGTATGCAGTGATAGTAATTCAGATGATTTATAAGTAAACTGACTTACAGCGCATATTACGGAAAAAAGGTTTTTGAAGTTGGATTACCCCGTGATCGTCGAGCAGCAGCAACCGGTTAGATGCGAGGTTCACAGTGCGTTCATTCACGGAATCTAATGCTTATTTTGCAGTTCGTGATTTTTATTTATGTATCGACTGATTACATAAGTGAATTCAAATCAATATTAGTTAGACAGTAATTGACGGAAAGAACACATATTGTTTAATCAAATACTTTGTGCTATTCAAAATATAGTTGTCTGTTGTTGGTCTAAGCAAATCAAACAGATTTTCCAAGTGATTTAAGTATTTTTTTTCGTGAAGTGTGCAAATTCGATTAGAAAATATTAATTGATTCAAATTTATTTAATGCCTTGTTTTGACACATAAATTGCGTAAGAAAAAAAAAATAAAAATCGGAATATGATTGTGCGAACAGTGTCAAAAAGGCTCGTGGGGAGCTTATTGATATTTGTTTTGTTTTTGGATGGATTATCGACGCAGTATTTTGATTTGCCGTATATACCCTGTCCGAATATATTTGAGTATGCATTCGATGGAAATGGATATGTTGGAATATTAACACTAAGAGATATTGGATACGGACAGACGACAGTGCAAATCGAAATGACACAACCCGGTGTATTAAACTCGGTAAGAACGATACCATATACATATGTAAATGGATGTTTAATCGAAGTTAAAGAGCTTCTTTTTGAGTTATTAGTCTTATAAAATAAAGATACAGATAAATACAAGGATATGTTAATCGATGAGAGTGGAATCTGAAGTGTTATTTGTCTCACATGAATAGGATTTCAAGTTTAAAGTAGGTGACAATGGTGAAATGGGTGCCGACAAATACCAACAAGTTTTCCAACGGCTCTAGCTCTAGCAAATGTCTTACAAACATCAAAGGCTATTTCTCCCATGAGAAGGCTTCTTAAAAACCATCTGTCATTCGGATATAGCATAAAATTGTAGGTCTCTTCTATAGAAGTGTAGGTTCTTGCATATATCGCGCACATATCTATGGCCTGCTTGTGGCTTAACGCGCCAAAAAATTCAAATGTAATTCCTTGATAGCTCTCAAGTAAAAACTTGCGGCTCAATATATAAAATTTTGAATTTTGACTTTAAAAATAATGACATTCCACTACTTTCATCATGAACTTTGTAAATTTTCGTTCGCCCTAAATATGTACGTATATATTTACGTCAATAAGTATTATCACTATTAATAAATTAGAGTTTAACTAAGTTGAAGAGCGGCTCAAATTAAGCTTAGCTCGAGCAAGGTATTTGTATGTTGATAAACTGCAGATTGTAAACAAATTCTATCGTATACTTTGCATTTATACAAGCGTTGTACACTTGCAACACAAAATGTGTTTGAAAATCGCATGCATGTTTGAAAATTGCATGTCTGCTAAGGATAATTATGGGGCCGATATCAGCACAAGTGGTTGCGAATACATCATGAACAATGTACACAGTGTTGGTGTCATAAATGTGCTGCCTCACCGGAAACCTTTAAGTATATTTTTATTTTAAAATGCTTTTCTAAATTCTTGTAAGCGTGGTGAATATGCGCAATTCATTGCTAAATTTCAGTGGTAAAAGTAATACAAAAATAATTTGGCATCCGGAGTTAGTGCACAATTTAATTATAATCAGGGTTGTAGGCAATTCCGAAGGAATTTTTTCCTCTTTTCCCATACAACCATCATAACTTTTTAGTAACACTGTGTAGAAAATAGGTCCGTTTGCGTACTCTCCCAAAACAGCGAATTTTTATGAAAAACTATTCGAGTATAGAAAGTTTCTAATGCTACGAGTTTTAGTGCAAGTTATTTCTTTGGGCTGTTTAATCTGTCATATCTGTTGTTATATAAAAGCATATATATAACTTAAGAGAAAAATTATTACTTATGAAAACAATTTACAAAAATTGAGAACATTTTATTGAATGAAGGTGTTTCCGTAAATGTAAGCGTCGATCTGTGCTCCGACCTTTCTCAATGTATATGGACGTGAGAGCTTTCACATTTGTTTGGCTATATCACAGTATTTGTGATCTTTGGAGGTTTCTTCTGATACATTTTCTAGCATAGACAAACTTAACTAGACAGTCAACTCGAATTTCCCCTGCCTCCTTAGTGCTGTAAATAGGAGAAGCCTAATTACCATGTTTGTAAATAAATGTGAAGTAGCGTGTGACCAAGACCTAACTATTATTTTGTCGGGTTATCTCTTTCATTCCCTTTGAGCAAACTTTTTTTTCCGGTTGTTATTCCATTAACAACAACAAATTGTATGTACAAAATGGCTGCGGCCATAGATGTCAAAAAATCGCCCGATTTTGTAATTGGTATGTGAAACTAGTGAGCTCCCATTTGATTTTGCTTGACTGTCAGAATACAATGAGAGTAGAGAGTTTGTAGTTTGAACCAGAAATACCAGCTTTTGTCCTTTTATAATTTTCAATCCGTCAGTATACCAATATACTATTTGCTAGCTGTCAATCACATCACTTCGCAATCTAATACGATTAGCCGTAAATGCAGCCTAATGCTGGATTTTTACAAGTAACATATTCCCCAGTTATTCAAAATGGTAATTAATATCAAAATTTATTAGATAACGCGAAATGAAAAATAAAAATACATACGTATATAAACAATGCCGACTTATTTATAACAATCTGTCGGAAAAGAATCAACGTGTCAACATTATTAATGTCTTGTTATACAAACAAAAAGATTGTTTCTGTCAAATGCCGTTTAGCGATATACAAAAATGCCATATACAGACGTAAATTCTACATGTCATTATTGTAAACTTTTTTCGGGAAAACTGAGCACTTTGTTGCACAAACTCTGGTGGACAACTGCTCTCAAGCAAGGCAAAAAATGAAAAATTAAAAACCAAAACATACTACAGATTGGATGAGTTGCTTAAGTTTGTATTGAACGATTTGGTCAGTCGTCAAGCAAATCGTTGAATGTCAACCCCGTTTTTCGGAACCTGCATGTTACTTTAGCTTTATTTATTGTTGAAGTTACGAAAAATTCTTGCAATTACATTCTAAGGTATTTGCATAGAAAATGTTTTATTAATACTTAGGCCATCATTTATTATTTATTTTCATGAAGTGCATCAACTCACACTTATTATTAAAGAAATTATTCCAACTTCAATGGTTCAGTTATATCTAAACGTTTGAAGATCAGGATAACTGCTAGACGGATAATAGCCTCCTTAAATCTAAATTAAATTCCTAATTGGCTGCAACATAAATTTTATTAAATTTCTGTCCCTTTGCTACTACAATCAATTTGTTGTGTTGTGAAAGACCGTGTATAAATGACCTTATTCACACCTACTCAAACAATTTCACGTTAATTTTCTTTGTTGATTTTTGTTTGATTAATTTATTAAAATTATTCGTGTTTTATCAATTCAATGATCATTATACATGATAAAACGAAAAATGTACAAACCGGTATATTAACGCATTGGGAACTTGCATTTTATTATTAAAATCCGAACTCAATAACCCTGGCCTATTGTTAAGCCGCAAAAAGAGTTCCGTTCTCGTTTTATATTCAAATGTAAAGTTTAATGATAATTTCTATTAATTTTACTTGATGCCAGCATGTTACAGTAGCTATCGCCATTGACGGTAACCTTCCTTATTTTTAGAAAAGTATACAAGTATCTTCCCAGACTATATGATGCATCCATTCTTTTGGTAATGTAACGGATTTTCTGGTTCCGAAAACTGGTTCCGTCCAGACCGAGCGAAACATTTCTAAAACATATTATTTGTTTCTAAAATGTTTCAGAAATGTTTCACTCGGTCTGGACGCACCTTTAGATGTAGCTGTGGAACTGAAAGTGTCATTCAGTATTAAATTCAATTTTGTCCAGAATGGTTTAGTAGTTCATAAAACGCTTCCTTGGCTATTTTTAAACGCCATCACTTACGAAATTCCTCTTCGCGCTACCTGTATCCTGCGAAATTGAGAAAGTCACATTGTTCAAAATCCGATGCTGCTAGAAACGTGCACTGGGTCTCACGTGTCAAGATATCTAGAAAATTATTGAAAGTAGGTACGTTAAAAACTGTAATAAAGTGGTATGGTGAGTTAGAACGAACTTTAGAAGGTATATGCAAAATGGTTTGCGAATAGGGTTTGCTGAACTTTGACAGGTGATTGTGGCCATTGCTATCATTCATCGACCTTCCGATTCCGAGTCGACCGGTTCAGTGAACAATCTGTCAACACCCGATAAATGATAACCAATTTCTTTTGGCCCAAAATTTGATGATGTGAACACCGACCGCATGTGCATGTGCGGCGCTACTAGCTGACTGTCAAATTTTAACAAGCAATAGTGACCGTAAACTTAACGAAACGATGCCAAAAGGTATTATGGCCGCACAATACAAACCTATTGTATTCGCACTCTTTCGAAAGTGGTCGTACGAAACCATTCTTTTATTATAAGTCAGCCTTTAGACTTTAATTTAATTTGCTTCGCTCGTTAACAGAACTAAACCCTCTTCTCCACATGGTTTAGCTGCGCATTTGACTTCTTCGCTTCGTTAAGGGTTAAGCTTAAGCTTGGACATTCTTTCATTGTACTTTCCCTTTTTTATTAATTACGAATATCATCAAAGCGGGAAATGTGGTTTCTAAGGTCAAATGCATTTATAATGTTCCCTAATTTTATTTGGAGTTATTTGACGTTACCAGATTTGGTATTGGTACATTCAGGTGTGATTTTTTCAAAATAAATGTTCATGTATATAGAAATAAATTGTTTCCATATCCGGCTGGAAAGTCATCTAAGTCATAGGCTCTGTAGTGACCAAAGTGGCTGGCATACGTAATCAGAAAAATTATATAGGAAATAAATTTGGTAATTATGTTTTCAGATTAAAAACAAAATTGTACAATTTACGTCATCTTTAATTTCATATTTGCCGGCTCGTGTTAATAAAAAAAAATAGGTAAATTAATAATATTTTAGTGATATAATAGTTATATTGATTAATGATCAGACAATGTATTAAAAATACGATAATCAACAATGAATTCTATCTGCTTCATCTAAAATTGATAGATGTTAATAAAATTCTTGTATGACAACTAATGCGGTTGTTAAACCACGGCATTATATTGTTTTATGTGCAGATGCGATTAATAAAGCGGTATTAAGTGTAAAATATTATAAATTTTTCTCAGCTTTAATCTCTTAACACGCATATGGTCTTTGAGATTAGAGTTAGTTGATTTGTAAGCTTAAGAAACTTAAATATAGTGTAATCCTGTGTCTTTGTACATTCAATTTTGTAGCAACACCAACAACGATAAATTTTATGTATGGAGAGGAATTGTTGCTTTAGCCCCTAAAAAAAATTTTGCTTTTACGATGAATACGTTCCAAGAATCGACAACATAAATACTGAAAAATTATGCAAAGCCAATACTAAAATTTGATTTACGCACTGCAATGTCAAACTTTATGATTAGGTATTTAAATAAATTATAATTTCAAATGACAGAAGAAAAAAAAATTAAATAACACTCTCACTTTGATTCGAGACCAAATTTATTCAAATAAACTGGTGTTAATTAACAAAACAGAGAAATAAAAAAGAGGTAAGACATTTCAACGTAATTTATGCAAATAATTTATCGGTGTTAAAGTTCTATTGGTAGTACTAGTTTCAATTGTCAATCGTACCCAAATAGTGCATGTTGGTGACAATGCACGAAATGTACCTATTCCAATACAAACGCATAAAAAATACGGTGAACTATAAACGAATATAAAAATTACATACAATTTTCTCTGTACCTAAGACACTAACCTATCAACGAAAAATAATCTTCTGTCGTTACCCACCATTCGTGTCCTGTTTGTTAATATAGTCATGTCTCCTTTGCCAGGCGCTAATCATAATAAAAAAAAAATATTAAAAAATCGCTAAGATTAAAATTTTATTAAACAAACAAAGTTCTCTATACTACTTTATATTACGTTCCATACGTATGTACATATATGCTTGGAGGTTCTTTGTCTGTTTTTCTGCGCTCAGAATGTCATACCTGCTTCTAGGCTTATTCAGGCGAATCTGTCATTCTGTTATGAATTTCCTGTTATGGATCATAAAAGACTTCTCTTATAATTGGTATTCCGTGTTTCGAACTTTTATAAAACCAGAATCTAACTAGAATCTGATAGAAAATTGTCATAATAATAGCTGACTATTTTTATTTATTTGCCGGTAACCATCTGATTTGTATTTGTACCTACCAAAAAACATATAAATTCAGACTGAAAAGGAAGGTTTTTAATTAAAAAAATAGGAATTGTGTAATAGTTCCTAAAAATATTTGTTAGGTGTGAGAACTAAGCTTGGACAACAGAAATTTTATTACACGAGAGGTAGTGGCACTTGATTGCCCAGCAATCGCCCCGGTTGCTGCTATTTCTCAACAGGAATTTTAGTGTGGATGAGTAAGGGCAGTAAGGCTGCACCCCAACAACAAATAAAAATTGTTGTGTTATGTTTATGTTCTAATTATGGCATCAATGTAAATTTATAGGGTATATTCGGCGAAATATTTTATTCTGTTATTCTGTTATGGATTCCTATACAAAAATTCAAACGTCCATGGCCAGTAAACATTACTTTAGGTATAATTTCAGTGTTTATGTTGGGGTAAATCCTGTCCTCGTCAGAGTGGTGCCATCTCTCTTGGAATTCTTCAGGACTTTTCCTTAGTGTTACTTCCGCATCACTACGATTCCTCGCTGTTGAAACCATTGTCCTACTGGCATGAAATATCTGCCGTCGAGCATCATATATGTTGCAACTCTTGCAAACAACAGTCTGTTTCTCTGTTGCTTAAAAGTTAAACTTGCGTCTATAGAAACGCCAACGTATGTATATAGCTTAACTCTGGCTCATAACTCTGGCATCCGCGACAGCTTGGTCTTTGTACCGGTCTTCTTCTTCGCCGCCTCGAACCTGGCGGTTGGGATTCGAAGATCCTCTTGGCTGGAGCATTGTTGTCCATTCGCTCGATGTGGCCGAGCCAATGTTGTTTGCGTATCTTGGCTTTTTGGACTACATCCACATCCTGGTACAGCTCATAGAGTTCGCGGTTGTATCTTCTCCTCCATTCGCCCTCCTCGCATAAGGGACCTAATATCCGACGGAGTATTTTACTCTAGAAGGTGTCCAATCTTTGCTCCGCTTTCTTACTTATCGTCCAGCACTCGGCTCCATACAACAGGACTGGTAAGATGAGTGTTCTGTAGAGCATTAATTTGGTCCGTCGAGTTAGGAGTTTTAAACCCGTTGTTTCGCCAAACCGAAGTAGCAGCGGGTTGCTAGGGTTATTCTTCGTCAGATCTCTACAAAGGTTTCATTTGAAGGATTTATATTTGTTCCGAGGTAGGTGAACTCCTTAACTACCTCGAAATTATAGTTATCAACAGTGACGTTCTGCCCAATGTTTTGGATAGATAAATTTTTGTTTGCTGATAACGTATATGTACTTCATCTTGTCCTCATTCACTTCAAGACCAACTTGTTTCGCCTGCTCATCAATAGCCGTAAATGCCTCTACGACGGCTTGCCGGGATCTTCCGGTGATGTCAATATCGTCGACGTATCCCAGCAGTTGGACGGATTTGTGAAAGATAGTGCCTTCCTTGTTGACATCTGCTTCAACACGATATTGAAGAAATCACATAACGCGCATCTCCTTGCCTGAATCCGGTGCACGTTTAGAAGAGCTCCGAAGAGTGGTTTCAAAATTGCACAGAGCATCGCGTGTTTTTTAGTGTTTTCTGGATAAGTTTTGTCGGTATCCCGAATTGGAGCATCGTCTGGTAGAGCTCAAGACGATGAATGCTGTCATATGCGGCTTTAAAGTCGATGAAATGGTGGTGGGTTTCGACTTGAAATTCGTTGGTCTTTTCCAGGATTTGTTTGAGTGTAAAAATTTGGTCTATTGTCGATCTGCCGGGCCGGAAGCCACACTGGTACGTTCCGATTAGTGTGTTACAGAAAGGTTTTAGACGTTCACACAATACGTTGGATAGGATCTTATATGCGACATTTAACAGGGATATGCCTCAGTAGTTCTTACAAGACATAGTATCACCTTTTTTGAAGATGGGGCATATAAAGCTGATACTCCAGTCGTCGGGCATGCGTTCCTCAACCCATACATAGCGAATAGTACCTCCTATCTTCAGCCTTTGGGATCCCGCAAAGAAGGACTGGAAACATTACATGGTACTTTGCCCTGAGAGGAATAACCACCAGATATTAAGGCAAATACTGAAGGCATGTTTTGGTCAATTACCACACAAGTCCTCAATACATCAAATGTGTTAGAAGTATTTGTCAATTGTCAATGACAATAAAAGAGTATGCAAAGACATACATTTTTTGACTCTAAATATCTTTTTTAAAGGCTAAAGTAAACAACGAACATGTTTTGTGTATGCGTTGTGGTGGTGTTTTTTCCAACATAGAGTTTAAAAAAAAAAAAACAAATTACATATTTAAATTCCCAAATCAAACAATTCATTGATTGTCACGTATCTCCAAACCAGTTTAATTATTTCGACCTTGTTGTAATGATAGAAGCTTTAGTCAGCAGCAATTTAAATATTTTGTAGGTGAAAGTATATTTTAATTTTTTTTCCAATACGAGCATAAAATGAGATGTTAAAAATTAAACCTTAGAATTAATTTAATTCTTATTGATTTATGTAAAAGCAAAAAAACAAAAACTCTAAACTATCACAAGGATATATGTAGTGGTGTTAGCATTTTGTACAATGCAAATTAGCGACTTTCCTGACATGGTTGGCAGTGATTTCAATAGGCTCATTTAAAAATTTTCAAACAAAAATGTTGCCAATTTAATTTTTTGACTTAGTTGATACCAGAGCTGCCACTTTTACTATAAAGCTAGCAGATCTAATAACTTTTAAGACTTAAGTAGTTTCCTCTGAAAATATGCAAGCAATTTCTACCTCATCTTCAAACTTAAATTCTATTAAATATTGAATTTACAATTTCATATCATTCTTCGTTCACATATGAAGTTTTTTGTAAACATTTTGAGTTATTTGGCACAGTTTATTATCGGTTGGTTTGCTGCATTTTCCACATGTTCTGCGTAGTTATAAGTATAAACTGAGTATAATAGACAGTCAGCTCCCGCTCATTTCCTAAAATAAGTGGAGCCTAAATTGTCTTATCTGTGAATACATGTGAACTTGCATGCTACCAAGACCTAACTATATTTAGGTTATAATTCGATTACAACAAGTTGAACACAACGCACTTACAAAATTGTCGCATCCTTGTGCTGTCAAGTTTGTCACCGAAAACGAACTTATATTGTGAGTTCCCTATAAATTTGGTTGAAACGTCAAAATACATATATGTACGTTAATGGGTGGTTTTTGGCTTGGGGGGAGCGAAACTGTCAAAATGACCCAAATTTGACTGTCTAATTTTGTTCGCCTATAGTTATGAGTGCCTAGTTCTTTGATTCGCTACCTTCTGTTTTTTTTAAGGATCTGATATAATATACTATGCGTTTAGTAGCAGCACTGGTTGATACATTCTTCTTACAAATTATGGCTGGTCATGGTGTAGTCGTAGTGTATTCGGTCATTGACAGAAAGGTTCGATGCTCAAGTCCCAGCCATATCCATTTAATTGTCACAGTAACGAAATTAACTTAACAATTTATTATTTACTACTTAAAACCACTTCTAAAAAACATAAATTCAAATTGGGCACCACATTTCGTCAGCGGTACTCAAAGTCAAATTGCCTGCTTATTTCTTTGCTTCTTGTAAAAATTCTACTGGTATTTGGAATAAGCGCTACTCGATCGGATAAGGTTGCTTACGACTGCGAATTTTCTCGAAGTATTTCATTTGGGTCAACTGTGAATCATAGTTCTTGTCACTTAGAGGGTTTCTAGATCCCATATAGAAACTTTGCTTTGCGTCACATTAATTGCGATATGATCCATACAAAATTATTCTACACTTCAAAAAGTAAAATAAATTCGAGAGATTACAGATACTTGACGTAGTCACGTTAAAGTCAATAAGAAATCTCCGGCGCTCTGGGGTTTCGGAGCTCAGATTATACTTTCTCGGAATTTGTTCTTTCCTAATCGCTAATTGTTTGTACTTTTTTGCCAAGCGGGGTAACCCGTGTGGGAAAGTTAAACGTATGTAGTTGACATTTTTTAGCGTATTTATATATGGGTGACAGAATGTGTAAAACAATGTTAAATGCATCTTTGCATGACTATGGGACTTAAATTTTTGAAAAACAGCGGGGAAAGACCTAAACATGCAAGTTGTTTTCATAAAAAAAAATAATTCGTAATCACTTAGGTCAATCTCATCAGCAATCGTCATTAATTTAAAGCTAACGTTATTATCTCAAAGTCTCGTCTTGTAATACACTAAAACTACATTTCACATTCGTTTTCAACATTGCTTCTGATTTAAAAAAATAATTCTACATTTTAATCTATTTCCGCAAAAAAAAATCTTTTTTAGTATGGCGCCCTACGTATCAAGAGACTTATCACCTTAAAAATCCCTTTAGTTCCCTTTCATCCAATTCATCTATGTAATCGGAGTCTTAAGTTTTAACCCTTATCTTCTAATGCAAGTGATATGTAACTATTAATGGAACTTTGATAATTAAATGACATGAAAATGAAAATGTTTGACCATTTTTCATAAATGTGCTCATTTATTTAATTATGGTTTCAAATTGCTTTTGGAACTGGAAATAGCTTAGCATTAAAGATATTTCTAAAAGTGCTAAAGAAATAGTGTGGCTCAGTTGATTCAAAGAAAGGAAAGAAGGAATAAGTTCTGTGCTATTCCTGGCTAGTGCTATTCCTTGGGTGACAAGCTTGACAGCACAAGGATGCGGCCATTTTGTAGGTGCGGTGTGTTCAACATGTTGTAATCGAATTATATCCTAAATATAGTTAGGTCTTGGTAGCACGCAAGTTCACATGTATTCACAGGCTAGATAATTTAGGCTCCACTTATTTTAGGAAATGAGCTGGAGTTGAGTGTCTATTATACCCAGTTTATACTTACAACTACGCAGTGCAATTTGAGAGCAGCAGAACATGTGGAAAATAAAGTGAACCGACCGATAAATAAACCGATATATATGGTGCCAAATAGCTCAAAATGATTACAAAAAACTTCATGTGTGAACGAAGAATGATATGAAATTGTAAATTCGATATTTAATAAAATTGAAATTTGAAGATGAGGTAAAAATAGCTTTCAGATTTTTAGAGGAAGCTAGCAGATAGTTAAGAGACTTAAAAACCAGTATATCTTCTAGCTCTGTAGTGAAAGTGGCAGCCCTGATTGCAACTTGCGCTAAGTTCTTTCTAATAAATAGTACTATTAGCACTAGAAAACATGCTCAATGAACTTTAAAGCTGCTATGATGCATTACAATCCCTTAACAGACACAAAAGAAGCGCTAGCTGCCAAGGCATTGTAGGTAACGAATTTGCAAATAAACTTTCAAGGGCTGTCTCAGACTCTACGTCGATATGATTAGAACCTTATTGTGGGATCATGGACTGTTATCACAGCGCTAATAGACAGCATCAAAGCTATTCTTACAATTAAACGCTAAGCTTAGATAAAGAAAAATATAAATCCAAAAAATTCTCACAGGTTATTCTGACTTAAGGCACCACCTTAACAACTTGAACTAATGTCCAGAGACTTCACTGTCAGTTTGAGAAAACATAGCTTAGTATTGCATTGCGATGGCCGTCAGTGATTTTGTTCATCATGTTGAATGTTTGGCCATGATTAGGTTTGTTTAGAATAAATCGCTAACGGAGTCGATCGCTGCCGTAGCAGATCTGAGCATCAAGCAATTAGTGAATTCTAAGCAACCTCTTTTAGTCGTCATTACGCACGGGTCGTCACTGGCCTTCACGCAGAGAGACTCGGTGTGCTGAATAATGACTATTGTAGAAGCTGCAGAGACGAAGAAGAAATTGAATCTATTCGTCACCTGCTGTGTGACTGTCCTGTCTGTTAGAAGAAAGAGAACTCTTGTCAGTCATTTCTTCTCGGAGCTGGAGGACTTAGGCAATGCTGAGCTGGTGGACCTCCTTAGATTTATATTACTATCTGGGTGGTTCTAACAGCGGACCTTATTACAGCGTTCCCAGGGTTAAATGATTGGGCACAATGGACCCGAATTGTGGGTCTAAGTGAGCAGTTGCCTTCTGGTCACAAGGCACCCATCTACCTAACCTAACCTAAGCAACCTCTCTTTAAAATCGACACCCCAATTTGGGTAAGGATTGGTCTACCATATAGTGCCGCAGAAATGCTCTTCTAGCTCGAACTCTTTACAAACGATCCAACGATCTTGTTTAACAATTTTTTTCACTTGGACTATATACATGTACATCGACTTAACCTTCTCTATACTTGAACAATTTTTGGTTCAAAATAACCATGGTTTTATAACCTTCAAAAGAGTCATTTGTTAATGGAAAAAAAATAAGGTCTGGTTTGTTGGTTGCTTTAAGAGGGTTGGTTTTGCTCTTAGGTATCCATTACGCCCGATGTGTTCACACAATATAGGAGCTAGTAGTATATAGCTAGTATCATAAATTTCGCTTTGGTCATGGTGATCTTCATCTGCATACTGACAGTCAGACGAATTCTTTTCTTTCCTTCTTTTGGTCATAGTAGGCTTATGGACATGAAAGCATTAAGACCTAACAGGACAGGAACCCTTTTAACACAAGAACCAAATCATAAAATACTAATCGCCATAATGGTCACATTGCGATCCCTAAGTTCCTTTGCCCTTTTAACACCCTACTTACATATGTAACGACTATTTGGCGTGGTATTATTCAGAATAAAACTTTTAATTTGGATATCAAAATTCAATTACCAATAGTTCTGCAAAAAAATAAAACTTGTAGCAAACTTGTCTTATTATGTAACACTTCATCTACATATCTTAACTGCCACAGTTTGTTTCTTAATAGTCTTACCACCAAAGAAGATTATTATTTTGGAAAAACCCTCCTCATTTAAAACGTTAGCAAATACATTTTAATATTTTTAATTTATTAGCAAGTAGTGATTAAAAAAATCGTTTCAAAAAAACATACTAAACTATCTCTTATGTCCACCTTTCGCATCTTTAAATAATTTACTCAGGGAATGGGTTTTTTCTACAAAAAAAAAGTCATTTGCAATCTACCTACATTTTGTAATGCAAAAAAGCCCTCAAAATGCTTAAAATATTCAAACATTGTTTTTGTTTTCTATAAACAATAATAAGCCTGTTAATTGATGTCATCCAACAGGTGGACTTTAAAGAAAATAAATAAATAAATATTTGACTAGAACTCTTCAGTAAGTTTTTTAAGCATTTTGCTTACGTCTTTAAGAAGTACAAACTTCAAATTTAGCCACACGAAACTTAGGAATGCTAATTATTTATTTGCCTTGTCATAATTGAGGATAACATTTGGGTTGGGTTAAATAATTACTTCCAAGCCCGAGTGAATTGTAAGCACGTTTTGGGATTTTCAGTCCCAAACAAATTGTGCTACATCAGTAGATTCTAAATAATGGCCTTGATAGATGACTACACATATAATCAAATCTTTTAGGATATTTTTATGGAGGCACTTCTACATCTTCATATCCAAATTTATATATACGTGTATATGTATCTGATTTTCGTATTCCACGAGCCAGTGTAAATATAATTTTGCGGTTGGTGTGTTAAAAAAAAAAAAGAAGAAAGAATGCTCTTGCGTAGATACTTTGGTTGTAAATCACAGTCACAAAGAGAAGTGATTCAGTGGAAATCACATTGCGGATATGAATGGTCAGTGGTTCGATGAGCGCAGTGGAGCAACTTTTTTTTTATAATTATGAGATGCTATAGTACTTACTTGCACCCGTAAAACATTTAGACTTCATATTAAATAGCGGTGATGAATGCAAAGTTGCATCGAAGTTCATACAAGTGAAAGAATTTATATGAATAATATTCCCATTAATAACACAGAGCGCCTAGACACCTCTGAAAGCATTATATCATGTTATAAAGTACAATGTAGTAAACTCAATAGTCAGTCTATTATTGGTCTAGTATTAAGGGTATTTGATCTTTGTAATCAACCATCTTTAAGGGAAGTTGTATATTTCACTACATATTACATGCAGCAGCTTCGTACATGTTTGAAACATCCAAACCAAAAAAAATATCAGCAAATAAAGTTAAGAGATATGTCGATTCTGCGGCGTATAATGGAAGATTAATTTCAAAAACATCTGATGCAAGTTTTCGCTCTGAATGAAACTTCTTCTGACCATCATATTATCATTGAACATTAATTAAAGTTGCGATCATCAGTTTCTGATCGATTTATTTATAAGCATGCATACGTACTGTTCATAGATTTTGAAAATACATACAATTGACACATCGATAATTTATTCGATGTGATTTGCTAACAACTATTATCACAATGCCTAGCGATTGGACGGCATGTTAATATCTTTGTCGAAAAAGGGGTCTCATCTAACCACCTCCCACTGTTTTGCCACAGACGATAGCTAGAACGGACCTCAATCAATGGAATATTCTAAAAGAGTATAATGGCGGGTGGCTGCAGTCGTAAGTGACTGGTCAAGCTTCGCTGATGAACTTTCTTTTGACATTGAATGTCCAGCAGAAATGCTAGATATAATTAATATGCTGGTTTTCATTCGACTCCCTAAGCGCTGAGGAAAAGAAAGGGGCTTATCTACTCAGGAAGAAAAAAAACGAGAGAATGAGAAGCATTCGATCGAAGAGAGATATGCCAATGACATTGATAACACAATAAGCCCTAAGGAAGCATAAATAAATGAGATCAAAACAAGATATACTTATATATACATATCGTTCCTGACTAATTTTTTTTTGTTTTTTTTTTATGCCATGAGTATAGAGAGAGCATTGGATTCTGGAAAAAATTCGAACTCTACATAATCATTAGAATTTATGATGATAGAGAACCTCGAAAAAGTCGGCCTGTCTGTCTGAGCCCGAATCAGGAAACCTTTGTGTGTTGCTAGGAGAAGTATTACAAATTGTATAAACAACTTAGCTAACCGCAGATGGCCTAATTTGGAGGGACTTAGGGTATCCAGTACCTTATGGCCAGAGCCATAAAAGATCAGGTGAAATCAAGCATGTTTTATGTGCCGCGAATCTATTCTAAAAGTATCTGACCATATTGCTTGGAGTTCGAGGTTCATCGTAACGTAACGTTTTTTAAAACATTTACATTACATTTATCTCTTCCAAAAAAATCCAAAACTGCACTGCACTTTATAATGTGTTTATTTCCTCATAAACATCTTTTCTTACAATTTTATCTTCGCTATTTATAAATTCACACTTATGAATATTTATTTGCCATCGATTAATTCCGAGCAAAGAAAAAAAAAAAAACAAAAACAATATTGCAAATGAGTATTTATAAGTTACACAAGAAGGTGGCTAATGATATTGATTTTTGCATACTTACAAACATACCTCGAGCCATAGGGTACGTTTACTGTTAAATAGCTTTCAATGAGAAATATTATTTGTTGGTCTAATAGAATACTTAACCATGGCTACTTTTGAGATATATATTTAAAAAGAAGATTTTCATAAGGATAAGAAAGGGATTCAAAAAGGATGTTCTTTAGTTTTTTCTAAAAGAGTTAAAATTCGCTTATTCTGATATGCAAGTTATCTATGTAATTTGGGGAATCAAAAGCCATTTAATTTATTGTATCCCTACTGGTCCACTCTGAAGCAGGCACATTTTAAAAGGATAATAATCTGTCTCATAGAAGGTAGAGTATTTTATGATTTGCTCCAAAGGGAGTGCTACATTTCTATATGTTTTTATTTAAGTAACTAAAGGATATGGCATATAAGCCATTCATTTGATTAATTTCATAGAAATTTCATTTGATATTTAAATACTATGTATCTTCAATCACGTGTAATCTTATCAATAAATTAAATGAAATTTAATATCATCTCAAGCGTGAACAGGAATAACAACCCGACGCCACTTGAGTAATCGATATGAAATGCTCATAGCTTCTTGTTGAATATATGAATAAATTAATCAGCTCTTTGTGCACATCAATTACTGATGACTACTTTATTAAGAGGCGTTTAAGCGATTGATGGACTTCATTTAAACCGAAGAGGAAATGTAATTGCAGTAGTTTGTTGATAAAGTTAGGAAAAAATAATAATAATAATCAACCCTTATTGTAGGATTTATAAAACATAGAGGGAACTAGTAATTGATAATAGCAAAATATTGGGGATTATCATTCGTAACATTTATTATTAAAATGATTATCTAGGTCAAGGTTTCTTCTTAGAGGTGGCTATTAGATAGATAGACAATGGCATTCCCCTATTATATGCCATAAAAATACATTCACACAGCAATAGCATTTATACTTGGACTTGTTTTGTCCGTAAAGTCATCATTCGAAGCGTGAGATATGGTCGCGAGGTCATAAAAAGTACCATGGAAAAAGCACTTTTAGTTTTTCTCCAATGTTCCAACTTTTCCAAATTTTACTTTCCGTAAGAACCTCATTCGAACTATAACAAACATTTTGAGAAAAAATGAGTCAAATCGGTCCAGACGTTCTCAAGTGATGCGATAACCAACGAACACCATATCATTTTTATTTATACTCGTATATACACTGTAGAGAAGGTGTAGATATGTAGATATGTAGATATGTAGATATGTAGATATGTACATACATAGATTTAAAAAAGAGAATCACTCTAATTTTTTTTGTTGACAAACTGTCTGACCTATGACCATCTGCCGATTCCTTTTCTCTCTATATGGTACTATCAAATTATAATTTTCTCTACTATTGAGGCAGTTTCAATTTTAGCTTTATTTACTTTTCACCAGCCATATACCACCAAGAGATAAATGTTTAGCATTTTAATAAAAAAAAAACTATTCCTATTATATCGTTACAGGCTTACTCAGGCAAGCTATCGCTGAACATTAACAAAGATCGAGTCTTTGATTACATAAGAAATGGACAGCCTATTACGTACAGAGTTGATTTTCCAACACAAAACGTTGTGCCACGAATCACAGATATCACTGTGAACGATGTCAGAATATGTTCTGGTCAAAAAGGTTAGATGTTACATTACTACATTGATGGTATTTGCAACTAATTCGAATATTTGTCTAGATCGTCCACCAAGAGCAACGATTAATCTCGAACACACTTTAAGAACCTATTCAGGTTTATCAGCAGGTCCACAACAGCCACAACAACAGCCACCAAGGCAAATAGAACCATCAAGAAACTTTATACAACCCAATCAACAAAATGTTTACACACAAGACAATAATTTCGCTGATTTTGATCTGTCGCAACTTTTAGGACCCAGATTCGTACAAACGAATAATGTAATAGAAACTCCTTTTAATCAAAATGTGAATGGTGTTGTTCGCAAACCAGTACAATCAATTGAAAGGATTCCAGCTGCCCCTGCGCCCACACCCGCTCCAACACCTGCAGCACCGCCGGCACCATCTCCGCCAGCTGTCCAAGCACCAGTTGCAAGTAGCGGATCAGTTAATTCTAATTATATAAATTCAATTTGTGGCAAAGAGAACAATGAAGTTAAAAGACTTGCAGTTAACGGTGAAGTTATTGCTAGATCTCGATTCCCATGGATTGTGGCCATTTACACAAGAAACGTCAGCTCGCTAAAATTTCAATGCGGGGGCAGCTTAATCTCCTCACGGACGGTAGTCAGTGCAGCTCACTGTTTCCATCAAGGATCGGACACTATCCCTGAAGACAATCTACTCTTGTCCATTGGTCGACATAACCTCAACGAGTGGCAAAATGCTGTCAACATAGGAGTACAAAAACTCATCACGCATCCAGATTATACACCCGAGGCATTTGACGCTGATGTAGCGGTTGTGCAGCTTAAGCAGAGTGTTAGGTAATAAATTGTATCTCCATTTTCTGTGTAAAATTAATTTTGTTTTTTTTCTCTCTAGCTTCTCAATGACAATTCGACCAATATGCTTATGGCAAGGACCAACAGATGTCAGTAATATCGAGGGCACAATGGGAATAATTGTCGGTTGGGGTGAGGATGAATCGCATACAGGGCCAACAGCGGTACCAAAGCTTGTCAACGCAACAATTGTTTCCGAGTTGACGTGCATCCGATCAAATGAACGATTCTATTACATAACCTCAAATCGGACATTATGTGCTGGCAACAGAGATGGTAGTGGTCCATGTATGGGCGATTCGGGAAGCGGTCTTATGATACGAAATAATAGAAACAAATGGATGCTCAGAGGAACTGTATCTGCGTCCCTATCAAGTGATGCACAACAGTGCAATCTGAATGAATACGTTGTGTACTCTGATATTGCGAAATTTGTTGACTGGATCGGTTCGAATATGGTGCTATAGATATGTATATTTACTTAGTTTTATTAATATTTTTTTTTAAGTACGTGTGAATAAAAAGTAAGTGATGTGCCATTAACAAGTGCAAAATGATTTATTATGCTTTGGTTTAAGGTTAATTCTCGAGTAACTTAAAACTACCGTTCCAGCTGGCAATAGAAAATTGTCGAAAATTTCTTAATGGCTAAATTGAAATGGCGTTAAAGATTGTAATAACTTGGACGAGAAAATATGGCGTGGATGTAAATATCCGAAGTTGAACTAATTCTTTTCACTAACAGATGAAAACTTACATTGAAACACATTTATATTTAAAAAAACACATTGAATGTGTATATACCTACCTAATCCTTGTGTGCTACAGGAAACTTTATTGGACTCAAAACAGTAATGAAAGCCTAGGCAAAGTAGATAATCAAACGGCTAAATTCCTGACAGCGGAAGCACTGCTCAGTGGTTTTCGTTATATGGGAGATGCGTCAAAAATCTATAACTTTTGAAATAATCGGTTTTGATAAATAAAATTTACTGTTTCGTAAAGAAGAAAATACATTTTACTAGAATAATAATGATATAAGTTAATTTCAAAAGCACAGGTAAAAAAAGGCCTGTTATAAAGCAGTCGGAACTCAAATGCAAACGATTCAACAAGTTTTCGTTGGTCGCTATTCTTGATTTTTTTCGTGTATGTTTTCACTTACCGATACGTAGTATATATAGGGCAAGTTTTGGATTCGTGAAAATTTTCGATCTTGGGATTTTGATAAATTTTGATATTAGTTTTATAGAGAAGTTAAAAAAAAGAGGGTCTAAAAATTCTGTCCCTGTCTGTCTATCAGCGAGACTACAGCCTAAACGGATTTCGATCAAACTTCTTATCTAGGGTCTGTGGGGTAATCCCTAGGGACGAAATTGTAATTTTTATTTTAGCTTTAATATTAACAGTACTTTACTTAAGGCCAATTTGACAAAAACCAGATTTGCTGGAAAACGGTTCCTAAGTTTTTTGTTCGGCTAGTTTGGCAAATTGCTATAACACGGTGTACAAGATTTTTAGTCAAAAGCATTAGAAACTGTATTTTTATAAGCCATTGGCTTATTGGCTATAAGCCAAATTGGTAAAAAGCTGATTTGCTGGAAAACGCCTGTACTGATTTTATTTAAACTTTATGCTAAATCGAGTTTAGACACATGCTACAAAATGGGTTAATTAAAAAACTCACACCTCAACAACGTCTCCAAATTCAACTGTATTATGAAAATCAGCGTTCTGTGAAAAATGTTTTTCGTGCGCTTTGAGCGACATATGGTGTGCATGATCGACCTACTGAGTGCGTTATTGCCTTATTCCTTTATGGCCAAGTGGATCGTGTCTTTGGGGTAATGTGAAGTTAAAAGTCTTCACCAATATGTCTGCTCCCTGTCCTGGATTTAGAAGCTAACATTAATCGCCTGATCCGACCAATTCCGGTCGCAACGCTGAAAGCAGTGATCCAGAATTTGACCTTTAGAATGTACCATGAACGACGTGACCGCGGGCAACATTTACACAAAGCAATAATTGAAATTAAATGTCATACACTGTTCTTTCACGCCATAATTAGGTTCTACCATCTAAATTCATTTTATGTATTTTATATAAAATTGAAAAAAAATAGGTCTTAATGAATCATTCGCTACATACATATACCCCTACGCAACATTAAAACTTAATTGTACAATTAGTGGGTGATAAGTTAGCTTTTTTCAAAAAACTGGATCCATTGTCGATATTTTAGATATAACTTCATCATTAGGCAAAATTCAGGGATATATTAAAACTTTATGTAAATGTATAAGAAATTAAAAAAACTTTAAACTCTTCTGGGTTGTACCAATATAACAGTAAAAATAAAAAACGAAAATCCACTAACAAGATTGCAAAATACTCTACATAACTTGTTCTTGAAATTTCATTATAAATAATTTGCGTAAATTTACGTTTTCACTTAATAAATTGCACTTTAAATTAAGCTCTTATTATTAATATATTTTGGTTTACTCAATGACACGTGATACGCTCACTTCAGATGAGAAAGCAAGAATGAAAACAAATGACATTAATGTTTTAATGATTGTTACTGTAAATTTGGAATATTTCTCAACTAGAAAATGTTAAAAAATACAAAAAACCAGTGAAAAATGCTACAATCCGCCTGGAGCGAATCGTATGATACCCTATCCCTATCTTATTTGGTCGTGTCAGTGGGCGGTGGAAAATGTATTCACAAAATTTTCTATTTTGCCTTATAAACTAATATTTTTACTCGAAAATTAATTTTTGAAATAAACGCCCCTAAAAAGTGGGCGTGGCCATATACAATGTATAGACGATTTGTAGATTAAGTGAATAGCTACATATTTGCCCAAGTAAGTTTTTTCGAGTTTCATATGAAAATAGTGAAAAAAAGTGTTTTTTTTTTAAAAAGTGGGCGTGTCAGTGGGCGGATTTTAAAATTTTTTACACTTTTTCCGAAGACCTCGTATACAAAATTTCATCAACGTAGCTCAAAATTTAAGGCCCAAAAACTGGTGACATACGGACGGACGGACGGACGGACGGACATAGCTCAATCGACTCGACTAGTGATGCTGATCATTTATATATATACTTTGTTGGGTCTATCTTTAATATATCTATATGTTACAAACTATGTGTCAAACTTAATATACCCTTAGGATAGGGTATAAAAAGTCTTGTTACTTTTTTCTTTTTGTCGTATGGGAGAAACCACTGTGCACTATACTAGAGCTTTACTTTGAAAAGACTCACAAAGGCATGTAACATAGAGAAATACTAAAGATAGACCCAATAAAGTACATATGTATACTCGTAAAAATGATCAGCATCACTAGCCGGTTGTAGCATTTCCACATTTTTTTTCCAATTTAGACAATTTCCTCTCAGTTTATACTAGTTTTTAAGAGGGATCTACGCTCAGAATTAGGTCTAGAATCTTGTTCGGTATGTAGTTGCCTGATTTTTGGACGAATCCTTTGCCTAATTTAAGTTTTCTATAGAAAAATGCAGAATCTTATGCATAAAGCTTTTGACTCCTAAACCTTACAGAGTTTAACTCGTTCGTTATGGTGCGATATTGTCTTAAAAGATAGGTACTTTGCAAGTGATACATTAAAATAAGTGGGCACCAATTCATTAATTATTATTATCATAACTTTTAATTATTATTATGCGCAAACGTGGCGCAGAACAGTCGAGGAGGAATCGAGCTCTTTGGGAATGAGCTATAGAGAGAGCTCAAATGCGTTGCAGAACTACGAACAAGATGGCGCACAGGCGTTGTTGACGCCCTATGCCCCCCGAGGGGTTAAAGGATTCAAACAAACAAAAATCAGCAAGTATAATTTAATATCCGCGATGAAATCCCTAAAGTCGGTCACATTCAAATCCAAAACTGCTCTTAACTGCAGCCTATCTCTTAATAAGATTGCTGAACCATTGGAAATCCACCTAATATGGGTGATGATACTGATGGACTCGCCAGGAATGGCACAACTCTTTCAAATCTACTCAAAAAGGAGAATCTAAACATGTCTCCTGCTAGATGTGCACATTGAATCAAACCATATGCGATTAATCGCAGGTGATAGAACTGTGCCACCTACCAACTGAAGGTACCCAGCTAGATTGGGCATCTCTTGTAACGACTTCTTCCAAGCGCTATTGACAATATAGGTGAACTCGCTGACTTAGACAATCAATCGTATCCTGCGCTTTATAATAATTTCTTGCTGGTTTTAAATGGATAGACTGAGGATACTCGATCCGATCGGTATCACAATGGGCCTTTCTGGCCTAAGTTTGGCTGCACCCACTGCAGTCAGCCAATCTAACCTAACCTAGTAAATCGCACTTATGACTGCGATATAGCAGAGTGGTTTATTACAACACCGGACACCCTTACTGCTGGAACAGCTGTAGTGGCAGTAGTAGCATTAGTCAGAGCTGCTGTTAAAAATACTTATAAGTAATACATACAGTATGTATTGTAAGAAGAGTTTAACAGTTCACCCGTTCAATGTTCAATAGATGCTCTTTGCTACGTACGTAAGTCAAAGAGAGACTTAAACGAACTTTCCTGCCATTATCGCGACCTTCGGTTTATTTTGGCGTACTTTATTTACTTTCTTCTTGAAGTGGGTTAATCCAATAATTTTTATATCAACTGTTCGCCAAAGAATGAAATCTTAGTATTGGGTATACTACCAAATTTTAATTATTTTACAGTAGGTAGTTCTTAAAATAGTAACACAAATATCAGCAGCTACGCTTATCAATTGGCCATAATAAAGTGATTGTGTAACGCTTTGTCAAGAGTAAGATTTTAATATATTGCTTGCTGGAGTATTAACAAGGAATTTGCTAAGCAAATAATAATAAATATGAAATTCTTTTAAGCAGACGAGTGTCATAAAACTTATCACTATTTTATCTCAAGCAAAGATGCATATTTATTATAAATAGAACTTAAGCTCTAGTCTTGTCTGTACAAGTTCATTTTATACCACAACCCCATAATGGGCACTTCAAATTTATCATCATCTGTGATTCAAGATCTGTTCCAGAGTTACTCGAGTGAAAAAGTAAAAAATACGTTTAAAATACTCAGCTACAAATTGCAAGGATGTAGTGAAGCACCAACAGGATTCCTTGGACGTCATGAGACGCTTTGTGTACAATTTCAACAAAGTCCATCGCATGTACCACAAGAAGTTATATTCTTTATTAAATCTGCTCCCAGTGATGTTGCCTCACGGGCCGAGTATCTAGAGCAGTTTGGTGTATTCAAAAAAGAAATCTGCGTCTTTCGAAATGTTTTGCCACGGCTGCAGGAGGGATTCCCTGAATTCGCCGCGAGATGCTTCTATGCACAGGATGATATTTTAGTGTTCGAACATTTGGGTGAGATGGGATTTCGTATGGGTTCTGATCGATCAGGAATTCTAGATTTCGAACATTTGAATTGTGCTCTTAAATCATTGGCGCAATTGCATGCTGCGTCTATTGTGTTTGAGCAAAGGAATCATCAAACAATTCCAGATATATTCCCAGAGGCTGTTAAAGAAAATGCATACCCGACGGTGATAAATTCGGCTCGTTTGGCAAATTTCAACAACGCGAATGCGGCTATGTGTGAGCTTATAAAGATTATGCCCGAATACAAGGACTCCGATCGGTTGAAATACATTTTGAGAGAGTTTCCATTGAAAATGGAAAAAATCTTTGAATTGTGTCAAAGGTCATCGAAATATTTTAATGTGTTCAGTCACGGTGACTTGTGGGCCAATAATATTTTATTTAAATACGAGAATGATCGGCCTGTCGAGAGTAGAATGGTTGATTTCCAATTGACACGCTATTCACCTCCCATTCTGGATGTCATAACTCTGCTGACTATTCCCACCAGTAGGGCGTTTCGCTATGAATATTTGGACACGCTGTTAGAGAACTACTATGCTATGATGGAAGAGCTTTTGAAGCAGAAAGGTCTTGATATTGAGGATTATATTCCACAGAAACAGTTCGAGGACAGTGTTGGAGAGTTCATGTTAGGCGGATTGATTGAGAGCTGCCTTTTTTCACATATGACAATTTTGCCACCTGAAATGACGCAGAGTTTTACAACAGACACGGATGGTTTCGAGGACTTTTTCAGTAGAAAAAGAAGCGAGATTTGTTTAAAGGCATTCGAAAACGATGAAGTATACCGACGACGATTAACTGATATGATTTCAGATATCATAGATAATTATATTTTAATTTGAGAATTACAGGACAATAAAGTGCGTGATAGTTCCAATATATTATTTTTATTTTCTGTGTTGTTTATAAAGGATTTGTGCTAAATACCTTTAAAAATCATCCAAATGAACTCTGTGCATTATTAAGAAAATTAACACTTCATTTTGGGTAGGGTCCTTATTTCTGAAGCTTAGACGCGACGCGAAGAAACGAAATTGAGAAGAATACAACCCGACCGTAATTTTATCGTGCAAAAATTGAGGTAGAAAATTTGTTTAAATTAAATTTGCAATAAAATCTCTACAAGAAATTTCGCCACAAATGTATCCTATGGCGACGCTGGGTTAGGAACGCAATCACAAAAACGCGGCTATCTAGACTGTGGAAGAAGTACGCTCTAATATAAGGGTGTGTTCTTAAGTGCTATATGACATTCGTTTAAGCAATGAACTACACGCATATGGAATCTGCGGCGTTTTTTGATGGTCCGATTTCGGGCATCTATCTCACCAATAACGTGTTGAATATTGACTTTCAAACCCTAAATAGTTTGCGGATTATCACAAGAGAATAAAGAGTGCTAGGTTAGGTTAGGTTTGTGGGTTGTCAGAGGAAACGAAATACCCCCGCCGCACTCAGGTCAGCACTGACCCATTGTGTTACCCATAGCGGGGCCTAGAAAAAGTACCCCTTGCTCATGTTACCCATAAATATCTGTAACAACTTCCCATGGTTGTACTTATTCGTGATCCGTGTATAAAAACCATAATGATGTTCTGATGAAGTTCAGTAACATGTCGGTATTGACATTTGAGAGTTCTCCTAGATCCTGAAAGAAGTGCTTGCCGGGGAATTTGTGCCTGGAATGTTGGAGTCCAGGGCACTGGCACAGGAAGTGGGTAGTGTTCTCTATAACCTCCTCATCGCCGCATCCTCTGCAGATTTCTTCTTCCGTTCGACGTAGTTTCTTTAGGTGGTAGCGCAGAGTGTTGTGACCCGTGAGTATCCTCACGAGTATGGACAGTGAACGTCTGTCCTTGCGGATAATTCTCTCGGTCCTTGCTTTGTCAAAAGTTGGCCATAGTTGTTTTGCAGTTTTGCAAGTATCTATGGACTTCCATCTCAAGTTCGCCTGTCTCATAGCCAGTTTCCCTGCCTTAAGCCTGAGAGCGCAGGGCGGGGTGCTTATGGAGAGATCGGTCAGTTCAAGTGGGTCCGATGAAACTTTCCTTGCTAATTCATCTGCCCTTTCATTTCCCGGGACGCCCTCGTGCCCAGCGACCCAGCAGAGTAGAACCTTGTATTCCAAGAATCTTAAGCTCAAGCTCGGATTTTATTTCTATGGCAGTAATTGCTTTGATAACTGCCTGGCTGTCGATAAAGAAAGTGATACCTTCTGGCGGTATTGTTCTTACGGCAGACTCACGGGCCGCTATTGTCACTGCCAGGACCTCCGCTTGGAAAACACTGCTGTGGTCTGGGAGTCGACTAGATCTGCATATACCCAGGATTCGGAGAAGATTCCGGATCCTACACCGGTGTCCATTTTTGATCCATCATGTAAATAGCTATGGATTCGGCATTTGGTATGCGGCTGTCTTTCTACTCTTCTCTGCTAGGGTAAGCTGAGGTAAATGGTATTTTGAAGTCAAGGTAAGGCGTAGTATAGTCTGTTTTGGGTGTATGGCCGAAAAATCTGCCACTGATGGCTGCTGTTGATCTCGTGTAGATGTCTAGCGGAGGCAGGTTGCTTAAGACCCGCAGTTGGAGTGGTTCTCATCGCACTGGTGGCACCAATGTACCTTAGTCTTTGTACTTTAGTGAGC
Organism: Chalcosyrphus nemorum; assembly: GCA_949716465.1. NCBI lineage: Eukaryota > Metazoa > Arthropoda > Insecta > Diptera > Syrphidae > Chalcosyrphus > Chalcosyrphus nemorum. Next base: position 71,512,933 of record OX454333.1, read on the forward strand.
TCCTTCAGGTAGGTGGACTTGTTTAATGCTGGCCATCATACTAGGCTGCCATATGTCAGGATAGGTCTTATGATAGCCGTGTATATTCAGAGAATTGTTTTTGGAGATGGTCCCTAGGTAGCGTAGGGAGGAGTACCATCAGTACTACATCGTTTGCATAGAGTATAAATATAAAGAGTGCTATCAAATCGCACGATTTTGGTGGACAGTGGTTCATGTCGCCATACAAGTAGTTCTTAGTATGCCCAATCTAGCTAGTAGCGCCACCCTGTTCGATTGACGTATCATTGCTTATTTATCTTAAAAAATAGACGGATTGTAGCCTTTTCATATGTTTTCCTTTAAAGTGCTAGTAGGAATTACCATTACTTGCCAGATGGCATTGTCTCTCAATACTGAATTTTGTATATAATTTATATAAGTTGAACCCGCTCTATATTTCAGCGTAGATTTCAGCTTCTAGATGGCAAATTATGAAAAAACATGTACAAAATGCAACTCCGAAAATCCGGTTTAGTTTTCTGCAGAGTCTTTTTGTTTTTTTTTAATCACAGGGAAAAAATTGTTTAGTATAGAAAAAAAATAAATAAAATTTGGACGACGAGTGACAAGAATTAGGAAAACTTTCTAGTCATCTACAGAAAACTTTTCAGATACTCGTACTGATGTCAATGAAAATATTTCAATTGACTTGTGTTGGAAATCAAGATTTTACCTTTAATGTAATTATTTTCGCACCTTCAACAACTTGTCATGGCAGTGTTGTCTTTACCACTCTAAATATTCTGCAAACACGCAAAGCATTTTTTTACAAATAAATTTTAATAAAATAAAAAGAAGAACAATATTAAATGAGATTTTACTGTGCAAAGATTTTATATTATAAACAAATAAAACAGAATTATATTATCTTATATTTATAAAATATTTTAAATATATTGACAAATGTTTGTATAGAAAATAAAATTTCTTATGAACTGCAACTATTTACTATTTCAGTTAAAAAAGGTTCCTTTCTTGATGAGATTTTGGTTTTCAGATTTCTGTTGCAAAGCTTTGCAAATTTATTTAATTTTTTTCCGGCAATACCTGTCCATATAATACTTTGTTTTTATTTTAACTAGTTTTGTTTCGTGTCTCAATATGAAGTTATTTCTAACATGTGTAATGGAAACTATGTAAGAAAAGTTTACGAGTATGTATCACCTTTTTTATATAGGTACATAGATTGCATGGATGCATAACTCATAAAGATTTAAAGCAACATATTTTCCTTAATCCAGTCTGTGAATTGAGCAACATCAGAGAAAATAGCAAAATCCTCTGTATTCTGTGCAGATGAAGCTATTAATCGTCTTGATACTATTCCCCTCAGTATCCACTTGTTTCCTCTTCTCGTTATAAGGCCGCTTCCGGAATCTCCCTCACAGGGACCAGTCCCTTTTTTATAATTCGCACACATTGTTCGTTTTGACGTTAAGTAAAACAGATCTGGAGTCGATCGTACACAATTCGACTGAGAAACAAGTGTTGTACTGACGATTTTTGGTGCATCGACGGGAGCTGAATTTGAACCATCTTTACCCCAACCTACAATGCTACCAGCTGTCGCATGATTGTCAGCTATGGAATGCTGCCACAGGCATATTGGTCGAATTGTTGCTGAGAATCTAATGAAATGTCAATTTAAATTTATTGAAATAGATTTGAGGATTTAAAATCTTCGTACCTCATAGGATCCTTCAACTTTACAATGGCAATATCGGCATCAATGTATTTGTTTCGCAGTCCATAGTCAGGATGTAGAATCACATCTTGCGCTCCTACATGGGCGGCATTTATCCAGTCGCTTATTCGAAAGCGACCCAAAGAAAACAACAGATGTTCAGTCGGAATAGTGCGTGATTGATCTTTGAAGCAATGAGCTGCACTAAGTACTGTCCTCGATGAGATAAGACTACCACCACATTGAAACGACACTGAACTCTTGTTAAGCTTGAATATAGCTACAATCCATGGGAATTTTGGACTTTCAAGAGAGTTTGCACTAGCCTTAATGTTTTCGCGGCCACAAATAGAATTAATATAATTAAATGTTAGTGGTGGGCTGACTGCTTCAGTACGTAATGCCATACTTGGACCATCGAGTCTATCTGTATTCATCTTTGGTATAGTGGATGATTGACCAAAATATGGTGTGTTTGTTATCATACTATGTGGATCCGGGTCATAAGACTCACGTCTATAACCCCATGGAATTGAATTAAAGTGGGATGCTAATGCTGGATCTTCTAAAGGATAACTGCTATGAGGATATGCTGGAAATGCAGGGTTAAATGGTTTCATGAACGCCAAACGGTGCTTTTCAATCTCCTTCGACATGTGTCTTTTTATAGCATCGTGCATATCAGCATCTGTAAGTAATACATTTGGTTATATTATAAATTTCGCATATGTATCTGCAAAAAAAAAAAAAAAAAAATTTTAATGCCGGATTTTAAGTTCCAGTTATATATAAACAGTTAAAATGACTACTTACGGAAATTGAAATCATGTTGGTTGCCAAAAGTTCCAAAGTTTGGTATTGGACGCATCGATAGTCGGCTGTGACTTCCTTGCATTTCTGGTGTATTGAACATAACAAATTCGTAGGTAAAACGAGTAAAATTTTTAGGTAATGGACGGGAACATATAGTAGCACCGTTATGTCTGATGCTAGCGACTTCCGGCACAATACTTGCTACCGGAAATTGAGCTTTGAATATGATTGGTTTTCCCGACTCAATGTATTCATTAATACTATTTGTCTTTGTTAACAGAGTAATCGAACCATCATCCTCGTCCTGGAAAATACAAAAATATATATTTAAACTAAATATTTACAGAAAGTTTTTTAAGAAACAAAAAATTATTCGATTAAGAGTGACATTAGCTCAACAGCATTTACATATATATTATTTTCGATATTTGCTTGTCCATTAAACGTCAAGTCTATGTAATCAAATTTTTGCCTCGCGGATATTCGGATTCAGCATGAAGGTGGAGTCTATTCTGCACGTGTACAGCAGGGATCGTTTTGAGAAGTTAGACTAGGTCTCTTAGAGAATGCTCGTCGCCTAACATTTTGAAATTCAAGAAAATATTTCCCAAAATTACTTAGATATGTGTTCTGCAGGACAGGTTAAAAAAGTATCAACTGTTGCAAAAATATCGGATTGGCAAATTGTTATACTTGGGAATTGGAACGTGTAAATAATGTATAGATTAGGACCTAAAACTGAACGTTGAGGTACACCAGCATTTACATTGAACTTGTAAGACACCAGCTGACAACCAGTGGACTTAATAGAATAGTAACAAATTTCGGTGACAACATACTTACATATACATACATTTATGTATAAAGTCGTCGTTGCTTTTAGTGCAAAACAGTAGGCTCATCATTACTACACGTGTTTTTAGTGTAGTCTGATTCTATGACAAGACAAAATTCAGTTACACAGAAAGAAAAAAACATTGGTTGAATCAAACACGTAACATTGTTAACTAACAATGTGCTTAAAATTGCTAAATCAAATACTAATATTATTAAAACAAACAAGGTGTCATGTTTGAATCAACTACTTTGACATTGTTGATAAATATTTTCGAACGTATCACAGACATGTTTAATTTAAACATTTCTGAAGTTGTTTCAAAAATGGTTTCATTATCAATTTACAACGTCATTGTTGATTTTATTGTTAAACAACAATAGATATTATCAATTTATAATTTAGGCCCTGTAAAAATAATTTGATTATAAGCGTTTTCGATTCGTGGTGCGACAATCACGATAATGGTGCAATTTAAGGTACATAAACATCAAGCTAAATCTGAGCAAATAATTTTGATCCTGAAAACATTGTCATAGTATCATAAACGTGATCATTTCTTATTACAGAGACGCCTGTAAGTGCCATGCATAACGGATAATATACAAACCAAGAATGTGTAGTTTCAATCAAGCACAAACATTGTTGAAGAATCACGAACATTGTGAAAGTATCACGAACATATTCAAATTGACATTTTTCATATTGAAGCAACCACGAAGGTCGCGACGGATAACGGAATGTTCGTTTTTGTATATTGCTCGTTCTGCATGCATCTTGCAATAAGTGCAGATTAAGGACGTATTTTTTGTAGTTTGTGAATAAGTGATATACATAATTGTTCAACCTGATTATCCAAAATCAATCAGGTAAGCAATAGTTGGTACATTATGTACACAGAATAAAAGAGCTAGATTTGTCTTTATAGAAACATTCTTCAAAATAACTCTTTTGTTTTAATCCGATAGATTTAGATAAAATCTGAGATAAAATCTGTTCACTCTCTTAGTTTTTTTAAGATGGAAAAAAAATTTCGGAAATGGTGAGTAAAATTTGATATCAAATATTTTTACATTATTGATAAAATGTACTTTTTTCCAAAGACCTTCGTATACAACCTAGCTCAAGGACACAAGGACGGACGAACATGGCTCCATCGACTTGGCAAGTGATGCCTACCCTCTAGCACAAAATTAAAGGCCTAAAAACTGGTGACAGCCGGGCGGAAAGACATCGCTTAATCGACTCAGCTAATGATGCTGATCATTTATACATATATACTTTATACTATATACTATACTTCGTATACCCTTAGGATAGGGTATAATAAACCGGATTATAAGTGTTAAAATAAAATATGGCTTTTAATTCAATTTTCAGGTGGAAAACCATGACTGTGAGTATAAATAAATTTACAAGATATATGTATGTAGCAGTTTTACTTCACAATGGCCGTGGAGAAATAACAGCACTTACGTGATAAAATAAGCATGGGCATTTTTCACGAAGCATGCAATCTTTACAATGCTTCAATAGTTGGTCATTTTAATTCAAGCACAGGTATTTTTGAACAAACACGTTCATGTTTAAAGTAGCACTATCGCCGTGTTTCTTTCATCACGGATTTTACCACACACATGTTGATTCAACAATGCTTCGTGATCATTTAAACACGAAATTGACAATGGCGTAGTTAATTTAACGAAGGAAAATTGTATCGTTTTTTAAAAAAAAATCCACAATGCTACATTTGTTGAATCAACAACGACCATTGGTTGACGCAAAATCAAATAAGGTTCGTACTTGATTTTACCAACATTTTTCTTTCGGTGTAGAAACTGTCATCTGTTTACAGTGTCAGAGGAAGCACCATATATCGAATCGACTATACGTAGGAGTTATTAGTTAAAAACCAATGTATTATACGGCAGAATCGATGGGATGAAGTCGCAACAGGGAAATGAACACATAAACTCATATTCATAGGTGAGATGAACAACAATATAATAAGTTTTAACTTGGTATAGAGATACAAAAAGTACCAGCACATATTAGAACACTTTGCCCATGTTGAGACAACCAGGAAGAAGATGCAAAACACGGGAAATTATATTTTTCGCGTTTTAGCCCAAGAGATCTTTGGAGACCCAAGAAAACTCATTATAGATATGATATGATCATGCGGCAGAGTTTGTTAATGTTCGGGCAGGAAAATAAAACCGTGGAAAAAAAAAGATTTTTTTCTTTTCTCCTGCTATTATCAATGGTGGTCTTGTAGATAATAATATTTATACTATAAAAAGTAAGGGTAAATAACATGTGGTTTTATCAGGACAATGCCTTGAGGAACTGTTCGCAGCTCCTTTTTCTAAAGTTTTTTGCAAGTAAGGGATATGAGTATCACATTGCGATGATAGAACTAATGCCAGAAACACATATGCAGAATTTCACCTGCAACTTTTGTAGGATACATAATTTCATATTTTATAAATTGCCTCACATGTTTCGAAAATTAGTTTACATACGACAAACCCCATGTCAGCGATAATTAGATTCCAACTTGTGCATCTCAAATAATTTGTTTTGTGATGTGGTAGGTAGTACTGCAGCTGCATAGTTAATAAGAAATAGCCGCAGCGTTCACGTGTAATCTTGTACATATCTATAGAACTGTTTATTCAAAAAAGCAGCATGTGAAATTCTGCACATTTGTTTCTATTATAAGTGAATCAAATCGAAGCCCACACATAAAACAAAATACTCTAAAACATCGTCCAAACAATTGTCAAAAGAGCCGTGGTGGCTATCTACTTATATCTTATTTTATGCCTTGTGTCTTGCTGAGTCACCCTTTTAGTATAATGAAACTATTATCTATGCTCTGACCCAAAGTCCAGGCATAAAGTAATCGATCTTTATCCTCGTCTCTCCATATGATATACCCGGCACTGATATTATTCCAACGTATTGTCCTTCAACTTTCATATATTGAAATATATGTGGGCAGGGAATCCATGGTAAACGTGTTGCTCGCGCCTCCAATCCGCCACTTAATACAGTTATTATCATCACAACTAGCACATGCACCTTTGACACGAATTTCACAAACATTATTTAATTTGATATTACTTCAAAGGATTTTAAAAAGGAAATTCACACACAATAAACAATCTAACGAGAGATGTATTCACGTTCAATGACTATTGACTAACTGATGTTTCATTTATAAAAGTTTGACTTTCAATTTATCTCTCACTGCATCAGCTACTGCATTTAACCCCTTATCGCATCATATATTATACAAATTGTTAGGTTTAGAGAAGGAATTTCACATTGCATTGGTATTTCCATTCATTGGGATCGAAATACGTACTTTTGTAATTAGTTTACAAATAACCGGAATTTAGAAAAAAAATCAAATAATTGTTTAGTCTTTCGTGCTAAACTTAAGCGGCAAAACCAGATATCTTGACGTATATTACAGTGTTGGCCAAAACTAAAGCAACTTTAACACAGACAACAAACACATGAGTAAAATTGATTAAATGAAAATATATTCCTTAACATTTTTATGTAGGAATGTAGTGGTTACATTCCAAGATTAGATTATAAAAAAAAAATTCAATTTATTTATAACAAAAACAAAGAAAAAACAAATAATACTAAAATATGCCGGTTTTCAGCTGGACAAAACTAAAGCAACTCCATACCAAAATTGTATTTATATTCAAATTCGTTGTGTTAAACTCAATATTTTAATGCAAAAACATTATTTCAGATCACCGCTGCACACCTCCTAGGCATACTCTCCAAAATATTTTAAATTATGGAACTGGGGATATTATTCCATGCCTCCTTGACCTGAGTGAAAAGGCCCCCCTATTTCGATATGTATCCCGAATTATTCTCCGATCTACGATCTCCAAGAGGTTTTCTATAGCATAAAGTTCCGGAGAACATTCCATAATCCCAAATTTTCTATCCTGAAACCAATTTTTTACAAGTTTTGAGGTATGTTTACGTGCGGTATACTGTGGAAGTACCCATTTCAAAGGCAACTCCTCTTCGACATGTGGCAGCATAACGCCTTACAGGATAGTTTTGTACACAAATCGGTTCATAATTCTATCTATTTTATGAATTGGGCCAATTCCATATCCATGGAAGCATCTCCAGACCATGACATAGCCTCCTCCATGTTTGACCATACCCATCGAATTTCGAGAAGTAGGTGCTTCATTGCTGAGCCGTCAAAGACGTCGAAACCCATCCGACCTCTTAATATTGAATTTGTATTCATCAGAGAATAGAGCTGTCTTCCTTTTAGACACTGTCCAGTTGATGTGGCCAGTTGTAAATTTGAATTAAGCCGTTCTGTTTTTGACCGAAGTAAAAGGTTTCTTCACGACACTGAAAAATGAAAGACCACCATTCACTGCCCTTCGACGAATCGTTCTGGTTCGGATATTCATGTTCAATTCGTATCTCAACTCTCAGATGACATGAATAGATTGCTCCTAATCTTCCTTATCACACATTTATCTTCCCGGTGCGTCCTAACTCCTGGCCTGCCCCCTCGATGAATCATTTTGACGGATTTGCTGGCCGTATAATATTTAATTAAACGACGTTTCACTAATTTATGAGTAGAATATAGCATAGATTTCCTTGTGTAATTCCATATTCAAAATCAGAATTTTTTTTTTTGTCCGTTCAGAATACTATTCCTTGCCATTTTTACAAAATAAGTTAGAGCAGCTTTTTATGTCTTCTGCAGCAAAATTATACCCGAAAATCGTCCAATTTTTTCTTGTTTGTTCATTGGCAGCATTTTTATAGCAGTAAATACTCAAAACAACGGTTACTTTTTGTTTTCCGTAACAGAAAATCGTTTTTTGAAGAAAGAAACGAAAAGTTGCTTTAGTTTTGGCCAGCCGAAAATGGACCTTAATTCAGTTCTGTATTTATTGTTTTTTTAATTTACTCATAAGAGTGTTTATTGATTCTATATACTAATCTATAATATTCAGAGATATCGGGAAAAATAAATATAAAAATATTCTGGCTCATACGCACTTGTTAGATCTTAAAACAATTGTGTGGTGTATTAGTTGCTTTAGTTTTGGCCAACACTGTATGTAAAACCAGCTGTCTCGAATGTGTATTTATAAATTTAATTGAGTAGACACAGTATTGATTCTGCTAAATGCAATGAATGCACCCTGAAAGCGCCAATATGAAAAGCATAGGTTGAATTGTTTTTTATTCCGTCAAAATGAAAGTATCAGGTCCAGTTTCGTAAGAAATTATTGTTTTGCATTATTTATTACATATTTAAATTTACAGGAAAAAAATGCACAAATTTACGCATTAGATCATTCCAAATCATTCAAGACTACATCGCATCGTCAAAGTATTGCATAACGAAAGCATCATAACATCGCATAACAACAGCAGTGATGCGTTCACGATGCGCATTATTTTGACGTCTTGGAATTCAGTTAATTTCACAAAATTTCTAGTAAAACTATTTCTCACTTCCAGTGGACCTTGAACTTGAGAAGTGTACTTATTTTCAACTGAAGATTGAGGATGCAATTCACAATGTCGCGTTCGCGCGAGCTTGCGTTAATGCTCTTTTCACCGATTCATCATAAAGACTTCCATAATTTGCAATTCACAATGTCGCTTCAGTGCAGTCAGGCGATTAGAGGTTATGTCTAGACAGAATATAAGTAATGTTTGCTCAGATTGCAAATATAAGCCGTGTTTTTTTTCGAAAGTGTATACCCACTTTTCCACATAAAGCAAAAACAAAACGAAAAGTGAACATCAATTATTCAGTAACCAAAAGTGAGCATAAAGTGTGGAGAAAGTCCAATCATAGATGGCGTAGACAAAAAAAACTTAAGTTGTAGGCAACAACCCTTAATTGTTTTACGCTGACAGTATGATTTATTCATTAACATTTGTTGTCTACAATAAAGTCTATGCCATATGTGATCCAAAAGCCAATTTGAAGATAAAAATGAGAAGTGAGTATAAGATGAGTATGGACGTTTTATTCAGAAGTGACTATACACTTACGAAAAAAACACGCCTTTAGTAGCAGAAAGTACATATGTAGAATTTTTTTCCTTCTTAATAGTGTTCTGGACCTTAAAAGGAAAGGCGGAAAACTTATGATTTTGATACGCTGTCTGTCTGTCCGTCTGTGCGTAAGTCTGTCACAGCCATCTTACTTTTGAAGTGTTAAAGATAGAGAGCTGACACTTTCGGTATGTATACATTATGTGGGAGCCCGCACAAAACGGCAGCAAGAAATTTCATTTTCGGGACCTTGCAAAAAAAAAAAAGATTTTATTCCCCATCATGTGGCATATCAACTAATATATGAAAGAATTATTTGTTTGTGACAAAATTTGTTGAAGAAAAAAGCTTGCAAAACATTCGAAAATGTTTCATTCAAAAGTTGCATTCTTTCACATGTCAAGTATAGATCGTGTTTTACTTTACTTAAACCATTTAACAAGCAAAGTACCGTTACATGCATTTTTATCCAAAAGCTTATTACGCCTAAACTAACTGAAATATAAAATTGTATCAAAATCGTTAAAACCATTTTGGAGAAAACACTCTTTTTGTAAAAATGGTCCTACGTGAAGTTACTCCAATAGTAGGGTTAGAACATATATTTCAATGTCCTCTTTAGGTGCCAGGCAATAGCTCCTTGACGTGAAGTTTGAAGTAAATTGGTTCCCTCGTTTTGTAATGTCAGAATTGTTTAATACTTCGAGTTCCAAATTTTTCACGAATTCAATACAATTTCTTATATCGAAAGCGCAAGTTAAAAAGAACTGGAATCTCAGCACAGTATTACTAGAAAATACTTACGTACCATTTGATAGAACTGATGAGAATTTCAACTCTCAGTCACATATATTACCTATATTGTTCATATCGAAAGCAGTATTAGGGGTGCATATGCAGGATATGAAGAATATTGCCTTCTATTTAATGGCAATATAAAACGTCCGGAACACTATTGCAGGAGGCTCTACTCGCACATGCTATATCACTGCCACTCATTTGAGCCAAAAGGGACTAATTTTTTTTATATTTGGCTAATTTTTTTAAGAATACAAATAAACACTTTATATACAGTATTTTAATTTCACGTTAATCCGAACCTATATTTGTTCTCATTACGTGCTCTACAGTCCGCACCTACCCCATTTTTTGTACGCTGTAATCCGAATTCCAACGAAAAAATTTACCTATAAACGCAAACAGTAACTTATTCTCATCATTTATTCTTGCTTTCCGGCTTCTTGTTTAGCTTTTATAAAAATATCTACTTATAAAATATCTCTTTTATAATATATATTTATAATGGTTTTAAGGAGCAAAAACTATGCAATTTTTTCGTTAAATAACCAGCTTATCCTGTATTCATTATTCCGAAATATTCGATAATCCGAATACGCCTTGCAATAATTGATTCGGATTAGCGAGACACTACTGTAATACTTTTGAGTGAATTTATTAGTTCAAGCATTTTTACTTCATTTTGCAGAGAAAAAACACATAAAATTATTGAATTTAAAAGTTTTTTTTTAATAGGATTTTCAAAAAGGCTAATTTTTGCAGCCACTGGGACTAATTAAAAACTAAACCTGCGGTAACACTTATGTTACATATGTTTCAACGGATCTTAAGTTATATGTACGTGGAGGACGATAGAGATATCTAAAAGAATTTTTAACTTTATGAACTGTACAGAATTTCGGATATAATCTAACAAATAAATATACGTCGACTCTGCTGGATCGCTTCAGGCGTGTAGACAAAAATATTTACGGAATTTTCAAATTTAATGGTTTAATCTAATAAAGATTACTTAATACGGAAATGAATACCAAGTAGTAGTAGATGCTGAAAATAACGTTATTTTTGCGATGTTTTTAGTCAGTATGTATGTTGTATGTTGTTCCCGTAATTTTATTGATTTTACAGTTTATAATTTCGCTTTTACAGTTTATACTTTCGCTTAGTCTCTAACATTTACATCAAAAGAGTTTGTTTTATCCAATCTGTGAACTTGGCTACATCTGTGAAAATAGCAAACTCGTTCAGATTACAATCTTCAGATCCTCTTGCCAATGACCTTGCCACTAATCCTCTCAACATCCATTTATTTCCTTCCCGTATCATTAAACCGCTTCCGGAATCGCCCCTACAGGGACCGCTGCCATCTTTGTAACCGGCACAGAGTGTTCGATTTGAAGTCAAGTGAAATAGATCAGGATTATCTCTGACACATTTAGAATCCGAGACAATCGTGGTATTAACGATTTTTAGGGTATCGACATGACCCGTATGTGAACCATCTTCACCCCAACCGACAATACTACCTCTCATAGCACGATCATCTATGAAGTCCTGCCACAGGCATATAGGCCGGATTGTATGTGAGAAACTAACAAATAAGGCAATTGATTATAATGACTTTGAAAATATACAAATTTTACCTTGCACTATCCTTCAGCAGCACAATTGCTATATCGGCATCAAAGATATTGCCTTGCATTCCGTAGTCTGGATGCAGGATTATATCTTGTGCTGCAATATTAACAGAGTTTTGCCAGTCAGTGAGCTTAAATCGTCCCAAAGAGAACAGCAGACGTTCTTTGGGAATAGTCACCGTTCCTTCTTTGAAGCAATGAGCCACACTAAGTACTGTCCTTGAAGAGATTAAGTTTCCGCCGCATTGGAACTGCAATAAGCTGACGTTCAATTTATAAATAGCCACAATCCATGGGAATTTTGGGGTATCGAGAGTTCTACCATTGACTATAAGATCTCTGACGGGATGGTTTTCCTGGCCACAAACCGTCTCAAGGGATTGATATGTTTCTGGTTTATTTTCACGTAAATTAGGTCTTGTTGGCCACATATCCAGTCCATTGTATGAAGGCGTGGGTAAGTTTGGATATGGTAAAGGTTGAAAGTTATGGTTATTTGTATTACCAATTGAAGGACTATAAGGAGAGTGTGGGAAATTGTATCGATTTGTATCATGCATGGATGTTGATGGAAATGGTGGACTTAGTTGCGGTCTTCCTACAGAATTAAATCCATGAGGTAGATTTGGATTACTCTGAAATACTCTATCTTTTTCAAATAGTTCTTCCATGTATCTACTCATAGGGGATTCAAACGGTGAATCTACATGCAAATAAGGAATGCATTTCAAAATGTAAAAGAAAATAATTTCATTTGCTGATAAGAAGAGTACACTTACCATTATTAAAGTCCGATAGTGCACCATTATTGCTCTGCATATGAGGCATATTCATTTCACTATTGACTGTCATAGTATATTCAAAGTTCCATGTGGTTCTTGGCGAAGGACCTAAACAAAGAAAAAAAAAACAGCCTTTACAAGTGTATTCTACATAGAGCCACCAAGAAAATAACCTTTTGTACCCGAACATACAGTGACACCGTTTAATCGGATAGCCGTAATTCGTGGCACAGTGTAAGGAGTTGGAAATGAGACTCTGAACTGAATAGGTTGATTTGAACCTATGTAATCAAATATTCTGTCTTGACTTAAGTACAACGAAAGGTCTCCTGGGATTTGTTGTGCCTGAAAAGAAAGAAGTTTATTGGTTCCTTATTTCATATATAATATGAGTAAATAAATTTGATAAAAAATATAGAAATAAATACTTATGATACTTCCAGCATACATACATATGTACTAGAATATTCAATATATAAAAATGAGGTAAAATTTGCCTCAGTTCGTAACCAGTAGGGCATGCCGTTCAAGGAATGTGAAGACGCAATTAAATGTCTGAATTTTGGAATTGATACGGAAAAGTTCAGACGATTACATCAAATACTATCACATTGCGTGATATGCTTTAAGCAATCATTCTTTGGGACCAGTTCGATTGGAGATACATATACAGTGTGCCCTCAATAAAAGCAACCCCCGATACGCGCAACTCCTTGATAAAAGCAACACCTAAAATATCTCATAATGAAAAAAACTCACTTGATAAACGCAACTTTTGTATGACGTTTATTGTAATTTAGTTCACAGTTTCCATCTCTTCCTCCTTGATTACTCTTACCTTATCTGGGTAGTTATTTCGCCGCTATTTTTTTAAACTAGTGTATGTATTTTACATGTCGACTTTAAGTCCCTTATATTTTTTGACTCGATTGCAGTCTTTTAAAAAGATCAAATTAAGAAAGAAATGGCTCAGGTACTTAGACTCAGAGAAAGTTACTACTGCCTCATAGGAGCGCTCTTGTAATCGCGATATCAAAACATTCTCATACAAGCGGACAATTGCTCGTAAAACCATGTTTCCTAAAGGCAGCTACAATTGTGTTGAGGTTCGAAGCTAAGAATAAGTTCAGTGAAATACTATAATCTGACGACACAACAAAACGCCGAGTTTATGAAATGCCTTTTGGATTACGGAATGCCTCACAGACCTATCGACACTGTATGCATCAGGTGACTAGAGAACTAGATTTTCTATTTCTGTACGTAGATGATACACTCATCAACAAAAATCAAAACATTTAAATGTGCTTTTGGGGTATCACACTTTCCTTTATATGTTTTTCGAAAGATGGAACACAACTAGCTCAAGTAGCAAAAGAATGTTTTCTGCAGCCCAAAATAATCGAAACTGTCATTTTGGTAGATAATATATTACCAGAGTCTTACTCTCGCCCCTTTCTTCAATCCTCTGCAAGAACAATAAAAACAACCCAAACATTTCACATTGTCTCTAGATCTAGAATGTCAAAAAGCTATTCTTCTAAATCACACATTAGACTTGGCAATGCAATGGACGCATCTACAGAATGCACCCTTCTGCTGTCAAGTTTATCACCCATTGTATGTATTAGGGCCAATTTTTTTCTTTATACTGGAACTTTAAAACACAAATACTAATCTCGGTGATTTCTAGTTTAGAGAAGCAAATCTATCAAACGGTCCAAAGATGACTGCCTAATTTAGATTAGCGTTTTTAGTGTTCCGGACCTTAAAAGGTAAGACGGAACACTTATGGGTTTGATACGGTGTCTGTCTGTCCGTCTGTCCGTCAGTCTGTCACAGCCCTGTAACTTTTGAACCGATAGACATAGAGAGCTGAAACTTTCGCTATGTGTACATTATGTGGAAGCCGCACAAGATGGCGGCAATGAATTTCATTTTGGGAGCCCTTTTTTGGGCACCTTGTATGAAGGGTAAAAAAAAATTATTTTGTTCCCCATCATGTGGCATATCAATTTAAAGGGAATTTTGCAAGGGCTCCATATATGTAAGAAATATTTTTTTCTGGTAAAATTTGTTGAACAAAAAAGCTCGCCAAACATTTGAAAAATGTTGTACCCCCCCCCCCTAACGGCCAGACCATAAATGGTAAAAATATGAAAAAAATTGGAGATACGTAGAATTTAGTGTAGATTGTAAAAACAATACAAAAATTCCTGTATTTTATATATTTTCTGAGAAAAATTAAAAAAATGGGGCATCTAGTTACCCCACTGTATCTCCCCCAGTTTTCATGTTATCCAAATAATTTTTACAGCAGATCATTTTGATACTACGATTAACTCAAGTTATAAGTTTCATCTAAATCCGCTAAGTAGTTCCCGAGTTACAGATTTTAGAACAGCGCATGGACTTCCCTATAAGCTCTTATCTTGCTGCTACTGCATTCGGATTCGATTTTTCAAAAACAAAGTCATTTGCACGAATGGATCGTATATGTTAGCTCTATGCTGCTTTTGAAAACTAAATAAGTTTAAAAAAACATTTTTTTTTTTTTTCAAAAAAAATTTTTTTTTTGTAGTTTTTAAAACTCTAAATGCTGTATTCCTTCGCATGTCAAGTATTGCCAGTGTTTTGCTTTACTTAAACCATTTAACAAGCAAAGTACGGTTACATTCATTTTTATCCAAAAGCTTGGTACGCCATGTTTTATATTGAAAGTGTAAGTTAAAATGGACTGGAATCTCAGCTCAGTATTACTAGGACATACCTACGTACAAGACATTACATTATTCATATCAAAACCAGTATTAGGTGTACCTATGCAGGATATGAATAAATTGCCTTCTATTTAATGACAATATAAAATGTCCGGAACACTATTGCACGAGACCCTCCTCGCACTTATTTTTTTTTGCTTTATCTGCATGCAGTGAGGTACATTTCACACGTAAAACAAAAACAAAAACCTACTAGCTACAACTCTTCATTTTATCCGCCGCAGGAGACCTGCTGCGTAGGAGTTCAGATGAAGTTCACAGATGGTGTCACCGAAATTTATTCGGTTCAGTAGGGAGTGTTCGTAGTGATGACAGAAATATATGTAGATTAGGTTGAATAATGCTTCTCATTGGCTGGTAAATAAATACGAGTGAATTTTGGAATTTAGTGGACAAATTGGAATTCAAATTCCTCAGACAGCATACCTCTGTGACGTGAAATGTAATCTCCTGTGAAAGGCACGCCAAATAAATTCCCTATTGACACTATCAAAAGCCTTTTGAAAATCGAACTGGTAATCGATACTCAACACATTGCTCGGTGATGATCCGCAAGGTGTTGATGTGGTCGACACAGAAAGATCCAGATCGGAAACCTGCTTGCTCGGCGTCGAGTGTATTCTTTGATTCGCTCCAGGATTATTTTAGCTATTATTTTGGCCACAGCAGGCAGCACGAAAATACCTCTCCAGTTTTAGCACTGCATAAGATTGCATTTTTTAAGGAGCTTAACGATCATCCTCTTCTTCCACTCATCCGAAAAATTTGTGTTCGGATGTTCTCCCAACAAGTGGGAACAGTAGCTCTGCCGATTCTGTTGGAGTAGATTGAAAAAGTCCCGTGGGTATGCCGTCAAGTCCTAACGCTTTGTTGGTTTCCAGTGCTTTAATTGCGGTGATAATCTCTTTCTTACTGGGGTTGTGGTGCGAATTCGGAAATTTCTTTCAATGGATACTTCAGTCTGACTTGGTTGCATATTGCTGGCGAATACTCGGTTTGAACCGAAGCAAAATGCTCGTTCCATCTCTTCAGTTGATCCTCATCCGATATTAGCAACGAACCGTCTTAGCCTTTCACTGGGTGTCGAGTATAGTTTCGGCCACCTATAAGCTCTTTGGTGATTCTATAAACGGTTCTGCTGTTGCACCTCGCTACTGCTTCTTCTGCTTGTGTGGCCAGCGCATTGATGTAATTGCGCTTGTCACGTCTCACGCTACGCTGCACTTTTCTCACCTTCTAGCGATAGAGGGATTCTAGCTCGATCCTCCTTGCTGCTGGAGGTGCTGCAATTTGGACTCTTCGCTGTTTTCGTTTGTTGATCCTTCTCCAGGTATCCTCGGAATGCCACACCCTCTAGCTTCCATGTGATCGACCGACAATTCTTGGATGGACAATAGTCTTGGATGCTTGGGGTGCTGATTGTTTCTACTCCACGTCAGAGATACGTTGAACCTTGGTATTTTTGTGTCGGCAGCAGTGCGTAATTGGGCAGTAGCTATCATAAGATGGTGATCTCGTACCAACCCCATGTCCGCTCCTCGCCTGTTTCGTACGTCTAGAAGACTACTTCTAAAACGGCGACTGATGGCAAAATGGTCAATATGGTTGGAGGTTGCTTGCCTGTCAGTTGACACCCAACTGATTTTATGGCAGGTCTTGTGCTCAAACATGCGCGTCGTACAGCGTTACGCGTTGGGGATTGGTACTCACCCGCATCTAACCATCTTATCTCGCTTACTCCCAATATGTCCAGCTTATATCGCATGAACTCATGCTCTAGTTGAAAGAATCTGGCGTTCTGAGGTCACTCACTTTGAGAGTCAAGGAGCGTCTTCACATTCCAGAAACCAATCTTTGTTCGAGATAGCCAAAGGTCGTCAACGTGTTATCAGTCCTTATCCGAGGCATTTTGTCGGTTTCCGTAGCGGGCTGGTTTCGGTTACGCGGATTGCTGGCACAGGTTACCTAGTCTAGGCATAAAAAAAAATATTAGGCCGTAAGTTCGGCCTAGCTTCTCACAACTGTACATGTTGTGCATGGTATACATTTCCGCATGTACAGAAGGGACCTACAGTTTTTAGCTGTATCTGAAGGGCAGAGGGGGTTTTTGAGAAGCTTTCTCATGACAGTTATACTCTTGCATGTTTGTCAGACATTCGGAAGAGGTGAGGCCGTGAAAAAACGTTTGATGGTATTTTTCTGGATTCGAACTCGTCCAACGCACTAACCACTGAGCCAAGGCACCCACAGTCTAGGCATAAGACTCTAGACAATCTCGGATTTACAATTTTGGCCTACATGTATAAGGATTTATACATGTAGTTGCCAGGGGACCACCACGAGGAGGTAAAGCAAGCAATCCATGTTTTGGACAGTCAGTAGTTTCCCGATCAATTGCCATGCAGGTCCTCAAACAATTACAGAAAAATTATTAAAACAATTGATTTTTTAAAGACATTTGGCTTTCAATTTGTATAATTTCTTCGGTGCATTAAGCCACAAATTCATTTGTAATTATTCCGTCTAATTGTTAATTCAAAAGACAAGTTTTACCCATCTATTTTTCGAATCACCGAATAGTGTTTCATTTGGTCGCCCGATAAAGTATGCCTAAAATTCAAAGAACAAATAGATTCTAAGTCGTGTAATTCAAAAGAATATCACTTATTTCCAACTTTTCTTCGAATGAATCCAGAACACTTGAAATTTATAAGCACTGCAGAGCTGAAGCTGTGTAATCAATAGATTCGCTAGGCACGATCAATTTTAAACTTGATAGCAAGATCAGATGTAATGGAAAAACACATTTAAGGAAAGATATGGATTGATTAATATAACCGAACAAGAATTGAAATTAAAGTTAGGTTAGATTTCTACAAGACACACCAACACTATTTTGTATAATAAATTCAATTATTTCTTACATTGTCCACGTTACCAGGTACAGTGAAATCAACTTCTACAGTCGTCTGGCCAAATTTTATGCCTCTTAATGTAATTATGCCCACGTATTTTCCCCCAACATAAGCATATTCAAATATATTTGGACAAGGATTCGACGGTAGATTACTTTGCGCCTGCGATTCGAAGCAAAGCAACGAAATAAGTATCAAAATTTTCACGATTTTCAATTTTCGCATTTTAAAAACGAAACTTTTAATTTTTTTATTAAACTAATTAAACGTTTTATATTATTTTAATACGACGAACTATGAATGAATAATATATTCCCGATCAACGGCTATTGATTAACTAATTTGTATTCTAATCAATGTTTGAGCTTTTGTTTATCTCTTACTGCATCGCAAATATTTAACCCCATAGCGTTTGTGTATTCATTCACTAGTATGTATGTACATATTAATCTTGTTGCATTCATTGAAAATTGATATTCTTATTTATTATTCGAACTAAAACATAGATTTGAATTTATAAAGTGCGTTATTCACTATAGGTAGGTATGCCTTTGATCTGTTGTAAAGCCCAGCTTTCGTTACTACTTCCTAGGTTATAGCTATTGCAGTTTTAATTTAATATAATCTGATTGTACGTTTTATTTATTTAAATAAAATAGCAATAAGTGAATATGTTTTTGTCTCTAAGTTTCAATTTTCTGATAAGATCTCTTCCATAGCGTCTTAATTCACTACTTTTATTCCGTCTTCTGTTTAGTAAATATTATTAAATGAAATACAATTTTATAATATGTGTGTGGAATAAAATAACGGTCAAGTGGACGTTTCTGGCTATGGCAGATTTCCGGTGCTATTTCGGCAATTTAATTCAAAATGTATAAAGACTGTAATTGATTTGTTGGTGTAGACCTTTTCCTCTCCAATAGGAGAAATCGAGGGGATTCAAATCAGGGGCACAATTTCAAATAGAAATACCAGGATATTCACTAGAAATCTCTTTCACAGCATCATATGGTTTAGGTAGACTTTTCGATATGTGTTAAGTCGGGTATCGCTAGGGATTCCAGTATCTTTTCTCTTAACCTCGTTGAAACTGGACAGTGTAATGACCCCACTGTCAGTTTTAACTGTGTTCTGCTTAAGTTTTGCGCTCGCTTTGTTTTATTGGCATTTGGTTCTTTTAATACAGATTTGGCAACTTTGCATGTATCTAGATCAGACCAGTCATTATTGAATTCGTGTCCTATTGATCGCAGTTTTCATAATTGTCTGTGGAGCCCCTATACTTTTCCGGCACTGGTTTTTCTGTCACTTGGTCTTTTTTTTTTTTTCGGTTGCGCCACGGATGTGTAATCTTCATAGATACTAATAGCGCGATTTCTATTAGCGATTCCAGGAATACGCCTACATACTAAACACACACCCTACACACTTCAAACCACTCTTCCCGCGGGACTGCCCTTAGGTATTACTTCGCGGGGCTGATTAGCATCTTATGCTTTACTATCTACATTTGCCTCCTCGGCCCTTCTTAACAATTCGATACTACGCAGTTCGATCTGCACGACCATTATGACGGAACAAATCTCCACCCAGTCGTCCGGTGATCTCATCATGAGGTCTATTAGGTGCTCCGGGCTTCGTACATTCGCTATGCTAGTTGTAAGGCGTCTGCACTTGAATATAACGTGCTCCGCATCTTCCTCTACTTCTGGGCATTCTGGGCAAAATGGCGAGCTATCTGTGGAGGTATTTTCTACAACCACCTTGCCCAGACAAGAACTGCGTAAGGTGATAGTTGCAGTCCCCCTGCGTTCTTTTTTATCCAAGTTCCAATGTTTGGAATCAGCTTATGGGTCCATCTACCTTTGGTGGTGTTGTCCCAACTGGCTTACCAAAGCCTCTTTTACGCTCCTCGTAAGCCTGGTATCTTGCCTATTTGCGACAAGCCTAGTGTAAACCCTTTGCATTTCATCGGCAAGGATGTCAATAGGTATCATCCCAGCTATGACACAGGCTGATTCGTCCGAAATTGTTCGGAAACCGCAAATTGTTCTGATTACGCAGAGCCTGTAAGCAGACGAAATTTTCCTCCTTAATTCAGCATACAGAAGAATGGAGCTCACCACTTTGGATAGCAAGATTCTCCTTGCGTATTCCATCCGAGAGAGCGCTGCCTGCATCTGTGACGCCTTTTTGCTAGAGTACTCGACATATAATTTAAATTTGAACCTGTTGTCGAGCATGACTTCTAGGTATTTTAGTGCCTTTTTAGACGGGATTGTTCAGTTTCCGACCCGAAAACTTGCATATTCCGCAGTCTTTCTGCTGGTTATTAGGATGGCTTCTGTTTTGTGCTCAGCTAGTTTGAGGTCGGCTGAGTCAGGCCAATATTTAATCCTGGAGACTGCCTCATTCGTGGATATGCTTCGTCACAGTCAGCACGGCGATATCGTCAGCGAAACCGATCACTTTAACTCCTTGTGAATTATTTAGATCAAATGTAGATCGTATTTTGAATTGTTTGTTATAATTCGAAGTGTTTTAAATTCCAAATGATTTCAGACAGAAATTGGTCGAAAATATAAAACTTTCTTGCCTTAAGGTAATCGTTCGGGAAAGTGCATACCTAGATATATAATAGCAATGTTTATAATTTTTATGATGATATATCATTAACTGTTTTTGTTACCACCTTAAGCTCATTTGTTTTATAAAAGATAAACTTAATTCTAATGCTTCCTTCTTTAATCCACCGTTTCAACGACATCAAGCAGACCTAGTTTGTAGGTTAAATAAATTTCTTACCACTGAAACCTTTGAAGCAGCTTGAGATCCTTTTACTTATTGAACTAACTAAAATTATTGAAAACCGTAGTTATTACTTTGTATTACTTATTGTATTCATTTTAATTTATTCTAAAATATATTTCATAATCCAGTTTGTGAACTTGGCAACATCAGTGAATATAGTATACTCGTTGAGATTACATTGCCCAGATCCGTTTATTAATGCTTTCGATACTATTCCTCTCAATACCCATTTATCACCATTCCGTATCATAAGACCACTTCCGGAATCACCTCTACAAGGACCGCTTCCATCCCTATAACCAGCACAAAGTGTTCGCATTGTGGTTAAGTGCAATAAGTCAGGACTTGATCTAACACACATTGAATCCGAGACAATTATTGTCTCAACTATATTTGGAACATCGATAGGGCCCGAATATGACTCATCTTCACCCCAGCCAATGATGCTTCCTAACATATTGCCATCATTATTGGAATCCTGCCAAAGACATATTGGCCTAATTCTGTGTGAGAAGCTAATAAACATCGAGAGTCATTATTATTTCAGAAACATATGTGTAAATGTATGACCATACCTTACACTATCCGTAAGCCTAATAATAGCTATGTCTGCATCAAGGTAATCATTATTCGAATTGTAATCAGGATGTAGGATAATATCTTGCGCATTAGCAATTACAGCATTTTTCCAGTCGCTAAGTTTTAATCGACCTAGTGTGAACAAAAAATTGTTCGTCGAAATAGTACGAGTCCCTTCCATGAAGCAATGAGCTGCACTTAATATTGTCCTTGAAGAGATTAAAGTGCCGCCACATTGAAATTTTAGTGAACTTACGCTTGACACGTAAATGGCGACAATCCATGGGAATCGCAATCTGTTAACAGTTCGACCATTAACTATCAAATCTGTGACTTGACTGTTTTCCTTGCCACAAATCATATTATACCTATCAACACTAGCTGGTGATGGCTGTGGTGTACTTGGAAAATCCAATCCAAAAGATGACGATTGCACAGGTTTAAAATTCTTAACATCCGCTACAAACTCAGGAACATTTTCCTTAGTACTTGAAGGGTGAAATTTGGAGCTTTGTGGAGTAAATTCAAATTCGGGTGGTTGTGTTTCATTTAGTAGATTTCCTCTAATTAGATCGGTTGTGTTTAAATTAGTTTCAATAGGCTGGTTTGTATAACCTATAGTTTCTCCATCGAGGGTAGGTTGAAAGACGTCAAATGGTGATTTTTGTGGGGCAAATTCAAATTTGGGTGGTTGTGTTTCATTTAGGACATTTCCTCTGAATAGTTCTGTCATACTTAAGCCAACATCTCTGGACATGATTCTAGAGTCCATGGGTCCTTCATCAAGTTTAGATTGATCAACGCCATCTATATGCATATATTTATATATTATATAGGTTAACAATTTATAAGCATTTAAGACCCCATTTATAGGTATATAAGTTTAAGAATATCTAGCGGTGAAGCAGTAAAAATAAAGTGCACGACTGGGTCGTACGTAGTGTTAGTTGGAAATGAATGAACATTAAAAAACAAATTATATAAAAAAATTGGGTAAGTGCGAGGAGGGCCTCGTGCAATAGTGTTCCGGACATTTTATATTTTCATTAAATAGAAGGCAATTTATTCATATCCTGCATAGGTACACCTAATACTGGTTTTGATATGAATAATGTAATGTCTTGTACGTAGGTATGTCCTAGTAATACTGAGCTGAGATTCCAGTCCATTTTAACTTACACTTTCAATATAAAACATGGCGTACTAAGCTTTTGGATAAAAATGAATGTAACGGTACTCTGATTTTTAAATGGTTTAAGTAAAGCAAAACACTGGAATACTTGACATGCGAAGGAATACAGCATTTAGAGTTTTAAAAATTTAAGAAAAAAATATTTTTGAAAAAATAAACAAAATTAAAAAAAATTTTAGTTTTTTAAACTTATTTAGTTTTCAAAAGCAGCATAGAGCTAACATATACGATCCATTCATGCAAATGACTTAGTTTTTGAAAAATCGAAATCGAATGCAGTAGCAGCAGGAGAAGAACTTATAGGGAAGTCCATGCGCTCTTCTAAAATCTGTAACTCGGGAACTACTTAGCAGATTTAAATGAAACTTATAACTTGAGCAAATCGTAGTATCAAAATGATATGCTGTAAAAATTATTTGGATAACATGAAAACTGGGGGAGATACAGTGGGGTAACTAGATACCCCATTTTTTTAATTGTTCTCAGAAAATATAGAAGATACAGAAATTTTCGTACATATTTCACAATCTACACAAAATTCTACGTATCTCCAAATTTTTTCATATTTTTACCATTTATGGTCTGGCCGCTAGGGGGGGGGGGGGGACAACATTTTTCAAATGTTTGGCGAGCTTTTTTGTTCAACAATTTTTGTCAGAAAAAAATATTTCTTACATATATGGAGCCCTTGCAAAATTCTCTTTAAATTGATATGCCACATGCTGGGGAACAAAATAATTTTTTTTTGCCCTTCATACAAGGTGCCCAAAAAAGGGCTCCTAAAATGAAATTCATTGCCGCCATCTTGTGCAGGCTTCCACATAATGTATACATAGCGAAAGTTTCAGCTCTCTATGTCTATCGGTTCAAAAGTTACAGGGCTGTGACAGACTGACGGACAGACGGACAGACGGACAGACGGACAGACAGACACCGTATCAAACCCATAAGTGTTCCGTCTTACCTTTTAAGGTCCGGAACACTAAAAAGACTAAGATAGTAAAGCCTACGCAGAGATTTTGACACCGAGAAAGAACACCTCTTTAGAATTACAAGGAGTTATTATCTTACTGGACTGGACTTGTTTTATAAAGAATTTTAAGGTCTCAATCAGAGGGATGGAAAAAGCAAAAGCACTATCTTAAAGTGCGGAGTGAAGCAGTGCAAATTATGAAGCAGTTTGGCATTGTTTAAGAAGTTAACAGCTGGAATGTCATTGTAAATGTGCGTTGGGAGAGCGCATGAGGCAGAGAATCATGGATCAAACTATAATTTAACCAACAATGTTGAGCAATGCTTTTGTTAATACTATAGTAAAAAGTTTGCTTACAAAATCGTTTTAATCCAGAAATTGTTTCTATTTGTAAAATTTTATCAGTGAAGAGCTCTACAGCATAGAAAATGATATATTCAGTTCTGGGTCGTGAATCTATAAAAAAAGAAAAAAAAGTTAAGTTTATATTTTGAATACGTCCGGGTACTAACCTGCTTCAGCTTTACATATATTAGTACCGTTTATTTCTATAGAAAGTACTTGAGCCAGATCTAGAGTTAAATCATTAAATATAATTTCGATTGGTCTGCCTGGCGTGTAGGGTACATAGCTTTTATGATGTGCAAAACTGTCCTTATTCGTAGTCTAAAAGTACAAAAAATAGCTTAAGTTTTTAAAAGAACTTATTTAATATAAATATAACTCTTTTAGTAACTCTAAAAAGCTTTAAGGCTACCTATAAATGTGGCTATGTTCTTATAATATTGTGCTGAGATTCCAATCCACTTTCACTTGTACTTGCAAGCTCCGAATTTGTGAAAAAAATCGGAACTCGAGATATTAAACAACGATAGAGTAGCTCCTCAAAGTAGATTTCCTGAATCTGTTTGTCTACCTGTATATCAAATACCGATTTACTTCAAACGTTGATGCTCGGGTCTGCCGATTTTCTCAAAATTAGCCCTTACGATTTTGATTAAATTTGGCTAAAGCTAGACGAATGGGCCAAAACATTTTTTTTTTTCGAGGGTAGGTGAAAATCTTCAAAAAGACAATATGAGGATCGCCAAACCTTTGTCAATTCATTTACTCTATCCAATGCCTCTTGCAATTTTTCGGTAGTCTCTTCGACCGTTTTACCTTCTGCCAATAACCACCAAAAACACTTCCTTGCGGCACCCCAGCCATTATTTCCTTAAAATCCGAATATTCATTTCCACATTTGACAGGGAATACTCTATTCGTAAGGTAGTCTCTTAGAATATTATATAAGTGTTCTGGCAAAACTTGTCGTAATTTAAATTTTAAGCCTTCGTGCCAGACCTTGTCAAAAGCTTGAGAAACGTCAAGAAATACACTTGAACAAATCTTTTTTTCTTCAAGAGATCTTTCGATTACGTCTGTTATTCTATGTACTTGTTCAACTGTAGAATGCTTACTTCTGAATCCGAATTGATGATCCGGGATGAGATGCTTTTCTTCTATTATCGGCTGTATTAGTCTAATCAAACAAAACATGAATTGGGATAATACATGCACAAAGATCAAAGCTTTAACCATAATTAGAAGTGATATTAAGAACAAAGTTTTCCTCATCTGTGTATGTGTTTGTTTGTGATGTATACATAGATCATTTGATGCCAATTGAACACTATTGCGTACAAAACATAGTACAAAACCTTTACTCCATATTCGAAGAGCAAGGGATTTTCGAGCAGCATTCGCATGACATTAATATTCTTGGAGGTCTGTCAGAAGCTGGCGATATTTGGAGACATAAAAGAAACCTTACTCCTATTTTTTCTATTTACCTGTCACCACTAATAACAATAGTTCTTACATAATCCATTTCTCCGGGTACAGACAAAGTAATAACAACTATTGATAATTTTTCAAATGAGTCATCTGGGTTTGGTAATGTAATATATTTAAAATATTCGTTTCTATCGGACACTTTTACATTCGGACACCGAATGCTGCTTTGAGCTTGTAATCCGATACAAAATAACCCAACACTCATCACAACAAAAGTAATCACTTTGAAAATGGCTTCCAAAATCATTCTGAAGTGAGTATATTTACAATAAAACGTTTATTTATTTATTTTTTCCACCACAAATAATTTAAATTTACGTTTATAAACAACAATCCGTGTTCCTCGAATCTGCGTTAAGACTAACAGGTAATACAAAACTTCTTACTAATATTAGCCATTTTTGATTATGATTAAGACCTAATCAAGATTCTACTTTGCCTGAAGAGGTTAATACAGCAGCAAAATATTCGTAGAAATAAAACAAACATGTAACTCTATCAAATTTATTTGCAAAACAGATGGAAATGCTACAATCTATCTGTACCGGATCGTATGATACCCTATCTCTTTTCCTCTAAACATAGCACCTTCGGCCACCAATATGCACTTGTTTAAGAAACTTTTTATTTAATTTCTCATACACAACACGAATTTTCTTAAAAAGTTGGCATAGGCATTTTGAAAATCTTTAACATCCGTTTGACGGATTCGCTCCCCCAAGCTTAAATCCGCTAGATTTTGTCATTGTATTCTGACAGTCAAGCTAAATCAAATGGGAGCTCATAAATTTCACACATACAATTACAAAATCCGGCGATTTGTTTGACATCTATGGCCTCAACCATTTTGTACATACAATTTGTTGTTGTTATTGGAATAACAACCGGAAAAAAAATGTTTGCTCAAAAGGAATTAAAGAGATAACCCGACAAAATAATAGTTAGGCTTGGTTCACACGCTACTTTCCCATTTATTCACAAACATGGTAATTAGGCTCCTCCTATTTGCAGCACTAAGGGGGCAGGGGAAGTTCGAGTTGACTGTCTAGTTTAGTTTGTCTATGTTCAGTATGTTTGAACGTTGTTCGGTAAAAAGTTATTCAAAAAGTATGGAAGATTTGTAAAGCAGGTATATACTATATTTGGCTAGTTACGTTTTTTCAAGCTTCATGTAAAAATACTGAATGAAGTTATTTTTAGAAAAATTGGCGTGACAGTAGGCAGATTTAAAAATGTTACGCACGATGTACATATAAAATTTTAGCAACCTAACTTAACTTAAAAGCGACAACAACATTTGATATTTCTCTATGTTACAAACTGAGTATTGAACTTAATTTACCCTTTGGATAAGTATAAAAAATACGGGTTTTTTCTTACTAATCTTCGAAATTCTTGCATACAGTGTGTCAACTTCTTAATGATACACAATGCAATAATTTCGGTATAATATTCTTTTATTTCTAAAGATTTATATGTTAATGTTATAAGTATTTGGTTCTTCTTACAGTACAGTGTGACCATAATCGTTTTCTAATTTTAGTTACTAGACGGCAGAAAAAAAATAGGCAGTGAGCAACTCACAACCACAGGTGATCACGTGACCACAGGAGGGAACTGAACTTCCCTTTTGGCGATTTAATGTAAAATCTAATAGTAGTGCCACTTCTGAACCTCCTCTTTTTTTCGGGAGTCTCTATCTTTGTAATGTCAGAATTCATTGTTATCTCGACTTCGAACTTTTTCACGAATACCAGACTACAGTCAATTTGGGTGAATGTAAACAGGGGTAAATTTAAATACTGGACATGGATTACACTGTCCATTGTTTTCAACTGAGTGTAGTACAAAAATGTGAATTAAAATTGAATGTACGTACAGGGTATACCAGAAGCCCTGTACGTGATTTATTGCATTCAATTTTAATTCACAGTAGGTTTTTTAGAGGTACTTAATAATGGCACGTGTTACGCTATTTTACTTCGAGGTAATATGAAAAAAAAGGCTTTAACTTTGCTCCATTCTTACAATTTACAAAATTTAAAACTTGAACACAAAATCGCTAATTTGAATAAAACTGAAATTAGATATGTATATATTTTGAGAATATCCTCTTGGGTCCTTTATATCCTTTATATCCATTGTCTTGTATGATACTTCGGTAAACAGATTCACAATCACTTTCAGAATTCAATTCTCCTTCTTGCTCTGAGTACAGAAATGCAAAAATGTTCTGCGCCTGAAGTTGACGAAACAAGAATAATTTCTTCACCAATAAAGAAACAAGAATTAATTTCAAAAATGTTTCAGAAAGCAAAAATTGAAAAGTGGACGGATTTTGAAAATGTTTACACTTGTCCTGTTCGATGTCCAAAGACCTCGCATACAAACTTTCATTGTCCTAGCTCAAAAAGCTGGTGACAGACAGACGGACTGACAGACGGTTAGACATGGCTCAATCGAATCGGCTATTGATACTGATCATTTTTATATGTACATACTTTATTTACTGTCTGCAATATTTCTCTATGTTACAAACTATGTATCAAACTTAATATACCGTTAGGACATCTTAAGCCGTCCAGTCTGAACACACCTTTTCAGAACATACATATGTATTTCAGTCATTGGTCTATATTTTGATTTAACAGACTAAAAAATCTGACCCCGATGAATGCTTAAGTGCTAAAAAGTGAACTGATAACATCAAATGGGAATTCCGTCGACTAAATATTTAAAACGACACATGTAGATAGATAACAGTATATTTGTTATTATGACGAGCAATACACTATCGCAGAATGAAATAAATAATAAAATGCGAAAATACAGAATAAGCGAAGATAATAATACAGATGCCGCAATTAAGCTAATTTTCTTTACCAACTGACAAATAGATTACTTTAATTGAGGGCAGACATTTAAGGGATACAAGCGAACCTTGTATGTATTTATAAAATTCAGCGTAGGTATACTAAACAATAATTTCATAAAATATGCTTCACAACTTCACAACAACTCACCTCTGTCTTTTAAAAATGGAAAAAATCATCGATTTCCATATTCGGAATACCGCCTTGATTCAACACCCATTAAACAATATGCAATTAGCGTATCAAGCTGTCAGTCTACAGTCACAGCACTACACCATCCAGTCAGCTCGCTAGTATGGTGGGAAAAGGCCAAACAAACGGTAATGCGGTCTGCCCTCATAAGAATACAACGCTTAGCTTATGTAGGAATTACGGTTTCAATGCGCTCCGTTGGAGGTTCTCTTAGACTTCCCACCCCTCCACATAACTATTATAAAGACTGCAGCTGCTTGTGCATTAAAGCTTCAACTATTATGCCATAATTCCTCCCCTAACTTACATGGACACATGAAAATCATTGAAAGAGTTCCTCTGCTATCCAATGCAGCAGTGTGCCTCTAGGGTTTCATGCCAAAGAGAATCCATCTCCATCATACTTTTGAGGTCAATATCCCAGTGCGGAGCTTCTGGGACAATCAGCTTATTCCCCGAACATTCTCGTCATCAGATTGATATACTAACGGATAGAAGATGTCAAGTGGGTCTGGAGCTAGGATCTCTGGTCCAAACTACAAATTATCTGTACCTCTTGAACAAACAATCTATATCTTTCAGGCAGAGGTCCACGCTTTCGAGCTCTGTGCCATAGAAGGTATTAGAAGAATCCTCCGAAAATCTCATATCAACATATTCTCAGATAGCCAAGCAGCTCTCAAAGCTCTGAGTTTCTATAACTTTGAGTCAAAGCTAGTTTGGAACGGTCTCCAATCCATCTCGCAGCTTGTTGCACATAATAATTTCAAACTAACTTGGGTCCCTGTCCACAAGGGCATCCCGCTCGGCTGAGACTTAAGTGCTTTAACAAAGGCTTCACATCTCCCTCTGATGTCTCCTCACCTTCAGTTCAAAATGTATTTAGATTCATAAATGAACTAGACTTCATCTAGACCTCAGAACAACTAATTATATTCAATTCTGTTAATTAATAGCACGAAAGATCCTCCTGGGTCGAAGTGCTTCATAGGCTTATCGCCTTCTCTTATCCCTCACTATCGTTTTTTTACTGAAATTGTAGACAACGATTCAAGGCCGATAACATCCAAGCAATCCGTGACCTACAGCTCGAAAGCATCAACAAGGTCTGGGAAAATTGGAGTGACAGAATACGCTACTGCGAAGCCAACCGAGGCGGACACTTAATGGAAGAAGCGGCGAATGTTAGGACCCATAAAGTTTGACTTTTTCCGCACTATCTATTAAATACTAATGGTATTTCAATTTCAATTTTGGCATTTCAATTTTGTTGCGCCTTATACTCAATTTTGTCGCCGACTTCATGTTTTTATAAGGAATTACTTCATTACTCAAATCTTTCTAAGGCTTTCAAGTTCAACATAATTTTCATTGATTTATGGAACCCTTGTAAAATTCTCTTTAATTTGGTATACCACATGATAGAAAACAAAAATATCTTTGATCGACCTGCTTCAAAATAAAATAATTTACCACTATCTTGTGTGGCAGAACAAAAAAAAATCTCTCAGCCTTAAAATTAATTATGATTTGTATAATTATGCATATCAAACTTATCAAATCTAAGTAAAACACAAACTTTAGCATCTCATACTCTAAGGCGATAAAATTATGCGGTTTACGTGGTTTTGAGGAAAATTGGAGCTTGTATGAATCATTTAGTATTCCCATCGAGATGCGAATATTCTGTATGAGCACTGATTTGCGCTTTTTTTTTGTTTTGCTTCTTGTTCATATGTTTATAGAATAAGAGATTAACCACTGGGTAAGATTTTATATTTAAATAAAAATTAGTTAGATCGGTTCGGTGAACAAGAGCTCATCTGTTTTGTTTTTTGCTTCGATTTCATATGCCGCGGTTAGTTACTAGTAGTTGCAGATAAGCTAATAATGGTTTAGTAAGTAATTAGGACTTTAAAATTTAAAACAACTAACTGTAAGATGTTTGTGGAAATTGGATCGAATGTGTTAGTGAAAATTGTGTTAATATTTGCTTTATTTTTCTATGATTCGTCGGCTAAAGAAATCAATTTACCCGCGGTGCCTTGCCCTAATGTATTTAAATATGAATTTGATGGAAATAATTACGCAGGAATATTAACTTTAAGGAACTTGTCCTTTGGGCAGACGACGATACAAGTTAAAATGGAATATCCTGGGAATTGTAAGAATCAAGTATGGATTGATTATATTGTTTTTTTTTTATTTTAACAAAAGCCTATTATTATTAAAACAAAATAAATTTTTATTTAATTTGTATTAAGCTTCATCACTGTATTCTTTGTTCCTTCAAAAATATTTGTTAAGAAAGAAGTCACCATTTTAACCCTATTAGTGTCGAAGATGGTAAATTAACTGCTTGTCAAATTTGTCTATCTCTATACAGACTAAAAAATACGTTTTTCGGCTTTAAGCCGTGCATATTTTCACATATTTTAAAGATGTGTCTTATAGGTATTATGAATTCATTCAAAATCTTCCGGTCCAAAAGAGATATCCAATTTCTAGTCGATTAAGCCATGTCCGTTCGTTTATTTGTCACCAGTTTTTGAGCCTTAAAGTAAGACTAAGTCCAAAAGGTTGGATAGGTTGAAAAAGTAAGCAATCAAAGTATAAACATTTTTAAAGCCCAGTGACATGCCCACTTTGTAAAAAATTTACTTTTTTCAATACATTTGCATGAAATATGAAAAAAAACTTGTAGATATTTTTTTCACTTTAAATATCTCCTGTAGAATACAGCCACGCCCATGACACTTTTGAGGGGCGTTTTTGATTGAAAATCTGTTTTTCTTCAATTTCATTTGAATGAAGTTTGGTATATATCGAAAAATTTTCAAGAAATCACCCACTACAACGCCTACTTTTTGGTATTTGATAAAAAAATATTTTTTTAAAAGGTACATACATATGTACAAATATTGATGGAAGAAGGGGATAATGTATATCCAGGTGGATTGTAGCATTTCCATATGTTTTTTCATGGTTTTTCACACACTTTTTCGGAGTCAAGACTACACTTGTGTATTGATGACATCATTGTGATTAAAATATAATAAAGGCACTATTATAGCCCCTTGTTATTTTGAATATCATGTTCAAATCATCAATATGAAAAATCCTAAATCTTTACTTCTCCAATGGAAATCTTATTCCTTTAGATGTAATAAGGGAAAGTAAGAACTTAACACAAAAATAAGTATGATATTCAATTAAAATGCAGTTTAAAGTATTGCGTAACGCTTATTATTTACTTAAGCAGTATGCCGGAGAGCAACTAAAACTAAGTAATTTTTCTACAAAATCCTTAACCGGAGGACAGAGGTAATACTCATGGATGTTTGTCATATGCTTGGAAGAGGTGATGGTATTTTTTTGGATTCTAACTTCGGACCCCTTGCACAGTAGGTAGTGGATGACCGATAGCCAGAAAAAAAACTTACAATGTGACATATGGCCACGTTTCCTTAATGTAATTATGGGTAGCTCAGATTTTGACAACGCTCGAGCAGAATTTTAATTTAATTTTGACATTAGCTATCGCATGCTTAATATAATCATGGTTTTGTCT
Organism: Chalcosyrphus nemorum; assembly: GCA_949716465.1. Lineage (NCBI taxonomy): Eukaryota > Metazoa > Arthropoda > Insecta > Diptera > Syrphidae > Chalcosyrphus > Chalcosyrphus nemorum. The sequence continues at coordinate 71,545,339 of OX454333.1, forward strand.
AAAGTATTGCAGATGGATTTAAAAATTTAATTTAAACCTATAAATTATCATATATGTCTAAGTTCAGCGTTCAGTTCACGCGTGAACCTGAATAAGTGGGATTTCTAGTGTCTGGTCATATAACCCAGACTCGTTGGATTTTCCAGAATATCGGCATGACTGACTCATGAAAAAAAGTCAAACTTGACCTATAATGTAAATATTTCTTAGTTCATTTTCTTAGATCGTGTGTGTACATAATTCCACTTAAATAAAAATGTGGGGCATTCTATTCATCCTCTTTTTTTATTCCCAAACAATTCTATAAACAAATTCATAAGCAATAATCTTAATTGTAAAAAAAGAAAGTAAAATTCCAATTATAATTTATACATTTAATTGCTTTGTAGTTACTGTGTCCGTTACGAATGTTCACTGATATACATAATGTATTTAAGACCAGAATTACGCACAACTACTGTCAATTGAAATATTGTGTAACATGAAAATGCAAAGATAAAAACTTCTTTACAAACCGAATAGAAAAGTGGTTAAAATGGCAATCTTATCACTGGGGATTCCCAGTTAACTAGTTTTCTACATAAAATTCCCCTCTAAGATTGGATAGTGTTGATTGAAACTTATGATTTGTAGATTTCTATGACTATTTTTGTTCAGGGCTCAAATACATTAATTATTTATTTAATTCATGAAAATAAAGAGAGAGAACGGGACATGTTTTGGTGTAAAAAAAAATGCAAATGGATTTAGCTTAACAAGTTAATTTTTTTAAATACACTGGTAAAGGTATTGTCTATAAAGGTAAAGTCTTGTTGCAGATTTTTCCATCATTTCCGATGAATTGTGTATAAATACAGTTAGTCATAAAAGTAAGATACGCCCCTCAATTCATAACATACAGGCTTGATCAAAGTATAAGGTATCCTTTAAAATTCGTTACGTCTTCAAAAAAAAGTTTAAAACAACAGGATTTGACATTTTCCATGCTGGCTAAAAATGTTGGAAAAAGATGGTTGAAGCACATTTATACACTTTCGCGAGTCCCTCCAACCATAATCCACCTGCATTACACCCATACCGCTGGCAGCCATGCATCTTAATACCCAAGAGTAAATAGCGCCTCGATCTTGGCTTTGCCTTACATAAAACTTTAAAAAATTTACTTAAGAAAATATATATTTTTATTTTTATTGCAATCTTTCATACAATTCTAAAAAAAAAAAAAAAAAACATTTTTCTTCGATTTCAATAAAATAATATGAATTCTTAGGAGTAGACTTGAGTAAATATTCAAATATTTCCATTTTCCGCCCAATACCAAGTCCACTTAAAAAAAAAAAATTTTGGAGTAATTTTATAAAAAATAACTTCAAATACAAATTTATGCAAGCTTTTGGTAGAAAGGCTACGAGATCTGTATATATGAAAGTAACAGGGTATAACATGACTCACTCCAGCCCGTTTTTGGCATTTGCATATGTTTTTAAATTGTTACAAGTGTGACAAGTTAATGTTACGAGTGTGACCAAGTATGTCATTTTTTTTTTTAATTTTACATGAGATTCTTGAAATATTTTACTTAAGTAATTATCTGGATAAATACTCTTACTCTATAAACCCCCATATGTTGCACCACAGACAACTTTTTTCGCGCGGTTTTCTTTAAAAAAATATAACTGTCATGAGAAAGGTTCTCAAAACCCCTCTGACCTTCGGATACGGCGTAAAACTGTAGGTCCCTTCTGTATGTGCCGAAATGTATACCACGCACAACATGTACAGTTGTGAGAAGCTAGGCCTTGGTCCTCTATGGGCTGTTTACGGCCTAATATTTAATTAACTTTGTAGTTGTTTTAACAACTAAATATATTGTAAAAACTACTGCATTTGCTATAAAACTTACAAAAATTTGTGAGTTTTGACAGATTTGATACCAAATACGCAAATCTATAGTCAATTGTAAAATCTACTGCCTTTAATTTTAAATTTAAAGCACACATAAATTTTTATAAAAATTCCATATTTCGTTCCAAGTCCCCAAGCAAACAGAATTGGGTATTAGCCTTATAAAAATAAAAAAAAATTAATGTTTAATGACTGTAGAAATAAAAATTTTTCGTGGTTTTTTTTTTTGCAGGATTACCCCAGACGTGCACATGAAATATATGGAGAAACCACTTCTACTTTTAGTGAACAGAAAATAAAGTTCCAAGCCATTACACATTCTATAAAGAAAGGATTTTTGATTTGGTTAGATTAGGCTTAGAAGCCAATTCTAAGAATCCATTTCATTTCATTTAGAGAAACGGATGTGAAGAAGAGTATTGTTCCACCGTTACCTTTCTGCTGATTGGAAGGATTGCGAAACCTTCTGGAATCATATCTGAAAGTTTTTTAGAGATAACTCTCTCTCTTGACTAGAGAGACTGTATTCCCTGATTTGATAATTGGTTTACGAAAGCAATACAGTAGCTCAGCCTAATACTGTGGCACCTTGAAAGTACTATATCTACATTTATTCTATCTATCAATTAACTACACATATTTTCTATTTGAATCTTAAAAAAAAACCTCTTACTATCTTTAATTATTATTCCAACTCAATAACACACTGCACTGAGGCGTATACGTAACTTTTTTCGAAAGAAAATGAGTAAACAGAATCACTAAATACCGATCATCCTTTCTGTAAAAACAATAACTTTGACTTTAATAGGATAATCGACGCATAAACAATTCTCAGGCATGGACTAATAGATGTTATACCTATTGAGAATCCTTAGTTGTAATGTTTACTCTCACTGGGTGGTGTCCAAATATTTAATATTATTTATTTTTGGGGCTTGAGCGCCTTACATTGAATTAAATGTACCGAATGTGTTTTCATGACACTGTAGGCACCCACCCACAAGTCTTTTAATATATCCGAAATGCTAGTGATTTTTTACAGGGACTAAACACAATCATTTCGACATGTATTTTACTACATTTCACATTTAAAGCGAGTTCAAAGACGTCAACGATGTAATTTTTTTACGATGACTTTAATGAATGCATTCCAAAATCCATTATCTTAGAACACTGCTACTGAGAAACAGCAGAAATAAATAAGACATATACATATGTATGTATGTATATGGGTCCGAAGTTCTTCGTGAGTCATGGGAGCGGTAATCAATTGAGTGTAGGTACTTCAAATAATTGAAGATGAAAGCCTATAAACCAATTATTTAGACAGTCAGTCATTTTCTTTGTCTGCTTTGTCTGCACGTTTCCTAAAATAGTTAATTAAAAATTTACAAAATAGCCGCATCCTTGTGCTGTCAACCGATTAACCCAAAGCTGCACTTACACACGGTCGCATCTAATTTTGCTGAAACGTCAAAATATGTAAAGGTTGGTTAAGTTTTAAGGGCCGATGTTGATTTTGAATAAAACACAAATTATTTAATAATTTATTGTCATTTCTTTTTATTATGATAATATTGGTATGGTTCAATTATGTATGGAACATGAAATGGAATATCGGCCAAATGGCCGCCGCAACCTCGGCGGGACACCTCCATTCGATGGTCCAAATTTTCGATGACGCTGAGGCATAATTGAGGTTCTATGCCGTTAATGTGCCGAATTATCTCTTTCTTTAGCTCTTGAATTGTTGCTGGCTTATCGACGTACACCTTTTCTTTCAAATAACCTAAAGAAAGAAGTCCAACGGTGTCAAATCACATGATCTTGGCGGCCAATTTACATCGCCACCACGTGAGATAACATAGCTATTGAATTAGTCGCACAAAAGAGCCATTGTTTCGTTAGCTGTGTGGCAAGTGGCACCGTCCTGTTGAAACCACATATCGTCTACACCCATATCTTCCAATTCGGGCCATAAAAAGTTCGTTATCATCTCACGATCGCGAACACCATTCACAGTAACTGACTGATCGGCCTCATTTTGGAAAAAATACGGCCCGATGATGCCGCCAGCCCATAAACCGCTCCAAACAGACACTCTGTGTGGGTGCATTGGATTATCATTCGCCCAAATGGGGCAATTCTGCTTATTGACGAATCCACTGAGGTGAAAATGTGCCTCATCACTTAAAATGATTTTCTTCCAAAAATTGATTGATTGATTGATCCACTGTTGCCATTTCTTGCCACCATTCTGACCATTGATGACGCTTGAAATGGTCAAGAGGCTTTAGTTCTCGAGTCAATTGCATCTTGTAAGCGCGAAATTGCAAGTCTTATGCATAATGTTCATCAACGACGAGCGTGAGAGGTGCAATTGTTGGGCACGACGACGAGTTGAGGTGGACGGCTCTTCAGCCACACTATCGCGAACAGCAGCAATATTTTCTGCAGTACGAGCTGTACGGGCATGCACTGGTGTTTCCACATTTTCATAATAAGCCTGAATAACTTGAACGCGTTGCTCGATTGTGTATCTTTCCATGGTTCAAATTGAGTTAGTCTGAAATTGAGAAATGTCAAATAAAATGCAGAAAAAAACTTGACGTTTAGGTGTGGTTCACATTCAACATCGGCCCTTAAAATTTAACCACCCTTTACATTTGTTTTTTGTAGGTGATATTTAGTTTTTTGATCATATAGAATTCAGATTCAGCCAATTTATGGAATCTTGATAATTTCTCAACAGCAGTCTTAAGTTCATTTACCTGAAAACAATAACTTTCAAATGTACCGCTCTCAATTAATCAAATTATGCGATTCAAAACAAACATGTTTAGTCGGTAAATGTTTATGCTTCAACGCATTAAAGGTCTTTGCTTTGATTTGATAGAAAAAAACCTGACCCTGTTGGATGTTTAAGTCTTAAAATGGAAGTGATAACATCAGTTGGGAATTCCGTCGACTAAATATATAAAACAACGAATGAAGATTGATAAGAGTATTTCAATTATTGTAACAAGCAAAATCTTTGTCTGAAATAAATAAATACTAAAAAAATTTAAGCCGATTTTCTTAACGAACCCACAAATAGCTTGCGATGAAAGCACTATAATACATATATAAATATACATATTATATATGTATTATATACATTCTAAAGCAATTTAGCTTTGTGGCTCCTAGCAAAGCTCGCAAATGCTTTCCACATAAAATCGCTTTAAAAAGCAGCAGCGGCCAGAAGAATAATTTTTGTGCTGTGCATAAAACTTGCATTTGTAGTACAGATCCACATTGACTATAGCTTCACTGTTCGCACGTATAAAGGAATATATGTTTTATTTTAAGCAATGAAGCACGGCTTGTCCCATTGGTGTACGGAGTGGTGGGTTGAATTTTGAAACCGCAAATACGAATTTGTCACGTAATCAAACATTGACTGACTGTGTTAAGACATTATTATTGTAGCTTTTCATAACGAGTGGAATGTAAAAAATATAAATCTAAAGATAAAAGTTAAATTACTAGGAGCAACCAATATGTATGTAGTTCTTTAAGTTCTTTCTACACGTTTTCTATATTTCAGTTTATGTATGTATATAAAGAATGGATTTGCAGAGAAATTATGGAGTTTCTTTCACTATGTTACCATATAAAGGGTTTTCCATTAGATTTGAATTTGAATAAAAAAAACTGTGAGTAAGATATTATTACTAATTTGTTAATCATTTAAAAGGCCCATATACATACATACATATGCCATTGTGCATAAAATAAATGTCCATTGTAGCACGGGCCGTCCACTATGTGTCGGGGCCAAAAGAAATTGGTTATTGGAAATTGGTAAGTAGTCCACTCGGAATGGCGACCAATAAATGAACGAAACGAGCGAAATTTTGCTCGAACAGATAACCATGTTGTGTTGGCAAAATAGACTAAATTAACGCCAACCAATTGGAAGGGGTGTAGCTTGAACAATACGTCTGCAATCACCTGTCAAAGTTTGTAAATCCCTATTAGTTTTGAGCAGTTATAAAATTTGACATTTAAATTTGTCATAGCGTAACCTGTCCATCAAATGTCACGTAGCGTCATCCTGTTAGAACGATACCTACATATGTGTATCACCCAGTTCAATGACGTCTATTTGAAGAAATATTCACTGATCATTGTTCATTGACTGCAACAATTCACTTCGTACAATAGTCTTCTAGACGTTTTTAAACTGCCTTCTAATTTTTTTATATTATTACTGAATAGAGGATAATATACATATGTATGTATATGTACATATGGGAAGTTGTACAGGATAAAGGCGGGAGTCTTAAAGGATATTAAGCAAAACCTAAAATTTTGCAGAATTTGAATAAAAATTAGAGCGGATCGTGTGATATCCTATCCATTTCCTGTATCTTATCAAATTACTCCAAAACACGAATTTTCTCAATAAGTGGGCGTGGTAGTAGGCGGATTTTATTTTTTTTCAATATATACTGTATTTTGTTCTTTAGGACTGAAAGTGTTCTAATAAAAACGTCGAAAAACAGTTTTTTTTATAAAAAACGCCCCTTAAATGTAGGCGTGGTAGAATATAATGCATGGAAGATTTGTAGAGTAGAAATGTTAAGTAAGTTTTTTCGAGTTTCATATGAAAATACTGAAAAAAATGCAAAAAAAAGTGGGCGTGTAAGTGAGAGGATTTTGAAAATATTTACACTTGTATTGCTTATTTTTGCAAGGACCACGTATACAAAATTTCATCGACCTAGCTCAAAATTTAGGGCCCAAAAACTGGTAACACACAGACGAACGGATATAGCTCAATCGGCTCGCCTAGTGATGCGAATGATGATCATTTCATTTCATTTCTCTTGTTGCAAACTATGCATCAAACTTAATATACCCCTAGGATAGGGTATAAAAAGCCAGTTAAAAGCTGGTATGGGTACGGTACTTTGATATAAACTACTTTTCTCGGTTTTATAAAAATTACAAATTTTGATTAATACTTCATAGATTTCGTTCAAAATGAAAATGCGAGTATTATTTCATATTCACCAAAAAATTGAGTTTGTGATTAAAAAATAAACAAAATTTTATAAAATAAAAGAAATATTTTAAAACCTAATATATATATTTCAATTAAATTAAAAACAAAAAATACTTTAATGCTAGACAAAAATGCTTAAAACTAGCTTAAATACCTTCACTATATTATAGCTTACTGGCTCTTTGCGAGCGTTCTAAGCTAAATTTAATGCTTATTCTAAGCTTTGGACCTATTCAATTATTGAATAAATATAAACTAACTTATTGAGAAAAACGTACAACAAGATTTTTTTTAATTTGAAAAAACATACATATATACTACTCAAAACCTAAATTAACTTATTTTCTACCATAAAATAACTAACTACCTCTTAATTGTTTTAATATTTTAAAACTAATAAATTTTTTACTGTGCAGTATACAGGCGCAGACATACTTTATTTTAGAAAAACTTATATTGATATCAGCAAGAGAATCGGAAAGATTTCTACGCGTTTTTCTAAAATCTAGAAGTCGAGAACTACTCAAAAGATTTTGATGAAATTTTAAATTTTAGCCAAAGGTTTATCGAATGAATTTGTAAGAATTACTGAGATTAGATTAAAAGAGAGATGCCTACCCTATATTTTCGCTTAGTCTACTTTTTATATAACACAAAGTAATTTTTATATTTATTCTCTAATTTTTGTTCATATACATATGTAGCACTTACAGTCAGTTAGAATATTTATCCAATGTTTGTCAAACTGTTTTGATGCACTAATTTCACCAGAAAAAAATATTTCTTACAAATTTAATTTGATATACCACTTGTGGGGGACAAATATTCTTCTTTGTCCTTCAGACGCGGTGCCCAAAATAGTGAAATGAAATTCATTGTCACCAACTTCTACGGGCTTCCTTCCACATAATGTATGTATGTATAGTACATGTTTCAATTCTCTACGAAGAAGAGCTCAAATGCATAAGGCTGTGTCAGACAGTCGGACAGACGACAAGCGAATTAATACTAGTGTTCCGGCGTTCTTTTTAAGGTCGGAACTACTAATACTGATCACGTGTCTAGCCTTTAAACTCACTTTTGTGTTGAATTGATTGACTATTCTTGTGTTAGCTCTCAAGCGCATTAAGTCAAAAGAGATCGTCTTCACCAAATACAATTTTCGCTTTAAAGCGGGTCAACAGTCCTTTCTTTAAATTCCTGACACAAATCACTGTCTCAAGCCTCTAGCTTCTGCTCCAGTTAGACAGCTGCGATTGAAGTGTAATTGACGGCTCTGTCGGCATAACCAATGTGGATTATGAAGATGAAAAATATCAATTCGAATTTTTTCTTAAGAAGATCAAATAAATACATACTTATATCGACAATCGAATTAATGACAGTTTATTTATGTTTGATTTATATTTATTTATTTGGGAAATAAGTTCCCTTCGGTAGGACAAACCGGGGCAACAATGGTGCAGTCATTTTTCTGTTGGCTACAATCAAATCGTATTACTACCATTACACACGTTTTACCTGAACAAGAATAATGCACTCATCATCATAACTCACACGTACTAGATCTTATTCTAGAAATTGATTCAAACCATCGCTTGGTTTCAGTTAGCCACCAGTAGCGTTTTAAGACGCACTATTCTAAGATCCTTTAATGGATGCTTTAATATTTGAACGAAAGAGCTCCTTGGACAATTACCTTATATAGCTAATTTCTACTCTTTTTAGGATTTTTCGGGAGCACTATTACTGGATACTAAAAAGGATGAGATTTCGGAACACATTATTTCGGGAAAACCTATAGCCTTCAGAGCTGTGATTCCCCACCAAAACATAGTGCCTCAAGTAACCGACATTACAATAAACGATTCCGAAATATGTACTATATCAAATAATAATTCTGTTCCATTTGGCTTATCAAGATCAACGCTAGTCTTTAAGCGTATATTAATAGTCAACGAAAAACCCAGCGAAAAATCAAAGGAGATCCTCAAACCAGAGATGAATTCAAAAACTAAAGCTCGACCGAAAAAACGCTTCGTCAGATCTATTGGAAATCCCTTTCTCAGCAATGCTATGAACGGCATACATACAAATTACAACAGTTTTTCAATTGAACGGAATCCCTTTCTACGAGATGCGGCTACCGGATTCAGTAATCCATTTATTTCAAAACCTTTTTTTGAATTCAACCATCCCCAATACGATCCATCTCCTCGATATCAACCTTCTCTACAGCCCGAAAGAACACCAAGAGCTGAACAGTACACAAAAGAAAATCCCTTTCTTAGCGGTACTATGAGCAGACAACAATACAGCCCACCACAAATTGCCCCACGTATAGATTCTAATCCTCCAAAACAGGAAAATCCATTCTTAGCAGGAACTATGACTAACAGGTATAGCCCACCACCACAAACACAACCTCCACCACCTGTAATAGAACCACGCAATAGTAATCCAGCGCCATCGAATCCTTTCCTTGAACACGCCAGGAGTGGCTCAAGGGAACCATTAGTACCTTCACCAACGTTTGCTCCTTCATGGCCGTCAGCAAAACGCGATCAATTCCTTTCCCTTGATTCAATTTGCGGCCGAGAAAATAAATTTGATGTCAGGGGTCTTATAGCTAACGGTCAGCCAATGAGTAGATCGAGATTCCCCTGGCTTGTGGCTATACAGAAATTAACCGAAGAAAAAACGATATTCAAGTGCGGAGGAAGCTTAATATCTCACAAGACAGTAATTAGCGCGGCGCATTGCTTTAAAGAAGGTATTGACACCATAGAAAAATCCCATATACTTATATCCTTGGGGGTACATAATCGGAGCGATCAATATAATGTTCTCAATGTTGGAGTAGAAACTTTAATCATACACGATGACTTCCAAAAAGTTCCTGATGTCTTGGATGCTGATCTAGCCATTGTAATACTTAAGGACAGGATAAGGTAAATGTTCTATTCAGAAGTGAATGTGCTTTGAAGTTATAATATTTCTTTTTGATTAGGTTTACGATGGCAATAAGTCCAATATGTCTTTGGCAAGGACCTGAAAGTGACGCAATTGTTGCCGGAGCCATAGGAAACATTGCAGGTTGGGGTGAAGGTGCCCCTCGTAGAGGACTTTCTGAAGTTCCAAGAGTCGTTACCGCTACTATCGTTTCGGAATTGGAATGCATAAGATCTAATAATCAACTTTTTTATTTAACATCAAATCGTACACTCTGTGCTGGCAATAAGGATGGTAGTGGTCCCTGCAATGGTGATTCAGGAAGCGCTCTTATGATGCTGATTGGAGAAAGATGGATGCTGCGAGCAATCGTGTCGTCTGCATTGTCCACAGCGGCAAATGAGTGTGATTTAAATGAATATGTTATTTTCACTGATATTGCTAAGTTTATAGTGTGGATTAAGGAAAATATGGTACTGTAAACATATAGAATTATTCTGTAAATTTATAACTAAAATTATATAAAGACAAATAGTTTTTAAAGTTGATAATTTAAATTGAATATAGTGTTGGCTTACAACAATGAAAAATGTTGGATTTCTTGCCGACTTCAGACTTAAAGAGCAATGCCACTCTAGAATAAAAAAAAATAATATAATTTTTCTTTTATGATATTTATTTTGAAATTTTAAAAACTGTGCAAATAAAAACAAAATAAATAAATAATTATAAGGCCTTAACCAGCCCAAATGAATGTTTTATCTCTTGATTGTGTCCTTTGCTTCGATTGCTTCTTTGTCCTCGAAGTACTTAAATATTGCAAAAATAAGTTTTAAATTAAAATGTTGTTGGAATGCTGCGCACGCAATACTGATATTCAACAATATGAATCTTATATGTTGATAATCTCTTAAATTCAATTGGGTTTAGATCAGGGGAGCATAATGGCTAACTCAATAAGTAAACGGAATTCCATCTAAACCAACTTATTATCTCAGAGCTAGTGTGAATACTGGCGTGATTCTGCTGAATATTCTAACCCAGGAACAGAATTGAAGTGCTTCAATCGTGGAAGATTTAGAGTGAAAATTTTAAGATCCTTTTGAAAAGAATGTGCTACACATCATTTTCTCCTCAAAATTCTTCAATAAATATATACTTATACCATCCGGTCTATCTTTATTCAATTTACTTATCACAACCGCTTCTTGTTGGTCAGAGAAGCGACGGAGCGGAGTCCTTGTACCCTGAGGCTGTCTTGCTCAAGAACGTCTAGATCTTGGCTCCCACCTTGGCTGTCGTTTGAGATATTACAACAGCAATACAGGTCCTTTCTTTTTTGCATAATTCTGCGAAAAAAGCAATACGCCGATCAAAGTGCTAAGCGAGGGGAGTGGTTTCCTTCATATAGGGGCCCTTATATGAATAGCAACAATAACACACAACATACACCTCGATATAATGCATTTTTTGGTAAGAACTTAAACATCAGTGTTGTGTTTACAAGAAGGAAAAAAATATGTACGTACTCATTTTTCTCATTCAGTAAATAATGTTTTTTTTTTTTTTCAAATGTATGTATGTAGCATGAAACATTCCAAATATGAAAAGCGTTGCCAGTTCTGTGGTTTATCAAAGGGGAATGTTCAGGAATCTTTTGTTTATAAGAAATTGCAAAAATCAATAAAAAAATATTTTGCAATACAAACAAAAAGTTGAGCAATACGGCAATACGCTCTACTAACGCTCAAAACGTTCACGAACCGGATCTTAGCTATTTTAGCTATTCGAATAACTGCCCTCAAACCTCCCTAGTCTCAGTTTACATAAGTTCCGATATGATACACGAACAAATTATTCATTTCAAGGATGACTTTTCTCCTGGTCCCGATGGTTTGCCTACCATTTCTTTTAAGAAATGTGCTAAAGCACTGTACTACTTTATTTCGTTCCTCGCTCTCACAAGCCCTTTTTCCAAACTTATGGAAGGACTCATTTATTTTCAAAAATGATATATCTTACTACCGACCTATAGCTAAACTCTCATCGATCCCTAAACTCTTCGAAATCATTGTATGTTCCACTACGAATTTGTCTCAAAAACACTACAGGCACCGACTTCAGTAAAGCGTTTGACAAAATATGTCACCCTACAATTTACTTCAAGCCCATGGCTTTCCAACTTTTTTTATCTCATGACTGAAATCTTACCTTGAGAATCGCCAGTACAGTGTTCTATTTAAATTTTCAGTCTCCGATTCCAGGCGTCCCAGAAGGAAGTCATCTTGGTCCATTGATCTTCGTCCTAACTACAAATGATGTTGGGCAAATCATTAAAAACTCTGATCTGTTTATTTACGCGGATGACATGAAAATAGTTAATGTTATATCCACCCCGACGGACTCTCTATATTTTCAAGAAGACTTGAACTTTTTCTACATTTGGTGCGTCAATAACTTTTTAGAACTTAACGTCAGTAAATGTTAATTCATAACCTTCTCCCGTAAACGACTGCTCTCACCTCGCAGATCCTATTTTTGCTTCATGATTCCATTCCCTCAGTCTCCTCTATACGCGATTTGGGTATTATCTGTGATAGGGAATTTAACTTTCGCTCACACATTGACCACATTACATCACCTTTGTCAGACCCCTCCTTGAGTACGCAAGCCAAGTTTGGTCTCCATTTCATGTCACCCATTCCCTTAGAATTGAAGCTGTGCAGCGCAGGTTATTACGTTTTGCGTTACGAGGTCTCCCATGTACTTAAGTACTTAATTCGTAACTAGAAGCTTAAGCTCACGTACCACGTCAAGGTGTCTGTCGCACGAGAGTGTTTCGTTTCTTACTAAAGACGTGTGGGCTATAAGCATAAATATGTATTTTCATATCTACGTATTAATGTGATTACCTATCGAAAACGGGAATCAACCATTTGAAATATGAATTTATTAGAACGGAGGCCTCTGCAACTGGTTCTCTTTAGTATTAGGATAATATTTTATATATATGTATTTCTAATAAATAATAATAATAATAATAATAATAATAATGAATTTATTATGATTATACTCTATCCAAAGGGAGACACAGTTTGTGCCATAAAGAAATATTAAAGATATACCCAACGTTCATACATACATATGTATATGATTGATCAGCATTGCTTGCCGAGTCGATTGAGCGATGTCCGTCCGCCGTGTAGTGGCTTTTGAGCTAGATCGATACAATACAGGTATAAACACTTTTGAAATCCGAACACTGACACGCCCATTTTTCGAAAAACAAATTATGTACATATATAGGAAAGGGATAGGGTATCACACAATCCGCTCCAGAAGGATTATAGCTTTCGCTTATGTGTTTCTTTTACTATTCAATCTACTTATCTCGGAAAATCAATTTCTATACAAACTTTTATATTTCATACTTTAGGGTGATAAGCTTATACAAATAATGCAATTTGAGCATATACAATTAAAACTAGTGTCAATATGCAATCTCTAATTTGTTATAGAGTCAAGCGTTTACTTTTTTATGTTGATAGAATGAGAGATAGACCGCTGGCTACGATGTTATACGTAAATAAAAATCATTTAAATCAGTTCAGTGAACAAGCTCTCATTGGCTTTGTTTTCGGTTACAATTCCGGGTGCTGATATTCATTACTAGACAAATAATTGCGAAATGTTTGTGCGAATTTTGTCAAATCTGCTAGTTAAGATTGTGTTATTAAATCTTTTATTTTGCAATGAATCGCCGGCAAACCAAATTACATTACCCACGGTACCATGTCCCGAGATATTTAAATATGAGTTCAATGGATATAAATACAGCGGAATAATAACACTGAGAGACCTGAATTTTGGGCACACGGAGATAGAAGTTAAAATGGAATATCCTGGAAGTGGTAAGAATGAAGTAAGGATTGATGCTTTTTTGTTTAAATAGAAATTTACATAAAAGCAATATGCATAAGTATATTTTCGGTTTTCATTTGCACACGTATTATTCACATTTCATAAAACTCGAAAAAAAGCTGATTTTGATCAAACAAACATTTATAACGCACTTCTAGTTTTAAGCCTGAAAAACTAGTTTTGTAACCATATAACTAGTTTTGAACTATAAAACTTATTTCATACTTTCAGAGAATAATTTTTTTTTTTCTTTTTGAAACAATTTGTTATATATAAATAGGTACCCACTGACCTCACAAGGCCATAGATCTTGGACATGATACATATGTATGTGAAAATAATGATAATGCAGGGATATTTTACCTGACTGAAATATAATAACTTACCATTTTTGTAGAGGACTGCTTTGAGCAGAATTATTATGAGAAATTATTACTTCAACTTTCCGACATGGCCCTTTTCATTCGTTGATCTACTCTCCGATAACTTCAATAATAATGACTCTTATTTTTTAGCATCAGGTGTTGTCATCGAACGTGCCCTTGAAGGTTAGATCTATTTGCTTAAAGATGAGGTCTTCTTCTACGTTTTGAAGAGAAATATTATAGGTGGTCTTTGTCGGATATCCAATGGAACATAAGGTAACAACAATGCACGTTGAGAAGAACCAGAAAGCTGTGCTCTTTGAAGAAATGCTTAAGATCTGATTCATGTGTTATAAGCAGAGTTTTTTTTCGAAAGTGTATAGCCACTTTTCCACACAAAGCAAAAAGAACACGAAAAGTGAACATGAATTACTCAGTAACCAAAAGTGAAAATAAAGTGTGGAGAAAGTCGAATCATAGATGGCGTAGACTAAAAAAACTAACATTGTAGACAAGAACCCTTAATTGTTTTACGCTGTAAGTACGATTTATTCATTAATAGTTGTTGTCTACAATAAAGTATATGCCATCTATGATTTGAATGTCATTTTGAAGATAAAAATGAGAAGTGAGTGATTATGGACGTTTTATTCAGAGGTGGCTATATACTTTCGAAAAAACACGGCTATTGTTATATTATACAAATTATTAGTTTTGGCTTTATTTTCCCATAAATCAAAATTCTCAAGACTAGCTTTTTCTCGCTTTAACGAAATTTAAGTTTTGAACAAAAGTATTTTTAAGATTTCTGGTTCTTACAATCAAAATGCTTGTCAACAATACCGAGTTTGAAACTAAGACTAGTTTTTTAAAATATAAATAATAGTAGCTAGCGTTAATGTTAACAAGTTTATCAGAAATTGTAAGACTGATTTCATAATTTCTTATTTCATTAATTTAAACAAGATACTAAATTTAAGTGCACATCCTTTTCTTTGTCGAATTGTCAAACAAATATTTGCCTAGTTGTTATTTGAAAGTGTATGTCTTATTACGAAAATGTAAACTCGGCATTATAGCTAGCGTTACGCCAGCATGTTTATGTCATTTTATTTTTTTATCCTTATTCTCACTGTCGTTTTAGTGTGGCGAAATGCCAAGTTAAACATAGTTTTTTGTCGTAAACGCCACTCATAAAAAATCACTATAAAATGTTAGATTGTCAAAATTTCTTCTTATACATATTTAGTTTAATTTATATTTTTTAAGGTAAAAGTAACAAATAATAAACAAATAAATAATGGAAGAAAATATTGGTTTGGCAAA
Source organism: Chalcosyrphus nemorum (assembly GCA_949716465.1). NCBI lineage: Eukaryota > Metazoa > Arthropoda > Insecta > Diptera > Syrphidae > Chalcosyrphus > Chalcosyrphus nemorum. The sequence goes on from OX454333.1 coordinate 71,560,864, forward strand.
CTTCAAAACGGGTGTTTCGCAAAAAGCTTTACATAAAACGGGGTGTGTATATAAATAAAATTCTCCACTACAGTAATTACTTCAGTATAAATCTTGCTCGGGGTAGATTATGCTAAACCCGAATAACCTACACTTCTTTGGTAGCTACCCTCAGCAAGAAATCTTAAAGTTGCTCCCAGTTTAAGTATAGCTGACATGTTTTGCCTTTTGTTTTGTTATTGTTTGTCAAACGCTCACAAGAGGCAGTATTTTCTTGGATTCGAACTTGGAACCCCTTGTGCAGTAACCACTGAGCCACGGCTCCCGTAACGGTACTTATTTAGTAGCATGTTGCAAATCCAACGGATAAGATCTAATAGATCTTTTTATTCTTGTTAAACCCGTTTTTTTTCACAAAAATCTCTAAAAAAATAAAATAATAATAATAAAAGATGTAAATAGCCAAATTCATAGGAATAAACGCCTGTCATAGTATTTTTATTCTGTGGAACGTATGTGGAACATAAATAAAATGCCAATCAAGGCGTTTCACTCCCATAATACCGATACCTACTTAAAAACCAGTAAACCGCCAGAATTCAAAAAACGATCAACTTAAACGCCACTCGTACTAAGGGTGAGTGACTTTCCGTCTATATACATATACAATTTCCATCATCAGATGATACTAGCATAATTCCACTTTCTGCTTTCTGAGACAAAACAAATGCTTATCGACATATTTCTGATCAGATGTGACCTACCTGATAACCCTTTAGTTGATAAATTGAATGCCAGTAACTAAAGTATCAAGTATTAAGTCAATTAAATAACTAACGAGAAACATAACTTAATTGGTTATTTCGAATTTTACGGATATTATGATTTTAGCTTTACAAACATACATACATCCAATCCGACCCGGTTTTACTTGTGGTCCTTAACAATTTTACGTGCTTATATTCTTATATATGTTGTTAGCGACTCTGTCATCATTAGCAATACTTACTTACTAAAGACACTGTCATTGTTGCCAACATTATATCTGACAGCGATGGCGAGCAGACGCCAGAGAGAGAAATCGGACAGAAGAACATATTATATTAATGTCATTTTTTTGCCTCCCCAAAACCTACGCGCCATAGAGTGCGGTTTCTGGCAATGTGCCTCAGCCCTCCCCAACTTTTTTTTTACGAGTTTCCGTCTCGACTATTCTACACTTGAGATAGAAATCTCCTTTGTAAATTAAATTGATAATAATAGAAATTAATTGTCTTTTTAGGAGTTGCCGGGAATCCTACTACTCGACACTAAATATAATGAAATCTCTGATAACATTAATTCGGGCAGACCTGTGGTCTTCAGAGTTGAATTTCTCGACCAAAATGCTATTCCTCAACTAATTGACATCACAGTTAACGATTTCAAAATATGTAGTACATCAAATGAAAATTTCCATTCAATTGAGTCACCAAGATCATCGCAAACTTTTAAGAGGGCACTAATAGTCAACAAAAAACCTTCCGGAACATTACAGCTAAGTCCAACAATTACGAACATACCACGTACAGACCTCGCTAGATCGGTTAAAAATCCTGTTCCTGTTCCTGTTCCTGTTCGTAATACTGTGGACAGTGAGACAAAGAGCTCTTTAGACATAAAAAAGCTCCCAGGTGGATTCAGTTCTCTAGGTGGATTCGGTTCTCTATTCAGCTCAATGTGGATGCCAATGACACCAACCAATCCACCTCCACAGCCCGAAAGAACTTCAACATATGAACAATACAATTATTCACCTCAAAACCGCAACCAATTGCTTGCCCTTGATTCAATTTGTGGCCGTGAAAATAAGTTTGATGTCAGAAGTCTTATAGCCAATGGTCAGCCTGTGAGTAGATCGAGATTTCCCTGGCTTGTGGCTATACAGAAACTAACCGACGAAGATATAGTATTCCAGTGCGCAGGAAGCTTAATATCCCAAAAAACAGTGATTAGTGCGGCTCATTGCTTTAAAGAAGGTACTGAGGCCATAGAAAAATCCCATATACTTATATCCTTAGGAGTACATAACCGAAGCGATCAACATAACGTTGTCAATGTTGGAGTAGAGAGACTAATCATACACAATGACTTCCGAAAAGTACCTGATGTTTTGGACGCCGATATAGCCATTGTAATACTTATGCAAAGGATAAGGTAAATGTTTTATTCACATGTGAATTTGCTTTGTAATCATAATATTTGGGCTGATTATAGGTTTACCATGAGAGTGAGTCCAATATGTCTGTGGCAGGGACCTGAAAGTGACGCAGTCGTTGCAGGTGCCAAAGGTAGCATTGTAGGTTGGGGTGAGGGTGCGCCACGTAGAGGACTTTCCCAAATTCCAAAAGTCGTTACCACAACTATCGTTTCGGAATTGGAATGCATAAGGTCAAATAATCAACTTTTTTATTTGACGTCAAACCGTACACTCTGTGCTGGGAATAAGGATGGCAGTGGTCCCTGCAAAGGGGATTCAGGAGGTGGCCTTATGATGCTAACTGGGGAAAGGTGGATGCTGCGAGCAATTGTGTCGTCTGCATTGTCCACAGCGGCAAATGAGTGTGATTTAAATGAATATGTTATTTTCACTGATATTGCCAAGTTTAAAGTGTGGATTCAAGAAAATATAGTCATGTAAAGCAATGGAATTAAGTTGTAAATTTGACTATGATTAAATAGAAGCTTTGATTTCATTCTAGAAAAAGGTATGCTCTAAACCATCCACGACCAATAAGCATTTGCGTTAAGTAGATACCTCGCACTGATACAAATGTCTAGATTGGGAATCAAAATCTTTCGTTTGTCGCCTATTCAGGCCTTAACGCATTTCCCGGTTTTAACCAAACTTTTACACATCTTTGGTATGGGTCTATATATAGTTTTTGGGAAGTTTGGTTGAACTCGGAAAACGTAAACGTATGCGTTCTGTCAAATGGTTGTGTTGTTATTGGCTAGCAAGATAATACAAAAAAAGTGACGTCTAAAAATTGGGCAGCTTTTTTGTTCAACCGCACGTTTTTGGTGCTGAGAATTTTAGTGCAGAAAGTGCGGGAACAGACCTAATATGTAGAAAAATGGTTTCGTACAAGCACTTCTAAAACACTGCGAAGGCAAAGGCTTTGTATAGTGCAACCATAATGGCTTCTTTTTAATAAGTTAAGTCAAAAAATTTAACGTAGAATTTTCATATTAATTACCGATTGCGTCCGACTTTTATAGGATAGCCTAAACGGTTAATAAAGGGACGGGTAGATATTTGAACTCAATTGGTTCGATGGTTTCGAAGTCTATAGCACCCATCCAAACAGGCGCCGCCTATCAGATCCAAAATTGTACTGTCTACCAAGCGTAGATCAACCAGAGACAAATCGTATTCGGTACGGTGGGCAGAACGCAAAAGGAATACCATGCCAATTGATCAACTGTCAAACGACGTCTTTCTACAACATGCAACTGTTGCGCACGTAGCGCCACCTTTTGGTATTTCTCCTGATTTTTCTTTTTGAAAGCCATTGTTCGAATCGTGAGTAATGATCGTGAAAATCAAAAACACCGTGAAAAAAGTACTTCCAGTTTTTTCCCAATATTTAAATTTTCCAGGTAAGTTTTCTAATTCTTCTTTCCGTTTTTTTATTTATTTTTTTTTTTTTTTTTTCAATTCATACATTGTATTGAGATTAAAATGATAGATTAGCAGCTGGCTTAACTTTTATATATAAATAAAAATTAGTTAGATTGGTCCAGTGAACGAACGCACATCTATTTTGCCTTTTGTTAAAATATCGGATATCGCTGATTACTGCTTGCAAATAAAGAACAATAGCTGAACACTACATCCTTGTTGTACTTGCACCCCACAATTTAAGAAAAAAAAAAACAGTTACAAACAGTTTTGTGTGAATTATGTCGAATGTGCTTGTTAAAATTGTGTTAATAATCTCCTTATTTTTCAATGACACTCCGGCTAAACAAATTAATTTACCCGCGTTGCCGTGCCCCGACTTATTTAAATATGAATTCGATGGTAAAAAATTCGCAGGAGTAATAACGCAATAGATTACATTTTGCTATAAAATGGCTTAAAATATATTTGACCAAAAGTGCGTATACTAATTTTCGTGGAAACGACTCTAACGATTTTCTTTAATTTCATATTTAAACTAGTTTAGTAAAGTCCTATAAAATTGATTTTCTTTAATTTCATATTTAAACTAGTTTAGTAAAGTCCTATAAAATTGCGTACCACATTTTTGGTCTAGATTTTCGAATTTGGGGTAATTGTTTGAAGTCCTATGAGATGGTAATAACGGTACGTTATTTATAACCAACTTAACAAAGTTTTACTAAAAAAACTTAATATTATATAAATTGTAGGTATAGGTGTAAGTTTTTACGACCCAGTCGTGCACTTTATATTAATTATTCTTGTGATGTGCTATTCTATAGCCGAAACCGAAGAACAGAAATATCAATTAAGATATTTTTTATTTTTACAAGCATTCATCATCCGTTCCAAAGTCTTGCGGAGTCTCAAATGATTTTCAATTTCTGCTCCATCTCCACCTTACGATCTATCTATGGAGCAAACAATTAAGCTCCACACGTTGTACAGCGAAATCAAGAAACTAAAAAAGCTTAACTCTGATGCGGTGATTAAAATTCATTATTATAATGTATCTCTTACAAAGAAGGTTCACACTGTGGACAATAAGTTGAATTTTATTAAACAGCAACCTAAAATAGGTCCGTTCGCGTATTTTTTACACTAAATTTCGTATATTATCAAATTTCGAAGAGTGGGGTAAAATTCTCTCAGAGGTATCTAAAATTACGAAAAATTAAACGAACGGGTTAAACAAGAAAATGTTGAAAACACACTGGTTTGACAGATTTTACAGTTTTCTTGCACTAAAATTCGTAGCATGGGAACATTTTTTACTCTCTCATGAGCGCTCTCTTCTGCGAAAAACTACGAAAATTCTCTGTACGCGAACAGCTTTTCGTAAAAATTTGTAAGTTTTCGTAAAAATTTGCTGTTGTAGGATGGTACGCGAACGGACCTAATGAGTACCGTGGACAAACACATCGCTAGAACAGTGTACGACCCAGCTGTGCACTTTATTTTATTTGCAAGCTTCAGATTAAACATTCAATTAAAAAAAATTATATTACATGACATACAACTGCCGAAACTTTAACAAAGCTGAGGGCAATATTCTTTACATAAGAAGTGAAAGTTCACTAAATTAGCTGTATTATCAGTGAAGATACAACACTTTTTCATTCGACGTGTGTGAAATAAAAACTAGTTTATTACGGAAAATTCCCCAAGTACGAGTAAATTTAAAGAAATGGGAAATTCTTTTTATTCATTATCGAATCAGAAATATGGAATTTATAAAAACTTAACTAAAATGAATTCGCCCAAAATGAATAAAATTGCAAACAGATTAATAGTTAATACTTATAGTAGATGCAGTTAAATTCAGAACATTACAGTGAAATTTTTGCACAATTTATTAAAAAAATTGGTGCTTAAATGTCGACTTGTAGATTATTACACTCTTAAGTCCAATAATGTTTTAATAGTCAGCTCTTACTTAAAAATAAAAAGTAATACTACTACAATTTCATTGAATCTACTACACAACTTCCAAAACTAAACTAATTTAGCTGCTAGAATACCTTTGCACCAGCATGATACATTTGTCACTAACGAATCTAGTGACCTCTAGGATAAAGAATTAGCTACATTTTAGCAGACCGTAGAGGAACGAGATTAGCGAGATCTTCGCTATAACGTTGAAAATTTTATTAAAGAAGCGGCAGTAAAAAGTACTCTGCGCCTTCGTCAAACCAACCTAGCTTGCCACTGCACCGTCACCAGGTGATTGAACATAAATGGACTTTCGTACTACCGCATTCCTTACACTTCAACTTTAACCACGACAACCAAATTCTCCTCCCGAAAAGCTAGTTGAGATATAAGAACATAAACCCCAATTCTTTATCTATCATCGAAGGCACAAGCTCAAATGAACCAAAAATTACGACTTCTAATCAAGCAAGTGTGTCCCAGTTCAAGTTTATGTAATAGAGAAGTCCTGGCGGCATCTGTCCCTCCAGACTTTATGGACATCTACATAGAAACCTCAATCCAAATTTGAGTTCAGTAATTAAAACTCAACCACGAAATCGCTTCGCTAGAGCTGTTACAAATCCCTTTCTCAGCAATATTACAAAAGACAAAAAAACAAGGACAACAGCTTTTCAGATGCACAGAATCTCTTTTTGCGAGGTGCTAATACTATCTATTTTTCTCAGCTGCTGAACAGCGCGGAGTCAAAATCAAAGCGCTGAACAGTGAAATTCCCCGCTAATTAGAAAAAATTCTTTCCTTACTTCTGTCACGAGCATAGAAGTACAAATAGTCGCACAACCTATAACACGCGCAGACTCTCATCCTGCAAAACAGGGAAATCCATTCATGGCAGGAATTTTAACTAACAGCAGCAGAATTTCTGGCCCAGCACCATAACCTTCAGCACAGTACGACTCCTCGTCAAGTAAAACAAATCCCAAGAGGATCAGAATTTCTGGCCCAGTACCACAACCTTCAGCACAGTACGATTGTGTGCCAAGTAAAACAAATCCCTTCTTACCTGGTGTTATAAACACACAAGGTCAAAGAGTTCCACAACCTGTAACACGCACAGACTCTCATCCTTCAAAACAGGCAAATCCATTCTTGGCAGGATTTTTAACTAACAGCAGCAGATTTTCTAGCCCAGCACCACAACCTTCAGCATCCGTAATAGAACCACGCAAAAGTAACCCAGTGCCAATACATTCACGGACATCAGGAAATCGCGATCAATTCCATAATCTTAATTCGATTTGTGGCCATGAAAATAAGTTTGGTGTCAGGAGTCTTATAGCCATAGGAGACGCTGTGCGTGAATCGAGATTCCCATGGCTCGTAGCTATACAAAAATTAACCGAAGAAAATACGATATTCAAGTGCAGAGGAAGCTTAATATCTCACAAGACAGCGCAGTACATTGTTTTAAAGAGCATTCTGAGACCATGGAAGTATCACATATACTCTTGTCCTTAGGTATGCACAATAGAAGCGATCAACATAATATTGTCAATGTTGGAGTAGAAAGACTAATCTTGCACGATGATTACCAAAAAGACTCTGAGGTGTTGGATGCTGATAAAGCTATTGTGATACTTAAGGATAGGATATACATAGGTAAGGTAAGAGGTAAATGTTCTATTCAAAAGTGAATGTGCTTTGAAGTTATAATTATTTTGTTAACTAGGTTCTCAATATGGGTAAGTCCAATATGTTTATGGCATATGGTCACCGAAAGTGACGCAGTTGTTGCAGGAGCCGTAGGAGCCGTAAGATACATTGCAGGTTGGGGTAAGGGTATGCCCCGTAAAGGGCTTTCCCAGATCCCTTATATCGTTCCCGCAACTATTGTGTCGGAATTAGAATGCATAAGATCGAATAATCAACTTACTTATTTAACGACCAACCGTACACTGTGTGCTGGCAATAAAGATGGTAGTGCTCCTTGTTATGGGGATTCAGGAAGCGCTCTTATGATGCCCATTGGAAAAAGGTAGATGCTGCGAGCGATTGTGTCGTTTGCATTGATAACTCCAGATATGGAGTGTAATTTAAACGAATATGTTATTTTCACGGATGTTGCCAAATTCATGACATGGATTAAGGAAAAGATGGTCCTATGAAAAAGTAAACCTAATACGTAATTTCCTGATTTAAGTTAAATAAAAATGAGAATGTAGTTATTAGATAATTGAATTAAGATTATAACAAGATGTAGCTTTGTTCGAAGCTTAAAATAATTTAAAGCCATAATGTGGTATTGGTTGTTCAGGTAAATGTATATTCAAGATGTATGTTAAGATTATAACAAGATGTAGCTTTGTTCGAAGCTTAAAATAATTTAAAGCCATAATGTGGTATTGGTTGTTCAGGTAAATGTATATTCAGGGTATATATGTATATTCAATTCGCTGAGTACAGAAGCAACGGGTAGGTGCAATAGCTGAAACGTCATAGAATCACCGCAAATAGAAAATACAAACTTTTCGGTTTTACTTGCTTGAACTATGCAACACAATTGAGGAGAGCTCTTACGGTTATTGTTTGTGTGCAATACTTCATAGAAACATTTCCGGTCGAATACCAAAGATTTCCTAAAAGTGAGTGCTCGCTAGTTTCCGAGTCCAAAGCATGCATACAAACATACATATGTAGATGCATTAAGTCTTATATAGTCATGTGTGTGTGTTGTTCCACCTTTTTTTTTCTTTCTCTGGAGCGGGAAATTTGTTTGTTTTATTACGAATTTTTGTGTTTTTGATAAGTAACGTTTAAACTTTTCAATCTTTGAACTCGGAGTGCACAAAAACCTAGATTGAAACTTCAACTCTTTCCCGACTGGATCCCCCCACTGTGCATATAAACGTAGACAACAAAAATTATCCAAATTATGTGCATTTAGATGATTACGTAACCTAGACAAACTAATATAGACGGTCGTATTTACGTTTCCCACCCGAAAATTTTGTAAAGTACGCCGAGTTTAAATTTCCTATCTGTGAATACATGTGAACAAACGTGCGAACAAAATGTAACTATAGAAACAATCGTGGTGTCCCTTTCTTTCCTTTTGCACACCACATTTTAAGCAGACCTTCATTCAATTAACAAAAACAAAATGTACAGGAAAATGGCTGCGCCCATGAAATGTACCGCTGATTGAGCTTGGATTCACTTGCTGCTGCCGCTACACATAATGATGAAGTCACATACATATCAACGTAAGCTGCTGTTCCAACCCATATATTTTTTGTTTTTATTGTTTTTATTGTTTTATTTATTTATTGTTAACTTAGTTCAATTATTTGTTCGCCTTTTAGTATGCAATTCATTTATTTCTACCTTTCTTCATATTGTCATATGCTATGTAAGCCTGCTGCTTGAGAGTTTGTGTTTTGATTTTGCATTTCAATCTCTTTCTGCGAGAGGGAATTTTGTATATGATTCGAGATGTCTGAATCTAGATTAACTTCTGCATATAATGGCAAAAGCGATAAATTGCGCATCCTCCTTAACATTTTATGTAAACAAAATGAGGGTGTCCGTGTATGTCATTTGAATGCACAGAGTCTTTGCAAAGCAAAGCTAGATGAGTTTAGAAGGTTGTTTGTTGGTTCTAGTGTTGATGTTATATGTGTATCAGAGACTTGGTTTGATCCGAATGTAAGGGATGAGCTTTATTCAATGCACGGATATGAACTTTTTCGCGGTGATAGACATGATAGGATTGGTGGTGGAGTAGCCATTTACGTTCGTAAATCGTTAGGGCCGAAATTGATCTGCAACTCAGTTGTAGGGAGCTTGGTCGATTTTTGTTTTATACAAATCTTAAGAGGACGAAGTAAATGTCTTCTTGGTGTCGTTTATAGACCAAAGAAAAGTATAGATTTAACCCCCATTTTCAGTATTCTTGAGACTAATTCATCAGCTTTTGTAAATACAATTGTATGTGGTGATTTCAACTGCAACATTTTAAATCATGGTGAATCTAAAAATTTTGTAGACACAATGAAAACCCTTAACTTGAGTCTAGCTAACGCCACAACGCCAACAAACTTTGATACTAGTTCTGGCACTCTTTTAGATTTATTTTTGTCTAGTTTTGGTTTAAATGTTTTTTATAATCAAGTTTCTGCCCCAGTTTTTTCCAAACATGACTTAATCTTCTCAACATTTAAGCTATTAGTTGCGCGGGAGGAACTTACATACTCATATAGGGATTTTAAAAACATGAACACAGAACGCTTGGAGTATGATCTTCGAAGAATTAATTGGCAGCCAATATACTTTCAATCAAATACTGATACTCAAGTTGATTATCTCCAAAGTATAATTATGCATTTATATGACAAACATGTTCCCATGGTAACAAAGCGTGTAAAATGTGTGCATAACAGTTGGTTTACTGAAGAGATTGATGAACTGAGGAACAAACGCGATGCCGCTTACAACAGGTGGAAGCGCTTTAGGCTTCCTGAGTTTTATGAAACCTTCCACCAGTTGAGAAATCTGGTTACCTCCAAAGTCAAACAAGCTAAATGGAAGTATTATAGGAAACGGTTTGATGAAAATCTTCCCTCCAAAACCCTCTGGAAAAATCTGCGGGAGTTGGGTGTTGGCCGTAATGTGCTTCGGGAGGAAGAAGACCTTGATCCCAACCAACTCAATAGACAGTTTGCAGATGTCCAAACAGCTTCATCCTTTTCTAATCAACCTCTCAGTGCCGCCCTGAACAGCTCCTTTGAATTTCACAGAGTCGAGCAAACTGATGTTGTTAAAGCAATGCTTCAAATTAGGTCTAAAGCTGTTGGTGTTGATGGTATTCACCCTTCGTTCGTGAAAATAATACTTCCTTTCATACTTCCGGTTGTGACTTACGTTTTCAATAATGTAATAATGACTTCCACGTTTCCGACTTCATGGAAATCAGCAAAAATCATTCCAATTCTGAAAAAAAAGGCATCATCTCACTCTATGGCTGAGTACAGACCAGTTGCTATCCTTCCCTATTTCTCAAAAGTGCTGGAGAAACTTATTCATAACCAGATATCAGTTTATGTCCAACGGAATAAGATTCTCTGTGCTAATCAATCGGGATTCAGAAAAAAACACAGTTGTACAACTGCTCTACTCAAGGTTACAGATGACTTGCGGATAGCTTTAGATGAGAACCAAATAACATTTCTAACACTACTCGATTTTTCTAAGGCCTTTGATACAGTCAATCACGTCATTTTAATAAATAAACTTAAATTGCTATATGGTTTCTCCGAGTCGTCTGCAAAATTTATTCTCTCTTATCTCAAGGGAAGAAAGCAAGCGGTCCTTTACAAAAATGTTTTTTCGGATTTCATTGATATATCTGCAGGTGTACCACAAGGTTCGGTTCTTGGTCCTCTTCTTTTCATGCTCTTCGTAAATGATCTTCCCAAAGTAATTAAATATTCACTAGCACACATGTATGCCGATGATGTCCAACTGTATATAAGCTGTAAGCCTGGGGTAACTGCTGTAACTATACATAAGCTAAATGCTGATCTTCACAGAATTTTGAATTGGTCCCAAGAAAACTTTTTGAAACTGAATCCCGTTAAGTCGAAATGCATGGTCATCAGTAGAACTGAATCAGATTCAAGCCATTTTCCTGCTATATGCCTTGGGAATAGTCCAATTGATTATGTTGACAAAACTAAAAACCTTGGGATCTGGTTTAATTCTAATTTAAGTTGGGATGACCATGTTATTGCAATAATAGGTAAGATTTATGGTTCTCTTAGGAATTTATCGGTATCTCAAGGCTACACCCCACTTAAAACAAGACTTATGTTAGCAAGATCTCTCCTCGTGCCAATCATAGCTTATGGTTGTGAAATCTGCTGCTGCGTCAAAGCAACTACCAAGAGAAGGCTTAATGTGGCCTTCAATAACATCATTCGATATGTCTTTGCCCTAAAACGCTATGACCACATTTCTGCTTACGCTAAAAACATTCTCGGTTGCACATTAGACCAGTACCTGAAATTTTGCACTGTTAAATGTCTTCACAGGATTATAACCTCCAAACAGCCTCCATATTTGTACAATAAACTAATTTTTTCGCAATCCAATCGGTCCTTAACTCTAGTTCCTCCGCGGTCTTATTATCTTTGCACGGAGCGGCAATTTTTCGTTTATGCCATTCGCATTTGGAATGCGCTTCCTCTTAGCATACGAAGATCTTGTCATGCAACTTCTTTTGACAACACTCTCTTCAGGCATATGGCGAATAGTTAACTAAGTAACTGAATTTATTTGAAATAGTAAAACTAGTTTGAATCAATTTTTGTTTTTCAATAGCATATCTTGAGTTTTATAAAATTTGTATTGTTTTCACTACTATTATTAAATTAAATAAAATAAAATAAAATAAATTGAATTGAATGAACTAAAGTATATTAAGTATATTAAATTAAATTAATTAAACTAATTAAGAATTCTTCATACTACTTCTCCGAATTGCATCTTCATTTATAACTTAAAGATTATATTAGTCTAATGTAAATGATGTTGTTACTTATTAATAAATATGAAAATATGAAATGTGTGCGTGATCTCCGATTTGATTTTGACGTAAATGTCAGAATACATTCAAAATCCGTGGTACTTTTGCTCTTGTAGGAACCAACGGTCAAATCAGCCGAAGACGACCGTCTATATTAGTTTGTCTATGTCATGCATATGTTACGTACGTCCAGTGCCGTATTTAAATTATAATAATTGGGCCTTTAGTGTTTGACTAGTAGGCGTAGGACAGCGGAAAAAATGTACGCCGAAATTCGCGTTGCGCCAGAATCATTTAAATATTATTCCTTAAAAATATAACCATAACCATTTTTCGAGTATAGCATTCCATGGTTTGTTGAGGTTTATTCTGCATCTGCTTATCTCAAAAATATTAAAGCAAAACTGACAATTTCCGCCATTTGTAAGAGTTACAGCATATTTAGGTTGCTGATGATTATTGTACTTAGTTTGATTAATACTTTACAAAGAGGCATTTAAAAATCTTCCGCTGGAGTCCATATATTCGCCCATTTAATTGCTTGGTGTACCCCTAAATCCAGGAACGTGAATTTTGAATGGTTCTGTCATCTTGTTAGAAGACAATTGCTTGTCACTAAGTACATTTTTGGAATAGAATTCACAGATTCAAGGAACTAATAGCAGCGTCGCTGTGAGTGAAACTAATAACTTTTCGTAGATAGCGTTTTATATCTTATCTTCGACAGGGTGTCTTTAAACGCATATTTCCCTAAAAAGATCCTGTGGCTTGAAGAATAAACGAAGATCTTTAAGTCTAAGTCTTGAGACCTTTTGAAGTCCTATATCACATTCATCGCTCTCTGTTTTTGTAAGTAAGTGTATTGTTACATTTTTCTACTAAAAAAAGGAAGTTGTTGTATTTTGAACGCAATTATATTTCTTCCGGTGATGAGAACCAAGCCAGTTATGCCGATGATGGGACAGCTTCCTAGAGCTCGATTGGCTTTCGAGTCTAGGCCCTTCACACACGTCGGAGTCGACTGTTTCGGCCCTTTGTTGGTGAGGAATGGAAGAGGTCAAAAGATATGGTATGATTTTCACGTGTCTCACCTTTCGACCGGTTCAAATAGAGCTCCTAAATGACCTAGGTTTGGACCAATGCACAATGGGTCCTGTCGTTAGTTATATAGCGATAATGGACTAAATTTTATTGGGAGCGCGAATCTTTCAGAGAAGGATGTGAGGGAAATGGAGTTCACCATTTAAGGCCGAAGGAATCTTATGGCGGTTCATCCCAGCTTATTCCCCGTGGGTGGGTGGCGCTTAGGAACGCCTTATTCAATCAATTAAAATCAGCATCAACTTTATTCTCAAGGGAGTTATTCCGCAGGAAGAAGTTCTTTGTAATGCCCTCATCGAAGCTCAAGGACAAATCAATCGTGCGTCGCTTACTAACCCACATCCCAGTTGATCCAGAAGACCCTAAGCCGCTGACACCAAATTCTATGTTCTTTGGAGATAATGGCAGGGACGTGACTGCCCCGGGAGTATTTTCCGACAAAGACGCGTGCAGTAGGTTGTATAGTCGACGGTCGCAGCATCTGATGTCAGAGTTTACGAGACGTTGGTATAAGAAACACTTGCCGGAAATTGCAAGACGAACCAAGTGGTTCGGTACCTCAAGGGCGTTAAAAGTTAGAAGTGTTGTGATCCTCGTGGAGCCCAATGGTTCAGATAGAGTAATTCGTACCAGGTTCTGATGGAGTAATTCGTACCGCCGATGTACGATTGACAAATGGGGGAGTTAAAAGGAAAAGAGCGGTGGGAAGGCTCACTGTCCTAGATCTGGAGTCTTCATGTGACGATTCAGACGGCTCCCAGAGTGTCATCGAGCCATTAAAGACTTCAAAAGACTGACAAATCTGGCATCACTTGTTCTTATCCGGCTAGCCCGCATATGTCCTTTCTTACATGCTTTTAAAATTGCATTTAACCGTTTTAGATTGCTGAGGTTAGCTGGCCATCTCACGGATATGAGTTTCCTTTTTTTATACTTTTTAAATTGAAATGTACCTTGAGAAGCTTTTATTTTGTTAATTTAGAAGATAAAATCGTGTCACCGAATTGCTGGAATTCATTTCTTTGGGTTAGTTTACCGAGGATTTTAATTCACGTGAGCAGAAGCGATCTTTGTTTCCGGACAGGCTGGCGCAGCAACAGACACCAATATTTAGGTTAGTGGTAGTGTTTAAATAGTTTTAATGGAATAAAATGATTTACATATTTTTCTGATGGTAAATCAGCCTTAAGATATTGCTTTTCTTTTCTTTGCCCCGCACAATGTTGTTTCGCTTAACGTCGTGTTTTCCAGGAACGAATTAACGACGTTAACTGGAGTATGCCTGTATAGTAGTGCATTGCCGTAGAGCGAATACGTTCATTTTTGTCGAGTTTTGATAACTTCTGTGGGCTTAAGGAAGGTGCAAATGAATTAAGGCACTCAGTACGCTTACAAAAACAAAAAAGAAAAAAAAATCGGCAATAGAATTAAAATATAAATGAATGAATGATGCAAGCGAATAAATGGCTACTTATCTCATCTATTGCATGATAGAATAATTTTTGGTTTATTTTATGTTTATTTATGGATGTGTATTGCCCTATTGATAGGTTAAGACGTTTTGCATAAACTCATTATGGGCAACTAGGGCGTTTTGTAGAAATTAAGTGGACTTTTCGTTCGATTCTGACATAAGGTTAATCCCACTGAACTCTTATGGTTGACCTGTTAGTTCACAATCGCCAAACTTAAATTACCTTAATCAAATATGCTAAAAGTGTTTCGCTTGAGTACTGAAAGATCAAGAAAAGCAGTTCACATTTCAGCAGCCTTTTTATACAACAGAAACAGAGCTTCAATCTTTGCGAAAAGCTTTACTACTTGACATGGAGCTTGCATACCGAAAGTTTTAATTACATTTTTATAGTGTGATGCATTTCCATTGGTTTAAGGTATTTTTTTTCTCGCATGAAATTTAAAGTCAAATCTTTAACCAATCTGTGACTCCTTGAGCTATCGAATGGAATAGATAATTTGGAATTTTTAAAGATACAGATGAGCATAATTCTTTTCGAACGCGATCGAACCCAGTTTGAAACCCAATTCGTTCACAATCCAATCTCACAATCTGCTCATGTAAACTGGGTATGTGGGGTTTATGTTTAGTACTTTCTAACTATAGCTGTATGTTTCATTTTCTAGGGTGTTTTACCAATCTAGCAGCTAGAGAATTCCAGGCGTAGGGAACGCGGCCATTATTCATCTACATGAATATTGCGAACCATAATCTAGCTGCTAGAATACTTTTGCACCGGGATGACACATGTTGTACTAGAGGCCGCTAAATTCAAAATCTGTCATCCCGGTGCAAAAGCATTCTAGCAGCTAGATTAGCGAGGTGTTGGGAACTCGGCCAATGTCATAACTGAAAGAATTGCTTCCCTGTGTTCTGTCAACTCCAACCACTGACCATACTACTTTTGCCTGTATAGCTTTCTGTCAAAACATGTACATTTTTTCTCTCTCACTGTTGGTGTTCATTTTTTATTTTTCGTGTAAAAAATGGATAGCAACAGCTATGCTGCCATTTCTAATAGCCTGACAGGAGATCTACATCTTCTGCAGAAATCATTTTAGATGATAGCGTACGCCTCAATAATGCAGACTCACTCACATCATATTCCGCTGTCAAACAGTCGGGGCATTTGTCATCCAGCTAAAGTCAATCTATGTAGTGCTTATCGCCCTTAGTTTGATTAACATTTTATATACAGCAAGAAGCATTTCAAAATTTCCAGTAAACATGGTTGTAGCATGCATAGCAAGTTAGCCGGTATTTAAATGCAGTGGATTTTGAATTGTTCTGTCATTTCGTTTAGAGACAAGCGCTAAGTAAGCGCTAAGATTAGAGTGACCTAATAGCAGCGTGTCTGAAATGGAAAATGGTAATCTCCCGCGGACAGATTATTACATCTTATTCACGACAAGGTCCCTTTAAGCTCCATATCTGCCTCAAATCACTGCTGTGCTTTAAAAGATGGAGGATGATCTTTGAGTTTGAGTCTTGAGGCCTTTTGAGCCCCTATATCACCCTCTCAGTCAATTTCGGATTGTATTTTTGTTTATATTTCGTTACCAACTAGGAATTGCGCAAAAGAAACGTGCGGGTAAGGTCCGTAAATTGTTGTAGTGGGTGCCGTGGCACAGTGGTTAGTGCGTTGGACTACTCCACAAGGGGGTTCAAGTTCGAATCCAAAAAAATTCCATCAAGAGTTTTTTCACGGCTCCACCTCCACCGAGTGTCTGACAAACATTAAAGAGTATTACTGTCATGAGAAAGATTCTCAAAACCCCTCTGCCCTTCGGATATGTCATAAAACTTTAGGTCCCTTCTAAGTATATGTGCAGAAATGTATACCACGCACAAAATGTACAGTTGTGAGAAGCTAGGCCTTGGCCAGGCTGCTTACGGCCTGATATTTATTTTTTTATTTATTTCTACGCTGGGCTTATTATGTGTACTCCGTTTATATTCCTCATTTAATATTGTAGAAAATGAGTAGGGTATCATACAGTTCATTCCGTGCGATTGTAGCATTTCCATATTTTTTTTTTCATTTGTTGATAGAACAAAAGATTAACGATTAGACAAGATTTTGTTTTTAATGAAAAGTTAGTTAGATCTGTTCGGTAAACAAGCCCGCTTGATTTCATCTATAAATTTCAAATACGTGTAATTTTAAATAAACTAGCAATGTTTTAATAAATGCCCTTACTGTACTTAAACCTAAAGTTTAAAACAAATGATTTATTGTAAAATATTTGTGTGAATTATGTCGAATGTGCTAGTGAGAATCGTGTTAGTAATTAGTTTATTTTTCACTGAATCGCCGGCTAAGCAAATCAATTTACCCCCGATACCTTGCCCCGATGTATTTAAATATGAATTTGATGGAAATAAATACGCGGGAATAATAACTCTTGGCGGTTTGACCTTTGGAGAAACGGATATACAAGTTAGAATGGAATATCCTGAGAGTAATAAGGACCAAGTAAGGATTGATAGATATTTTGTTTTATTTAAAAATTTAACTGCGATAATACGCCAGACATTTTCGAAAGTTCTTCAATTTTTACAAATGCATCCGAATTTGGCAAGTTAATTTGCTGGACTATTTAAGGGCCAACACTTGCTAAGGACCAGACCTAAAGATACATATTTGCTTACCAAAACAATTGAGCAATTATAGGGCTTTAAGTGTCGCAAACGAATTCTCAAGTATAGAGTTTTAATGCTTCAACAGAAGATACATATATGTATGTAGTTATTTCAGTGGGGATTCCATGCTTCGTCACCACAAGCTGGTTTACTCAAGCGCGTTTATACAATACCACTACGAAGAGATGGGATGAAGTTCATTGATATATGTATGTACTAACGATTAGATATGTAGATGGTAATTTTTCTTTATGACTTAATCAGAAATATATTGGGTATCAAATGGCTAGTTAATTAATTTAATATTTATTTTCACATTGTATCGGAACGGCACGAGATGTTGACGTTTTATGTTGATCACAGATAACCTATTCGGCCTGATCGTTTTGTTTATAATTTGTAACTGTAAACATAGACAAGGCGCATTTTAGGCGCAAATTCATAGTAAGATAAAACCCATTTTGAAAATATTTTCAAAATATTTTTAGCTAAAACCGGTATTTTGGTATTAGTTGTCATACAGTCCATATCAAACCTAGAAAGCAATTTAAAATTTTAAATGAGTCAGACCTTATTTTAAAAACAGTTTTTATTCAGTATTCATTAATGATGAAAGTTATTAAAATGATTCCGGAGGATCATGATTTCCAAATTCTCGAACATGTTAAGTTAATAATAATGTAAAAAAAATTATATAACTCGACAGGGATGCCGAATTACTACTTAAGGCGTATTCGTACTCGCTTCTTGTAGCTCGTACACAGTAGCTCTAATTGTGTTTAGTATACCTATTATATTTAAATCCCAGAAATATCTTTGGGGAAACTTATGAGTTCTTTCAAAAAGTTGTTTTGTAGTTGGTCGGCAAAATAATTTAAAGTAAAACATTAGTATTAATGAGATTGTTTCAGTCACCGCTGTTTGTAATTGTTCTTTTTTTTTTAATAAAGTTGTAAATGTAAATAAATTAAGAACAGCAATTGCTGTAAGAACTAAAAAAAAAATCGACAACTTTTTTGTTCGACCATTTTCCGCACATTTTTTGCGTTTTGCGTTTTTGCTGAAAATACACTGATTTGACAGATTTGATAGTTTTCACAAACCAGTCCACAGAAATTTCTTGGACTAAAATTCGTAGTATGGGGAAATTTCTTACTCTCTTCTGCGAAAAACTACGAAAATACTCCGTACGCGAACAGCTTTTCGTAAAAATTCGTAGATTTTCGTAAAAAATCGTTTTTTTAGGAGGGTACGCGAACAGACTATTTAAGTTTGAATTATTTTTCTATGCCAATTTATTAGATTTCTGTCAGAGTATGTTTACGTTTGGGTTTGTTTGATCAAAAACTATTTAAAATACGTTGTAAAGTAGGAACTTGTTAGAGGATGGAACAAAGTTTCTATGAATAACAAAACAAACTTTTAAAACCGGTCTTAAATAGAATCGTTTTTATACCCTAATTAAACAGAGATCAACACCTCAGACAGGACTGGAAATTATTCTCAATCTAAGAAAAATAATCCAGGGAAAACAATTAATTTTTGCACCACTCCTGGCATTAAGACGCTTAAAAATGAAATGCCATTTTCAAACGAAAAGCAAAATAAAAGCTATCTGACAAATTTCATGTTAGATATCCTTATTAAGATAAAATCGCGAAGGAAGATCGTGAGTGAGTGACTGACTCCACAAGATATTTGATCTCATGATAAGCATTATGAGAAATTATCTTTACGGGAGGCTAAGTTCCAGACTTGAAGGCTCATTATCCTTTCATTTCATTGCATTCCTACTGGTCGGTGTGTGGGGCTTACTGGTTCAACCTCAGGCAATACCGGTAGACTTCCTGGTCTCGGATCACGTTGTCACTGAGGCTAATCAAATGCTGGTCTTTTGTATGCCTTTTTCGCTATTTCGTTAATTGATAGTGCTCTTTGGAGGGGTTTGATACCAACTGAATCTGTCGTTCTATATGTTGTTTGTGATGGTTTTTTTAGCTAAAGGCTTTCGTCAGACTTTGTAACTCCTACTGTCATGCGAAGAATCTCCATTTATGTGACCCAGTTATCTTGTTGTGTGCCTTTTTTTTCGCTATTTAGTTGATTGCAATTGGGTCATTCCATGGAGGATCGACCGACGTTCTGAACGACCCCCCTCCGATTTGGCTGAAAATTAGTACAAATACTCATTGAAGTGGTACAAGTCATAAGGCAAAAAAGTTTTGCAGAATTCGAACTTCAAAAATTGGCAAAAAATCGAATTCTAAGCGTTCTTCTATATTTCAAAATATCATAACTTTGGTTCTGCTAATCAGAATTTGATAAAATATACCTTGTTGAATTCAGAAAAAGGTGAACTTTCAAAGAAAGAGAGTAATTTGTTTTCAAGGACGAAGGATATTCCAGAATATCCTTTTTACATATATCCTTGAATAACTCAAAAAATGGTATATTTATTTTTTTTTATTTTTTTATATATTATAGACTGATTTGTCCTCTATCTCCATTCCAAATTTCAAGTTGGGATCTCTATGGGTTCGGCCAAAATAATTTTTTATAGCCGGCTAAGTCAAAAAAACTAATGTTTAGTACGTTACTCCTTTTAAAATCATCACATATAACCCTCGTACACATACATACATAACTGTATGTTATGTTATGTATGACAGAAAAAAAAACGTCACTGGGCTTGTTTTTCTTTTTTTCCTTCAATGACTAGTGGTTGTTACTACACATTTCCCATTTTCAGTATTTAAGAAGTTAGACTTTGACTATTTGTACAAACTGGTTGTTTGTGATGGTTTTTTTTAGCTGAAGGCTTACTCAAATCTTCAAACTTCTTTGTCAGACTTTGTAACTCCTACTGTCATGCGAAGAATCTTCATCTCAACTGCTGGTTAATTTTCCCACAAACTTTTTGTACTCTGTTCAGAATTGTATGTGAGCACCGGACGTACAACTGCGATATAGGGCCTTTCTTTCAACTTAGGGGACATGCTCGCGAAATTATTGATGTTCTCATCACAAGCGCCCTCGCTATTGGAATAAAATTACGGATATTTGAGCTCTTCACACTTTGCAAGCACATTTTCATTCAAGTAAATATAGGCCGATGTGCCTTTATTTATTTTTAAATAATATTTTGCATTTCACTTCAACTATGATAACCGCATCGTCTGCAAAAATAACTGGCACACTTTTGGGTCTGTCATTTAAATATTTTGGATGCACCACTAAATAAAATAATAATCGTCACCTTTTTCAAATCTCCCCGATTTCCAAGGCCTTTAATACTGACTGTAAACCATTAACTTTTATTTGACAAGCTTAAAATAATTAGAGATTCTCCAGAATTGCACACTCGTACAAAGAGTGACAAAAGCAATCAGTTGTTATTAACAATAACTCGTCTAGTGTCGTTCTTACATGAAATAACGTAGAGCGAAAGTCTATCGTTGGGCCTATCGTTGGGCCTCTTCTTTTAGGAACATCATAAGCATATGCATATATTATGTTAATTTTAAAATTTTCCAAAACTTGTTTTTAATTTTTACAATTGAACAACGGAAAAGTAGTTTCCAGTTACAATACCTCTAACCCCTAGGGGGGGCATAGTGGCACCGTCTTCGTGCCATCTTCCTGGGGTGTGTCCAATCCATTGCCACATCCTTTGTATAGGAATGTTTATATGTTTTTGGCTTGTTCTCATATACATAAATATTTTCGTCCAAAAGATCATGAAAATGATTCTTAAGCACATTACAATTTGCGAAGATTTGCAGATTACTTTTATTACTGGTATCCAATCCACCCTCCAGGCACTGCAATCACAAAACAACTCCAATTGTACGTTGGAGCAGAATAGTCGCAACATGTTATTTTTAAATAATATCACTCCTCCAGAATGTGGTTAGCATTCCGAACGTAGATTTATAGCCTATCCGATTTTGCTTTGTGGATTTGCGTTAGTGATTTATGCGATCTTTTTGACTCATCCACATAAATGCATTGGTGATTTCATTCACGCCATTGCAACCCAACCAATCACAATACAGATACTTATCGGTCATTTAGTTATGTAGGTATGACTTAAATAAAAAAAAAATAGTATGTGCATCTAAAGTATATAAGCATTATACCTACAATATAGGGCAAGTATTGGATTTGTGAAAAGATTCGAACTCGAGATAACAATATATTCTGACATTATGATGTTGATAGAGAAGCTCTGCTGATTTCGTCTGTCTGTTTGCCTGTCGGTGTATCTGTGTGGTTGTACACAAGACTGCGGACTAAAAGGCTGAACCGAAACCGACTTCCTTCAAACTTCATATCTGAGCTCTATAGGGTTATAATACGAGGCAAAAACGGAATTTCTGTTCTAGCACTTGATTTGGCGATTCTCTTATTTATTATTACTTTTCTGAAGTAAGAATTGAGATTCACAAAACTAAAAAGAAATGCCCAGAAATTAAAAGCACAAGCTCTATTTTAAGAGGTATATTTAAGAGCGTCTACTGTAGGTATATACTAAAATATGGAATTTAAATCTAGTAAAGAAAAAAAATTACCATCATTCAGTGGTATGCTCGGATTGATATTGCTACTAATGAACATAAAGATAATTTCTATAGGATCTGTCTGCAACTATACAGTGGTGGTCGAGAACCTCAATGTCAAGGTAGGTAGCGACAACAGTAAGCTTAAATAAGATCACTTGGGTCTCAACTAATAGCCATCGATCACATTGCGATCACCTGTCGCTTTAGAAATTGTCTTTTAGACGTCCAGAACAGGCGCGAAGCTGACATCCAAAAAGAAAGAGATCACCATCTTATTCTAGCTCAGTTACGCGAAGCAAACAGGTGCGGCAGTAGCACTATCTAGCACTTAGACGACAGTGATCTCACATTTAAATATGTATTCCGAAGCAACGAATTCCCGCATCGAGACCTCCTGGTAAATCCTAAATAATAGCAGCAATCAAGTACTTCAAGAAAACCAAGGCGGTGGGTATTGATGGTATTCCTGATGAACTATTTCAAGTGGCGCCAAATATGAACATGAGAAAATAAACAACTTCTACAGGAATAGAGAATATAGATTACTAGCTGACTCGGCAAACGTTGTTTTGCCATGTAAATAATTTCTAGAGAATTTCTAGTGAAAAATAACTAACTTATTGGAAGTGTATAAGGATGTGGAGCGCTGTGAACGATGAGGGAAATATCAAAACACCAAACATTAATTTTTTCAATGTATTAAAAGTAATACTTATTTATATCATTAATTCATTACATAATATTAATCTGTTAATGCTACAGACAAAAAAAAAAAAAACAAAACTAAACTCTTTCATTAATCCAGGCAAGTACCTAGTTCCAAGAGAAAGAGGTTATCCCCGCCATCTTACATAGTGTCAGCTCAATAAACCTATGCCTGGTTAAGTGCACTCCAGGGTTCGGGCTTCAATAATAAAATTTAGCAGTAGATTCTTACAAAAAGTGCAGCAGATCTGTATTCTCCGAAGCAGATTTGTTTTTGTTGCAAAAAATACAACAATAATGGGGTTTAGATTTATACACATATATTTTTTACGATAAAATAAGGTTAAAACAAAGTAAATTTAATCACAAATCTTTGCACGAAATTATTTTTTTTATAAAATGTTTAATAACTGATTAATTTTCAGTTAAATTCAGTTCTTAAATGAAATTTTCCATCAATTTTCGTTTTTTCTAGATTGTGTTACGTTTTTCATCTAGAAAACATCAAATTTTCAACCGGTTTCACATTCAAAAATCGCAGTAGATTTCTAGTCAAGCGCAGTGGCGCAGCAGATTTTAAATATTTTTCAAAATCGCAGTAGATCTACTGCAATTGCAGCAAAGTCCGAACACTGAATGTTATCGAGCGGGATGAAAAATGATAAAATTATGAAAATGACTATTAAAAAGCAGGGGTTGGTGAAAGAAAAGTGAAAATTTAGGGTTGTATGTATTTTTTAATGCCACATAATAAAAAACTTAAAAAAAAAAAAATTATCAAAAAAATAAAAAAAAAGGTAGGCACCCCTTATCATTTAGAGGTTTGAAAAATAGATAGTAGCCGATTCTCAGACTTACTGAATATGCATAAAAAATTTCATAAGAATCGGTCAAGCCGTTTCGGAGGAGTATGGGAACGAACATTGTGACACTAGATTTTTATATATTAGATTATCAAACTACCAAAAGAAGAAGTCATAACTGAAGAGGTTCCCAATTCTGGATAAAGAGTGAATATTGTCACTTCTATTGTTCTTGGTGGTAGCAAAACGTGCAAAATTTAACGGAATCCAAATATAAAATTTTCTGGAACATTGGTATCATCTTATATTAAATACCCTGACTACGTTTATCTACTCTCAGAAAAACGACCTTTATTTGCGTGTGTCTATTGGACTACTGTGCATGGTTCGAGTCCCAGAAACTATGTACTTTATTTGCTTCACGCCCTCAGCACTTGCTGTGTTAAGATAATGTATAAGCATGATGATGCATAAAAATGACTTTGAGATCCAAACTAAAAGCATTTATATATTTTGATAACAATCTTTTTGATTGCTTTTTGTGCTTTAATATGGAATTGAATTAGCGTAAGCTCACTTAATTACATTATAATTGGGCTCAATACTCGGTGATCAATGTTTGATAATTTTTAAGTGTCTGTTCGCATTGTGGTAACAATAAAATAACTAATTTCGGTCCCCTTTTTCAGGTCTCTTCCGGAGAGCTATTACTGGACTCTAAAAACGATGAAATCTTTGATCAGATTAGGTCTGGCAGACCTATTGTCTTTAGAGCAGATATACCTTACCACAATACTGTGCCTCAAATAATCGACATTACAGTAAACGGTTCTAAAATATGTCTCACCTCAAATGAGAATTCTCTTGAATTCTCTCGCTTACCAAGATCAATGCTAACTTTTAAGCATGCATTAATTGTCAACAGAAATAGTACAGAAAAACCACAACTGAGCATAGAGCCGGACCTAACTCGAATAACTAAAATTGAATCACAAGAACGGTTTGATAAATCGGTTCAAAATCATTTTCAACGTAACGCTATAAACGACATACAGACAAAGCACAAATTATATCAGATCAGATTAAAGTCAGCTCTTTCAACTTTACTACCACCACCTACACAGTCCGTAAGAACTAGAAGAACTGAAAGTGATACACCATCCACAGACTCGAACCGTACAAAACAGGAAAATCCGTTCGTAGAAAAGAAAAGAAGAGAAGCGCCAGATTTAGAACTCAATATTGATAATCATTGTGGTAGGGAGAATGAGTTTGAGATCACAGGTCTTGTAGCTAACGGCGAGCCTACAAGTACATCGAGATTCCCCTGGCTCGTGGCTATATACAAATTAACCAGTACCGAATCGATATATCAGTGCGGAGGAAGCTTAATATCTCACCAAACGGTGATTTCTGCGGCTCATTGCTTTAAAGTAGGTTCCCGGTTCCTAAGAGAATTAAATATACTTATGTCTCTTGGCGTACACAATCGTAGCCATGAACCATATGATGCTATCCATTGCGGAGTGGATAAGCTAATCATACACCAAGACTATGGAAGAAAAATAGATGCTGATATAGCCATTGTAATACTTAACCGAAGGATGATGTAAATATTTCACTTTTGTGTTTATGTATATACTTTGAAAGGATTATTCTTTTTTTTTTGCATTAGATTCTCGTTAATAATAAGGCCAATATGTCTGTGGCAGGGATCCGAAAGTGTTGCAGACATTGAAGGTGCCGTAGGAAGCGTTGCAGGTTGGGGTGAGAGTGTGCCCCGCAATGGATCTTCTCAAGTTCCAAAAGTCGTTAACATGACAATTGTGTCGGAATTGGAGTGCGTAAGATCGAATTATCAACTTTATTATTTAACGTCGAATCGTACACTGTGTGCTGGCAATAAAGATGGTAGTGGCCCTTGTTATGGGGATTCAGGAAGCGGTCTTATGATGCTTATTGGAAAGCGGTGGATGCTACGAGCACTTGTGTCGACAGCCTTGTCCACTTCAGGCCATGAATGTGATTTGGAAAAATATGTTATTTTTTCTGATGTTGCCAAATTTTCAGGGTGGATTAAGGAAAATATGGTCTTATGAAATACATAGTTCACCTTCATATGTAAGTTATTAAGTCCTCACTAAAGTTAAATAAAAAATCGTATGACATCCCTGTACCTTTCCTTTGAATCGTTAATATACGTTTGCTTAAAAACTTTTTCTTCAAATTTCTTAAATAACCCGAAACGGGAAAAATGGGAAATATGCAGCAGCCACGGGATCTGCCGTCAAAATCTATAAGGGAATAGATAAAGGTAGAATAATGGTCTTTCTATGCCCCTATTATGATTCGCGACACGCGGCACGTTTCGAACTCTAGGCCTATTTTTTGAGGTAATGCCTAACATATGGAACGACAATTTTTTTTTTGTTAATGATGACAATGGAAAACTGTAGCTGCTCCATCAAAGTCGGATAGAACATCAGTTGTATCAAACGCTAGTGGTTTCCTACCAATTTTTAAAAACAATGCCCTATTATAGGAATTAATTTTAGTTGATCAGCTTTTTCATATCACAACAAATAGTTGATGTGGAAAAATAATTAGTTAATAGCGGTAAGTTGGGTTTACAATGTATTTATTACCGAAACCAAAACGTTTACATGATAACAAACATAATCCACATTCAAAACATCTTAGCGACGTCTCCTTGAACGAGATCTACGTCTCCTACTGCGACTAGAGCGACCACGACGTCGTCGTCGACGAGATACATCTTCTGGTTGCAAATCAATTTCTTTTACCTAATAGACGCAGCCATAATAAGAAGTGTTATTTGAAATTAAACTCAACCTCACCTCTTTTGCCCTTGATTTGATTCGACTTGGGGAGAAAAATTCTTCCTCGTTCGAACTATCATTTTCGTTTTCGCTATTGATAAGTTTGGTATGGACTTTATTATCTAATTTATTTGCGGACATTGTTTGATTTAGGTATTTACGTGAAATTTTTGTTATTTAAAAATTGTTTTAATTAAATTTTTGTTTGTCGGACGAGTATTAGTAAAATAATGAATTAATTTGCTTTTTGAAAGGCAATTTCATGTTTTTTTTTTAGTACAAGGTAATCAGCAGAACAGTGTTTGGGAATTGTCTGATTTCTGATTCTGATTATCAAATGTAATACATATATAAATATGTTGCAACAGTCTTATGGCGGAAAGGTCAGTCACAGTCCTTCGACTACAAATACAAAGGAGGAGTACACACTTCCAACGCAGTGTACCTTAGCATAATTAAGACAAAGTTATAGAAAGAAAAGTAAAAGTAAAAGCTCAACATGTTTTTCAAATAAAAATAAAAACACTCTACTTGGCTCTTAAGCATAAACTTGTAAAATTATTCCATACTTTATTACTATTAAACTTATTACAACTAGTACGGAGCCCTTGCATAGGCATTCAGCTTTAGTGAAAGTGTCTAAGTCAAATTTGCGCGGTATCAGAGAAGCAATTCAACTCTCAGCATCTGCTTTGTCATTATCTTGCTCGCCGTCGAAAAATTCATTTTTTGGTTCGACCATCTTATCCTCATCCGCTTGACTTATTCTGACATCAGGATCTGGCTCCTCCTTTGCACGTGTCTCTTCGACATCGATAGCATCAGGAGGCACACTAACCATCTGCACGCTGGGCGAATGCTGACACATTTTTAGATTCTCGTACACATGCTTTACAATCAGTTCCAAGTATTGTTTTGAGTTAGCATTATCTTGTCTCGTAGTTATATCCGGATGTAGCGTAAAATCTGGTGCGAAGAATTCCAAGTACTCCGTCATAGGAAGTTCATTGGAGATATTCTCATCGACCAGCAACGAGGTTTCATGTGTCCAAGCTCGGGCTACATTGCGCAATGTGTATCCACCGCCACCCACAACTAATGTTGGCACGTTTAGTTCTTTTACGAATTTAACGCATTCCCCATGGCCGCGTGTACTCAACGAGAAACACCCTAAACGATCACCGGCTAGGGAATCAGCTCCGCACTGCAGTACAATTGCCGTTGGTCGATAGAATTCCATTACGGACGAAATAATTGGTTTGAACACTTGCGCGTAGCTCGCATCATCGATGCCTTCTTTCAGTGGGACGTTAACACAGTAATACCGACCGGATTCAGCTCCAATCTCATACATGTCCCCCGTTCCGGGGAAGAAATAATTGCCGTACTTATGGAATGACACTGTCATAACACGGTCTGTAAGGTAGAAAGCTTCTTGTACACCATCACCATGATGTACGTCAATATCAATGTATAAAACGCGAGGATGATACTTTAGAAGTTCCAAAATGCCTATCACAATGTCGTTCACATAACAAAAACCTGCAGAGAAATAAATTCAGCACGTTACTTAATTTGAAGAACATGAAGGACATTTACCTGAGGCTTCGAATTTTTTAGCATGATGTAAACCACCTGACCAATTGATGCAGATATCGCTATGATTGTGATTCAGTTTCTGTGCACCTTCCAGTGATGCACCGGTGTACATGGCGCAGAATTCGAACAGCCCATCGAACACAGGACAGTCTTCGCCTACACTAAAGTGTGAGAGGTATTTCGTGTATCCAACAGCTAAAAAACACAAAATTATAATTTGACATGAGTTTAACTTAATAGTAATAAATTGATCGTCGTATAAGGTGCACAGCAAGTGGAAAAGTCTGGTATCAAAAAAGAAGTAAATGTGCGACTCATTAGAGGCAGCTGCAACAGCCCACGCGAATTTGCGAAATTTTACAAAACAAGTAAAGCGGTGATTGACAATCTTATTTTAAAGAATTCGGAGAGCTAGCACGCGAATTCCAATTTATTTGTACGCGAATGCTTGGCTTAATTTAATGGACTTATACTTACAATTGCATTGAATATTTTGCGGTGTGACTTGCTGTAGAAACTCAATATACTCCTCACTGTGAAACCGTAGCATGTCTTGAGCACTGGCTCTGCAATAAATTAATGAAAAAAAAAACTTTTTAATAAGTCTCCAGTTTCCTCTATATAACACATCATACTTGTACGGCCGGTAGATTTTCATCTTTTTGTGCAGGCCATAGTTCATGACGAGACTGTGGGTGACCGCCAATCGGTGGGGCTTCATAGGATGACCGGGACCGTAGTGGAAGTTGCCCACGTCGGCATTATAAAAGTACGACACTCGGCGACTAGTCATTTGTGTCTTTTTCAACAACAAATTGTGTGCTATTTAGGCGAATATTATGTTTTTAAAGAACAAAATCACAAATAAAACAAAAACAATGAAAAGCAAGCGCCGGGTGATTGAAAAGTCCAAGTTCATTACTGCGACCAGTTGTACAGGGGGATGACCAGTTTTCGCTAGTGGTTTAGTAGCTTCAACTAGAGTTTAATACATTTTCGACATTTTTTGATGAATAATTCAGTAATTTAACGCGAGGAATCAGAATTTTAAGAAAATATATTTATACACATTTCCATTTGGTCGGTGGTTAAAAATGACAGCGGTGTCAAATGTGACAAAAGTCTTACCAGAGTGGATCTTGTGCGACTATTATCTGCTAGATGTCGCTGACGCATCATTAATACAGCGGCTTTCGGCACGAAGTTGTTTTATTTGAAAAAGTTTGCAATATACATAAAAAGTTGAGTAAATGAAAGATGAAAGTCCGACGAGAATTGCTAATTTTAAGTCTAGGTAGGATGACGAGGATGTAAAACTTATTGCAGTCGAGGATAGAATAACGCAAGAATATGTATACAGTGGACGTCTAATATAACGAATGATGTAATGTTTGAGTCGTTCGCTAAAACGAAAGTGTTCCTTACACCGAGCGATTTTTTTTGCATATTTTTTTACAATGTTCATTAAAAATGAATGCATATTTTCGTCTGCGTATGTTACTTTTATTTAAAAATAAGTTCAAAACATGAGAAAATATACTGAGAGTGATAATATTATATAAAACAGAAATTCTAGTGAGCAAAATTTGCAGTCTTAAATATATTCGTTATATATATATCGAATAGTAAATTTGCATTAAAGTGTTCGTTATTTAGATATGTCAATGGAATTTTTATACACGTTCGTTATATCGAATATTCGTTATATTGGACGTCTACTCTAATTATATAATATGTAAAGTTAAGTAGTAGCGCTGTAGGGGTTCTTCATTGTTTTGTTTACTTCTATACCGCAGTAGGCAATATACCATTCCCTGGCAATATAGGCAATTTTTTCTTTATTGAGATTTTTTCCCTCACGAGGTTTTTTTTTTTTGTCTTCTGATATCTTTATTTTTAAGGCTTTTTAATTTTCTTTAGTTTTATTTTTCTTTCATTTCTTCTCCGTTAAATAAATAATTAGCGTTCCTAAAGCGGAGATTTTCACTTTTAAAACTTATTGTTTTCTTTTATATTGGCATTAATTTATTTTCACCTTCCTCCTTATATTTCCTAAGAAAATTTTGTACCCTCGCTTCCACCAAAAAAAATAGTATGTACCTTTACTTCCTCTTGAGTTATCATTTTGTTAACTGAACATGCTGCTAAGCGCACTTTTAGATAGCGGCACCAAAGTCCGAGACTCTATAAAGTGAGTCTTCGTTTCCCAATCTTAAAGTTCTGTATGATGCCAAATGGCCGTCGCGACCTCGGCGGCACACCTCCATCCGATGGTCCAAATTTTCGATGACTCTGAGGTTCTATGCCGCCAATGTGCCGAATTATCTCACCCTTTAGCTCTTGAATTGTTGCTGGCTTATCGACGTACACCTTTTCTTTCAAATAACCCCAAAGAAAGAAGTCCAACGGTGTCAAATCACATGATCTTGGCGGCCAATTGACATCGCCACCACGTGAGATAACACGGCCATTTAATTTGTCGCGCAATAGAGCTATTGTTTCGTTAGCTGTGTGGCAAGTGGCATTTTGATTTGAACGCCAATTTTCATAATAAATCTGAATAACTGCTCGATTGTGCATCTTTCCATGGTTCAAATTGAGTTAGTCTGAAATGTCAAATGAAATGCAGAAAGAAACTTGACGTTTAGGTGTGGTTCACATTCAACATCGCGGCCCTTAAGATTTAACCACCCTTTATATGTTTTATTTACTAGGCAATTCTGTTAGAGAGCGAAGTGAGCCGCACATACCAAACTTGAAGTACACCAAGCGATTTCTCAAATCACCACTATGATTATCATCTAGATTTTGTTTTTTCTTGCATTTTTATTTTTTTTGGGAACACAGTTTCTTTTGTGGCTAAAATCACATCTTATTAGTTCGAAATAATTGAGGGGAAGATCAGTGCGAATAATCGAGTTTTTCAAATTCATGAGATTTTTTTATGCACAAGGCATTAATAAAAAATTGGGTAAGTGCGAGGAGGGCCTCGTGCAATAGTGTTCCGGACATTTTATATTGTCATTAAATAGAAGGCAATTTATTCATATCCTGCATAGATACTAATACTGGTTTTGATATGAATAATGTAATGTCTTGTACGTAGGTATATCCTAGTAATACTGAGCTGAGATTCCAGTCCATTTTAACTTACACTTTCAATATAAAACATGGCGTACCAAGCTTTTGGATAAAAATGAATGTAACCGTACTTTGTTAAATGGTTTAAGTAAAGCAAAACACTGGCAATACTTGACATGCGAAGGAATACAGCATTTAGAGTTTTAAAAACTAAAAAAAAAAAAAAATATTTAAAAAAAAAAATGTTTTTTTAAACTTATTTAGTTTTCAAAAGCAGCATAGAGCTAACATATGCGATCCATTCGTGCAAATGACTTTGTTTTTTAAAAATCGAATTCGAATGCAGTAGAAGCAAGATAAGAGCTTCTAGGGAAGTCCATGCGCTCTTCTAAAATCTGTAACTCGGGAACTACTTAGCGGATTTAGATAAAACTTATAACTTGAGTAAATCGTAGTATCAGAACGATCTGCTGTAAAAATTATTTGGATAACATGAAAACTGGGGGAGATACAGTGGGGTAACTAGATGCCCCATTTTTTTAATTTTTCTCAGAAAATATATAAAATACAGGAATTTTTGTATTGTTTTTACAATCTACACTAAATTCTACGTATCTCCAATTTTTTTCATATTTTTACCATTTATGGTCTGGCCGCTAGGGGGGGGGGGACAACATTTTTCAAATGTTTGGCGAGCTTTTTTGTTCAACAAATTTTGCCAGAAAAAAATATTTTTTACATATATGGAGCCCTTGCAAAATTCTCTTTAAATTGATATACCACATGATGGGAAACAAAATAATTTTTTTTTGCCCTTCATACAAGGTGCCCAAAAAAGGGCTCCCAAAATGAAATTAATTGCCGCCATATTGTGCAGGCTTCCACATAATGTATACATAGCGAAAGTTTCAGCTCTCTATGTCTATCGGTTCAAAAGTTACAGGGCTGTGACAGACTGACGGACAGACGGACAGACGGACAGACAGACACCGTATCAAACCCATAAGTGTTCCGTCTTACCTTTTAAGGTCCGGAACACTAAAAAACGCATAAACCTAATTTGAAAAATTATTTTATTTAAATTCCCAAAAGTACAAAAAATACATTAATTTTACAGCTTGAAATTACTTACACTATTTACTTATAATAAAATAGCTTAAATAATAAAATGCGACTTACTATTACAATTTCGTTGATACATATTGATAGTTTATTAGATTTGTGACTACGATTTGTTTTATGATTACAATTTTCTTCAAACGATGTAATTTTAAATATTTAAGGTATATATAGTAATTTACAATAAGTTACCAAGTAACTGTACATATTTAAATCAACAAGTATGTACATATATGCTTATTTATTTATTATACATATATTTTGGCTTTATTGAATTTTTTTTTTAAATTTTATACTTTTTTCAGCAAAATAAATCACAAATATCCCTGTTTCGGATAAATATTCATTTACTGTTTATTTAAAAAAAATTTCTCAATAATTCTTTAGAAAATGCTCAATACGTAGATGCATTAATTATTAAAAATTTAAAAAAATAAAAGCATCACACTTCGTTTGCATTCATACTTTCAGTAGATATTTGCCACATTTTCTTAAAACTATAATATGGTGTCCATTAAATTTTGCCCGAACAGATGCTGTTTCGAAAGCAATTTCATTTCTAGAAATATTTTATCTTTATCATACACTGAAGGGTCAAGTTAATACGTTTTCTCAAAATAAATACAACAAAACATGAAACGTGACTTTAAAATAGGGAAAAAAAGGTCTTACAAATGTTGGGTGAAAAATTATATTGGAAGCCTTCAGAAAATTTTCTTTTAAACATAAATCCCATATGTTCAAATATTAATGATAAGTAGCCCAGGTGAAACAGACGCTGACGGATAGACATATGTATTTAAAGTTTGACTTAAACGCTTATGAATATAGGAAATTTAAAGAGAAGAAATATCCAGCCATTGTACAGGTGTACCAATAGGAACATAGTATATGTACATACCAATAGAATACATAGATTTGTGAGAAGAGCATTAAATTTTTCGACAGTAGGTAGGTCGTCGTTGCGTGTTGTCCGCTTGAAAGTTCCCAAGTACAAATATTTTGGCGAGTATTAAAGAAACGAAAATGTAGAAACGGTCTATTTTATTTTCTTGTCGGATGTATTACTAGCACAATGGAGAACAACGAAGAAACGCAGCGAAATTTAATAGTGAACGATATCTGCAAAATCCAAATATGACTTCGTATAAAATGCAAAAAAAAAAAATAAAAGTAGCTATTTCAACGGCATATTCGGTAATAGATAATTAAAAGACAACTCTGTCAGTTAAGAGAAAAAAAGGTACGGGTCGAAAACATGGAACTTTGGACCCTAGGCTTCAAACTAAGATTGAGGGGAACTTTAAGAAAAATCCCAAATTTTCTGTTCGCGGCGCAGCGAAAAAACCTTCTACGTCAATTGGCACTATCCACAGTGCTAAACTTCGAGCTGAATTAACATTTTCTAAAGTAAAAAAGCTACCAGATCGAGACGAAGCTAAGCAAAAAAAAAAAAGCAAAACATCGATCTAGAACCCAAACCAAGACCCAAACCACTAGACCCAAACGCTTCAGTTTTTCATCCAAAACAGTATGAATGTAGTTCCAAAAGCTGTCTATCCTCCTTATTGCCCAGAACTTCGCCCTATTGAAAGATTTTGGGCTATTATGAAAGCTAAGCTAAAGGCAAAGGGTGGAGGTGCGAAACTGAAAAAAATTTTCACCGAAAAATGGAAACAACTGGCCAAAAGCTTTACTGAAGATGATGTCGAGACACTTATGGGAGGTGTGCGTTTTGGCACGGTACCAAATAATAATCTTTTTTCGGTTCATATTATAAGACAAAACATGTATCTAAAGGTGCGTCCAGACCGAGCGAAACATTTCTGAAACATTTATTTGTTTCTGAAAATATAATAATTTTGTTTCTCAAGCTTTACGTAAGAAGAAAAATAGTGTTAAATTTAAGATTTTTGCATTTCTGAACTCAGGACAAGAACAGGCATCCAATTCTGATAGTGATTGTGAATCTGCCTGTCCGCGTATAGGGTAATGGATCTTTACTGGAACGAAATTGCATACATAGAGGGACCTTTGGACAATGCAAAAATTGACTGCATGTGGAACTCGGCTAGGCGCAATGGTGTGGATGAAAGATTGGTAGTGTTGAAAAGGCCAACGCTAGAATTGAAAATTTTGGCAGAGTCTGGCCAATATGTGTGGTGTGGTGGAAATAGGGGAGGCCACAGGAGATAGTGGATGATGATAGACTCTCTTTTTTGTATTCAGAAATGGGAACAACTGGCATTGCTAGAGATGATGTTCAGAAACTTATGGGAGGTGTTAACAGAAAAGTGCGTTGTTGTGCTCGCCGTTAACAGCTTTGTTCTATGGAAGACTCGAGTGCTGGACGATAAGCAAGAAAGCTGAACAAATATTGGGCACCTTCGAGCGTAAAATACTCCGTCGGATATGCGAGGAGGGCGAATGGAGGAGAAGGTACAACCGCGAACTCTATGAGCTGTACCAGGATGTGGATGTAGTTCAAAAAGCCGAGATATGCATACTAATTTGGCTCGGCCACATCGAGCGAATGGACAACAATGCTCCAGCCAAGAGGATCTTCGAATCCCAGGCCCCAGGTTCGAGACGGCGAAGAAGACCGAACCTCCGGTACAAAGACCAAGCTGTCGCGGATGCCAGAAAACTTGGTCTTCTCAACTGGAAGCAGCGTGCTTGGGACCGCAGAAGATGGAAGACAACGATGTCTCAGGCAGGGACTCTATAGAAAGACTGAAAAATCTAACGCGTTCGGAAATACAATGCATTGCCAACTAGAGTTTCGGTTGAGATTGGCTAGGCAGCTTATTGGGGGATAGATAGGTTAGGTAAGAACGGCTGGTTGCAGTGGGTGATACCGATGGGATCGAGTATTCTCAGTCTATCCGTTTAATTTAACAGGAGCTTATAATAAAGCTGTGGATACGATTGATGTTTGATTCGGCGAGTTCGCCTAAGTTGTCGAAGAAGTATTCACCTAAATGCAACCTCCTTCGGATTGAGAGCGCTTGGCAACTGCACAAAAGATGGAGAATAGTCTCCTCCTCCTCTTCGCCAATGCAGCTCCTGCAGAAGTCGTTAGAAAGGAAGCCCAGTCCTGCTGCGTGCCTCCCAATAATTCAGTGTCCCGTTATGACACCTACCATAGTACTAATATGAGACCTATTTAGCTTTATTAGGTTGTGGGAACGCTTTGGATACAGCTTGGGCCATATGGGGGATATCCTAGCCGTAAGCTTCGTGGGCAACCCATGGTTAATTATTTAAAGGACTCCAAAATTTGAAAATGTTGGCAACTATGTACATATATGCGGTTAATGTTTATATCAATCCTGAATCGAACACAAAAAAACGAATGGTTTTTGAGAAAATTTAAAATTATTAAAGGGGGTTCAGGAGGATGTTTAGAAAATAAGCCGTGCTTACTTCTCAGATAGTATTGGACTCCAGAAAAAAACGTGCACTATATGGTGGCATTGCAGACAAATTACGTTCCATTGAGTCACTGGGATTCTTTGGAAAACTTCGAGCATTTATAGGAACCGCAGAAAATCGTGACTTAAATGAGGCACTAGCACCTGGCACCTAGAAACCTGTTCGAAGACAAAGTAATATTTTCCGAAACGTGGTACTATCTACCTTGGCTGAGATTCTGAGCTAAAATCGTAAGTCCCAGAGTATAATGCAAAGTGGGAATTCCACATGACAGTGTAGAAACAGCACAAACTAAAGATGGAAAACATCGAAATTAAGGGAAAGAATGTCGATTTAGTCTCAACTTACATCTACCAACCACAGTGACAAGATCAACAGATATGGTGCTGTGGTAACTCTGTTGCACATGATGCACATTTCTGCTGAAGACGGTGATTGCATTTGCTCTGGGAAACTCACTGCAAATTAAATCTAATCTCTAATCTCAAGATGTAGAGGGAATCGAAGACGGTATTGGAATCTGCGCCACAGAGCTGGAGGTGCACACCAATATCAGCGATGAAAGTAACAAGAACCAGCTTCAAATCGAGTACCGGTGAAGAGGAGCAACCAGACAACCGAGGAAAAAGAGTCACCCGGATCAACAACCCTACTGGTGACTATTCTAATGCTAATATTTGAATTCATTACCTTCGGAATGACACTCTTAATCATCCTAAGACATACACAAGGTAGGTTTCATCTCCCATATAGTGTTAAACGGTTTTCCAAATTATTAAAGCAACACTACGCGTGCTTCGGTAATTATACAATTCGCCAACACCCGTACGTGAAAGAAACCGAAGATCTGCCGAAAATATCGATACTGTCCGTAAGAGTGTGCGGGAGAATCAGAGGCAGTTCAGTCCACGCCGCTTTTCGCAGACCATAATTTGGTAAATTTTGAGTAATGACGTTTATACCGGTACAAGATTCTTCTGACGACGTTGTCTTTACGCTGACTGGGCTCTCGAGCAGGTGGATATCGACCCCAAATTTCGGTCGAAACATCATATTCAGCGATGAGGCCCATTTATAGATGAATGGGTTCGTCAACAAGCAAAATTTGTGGAATTCGGGACGATAACAAGTATTGTTGATAACTATAATTTCGAAGTACGAGCTTAAGTACCTCGGAACAAATGTAAATCCTACAAACGACACCTTTGTAGAGATCCGACAAAGAATAACTCTAGCAAGCCGTTGGTACCTCGGTTTGGCAAAACAACTGGGTTCAAAACTCCTAAGTCGACGGACCAAATTAATGCTCTATAGAACGCTCATCTTACCACCCTTGCTGTATATGGAGCCGAATGTTGGGCGATAAGTAAGAAAACTGAGCAAATATTGGCCAACTTTGAGCGAAAAATACTTCGCGGGATATTATGTCCCTTAGTCCAAAAAGCGTCGATTACATTGGCTCGGCAAAATTGACCGAATGGACTATGCTCTAGCCGGATGGATCTTCGAATCCCAGCCGCCAGATTCGAGACGACGAAGAAGACTGAAGACCAAGTTGTCGGGGATGACAGAAAACTTGCTCTGCGCAACTGAAAGCAGCGTGTCCGGGACTGTATGGAAGGAGAATGGAAGGCATCCGTATCTCAGGCATAGACTCTACAAGGGTCCGAAGTCCTTCAAGTAAAGTAAGTAAACTGTTCGGTCTCGTTCAGTAAAAATTGAATGTGAGTTAGAGAATACTGGGTGTCATCTCCCATTAGAGGCATGTTTTCTGGAGAAGAATTTATTATAACTTGTCTTTTGGCACAAAGTTATTTTTAATTGGAACTTATTAAAGAAACATATAAGTCTACTGCAACAAATAAAAAAATGTTTTTACTTTTCAAGTCACATTCAAAAAATTCAAAATTTTGAGGTTGACATTGTTTTTTCTGGTCTGTTCAAAAAGAATGACTTAGGCCAGTATTTGATTAAGAATTTATCTAAATTTAGCAATATTACCGCATAGCAGTGCAGCAGCTGGGCAATGTTTTTCAGTGATTAGCAGCTAAAAGACTAACTTAAAAAATAAATTTTATGTAAATAGAGTTAACAGAGAGAGAGTTCGGCATGCTGTCCATAATCTGGAAAAGAAGAAAGAATCAGCTTAAGAACCAAGCTACGACTGTTTCGCTTCAACGTAGAATCGGTACTGCTTTATGGGTGCAGTACTTGAAACATAATACGCTATATCCGCAGAAATCTCAATTTCGAAAATCTATTTGCAATGCCGTATGCAATGCCTCGTATTTTCGGGCCCTACGAACTAAGTCCCAAATGGAACTAACTCCCACTACCCAAAATGAACTAAGTCCCACAAAATATTCTGTGGGATTTAGTACATAATTTTGGGGGATAGTTCATTGTGAACTAATGGCAAACAAAATTTATATTCGAAGTGAAAGCTTTAATGATAGTAAAACATAAAACATGGTACACAAAAAGAAAAAAAGGCTTTGAAGACAATATGCAAAAGAGTATAAAAATATTGAAAGATGCATAAGCGACGCATAGACTAGAGCTCAATGCGACTTCGACACCTTAGGGTATATGAAGACCAGATTATGTATGTATGTACATATGTACGTGTTTTTGCTGAAAGCAGCGGACGTAGACTGACAAAGTTTGTCTTACCAAATTTGTTCCTTTCGCTTAAGATAGTGTGCTTACATTTCTGAGGACCAAACATCCGAGCCAAGCACCCAAATTTGGGATCATCTTACGGATCAGACACCAAAAAAGGTAAGATACAAAAAGCGCTTTTTAAACCAAATTCTCCACTTTGGTCAATCAAGGAAACAAACGAGAATTCGATCAAGTATGTAGTTAGATAGAAGAAAGGACTGTGAGACATGGTATTTTTGAAAAATGAGGTTTTTAAATTACAAAATCAAAAAAAAAAAAATATTAAAAGAACAAGAAATAACATATTTTCCAAACAGGTATAATAGCAAAGATGAGACATTGACACTTTCGATCCACTTTATCTATCCCCCTTAGGACACCGACATTTAAGACCAATCTTAAATCAATCAATCTTCGTGGATTGAAAAACACCAGGGAATATCATTTTTAACGTTAGGTAGAAGCCTGAACTGAGCCAACTTCACATTTTCTAAATATAAGAAAATTGTTCAATTTCCGCTGACGAAATGTCATGAAAAGCTCATGTAGATTATAATAGAAAGAGTGACAGCATCGTCGGACTCGAGGATTTCGGTGAAGGCGACAACCGCTCATGCTGGCCTCCATACAAAGTTTTGGTCTTCATGACTCGAAATTCTGCTGTGATATTCAAAAGCAAGATACAACGCCTGAAAAAAATGAAAAAAATAAAACCCTCCATACAGTGGACGTTAGGTGCAACAGTCCATTAAAATAAAAAAAAATTGGCAAATTAATGGGAGTACAAACGCAAAAGAAAGAGATAAAAGTGAAGAAAATGCTCACTGCAAGTGAAAGCGACCGCTCTTTTACAACCACTGGTAAAAGAAGGAAAACACACTCTAAGAAAACAAACACAAACAAAAAAAAGGGTTCCAAGCAATATTGGAAGACAGAAAAACCATGCGCTGGAACACTTTTTGTTGAAAAATAATGCTGCCATACAAATATTAATGATGTTTTAGTCATTATCTTGTCCATTGTGAGAAAAAATATCCGTATATTGGACATATTAGGTATTACGAGAACTACGTCTCGAGAATGGTGAATGCGAATTAAACTGGAACACCATAATTGACAAGTACAAGTACTGCAGAGCAGTAGCTTAAGTGATTTCGTTCAACTTAGAAATTATTTGTGGAGGAAAAGGCAAGACTGTCCAGATAGATCAGGCGTTTGTAACGAAACACAAATACAATCGTGGCAGAGTAACGGAACGAATGGCCGTTACCGTTCTGAGATTATACTGTAAAGAAGACAAAGAACGTCTGTTTTTTAGAGTGAACTCAAAAAAGAAGTCTGATTTGTGGCCTTATAAACAAGAATATATAGACAAACAGACAAGTGTACTGATATTGCTAGACAATACAATGGCGTGGAAAAACAAAACACTTCAAAGTGCAATATGTGAAAAACAAACAGCTACAACGACCAATAGTGTTCTAAACACCTAAGCTGCTGTACTTAGATTTTTCTCGTTGTCATCATTTGAAAAAGAAATACAAAGATCAACTTGGATCGCAAATCATACAATTCTTCTTGAATATACATTAAGGGATTTTAGATGGTGAAAGGCGAAAGGGATTAGAACTGTTTGAAATAGATCTACAAACTGAATTATCCGGTAAACAAGGAACTCTAGCAGAGTTTTCTTAACATTCTAGAATGATGAAATAAGGAAAAAATTGATGATCTGAGTCATCTGAAGATAAAAAAGAGAAAAACTACGAACTTGGCGCCCTCTGCTTTAAGCATCTTGCCTGCATATCGCGGATCTCTGTACAGGTGCAACCCAATACTACTCCGCCACTCGTAGGAACCACAATATGAACAAAAACAATAAACAAAAAAAAAAAAAAAACCTATTTCGGTTGACGTGGTTGGATCTGTGGATGCTTTGGTGTCAATACCTGGCGGAGGCAGCGGATGTGATCCTAACGTTACCACGGCTCTGGTACTTAAACCTGGCTGGTGAAGGCAGAAGTGGAAGCAGTAAATATCACGCTGGACCTAGTCCAAAACCCGATCTGTCTGGTTTTGTAATAAAGCCGGCTACGGCTTCCCTTCTGAGGAACCGAAAAGCCTTCCATGGGTACCTGACTCTCTCTTGATGCGCCATCCCGACATTTAGGAGCAAAAACTCATCTAAGTTTTCTTGACATCCCCTCTGTGAGCCCAAATTAATCTTCCTATCAGACTTGACGAAAATCTTCCTATCAGACTTGACGATCCCTCGAAAGATATTCCAACCCTTATCTTAGTCTTACAAAAATCATTATTTCAAGATAGGATTACTGAGCACCACAGCCCCCCTATAAATTTCTCACCTTGTTAAGAAGTCAGATTTCTTCCAACGACTTTGAAGAAAAAATTGTATGTCACAGACGTTCACCCAAATTGTCTATAGTTATTTGTGATGCTGAGGGGTCCAGTTGGAAAAGACCTTAGAATGGGATCGAAATTGTGCAGTCAATTCTTAAGATAGCAATGGCCACTTCACTTCAATCAAAGCGATATCATTAGATCATACTTTTCAACTTGTTGATAGAACTGGGATATATCCAGCATCCCTGGTTCAACTCTCTCTTGATGACCTCCATTCTATTACCGTCTTTAGAAATATTGGCAGTTCAGAAAATTATGTTAAATTCGTAGAATTGATCTCATCATGCCCAGGGTTTTATGGCGAAGTCACTCCTAAAAGTATCGAATATTCTAGGATGTTGACACAGGAACATGACTTAAGAGAGATTCTCACGACTGTTGGCCAATAACCTATGTAATTCATTTTATAACGAATTCAAGCATACCCCGGTTAACGTCGTTATTGAGTTCCTGGAAAACATGACGTTAAACGAAATAACGTGGGGCTAAGAAAAGTAAAGGCCGAAATTACAGTGAAGACTAGCAACGTTTTGGAAGTTCAAAGAAAAAAACGATCCGAAACACACGGCGACTTACACAAAAAGAGGAAAAGGCTTTGAAGACAAAAAAATGCAAAAGAGTATAAAAATATTGAAAGATGCATTAGCAACGCATAGACTAGAGCTCAATGTTGAAATGGCAAAGTTGGTGGTGATCGGAAATGAAGCAGGAGTTGCAAGTGTAATGGCGGATGGAGAAGTTATCGAGCAGGTGCAAATATACACATATGTACATGAATATATACATACGAGGGTAGTGTATTTAACAAAAGTGGTTATTCCGAAGACGAACTGATGGCGAGGATCAAAGCGGCGAATAGACTGTATGCAGCTTTTAGAAGAAAGTTCTTGGACCACAAAGAATCTGGATACTCACAAGAAGACAAGGAAAACAATTTCAAGCAAAGGAAATGAAATACCCCAGGAGAGTTTTAGGCGCCAAGAGAATAGACAAGAAAAGGAACGAAGAAAACGATTAGAAAACAACTGCATCAGAACCACCAATGACACCTCGAAACCTTAGGGTATATGAAGACTAGATTATGTGTGTATGTGTGTTTGCTGAAAGCAGCGGACGTATTCCTTTCGCATAAAGATAGTGTGCTTACATTTCTGAGGCATGTACCCAAACATTCGAGGCAAGCACTCAAATTTGGGTGATCTTACGGATCAGACGCCAAAAAAGGTAAGATACAAAGCCCTTTAAACCAAAGTCGAGAAAAATCAGGAAAACAAATAAGAATTCGACGACGACGGTTTTTAAATTACAAAATCAAAAAAAAAAAAAATTGAAAGAACAAGAAATAACCTCTTTTCCAAACAGTAATCATAGCAAAGATGAGACATTGACACTTTCGATCCACTTTATCTCTCCCGTAGGATAACGACACTTAAGACCAATCTTAAATCTTCGTGGGTTCTTAAGAGATTTATTTCAGCTTAAGGAAAAACACCAGGCAATATTATTTTTTACGCTAGGAAGAAGCCTGAACTTAAAACTTAGCCAACTTCACATTTTCTATAAGAAAATTGTTCAATTTCCGCTGACGAAATGTCATGAAAAGCTCCTGTAGATTAATAGGACGAGTGACAGCATCCTCGGACTCGAGGATTTCGATGAAGGCGACAACCGCTCATGCTGGCCCCAATACAAAGTTTTGGTCTTAATGACTCGAAATTCTGCTGTGATAATCAAAAGCAAAAGTTACAACGCGTGAACAAAATGAAAAAAAAATAAATAAAACTCTCCATATAGTGGACGTTAGGTGCAATAGTCCATTAAAATAAAAGTGAAAGCGACTGGTAAAACAAGGAAAACACACTCTAAGAAAACAAACACAATAAAGCAAAAGAGATAAACAATAGAATACGCGCTCCTTGATGACGACATTGATCTAACGGCTGACACCCAGCTCATCGAAGACCAGCCAGAGATATCAAATGCACTGGTGCACAGAAGAAGTACTCGATGAACTCCAAACTTTGTAAGTTGCCGATACAAAGATAGAGAAAACTTTCAGATACACTATGGCGCGTTCTAAAAGACTTAATAGAATAGACTAATAGGTTTATGTTTGAAAAACATAAAGCAAGGTCCCAAGCTATTTTGGAAAACTGAAAACCATGCGCTGGAACCCTTATTTTTGAAAAATAATGCTGCCATACAAAAATGAATGAAGTTATAATCATTATCTTTTGCATTGTGAGAAAAAATGTCCATATCTTGGACTTATTAACAATTACGAGAGCTACGTCTCGAGAATGGTGAGTGTGAATTGAACTGGAACACCATAATTGACTGCAGAGCAGTAGCTTAAGTAATTTCGTTCAACTTAGAAATTATTCTTGGAGGAAAAGGCAAGACTGTCCAGATGGACCAGGCGTTTGTAACGAAACACAAATACAATCGTGGCAGAGTAACGGAACGAATGGCCGTTACCGTTCTGAGATTATACTGTAAAGAAGACAAAGAACGTCTGTTTTTTAGAGTGAACTCAAAAAAGAAGTCTGATTTGTGGCCTTATAAACAAGAATATATAGACAAACAGACAAGTGTACTGATATTGCTAGACAATACAATGGCGTGGAAAAACAAAACACTTCAAAGTGCAATATGTGAAAAACAAACAGCTACAACGACCAATAGTGTTCTAAACACCTAAGCTGCTGTACTTAGATTTTTCTCGTTGTCATCATTTGAAAAAGAAATACAAAGATCAACTTGGATCGCAAATCATACAATTCTTCTTGAATATACATTAAGGGATTTTAGATGGTGAAAGGCGAAAGGGATTAGAACTGTTTGAAATAGATCTACAAACTGAATTATCCGGTAAACAAGGAACTCTAGCAGAGTTTTCTTAACATTCTAGAATGATGAAATAAGGAAAAAATTGATGATCTGAGTCATCTGAAGATAAAAAAGAGAAAAACTACGAACTTGGCGCCCTCTGCTTTAAGCATCTTGCCTGCATATCGCGGATCTCTGTACAGGTGCAACCCAATACTACTCCGCCACTCGTAGGAACCACAATATGAACAAAAACAATAAACAAAAAAAAAAAAAAAACCTATTTCGGTTGACGTGGTTGGATCTGTGGATGCTTTGGTGTCAATACCTGGCGGAGGCAGCGGATGTGATCCTAACGTTACCACGGCTCTGGTACTTAAACCTGGCTGGTGAAGGCAGAAGTGGAAGCAGTAAATATCACGCTGGACCTAGTCCAAAACCCGATCTGTCTGGTTTTGTAATAAAGCCGGCTACGGCTTCCCTTCTGAGGAACCGAAAAGCCTTCCATGGGTACCTGACTCTCTCTTGATGCGCCATCCCGACATTTAGGAGCAAAAACTCATCTAAGTTTTCTTGACATCCCCTCTGTGAGCCCAAATTAATCTTCCTATCAGACTTGACGAAAACTCTTGTGATGGCCCAAGAAATTTAGACTGAACACCCCTTGCAACACGAATAGAGATCCCTCGAAAGATATTCCAACCCTTATCTTAGTCTTACAAAAATCATTATTTCAAGATAGGATTACTGAGCACCACAGCCCCCCTATAAATTTCTCACCTTGTTAAGAAGTCAGATTTCTTCCAACGACTTTGAAGAAAAAATTGTATGTCACAGACGTTCACCCAAATTGTCTATAGTTATTTGTGATGCTGAGGGGGTCCAGTTGGAAAAGACCTTAGAATGGGATCGAGATTGTGCAGTCAATTCTTAAGATAGCAATGGCCACTTCACTTCAATCAAAGCGATATCATTAGATCATACTTTTCAACTTGTTGATAGAACTGGGATATATCCAGCATCCCTGGTTCAACTCTCTCTTGATGACCTCCATTCTATTACCGTCTTTAGAAATATTGGCAGTTCAGAAAATTATGTTAAATTCGTAGAATTGATCTCATCATGCCCAGGGTTTTATGGCGAAGTCACTCCTAAAAGTATCGAATATTCTAGGATGTTGACACAGGAACATGACTTAAGAGAGATTCTCACGACTGTTGGCCAATAACCTATGTAATTCATTTTATAACGAATTCAAGCATACCCCGGTTAACGTCGTTATTGAGTTCCTGGAAAACATGACGTTAAACGAAATAACGTGGGGCTAAGAAAAGTAAAGGCCGAAATTACAGTGAAGACTAGCAA
This sequence comes from Chalcosyrphus nemorum, assembly GCA_949716465.1. Taxonomy (NCBI): domain Eukaryota; kingdom Metazoa; phylum Arthropoda; class Insecta; order Diptera; family Syrphidae; genus Chalcosyrphus; species Chalcosyrphus nemorum. The sequence continues at coordinate 71,605,753 of OX454333.1, forward strand.
CGTTTTGGAAGTTCAAAGAAAAAAACGATCCGAAACACACGGCGACTTACACAAAAAGAGGAAAAGGCTTTGAAGACAAAAAAATGCAAAAGAGTATAAAAATATTGAAAGATGCATTAGCAACGCATAGACTAGAGCTCAATGTTGAAATGGCAAAGTTGGTGGTGATCGGAAATGAAGCAGGAGTTGCAAGTGTAATGGCGGATGGAGAAGTTATCGAGCAGGTGCAAATATACACATATGTACATGAATATATACATACGAGGGTAGTGTATTTAACAAAAGTGGTTATTCCGAAGACGAACTGATGGCGAGGATCAAAGCGGCGAATAGACTGTATGCAGCTTTTAGAAGAAAGTTCTTGGACCACAAAGAATCTGGATACTCACAAGAAGACAAGGAAAACAATTTCAAGCAAAGGAAATGAAATACCCCAGGAGAGTTTTAGGCGCCAAGAGAATAGACAAGAAAAGGAACGAAGAAAACGATTAGAAAACAACTGCATCAGAACCACCAATGACACCTCGAAACCTTAGGGTATATGAAGACTAGATTATGTGTGTATGTGTGTTTGCTGAAAGCAGCGGACGTATTCCTTTCGCATAAAGATAGTGTGCTTACATTTCTGAGGCATGTACCCAAACATTCGAGGCAAGCACTCAAATTTGGGTGATCTTACGGATCAGACGCCAAAAAAGGTAAGATACAAAGCCCTTTAAACCAAAGTCGAGAAAAATCAGGAAAACAAATAAGAATTCGACGACGACGGTTTTTAAATTACAAAATCAAAAAAAAAAAAAATTGAAAGAACAAGAAATAACCTCTTTTCCAAACAGTAATCATAGCAAAGATGAGACATTGACACTTTCGATCCACTTTATCTCTCCCGTAGGATAACGACACTTAAGACCAATCTTAAATCTTCGTGGGTTCTTAAGAGATTTATTTCAGCTTAAGGAAAAACACCAGGCAATATTATTTTTTACGCTAGGAAGAAGCCTGAACTTAAAACTTAGCCAACTTCACATTTTCTATAAGAAAATTGTTCAATTTCCGCTGACGAAATGTCATGAAAAGCTCCTGTAGATTAATAGGACGAGTGACAGCATCCTCGGACTCGAGGATTTCGATGAAGGCGACAACCGCTCATGCTGGCCCCAATACAAAGTTTTGGTCTTAATGACTCGAAATTCTGCTGTGATAATCAAAAGCAAAAGTTACAACGCGTGAACAAAATGAAAAAAAAATAAATAAAACTCTCCATATAGTGGACGTTAGGTGCAATAGTCCATTAAAATAAAAGTGAAAGCGACTGGTAAAACAAGGAAAACACACTCTAAGAAAACAAACACAATAAAGCAAAAGAGATAAACAATAGAATACGCGCTCCTTGATGACGACATTGATCTAACGGCTGACACCCAGCTCATCGAAGACCAGCCAGAGATATCAAATGCACTGGTGCACAGAAGAAGTACTCGATGAACTCCAAACTTTGTAAGTTGCCGATACAAAGATAGAGAAAACTTTCAGATACACTATGGCGCGTTCTAAAAGACTTAATAGAATAGACTAATAGGTTTATGTTTGAAAAACATAAAGCAAGGTCCCAAGCTATTTTGGAAAACTGAAAACCATGCGCTGGAACCCTTATTTTTGAAAAATAATGCTGCCATACAAAAATGAATGAAGTTATAATCATTATCTTTTGCATTGTGAGAAAAAATGTCCATATCTTGGACTTATTAACAATTACGAGAGCTACGTCTCGAGAATGGTGAGTGTGAATTGAACTGGAACACCATAATTGACTGCAGAGCAGTAGCTTAAGTAATTTCGTTCAACTTAGAAATTATTCTTGGAGGAAAAGGCAAGACTGTCCAGATGGACCAGGCGTTTGTAACGAAACACAAATACAATCGTGGCAGAGTAACGGAACGAATGGCCGTTACCGTTCTGAGATTATACTGTAAAGAAGACAAAGAACGTCTGTTTTTTAGAGTGAACTCAAAAAAGAAGTCTGATTTGTGGCCTTATAAACAAGAATATATAGACAAACAGACAAGTGTACTGATATTGCTAGACAATACAATGGCGTGGAAAAACAAAACACTTCAAAGTGCAATATGTGAAAAACAAACAGCTACAACGACCAATAGTGTTCTAAACACCTAAGCTGCTGTACTTAGATTTTTCTCGTTGTCATCATTTGAAAAAGAAATACAAAGATCAACTTGGATCGCAAATCATACAATTCTTCTTGAATATACATTAAGGGATTTTAGATGGTGAAAGGCGAAAGGGATTAGAACTGTTTGAAATAGATCTACAAACTGAATTATCCGGTAAACAAGGAACTCTAGCAGAGTTTTCTTAACATTCTAGAATGATGAAATAAGGAAAAAATTGATGAGCTGAATCATCTAAAGATAAAGAAGATAAGAAAGAGAAAAACTACGAACTTGGCGCCCTCCGCTTTAAGCAGCTTGCCTGCATATCGCGGATCTCTGTACAGGTGCAACCCAATACTACTCCGCCACTCGTAGGAACCACAATATGAACAAAAACAATAAAAAAAAAAAAAAAAAACCTATTTCGGTTGACGTGGTTGGATCTGTGGATGCTTTGGTGTCAAAACCTCTGGCGGAGGCAGCGGATGTGATCCTAACGCTACCACGGCTCTGGTACTTAAACCTGGCTGGTGAAGGCAGAAGTGGAAGCAGTAAATATCACGCTGGACCTAGTCCAAAACTCGATCTGTCTGGTTCTGTAGTAAAGCCGACTTCGGCCTGTATTACTGTACAAGAGGTTAACCCCCCAAAAAAACTTCACCTTCTGAGGAACCGAAAAGCCTTCCATGGGTACCTGACTCTCTCTTGATGCGCCAGCCCGACATTTAGGAGCAAAAACTCATCCAAGTTTTCTTGACATCCCCTCTGTAAGCCCAAATTAATCTTTCTATCAGACTTGACGAAAACTCCTGTGATTGCCCAAGAAATTTAGACTGAACACCCCCTGCAACACAATCTATTAGCACAATAGAGCTCCCTAGAAAGGCATTCCAACCCTTATCTCGTGTTTTATTAAGTTTTAAGTTATTGATATGTTTTGAAAATATTTGACTTTAAAAATGGCAGACAGCATACAAAAAACTAAAAAACAATTCCACAAGTACTCGGAAGATACATTATCAGAAACTTTTGCAAAAAATAAGTGAAGAAAAATGGGCAATAAGAAAAGCAAGCCGGGAATTTGGGATTCCTAGAAGCACATTACATGCCCGAATTCATCGTAGTCATCGAGAAACCCAGAAGAATGGGACCTAAAACAATACTCAAGGCCGCAAAGCAAAAGACTTCTAAATTGACTTATAGATCTGGCAAAATGTGGTTTTCCACAGAAACCCACAGGCGTCTTAAATAATTAAAGTTGAGCTACTCGGCTTTTTAGAACACCAGAAGGACTATCAAAAGGACGGGATACAGTGACACAGTAGTCGGTCAGGAAGTGGTTCCGGGATCTGAGGGGATTTTTGCAGAAAATCGATGCGGCAGACGTCTTGCACGATGCTTCGAGAATTTTAATAGCGGCGAGACTTGCTTCTGTCTAACTCCAAAAACAGGTATTGTTTTGACGCCTAAGGGTTGGAAGAACCTATACAAGGTTTCATCTGGGAATGATAAAGGGACAATTACGGTCCTACTCGTTTTCAGCGCTGATGGACAAATATTGCCACCGTTGGTTGTGTTTCCGTATGTGCGCCGTCCTCCTCAAAATGTGGTAAATAGTATCAATAAATGGATTCGAAAGTGGCTTGATGCGTTCAGAGTTATTTTTTGACTGTAGCCAATAGTTTCGACAACTGACTTGCAGAAAAAAATATAAAACGACCAATATTGTTCCCGGTCGACGCCCATAAGTCGCATCTGACCATGGGGCTTAGCGATTTTTGTCGAAATAACGGAATCATTTTGTACTCACTTTTACCTAAAACGACCCATATCACTCAGCCTGCTGACGTGGGAGCATTAATGGGCCTAAAAACAGAGTATAAGAACACTGTACACACATGTCAAGGCCTTACTGAAAATAGAGGTAAAGCTGTGACAAAGGTTAACTTTTGCGAGGTCCTTAAATTGGCGTTGGATAGTTCAGATAGAACTGAAACTATCAATAACGCTTACCGAAAGTAAGCTGACATGAGTCAACATAATTTTACATATTGCAAGCTCATTGGCATGAAGATGAGTACCTCGAAAACATTGTTTTGCCATGAGGGGTACGGGGATATACGTCATGGTATCAAGACAATGATTTTGTAGGGCAATCTGGAGTAGAAACTTCTTCTCTGATTTTAACAATATGGGAATACAAACATCGGTTCTATTGAAGACCTATGTAATAAATATTATTGGTGCTACCGCTAGACTTTTACTTGGGATGTACAACATAGAGAGATTATGGAGAATCAGTAAGAACCATAGAGCAAACATAAAGTCCTAATGTGCAGTACTTGGCTGATGGAGGAAGGAGCCTCTGGGATTTAGAAAATTGCCATATAGATGAAGCTACTATAAGATACCACAATATAGTGTCAGAGGCTGGAAAAAAGTATTTCCCTGCAGTGATGGATCCACATAACCCTTTCTCAGCACCACAAGTAGAGAGAATGTATTTCTCAAAGGATAAGGGAATGCTGGTGATGGGAAGCGAGATGAATCCTAAGAATCAACAATACTATAAACAACCAAACATCAAAATTGGAAGCTGATAACTATTTTCAAAAACAACTTTCCTGGACGTAAGTGAACTCAACATACATTTGAGTGCGCATAATTACAAACCGATACCAACCAAAAAAGTTTTGGACACACTACTCCATACACCTGCCACTAGCTGGAAATTATTTCTTCAATTAGTAAACGATATAGGTTTAGTTGTTAATGATTTAATTATTGGACTGAAAGCCAAAGAGAGAGAGAGATCAAAATCAAGGGGCGCTTCTTCGCTCTAATGTCATGGAAACTGCGAGAGTATTTTGTTGTGACAGAACACCTTATTAAGGTCAACGTTCTTCCGCTATTCAAAAGAATTACTATGACAATCAGACCTCATTAACGTGAAAAATCCTTCAAAACACGTCTGGTCAAGGAAACAAGTCGTACGATACGAAGTGGAACAATTTCCAGAGAGCAGAGGCCAATAATCCGACTTTCAGAGTTCTCATGGAATGGAGAATTTGTTCACCAGGACACATGAATTCTTTGAGAAAGCATTCGTATGTTACAGAGACAGACCAGATCTCATTGTAGTAGTAAATGAAATAAATTCACTGCGATAATCGTGTGTTGGTACGGCCAGAAGGGAGGAATGGAGGGATTACGTCAAAAAGGTTGGAGTGTAGTTAATTTACTTGCAGTAGAAAGAATGCTTGATCCGGAATACATTAGTTAAAATGTTGGTTCAAGGGGATAATCAGGTGATATGCACATTCTATCAAATAAATCCCTACCTCACTGAGCGAGACCTCAAGATTCACCTCAATGACATCAAAGAAAACAATAACATCATAATATCTGACCAACTTCCATCAATGGGGAACGTATTGTCTACAGTGTCCACTAATTGCTTAACTGTTGCACATTACTCAAAAAGTCCAATAAATGCCATGATTCAATACAATTGGATGTCGAATTTCGTGATAAATATCTTGAGCTAACACAATCCTGCGTTCCGTTGCAACCCATCGAAGTTAATGAAAGAAAAAATCAGCATTTTCAAACAATCTGTTCCGCATAGGACAAATTTACTTGGATCCATCACTTGGCGGAATATCTGGTATGTCGTTGAGTAGATTCCAGTAACAAAAAGTTTGGCATTTTGGAAAGTTATAGCCACCAAAACGACACAACATGATATTAAAACAGTAGCAGCAAGCTTCGGTAATCCCGAGACTCTAACATATAATACACGTCACTTCCCAAAGCTCTTTGAGGACCCTACCTCTCTTAATCTTCCACGAGGACTCAGTTCTATCAATCTCATTAACGATGAAATCAAGAGAAGCTTACTTGAAAATCCTCACAAGATTAAAAATGAGGTTATTTGAGATGCAGTGGTTCATTTTGTTAATTTCCTCTTAACTGTCCAACCATGTTTTCCTAGAGTTTATGGAGTCGCAATCCAAGTGGTGGGGTTATTCCAAAACTCGAAGGCTATCCGAAATTTGTTCAAGAGCAAATTCCAAAATAAAGTAGACACAGCGATTATCAGATGCGAATTAGGCTCATTAGAGTGAATCAGGAAAATTGTCTCTCGGAAGAATCATCTGATTTGGGATTGTTCAGCGAGTCAGAGACAGATGGACTCGAAAAATCATGGGCCAGAAAGATAGTCGGTACTACGGTTCCACATCCACTAGAAATGATCGGACAAGTGACTTTGGAGGTGTCTCCTGTCTGGAGTGTAGGTCAGTCTATGCCTGGATCACTACATGTTGTGGTAATTGTACCTGATGGTATCAAGGAGTGAGAACACCAGTTTGGTTTAACCCTGGGAGTCCCTATTTCAAACCTAGGCAGAACAATAAAAAAAAAAAAAACAATAAAAGGTACTTTAGGTTTTTGAAATTGTCATAAGAACGTCTGAAGCGGTAATAAATGCAAGTGCCTGCGTTTATTAATGTTTTTTGTGATGAATTTATGTGATAATATATTTCCTTTCTTTTAATCAAATTAACAGTAAAATAACGATGATTTAATTTGTATGCTATGATTTATATGGGGGGCTCGTTATTGGAACGCTAAGGGCTCGAATGAGGAACAGAGGGGGCTCAGAACTGTCTCATTTTCTACTTTATTTAAATTTTTTAATGCAAGTTCTATACTTAAAAAGTTATTAATTATATCAAATAGTAATACAGGTTGTCCGCCGGGAACGTTTACTACTTTGTTTTGCCGCCATTTTGGTAAACATTAGTCTTGACAGTTCATATTTGGTAGTCGTGAAGTAGACACGACGCAAATTTATTATGGAAAAATACTCGATAAACCAACGTGTTTTAATCGTTAAAACATTTTATCAAAATCAATCTTCGATTACTGTGACGATGAGAAAGTTACGTGAAATATTTGAGAAAAACAACGTGCGATCAGAACGCACTATTTATCGTGTAGTGAATGATTTCGAAGAAAGAGGGTCTGTAGGTGATAGGCCCAAGCATGGGCCACAACGTACTGCAAGATCGGCTGAAAACATTACTGCTGTTCAAGGATGTGGTTCAAAACAATTCATCAACCTCAATTCTTTGAAAATGAAAATGGCGTAACGGTAACTGTGAATGGGGAGCGATATCGTGATATGATTGAAAACTTTTTAACGCCACAACTGCATGCTTTGGGCTTGATTAACATGTGGTATCAACAAGGCGGTGCAATATTGCATACAGCCAGGATTACAATGGAATTACTGCGAGACCTCTTTCCACAAGTTTTTTTAAAAAAAAAAATGGTGATGTTGATTGGCCTCCACAGTCGCCTGATTTGACTGCTCCTGACTTTTTTTTGTAGGAATATCTGAAAAGCAAGGTTAATGCAAAGTGGGCTCGCTACTGGGCGTTTTACCCTATTCAATAAGAACAAAAAACAACAACATATACTTTAAAGGTCTGAGAGCGATAGAGCTTTTGCCAGCGAGGTCGTATAACCCTTGTTATTATATCGTCGTATCTTGTTATTATATAATCTTTGCTTTAAGTCACACAAACTTTTTGCTGAGTGCGCGTCTCGCCTCATGCACCTAATTTTAAGTCACACATTTTTTGCTGAGTGCGCTTCTTGCCTCAGGTAGTCATAAGCTAGATTTAAGAATTACGAAAAATAAAAACTTACTTGTAAACGAACAACGGAAGAGAGCGGTCTTTCCATTTATATAACTAATATCGCGAGTCAAGTATAAATAACGGTTTGCTTCCATACAAACAATTACTGTGCCTTCGCATATTATAAAATTTAAAATATGTATGTTTAAATTTAGGACAATTTTTGAAGAATTGCTCCCTAATAGTTTATATGCAAATGAACATGAGTTGACTTTTTGTTTGATTTTATGCAAAAAAAATGTGGCAAATATTAACAATAAAGCTTAATCTAAAACTCACTCACTTTTTAGGGAATCTTAGTTCTATACGTGTTGTTGCGCACTTCCATTATACTTGGCGTTCCAACGATGCTCTTTGATGACTTATGAATATGTATACTGAAACTTCTTGGTTTTGAATTTGCGGTTACATTATAGCATTAAGTAAATAGAGTGAAATTCGGAGAAGTAAGCGTACTCGTATGTCTGCTTTGACTCAAATCACCAATTCATTTAGTTAGTTCAAGTTTACAGACTTTATGCGCAATACTTTACTTTGTGTTTGCTGTTGTGCTTATGTCGAAACTTGTTTGCCTTGCTTGGGCTCATATTGTTCGTAAACTGATGTCGACTTTTAAATGCACGGTTGCGAAGGCGATTGAAATTAGTTAGCCTTAGATGTTTCGGTAATATTTTTTTCCTGGTAATTAATTCTTCAGGAAGCATGTATATAGAGTAAAGTTAGTAGGAGCAAGCATTCTGGTGTGTACCTTGCTTTGTATTTGGTGTTACTTTAATGATATATCGAAACAACTTTGCCTTGCTTGCGCTTTTGGTGTGCCGGTGATAATTTTCAAATATGCCTTCGGTGTCTAGAAATCAGCTCTGTAATCTTTGTTAATCTTATACCATTTCAGCAAGTAGATGGGTTAAAATTGGCAGAAGTAAGGATAGTCGTGTCTGCTTTGGCTTAAATCACCAATTCATGCATTAACTGACTTTTTTCAAGCTGCGTCTGTTTAATTTCATGCTGCTTGTTTGAGGCTGTTTATAGTTCTAGAAGTAAAATAAAAATGATTAAAAAGAGGTTAAATAAATAGAAAAAAGTAGTAATAGAAAATGTAAAGAGAGTTCCAAAGGGCATACATATACATACATATGTGACGTACTTTCTCACATATGTATACATATATGTTCATACTAAGCATCGAGCGTTGCGATATTGTTTCAATGGGCGTATTTAGCTGTAAATAAAGTCATCACAAAACAGTCTACATGCTTGACGCTGAACACGATCAAATTGGAACAGGTAAACGGCGCCGCCTGGGCAAAATGCGTACCGAGCATTGAGAAACCACAAGATTCCACAAAATCAACTCTATTCATTTCTAATTTGGCTAAAATAAGAAAAGCATGAGTTGCAGTGAATCCACAACGAACCCTTACCGTGGAGTTGTCAAAGAGTATTGGCATCCGCATCAATAAGCACTACGGAAGTTATAATACAGTTTACATATTTTCGGTATTGTTTTAATTTTAACGAAATTAGTTGGCAATTTAATTTTAACGATTGTGTTCGACCACCATTTCATGTCGTAAACAGATACTACCATGAGGGAACGAGAATCTCAGAGCTTTTAAGAAAAACTGTAAGGCATTAGCTCCACTTAGGACTCAGATTAGAATGTCTACACTACATACATATGCATTGTTTTTCAAATAACACGCATACGAAAAAAAATTCGAGAAAAGACCACCATCTTTCGCGGAAACCTTTTTTGAAAGATTTCTCCAAAACATCCAGGATACCCCAGCTCAAAGCCTAAAACTTGAATCTTTAGATGTGCAAAGCATACATTACTGCGAGCCAGGATATACATACCTCCTAGCCAAATACGAATTCTGAGCTGTAACAGAACGAGCTAAGAAATGACACCTACATTACTTCAGCCACTTCGAGTGAATGGAAGACAATACGTATTCAGTATATTCAATACGGTGAAAAAGGCGGAAACACCGGTACAAAGACTAAGTTGTCACGAAGGCTAGAAAACTTGGTTTTCACTACTGGAAACAGTGTGCGTGGTATTGTTGAAAAAGGAAGGCAGCTTTGTTTCAGGCAAACTCTTCAAGGGTCGGAGGGAGCCTTATTAGTAGCAATAAGATAAAAATAAAGTCCAACTGGAAACGTATGGTGTATAGTAAAGAGAAGACCGGGGCTGTGTTTTGGTTAAGTACAGTCCAAAATGTAAAAAATTCAAACAAAAAAATAAGTAAAATGTTGGTAGAATTTGCTTTTCGAAACTTAAGTTAGGAGGTTACGCACAGAGTAAATAAACGCTACCCACAAGCAGACCATACAAGGCCAAGGCCCAGTTTCTCACAACTATGCGTGTTGTACGTTCTACATGTTCTACACGTATAGAAGGCACTGTTTTTTTTAGAAGCTTTCTTTTATACTCTTGGATGTTTGTCAGAGGATCGCAAGAGAATGGGCCGTAAATAAGCTTTTATGTTATTATTCTGGATTCGAACTTGGAACCCCTGCGCAGTATTAAAAAAATTATGCCATACATAGCGAGTGGGTATGAAAAGGATGTCAATAAGTACAAACATACATATGTATGTATGTAACTGGCCCAAGACTAAGAAAACGTAATAATTTCGGGAATAAAAAAAAAAACAATTTGAATAAAACAAATAAACCGAACAATGAAACCCGAAACCAACTAATAATTGTTTATTATAATACATAGTACCTACCTATTAAAATATACCTAAGGAATACGCATTTTTTTAAAAGATACAAGTGTATGTACTTACATGGAAAACCGCTTGGAGATCCAAAAAAAATTAATATATTTCTTCTGAATGATGAAAACGACACATTAAAAAGACTTGTACTGCAATTTAACATTTCGGGTCTTTCTTACATGTCTGTTCGAAAAATAATTCTTGTGCAAGCTAAACTGACCCATCTGCTAACAATTCAAAAAGAAATAAAACATAAAAACTGTTATTTTGTTCGTTGGTGTCTGGCTTTTTCAGCGAAAATTAGCGAAAAGCGTCTCAGTGAAAAATACATACGAGCCTGTTTTGATGATGACTCTCGACTACGTAGTAAAGAGTAATGTCGTGTCTACATGCAATAGTGCTCACTCCTGCACTACTTTGATAAAGTTTAGGGGAGGGAATGAGTAAATTGAAACACTTCTGTATTTGTTGTGTGTTCTCTCGTCCAAATACTCATTTTATGCGCGAACTACCCTCCTCAACGGTCGAACTAGAAATGATAAAATGGAATAGGGACGGAACATTTCGGTAATAGAACGCGACTCTCCTCGATTTTTCTATTTTCTTCATGACTCTCCCCCTCTCTTTACCCCTCACTCTTCTTACCCACAAACTACCGACATAGCCGAGTTTTGAGTCAGCATCTAAACAGGCTCTACGAGCCTGTTTTGATGATGACTCTCGACTACGTAGTAAAGAGTAATGTCGTATCTACATGCAATAGTGCTCACTCCTGCACTACTTTGATAAAGTATAGGGGAGGGAATGAGTAAATTGAAACACTTCTGTATTTTTTCTGCGTTCTCTCGTCCAAGTACTCATTTTATGTGCGAACTACCCTCCTCAACGATCGAACTAGTAATGATAAAATGGAATAGGATCGGAACATTTCGGATGTAGAACGCGACTCTCCTCGATTTTTCTATTTTCTTCTCTTTACCCCTCACTCTTCTTACCCACAAACTACCGACATAACCGAGTTTTGAGTCAACATCTAAACAGGCTCTACGTTACATTCGAAACTAGGTATGCTCTATATCTCCTTCGATCTTATTTTCGGCATTGATGACGTAAGAACACATATGTATGTTTATCTATAAAGCCCGTATTACACTACATTTTGTCTGTATTTTCAATGTGCCTGATATTTAAATAGAGCACTGTGAAATTTAGAATTAAGAATCTCATTAGGTGGGAGTGTGTACGGACTTAGCACCTAATACTGCGTTCTTACCAATCCGAAATCTCGAGATTTCAATGAACGTTTGCCGAAATCTCATTAACCGTTCGCACCAAGTTGAGATTATTTCGATTGTCAATGCTCTGTCCATTTTTAAGTGCTGGGAAACAAACAAACCCACAGCTGTTTGTTGACTGTCTCTATCAGTGTTGGGACTTGAGAATGAGCAAATTGGGAAACCAAAAAATGATCGATTTTTGAAACATACCATTCAAATTAAAGAATGCATACAATTTATATGTACGTAAGGAATGCATAATCCATAAGCTAAATAAAAAATATGAAAAATATAAAAATTAATTGGTAGCAGTCCCAACACTAGCTATAGCTAGTTTCCCATATAATATTTTGACGTCTAAAAATGAACACCAAAAAAACTGAAGTTCACATTAAGGTTTATTCAGATGAACTCAACGAGATTTGAAGGAGATTTCGGCGAAAGCATGAAATTTCAATCCATAGAAAATGCATGCGAAACATCGGAGATTTGGAGAGATTTGGCGAAATCTCGAGATTTCGTCCAGTGAGAACGAGGTATAAAAGTGAAAACGTCAAGAAATATACTACTTTAAAAACATAGCTCTCACCACATTTTTCAGCCACTGGTAGCTTTTTTGACATTTTTGCATTGAGCTTAGACATTGTTGCTTGTTCTTTTTGCTTTCCAGTCATATTTGAAAATAAATTATGACAATGTACAATGGCTTGACACATTAGTATTATCAGGGCAAAACGTCAGAAATGTCAGAATACATTCAAAATCGGTGGTACTGTTCCAGAAGATGCTTCCGAAGAGCCAATGGAACGTAATCTCTTCGGAAGATAAAAGGAAGACTTCTTCTTGACATAGACAAACTAAATTAGACGGTCAATTTCCGTTCCAAGCTAAAATCCGCTAGATTTTGTCATTGTATTCTGACGTTCAAGTAAAAACAATACGAGCTCAAAAACGTCACACATTCAATTCCAAAATCTGGCAATTTTTTTTTTGTCATGTATGGTGGCACCAATTTTGTACATACAATTTATTCTTGTTAATGGAATAACAACCGGAAAAAATGTTGTGCTCATAAGGAATGTAAGAGATAAAACAACAAAATAATAGTAAGGTCTTGGTCACACGCTATTCCACATTTCTTCACAAACATGGTAATTAGGCTCCTCCTATTTTAGGTCGTATATGCTTTATACCAAAGGAAAATGACATAAGAGATGCAAATTTGGTAGTATCTTTCAGTCTGTTTGCTATAGCTGCAAGCCGCGCGGCAAAGTTTTGAGAGCACTCCAAGACTTAGCCACAGAAGCACATTCTGTTCAGTGAAATGAAATCGGGAAGCGAAAAATTCTCCCAGAAGTTGCTTCAGAGATTCCAATTGAACATGATTGGCAGTGTTTTTTGCCTTCAGATTTCTTGCAAAACACACCAACCATTCCGTTCAAAAATACACCAACCATTTTTTTTTTAAATTTAACGGGATTTGGCAGTACTAATTTCTGAAACTATTTTTTTGTCCGTGAACACCAACACCAATCAGCTGTCATTTGTTGTCAATTTGGTTTCGAAAAACAAAAACATAGTGCGTAGTGTGTTGCAAGAAGAAAAAATTATTTTTTACAAAACTACTAACGTTTGTCGACTATTGCATAGATAGAAAATATGGCAGAGACACCGGTTGAGGATTTTCCAGCACAATTGAGAAAAGCTACACGTGATGTACATAAAATCAGTGACGTTCTTGTGAATGCAAAGTTTGCATTGGGTAAGTTCGAAACTATAGTCAAGTGCAAATGTTTTCCACCAGATATAAATTTTTCCATTTAAAGCTCTATCTGATGATAAAGTTTGGGCTGATGGTCTTCTCTCATTTTATGAGCTCTATAAATTCTTTGAAGAGGAACTCCCTGAGGAGTTACTCCCAAAAGAGCTTCACCGAACGGAACGTTTTGAAAGGGATTTCGCTTATATTCTCGGCGAAAATTGGAGGGAAACTTATGAGGTTAAGGAGCCCGTAAAGCGATACATGGAACATCTTCACGAAGTTAATAAGAAAGATAAAATATTGCTTTTTGCATACGCCTTTCAAATGTACATGGCGCTAATGTCTGGCGGACAGTTGTTACAGAGGAAACGTATGATTGCAAGAAAGTTGACTCTTTCGAAGAAAGTGGACGATGAGGAAGAGACAGCAAAGCCTGGATGTGAAGCTACATGGTTTGGCTACAAGAAAATTCCAGAGCTGAAGGCAAAATTAAAGGCCATTCTGAACGAAAAGTATAAGGACTTTGACGATGATATGAAGAAGGCCTATATAGAAGAGAGCAGAAATGTCTTTATATTTAATAATGAAGTCATACGCTCGGTGAAGGGAGTAAATTTAGCTCATGCTCGTAACATGTTAATTGTTTTGTCAATAGTTGCCGTGAGTTTGATCATTAAGTGGGCTTTGTTTAAGAACCAATAATTTTGTTAATACCAGTTTTGTTATATTTTAAAATTTCGATGTTTAGCTAGTATGTAGTCGCGAAAAAATAGAATACATTTCAAGAATCCTTAGATTTTTTTTTACCTAGGTACATACATGTAAAAAAATACTTGTAATTTGGCTTGGCTGCTCAATAAACCTCTTAGGCTCTTGCAATTATAAAGTCACTATTTAGTTTTGGGGTTCAAAGATAGTAACAGTATATGGCAGTAACGTTTATATAAGCTTTCTTCTAACATGCACAGAACTGACCAAATCTAGCTTTGTTTTAATATCCAGTTGAAATCGTGGATATCAATACGAGAGTCATCTTGCATTTCCCTTCCTTTTCATTCCCTTTCTTGTTTTATTAAGCATTTTAAATTTGAAAAGGTGTGCGAAGGATTGTGAAGGAATTCATTCTATTGGAAATGCAGTTACCAAATTCATGACACCATCGAAATAAAATAAAACAGAATATCTGTAGTGTAGCACCCTAATTTCGAATCAACAAATCCATCGGTTTGGAACCACCGGTTCTTTGTTTTGACATTTGACAGCAAAATTTCGAAGATGATTAATGTTCGAAAATTTGTCATCATCGCTCTCATATTTTTTTTGTGTTTGGCCAGAAAAATTTGTGAGATAGCAAAATTCCTTCGATTTCCGACAACAAACACATCCCGTTTAATTCCATCCTAGAATCTCCGAAACTATGGACTGGCTTTTTGGCAAACGTATCTCCCCCGAGGAGATGATGAGGAAGAACCAGCGAGCGCTCAACAAGGCAATGCGCGACCTCGATCGCGAGCGTATGAAAATGGAGCAGCAGGAGAAGAAAATCATCGCAGACATCAAGAAAATGGCCAAAGAGGGACAAATGGACGCTGTGAAGATCATGGCCAAGGATTTAGTGCGCACCAGGCGCTACACGAAAAAGTTTATGCTCATGAAGGCCAACATCCAGGCCGTTTCGCTGAAGATCCAGACGCTCAAATCGCAGAACACAATGGCACAAGCAATGCAAGGTAGATTCTTATCTTAAAATAAATATTGAGTCATCTGTTAATCGTTTTCATAGGTGTCACGAAGGCAATGCAAAGCATGAACCGACAAATGAACCTGCCTCAGATCCAGAAGATCCTTCATGACTTCGAGAAGCAATCAGAGATCATGGACATGAAGGAAGAAATGATAAACGATGCAATGGACGACGCGATGGAGGACGAGGGCGACGAGGAGGAGACTGATGCCGTTGTTTCTCAGGTCCTGGACGAACTAGGACTTCAACTGAACGATCAATTGAGCGACCTGCCCACCGCGTCTGGCTCGTTGTCGATAGCTGGTGGAAAACAGAGCCAACCGGCTGCTGTAGCTGCTGGCGGCATTGGTGGAGGACCATCCGGTGGAGGTGGTGGTGGTGGAGCCACTAGTGGAGGTCCTGCTAGCGGAGGAAATACGTCTCCAATGTCGGATGCTGACGCTGATTTGCAGGCACGATTGGACAAGCTGAGGAAGGACTAAGCTGTATGGCGTGCTGCTTTCGCAATAGGAATTCCATCTTTGACTTGTGTATAATTTTTAATTTTTTTTTCTTTTTGCTTTGTTCACCAGCCTCTTATGGATCGTCTTGGACGTTAACACAGTAGAACTTTTTTGTATATGCGGGAAAAAGGGTATCCAATGCCTTGTTGTTATATCTCTCAGAATAAAGTATTTTAAATTGCTAATTGGAAGTAACAATAATTGTGCGATACACTGAAAGCTTGATTGTTTTGGGCACTGAAAAACAATATTTTCTTGCATCTCCTTTTACTTACGGCAAAGTGAGCTCATGGTTTAATTTTCTTCATAGGGTACTTTAGTTTTGGATATTATCCTCTGAAGTAAACCGTTAAGATATACATTTAGACGCTTGACGGAATTCGGAACATATATGCATATGTTATCGCATTATGTTCCTATGTAAATTCAGTGCATAGCGAGGAGTTACTTTATACATTTGTTTTTCCTCAATTTGATTCATCTTTGAGTTCCAATGAGATTTAGCTTACCTTATTCTAATTAGGGACTAGCTGTGGAAAAATATAGCCTACGTCATTCTTGTAAGATTGAGCACACTGCTGTAATATGAAAATAATTTTAATATTCATTGCGATGACAGAGGCTGCAAATTGAGGAAGAGTTTTACATTTATGGGACGTAGTTGAGATTTAGTTATGGATAATTCATTAGTGAAGTAAAGGGTGTTTTATTTTAGAGGTGTAGAACTTCAACATAAAATAAAACAAATATATTTTGAATACTCATGAAGTTGGCTTTATTTGAAAGCTAATTAGGTAGGTATTAATGTTTGAATATGGTTTCGGACGCGTGCATGGTGTGGTCAGAGTGTCTCAATTTTACATACTTTTCGCAGTAAATCAGGCTGTATTTCGACCATAACACGTTTGCACATGGTAGCCAAAATTCATATATACAAACATTCATATACGTAGGGAATAAAATATTTAATTTAATATTTAAATGTTCAAAACTCTGCCATTGCATCTTTTATGTCGAATTTTCGGAAAAAGTGCGGTTTTGGATGATCAAGCTGACCGTAGAGGTTATAGGCGATCAACTATTGAAAAATAAAAACGAAAAAAAGTACATACTTACGAATATAAGATAATATCAAAAGGGTTATAGACGAATAAATACAAAATGTAATGTAATATCAAAAAAATACCAATCTTTTCATAGAATTACATAAATGTCAAAATGTTCCAAGTCCGAATCACAGAAAGTTTTTCGCGGCCTTACTGTCTGATAAACATTCAAGAGTATTACTGTCATAAGAAAGCTTCTCAAAAATCGTCTGCCCTCCGGATAGGGAGTATATATTACTATACATATATATATGTGTTCTATACTGGCCATCTATGTCATCTATATACATATGTATGTTTATACTTGGGAATCCCCAATTCTGTGTTCGTTTTTTTTTAATCTTCTTTATAATTTTGTTCCACTTCGCGGTAATTTATTTTGCCCATTAAAGAACAATTGACCCCCGCAGAGGTCAATTAACCCTCGCAGATTTATCTCCTAAAAAAAAAAAAATAAAACACACGCATTGTTCTTTCTATCAACAAGTTTGCAAGTTTTATTGCTCTCTTTTCTTCCCAACAATTTTATATAATTTCATAGAGTTCTCTCCAAAGACAGAATATGCTTGACTTTAAGACTTTAAATTACTTAACAAATTACTTCAGGCAATGCATTTACTACTTTAATCTTCCGGAATGAAATGCTTCTACAATTAGTATCTAATATTTGCTTTAACTACCACCCGTTAGTGGATAATTTCACTTTACAATTGGCTGATAATCTTTTCGACGTCTTTGAATACCACTTCAGCTTCAGGACCAGCATCAATGGTCTTCACCTTCCCCAGTTTCTCATAGTGCTGGATTATCGGCAGGGAATCGTTGCAATAAGTGGCAATCCTTTTCTTGAGGCTTTCCATGTTGTCGTCGGACCGCCCACTCGACTGTCCACGCTTTAGGCAGCGATCCACGCACACATCCTCGGAGCATTTGAAGAACAGCACAAACTGGAAGTCGACCTTGTCGGACATCTTGCTGTTCCAACCGTCCAAGTTATCCTGGTTTCGGGGGAACCCATCGATTAGGAACTTATTCTTACCCGAATTCTTCATTGCACTCTCGATTAGTGAGCACGTAATCTCCACGGGAACGATCTTTCCGTTCCTAATGTAGTCCTCGATGAGTGCACCAACCTCGGAACCCTCACGCGCGCGTTCTTCACGCAGTAAGTCACCCGCTGAGAGATGACCAAAGTCGAATTTATCGACAATTCGTTGACATTGGGTTCCTTTACCAGCGCCGGGGCCGCCAAGGACGAAAACGATCTTAGGCTTTTGAATAGACATTGTTGTTAGTGTTCTTCCTGTTATAGTAGAAAAATCAATTCGATTACGTAGCGTCAATTGAAGGGGCAAGTTAAAGGCAAGGAATATCGGCTTCGGATTTCTACACAAAACACTACGACGGAGGACTATCGACGCACTGAACATAAATACACAATTTCGAAGGCAGTTTAAGGTTTAATTAGATGATTTTGTGTCGAATTTTTCTGGGCTTTGTGAAGGAACGCAGACGCAGGAAATTAATCACCCGAATCCCAACCAATAAAATAAAATTATCAACTTCCTCTTTTCGCACGGCCAATTATCGCGGGTGACAGCTCCTCTGTGGAATGTGTTTTGTGGACATACGGAAGTAATTCGAGTTAGGCATTGCCAGAAGAGTTTTTTTTTTCTCATAAAACAAGCGATGGTGGGTCCTGGCCTAAATCAAAACTACAAGGTTTTTATATAAACTGCACAGGGTTTTGTTCGAAGTCAGTTAAGCCCGTATGACACTACATGTGTACAGTGTATACACTAAACAGTAAAACATGAAAACGTCCAAAAATATACTTTAAACATATGGAAATGCTACAATCCTATTATTTTCCTATATATAAACATATGTATGTAGCCTTTTCCACAAAAAACTAGCCTAAATTTATGTCTAATTTTTTTTATAAAATTACTCCAAAAGAATTTTATTTCTAAAAGGTAGTGGGCGGATCAAAAGATTTCAACATATACTCAAGTCCGCTTCGTCTAATATATGTTTATGTTACAAATTATGTATCAAACTTAATATACCCTTAAGATAGGGTATAAAAATGTACCTCTCGCCACATTTTTCAGCTACTGGCAGCTTTTTTTTTACATTTTTGCATTGAGCTTAGACGTCGTTGGTTGTTGTTTTTGCTTTCCAAGCAAATTTGAAAATGAATTATGAGTGTGTACAGTGGCTTGCAAAAAATAGCTTTGCTTTTCGTAAAATCAAACTTTCTGTCTTTTTCACGCAATGCTGACACTTTACCATGATTAAGTATGTAAAAAATGCGAAAAAAATGTAGTATCATACGGGCTTTAATGATGTTACTTACTTATGTTCTGTATCCCCCTGTGGGTCCTATGGTCTCTACAACGCCTACGAGCCATCGTTAGTTGGTGATGTTGCCGGAAATCCTTTTTGTCAAACGAAAATCCCTTTTCCAGCATTTGAGGCAGATTTGTAACTTTTGTGTGTGTGTGTGTGTTTTTAACGATGAATAAGGTCTTTTTCCGTACTGACTAAAATTACCAAAATCTATGAAATTTTCGAAAAATTAGCTAATTCCTGTTTACGTTGTTCAAAGTAAAATTTGCCAGCAAATAAACAATTCGAGGCTTTTGTTCCATTGGAAAATTTTAACAACATCAAAGCGGTCATGCTGATTGGGTTAGACCACGTCCATTTTAGAATATTGCAGCAAAGACAAAGTTGGGCTGGGTAGCCTATGGGCCGACATCGGAACCAGCGTCCTCTCATTCCATCGTCCATTACGGGACATTTATTGAATGAATTGAATCAAATGGTGAATTATTATTTTTTGGCAGACAACTTTGGAGTAAATGTTACGTCAGATACATTATGGAGAAGATGACACAACATATTGGTAAGCAGGCTTCCTTTGGAGAAACGGAAACACCAGGCAACCCATCAAACAATTAGAGTGTTTATATGCAGGATTGAAGCCAGGTTCAACTCGGATTGAAATTCATATAAAGGCATCGCATTAAAATGGGTTTGACTCAACTCAACTCAGTTAACAGAGCTGGTGTGTAGAAAAACCTATATCGAATTCTCGACTCTATCTATGGTATGAAATCGATGATTTTTTGAGCTGTATGCTTTCCGTGTAGTACAGAGTACATAAAAAACCATAATGCCGAGGAATTTAGGGATAATTAAGGGATGATAATATCCCGATACTGTAGACTCTATAATTGCAAACCCTTACGTTGATGACATTGTTATAATCTTCTCAAATGAAGTTGGGAGTCTGTCTGCCAGCAAGGAATCGAACCCTGTCTACATGGAACGACTAGCAAGGTCCTCGGCATGTTTTGGGACATGCCATCTGACTCTTTCCAATTCAAAACTAAGTTCCACCGAATTCCAAAGCAAGTTTGCCTCCCTACATATCCAGGCAAGTAACAACTTCATAGATTATTAAAGGTTTTCTTCCTCTTCCAGGCTTAAAAGAATGACGGCCTGGATGTTATATTTCGCCAAAAAATTGCTAAGCCGCATACTTAGGGAAACAAATTCATTGCCAAAGGACCACCTTACAATCATGGAACTAGAAGACGCTGAAAGGCATTTGCGTCTTTTGCGGGAAGCATTTGCCGAACAAATATCTACCCAGGAAAACAGCCAATTTCCAAAAGCACCGCTCACCCCATATTTAGATGAATATGATTTCCTGAGAGTAAAAGGTCGAATGGATGAGGCTCTCTGTTTGCCTTTTGTTGATAGACGATCGCAGAACTCATCGTAGCTTATTTACATGAGAAGTTTCACCGTCAGAATGCTGCTGTAATAATAAATGAGACTCGTCAAAAACTCTGCTTTCCAAACATCAAAGGGATACTTAAAACTGTACAACGTAATTGCCAAACATGCCGAAACGCCAAACCTAAGACACTTTGTATGGGACAACTTTAAGTTGACCGCGTCACTCCATACGTTCTCCCTTTTACAGTTGCTGGGGTAGATCTATTTCGTCCGCTTAATGTATACATTGGTCGACGAAGAGAAAAAAGATGGGCAGTTATATTTACCTGTTTGACGATCAGGGCCGCTCATTTGGAACTTGCTGAAGACCTGTCGACAGACGCATTTATCGTTTGCCTGAGAAATTTTATGAACCGGTGAGGTATACCAACAAGAATCAGAAGGGACAACGGAAATAATTTTATCGGCGTACAAAGGGAGTTGAAGCATTCCGAATAACTTTTAGGCACTGATCGTATAACAACGAGGTCGCAAACCGTAATTTTGAATGGATCTTCAATTGCCCCGCAAATCCACGTTCCGGTGGCTGTTGGGAACGCTTAATACGAATAGTAAAGCGCCTTCACCTTGCTCGAAACATCGCCACTTGTCGAGACGCATCGAGGCTGACAACATTATTAATTCCCGGCCATTAACAGACATTCCACTATCAACCAACCACTTACCCCCAACGCTGTGTTAACTCTATACCACAAATAACCCATCCCGTTGACATGAATATCTGTTTAAAAAAGCAATAGAGGATGGCCCAAAGCTTAAAGGACCATTTCTGGAAAATATGGGTCACCGAATATCTGCCTCAACTTTTACAACGCCCAAAGTGGCACAACTAGCCTGCAGCGCTTCAAGTTCATGACTTAGTAAATTGTGACCCCTGCCAACAAAGAAGCCAGTGGTAAAAGAGACACATCACAAAAGTTTTTCCGGCCAAAGATGGTCACATCCGTGTAGCTGAAGTCTAGACATCCAGTGGGCTGATGCATCGCGCAGCCGAGCCGTCAATACAAAGCGAATAAAAAACATGCATACAATTTTCTGTGAAACATCAATTTATTTAACTTCCTAACAAATTGTTACCCAAACTCCAAAATCACTCACTATCTAGCAAATGTCGGTGGTAATGTTGCAAAAGTCAAGTAACCAGTATGACCTGGTAAAACTGGTGGCGCCATCGATGTAAGCACTTTCTTCATTTCTTTTGGAGTTTTCATGGGATCCTTCTTTTCCTTCTCTTGAGCTTCTTCTCCATTCGAACTCTCAGAAGGAGTAGGTTTCTGAAAAGAGGAAAAATAAAACTATAGGTATCTACTCATACAAATGAAAAGATGCGCACGAACTAAAAGATGGTTCTAAACAATAAAATCTAATATAGAGCACGATAAAGTATCTTATTGTTGCTTTCTCACACTTTTAAGAAACCACATGGTGCCTATAATATATTGGCGCCAATTGATAAATTGCAGTTGCTTTGGGTCACTATTATTAGAGAATAATTTGGCGACAAATCATGCATAATGTGTGCTACTATTTGTTGGTTCCAATTAGATTCCCGCCACCCCATTACCGATTTATTTTTTTCCAAATAAGAGTACCTAGTAAAGAAACTAATTTTGTGAGCAATAAATAGAAATGACTAATAAAGATTAGTATGTGGGCGAGAATAATAACAATTTGTATCTAGTATAAATATCTCGGCATACTTATATGTATGTATGTAATATTTTAAAGAACTATTATTCACTTGAATTATTTAAACTTTGTCACATCATAGCCACATGTCAGGATGGCCGAGCGGTCTAAGGCGCCAGACTCAAGAGAAATCTTACCCAGCGAATGGGTACTGAGCGTTCTGGTCCTCTCTGAGGGCGTGGGTTCGAATCCCACTTCTGACAAATTTTTTTTTTAAATTTTTTTTTAATCTTTTATCGGTTTCTTTTATTGGTCGACACCAGCAAAAATGAATTACTGTTTTATGCGGAACTTAGGTGTTCTGTAAAATGGATTATGATAAGCTTCAGCTAAAATCCGCGTGGAAACTTTTACAGTCAATTTCTATGGCATGAACGGAGTTTAGACATAAAACAAAAGTCGACACGACAAGCAATCCGTCGTCTGTTGTATTGAAAAGCAAACGAAATGCGTGAACATACGAGGATGGAGTAACTGTTTCCCAAAAAGAATGTGTATACCCCTTACGTTGGGGTAAGGCAGCTTTCATAAGCCAGTCCACAGAAATTTCTTGCACTAAAATAAATAGCATGGGAAAATTTCTTACTCTCTCGTGAGCGCTCTCTTCTGCGAAAAACTACGAAAATTTTCCGTACGCGAACAGCTTTTCGTAAAAATTCGTGAATTTTCGTAAAAATTCGCATCGCCCACTGTATTATACTGGAGTGTTTTTTTTTTCTTTTAACATCCAACTAAGAATAGTACTACCACTTGAGTCTGAAGTTGAAATTTTTATGCTCTTACTTGTATTTTTAGTAAAATATATTGGGGGATGAATTTGACATATACTACACATACATGGATGTGCTTATATAAGAAAATATAATTAAAATTATTTATAGCCGAGCAAAGACGGGTGGGTCAGCTGGTTATAACATACATATTATGTATTTACATATAAAGAACAAATAATTGTTCTAATCATGGCTAAACAAATGTACCTCTCCGTCCAATTAAAATCCTAAATTCTAAAGCGCACTGCTTCCCATAGATAAAAGAAGATCCTGAATAAATCCAACTATCTCAGGCTTCGACATTTGACTGCATTTAGGCTAATAACACACTCGCCGCGAATGCATTAGGGAAATTATTTTTGTGTAATTTTCAAAATTACCCATGTAAATCAATCGAAGAGTGCGCCATGCACCATGGATGAAGAAACAAACATGGCGTTCTAGATAGACATGCCCATAAATCAGATTCCAGAAATGTTATTACCGTATTTAACCAATATCGATCTTGTACATGTCTCGTGGTTATGAAGTACAAAGTCATTGGCGGCGGCGCTTAAATAGTCTCGAGATGTAACAGCAGCACCAGCAGCATCTCGATTGTGTCTTCCTTCCAGCCGCGTCTGAGTCTTGAAACTATTCCAACAACAGGAAACCAAAGGAAGATGAACGGTGCACAGGATTTAGAAAGTTATTATTCGTTAACAGGTTTGCTATGGATCGAGTAGAGCGTGTGAAATTCGCACTCAGAGACTGGTGAACGCATCACCAGATAGAGATCAGGGAATATTAGATTAGCACACTTCAATTGTAGACTTCTACAAAGAAAAGTGTTTGCTAAATTTTTAAAATTTAACTGTTCATGGAATTTAGAAGCATATTTTATGATCTTGGCAAGAATTGACTTAAATTTTTCTTCCTCAAATATGTACATACATACATATCTACTTAAATATAATGTACATATATATTTTTGCTATATGAGAACCCATCTATCTAAAGCTAATTTTCAGAATAATTTAATTTGAGTCTACTGCTAGCATTCGTATTAATTTGAAGTTCTAATTTAGTTAATCAATAGGTAACCATATCAGATAAATTAGCAGAGCGTCTTCGCTAAGTTTTGCGAGATTTGGCACACGCCAAGGTCGTGCTCCTTCTTTAGAATCTGGTAGGCAATTAGATCTTTTACCTTTATCGCATATGCAGACTATGTTGCTATATTCATTTATAGAAAACGTCGTAGAGGATATTGAAGTCATTTCCTAAAACATTTTCGAATAAAAAAAAAGTTGTCTTAATTTTCGTCGACAACTAAAATTGTACATATAGCCCTGCGCCTTTTTTATACCCTATCCTAAGGGTATATTAAGTTTGATACATAGTTTGTAACATAGAGAAATATTGCAGACAGACCCAATAAAGTATATATATAAATGATCAGTATCAATAGCCAATTCGATTGAGCCATGTCCGTCCGTCTGTCCGTCTGTCTGTCACCAGTTTTTGGGCCTTAAATTTTGAGCTAGATTAATGAAACTTTGTATGCGAGGTCTTTGGACATCGGGACAGAAAAAGTGTAAACATTTTTAAAATCCGCCCACTGTCACGCCCACTTTTCAAAAAATCACCTTTTTTCACTATTTTCATATGAAACTCGAAAAAACTTACTTAAGCAAATATGTAGATATCCACTGAATCTACAAATCGTCTATACATTGTATATGGCCACGCCCACTTTTTAGGGGCGTTTACTTCAAAAATTAATTTTCGAGTAAAAATATTAGTTTATAGGGCAAAATAGAAAATTTTGTGAATACATTTTCCACCGCCCACTGACACGAGCAAATAAGATAGGGATAGGGTATCATACGATCCGCTCCAGGCGGATTGTAGCATTTTTTCACTGGTTTTATTTATTATTTTTTATTGAATGGCTCCTGGTAAGACACTTAAACCTTTAAGGAAAATAAACCGAAATGACTGTGGATTTGGGTACATACATACATATGTATGTACATGCATCTTTCTTGCAAGTTTGTTCCCGTACTGACCGAAATTACGAAAATCTTCGAAATGATGCAAAAAAATAGCGAAATCCTGTTCCCGTACGTCAGGAGACTGGCTCCATCCAACTGTTCAGTCGAGAATATCGTCAATAGGTGCGAAAAATTTGTTAGTATTTTCTGCGATTTAAAACTCAGAACTATTTCAAACGTCAGAGATAAGACGAATACATTAAATTTGTAAATGTATACAATAGGTCCGTTCGCGTACCCTCCTAAAACAGCGAAATTTCACGAATTTTTACGAAAAACTGTTCGCGTACGGAAAATTTTCGTAGTTTTTCGCAGAAGAGAGCACTCACGAGAGAGTAAAGAATTTCCCCATGCTACGAATTTTAGTGCAAGAAATTTCTGTGGACTGGTTTATGAAAACTGTCAAAGCTGTCAAACCAGTGTATTTTCCACTTTTTCTTGTTCAACCCGTTCGTTTACTTTTTCGTTAAAAAACGCTCTCTGAGAAAATGTCAACCCCAATCTTTGAAATTGGGTAATTTACGAATATTAGTGTAAAAAGTACGCGAACGGACCTAATATGTAATAGAACTTTTGCAAGTTAAGGCTAAGGGCAGAACCATAATGAACTTAGATGAGCTAATGCCAGCTTTAAGGAATGTCCGATAACACAGAAATAGTAGTCCATAGCCATAATAGGAATATGCTCAGTTTCGTCTAGTTTCGTTAATTTTTAAATGAAATGAGACATTTAGTACGGAAATTTGACAGCTTACACAAACAAGAAAGGAAAAAAAACATTGACAATAGAATTAAGTTGTGAATACAATTTTATAAATATTTTAATTCCAATAATGCAAGCAAAAAATACTAAATTTATCTTATCCATTTCAAGATAAAATAATTCTTGTTTTTCTCATTCATTTTCGTTTTATTGTTTGCTCTTCTCATAGGTTATGAAGTTTTCTTCAGTGCAGTCATTTCCATAAGTTGCCCATAATACTAGTATGTGTTTGGAACATCTGTCAAGTAGTTTCGCTGGTTTTGTTTTGTGTAACGTAACTTATTCAAAACGGTTTAAAATTTTAAATTTTATGCACTTTATACATTATAATATAAATTTAGAACTTTCCCAGCTGACTGTCAAATTTTCCTACAAAAGAGCGAATGAGTTCGCACTTGCGGAAGTGAAGAAAAGTGACCAAAACTAGTTGTGATTTTGTGCAATATAGTGTAGGGCATTAGTAGAGCATATATTCGTGCCATTTGCCTTCTACAATGTGAAGCAGATCCGAAAATTTTGCACACGCAGCTATTAAATGTTCAATGTGATTCTACGTTTTACAAATGCTCGCTCATCGAAATCAAGTTGAGGAAGCCTCCTTATATCCACCACCCCCGTCGTAGTCGTTCGTTACAGTTGAAAAATTTTCGCCAGTCTTTAACACCTTCGGTGATCACCTCTAGAAGAAGAAAAACCAGGAAAATCTACTTGCGCATAAAACTGGCTCGTCTATTTAACTCCAGACTAGAGGGACATGCTACATGTTGCCTTCATTTATCCTACCATGTGTCAATGTTAAACGCAGTCTAGGGGGAGATCATACAGCCAATGCATCTAATGTAAATCGCCATCAAAACATAATCACGCTGAGCCGAAATGGCTTCATTACATCGGCTTAATTGATGATCACCTGTTCAGGCTCAGGTGTATAGAAATTATTTATGACACCCAACCGGAGAGTGTTGGACTTGTACGTGTGGCAAAGAGTAAATCTTTTTTTTTTTTTTGTTAGTTAAACTAGTTTTAAGACATAAAGTCTAACTTACCTTATGTTTGAGGAATTCCAAGTCCATAATCGGGATAGTTTTAGTTCTAACCATATCTTCGCATTGTAGTACTTCTAGGGATTGAATTTCTGTGAAACCATGCTGTTGGAGGGCCTCGCAGCAACGTTGGGATTGTTCAATGCACGGGGAGAACGAACAAAATCGGCCACCTGTCGAAGAAGATGAGAATAAATGTGAATATTTTGAGTAAATATAGATGTGGCTTACAAATATAAATATGTATGCCTAACGATTTATTTTTAAGTTTCTAAATTACCTAAGTTGAAGCATGAACCATTCCTTGGAATACATTAAAAGTCAGCGTTTCTACTTAGATTGAGTTTTATTGTAAAAAAATTGTTCATAAGTTGATGGGTGCCTTTTGACATATGTCAAATAAAAGTCTAGATAAGAATATATTTTGCAGGAGTTTTCTTGAATGAATCATACGTAAGGAGGTAATCCAAATGTGTGAAGAAATAACTTCCCAGGGTCTTCTTTCTTTTCGTTGAGAGGCCAGAATATGCAGCAGTTAGTTCCACGACTTGCAGTTTCTGCTGGGACATAAACGAACTAAACATGACAGTCAACTCGAAATTTACCTGCCCCCTTATGCTGAAAACAGACGGAGCGTAAATTGCGCTTGTCAATAAATGTGAAGTAGCGTGTGACAAAGGCCTAACTATAAATTGGGTGACCTACTTCTTACATTACTGTCAAGCAAGGCACCGAGATATTTAATGAACTGTTTTGATTTTGCTTGAACATTAGAATACAATTACCAATCTCGACGGATTTTAGCTTGGGAGAGCGAATCTGTCAAATGACCCGGAGTTGGCTGTTTAATTTAGTTCGTCTATGGGCAGGGATACCAATTGTGCAGTGATCTAGAACCAAATCAGTGACATCGTGAATGTCTAGTGCATCACAGCAAATGAGACTTATTAGTCATAGGCTGTATGCTGGCCATAGATTCCGTTGCGTAAACGTCGAGTTAGACCCGGCTTATATTCTCAAGTGAATTTATATTTAATTATCTTTCTGATCGACAAGAACATTAGAGGGAACAAAATGCGCTTTAATCAGAAGTAAGTTCTTCATTGCGAGTTGAATGACCTTCTCGTCGTCGGGGAGATCTCGATAGTCCTTGTTCAGTTGCCTCAATCTCTTGGAGAGACGGTACCATCTACTTCTCTTCTCTCGTTTGGGGGGGATCTCGATAGTCCTTGTTCAGTTGACTCAAGCTCTTTGGGATTAATGGACCATCTACCGTCTTTCTATCTTCCATTAATAATATCCCAATCACTAACCTAACCATCGAACTCATCAACTTATATATGCATTGGCAGGTCCATATCAAACCATGCGATGCAATGGAACCAGATACTGCGGTCATATGACATTAAAACCAGTGAAAAATGCTACAATCCGCCTGGAGCGAATCGTATGATACCCTATCCCTATCTTATTTGGTCGTGTCAGTGGGCGGTGGAAAATGTATTCACAAAATTTTCTATTTTGCCCTATAAACAAATATTTTTACTCGAAAATTAATTTTTGAAGTAAACGCCCCTAAAAAGTGGGCGTGGCCATATGCAATGTATAGACGATTTGTAGATTAAGTGGATATCTACATATTTGCCCAAGTAAGTTTTTTCGAGTTTCATATGAAAATAGTGAAAAAAAGTGATTTTTTTCAAAAGTGGGCGTGTCAGTGGGCGGATTTTAAAAATTTTTACACTTGTATTGCTTACTTTTCCAAGGACCTCGTATACAAAATTTCATCAACCTAGCTCAAAATTTAAGGCCCAAAAACTGGTGACATACGGACGGACGGACGGACGGACGGACGGACAGACGGACGGACGGACGGACGGACAGACGGACGGACATGGCTTAATCGACTCGGCTAGTGTTGCTGATCATTTATATATATACTTTATGTAGTCTATCTTCTTATGTCTGTACCTTCATACTCTTTTGCATCACCCTTTTTACTTGGGATGACACATCTACCATGAATCCGTTCCTTAAATTCAACTTGAATGTGGTGTACTTTGTTAGAGTCTGTTGTTATAGGCCTTGGTACCACATTCAAAATTTGTTGGGTCTGTAAGGTGTCGAAACATGTAAATACTTTTTATCTTAGTTTAACCAAGCTGTTGCTATATATTAAAGGTTTAAGGACTAAGCATTTCACAGATGCTGTTCCACAGAAAAAAAGATAGATCAGGGTTTTATTTCGATTCGAATAGACGTGTCTTGAAGACCTTGATAAGCTTTGTAACTAGATAAAGCCACTTCAAATGGTTTGGCCATTAGTATTCACATAAGATAACAATCCTAATAGTCTACAATATTTCTAACTAAGTTTCTAAAACCAGAATAGCTCAACAAGAACTTATGTAAATATGTATATGTATGTATGTTTAGAACAATTTCAAGATTAATGTTCAATGAGCATAAAATATTTCTAATCACTTTTAGGTCCTCAATTAGTGGCAACTATTTTACCATTATGAACTAAAGTCAATGACTTCAGTCATACCACAAACCATTCTGTGGTCAATTTAGTGAATAGTGAACGAATGCATTCATTTATAAACCCGCTACTTGTTATGCTAATGCACAGAGCCATTCTAAGTGATATCTTATTGGCAATTAAGGACACCATATGTAAATGCCTAGTAGCCTAACACTTGAGAAACATCGCTGCCCGAGGCATTCACTGTCAATCGTCTGCATAGAGTTGACACACCTCGGTTTTACCTCTCCAATAGCACACATATAAAATCAATTGCCGATTAGTAACATTTTTTTTTTGTCAAACAACTCACCTCTTGACAAGGGCAAAACATCGCGTTGTGCCAATCGAACTTGGATATGGAATTGATTTACAAAGACCGCCACTGTAGCAACAGCAGCCACCGTAGGAAAGGTGGTAGTGGATGCTGTGTTCGCATGGGAGCAGAGCGCGCGCGCGCGCAATGGTCTTCAGCGAGTATCCGTCGTTTACGCAATTAATTAAACAAATTACCCATCCACATACATTTGCAATGTTGATACAACAACATGCGCGATAGTAGGTAGGGTCCTCTGTCTTCTTTTGATTCTGTGGCTGTCCATCTGTCGATGGCTTGCACCTTCGATCCGACCACAAGTTGTCTGTTAGAGGCTGACTTTTTTCTTCTCCTTGTTCACTTCTATGGATTGGTTTGGGGAAAAAAGATGGTTCTGCCAATGCGCACCTTATTATGCTGGTTAATATGGGAACATCGAAGATCTATGCCGTTTGTCAATTTCGATTGAGAGTGATGGCCACATGGACACCATATCTTTGGTGTATATGAAAACGAAAATGCATCGAAAGTTAATCGTCTTGGAGGAGTTGTTGGGAACTAATGATGGGAGGCACGGATATGGAAATGCTAGAGGACACAGTCAGTTGTGATGTGTGCTGGCGATTTTGTGCATTCTTTGGTGTAAGTAGACGCGTGTACTAATGAGGTGCGAAAGCAATTATATTTAATTAATGTCAGCTGCAGGGCATATGCCAAAAAAGAAATAGTTCCAAACTGGGACACTTGCCTTAGAAGGGAGAAGTCTAGACGGATGGAAGCTGTTACTCCATTGTTTGATGAGTTCTTTTGTTTTAATTTTTCGCTCGAATTCATTTCCTTTTTGAATGGATGCGTTAATTTAAGGAATTCGGATGAAGATCTTATTTATTGCTTTTTTCATTAAGGGAGTATAGGTATTTTTGAAACCTAGAGACTTATTGTTACCATTTTCGTACAACTGGCATGTTCAATATAACTCGAAGACATGTTGGGTAATAGGTAGATTCATAAAAGAAACATAATTTTGAAGTTGGACAGAATTCAAACTTGAAAGACACTTCCTCTCATCATTTTTTCTGGAGGACTAAAAAGAAAAAGGAGTTGGCATTCTATACCGACGGTTCTTAGATGGACAGTGGTACAGGAGCCGGAGTTTATTCTGAAGCTCTAGGAATAAACCGCTCCTTTAGAGTCTTTCAAACCGAAGTCACTGCCATTTCGCAGGCTGCTGAAATTATTCGCGAGAGTAATATCGTTGGAAACAGCCAGATATAGACAGGCAGGCAGCCATTAAGGCTCTGGACTCTGCTATAATTCGGTCGAGGTTGGTGATGACCTGCAAATCACCTTTAAACGATATGGTGACCCTCAGTTGGGTACCAGGGCATATGGATATCGAAGGAAACGAGAAGGCGGATTAGCTTGCTTGAAAGGGTCGACGCTGCACATATCGCGGGCCCTTCCTTTTTTAGAAGCCCCAGTCAGTTCTTTAAAGAAAAAAGTAGAAGATGAAGCCATCGATAGTGCAAACAGACGCTGGGTTCATCTGGATACATGCGTAAAGGCTAGAGCTCTATAGCCGGGCTTTAGCAAGAAGAGATTATCAACTCTGGTTAAACTCAGCCGTCAAAACGCAAGGGTCGTTTCTGGCGTAATTACCGGCCATTGTGTCCAACAGAGAGACTCGGTTTGCTGCATAATGACTATTGTAGAAGCTGCAGAGACGAAGAAGAAATCGAATCTATTCGTCACCTGCTGTGTGACTGTCCTGCCCTATTTGTTAGAAGAAAGAGAAGTCTTGACAGTCATTTCTTCTTGATTCTGGAGGACTTGGGCAATTTTGAGCTGGTGGACCTGAAGCTAGAATACATCTTGTGAGATACCATAAAATACTTCACACTATTGCGAACATTGTTTAGTAAGAGAATATTCTTTGGGAACGCTTTGTGCTAGGTAGAAATATTAGATATTGAAAACTAGTGGTTCTTATGACTAAGAAACAGGTCCTATAGTACTTCTCAAGGCTCAAGTCTATGTCATCAAGAGCTGAGCTAAGTTAAACCTTTATAAATGTATCAAGGGCTTAAATCACTATCATCCTACCCGGTAAACTTAAATTCAATCAATATTGCTACGACGTGTTACAATCGCTTGCACCACTCAACAGTTTTGCAATAAAACTGCGGTTGAACTAGTTGGGATCGGCCAGAATCTGGCTCCATAGAATCAGAACCTTGCTGTGGCGTCAACAAGCCTTTCAATACAATGCTGATTAATGACCGAGAACTATCTCTAGCGTATTGCCGAACTTAGACAATTAAAGCTTTTAATGAAGCCTTACTCCTGTTCCCGAGGGATACTGCGTGTAACGGTTTATTTTGGAAGGCTCATTTGTGTAGCACGCGGGGTTTGTTTTATATATAGCAACTTCATTATAGATAGAAGGTTACCACCAGAGCAGATTAACGAAAAAGAAAGAAATACTTAAGTTAAAACTATACGCGGCACATAGGGGTATTTCTATCCAAAAAGCGGCCATAAGTCCATTTTTCAAAATGCAAAGTTAAGAAGTAATTTTTTTTTCTAGCGGTAGCTAAATACCCATGGAACAATGCACCGCAATTATTTTAATTTTTTGTGCACGCACTTGACCAGAGCACCAGTCCAAAGTCATCGTTCAAGAGGTTAAGTTGATTAAGAAAAATATTTCGCGAAAACGATACAGTAGTGTAATTAGTTTTTCTTCTTTTCCGCTCATTGTTTGATAACTTATTAATTATTTATAATTTACTACTAGGTATGTGCTTTACAATAAACATATCTTCATCAACCATGTTGCTATTTTTATACCGAAATTTTAATTATTAAAATAACATGAAAATTGTCTTTTTTATTTTTCATTATTTGTTTATCATGGACCGTTTTTTATATACTTCGGCATTATTCGGTAGAAATTTTTATACCACATGAAGAAACAATATTTCTAGTATAGAATAATAAAAAAAAATCCTGCCTATTTTTGCCTTTTTAGATTTTTGCGTCCAAAATGTATGTGTAGTTCTTCGCAAATTGATTGATAATTTTTACCTTTTGACTCCTGTGCGTCCGTTATAAATTTGTCGTTTGTTGTAAGATCTAGTCTGTATTTCACAATCGAAATTTTTTTGTGCTTGAAGGATCATCCGGTTATAGTATTATTACAAAAAAACATTTATATATAAGTTTGGACTCTCAATTTTGCATGCAAGAATACGTTTTCTGGAAAGCATTCTTCATCTTTCATACAAACTTCCATTAAAAAAATGGCAAACACAAACACAGGAAGACAAAAATATTATGAAAGAGAAGAAAGCTGAAATACAGGAAAAGTTTAGAACCAAACTAGGCCTCATCGTGGATGCCCCAAAACTTGGATTAGGCATTCAAATAACGGCAATACTAGTCGACGATTTTTAAAGGAACCAAAACAAGTAGCCGAAATAACAGGTGTTGACTTGAAATTAATTTTAAGACTTAAAGTAATCTTAGAAGTATTATCCAGTTGTCTTAGGATAAATACTTCAAAGTTTGCTATATTTGCAAACGATACGGCTAAGCTTTATGTTGAGTTATACCCATTGTATCCGATGACTCCAACCATGCACAAAATTCTTCTCCATGCATCTGAAGTCATCGAAAGCGCTCTTTTACCAATCGGCCAGTTATCCGAAGAAGCGGCAGAAGCGCGCAATAAGCATTTTCGATTGTACCGCTTAAATTTCGGTCGAAAATTTTCAAGGAGAGACTACAACATGGATGTTCTAAACAGGTTAAATAAAAAAAAGCAGTAATAATTTATTATAAAAAAAAATATTTTAATTTTTTAAATACAATACTCTTAACATCTGATCCTCTCATATCAAGTTTAAGATCTCTGCGTATAACAAAAAACCGACAATTGAGAAAAGAGGCTCTTGAAATGATAATTTCTGAACCGCCAGATTCATTTTTTGGTGAAAATATCGACAGGGCTTTACCATCGAATGAAACAGCAAAAGAATCCGATGAAAAATCATTAAATGAAAAAGAATCTGGGGCCGAATCATCTGAATAACTTTACATGTTATTTTCATTAATTTTTTTTTCGCATTCTAATAAAAATAACACAAATATTAGAAAAAATACTTTTTTTTTGCTTCTAACAAAGATAAAATAGCTTAAAGCTATATATTTAACTGTTTCAGATATAGACAAGGTCATTAAAGCAAAAAAATTATTTTGGCCGCTTTTTGGGTACAAATACCCCTATGTGCGCGGTGAAAATTTGCCAATAATATCGATACAATGTCTTCTGTCTATTCTTGCTATATCGTTCGATAAAGTTTAAACAAAATAAGCAAATAACACATCTACCGAATTTCGACGGCCGTACTTGCAATGCTTTCGTTTACTTGCTATGCTCATCAGTTTTCTCTAAAGCCTATATACTCTTTCATACTCAGCTTCTCTTTTTAATGCCTTCAAACTTTCTGAGGGAATGTGCTTCTATACCTTCGGTATTTAACTTATATTTCATTAATCCTTACACTATGAATTAAAGTATTACCTACCTGGGAGTAGAAGTCATAGCCCGAATAGCGTGGTCATTCATAAAATAAATAATCTAGAAATTAATATAAACGTCAATTCTACTGGTAAATGCATTCCCATATATTCGCACAGCTAGTATGTGCAATATTTACCACCACCTTGTTTGGTGCCTTTTTGCGCAATTTAGCTCTTTGAACTCCTTTGCAATAGCAATGGAGTGTCACCAAAGATTCAATTTGGGTGCGATGCTATTACTCAACACTAGAGACAGAGCCAAGGTTTTAAAATCTTAAATGATTTCTACTCACCAGAAGACTTGAGCGCCTCGAGGGCATGTGGCACCGCCAACTGTGGAGCTGGCAAATCCAAGAATACTGCATCAGCCTTGCCATTCAGCTCGTTCGTGAATCCAAACTGACACACGTCTCGGTGGTAAACGGTCACAAAGTCACCGAGCCCATGACTTTGGAATTCTTCGCGCGCCTGCTGGGCTCGTGCCTCATGGAAGTCAAACGTATGCAAGTGACCGTGAGGTTTCAGCGCCCGCAGGAAATAATGTGATAAAGATCCGGACCCGGTGCCAGACTCGACAACGACACTTCCCGGCTTTATCTCTAGTTGAAAGAGAATCATACTAATGTCGGGCGTATAGATGATTTGTGTTCTGTGCGGCAACGTTTGAGTCCATAGCTCGGGATTGGGCTGTAAGACATATGCCCAACCGCGGGAGAGCTCAATTTTGCTACCATACTCGACACCGATAAGATTTTTCACCTTTAAAGCACCGAAACTTGTCTGGAAGACGTACTCAATCACTTCGCCCTTTTTGTTAGTGATTGTAGGCACTGCATCTATGGCGTGCATACTATGGACACTCAAGTAGATGATGACGGTATCACCTTGTTCAATTACTGTTTTGGGCTTTAAAAAACTCATGTTTTTAATGTTTTAATCGATAGATTGTTTAAATTTTCAGAAAAAGAGCGCGGCGAAAAAATGTAAACAGAAGAACTGAAGAAACGAAATGTCAAATGCCAGCCGGGTGCCCACGTGTTGGAATGAATATATTTGTGGAACGTATTCATATTGGATGCATGGTCTTATGGTTAGATTACACGATGAAAAAAGTAAATTATTTCCAATAGATTTTGCATTTACATATTTTTTTATAAATGTTGCTTTTTTGGTAAAAAAAAGTAACAGAGGCAGCTACTGCTACTGGCTTTTATAAATGAGTGTATGAGTATTACATAATCGGAGTGGTGTACATTGTATAGCGATTTTTTAAATACCTACTCATAATAATGTCTGCTGTCATCGAAAATATCTACTGTGTTTATTATATGTATTAATGCATGCATATGCATATGTATGTTTATTGTAATTTAGGGATCCGATATTATTACGCTAATTATGCATGAGTATCAGGCTTACTTGAATCAGTTACCATAAATAGCCCAAATTAGATAATCCACTTCGAAAATCCTCTTCCATGTGACAGATAAAGTGAACCCTAGTTTCTTAAGTGTGCGTTTTTATACTTGCAATACCAATAACATAAGATCTAATTTTGCTTCTTTATTTTCTAACGAAGGGTAGATCTACCAAAGTTGTTGATTAAATGAAAAACAAAATTTGTATAAATTATTTAAATAAATAGTAATTAAATATAATAATACAAAAATAGTATAAATATATAACATAATTTGTTTACTGTCTTTCGTATTTATCTTTTAATAAAAATAAAGGAGTAAAATAATTTTTCTTTTGTTGTCTAATCAATGGTTCTTTGGTTTCTTTTCAAAAGTTTCCATCGACCAGTGGCTCTCAATCTTTTTCATCCCGCGGCATATTTTGCCACGACGCGCTACATTAACTCAATTTGAAAAAAAATTAGTCGAATGAAATAATAAATAAATAGGCACAAAAGCTAAAACATCCACAATATGAAACTGAGTTTTTTTTTTTTTTTAAAAAAGTTTTTTAAAATAAAATAGCTACTCAGGCAAATCAATGTGATGGGTGAGCCTGGTGATCTCCACATAGATTTTTTGGAATAAGGCTTGACACTGCTACTCTCATTTATTGCTCCACATTGATCCTTGAGCGATATTTGCTCTTGATGACAGCTACAGCTGAAAATCCAGTTTCACAGAAATATGATATTGCAAACGAAATGAAAATTCTTAAAGCTCCACCAAACCGGAACTGGTGAATCTAGTTTTAAGGCTGCTGTTGCAAGAGAGTCCAATGAAACGTTCTTCTTCTTGTGATGTGAATTCTGGTGGATGTTGTGTATGAAATGAATCTTGGATGAACGCAAACTTTTCGACATTATCATCTGCAAAGTATTTTGAAAACCATTCGATGAGTTTCGAAAGGTGCTCCTTGAAAAGGTCCATTAGGTCTTGTGAGACAACCATTTTATTAGATGCCGTATATTTATACAATTATAGAAACAACTGGAATTTGTTTCTAAGCCCCCGCTATCTTCTCCAATAGTTTCAGAATGTGCGGGTTTGCTAGTTTTAGCAAAAAATTTGATTATGCAATTTATATGGCTTTTCGTGAGGTTCTTGTTGTAAAAAATGTGAATTTCTTCATGTAATTCGCACACACAAAATAAGACATTTCTACGTGAAAGCCATCGTGAATTGCAGTAATACAGCAGGGCCGTATGTTCAGCTCCCATATATCTGTGCATAGTTTTTTGAAAAGTCTGGCCTATAGCTTTGTAACTTACGGCGCGGCGTTTGGGCCTTAAATTTTGAGCTAGGAAAATGAAACGTTGTATATGAGGTCTTTGGATATCAGGACAGAACAAGTGTACAAATTTTCAAAATCCGCCCACTGAGACCCCCCGAAAAATTTACTTGAAACTTGACAGAACTTCTAAGAGAAATTATGTAGCTATTCACTTACTTTACAAATCACCGATACATTGTATATGGCCACGCCTACTTTTTAGTGGCGTTTTTCTTAAAAACCTGTTTTTCTGCGGTTTAATTAGAATAATATCACGTCTTAGAAACAAAATTTAATATATGTTGAAAAAAAATCAAATCCGCCCACTACCACGCCCAATTTTTGAGAAAATTCAAGTTTTGGAGTATTTTTATAAAAAGTTTTTACTAAAAAATTATGTCAAGAATGTACTCGTACAATATATTGGTGGGAAACGGAGCTATGTAAATACATTTGTATAGAAAAAGGATAGGGTAGCATTTTCAAATGTTTTCCATATGGGAATGGATATAGGCGGCGACTGTTCCTTGAATTGTACATATATTTAAGGCAAAAAGGTGCTGAATTTCTGTTGAAGCAGATACGTATAAAGATTTTAAAAACATAAAACATGTTTAGCATTTTGATAGTTTTTGAAATTTTATTTACCTTGTATATGATTTTTTCCTAAGGGTTATTCAGTTGTATATATACATAAGTATACTTAATTTTTAAATCGAGAAATTTTGAAGGTCGGTCTGATTAAGTAACAAAGAAATAATCAGCATCAATCGTAATAGGAGGAAATATACATATATATAATATATGTATGTATGTATATAAACCTATATATGCCCCATCTTCAAAAAAGGCGATCCTATGTATTGTAAGAACTATCATATATGCATATCCCTGTTAAATGTCGCCTATAAGATCCTATCCAATGTATGGTGTGAACGTTTAAAACCCTTCTGCAACGTCCGACGTGCCAGTTTGGCTTCCAGCCCAGCAGATCGACAGTAGACAAGATTATCATACTCAGACAAATCCTGGAAAAGAGCAACGAATTTCAAGTCGAAATTCAACACTTTTTCATCAACCTTAGAGCCACCTATGACAGCATTCATCGTCTCGAGACCTACCAGGCGATGGCCTAATTCGGGATACTTATCCAGATGTGTCGCGTAACTCTGGAAAACACGCTATATTTTGTGCAACTTAGAAACAGCTTTTCTGAGCTTTTACAAAAGTGCACCGGATTCAGGAAAGGGGATAGGCTGTCATGTGATTTCTTCAATATCGTTTTGGAGCAGATAGTGCGCAGGGCAGTTGTCAACACGGAAGGCACTATCTTTCACAAATCCGTCCAACTGCTGGGATACGCAGACGATATTGACATCATCTGAAGATACTGGCGGTATGCCGTCGTAGAGGCATTTACGGCTATTGATGAGCAGGTGAAACGAGTTGG
The DNA here is from genome assembly GCA_949716465.1 of Chalcosyrphus nemorum. Lineage (NCBI taxonomy): Eukaryota > Metazoa > Arthropoda > Insecta > Diptera > Syrphidae > Chalcosyrphus > Chalcosyrphus nemorum. Next base: position 71,644,480 of record OX454333.1, read on the forward strand.
TATTGAAGTGAATGAGGACAAGACGAAGTATGTATATGTTATCAACAAACAAAAAATGATCTGTCCAAAACATTGGGCAGAACGTCACTGTTGATAACTACAATTTAGAAGTAGTTAAGGAGTTCACCTACCTCGGAAGAAATATCAATCCTACAAATGACACCTTTGTAGAGATCCGACAAAGAATAACCCTAGCAAACCGATGTTACTTCGGTTTGGCTAAACAACTGGGTTCAAAACTCCTAACTCGACGGACCAAATTAATGCTCTACAGAACGCTCGTCTCTTAGGGACCTTCGAGCGAAAAATACTCCGTCGGATATCTCTTATGCGAGGAGGGCGAATGGAGGAGAAGATACAATCGCGAACTCTATGAGCTGTACCAGGATGTGGATGTAGTCCAAAAAGCTAAGATACGAAGACTACATTGGCTCGGCCACATCGAGCGAATGGACAACAATGCTCCAGCCAAGAGAATCTTCGAATCCCAGCCCGCAGGTTCGAGGCGGCGAAGAAGACAAAGACAAAGCTGTCGCGGATGCCATAAAACTTGGTCTTCACAACTGGAAGCAGCGTGCTCGGGACCGCAGAGGATGGAAGGCAACGATGTCTCAGGCAGGGACTTTACAACTGTCGGGAGCCCTTTAAGTAAGTAAGTATATAAACCTTTAAATAAGCCTGAGCTCTAATCATCGATGGCAGCCAATTGAATCCCTTTTTTTTGTTGAGCCGCTTTTTTGCGCTGAAAGAAAATGGTCAAACCTTTTTTCTAGCAATGTCTAAAAAACGGTGTACAAAACGTTGAATGACATGTCAACGTTCATATGACAGTAACACTTAGCAGTATTGTGCTAAGGAATATATGTATGTATCTCCATAGACGAAATGTATTATCGACACTTAAATTAAGGTTCTAAGCTCGTTGAAATGCAGTTTATTGCTTGTTGTCATGAGGTTTCGAATTAAATTCTCCCCAACACCGCTCAAATAACATTACCAAAAAGTGTTGCTAGGAGGTGACTCTTCCTACAACGCCACCATCCTGGCAACAAAACATAAGGGTCTCGAATGGCATTGTTTACCAAACAATTTCCGTTACTTAGTGCAAGTTTACCATTCATAGCTGCCGGTTATGATATCACGTCGAGAAAAATTACTCGTCCATCCATGGGAAGTGCAACACTATGAAAATCATCGGAAAAAAGTAATCAACGCTAAGGCAGCTATTGATGTTACGACTCCATTAAGTTATCCTCATGTGACCGTTAAGTCAAAAAAAGTTCAAGCTGAAAAGGAACGTTTGAAGAAAATCGAAAAAGAAAATGTCCGACTTTTGCAAAAGCTAGGCAACATCATGAGTTCCAAACGACTGCAGAATTTTTGGATTCAGCCCAGGCCCAAGTAAGTTGAATAAATCCCTTGAATTATGAACAAAACTAAGATCTGTGTTTTAATTTAAGTTTCCTTAACCGAGAGAAACTTTTTGAAACTCGTCCAAAAACATGCAAAGCAGTAATGCAGAGTACTGATAGATCTGAAACTCCAGAATTTGCATATCTTCGTTTTGGAACATATAAGAGATGTTTAAGCTGTTCCGGAAGATCAGTTCAAAAAGTTCAGGTATTTTTCTTCTTTTTTTTTAACTGAATTTTAATGCAATGAAAAAGAACAATTTTTTTTCGACAATAATAATAACAGAAAATTCCTGAAGAGCGCATACCATGGGAACCAGCAAGAAAGTCCTGGAATATAAGGGATTTGGAAGACTATTACGATAAGGAGTGCATGCATTGTCACAAAATTGTAAAACAAAAATAATACCTTTAGCAAGTTTTAATTTGTCTTATCTGCTTGAATTATAGTAATAAACTTTTCACATACATAATTACTTTTTTTAAAATAAATATTGAAAACTATTTATTTTAAATGTGGGTTTTTAGTGTTAGTGTTCCGGACCTAAAGGAAAGACTATGGGTTGGATACTTTGGATGTCATTGACTTGTTACTTTTGAACCGGTTGACATAGAGAACTGCATCTTTCAGTATGTATACATTATGGGGGAGGCCGCACAAGATGGTGACAATGATTTTCATCAATAAATAAAACTATTTTTCTTTCTCATCCTGAGGCATATTAAATTAAAGGGAACACAAGGGCTCCATATTTGCAAGAAATATAAATAATTATTTTAAAATTGCAATCTTACAGAGTTTCAGAGAAAATTTAAGAAATGGTCTGTTTAATTACACCTCTGTATTTCTCCCTGTTTGCATTGAATCTCAATAGATTTTAGAGAAGATTATTTGGTTACAAAGACTGGCCAATGACTTCCAAATTTCATTAAAATCCATGGTGTAGTTACAAATTTTCGAAAAACGCAGAGAATGAGTGCAGTACTCATTCTTTAATCAAATATCAGGGTTCAAATTAGGACATTAGTTAACTAGTGAGTTAAATCCATACGGTATCATTGGGATGATCACATAAGAATAGTCACGTATGGAAAATTGTACTACATAGTACAATCCTACTACATTGAATTGAGATGCCTAACAAATGTCAAAAGTATCAAACTTTGTGAGTGAAAATAGCTTTGTTCAGTGACTCTGTACCGCACATAATTACAGGTTCTTGCGTTCAATGAGAACAAATATCGTCCAAAAGTGGTGTTCTTGCTTTTTGTTCAATGAGTCTGTACTGCACAGTCCAGCACACTCTTTTCTGCACCTACTTTTGGAGCAGAACATATTCGTGAGAAGTAAATTTATTGAAAATTATTGAAAATTATTTGCGATTTAATACGTTTGACTGTTAATAAGAAGAATGCTTTGGGATACGTTCTGACTCATTGAACAGGAGGTTGCACTTTTCTGTTTTAATCTGTTCTGATAGTTTTTGACAAACTTGTGCTGTTCTACTTTTTCAGTCACTGAACACGGCTATTATTGGTTATATCGAGTCTGAAATAACAATTTTTTGTAGTCTCTTGCCGGTAGGGATGCCAGATTTGAAAAAATTCCCTGCGGGAAACTTTCTATAGTCTCATCAAAACTTCAAGTTTTTATGCCTCAAAATTTAAGGACCAAAACCTGGTGACACACGGACGGACATGGCTTAATCGACTCGGTTAGTAGTAGAATGACAACAGCTTGTGGCCCGTGATATCCATTCAATAATGCTCTAATTTCATGTGCATTTCAATTGAATTCATTTGAAAGAAAGGTCAAGTGACATTTTTTTTGAAATTGGGTGAAGAAATTATATGACAACTGGAATGTATGTTATTGCGGGCGATATATGTATGAAGGTAGATTTTAAGTGACTCAAACAGAAAGGCTGCTTTGAGTTTTTTACCTAAGAAAACTGAACTTACGGGAGAGCAAACATATTGAAAAAAAATCTAAGACTGAGAGCGAGAATGCAACGAATGCTAGGAAAAGATTGCACTAAAAGCTGTGTGGCACATAGAGCCGTTCTGTTGTCATAGGTATCATCCAATTAAAGCCAAAAGAAATTTGTTATCATCGACCGATAGCGCTCGGCGTTGACGGTGATGGCCTGGCCAACTTCGTTCTCAAGAAGTATTGACCAATGATGCTGACAGCTCAAAGAATGACTTCCTCTGGATATATTGCGATTTGGTGGATCTCGATATTAAATTCAACAAATTTGCTTGTTGACTTGAGCCTTGTCGCTGTATATGATTTTTCAACGAAGCACTGGAAATGTTGCTCGAACAGAAGCTGTACTTTCATACATGTTGTTGAACGCTGTTAGATACTCGTCACGTTGATTCGGCAAAGAAGATTAAATAAAGAACAACCAATTTGACAAATGTAGCCTCAACAATATGATCGCAATCACCTGTCAAAGTTCGGAAATCCGTATTGGAAAACCCATTCTGTGTTTTAATGTGGCCCGTTGCCATACTTTTTAAAAAAAAAGTGGCACTAAGTGAGTTTGAGTTTGACACCCCTGCTTTAGACTATAAAAAGTTAAAGTTGTACAATAGTTAAAGAGGATTTAGCATTTAAATTAAAAAAAAAACAATCATCTAACGGGACATGCGGAACATAAAAAATGAATTGCGGGATATTCTGCGGGACAATTTTTCAGCGGGACCCGTGCGGGACGAAACACGTTTCGCGGGACAATCCTGCGACTGGCTGGACGTCTGGCATCCCTACTCTTGCGGTCTAAGTTTGAAACTTTTTTTCAGATGCAGATACTGTTGGTAAAGCTACATACATACATACATATTACTTTGGCACAGAGAGTGTTTTGCAATTGCATTCAACAGCATCTGCTGTACCCCAGCAAGTTTGTCAACTTCATCAGACCCACTAGAACTGACTGACCTTTCCATAAGCACCCCGCCCTGCATTCTTAGACTTGAAGCAGGGAAACTAGCCTCGAGAGAGACGAACCTGGGATCGAATTTCTTGGAAACTTGCAAAATTGCAAACGATTATGGCTATCATTGGATGAATCGAGGAACGAGAGACTTATGTATACGTAAGGACAGACGATCACTGTCCATGCTTGTGGCGATTCTCACGGGTCACAACAACACTCTGCGATACCACTTGAAGAAGAGTGTGACGGAAGTATTTTTATTCTTCTGCCAACCCGCAAACCTAACTTAACTTAAGCAAAACATTTGAGACACAGATCCTAGAACCATCGGAAAACTGCTTCACTTTATTTAAGAAAATATTGTTTGCCTTTTAAACGAATAACTGGAAAGTATATTGCCATCATCGGAGAGAAAACTTTTCTTTTTTAAAAAAAATTCAAAACATGTAATACACATTGACACAAAAATAAATTGATTCGTAACCGCCAACATCCGTCGACCGATTTCAGTCGATGTTCACTAATGGACTACTTTTGCGGTTAAATTTATAAATTAAACCTCATACATCGTACAGTACCACATCGCAGGATCTGTGTAATGCTAACAAAAAAAGTAACCCAATTCAATGTTAATTTTATTACACAAAATAAAAGATTGATTGAGTAAACAATGAACAACATCGGTGTACATCCTGATTAGCATGCACGTCATATTCTAGCCGTACATAGTGCATATCCTGCAGCGCGATGGCAGGCCGCCACCGAAAACGGTGGCAATAAAACCTGTCCCTCGATTATTGTGTCCACGGCGATAACATGTCAGTGTGATCTATAGCCACGGGGTCATTGATCAAAGGGAAATTACCACAAACGTCGTCGATCGGTGGCCGGTGATCGGTGGAGCGTGCGATCTGTAAAAGGGACATCGCTTTGATACCTACCCGATGGACTATTACTCTTGTGCGTGTGAGTTCGTGTGAATAAAGAAAATGACGACCAATAACAGGTACTCTCGAGTGTGGTATTGTAGGTTGTGATATTCGTCCAATCAGGTGGTAGGTAAATAAATGGAATGTTGGCAACGCCTTCTGCTGGAAAGACGTGTTGAATTGGTCAAAGAGGTATAATGGAATGAAGAAAGCGTTGTTTTTAATTTCACATTTAAATTCTAATTAATTTAATGGGTTTATGTATGGCTTCTTCAAAAGTTAAGGTGACTTAGTTTAGAGGTATAGCTCGCGTCATGAAAATCAACAAAAAAAAACTTTGTAGACTTCTGTCATTAAATAACAATAAAAAAGCCAGTCAATGGTAAAGATTTTTGGTCGCAAGTGGTAGTATATTTAGGTTTCAATTTCTAGGTGTCTTAGATCTTCCTTTCTAAGTTTCGGTGTTTGTTTTCTCTGCTCTTGTTGGGTGTATTGAAATTTTTCGCTGACTGGCTACCCATTACCGTGAAGCAGATACCAATAGCGTCGCAAGCGCCTTTTCTCGCCAGATAGTCAGTCATTTTCCTCCTGGGATCCAAGTTATGGACCAAAACCACATGAACTTTGAATTAACGGCCTTATTGTTGCACTCTTATTTCTTTACAGGCATTCTAGAGCACAAAAAGTGCACGTACCAGCACTATTATTGCCATTATTGCGCATGGCGATGTGGCGTTTGTAGTGCTGCTCTCAGGCACGTTCCTCCAGTGGTTGTTATCATTTGCTGTTGTGTTTCAACTTCAGGTCACTTTACTAGAAGGGCGTCTCGGTCTTTATCCATTTTTTGAAAATAAATAAACTGTGAAAAACTGTCTTAGTAGACTGATTAGATTGAGAAAATCGTGTGTTCACCAACAACTATTCATCAACGATTTTCTGCGTGACTTTCCTGAGAAAGGAACTGAGGCTGTTTGGTCGGCACTAATCTAGCTCTACCCTATCGCTAGCCATATGTTGCCTTATGCTGTGTTGGGTCTGAACTGAATATCCTGGTGGGAGTTCAAATACGCCGTCCTCACCTGATGGCTTAAATGGGCTTAAGGTGGTAATCACCCATTTTATATTATTCGCTGTAGAGATGTTGTCAGATATGCTGTCGTCTTATCTGGATAAATAGAGAACTAGGTTTCTCAATTGTACCGGAGAGACCTCGCTGACTGACATGCCAACCACATAAAGGGCTAGGTGTACCTTTCAAAGCCTTTAACGAAAAAAAAGAAGATGTCTGATCAAACAGAGGACAGGTCGCTAAGCTAATCTAAGAAAAGGAGTCAAAGAGAAGTATAATATTTTGCAGATAAGATGGGATAGAATGAGTTCATAGGACGCGTGAAATATACGTCTCTACAGCTTCACCATATTCAAGGAGGTCTCTAGACAGTTAGCATGCAAGGCTATTGGGCTATGTCCTGTTAGACGACCCATAAACACTCAAAGGTTTGCAATCTTTAATAATATCAATTCTTTAGAGCATTTTGGGCTGAATATATTGCACAAGGCGTTGTTCTCCAAAGGTAATTGGATTTGTAAACTGCAGAAGCTAACAAGTAGCTAGCGATTATCCTTCCAACGTTCTTTTTATCCGAAATGATACACAAGTCATTTAACACGATCATCAGGATTATAGTTACTAGGAAGGTCTATGTAGCCTGGTACTCTGCAGTGGTTAAATTGGTATAATGTGTCAATGAGAGGCGTGCGGCAGTTGCTGATAATCCTTTATTTAACAATTTCAGAGGCTTTATTGCGACTTGACATTCCATGCAGGTATTATATTACTTAAACACCTAATGCAGGGCAGGGCTTCCTTAAATTTCTGCCTCGAATATGCTACAATGGTATTAGAAGTGGAAATAGACATTTACATGAAGTTCATTGGAGGGAAAACAAAACAACAACACTGCTGTTTGTTTTGAAAGCACTTGTGTAGAAATGAGACTGCCTTTAATATTTCCAGATTCCACATATCATATCATATTTTCAAGGTAAATATTCAACATTAATTGTATAGGACTCAATGAAAAGTTAGAAAGAGTTTAAATAATTGACCCATTCTAGTGGAGTCTTACCGTGAAACATCATCAACAACTGATAGGGCAACATTGCACAAAGTAGAAATGGATTGGTAAAACTTTTCGAAAACGTCCGCGAGATACATTGGAACCCACTAACTTGTGATGGGTGAACACTGGGCAGTTCCAGAAGTACATGACGCACAACAATGGAAAAGTGTCCACGGTACTTGAAAAAGAGTTGAGGAGAGCTATTATATTATTAATATTTGAGCATTAGAGTTCTCATCAGTTTTACCTCTGAAAAATTTCGGAAATGGTCCTGAAAAGGGTCCCTGCCGAAAGAAAGAAGAATTGGCTGTGTCAATTCGCAAAAAGGGTCAAATGTCAATGATTTCCGAAAAGGGGGCTCCAAGGGTCCGTAGCATCAAAAAAGGGTCCAAAAGGTAACGCTGGTTGTCATCTCATTAAAAACTATAGAATTTTTGGGAAAACTTAAAAACAGGCTCGTGTTTTACACTTTTATTGCAGCTCTGAGGAATAATAGAATATTCCAACTTTTATTGTTTAATAGAGTCCATTGCACACTGATACCTAGAAGTATTACAAAAGAACATTAACAGGCTCAAATTTCATATTTATATATGTATGACCAAAAACTGGTTTATTTTGCATGGCTTAAATATGGCCCTCAATTAGTTGACCTACATATATAATAAAAATCTTTGTTTATTATTATTAATTTTTGTCTAGCACATAAAGACGAATATAAAAGGTAACTTTGAAGTTTACGATTTTTATGTAGGAAAACTATCTAGCCAGTAGTTTATTTGGATGTTTCCGAGTAAGCAAAAGTCAGTCTAAATTTTGTATCTCCAAGTTGGTGTCATGTTTTTCGCCGTTATATATTCGTACATAAGTTGTCATTGAAGTAAATAAAAAGGCAATGGCAGAAGATGCGGCTATATTCATGAAGATTGTGATTCCGTCCAGGTTGATTCCTATGGATAAGGATATCATTATTTTTAAGTAGCACTATATATAATTTTGACGATTTTTGTCTCCCAAGAGCAGCTCGATTTGCTTGATGTACTCTCGGTCAAGACATACAAAAAATATGAAGTAAATTTTCGTTTGATTTCAAACGAGTTTTTTAATAATACTCTGTTTTTTGCTACCATCCTCTTTGTTACATTACATTAATGGACAATTCCTCTTTTAATAATACAAGTATCGTCAAATGTTTGAGTCTGCAAAGATTTAGTTAAATTGGACCAGTAGTTCCTTCGCAAATTGGAAATGAAGGCAATTATTTGAATTTTTCTTAACTTAACTTGAGCTTACTAGTAACACCCTTATGCCCGGTTTCACAGTGCGAGCTTAAACTTCAGCTGGAGCTTAAGCTACGGTTTAACTCATCTTGGTGTTTCACAGTGTCGGCTTAAGGGGTAAACCCTGCTCAAGTATTGATAAAACTTAAGCAGCCGATTTTGTTGGCTTAACTATTGGCTAAACTACTGTGAAAACAAAATTCATCATTCGATGTTACCAGCATTAGCACATTACCTTTGTTTAATGTAACTACCTACTTTATTTATGAACCTAGTTCCTGCAAAATACTATTGTTTTACAACATTGTTACATCACTTGAAACTTTTATTTCTGGTCGACCGCCCTTGGCATAACTACAATGCACGCTTTTCCTCCGCATACATATGTATTTATTTATTTTTTGCCCCTTTTTAAAATTATCGTATTTTTTTTTTTGTAAACACCTGAACCTCGAAATATATCTCCGCATCCGGCATTGAATTCAATTTAATTTTTTTTTAATTTTTCCACCCCATTTTTCTATTTGACATCTCCGATCAATTCACAGTAGTTAATTACCCACAAACTATTCACAATCACTTCTTATATTAGGCTTAGCTAAGCCACAATTAACCCGATAAACTTAAGCGAAAACTCAAACCCTGCGTTTTACTTAGCTAAGCTGCGACTTAAGCTTCCACTGTGAAACCGGGTATTAATGATCCATTTACTTCTGTTAACAAAAGCTGTGCGAATCGAATCGAGATATAATATTTTAGATTTGTGAAAAAATTTAAACTCGATATATTAACCAATTCTGACTAAATAATGGTGAAGAAGCTCGAAAAAGTAGGTTTTCCGATGTTTTCTATCAATCTGTATGCCTAAACAGGTGAAACGATTTACTTTCAAACTTCACATCAGGGGTCTGTTGCATGGTGCCTAGCCTATAAGGCAAATTTTACAAAAAAGGGATTTTGTCGAAAATGGCTTCAACGTCTTCGACTAAATTTTATATTTCAGTTATTTTATGCAAATACCTACTAGGTATAAGATGGCAGTTTTTGGTAAAAAATGCATGTGACGGTACTTAGCTTGTTGACTCGTTCGACGAAAAATTATTGTTTCTCAGCCAATACTTTATGGCTTGCCATCAAAATAAAAATGTAAGCAATCTTTGACATGCACCAGATAAAATAAAATTTCGAAAACTAAAAAAATAAGTTCTTAAATAAAAAAAATAAAAAATTATATTTTAAAAAGGTGCAAATACTTACGTACAACGTAAACATGGATTTTTTTTTTTGAAAGTCGAATGAAGTGGCAACAAGAAAACAGAATTGAAAAGAACTTCTATGCTTTTTTCTTAAATCTCTAACTCGAGAACTACTCGACAGATTTTGATGCAATTTGGAATTTTAGCCAACTGTAGTATTCCTTGCAAAGAAGCTATTGAGATTACAAGAAAACAGGAAGATTTACGGTGGATAGTCACCTCATGTACCCATTATACCCATTTTTTTTTAACTTTTTTTCCGAAACCATATAAGATAAGGTAATTTTAACAATTATTTTACATTATATAAATAAGTTCACATTTTTGACACTTACTTACATATGTATGTGTGTGATCAAAAATGGACACTGGTGTAGGATCCGGAATCTTCTCCGAATCACTGGGTGTATCCAGATCTAACGACTCCCAGAACACAGCAGTGTTTTCCAAGCGGAGGTCCTGGCAGCGACAATAGCTTCCGTAAGAACAATACCGCCAGAAGGTATCACTTTCTTTATCGACAGCCAGGCAGCTATCAAAGCAATTATTGCCATAGAAATAAAATCCAAGCTTGTAAAGTGCTATCGCGAAGAGCTTAAGCTTCTTCAGGACAAGGTTCTACTCTGCTGGGTCTCTTGGCACGAGGGCGTCCCGGGAAATGAAATAGCAGATGAATTAGCAAGGAAAGCTTCATCGGACCCACATGAACTGACCGACCACTGCATAAGCACCACGCCCTGCGCTCCCAGGCTTGTAGAAAGGAAAACTGGCTTGAGAGAGGCGAACTTGAGATGGAATTCCCTTGATACTTGCAAAACTGCAAAACAACTATGGGCAACTTTTGACAAAGCAAGGACCGAGAGAATTATCCGCAAGGACGGACGTTCACTGTCCATACAACACCCTGCGGTACCACCTAAAGAAACTACGTCGGACGGAAGAAGAACTCTGCAGAGGATGCGGCGATGAGGAGGTTATAGAGGACACTACCCACTTCCTGTGCCAGTGCCCTGGACTCCAACATTCCAGGTACAAATTCCCCGGCAAGCACTTCTTTCAGGATCTAGGAGAACTCTCAAACGTCAATACCGACATGTTACTGAACTTCATCAGAATATCAGGATGGTTTGTATACACGGATAACGAGTAAATACAACCATGGGAAGTTGTTACAGATATTTATGGGTTAAATGGGCAAGCGGTACTTTTTCTAAGCCCCCCTATGGGTAACACAATGGGTCAATGCTGACCTGAGTGCGGCGGAGGTATTTCGTTTCCTCTGCCAACCCACAAACCTAACCTAACATGTGTATGTACGTATATGTTTTGGCCGCTGAGGAAAGCAAGCCACATGGTATAAAACAAAACATTTTTTTGTACCCTTCAAAAGTATGCAGAAAATATAATTCCATCTTACCATCTTGTACGGGCTCCCAGGTTAGTTCCAGCGCTCTATTTGAAACGATTTAAAAGTCACAAGGCTGTGACAGACTTATAGATAAACAGATAGACCCATTAGTGTGACACTAAAAATAAAACCTTTTTCTATTTACTACCTTTTATCAAATCTTTTTGGTTTTTTTTTAATGCACTTTTCTTTCTTTGATTACAAGTATAGATTTTTGTTTTTTTGTTCTACTTGGAAATTCATTATTTTATAAATTCATATTCTTTTCATTTAATAGTAAATAATTTTACAATAAAGTATAAATTATCTCTTAATTATCAATATGGTGAAGCAAAAGAATAATAAAATAAGTATATAATAGTAAAACTTACACTCTTTGTTTTTTTTAAATTATAAATAAAATTCATTATATTTTATCTAAATTATCAATCATCACTGGCTATTTTGAAATATGTTTAGCGATGAAGATAGTTGTAGTTGTTATACAAAACGACAACTCATTTGATTCGGACATTCTTCAAGAGTAACGAAAATAGACTGTGACAGAATGTCACTCTTTTGTTAGTTCCGTTTCACCAGTTACACGTATATTTAGCACTTTTCGAACGAGAATCAAAATGTATTCACAATTTAGATTCGCATCTTGTTTCCAAATAAAATTCATCTTAATTTGCCTATCAATGTGTCGATCTTTTAAACAAATTCAAATGTAATTATGACTAAACGCTCTTTAATTCTTAACACAAGATAACAACCATAGATTAAGGCCCTGCCTTGGCATCCGTAATTAATTACAGTAGCCACAGCAAACAGCACGTTGTTTTTTTTGCTACCGCCCACCCACCTGCAAATCATTAATTCAATCCCGTTTATAGTGTCAAATAAACAATTAATGGAAGCAAAAAAAAAAAAACTAAAAAACTACCTAATTGAAAGCTTGGAATTTTCACTCCAAACCAAACCATCAACAACAATGGATGACACTCGAAAAAAAAAAGAAACTAGCTGTCATCTGTATTTTCTGGTACGCCACACGTTAAACCCGCACCCACAGTTCCCCCTCTAGATAGCCTTTCTTTTTCTGTCGATGATCTGTACAGCCAATCACCTGATTCGAATCCCCACTTTGTGCAAGCTTAACACGAAATCCCTGCCCAAACACCCATATAAAGTCGAAAACAGGTTGCTTTGCTATCACAAAAAAGCTCTCTCCGACCTCAAAACCAGTCTTAGAGTAGGCAAGCAATAGCTACTACCACAACCACTCAAGAAGACCCATGCCGGCGCTAGTCATCCAGTTCTCGTCCAATACTGATCTTGCTGTTGTCAGTTTTGGTTCTTTGTATTGGTCTAAGCGAGACGACGACAAAATCTAAACGGCACGCAGCCGACCAGTTCCATTCAGTGCGGGTGCAACCAACAACTCCAGTTACCTGTGGGTTATCATTGGGTTCTATTCGGGCCCAGTTTGTGCTCTCTCGCGCGATTGTTCTTTTGGCTTTTTTTTTTTTTGTTTGTTGTACATCATTCCTGCTGGTCTTCATACGATCGTCCGTGTACCGTCCTGCCGTCGGTGTTGTTATAACTTTTTTTTTTTATGAATGTGTATCTTTTGTACGGGATACGTGCGGGATTGTGTTGCGGTGGCTTTAGTTTTACTTTAGATCGGGACGGATTAAGGTGCGATCGCGGTCCTATTAGGTGTAGATCACGTTGTATGTACGAGTGTTCATACGTGAGAACGTTTAAATCGGGGATTTCGTTTATTTTTTTTTTGTATTTGTTATCGTATTATTTTCTCTGCTAACTTGAGAAGTGGAATTAAGTGGATTTAATTTATTGTTTGATTATTATAAACAAGTGCGCTGTTCATTGAAAAAAAAAAAAAGAATGATTATACTTAAATATAAAAAAAATAAATGCTGTAATGAATCGATGGTTGATAATTAAATGTGAATATTACTAAGGAATAAAATAAGAATTAACAAATTGTGTATGCTTATCTGTGATTGTTCGTGTTAAATGTGCTAATAAGAAAGGATATTCACCCAATTGGATTATTCATTTTAGCTGCTGGCGTAGATATATCTTCCTTTGACGGTAGGTAACTTGTGCTGTTGGATAAGATACTTATTGTCAGTTTTTAGACAGAAATAGTATAGATTTTGACTTTGATCATATTTGCTCGTAAATTTGTTTATTTTTATTTTGGAAAAATATTATGAAAATACTAGTATTTTTTTGGATTTTGCCAAATCAGTGTAGTGTATGTACATATATCGAAAGAGTTGGCGTGCGAACTTTGTTAACCGATCGTGATAAATTTGTTCACTCATAAAGTGTCAGTTCTCTTTCATGTATGTGCGGCTAAATGAGTTAAATATCATCGATGTAATAGATATGAATATGGGATCAAATATTTTGGAGGAAACTGTGGACCAGAATTTAATTACATAAAAAAAATTAGCTGACATGGATATAGAATAGAGTGTAGTGAAGTTCCTTATCATCAGAACATCTATGCCAATGAACAAGAAAATTCTCTGTCTCACGTGATTTATCCGCAATTTAACGGAGATGCATTTTCCTGTAAAGTTATGTTGAGACCTTTTGAGTTTGCATGTGTCACCTAGATATATTTAAGTAAAAATTGTATTCAATTTTAAACGTAGATCTTGGGTAAATAAATAACAGTGTGCCATAGGCAGTCCATAGATCGCCAAGGCCTAGCTTTACATCTATACGTGTTGTGCGCGGTATACATTTCCGCACCTACAGTTTTATTCCGTATTCAAAGGGTAGAGGATTTTTTTCAAAATCTCATCTCATGACTGCAATACTCTTGCTTGGGATGTTTGTCAGGGGTTGTGAATAAACATTGATGGTATTTTCTGCGATTCATGTACCCAATGTAGTCCAATGCACTAACTACTGAGCCACGGTTTTTTTTTTACTAAAGAGTTTAAATAGTAATAAAATAGAATTATTGGCGCGAAATTGTTGTAAACTGATCTATGTGAGTTTAACTTCATACCAAAATTGATACTTAGAAGAATGTTTTAACTTGTGCACTAATATTAACATCTTAACGTGGCGGTTGCAAATAAGAAATTTCAGTCAAACACACCAAAAAGTGATTCTTTGCTTTTTTTTACGATTTTTTTTCTCTGAAAAGACAGATGCCATAAAAGCCTAACTCCATGTTAAATATTTAATAGTTGCAGAGACGAAGAATCTATTCTAATCTTTTCACCTCCTGTTATGTGATAGCCTTGCTTTATCCGCCAGAAGAATAAGAACTCTTGGTAGGCATTTATTCTCGGAGGTGGAGGAATTAGGCAACTTTGAGATGATGGAGCTCCTGAGATTCATATCTAGGTTGTGTTGTCTATAATTATCAAAACACATTATTATGTGTGTGAGAAAGACTTTTAAGATTTCCTTATACCATTTCTATTGCGAAACTATATATGTTACAAATTATATCCGTGTATTAGCTCTCATCAATGCTAGGATTATTTTGGCAGGTATTCTAATTTAGAATTAGAATTGCAATGATTATTCGATCTAATTTGTTCTCATGGATTTCCTTTTGTTTTTTCAGATTTGTGTAAGTCATTTCTTAATATCAACGTACATTTTTGGTTAACAGTCAATGATTTTTGCGTTATGTTAAATAAGTAGTTCCAGCAAATCAGTGTGTTGGGCATTAGCAGTCTATATATATATACTTCAATGGTTTGCAATCATCCTATACCTATACTTTTTTTTTTGAAACAGTGTGCAACCAAACTGTTTTGGGATTTTCTCTAAGATTATGAGACCATACTTTCTTTAACTATACTAAGTAAGTAAACAAGATACAAGAAATTATGCTCGCAATTGAAAAAGGAAATTCCATTATGCCGTGATAGTTATTAGAGCAATCAATTTCGTTTGTTCAAGGGAAATCTTAAAGGAGAATGGCAAGTAGTAAATAACATCCTTAATAAAAGGATGCTTTAATATTTGTGTTGATAACACTATTGTCACGGATAAGAATGATATAGCCGACAAATTTAATACTTATTTTGCTACGATAGCTGAATCTTTAAAGCCACTTTCCAATTTGCAAACATGTAGATTGTGTTGCCATTCGGGTGTTCGAGATGAATCTTTTAATGAAAATTCATTTTTCTTTGAGCTTTTGATCTCTTGAAAATTATTGGCACTTGGAAAAATTGTAATTCAAAAGGTATTGATGAGGTATCAAATCTAATGCTTAGGAATATTGCATGCCTCATAGTCGATGTCCTAGCACGTATTTTCAATAATACTGTTCTTACTGGAGTGAAGCACTCAAGTATACGGACGTTGTGATACTTTTCAAAAAGGGGAAAGTTAATGATATAAGCAACTACAGACCCATCTGTCTTCTTCCATCTATTAGCAAAATTTTTGAAAAATCCGTCAAAAATAGAATTGTTAGCTTTTTGACTGTTAGTACTGCCCAATTTGGTTTTCAAAAAGGAAAATCTACGGAAGATGCTCTTCTGCACTTCTGCTTCTTAGTTTTTTCCAATCTTGACAGAAAAAAGTTAACTGTGAGTTTATTTGTCGATATTAATAAAGCCTTTGATATGGTGAACCATGATATATTGCTGACAAAGATGGAAAAGGCTGGCTTTCGAGACTTCATGTTGGCTTGGTTCAGGTCTTACTTAAATAACAGATCACAAGGAGTCAAGATTGATGATTTCAGGAGTGGAATAAAGTATATTAATTTAGGGGCTCCTCAAGAATCTGATTTTACAGAAACATATCTTAAGAAAAATATGCAAAAAACATCGGTTACACCCTAGTCTTCCATTGTTTCAAGATATGAAAATTCTACCAGTTCGACATTTATATTGCTTTAAGGTTCTAAAGATATTTTACCTAGGATCAGTAAATCTAAATTTTAGAATACTAGATAATCATAATTTGCGTAGTAACTTTTTAAACCTTGTTCCTGTGCCCAGTTTTCGCACCACAGCATTTTGTAATTTTTATACAGTGGCATCTTGTCGTTTGTTTAATAATCTTCCACAATCAATCAGGATACTTAGATTACCCGCTGCGTTCACAAAAAAACTAAAGACTTGGCTTTTAAGCATAAATAGTATTTGTTTAGAATCTCTTCTAAGTGTTAAGTTATAGTGAATTCTGTTATTCTGATGAAGTTATTGTCTTTTTATAGCTTGTAAACACTTTTTTTTCTTTTTTTCTTCCTTTTTTGTTAACTTAATCTTTTTAAAATAATCTTTTGAAGTTATTTTTTTACCTAATCTACGTACTATATTTTACGGGTCACCCTACCCACTGTTATGAATTATTATACCTATAATGTTATGTCTATTGAAATGGAATTTAACACTATTTTTCAATATTTAAAATACAAAATGTCATTAATATTTCTCATTCTTCTATTATCTTGAATTATGATACACCTATGTACATATATGAAATTATTATGAAATAAAACTATCTATCTATCTATCTATTTGCTTTCTGACTTGAGACACTCTGGTCAATCTTCTGATGTGCATACATATGTACATGTGAAATTCATTCGCCGACAAGAGCTAACTTTAGAGATTCAATATTCTGGTATCAATAAGGTAACGCTCTCTTGAATAGGTCACGTAAATATGAAGTTCGAAATATTGGTTTTGAGACTCTGTTGATTGGTTTTCTCATTGAGAGCTGAAGCAGAATATTTTTGGAATGGCTAAAAAAATAACATCCTTAATCCTGTCATAATATAATAGATAACGGGCATGTTTGTGCACATTCTCACTATGTCATTAATTTCGTGACTATTGAAAGATTAAATACGATTGTGTAAATATGTAGATCAACTTTCATTTTAAAACGATTCATAATGCTGGACATGAAGTTTTCTACATTTATGTCATCTTTTCCCTGATTCCATATTGTATGGGTTTTTTGGTGCTCCGAGTTCATACCGAATTTTGGCAGCCTCCAACTCCTCTTGAATCTTCGAACATCGATAAAAAAAACACTGTAGAGAACCTAACAGATTCCTGATATAAAGTTAAGAACAAATTGGACAAGCCTAAACATCTGTAGTACATTAAACGATTACAGAGAAGGAGACAGACAGAATCATCAATTTAATACCTAATAATAAAGATGCACATGTGAAATAGCAGTCAATATTAAGTGGATGCGTTCAATCAAACAAAGAAATTGTTTAGTTTTAGTTTTTTTTAAGGAAATCCAAATCCCAGATTACTCAGACAGAAGAAAACTTTATTCAGTGCAGTGGCGAGAAACTTTGGTGACATTTATTTCCCTGTGATAAACAAGTTGCTGTATTGCTGTTCCCCCCTGCCGATCAATTCTGCACACATTGGGTTACTAGTGAACACACTATCATCCACTCCACAATTGCCAGCCACAAAAGTCAGTTTTAATTAGTCGTCTACCAGTATTTATGACTAGGCTAGTCGTAGGTGTATTTGTGATTTGGAATTTGATTATGCAATAAACTATATTATCTCTAAGACACAATATTTTTTCACCCAAATAATCATAACAAAATTTTCGAACACAACCTTGAGACATATTCCACAGCTTCTGTGGGGTTTCATACAAGTCTTATTATAGTTTCCGGTTTTAAAGGCCGAGGGGAAAATTAGACTAATAAAATAAAATTTATTGATGAACGCCAATTCTATCTGTCTCTTAAAGGTCTACCATAGTAGTTGCTAATTATTTTGCTAATACACTCATATTATGTATTTGCAATAGCAGCTATAAATTTTGTTTTTTGGTGGCATTTATTCAATTTTATAAAACTTGTTTTTGTATTTTCTTAACGACTTTATAACTTAGACGGTTCAATTGAGTTATCACAAACGTATTTAGAGTTAACTGGGGATATACTCCCTCTATGTACATATGTAGGTATGATTAAATTGGAACCTCACTTATGTGAAATTTACCTAAATCATTCGAATATATAGAGAGACAGAAAGCGTGTCAAAGCCTACACTAAAAACAGTTCAATTAATACATTTAAAACACAAATATTGCTATAAAAATTAATAAAACAAAATTGGTGCAAAGAAACAAAACAGTAGCAATTGCATTCAGTATAAGGTGATTAAGTATTTGTTTGCCAAAGGGGTTTTGTGTGCAAATGCAAAGTTGAAATAGGAGAAATTAATCAATTTCACCCGGAGGCTATCCAAGCTTGTTCATTGAATTTTGTAAGAAAAATAATTAATGAATTGATTTCTCCTAATAGTGTAGTCAATAAAACACTTATATAGCTAATTAAGTATTTTAAAATTTTAACATTTTTATGGTATGGTCACAAACAATTGGAGGGATTTTAAGTGCAATAATTATCCTATTATATGAATGCATATAGCTTGTTTGTTGAAGATAAATTTAAGTCAAGAAAAGTGTATTCGTAAGTAATTTGTTTTAATTTTGAATTCACGAAAGAACTGTAAGTCCATTCTGTACAGCACTCCAAGATTTTAAAATCTTCACCTTTATTAATTTGTATTAGACTAAACGAACAATTGTTGAAGTCAGTGAATATTTGAGGAGGCTAAAGGGTTCGTTTATATCTCAAGAGTGGTTAGGAATCGGCCATACACTTACGGTTTATTTTTTGTTTGACTTAGGAACCAAGGAACCAGACCACCTTTTCAGCAATTCAATTTTTAGCCTGTATTTCTTAGAACTGGCAAATAGGTTTCTAAAAATGTACACTAATGGATTTAATGCACTTGTATCTACAGTTTTAGTTCGGAATAGCTTTTGAGTTTAACTACATAATCGATAATAAACACAGTCACACTTATGATTCATTTCGAGGTGCTTTATTCCAAAGTAAAAAATTATTAACAATTTTGTGCAAAAAACGTGGTATGCCATTTTATAGTAACTAGTGTAAATATGAAATTTAAAAAAAAATCGCTGAAACAGTTTTCGAGAAAATTGGCTACAACATCCTAATTCGTGGAAAAGTACCGTTATATCTACTTTTAGCCAAAAATGTTGAATGCCATTCTATAACCAAATAGAACCGTTCTAACCAATTTTGGCCAAAATGTGGTAACTCATTTTCTTGCATGTGTCTGTACTAATCTCAGGGAGGAATTTGAATGAAATTGTTAGAGCTGTTTTCGCGCAAATCGGCTTTTTGGCAAAAAAATTTATAAGTAAAGTACTGTTGTTAACAATTTTGGTAGAGAATTTTATATGTCATCTGATTGGAATTTATTAATCTAAATTAAATATGAAATTTAAACAAAATCGTCAGAGCCGTTTTCGAGAAAATTAAATTTTTGTAAAATCTGCTTTACGTAAACAAGTACTGTTAATATAAGGGCTAGAACAAAAAATTCTATTTCTCCCCTAGGGATTATTACAAGGACCCTAGATATGAAGTTAGATCAAAATCCATCCATCCGTTTAGGCTGCAGCTTCTTGCACAGACGGACAGACAGAATCGGCAGGCCCACTTTTTTGGACTTTTCTATAATGGTAATGTCGAAATTCATCAAAATCTCGAGATCGAAAATCTGCACGAATCCAATACTTACCCTATGTTATAGGTGCAAGTAAAAATTATACATAAATCAATTTTAAGTCATATTTACCTTGTTCATGTCTAACAGGAATGATCTTAAGGACTCGAGTATAAAAATGTGAACGCAAGAAATACCTATTTGTTCGTCATGTCGGAAGATTTGCGAATTTTTTCGATATTTTGCTGGTGTGACAGACATGTCTGTTCAATGTGAACACGAGTCTGTCAGACCTGGAAGAAAATACATTTCGCAAATGTTATTCAGGTCATATGATACATAAGAAATGTTTGTGGAAATACGAAATTCTGGAAAGAATTCCTTGAAATTTACAGAAGTCGAACGGAGAATTGGAAGATAAAAAGTGAAGAGTACAAAAATAAAAGTTTAATAAAAAACAGAGCTTATTGGTAGTGAAATTAAAGGAAATTTAGCAAAACTCTTCCTTTCTTTCTTTGGTTTCTCTTCTGTAATTTTATCGATCACAAGCAATGCTACGAGTACGTTCAACATATTCGAAATTCACTTGAAAGCCAATTCTGACGATATGTTTGACAAAGGAAACGCTAACTACTTCGGTCTGTCCAAAATCCATCAGACCATGTCTGAAATCTGTTGTTTTGTTGGAATATAATAATTTCGCTTTTTGGTGTATCCATTAAGCCAGAATAATATTTATTTTTGTCGAAAACAGTCGATTTTCTTTCGATTTTTCGTAATACATATATCTGAATTATTTGTAAAATTTCAATGTTTAATAAAAATAATTATAAGATAACATGACTACGTCATCTGTCAAAACATTTATAGACAAAAAAGCACCTCTTCAAGAAACGCCCTTTATGTACGATATGGGTTTAGCATAATAGTGTTCCGGCCCTACTTTTGATCTATGTATGTAATGTTATTACTAAAACGAAGTCGTTAATAATGCACGTATTAATGGCGAATGCTTGGTAATGAAAAAATTCACGTCCTTTTCGCACTAAAAATGGGGGTAAAATTCTCTCAGAGAGAACGAAAATAACGAAAAAGTAAATGAGCTGTGGCCTATTTCACCAACTACAACTTACAAGCACAAATTTGTGCTTTTGGTCCTGAACTATAAATTTGTAACCTGGGGCCTTGGTTTACAGCAAACGTTTGTAAAGCATTAATATGGTGAAACGGAATTGCCTGACTATTCTACAAATTTTGTTAAAAAATGTTCACTGGTTGAACAAAAAGTTCAAAATACACTATTTTGACAGATTTTCCCAAACCAGTGTAAAGTAATTTCCTGCATTAAAATTCGTAGCATGAGAAATTGCTTACTCTCTCGCGAGCACTCTCGTATGCAAAAAATTACATAAATTTTCAGTACGCGAACAGCTTTTCCAAAAAAATAGTAAAAGAGCAAACGGACCTAATTAAAAATCGCAAAACTGAAATCACCAAAATCCAGAAAATCCAAAATTTGGCCAACTTTTTCGTTGTAGTGAATTTTTTCAGATTTTATTTTGAATCAGTTGAATATGAAATCAGTTGTCTTGATATCATTCAGTGTGAGTTGTGTGTGAATTTCATTTTCAGAATTTTGGCTTTTGACCTTTTGGGATTTTGGATTTTTTTTTATTTCTCTTATTCTAAACTATAATATATGTTTAAATAGATACAGTCTTCAGCAAAATTCCTTAAAGTAAAAGTATTTCAACAGCATTTCTTAAATTAACTATTTATACACATTTTAAAAGAAGATATAATTTCGAGAGAAAAACTGTTTTGCGATTTGCTTTTCCTCTTTCTTCTTTTAGTAAATTCTTAATCCATTGTACAAAATATGCATTAACCAGTGAAAAATGCTACAATCCGCCTGGAGCGGATCATATGATACCCTATCCCTATCTTATTTGGTCGTTTCAGTGGGCGGTGGAAAATGTATTCACAAAATTTTCTATTTTGCCCTATAAACTTATATTTTTACTCGAAAAATAATTTTTGAAGTAAACGCCCCTAAAAAGTGGGCGTGGCCATATACAATGTATAGACAATTTGTAGATTTAGTGGATATCTACATATTTGATCAAGTAAGTTTTTTCGAGTTTCATATGAAAATAGTGAAAAAAAGTGGCAGTGGGCGGATTTTAAAAATTTTTACACTTGTTCTGTCCCGATATACAAGGACTTCGTATACAAAATTTCATTGTCCTAGCTCAAAATTTAAGGCCCAAAAACAGGTGACAGACGGACGGACGGACGGACGGACATAGCTCAATCGACTCGGCTAGTGATGCTGATCATTTATATATATACTTTATGTGGTCTATCTTCAATATTTCTCTATGTTACAAACTATGTATCAAACTTAATATACCCTTAGGATAGGGTATAAAAAGGGTCTCAATTTTAACACTAGTAAAAAATTTATTCAATTTCGATCAAAGACATGAATTTCTTTCCCTTTGTAAATGATGATGCATCAAATGTCCCTTTTTGTTGAGATTCCATATTGTTTCATAAACTTTTAATGGAAAGTCTTTTCAAAACTTCCCTATCAATTTCTTTTCAAAACTTCCCTATCAATTCGTTTATAATTTGGCAGATTTTTTTTAAAATGTACATAACATGCATATATTATTCCTATTGATTTCTTGTAATAATTGATGACTGATATCAAAGCTTTTCGTGATCACATAAGATCTTACAAAATGATTATTATTCTGCTTAAAAATATATGACCTCAAATAACAGAAAATGTATTCAAACTTTTAAAGTGGGTTTATAAAGGGGCTATAGAGTGAAAGATTCGGCGCTGAAGTCAATTACAGATTACAGAGTACAGATTTGTAGATCAGGTCCACAAGCACAAATTTGTAGTTGTAAGTTGTAGTTGGTGAAATAGGCCACTGACAAGGGTTATTGTATTTAGATAGGGATAGATTGTATGTTTATTTGGCAAAATTTGTAATTGCTACTTTTGTGGAGAGAATTCATTGGTCTACAAATTTATTTAAAGAAATTGGTAATTGGTGTTTGGAAAAAATACCCATTGATGTTTAATGTAGGGCAATACACATAGAAAGCTTGAAGAGAAGTTTTGTGAAAGTTTGTTCTTAATTTACACGTCAAAGTATTATTTGTTAACCGGACTTTGAAAACTTCCTATGTAAGCACGTCTGAAATAATTGACAGAGCTTTAAGAGAATATAATCAGTTTGACATATTTACTGCACATATATTTGTTTCATTTCAATGACTTCAATAATGACTTCAACTTCAACTTCAAAAATAATAAAAACATATGGAAATACTATATTCCGCCTTTGCCACTTAGCCTTTTCCACGAAAAATTGAACAAATTTGTATTTATAATTTTAAATTTTATCAAAAAACATTTTTATTTCAAAAAGTGGGCGTGCTAGTGGGCGGATTTTTCAAATATTTTAGCATATACTCAAGTTAAGTCTTCTTCTAAGAATTAATTTTATTTGATTGAAATCGAAGAAAAAACTGTCCTTTGAAAAAACGCCCCTAAGAAGTGGACGGTGCCATATACAATATATGGAAGATTTGTAGAGTAACCAAAAACTGGTGACATACGGACGGACGGGCATGGCTTAATTGATTCGGCTACTGATGCTGATCATTTATAAATACATATACTTAATGTGGTATATCTTTAATATTTCTTTATGTTACAAACTATGTATCAAACTTAATATACCCTTAGGATAGGGTATAAAAAGTTGGTGAAGACAAAATTTTCTGCAATCATTATTCTCATCATTTTGATTGCTCTGCATTCATAAAGTTACTTTGAAGTAACTAGCATTCATTCATTCAGCTAAGAAACTACTGGGAAACTGCATCTGCCTCAGCGAGAATAACCTACGCATCCCAACTGGCTTCCATACAGGACACTACATACTGAAGGAGCATCTACGGAAACTAGGTATAACAAGTGAAGGCCTTTTCAGATTTTGCAATAAGTCAAGCGAGACTCCGGAGCACCTCCTAGAGTTATGTGGGGCATTGACCTACACAAGATTGAAATATTTGGGCATGTACCATATATCTGCGGAGAATATGCCAACCTTCGACGTACTTTTCATTCTCAGATTCTTAAAAGAAACTGGTCTAGAGAGAGAGAGAGCTCTAAATACCATTCCAAACAAATTGTAGGCGAAGGGGTACTCTGAAGAGGGTACAAACCTCTCCAAGGTTAGCAGGGGGTCGCAGTGCAGAATACCCTTTTACAAATAATAGTAACTGGATTTCGTTGTATTCACATGAAGTCTTTGAAGTCTTTGAAGTCAGTGAAGTCTCCTGAAGTCATTGAAGTCTTAACGAATAGAAAAACAATAACGACTTCAGATGACTTCACTGATTTCAAAGACTTCCATGACTTTGGATAACTTCAAGTGGGTCGAATTTATGCTAAAGCATGACTTCATTTGATTGCAGAAAGTAATAACTTTAAAATGAATGGTGATTTATATTTTTTAAGTTAAAGTCTTTGAGTTGAAACTAATCCATGTGAATTCTAAGAATGACTTCAATGAATGCATTCCGAAAAAAATGCATTTTTACAGCTCTGAATTGGTCCCCATTCAATTTGAATTTTGGCGCCCTATGAGACAGAGTTCGATCGAAGTAAAACAGAAATCTTTAATCTAATCGCATTATTAATTAAGTGATTTACCTTTACTACATCTCACGTAGATATAGTTTTAAATCAGATTTTGATACATTTCTCCTCTTTCACTCATTAGTCATTTTCTTATCTAACACCACACAATGTTTTAAGTGAGTAAATATCATTTGCAAAAGCTGATGGATTCCCACACATTCTGAAATCAGAATCTCAATTGACACATAAGACATGATATGTAATCAAATTCTATGGAACAACTCTGTAGTTAACCTTCAACTTTATATTTCTTTACGAATATATAGATTCATGTCTGTGACTATGAATTTTCTATTGGCATCTCTGAGCAAACGCAGACAATTTTTAATTCCGTGTTAATTTTTATCTGATTTTCAAGCAAACCGATGATTGATGAACCCTTTGGCACTTCATACAGTTACGGGCACTCATATCAAATTCACAATTCAATAGATACTCACTCACAAAAGTGTTTGAAGAAAAGATTAATTACATCTTCCACTACAACTGTAATTTTTCTACACTATAACTATCACAAAAAAAAAAAAACGATTTCAATGTATCGGGATATATGTGAGATTTAGCAGGCTGCTAGATAATATAAAATTTCAATTAGATACTTTCCATGCCATCCATATCATAGCTGGCATTTTCTATCGATTAACAGTCTGCTCTAAATTTAGATGAAACTGGCTTGAATGGCTTAAAAATAGAAATTAAAACAACAACAAATACAGTGGTACCCAGCAGCACCTAGATGATAAGTTCGCAGGTTATGAATAATCATCGGTTATTTTATATTTTATACTCGTATCCAATTGGATGTGTAAATTTAATTTTTGTATCCCGTGTTGTGCGCCATCGGTATAAATTATGAGAATTGTAAATATTTGTTAACATGAACAATGATTTGCACAACAATTATGACGGCGCGAAGAGACCAATGTTGGCGCTTTGTATGTAGACCAATGAAAGTCGTCTAGATTTTCGGTACGAAATTTGGCACACAGTGTGCAATATCGAGGTTACAGTTTTGAGGTCAATCAAGGATAAAGTGTAAAATGAAGTTGAGTGGAAAGATAAACTCTTTGGGAGTAATATTTGATACATAATTTACTTTACTTAAATCGTGTATCGCCTTCGTGTGCGATTTCTGGAAATATGCCTTAGCTCTCCCTAACTCTTTCCCAGTTGCCGTGCCTCCTTCTCCACTGTTCTGCGCCACGTACTCCTAGGACCGCCGCGTATCCTGCCATCCTGGGTAAGCGGTTTCCATTGCATCGCTTGGTTAGCTATGGATTTTTCACCCTTTCGGAGAGTGTGACCAATCCACTGCCACTTTCGTCATCGTATGGTTGTGCCTATAGGTTCATGGCCCGTTCTCTGATAAAGTTGTTCGTAAGAGATATAGTTTGACCAGAATATCCTTAAGATGTAGTGACGGTCACTCTCCAGGTAACACATCCATACAGCAGCACGGGTTCAACGTTGGAGCGAAACAGTCGTAGCTTGGTGTTTAGGCTTATTGCTTCGCCAAACTGTGGATAGCATTCTAAACGCAGATTTTGCTTTACCTATTCGACTCGCTATATCCAGTTCGGTTCCGCCATCGGTTGAGACAATGCGCCCAAGGTACTGGAAACTCTCTACTCTCTCAACTATTTGTCCAGCAATGCATATATGAGTTGATGAGTTCGGTTCCAAGCTGATCATTTTTGTTTTTGACGAGTTGATTTTCAGCCCAATGACGTCTGCTTCCCTCTCCACATTGGCTGTCATTTGGTGAAGGTCCATTATTCTGTGAGACCGAAGGCATACATCATCGGCGTAGTCGAGGTGCTTGAGTTCAGATGTAAGAGTCTACCGAATTCCTCCATTTCCTGTTGATAAGGCTGCACTCAGCACAGCGCTAATCACCAATAAAAACAGTATTGGTGAAAGTATGCAGCCTAGTCGAACCCCACTTTGGACTCGTAATTCCTCAGAGAACTTTCCTCTTTGCAAGACGTGACATGATATTAATTTGTTGTCACAAAATGTGTTTTGTTACTTCTTTAATTTGGCATAAAACGTACAGAACTTAATCTCTGAAGCAGCAGCTGATCGCAATATAATTGATCTTGTTGAATGTCTGTTGCTTTTCAGTTAAGACCCAACTGATTTTGTGGCCCTTGCTATGCTTAAGATACGTGACCAACTGCAGGGGTGCAGCCACACTTAGGTCAAAAAGTTCCGTTGTGATACCAAATGGATTGAATATCCTCATTCTATACATTAAATTTAGCAACAGCGAGTTCGCCTGAATTTTCGAAGAAGTTATCGTCTAAATGCAACTTCCATTGGGTTGAGAGTGCACATAAGATGAGGAATGATCTTCTCCACATTCTCATCTATACAGTTCTGCAGAAATTGCCTGAAGATAGGTCCAATCTAGTTGCTTACCTCCCAATGATAAAGAGTCCTGGGATGAAACCTACTGGTGTTAATATGAGTCCCGTTTAGCTTTATTGGGTTGTAGGAGCGCTTGGGATTCAGCAAGTGGTATAGCTCGACCAACTGCGATTAGTAGCGTTGATCGCATTTTGTTTGATTAAGAGTGTAGTGTACATATGTATAACATCCATACTACATATATACTACTTACCTTTTGCTTCTCAAAAAGCAGCAATTGGCCTACTTTCAAAGAAATCCTTGAGTACTTTAGAAATGTGACATCTTACATATGTATGTCAAAACATATACTCTTAGATTTCAAATCCCCAACAAATTCTTTTTTGAGGGAAAAAAATTGTCATAAATTCACATTGTTGTCAGTTGAGAGGAGAACCTGCAATCAACATTACCATTTTGCTATAAGTGACCATTTTAAAAGTAGTCTTCTATTGTGCAGACAACCGTCTAAAACGCACAAGCTGCTGTTTGAAGGTCTTATCATGTATATAAGAATGCAAAGAATGCTTAGTGCCTTAGTGCTTTACATAGTGTAGAGACAATCACCATCGAAATTATTTTCACATCAGCTGTTATAAGGATTTTCAGTCGATCAGAGAGAATCCGTATGACGTTGCCTCCTGAGAAAGATCCATGAACGAAAACAACTTGCAGTTTGAATTTAGCGACTGCAGCAGAGGGGGTAACTCTTTCGCATAAAGAAAAGAGAAGTGCAGCGCAGAGTATGGCGTTACGAGCGAAAGTACATGAATGTATTGGCTTTAGAAGCAGGTAGTATCTGTGCAATAGAACTGCATGCAGAATCTCCAAACAGCTGAAGTAGCTTGCTGCAGCTCTCCGCAAGTTTTTTGCTTTTCGGGTAAGGAACAACTACAATAATGGAACGATTATTTTGCTACGGTCTTCAATCGAGTATTCGCTAGCAATATGCACCCAAGTCATACTGAAGTGCTAGGGGTAAGAATTGACCGAATTTGCACCCTCAAACCCAATAAGGATAAAATCAGTAAAGCAAAAAGGAACACTGACTTGATGGCATATCCACGAAGCTATTTCGAGCAGAGTCAACTGAATTTGAAGAGTTACCCCAACCACTAGTTGAAAGGGCCTGGGAGGTCAAGAGCTCCCTGGATAGCTTATTTAACTAGTTACCTTATGCAGCATACAAACTGGAGGTCTTTCTGCGTACTCCATCCGAATTAAAGAACACATCTAAGCCGCTCGTTCCCAAGTAATCTGATTTCCGTTCTTGCTTCTTTCGTGTTGATCACATCAGTATCCTTCGAGCAGTTTGTTCAATATTGATTACCACTTTACGATTTTGAAAAGACGTTTGACAGTGTTCGAAGTTCTAAGTGAGTTTCGAAAAAAGGCTAAAAACCAATCTTTATAACGATACAATGACGGAAGAGGCCGTAGATTGCTCACCCTTTCCGAAACCTTATCACGCGAAGGTACGTATTGCAAACACGCAAGTGTGTAAGCGACAAAAGTAATTCTTTAAGCTAAAATTGACTTATTTTTTCAACCAATCACTGGCTTATTAAGCACAAGAAAAGCAGTGTGAACACAAATTTCTATTTTTTTTTGTCAGTCATTGGTATCTGAATACATTTGCTTTGTATAAACTGTAACGAATATTTGTGCAAGTTCCACCGGACAACGCGACAGCTAGTTTGTTCCTTTTTATCTACCGGAAATCCGGTTATCTCCAAATTTGTATAAATCATTTAGATTCTCCTATTTTCGTTTTTTTTTTAATCCGAAGCTAATGCTTCACTCATTTTTTTGGTTTTTTAAAGTTGAAGCTTGTACGAAATCAAGTTGAAATAAATTCCTTAACATGTGTATAAAATACTTGTCTTATAACTCTGATTCTGCTTAGAAAAATAAAAATGTTGAAAGATTTTTAGCTCAGTTTATTGATAGCTCCAACAAAATTTCACGACTTACATGTCTGCAGATTGATACACTCAATATTTCTTTTCTGCCTATTCATCGTCTAGACTACTAATAATTTTGCTCTTTAAATTCAATGTCGTAGATAAATTAAACGATCAAAACAATATTATTTTCTTTTGCAAGGTTACTCTTGTTAAACGCGTCTTGCTCCAATCACTTTACCATACTTTTGTTGAAACAATTACAATTTAAAGTGAAATTCTGATTGTCAAACAAAATTTTCTTTCATATATACTACATTCAGTTTGAATTTAATTCCAAACAAAACGTAGTGTCAGACTTATTTGTCCATCCAAGCAAGGGGTGTTAATCCAGCCTAACAGTTTTATTGAAGCTAATTAAACCTAATTGGATTAAGAATTGTGATATTATTTATACTTCTAATACATTCAATAACATGGATATTGATTTAGAAAGGAATCAGAGAAATCATCTTTATTTAACATCCGACAAAAATTATTAATGAAAATAAAATAAAAGAGTTGGCATGCGAACTTGATATATTTCCAGGAACTAAGTGCCACTCTTCTGTCATGTGAATTTGACTTTGGAAGAAGAATTTATATACTAATTATATTCATAATCTAACACATTAGTTGATAAATGCACATATATTATTTTATATCTATGGATAGTATCCATATTGTAGAAAAAAATAAGAAAAACTAAAGTTGACAGAGTCACGACTTTTTTTGTCTTTAAGACACCTACATTGACAGCATCGCACATTATTCTGTTTCTTTCTTATATATGTATTCTTGTTTGGAATTTACAGAACAAAAAAACTAGTGTCGCTCAGTCATCTCTGAAGAGCTTTTCAGTAGAGTTTTATTTTTTTTTCTTCTTTTTTTGCCAGACTCTATTGCTAAGACATTTTAGTCTGAATGAAGATAAATATAAAATAAAAGGTACATACTCGTACAAGACCACATACAGACCACAAATGTTGTCTTCGTTGTCCACCAACAAAAAAAAAAAAAAAAAACAAAGGGACTAACACGACAAATAAATCTGCAAATATGCAGATGTTGGCTTTTCCCATGGGCCCACAAAACCGTGGTAAGTTGAGAAAGAAATTCCATCTCTCTATCCCCCGAATGGTCTATAAATGTCTGCATATGCTTGTATATATATATATATATATATATATATTGAAATCGATTTTGTGTTCAATGTTTTATTGATATTACCAAAAATAGCTTGCTACCAACTTAATATGAAACGTTTTTCCCTCTTTTCTGTGACTGCATCTACTCTTGGCCTCATAGTGAGCGCGAAAAACGTGAGGTTAAACGCAATAAGATACCCGACTACTCCTAACCAAAAGTCATCTAGTAGCTGAGTTTTCTTAGATTCAGAATGACTACAAAAAATAAAAGAAGAAGAAGCTAAAGGAAAAGAAAAAGGAAAAGAGAAAAGGAGAAAAGTCAAAATGAAAAATATGGTGTGACTTTTATATTTCATTAACTGTTGTGGGTCAAAAAACTCGCTTCATTGGAACGTACTAATTTGTTTTGTAAACTTAATTTTGGATGCGGTGAGTTTTAATCAAAATTAGTTTAATTAACACATTGATCGGAATGGATATGTGGAAGATTCTGACTACTGGTCCATCGAGAAACGCTTAATTAATAAGTAAATACAAAATAAAAAAAAAAACTAACAATGACTGTGGAGACAACGACAACGTTCGAATGAAATAAATCAAAAGACTGGAAAATTTAGTTAAAAGCAGTTTAGAGGTGGTCTACCGATACACAGAGCTTTGATTAAGCCACAGCGGGGGGCATATTTGTTGGACCACTTGCATTTAACCTAGATTGGAATAGACTGTGGTGAGTAGGTGTTGTGATAATTTTGACTAAATTTTATTTGATAAAATAGCAATAAGTGGAAAACATATGGAAATGCTACAATCGTGTGATACCCTATCCCTCTTATATACAGACATATGTAGCCTTTTCCACAAAAAACTCGAATAAATATGTGATTACATTTTTTTATAAAATTACCCTAAAACAATTTTATTTGAAAAAGTGGGCGTGCTAGTGGGCGGTTTTTTCTAATATGTTAACATGTACTCAAGTCTGCTTCTAAGAATTGATATTAGTTGATTGAAATGTGTGTTTTTCTTTTTTTTTTCGAAAAGTGTGCGGATTTAAGAATGTGTACACTTGTATTGCTTAATTCTACAAGGACTTCGTATACAAAATTTCATCAACTTAGCTCAAAATTTAAGGCCCAAAAACTGGTGGCATACAGACGGACGGACGGGCGGACATGGCTTAATCAACTCGGCTACTGATGCTGATCATTTATATATATATACTTTATGTGGTCGATCTTTAATATTTCTCTAAGTTACAAACTATATAACAAACTTACTATACCCTTAGGACAGAGTATAAAGATTACGAAGTCAAATATTTAGCGCTTAAATTGAACAAAACTTGTTAGTGTTTTATTCAACTTTAAATCGTTAGCTTTGTTCCTCTCTGTCTAGGCATACATCGGGTAATTCCTTTAAAATGTTTCATTTTCGGATTTTAATTTTCAATTTATTTAAAAGGACTAAAGATCTAAAGTTGGCTGCCATTAAATCAAGACTAAAGATGGTTTGTTGTGGTCTGTGAGCTGCTAGAACCATCCGTCGATATATCTTTAAGAATGAGGCCGACCAGAATATAACTGTCGAAGGAGCTCTTTAACGCGGGAATATTGGGTACCAAAAAACAGCGATACTTAACATATATTTAATGAAATCATTGCTAGTTGAATTTGGTGCCTAGATCGTATGATATTATCGTATCAGACCATGTCTACCTACCTACCTCAAACGAAGCACATCTTGTTGGACCACTCTTTCAAACAGTTACAAGAAGTAATCGTGTGTCAATTTACATGATCTCGGTGTTCAATTCATTGCGCGATATAATTTGATCATTGATTTAAGTGGTCATATTTTTGAAAAAATTTATTTTGTAACGTGAGCACCACCCTCATTTAAAAAAGG
Organism: Chalcosyrphus nemorum; assembly: GCA_949716465.1. Classification (NCBI taxonomy): domain Eukaryota; kingdom Metazoa; phylum Arthropoda; class Insecta; order Diptera; family Syrphidae; genus Chalcosyrphus; species Chalcosyrphus nemorum. Next base: position 71,676,498 of record OX454333.1, read on the forward strand.
ATCCGATGATGCCCACAGCTCGAAAACAGTTCCTTTTGTGGGCAATTGAGTCTTCTGTATTTGTTTTGGATTTCTTCACAGCAGAAATGGCAATTTTATTTGTTCAGAAATTTGTTAAGCCACTAAAATCAAAATAAGGCGAACTCACGAGGCAAGCTTTATTTCTGTCCTACATACTTATACAATTCTTGTAACAATGCCAAATTGATAATTAAGAAAAAACGTTCTTAAGGTCCATTCATAGCTCAGCAAACTGGCGAATACGAACGAGAGAATATTCGCCAGTTTTGACGTTTCTTTCACAGCAATTTTTTTATCTAGTCGCTACAATCGGCGAATTTCAATTGACATTTGCCAAAGAAAAATAAATTTGTGAGGTTAAACTCTCGAGAATGTTTTGGTCGCGTGAGTGTGGATTACGTTCTACATCAGTGGAATGTGAATTAAATTTGACAGTTTGCAAGAAGTATTCGTCTGTTCTCGGAAAAATCAGCGAATTGATGATTTCTTCGCAGAAATTAATTACTATTAAACCTTCTTTTTCTATAAAGCTATAAATAAATTAAGCTTTGTTCTTTGAGAATAGTAAAATTGTCAATTGTTTTGCCTATAAATGTCATAAAAGTGATTTGTTCGCTGTTCGCCCATTTGCTGGTCGCTGAGCAGTGAATGTATCTTTAAGACCGAGTGATTATTCGCAAATTTTGACGTTCCATTCACAGCAGCTTTCTTGTCGAATAATAGGTTAAGCTCACATAAATGTTTTGGTCGTGCGAATGTGGATTGCGTTTCACATCTGTGGAATGAGAATAAAATTTGACAGTTCGCAGGAAGCATTCGCTTATACGTAGAAAAATCAGCAAATTGTTGATTTCCACGCAGAAACGAACTACAATTTAACTATAAATGATAAATCAATTAAAATCTCTTCTATGGACATAGTAAAATCTTTAATTGCTTGCTTTTAAATGTACTGAAAATGGTTTCTTCATGGTTCGCCCTTTCGCTGGTCGTTGAGCTGTCCAGTCCATTCTCAGTTCAGTGACTTGCGAATACGAACAAACGAATTGATAGTTAGTTTATTCGTAGAACCTAAATAAAATTCAACTTTTTTTAACACTTATCGATAGAAAAATTAGGCGCTATTCTTTTGAAATACTACATATTTATGCGAAACTGTGTGCTAATGCTTATGTGGGTGCAATAGGCTTCCGTATAAGACTTAGATGTAGGCTATTGTATCCTTGTTTTGGCGAATGATGATCAAACCGGAATTTTCTTCTTCAGTGGATTTATTCCCTGCCTGCATATTGACAGAAGGATTTGCTTGATGTGATATGCATAGATGTGGAGCCTTTTTTGATAATTAGTCGGCTGCTTCATTGGTTGATATTTCTTCATGTCTAGCAGATTCTCGGGTTTTTGTCGTTACCGCCAAGACCTTTGTTTGGTAGATCTTGCTTTGCTTCGGAGTCAGTGCTCTGTGGGCACTACTACATACATACGAATACCTACATATGTGTTCACTTTCCCCATTTGTCGTGTGAAGCCCAGCGATGCTTATTTTATTCAGTGACTAGTGCATAGCTAAATAATGAAATGACTTTTGATGGCGTAAGCAAATGGAAGAAAACCTCCAAGGTGGCAATTGGTGTTATCAAAATGCCAAATATTGTGCTTATTATTCCTTAAAAGTATAACCTATTGCAACCAATATACTTAATTCTCAACATCTCCTGTATAGCCCCAGAAATACACAAACCCTCCAATTTTCCCCAAACAAGTACCTATACATAACACGAATTACATAAACCAAGTACCCACTGATCTGTGACAATCATTGTGCAAATGACACAACAATAGTTATAACCAGGCCAAAGCATATCCAACGACAAATACCTTACCAATCGGTTTTTTTCCTCACCAACAACAACGAGAGGGACCACGAAGTAACACAATTCATTCGCAATTCGCATTGTTTTCTCGAATTTTCGATGAATTTGCAAGGATCTCTTGAATCGTCCATTCCCTCTGGACACACTGTGGCAAAGAGACAGACAGATATTGAGCCCATAGCGCACATATTATATTTTTTTTTCTTCTGAGGGGCGCAATGCGCCAAAAAGTTTCTCGTATCCACATAATATCGAGGTTAAGTTGCAATATGCCCATGCCTCCACAGATGGTGGGTGGAAGCAAAAGGAAGGGAATACAATCTCTTGCCCTTTTTTTTCAGAAAAAAAAAAAAAACCAAAACACATTCTCCTGAAAGTAAAATTGAGTCAAAAGTATCTAAAAGGGTGCACTATGGGTATCTCTCTCTCATAGTGGCCCCTTTTGATAACTGAACTACATATATCGCGGTTGCAATTTCACAACAAAACAATGTTGAAACAAAGTTATGCAGCTCCACAGTAACAGGGAGCCAAGCCGTGGTATAGCCTTCAACTGAACAGCAGCAAACCACAAGAAAAGAAGAGAAATTCGATGGAACAGAACAAAAGCTCCTTTGGGCTCCTTCCAAACAAAAAAATACAAAAACAATTCGAAACGCCGGTGTATAAAAATTATGTTCTGCAAAGAAATGTCCAAAAGAATACGTTTTGTCGTTTGTTTATGTTTATTGTTTGCCTGTTCGTCTCTTTGTCTGGATGTTATTAAACAATTTCAACCAAAAAAAAAGGAGTAATCATTGCTGAGAAGGGATTCAAAATTGCAAGAAGAATATCCGCGATGCGGGAGGTATCTTATTCTACTAGCAAGACACACAATCACAGATGCATATTTGTTTTTGTATTGTTATTCCGCAGTTGGTTTTTATTCCGTCTAATAATCATTTGGAATAATAATTTAAATGTGTAGATATGGTGTGTGTGCGGTGCGCCTCCACCTGCAATTATGCACTGTTGTATCTGGATGCGACTGCCGTCTGTTGTTGCCTAGTGCTGCCGTTACTGTTTGTGGTATGGCTGCTGTAGCTGGTGCATGTGGTGGTCAAATGCAGAGAAAGAGTATAACATTGCAAAGCGGATAATGTTTAACGAAAAACGATCATGCAGTAAATTATCGTTAGAGTTGCACTCTGAGAGTGACCTTCATTGTTGGCATTTGCCAGGTATTATTGGCGTTTGACTTAGGGTAAAAAGAATTTAGAATGTAATTGTGTTTTGCGCGAGTTCTATCTATAGCAGCATCTGCACTGAGGTACACAATATTAAAAGCAGAATTTTTCCGATGATCTGTGATCTTGCTAGATGGTAGGTCTATTCTAGTAAGGTATTTGTTTATATGGAACATGAAAAAGGCATGACTTGGACTAATGACTTAGTTAAAAAGGATCCAACGTTCTTTCAGGATTTGTGGTGGCTTTGGGTTTATACATTTCACAGAGAACTGTTGTCTGAAAAGGTGTTATTTATGACAAAGAGGCGGCAAGGGAAGCCAATCTATGGTTTGAGTTCACTTTTGTTGGATAAATTCAACAGTCTTAAAGAAAGTTCAAGTCATTTGAATGCTGAATCCAGAGTAATGTTAGATTTATGAGGTGATACTCAGTCTCAATTCGTCAAATCACTTCACTTCTTATTTGGAGTCCGCAAAGTCTGTGAGAGAAGTTACCATCCAGTCAAACATAATATTCACTAAATCCATATTTCTTTCTATTGAGTAGTTTTTTGGTGGAATTTACTGACCAATCGCTGAGCATATGGCGTTGGTTAATTTTGAAAAACCCTTGATAGACAACCAAGATATGTATGGGTGTCGCTAAAATACCAGAAACATAAGTACGCAGGATTGTGCCCCGCAAGATTCACGAAAAACATTATAATCAAAGTCGGTGTACACCAGGGAAGCGTCCTCAGTCCTTTGTTATTTGTTCTGGTCCTTGGTTATCAGCAACCAAATTGACCATTTTGCCATTAGTCGCCGTTTTAGAAGTAGTCCTCTAGACGTCCGAAACAGGCACGAGATCACCATCTTATGATAGCTACTGTCCAATTACGCACTGCTGCCTTTCGAAGACCTAACGACACAAGAATACCCAGGTTCAACGTAAACCGACTGAGAGTTCCCACAGTGCGCCAAGAGCTTAGGAACCATCTCTCACGTGGAGTAGAAACAATCAGCAGCTCACTGCTCGCCACCATACAAGACCATTGGTGTGCTGTGAAAACTGTTTTCACATCAGGTGCTGAAAGGATTGTCGGTCGATCGCAGGGAAACCATAGGGCGTGGCTTTCCGAAGATACCTGGAGAAGTATCAACGAACGAAAACAACTAAGAGCTCGAATTGCAGCAGCTCCAGCAGCAGGGAGGATCGAGCTAGAGTCCATGTATCGCATGATGATGAGAGAAGCGCAGCGTAGCGTGAGACGTGACAAGCGCAATAACATCAACGCACTGACCTCGCAAGCAGAAGAAGAAGTAGCAAGGTGCGACAGCAGAACCGTTTACAGAATCACCAAAGAGCTCATAGGTGGTCGAAGCTCTACCCAACACCCAGTGAAAGGCTTAGACGGTTCGTTGCTAGTATCGGATGAGGATTAACTGAAGAGATGGACGGAGCATTTTGCTTCGGTTCTAAACTGAGTATTCGCCAGCAATATGCACCCAAGTCAAACTGAAGTCTCCGTAGTAAGGAAGAGATTATTACTGAAGAGGAAGAGATTATTACTGCGATCACAGCACTGAGAACCAACTCATCAACTTATGTATGCATTGCTGGACAAATAGTTGAGAGAGTAGAGAGTTTCCAATACCTTGGGAGTATTGTCTCAACCGATGGCGGAACCGAACTGGATATAGCCACCCGAATAGGTAAAGCAAATCTGCATTTGGAATGCTATCCACAGTTTGGCGAAGTAATGCAATTAGCTTAAACACCAAGCTACGACTGTTCCAACGTTGAATCCGTGCTGCTAAATATAGATCTGGTACTTGGAGAGTGACCGTCTCTATCACGAGGAAGCTGCAAACGTTTCTTAAGGATATTCTGGCCAAACCGTATTTCTAACGAACAGCTTTATCATAGAACGGGCCATGTACCTATAGGCACAACCATACGACGACGAAGGTGGCAGTGGATTGGTCACACTCTTCGAAAGGGTGACAGATCCATAGCCAACCAAGCGATGCAATGGAACTCGCTTACCCAGGATGGCAGGATACGCGGCGGTCCTAGGAGTACGTAGCGCAGAACAGTGGAGAAGGAAGCACGACAACTGGGAAAGAGTTGGGGGGAGCTTAGGCATATTTCCAGAAATCGCACACGATGGCGTGTAGGCGTTGTAGAGGCCCTAGGACCCACAAGGGGTACAGGGTTGAAGAAGAAGAAGAGTTGGTTATCAGGTTAACAATGAGCACTTGATGCATGTGTGAATGTTCTGAGGGTGAATGGGCACTGAATTAGTAAAAGACACAGTGCTAGCTGTTCGCTGATCTTCAAGAGTGGCCTATTTTAAACATTTACTTCAATGGAAAAATGCTTTTTAAGTGCGAAAATTCAAATATCTGAGATCTACTATCAATAGCAGGGACAGCAATCATCGCGTAAGCGTGAGATTTCAATATTTATTCTCCATAGTTGGTGTTTAATTTGACTGGGGAGAATCGTACGCAATTTTCGTATATGTTTGTAATTCACAGTATTTTTTCGCATTCATGTTGAAACATACTAACGCGGAAAAATTGGCGAATTGTTTATTACAAATTAAAATCTAACGATTGTAAAATTGTCTGCTACATGCTCTTAAATATTCTAAAAATGTTTTATTCGCAGTTCGCCCATTTGCCGTTCGCTGAGTTGCGAATGGACCTTTACTAGGGTTCACGGGCATATTTTCAACAATGACGTATGATGCTATTCATATCTATTACTTTTAGCACCATTTATTCGAATCAATAAAGGAAATAGAAGGGAAAGCACCATTTTATCAAAGTGAAATTGTCTACCACGAGTTTCTTATTATAGATTCGCTGTCACATGCACAGAATGTGACCAACTTACACGTGTTTAGATGGTCTAACAAAATAGTCAAACAAACATCACCATGCGATGCAAAAAATTTGAAAAATCATCAAAATAAATCGAATCCAGGCATTCTAATCAGATCAAGATACTAGCTTAATCCGTAAAGCAAATCCTAAAAAAACAAATCCATGGTTTTGTTTGCAAATGTGACTTGAAGTCTTTCTCCAGTGGGAAATCCGCCAACTTAATGTAAACACGTGGATAAAACAAATTGAAGCAGTTATTAAATGGACAAAGAATGGCTAGAACTAAAAAGAGTAGATAGAATATCTCATCTCGTCTGTCTGTTCGTCAAGTGTATAGAGTTCTGTGATCTATGAGCCAAAAGACCACAGGCGGCGTTGAGGATAACAATTTTTTTGGTACTCGTTCTTTAAGATTTTTTCTCTTTTTTTTATCTGTCGATTTTGTTGTATCTACGAAAAAGATACAACTATACGAGTATGTGAATCTAGGAGTAGAGTAGAGAGAGAAGTGGTTTTTCGAGTATTTCGATTTTTTTGAAGAACAATAACGCAACATACAGGGGCAGCCAAGCAGCAGACAAGCAGACAAGAATAGTAAATAAAACTTTTCGAGAATTTGTTACTTTTTTTTTCTATCTATCTTTCTGGGGTTTTTTTTTTTTTGATGATTGATTATAGGAAGTGGAGGGAAAGAGACAGAGTGTAAGGCGACACAGATACATCACACATCATCCAGTGTGTCAGTTGATAGAATGGATTGATGTTGGATATGTGTATAGATGGCTATTCAATAGCAAAACACCAAAAGGAGATAAAAAAACAAATATTATAGTAAGAAGACTCTTTCTGAAGAGCACTGTCTGAGAAGGTCAAGTGGGTAATCTTTTGGTTTGTTTGATGATAGAGTTTCTGGTGTTTGATCGATTTCTTACAATCGATTCCGGATTTACGCACGAGACAAGAGCTCTGTGGTACCATATCGTAAAGGTGTTAGATTTTATTCGGCGAATGCTCGAATGTTGACCAACTTTAAGGGTGTATTGGGTTTTCCCTTCACTTTCGAATGGATTTTGGAAGAACATTTCTTTTCTTTTTCCTCTTTGGCAGAGGTAAAGACAGTTTGGTGAGAGTCCATATGTAGTATGCTTGGCCATAATTAATCTATTGTGTAAAATGGAACTTGCATCTTCGACTGTACACCTTTCGATGGCTGCCAACCTTTCTATAGATCTGCCCTGTCTAGCCTAGTCAGTTATACCTTCTAAATTCGTTTGTATTTCCAGCTTCTATCTCTATCTAATTACAATCACGTTTCGCATTTCTTTTACAGACATAACCAAGGAGATGATCGTGTTACATTCAATTTACTAGTTTCCCAAACTTGGCACTCTCTGTCAACCATCACAACTCAAAATGTACACTGATAAACGCTTAGATAAATCCCAAACAATGCCTGTACCACCGCCGCCAACAGAGATCCTACATCATACACATCACCTTTCACATCATCCTCATCATCATCCCCAACAGATCCTCCATCATCACCCACCGCCGCCGCAGCAGCAGCAGCAACAACAGCAGCAGCAGCCTCAGCACCCACAACATCACCATCATCCGCATCTGCAGCATCAGCATCAAATGCAACAGCAGCAGCAGCAACAGCAGCAACAATCACAATCGCAGTCACAGCAACAGCAGCAGCAGCAGTCAACAATGTTTACAAGGTGAGTGTTTATCTATGTATCTAGATACTTCAAATTGGCAAATATGTAGTTAAGAAAAAAAAAAACGCCTCCTTGGACCAGGTGTGTAACTTAAGCTTAATGTCCGTGATTTAATTAACCGAAAGTTAAGACAAAAAAAAAAATAGAAAATTCCCTCTAATATACATCAATGTATCTGCGGCGTGTTAAATGTATCTGCATTTGCAACCGCGTGGCCGGTGAACACGATTGCGCACTCAATGGTGTGGCGTTGCACTGTAAATCCATCAATGGACTGTTAATTGTTGTACGCTTGTCTCCTTTTTGGCTTTTTAAGTAAATTGTAAAAGGAGCGAGTTACTTAATGTTTTAGTGGATTGTTCTCACTCATGGAACGTTGTTCTATCCAATCCGATCCAAACATCGATTAGTAGCTATTGCTGCTGCTGTGTGTGCAAAGTGAATTTATCCTAGGTGTATTTTGCGGGGGCCTCTGGTGGCCATAAATGCAAATTTTAACCCACATTACACGGCAGCAGCACCGGTCGAATAGTGGACGCAAATTTATTGTATCTATGACACAAGCCGAGGTTTCTAAACGTCGCCATCGAAATTGTTGTATAATTGCCTTTAAAGTCGCGCATTGTACGTTTTAAGATACTCCTTCTCCATCGTCCAGACCGTAAATGGAAGTATTAAGATGCTTTTTTTTTTCTTTTCTTAAATGTGAATAGTTACTTCTTTGAAATTGAAATTTGCATCGTCATCACAACAACGGGTGGTCATCCACTGGCCAATAATGCACATGATTTGATCAGTTTCTCACGCACAATGGCACCGTTGGTGGTGGTGACACATCACCGATCGACCGTCAAAGGTAATTTTCTGACAGATACAAATTGTCGGTGAAAAAAAAAAAAAAAAATCAAAGCATTTGCGGTGTCTTGTTAGGATCTGTTGTTTGGTACTTTTGGGGCAAGGTATTGTCTCTATGTCAGGCTAATCAAATTATTTGACGGAAACAGATGATCATTTTGGATTTGGGGAAGGGATTTCATTGTGACGGGAGATAATTCCATGGGCATCAAACGTGTAATCAGATCAAGTACTTGTCTTGAATATTGTCTGGCTATTATTTGAGATGCCAGAGTGATCAATTTTATTTTTAAATTCATAAATTTGGATGCCAAGAGTGCTGGTTATCAGAAGTCGACAGATATAAAAACTAAACAGCCGTGACCAACAGATATTAGATTAGCTGAGAGCTAGATCTTACATAATGCATGCAGATGTCACAAGGATCTCGTCTCAGGTTGTGCTCGGCATGTGTTGGAGTTCTGCTTCGGTGGGCCACGAGAAGATTGTGGCTGGCAAGAATATCTCTGAAAAACCTTGAGTTCTGTTTGTTGTAATTTGAGGAGCGAGAATTAACTCAGCTTGTTTTTTTGTCTGGCAGTTGTAGTTTGGAAAGCTTAAAGTTGAAGTTAAGTGACGCTGCTTTTAGACGAGCTGCAAAGACGTTTCATGTTCCATGATACAAGTATCAACTGTGATTTTAAAGAGCTGCGTTAGATGGGAAAGTCATTTTATGACTAATGCTTATTACTTCATAAATAACGTTACTAAAGGCTCCCTCTATGGCAATAAACATTTCGTTGATTTGAAGAACTAGACTGTAAGAAACAGTCTCAGTGGAAATAAAAGGGGAGCGATCAGGGAACACCAATTGGATATCAGGGAAGCCTACCAAGTCTAAACCAATTGAGTATGAACTCTTTCCTCTGTTTAGAATGCATATCAACCTCTTCCTCTGGACTTTCCAGGAAGTTTAAAAGGACATAATCTTATTAATCTTATACTCGTAAGTCAAATCACTGACTGACTTCAACATGCGCGCACTGTCCTTTAAAATTAAGCCCCATCTTGTGGTCTTATCTTAAATGACCATGACGGCCACCAAAGTTGAATGGAACGCAACTCAAAATCTTGCTGAGACCCAAGATGATCTACTGGACCTATACCACATTTGTTAGACCAATGTTCACTTACTCACCTTTAGTATGGTGGCCTAAAACATAATAGGCAAAGGTAACGCATATACCAACAAGGAAGCCAATATCAACGGGGTGATTAGAACTTGCAATTGGGAACTCTGCTTTGCCTGAGTGCTCTTAGGGTACCACAGATAGTAGAACTTAAGCCCGGCGACTTCTTGGACATCTTATATCTAAGTATTCTTAAGAACATCCAAAGTAGTCCTATTTTTTAGACAAGGCTCACATTATCTATTTCTCAAAAAAGTCTAGCGTGCTCATCGTTAACCGATAAGTGTGCAAAAATAAAGGCCACAATACAACACTTAACGCTAAAATCTGCTATTCAGATAGCGTTTAACTACAAAATGGCAGTATTGGAGCTAAAATTCCAGTTTGGGAAAAACCTCAACCTCTTCCAAGCAGAAGTCCACGCAATAAAACTCTATATTCGGGAATGTTAGCGTAGAAAACGAATGGAATCCACATCAATAAATTCTCCGGCAGCCAAGGTGCTTAGTCCCTTTATGGAAGCGTCAAAAAATCGGCTTGACAGTCTACCGTCCACAACTAGATAGCTATAGCTTGGATCTACTTACTTACTTAGTACTTAGGTCCTTTAATTCCTCTGAACTTCTGAAACGCGTTTGAGCTCTCTCCAACTCATTTCTTTAGAGCTTGATTCCTCCTCGACTGTTCTGCGCCACTTTTGCCTACGAAGTCCCACTGTTCTGCGTACTTGGGTGAGCAAGGTGTTCTGTTCCACTTCATGGCTTATTTCGCAATGGAGTTGCCTTCGCGCGGTAGGGTGTGTCCAATCCACTGCTTAGCTTGGATCTAGGGGTTTCAAAAAAGTTGTTCAACAAACCGGTACGAAAATGAGAGAGAAGACTATTTGGCAAGAAGAGAAGCTTGTCGCTCACGCAAAACTTGTTTGAGACCAGAACTTTGATTCAGTAGAAGAATTGAATTAGAAGCTTATAGGTTCGCTTACAAGGGAACATGTTTATTAACCTTAACAAAAAGAGAGCAAACGAGCTACTTGAAACTAGCAAGGAAGATCTGAGAACTCTAACCTGTTCTGTCCGCTTAGATATAAGCTGAGCAAGGTAAAATTGTCCAATATTGTCCAATGACGACTCTATAATGAACAACAGAGACAGCAGATGCCAAACAGAAGCCACTACTCTAATTTAGCCCAGCGGATACCTACAAACGGAAAGCTGCCGCCAAAGATATTTTTGCAGAGTTTGCGTCACGGCAAACTTTTTCAAATGGTAGTACCAGGCTCAAAAAAGTGTAATTTTATCGTTTGATATCGTTTCCGACACATTGCATAAGAAAACGCACGGAGATGGCTCAGTGCAAGAACATATGTATATCCGAAGTATTCCTATTAGCTACAAAAAACTTTTAACATTTTCGTTACTTACCTCAAACTTACAACAATCATATATCACTCTAGCCATTCCACAAAATGATAGTCCCTCTTGTCGAAAAACAATCGAAATTGTTCAGTTTCCAATTATCGGATTAAATCAGATTAAATGCCGTCTTACACGAGACCAACCACTATCCATACATGTTTATTATTTTTCTATCAAATTCAACTTGTATCTGTTGTGTCAACAATAAGCAACAAAAACAAAAAACTTGTAGGTGTAGTTTATTTGGAATAAGACAAATGACTTCTGTATTTTCGGGTGGCATTGAGATAAATAAAAATAGATTTCACTATTAAATACACATCGATCAAATGTGTTATGTTATTCATTCACTGATGACGTATCACAGATAACAATAGACTGGTGTGAGGTTAGTGAACTTTCCTGTAGATACTTTGTAAAGAATTTAACTTCAAGTAGAGACACACTGCCAATTCAGATGCAATTAAAAGTGCCCTCCAATGCACAGCTGTCAATCATTCAGTCTGACAGTTAATGAACTCCAAGTGTCTTTGCTCACAGATCCCAAATTGTCTGTGCCAATGTCTCTTTTGCTGGCTGTTGTATGTCCTTCAAAATAGTTCCATCGTTCGGAAGACAATAGGTAGATAGACAGCTCTGTGACTGAGGATAGCCCAGTTCCCAATCAGGTTGATTTTATGATGACGACAAGAACAGTTGGCGGTCCACGAATGAGATGATCTTGAATTGATTTATTTGCTTCTTCTTTTGAGATTGCTTTTATCCTCCGGTTATGGTGACCATTGATTTAATTTTAAATTTCAATCACACATGTCAGCTAGATGCGAAGTCAATCCTTTGAATGGGGCGTCAAAAATGTTTGATTGTCACAAACGACATGGAAGAAAAGTCGGTAACGATGACAATGGCGCTTCATTATTTGTGGATTCAGGATCCAAATATACAGAGCTATAGGACAATATCTAAGCTGAAATCAACAAAGCTGTTGGATCTGACGCCTTATCGACCGAACTTTTTAAGGCAGCTTGTGATGAGTTGGCAGAGAGCATACACAAACTCATATCGAAGATTTGGTTAGATGAGTGTACACCTGATAAATGGGAACTCAACATCGTTTGCCGGATCTAAAAGAAATGAGATCCCCACAATTGGGCCAATGGATGCGAAGAGGCATCAGTCTCTGAAACCTTCTATCAACAGCCTGATTGGCCCTGATTAACTCTGACAAATCAAGGGAAGCATACCACTTGCCAACCGCCGTTTTTTTGGGCTAATAAGCTATTTCAACAGTAAGCCCTATTTCGAAAAACTAAGGGAACTGTGTATAAGACACTGATCATTCCAGGCCTCGCTTATGGTGTCGAAACATGGACATTATTGAAAGCGGATGAAGATCCTTGGTTGCTTCGCAAGATATTCGGTCCAGTTTTCGATGACGGATTTTGGAGAAGAAGATTCAACAACGAACAAGACGAGCTGTACAGCGACATCGACCTAGTCAAAAACTGTGTGATGGACGTCTAAGATGGCAAGGACATGTAGAGCGAATGGAGAGCGCAACTGGAAGCAATTAGCTAAAGACTGAGCTACATACATAAATGGAGATGTTTGCTAGTTGAGGGACAGGTTCACTCCTAACTGTAGCGTCATCTAAGTAAGAAAGTTTATGACTCGTTAACATAGCAGATTATACTTTTGTATAACTTGCATCAAAGCCCACTTTTGATTCCGGATGTACATATTTTGAAGGCTAAATTTGTCCTTTGCTAATTTCTTTTACAAACAAGCAAACTCGACTAACCGTGGCAATAAATCACTCTCTCGTTCAGCACCTTACGAAAGATAAGAAACTCGATGACAGCACAACAAATCGAGTTCGCTGCTCAACTCTTTCGTTTCATATATATTTTTTTCGCTTGCCTGCTCTCAAATTTCCTTATCTCGTGTTGTTAGCTGTTTTCCACATGATTTACTACCATTTAATGTCACAAATCTCTGTACAACCAGAGGTAAAAAAAAAAATTACTTAAACAATAATTGCACAAAAACTGCACCCACACATTCCATTCATTCAATTAACTTCTTTCACTTGGCAAAGAAAAAATGCTTAGCACTGCAATGCAAATCTGTTCCACCGATAGGCACACCGAGTATCAATTAAACAGTATTTTCTTTGTTTTATTGTATCTTTCTACCTTCAAAGTCAAAATTAATTAAACCATATGCACTCAGTAGTAGAGTATGTATATGCAGAGTACCTACCACCATCCTACTACTGATCCGAAGGCAAAGACTTAAATTTAATTCCATTGAGCGTTTCTGACGCGAAAAGTCCCCACACAGAGAGTATCTGTAGTGTGGTACCCTCTCCCGTATTCTGTCCGCGAACTACTAAATTCGTAACTCCTGTATGTGTGTGTGTTGTGAAATCTAAGATAAGGTCCAAAAAACACAATCAGATATTTAAGAGACTAGCACATATTGTGGCAGGGACATACTGATGGCAGCCAAAGAACCAAAAACCGAAAAAAAACGAACTTCAAGTCAAAGTACCTACGAAAAGGTAAGGCAAGCACACACGGTTGTGGAAATGGATGTGTGTAGTGAACCAAAACAAAAAAAAGTGCCAACCATTCTGCAGAGTATTTCAGTCTTAGTGTGCGCATATCGATGGCACTTTGACTCTTGGCATTGGCATATCGCACTCTAAATTACCTCGAGTTGGTCGCGCGATGTGGAGTTTCAAAAAGTTTGCAGCAGTGACAGTAACAGTGGTTGAAAAATATACAAGAAAAAAAAGTCAAATAAAATTGAGGTCATAATGTGTTGTAGAAATATAGTAAAATAAATAAATAAAAATAAATAAATATTAGCCCGTAAGCAGCCCATAGAGGGCCAAGGGCTAGCTTCTCACAACTGTACATGTTGTGCGTGGTATACATTTCGGCACATACAGAAGGGACCTACAGTTTTATGCCGTATCCGAAGGGCAAAGGGGTTTTGAGAAGCTTTCTCATGACAGTGAATACTCTTGAATGTTTGTCAGACACTCGGAAGAGGTGGAGCCGTGAAAAAACTTTTGATGGTATTTTTCTGGATTCGAACTTAGAACCCGTTGCGCAGTAGTCCAACGCACTAACCACTGAGCCACGGTACCCAGTGGCCAAATCGAAAATCAAGGAAAGCTAGTTTAGTATGTATCTTTAAGATTCTGAACTAAATGAGGCCAAAGGAAGGATATGTTTAAGAGAATCTGTGCCCTAACGTACTCTGAAATCAGACATTATCGCGGGAAATTGACTCCTTAAGATCAATGGCAAGATTTGATTCAAAAATTTCGTTTCGGGGAAAATGGAATGCGTTAAAGAGCCTAAATTAATAACTGATTCATTTAGAAATACTTTTTTCAAAATGAAAAATTTAGGAAAAAGTTAATTTCATCGGGTTATTTTTAATATCAACCAAAAGAACCATTTGTGACATTTATTTTGTATTTCAAATGTTGGCCATGTATGTGGTTAGTATTGTCCATTTAGAAGTTCCAATTTTCGATCAATCGTAAGAGCATTTCGAGTGCTATTTGGCGAATAACGCGAATAATTCCTCGAAACGCGGTTTATTCATGTACCCTTTGGATATCACACGATCTAGGCATTCAAAATACCATACCGGTCCGAAGTGCAATTGTTTTTGCAATTAAGCCATGGTTTCACGGGACCAAGAAGTGGTGCCAAGAAGCGCCACTTTATTAGTACCAACAATTTTGGAGATTACAGGCTGCAAATAGTCCATTATCATGGCGCGATAACGGAAGCCATTGACAGTGACGTTACGGTCGACCTAGACTTCTGTCATTGCGTACATTCTCAGCTAGCGCTCCAATATTTTCTTTACTATAGGCCAATCATTTAGACCATAAGTTGCCCAAGTGCATGAAACACATTCGTCGTATAATCTAGGCATTCAAAATACCATACCGGTCCGAAGTGCAATTGTTTTTGCAATTAAGCCATGGTTTCACGGGACCAAGAAGTGGTGCCAAGAAGCGCCACTTTATTAGTACCAACAATTTTGGAGATTACAGGCTGCAAATAGTCCATTATCATGGCGCGATAACGGAAGCCATTGACAGTGACGTTACGGTCGACCTAGACTTCTGTCATTGCGTACATTCTCAGCTAGCGCTCCAATATTTTCTTTACTATAGGCCAATCATTTAGACCATAAGTTGCCCAAGTGCATGAAACACATTCGTCGTATAACGCTGATCTTCGATATTTATGTATGTTCCAGCTCCATACGTTTTCCTTTCTGCGTTGAAGGAGATAGCCTTCAAAAGATGAAACTGGCCAAAACCAACAGAGACCAGACTTTATCCCCGTCCTTCTCTTTATGTTACTGCCTTCTTAGTATACATATATCTGTCATGTTCTAGTATTTCACCTAGTTTTTCTCTAATTGGCTATATTGGCTCATGAGCATAGGAACCGTATCTTTGTATCTTTATTGGTCTATTGGGTTTCGCAGGTTGGAGCAGTTTGCTCTTATTCTAAATGTGACAGTTCATATTGTCGTCGCTGCTCTTTTGTCATTATGCCTTTTGGTAGTAATTTCCTTAAATATAGAGATTGTTGTCTATATGTCAATAATTTGTGAGCAATATTGGTTACGATATTAGTCTGGCCAAAAATAATCTTTCCCATAAACATTTTTTGGGCACAATGGACTAAGTGAACCGTTGACATTTTCAATCAACAAGATTGATCATTTTCACCTTCTTCTTGCTACTCACAGGATCCACTTTCGTTTTGTGTTTCGCAAACGTGAGACTAGCCGGACTCACCAGTTCCATACGTACTATTGACATTGTTGATTCGACAACGTATTCAGCGTCATTGCTGGCCCATTTAATGATAGTGGCGTGGTGTTCACTAAAGATGGTAATCTTTTGTCGAATGACGGTGGCACCCTTTACAAATTTAAATCAGGACGGTTCGTATTTAGCAAATTCGGCTTGACAAATAATGGATTGGCGCTCTATACTGATGCATCCGAAATGGAAGTCGGTATAAGACCTAGTGTCGACCATCAGCCTTAAGTTGGATTATTTTACAGGCCAAATTTACTGCTACAAAATATGCTAGTTGCGGAAACTATATCCAAAAGAATAATCAGTATTTTCTATAGTTTAGTTAATATTTCTCCCAATTAGCTCCCTATCAATTCGACTATAACCTTTCCGATCAAATTTTTCCCTTCGAAGTTACATCATATATATTGCATGTAACATGTAGATAACATTTCAAAAAGCCCGCTGCTAACACCTTGGAGAGGTTCTTACCCTTGTTATAGGTCCCCTTAGCGTTACAAATTTTTGGAATTAAGGGTCATTTACGCTTGTTGAGAATCATCTACTCTGGGTTTTAGCATCTCAGAAGTTTCAAAGCGTCCTTTAGACCTGTAGTATTGTTCTAGGTTCTTGCTCTTTTTCTTCAACTTCTATCATTCTGAATTTTTAGTACAGTGTGATCCCCTATTCCGCAGAATGGTTCATTTCAGTGAAGGGTTCTGCGTCTCCTGGTCTTTCCAAGGCATATGTTGCTGTATTACCATTGATTCTGATATGTCCGAGGATCCAATAAAGTGTAACCTTGTTATTCCTATCATTAAGCTTGTGAAATTCCCATACAAGCTTTGACTTGGCTAATGTATCTCCTTTTGAGATTGATTCGGAAGCATCTCTCTATTGAGTATATTTCAGCTTGAAAAATGCTGGAACTCTTGCCCATGTGTGTTGAGTGTTTCGTCCTTCGTCCAAATAATTCTGCACTCCTTCTTTTCTCTGTGTACCACTTTATTTACAACTATCCATTCTATACGTGCAGAAATGTATATCACGCACAACATCCACAGTTATGAGAATCTAGGCCTTGAGCCTTTATGGTCTGTTTATTTATTTATTTCAAAATATCTTTAAAATGTACCTAACCAAAGCCTATTCCATAACTTCCGGTGTTTTTTTCTTTGATCTAAATCATCTAGGTAAGAGTACATTATGTGACAATAAAAACCACTTACTTACAAAAACATACACCAAATGCCTCTTATCACAAAAAGTCCACCTCCTGTCACCATAAAGTCCATATCTCTGATGATATTCAATAACGTACGCAATTTTCAGTATTTTTCCCCTAGAGTAGCCCCGATCTGAATGCCATTTGCGGCATACTATTGTCCATGTGTGACTAGGAACTCGACATATGTGCTGCTCTCGGGTGTCCGCTTTAAGCCAAACATCACTAAGCCATGTCCACACACATGTTGAACAAATCGCCGGTGCAAATTGTAACACGGAATCAATTTCCCTGGCTCAGGTAGAAGCACTAGCCATTCAGCCAGCCAGCTAGGTAGCTAGGCAGTTGTCCAGGCAATTTAATTTCTATTCAATTATCGACCAAACCAACCGAACACACACACACCGGGTGACAGATATGTCATATTAAAATACCGCAGATAAATTGGATGCCGTTTTGTGTGTAGACCTCGAGCTGGATGTAGCCTGGCCATTTACTCAGTTATGTAGGTTTATCTCTTGTAATATGTCGTCGGACGCACACTGCCACTTGGGTGACCACCATATCTGTTCAAAAACTTGTATCTTTTTACAAAGAGATATAAGTTGTGTTTTTTTCTTATTTTCTGTTGTAGATAGTTTGAATTATAATTGCATTTTGTAGCTAATTAAAATTAAAGACAAACATTTCGAACATGGATTGATTGTTAAAATTGGGTCATCTGTGTTCGAGCGGGAAACTTCAAAAGTGTATCTGTGTATCTGGAAATTTGAAATGTTAACTGTTTGGATTTAGATTTGGAGTTCTTTTTTTGGCGAGCTCTAAGCACTAAGAAATGATTTAAATTATTTCAAATGTAAGAAACACTACTCGCGACCTATTCAACGACAAACAGGCATCTATATTACCCCCGACAGACAGGTAGACAGGATTGTTTTCCTTTGAAAATTCACCGCCATCTGTCTGGTAGTGTGACGCAAGCGAGCAATTGATTATCAAACAGATATTTTGATCTATTAAATGAAATTACAAAAGCGCGCTGCAGAGGGAGAGTATCTACTTGATGAATGTGAGTATTTTCGCTTGTTTTTGCATGGATGAGGGAAAAATGGATACACGACAAGAGATGAGCTGTATGGATGCTGGGAACTCGTGAGCATTCATCATTTAACCGTGTAACTATTGCAGCAACGCACAGAGACCTTTACTAAAGCATGGACGAATGGAAGCCATTGGAAAACTGCAATTTTATTTGTAAATACCGACGTGGTATTCTGTGAGTCAGAAAGATTCGGTTTGTGTACTTTCCGGGATATGTTCTGTGGAGTGTCTAGGATTGATTCGGCGGTCACATTATTGAAAGCTCTTTCAATGTTAAGAAATGCTATCGGAGGAGATTGCTTTGAATGGAAGGATCTTTCTATGGATGCCTGTCATGGATAAATGCCTTTGTGGTTTTGATAGGTAGTTAGCGCCAAACAAATTTCTTAGACGCGTCAGTGTTTTTGTCTTAAATGATATAAGCTGATTGATCTTGAGGTTGTGGGACTTAATTTTTCGGCTTTGACATTGAAATCACAAGAACTTTTTTCATGCTTTCGGAACATAATCTAGTTTAGGGCAACTGATACTGATCGCTCCCGATCGTTCGAAGGATCGTGTGAAGCAACCGGTTAGCAAATTAACACAGACACCATATAAAAAGTGGGTGCTGAAGAGAATATTGCATTCGTTCAGGAGAGTGTTGACGAAGATCCAAATCGACCATTGTAGAGTCCCTGCCTGAGACATCGTTGCCTTCCATCCTCTGCGGTCCCGAGCAGTTTTCGGGCATCCGCAACAGCTTGGTCTTTATACCGGAGGTTCGGTCTTCTTCGCCGCCTCGAACCTGGGGCCTGGGATTCGAAGATCCTCTTGGCTGGAGCATTATTGTTCATTAGCTCGATGTGGCCGAGCTAATGTAGTTTGCGTATCTTGGCTTTTTGTACTACATCCACATCCTGGTTCAGCTCATAGAGTTGGCGGTTGTATCTTCTCCTCCATTCGCCCTCCTCGCATAAGAGATATCCGACGGAGTATTTTTCGCTCGAAGGTGCCCAAGCTTTCTTACTTATCGTCCAGCACTCGGCCCCATACAGCAGGATTGGTAAGATGAGCGTTCTGTAGAGCATTAATTTGGTCCGTCGAGTTAGGAGTTTTGAACCCAGTTGTTTCGCCAAACCGAAGTAGCATCGGTTTGCTAGGGTTGTTCTTCGTCGGATCTCTACAAAGGTGAACTCCTTAACTACCTCGAAATTATAGTTATCAACAGTGAAGTTCTGCCCAATTGGATAGATAAATTTTTGTTTGTTGATAACATATACTTCGTCTTGTCCTCATTCACTTCAAGACCAACTCGTTTCGCCTGCTCATCAATAGCCGTAAATGCCTCTACGACGGCTTGGCGTTATCTTCCGGTGATGTCAATATCGTCTGCGTATCCTAGCAGTTGAACGGATTTGTGAAAGATAGTGCCTTCCGTGTTGACACCTGTCCTGCGCACTATCTGCTCCAATACGATATTGAAGAAATCACATGACAGCGCATCTCCTTGCCTGAATCCGGTGCATGTTTGGAAGAGCACCGAAGAGTTGTTTCCAAGTTGCACAGAGCATCGCATGTTTTTAGCGTTACATCTGGATAAGTTTTGTCGGTATCCCGAATTGGGCCATCGTCTGGTAGAGCTCAAGATGATGAATGCTGTCATAGGCGGCTTCAAAGTCGATGAAAAGGTGGTGGGTTTCGACTTAAAATTCGTTGGTCTTTTCCAGGATTTGTCTGAGTGTGAAAATTTCGTCTATTGTCGATCTGCCGGGCCAGAAGCAACACTGGTACGTACCGATTAGTGTGTTGCAGAAAGGTTTTAGACGTGTGAACGTGTGAATACGTTGGATAGGATCTTATACATATGCGACATTTAACAGGGATATGCCTCGGTAGTTCTTACAAGACATAGGATCGCCTTTTTTGAAGATGGGGCAGATAGAGCTGATACTTCAGTCGTCGAGCGTGCGTTCCTCCACCTATACATGGTTGATGACTTGATGCATGCACCCTACCAAGTATTTAAAGAGTTAAGCAGGAAGCCCATCAGAGCCAGCGGTTTTGTTTTTCTTTAATTTTCTGATGGCTACATTAACTTCTTCAATACTGGACGGAGGCGTTGCTTCTTGATTGCCTGGAGGTGCGTTCTCGTCTTGCCCTATCACTCTCTCTATTTGCTGCCCCTTAAGCAACTGCTGGAAGTATTGCTTAAACACATCAACAATTCTCTGTGCGTCGGGGACTAGGTTGCCTTCGTTATTTCGGAGAGCCTGCGTTCCGGGCTTGTGGCCAGCTGCCAGCTGCTTGATACTGACATTTACTGACATAAATTCTGCCATATGTGTTAGTTGTGTAAACCCTGTATTACATCTAGTTTATCTGACATCAGGACTCCTGAGGAATATTGCTTATTGTTTACATGAAATTAAAAAAGGAAACAACCGATTATGAAATGAGGCATTTTTTTCAAAAATTTCCCCCAAAAATTCAATAAAGAAAAATTTGGCATCCGGTTATTTTTGGCTCAATGGGCATGTCTATAAGCAAATTTGTAGTATTTGAGCGAAGATAACGAGGAAAAGTACACAGTTTGTGATCTCTGGGCGGGTGGAGTTGCCAAACTATTGTTTTTCAAATAAATACCTAATCAGCGTTTTACGGTCAAAGGTATTTGCTATAGCGTAATGATTAATGGTTTTTCGTCGATTGGTTGAACGAATGTATGAATCTGTTGGAGAAATGATTTCAACAGAATGACACTAAGTGTGATATAGCAAATTGTGTTCACGGTTATATAATAGCAGGGTGAGATGTGTTAAAAGGTAAAATTACTCTCGTTATATTTTCTTGCGGAGCTAGAGCAATAAATATTCCACATATTTCACTAACTAAAATGCAAAACCATGATGGCATTCACGATCTCAGAAATAAAACTTCATAAAAGCTCTCAACCTCACACAATTCAAATGTAAATTTCTCGCAAACATTTCATTCTAAGCCCCAAAAATCCATTCTAGAATCGGATTCACATCACTTGAAAGCGAATCTCTCACCAGCAATGCACCAGTATCTCTCGATGATCATCTTCAAAACCATCTTGCACACCAATATTCAGTCGAAGAGAAACACGTAGACTTGGTTGTACAGCAGAGTCAGCACTCAAGAGTGCAGCATCTTTCAATTCTCTTGTTGAACTCGATAGATTCTCGGAATTCTCCTCCATCGCGCGCTGGGCAAATGGAATGAATTCATTAAGGAAGCCTAAACTAACAGATTTAATGTTTGCTTAGATTTTGAGATGGGCACGGGAATTCCGCCACACTGCCGCCCCATAATACCCACTCCATCCAGCCACTGGCTGGTGTCTGGCTGTAGTCTTGACCAAAAATCCAATGCATTTCTAGATATGTTCTTGTTTTTTTTTTTCTCCCTCTTTTTTGTTGAGTTCCTCTGCAACTTGATGGTCTATGTTGCGTTGTCTGCAAGGTGTTAATGAATTTTGTAAATGTAACACACGAGATAATTTTAAGGTTAACTGAGCGAACTGTAAAAGAAAAAGAAATTTAAAAAAAAAATCTATATGTATCTAAGCAAATATTAGGCTTAATCCCGGCTCAGCTGGTGAAGAAGAGTGAACCTGGGTGACAAATGACAGGGGAAAAATGACAGCCACTGTGTTTGAGCCGGATGACATTAAGGTGATAAATGTCTGAGGGTCTTGTTGTTTATATTTTGACAGTTAATTAGGGCAGTTTTATGGAAGAAGCTGCTGGGGACATTGTTGACATTTTCAATTTCAATCAGTGCCGGTTGGATAAAAGTCAATTTCGAGATGGTAACATCTTTGACAGAACAACGGGTTTCGCACAATTAGCTAGAAAAAGAAGTTGATGGTCTGTTTGCATTTGGAAACATGTTACTTCCTTGTGAAAAGGGCAATACAGTTGTTCGTTCGGCTTCTGTTGTAGTCAATGGTGTAAATTAGTTGAAACTAATGCCAATCAGCTATGAATTGTAAGATTCTTAGAAGTATCATATGCATTGGTATGCAGTTGATGGTGGTCTGTTAAGTAATTGGAGAATTTAACGCTTGAGATTCAGGCATACCTAGAGATTTTAAAGAAATGAATGCTTTTAAACAATTATACATAAGCCATCACATTGTGTTATTGTGATCGGTTAGGTTCCATAGTGAAAAGTATCTTAAGAAGTACAGTTGAATAAAAGGATGCTAAAGGAATATCAAAGTACACATGGACTCTATGGCATATTTGCTCAAATGCTCGTAATGTAATACGTTGGTTCAAAAATATAGGTACAATCGATTTTGGATGGAAAAGACTTGGCACCCCGACATAAAATAAGATGACCTCACCAGGTACTGCTTGATCGCCTTTACCTCTCCCATGGTCAGGCTAGTATGTCTATCCATTGCTTAATCCATTCACAAGTTAGGAAAGGTTGCAGGACGATTGATAATAGTCCTCAGATATGTTCTGTGTTTTTATGGATTTTTCACACCTATTTCGATTGCTAGAAGCATAAATAAAACAATTTCATAACTACTGTCTGGGTATGTCATAAACTTTAACTCCGTCGTAAATAAAAATTCTCTTCCTTACAACCACGTGCTAATCATCATTTAGTAAAACAAAACCCTTACTCATCCTATTTTCTATTACATGGTTCTAGCTCCAAGAAAATACTTTAAAATGGTTCACCTAATGTTTTCAACATGAAGAGGGATGAACCAATCTCAAAATCTTGAATGGATCATCACCATTTGGAAGATCAGTTTAAAAAAAAAAACCCAAACAATTGCAAATTACTGGCGCCCTAATTAGCCCCCTCATTTCTGCCAGTAACGAAAAAAAAAAAAAAAAACAGTCATCCTCAACTCAGCGCTAATGCATCTCATGCAGAAAATACCTTGCACTATAACCATAAAGAGAAGCAAAAAAAAGAAGAAGAAAAGGAACGAGCCTCCAGCACATACCCAGAAGCGATTCCCATCGATGGTCCCTGCTGGTGGAAAGATATGGGAATTTCGGTCTACCACCACCTACCGAACCACAAAAACAAAAAAAAAAAAACGACAGCTCCCTTGCCAAACACAGCACCATCGAGAAATTCTGCGAATTTACGAGTATCTGTGCTTTTTGTGTGCCATTGCATTCGCCACACAACAGTTGGGTTGCATTTGTTAACACTAAATGGCTGCCGACTGTTGAAGAGCCAGAGAGCGCCAAAAAACAAACAACAAATCTGTGAGGAAGGCTACAGACCTGGCATAAAAAAAGGTGATTCTCCTCACCGACGATGAAATGCAAAAAAAAAAAAAAAATCACACATTCAACAGATACTTAGCGTACACACACGCAGACATACTATTTACCTTGTTGGGCCTAAACGTTTCCGCTGTTTTTTCGTACCGGCAATATCATCCGGTCGCCTGGCTAAGGACAAACAGACAGTCAGACAGACAGACATGCGAAATTAAATGAAACGTATGCCACGATAAAATAAATTAGCCCAGAATCATTTAGGAACTAGTGTTGTTAATTAGGTACTCTTTTCGTAGCCCCACAAGGATATATGACCACAGGACGACAAGGAGCGCGACTACAGATACAGATACACGTGTTGCTGAGATCTCTACAAGACACGTAACGTCACGTCTAAGCAGAGGGAACGAGACAAAACACTCACTTGATGGGGTATGAGAGGTTCATGTTTGGGTCCATTCCACCAGCACTATCTGTCCTTTCTTCGGGGTAACTTATGGCCATAGCATTTGAAGGCCTAATTAATTGAAACTAAATAAATACACATTTTATGCGGAGGGCGCGCGAGATTTTGATTCGGTGATATGCCTCCCCAAGCAGCAAACATACGGTGGACACAAGCGACAACAACGATGATGGCGGATGAGGCAAACAACGGCGACGATGAGACGACCAGCAGCTCTGGCTGCTGTGGTAGCACAGCTCCAAAGAGATGTCTCCCCGAGATCAACTTTAGCTACATTGCAACTAATTTGAAGAGAAAACAATTTAAGTGGCCGGCAAATTAAATTAAACAACGCCGAAGGTTTGATGACCTCAACTCAGAGCTTTGGCTAGTGAGATGAGAAAAATTAAACAGTTATGTTATAAGATGTAAAATCGATTTGATGCATTAACTCTTAGTGACACTTGGCGATAGAATATTTCTCATGTTCATACATACATACATTTCCTAGGGTTGGGAAATTTCTTTCAAAATCTCCTGTAGTACTCGTCTAAAGCGAGATGGAACTATATTTCTATGTGCATCCTTAGACTTACTTTTCCCTGAAGCAAATATCCCAAAAACACAAGACGCACGGGGAGTGGTAAAACATCGGAAGCTCTCTTGGGTAGTAAGCAATTTTATTTTCACTCAAGTCAGCGGGATATGATGGTATCACGTCGTCAGTCATACTCATCTCGCTTTGATCATGGCTACTTATCAAGGATGTGAAAGAAAGTAAAAGTACATAGTTTCTAAATCGAAGACCGACAAGTAATAAGAATAAATTAAGCCACAAAAATATTTTCTATACCTCAAGTAACTTAGTAGAGTCCTTTTTCACACACTGGAAATATTGTAGAGTCGCAGCACAAGGATCTGAGAGCAAGACTTATAGAGATGGCTCTTCATAGTGCACATAGTGAAATGGTCTTTTCTATTTTCCTTGATACGCACATTGACTCCTTAAACACTAAACAGTGCTAATACTTTGTGTATCTTAATAAGAAAGGTGAATGACGAGGTTTTACTAGTCTCAGGAAAGTTCCTTTTCAGTAGAAGTTTTGTAGATCTAGAAAGAAAGAAAGTTACAAATGCGAGTAAAAATTTCTTTCGCTTAACTTAGTCTCTTCCCTAGGTGAACTAGCTGCCAAAGCTTCTCACAGAACTCTTCATAGGCTTCTGTCAACATAATTTTATATAGACCGCTGGTTTTCAAGTCAGCTATTCACAGTGTGGTACACATATTTCGATCTAAATAGACATACATGACGCCTACATATTAGGACCCTTCCAAAGGAAAATATGATGTTCCGCAAGTTGCCAAACATTGGCATAGAATATGAACTCTTCCATTGGGGCCCAGTCCCGTAAGGAAACAGCCTCATCGTCAACAAAATTCTCAAAATTTTCGAGGAAAAAAGAATCAATATCTTAGAATCTCCCCATTCTATGCTTCCTTAATGGAACACAGAGTCCAATGTTATATGTAAAAGCTGCGGCGGCGAAGAGGAGTTCAGTTTCTTTCTCATCACTTTAGCAGAGTCACTGATAATAAACCTACACAAATTGGTAAGAAGCAGAAACTGTTTAAGGGTAGACCGATATCAAGATAGATTCGTCAGGCTTCTTGTTACTTCTAAACTGAATGCAAGGTGTTCTTTTCTGGATAGATTTGGTTTCATCTTTTGTGCAAGAACTTAATGTTGCGGTTGGTTCATCGAGTAGACTGTCGTAATAGCACAGATCCTTGGGATGTTACAAAGGACCTACAGTAGGTCTATTATGTCTTGTGTTGCTTAAATATATGATGGATACCCGAACACTCCCTGATCTCAGAAAACAATAAAGTGCACATCCCGGGCTTTTGACTGAAGACGGATTTTCATGTACCTTCCTGTACAGTCGATACATTTTTACGAATAGATATGTATGTCTTAAGTACATAGTTGGTAGCCAAGCGTAGTTCTATTAATACACATACATTGTAGAAACTGCAAAAGTGGTAAAATCAAGTTTTCCTTCCAGACATAGCTACATTTAAGGCAACATCTTGCAATTTAAAACCATTGAGGTCTACCTAAACACTTGGTCGATATGACTCAGCCTAAGCATTATTCAAATAACCTACGTACTCAATCTTACAGCATCCATCTCGATCAATCACTACCTCTCTGCGCCCAAAAAAAAAAAGCCATCAGCATGGGAAACAAATTCCCAACGCATCTACCGACAATGGCAAAGAGAGAGAGAGAGAGAGAAGCTCCCTCCGGTGGATGATTAAGTTGAACATTAAATTAAGATCATCGACTCGATCGATCCATCCATCCATCCATCCTTCCATACTAACCCATCCACCGATGGCTATGCACTCATCATCTGGTGGTGAGAGACAGACAGAAACCAAATCGCACCACAAAGTCTATAATTCTACCCCAGCCCAGTTCAGGCAGACTCTGATCTGTCTGTTTTGGGGCGCAAAATCTCTCTGAAAAGATCATTAGATGTAAAAACCAGTAGCAATACCTCAGGAGGTGAGGACTCTCCCGTTGCTGTTGTTGTTGTTGTTTTTGGCGGCGGTAACCACTAATCTTGGTGAAACCCCTTTCCGCTTGCAGGGACTACCTGGATTACGCGCTTTAGGCCCTCCAGCATTGTGCTGGAAAAGAACTATGTGTAGGTATACACACGAAGGAATGCTGGGAACTTGAAATTATAAGGATACGCCATGCTCCTGCATTCCTGAGTGGAGACCGCAGAACCGAGCGTGCTATTATCTCTCCACCACCGGTTATTTCCAGCGCGAGAATTCTGAGAATGCGAACTTTATTGGTATAAACAGATTCTTTTGCTTCTCATCCTCTTTCTATTTTCGATAAAAAAAAAAAATTAGAAATTCACTAATTACATGAGATAAATGGCAAACAAGTCTTTCGTTCCGAATTCTGATTTCTTTGACACTTACTCACAGTGGCACGAGCCTGTCGCATGGCGTCGTCGCTGGTGTTACCAAATGCTCTTGTCGAATCCAAAGTGTCAAAGTGTGGGGTGGTGGGGGCCAAAACGTGCCTAGATACCAATCGGTTTGGGGATTTTCTCTGCACCGTTTGAGACTTTTGCTGTCGGCGGCGGCACTGTCAACTGTCATTTTTCTACGACAACCAAGGTGAAATGTGTTGTCTTTTGATTGGACCCCCACCTTAAACTGCTACCGAGGGGGCTACCGGCGATGACAACGACGACACGGGGGAATTTCTTCATTTTTATTTTTAAAACTGGCGCGCCGCGTGTGCTCAACCGGTGTGATCGAGAGTCACCGAAGCAAAACCTTTTTTTTATGAGTCCATCACACTCTAGCCGCAGTACTCACACTTTGACAGCCGACACAGTCGCGTCGTCGTCGTAGTCGTCGTCAGTGTGAAGTGTCTTTCGGGCGCTTAATACGCACGCCTCACATGGTCATTCGCGTCATTGTGTAAATTGAATTTAATTTATGTACGCGTAGCGCTAAAGTCATCACACAATACAGCGTCGCGTTTGTTGGTCTCATCGTTGGAGTAGTTCCAGTTTGGAGTTTTTTCTTTTCGCTGGTAAATTCTTTTTTTTTTTAGAATTTTGAATTTGAAATGAGTAGTTGTGTGCCATGCCGTGAAGTTGTTGTTGTTGGTGTTTATTTTTTGTTTGATATCTTTTTTCTTATGAAATTTAGCAGGAGGAGCCAACGATTGTATTTGCAAAATAGAAAATGGCGCAAAGCTGAGATAAATCTGAACTTTTTTTATAGTTTACTATGAAGATATAGGCCTACCAGGAAAACCGTTCTATCTCTTAGCTAAGTGGGCTGCTGAATACTGTACGAGAAACCGTAACTTACCTCTAGAATCAAATGAGTAATTGAATAAATTCATAACCTTTGTTCCTCAGGAATTTCTTTAGACTATCTGCAGTAAGTTTTTCAAAATGTCCGTGTAGTACTTAGTACTGCAGTATCAAGTTCGCACGCCAACTCTTTCGTTCAGAAGAGAATCATTAGCTTTTGATCATAAAATTTGGTTGTAAAAAAATTGTCTAGCAACATTTTATCTTTTAAATTGAAAAAAAGTATTAAAAACATACATATGACTAAAGCAATCAAACAGAAATATTCCATATGATTGCCAGAAAGCATAAATTTCACTGAAAGTTAGATTCATTGTGAGGACCTTACCCGAACATCATTTACCACATTCACACCTATAGTCTCTAACTTGACAGCAGCAAATATTCAGTGAATCATTGTCGGTTTTAGGCCTCTACCACACTTAGGCAATTTGTGTCTTTTCTGGACTGACTTTGAGTACGCAGTTTCTAGCCTATTTATTGAACAATGTAAGGTCTCTTATAATCCAATCGCTTCCTTTAATATTCGGTAAAGGACCCAAAGAATCGGGAAAATAATGCTTAGTATACTAATATATAATCAATGGTGTAATTTGATAGGCTGGAGAGTTTTTTTACACAACCAATTCGCTCGGACGAAAGGCTAAAATAGGTAGGTAACGTTGTGTCAAAATGATGTTCTTTTGATACCACAAAACTTGCATGTAAATGTGTAATGTTAATTAGTTGTTAAACCCAACCTGTAGTTGAGCTATCTCGCTAAGATTAACGATTGCTAAGATTACCTCACAATCGTCAATCCAATTATCAACTATGATTCGCTAGTATGGTGGGAAAGGCCAACTAAACAGTCAAACGGTCTGCCCTCCTAAGAATTCAACGCTTGTGTAGGTATTACGCCTGACAGCTGCGTTGGACGTTCTCTTAGACCTCCCACCCCTCCACATAACTATTATGAAGACAGCAGCTGCTAGTGAATTAAAGCTTCAACTGCTATGCAATAACTCCTCCCCTAACTTAGATGGAAAATGAAAATCCTTGAAAGAGTTCCTCTACTATCCAATCCAGCAGTGCGCCTCTCGGACTTCATGCCCAAGAGAATCCATCCCCATCACCCTTTTGAGGTCGTTGTCCTAATCCGGAGTTTCTGGGACAGTCAGCCTATTCCCCGAATATTCTCGTCATCAGATTGGTATACTGACGGATCTAAGATGTCAAGCGGGTCTGGAGCTGGAAACTCTGGTCCAAACTACAAATTATCTGTTCCTCTAGAACAAACAACTACTATCTTTCAGGAAGAGGTCCACGCTATCGAGCTCTGTGCCAGAAAATGCATACATACATACTTTCAAATATTCAAGCAGCTCTCAAGGCTCTCAACTCCTATAACTTTGAGTCTAAGCTAGTTTTTAACTGTCTCCAATCCGCTGTACATAATAATGTCAGACTAACTTGTGTTCCTGGTCACAGGGGCAACCCTGGCAACAAGTGCTCAGGCTCCTTTCATTGGTCCTGAACTTTTTTGTGCCCCACAAACTAATCAGATCAGAATAGAGCTCAGTAGATGGGACCGACAAGAATCGCTCTCCCATTGAAAGTCTCAAAATGGCTTAAGACATGTCAAACAATTCATCAACTTCTCAAAAAAGAGACCAAAAGATATCCTCTCTATGAGCAAATACAAAGTCAAGAAAATCACGGATTTCCTAACTAGTCATTGCTCTCTCAATTATCACCTCAAGAAAATGGGCCGTGTCCAATCAGACACGTGTCGAATATGTCTTGAAGATACTGAAACAGCCCACCACATATTGTGCGAATGTCCTGCCATAGCTCGGCTGAGAGTTAAGTACTTTAACAAAGGCTTCACATCTCCCTCTGATGTCTCCTCAGCTTCAGCTATAAATGTCTTTGGATTCATAAATGAACTAGACTGCAGCTGAACCTCAGAACAACTAATTATATTCAAACCTGCTAGGGAATAGTACAAAAGATCCTCCTAGGTCGTAGTGCTTCATAGGCTTATCGCCTTCTCTTATTTTCTCTAGATTCACGAAAAAGGGTTTACCTAAAGTAAGCATTCTGGTCCTCGCTAGGGCAGAAGAAGTGGCAAAGAAATTTTTACTTATTAATGTCCTTGCACCCTCTGGTGCAACCTAGAGAAATATCGACTGCTTCTGCTATGGAATCGTTAAGTGACAACTCTCGTCTAACCAACTCGTCTATTTTCCCCCCCTAATGAGAAAATCTACCCTCACGTCGTTTACTATATTAATCTTGTCCGAGTACCTACGAGTAAAACAATCCCAAAAGCACCCTAACTCTTATGATGTATAGAATCTTTCTCAGAAGAGAATGGGCTGGAACACAGCTAGAATATTTCTGGCCAAAGTTCAAAGACTAGAGCAGAACATATAGAAGTTGAGTGCAGCTAAATAGCTGGTGCATTGGCAAGATAATTTTCTGAAACACCGTTTTTGTCTGCGTGGTGACTTAATGGGGCAGACTCTGTGATAATACTCCCATATAAGACAAATAAAAGAACTACTGAGCCATATTTACAGGAAGAAAGATCTACATTTTTCTGAGTCAGAAAATAGACCGGATTCGCACTGCCAAATAAGTAGGGATATTAAAGAATTACCAGTTCACCACCACGCCAAAGCACTAATTCCCAAACAAGAGGATCTGCATGGTTCCTATACTTTATGTTTTAGTTTATGATGGACTGGGGGACTGCTCTAACCGAGAATCACAACAACTAAGGCTCAAGTAGGGATGCACAATAGATCTTCCGCTTCTTAATGTTATTCAATTTCATAACCTCTAAATCCTTCTTGTCCAACCGTCTAACCTATTAAGCCGGCTAAGAGTAACTGCGTCCTTAACAGGTAGTTGGCAAGGTCTGAAGGCTTCCTTTCAAAAAAAACAAATGACAGATCTGTATCTACTCTGACGGTTTTACCACAAACAGTGACAGATAAGATCCACATTTCAAAGTGCAAGTAGAGCAAGCATTTACCACAAATCGTAAATGGCAATTTTATTCGTGTACTTCTCAACTAGTGAATCTATATCCAAGGTAACCCAAAAAAAAAAAAAAAAAAACAATCAACTAACGCAGTTCAGCTGAATTATTAAACAATTTTTTTTTCCTGCAACTCACTTTGTATCTCACGAATGGCAAATTCTCTTACTCACTGCTAAACCAGCGCGCCGGACAAATTTATGATTTACGATGACATGTATATCGCAGTGCATGGTGCTGCACACACACATTGCGCCGCACCGGTGCAGGTTAACCATGCGGCAAATGTTTGTTTTGTAATAGGAGCTGATAAATCAGCCCGGTCGCATGCTACGCTCCGAAGAGGGTGAGGGTAAAAATGTAAAAATGTTAAAATGATGACCTAATTACCATAATCATATGCAGAATGGTAATAAATCGATATTAGGAGACAAACATAAGTCTTGAGCTTGCTGGCTGACTAGCTAGTCAGAGTGGGAGTGTACAAGCTCAAAGAGTGAATGGTTAAATCACTTCAGTGGTTTGCAATAATTCTCTGATAGCTTGCAATGTAATCTGTGTTGTAATGGAATTTAATTACGAATCAAGATAGCCATCTTTGGAAGGTCTAAGTAGGAGGATTTATGGTGACTGATATTGTTTAGTACTTGAATTTTTAATATAATACTTGGAATCTCGAAGCGGAATCGGATTTGTATGATGTTGTGCTTTTGACTTTGAAAGGTGAATGAGAATGTTACTAAAAATTGGGTGAAAACCTTAAGATAAGGACAAAGGGTTGTGTGAAATATGCTTGTGAGACTCGAGTGTGTACGAAAGCCTTTTGCAATCCAAAGTGTCCTACATACATATTTCGGAAAGCAACTGGTTCATACTCTTTAGAGATAGACACATACAGAATTCCTCTGACTAAACTTCCCTACTTCCTTAAAGTTTTGAGTTTTGTTTTGCTCTTACGTGCTGTGTACTTGGATGTAATTGATTCCTATATTGGTAAATATAAGTAAGTATTTAACAGTTACCCCATTTACCTATTTACTTACTTTCTTAAGTGGATCTACAGCTCGCTACATGAGATTCGATTAACAAGCCTTATCATCTAACTTCATTTTTAGCTGCACTCACAGATGGATGAGATCCTCATGTGTGCCTTACCTACAGCAAGCTGGCCTTCTACTGCGTCGCTCGCTAAGGGTAGATTCAAAGAATTTGAGTCATCTCAAATGTTTAATACGCAGTTTTAAACTAGGTCGCTGTACAGTTTGTATTGTGAACTCTCTTCGCCGAATAACTTATGAAGAATTTGCCTTCTGGTTCAGTTTTTCTTCTTGTCCAAAACGCTTCAATTTATGGCAGACTTACTTATTTATGTTCTGTATTTCCTTGTGCGACTTAGGTGTATGGTTTCTGACAATTTCAACCGTTCTGTGCAATGTTCTCCTAGGACTACTGGGTATTCTGCCTTCCTAGGTTAACGGGTTTGATTGCATAGCATGGTTAGCTGTGGAACTGTCACCTTTTCGGAGCGTGTGATCAATCCATTGCCACTTTCGTCGTTGAATGATCGTGCCTATAGGTTCCTGGGCCGGTAGGGCCAGAAAATCCTTAAGATGTAACGTAGACACCGTTTTTTTTTGGTTGCGCCACGGATGTGTAATCTTCGTAGACACTAATAGCGCGATTTCTATTAGCATGTACGATTCGCAAACCTGAGTAATCGATTCCAGGAATACGCCTACGTACTAAACACACACCCTGCCGTTAGGTATTACTTCGCGGGGCATCTTATGCTCTACTATCTGTATTTGCCTCCTCGGCCCTTCTCAATGCTTCGATTCTACGCAGTTCAATCTGCACGGCCGTTATGATGGAACAAATCTCCACACAGTCGTCCGGTGATCTCATCATGAGGTCTATTAGGCGCTCCGGGCTTCATAGATTCGCTATGCTAGTTGTAAAGCGTCTACACTGTAACATAACGTGCTCCGCACTTCCTCTACTTCTGGACATTCTGGGCAAAATGGCGAGCTATCGTGCCCAAATCTGTGGAGGTATTTTCTATAACCACCATGCCGGACAGGAACTGCGTAAGGTGATAGTTGCAGTCCCCCTGGGTTCTTTTTATCCAAGTTTCGATATTTGGAATCAACTTATGGGCCCTTTGGTGGTGTTGTCCCACCTGGCTTGCCAAAGTGCTGCAGATGTTGTTATTATGTAGACACCTATTAACGAACGTTTGTAGCTTTCTTGTGATGTTGATGGTCACTCTTCCAGTGCTACATCACGGATATGACGTTAAAGCTTCGCCATACCTTGGACAACATACTGAAGGCAGATTTCGCTTTGGAGATTCTGTAAGCTATATCCAGTTCGGGTCCACGGTCAGTTGAGACAATACTTCCAAGATATAGGAAATCTTCTGCTCTCTTTTAACCGTTGATAGGTTATACCAAGTCTGATACATAACTTTAGCTTTTGCCGTATTAATTTCCAGCCTGACAACGACTGCCTCTCTCTCCACATTAGCTGTCATTTGGTGGAGATCTATAATTTTATGAGAAAGTAAGTATACCTCGTCAGCGTAGTCAATATGTTTCAATTGGGATGTAAGAGTCCATTGCATTCCTTACTTTCTCGTCGACAAAGCTGCACGAAGCACATTGCTATTCACCAAAGGGAATAGTATTGGCGAAATAATGCCACCTTGTCTTACCCCACTTTGGATCTCGAATTCCTCTGACAACCTTTCTCTGTGCAGCACGTTACATTTTTATCCAGCGTATGTAGCCTTGATAATAGCTGGTTTATGATGATCCGCAGGGTGTGGATACCATTGACAGGTTATGCCTGTTAGATTGTACAGTAGGATAGGTAGGGCAAGTTGGTTGGCGATGTTAATACTGAACCCTTGTCAGCATAGTTTCTACAAGGTTCTTCTTCTGTCAGTCCTAGTTTCTTTATATAGTACCGCGAAGTACATATTATGCCCCGTGAAGACTCTTACGAGAGTGGAGAGGTTTCTTTCGTGCTGTAGCCCTCTTAAGTTACATAAGTCAGGTTCATTGATAGCCTAAATGTGAAAGGCGGGATACTGACAAACTCGTCAGATTGATTCCTCAAAGCTTTAAGCTTTTATAGACGTTTGGATGGGTAATTGAATGTCAAATTCTTTGCTAGAATCCAGTTTCATGAATATTGTCGCCTTTGCTATGATAGGACTTTCCATATAAATTCACTGGCTTGGTTTGGACGTCTTAATGATAGTCCTATTTTGAGATTCGATGAGCAGATATAACAATCGATAGTTCTACGACCATTGTCCTGTCCTTCACGGACTTTACTTCTTCTCAGGGACAATACCATTTACTTATATTTCGTTGATTTAGCGTTTCGGTTGATTTAGCTCAAGGAATCTCATCCGTATAATATCTCTGTTACCGTTTCACGGTGCATTAGGAGAAGCTACATTTTTCCCATCCCCATTGAACTGCTACCTCCAACATCTCATTACCTCCTTCAACAGTCAGCAACAAACTTTTCTTTTTCAAGCAAATTCCCATCTTTCACCTGCTTCTGTTTCCCAGACTTTTTTGCATCTCTTGCGTTCACTTAATTACCCAATACTCCCCCAAAAAACGAACACAAAAAACCAACAGAAATAAAAGAGAAAAACTCCCAGCCCGAACCCTAAAATCAACTTAATTTCATAAATCTCACAAGTGCACCAGACAACCATAGCATCTTCCGATAATGAATGGCTTCTGTTTTCATTGCGAAAAGAAAAGAGTAAAACAAAACCCTAACCCTGGCCTAAGCCTTCAAAGAGAATTCATCATCTTCATCATCATCATCATCATCATCCAGGCGGCACCACAACTACAACCAATCCAACGATATAAAATTGATCTGTCTGCCGATGGATGGATGCATGGCTGGGATGGAATGGATCTCTATGAGGTAACATCCAGGAAGATCCATCCGCCAACGAGCGACACACAAGCCCATAAAATTCTGCTGAATCCACCCCAAGGGTATATTTCTTAAGAGCAATATTCCAGACTCCAACCACTTCGAAAGTGGAGGGAGATCCCTGCGTCTTTGATTCTTCTTGCCGCCCTTTCGTTCGGAAACTATCAATCTTCCAATTATTGGAAATTTATTAGCAACTTTCCCACGATACAGTTCTTCTGTTTCCCTTACCCTTGTCCCGATCTGCCTCTGATCTAAATTAACATGTGGGCCTGTTGGTTATTTAAAGCCTGGCTGACTGTGTACCGAACTATTGACCCGGTAAATAAGCTCACTGAGCCACCACCAGTGAAGATGTTCATCGCAAAATAGTGAGAGTGAGAGGGGCAGAGAGATGGAGATTTCCTGTCGAAGATATTTCAATTTTCCGGGAAATCACTGCACACGGTAGTAGTAGTACTACACTGGGGGACCCCCTTTGTCAACACGGGTACATATCGATAGGTGATCTATGCGAACATTAAACTCTCGCGAAAATTCTGCCCGCTTGCGCGATGATTAAGATCTCTCTCTAAAGGTGTAGTGTACACTACGCAGGCTTTTACCTCGGCAAGGATCGTGTTTTTGCTTTTAATTAGCAACCACACAGATACATTCACAGTGTAACGCTACTACTCTACCTTGTGGATCGATTTTATGAAGCAGATAATGACGAAGTAACCAAACGAACGAAAAAAAAAAAAAACTTTTGCGCGCCTTTAACGCGCTCAGGTAGCAGATCAATGTCTATGATCTTAATGAGAGTTGCTAAGTGCACGTGGAATAAAGTGATGACTATCTGCAGTGCTTGTATCTATCTGCTACCGTCTTTGCATCTTTTCTCGGGATGGAGAACAACAACAAAAAAGAGCAAAAAAAAAAGAAAAACCAAACAACTTTCATGGTACGTCTCTAATGTTTACTTCCAACCGACAGCAGGCAGCACAACACCCGATGAGTGATGATTAATGTTGATCGATGAAATGTATCTGCGCGATCGTTCCAACAAACACACGCAACACACTTTGCTCCCAATCAATTAGCATCCATGCGTCAGAGCAAATAAAAATCGCTTGTGACTGTGAAAATAAAAAAAAGAGAATCCAGTTTGGTCTCATTTAAGTTAGTGATGGGTCATCGTCAATGGACGACTTCGTTAGCGGAAGAAGGGATTCGTTCTTGAGAGAAAGCAATTGGTATCTGTGTATCTATGACATCGAAGGAGGTGTGAAAAATTTCCAGGTGTTATCCGAGTGGGAATAACAAATTTATGCTTGAGATTTGTGAATGAATCGTGTTTACTTCCTTAACCAATTCCTGGAAAATGTCTGACAGTGGATTGTTGTTATTTCGTTAAGACTTACTCGAAGGATCAGTCAATGTCTAACGCTGAAAGCACTCATAGTTAGGGACACAACATATCTGCATTTAGATGAAAAATAACCCAACATTCATTAGAGGAAGCAAGTATCAAAGGGCATCCTACACTTTTGAGCTATATGCAACAACTCTGGACGTGAAACTGCATCTGTAGAACTACTGCTCTCACTTGTGAGAACCTGGGAGGCAAGGAAGTGAGTTAACGCCAATCTCTATCAACTCACTTGATACCGAAGGTTTCTGCTATGAAACCTCCTGTTTGAATACATCACCACCCCGTGGATCATCAATGCATTGCATTAAATATCGACAGCCAATTCAACTGCGATTTAAAAAACTGTACCATTTCAACATTAAGTCCATGCTGGTATATGGATGAGATGAGATGGACCACTTCTTTGACGAGCAAGCTCCAAACGCTTATGAATGTTCTACTAAGTTAGAGGGCAAAGTGAAAAATGAAACAGTCTTCCTTAAGGCAGGAAGCATTTCTAAATATTAAGGAGTATTCCACAATATGCACGCCGATTCAATCCTATACAGCTTACACAGGACTGGGCTAAACGTCGGCCTTTGTAACTGGATAGCAACAGTGCTCAAGTCGAGAACCATGCACTCTACGCAGCGAGATGCACTAATCCTCTCTACTTATTAATATGATTTCTCGTCATTGATGAGATCTTATAGTAATTGAAGGAATATGGCTTCATTGGGTTTGCCTATAATGGTGATGTGATCATCTTGGTCATAAGGAAGATTCTTCCAGTCCTATGCAAAAGGCTCAACCTAGTACTACAACTAGTGGGTGACTGGGCTGGTAGCAAATGACTAGAAGTTAACCTATTAAAGGAATGAAGATATTCTTTTAAGAAGAAGATCGATTACTTAAATCTTCCTACCTTCAGCCGAACTTAGATTTTTGAGGACAAATCTATATCTGGGTTAATTCTGGATTCCAAACTTAGCTACAACAACAACTTCCATGAATGAACCAGTAAGGCAAGTGAAGCTCTTTACTCTTGTAAAAAGGTGTTCAGTAATTCGTAGTCTTCAAACTAGCAGTGCTGTGCTAGTTTGTTAAAAGGACTTGAGAGGTAATATCAGCTTTCCAAGCATACAAGAATCCGTCGGGTAGCCTGCATCGGTATCAGAGACCAAGTAGCAACAAGTAGCTCGTTTTGTGAGCCATTAACTGCTTTTTAAGTATTCACACATTTGTATTCATTCATAAAAAAGTATTCGCTGGGCTCATATTTTACTGCCTCACATATGTACAATGAATCTGAAACGAGCTCTCAATCACATTCATTCCAAAAAAATGATTATCTACCCTTACACTTCGTTGCCTGCCACTGAATTTGGACAAAAGTCAATGAATGTTTCGAGTGGTTCGTGTCACCTTTTATCTATGTATGCACGTAAGTATTTGCTGAATTTGTTTTTGGTTCTTTTCTTTTCAAGTGTTCTGGGTTTTTTAACTGATTTTTATCAAACCATTCGAAGGCTCGTGAATCATTTGAACATTTCACTGCTTTTGTGAATACTCTGATGAATACTTCGAATGTGAGCCTACGCATTCAAGCATTCATGAATACCAACGCCATGATGATTCGTTTTCATTTTGTTTCGCAAAGTGAACTATGCGCTTGTTTTCTGTATGCGTGTGACTGTGTAAGGCTTGCTTTTTAGCGAATGATTCACAACGGCAAAAGAACATATTCAAGCAGTTCTTTGATCGGTATCATAGGATTACTAAGAACAATGCCAACAGCTACGATGGAGACCATGCTCAATCTTATTCCGCTGGATCTATACTGATTAATAATCTGGTATCCTGCAGAGCTATCCTGCTGCCAAAACTGTTGAACGATTGAATGATGTACTATTATGATAATCATTTATAGCCACGCGTCGATCCTCTCTCTCAGTATGAGGCCGTTATCGAATCGACGGCCACTGATCACATGATCCCGATGCTTGCATTCGCGATATGAACTGCCCTGTTCTAGGACAGATGTTGGTACAGAAGCAAGGCTCAAAAAGTAGATCGTTGCTTTCCCTTCATGCGTGGCAGGCTCTCCTCTTTGCTGCAATCTAATTAGGCTAGAGGATGAATCCACCGATTGGCTCGGCGCAGATCCCATCCACATACATGTGTTACAGCCAGAGCCACCTTGATCTGTTTTTCTGGTAAAGCTTAGTTGTCATAATATACGGATGGAAGAGACATAATCACTGCATAGTGTGCCATCGGTATTAATGCGAAAGCCTCGGTCTACTACGTATTGGCTATGGCAGAAGCTACTCCTACTCTATCCGTCAAACGAATGAAGGCTATTGGCAACTTATTCTTCGCAGATCAGGAGGACTGATGCCAAATTAAGCTAATGGACCTCTCGCGGCTCATATCACACAGCACACATAGGTTAAAGTGAGCAGTATACTTAAGTGGTCGCAAGGCACCCACAGACTTAACCTAACCTTACAGTCCTAATTATGCGAACGTGTGATTGAAAGTTGTAGCATAAGAATGGACACCTGTGATCTGATTCTGAGATCATTCCTTCATATATTCTTATGCACCAAGATCTATCGGATTGCCTCTTGATTTTCGAAAAAATTTAGCTCAGAAAGATATCTGAATTCTTACTTGTATCCTGCGTTCCCTTATGAGTCCTAAAGCCTCTAGTACGCCTACATCTATTAACATCCTGCCAATGAGCCGCAACTATTCGCAGCACTTCTCCAACTGTCGTGCTGCCCATTGTTCGTCGCCAGATTTTTCGTGGTCCATCAGATCAAGAGTAGTGCATGAAATATTTAAGAACTTGGTAGAATACATCTGACGTCTGACATCTGACAAGCTAAAGGTTAGTAACATCTCAACAATTACTAAGGAAACCAACGAGCTTATCTTCTTCAATGGATCTCCAATTTGCTTTCCAATTAGCACCTTTTTTTTCCAAGAGAGTCACAAAAATCATTAGTATGGATGTCTAACAACGATCGCTTCCGGGCATAGGTGCATACATCGAGCAGTATCACTCCCACCTGCACGAGATATCACCCACTCAACCATAGTATGCACACACCTACCCAGCCTCTAATATCTTTATTCCACATTTAGAAGCTGAACAGGTGTAATTGGAATGTCACAAGTGCGCCATGATGAATGGTTACAACTCAACTCGATTCGAAGTATCTGTGCAAATTTATTCAATTATGCAAATTATTCTTCCTAACCCCTCCCTCCGCCATCATGGTGCGCTGTTACATGCCACCACTAGCCCGCTAAATGGACTGTTAACTTCACTGCTTATTGCTCTTTAAATTGGTCGCCGAGAACGACATTTAAGCAGCAGACAGACATGACATCATCATCATCAGCAGCAAGCAGGCAGACAGCCAGCAGCGGCCATGGTGGATGATTCCGGGAGGATCCCCTCTTACCATTTGCAAGGAAAAGAGATCCTTGTTAGTGTAAGCACGTCGCATCGCTTTGTAGTGACGCGGGCAAATGCCACGCCAGGCGGCTTAAACGGCATATAATCAATGATCATAAGCGATTTACTTTAAACGCTGCTCGCGCTCTCTCTCTCCCTGTTTTGCAAGAAAGTGGTACTCCAGAGCTCAGTGATTTGGGACGCGTGCACGCGTACACACTATCTCATTATCGTTGATTTAAAACGTCCCAGTACCGGGTATTTTACGTCAAAATGGCTATGAGATACTTTTCCGCCTCTTCTCCCCCCCCACACAGTTTTGGCTCATAATAATAATAATTTTGATGTGGAAAGTGCACAGAGCGAGAGCGAGGAGAGACTAGGAGACCTTTGTGCCCGACACTCCACACTCTCACTTGGATTCTTCTCCTCATCGTCCAAGTGGAGTGTGGAGGCGGCTTTCAGGTTAACAGCAGGTTGGATGTTACTCCTGATGACGATAATACTGATGATGATGATGGTGATGGTAGAGCATCCAACCAAACTGTATAAGAGAAGCGAAAGAGTTCATGTTCGATGGGGGTATTTAATCGAATATATTTTACACGCCATGGAATGCTGTTGATTCAGCTAAGCCTCATCCTTATCCTCATGCTCGTCGTCGTCATCTTCTTATAGTTCGTTGTTGAGCTTACTTCTCGGTTCGGTTCAGTACAAAACGTTTATCATCATTAGATCCAATTTAAAGACGGGTTATCATTTTGATTATGTTGTGTGAAAACAAATTACGTTCGGCCTTTTTAGCTCACCTCTAGATGTATGTAAGCCTTACCCCTCGCACCCATCTGTCCCCTTCCCGAAGGGGGCAAGGAGTGCCTATTGATGGCCGATTATTGATCATTGTGAACGCGCGGACAAAGTTGAAGGTTATTTTCGTTTTATTTATAATGCAGGTGCTAAAATGAAAACTCAAAGATGCGAAAGATACTTGTAGAAAATGTTAGATATTCTTTTAAGTTTTAACAATGAAAAACCACAACAATTGCGGTGGTGTCTTGCGGTGAATATAATTTTATTAAAGTTTCTATCGCGCTGCAATCAACGTGTAGTAATTGCGATCGACGACGTTGGAGATAATTCTACTGAACAGGCTTTGATGGCAATTGGAAAATAAATTTTATTTTAATGAGATACCTACGGTATAATGATGTACAACCATTCAGGTGAGCTGTAAATCATTAGCTTTAAAGAGATAAATTAGCAATCAGGTGACCTAA
Organism: Chalcosyrphus nemorum; assembly: GCA_949716465.1. Taxonomy (NCBI): domain Eukaryota; kingdom Metazoa; phylum Arthropoda; class Insecta; order Diptera; family Syrphidae; genus Chalcosyrphus; species Chalcosyrphus nemorum. The sequence continues at coordinate 71,717,599 of OX454333.1, forward strand.
TTTGTTTTTGAATCAATAAAGGGGGTGGGTCCCAGTTTTTGGAATTCAAATAAATACTGTGGTTCTGTGGTTAAAGATTTACTTATTTTCAATGGATTGATTTCAGAACAAATTAAAGTACATATTTGCTTACAGTTCTAGGAATTGGAGGCTTGGCTTACTTGGAAAAAAGGTGTAATGAACAGTAAACGCGCAGTGAAACCTTTTTTTAAGACAAAAGATCCCAAAAGACTAGCTCAAATTGCACTTACTGTGGTAGTATGGAACTGTTCCAAATTTTACCCACAAAAAACATATAAAATTTCGCCAAAAATTGTGCAAAAAAATACTATTTCGGCCTTCGGCACACAAGATTTTAGTATCTGCAAAATCTGTTCTTTATCTAGACCAAATTTCCCTAACTGGTCCTTGAGTCTACTTTACATACTTATATCCCACTTACTTATGTCCTGTATCCCCTCTTGGGTCCTTGGGCCTTGGATATTTGCCTTCTGCTCCACGTACTCCTAGGACCACCGCGTATCCTGCCATCCTGAGTAAGCGAGTTTTATTGTATCGCTTGATTGAATCCACAGCCAATTACGTCGTCGTACGGTTTGGTCAGAAAATTCTGAAGATATAGGCACCTATTGACGTACGTTTGCAGCTTTCTCGTGATAGTGGAGGTCACTCTCCAGATGCCACATATATACAGCAGAACAGAATACTCTTAAGGTATTATAAACTCTCCATTCTCTCAACTGTCTGTCCAGCAATACATATATAAGATGATGACTTCAGACCTATGCTGATCATTTCTGTTTTTGTCGAGTTAGTTTTCAGCCCAAGGACGTATGCTTGCCTCCTCACATTTCCTGGCATTTGGTGAAGGTCCAGTATTCTGTACAAATTATCGGGAGTAGTAGAACTGCTTGAGTTCAGATGTAAGAGTCCATCGAATTCATCAATTTTCTGTTGATAAGGCTGCATTTAGCACATCGCTTTTCACTAATAAAAATAGTATTAGTGAAAGTATGCAGCCTTGCCGAGCCCCATTTTGAATTCCTCAGACAGACTTCTTCAGTGCAAAACGTGATATGTAGACATTTGCATATGTAGCCTTGATAATTGCTATTAATAAATAAGTTCCCCATTGGCATAAAAACCTTTTCCAAATTGATGAAAAGCACAGGAAGTGGCGATCGATATTCAACACATTGCTCGATAACGACCCGGAGGGTGTTGATGTATCTTCGAGGAGTCTTTGATTCGCTCCAAGATTATTTAAGCTATTATATTGGTCACAGCAGGCAGCACGCAGGTACCTCTCCAGTTTTCGCACTGCATTAGATCCCTTTTTTAGGGAGCTTGACGGCCATTTCCTTCTTTCACTCATACGGAAAACTCTCAGATTCCTATGTTCTCCCGGAACAGTAGTTCCGCTGATTGACTTGGAACAGCTCCACAACTATGCCATTATTGCTTTTTGGTGCTTTGATCGAGGTAATAATATTATCCTTACTGCGGTTGTGGTGCGAATTCGGTAATTTCTTTCTACGGACACTTCAGTCTGATTTGGGTGCATATCCTTGAGTTCATGCTGCCTCTTAAATACTCAAATCCATTAAGATATTTAGTTTCATGCATACTTCAAAAAATTGTCGGTTATAGTTCCCAAGAAGTTTCTCCAGGTGAAAAGGTCATGCGTCCTTTCTTGCCGGTAAATCTGTTGTTTTATGTCCGTGAGGCCAGGAATCCAGAGGGGGGTCACTTTATTTCTTCTGCCTAATTCGTTATGTATAAGCAGGAATTCTTACAGTGGCCTAACTGGCAACTTTGCTATCTGAGATTTTGCTAAGCAGTATTTGGTGAAGTTTTTGTCGATATATGCATATGTATATATGCGCTTAACAGATGCTGGTTATTTCGGCCACAATCAACAAACCTCTCCAGCTAGTCCAGTTGCGCACGCCAAATTTGTTAATATTCGCCTCCTCTTGTCTGGGTCGCTGTAAGCGAACTCTTCTTGTAAAATCGATATCTTCACAGTCTATGTAGACGGGACCAACGATCACTTGAAGAATTTTTCTTTCAAAATAACCAAAGGTACTCACATCTGATTTTGGCAAAATCCGTGCCTCTGCGTCCAACAGCAGGACTGGAATGTAGTTCGTAATAGGGGTTTGTTACTCAATTGCCTTATTAGCCAACAGAAACACCGATTGGCAAGAGTGGTGTGACAGGTTTCATTTCCATAGGTCACCATAAGGCCTAGGTAGATAAAAATGTGAGGTTTCAATATTTAGTACCTGTATATAGTAAATTGCATTCGTTTATAATTCACGGTACTTTTTTCGCTATCATACACCTTATGTGTTCTGATTGTTCTGACGCTAGATATACATTTGCCTTCCATCTGCTTAAAGCATATGAGTTGATAGACCAACACAGAACTGTCCCAATCTGGTTGTAGTCCCCTTTCAAACGGCTCATCAGCGCTGTGGTTCCATATACACATATCCCCAAGGAACTAATGTCTTTTTATCGCACCTATGATAGTCGAATATATTGTGGCTTTTGTGCGTAACAGGCTGTCATACTACATGCAGTTTTCAACGTTGGTAAGTGATTAGTACATTGAACAACTTTGACTGCCTGACAAACATCCAAGATCTCTTTAACGAGGATATGCCAACATTTCGTTCTGAAATTGAACTTCCCCCATTGCAAAACGGGTTCAAAAGGTTAACCTACTCAACCAACATCTCGAATGCGTAAGCCTAGCGCCATGTATAAATCGTTCTAAATACCAAAACAATCAACCAATAAATCTCCATACAACCATTTACAAATCATTTTATCAATCGAAAACCATTTGTATCTCATTAAATAAAACTTTATGTTCATCCAAGCTCTGTGTAAGTGTGCGTTGTTAACAAAATTGTCTGAGAGTGATGCGTTTAATTGCTTCATTAAAAGTTATCTATCGCCATACTTTGTGGCTCCCCCCATTAAAACACTTTACATTCCTTTAATGAGATTCTCGTCTCTCTTTTTCTCTCTCTGTTTCTTTTTACTATAGATTCGATGCGAATAAATCAACAAAAGGTGCATCCAAACTGCGGCGGGATCTAATCAATGCTGAGATAGCCAACCTAAGAGATTTACTGCCGCTGCCACAGTCAACGAGACAGCGGTTATCGCAACTTCAGCTAATGGCACTGGTGTGTGTTTACGTCCGAAAAGCGAACTACTTTCAACAAGGTGAGTCATACTAGCGCATTCACTAAGTATCTGTGTATCTTAATTTTATTTATTTAAATTTTCAATTACACTGGACGTGGCTTGAAAAAAACCTCTCCCCGATTTGTAGGAGACGACAACAAGTGTCTGTCTCCCATGTAAGCAATTAGATGCAGATTGAAAATTGTATGTACTGCGCGCTTGAGGATTGGAATTTGAAAACACATTTTGGATTGGAGAAGGTTTAGCGTGAGAACTAATTGAGGCTAGTCTTGGCGGAACGCGGATCTTTTTAGCACAAAATTAGCGAATTATGTCACAATGGTGGTGGTGGAGTTTCTTGCCTCTAAAAAGGCGGCTTCATTTCATCGTCTCTGGATGTAATTTACTCAAGTGACATGCTTTAAGTAGTATTTATTGCTGTCAGTTGGGTTACGGGCACTGATCTTGCTGGGGCTACTCGCTTGAATTGAAATGGCGGGCAACGTTAGCGGGCAAATGTTTACGGATTGATCTGACATTCTTGCCGGTTGACAAGTAGTACTGCTGTTTGCATATTTAACAGATATTATGTTGACTTGTTGATAACCCTAAAATGCTGACGACCAAAAAGACTTGTATTTCATGGTTAAGTAAGGCTTGTCAATATCATTTAATGCTTCCTAAGTGCGGTGATAGAATGACAGTTGTCTTTGTGAGTGAGTAGACTTCAAGTTAAATTAAGAATGTATGAACATAAACAAAGTAACTAGGGAATGAATCACAAATATCGACTAAGTAAATGACGTTTATTTGCTTGAGAATAAGCAGATAAAGGACCCTTTTATATTTCTCTGTATGTCCTTCATAATGTTCAGTTTCGGCTAATATACCGTAGGCCTCCTCAAATTATGCTTCCTTCTGGACTAATCTGCAGCATGACTTCTCGGTTTCCCGCACATCTTGGCATTCTAAATAAATGGGCTTCACTGTCGGAATGTGTGACACATTTACGTCTACTAGTTGATGACAAATCCTATGATTAGGCTAATCTTTCGAGGTACAGAAGTAGCATGCCAAGATAACCAAGAGTTCAAAGCTACAAGCAACGCCTGGTGAAAAATGTAAGTGTTAACCTTGTAACATGCTTACTGCAAAGGAAAATCGGTGGAGACCGCCCTTCACGTATTAAGACGTGTTATCGAACGATCTCTAAACATCAAAGAATTCTCCCTTGAAACTTTCTCAGACATAGAAGGAGCCTTCAACAACGTCAATCCATGTGTAATTATTTAAGCATTGGACAAACTGGGGAAGCTGGGTGTTGATTGATCAGATCGGCATCGGCTTGCAGAACTGTCAACCGTGGTACCCCCCAGGGGGGTGTCTTATCTCTGGAATATCGCAATTAACCACTTGCCGGTTGGTCTCGAGACAACTGGCTGTAAGGTGGTTGCATATGCGGATGACGTTGCCCTAATATTCTCTGGGAAATTCCCAGATACTCTCAGGGACCTTACAGACAATGCCCTCAAACTGCTCACTACTTAGGCCGCCCAATGTGGATTTGGGTCAACCCTCAAAAGACCGAACTCGTCCTCTTCACAAGCAAATATAACATCCCTATTATAGACCCCCCACGTTAAATGGCACTAAGCTTGTTTTTTCCGATAAAGACAAATCCTTGGGTCTCATTTTGGACAGGAAACTCAGCTGGAAAGCCAACATTATAGAACGCGTCAAGAAGGCCACCACTGCCCTGTACTCACGTAAAACGGCGATTAGTACAAGATGGGGACTAAAACCTCACGTCACCCTCTAGCGATATACGTCTGTTGTCAGACTGATACTTCTGTATGGCGTGTCCGTCTGGTGGACAGCTCTTCTAAAGACTGTCAACCTCTCTCTCCTGGGAAAAGTTGAAAGAGCTGCATGTATTTGTATATGTGGAGCTGCTCCTTCCGCAGCTCTAGATACCATTCTTCACCTATTCTTCAACAGCAACCCGATTGTCTGCCTCTTCCCAGTGGCTTTACTATGTATGTATGTATATACTATCTGCTGCCATTAAATCTCTGGAATTACCCACAACCACATCAACGGTCGTACAAGATTGCCGTTCTTCTCTGATGGAGATCTCGGAACAATATAATATTCACCTATGCTGGGTGCCAGGCCATAGGGATATTCCAGGGAATTGTAAGGCTGATGAAATTGCTAAACTTGGCACTACCCTCCCGATTGAATCCGTAAGGATGGGAATTGGTATGCCAATTGCTACCCGTAATCACCTGCTCAAACTTGATGCTGTAAGGAAATCCAATGCTCGCTGGGCTCATTGCCCCTTCAGGATTTCGAGATAGCTCTGGCCTAACCTTAACCAGAGACGTTCAAACGAACTGTTGCTTCTGAAACGTCCTGATCTCAGCATCATCACTACCTAATTGGCCTACATGCTAGACGTCTGGGCCTTTTTTTGTCGGAGTTGCAGGGACGAGGAGGAAGAGCGTCAAGAAGAAACCTCCTCCTAGGGTCCTTCTTCTTTGACGACCTCGGTGACCTGCCTGGTCTACCCATTAAGCACCTTCTCCGGTTGGTTCTCCTGACCCTGAGATCTCTGGTAATCTATTTGTACTGGTCCTCTGTCTCTCATTGTAGTGTTGTGGTAATTAGTAATTGGTTGTGAGTACTGTAGATCTGGTGGTATCACAATGGGCCTTTTAGGCTTAAGTGAGCTGGTGCCCATCTGTATCTGGACACTAGCTGCCTCGCTAATTTTGGGGTGAATTAGCTCCATAGACGGGACAGAAATACTCTTATGGTGGATCCACGAAAACATTCATATACTTATATACTAAGAGTATTTAAAAAAAACTCACAGCTTTATCAAGATTATATACAACTTGTCCTGTGCTACTCAATGATAACGTTTTCGAGGATTTTGAAGTCTAAAAGAGAGTAACTCAGGGATGCATACTGTTACCACTATTATTCTTAGCGATCATAAGTCTTTGCAGCACTCGTGGAAGATCACTATGGAATTTGTCGGACGCTGACTATGTTTACCTTTTTCATATCGGCTAATTGACCTCTACCTTAAAACTGCTTTAGAAAAAACGGTCCAAGAACTTTCAGAGAGGACTAAACGAACGAGAAAGTGGTTGATTCTTAAATATACAGTGTAGTGGTATCCACTCATCAAACCTTAAATAGCACACTTCTATCTGCATCATTCACATGGACATAAACCGTGGGATTAAATGCAAATATTTTCAGAATGTGTTCTTACTCTCCCACATGTACTCGCCTGAAGGCACAACTTTCTGTTGCACCCTAAAAAGAACAACACTCTTGTTCCTGCCCAACAACTACGATGACAATCTTCGACGACATCATGACGAAATGTTTGTTGTGTAGCCTACTTGTTTGCCGAGGTACTAATCTGACGTCTTCAATCAACGTCACCACCTTGAGGCGCGCACCGACCGAATCATGAACGCAGGTCTCTTAATTAAGAGCAATTCTTTTTTTTTTTTGTTCTTGTTCATTCTCTGATGGTGGCATTCTGATCAATCCATGTGATAGTGGGCCATCCACCCACGCATCCTTGCAGCCTTGAGACAGCGGAAAAGATGATGTTTAGAAGATGATGATGATTCCATGTCACCGTCTCAGACATCCTGTGTGGGATTCCTTTCACCATCTATCTAGAGTGTGTATTCGTATTGGCATAGAACCGGCTCCCAGATAGCCTGTCAAACTTTGGCAACTTAAGATATCGCGAGCGCGATTCATTGTTTTAGCAAAACAAAACAACACAAGAGATATGGATTTCACAGCTCTCATCGTATTTATGTGTGTGTTTGTGCATATATATATTGTATTTTGGGATCGTGGTCCTAAAGTCGCTCCTGCAGAAGGAAGACCATCTAAAGCAACAGCAGCAGCATCGTGCTACTATCAGTGGTTGTATCTTTTGCTAAATGCATGTTTTTTGTGTCGGCCTTATCTGGGGGAGCAGTCAAACTCATTTTCGTTCACCGGATTATTTTTACGTTCGCGTCGCCTCGTCGTCAGTGCGCTGCTGGTGGCTAGCAGAGACTCGAGCTGCCTGGGAATTTCTCGCCGCGTCCATGGATGGGTGTGAGCCGAAGATAGTGGCTGCACTTCGGGAAAAGGTAAATCGTTTATTCGTAGAACGTATTAAGTCATATTGTTGGTGTATGCTCTGGGTTTTTGGGACCCATGGTGTGGACTTAAGTTTTTCTTTCTTTTTTCTACTTCACCCCCCCTCTGGTGGAGGTGTGAAAATGTGTGAACATTGTGCAACAATCTGTGAAGTATGCAGGATCCATATAGGCATGACTTGGGTGGGTCCGTTCAACTTCTAAGTTTGTTGTTTGGTTTCAGTTTTTTTCTTTTCCATTTGGTAGGTGCAACATTCCCTTTTCTGGTTTATTGTTGGCTTCACGTACAGCAATGAGAGGCAAAATTCGAATCTCATAACTTTTCACCCATTTGTTTGGTGTTTACTGATTTATCTATCACACAGTTGAGTGACAAAGTGTGAGGTCAGAAATGTGTTAGAAGTTCAAAATTGGCTTGTAAGCCAAATAGATTAAAGATTGATGTCGTGCTTGAGTGTGTGGTATACTTAGGTGAAATTGTTGACCCATTAATGGACGAAAGATATTTTTCAGAACTATGGCGTAAGTTCAACTTACTCAGTATGGCTTGGAGTTCTTGGACCATTTCTTAAAAACTTGTTGCTTGGTGTTAGTTTTCTGTTTTCATTGAAGGTCCTTCAGTACCTATAATAACGATTGAGAATGTCCATGACATGGTTTTAGTGCCACACTTTGTGTTTAAAAAATTGTTGTACAATGGCTTCATTTCATCATCATATGAAACTACTGTAAGAGGTTCTCTGTTCGATTTCCTAGTAGGACAAGAATATGCTGAAGATAGAAGTGAGAATGAACTAGAGTTTTATACCAAAGGATCCAAATTGTATGCTGGTGTCTAGAGTAGTGAGTCTCGAAATAAAAGTCGATCACGATGCCTCTATGTCTCTATGTGAAGGTTAATGTGACTTTTATTCTCAATCCAGGCAGCTGTCTAAGTCCTATACTCTTCTAATTCCAACACTGTTTTCCTATCTATGATGTTAATACTATAAGTCAGTTTGATGTGTCATTCATGACGCCCTAGCCATTAGGCATGTATCCAGATGAACCCAGGCTCTATCTGCTCGGCCGGTGGCTTCATCTTCTAACTTTTTCTTAAGGAACTGATTGAGGCTACCACAAAAGGAAGGGCTCATGATTTATCCAGCGTCGACCCTTTCCTTTATCGATATTACTGTTCAGTAGATACTAATAGCGTGGTTTCTATTAGAATGCACGATTCCTGAGTAATCGATTCCAGAAATACGCCTACGTACTAAACACACACCCTACACACTTCAAACCGCTCTTACCGCGGGACTGACGTATTACTTCGCGGGGCTGTTTAGCATCTTATGCTCTACTATCTATATTTGTCTCCTCGGCTCTTCTCAATGCTTCGATTCTACGCAGTTCAATCTGCACGGCGGCCGTTATGAAGGAAGAAATCTCCACCCATTCGTCCGGTGATCTCATCATGAGATCTATTAGGTGCTCCGGGCTTCGTAGATTCGCTATGCTAGTTTTAAAGCGTCTGCACTGGAACATAACGTGCTCCGCATCTTCCTCTATTTCTGGGCATTCTGGGCAAAATGGCGAGCTATCGTGCCCGAATCTGTGGAGGTATTTTCACCGGACAGGAACTGCGTAAGGTGATAGTTGAATCCCCCTGCGTTCTTTTTATCCAAGTTTCGATATTTGGAATCAGCTTATGGATGCATCTACCTTTGGTGGTGTTGTCCCACCTGGCTTGCAAAGTGCTGCAGATGTTGCCCTTTCTTCCTCTTTTACGCTCCTCGTAAGCCTGGTATCTTGCATATTTGCGACAAGCCTAGTGTAAGCCCGTTGCATTTCATTGGCAAGGATGTCAATAGGTATCATCCCAGCTATGACACAAGCTGCTTCGTCCGAAATTGTTCTGATTGCGCAGAGCCTGTAAGCAGACGAAAGTTTCCTCCTCCATTCCTTTGTTGAGAGTGCAGCCGCCCAGACTGGGGCAGCATACAGAAGGATGGAGCTCACCACTTTGGATAGGAAGATTCTCCTTGCGTGTCCAGGCCCTCCTGTACTCAGCTAGTTCGAGGTCGGCTGAGTTAAGCCAATATTTAATCTTGGAGACTGCATTATTCGTAGCGGACTCTATCTATTGGATATGCTTCGCCACAGTCACCACGGCGATATCGTCAGCGAAACCGATCACTTTAACTCCTTGCGGTAGAGTTAGGCGCAAAACACCGTCATACATGATATTCTACAGAAGTGGTCCTAGGCATATTGGTCGATACGACGAAGGTTCTCCTGGTGGTTTATTTCCCTTAGGTAGCAACAGCAGATGCTGAAGTTTCCATGGTTCAGGGAAGATCCCCTACTCAAGGAACCTTTGCATCGTTGCTATAAACAGGTCCGGTCTCTTATGAACGGTTGCCTTAATAGCGATATTTGGAATGCCGTCAGGTCCAGGCGTTTTATTGTCACCTATTTTCCTGCATGCTTCGTATAGCTCATCCGTTGTGATTTCCGGAGTTGTTGCCCTCATAGGGATGGAGTTGATCTATGTGGGAATAGATGCTCAACTATTGTCATCAGCATTGGCGGGCAGAATATTTGTGGGGTCTTACTACTCTTCAGTTTCTTTGTCACTCCCTAGGGATTAATATCTGCTTTGTTGCATAATTGTTTGAAGCATCTTGCCTTGCTCTCCTTGATAGCTTTATCGAGGTCGCGTCTTGGTCGCGTGTGATGGTTGTGTCTTCGACTAAAAAGACTCTACAGCCGTAGTTTATTCTAAAGGAGCGGTTTTTTTTCTTGGGCTTTACAATAAAATCCGGCTTCTGTACCACTGTCCATCTTAGAACCGTCGGTATAGAACGCCTCTTCTTGGTTCTCCAGTTCCTCCAGTAAATTCTGTCAGGAATTCTTATATTCGAATCTTAGCATCGGGAAAAGAGGAGTCAGTCATCACACTCTCCTCAAACTATGAGAAGGCTATAAGTTTACGATAAAAGCGATGGTCTATGAAAGAATCTGCACTCTCCATTCAGATCTGATAAACACTCCTCAACTGACCTGCCTTTAAGTTTCACTTTACAACTAGAATCATGCACTCACAGATGTAGTTTGTGATTTTGCCAGTAATACACCTAATGTCATCCCATAATAACATTAATCATTTCCTACTCTGATTTCAAATTAGCTCTCTTCGTCCAACCAGATGATATTGAATCTCTCCACTTTGAAATGGAAACTAATTTCAAAATGAGTTTTACCCCAAAAAATACCCCACACTTTTCCCAGGTACACTATCGAAGACGACAACAACGACCTCAGCCGCAAACGCAATGGACCCTTGTGTGCCCCACAATTATCTTTTAACTGGCACTCACTCGCACCATACACATTCCACCATCACCCACTGTGTTGTTATTGTTGATGTGCGCAGCGCTGCTGCAGCAATAGTAGGTCGCTCTCTCGCGCTTATCTAGCATCTGTTGCGCGAGAGTGGTACCCGCTGCATACTCCTCCGAAGACATAGCAATCACAGTGAACCAAACCAAACAGTTTGCCTACAGACGCTCTGCTGCTGCTGCTGCTGGCTCAAGCTCTTCCTTTCCGTTTTTGCGGATTAAGTTTTGTTTTTTTTTTCTTGGGTTTTTTATTCCCGGGATCTCTACCATTTCTGGGATATATATGTCCACTAATTTGAAAAACAATTTCCGTAATTACACAGCGGATGAGTGAGGTCGGTGTAAGTGTACCGAAAGAGTATCATCCTTCCTCGTATCTACCCTTTTTTTTTTTTTTTGAAGATAGAAATAGGTTTGCTAAAGCAATTCGTGAAATTATTTTCTTTTATCCATATGCTGTATATTCCTCCCGCTCGTCCACAGTGTGTGTATGTACATAAGTGCTTCAACTGCGAACCAAATTGCACTAATCGTCCGCGACCTAAGCAAATTATTGTAAATACGCTAGGCAAGCAATTGTATGGTGACCGCGCGCACATCTTGGCCAGAGCTATCCTGGGAAGCCAGCCAACCATTGGGGTAGTTAGACAGCATTAGCAGATTGGCAGAGATTAGCAGTGGTATGTGCTGGGTGTTGTGTGAAAAAAAACGGCAAAGAAGTGGAACATATGCGCTGCGCTTGGCCTCTACCAGCCTTGTTATCAATAATTTGTGATTTTTACTACCGAGTTGCTAATAATAAAAATAATTTGCTGAGATACATTGAATAGAAGATACATGTGTATTCGTATATGAATAGGAAATAGTGCAAAAGTCGGTTTGTCTTTCGAGTATCAGAGGTTCTTGGATATTTTATGATTTCGCCATTAAAATGAATAGTTGTCGGGAATGTAGATCGCCAGATAGCCGCCACAATTACAACTTTAAGTCCTCATAAAATTTAGTTAAACAAATGGTTTATCCACTACGTGTAGATGGGTGCAGTACCACTTTAACCTAATTAGATCCATTATGTCCCTGAGTCTTTGAAATACTAAGGTTAAAGCATATAGCCCCTTAAATACTGGCAAATGCTGACTAAGATCAATTACTCATATGAAAACTCTGTTCATCCCAAACTAAGACAGACTTTTGGCTATATAGGCTAAAAACTTATTAACAAGCTCAGTTAAAAGAGGAATATGATCAAGCGTGCGAGTAAATCCTTAGTAAGCTCGAGGAGGAATCAAGCTCTTTGGGGATGAAATGGAGAGAGCTTAAACGCGTTGCATAACTACGAACAAGATGGCGCCCTATGCGCCCCGAGGGGTTAAAGGACTCAAGTAAGTAAGTATCAGACAAACTTTTTTCAACTTATCTATATCAGAACCCATCGAGATCTCGATACTCGGTGCGAAAATAACATTAAACATCCTAAGGCTGCACCGCTACTGTGGAGACTCCTCTAGTATGATGTCCTAAGCTTCGAATTACAAAGCCTTTGAAGATAAATTGGCCCTTCTGACAATATAGTAATCGTTATAATGACCAAAGAGTTGGGGCATGACTAATAAGAATAGAAAGTCATAGATGAGTCATGGAGACTATAAGAGTCACGGTGGGTCATTACACTATAGATTGTGAACAAGAGTTAAATTACCTAGACAAGGCTAACTTTTAAGCAACATCTACTGCATAGATAGAGCTAAGAAGGCAGCAGGAAGTACTGCTTCCCTGAAAAGAATCATGCCAAATATCAGAGCACCAAACCAGAATAATGGGTTAATGCAATGAAGTCTAAATCGTTCAAAGGAATACGGAGGCAGTTCACAGAACTAACGCTTTTAAGATTGGCTGACGAAATTACTACCACTCAGCATGGACATATATTGACTGGAATGCCTCCTTACTGAAGAAATTTCATGGAAATATCGTGCCAGCAGGACAATACTATTAACAGCGACTAGTCGAAGTGCTACGGAACTACCACCAAGGAACAAGCCTTGTAGAATGGCAAGAGAGCGTACCACTCTGACAAAAACAAATGTATACATAGACTGATCCCAAATAAAGGAAATAGACAAATAGATCAATATGGAAAGCTGAACTATAATTTGATCCATATACTTACCGATTAGACATGCTTCAGAGTCACAACTGCAGAACTAAGCACATAGACAACCTTTATTGGCAAACCTGCACAAAAGGTGTCGTAAGGCGGAACACATAATACTCCGTCTTCTATCAGGAAGAGCACACAGACCGGGAGGACCCAATTCTAGGCAACAATACCAGTCAGTAGTGGCAGCGGAATATAGGATAACCAGACGCCTCCTTCAAGTTGAAATACTTAATGAAATGTTAGATGGAAGCGCCACAAGTACCAGGCGTAGTAAAGAAAACATTCCACACTATTGCTAGTTATGAGCTCAATTTTGTCTTTGAAAGATTTAAGGAGAAGGGAAAAGCCACTGTTCACTTCCTGTGCTAGCTGGCATCCGAAATGCTATACTGGGTAAATAAATTTTAAAGAATCCAACGCTTGTACAGGAAAATTAACTCCTTTATACATGATAGAAGTTCACTTCGATCTCGAGATAGGATCTATACGTAGTAAATAAGTTGGTAACCTACGAAAATGACTATAAACTATCGGGTACTCAGTAAGCTACTTCTTCCATTCAACTGCCCAAGACTTCTTTAAGTCTTTGACTCCAAGATGTTAGAACTATATCTATCCAAGACTTATGGCTTGAGGATGATCTAATGACAGCTCATTTCGCGATATGTAGTCAATAACGTCATCACGAGAATTGTCTTCACTCGTGACGTACACAGCACTGTATGACTTACGAGGGATGATACATACAACAGATGACTGTTTCGCCTGACGATCCGATTTCAAGATTAAAGTCCATAGAAGTTACTTTCCTGTCGGAATCACTTAAACGTTGCCAACCTTCGATGACTAACAAAATATGCATCTATCACCAAATACCTTGTAATTACGATGCAATTATTATTTTTTTTATATGAGTTCACCTTGTCGGCATTTGTTCTGTGTGTTACAATGAATTTCCTGATCAAAGATTAACATACCACCAGATGATTCAACTCAAGAAACAATTCTCCCGTCACCCGGTTGTAATTGTGTCATTGTCAAATGTGAATCAGGGTTAAAGCAAGTACACATGTACCTACATACTCATCATCCTATCAGCGCCCATCATCCATTAGGGTGGGATTGCATCTAGGCAATTATCCCAGCACTTCACTCCGACTCCACCAAGGACGAGAGCTGAAAAGCAATTCATTCAAATCGCATCTAAACAATTATTTTCCATTTTTCATCCACACCTCTTGCTCTCTTAGTGTGTATCTTTGTATCTTAATGGGGGAGAGAGAAAAAAAAATCAACTCGTATCTATTCGAGGCGCACCTAGTGTATGCATTACACTTTGTAGCGAAAGGAAGAGCAATTTGTCTGCAGTTATGTCTATCACTTACAACCGATCATCGGATGAACTTCCTAGATCTTCTTTCAATTAAATTAAGAAAAACTCTTGTATCTTTCATCTGCGTGTGTGGGTGGAGGTAGAGTTGTTTGTATCTACAATACTATAGGTATTTATGTACGTGCCAATGCCTTGCAGATATAAATCTTCAGCTCTCTTCCGAGATGTCTTGTCACTCTAGCCGCGTTGTGTGTGTGTCAACAACAATTCCCCATGGAGTCGGATCTGAAAGGTTTAAGATCCGAGATCCATGGGAAAATCTGAGGAAAAACCACTTGCGCAGGTTAATTTGCATAAAGTTGTTGTCTAGTGGTCTGGTGTGTGGTTCCGTTTATCTTACAACGACTGAGTGTTTGTTTGTGCAAGACAATTATAATTACAACTTGATTCGAACTAATGACAGGTTTTGCACTGTGCTGTGCACTAGCACCAGCTCCCCGGTGGTAATCCTCAAGAGTATGAATGGAGCGGTTAGAAGTTAGAGAGTTACTCACTCTGATTTGTCAAACGAGTACAAGGACTAGGGTGAGGTATCTCAATAGAATTCACATTAAATATTTAAGTAGATGAATAATAGCATTATGCGACAGAATATAAAGATCAATGGCAAAAGCCGATCTGAATGTCAAGTGCGTTCGCATTGAGATGATTTCATGGTAAACTAGTAACAAAGGTCTTAGAGGAGCCACATCCTCCCATAAGTGTTCGTTCGCTAATAAAAGTATAAGGCACTGCAGTAGAGAACTTAGCACCTTCATCTGTCTGTGATTTTTTAACCACGGATGCAGCCACATGCATAAAGTGATGAACCACTTCAACATCGAAACAAAGACTGGGATGCCGGCAGATATCATGTTTAAGACATTTGGCTATCAAGGACAATGACTGGTTTAAACATGGACTGGACCCTTCTCGACTTACCATAGATAGGGCCAAATAGCTCCTTATTCTTTGTGACTAAGCAAAATAGGATGGTTCGGTGCAGATGAATTTATACTCAGACCGAAATAATAACATGGCACTGCTCCATCCTGGCAGATTTGCTGTGACCACGTGGAGCTAGGGAGTGGGACTGAAATTAACTCCTCGAAACCTTATAGTGACTGCATATTGATGGCTTCAACTTGGTTTTTGTACTAGAGGTTCGATCCTTTTCGCTGTCTCGGATCGGGAGGCTGTGATTCGAAGATCCTCTTCTTGGCCGAGCCAATGTAGTGGGCTTATTGTTGGTTTTTCAGACTTCATCCACAGCCTGGTACAGCTCATAGAGTTTGCGGTTGTATCTTCTCCTCCATTCACCCTTCTCCCAAAAGGGACTTAATTGTTTGTTGATAGCATTTATTTCAATTCAAGACCAACTTGTTTCGCCTGCTCTGCATTTACCGTACAAGTTTCTATGATGCCTGCAGAAGCCTTCCGATGATATCTTATGCATATCCCAGCAGTTGGACAGATTTATGAAAGATAGTGCCTTTCGTGTTGACACCTGCCCTGCGCACTGTCTGCTCCAACACGATATTGAAGAAATCACATGACAGCGCATCTCCTTGCCTGAATTCGGTGCACTTTTGGAAAAGCTCAGAAGTGCTGTTTCTAAGTTGCACAAGACATCGCGTGTTTTCCAGTGTTAGGCGAGACGTCTGAATAAGTTTAGACGGTATCCCGAATTGGACCATCGACTGGTAGGGCTCGAGACGATGAATACTGTCATAGGCGGCCCTAAGGTTGATGAAAAGGTGTTGAATTTCGACTTGAAATTCGTTAGTCTTTTCCAGGATTTGTCTGAGTATGATATTCTGGTCTAATGTCGATCAGGTTTTAGACGCTTACACCATACATTGGATAGAATCCTATAGGCGACATTTAACAGGGATATGCCTCGGTAGTTCTTACAAGTCATAGGATGGCCTTTTTTTTAAAGATGGGGCATATAGAGCTGATACTCCAGTCGTCGTTGCTCTACCCATACTTGATTGATGACTTGGTTCATGCACTCTACCAAAGTATCACCTCCTTATTTAAATATTTCAGCTGGAAGGTCATAAGAGCCAGCGGCTTTGTTGTTTTTCAGTTTTTTGGGGGCTACATTAACTTTTTCAATAAAGGGTTGGGGTGTTGGTTCTT
The DNA here is from genome assembly GCA_949716465.1 of Chalcosyrphus nemorum. NCBI lineage: Eukaryota > Metazoa > Arthropoda > Insecta > Diptera > Syrphidae > Chalcosyrphus > Chalcosyrphus nemorum. Next base: position 71,734,048 of record OX454333.1, read on the forward strand.
CATTGACCGGTGGTGGGTTCTGTTCTTGCCCTATCTTGTCCCTTTTCTTTTTATGCAGGATTCTCTTCTCTTTTCTTCGCCTAATCCGGTACACCTCTCTCGCTGCTCTTTTTTTGCACTGCAGCCTTTTTTTGTGTGCATCTTTTGTCACCCTGTTGCGCTGAATGCACGGGTCTTCTTAGCAAAGAGTCATTTTTTGGTGGTTGTTGGCGAATCGTAACACAAGGTGAGTGTAAAAACAAACTAATTCCTATTTATTCCTTCTTCCTTACAATTTAGCCACCACCTGTTCCCTGGGTATTCATATCCACTGGTCTTCGGCGCTTGATGATGGTGGCATAGGGATTCTTGAGAAATTTCAGGATACGCGTTCAGCGAAGACTCTGGCTGTCTCTTGCGATTGTAGCTTTTCGACGTTAAATTTCTTCACGGTGATTCTTCTTTGTTGCTCGATTTGCGATATCCGCATTCGTACCTTGGCTACAAGAAGGTAAAGATCCGAGTCTATGTTGGCAGCTCAAAAGGTTCGGATATCTAGAATACTGGAGGCATGTCTTGCGTCGATCGCAATATGAGCAACTTGGTTGACTGTTACATGATCATGCGATCGCCATGATTACTTGTGGATATTAAGATGAGGGAACCATGTGATTGCTATGGTGACGTTTCGCTCCACCGCGAAGTCAATTGGCTATGCTTACCGAGTGCTCTACCAAAGACGTCCTATTAGTTTTCTTCCGTGGGGGCAAGAGCAACTATCAGGCTTATGTTGGCAAATTTAGCCTAAATGCTGATTGTCATTATATGCTCGCTCACATGCCGGAAGCTGAAGACTTCTTGCCTAAGTCTGCCGCGTATTACAAATCCAAATAGGCGCTGATTATTCTCTCCATAGCAATCATCGTAGTATATGCCACAATTCTTCATCCTCTTTTTGCCCTGCCTATCCCATTGCACTTCCTGGATGGCGGTTATATTTGCTTTGTAGCAGTCTAAGGCCTCTGCTAATTGTTCGCCTGCACGTGGTCTGTTAAGAGTCAGAACATTCCACATACAGATCCAAAGGACGTTGTCCTTATTTCGTTTGCTAGGGTCGTCATCAGTTGAATTGTATATATCCAAGGCTTGTGGTTGCTTCGGAACCATAATTTTTTGACATGGTGGGGAAGTTAACCCCACAACACAACCCCCAACCTGGAGGGCCAGTTCCTTTAATTATACCCCCAGGACATGGCTCATACTACGGGAGTATGAGCGCTGCCGTTGGCCTATTAAAGGCTCCTTCGCAACTATCTCTGTTCCAAGGACCTGACTATCCTTGAAAATTACTTCTGGACCTGTGATCCAAAGTCGAAGCAGCTCGCGCAAAGTGTTCACTAAGTTCAACCTAACTGGAACTATAGATGCCACCGTTGACTCCATCTAGGGAATTCTTCCGCTGCCGCCTAGATCAAGAAGAAGTGCTCTAGTACGGGAGCACTCTTCCCCCACTCTGATCTGCTGCCGCCAAAGATCCTCCAAACGGGGTTGGTTACCATTTCTTGGATCAAGGTACTAGGCACCCAGCGGTCACCAAGTGGAGGTTGAGACTAGGAGTTGGTAGGCCTCAGCTAAGTGAATACCACTTGTGTTTTCATATAATCGCTTGTACTACCATCTATAGTCCTAAGAGCTGGAGGACTTAGGCAACGTTAAGCTGTTAGACCTCCTGAGATTCATATTACTATCTGGGTGGTTCTAACAGCCGACTTTCCATTTCAGCGCTCCCAGTGTTAATCGATTCGGCACAATGGACCTGACCTCTTGGTTCAAGTGAGCAGTGACTTTCCTGTCACAAGGCACACATTTACCTGACGTTACCTAGTCCAAAGAGGCAAAAAACCTCGACAACGTAGGTTCAACCACATCGTGTAAATGTGCAAAACGATATTTGAATCCCAGTCTCTTGAAATGAAACAACGATATACAAAACTTTATCTACACAACTAAAATTGGTCGGGAGCCCTTTAAGTAGGATCTGACTTAAGAATGTGTAATAGAGAAGAGTTGTAGGATGGGATAGATATTTCATATGTATGAATGTGTGCCTTCTAAGTATTTCTCCTAAAACTTTGAATATTACTTCCATCATAGCACCACTCATTTACGAGTACACGATCAAAATTGACTCAAGACATTCTAATAAATTAACCAAACACCATTTAATACTCAACACTTGTCTTATGCTGTATTCCTTCATCTGACCTTTTCCTCGAAATGGTAAATGGTCTGCCTAATGTCTTCGGCGTTGATTTTACTTAAAATATTTTTTTGGGGCGTGTCTCCATTTAACTCACAGTGAACTTTCAATTCTTCATCCATACTCGCGTCGGCTATCCGCAGTAGCGGTGTAGGAGTCATTCCGATATCTATCTCCGACTATGAAACCACCAAAACCAACTGAACAAAATTTTATATTCAAATTAATTCGAAGAGGGTGAGAACACCAGTTAATGCCAAACAATGAATTAGTGGCGCCTCTTCGGAATGAATCATCGTCATCATCACCACCAGCACACCGCACTCAGTCACATATACATATATTTATCCCCGAGGCTTTTATCTCATGCTGTAGATACTTACTGTGTGTTCTCAATCTGGTCGAATGCTGTAAATCATCTCGAATGCCAACTGAACCGCAAAATAAAACAAAAAAACACAAAATACAAGTGTGTGCTGCGCTTTAAATGTTTTTGCCGCCCGGTCCCGTCTTAAATGCCAACAGTGTTTAATGAATTATTAACGAGAGAGCCAGCGACACAGTTTATTAACATATTTTCATGCCTTCATTTTTGAGACAGATGGCGTTACTAACTATTCTAATGATTCGTTTTTTTTTTCCTTTGCAGTTTTTAAGCGACACGACATTTCAATACACCATGCGCCAACACCAAATATAGGCTTCTCCAAGGTAAGTGCACCTATTTAGTTGTAAGCTTTGTGTCTTTTCAAACCATTTTTGGGGGGGCCTTTTGTCCGGTACGTCCCTCCCAGCAGATAAAATAGACATAATTTATGATGCCGACTGACGGAGGTGGTATTTTGCCGAAAAAAAAAAAACAGAATCAACATTTTTGTTTGGAGTCCGTAACCGAAGCCATTCTCACGCCTGCCGGCCAACGTCTTAATAAATCGAAATGTAATCAGATTTTTTTTTTTTTGTGTTACTCTCTGTCGATGAATGTTGGCGGTTTGGCCCAATAATTGGCCCAACTGATGCCATAAATCACGATGGAAATTAAAAACGATGCCCATTGTAGTCAATGATGATGATGATGGAAAGATAGGTAAAGAGATGTGAAATGAGTTTTATTGAACCAAAGAGAGCTCGCCCTTCGAAAAGGAGTTTGTGAAAAAGAAATTTCTACAATTCCGTTGCCATTATTTACATAACAATGGGCAGGGTGCGCGTGAAAAGGGACTCCGCCCTGTAGATAGGTTTCTTTTGTGGTAGACTGTCTGTAACACATGGGTTTGTCAGTGGTGCTAAAGGGATGTACATGAACCCGGATGTAGTACAGTCTTAAAGCAGTTTTAAAATGAAGCAACACATTAAGAATAGCGCCTGAGAGAACAAGTGTCAAATATACTTATATACATAGTTTCAATGCAGAAAATAAGTCAAACTATAGGCCTAACGATAAACTGACCAACAGTCTAAACGGATGAACGAATTTTGATCAAACTTCATATCTAAAGTCTGTAGAATAATCCCTACAGGCGAAATTGAAATTTTTATTTCAGTCCTTATATTAAAGGTAATTTACTTAATTTCTTTCCTTCCTTCAAATCTCATATTTGATTTAGATTGGGAAATTCCAATCAGATGACATATGAAATATCTTAGCAAATTTGTTAACAGCAGTACTTTATATTTTTGTAAAAATTGTGCATTGCTAAAAAATAGCTCCGACGGGTTTCTTTAAATTTCACATTTAGACTAGTTTAATAAATTCTATAAGATGACATATCACATTTTTTGTGAGAATTGTTAGCAATAGTATTTTGTTATAGCCAAATGTCATTTTTCTCTAAATGCCTCCAACCGTTTAAATTTGATGTTTGAACTACTTTTATGGAGTCACCAAAACGAGACATTGGGCCGCCTGAAAACGCACTCTCCAAAATGTCAATTGCCGCGCGAACTGTGTGTGCGGTTGTGGTTGGTGGAGCCAGATCTCCTTGAGTCCTGATTTATTAATTTGTGGCAATAAAAAGTCATTTATTTTGGTTCTGTACCGCTCATCAGTCATTTTTTGTATTTAAAATTTCCTTGTATTCTTTTGCTTTTTGAATACCAATCTGAATGCAAAAATGTAAAAAATATTGGTTGATAAAATGCTATTCCTTTTCATGCTGATAATTTATGTGTACTTTCTCAAAGATATTGGACTTCACCAAAATTGAATTTGGAAGATTGTGTCACTTACTTAAAAGTTAACACGACAAGAACAACAATTTATCAGTTTCAAATTAAAACCATAGTCTTACATTTGCATAGGTAGTGTTATAGTAGTGCTGAGCTTATTACTCTATACAATTAATTTTCACAGCTGCTTGTCGGTTCTCCGGCGTTTGACTTTAAGAACGGCTTACAGCTCAGCCTATAGTCTATTGTTATATCTCAGATATTTTGATTGAATCAGTTCGTCTCCTATATGCACGTTCATTTGTATATTCTTTTTTTGGAGCTGTTGATTAAAACTTCTCAGAGCCTTTTCTTTTCGCCTAGGCTCTAATTCCTAAAATCGCTTTATATATTGTCGGCTCTAATTTGTTAACTAACCGTCACAATAACTATCTTGCCTGCAACTTCTTTCTTAACTACCTATTTTCAAAGTAGTATAGGAATATAGTTTGTTGAATAATTTTTTCGAAAGAAGGACTTACTTCCCTCGATGCAACAATATCAAGCACCATTTTATAGCCTCAAGTTTCTTTAGAATTTTTGCCATAGCTCTTCATAGGCAAGAAGGATGATATGATGTAGAGTAGCGGAGTACCCTTCTTCCCACCCCCACATCAATTCTTGTGCTTACTGCTGCTATATGAACTTCGTTCCGGATTCTATACGGACTTGCCACTTTATCTTGGAAAAATAGAATCTTTTTGTTAAACATTGCAGCCTTTATTAAGAATACTTCGGTTAATTAGTCAAAGTGGAAACCGTCATAATAACTATCTTGCTTATGTCGGGTTCTTCTATCATTTATCTAAAGCATATCTTTTACTAGTTTCCTTGCCAATTTTAAAATTCCTTTTGGTTAAAGTCCGACAGACACACATCTGGTCTGGTTCACTTAAGTCCAATTTGTACATTTAAGACAGAGTAGAAAAACGTACATGATAGAGCTTCATAGTCTCACTAGAACACTGTAGAAATTTCTCGTGTGTTTTCCTATTTTATCGTTTTTTTCTAAAAGATATGATCCAGCGAGATAGCAAACTCTATTCCTCCCCACACTGCCGCTTTTACTACAAAGCTGATAGATCTACTAGCTTTTAAGTCTTGTTACTATCTACTAACTTTCTATAAAAATCTGCTAGCTTTTGATCTCATCTTCAAACTTCAATTTCATTAAGTATTGAATTTTCAATTCAGATGTTCACATGTGAAGCTTTTTTTTTTGTAAACAAAGGTATTTGGCACCACTTATATCGGTGTATTATCGGTCGGGCCGCTTCGCTTTCATTTCCTTGCCCGCACATTCTCTAAAAAATTCACATGTATACTTGGGTAAGACTAAACTTAACGATAAATATATATAGTCGTATTTCTTTCTTTTCTCTTGAACAAAATATTTTCTGCAGGCTATGACCCCATTAACAACAAAACATTATAAACACAGCATCTACAAAATGGTCCCACCCTTGTGCTGTCAACCATGTCACCCAAAGCTGCACTTGTGTGTGAGATCCCATCTAAATTTGCTAAAACGTCAAAATACATTTTGGGTGGTTTTCGGCTTGAGGGAACGAAACTGTCAAACGAACCGATGTTGATATCTTATTTAGTAAGTCTATGGTTATAATTGTTTAGTTTCTTGATTTTTGAATGAATCGATTACCTTATTAAGGATCTGCTACAATATGCTATGCGTCTAGTGCCAGCACTGATTCCATCCCTTTAAAATGTCACTCATAAAAGTCGCTTCGAATGCACATCAGTTCACTTCGGACGTAGGGTTAAATACAGGAAGCCGAACGACACGTATGTGGAATGATCTTTCAAGCTCCGTATTTCCTCAAGACTACAGCCTTTAAGCACTCAAAGCGAAAGTACAGCGGTACTTCCTCTGTTCCTCTTCCCCTTTTTTCCAACTGCTTACGCCCTCTGTTTACGATATTCATCTCTCCTTTTTTGGACACAAATTATATAAAAAAAATATTGCACTAAACACTGTAAGATATTTTGGTCCTTAATTCTTCCAGTACTAGATTGATCCACATGTGCTGGGTCAGCATCAAATGGGTAATGACAGTTTTTGATACCTTCTTACTCTCAAGCCATTCGCTCATAAGTCTCGTGCCATACAAAAAAGGAAAAGCCTGTGAAATCTAACCAGACAATCTTGACGAATGCACATACATACCTTGCAAGTACAAAGTAAGCTAATGAGGTAGCAATCTCCGTTCCGTACAGTTCTCTCTAACCGGGTCAGAGTTCTAGGCTTCCTCAATTTACACGAAAAAAAAAAGTAGATGACGACAGAAAACCCCATTCATTCTACTCGCATTCGTCCACAAAAATATATCCAAAAGAAACAAACAAACTAAAAAAAATGTTTAAAGAACAGGAGAAACAAAAAATAAATACAAAAAAAGTATAATAATAACGAGATCTCCTCGAGATGATAAATCACTCGAGAGTCAGTCCGGAGATCTATTGTGCAGTATTCATAACAATAATAGTTAAATATGCTATTACTCTTGCGCTCTGTTTCGCATATAGCTACACAAACACACACACACACACATCTATCTATACATCATTTATCTACGACTAGAGAGGTATAATGGAGAATTTGCAACGAGCCCAACTAAGTGCCTCCATTAGAGGTTGGTTGCTCTCTTGTCTTCGACCCGGCCCGGTCGCCGTGTATACAGCGAGAATTATTACCCAAAACATTTGTTTTATATAGACACAAGAACGTCAGTATACGCTGCCAAGCTGAAGTGTGGAGAGTGTATAGCCATGTTGTTCAGGGCAAGGAGTTTTGCTAATATTATTTATTGCTCTCATGTATTTTCTGGTAAACTACCTTTTTTTTTCTTTCTTCTTCTCTAGATACTCTTGGCTTCACCTATAAATGAAGAAAAAAAAAAACTGAAATAAACATTTTAAGGGGTCATACTTTTGTGGACGGTTTTTTTTTTACCGAAAAAAATATATTTTTTTGGATTTATGACCATGGCGATTGCGAAATTTATGTTTAGTCACTTTAGTGGCAAGAAAACGTCAGTTTTCTGATCATTATTGGTTGTTGTCATTAAGTTTTTTTTTTTTTGGTGGCAGGGTGAGGGATTTTCAGGGGGAAAAATATACTCGAGATTCGTTTTGGGGCCCGCTTGAGTGGCACAATTTCGGACAATGATTGAGTAAGTTCTCTCTAGATGTGGTGAATTATTGGTTTTTTGCATTTTATGGATTGCCATTCGTATATACAGAGGTCAAATGCGAAGAAACAAAAATTTATTGTCAAGTTTGTTGCTCAAGTCGTTTGTTATTTTTAGTTTTTTTTCTGTTTTTTCGCTATGAAATGAGAAAGTGGAATGTGAGCATTTGGGTAAGTACACTTGGTAAAAACATAATTTATTTTCAAAGAATTATCTCTTAAGATAAGGATTTTCTTACATAAACAGAAGTTGTTGGTCTTTGGAATGTGACTTTACGTGATTAACCTTTGGAGAAGTATTTTTTTCTTAGATGGGTACTTATTTTTGTGGCATGAGGTGTATAGTTTGTTAATTAGTAGAGAAAAGAAAAGGTATATATAAGAAAATCGGTACTGAAAATATTATACAAATTTTAATGTTAGGCTAGAAGGTTTACAACTGTAACCGGCCATCTTGCTTAAGCTACCAACATCTGTCATGATAGCTGTCGTTTATTCAGTCTGATTTGCTAAATCAATATAGAGATTTATAGCGTTCAATTGCAAGTACAAAGTGATTAAACAGTTTTATGAAAATGCGTCTTCTGTTCGTGGAACATTTCGTGCGGTTTGCGCATTTTACGGTCAGGATAATCGCCGTTCTATTCGCAACTTGGTGAGTAAATTCAAGTCGACCGGTTCATCCGTCAACAAAACGAAAGATCTGCCGAAAATACTGTCGCTGTTGGTGAGAATGTGCAGGAGAATCCTCAATTTCGCGGCTTTCACAAACCACAACTTTTTGCATTATGTCTTGGACCTACACGCAGACAATATTCAACTTACCCAGGAGCTCAGAGTTAATGACCAAAGACAACGCTGCTTGGTCGCTGCCTGGGCTCTCGAGCAGGTGGAAGTTGACCCCAATTTCGGTGAAAAATAATATTCGCCGACGAGGCTCATTTGTGGATGAATCAACAAGCAATGTCGATTTTTGGACGATTTTGGACGATTATTTGGATCCACCAAATTGCAATGCATCCAAAGAAGATCACTTTTTGGTATGGATTTTGGACTGACGGCATCATTGGTGTAGTATACTTCTTTGAGAACGACGTTGATCTGGCCATCACCAAGAAGGCGATGTGAATTGGCCAACAATATAGTGCGATTTGACCCCGTTCTAATTCTTCTTCTTCTGGGTTTAAAGTCACAGGTCTATTTCAATAAACTATAAATCACCACTGCCCTAAAAGCCAACATAATCAATGCAATTGGTCAAATTCAGCCTGGCCTATGCGCCAGAGCTATGGAAAAATTGAACGTTTTGGTGGACGATTAAATGATGTTATATTTCGTATAAAATGGCATATATGAGCCTTTGAAATAAATAACAAATTTCAATGATATCTTACAGTTTGTTCTGCTAAAATTTAAAGGTAAGAAACGCTCTATGGAAAACCCTTTACAAATTGTGTCCTGTAAAGTTCGCATGCCAACTCTTTTGATTCCCACCCCCACTTTAGGAAATCTACTTTAGATTTGAACTTTCTTGGTTGTCTTATGTTTCTTACATTGCCCTTGAGTTTTGCTGTATAACATTTTATAAAATTTTCTGCAAAATCTTGCAATTTATAACGTAAAGCACTTTAAATAATACAAAGTTCGCACGCCAACTCTTTTGATTCATCAACTTTGATAAAAAAATATTTTTCCTTACTGTCTTCTGTCAGTTTTAAAACTGATTTCTATCTTGAAAATTGAGAATAAAGTCCCCACCCCAAAGAATAATTACCTCAGAGACCCCCAATAGAAATAAGTCACCGCCTGTATAATCACAATTTTTTTTTATATAAGAATAGAATCATTAAACCACTGCACTTGGAGTCAACGTAACCATATTATGCAATTGAATATAAATATTGCCCATTAAAGCCGCTATAATAGCGGATAAAAGTCGAGATATTACAAAATTCTCTTGAACCAGACAGCACAGATGTTCAATAGCGTCATTGCAAAAGTTGCGCACTCGCAACTGACATCGCGAGAATACTGCACAGTACAGATGTGATTTGATTGAAGAATAAATTTTCCAGGGAGTTAACCATTGCTTCATCGTTATACACTTTGTATTTATTTTTTTGGAAAAAGGTAAAAGAAAATAATTAATTGCGTTGTTGTGCAATGTTGGAGCTCTTGAAATTGTAGATGGTATGTCCTAAGTGTTGTGCCTGTGAAGTGATAAATCGTAACAATTAATTATCACTTGAGCTAGCACTAGGTCTGAGTTATTAATAATTGACTTCTGTTTTAAATTGAAGTCGTTTTAAAATATACTGATTAAGAGGGCGGGTTTGTTAAGTGATTTATTAGAAATCATTAAAAGAATATAATTCTGAGGTGTTGCTCTACAGATCGAAGTCTTATTGAAATATATATCTAGAAACGTGAGACGAATACATGAAGATTGTAGTTCAGTGGCTTGTCTACATATCCGCAAAGATTCTATTTGCAAATAGTCCTTCATAAAGCTATTATAGCACTACGTCCTAAGTTGGGTTGGGGTGGGGAATTGAAATTTGAAAAGAACTATAATGGACTTGTACAGCATGTATGTACCTCTTCAAAAGCTAAGAATCGACAGCTGTTATTCATCAGTTACCATTATTGTCTATATATACTTATATGGAAATGCTTGACAGCCTTGAAGTCAAGGCAAGGGGAAATTAAGCAAACATTGCAGCTGGAAACCTTTATGAATGATCATACCAGATGGAATGGATGGAGACAGAAGAGCAGCAAATATGATCGGATGCTTTAAAGTCAAGGAAACAAGAACATATTTGACGTTCATTGATTCCTCTTAAAGGAAGAAATGAAAGTTTGTACAAAATTTAAGTTTTAAGGTTTGGTATCACACAATCCGGTCTAAGGAAGTATTAAAATACCCAGGCGTCATGCTCGACAACTGAAAGTTTAAAGCAGGGCTACCTTATGCTGCCCTAGCTTGGGGGGCGGCACTCTCAATGAAGGAATTAAAAAGGAAACTTTCATATCTCTACAGACTTTGCGGAGTTAGACTCATTTGCGGTTTTCGAACGATTTCAGATGAAACAGACTGTGCTATAGCTAGAATGGTCTCTATTGACATATTGGCTAATGAGATGCAAAAGGCTTACATTAAACTTATTAAATAACAAATTTTCCAGGAGAGTAAAGCAGGAAGAAAGGGCAACACTGCAACGCCACCAAGAGTAGATGGGTCCACTAGCTGATTCCTAACATTGAAACTAGGACAAAAAGAACGCACGGGAAGTGTAATTATCATCTTTCGCAGTTCTTGGGCACGAAAGACAGCTCATCCTTTTGCCTAGAGTGCCCGGAAGAGGAGGAAGATTCGAGGCATGGCCATGCACATTGAACTGGGTCGATTGAGGCATTAAGAAGAGCCAAAGCGGCAAATGGAAACAATAGAGAATAAATTGGTAACCAGTTCCGTGTGTTTAGTATTAATCATTAATCAGAAATATTGTGAGTTTCTAGCTCAACAGTAACCTTCACTGGATCAAATGAGCAATGCAGATAGGCAATTAGAAAAGGGAGAGCTACCAACAACTAACTACCAACCACATATTAGTACATACCATCATATATACATATATCAAATACAGATTACTGCTGGAATTTAAGGAGCATTTGAGGAACGTAGACAAGAGTTTTCTTTTAGCCAGTGGACCCATCGTCCAGATTTGTACTAGAAGTTAGGGAATCTAGGCAACTATGTCGAAAAGTCAATTATTTTAAACATCATGCATGCAATGCTTGAGGTTATGTTCGGTAAAGTACATAAGCTGGCGGGAAGTACACTCCCAAGGTAATTCCTTGCCTACTGAAACTCAGTTCTTAAAAATAAGAGCCAAAAACTTATTTACTCTTTTGAAATACAGAAGAATTTTTTTTTTCGGGTTTTCCAGGACTTTGTTTCTGCCTCTACAAAGTGCTTCCTCCACCAGGCATCGTTTTCTCATATAGCACCCTCCTAGGTGGAAAAGAAATATCCCGAATGATTCTCTCGATCCTTGCTTGCTCGAAGGGTGGCTATAGCTTCCTTCTAGTGGCACAACTTCCCATGGAGATTTATTCAGCTTTCGGCTCTTTATTGGCTTTACTCGCTGCAATGAGCTTGATTGTACAAGGCAGGATACACGTAGAAGGGTTATAGTAAGGTTGCTCAGCCGATTCTTGATAGAATCGTGTCCGTGTCCATCGTGCGCAAGAACCCTATGGTCTTCTCGACATCAACTGATTTAATTTCAATGGCAATAATTGATTTTATAGCTGCTTGGCTTACTGCACTCTCACGGGCTCTTTTGTTACTAGTAAAACCTGTACTTGGAAGAAACTCTTGTCGTCTGGAAGTCGAATAGATTTACATATACCTAGTGAGCTGGAGAAGATGCCTGACCCAACGCTAGTGTTCGGTTTTGATTCATCTGTCTAGATGGCTGTAGATTCGCCGATAGGTACATGACCACTTTTGCTTTCTTCCCTGCTAGAGTAGGCGGTAGAAAAAAGGCTTTCAAAGTCTTAAAATATCGTCGTGCACTACTCTGCCTATTAGGTCAAAAGTTTCATAAAGTGGTTTCTTGTGCCTTGTCACCAGTTTGCTAACTAGCTAGTTCTCATATCCTAATTGGGTTCAGACGTGGGTATAAAGTATAAACTGGTAGTGCCAATGCACGCCATTCTTTAAATTTTACTGATAGCCATTAAGTAAGTGTTAGCTAGCAACTATACTAGATTGCTGTAAGTCAGTGTAAGTAGCTGTAAGCATTCAAGGCCCTAAGGAGTGTCCTTAAAGACCTCTACAGCCCTTAAGTGGTGACGTCTCTTTCTTCTATTGCGCCACCAATCCTGGCTTATTAGGCTGGTATTGATGGCTAGATTTCAGAGAGAGTTCCTTTAACTAATTCTATATACTGAAATCCAGTTAGGGTGGACTTTTTATCTTTATAGAGCCGAAAACATGATGTGAAGTGTGACTATAAGTACTGTACGTCTGCATTTCTTCATAAATCCATCTGGTCTATAGAAACTTGATCTTGATAACAGCAAAAGAGAACATACAGTACAACTCTTAACTTACCTTCAAACAATCAGCTTCATATGGATCATTATCTTAAAGAATAAAAAAAGGAGCTCAAATCATTAAACATCAGTAGCTAGCATTAGTGTCTATACACTTTAGCCTTTATTAACTGCAACATTCTAAAACACTTAAGGATTCTCTTTCAAAAAGACTCAGAGAAACGCAAGCACCGCTTTCAAATTCAGCCGGATTAAGTCCACCCATTGATGAAATACTTTCTGACAGGACTCGCAGTAACAGTAGGTTTTTGTTTTGTGCATTTTCTTTTAACTTTTTCATTCCTGCTCTGCATAAACCTTTCACTAATGCGATTCAGTGATTGAGTGTGGGAACCACCTTTACTTGTTGCATTTCAAAGAGAGTCCCCAAAAAATTAAAACCACACCAAATCCCTTGCTTTAAGTGACATTAAGTGGTATTATATATTTCAGAATCAGATCGCAGCACACCGTGGGAACTGGCCAATAACTCAATGCGGAATTTCATTGCCAAAGAGAGAGAAAAAAAAAACCAAACAAATTATGATATGTGCGGTGGGGCTGCTGGTCCAATCGCCACCATCCATCACCTTTATTTACACAAAACTCCCAGAACTCAAGTCTATATTCGGTGAACCATTATTTAATCATTGACCAACAGTGTAACCCTAGTCCTAGAGACAGAGATACTCCTTCGTCTCCTTCTTCTTCTTCGTTGGTTCATCGCGAGCATAGTTAATTCAGTCACGAATGTAGATCGATCTACGGCAGCGCACACCACCAAACAGAGAGAGCAATGCACATTTTTTCTACGTAAATCAATTTAATAGAGTTGTTTCTGGAAGACATCATTAGGAGGCCACAATTCAACTCTGGTTCAGCTCCAAGAGATTGATTCTTGGGAGTGGAGGCTATTTTCCTTCTCTTACGATTGTCTTTTGAAGGGACTTCATTTTGTTGGATTGGAACCATCATCATTGTTAGGGAATTCTTTGGATGTGTCCAATAGAGAAAGAAAGAAAGAAAGATCTCCAGCCAGAGATCGAGTGCTCGCCCCAAAGCAAGAGGTCAAGCAATTTTCACTTTGGCACAGTATATTTTCCCCTTCGCGATAAATATGGTTTTTTGCTTTGAGTATTACTAATTAATAGCACAATTTTTTTTTTGCATAGATACTCCTTGGAGGCAAAATGACTGTTTTGTAGCATATCCACTCGGCTAACCTAGTTTCCACGGTATAACTAAACCAGTCAACATGTTATCTGCATCGCAGGACTGTAGTTCCAGCTATACAACGAGTGAATCTTGTAAGGCGAGTGCAGTCTAAAGTATCTTTGTGCTGTGCAGAAAAAATAAAAATATATATATAGACATACCTTGTAGATACTTTGCGTTTCTATGTCTGTTGTGGCAAAGACCAAATAGCTGCGGCTTGTAATCTGTGGTCCAGAGAGCGTATAACACATTTTCAGCGTATATTTCCTATTTGTAATTACCTTAAGATACATTGTTGAGGAGGGGGTTAGTGAGATTTTTCTTTCTTCGTTCGATAGTTTGTTGTTTTTGTTTTGATTATGGGAACCAAATCTACAGTCCGCCTGGAGTGGTATTCATCTCTTTTGGAATTTTGTAGCTCTTCGTCTAGAATTGTGTGTGTGTGCTATGTTTGGATGGTTGTGGCGGCGAAATGAAAATTGCTGATTAGAAAATTTCGTATAATTTCGCGGACGAGAGAGGAACCAACACAACACAACAGACAGATAGATACATACGAGAGGAGTTTTGGAGAAAGGGTCGGACTATTATTAAATCAAGTGTAACAGACTGACAGACTGAAGAGATGTGGCAGCAGCATGGTTTTTTTGTTTGTAACAATTTAGACGTAACGTTAATGAGAGAAGGAGTGAATGAGTTAAAATGAGTTTGATTTGAAGACAGTGGATAGTTTAGAGGGTGTGGATGAGGTGTTAAATATCTTGTTTGGTAATCCTAATATATTTTGGGGAGGTGCACAGCCTTGTAGCAAGTGGGAATTATTTTAAGACAGGAGGTTTCATCGAATGAAAGTGTGTCAATCCGACGTTAAGTTAGATGGTATTAGATGGTATCTTTGGTGAGCTGAAAAAATGAAATAAATATATATTAGACTCTTACCAGCCCACAGAAGGCCTAGCTTCCCACAGACATATATACATCTGTGCAGAGGTTTTTTTTACAAAAAGCTTTCCTATAACTTAGATAGTTGTCAGATGCTCACATGAGGTGGGGCGTAAGAAAACATTGATAACATTGACTCGAACCTGGAACGTTACTCACAGTGGTCTTACCCACTAATCACTGATCCACTACTCAACATCTGGGGACTTATATTCCAATTCACTTATCGTAGATGGAAGTGCCACCATGGAGAAGGGTTACGGAACCAGAAAAAGAAATTTGAAAAAAGAGATAAAACAAGAAGGGAGCGATTAACGATCCATGTTCCTTTACCTAGTTGCCTGAACTATCCCAAACTAGGTTAAAATTTTATAATTTTATTTGGAGGTTTGCTTGGCAGGTCACAAAAGTTGTAGCAGAAATACTTACAGTGTCGTCTGTATAAACTAATAGAGGGTCCTCGCATCCCTTATTCATGGAGCCCTTTAATACAGAACAGTAATTTCGCCCACAACATCTGCATCTCAAAACTTTCTGGAACAACAACTTGGAGCTTGCTTCAAAAAATTAAGCTGCACTTTTCTCCTTCATTTAAGTAGCCAGAGCCAAGATTCTTGGACAAGATGCTATCGAGATTAATTCCAGGAAAATCAAGCGACAGAAGCACATTGAATTGATCTATTTCACTTCTCTCGCCAGTGCTCACAGTACTTTAAGAACTCGTCCTGCCGATGGTGGTCGAACACCTGAACCCTGCACAACACGAATGTGAAATCATCACACAGAGCAGTGGAACAAGGGGATCCATTAAGGATCCTGCCTGGCTTAGCCGACAAAATTGTCCAACATGGCCTACATTCCAAGGAGAACAAGGAGATTCACCAAGCAACTATGTATCATATATGTATATAACTAACATCAAGAAGACTAAAGTCACAATAGGCCCAATTGCGGCCACAGAGAGTAGAGTAGATTAGAGTAGGCCACGTCAAACAATAATCTACAATGAATTTACGAAGAATTTGTAAGTATTCTTGGGGATTATACTGATTATCGAAGTATTTGCGGAGGAGCGTCTTTTTAGTGCTACGTACGGCACTCGTAAATGAAGTGTGCTGTGCTCTTTGTTATGTCAATGTTGCAGCAAATCCTCTACTTAAAGAGTGGGTCTACTGTGACGCCAATAAAATAGAGCAAGTAATTACCGAAGGTAACCATGCATGATGAGAATCTCGCATCACCAACTCTAGAACTATGTAAAATCTACCGAACTAGTTGGTAGAGGTAGATTATCGGTCACTGATAAGTACTACATAAGAAGGGTTACCAATAATAGAGTTCTGGTGCCTACCAGAGAGGAGAAGTCTATTTTGGTTCAGTTTACATTTTTGAAAAGATATTTGCCCAGGGAAGCCTGCCTGATATTTTCGACTACACAGCTTCTACGGAAGTCAAGGTAAAGATAACAAAGTGTACATCTGTGATTAATCTGAATCGGAAGGTGGAAGGTCTTCTTCATATTCTTCATCTTCAACATCGTCCATACTTCTGTTATTATCGTTTTCTAGAGGCATAGGCAGTTCACTTGCGATCAAAAGATTTCGTGCCTCCTGGGAAAAATGTTCGTTTCAATGTAATTAATTTCATCTCTCGTGACATCCTTAGATTCGCTAATAAAGCGTATACGCATAGGCTTGCGAAATCTATGAGAAGAGCGACTGGGTTTTGCCATATGATTTGCTTTCAGTTGTATTTCTGCCCAGGTTTCAGTGACTCTGAAGGATTCATTATCAGGGTAACATTCAGTTTTGGAATTTTTTATCAATGAGTAGCCGGGGTAGATACTCTTGATGGCACTCTGTATCCCTGCTTTCTCGTAAAGTCGCCTTCAAAAAATACTTATTGCCAGGGCTTCTTGAGGTGTAAAATTTTTAACTGTAACTTGCTTCGCAGAAGAGGCAATCACCTTTCAAAATTCTTCAGCTTTGGTTGGCGAGCTTGTAACTTTTTTGATTATTTTTGTCGCATCAGAAAGTCATCAAGTGCGCTGACTTACGCTGGCAACTCTTCGACTGATACTTGCTCGCGAAGCTCTTTAGTTCTTCGCCGCTTACTGCAGTAAAGCCTGGTTTGTGTAAATGCTCAAAAAAAGACAGTTTAATGCTTGATTCAAGCATCTTTTCATTGGTTTTGACAAATCTTTCGTCTTTGTAGCTTGCCGCAGTCCATTTCTTTTTGAAATCACTTTTAAAAAACTTCAAAGCATTCCTGAGACTACTTTTTTGTACAATTGAACATTTCAAAATTTGAAAAATAGTTTATGCCAACTTGATTTTTCTGACTTTTGAGCAGTTTTGTCATACAAATACTCCACAGTGCGTTGGCGCTTTAATGTCTGCAATATTTGCGCTATTTCTATCGAATAAGCCTTGTCGAACCAGAACGTCAACATAAGAAAGCTTGAGAGAGTCTACCTATAATTTAGTCCAACTTGCAATGGTCGCTGTTTCGTTTTCCATTTTACTAACATCACTACCAGTTTAAAGTACTTTCTCCAAAGTACATAGCACCAAGTGCCAGTCACTGAGTCTATGTTTCATTATTAGTTGTAAAATAATCGTTAAATATAAGAACATCTAATGTGACCTCACTTTATTTAGAAAATCTCACCACAGATTCATATATGTATACACCTCACTATATTTTCAAATTAAAACATTTATTTTCTTCTTTTGTTTGCAGGCCCTCTCGGGATTCCTCATGATGCTCACGCAAAATGGTAAACTCCTCTACATCTCAGACAATGCGGCCGAATACCTTGGGCATTCAATGGTAAGTGTTTAGTAATTTTACTTTATTGAACCCTAACTTATCCGATAGAATAATAATTTAACACCGCATTGTACAAGGCGGCCGCGTATCATGCGATATTTTTATGATTTTTTCTTTTGCCCCGGAAACTTTCTCACAGTCCATGCTGCCGCTGCGCTGCGCTGCTCTGCAACGAGCAATTGTGCCATAAACTTCAGCATCAATTTTCAAATTGAATTGTTTTCCATTTATTTTATCCTGCATCGCTTTAAGCGTAAAATCAATTTGCAATAATGTTGCAGACAAAAATAAAGAAGACTTTGGGCTAATAAATGGTAAAAATTGACAAAAACTGTCAAAGAGGTAACCTTTTTTCTTTCTTCCTCCTTCTGTATGATTTCGAAACCTACATTTACTCATGTTTGTACAAGTTGAAGAAGGTAATAGTCAAGGAGATTCTAATCAAGACAGCTTTTACATTGCCACACGTCAAACTGTTGCACCATCAAAAGAAGGAAAACTGTTTGGTTTTTGTCTGCTTTAATGCCGCTTTTGCCTGATTAATTTCAGTGTTTTTACTGCTATGAGTCGTCTAGTTAGGCAGGGGGAATTGATGGTTGTCGACAAGTACGTAGACATTGCAGCAAATGACAATTTACAGTAGTCTTGGGGTTCAGTTACAACTCCTTTTTTTTTTTCCTTTTGGTGATACATATGGGATTTAGTAGATAATTTGGTTTTCCAACGAGTCACCAGAGAGCTGGGTAACCTTTCACTTTAGTTTTTAAGTGCAGTCGTTTGCTTTTTCTTTGGTAAATGACATGTTTGGTGATTTGTCTACGCTTGTAATAGGAGTGACTATTACGATGGTAGATTACTAAGAAATTAAACCTGAATGGAGGGTGAGGGAATGGGGATAGGTTTATGGTTTGAATTATAGGCTCTCTAATGTACTGTAAAAGTTCGCACGCCAACTCTTTTGAGTTTTGTTTGATCTTTGATATATTTTTCTCTTCTTCTTCTTTTTTTCGGCGCGGTTATGATCCGGAATAGGAGGATCACAACTCGCACACTTTACCCCAATTCTATCACACCAAATGAGGGTTTTGCCGTAGTGTGACCTCAGGAGGTAGTGGCACACTTCCGATTTGGGATCATTTCGTCACTGAGGCAAATGCTATTATTTTTGCATTTGTCTGATTAATTGTTTTTTCGTTCGTGTTTTTTTGTCGTGTTCATATAGGAACGTTGATTGGTATTGCGTTTTTCGGGTTTCAAAGAACCTTTATTCCATCAAGCTTTTTTCGATATATTCAAAGCAGGAAAGGACCGAACCACTCCTGATCTGTTTGGTTTTTAATCTCATTTTGTAAAAAAAACGGACCGCTGTTAGGTCACGCCTGTCTACATCCGATTGTTTACATGTGCTCTTGTGCTTATTGTGTGTCGGTTGAGGTTTGCTTGCGCAACCCATACCTACCTACCTATCTATCTGTACAACAAATTGCCTGATGCCTTAGTAAAACATTTGAAGCTGTTGTTGGTCTAATAGTCTGTGGACTATTGCTACCTTTGCTATTAAGCTCGAACTAGAATACAAGTACAAATCAATGGATCTTATGAGACACCTAAAAGTTATTTACTCGTTTTGTCGCCATTTAATTAGGGACTATTCTCTCTGAAGGTTATTTCAGATAGAACTACTACTACTACTATAAGCCTAGTTTAACTCACAATATCTGGCTCATATTCCTCGCCCATAGAACCAGAAGCTTACCATGGTAGTCAACTAACGCTGAAATCCTTAACCTAGATAAGGACAGTACCAGAAATCAATTTCAGTCCCTTATGAGTGACTGACTATATATCTCTCCTCAATTTGCATTTAATCTAATTCACCATTCACTTTCGATTCACTATAAGTAATGTTCATATATAACTACTCTTTCGTCGATTTAATATTGCCATCCATTCGCAAGCTGTTGACCTAATGGAGAAACCATGTTTCTACCACCAAATCCAATGCAATTCCAATTTTACTTTTCAACGAATTGTCACACCATTCAATGCAATGCCATATCTCACCAATCTATTCGCCAAAAAGATGTCCAAATAAAGAAACACACAATAAGAAAGAAGTCTTTAAAGAAATGTTAAGGAGGTGAGATCGGAGGAAAAAAAAAACGTCCTAAACACTTTTATGACCCAACTATATGGTAGCCATAACGATCAATAAATTGCAGTTTAATTGCTTTACGAGCTGACGATGAACACACAGTCATCTGCAGTAAGAAGTTCGCCATGGTAATGGGGTAAAATCGCACACATTTGGCCCCCCCAACACCGCCACAGCCACTGAAGAGGACGACCTTCTTCGACCATATCACCGCACATACCATACCATTTGGTTCTGTTCTATTTATTGCCGAACAAAAAGCCAAACATCGATTGCAACACGCAAATCCTCAGCAGCACTAACAGCAGCACCACCACTGCAGAGGTGCTGCGAGTGGCGCATACTCCCGCGTTCCCATGGCATGGTCGGCGCGTCGGTCGGCCGGTCGTTGGTCGTCGCCACTATGACATCATGTGTGCCACATGCGCTGGAAATCCTTTAATTTTGTTTTTATTATCACTGTGTGTTAATTTCTTTGCATACCTATTAAGCTAACCGCACCGTTTCCCAATTGTTTCTGATATCTGCATTGATAGTTGTTGCTGCTGGTAGGTACTGTTGCTGGTGCTAGTCCTAGTGCTTGTAGGCGGGAGGCCAAGCATGAGAGACAGCTTAGCCGAGGTGGTTTCTGCGATTCTTTTTGTTTTGTTCTTTCTTAGCACACCGTTTAAGTAGGTGAATTTATGACTTGTTACACTTGATATAGGTTTTTTTGCGTAAAATTTTCTAGTTCCTTTCGTGTGAGTTAGTGTGCGCGAGCGCGCGCGCGCAAGTACCTATGGAAATTGATTTTCCACACCATTCACTTGTGCATATCTATTTTATAGATTTTTGTTCCCCTCGGTTTAAATCGGCTACGGGGGAGCGATAATTAATTGCATGTAGACCGGTGGAAAAATGTTCAAATCGGATAAACGGTGCCGATAGGTCAATGTCGATGTTTTGGTGGTAGCATTTGCAGATTAGAATGGTTAAGGTGAGTGCAAATTGTTCCTTTTTTTTTTTTGTATCTCCTTTCCTTCAAAACAAACAGTGAACGTATTTGTATAGAAACAATTGTGCTGACAAATATCTGATATAGTTGACATCGAAAAAATTCAGGTCATATACACCATGGTGCGGAGAGAACTTGAAGGCGTGTTGAATGTATGTTTGATCTGTTCATGAACTCAAACGATCAGGTTGGCCATAAATTAGACTTGTAAGTCACACGTTGATTGCAAAGTATAGATAAGCCGGTGCGGCGGACCATACAGTTCTGATGAAGTGAATATCTATAGTTTAATGTTATTTGTAGACAAAAGAGTTGGTCAGCGAACTTACATAGCTCAAGCAGGAAAGCAAGCTGGAGCTGTTGTGTCTAGAAGTCAGCTGGCTTGGTATTTGAAATGTTCTCTTTGGAATAGAAGACTACGGAAGTGGCCTACTAAGTTGCACTATAAGCTTTGGTCAAGATTCTTGCGCAGGAGTTCTTGTGAAAAGGGCTAATATTAGCTTCTCCTACTATTTATGGCAGTGGGTGCCGTGGCGCATTGGTTTGTGCGTTGGACTACTGCGCAAGGGCTCCAAGTTCGAGTCCAGAAAAATACCATCAAAAGTTTTTCACGGCCCCACCTCTTCCGAGTGTCTGACAAACATTCAAGAGTATAACTGTCATGAGAAAGTTTCTCAAAAACCCCTCTGCCCTTCGGATACGGCATAAAACTGTAGGTCGCTTTTGTACATGCAGAAATGTATACCACGCACAACATGTACAGTTGTGAGAAGCTAGGTCTTGGCCAGGTCATACTGGCACATAGGGAGATAAGTTTTCTAAACAAGTTGCTGGACAACATTTCGAGAAAGAATTTAGAGGATCTGCGTCGTCGGTTATTACTTTCATTGACAGTTAAGTCTCTCGCGAGCACTATTCTGAGTAGTATAATTCTCAGGCCTGCAAGCCACTCCATAAATGGTTACTGATGTCTAAAAGATTCCTACTTCTTTCAGCGGAAAAAAAATCAGACAATTTATTGATTATTGATTATGTTAGGTATGTGAGTAGGTTTGGAGTCCGGAGCAGTACCATAGGAGCACACTCCAGCACCTCCTCCATCCGTCGCAGTTTTTTCAAATAATCTGCAGAGTCTTGAAATCAGTGATGAGACCCACGAGATTGGAAATGTATTTCTCGTCTTTCCTAACAAGATTTGTCGAGCGTGGGCCATAGGTTGTTTGTAACGATGCAGGTCTCTATAGACTTCCATCTATTATCTGCTTCGTTCATGGCTTTATTGCTTGCTTTAGACTTGATGCTTCAAGGCGGGATATGCACAGCGAGGTGACTTGATAGCAGTCGATGCTGAGCCAACTCTTTTAGTGGTCTTAATCAGACACACAGCTTTTGTTCTATGCATCGGAACGTCCTAATTCAGGTAGATTGGTAGAAGTGGCTCTAATGGTGATTTAGGTCTGTTGTTATGGCACAACTCAAATAGCCTATTTGATTGGATGATCAACTGATTGTAATCCTTCTTTAAATCCTATCTGTGGCATTTCGTCCCGACATTTTACCATAGGTGTAACAGACGCAGGACTAACTAATCTAAGCCATGTTAGCAATAAGATAGACGTAATACAAGTATACAAGAAAATAGTTCAAAAATGAATATCTATCCAAACAGCAGAGCAAAATCCTGTCTTGGTACCAATTACATAAATTATTTAACACTTAGAGCCTTTAAATAATTAGTGGAATAGCCAAAACTGATCCGGAGGAGCTACAGTAGCACAGTACACATCAGGGGAATAAACAACTCAAAAGAGTTGGCATGCGCACTTGAACTTGATCATATTGTGACACTCTGCAAGTGATCATTTATTTGCATCTAAGTTACCTTACATATCATACATATTTATAACCATAAATTAGCTTTCTCAAGATTGTAGTGCATGCAAAAAAAACCATCTCAGATATACTTATTTACACGGATGTATTTACCAATTCATTGGAACTCCCAAGATTTTCCCACCAATTGCCAATCGCTTTGTGTCTGTTATGGCCAGTGAATATTTGAAAGTAATTATTGTTGTGTATAAAATCGAGATTGTTTTTGCGTAGATATTGGTTTGGTAGCAACTTGTGAATCTAAAACCGCTAACGCGAAAGTTTGTAATCCCTCCTGAGAATTTGTTTCTGCACCGATTTCAATGATTCCAACACTGATGAAAAACTTATCTTTTTTATATGTGCGATCAGTAATAAAAAACAAAATAATATTGCAGTCCACGCAAGCGAAGCCGCGGACTATAAGCTAATAGTGTAGTATGTGTGCTTGCTTAGAAGCAGAAAAACGGACAACAAAGTGAAAGGTCGGACGTCTGTCCTTTATTTAAATAATAATTTGTCGGTGAAGCCCGATTCGAAAACCATATTAACACGATGACAATGTAGTTAAACGATTATTATTTTAACACTTCTTTTTCTTGACGTAATCAATACCCCTTTTAATGTTCTTCGCGAGATCTGGAAGAGCTTTACGCAACTGTTCCGTCTCAAAATCGTTCATTTCTGGTATGCCGAGATTCTTCTCTAGGCCTTCTTTTCCGAAACGCAATGGTGTGGCGAAATATGGAACAGCGTCACAGACATCTGATTCAATAAATGCACACTCAACAACATCTTTTTCACCGTTCAGGCCCCTTAGAATAGAATCGATGAAAAGACAACCAGAATATGCCATTGATAGGGTGGCAGACCCAGCTCCGGCCTTAGCATTAACAACCTCTGTACCGGCTTCTTGAACTCTCTTGGTTAATTTTACGACCTCTCCACAGTATTCAGGTTTGCATTGCGAAAATAGTGGAATGATAGTAACACCAGAGTGACCCGCTACCACTGGGATACACACCTTTTGTGGATCAACATTAAGTATCTCGCTCACAAACTTGCGTGAACGCACAGAATCTAATGTGCTGACACCAAAAACACGCTTTTTGTTATATGTTTTATTCTGCAGATAGATTGAGAGTAAGTAAAAAGTATTGTGAGTATTGTAAAAATTTAATACTTACCTTTTTGAGAATTTCGACAGCAATTGGTAGAACAGAGTTTATTGGGTTGGTAATAACAGCTAAAATAGCCTTTGGGCTATATTTTGAAAAAGCTTCAGTGAGATCTCTTACGACACTTGCATTCTTGTCAAATAAGTCATCACGAGTCATACCCGGCTTACGGGGTACACCAGCTGGTATTGTAACGATATCAGAATCTAAAATAATGAAGGTTAAGTTTCAATAGTTGATCTTTGGAGTATTTCAATTCGTTCGATGCATAAAAAGGTGTCAAGCTAATGCTAATGATTATAAGGCTCATCAGATCAGCAGAAGAAATCGTTAAAGATGTTGTTAATTAAAGGTGTTTAAGACGCAAATCCGTGAAACCTTGTTTTCGTAAGGAGTGTAGCAGCTAACCTTACAACTTAATATCAAGTAAAACACTTCAGCGTTATTTGTTGACCGGCCATATCACACTGTAATTTTAATATCAGTTAATAAGTCCACAGGGAGGAGAATCACCGCAAAACATTATTTCACTAAATCAAATGAAGGAATTCACAGAACCATATGGTTGAAATGACCGATCTAAAATCTAAAAGCGGCAATGAGAAAATGTTTTTTTAGAGAGATTTCGCAGATAGCGTGAACTCAAAATGATAGCAGATGCGGAGTGAGGTAAGAACCTGGGCCAAAAATAAGAAAAAACAAACAAAAACATATTACAATTGAAGTAATCCCTTCACAGTACTTGCGCAATAAATCAGGATGATGCTTTGCAATTTCACGGAAGTCACCAGATAAAAAAGAAAAGTTTATGAAAATGACGTGACATTGTGCTATTTCTCGAAAGCAAAATACATTCTCCGGGTTATCGATGCACTTGACTGTACTGTACTTTGTATTCAACTCAAAAGAGAGATATATATTTAAAACATACCCCTAAACCTGCGCAGATTTGCTACCGTCACCACAAACTAATTATTTAATAATACCTCAACATGTAACTGTGAACGCATGATAATTAGCTCGATAACCACTCAATTTATTAGGATAATCTGGTAGCTCCCAAACGGGTATTTTTTAACACAAACAAAAAAAAAATATGTTACGTAAATCGAATTTTAGTCAGGAACTTACCCTTCAAGGCATCAGCCAACTGCTCGGGTCCCTTGTGTCCAGTAACACAGCTAGCAGTATCAATATGAGAGAGATCGGCCGCGACACCAGGTGTACCCTGAATATCGTACAGGCTCAGCTCCGTAACCAATGGGTTGAGCTTGAGCAGCAACGATAGCGGTTGCCCAATACCACCGGCTGCTCCACAAACAGCTACTTTAAAGTTATTCTAAAACGGAACAACAAATTCAAGGTTTTGAGACTTAAGGGCTACATTATGGAAAGGTGTTTATCAGAAGTAAATTCTCTATACTTCCCGTTTTCTTTGTAAGAGATTACGTAAACCTATGAAGGTATGTTACATGCGCCTCACGCGCCTGGGATCTGACAATTGGATAAATGCATCTGTGAGACTTACCTGTTTGCTTGTGGAGAAGTTCCTGGTAAACTGGAAGGCTAATTGCGTGCTGGCTTGCTTAAGCATATTGGATACTGTAAGATTTTGATGGAAGAAAATAAATCAGATAAAGGGATGCACTCAACTCAACGACCGACGTTTTCGACAGAGGTTATGCGAAAAATGATAAAAAATGAACGTGAAAAAAGTCTTCGAAGCGATGAACAGTGCAACGATTGACGTTTCCAATTGGTCGTGAATATGGATGGTAAGCTATGTAGAATGCAGAATTTGGAATCTGGTTCGAGAATTCGCTTTCAATGCGTTTAACAAATCCAAAAGGAAAAAAGTTTATTATTTTCAAAAAAATATATATATAATAACAATAATGTATTGACACAAATATGAGTAAAAATTTATGAGCTTGACGATTTACAACAAGTATCAGTAGTCAATCATTATATTTATACTACCGCATTGAAAGCGAAATCCTTCCTATTTTTCCACTCAACCTAATCTCAATCTATTGGCATGTCATGTTTCATAATTAACATCGCACAGTGCAATTGGTCAGATCAATTAAGCGAATGTTCCCCCTCACACAGATACATTAATCTTCAGTCAAAAGAGTTAGAAAAGAAGGAGAGAGAGTTCATAAATAACCTTTTCAGACTCCAAAACAATACTTAACAAACGGAACTACAATGCAATTATTTTTCTTGTTATCCAGTAGCCAACAAAGTTAATTAACGAACTGCCATTAATGGATTAATATAGACGACAGCACCAGTGTATTTCCCTCGCCACCGATCATCACTCGATGTGGTCCGCCATAAAAGTGCAATTCTTATCTGGATTAACCCCAATCCCAGGTTGTGGTCCTTCCATTGCTAATGTAAAACACATGCAGACAGTTCGACGCGACTCTATGCAAGGGTGGACAAAATTGACAGCTATTTTGACAGTTCAGTTAATTAAACCTTTCATTATGTCAGACCAGGCCACAATCGAATGTTGTGTCCGGCAGCTAACACAGCGGCATTTACCACTCTTTGATGTGTCACATCGGGCATATGTATAAGGAAATGCTGAATTTATTTTCTTGCAAATCAAAATGATATATGAGATGGGGATCTAGCTTAGTCACTCACTTCCTAGAGGTAAAGAATATATTAGGTTCCTTGGAACAAGAAAAGAAAGAAACCACCTAAGGGCTTCATGGAACTCATACGTTCGAGAGTAACAACAACAACTCTCCATGTGGTGGGTGTGTTTCAAAAATATAGAATTTGAATTCTCCAATAAAAATTAAGTCAACTTTTGACACTTCATTACGATGGAGTCAAGTAATTACGATGCCAATGAATTGTGGGCAATCGCATTAATCAAAGCGAATGAATTATTGCTTGGAGGGGATTTTTAGTTGTTCGCATGGAATTCCTGGGATTGCCAAGGGGTTTTTTTTTTTTTTTTTTTTTTTTGTGGTGGTAGTTGACTACTGTAATGGATAATGGAGAGAGAAGGTGGGACTGTAGTGAGCTTGAAAGATACACAAGAGGTAAATGAAATTGTAAACTAGTCAACTCATAGTTTTGGGTGCGTCTAGATCGGAGAGTAATGTTTTATTTGATTTTCTTAAGTGCTTGGGTGAAGTCTAGGTTTATGAACTCGATGTTAAGTTCAAGTTCAATTTTAATTGGAAATTATTATTATATTTGAACTAAAAGACTGTAACTGCATTCACTTTTTGACAGAAGGAATAGCGAATAGAATTATATATTAGCATAAATAGTTCAGCGGCAAATTTTGGAAGAAAGAGAGCTGTTTTGAAATCTTAGACACAGTTAAGAAACTATTGCGGAGTGTTAAGGTGCAAGAAATGTCTAACATTGCGACACTCATATGCTTCAAGCGCTGTAGATGCAGCAAGCCGGTGTACCTGTCAAGTCTTTTAGAGGATTTTGAAGTCCAAAGTTGGATGGCGATTTAGTCCATGCAGTTTTGATGGAATTCAATGGACTATGACATTGTACCTTAAATACCTAAAATGCGCTGATAATATTTGTGTAGTCTTACATCGGATATCAAAGGACAGATCACGGCCAAATGGCAAATGTTATGGAGAATTGTTAAGAGAGAGTAAAACTCTTTGAATATGAGTTGTAAGCAAGGCAGTTCAAATGCTTTGTAGAATTGCAGATAAAATGGCAGACAGACGTTTTCGATGTCCTTCCAAGAGTTTAAGGTAAGAAAATTATTCTACCTTGGCCCCCTAAATTCGTGGAGAAACAATTGTCAAGAGCCTGGGGAATCTAAGAGTATGAAAAGTTGATTTATATTCTTTTCTAAGATATCCTCAAAGGAGTTGAAGAAGAGTTCTCCTAGAATGCGCAGTCTGGCACTGGGTAGTGCCAAATAGTCGCATATAAAGTGGGTGACGGTTTCGGTTTCAGTTACAATGTCGCAACTGGTCGTAATTGCTGTTATTCTGGCAATATTTTTGCGCGTTTTGTTTAGTAGGTCGCTTGTCTTGGACATGCTATATCCTTTGCTATATCTTAGACCATCTAAAATTGGCTTTTTTTTCAGAAGATTGTGGAGATAGTTGCCGTAATTACGCCAAGTGGAATAGGAAATTTTTCCTCAAGTGAGCAGTAGGAAGCTGAGTCCTGCCTGGCCAGTTCAGCGATATGCTCGTTTCCATGAACGTTGCTATGCCCTGGAATCCATATAATCATAAATTGACATCTCAGCGAGGCTTGTTCTTATCGGCATTCTAGAAATAATTTGGATGATAAGGTAGCCGAGTCAATGGCCTGCCTATCAACAAAAATATTTTGTCTTGGTAAAATATTGGTGTATAATTGGAATGATTTCAACTGAAAGATGCTGGAAACATCCGGAAGTCTATAGGATTTTGTGATCATGTACTCCGTAGAGGGCGCAGCGAGTTCTCTCGGTAGAGAATCTAAGATGTTGCTGTGGCAGTAAAGTTTGGCTGTCCAGCACTGTGGGTGTCGATCGCAGAGCTTCTGTAGTACCTAAACATGCCGTCTTTTGAACCCTGTTCAATTTGTTGATGTTATAGGCTTTCTTAAGAGCTGGCCACCATACTATTGATCCATTTGTGAGAATCAGACGAACTATGGCCGTAAGAATCCAGTGGGTCAATTTTGGTTGCAAACCTTATAATTTACTGGGGTATAGATGCCATCTGAGTATTACCAGTGTGGTATCCAACATACGCAGTGCCTATACGGTTTGTTCTGTTCATTTGGTCCTCACGACGCAGACACAGACTTTGTATGTGCAACTGCAGGAGTTTATTATATTATGCTTGAATATCCTTTAGTCTTAAATATCGTCAACGATATAATTAGTCTGATTACCCTTGTTTCTTTGAGCCTTCAAAGCAGATTTCTAAAGCTGATTCATGTGCTTATAATATTAAATTCATGTTGCTTGCCTTTACTTATATGCCGGACCCAATAATCTTAGTATAATTCAAAACACCATCTCAAACAGATCATTTGGTATTAGTGTGAAGAGAATTAAAAAAATAAAACTATTTCTGTCAAAGGAAATTTTGAAGTTCGCACGCCAACTCTTTCAATTTCGTTGGTTGGTCGACTAGTTTCTAACTTTGCTTTAAGCCGCATTTTAATTTAAGGGCAATTGTCTCATACTAAGGAATAGAGAGTTATTTCGTTTCTTTATTTAGTAAGACCATCACTGACTACTTCTTGGTAACTTAGTATGTATTCGGGCTTAAGTAAAACTTATCATACCCTACGTATAAAGTTAAGACTATCTGGTTATTCCACTTATAAACCATATGGAATATAAAAATATCAAAATCAATCAGTTGAGTACTCTACTAATCTTCTTAGAAACAAAATATTTTCAATAACCTTTTATTTGTACTTTTAGGAAGACCTCCTCATCCATGGCGATTCTGTTTACGATATCATTGACAAACAGGATCACGGACCAATTCAAGCCGAACTCAATCGAAATGTTCCTCAACAGCCCGGTCAGCAGCATAACTCAGCCATGTCCAGTTTAGAGGGTGAACATCGCATGTTCCTTTGTCGCATGAATGTCAGTCGAAACGCCAGAAGACAAATGAGATTCGGTGACCAGAAGGTGAGTTAATAATAAGACCGATCCAATCTCTGTATTTGTGTGTGTATGCTTCTCATAAACTAGTTCGCTTCTTTCGTTCGTTCCACTTGACTTGACGATGGTAGGACACAAAAGGTAGAGTATATCCGAAAAAGAAAACCAAGAAAAAAAAGAACGAAGCAGCAACGCCTTCTCTTTCTCCTTTAACAGACTTCTCGTTGAAGGTTTACTGCTTTTTATTATGAGGAAATGTCAACCCAAAAGATTAAGATAATGTCGCCAGTGAATGTCTTCACTTTTGCCCACAACAACGAACTGAACTCGTACGCGAGCAATCCTCATCATTATTATTATCATCAGTCGTATACCACCATAACCACTACCAGTGCTGCACAGTGGTGAACCATATGGAATCAAATTGATGATACCACAGACGTGGGCGGACACACACTGTGTGGTGGTGTAGTTTTTTTTTTTTTTTTTTTTTGACTGTAGATTAGTTGGACGCGAGCAAGAGCGCGCGCGCACACTTCAAACTGAGGACACAAACCAAAACAAAAGTATCTTTTGGTTTACATTTTCACCCAATTATTTTCACTCCCACCAGGTCCGCGTCGCGCCGTGGCACTGGCTCAGATCAGAGAATTGTCTCTTATGTTGGATGGTTTAAGTTAGTTTTTTGTTGTTTGCCTCTTGAAGTTGTAAGAGATTAAGATATCCGCGAAGCATTCACAACAAGGTCTTTGCTCTCACTCTCGCGCTGGGTATACCTTGGGGCTTTGGGGATATCCCTTCAAGAGAACATGTAATGTTAATTGGTTCTGGTTAAGAAGCTTGTCACAGTTACATTATCGATGATGATGATGGAGACTGGAAGATAGTCTCCGATGATTGTTCGCTACTTCCTTTGGGGTTATTGGTAATTAAATTTTGTGAGGAGGTTCTCCTACCTCACAAGGTAATGATGTGACAGATTATTTTTTCGATAGAAAAATAAAGAAGTAAAGAACTGCTACTGACAGTAGTGTTGATTTCATAATCTACTACAGAGTTTGTTAACAATCAGCATAGATTTGGAAAGGATGAAGGGAACTCTCCGATGTTAGAAACATTCACAATTGCGTTACATCATTCTGTAAGCAAGAATTTACTAGGTCAGGTTTGATGACAAAACCCTCATTGGTTTTCGCTCCTTCAGTAAAAATGGCAATCTCATTCTGAAGGTGAACTTCGTCATTATGGCAGTCTTCCCTGCTGGGATACACTACTTCGTATGGAGTATCGAGGTCGAGAAGATCTAAAATTTCATCAGATTTCTCCTAAGTCTCGGAGAACATGTTCCTAAGAATGGAGCTGTGAGCACTTCTTCCCGGCTTATTTATTGTCGAGCGGCAAAAGGTGTAAGAACATTTTGCCCATGATAGCAACACTCCCTGATCTTGATACCGTATTTTATATACCGTCAGTTGCCTTTCACTATACTAAAGTTCCATACGTGAGTATGAGTCTAACTTTGCTAACGTATAGCCAGTGCATCATGACTGGTTTTAAGCCCCAATTCTTCTTTATACTGATAAAAAGGGCATTGTAAGCTTTTCGAACCCTTTCTTTCGTGTTGA
This sequence comes from Chalcosyrphus nemorum, assembly GCA_949716465.1. Classification (NCBI taxonomy): domain Eukaryota; kingdom Metazoa; phylum Arthropoda; class Insecta; order Diptera; family Syrphidae; genus Chalcosyrphus; species Chalcosyrphus nemorum. Next base: position 71,765,248 of record OX454333.1, read on the forward strand.
GTTTCCACTGCACCTTACGGTCTAACACAATGCTAAGATATTTATCCTTATCAGCAAGGGATAGTACCTTTTTTTGAAATTCATGCGTACCAAAGAGGATATTAATGATATGACATAGGTATTAGACACGGAAGATGGGCCTAATGTAATTACAGATTCTCGCAGCATACCAGTGGATAGACAAAATTGATAATTTCACAAACCTTGAGTAGTGACATACGAAGGTGGGTCAATATGTCCCTGAAAATTAACACAAATTGTGGTACACCTTTAAATTAATTTTTTTTTTTGTCAAAAATCATATTTCAAAAAAACGTGCCCAAATTTTCAGACAGATCTGTCAAATAGGTTTTTTTTTTGTGGCAGCCATTTTATAAAGACGCCTACGAGTATCTTCTTCAAAATAGAAAAAAGTTCTCTTGCACTAGTCCCTAGCCGCAATGGCAAAATTGCATGAGTTAGGATACGATCTCCTCCCTCATCCAGCATATCCCCCAGATTTAGCCTCCTGCGACAATTTTTTGTTTCCAAACATGAAGAAATGGCTCGGAAGCAAGAGATTTGGGTCGAATGAAGAGGTCATTGCCGGAAAAAAAAACGATTATTTTGAGGGGCTCGAGAAATCGTATTATTTGGAGGGCTTCAAAAATTGGAGAAACATTGGATGAAGAATATCGAGTGTTCCTTATTTCATTTTTCAGGGACTTATTGACCCACCCCCTCGTATTGAAATATGCATTACTTGTTCTCTTAGTGTTTAATGTTGACATGTTAATTATTGTGTAATGTCTGACTACTGGTTTTATACTATTTATCTACATATCTGCTTCTCGTCTATTTTGAAAGTAAAATACTTCTAAGACGGGGACAAAATTATTAATTTGGTTGCAGTTTACAACCGACAGCTTTTTAAGTCTTTCTTCGGGCTTATACAGGATCGCTAGTGAGGTCCATCATCACTAAAAAGGCCTCAATCGCTTGTTCCGAGTGTAGTAGAACTCCTGCACATCCTTACATGAATACTTTTAGACGCGTTATAGTGTATGGGTGATGTATTGTACCGAAATTGAAAACTGGACATCCCCATGCTTTTGACGTCTAATACAAATTCACAGGGCCTTCCGCATAATTTAGCTGGGAAGGATAGTATTGTGGTGCACGTTTGTAATTTGTACTCAAATGCGTCTAAGGATCTTATTTCAATTACTCAAAAACTCCTACTTTGACTTAAGATGTCTATCACTCAGCAAATTTATGAAAGCCCAAATCAATCCTTATTCCTTCAATGATGTCAGCAATTAGATACGTTTTGGTAACACGCAATGCATTGGGGTAGCGTTTGCTATAACGTTGAATGGTCTAGATATAGAGCATTACCGAGTTCACACTTGCGAAACTACGGTGCATGTAAAAAACCGAGTTAAAGTTCCTCCCATTAGTTTTGGGGTTTCAAAGAATTTTCATATATTATTTGAGCGAAATTTAAGGTTCAAAAAACAAATACCTATGTATCTTCTTCCTGAAAGTTTCACAAGATGTTGCTATGAACCCTTTAGAAGCACTTCATATGTTACACCTTATGCCAACTGTCAAATATCATGGCAAAACATTGCTGACTCATTCGTATGCTCCGCTGTCAACTATTCTCATACCTTGGGCCACCTGAACACCATCCCCAGTTTAAATAAATGGCGCAACAAACCGATTCACTTCGCATGTGGTTTGAATAATTAACTCACTAACCTCTTCAACTCGTCGATCCTTATACGTCACAAGCGACGCGAACACCATCGCACAACCAAAAATAGTCACATCTTCCCAATACAGATGGACGGACATTGTACAACGAACAGTCTCCAGGACATTGCCGCTAAATCGATTTATTACACTCGCCCATTCGCTATGACAATGGTTTTGCTGGTTCGCGCGCTGTAGCCATGCCCAACAACGTTCTCTTTATTCCTCCATGGTCTTGGTCTATACTACGACCATAAGCAAGCAAAGAGGCGTAGAAATTTCCATTCCAATTTGGTTATGTGAATTTCTCATTTATTAAGATCTCAACAAAAGGAGGGCTATGGGCCATATTGGCTCTATATTCAGTGGAAATCTGCCACCGCTGCTGTTGCCTCTTATCTGTAGATACCAACTTGAATCGAAGACCAAACCGAAGCAGAAGAACATATACTTTGTCCATGAGATAGTGCTGCTGTAGTGTCCAGCTTTTGATGGTAAAGAAGAAAAAGAAGAAGAAGAAGAAGATTTTGAATTGTTCAACGGAAAGAGGAGGATGGAACCAACAATGTCCAACGAACGGACTTCTACGAGACAAAATGCAAAATAATTGTCCATTATCCAATTAAAATGTGTCCATGTAAAGGACTTTTTCTGTTTTCTTCGGGGTTTATTGGGTTTTGTTTTATTTTGGCTTATTTCGATTGGCTTTTGCCCCTTTTTGTCGTTCTGGAGCAAAACGTTCTGTGTGCCGGAGACGTGATGATCGTGGTGGCATAGGCCACCGATGACCGTCGGACTATTACTGTACTGGCGCCACATGGAAATTTGAATTTTTCGGCGCACAGTACAGTGAGTAGTGTAATAACTTTGTTTTTTTCTTTTTTTTTGAAACGAAATTGAAGAACATTAAAAGTAATAGAAACACGATTTGAATAGTAACAGGATTCTGACTGCTGCTGGGATCTACATAGTTGTGACGATGTTTTGATTTGTTGTCTATAGCGGACTAAATGTTCTTTGAATAGTTTTGGCTTTTATGCTGATGTTGTCTACGAAAAAGATAAGCGATTTATCAGCTACAAATGTTGACTTTCAGTGATCATGTTATTTTATCAGAAAACCATAGACTTGAGCACTGAAGACGGTTTGTTCCTCAATGGCACATAAATAAATGAAAACTAATGACTATAAGATAATCAACTAGATATCTAGCGATTGACGGAGAGCTTCCAACCCAATTGTTTTTAGTCGAGGTTTTAGAGCTTCGCTCTTGAAAAGTGTGCAGTTCTGATATTAGACGAAATCATTCACCACCATATGCTAGCTGACAAACTTACTTATGTCCTGTATTCCCTTGTGGGACCTAGGGCCTCTATTACGCTACGCGCCATCGTGTACGGTTCCTGACAATGTGTCTCAGGTCTCCCCAACTTTTTCCCAATTGCCGTGCTTCCTTTCTTGACCGTTCTGCCATCCTGTGTTCACGGATTCAATTGCGTAGCTATGGAACTGTCACCTTTTCGGAGCGTGTGACCAATACGTTGACACTTTCGTCGTTGGATGGTCGTGCCTATAGGTTCCTGACGTTAGAGCGGAACAGTCCCAGCTTGGTGTTTAATATATATTCTGTTAGTTATATCCAGTTCGGTTCCACCGTCAGTAGAGAAAATACTCCCAAGTTACTGGAAATCATTTGCTCCCTCTACCGGTTGTCCAGCAATGCATTTATGAGCTGATGAGCTTATACCAAGGCTGATAACTTTAGATATTGTCCGTTGTATGAGAAATGACTTTATTACTTATAAGCCGCTTACATAGCAGACATATATCTATCCTGGGGCCTGTTTCTTACTACTTATAGAAGATATCTTTAAATTTAGGAATGCATTTCCATTTGCAAAACCTGTCAGTTCCTCTGGCACACTCCTCTCTGAAGTTCTGCGATAAATGATAAAGTATACCATTTACTTGCGAGTTGTAGGCTTCTACAGAAAGCCAAAAATCTACACAGCTAATACAGTTGCACAAACAGCTCCGAATTTTGATCGAAATTGATCTTCCCGATCGGAAATGATCGTAAGTGAAATTCCAAATTTTGGGAACTCTCTATACAAAACTCATGCTACGGTCTGTGCTCTTCAGTTAGTGGTATAGCTTTGGTTCATTCTGTAAATTTATCAATTAAGATAAGACGAAATGCTTTGTTAAGTACAAACTTGTCAACAGATATTTGCGATTTTTTTTTGGACAAAAACTAAATCCAATAACCATTTTGTTGTTGTATGAACTCCACCTTTTCCAAAACATCCTATTGCAAGCTATCAAATCATAAAAAGCCACTAAATTCAATAATTCACTCGTAAGACATGTTGTGTATTCCAAGATACTGTAAATAACAAACGAATACAAAAATCGCATACAGCTCTCCCCAGTAATTTAGACAACACTCATGTGACAAAATTAATGAAACTCAATGTCAGCTAAGTTTCAAATACCACTACGCCTATTCTTTCACATCCCTTCTTTTCTCTTCCAATGTAACCGACGACCGACCCTGTCCTGTACATCACTAAATGGAAACACATATCCCCTCATTACAAAAGGAATAAAGTGCACGACTGATTCGTAGTATCCCAAAACGGGATACGCCATCTTTTAGCACTTGTCTAGAATATCTCAAATATAAAATTTAATTGAAATCATGACAGCCGTTTTCGAGAAAATCGATTTATTGTTAAGTTGACTTTAAGTAAAGTTCTCTTATTAACGCTTTTGGTCAAAAACGTGGGTAAGTAGTTAGAATGTGAAATTAGGGGGAAATGTTTTGAGCTTTGCTATAAGCAAAGTACAATTATTAACAATGTTTTACAGAACATTACTAAATAAGTTTAAATATGAAATTTTAAGAAAATCGTTTGACCCGTTTTCTTGTTAATTGGCTAAAACCCCTTAATCCTTGAAAAAGTACTATTATACGCACTTTTTTCCAAAAATTTTGTAAACCATTTTACAGCATTTGTGATTTGTAATCCACTGTAAGAAGCTAAATGAAATCGTTTTATTCATTTTCAAGAAAAACGTCTTTTAATTAAATTGACCATAAGTACCATTCTAACCAATTTTGGCCAAAATGTCGTACATTATCGTTTTGCATGTGTTTGCATGTGTCACAGTGTGGAATTTAAACGAAATCGTTTGAGTCGTTTTCGCGCAAATCAGCTTTTTGCAAAAAGTAGGTACTGTTGTTAACAATTTTGGCAAGAAATTTTATATGTCATTTGACTGGAATTTTTCAATCTAAATCGAATATGAGATTTAGTCAAAATCGTTAGAGCCGTTTTCGAAAAAATTTAGTTTTTTGTAAAATTGGCCTCAAGTAAAGTACCGTTAATATAAGGGCTAAAACAAAAATTTCAATTTCTCCTCTAGGGATTATCTCACAAACCCTAGATATGAAGTTTGATCGAAATCCATCCACCCTTTCAGGCTGTAGCCTCAGAGACACACAGACAGACAGACAGAATTGGCAGACCTACTTTTTTGAGCGTCTCTATCATTGTAATGGCACGAATCCAATACTTACCCTATATTATACAAAGCTGCAAATAAAAATGTCCAATGATCAATGATCAGTTAGACCAACATAAGAAAAGAATTTCCAAAACTTCATTCGTTGAAGATGTTATAGTTTGAATCAAAAACTCGCTCAGAACTATACTTGATGGAATTAGTATCTACCACCAATTTTTCCAGTATGCTGTATGCATTACTTTCCGTCCCGCGTAGTGGCGCTATTACGGTGAAACGGAAGAGAAGGTATCTTTTTCTTAAAATCTTGACTTTAGTACAACAATGTTGAGTGGAGGATATTGTTCATTTGAAAGTTGTTCTGAAACACCTTGAAATGTTGCCTGCTAAAATACCCTCAGGTTCTATACAACTTTCCACGCTCTCCTAATTCGACACCCTTTTTTGCCCTTTTTTTCATTCAACCGGATTTGATTACTCAATCGTTTTTCTGAGATACCACACCATGTTTTTCCAGCAGCAGCACCCCATGATTAGAATATTTATTACTCAAAACATACGTTTAACCGCTTCACTTCTTTATTTATGACTCTAACACCAACTCGTTGCAATAAAGACAAAAAGAAAAAAAGAAAAAACACAATTCTCTTTAGCTAAACGCATATTTAGAAAAAGTGTCCACCTGTTCTCTGGGCAGCAGATACCCCCTCACCCTTAGAGACAAAAATGATCTATGAATGAATGTGCATGTTTCGAAATAGCCCCTCAATCGACCCCACACAGGTTTAGATACGCGTTCGCGGCTGGAAGCTCATGAATTATTGACTAGCCTTTAGTAGACTTTAAGACTTTTTCTACTCACAGGTTGTGTATATCTGTCGGTGATTGTGTGTTTCTATAAGTCAACAAATCTATAGGATATTCTGTAGCTGCATCTATACATATTCTATCTATTTTCTAGGTTGTATTAGTTCAAGGCCATTACCTGTCATTTCTGCCATTATGCAGTCGCAATGAGCCGGTCTTTTTGGCCACATGCACACCGATTGCCATGCCCGAGACCAGGGAGTGTGTCGTACAAGGTGCAACGAATGTGTTCACAACAATCCATTCGATGGATATGAAAATTGCGCACATAGACAAGAAGTAAGTACGAATTGGTGACTTGTTCGTCAAAAATGTTAACTTTTACTTTTTTCCCCCATCATTTTTGAACATGTTTGAACAGTGGAGAATTTCACTTGGGTTATAGTAAAAGTGACATCCAAGGACTCTCGTGGTATCATCTCATCCATTCGGACAATTTGCGCGAAGCTCAGAATAAACATCGGCTAAGTAAGTTTTCTTGAATCCAAATTTCTATCAAAATTGTTTCTAAATTTGTATCTTAATTTGCAGTTACCCAATCAGAACAGGACCGATCGTGTATCCTTTTGGTGCGAATGCAAAGGCGACAGGGCGAATTCATCTGGGTGCATGTGGTGCTTCAAGTGCGCGATAGTCAAGACAGCAGCAATCAACAGCCAGTGATAGTTTGCACCAATCAAGTGTTGAAGTAAGTATCTAAGCAAAACCCAAAAAATAAAAAAAAAATAAAAGTATCTACGGTAAGAATAATTGCACAGCGGCGCAGCAAAGTGAATCAATTTAGCGCGCAACGTATCCACACACCGATCATGATGATGATGATGATGATCGTCATGGATCGTAACATAAATTTACACGCGCGCGCGCGCGCTTTCGCTTGTGCGTCCCGGCCCTAAGTTTTCCCCTCTCGCGGCGTAAAATCGCATCATTTAAACATGACATTTGACAAAGTGACATCAAGTTCGAGTCTGTTTTATGTGCCGTCGGCTTGGTACGTTTCGAGCGGTGTTCATTCATCAGTTGCTGCTGCTGGTGTAGAAGCAACTCATTGGCACACAGAAGATGCCAGCAAAAGGGTAAACAATTTTGACTATACAACACAAACCTGATGGATAGACAAACAGAGAGTGCGCGGATGCGAAATTAATGCCGCGAGATGCAATTCTTGGGATGAAGCATCAAGATCTCTGCATTATTGTGGCGGTGATAATCTTCTGCGCATTGACAATGACCACTGTACGCGATGGAGATAGATGGAGTGAAGATGGCATGGGATGAGGCTCTGGCCTTTTTATTTTTTTTTTCTCGTAATGTTGATGGGAAATCCTTGATCTCCATCCACTTTTGATTGTGTAAACGATGATGATGGTGATGATGCTGCGCTAGCGATGGGGTATCAGCATTTTTCTCATTATACTCTTTTCTTACGTATAGGAACAGTGGGGTGGAAAATAATTCATGCATGTGAGGAAAATTTTAACATTTCTACTAAGGCTACCTAATGGTTACAGCAAAGTCAGTACTTAAGCATTTTTCGCCCCCATTATCTCTCCAATCAGAGCTGCAAAATTTCTAGCACAAGTACCACTATCAGTACCAGTATCAGGACTTGTATGTATACATCAGTACTATAATACTGACACTTGAAAAGCCCAAGTACCAAGTAAGGTCTACTTGAGTACCGAAGTACTTCAGCATTACTTTTAAGTACTTGAGCAGGACTTTCAACTGCATAAGGAACATAGGGTAGAAAGTACTTGAAGGTACTGGTCCAGTAATTGAAAGTATTGCTCAAGTACTTGCGCCTAAATTCTTCAAAAATACTTGTACTTGCATTTTTTCAAGTACAAGCACCAGTAACAGGGTAAAAGTAGCAGTACCTGGTACTTATACTTGAGAAGACTGAAGTTCTGCAATACTTAAGTAATTTAGATGTCTGTTTCCAGTTCGCATTCAAGTGTGTCTAACTCCATAGCCTCGAAAGCATCCACTTATGGGGAGTAAGCACCTGAGCCAGGAAGAAATCCTCGACAGGCGGTGCATATTAGCGCTTGAGTCTATTAACTCTGCATGTAATGTAGGCAATTCAATCACAACGGTCAAGCTGTAAGTTCAATACGCAAGTGACACTTCTCATTTGAAATGTCATCCTATCCATAGCTCTCCAGTCTATCATGCGTAACAACTTCCCACTTGCCCAGGGCCTGTGTTTCTAAAAAAAATACTCGTATTGATCACCAATATTGAGAACTTCATTCCAAGTTTCCACTCTCACTTTGTGCACTATGCTGACATCGAGAGGGCAAACGCCTAATATAGAATCACATGACCATCGCCGGCCCTAATCTATCAGCAACAATAGTACAACGCACTCAAAATTTAAGTCTTTCGCCTTTTAAAATTCAACTAAAAAAAAAATTCAATCTGGTTCAAATTTCTTCACCTCCACTGTACCAGCTCATTTAATTGCAGAAAGAAAAAATAAACAAAATCTATTCGCAGTAGCGCTACGCGAACTAACCGTGTGCACTCGCGCAAATACTCATGACGAGCATCATCGTTAAAAGTTATGCTGGCATGAACTTTGCTCCCATTTGAAGTGGTTTCTTCTGCAAAACGTCGTTTCACAGTTCAAAATAATGAAGAAAACGTTCATCGCAATGGTGCTCAGCTGTGCGCAGAAGTATCTCTACAGATTCCAGTAATACGGTCAGGCGGCGGGAGTGCATAAGAAATACAACTTCAACTGCACAACTCTACTTTGATCTTATTTCGGAAGTGCAAAGTACTTTAAACACGGACAGCTAAGTCCTCTTCTTCGTCGTCCACCAACCGTCCAATTCTTGGCCATCATCCATCGAAGCGGGACAGTCCAAAGAATGGGTTAATTTTTGATTGCATCTGGACGAACATAATTTTTCCGCAAAAGTCGAATTAGTCGACATGCAATCTGATTAGAGGATGTGCTCGATCTCTCTTTCTCGCTCTCTTCTAGAGCTACGTACGTTGCAGAAGGACCTCTAGAAGTGTTTGGTATAACACTTGGTGCTTGTGGTGAAGAGCTCTGAAGTTGAGACTTCGGTAAATCTTTACCAAATCGGAAATAGTCCAATGGCAATAAAATTGCTGTACTCGCGCAGTAACACTTTTACACTCTTTCGCTCGTCTCTCTCTCTCTCTCTCTCGGTCGATGTTTGCCGAATGATTTGTAGCAATAACCGCAGCTGAGGAGAACGCAATCAGACACAAACAGCAAATGGACAGTGTTTTGAAATTTTATCAGTTGATGCCAACACCAACCGCACAGGCAATACAATGGTGGCTCTGGGAAGAAGAAGAAGAAGTAGTGCTGCTTGTCGGGAACTGGTTAGTACCTTTCCGAGCGGAGGAAGACTTTGTGGTGCCAATGATGTTGGATGTTTTGTACTCGGATTCGGACGCAGCCGTCAATGCGAAGTTTGGAAATGGCAATTTACGCTTCGACTGTGAGGCGGTTTACTTGACGGATTCACGCACAAATTTCTGATCCAAATAGCAATAACTGACCACATGACTACCATTCACTAGAAAATTGTAGATCTTGAGAGAGCTGAAAAGAATATTGTTGTTGTATATGCAATAAGTCATACCCTAGAATTATGTATACTATTTTCTACTATGACCCTTATGGCAGAGTTCACCTGCAGCAAGTGGCTCGTTTTGTGAGCTATTCGAATTATTCACTGCTTTTTAAGTATTCACATACATTCTTATTCATTCATAAAGAGTATTCGTTTGGCTCACATTTTATTGCCTCTCATTCCAAGAAAAGATTATCTATCCTTACACTTCGTTGCCTAGCACTGAATTTGGAAAAACCTATGAATGTTTCTAATGGCTCGTGCGGTCTTTTATGTATGTATGCATCTGTCTGCAGTGCTTTTTTTTTTGCTTCTTCTCTATCATTAAAAAGGCTCGTTTATCACTTCTTCACTGCTTCTGTGAATACTCTAATTGAATGAATACTTTAAATCTTAGCCTTCTACGCACTTAAGTATTCATGAATACCAACATGATTCGCTTTCATTTCGTTTCGCAAAGTGAACTTCATTCTCGTTTCCCACATGTTCCATACTCGCTTGTTTTTCTGTGTACGTGAGACTGTTTTTTAGCGAATGATTCACAGCGGTAAATAAATGAATTCATGCAGTTTTCTTATGCCCAAAGGCTATCAAGAAAGACAAGTCAAGGCGTTTCAAATTGTGACGAAATATATCTATACTATTAGGCGATGGCTGAAGTGCTAAAATAGAACAAATATTCTTACTCTGTGCACCCTCATGAAGGTGACTAGTACAGAACACATCCAGACAATGACTCTTTAGCAGGCTTTTCTTCTTTCATCTTGTACAGCTCATGCCGTCGAGAAAACGACACTGTAGCCTTTAACTCGTGTACGTCTCATTCACAGATATTCACAAGAATTTGTTTGGATATTTTATCTTTCCTGACACAGATTCATTTTGTTTTGTTTTATGTGGCATTTAAGGCCACAAGGACCATTCGAAAGCTTCCTAGTTTCGCCTTCCTATCTTATTAAGGGAATTCTTGTAGAAGTAAGGATTGCATTACCTAAGACCTTGCAGATGATTCCAGTGGTCAAGACGAAGTTAATTGGTTTTTAATCAGCCTAACTTCTGTCCAATTGATACCACAATATGGTTCAAGGCCTATGAACGAAGATTCTGAGACTGTTTTAGCACAAGTTAAACTAAGCGCCACGTGACTATCTTAAAAGATCTGTATTCTAGCGCCTTTGATCCCCTTAAAGAGATTGTGTGTAGCACAAATGGCATGGATTTTAGTACCCATTGGCACCAAAATCTTTTTGTTGAGACTAAAGACTCCGGCTTAAATTCCAGGGTTCACTTTTGATCCGTCGGTGAACCCAACCAGACTTTTGGGTACTAGCGTCAGAACACCATTAAACCACTTTTCAAGATCCAATATCCCAGCCCTAATCATTGTTTCTGGTACAGTGCAGAACACATTCTTGTAGGAATCAGTATCTTCAGTTGCTCCACTAGGTCATCTGATACGGACTCATAATTTAGCTGCAATTTGATAGCATCTCCAGCAGCCGTCATCCTGAAGGTGATTGGTACAACACCAATACCTAGAACAGCTTTTAGAGCTGTCACATGACACGTATAATGCCATTTTCCATCTTGTGACCACTGAGATAATTTTTTGACTTCATTTGAGGGCCGAATTGTTAGTCATCTAAGACACCGACTAAGTGAAGGCCTTTATAACTCCTTCGCGCCATTATCCGCAGTCCTTGTCTTTCCACAACTGTCACAGCGTCAGTCCATGACTATGTGTTGTGTTGTCCTTTCAAGATAAATATTTCGACTGATTGGGGAATATTGCTTACTTAAGGTCTATTCACAGCTCAGCGCCTGCGAATATGAACGAATGAATGTTCAAAAATGTTGACGATTCATTCACAGTTGCTGCAATCTGCGAATTTCATTTGTCACTCACCACAGAAAAAAATAATTGTGAGGTTAAACTCTCACGAATATTTTGGTCGTACGAATGTGGAGTGCGTTCCACATCTGTGGAACGTGAATAAAATTTGACAGTTCGCAAGAAGCATTCACTTGTTCGCAAAAAAATCAGTCAATTGTTGAATTTTTCGCAGAAAATTACTAGAATTTGACCATAACTATAAATTATTGATTGTTTACATTTAAAGGTGCTAAAAATGATTTGTTCGCAGTTCGTCTATTCGCTGGTCACTGAGCTGTGAATGGGTCTTTTGGTTACTCCATCTCATTTGCCTTGGTTGTGTGAAATAAAATTTTTCTATTTACTCACTAAGCAACATTTGTGTCAGTAAAGTTGAGCTAGGCACTCAGCGCACACCTGTCTTTCATCTGAACTCTCTAACGAGGCAAATAAAAAGAACTACAAGTATCGCCCGCCAAATCGAAGAGCTCTGTCGGAATGAGCGCGCGCGTTATCACTCATCTTAAACGTTCCTTTCTCATTTTACAAATTGAACAAAATTATGTGGATACTGATTAAGTGTTCAATTTATTGCCATTTATTCGCCCATATTGCCAGTTCCTCCTCGCATATCTGCACAACACCTTGGCATTCCAAAGGTGCACCCAAAAAGACTTAACACCACAAAATAAAACCAATCCACAAGAGTGAGATAGAGAGAGAGAGTGAGGTACCATCATCGACCAATATCCTTCACAATGACCTGAACCCAATACTTTGGGAGGTTTTCGTTCGAGAAAATATATATTTTGAAACTTCACCTCTGATGAAATATTTCATCATCCAAATAGATAAGACCACGTTTAAGACTAAATATAGAGCGGGGCTTTTAACGCGCCCGCTCCAAACCACTGGCCCTCCCCTTTTACTGCAAATGACGAACCATCATCGATATGATTAGGAACCGAAGTGAGACTAATTTATTATAAATAATAACAGGCTACAGGTCGCTTGCCATAGACTCGGGAGTACTTAACCACAACGATCCTTTAATGATGATTAGGTAGGGGTACCTCTTTATTTATATGTTGCGTGATGTTTGCACTTCTTGTTTCCATTGGAGACTGCGCGCGATGCTGCTAGGGCCCCATCGAAAGGGAACCCACTTCATGTGGATGTGGATGTGTATGCGGGACTTTTGCTCTCTGTCACTGACCTGTGTGAACTATGGATTTTGGCGTCAGATTTCGTCAGCGAGACCACACGATTGTGGCTGAGTATAGAACAATGGAGAGCGAATTTTTGTTGGTTTGAAGCTCGCTTTCATAACCTTCATGTTGGCACAGCATATGTGCCATTGGCAAAGATGACTAACAATAACAAAACAATGACAACGGGGACGACGAGGACAACGTCGAAGACAATTTCGACAAACAATGGCTGCTTTATAAATCAGTTTTGTCTTTTATGTACTGTCCCGTTTACAATAATTCTTGTGGCAAAATAAAACGTCTGGCCTCATTGTTGACCATCTCAAGGATTAGTGAGATGTGCAGTTGTTTTTTTAAATACAATAAGTTTGGACATTTTCGGGATCGTCTTTTGGCGTTTGCCAACACATTGTACTTCCAACGAGGAAGTATTTATCAAAGGCTGAGCCAGGGAGTTTTTTTTTGCTACAAGCGACAGCATAGCATAGCTCCTCCTGGCTAGCTTCTGTAAAAGAAACTGTTATATTTGATGAAGAAAAATTCTGTTTAATAAGAAGGACCTTATAAGTCCCAAGGCTGTGCCCATGCTTCACTGATATCTGTGAAACTTATTCTGTAAAACGAGATCTTTATGAACCCCTTTTACAATAATCCAATGTACTTACTATCGAGCTACGGAAAACAGAAGATAAGAAATATTTGACATCTATTGCAGCTCCTGCAGAAGTCATTGAACAGAATGCGCAGATACTAGAGTGAGGGCTTATTGAGTAGTTTTCTGTAAGAACACCCATGGGGATGCAAAGATCTGAATGCTTTAACAACTTAATTCCTTAGAGCGTTTCAGTTTGACACATACTTGTAGCAACAGGTCCACTGGTGACTTGATGGCATATCTCACCGATAAGTGGGACTATTTCTCTTCATCACTTTGGCGAATCAAAGATAGTTGCGCTTGATATTTCAAAGGCATTTGACAGAGTTTGGCATCAGGCTCTTTTGTCGAAAATGCATGCATATGACATCGATGAATCTCTTCTTCATTGGATTAGAAATTACCTTTTGGGGCGTTCAATACAAGTCATATTGGATAGCTTCAAGTCTGATATCCACCACATAAATGCTAGTGTTCCCAAGAGCTCGGTTCTCTCTTTCTTATTTTTATAAATGACCTCTTGTCTGCTACCTCTAATCCAATCCATTGCTTCACTGGTTACATATTCATATTCGTTCACCAACTCACGTCCCTGCTCTTCGGCTGTAGAAGAGGAACGGCAACGTATGTTAAACTCTTTAAATTCCGATCTTGACAGCATAATCACTCAAGCCACTCAAGCGTAACCAGACCTCCCAATGGTACTTGCATCGCGGAAACCGTGCACCCAAGACCGTTCTACACATTCTTGATAGGGTCCAGAATCGAGCGGTAAAATTAATAGGCGATAGAGACATCGTGAGCTCCACAGTCCCACACGAACATCGCGGAAATGTCTCCTGCCTTTCCCTTTTTTAAATGCTCCAGTGAAATAGCCAATTGCATTCCGCCCCTTAAAAATTTCACGGATGTGGAACATTCTACCTGGCTCTTTATTTCCTTGTCACTTCAGCGTTCAATCATTTAAGGACAACGTGAACCAGTACCTTCTTTCTTCTTCTTTCCCTTTTCCCTACCGCCCGTGCCCTGAATAACAGGTTAAGGGTATTTATAACCCCTTTGGCAAGCGTAAATTATAAAAAAAGAAAATAATATAAACACTCTGAGCCAGTATATGCGTACGAAATGTACACTTACGGAAATCCAATGCAATTTTTGAGTGGCTGGAATGACAAACAGTCTGTGTGTGTTCGCAGATTTTGTCAACAATAGTAGGAAAGTATCATGCCTAATGCAACAGATTGTGTCGTTCTTAAAGCACCATTGACAGATAGAACACTCGCTCATTATGAAAGCTGAGCTGACTCATAAGCACAGAAAACTTTGGCTGTGGAAAAGTAGAAAGAGAGAAAGCACATCTTGCTAAGTTCTCTTTCAACTAATGTTATGGGTCTGTCATTTCCTTCAGATACGTCAAATATCAACGTATTGGTTGACAGGTATGAACTCTATGCGATGGCAGTTGAGTCTGACTATTATCTTGTTTCGGCTAAATTCAGACCCCGACTGTCCAACGATAAAGGTGGCAGAGCGTACAAAAAGTATCTGGCCGAGAAATATCTGCAGTTCATTCAGGCACCACAATTCCCAAAAACCAGTAGACGGAATACAGCAACATCACAAAAGAAGTAGCCATAACCACCCTTCGTATGATGATAAGTTCAAGGGAGAAGCTGAAGCACAAGGCAAAAGCAGTGAGAAAACATTACCGCACGACCAGAAGAAGGCAAGGAAAGGTAATTCTGCCGCACAGGGATATTGATGAGTCTCCTGAGACGATTGCTTCCAATCCGTAACGAAGGCTCCTTGAAATAGGGACAAGCCATCCCTTGACCTAGTACTGTAAAATTTAATGTAGCTATCGGAAAACAGAAACTAGAAACCCACTGGCTCTGATGGGATTCCAACAGTTGCAGAGGTGATGCCATGGTAGAGTACATGCACCAAGTTATCAACGCATACCCGACTATACGCCCCATCTTCAAACGAGGTGGTCCTATCTCTTATAAGAACTATTGGGGCATATCCCAGTTGGTCTTTCTTTCCCTGCAGATCGACAATATTTCAATTCGAAACTCATCATCTGCTAATCGACTTTAAAGCGGCGTCGAGAACGTCGACAACAATTGTATCTTTTAAAAAGACTCTTCAACGAAATTTTAAGACAGATCTGCATTATTTTGCTTACACGAGAAATGCGAAAAAGCCTTAACCTTAATGCCTACATCAACAAGGCGAGAGCATGTTAAATCCACTTGTTATTCAAAAGAAGTTCTCGTATATATCCTGCTCTTCCTAAGACATCATTTTTTACCTCTTAAGCCTATCGTAATGTTAAGCTTTACAAAAATCATACACGAGTACCTTAAACTAAGAAAAATAATATTTGTATTCTTTTTATTTCCAGCGAACGAGAAGCCACAGTAATGGTTGCAAATTCCTGGCTGTATCACTTTTATTCGGTGCAATCGAAGATCCAATTCGGATTACCCTTTGAAGGACCAACCCGTGTGCCACCTACCACTCCTGCGTACTATCACCATCATCCCACCCATCCGCATCATCATCATCAGCTGCACCATCATCATCATTCGCCGACACTTCCGGCGAATTTAACCCATGGATATCCACCGCCTCCGCTGCCACCATCATCAACACATGTGCCATACGGATACCATTCGCCCGTGGGCATGGGATCAGCCGGCCACCATCATCATCATCTATCGGTTTCGCAGCAATCACCTACGTCACATCATGTGATGAGTAGCAATGGTGGTGTTAGTGGTAGTGGTGGTGGTAGTGATATTAACCAACAACAACATCAGCAACAGCACCAGCATCACAATGGTTCTACGGATGGCCATAGCATGACCACGACAACAGCGACAGAGAATACAACGACATACGCCTCTGCCTATCGGCTAGATACCCAACCCGTTGATTATAGTCAAGTGCCGCCACCTCAGACGACATCTGTGACAGCGACATCACCTAGTGCGCAGGTGGAGATGCGCTGCAGCAGTGCCAATAGTTCGGTGTCCAGTTCGAATTACAATGGCACGCGATTAGGATCACCGCCGGCCGCCAAGAAACGTCTAATTGGCAAGCTAGAACCGTTATATGTCGTCGAGAATCACTCGCCCGAGTCAATTACCGATCTTGACACTCACTACGGCAGCATGGATCTGCATCATCACCACCATCACCATCATCATAGTAGTTCGGTGGTTTTTGCCACTGTTGTGCCGACGAGGCCGCGTTTGCTGACCAAAGCTTTGCCCAGTGATCCACCGGATTTTATTGACCAATGGAATCCAAGTCCGCCATGGTCAGAGACAGCTCAGAAATTGACAGACGCAGCACAGCAGGAATTAAGTCCATGCATAACTACTACCCCACCGACGCCTACGAGTGCTCCTCCGGTGCAGACGTTAGGTCCTGCTTTTTCGTTCGAATGGATGTCCGATCAGTTTGTGCCAATAATGGATCCTTCTTGTGGACCGTGTGTGTCGTGTTTTACTCCCGAAGGGATACCTGTTCAGGTGCCCGTGCATCAGATGTCACTAACGCATCATCACCACTGGTCACCGGTTGTGCCGCCAACAGGTCAAATTTCCGCCGAACATCACCAGCACCATAGACTTATTCTGCAACAGAGCGGGAATGTCGGATCACCGACGGAAGAGAGTATGAATGCGGAACATGTGACAGTTATTACAAAGGGCGAGATTATCGATGACAATGATGTGAAAGGTGAGTATCTGTCATCATCGTATTGGTATCCTTTTTGAATCGTGTTCTCTGGTTTTTTCCTTTTTTTGTTGAAGTTTTTGGATTTAAGAATCTTTTTCCTGTTCTAAGAATCCTTAATGGTTTTTGGTTCTTTCATAATATTGGTTCCAAATTGTGGGATCAGTGCAAGCATTGTTTCAAAGGATACGGTTGGGGTAGTTAAGCAGCACTCTATATCATAGGCTCTGTATGATAGTTTGTCAGTTCTTTGGGTAAAGAAGTTTTCTCTGCTTGTTACGAAGAATCTGGCAATACAATAGATGATGGCAGAATCGTCGTAGCGCGATCGAAAGCTGATACGTAGCGCTGGTTATCTAGACTTAGGCAGCAGCTTTAGCCTTTCTAGTTTAGCACTGCCGGCAAGCATTTCATTGTGAGGGTGGACCTTATATATTCGGCTCGTTCGTATTGGCAGCTAAGTAGCTGCGCTGCGTTTCGTCTTCGTCTGTCTTCGTTGCTTCTTCATGATGGTAACCACGGTTTCACTTACTGCTTCCCAAGCTTCTTGTGTGCTGAGCATCAGTCTGATCATGTTCTCTGAGGTTAAGTTAACACCCAGTCTGTTCGCCAACAGGTTAGGGCCTTCACAATATCGTCAATACAATATGCTCCGCCTTTTCCACTACGTCTGTGGACATTGGCAAATAAGGAAAATTTGGAGATCATTTCCCCAGCCCTAATTTGGGAGTCGTAGAACGTCGCTACTCTTGCCAAGAGTAATCTTTTCTTTTGCTTAGGTCCACAAATGTTTGCCATTATCCTTGCCAGAGCAGCCATTGTTCTCGCTGCATTCTCCGCTGCATGTTCCAAATGTTGCTTAAAAGGCAGTCTTGCATCTATAGTAACACCAAGGTACTTCAATTCTGGTTTAGGCACTAGAACGTGATCGCCCACGGTCACCCTTACAGTCTCACAGATTAGTACTAGCTCCGTCTTTTCCTTTGCTAGTCGTAAGTCCATGCCAGTCCTGTACCATTTCGATGGCGTCATTCAAGTTATGTTTTAGCTCTTCAAGGAATTTGGCCACTACAACAATCGCTATATCGTCAGCAAAACCAATTATTTTCCAGAACATCGGGATTCTAAGTTTGAAAACGTCACCTTACTTAAGATTAAACAGTAGTTGACCTAGTACGAAGCACGAGGAACAATGCCTTTGACGTTGTATTGCCTTATCCCGTCCCGGTGTCTATTGGTAAAATAGTAAGTAATACTCTTTTGAATTGACGTCAAATTGTGTAGGCTCCAGTACCTTTCTGTTGTCATTTTCACTGTCAGACCTTAGTGCCTAATCTGAATTTTAAGAGCAACCATTTGCATTAATGCTTTTGATCTTTATGATGGGCCTTATAGCTACTTCAGATGGGCCTTATCCTACATCCTCTTCTTTGGGGGAATTACACCCATGGCCATATTGCACTACACCGAAGTCCTCATTAAGGCACGATTAATTCTGTGCTACACTCTGTGCTCCCTGCCTTGCCCATTCCTAGAATACAAGCATAAAATTTCAAATATCACAACTAAATGGTAATTTTTCCTTTCTATTTTTTTTTTTTTCCAGATTCACGAAGTTGAGAGTTCTTCTTGAGATGGAATCATCAAACGCCCCTAAAAATAGTGACTCCATCCTGACAAGTAAACAAGTCAACAAACAACAAAATTCTTTGGCTGGTTAGTGCAATTATTAAAATGGCAAATTATTACATTGCTATTGTAAAACCTAGGGACGTAAGGTTGACATTTTAGCAAAGTTGTGACAATTTTTATTTAAAGACCTCAAGAGACTATTACTTTTTTAAAATACTGGATCAAAACATTTTTAAGTAACCTGTTTCATTTCTTGAAAACTCTTTTTTAAATTTAATTCTATTTAGTTTGAAATGCTTAGAATGTATTTTTATCTCGAGACCTTAGAGGTTTCTGACTTTCCCACATATCGCGAGCGTTTGACAAACATCTAAAACATTACTGTCAAAAACAAGTCCCAGCTTTCCTGGTGCAAGCCATAAAATTTTGGTCCCCTCGACACGTACAGAAATACATATCGCACACAACACGTGCAGATGCGTCTTATTACTCTATGGACTGCTTATGGCCAAATTTTGTAGAACGCCAAGATGTGCAATTGTATTCGGAAGTTGTAACATACGTTACACTTGTAATTTCCAACCATGTCCAATCAATTTTCCGGATAATAAAATAATAAATAACTCGCTGCAATAATTACTGTGAACTATAATCGAATGTGAAATCCAGCATTTTTTCCCAGTATGCCACACTTGAAAGAAAACCTTCATCACCTTGTCCCGAAAAGGTTATAAATTCAATATTATTTTTTTTTAAATTCTTTTCCACTAGTATTTTTAAGTATTTATTTAAAAAACAAAAAAACTAAAAAAAAAATATATGAATAGACCTATTTTATACACGCAATTTGTAGAAATAGATTAGCAAACAATAAAATTGTTTTTCCATAGTTATTTTAGATAAACACTTGTATTATTATTTTTTATTTAACTGATAAGTAGGTAAAATGCAATTACAAAATGGCCAATAACTGTATATCTATAAGCAAAGTGTAACTTTTACTATCGATAATTTTTTACACAAATGTATTCTTTTCTAAGACAAAACCCCATTTTATTTTATTATATTTCCCCCCTTTTTTTGTTAATTTTTAAGTACTCTGTTATCGTTTAGTGCAATTAAAAGTGTTAATTGGATTTCAAATTCATTTAAGTGTAAATAATTATAAAAACAAATAAATAGTTTCTATCTAACACCAGAGATGCCCTCGATAAATTGTTGAGGGTTTAGTTTATTTTCTTTTTTTTTTTCTTTTTAGTTAATTTAAGTATTAGTTGTCATTAAAAAAATAAATGTAAAGTAATTGACAAGAAATGATTATAAAATAATTAATAAAAAAAAAAAACAGAAAATTGAAAATATTAAATGAATGTGTTTGTGTTTTTAATGGGAAGTGTGCCGTGTGTGTGCCTTCCATCTAGAGGAATGGACTCACACTGTGCGTTCGATATGTAAGGAGGAGCGGTGGTAGAAAAAAGAAATTAGTTCATCGATGCACACGTAAGTAACGCAATTCGATTACGCGAAGATAATCACAAAATGGCAACAATTCTGTCATTAAAGTGAATTATTTGACAAGCTGCCTTAATTTAGCGCCACAATTTGATTATTTTCCAATTTGAAAATTGAATTGCCCTCTCCTCTGTGCGCCGTTTGGCCGACAAACAGGATGATCGTATCGATATCATCACCATCAGCAAGATCAGTGTGTGTTGGGGTCTATCGCGCCCCAATCGCCAACGTCGTCATCGTCATCATCGGTCGTCGCTCGACGTTGTTGGTGCGAGTCATCTTCATCTGCGCATCGATTGAATATCTTCTTGGCACCCTGGGGGTGCCAGATGAGATTCGAGATCCAAGATCTGCTTTAATAATTGAGGAATTTTACTTTTGTTTTTACAGCACATGCCGAGCTAGTGAGGTGGAGGTGAAGATGTAAGTTTGACTTTAGTTAAATCTTGTAACGTATGCATGTGAGATGGGGAAACACGTACTTCAAAATGAAGGGAGTGGTAAAAGTACACATAATTAAAACATCTATAACTCCATGATTTTAACAGAATAATCCTGAGATTACTTCCTTGTTTTTGCCACGTCACACTTGGTCTAACATTTGTCCTTAAGCCAAGCCTTATTGGTCAAGATGAGGCTAGCTGTCATCGAGAGCAGTAACGTTTAAATTTATATTTATAGATTGCTCTGTCTACTGAGGCTAGCTATCTAGTTTATGAATAAAATATGGGATGTTTCTCAGGGTTGTCGAATGTTCTACTAAAAAAGTATTCGTACTTCCTTCTTATAAACTGTACTCCCTTCGTCGTGATTTTACTCCCTTTAAAACTTTTCAATTTTTTCCACAAAAGAGTATTCGAAAGTAACTCCAATTGTCTTTAGTATATTGTCACCTTTATTTCATTGAATGGGCCATCACAAACTGGTGCAATTACTCCGGGGTAAGACTGGCTTTTTAGAAGAGGGAGAAGGTGTAAAGTAAGAAACAGGGTCTTGTTTATGTCCTCTAAAGTGATGAGATAATTTTAAAGCGTCTTGGAAACTACGAAACGGAAAAGTAAGCAGAAAAAATAGTTCAAAACACTCCTGTACTCCCCTCAGGCACAAAATACTCCGCTGTTAACTTCTAAAATACTCCCTTCGAAATTGGAAAACGACATCCCTGGTGTTGCTGCGCTCGTGAAACTCTTGTTATCTTCCTTTCTCCTTTTCTTTTTGTTCTGTGTTATTCTTTCGCTGCTTTTGTCTTGCTGTCTTTTCTTGTATATGTCCATCTTCTGTCACTCTCTTGAATTGAATTCACTCTTCATCATACCAAGACCTTCTTTAGTGCCACTCTGTAGGCATGTCGCCTGTGTACCAGAATGTGGATGGATAATACCAGAATGTGGATGGATAATCAATGAATCTCGATCGATATCGAGACATGGAATGTCATTTGCCTCAATTCGAGTAGATGTCGATTAGACTCGAAATACCGACAGAAAAAGCATGACAAAAAGAGCAAAAAAGCTTGACAAAAAGACTTCGAAACAATATTGGATGAGGCTCTCCTCGCACTTGTTCACGGCCATCTCCTGGCTTCCGTCAACTAAATTGCTTAAGCTTTGGTTCCTTCTGAGGTACTAAAGCCTTCGTTAAGTTTATTTTTCTAATAAACCATAGGTATACCAATCGCTACATGTAGGTAAACAAAAATGCTGGATGCAATCGAGAGTACAAATCTTAGGTGGACAAGTGGTACAACATGTCTAGCGACTAGGCAAATTTGGCCTCAGCTGGATTTGAAACATTCTAAGACTTTGATTTCTCTCAACAGGTTGCACATCAACACCACAATAGGTGTCATCACTGGACTTTGTCTAATAGGCAAGCACGCAACAAGTCTAGACCTTTTCGCAAATGACTTTTGCAAAAGCTGCAGGGATGAGGAAGAGGAGGAAACCATTTCTCACCTTCCTTGTGTCTGCCCACCTATCTCCCGTAGAAGGCTGCTTCACTAAGAAGCTTCATACTATAACGACTTAGAAGATCTAAATAACATAGACATAAGAAGTCTCTTTCGCTTCATAAGAAGCTCAAAATGGTTCTAACGAGTATTGGAGAATTAGGATCCACACTCTGTGGTATCACAATGGACTTATTTCTGGTCCAAGTGTGTCGGCATTCTAAGCTGGTAGCCACTTCCAACCAACCAACCATGCATTAGGTTCAAGGCATATCGATGTGGTATAGGATTGCTGAGGAAAATTGGTTCTGTTTCTAGAAAGCAGATTATGCAGACAACTATGGCGTAAAGCCCTGCCTTTCATAGTGAAAGTTAGTTTTCATTTCTAATAGGCGAACGTTACATGGCGATCCTATCATCTAACTTTACATCTAACTTGATAACTTACTCCTAGACGAGTTGCTTGCATAGGCTCCCCGAAACCAACTTGAAAATGTTATGAAAAAGGGTATTTCAATATGTTTATTGGTTGCTTTTTAGATAAGTCGGTTACTATCCAAGCGTGTTCTTTATGGTTATAACATAGGCCGAGGAACCCTCCTTGTCTACATACATACAAATAATCTTCTATGATGGGCCACCAGTTGGTTATAGCTGGTTGTATCAAGAGCGTTAAGTTTTGTCTTTCTAACTTTGTGCCTGTTAACAAATTTTCGTTATTGCCTTGCATTTAGCTTTCTGAAGACATGTCATTAAGGAGTAGCATTCCATAGGTTGTCTTCAACGTCTTCAACCAGACACCAAACGTAGACATCGTAATTGTGATAGAGGATCTCAATGCCAAGGCAGGTAGCAATAACACTATGCTCAAACACGTGATGGGAGGTCACTGCCTTGGAGACCGAAACGACAACGGTGAGCGGTTTGTGGACTTCCGCAAGCTCAAGGTTCCCCAAATGGACCAGCAGTTCAAGGACACAAGAAAAAGTAATCAGCAGCTCATTGCAGGAGAGCATGGATGACCACTGGAGTGCTGTGAAAAATGCTTTTGAAATGGGGGGGGGGGGCCTACTTTCAGCAGATTCTTGGAGACGAATCAAAGAGCGTACAGCAATATGTAAGCTCGGATAGTAGCCGCCTCAGCAGTGGAGAAATCCTACATAGAAACCCAATATCGTGCGAAGAAGAAAAAAGTGCAGCAGATGCAGTAGGAATGTTTGTGGTATCACCATTGAGCTCATTGGTGGTCGGAACTTCAAACAACACCCGTTGAAAAGTCTAGACGGCAGCCTTCTGATTTCGGATGAGGATCAGCTGGTTAGATGGAGAGAACGTTTCGCTACAGTGTCAAAGTCCCTCAAGGAAAGCAAAGCGGTGGGTATTGATGGCATCCCTGCCGAACTATTCCAAGCAGCGCAAAAGATAGCGAAGAGATTCCGCAGGAGAGGCCAAAACGAAAACCCTGAGCAGTTCTAATACCAGCGTCTAAATAATACCGGCATGCTGAGCACCATCTGGAAAAGCAATGTTATCAGCTTAAGAACCAAGCTGAGACTGTTTCGCTCAAACGTAGAATTGGTGTTGCTTTATGGGTGCAGCACCTGGAAGGTGGACACCATTAGAACGTGAAGGCTGCAAGTTTTCGTAAAAAAGTTTTTAAGAACAATCTTAAGGATTTTCTGGCCGAACCATATATCCAACGAAAAGCTTTGGAGCAGGAGAGAGTGGTAGTGGATTGTACACACCATCGCTATGGACCTTTCGATAACCATCGATGGAGATTTAACGACGCAATTTTTACTATATGTACGACTCATTTAGATAACATGGTATAGTGTAGGCAAAACATAGGTATGATGGACTAAGGCAATGCTGGTAATCAGAATGTAGTGAATGCAGATTGTCTATAGGCAATGAAATGTAGTTTAGTCCTTACGTTTGGACAGATTCTGCCGGATATTAATAGGAAAGTTAAATACACTTACCGTCCCATCAAAAGATTGCCGACAACTCCCCCGTTTGTAATCCTTGTTGAGACACTCACAATACCATGTTGTCCTCCGGTTACGCCTTCCAGACTGGACAATTTAGGTACTGGTGTGGTAAATTCTGTTACTCGGGAAAAAACCTATAAAACACTAATTATATTCAAGCGGATATGGAGTTAGGGGATTCATTCTATGTACTACTACACAATAATCCAATGACGTGAATTGCACTCTAGTCCCTGACATTCTACTAAGGCATTTCCTGTTCCAGTGCATCACAGATCATCAGTTAGATCATATCCTCTTCATAGGATTTTCCTCTTGACGTCAATAATAATATAGGTCAACCACAATACAACCGTCTTACTGCCAGTTAAAACCACCAACTTACACCGAACTCAGACTATTATTTCCAAGAAACTATCGTTTCAAACACAACAATCGCATTAACTACATCTCCGTCAGCCATAAGAGATACTAAATTAGTAAATAAATTCACATAAATATCGCGGCTCAACACTCAATAAATATAGATTTAATGAATTCGTAATGCTTACATAAATACTCACTCGAATAGCCAATTCAATCAGATAAACACCTTCGGTTTGGCTTTAATTGCCAGCTTTATAGTGACTCGGGTTCAGTCTATTGTTATCCCACCCACCCCTCATGGATAGTTACTCTATCTCAGCCAGTGTCAATCGACAAACAAATAGCATTGAATATTAATAGATAGTCCGAACAGCTAGGGGACACGAGATATTATACTTTGGTTTCTTTTTTTGTAATTAGAATTGCAAAACAAACGACAGATAGTAGAATTAATTTACTCGTATCTTATGCCCTCCAATTGAGTTCACAGATAAATGCATCTAGATGCAAAAGACAAAAAACTAAACGCACACACACCCACAGTGCGCGCAAAAAGTAACTCATCATAATGGCCAAGATGCAGGCTTCACAGCGACGATGATGCTGAGATGCGGAATTGAATAATTTTTATCCTCGGCTAGGGTAGATACTATTTTTTAACATAAAAATTAACCCATGGTATGGCGGGACGCCACGCGCGTTCTCGTTTAAAAGCGGTCACTCGCAGGAGGGTGCCTTCTTCTTCGTGGCATTACAACCGACGCGACGACGACCGGAGGGCATCTCTCAACGCGCCATTCATTTGTGTGGCTCTATGGTCCCACCATCCTTTGCAGATAGTCGATGGTGCATGGTATCTATAGAGAGGGTGCCTTATGGATTCCTTTGGGAACGTCATTTGCATCTTAACGCCTCAAGACGAAATTTAATGGTCGTACTATTATTTGGGGACAGGGATCGTATTAAATGCGTGGACATTATGATTGACATTAAGCACTTAGCCGGAGGCAAAAAGTCATAGTTACATTGGGCACATGGGTACTTGTGGATCGGTGACATGATGCGCGAGAGTGTGTTGTATCGTTTGACCGTGGACATTTATCCAACTCGACGTAGAGCTTCGAAATTTTATCCTGAGCAATTATGAATCGAACACTAAAAGGACAATTAATATTGACGGTGAATTTTCTCATAGATAGCGAAAACAATGTCCTAAGAGCGCCTTGGAATCAGGAGTGGACTGGGGGTATTTTCCAAATTGGTAAGCCTCATAGAATTTGATGTTATGAGAGAATACAAATACCTATTGCGGATTCATTGAAATTATAATAAGGATTCAAGTAGAGTTATGGAATTAAACTCGGTTTTTATTTTCATAATTAGCAGTAATTCTTAACGCATAATTCTTAACTATAAAACTAAATAACCTAACTATCTTCGGCTAACGTGTTACCTCTACACGTAACTAAAGTAAATAACTTGCTTGGGAAGCACTCAGTGTATTTTATCAGGAACATGAAAAAATACTGTGAACTATGAAGGAATGCGGAAAGATCACGTATAACTCTCCCCAATCAATTTAGGTATCACCGATGAAGAATATATGTATAAATTGAAACCCAATATACCACCAAAGTCTCAAACACCGTTACACCAACACACTTTTATACCCATTCTCCTCTTTGGGACTTGGTAACTCTTTTTGAAGTCATATTTGGGGAAATCATTTTCAGCAATCAGAACAGTGAAATTAAAATTCAGTTCAATTGCTCTGAATTCCTTTAAGCTACTTGAAGCTTCTACTGAACGGAGTCCATTTTTGGAAGGCAGTTTATGTCATGGTTTGTATTCACATCATTGAAGTCATTTGAAGCCTTTGAAGTCAGTTTTTGGTCTCACTTCGTTGATGTTGTCCACAGGGTGGTTTCTTGTAGACCTGACAACTCTCAATAGAGCTGACGTCGCGTTGCCGTGTTCTCTGTTGGTACATATCTAAGAACTGTCGGTGCTTATGTGCAGTTGGCCTTGGAGGTGATGAATGAGTGGTGTACCTACTAGGAAGGGGTTTTTGGTCAATCCTCTTAATCATCTTTAACAGATGTTTCCAAAACCGATCAATGAACAGGGGCTGTTGTATTTATGAAAGACAACAACACAAGACCACAATACTCATTGGGTAAGCATGCCTCTGTCTTACAGGAGGAGATCCTTGCAATCCTAATGGCAATCGTTAGGAATAGGTGAAAGGATCGTAGTAGTACTGATAGTCAAGCTGCGCTTAAGGCCTTGCTTTAACCATTTCCAAATTAGTTGGTGAATACAAGTTAGCTTTAAACTGTGCCGCAACGCAATATTCGATTTATTGACTCTCATCTGGGTTCCAGGTCACACTGGAATCATGGGAAACGAGACATCCGATGAGATTGCTAGACAAGGCTCAGAGGAGAGTTTCTCAGGACCTGAACCTGCGTTAGGGCTTCCTGCATCTACGGTCAGGGTTTCCATAGATGATTGGGTTTTCTATGAACACAATTGTGTGTGGCATGACTATCCTGGAAATAGGCTGACTAAACAGATGCTCCCAGACGTTAGTGAGAAATCTTCGGCACACTTGCTGTCTTAGGTTGTATGATTGGCTTAATTGAAACAATTCTCTGTGACACGTGTGGGGAGAGTAACGACACTGCGGAACACTTCCTATGTGACCTACCTTTGCTAGTATCAAGCTGCAGATTCTAGGACCGAATGTGGTGAATGCTTTAATGTAAGCTTCACATCACTGAAACGCCTACTCAAATTCCTTATTTCTTAAGAAGACGAGAAAGTTTAAATAGTGAAATGGAGCGTAATGGAGCACTTTCCGGTACTACAATGGATAAGTTGATGTCTTCGTCCTGTCCCAACGAAGACAGCACAATGTTCTCCTCTGCTGGGTCTCTGGGCATGAGGGCGTCCCGGGAAATGAAAAGGCAGATGAATTACCAAGGAAGAACTGACTGATCTCTCTATAAGCACCCCGCCTTGCGTTCTCAGGCTTGCAGCAACTGATGGGAGATGGGATTCATTCGAAACTTGCAAAATTGCAAAACAATTATGGCCAACATTTGACAAAGCAAGGACCGAGAGACTTGTACGCAAGGACATACGATCACTATCCGTGCTTGTGGGGATCCTCATGAGTCACAACACTCTGCGGTACCACTTAAAGAAACTGCATCGTGTGGGCAAAGAACTCTGCAGAGGATGCGGGGATGAGGAGGATGTAAAGGACACCACCTACTTCCTTTGCTGGACTCCAACATTCCAGGTACAAGCTCCTTGGCAATCACTACTTCCAGGATCTAGGAGAACTCTCCAACGCAAACATTGACATGCTATTGAACTTCATTAGATCATCAGGGTGGTTTGTATGCACTGGAAATGAGTCAGTACTATTTGAGTAATGTTTTGCAGACATTATATAGATTAAGTGGGCAACGGGAACATTTCTCTACCCCCTATGGGTGACACAATGGGTCAGTTCTGACCTGAGTGCGGCGGGAGTATTTCTATTGTTTTGCCAACCGCAAACCTAACCTAACCTAACCTATCCCGACAAAAGAAAAGACCATACTCGCACTCTGAGTAAAACTTGCTTACTCTTACAAGCGCCTTTCCACATAACCTCGTACCTTTCGGTAAACTCCAGCCCTGTCTACATGTATTTTTCTAGGATCCTTAAGTTCCTTCTAATAGAATGCAAATGCCTTCGGGCACTAAGTGAGTGAGCGCGCGCGCATTTTGAGAACCTTCCGCGCTCCTCCTTTACATTGGCCAGTAAAATTGATTACACCACACTTCTACTTCGCATCGGCACCATTGGTGCGGTTCTCTTCTCTTCAGAGAGCTGCAGAACCAAACCATTCCAAGTCAAAATCCAAAGTCATGGATTCAAATTCATCGGAGTCGATTGATTCGACATTATTATTAATTTTTCATAACTTCTGCGCATGCCAGTGTTTCAAGAGAGCCTGACGGGGTCTTCTTCCTTTTTTTTTTTTTCATTTTACTCTACAGATCAGGCGGTCGTCGTCTTCGATCTTTTCGGTGCCTGGTCTGGTGTTGGTGCGGCGGTTGTATCCATGTGAAACTAATCGATTAAAAATTATAACAGCGGATCCTTTTGATATCGACCGACAAAGCGCGAATGTCCTCTCCATTGCTGCTGCGATCCATTGCGCCAGCCGTTTTGTTGTTTTATGGAAAATTGGCAGCGGTGCTGTATGACCATTTCGATAGTGGATAGACTGTAAGGGTTTTGTTGCGCAGCCGCAATAGACTGTGTCGTCGGGATTTTAAATTGAGCTCATTATGAACGAATATAAATGTGGTCATTTGGAACGTAATGAGTTTCAATGAATTAAAGAAAAATAAACTTCCCTCGCTGATGATTGATTCTTCTGTCAGCAGTTGGTGGGGACTCATTAACTACGATTTTAGTTGAAGGAAATAGTATAATTGGCTGCCACACCTACTTGATGATCGTTAAGCTCTTAATGAATGAGTAAGCATTGTAAGACGTATGGTTTGCCATTATTAACACTATTAAGTGACTGACAGACACTTGAGCGCTATAATATTAAGCTGGAGTTTTGAACAATTACAATTTGCTCGCATTAAGTGGTCACATGTGAGTCCATCCCCATTACGACGAGACGATAGAGAGTCTCTTCTGTAGCCCTTTATAACTATTGAAGTTCGTGGTCCGTCAATTTTCCTTCAGGCAGATAGTATAGAACTGCAATCAATAGCTATGGACTGAAGACGCTTCCCGAATTTAATCTTTAATTCAGTGACTTTTGCGGGACATCTTACCCGTGGCTTTGTTTTCTCATACATAACCTTTTACTCTCCAACTGTAATTTTAGTCAAATACGCGAAAAATGTGCGACATATGAGCATAGCAGCAGAGAGAGTGAGAAACATAATCAACATTAAGCCCACGAATACACACGATCTTATGAGCCAACACATAATAAGCACAGCGTCGATTAGTTTAGTTTTCAGTCACTTTCGGAAGCATTACCGAACATTAGATAGAGCGCTCTCAGCCGGTCATTGCAAAAGCGAATTTGACAGTTTGACAGGTAGAAATTACCAACCCCTATGTGTTTACATTAATGTTTTCTCTTATATTTGCTTGTATTTATACCCTATCCTAACGGTATATTAAGTTTGACACATAGTTTGTAACATAGAAAAATATTAAAGATAGACCACATAAAGTCTATATATGTATTAATGATCAGCATTAGTAACCGAGTCGATTGAGCCATGTCCGTCCGTCCGTCCTTATGACACCAGTTTTTAGGCCTTAAATTTTGAGCTAGGTTGAAGAAATTTTATATACGAGGTTCTTGGAAAAGTAAGCAATACAATTGTAAACATTGTTAAAATCCGTCCACTGCCACACCCACTTTTAGAATACATCACTTTTTTCAATAATTTTACATGAAACTAGTTAAAACTTACTTAAGGTAATATGTAGATATTCTCTTACCCTACATATCTTCACTACATTGTGTATGGCCACGCCCAGTTTTTAGGGGCGTTTTTTTTATCAAAAGAATGTTTTTTGAAGGTTTTATCGAAATAATAGCACTTCTTGGGAGCAAGAACGCCCACGCCCACTTATTGAGAAAATTTGTGTTTTGGAGAAGTTTTATAAAATATTTGAAAAAAAGTTGAAGGAGCTAGTATGTGCATAGGAAAGGGATAGAGTTTCATACGATCCGCTCCAAACCGATTGTAGCCTTTTCATATGTTTTGAAATAAAATTCTTTTGGAGTAATTTTATAAAAAAAAATTCTTTATAAAAATTTAGGCAATTTTTTTGTGGAAAAGGTAACATACATTGGTATATAGGAAAGGGATAGGGTATCACACGAAGTGTAGCATTTTCATATGTTTTATATTTGGAAATGTGCGAATGCTTACTGCTTTCATTTTCGTTTTATTAAATTTCTGCTTCTATCAATTTTATACGCGAAAAATGAAAACTAAAAACCAACAACGAAAGAGAAGAAAATTGTAGATTGTGTTGTCGGGTGGCTATGCGGGCAAAAGTATGGTCAGTGGTTGGAGCTGACAGATCATAAGGAAGCATTTCGGTTAGTTATGACATTAGCTTATGCTTCCCAATGTTGATTATGTTTGGCCCTTTAGGAAGGTGTGATTTGCTTGCAGTAAACATCATTTATATAGTAGTTCAGTAGTATTGGGTCTCTAATTTTCTGTGCAGAATTGCCGCATTTGGGCGAATGATAATCCAAGAGTGATTATCGAGAAACCAATGCCAGGCCTTAAACTTAACCACCCTTTATAATAACATTTTGTACATTTTGCTGTGAATCCTTCCCCTGACAACACATAGCGGTGCCCTGATACTTTTGATGGAAGTTCCGCAGCTTTTGCACAGTGTTCAGATGCCCAGCATAAGCTAAATCTACTAGTAAGTTCGGTATCACTTAACACAGGCTATGGATCATCGACAACGTATTCGGGCCATCTCTTTCGGAGTTCAGAAACTCGTTTAAATTGCTGCTCTAACTCATTTGGCAAAAACATGCTTCTTATTAAATTACGCTACGGTCTGAAAATGATATGGTTTTGGGGCATATAATCCTAGGATTTACAACAGGATACAGACAAAAGTTGGAATTGAAAAACCACCTGACGTGCTGAATTCTCATAAAATGCCAAGAACTTAAGCCAGGACACTGTTCCAATACTGCAACATCAGATGAATAAAGATCTAGCTTCGCCCTTCAGTTGAACCAGCAGTTCCAAAAATATTCTATCGACATGTCGATTACAAACAGAGTAACGAGGGGTGTCCAATTGAAATCAGTGATCCCTAGTGGTCTCTGTAGCCTGCTCAAACAGCTTTTCTGTCCTAATGTTCATGGCGCAGAAAAACAGGGATTAATTCGAATTAATGCAACCGAATGGTGTTGGGAATGCTGAATTATTGTAATGAGATGTCTTGTAACCGACCTATGCAAATGAGGCTACCTCTTTCTCTTTCTGTCCCCGGATCAATCTCTATATGATTCATGCAGTGCAGAAGCACTATCCAGCTCCTTCATCGTGCAGAGTTACAGAAAAACCAGTCTGCGCCATGAAAAAAACTAGACAAAAACCCATCCGAGAAAACGAAAATTTCCATGAGTTCATAGTGCACAAATTTTCCATAATGTCATCGAGTCGGAGTCGCTATGGCATTTTAGTAGAGTTGCGTCCTACTCCGGCTCTAAAATGCACACCCGGAGGGAAACCACCATATAGTCTGGGCGACAAAATGTATGCGCAGCATTTTTATCGCTGCACTTGGGGAATCGAGTGGACCTCGTTTATTTTTTTTATTTTTGTAGCAAAATCCTAGTACCGCACACTATGGGCGATGGAGGACCCAATCTCTGCGTTTGATTTTTTTTTTTTCGTATGAGAAGCGTAATACAGAGTCTCCTACTGCTGCTGAGACCACTCCAGCAAAAATAGTGGACACCACAGAGCCCAGAGCACAGAGGAGGACGACGACCAGGCCGACGAGTGTGATGATACCAAACATTCCCAGAAATATTGGTGTAGGTCACAATAAGATTACATGCTGTGCATCTCATTGTATGCAAAGCAGGACATGGGGTTGCGCTGCTATATTTTCGTTTGTTTTTCCAGAGTTGTGCCCTGCTCTTCTTGGTTGGTTGTTGCTGTTCTTTGGGCCATTTTATTTTTCTGTGACTGTGTCTACTCCTTCTTTTCGTAGGGCCATCCATTCCATAGCACAAAAATATGCAAAAGAAAGGGAATGGGAACCGAGCAAGGTCTGGCCAATGTACAAACATTCGTACGTCCAGAGAAAGAGATACATGTTGTTTTTTCGGCTAAAAACGCATTCATGACGAAGACACGAAATTTTTCACTGTGCCCCTGGGATCCGGGGGAGATGCCACATATCTTGAATGGAATTGTATTTTGTGATCGTTTAGGTTTCGTTTCTCGTTTACTTGTGGCATTTATGCGCTGATAAGTGCAGAAGCAATCGATGATTATGGTCTTGGGGCAACAGAGTGTGCAGGAGATATGGGAACGTGTAGTGCATTTGTTGTGTCCATGGATGGCAGCAGAGCAGGTGCTAAAATGTTTCAAATAAACGCAAACAATGAAGGAGTTTTTTGTCAAATGTATGCTAAGTTGTAAGCAAGTACGGAGATTCTGTTTATAAAGTGGTTGATCTGTGCAATGGTTATTGTATATTTAAGACGAATACTTTAGACTTTACATTTTAAGTCGAACATGATCTATTACATAACCTATCCCAAAGACGAAAACTCTGTTTAGAAGGCTTTCCGGAAGGAAGGTGGGCTCTACTGTGCAACAATATTAATGGAGAGTTGGAACAAGAGTGACCAAGATGCAATTGTCATGCTAACTACAGATACAATTTTGTAATTTCCATCGACAAGATATAAAGTGCACTAGGTAAAATAGGTGATTCTATTGGCCGACAAGGTTGGGGTTGCAGTAAAATCATCTATTCCTTTAAATGATGAAGTTAATTCCAATTAATCTCCAGAAAATAGAAGATTTCGGAAACTGTGGAATCAAAGACATGAATCTTTTCTTTATTATTTTATTATCTCTTCCCACAGCACAGACCCCGAACTTGAAAGGTCCAACAACAAGCCACTCATCCTTACATCACTTATCTCCCTTATGACAATCCAAAGCCACCACCTACCGAATCCCTCAAGAACCTGGTTTGCTCGATGTTTGGCATCATTTGAGTAACCGTTGCCTTAATTCGTGAAACTTTTTACGAAAATGCCTTTAACACCTAATTGTGTGCCTCCCAAGGATGAAAACTGCATATTGTTCGTACAGTTTGCATTGAAATTGGGACAGTTTCAATCTTGTGGTGGACTGGTTCTAAGCCGTAGCGAATTCTATATGTTCTTGACCAGGGTAATTACTTTCTTAGGTGGCTCTAGAGTCCATAGTGGACCTGGGCCTCAACCAATAAACCTTACCGGCCAACTTCCTCCAGTTACACACGACAAGTTAGTTGAGATTTCCCTCCACTTGTTCGCGACACTCACCGCGTGGGCAACCTCTATTACGTCGTTTATCCGGGTTGGATTTGCAGACGTTCTTAACTGGAACGTTGGGCTCCATCCGCTCTACATGACTTGGAAAAGTCGGTGTCATTGAGTAAGCCGTATAATTCGGTATTATATCTCCTTCTCCACTCACCGTCTATGCAGTCGGGACCAACGATCAGTTGTAAAATTTTTCTCTCTAAATAACGAAAGGCATCCTCATATGACATGCCTCTGCACCATACATCAGGACTAGGATGATAAGTGTTTTATAAAGAGTTACCCTAGTAGTTCGAGATAAGGCTTTGTTCCCCAATTGATTCTTCACTTGATCTTCCCACTGGAGTCATTCACGAAACTCACCATAGAGTCTACTTAAACAAAGTCCTTTATTACCTCGAAATTATATCTGTCTATTGTGGCATTCTATCCAAGACGCCGATATTAAGTGTCCTATTTTGTAGACTGCATCGTCGTATGCATGGTTGCTTGGAGTTATTTAGAGTATTTCAAACTCAATTCAAGCAATGAAAAATAGATGTCAGCACTACAAATTTCTTCTCAAACTGTGGCATTTGAGTAGGAGATTGGTGCAAAATCTGGTGCCAAAAAGTGTTTCTGAAAAAATGTCAGTTGTGCGGTATTCTCATGCACACAACATTATATTTTGCCTTGCTTTCACTTACCGCTAAACTTATCATTGCTGCTTCGATGTCAATGCTCGCCAATGACATGACGGCTTGATGGGTTCTTCTGATTATGTCAATGTGATCGGGGTGCGAGTTTTTGCAAAGATTTGAAAAAAATTGGAGCTCTGGTGTTGACTTGTGAGTTTCGTACAATTCTCTCAATAGATCAGCGCTGAATGCACCAAAGTCATCTTTCGAATTTTGTCGCCTAGTCCTCAGCATAGCGTGTGAAACATTTTTTTTTTTTGCTGACCCAAGAATCTTAGGCCCAATGCCGAGGTCAAGTTATGATAGTTGGTTCTAAAATCTTCTCCCATGCTTGGCAAAACGGTCACTGCTTCTACGCGCAATAATGAAGCAAGTACTCATTCCAACCATTTCCTTCGGCCCGACATAGTCACTCCAGTCTGCGGTGTCACAGTCAAATGGTTGTGGAACTAGCTTGTAAGACTCACTACAAGTAAGTTCCTCTTGGGCAATCGAAGAAGTGGCTGTATGTGCATTTGCTTTGGGGTCTGTTTCGAGAGCTTCGTCAGCATTGTTGCTTCCTTCAGGAGTGGAGCATTGAAACACTTTATCTGCAAATGTAGTTGCTCCCATGGTTTTGAACTCTTCCGATTGCCGCTGCTGCTCGGTTCTAAGCTGACTAATTCCTGCCTTTGTTGAGTGAGTGTTTGATCTACTGCAGACCGTTTGTGGAGGATTACGTCCAATTTTGCTTCCAATTCTTCAAAGATCTCTTGATGTATCCCACTTCTACCTATCAGGTTGTTGACTTATACATTTGTGGTCGGCACAGTTCAGAGGATCCTCTTTTTTGAGGATCAGGCACATGTGCCATACATAATATTGCACAGGTGCTGATACATTCAGTACTTCGTGGTAATGTTATATAGTTCCCATGCCTTGAGTTCTGCTAAATGCATTTAAGATCCTCGACCATCTTGCAAGAAAACAGCTTATAGCTTATATAACTAATGCTATTTGCAGAGATCTTAAGAAACTTTCCCAGAATTGAAATTTGTTCAATAGCAACTTTCGAAACTACGAACTAAATTAACCAATTTTGTTTTCTCCCATATCGCTTGAGGGAACACACCAAAGAGCAATAAAATCCAATCGTTAAATTAAAGATTTATGACCAGAACGTAGCAATGATCCTTCCGAAGAATAAACTCAGTAGCTCTGCAGAAAGTATGATCTGATTTGCTAGTGTTTCTCACGTCATAGTACACACATAGATGTTCTACTATAAAATTAAACAAAATTATCTAAAACTTTGATTGCACAATCATAAGTTCAACATAGAGAGCTGATATTCACGGTCGCTATACCTCCTGTTAAAAGTTTATTTCCAACTCCATCTGAACTGCATGAAATAATATTGGTCTAGAAGGTGCTGCTTCCAGCAATCTTTCTTATAACAGCCATATTACGATCCATATCGTAATTCTCTTATTTAAAAAGCATAAAACTTCTCACCGATGGATAAAGTTACGCTGAATGATGACTTCGTTGTGAAGCACGTACAAAGGACCAAGAACGCCCGGCCACCGCCTAAGCACCTAATTGGATGCGGCTCAACGTCTGCGTGTCGGTTCGATACCCAAAGCATGACTCTCCCGCGCGTTCAGCAGTTTGATCGATTCCAATTAGTCTCACGTGGAAATTCAATTGCCAATCATATTAAGACAAACAGTCACCCTTCATGCTCTCAACAGATTGATAGGCACAACAAAAACAACAACACAAAAAGAGACTCGAATTTAAGGCATCGCATCGTATCTAGATACGGTATCTACAGCGGGCAGGGTAATTGTGGAGTGCATCATCCAACCATCCAACCCCAGAGACCATTAGTCATAGTGCAAACATTAGATCGAATTTCAGAAGGCTTAAGGACGAGCAACGCGCAAGCGGCCAGAAAGCGTATCAACATTGCACCATACACAACATTCCCCAACAAAATGTATCTGCTGCACTTTTAAACAGTCTTTCTTTTTTTTTCCATGTGATTTTTTGCTGGCAGTGATAGTGGCAGTTGAATGCACATTACATGCCATCATGCAAGTACACCACCATACCACACGTACACACACTCGGTGGTGGTGGGACCAGACAAGAAGACAGAACGGCGAAACGCGGCTTAAGATTTAGAGCGACATTAGAGGAGTCAATCCATCATGGTAGAACATTACCATAAATTACAGAAATAATTGATTATTATTGCCGCACTGTTGCCAGGACGGTTGAAGCGTCAGTGTAAGGCTACAATGCGCACGCGCACCCATGCATTCAGCGCACAGAGTTCAGTCGATTTGTCGGGAACATCCTCCTCTCAAGAGCAAAGAGAGAGGAGCTCTAGCATCAGCAGCAGCAGCAGCACCATCATTTGGTTTAAAAACCAGAGCAAGACCAAAAGCAATTTTGTGTTAAATGCACATCAGAGCGCACAGGTCCATATGAGCGCGCGAGAAACGAACCATGGGAACCATTAGCGGACCCCATGTAAGCTGATATTGGACCCATAATCCTCGCGCTTGATAAAAATAGCCCCCAAGGGGCTGTGCGGGGGTCGGAATTTCAGGCTCGCGTCATTGACATGTGTATGACATCAAGTTGTTGCTGGTTCCAAATTCGATGCTTTGTGTCAGGACATTAGTAGCTCTCAAATGACGTGAGGAAATGATTTCCTCTTCAGCCGGTTGGTTGGTTTGTTGGTTGGTCTTATGTGTGCGCTAATCGACATGAGACGCGCCAAGGAAGACGATACGCTGGGTATCCTAATGATTTGTTGGCATTTAATGCCCGTGTATGCCTCATTTCATCTGTAAGCTCATATAAAAGAGTTGGAGGCGTTCTCTCGCCGCAGCAGACTGAAGTAAATCTAAAATGAAATATACCAGCGATTAACAGTTGTTTTTCGTAAGTGAAACTTAAGTAGAATGAGCGTCATTTAGTTTGAAGCTGCTTGGCGCCCTCTATCCCTCGCCTGCCGCCACATTCAGTTTGCAGTGTTTATCCTTGGGTAATTTGCGCAAATCGATCCAGGTGGTAGGATGCATGGTGGTATACAGCATGAGTGATTGGCGCTGGAAATTGTTACTAATGGCGTTGTAAACAGATGTGGACACACTTAAGTGAATGAATGCAAAAAACTGGAGTTACTAGTTGACTGCCAGTTGGTCTGTGTAGTTTTCTTAAATTTTTCCTAAAAAGAAAAGTTTTTGAAGCTTTTTACATAGTGTTTTTGGAGAGTTTGAGGTTTTAAATTACTTTAAAATGTGACACCAAACAGACTGCAAAAAAATCAAGCCTCGTTTACAACATACGAATGGAAAACAGACGCGGTATATGAAAAACTTAACTCGTGGTGCTCTATTTATAAGCAAACTGGTTTAATAGACAATTTTTGTGACAAGGAGTTCTCTTATGTAATTATGCGTCAGAGAGAGTATGAAGCAAATCCTGGTTAGGGTGCCATACTGCAAGATGATATGTCTTAATGGAAGATGACAAGAAATCGTGCATATAAAAGATGATGCTATATTGGTCCTCATTCTGGCAGATAGAACAGCCATATGCAGATGGACAGAGTGTACGTATAGACTTTCCGTACTGAATGTAACATCCGTGGATAGGATAATCTTAGACGTAGGAGCGTACGTTATAGCTGGAAAGATTCCCATAAACATCCTAACTAAATGAATTCAGGACCTAAAAACGCCGCAGTTATGAAACTAAGAACACAAAAACTGATTGAGAGAGAACTATTACAACTGAGAATGTGGCAACACTGATGAAATACCACACTTAAGGTAACAAAACTAATACAACAAAATGATAAGATCAGAAGGAAATGCTTCACAGTACTTTTTTTTTGTTTTCATTTGTTAGGATAGAAAAACCTTCACTAGAGCACTCACACATCAACTTGTCCATTGCACTACCAGGAAACATCCCATACGGCCCTTTTTACTGTATAAATTTTCTTTCTTCTTAATGGATTCGAGTCAATGACGAAGAGTTTACATTGACAGCACTCACCACATCCGCACCTAGAATCTGCCGCCTGATACGAGCAAAGGTAGGACATCACATAGGAAGTGTTCCGCAGTGTCGTCACCCCCACCACAAGCATCGCAGATAGATGTTACACTTAAGCCAATCATACTGAGATGCTTAGCAAAATCGAAGTACCCCGTAGGAACGCCAATAAGTTGTCTGCAGTCTTTTCTGCTGAGAGACAGCAAGAATGCCGCGGATTTCTCACTGACGTCTGGGAGCATCAGTTTAGTCACCATACATCCAGGAGAGTCATGCCACACACAATTGTGTTCATAAGAAACCCGTTCATCTATGGAAGCCCTGAGCGTAGATTCAGGAAGACCTAACACAGGTTCGGTCCTGAGAAACTCTCCTCTGAGCCTTGTCTAGCAATCTCACCCTATGATATAAGTATCAAGAGGAGGGAGATTCAGCAGTGCATCTAGAGCAGAGCCTGGAGTACTCGGAAAGGCTCCCGTGCACCCGAGTAAGTAATCAGACATTCCTTGTGTTGCTTTTGCTTTACAACAAAATCCAATGAACGCTGCTCACTAGTATGCAACTACATTTCATCAGAAATGAGAACCCTTCACAGCACACACAAATTATAACACGGTACCCACTAGGGATTTTTAAAGCTTCATACCTATCCGCGGATATGGATGCGAATGCGGATTTTTTGTAAGAAACTGTTTATTAATATTGGCCCTTTTTTGGGGTAAAAAAGTAATTCCTTCTTGACTCCAGCGTCAGCGCTACCATGTTCTGGTATTTCTTTGTCATGGCAATATCGTTTTTTAAACATATCTTTCTGATTATATTGGACGTTGCTGGCTGTACCGTATTCTCAGAGTATTGTATTATTCTCATTCTTTTAGCCCCCCGAATTTAGAGAACGTGAAGCGACATCTTCAGTATTTCATCATCATAACTTTGTTAATTTTTTCTGGGTCACTGGTGTAAAACATTTGCACTTATAGCGAGGGTCTAAGTAGGTAGGCTTATATGTAAATTTTTCACTCTAAATAAATTCGAAAGGAGTTAGGTAATACCTCAATACAACAGTCTATGTTTTTCCACTGCTCTGGCCAATTTCTTTCTTGTCGCGACTTGCTGGATATCTGCATCTGATTATTGCTGATGCGGATGCAGATGTCAAAATACAGGCATTTGCGGATGCGAATATTCGCAACATCCCTACACAGTACACGGTTTCATTATTGATCCACTTGCTAGAAAGTAGTACGAGCAACAATTGACAACATTTTTAAGAGAAATTTTAACAAATTTAATGACATACTTAAGTATGTGTAGGTATAACTAATTGAAACCGTAGACAAATGTTTGTTTTTTTTAGTGTGTGAAAAAATTACTAGGGCTGGCATAAATTGAGTCTGCTCCGGGGGGCACCAATCCACGCTACGCCACTGGGCGTCTTCTATGCTTTTCAGCAAAACATAGGGATAGTTAGTCCACTGGACTTAACTTACTATTATCATCCCGATAAATTACCTATCCATCGCTAATATAGTGGGAATAGGCCAACCAAATGGTGTTCCATAGGAACTTTAAACATCCATAGAAATTACGGGTGCAACGCGCTGCCCGACAGCTGCGTTGGAGGTTCTTTAAGACCAGGCATGTCACGACTGGCCCTCAAGACGTAAACTTGTGGCCCGTGGCATCTCGGTTTATGTTGGCTTTGAGAGCAGTGTTCGTTTGTGGTTTATTGGGATAGATCTGTCACTTAAGAAAACTCCACAAGCAGAAGTCTTACAGATTTCGATAACAATGTTCGGTAATAGCTCGTGCAAAATTACCATTGTGGGTTGTGTAGCACGTAGCGTGTCGTTGTTTATATCATCCAATTGAATCCAAAAGAAATTGGTTATCATCGACCGATAGTGCTCGCCATTGACTGACGGTGATGGCCTGGCCAAATCCGTTCTCAAAGAAATATGGACCGATGATTTCGCCAGTCCAAAATCCACACCAAACAGTGATTTTCTCTGGATGTAGGTATGTATTGCAATTCGGTGGATATCGTGTGGATTATTATCATCCCAAATTGGACAATTTTGCTTGTTGACGAACCCACTCATCCAGACATGGGCCTCATCCTTGAATTGAATTCGACAAAGCGCACGAACAGAAACTCAACTTTCATAAAACAATTTAAAATCATTTGCACATGTTGTTGAACGCCATAACTCGTCATGTTGATTTGGCAAGAGTAGAGATGCCAGATTTGAAAAAATTACCTGCAGGACACTTTCCATACTTACATCAAAATATCAAGTTTTTATGGCTTTGAAGTCCTCTCTTGATCAAAACCCAATAAATTGCAGGGTCGATTACGCCATGTCCACCCGTCTATCCGTCTGTCTGTTACCAGTTTTTGGACCTTAATTTTTGACCTAGTTTGATATGAGGCTAGTAATGCTGATATTGAACACATGTTTGTATTCAATATTTCTACATTTGAGGAGAAATATATATTTGGTTGGTTCGAAGTGACTGCCAGCTGAGAAACGCCAACACACTTTGAACAGAACCTTCTACGGGAGAAAGCTGGGCAAACACAAAGAAGGTGAAGAACAGTACCCTTCTCTTCTTCATCTCTGCAGCCTCTATAATGATGCCAATATGCATATTATTGAGAGAAATCAAAGTCTTAAAGCGCTTTAAATCCAGCTTAGGCTAGACATGTTATGCCACTTTTCCACCTAAGATTTGGTCTCCAGATTGCATCTAGCTTGATTTTTTGTTTACATGCAGCGATTGGTATACATACAGTGCCTTTTTCTGGCATAATAGGTAAGGTTGTTCCAATTCTGGCGAGTTCATCGGCCTTACAGTTCCATAGAATGTCCCTATGCTCGGTACCCAATATAGGTGGATGTTGAATTGCCCTGCCATCTCCGTAAGAGACGATCTTCAGTCGAGGGCTTCTAAAGAAGAAACAAAGAACGAGTCCAGGGATTTGATGGCTGTCTGAAAATATATCGATATCTTTAGCGGATATCACGTTTTTCTTGAGCCGCAATAAGACATCTTTGATTGCCATACAATAGTTAAAGATCATCTGGCGGGACATGCGGAACATAAAAGGAGGATCGCGAGACATTTAGCTGGACAATTTTCCAGCGGGACACTTACGAGACGAACCACGTTTCGCGGGACATTCCCGCGGCTGGCGGGACGTCTGGCATCCCTAGGCAAGAGAGACTTAAGAAAGAACAGCCAATTTGACAGCTGTCAAAGTTCCGAAATCCACATTGGAAACCATTTATGGTTTTGTGGGCGGCTACCATACTTCAAAGAAAAAAGTTGCACTAAAGGTTGTAAGTTTGAGTTTGACACCACTGTTTTAGGCCTTCCACTCCTCTATATAACAATTATGAAGAGTGCAGCTGCCAGTGCACTATAGCTTCAACTGCTATGTAACAGCTTCTCCATTAACCATAGTTGCTTCTCAGACTCTAAGAATCCATCTTCATCAAGCCTTAGAGTTCGTAATTCCAATTTAGAGCTCCTCTAATAATCAGGAAATCCATCAAACATGTCAAATGTTTCCGATTGTTCGAAAGATTCAGTTTTGACTGCAAAGTGAAACATTTCAGCATCATTGCAACACCTAAGGGACACCTGTTCACTAGAACAAAGAAGGTCCAAGGAACTTCTTCGTGAAGCAATGATATTCCAAACGTTGAAGCAAGTCTCGTCTGACAATTGTGTGAACATTACTTTGTTTTCACATTTTACTCCAAATCTGACAAGAAATTTCCAGAAATAACCCCACTTGTCATTTGAAAACCAAAAGAAGACCACTTACATACTTCGAGCGCCACATTGGTCGAAGACAGATTGAAAGTAAAAAAATTAATCACCGGTCATTATGAGGCCCCCAAAATGTCTGTGATACAAGTCTTCGAACAAAATGTCTCCGATAAGCAACACTGGAGAAAAACAACCAAAAAAGGAACAAAAATGCACTTTAAAGTGTCAACAAGTGTCAAAAGAGAATCACAACAGAGAAGAGACCACAAAAAGCCACACCATGGTAATCGGCATTCTTGACGTTCTTTAAAAAAAAAAAAAAAAAAACCGGCTGTCTGCTGCGCAAACGCATTAAAGGATGAACTTTTGTCGACACACAGATACTTTAAGCGCATCTTTGAAATAAAAAAAAAAAAATCTTAATGGATTACTTACCCACCACCGAAAATGTGTATCAGGTGACTCATATCGTTTTAATAGCTTATTTCTTCGCGTGGCTGTTCCCATGAGCAGAAGAGTGTAGCACCAGAAGCAGATCACCACAGAGCATGCTTAAGAAGTTAACATTCTTAATTAGGCTCACATAGAGGCTATGTTCTGCTGCTGCTTGGCGCCTAGATCGTTCGATATGAAGATATTTGAGCCTTACGACGATCGAGCTGAAACTCTATCGAATTTTGATCGATACCATGAACTGATGTTGGCTGCTTGGCATTAAATATATATTTTTTTTGTTTTTTATCTCATTAACGCCTCCTTCATATCTGTACACCCACAAGGATGCAGGAGCATCTTCAGCATCAGCAAACAGGAGGAAAACAAAAACTTTTTTTTTCTGATCTTCAATCTTTCGATTTCTGATGTTGCAAAGGAGCAGAGATCTTGTGCGATTGGGATTGCTAATTGCGCATGCGCATCATTATGGGTTCAGAAGATGCTTGGGCTGGATTCTACTCAAAATGGTTGTGTGCCATACTCTTGGTATCTTATGAATCGTATCTCATCGACAGCAACGATGGGCAGAAGAGTAGTAAAATTGTTGTTGTTTTTTTATAAAAGAAAACTGATCAACCGATGGACGATGAGGACAGGCTCAGTAATGTTGTGACGTTGTGGACAATAATCTGATGGCCACCGAACTTTTGTTCATTAACATTTTCCATAGAATGCAATTGGCAGCTGCTGTTTGGTACTTTGTGCGGAGTTTAATGGAGTTTGTTTGGATTTTAGCTAAGTTTGGGTGGACTATAAAAGTAATTTCTCATGAACAGTGCGACCAAACAATTACTTGTTGGTCTAGTAATAAGGCCGGAAAGATAGATACTCGTAAATAGGTATAACAAAAGGGGACTTGTTGGACTGTTGCATCCCCACAGAGTTTGATTTGATGGTCCCTTGCTCTTATTTGACCTGAAAAGCACCCCAAGGCGGAGTTCTTTCTCCGCTGATATGGCTTCTTGTAGTAAATGAGATCCTAGTAAATATTGAAGGAAAACGACTTTAACGTGACGGCCTATGCTGACGATGTGGTTATCCTGGTCTCGGGGAAGTTTCTTCCAGTTCTTAGTGAAAGATTCAATTTCGAACTACAGCTAGTGGGTAACTGGGTCGGAAGCAGAGGATTAGGAGTGAACCCCTCAAAGACGGAGATTGTTCTATTCACTAAGAAGAGATCAATCCCCACCTTCAGACTCCCAAATATCGGGGGCGTTGAGCTAAATATCTCGAGTTCAGCCAGATACCTGGGTGTGATCTTAGATTCCAAACTAAACTGAAAGGAAAACATTGCTGAACGCATCAAAAAAGCAAGCGTAGCTCTCTACTCTTGCAAGTGGGTGGCCACGGTGCAGTGGTAGTGTATTCGGTCATTGAATGCGAGGTTTGGTGATCAATTCCCGACCATGTCCATTCAATTTTCACAGTATTAGAAAGCACAGAAAGCACTTCGTGTATTTCAACATGAACGCGAAAAAAATACTGTGAATTACGAACGAATGCAAAAATC
The DNA here is from genome assembly GCA_949716465.1 of Chalcosyrphus nemorum. Taxonomy (NCBI): domain Eukaryota; kingdom Metazoa; phylum Arthropoda; class Insecta; order Diptera; family Syrphidae; genus Chalcosyrphus; species Chalcosyrphus nemorum. Next base: position 71,809,599 of record OX454333.1, read on the forward strand.
ACACACAATTCTCTTCCCAATCGAATTGGATGCCACCCATGGAGAATAAACATTGAAACCTAATATCACCTGAGTTTTAAATACCACTGAACCAACGCTTTCCTATCCCTTCTTCTCTCTTCAAAAATTAACTAACGCTACCCGATGTTAACAGTGCAAGGATTCCTTACAGAAGTTACTGGAAGAATTGGAGGACTAAAAAGAAAAAGGAGTTGGCATTCTATACCGACGGTTCTAAGATGGACAGTGGTACAGGAGCCGAAGCTTATTGTGAAGCCCTAGGAGTAAACTACTCCTTTAGAATAAACGACGACTGCAGCGTCTTTTAAGCCGAAGTCACTCCCATTACGCAGGCTGCGTAAATGTCTAACTAAACAGCCAGGCAGCCTTTAAGGCTCTGAACTTTGCTATAACTCGGTCGAGGCTGATGAGAACTTGCAAATCACTTTTAAACGAGATATCCAGAGCCAACACGGTGACCCTCAGTTGGGTACCTGGGCATATGGATATTGAAGGAAACGAGAAGGCGGATGAGCTTGCTAGGAAAGGGTCGACGCTGTACATATCGCGGGCCCTTCCCTCTGTAGCAGCCCCAGTCAGCTCTGTTAAGAAAAAAATAGAAGATAAAGCCATCGATCGTGCCAACAGACGCTGCTGTGTGACTGTCCTGCCCTATCTGTTAGAAGAAAGAAAACTCTTGGCAGTCGTTTCTTCTCGGAGCTGGAGGACTTAGTCAATGTTGAGCTGGTGGACCTCCTGAGATTTATATTACTATCTGGGTGGTTCTAACAGCGGACCTTATTACAGCGTTCCTAGAGTTAAATGACTGAGCATAATAGACCCGAATTGTGGGTCTAAGTGAGCAGTGACCTTTTGGTCACAAGGCACCCATCTATCCAACCTAACCTTCACTCTCTTATGCAGAAGCTTTAATACCTTTTTGAACTTAACTTTTACTTAATTAACTTAATGAATTTGATGGAATAGAATTTCACACAATAGGATACGTTCTGATAAGTTTCTGTTCAAAAAAACCAGATCCAACTGCAAATGCCATTTGTGTTCTGATGGTGAGTAAGCCTGCTAAAGCCCCGAAACAACATTAAACCAATTTCCGCGTTGAACTCGAATGCCAATTTCTACCTCAAATAACCTTTCGAAACAATATTCCCTGATTGAAATATAAGAAATAGAGCAGAATATTTCGCGCCAGATTTAAATATTTAAATATTAATCCTTTCAGACAAATGGCAATTACCCACATCACTATCATTATCATTAAATCTACTAATTGACCCCACTGTTCTCGCCTGGTATTTTTCTGTGCGATTCTTTTCTGTTAAACTTGTCGATATTATCCGTAAGTTTTATTTTTATTTACGGTGCGATACCTTCTCTAGATGCCTGGTTTCCATCATCCTCATTAAAATATCTTTTACCAAATTCAGCCGAACAATGAGAACAAACACTCGACATTGCACTCTCTGTCTGTTTGTGGCTTTTCAATTCTTTCTGCCTTCTTGTCTTTCAGATTCAAATTCAGGCCCATAAGCGGTCTGCGACAATGCAAAATTTTATGATTGCAACAGATGCAGGAATTTATTGTGTGTCTTTCGTGTAACAAATCCCCATGGGACGTAATTAAAATTCATAGACTTTACAGAGTTCGATGCAGTTCCTTGAGGAATGTCTTTTATCTCTGCTTTCCTTTGACTCCCACTCGACTATTTAGATCATTCAAAGTCCATAATTAATTTAAATGGTATTTTAATTAATTTATATAAAACCAAACAATAGGTTCGACTCGAGTGCCATTTGACATTGGCAATGAAGCCAGACATCAGGCCTCAAGCAACAGAGTCATTGCATGCGAGATTTATTCAAACTTAAAACTGAATCGATAATGTATCTGATTGTCTGCAGGTGCAGCAACGCAGATACATAGTTTATGCGGCAGCAAGACCTCGTCGATAAAGTTCACACACAACTCATCATTGGGCTTTGCGGCGGCGCACAGCGCACAGCGAGCTCTGTGATCGATGACAAACGACAAACAGAGGCGGCCGACGACGTGACGCATGAGAGCATGGCTTATGGGACATGGTTAACAAATTTTTATGTTTTCTGACCGGATCGGTGCACGCTACGTTGTCGTTGACATTCTTCATTCCCAACGGCTTGACGCGGCCGTCGGTAATTTTATGGCAATGACAGCGCGAGACTGGTAAGTAATCGTAGTTGGGAAATACTACATGCTAGTATTACAATTTAATCGAAGTCAATGGTGGAGTGAGTGGGAACCTTGAATGGCTTAGAACTTGCGAATGAAGCTTGTAGGACCTCATTATTATTTATTGCATTTGGTGGCAGTTGTTGACAAAGTTGTTGCGGCTTTTGAGACGGAAACCCACTCGTCATAGCCTAGAAGTGAAATTTTACATAATTTTTTTTTTTGTACGTAAAGTCAAGGCTGGGAAAGTATCTGTTTTTTGCTCTAATTTATGATGTGTTGATAGATGACCAGGATCAGAGTGCAATTACTATTTTGTAAGCTATGAAGTTGATTGTTTCTGATCTTTAGTGTAATCAATCAATAGTAGCATTCTTAGAACACTTAGAATATATTATGGATGAGTGGTGGAATAAAATTCTAGTTTTCCGAGATCTTATCCATACTACACGGATCTACATTTTAAACCAACATTCTATTCCCGCATCGCAGAATTAGCTTCCCAAAATCTAAAAAATAAAATAAATATTAGGCCGTAAGCAGCCCATAGAGGGCCAAGACCTAGCTTCTCACAACTGTACATGTTGTGCGTGGTATACATTCCTGCATGTACAGAAGGGACCTACAGTTTTATGCCGTATCCGAAGGGCAGAGGGGTTTTGAGAAACTTTCTCATGACATTTACATATACTCTTGAATGCTTGTCAGACACTCGGAAGAGGTGGGGCCGTGAAAAAAAGGTCAACCAATCAAATGGGAATCATTTAGGTGCGACCTTTACCGAGATGAAAGCGGATGCTTCTAGGGTTATCCTGACAAATCGTTTGCCATGTAACCAGACAGCGAAAACATCAAGAATAGGTACAAGAAGAAGTCATATGTGGTGACAGCTGAGTCCTGAGTATGTTGCGGAATCTTTTGAGTTTCCAAATGCCTGGTGTACTGATCGAAAAAACGACTCTGAGAATAATTTTAGCTTCGAGTCTTGCAATAGGCTATATCCCAGCAGATTTCATTTCCTAAAATTCGTAAGCAAGACTCTCGTCAAGAACTTTAGACCTTTAGGCCTTGTCTCCTCCGAATCAGTAAAATGTATAAAAGATGTTTAAACATAGAAATTTGTAACATATTTTAAATAAGAAAAAATTGGGCAAGTGCGAGGAGGGCCTTGTGTCTGCCGATTCTGTTTGTGTGTCTGATGACGAGTGAATCAATTTAGTTCAAACTTCATGTTAGGGAGCTATTGCATGGCTCCTAAAGGGGACATTGAAATTTTTGTTCTAGCCCTACTCTTAGAGTTCCTTCACGTACCGCCCGCCATTTTTACAAACACGGAGTTTCTTAGAAGCTTTCTATTGGCAATGAATATTCTTGGCTATTTGTCAGACGTTTGGTAGAGGCAAAGCTGTGGAAAAACAGGAAAAACTTTGAACAAGGATAGTGACTAGTCTAATGCAGTCAGTACTAACTACAGATGAAACTTTCTGGTCAAAACCTATCAAATTGAAATCACCCAAGTCGCTCTCAGTTTTCTAGCAGTGCATAATGATGCTTTTAGGAAGCCATGGAGTTTATTACTGAACAAAAGCCATTGCAACCCTTCAGCTGGCCTTCGCGTCGGTTATTCAGTGGAAAGGCTTTCTCGTAAATACGTGGCTCAATCTTGCTCAAAAGTAAAAAAAAAACTTATAATGACACTGGAGCTCTTGCAACAACGCTGACAGTCGTAGACGCATTGTTGAATTTACAATCTCTAAAGAAGTGTATCATGGAGTACGCCATAAAGCAATTTACCGACTTAAACGCGTTTGTGTTTGGTACAAGCCATACTGGAGTTTAGGAGTTTTGATGACCTTCCGTGACATATGTTTATACCTACTTATATCGTATAACTCTGGTCCGATATATCTGCCGCCTGAAACTACGACATCAAGTACAACATCGACTTTTCCGCTCCCTTATATTTTGTTGAATTCATTTAATGATGACAACTTTTTAGTGGTCTTGTCTTCCCTTGGTTAAAAAACGTGTTACTAGGTCCTTCTGTTTTGAACCATTAGCAATGGTTAGTTAAGATTATTTTTCCTCGATTCTAATGCCCGATTTCACAGTGGAAGCTTAAGCCCGCACTGTGAAAACGGACATAAGTGTTGTTTGTAAGGTTTATGCATTTTTACATATGGATTTGTATGTTCACGGATGATAGTTTATACAAGGTGGCGCAAAAGTAATCATCAGAAAATGCTATAAATTTTGCGATTGGCCCCTAATGTCAGTTCTGTTTTGACATTTGTGTAGTAAACACATGCGAAATACACGTTAATAAACAATGTTACGCTACACTGCTCCAGAACGCGGAATATTGGTGACTATTTATTTGAGCAATAATCGGTCGGTGACTTTGGCATAACGTGAATTTCGTCGCAGATTTCCTAGCCGTCCAACGCCTACTGGTGAAACACTGCGACGTTTAGCCGCTCGCCTCCAAGAGACTGGCACAACACGAGATGCTGCCAGGCGTGGCAGACCCCGGAGTAGCCGTTCTGCAGAGAATATTGCTGCTGTAGCCGAAGATGTCATGGAAGCGCCGTCGACATCGACCAGACGACGTGCCACGCAAATGGGTATCAGTCGATCTTTAACATGATTTGCCTTAGTGCTTCCAGAAATGTTGCATAAACACGCGACTACACGTGAATTCTCTTCTCTTATTCAGGTTCAATCACTTCCAAAATAGCTCATCAATGCATGAGTTCTCTAAACTACGGGATAAGATTTAATTCACTTACTTTCTTCCCAGCTCACACTGCGATTGCAAAATCCATTGACAATTGAGATTGTTATGTAGAATTCTAAATGTAGGCTGACTGAAGGACTGCTCCTGCGGCATACTATAAATAACTTGTTGGCATTCTTAGGGGAATTTCTCCTTAATAAGTTAAGCTACGCAAAGCCTCTATATGTGACGCTTGTGGAAAGAGCTACAATACTGCCGAATACTTTCATTATGATTGTCCTGTCTTTGCTCGTATGAACCTAATGATCTTAGGTGCAGTGCTATTACCAAAGTGCAGATAGTGACATCCCTTTTAAGTATTGATTTCTTCTTATTTGTTATTGTTGCACAGGTGAAGTAAAATCATCTGCGCACTAATAATAATCTCAAGTAGGTTTAAAAAATCTCGAAAGTACAAAATTTCTACCCTCTCTTTCTTGAATGTGCCTCAGCTCTCTCCAATTTTTCTGTCCTGCTCCAGGTATTCCTAGGACTCAACACACGTCTACGGTAGCTTTTAGCGTGGTATTATAGTGTCAGAACGTAGTACTTTTATACCATAAAAAAAAACACTGATCCTCATACATCATCGCTTTTAGATCCGTTTAGATATATTCCAACTGCAGTTCTGTCCTGTGTGTCCTTTGAGGGTTATACCGAGGGAACAATGATGTGGATATGAGTAACATGCAATGGGCAATGCTTATGTACGTTATTTAACTAGCTTTTCGTACAATGTCTACAACATGTATTGTATATCAATGTCTACAACATGTATTGTATATCAAGTGCGAATTACTGTTATTTTTCGTGGAAATATTTTTATTTTGAAAAATTGACTGCATTCGATCGCCATTTATTCAAACTCATAATTTGGCCACCTTTGGTTCGAATTAAATTCCAGTAGCTGCGCTAGCCGCAGGAGCACACTTACCCTCATTCCACCTTCTGATGATAGGATAATTTATGTGTCCAGATCCGCCGCTGTAGCAGCAGCAGTAGCTGCAACAGCAACAGGTGATTGGCGCGAAATATTCGACGAGGTTCGGTCATAATAAAAATCATTTTTCATGATTGACTCGCCACAGTCAGCAGCAGCAGCAGCAGCAGCAGCAGCAGCAGCTCTCCGTTCCAGAAGTGAACACCAGCAGAGTTGAGAGCCCGCACCACTCGATGCCCAACAGTAGCCGTTTCGTCATTAAGTCCTGTTGGTTTTCAATTACTACGTGATCTGATCTGCCGCCAGGCTACAGGTAGCCAACGCATTGATATCAAACTCATAATCTTGACAAAGCGGTGCGCAGCCGCAGTGGCAAGTATCTCACTCTCCATGTGTATAGTATCTCTTGAGAGCCATCTGATTGATGGCCGACTGATTTTGATTGTGTGTGCTCAGGCTCAGATTCAGATTCAAGCTCACACCGTGCCTAGTCCTACATAGATTCCGACGAGGAGCAAAGAGGTACACACGATGTGGAGGTGTTTGGCAGGAGAGCATTAGGAATGGTTTTCAATTTGACGGGAACTGTAATTTCGGACCGAAAGTGCTGGTCTGCCACACGTTTCCGCACCAGTTGAGGACGTGAAACAATTTCCATTTGGATCTAACTGAAGTTGAGCAGAACATTCTTTTTGTTTTGTTACTAAGACATTTCGTGTGCTTCCTGCTTAGAGAGTGTCGCTTACCTATCGCCACGTTGGTTGTGTTGGTTTTTGCGCCAACGCCTCCAGGGAGACACCAGACCCCACTTAAGATTCAGCAGCAGCCGCACATGAGAAAATTCGGGAACAACTTGAAATGTCACACGACAACGACAACGCTTGACGACGATGGCGATGACAAAGTGACAACCAAAACAGAGTCAAGACAGATTTGCTGCTACCTTTTGAATTCGCTTCTGTTTTTGTAGTTTCTCGTCTGGTTGTTATTTTTTTTTTTTTTTTTTTCTGTGTGTGGTGACTTTTCGGTAGCCAATTTGTATTCCACTCAATGGGAGACACGTTTTCGTTGTTTATTTCTTCAAAACGAAAATGTTTTAATGGATGAGAAGGAGATGTTCACGAAAAATGTTTGCCACTGTTTTTTCGGTGGAACATTTAGTGCTTTCCATTTAGCAGGCAGGAGTAGCACAATCATAATGTCTGCAGAGATATTAAATCGCAAAAAAATACGAGGAATGAATAAGAAGTAATGACTCAAATTCGGAGGACCCTCAACAGATGTCATCTTAAGCAGACTGAGTTCTTTTAAACCTGAAAACCAAAATCGTTCAAAGTGTTACTGAAATTAGTTCTAAGTAGCTATTAAATTTCCCGCGCATCTATGTATTTTTGTCGGCCTGTTTCTATTTGGTTTTCGGCAAGTCCTTAGTATTTGCGAACTTTTCAAATCTAGTCTTTCTGTCCCATCTTCAAAAAAACTGATCCTATGTCTTGTAAGAACTACCGAGGTATATCTCTGTTAAATGTCGCATATAAGATCCTATCCAACGTATTGTGTGAACGTCTAAAACCTTTCTGCAACGCACTAGTCGGCACGTACCAGTGTAGCTTCTGGCCCGGGAGATCGACAATAGAGCAAATTTGACAAATCCTGGAAAAGACCAACGAATTTCAAGTCGAAACCCCACCACCTTTTCATCGACTTTAAAGCCGCCTATGACAGCATTCATCGTCTTGAGCTCTACCAGGCGATGGCCCAATTCGGGATACCAACAAAACTTATCCCGATGTGCCGCATAACGCTGGAAAACACGCGAAGCTCTGTGCAATTTGAAAACAACTCTTCGAAGCTCTTCCAAACGTGCCCCGGATTCAGGCAGGAGATACGCTATCATGTGAATTCCTCAATATCATGATGTGGAGCAGATAGTGCGCAGAGCACGTGTCAACACGAAAGGCACTATCTTTCACAAAACCTACCAACTGCTGGTATACGCAGACGATATTGACATCATCGGAAGATCCCGGCAAGCCGTCGTAGAGGCTCGTAGGCTATTGGCATTCGGCCTACATTGGATCGGCCACATCGAGCGAATGGACAACAATGCTCCAGCCAAGAGGATCTTCGAATCCCAGTCCCATGGTTCGAGACGGAGAAGAAGACCGAACCACCGGTACAAAGACTAAGCTGTCGCGGATGCCAAAAAACTTGGTCTTCATAACCGGAAGCAGCGTGCCCAGGACCGCAGAGGATGGAAGGCAACGATTTCTCAGGCAGGGACTCTACAAGTGTCGGGAGCCCTTTAAGTAAGTAAGTTTTTTTGTGGGCTTAGGCAAAGCCTAACCTTTGATCAATCATTTTGAAGTTAGATATGATACGATACGCTGGAAAGACTAATGCTCTTATAATTGTCGCAGTTTAGTAGGTGCTCTTTCTGCAGTTTGACTACATCAACTATCAAACAGTTTACTTTCAATATTGGAATATCTCTTCTCTCTCAACCGATTGGCCAGCACAGCAATATCTGTTTGAGCAAGAGAATTACTACCACAGCTGAAATACTACTTTGTTTTTACTTAATTAATCTGTAGCCCTACATGCTAGCCTTCCTCCCCCATTTGTCATTTGGTTGAGTTCGATAATCTCCTGAGAGAGGAAAGACACGTGGTGAATGAGTAAAAAATACCGACGGCAGAGCAGAGGTTACCAGTAAAAACAGTATTGGTGAAAGAATGCAACCCTGCCTGGCTCCATTTTCCTCGTTTCAAGTAGTTTTCTGAGAGGTCTCTCTTGCTCTAGATAAGCCAAATAGCGAATGCGTAAATCGGGCTGTCAAAATTCGTTCTTCAAACGGCTGCCAGAAGATTAAATCTTTTGCGACAACATGAGTCACGAACCGCATTCGTGTTGTTGTATAGGGACGGCTTTTCAAAATAAAGTAGGACAATACTACTCTTTGTAATTGAATCTCTCTTGCATATGAGTACCTAATTTCAATTCAATTATATACAACTTATATCGCATAAATTATCTTTTAAAATGGAGGAATCTAGCGCTCACTCTTTAAGAATCAAGGAGCGTCATCACACAACAGAAGCTAATCATTGCCAGGATGCAATTTTCAATGGGGAATCTTTGGATTTATAATCGGTTTCTGTAACGAGTGGTTTCAGTCCTTGTACTTGTAATTTTAGCGTAGTGTAAAGCGGATCAATTCAGGGCCACAACGATAAGCTAAGGTTAACACTTCATCACGAACATGATTGTTACGTTACTTTATCTGAATTGCTAGCAAGTTTTCCAATCAGTCGTAAAGCTCCAAAGTTCGCTGAAATATGTCCAGCTTATGCTTCATACCATCTAACAGATCTATACAACATTTTCTGACAGCAAAGTGAAGATAAAATACACCCCCAAGTAGCTAGTTCAAAGGTAATTAGTATCAAAATAAATTTCGGAAAACTACAATACAGACATACATTCTGACTATTTTCCTTTACTTAATAATAACATTAGCAATCGCATCCTTCCTACCTACAAATAAACTAACAACCATCACCTCAACCTCAGAGGCCTTTCTATAGTAACAATTCGAAAAAATGTCATCAACCCATTCTGTCTCACACTCCTTCAATAATAACAACACAAGAAAAAAGTCAATAAACCCTCATTCTCGCCTAAGGACACAAATCGATCTCACTCTATGCAGTTCGCTGGATTAATTTCACTGATCCACCCAATCCACTAACAAAACCAAAAAAAAAAAACAGTCACAGTGGTGAGTCTCGGCAGACACCTCGAGGGCACTCACTTCGCGGCCAAAGTCAAGCTATTACAATTTCCATCTCCCAGGAGTGGTAGTGGCTTACTCTACTCTTCTCCATTGCCTTGCTCGTCCAGCGCGCGGCCCAGCGCCATATGCAATCACCAGAGTTAGAGGTCAGGTATTAAATCTGTACTATTCGAAAGGACTGTCGCCTGCGAGCACGTGCTGCGAATTTTATTAAGATATTTTAATTATAACCAAAGCCATGGAGCACCTACAGTCCTTCCTCAATGGGGCGGATTATTTTACCGAAACGGCCACAGACAAACATATGGGTGACGACTATGATTCCATTTCAATAATATTGATGCCAATTGCCTGGATCCTGGATTAAAAGAAGAAAGAATAAATTGTTTGCCTCGCAAATGGAGTGTGGAATTTTTAATTGCTTGGCGCGCAAGTGTGGGCGCGGTGAATGAAGGGATCACATCCACCCAAGGATCTAGTTAAAGTGGTGTCTTCTTTTTACTCCTCTTGGTTTTTTTTTTTTTTTTGTTTTGTTTTTTGAGGACGTATTGTCGTCAATCTCAATCAACTGTGAGTCAATTAAAAATCAATCAATCTTCGCATCATCATCTTCGTTCGAAGCCAGCAGCGTCACCGCAGCGAGGAGACAACATCGATCCTGATGACATAATCAATAAAATTGAATAAAGGGAATAAATCTTTGCAACGCTGGCATACTCCTAGGATACCCTAGGAGGCCCATCGCCCGTCACCGAGGGACAGTAATAATAATGACTGCATGTTCTCATATTCAATTTATGCATGGGGCGGCCGTGCCTGTGACAGCACATTATCGTCACTTGTGATCTGGTGGGGAACCATCATCGTCATCGTCATCGTCATCGTCATCGTCATCGTCATCGTCATCGTCGTCGTTGGTTGTTGTCGTCGTTGTCCTCGTTCTCGTTCTCGTTCTCGTTCTGGTTCTCGTCCTCGTTGCCTCATCGTCGTTGTGGTAGATATTTGCCCCTGAGGAGGGCCGTTGTTGTCTTAGTCCACTGTTCTCGTTCTGATCCAGAGCTGCTTCATCTGTCAAACCCATCTGTCGTCAATATTTCCATTAGATGTAGCAGCAAAAGCAGCACAGCATACGATCAAGCGAGGATCGATTGAGTTCCATTGTTTTGCCAAATCCCTAAACTATGCGCAAAGCCTCTAGGGAAACAGAAAGAGGAAGATTGACAACTATGGAGTGGAGTTATTAATTCGAGGCAGATTGATTGAATGACAAAATGGACATAAAGTGCTGCTCGGTGACAATCAATCTTGAATTTAATTGCTGCCTTAATTAAGGACACAAGCAGTTCATTTTTGGTGGGAAATTTCCCACGGAACTCCCATCTCTGATCGGTCAGAGATGATAAATGATTGCATTCGAGTGATATTCAATATAAATAAAAACCAAGCTGTCCTGTATCCCCACAGCACAGAGACCACATAAGTGTGTGCTTGAGTGTGAAATTAACGCGAAACGCACCACAGGTTGTGGTGAGAGAATATCGGGAGGTGAGTCGATTTACATACGCGCGGCGAATCTTGTTTATCGATCATTACTCTCGACGGGGTGCCATTTGGGCGCTTCATTGCGGCGCGGCGGCGGGTCCAGCGATCGATGTGTGCCGGTGCGGCTTTCGTTCTTGGAGTTGTGTGTTGATTTATCTTTTAGACGTGGAATTAAGATGAATGGATTGAATGGTTGAATATTTCGGTAATGAGGATACCAAGTCACTAGACACAGACACCGGAATGATTATTTTATTTGATAAATTTATTAAGAGCGGATTATGCTAGAGTAGACAGTATTGGACTTTGTGTGTTCGGCTTTAAGGAGACTTATTATGAAGTGAATATTGATAGTGGAGACGAAGAGAAAGTTAGAAGCGGATATTTTCTTGTAACTTTCGAATCTAGATCGGATATGAAGACCACTAATTCTACACAAGAGCACCTGGGTAAGGCAACAAACTGCAACGAATAGTGACTTGTCTCTTACATATCCGAGGATATCAAAAAAGCAATGTTTGCTTGCCTTATGGAGTCTGCTTCAGAGAGAAATAAATAAAGAAATATTAGGTCGTAGCAGCCCATAGAGGGCCAAGCCCTAGCTTCTCACAACTGTACATGTTGTGCGTGGTTTACATTTCTGCACGTACAGAAGGGACCTACAGTTTTATGCCGTATCCGAAGGGGCGGATGGGTTTGGAGAAGCTTTCTCACGACATTTATACTCTCGAATGTTTATCAGGCACTCGGAAGAGGTGGGCCGTGAAGAAACGTTGATGGTATTTATCCTGGATTCGAACTTGGAACATTAGTCCAACGCACTAACTACTGAGCCACGGTTCAGTTGAATACAAGTTAATAATATTTGTAAGCATCAAGGTGGGAATAACCCACGGATAATCTAGCAAGGATCCTAAGCATTTCCTTGATCCGCTTAAGGCAGGTTGATGTTAGGTCTGCTATGGGCGGTTAGGAAAAGAAACTTAATTTGCCTTTTTGTGTTTGCAATATATATAAAACTATCCTGAAATTCAGGGCAGACTTGGAAAGAATCTGGATAAATGGATTAAGCCGAATTTTCACAGATGCTTACCGATTGAGGTTCAGGGCCTGGTGTCTTTGTGGAAGGCGACAAACTATAAATAGGTAATAAGTATATTTCTGTCTTCTAAGCGGACATTTTTGCAGTCCTAATTTGTGCAAACTATACAAATTGAAACGAAAAAATTGAGTATCTGTAGCAGCAATAGTGAAGCTGTGCTTAATGCCTCTAACCAATTTCGTGAATGCAAGAGTTCTGTGAGCTGCGGTGAATGATTAAAATCTCTTGTCTAGGTCGGAGATGGGGAAATTATAATAATAAAAATAAAAATAATAATTATAAAAATAATTTGTCTATTTTACTGATTTTACCCAATTGTATGATCCCCAGGAACTGCCAGTTGATGCGTCTTGACAACCGAAAAAGAACGTTTCCATTAATAATTCTTAGAATTTTTTACCGGATTCTATCCATGGTCCGTCACATTTCTGGATAGCAACCTCGTTTTTGACTTCTATGGATCTGCAGAGGGCTTGCGATGATCTAATGATGTAATTTTACCAAGTCTTTAACTAAAGGGTTTTCCAATACGGACTTGACATTTTTTTTTTAATAAAACGCAAACCGTTTGAAATAATTCAAAAACTTTATTATTGGCTAAAAGTACAATCAAAACATTTATGAATGGAATTCGAATTCGTTCATATGGCCACCGCGGGCACGTTTCCAGCGGTCGATTCGTTGGATCCAATTTTCAACGACTTGGCCAAACATTTCGCTATTTCGCGTTCAATGTTGGCTCTGAGCTCCAACGTCGTCGTCTTGATGGCATAAGCCGAGGACTTAACGCAGCCCCACAGAAAATAGTCAAGCGGTGTTAAATCGCACGAACGAGGCGGCCAATCGACAGGCTTATTTCTTGAGATAACACGCTCACCATACTTACTCTTCCAATTAAGGCCAAAAATAATCGATAATCATGGCGTGATAACGCTCATCATTCACTGTAACGTGACGATCGTTATCGTCAACGAAAAAATATGGCCCACTAACGCCGCCGGCATGCAAACTGCACCAAACAGTTATTTTTAGTGGATGAAGTGGTGATTCATGAAGCACATGTGGATTTTCACAATAATGCATATTATGCTTATTGACGAACCCATTGAACCAGAAATGAGCTTCGTCACTGAAGATGATTTTGCGATGAAATTCACAATCTTGGCGCATCTTCTCCAGAACCCATAAGTCGCTTCAAATGGTCCATCGGCTTCAATTCTTGAGTCAGCTTGATCTTGTATGGGTGTAAACTAAGATCCTTACGCCATAATGTGGTCTGTGCGATGCCCAATTCTTGAGAACGCCGTGTTATTGACTGATTTGGATTGTTTTCCATGGACGCCTGAACGGCAGCGATATTTTCGACACTTCGACCAACCCGTTGTCTCACTGACACGGCAACATCACACAACGAATATGCAAACTAAAATTTTTTCACTAAACTTGTTAGCTTGTCTCCTAGGGCGAAAATTACGACCGAAAATTGGAGCTAACGCTCTTAAAGTAGCTATCACCGAATCCGAATTTCGGTAGAAAATTTCTATAATTTGTAGACGTTGCTCGTTCGTCTACTTTACCATGATGAAAATATTAAGTTTATTGAATAAATTGACAGTGACAGTTTGATGATTAGTGAAAGAGTGCGTTCACAAATTAAATTCAAATTTGTCAAGTCGCCATTGGAGAACCCTTTATACCCTTATATGTATATGTATGTATACTTTTTAAAGCTGGATCTGTAATTGTTTCAATATTCTGTTCTTTACCTTATTTTAGCCCTATTGAAAAGTTTCCTACGTCCTACGACACTATACGGTACAACTTCTTGACTGTTCTGTGTTTCCTTATATAAGAAGGTTCTGATGTGGTGAATTATAGTACAGTAGACTTTGCATTACTTAAGCAAGAAGTCAAATTGTCTCTGGAAAGAGGGACAAAAATGTATATACATAACTGTGTCTTATTAAAATTAATTTCCCCTATAAGGTTATAGGAAACTTTATAACAACCAAAACGGTAACTAAATCAGTGCAACACCTGTTGCTCTTCAACCAATAATTAAATTTTCACTGAGCACCACCATACAAGTGCACAAAATCGAATAAAACATAAACAACCTGACAACCAATTCGAAAACGAATTTAAAGCTAAAAAATAATTATTATTAAGTGATAATTTGTGATTAATTTTTCATCGCCATACCTGCAATTTCCAAGTTGCACTTAATTCAGCCTAACGATCAACCTGTGCGCCTGCGCACCACCTCCTCGGGTTAGCACTTTCATTAAAAAAGATTCCAATTTATGCTCCAGTCATGGCGTATACCACTGCCCGCAATAGAGGCGCATTCAACGCAACTGTCAAGCCCAATTTAAAACGCATTATTAAGTCCGTATGTATGGTCTGAAGTATAGCGTCGCCTATAGAGAATGCGCGCCGCACGGCCACAAAAGAAGCGGCATGCAACACGAGCATAGTTATTAAATTGAAACTGATACCAGTAATTAAAATTTGCCATGCAACAAGGCAATTGCCTTCACGCCTTTTGCATAAAATGGAAGCAAAACGAAGCTACAAGAACCAAGAGAAATGCTTTGGTACTGGTGGCCGCGGCGCGATGCGCCTGCGCCTCTGATCTACTGGAAGTGATAATTCCCAAGTGCAACGCGCGCGACGGATGAGTTCATTCAGTGTTGGTATGTGTCATAAGCGTGTTAAAGGGGGTAATCATGGGTGTCGTCGTTGTCGACCAAAAGAGGGACAGAGATTGAGGAGGACCCCTTGAACCCTTTTCCTTTGACAGACGCCTGACAGACAGTTGCTTAATCATTGATTCAAAAGACATTCCCTTTTTTTTGGTGATAGAGTGTAATCACGTCTGAGTTTAGGATTGCCTTTGTCGGTTAAAAAAAAAGGGGGTACATTTCGGTTGGCCCATCGAATGAACGTCAATAACAAGGCTAATTTGCTTTATGTCATCCGGTAGGTTTTCGGGAGTTTTTATTTGATTTCTGACCGCAGGTCGAGACAACAGACAACTGCGTCACCGACAACGATCTCTGTGGCACGAGTCACCTCGAGTAGAGAATGCGTGTGTGCACGTTGTTCGTAATGCACATCGAATTTTTAATTACCTTTTTCGGACTGTGTCAACGATAAAGTTGACTATAAAACTTAATCGAAGGCATTTAACTTTACGATGCATCAAGAGAAGAACTCAAGAAGAATTGGGGGAGAAATATACCCAAGTACATGTTGAGAGATACAAAGTGTGTAATTAAACAAATCGTGGTTTTTAGAGCCGAATAAATGCTTTCAATTGATCATATTCATTGCGAGCGATTGAATCGTGGGGACTTGCAACGGCATTATGCCACAAGAGAAAGGTAAATGAAATGTAATCATACAACAAAGCCGTGTTGAGATAGGCGATCATGGTTTCGACTAGAAGGTGAAAGGTTTAATCTGTCCTTAGGTAGGCTTTAAATAAAAACTAATGGGAGTTAATAGCTTGTTACTTGATCAGTCTGAAAGGATATTGGTTTGACAAGCAGTCAACAGGAAAACAGAAATACTTATGGTGTTTGCAAAAATATGCAAAAATATGTACTTTTATGTCAGAAACACTCTGAAACAGCAAGTTCAACAGCTGAGGCAAATATATAGATAAATCCTGGAATGTGAAACACATTAGCAAAACAAAACAGACAACAACAGAAAAGAACAATTTCAACAGTCGATTTAGTTAGGTCTAAAGGCTCTGCCAAAACGATTTAGATAAGCTTACACCAGCGTAATGGAATGTCCCATTATATAGTAGTGCATGGCCATAATGACATTATGATCAGTTTCGTCGAGTTTCGTTAACTTCTGTAGGCTTAAAGGCTGAACTACAATAGCCTGAAGCAATCGGAAGTTAATGTTAAAATTCTACTTCATTTTTTTTCAGGGAATATGTGTTCGAACGCATCATCGTCCAGGAGAATCTACTTAATTTTGTGTTTTTCCAAAACAAAATTATTTCTTTTGAAAAAATTAATAATATTCAAAACAGAAAATTTAAGTTTTAAGTTATTTTTGAAATTTCCCCATCTGGCTGTCAAATTTACATGCGAAACACCGAATGGATTAGCACTTTAGGAATTGAGTAAAAGTGACCGAAAGCTTAACGAACCGAAGCAAAAGCTGTTAAATAAATCCTTTGAAATTTGACAGCTGACACAAACAAATAAAGTGCACGACTGGATCGTACGTATCTGCCCCTATATGCTGTTAGTTGGATATTAAAAAATGTTTAGTAAAAATAAATAAAAAAAAATTAATTGTTGGAAAAAATATTTTTAAAAATTTTGCATAAGCTTAAATGCCAGATTTTAGTAAACATTAAATATTCCCCACATTTCGATTTTGATGAAAATCCATTGAGTTTTAGCCGCAAAATAGACATATATATTTCTAAAACCAGTTAATAAGAAAAGTACCGTTATACATGTTTTTAGCCGAAAGCGTAGTATGCCATCTTTTAATATTTCTACAGACAAATTCAAATTTAAAGTTTAATCACAATCGTTAGAGCCGTTTTCGTGATTTTGTAAAATTGGCCTTAAGTAAAGTACCGCTAATAAGAGGGCTATTACTGAAATTCTAATTAAGAATACACATCGATATCAAGTTTGAAACAAATGGTCCACCCGTTTGGGCTTTAATCGAGCGTACATACATATGTATGTACATACAGAGTGACGAACAGACAGAATCCCACTTTTTCGACCTTCTCTATCATCGTAAGGTCAGAATTCATTGTTATCCCGAGTTCGAATTTTTGTACGAATCCAATGCATACTTGCCCTATATTACTGAAGTAAAAACGTCAATAGAATTAAGTTGTGAATAAGATTTTATTAATATTTCAAATCCGATGATGCAAGCAAAAAAAATGCTATTCCATTGTGAGGTTTTATTATAGCTTAAAAAGTTTGCTTAAGTTCGTTATGGGCAAATAGAGCGGTTGGAAGAAATTTAGTCGACTTTGCGTTCCGCTCGGTTTGGCATAAGGTGAAGGTTATTTTGGTAATGTGTGTTCAGCTCTTCTCTATGGCTTTTAACTTAGTTTAGAAAAAAATTTACTTCACGAGTGTATTTTGTATTAGTATGTCCATATGCCAACAGTAGCCTTGTTTTTTTTTTTTTAAACCCCAGCAGTCAACAGTCCATTTGGACAATCCGCAGCAGACAATAGAAAGCTGAATTGTTATATCCTCAAGTTGGTACGTGTAACTTCGGTGTTATGACATTAGCTGTTCGTGGCTATGTTCGTGAGTCGTAACTATTTTTATGCTTAAAACTTGTAATTTCAAGCAGTCATTGAAAAACATCTGACAGCAAATTGAAAACAGATTTTAAAAAACCAATCACCTTTTAAGCTGCTTGCAAAATAGAAGAACATTTAGTGGACTACTGAATTCCATAATTCACTCTAAATTTTTTCCCGACCAATAAGGCACATTGTACATGATAACTTATAATTAATTGGGCCATCACTACGATCATTCCCTACTGCATCGATTAAATTCCACAGGGACACCAACGTTTGTAAATAAAAAGAATAGATTTCACACAACATGTTGCCGAATTTCTAGGCAGGAGCTTTTCCACTGCAGATGAAATCAAGAGTTTTAGATACTAGATTCTTATTTTCGATTAACGTGTAAAATTAGCCTCTACAGCCTGCGGAGGTGTCAACGAAAACAGGACTACTATTCGTTTTCGTTTTGCGATTAAATAAGTGGCTTTGATAATTTGAAATTAAGTAATTGTCATTAAACTTATTCATCACAATGATTATTTTATCATTTTATCATCTTCATTTTTTTAATTTTTTCTCCAAATTGCGAAATAGATCAGACATGCCCTGTCAAATGAAATTCAAGGTTAGTGTCAATAATAATAGCTTCTAATATAAGTAGACAGAGCAGATTACACGACTCCATTTTGATTTCATGAAACAGTTCTTGACATCAGCAGTGCTACTGGATACACGGTATTACGATATGGAAAGGTAAAATCAATGAAAGGAAATATGTACATAACATCAAACCCATACGGTTTCGTAAGCGAACAATTTTGACAGCAAACCCCTCATCTTTTATGGAAACCAATAACAGCTAAAGACAGACCAAAAATTTACGTCAAGCTTATCCAAGATGCATAGGAACAGCACAACTACCACGAAATTCTTACTTCTTTCGAACTCACGGTTGGCAATCATCAAGGTGTAGTTCGCTGCTCTTTAATACAGTAAATGGACTTCTTAACAAATATTAGAATATAAACTAAGGTCGATGATAATCTTACCTTTTTTATGTGAAAATTATAGCTAAACAAAACTTTATGAAAGGCTAGTTTAAGTATAAGTTTGTGATTCAAAAACTTTGCCTTAAATCTTGTTAATGAATCTACACTCTTGCAACACAATGACAAGGCTTATCTTAAAGTACCTTTAAGTTTTTTTTATCACTTTTAAATCACACGCAACTTTGACCTCCAGCTACGTTTTCTCCAGGCTAAGTTTTACATTCAAGACCTAGTTCTTTTATTAAATAAATTTATTCCAATCGACCGGAGATACTCGGCAACTTACGAAATGCTTTCAGGCCAACGAATTTACATTGCACACTCAATTATTTCCCAAGCAGCAAGTGCAACCATTATTCTTCAATTTCGAAGGCTGCTTGTGCCAGGAATTTAATATCCCACATGCTCCATTCGCTATACCCTTTCATCTGAGATCCGTGATACGTATGTATAGCTGCCATCCTTTTTCAACTGTTCGGAGTCTTTACATTGCCCCCAATGCATCCTACTCCAGCTGTCTTCATCTGCACTGGCTGACTGATAAAGCGCTGTTATTTAACTGAAATTTATTGGTGCAATATGAATTATTGTGCAATTTTGTTGGCGGCACACAAAACAAGGTCTCTCTTTCTCTAAACTGAAACCACATTCATCGCGCCAGTGATCCCGGCAAAGATGTTTGTCCTTCTTGTGCAGAGCGTATACGATGTACGTACATCACTTTACGCACTGTCGAACAGAACTCCACATCGCATCCTGATCCTCATCCTTCTACCGATTGGGAGATTTATTTGCACCATCATAATGATCGCCCGGTTTGAAAGGGAATTATGGATCTTTTGAATCCACAGCGACCAGCGATTCAGCGATCGTTCCCATATTTAGATTGACTTGTTTGTTTTTCTTTGGCTCCGGCTGTCTCCTGCTGCCAGCGTCTGTGTGTGCGGCTGCGCGCGCCGGCCGATATTTCATAATTTGATGCATTGATTGCTCCAGTTGAGCGCAAAGCATCGCAGAGCTGAAGCTCTTCTTGAAGATTAAAAGGAAGAACCATGCATGAATTATGAAATTAGTATCGAAACGACATGTGGACAATTTATGAGGATTCATTGTTTCATTTTCGTTGAAACTCACATCAATTTGATTTAGGGACGTCACTTAAGTGCCTGCGCGAAGGTCATTTGCCTCGTTGTTGCCACAAAGATGTAGCATCACAGCATGGCGCACAGCTTAAACGTGATAATTTTCGTGGTAACTAAAGCAGTAAAAACAACCTACAGGCATTTGTGTAAGGAGAATATATCCTAACCTAGTCTGGAGTCTGGACATTGTGTTTGGAGTTGGAACTATTTTAGGTATTTGCTGTTCATGTAGGTTGTTTGCTTTTTTTGTCTCTAGCTACCGATCCTTTTCAGTGTATGCGTCTTTTAGAGGCAAACATGGTGAGGTGTTTATTTTTATTTCTACTCTCGCACCTTGTGAAACAGGTGAAAAGCATTCGCAAGCTCCGATTTGATGGCAATTGAAACGGAAGAATGTTTGTAGCGTGCTGAGCATGTTCTTTGGACAAGTGTGTACTATCTTAAGTGATTTTTCGATACGATAGATGCAAATTTATGCATTATAGCAAAAGTATACTACTCTTCTTGCCTTGTGAATACTAGCAGTTGAATGTCCTATTTCGTCCATCATTGCAAAAGAAGTGAAAACAACAATAAGCGAGTGATGGCAAGTAAGAGAGGTACCTACTGTTCCCGCTGAGATATATATGGAAGAACCGAGCAATTTAGAGATTTATTAATGAACTACTATTTCGAGATGAACAATTGAAAGTTAAAGTTCACCGCTAACCGTGGCTCTAGGACGGCCCAATTTCCTTCTTCTTCAAATATACTCTGGACGATATTCCTCTCGAAGGATAGCAACACTTACGAGAAGAATAAAAATCAGTACTCTGTAAAGGAGGCCTTAAGCATAAGCTTTACCCTGGATCTATCGCTAACGATGTAGACATGAAGCTCAGGCACCTTTCAGGTTAATATGTCGCCTTACATGAAAAGTAGATAGCATTAAGCCGTACGAAATATGAAGTAAAATGCTGACTCGGTTTAGAGGTAGTTTATATTCCAACACGAGCACTGACAAGCGACGCTTTACTGTCAGAATGGTGGTTGAGAAGTTATGGAAGTATTTTTAGCTTAGTTTACTGGGTAGTGACCGAAAGCCAAAAGCGGGTACAAGTATCCTAATCCCGTCCTATTGTTACTGAGATAAATCTTCGTGCTAGAAGAAGAAGAAACTCTCTCCACAATACGTAAAATAGCTGTGAGAAGCTAGTCCTTGATCCTCTATGAGTGCATATGGTTTAACATTTATATTTATTTCTTAGTTCTTCAAACAGAACGATCTATTCTTGGGTAGTTAGGTTACGTAGTGCACAAGGCCATTAATCCTATGCCATCAAGTAAGGTATTCGATTCTGTGACGCGATGCGAGGCTACCAGTGCATTGATGGAAACTCATCACATGAGCCCGATGCTATTATTCGAATACAAGAATTCCTGACAGAAGTTAATAGAAGAACTGGAGAATCAAGAAACAAAAGGAGTCGGCATTCTAAACCGACGGTTTGCTTCTGAAATTATATGCAAGGATTATATCAATGGAAGGACGATAACTGTCTATGTAACACATATCGCGGGCTCTTCCTTTTTTGGCAGCCCCAATCAATTGATTACTTACTTACATAAAGGGCTCCCGACCCTTGTAGAGTCCCTGCCTGAGACATCGTTCCCTTCCATCCTTTGCGGTCCTGAGCACGTGAAGACCAAGTTTTCTGGCATCCGCGACAGATTAGTCTTTTTACCGGAGGTTCGGTCTTCTTCACCGCCTCGAACCTGGGGGCTGGGTTTCGAGATCCTCTTGGCTGGAGCATTGTTGTCCATTCGCTCGATGTGGCCGAGCCAATGTAGTCTGCGTATCTTGTCTTTTTGGACTACATCTTCTTCTTCATTTGCCCTGCTCGCATAAAGGATCTAATATCCGACGGAGTATTTTTCGCTCGGAGGTGCCCAATATTTGCTCAGCTTTCTTACTTATCGCCCAGCACTCGGCTCCATACGATTTTGCTAAACCGAAGTAGCAGCGGTTTGCTAGAGTTATTCTTCGTCGGATCTCTACAAAGGTGTCATTTGTAGGATTAATATTTGTTCCGAGGTAGGTGAACTCTTTAACTACTTCGAAATTATAGTTATCAACAGTGACGTTCTGCCCAATGTTTTGGACAGATAAATTTTTGTTTATTGATAACATAAATATAGTTCGTCTTGTCCTCATTCACTTCAAGACCAATTCATTTCGCCTGCTCATCAATAGCCGTAAACGCCTCTACGACGGCTTGCCGGGATCTTCCGATGATGTCAATATCGTCTGCGTATCCCAGCAGTTGGACGGATTTGTGAAAGATAGTGCCTTCCTTTCTGCTCCAACACGATATTGAAGGAATCACATGATATCTCCTGCCTGAATCCGGTGCACGTTTGGAAGAGCTCCGAAGAGTTGTTTCCAAATTGCACAGAGCATCGCGTGTTTTCCAGCGTTACGCGACACATCGGGATAAGTTTTGTCGGTATCCCGAATTCGGCCATCGCCTGGTAGAGCTCAAGACGATGAATGCTGTCATAGGCGGCTTAAAAGTCGATGAAGAAGTGGTGGGTTTCGACTTGAAGTTCGTTGGTTTTTTCTAGGATTTATCTGAGTGTGAAAATTTGGTCTATTGTCGATCTGCCGGGCCAGAAGCCACACTGGTACGTGCCGATTAGTGTGTTACCGAAAGGTTTTAGACATTACGTTGGATAGGATCTTAACAGGGATATGCCTTGGTAGCTCTTTCAAGACATAGGATCGCCTTTTTTGAAAATGAGGATGACCAGCATTCTTTGACTCGATTCAGAATTATTCAAGATATTATTTTGAATACGGGTGGAATAACGCATATACCTTAGCTTGATGATCATCCCTCTTAGATACTTTTTTAGAACTGTTTTTTAGGGATTTTCACTTTGAACTTACTTACATTCAATAACAGTTAGCTTTGAAGATTCCATTCCATTCCAACATTCTAATTTTTGGACAATAGATTATTTCACCTCTTTAATTCCTGCCTAAAATTTGCATTCACAAAATGGCTAAATACCCCGACCAGACGACACATAATTTTTTTCACTACATCTTGAGACCATAAACCACTTGCTTTGTTGTTGTTGAATCCCAAACAGGACATGTATTTTTATACATATGTATGTATGTATGTTTCGGCCAACAGTAGCCCACAATGTTAACGGTGGCATAAGGCATACAACACCACTTCGGTCATGGTATCATTGAATCCAGGGTATCATATGTCGCGCGCAGCCACCAATGGACCCACTATCCGCCATTTGGGGATGTGAGGATTATTTTCGGTGCCGTGTTTTCCGGCCCAGGCGGTGATTTATTGACGTTCTTCCGCCGAGTTTCAATCGTTTTGTGTTTTGCACTCTTACCACTGTTTCGTGTTCCCAGTGCGAGTGGTATTCTGTGGCCCTTTTGGCGCACTTTGTTCGCGTGGTCGCTTGTTCCATTCGTAAAAGGTCAGGAATACCACCACAGACCTTAGTCATTCTTTATTCTGAGCTTCGGTTTTTTGTGTTTTGTTTGTTGTTTTTTTTTTTGTTATTTATAACCAGAAGCAAGGACATTCCTCCCGTGAGTCGCCATGACATCGTAAATTATCTTGATTCCGTCCCGAAATGAAGACATCCTGAGGAGTCATAAATAAATATCCATTCACTCATTTCTTCGTGCCGAGTCAGTCAATGTGTGCATTATTTATCATTTCGCACCGAGCGACGACAGCCAACACATGGTTTATGTCTGTGATCTGTTGTTGGTCCGTCTGTTTGTCTGACTGGGCGAGTTAACTTGTGTTACACTGTTGAGCTTGCGCGTCCATCAGTAGCGGCAGTGCAGACAATTATAAATCAATCAATCAATTTTTATAGATACTTGCAGACGTCATCCGCGGTTTTGCCAGACAATAATCATTCATTTATCGGCTTTGGATGCTTGCAAGGGGCCTTTGGAAGGGTAACCTTATGGCCAAGTTCTGTATATGAGGTGTGTTGCATATGAAGTGCCTATCATGTCATGACTTTGAACTGGATGTTGATTAATGAGTGTAAATTATCTGTCTCTTTCTCGGGGTTTGCAACAGGTGCATGGTCTGAAGAATTTCAGGAGAAATCTGAGCTATGCGGGTGGAATGACTGTTTGGCTGTGACATAATGACAAACCGACAGTAAGGTGCATAAATTGTTGATGAAAGGAGACAGGTATGATGGTATAGGGCCATCACACTCGAGCGCAATTGTGCCGGGGTTAAACCAAGCTTTTAGGAGAGGAAGATGAAGTGTGAAATAAGAAACGGGGTGAAATCTTGATCCACTGTTGAGCGGTTGAACATGGTTGAACTAAAACATACATAAAATGTCAATTTACAGGGGGAAAAAATTGCGTGTCATGCGCATTTCATTTGTAGTTTGGCAGCCAAGGAGTAAACATTAAAGAAATAAATGAAATGAATGCAACATTTTATACATATTCGTTTTAGAAATAAGTATTTTACAAATCTCTCACGTTTCAAGTAAAAAACTAAACTGCAAAAATTCGAACTGGAGATATTAATCAATTCTGACATAACGATGATAGAGAAGCTCGAAAAAGTAGGTCTTCCTATTCTGTCTGTCCGTGTGTCTGTCTGCCTGTGTGTCCCCGAGGCTACAGCCTGTATGTGCCTGTGTGATAATCCCTAGAGGCGACATTGAAATTTTTGTTTTAGCCCTATTATTAACGGTACTTTACTTAGGGCCAATTTCACAAAAATTAAATTATCTCGCAAACGGCTCTAACGATCTTAACTTAATCTCATATTCAATCAAGATTGAAAAATTACAATTACATTACATAAAATTTCTTACCAAAATTGTTAACAACAGTACTTTACTTATAATTTTTTTTGAA
Organism: Chalcosyrphus nemorum; assembly: GCA_949716465.1. Taxonomy (NCBI): domain Eukaryota; kingdom Metazoa; phylum Arthropoda; class Insecta; order Diptera; family Syrphidae; genus Chalcosyrphus; species Chalcosyrphus nemorum. Next base: position 71,834,399 of record OX454333.1, read on the forward strand.
AAAGCCGATTTGCGCAAAAACGACTCAAACGATTTCGTTCAAATTCTACCCTAAAACTAGTACAGATACGTGCAATAAGATGATTTACCACATTTTGGCCTAAAAGTGTTGAAACGGTACTTATGACCAATTTGGCTAAAATACGATTTTCTTGAAAACGTATGAAACGATTTTATTAAAGTTCTCACATTAGATAAAAATTTACAGATGCCCTAAAATAATTCAAACAAATTTTGACCAAAAGTGTGCATAACGGTACTTTTTTAATGATTTAGGAATTTGAGCCAATTTGCTCGAAAACGACTCTAACGATTTTCTTTTAATTTCATATTTAAACTAGTTTAGTTAAGCTCTATAAAATGGTGTACCAAATTTTTGCCAAAAATTATTAATATTTTTTTCTTTGCTCATAGCCATCTCAATAAAATGTCCTTTTTATCGTAAAGGGCTCCAACGATTTCGCTAAAATTTTATATTTAAATTACTTTTATACAGTCCTACAAAATGGCGTACCACGTTTTTGGTAAAAAGACCTAATAACGGTGCTTTACTTATAGCCAACTTAACAAAATGCCATTTTCATATAAACGGCTAAGGCAGTATTGGTTAATTTTTAGATTTTAACTAATTTTCTGAAGTCCTAAGAGATAGCATACCACGTTTTTGGACAAAGTTACCTTAATTAGAGCCAACTTAACAAAGTTTTACTCCAAAAATTTACATTAGTTTATCATTGGTTTTTTACTCCACAAAAAACTTATGGATATAGTTGCAAGTTTGTACGACCCAGTCGTGCACTTTATTCTTTTGCGAACTCTCAATTGAGTTGAAATACCACTACAATGAAAGTCGTTTCATGTATAAAGAAAATTCAACCAGGGGAATACATCCAGTGTGTGATAAGAGTAATGCCGCGGTTAGGCTGGAGCTAGGATGCACTCGTGTGTGATGGCCCATACTGTTTGAATATTAAAATATTGCTGAGTTGCGTGTGTCAAGTTGTGCGATAGACTACGATTAAACTAAGGCCCAATACTTAGAGCACTAGGGCTTATTAGATGGTGACTCTTGAGAATATAATGATCAGTGATCCCTCTTATGTTAGAAATCTATTGCCGTACCAATTACTATCTCTACCCAGTTTGTAGACCCAATAATATGGGGATCAGAACCATGATCAAACTACTTAACATTGCAGTAACCTGGGTGAAAGAGCACTGTCCTATTTCACTCTTATAGGTACAGATTACCATTTGGCGGAAATTTCAATGTACATATGTGTATGCGAGGTACACTGTCCATGCTCGGTGGGATACTCACGGGTCACAACACTCTGCGGTACCACCTAAAGAAACTACGTCGGACGGAAGAAGAACTCTGCAGAGGATGCGGTGATGAGCAGGTTATAGAGGACACTATCCAATTCCTCTGCCAGTGCCCTCGGCTCCAACATTCCTGGTACAAATTACTCGGCAAGCACTTCTTTCAGGATCTAGGAGAACTCTCCAACGCCAATACCGACATGTTATTGAACTTCATCAGGACTTCAAGATGGTTTGTATACACGGGTAACGAGTAAGTACAACCATGGAAAGTTGTTACAGATATTTATGGGTTAAATGGGCAAAGGGTACTTTTTCTTAACCCCCCTATGGGTGACACAATAGGTCAGTGCTGACCTGAGTGCGGCGGAGGTATTTCGTTTCCTCTGCCAACCCACAAACCTAACTAATTGTTTAATTGGACAATCAGAAACTTGTAGACATTCCTCGATACCAATAGTCGTTGTCCTTTAATGACAAGGCCAATATTATTCAATACAAAATTATGAAAAACAACCCCGATATCTATAAAATTACAATAACATATACTATACTTGGCCTGTTGCCCTCGCCCTGGGATTCAAAGACGAAAGTTGCATTTAGCGGTTGAACAGTAAGGGATTCCCCAGATCAACTTTTTATTACATATATCTAGTGTCACTAATGTTTTGAGTACCTTTTAATGCTCCTTAACAATCTAAAAGCACCAATAAACAAAAAATGAAACTAAAATCTAACCAAAAACACTATCTTGTATTTATTTATACAAATTGCAATGTCCACCCCCATTCATTCTTGCAGAAGACTTCAACAAATAAAACTAAAAGAAAATTCTAAGAAACTTGCAGCAATTTATCTCCAGCAACCAGAATTAACAGCCAAACTAAGAAAACTACATCCTGGCATCAAAGTGATTTGTAGTTTCTGGATTTCTTTTCTTTTGTAAGCAGTGTTACAGGCGCCATTGGCATTGTTAAATAGTTGGAACAGCCACCAAAACACAACACACAGCCGCCATAGTCTCAGGCAACAATACAGCCCAAAACACAAGGGACCCTGTCTAGGCCGCCACCATTACCGTCATCATCATTGCCACCATAGACAAAAGCCACCACAACAACACCATCGAGCACATCAAGGACAGCAAGCGAGCATAAAAAAGCTCACTGGCACAGCTGCTCCTTGCGCTTCTGTTGCTACAAAATGGATAGTGCTATTCGTAGCAAAGACAAATTATACAGACGTTCTGTTCTGCTTCTCTCACATCTGAACCCATAGTCCAATGTTCCGGCTGCTATTAGATTCTCTTTTGACGTTTTTTCCAGCTCCTGTGAATGCAAACACTTTACGTCGCGATGTCTGTTGTTCCCTTGCCTTCAAACTGGATCTATTGTTGACTTAACACTGCTATCACAGAGATTTGTTCGCCTTGTGTCCTCCAAGGAGGCGACACAACACCAGGCCATAGATTTCCAAGATGATCTCGACGAGATACCATTCTTTTTTTGTTTTTTTGGTTTAATCGGAACGCGAAGCGATCCACAGCTAGCACATCTCTAGAGCATTGGTGGTGGCGGCGGCGCAATGTTTTCGCATGGAGGTGAGAAGACCATGGACCACAAAAAAAAAAAAAAGATAGAACCCAATCTCAGTCTAGGCGCAGTGAAGTTGGCACAAAAAAAGTAGCAGCCACAGCAGCAGCAGCAGCAGTAACGACACAAGGTATTAGACAAGAGGAACCAATCTCACTCGTCTGATGGCCTAAATGTGCGCCAGAGCTTGCTCTGGTGTAGGCGTAGGAATAAACAAATGAAAAAAAAAAAAGAGACGCTCGAGCTTAGACAATGCCTGGCTCCAGCCATGAATCCCAGATGATGCTTATGGTGATGGCTTCAGTGCACAAAAAATATGCAAGATGATTTAATACGCTGGTGCTTTGATTTATGCTGTGATGTTTGGCTGCGAACAAAAACCGTCGCCTGGCCTGGAGATGGAGATGGGTATGGAGATGCGCCGGCTGATAGGGTTGGGAGAGCACTGTATGGATTTTTCCTCTTATTTTTTTCCCAGGCCAATGAGTTAGTTATTTGTTGTTGCCAAGATGAAAGGGTCTCTGGGTGGGATGACTATCAATTTGAATGAGCGGAGAAAGTGGCACAACTCAGGAGAAAAAAAACTGTATTCAAAGGAATCATTATAGATTCAGGGCAAAAGAGTGTGATGCGTTAGAATGTACTGGTACTTACTTTAAGGTGTAGCACTAAACTCAAATAAATTGTGACAGAGGTCCAGTGTGAAGTGTGTTCGCTCGTCACCCAATGTGTGCAAGCAGCAACGCCGCCACCTGTAAATAGCAAAGGAAAAGGTATCACAATTTCTCACAACTGCACCAAATAATCGTGAGTAGAATGGGCTCGAAGGGACCATAAGCAGCTCATAAGAGGCCAAGGCTATAAGGAACCAACAGTTCATACCGTATGCGAAGAGCTGAGGGTTTTTGAGAAGCTTTCTCATCACAGTAAATAAATACTCTTTGATGATTGTTAGACAATCGCAAGAGGTGGATTCCTAAATCCCTGATGGTGTTTTCTGGGATTCCAACCTTGAACCCGATGCACAGTAGTCCAACCACTGAGCTACTCAAAATTATCAAATATATCGATGAAGATAGGATAAAGACTCTTTGATGGCTACTTTTAAGCATCTTAAGCCTCTATGTTTTCCAGAAACAATTACCTAAAGTGGTTCCTCCTAGAGCCAGATACTTGAGTTGTTTCTTTGTCGTTAGCTTTTCGTTGTACATGCACCAATCAGCACTTCCCTAAAGAACCACATTGAGCTGATGGAAGAAACTCAACGCTGAGGATGTCCGAGAACAGATCAAGAAACTGGGCAAGAAGGGTATGACCCCATCCAAGATCGGTATTATCCTCTGTGATTCTTATATAGTCGCACAAGTGCTCTTCGTCAATAGCAATAAGATCCTCCGTATCATGAAGTCGGTGGGTCTGAAGCCCGACATCCCAGAGGATCTGTACCATTTGATCAAGAGGGATGGAGCAATCCGCAAGCATTTGGAGCGCTATCGAAAGGACAAGAACGGCAAGTTCCGTTTGATTCTTGCCGAGTCCAGGATCCACAGGCTCCCACCAAACTGGAAATACGAATCCAAGACAGCATCTGCTTTAACACTGAAGATGGAATAAAATAAGATTCAGTGATCTAGGTTTGTTAGCAATATTGCTGCTGCGACAATGCGTAATAATTTATTGCATAATGTGGCCACATGAACCCCGATGGGCTAGTGACCAGAACAAATTACGAGAACCGGTGCAATATCTCTACGGTTTCCATTTCATAGTTCTATTCTAGAAGTATTTGGGCCACATCTACCAGAATATGTCCAAGTTCGGCATCCCCATATAAGCATTTATTAAATAGATAGTTCAACGGCTCCACAAGAAAACTATCAAAAACAGATCCCGAGCTGATGAAGCTCTCTTATTTTACTCAATATTGTTGCGACTCGGCACCCAAAGGAGACTGAAACTATGAGCTAGCGATCAGAGTTCAATAATAGACTTGATAGCGGTTGCCCATCGTAAAAAATTAATTTCTGCTTGGAAGAAACTGCACGAACCACGAAGCCGATAAGACATGGAAATCTTAAAGGAGTCACACAATATCAGCGCCTTTAACTCACAGTTTATTTTTCACATGGCTCATTTCCCAGTCCACTCAGGTTTGTAATTTAAACTTGACGTCATTTCTGAAGTTTATTTTAGAAGTTTTATAGATAGTTAGGTGAGCTACTCTCAGTCTCAGCGCTATACATAATATGAAGAACAAGTGGTGTGCTACTGAACTATCCATGCCAATAGGAAGAGCTGGGTGTGCTTCTAAATGCGATTAAACTAGGCCTGTTTTCGTCATCCCTGATGGTACATATGTGCTTCCTTAGTGATATTAGATGGACGACCGAACTTTGTTAAAATGTTCTTTGAGCAGTACACTGTAATCACTCAAATTATGGTTTTTATTTCGTCTGTCTAGGTTAGGTTAGCGTGGCAGCTAGCATCCAGATACAGATGGACACCAGCTCACTTAGGCCTAAAAGGCCCATTATGATACCACCGGATCTACAATAATCACAGCCAATTACTAATTACCACGACACTACAATGAGAGACAGAGGGCCAGTACAAATAGATTACCAGACACAATAACAGAAGAGGTTCTGCCACTGGGTCAGGAGAACCAACTGGAGCTTTTAATAAAGCGTAAAAGGTGCTTAATGGGTAGACCAGACAGGTCAACGAGGTCGTCAAAGAAGAAGGACCCCAGGTGGAGGTTTCTTCTTGACGCTAAGGCAGGGCAGTTGCAGAGAAGATGAGGAATCGTGTCTTCTTCCTCCTCAGCCCTGCAAGTCCGACAAAAATCGTTAGATGGGAGGCACAGACGTCTAGCGTGTAGGCCGATTATGCAGTGTCCCGTGAGGACACCGATGATGTTGCTCAGGTCAGGACGCTTCAGAGTCAGCAGTTCTTTTGAACGTTTTTGGTTAAGGTTAGGCCATAGCTCTCTCGAGATACTGATGGGGCAATGAGCCCAGCGAACATTGGCTTTCCTTATAGCATCAAGTTTGAGCAATAGGCATACTAATTCCCGTCCTTACGGATTCAGTTGGGAGAGTAGTGCCAAGTTTGGCAATTTCATCAGCCTTACAATTCCCTGGAATATCCCTATGGCCTGGCACACAGCATAGGTGAATGTTATATTGTTCCGAGATCTCCATCAGGGATGAACGGCAATCTTGTACGACCGTTGATGTCGTTGTGGGTGATTTCAGAGATTTAATGACAGCCTTACTGTCTGTGAAAATGCTAATATCCGTACCAGATAGTACATTACACTTCAGCCATGACAGAGCTTCTTTGATTGCCATAATTTCCGCCTGAAAAACGCCTCAATGATCAGGGAGGCGGAAGGAGATGCTTAAGTTAAGCAGGAAAGAGTATACACCACTACCAACTCCATCTGAGGTCTTAGATCCATCAGTGTAGATGTGAATCGTTCCGACATCCACCTGCTCCACATTAGACCATGTTTAATGAGCTGGGATTGATGTACGGAAGTTCCGACCAAAGCTGAGTTTAGCGTTTAATCAGTGATTATTCGCCTGTCTAGATGTAGCCAACAATTTCTAGACCATTTTCTAGGTATAGACAACGACATAATTTTATTACATTACAGGTCCCTGCAGTACAATCCAGTTTTTCGAATTAAGGACTTGAAAATATTCACCTCAATTCTCGAATACAACAGTCGAATCTTTTTCCACCATTGTCGTATCTTACGAACAAAACGTACGACTTTGTAATAACTAAATGCAACTACGGTCGACTGGCGAGTTCAAGAATTGGAGTCAACTGTGACATCAAGAAACTGTGGTTGTATGGTACCGGCAACCTACTACTCTTCCTTGCCAATGAAAGAGTCTGGCTGAGAATCTCGCAAAAATTTCCCTGTAAAGAAGTGGTGATCGCATTCCTTCTAAGACAGAGAGGATAAGTTCAGCGTCGTGCATTCACCACCAACTTTTATGGCAGTGAAAATAATTGTGAAGCTATTACATGAAACAATTTTGAAGTTGATTCCAACCTTAGTTGTTCTGGATAATTTAAATTAGATTAGAATTTGAGAAATGTCGACACTCCTTGGTTGTGGCCGATACCAAACTTGTCTTTAGTTGGCATCTTCTGCACTAAAGGCCAATAAAAGTCCTGATTTACTCAAAAGTTCTTAAAGAAGTGAAAGGGTATGTAAACGATGCATAGAGAAAAATGTTCGCCATATTTAAGGGCTGACACTTGCTTGATCAAGGCTTTAAAGATACATATGAACCCAAATAGGGATTATCTTTCTTTGGACAATTTGTTTGAGATATTTTAAAGTTGTAGAGAATGGACTTATTCAACAAATTGTCCAAACAAACATAATCGTTATATGGATTTAAGAATCCTGACCTTGAAAGCAACTCATCAATTAAATGACTGATATTAGACTGGACGTCGGAAAATTATCCAGAACGCGACAAGCAGTATAGACGACATCGCACTACTGACCTTATATTTTAAGACATTAAGTAAAATCGGGGACAATGAATTACTTTCATTGTGGAAACGTTTTGAAAGAAATGATATCTCTTCAAAGCACGACACCTAGAAACTGTAGAAAAAAAAAACATACGCTAATTCCTTTGCTATCACAAATTTTATTTCCTTATTTGAAGTACCTCGTCAATTAATTAATTTCCTACCACCTTGAGACGTCCTAAACCATTCATCCAAATATGACTTGCGTCCACATTTCTCTATCAGCTCCTTGAACTCATCTACCACCTCGTCTATAGACTCCTTCATCAAAATACTGCGAATTTCCTGCTTTATCATGTCCACCAAGGCATTGTCCTTCTTTTCCAAGAACCTAACCATCGCCTCCAATTTAAACAAATGGTCATCTTCCACTCCGGGGAACAGTTCCCTCATCGCATCCGCCAAATTGAAGAGGTACTCCCTATTCGGTCCACTTGGCCCAGCCGTCGTGTATATCTGCTCAGCGATTGGTTCTAAATTGTCGTCATCACCTCCAGCGAATGACTCATTGTCATTCGTGGCAATATACATTATGATGTCGAACGAATCGCCCGCTAAACCACCAAAATTGTAAAACCGCACCGTGCACCTCTGGTAACCGTTTTTCTCTCGAAAATCGAGATGCGCTAAGACCTCATCTTTGTCCTGTTGTGATATTCGATATGCAACACCATAAACTCGTCCCTTGGAAGGCACTAGAGTCACCACTCGTCCTGGTCTCTCGTGAGTTCCTCGATGGTCGATGCTATGCTGATAAAACCGCCTCTGGTAGCCCTCGATGAATCCCTGTCTTTTGTCAATAAACGGGAAGTCTGCCTTCCACACCAGAGATCCATAACCGAATATCCAGAGGTCTTCGTCTGTCGGGGGAGTTGAAGATGGCTCGGTGGTTCCCACCCGCCGCTTGTTACATACCTGTTTCTCGTCGTAGTGGGTGAAAAACGATTGAAAATGCTCCAGAAACAGTGTGTCGACAAGAGCTTCCACCTGCAAGTGGCTGGATCTAGTTAAGTCAATATTGGGGAGAAGAATTTCCCGAACTTTTCGCCAGTTGTCGCGGCGGGGCGGTAGTAATCCATTGTTTTCCCCAGTGGACATGATTTTGTTGAGAACAGCTCCCACCTGTGTGTTTTCTGTTTTGTTGGAGATTTTTGACAGATGTCAGTATCAGCTGTTTTCGCACAGCAATAAATTTGAGCCTGAGGATAGGCTTCGAAATTTGTATTTTTTGTGGAGCATATGTGGATTGTATGTAAGTACTTGAAGTGGTGGCTGATAAGCTCATGCTCTAAAGTCGAACTATAACAGTCAGAAGCGGAAATTAATTTCAAAGTTCTAATATTCTACGATAAGTTTCGTCAGGCACTCTTCCAATCAAAATAATTGCGCATAGTATTTGGTAATCGGGTGCAAAAATTCGAGGAAATATGGTATTCGACCTGATTAGCCAGGACATGATCTAACAGATCAGTTCTTTCTTGTACTAAATTTTACCATACTTTAGGAAATATTTGGTCGAAACTTTGCTGCCTCTGAATTTTATAAAGTCTAGATTTTTTTAAACAAAGTTTATCGTGTTGAATTAATTAGTCTAATAAGCATCTTTTATATACCAGAACAATGCTCAGCTGCTTTCAAGCAGTAAATAAATGCATCCCTCATAACATTTAAAACAATCGCATTTTTGAACACACGCTCTGTATGGTCCACAGAATCCACACCCGCTTGTCATCTGTCAACTTGCCAACTTCATCGTTTTCAAAATGTCTACTTTTCTTTGAATTGAAAATTCATTTCTCGCCCAAGTTCCGTGAAAAAAACGTAATTTAGTGAAATTAAAGAGTGAAATTCGTTTAAGTTAAAGTGCATTGCCTAAACCGAACACCCATAAGCAATATAAAGCAAAGAAAATCAGTGTAAATTCAATATAATGAGCGATTTCTAAACGAACTCGTCCGATTGACTACCCAAAAGGTGAGTACGCACCAAATTTATACAAAATTTCACAAAAAGAAAGTGAAAAACTAACAATTTTCATATGCAAAACACAACATCTAATTAATTAGTAGCAGAAAAACCTTGAAACAAAAAGATAATCAAAGTTTTTATCTACAAAGAAGAGGAAACAAAAGTGGGTCAACCCCAAAAAAGCTAAAAATCTTTCCATTTTTGTATTTTTAAGAAAACACGTTCAAATTGTTAAAAATAGCAAAGACAGCATTGTTTATCCATAAATATTACTTATGACAGCCTCCACTTGGTCGCATTTGTCTCGGCAACGACCTAGAGGAAGGGAAATTAGAGAAAATTTCTTAGAAGTCGTTGAACGATTACGCGACGACGCTGCTGGAGTGGAATTTTGCTTTTCCCCTTCTCTTTGAGCTTATGATAGTGGCTAATCGTCCGTCCGGGATGTGGCTAATGACCAAATTATTGCTTGTGTTTGCCTTTCTCTCGGCCACTGGAATTGGAGAGTGCTTCGCAAAGACTTTTCGTTATTTCGTCGGCGAAATAGTATAGCAAATAGCGATCAAGTGGATGACATCACAAGTAGGTGGTGTATTTGTTTACAATAATTCCAAATGAAGGCAGGTGGTAGTTTCCAACACATGAACGGTGTAAAGAGTAATCGTTAGCTGCTTATATGCCGTGGAGGTAGTATTTTTTTGGATTTAATTACGTACTTCGTTGGTGTAATTCATTTTATGGGGACTATTTGGGGGAAATAGCTTTTTTAGTGTTGCCTACACATGGCTTTGAATTTATATCTCCCTAAATGTTTTGCGAGGTCTTAAAGTAGGAGTTAAAATAAAGACTACCGAAAATACACACAAATTGCATTTGAATTGGTTCCGTGGCTTTGGAGTTCACTGAGGACAAATAATGTGAGTGAAATAAGCCTAATTTCAATTTGGTGCTTTATATTTCTGAAATATTTTTTTCCCAGAATGATTGTCCATCTCAGAACTAAGAAAAAAAAGGAAGTAAAAAACCATATGTAGCCCACAGAGAGCCTAGGTCTAGGTTCTTACAGCTGTACGTGAGTGGTACAAATTTTTGCAGAAATTTGTAGCTTATCCGATAGGCAGAGAGATTTTTTGAACAGCTTTCTCACGGATGTAGTACACTGGCGTTAGGCGCTATTATGAAAAACGTTGATGGTACTTTGGGGGACTTGAACTTAAGACCCCATGCACAGTAATCCAACGAACTGACCACCAAGCCACGGCACTCACAAAATCTCAGAATAAAGTAACTATACTCTAAATAAAAATGGTACTTGGGATCTATAATTACGAGCAGTGACTAGTCTTACTTTTCTTCTTAATGTTTTGCCAGACCATGCTTCACATACATTTAAGGTAAACCATCTAATCAGTCTTGGGGTTCGTCGGTTTTGTTTTCTTGTCAAGCTGTCAATGCAGTATACCTCTCATTGAGCCCAACCAACTGCAGATACATTTGTCTGATTCATAAGCCTGCTTCTCTTATGCAGATTTCTTGAAAGCTTTCTTGCAATTCTTCCTTTGAACACCAGCTGACAGGTTACGCTCTATTTTTTGCAAGATCATTTATTTGTACACCATTGTCACTTTTACAAAGCGTCTTAATGTCTTATGCAAGCGATTAAGGATGAGTTCCTGTTGCACGCTGTTTCTATGTGATCGTCTCTCCAATAATAACTTTTCAGTCTTGCTAAACATCGATTTCTATACATCGATCAGATGTCAAGCCGGATTTGCTAGACGAATGCAATAAGTCTGTGAACTGTCAATGCCTAATATGTTTGCTCCTCAAGTTTTCGTGAGACTTTTTCTCGACCAAGGACCAGTGCGATTCGTAGTAGTGATAGTTTTTGAGCGAGTTAGCTTCATCTCTTATACTTACAATTCAAACCATGAAATCTGTAGTTGAGTTCCATCTTTATGTTGAGTTCAATTATAATAGGACGGTCAAATTCAGGAATTTGCTTTTAACCTCATTTTAATTATCGTCAGCTCCTCTTTACTTTTCTTGCTTCACTTTAAATTGTTCGCTTTAACCATTTAAGGAATTGAATCATATGTTAAGTACGTAAACACAAAACTATTACGTTAAATATTACACATTTGCGGGGAAGTCTTGAAACCAATTCTTAGTCATTGAAAGTTATTTTAAGTTCTTATTTGGTTGGTATCATTTTCTTTGCAATGTACATACGTACATATGAGCAGCAATCCCTTATATGAATATTGTTAGAGTACTTAAAAAGCTCTCTTAATTTTAATAACAATAACAATTCGTTTTGTTAATTTCTTACACTCAATTCAATACTTACTTAAATCCTATATCCCCTTGTGGGTCCTACAACAACGCCTACGCGCCATCACGTGAAAATATTCTGGAAATATGCCTCAGTTCCCCCCAGTTCTTTCCCAGTTGCCGTGCTTCCTTCTCCACTGTTCTGCGTAACGTACTCCTAGGACCGCCGTGTATCCTACCATCATCGGTAAGCGGGTTCCATTGCATCGCTTGGCTAGCTATGGATCTGTCACCTTTTCGGATAGTGTGACCAATCCACTACCACTTTCGTCTTCATATGGTTGTGCCTATAGCTTCATGGCCCGTTCTCTGATAAAGCTGTTCGTTAGAGATACGGTTTGGCCAGAATATCCCTAAGATGTGCGCAGGCACCTATTAACAAACGTTTAGGTGTTTAGGCTAATTGCATTACTTCGCCAAACTGTGGATAGCATTCCAAACGAAGATTTTGCTTTACCTATTCAGCAGGCTATATCCAGTTCGGTTCCGCCATCAGTTGAGACAATACCCCAAGGTATTGGAAACTCTCTACTCTCTCAACTATATGTCCAGCAATGCATGCATGAGTCGATGAGTTCGGTCCCAGGCTGATCATTTTCGTTTTTGCCGAGTTGATTTTCAGCCCAACGACGCACGTCTGCTTCCCTCTACACATTTGCTGTCATTTGGTGAAGGTCCATTATTTTGTGAGACAGAAGGCATACATCATCGGCGTAGTCGAGGTGCTTGAGTTCAGATATAAGAGTCCATCGGATTCCTCCATTTCCTGTTGACAAGGCAGAAGCTCAGCCGATTCTGTTCCGCGGGTATGCCGTCAAGTCCTACTGCCTTGTTGGTTTTCAGTGCTTTGATCGCAGTAATAATCTGTTCTTTACTGGGGATTGTGGTGCGAATTCGGGAATTCCTTTCTACGGACACTTCAGTTTGACTTGGGTGCATATTGCTGGCGAATACTCGTCTTAGAACCGAAACAAAATACTCCTTCCATTTCTTCAATTGATTCTCATGCGATACTAGCAACGAACCGTCTAAGCCTTTCACTGGGTGTTGAGTAGAGCTTCGACCACCTATGAGCTCTTTGGTGATTCTGTAAACGGTTCTGCTGTCGCACCTTGCTGCTGCTTCTTCTGCTTGCGTGGCTAACGCATTGATGTAATTGCGCTTGTCACGTCTCACGCTATGCTGCACCGACAATCCTTTCAGCACCTGATGTGAAAACAGTTTGGTCTTAGATGGTGTCGGGCAATGAGCTACTGATTGTTTCCACTCCACGTGAGAGATGGTCCCTTAGTTCTTGGCGCACTGTGGGAACTCTCAGTCGGTTTACGTTAAACCTAGGTATTCTTGTGTCGTTAGGTCTTCGAACGGCAGCAATGCGTAATTGGACAGTAGCTATCATAAGATGGTGATCTCGTGCGCGCTGTATTTTTCTACGTAAATAGAAGGGACTTACACTCTCTTGTCGTATCTGAAGGGCATAAATAGAAAGACATACATAGGTGAAACCGTGAAAAAACGTTGATGGTATTTTCCAGCATCCGAATTTTGTACATGCACAGTAGTTCAACACCACTAGGCACGGCACTATTACTACTTTCTTATCCTGAACACTCACGGCCTTAGATTTGAATGATGTAAGCCTTAGACGTGCTTAAACCTTTTTCTATTGAAAGAAGAAATTCTTTATATTTGAACTTGTTAAAGCAAGCAATTCAGTCAGATAAAGTTAGTCACTCCATCCCTCTTAAATTGAGCTTTATCTATACATACGCTGCTCAATATTCCTTTATTGATTCACTCACCTTCCTTACTTTTGCGAGTAAATTTTAAACATACCCCAAGGACACGAAAAGTTGACCAAAGAGGTACCGATGGTCTATATATTCAAATAGGTTACACTCAGTTGCAATAAACATCCCTAAAGAAAAAGGTGGAGTAAAGAGGATTTCGCTTTGATCGATAGTGAGTTTTCTTATTCCTTCCATAAATATCTGTAAAAATCTGCAGAATTCCATGAGTAAAGAAATATTTATATTATACGGCGTATGCTCTTTTGTTTTTTATTCTCAACGAGCTCTCCATTTATCAAGATTTTATTTTGTTAAATTATTTAAAACTTTCATTATAAGTTCATGCAGATAATGCAGATGCGGTCCAATAGACCGTAGTTAACAGCCAAATAAAGCAAAATTCCATAACAAAAAAAGCTCTCCTCGGAATCCATTAAAACTACGATAGCACTAGGGATTTTTGGCTAAATTCCAAAAACTCTATAACAATCGCTAATCCCATCAATGAAAAGCTTTAACATATGCAAAAGTAAATACAAAAATAGTATTTCACACAAATTTCCATGCCTTTTTATCCTTTTAAACGGAATGCTCTCACTCTCTTGGGTGCTAAACTTTGAGCATAAGCTTAATGCCGGCAAACACAAAAATTAAGTTTTCCACGCTCTCTCTCTCTTGTTCTACAATTGCGAAAAGTATCCATATAACCTAAGCGAGACTCCCTCACACATCATATCCGTATGTGTTTTGTTGTCGATGCGGCATCGTCTCTGTAATAATATTTTTTCTGAAGAAAAATTAAGCCTAGAGAAATAAGAAAAGAAAAGAAAAGCAGCAGCAAAAGTTTTCCATAATTTTTTTTCGCATTTTTGTATACTCATTCACGAATGCTGCGTACAAGTTATGCCCCGAGTTATGGATGACTACAGTCGCGATTCTGCTGCTTTTGGTGTAGTGTACCTCGGTTGAGATATAAAATCCGTCCAGTCAGTGTGATTCTGAAACCAAGCAGTGCTTGCAAAATATTTTTTATTATTATTCTGTCCCATACTGGATTAAAAAAAGAAATAATTAAAAAAACAGATGTGATCTGTGATTTGTGTGTGTGTGTGTACTTGTGCGTGATGTAATGTCCCGAAGAGATGACGGACGCCATTTAAAAACCGTATTAACACCACGCCGCGAATCCAACCCCTGCGGGTTAAACTAAGAAAACATGATGGAGAACTTTACAATAACACCGATGTTCTTGCGGAAGGTTCTAACCGAAGCGAGAAGGTAAGCTACATAGCGACAATGAAAACAAATTCCATTTCCATTTAAGCATTTTCCATATTTTGTGAGTATAACTTAGGGGGCGGGGGTAGGTGGCACATAGGTAGCTCTCCAAAGACGCTTATGTAAGGCAGTGGCATGGAAGAATATCAGTTTCAAAATTGCATAATTTTCCGCCCTCTCCCCCTAGCGGTTTCCTACTTAAAAATCTCTAAGCAGCCTCGTACAACAATACAACGTTGATGAACCAACAAACCAGCGCGAGCTACTCCAGTCGGCCTTAGTTTCTGAGTTTCTGTGTTAAGAATCCATCCTTCATGTGACCTTTTTGATAAGAGATTCACTCCTCTAAAACAACACACAATATATAGCAGCCAATTCATTGGTGTGAGATGTGAATGTAGGTGACTTGTCGAGGTAGGTAACTCCTGGGTGGCATGCATTCTCCTTCAATTCTTTTTTGTGTTTCATTTTGTAGCTTTTATCCTTTCGTATGGGGATGGTGGATGAGGAGAACTCCTCGTGTGTTCTACTTGTTCTTTATACACCACATAACCCACCATCATTGTCCATTGATTCAATTTTTTTTTCTTTGTATTTTATTTTATTTTGTTTTATATTCTCCCGGCCTTTGTGTGTGTTGTTCCAAACTGAAAATAAAAAGAGAGAGGAAATTGAATGAGTGATTCACTTTGCGAGATCTGTTTATGATGACGAGGATGATGATGTTGCGGGCTTCTGCTGATTAATTCAATAAAATACTTTTTTTCATTCTATTTTTATTTCACAAACTCATGAGTAGGAAGAAGAATTGAATTATATTGACAAAAGAACAAACAGATAAAAGGCGTCGAGTGAACTTTTCTTAATTGTTATAATAAATTCCGCAGAATATGCCATTACCAGGCACATTTGCCATCCGTGCGAAATGTATTTTCCTATTTGGAAAATTTGAGATGTAATTCTTGGAAAAGTTCCATGATTCGATTGCCAAAAATGGTTTTGGCATTTTTTTTTTGTTGTTTTTAATAAATGCAACAGTGCATGAATATCAATCGATTTGGCCGGCGGGCGCCGGGGAACACTTTTCTCGAGACTCTGTGGCGCTTTTCTGAAAATCGTTTTTTCTTTACATTCAGACAAGGTGATTATGGTTTTTAATGCCAGTTTGAATGGTGGCCATTAGTCGTACTGTGGAAGCTCGGATGAATAATGCTGAATGGGTTTTGCGTCATCATCGGTAAAAAAGGGAAATATTTGCAGTGGTTGATTTTAATAATCAATAACACTTGAGAGGCTATAATAATGTGAATTTGCAGCTGTTTGAAGACCTTTCTGCAGTTTATTTTGTTTATATTGAATTGCCAATACGAAAGGTATATTCTACTTATATTTTAAAACTAATAAGCCTTGCAAAAGAAAATGTACTCATTGTAGAATATATTGCTTCTTTTTGCTTCTATTGTGCGAATTCAGTAATTTGTATAGCGACTGCTATTCAGCTGAATTATATGACTAAGGAAATTTGCATAGTTTAATTGCTCTTTGCCATCAGTAACAATAATCATGACTATTAAAACCATTAAATTAAACAGATATCCATTTATGATTATTTTTCTTGAAAGAATTACATTTTCGATCTAGAGATTGTAAGGAATGTAGTAAGCGACCAGCCTCATTTATTGATTAAAACTTAATTATTCATAAGCCTCCTAGATCCGTGCACTTGCATTTGACTCGGTTCTATGTAAAGATCAGCATACCAGTGTGGCTTCCGGCCCGGCAGATCGACAATAGACCAAATTTTCACACTCAGACAAATCCTGAAAAAGACCAATGAATTTCAAGTCGAAACCCACCACCTTTTCATCGACTTTAAAGCCGCCTATGACAGCATTCATTATCTTGAGCTCTACCAGGCGATGGCCCAATTCGGGATACCAACAAAACTTATCCAGATGTGTCGCGTAGCGCTGGAAAACACGCGATGCTCTGTGCAATGTGATTTTTCAATATCGTGTTTGAGCAGATAGTGCGCAGAGCACGTGTCAACACGGAAGGCACTATCTTTCACAAATCCGTCCAACGGCTGGGATACGCAGACGATATTGACATCATCGGAAGATCCCGGCAAGCCGTCGTAGAGGCATTTACGGCTATTAATGAGCAGGCGAAACGAGTTGGTCTTGAAGTGAATGAGGACAAGACAAGGTATATGCTATCAACAAACAATATATGCTGTCTAAAACATTGGGCAGAACGTCACTGTTGATAGCTATAATTTCGAGGTAGTTAAGGAGTTCACCTACCTCGGAACAAATATCAATCCTACAAATGACACCTTTGTAGAGATTCGACGAAGAATAACCCTAGCAAACCGCGGCTACTTCGGTTTGGCGAAACAACTGGGTTCAAAACTCCTACCTTCGAACGAAAAATACTCTGTCGGATATAAGGTCCCTTATGCGAGGAGGGCGAATGGAGAAGATACAACCGCGAACTCTATAAATTGTACCAGGATGTGGTAGTCCAAAAAGCCAAGATACGCAGACTACATTGGCTCGGCCACATCGAGCGAATGGACAACAATGCTACAGCCAAGAGGACCGAACCTCCGGTACAAAGACCAAGCTATCGCAGATGCCAGAAAACTTGGTCTTCACAACTAGAAGCAGCGTGCTCGGGACCGCAGAGGATGGAAGACAACGATGTCTCAGGACTCTACAAGGGTCGGGAGCCGTTTAAGTTTAAGTTAAGTTACATAGCACTAAAAATGTTTGGCTATGCGTTTAAGTAAAATGTTAAAACTCCACCTGCTTTGGTATGTCAGCGTTCATCATTCCAATTTTCGGCACTTTAGACAAAACCAATACATACATATGCTTATATGCTCTTTTTGCTGCTTATTTACAGCTAGTTGAACTCTGCAAGATAGTGCTTTGCCTTGAGAGCCTAGAATTTCGCACTCGCACAGTTCAGGTGTCCTTCAAGCTCTTATCATAAAAAAATTTCACTGGTGAATTGATTACATACATATCTCATGGAATAGTGAATTATTTTGTCCAAAATGCGTTTATATTTCATCGATCTAAACTACCTTTTTAGGCATCCAACACAAGTTGTAGTGGGCGGCTTCATGCCTGCCTTTATATACTGGTGTTCCCCAAAGCTCTGTTTGTTTTGCGTCTGTCTTCGAATCCAATTCGTTCTTACGACTTACGACAGTGCTCTTAAGTTTTCATAATCGGTCATTATATTTAGATCTTTCACGGCTTGATGAAATTGGTTTCAACGAATAGAGTCGCATTTGATGCATCCAAAAGCACAAGTTATATACACATCCTTTTTTCTCTGAAGCCATGAATGGTACTCTTGGTACTTCTCGATATATTCTCATGGTCTCGTGGTTGCTCCAACGAAATAGCAGGTTGGATTCCTATCTTTAAAAAATGGTTCGTGTCTTACTCTAGCGAAATAGGCAGTTGGATTCCTACCGTTCAAAATTCACTGGTATGGATAGAAATGAGCTTAAAATTCATAGTCGAAATAAATGCATACATTCGTGCGGCGGCGGCGAATAGCAGCTAGTGAAGTTACAATGTATACAATTTTTCCCCCTAATTAGTTGGTATTTGTTTATTTTTTTCCTGCAAAAATAAAGTTTAAAATTCACTTATTTTCAATGAAAATTTGCAGTGAAACCCCTATGTTGAAGGAGAGACATTAAATTGACAAGTGGAGGTTGGTGTAACTACTAGTATTTGTTTGATGTGAAACCTTGTTTCACCAAGTGGCGAAATGCGACAAAAAAGTTATGTGAAACCTGGGACTTTTTACTGCAAATATTAGGTTAGTTACGTGTGCTGGCAAGAAGGCACTCTCAATGTCACACTCCAGTTTGTGCACTCCACACTCCAGTGGCATACGAAGAGGATAGTGTCCTCTAAAGCTTCCTTGTCACTACAGCCTCTGCGATATTATTCTTCCGTGAGGCGTAGTTTGTCGAATGACGGACATAAATTCCTTGAGGAGGCGGCTCAAATTTCTACGTATATATGCATTATCCAAAAGCAAAGCAGCACTGCCAGCTATCAAGGCAGTTCTATGGTTTAGTAAATATAAAATCGCTTAGTATTAGCTAAAAGTGTTAGACAAGATAATATATCCACAGGATTCTTTCTTCTTTTTGATATGGTGTCTCTCTCCTTTTAGGATGTTGATTGTCATCCTTGATAAACTGGATTGCTGAGAGTTCGAGACAGTCTTGCAGATTTGTTCTTTGGCAGGACAGGATTTTTTATACAATTGGAGTAACATTAAATAACACATGTCAAATACGTAATAAATCAGAGGTTTTTTTTAAGTGTAGAGCGGGGTGAATAGGGAAGAAGCACTGCCTACAACACTGCATATTTATTTTGTGTTGACCCAGATTATTTACATACATATGTGTTGTGTTAGCTTGTGCTTACTAGCTAAAATCTTGTTGAATAACAAGGCTTTAGAGTTCGAGTCGAGCTATGGCCGACTTTTACACGACGCGCATTATAAGGTAGGGTGTTTCGGTGTCTATGTAAGAAATATTTTTTTCTGACAAAATTTGTTGAACAAAAAAAGCTTGCCAAACATTTGAAAAATAGACATGAACCCCGATTGAATTTTCAGTTTTGATGTTTGACAGCAGCTTTTGTCGGAAAAATTCATTTGTTTTGATTCTCTCGCTGTAATAAGGTGCATATAAAAGTGTTCCTTATGAGGACAACCTTTGATTGTTTTCACAGAAATCGAGATTTGTTCATGCTTAACCTTAGTATTCTGCTACAAAGTGTGAAGCATATTCGTCTGGTTGTTTACGTATCAATGCCATTGGTATCTGAGCACTGAGAGCTATGTCATTCGTTCAAATTTGATAACCGGATCGTTCAAGTATTGGTCTCAAAAATGATTCGGTCATTCAATCGTTCAATGATAGATGTAGATATACATATATATTGTATTGGCTCAAAACAACGATCATCAATGCCAAACTGATCTTAGTAGGTCCGTTCGCGTTCCCTCCCAAAACAGCGAATTTTTACGAAAAACTGTTCGCGTACGGAGAATTTTCGTAGTTTTTCGCAGAAGAGAGCGCTCACGAGGAGGTAAGATATTTGCGCATGCTACGAATTTAAGTGCAAGAAATTTCAATTTCAAATAACTGTATTTTCAGCATTTTCTTGTTCAACCCGTTCGTTTATTTTTCCGTAATATTAGTTCTATCTGAGAGAATTTTACCCCACTCTTTGAAATTTGATAATCTACGAATTTAAGTATTGCATTGGTTTCGTTCCGTTCTTCGTTCATTCTACTGACGTATCGTGTTGTTGAAAGTGAGACAAGTATATTCTTAATGTCATGTCCTTCATTACTAAATAACTGAGACAACTGAACGTGCTTGAGTTGTGAGACATTGGTTTGTGGCTGTATGAATGCAATCACTAATCCTTTTGTGTGAACGGGTCAACATAATCGAATAAATTACGATTGACACAGCTCTAGTGTCTGAATCTGATGAATTGAAATCCCTTGTTAGTCAAAGCCACCAGAAATTTTCAGAATGGAACAAAGAAAGGTTTCCTTCTTTAGTAGAGTTTCTTTAGTAGTGCTGACAAGATAGTGTACTGATTTAACCGAAGAATTACCCGTACATGAATGCATTCATTTGTGCTCTCTTTACTTGTGCAGTACTCTATTCATTCTAGTTATTGGACTTATGTACGGTGCTATGAAATACCACACCACAAAATGAGTAAACTGTTTTCTTTCTCTCCCTGCTTTCGCATACTTGAATTGGTTTGATGTGAGCAAATTGTGTATAATGTACCCTAAGTGTAGTGAATAAAACGATTACAAAGTCTAGTTGGTTTTTAAATCCCCTTTCTACTTCTCCTTCTTTTCCTTACCGCTATTTCCCATTATTCCATCATTTAAAAAATCTCGCCTTTGGTTTGTGACAGACAAGTAAATGGTTTTTTGTTGTAGGGATTTAGTGTACTCAGTGTAGTTTGCACTAATTAAATGAATACCCATTTATGAATGTCCGTTCTTAATGGATGCAAAACTCACATAAAAAAGCAAATATCAGGTGTTTCATTTATTTAATTTTTCGAGTTGTGAGTTCGATAATGAATTGAACTTCAAATAAAATGAGTATCTTGAAATTTGAGGTGAGACTGATGGGACTTATGGTTTGATAATGATCTGTTACCAATTGTTCAGTTTTGAGGCTTCTATTTCAAGAGAATTAGACGAGCCAACGTTTAAATAAGACGGGTTGTTATCGCCCCTAAGGGTCTTTGTCTCTGATTCAAAATGGTGCGTTTTGCTATCCTATTAAGAATAATTGAGTCTTAATTGATCTCGAAGTCAAACTTGCTGTGCTTGTGGTCGGACATCGAAGGCTTTTTTGAACCATGCCAACTTATAATATGATTAGACAAAGGTGAGCTAGATATAGTGATATTAAAAACCTCCTATAGGGTTATAGTAATTGTCTTCCAAGTGACTTGTATAGACTTCCCACTGACTAGACACTTGTAGCTCCTTTTTAAGTATAAGCCTTAAAACTGTTTTGCTTCATGGTACGACATTCTTTCTAAGAAAATTTTGTATTCACTTCAACTAATTAACACAATCCAATGTCTTACGACCTGTTTGGATTTATAGAACTAAACAATTTTAAACCTTTTCAGATCCTTCCAGCGTCAAGAGATCACCTTAACACCCGAGATGGAATTATCGCACAGTTTAACTCTAAATGAGGATGCTCTTAAGCAACTGCCAGAACAAAAACGTCCAGTCTTCGTATTTGAATGGTTGCGCTTTTTGGAAAAGGTCCTGGTGACCGCTCAAAAGTCTGACATCAAATCATGTCAAAAGAAATTGGTACAACAATTAACAGCACACATTCAAGGTTCACCCGGACCACCGACACGAAAGTTAATCGCCAATTGTTTGGCTACTCTATTCTCAGTTGGTGATACATTCCTGCTGTTTGACACAGTGAATGCTTGCAATGATATTCTCAAGAACAAAGATGATTCACCAAGTTATTTGCCAACAAAATTGTAAGTATTTTTTGCCATTCGGGGGAATTTTTTTTTTAAAAAAGAATTTATTCTCTTTTAGAGCTGCAATTTGCGTCCTAGGCTCGATGTATGAAAAACTCGGCCGAATGATGGGACGATCGTATGAGGAAACCGTTCAAATCCTATTGAGAACATTGAGAAGTGCTGAATCACAAACTCGAATTGAGATTATGATCACACTGGAGAAGGTATGCTCTGGAATGGGCACAGCTATATCAAATGTCCACAAGGACATCTATAAAGCAACCAAGCACTGTCTAACTGATCGTGTTATGGCGGTACGTGTCGCAGCGGCCAAATGCATGCTCGAGATGATAAATCATGCTCCGTTCCTGTATCAAACTGAATTGGAAAGCCTTGCTACACTTTGCTTCCGTTCATTCGACGGTAGTAACTATGAAGTTCGTTGCGCAGTTGCAAAGCTACTTGGAACTCTTTTGGCTTTCACACAAGCTCCGCCAGATGGAAATAAGAAACCACCACCAATGTTAGCTGCAAAAAATCAACCAAGATCGATTTCTTTAGACGAGGCGTTTGGAATCCTAATGTCGGGCTTTCTTCGAGGTGGAGTATCCTTCCTCAAGGGCACCGGAGAGATAATCAAAGGTAGTTCAGGCGTAAATCGAGAAGTCCGCGTTGGAGTGACTCACTCCTACGTCGTATTTGTGCAGCACATGGGCAGTGTGTGGCTAGAACGAAATCTTACCACATTCCTGGCGCATGTCCTCGATTTGGTTGCCAATCCGAAAGCGGCCTCGTCACATGTCGATGCCGTGTACTCGCGTAAGTGTATCAATTTCATTCTTCGCTCTATAATTGGCAAGATGCTTGGCGAGAAAGCTCAAACCTCAGCGTGCAAGGAGCTGATCCATATCGTGGCCAAACAAATGAATTCGATTGATTTTAATCCAGAGAATGCCAAGGACTCAAACCAGGAGACTTTGTTCAGTCAGCACTTGTTGGTTTGTGCTTTGCAAGAGCTAGGCAGTCTTGTCTTGGGCTTGGGTACAACCGCCCTAAACCTCTTGAGTGATCATACATTGAATGCTATTGATGCTACCTGCGCAGTGCTAGTGCATCCATGTGCTGCAGCACGTCTTGCCGCTGCCTGGTGCCTGAGGTGCTTCTGTGTAGCTGTTCCAAGTCATATAACTCCATTGATTGATCGTTTTGTCGATGCGATCGAACAGATGAGATCGTCGCCAGAAGCAATCGCTGGTTATAGTTGCGCTTTAGCTGCTATTTTAGGAAGCGTCCGATTCTCACCTCTTGGTATACCTCATACCAAGGGAAAGGTTGTCTTTAACTGTGCCGAGGAGTTGTTGCGTTCAGCAAGCCAGAATAGTCGTATGTCATTAAATCGTACTCAAGCTGGTTGGTTGTTGATTGGAGCAATCATGACTTTGGGTTCTCCTGTGGTTAAGGGATTACTTCCCAGGATGTTGCTACTATGGCGGAATTCATTCCCAAGATCAAATAAGGAACTCGAATCAGAGAAAGCCAGAGGAGACTCATTCACCTGGCAGGTGACATTAGAAGGCAGAGCTGGAGCTTTGTCGGTGATGCACAGTTTTCTGTTGCATTGCCCGGAGTTAGTAACCGATGATATTACAAGACGACTGCTAACACCCATTGAGAGTGCTTTGGCTATGTTGGTTAAGTAAGTACTTAGAGCAACTTAACATTATAAATTTGTTTTTAATGTTTTTTTTTTGTTTTTTTTTAGCTTAGCGCCAGTTCTGAAGAGTTACGGAACCCATTTGAAGGCACCAGCCGCTATGGTTCGCTTACGTTTGTACGAAACCCTTGCACTGCTTCCACCAAATGCATTGGAGTCTTCCTATACACATTTGTTGAGGATGCTCGTCTCAGAGTTTACATTATCGGAAAATCCAGCAAATACCACTAATTCTCTGTTGAGGGCACTATGTCATGCTGACGATTCAATTATTTTGGGCACCTGGTTGCAAGAGACCGATCATCGCACTATCGAAGACCAGGTACAGTATATTTGTAGTATTTTATGTAGGTGATTGTATTCAATGTAGAAACAAAAGTCGAAGGCTGTTGGAGATTTTGAAGCGCAGTTTATGAAAAGCCGACAAAAACATCATATTCTATTCATATAATGTTGCGATACTTGAACGTTATTTGCGGTGCATTGCTCAGTCTTGTAGTAACCACCACTTGCACCAGAATTTATCGATAATGAATTGATATTTCATAAAGTGACAAAGCTCTTTATAAGAGGGACACAACAGACAAAAGAGATTCGGATTTTAAAATCGATCCACCAGCCTTAGATATATTATTCATCTTCATTCCCCTTACCTATCCTCACTACCTAAACGAAATGTGTATTATATTCTTTAACTAATGAAACTTAACTTTGTGCATGCTTGTAACCAGATGGAACCGAACAGAAGATCTGACGGCGAACATGTAAGTTTGGTCGAGTGTTTGCTTGAATTTCGTTCAGTTGTTATAATTTTTTGTTATATATTTCGCCGACTTATCTGTTGTTGCCATTTTCTGTTTCGTTGTTGTTTCGTTCGTTGTGCTATATTATTCAACAGAGATACGTTATACGTTTTGTTTGTTTCTTTTCAGCTACAGCCGAATAGTGCTGCGGGTTCTGGTGCATTAGAACATGATTCTTGTTGTCTCTATCGACCGGTACCCAAAAGCGAACAATGTCCAGGACCTCTACCTCTTGGAGTCGCAGTCATTGACATGTCAGTACATTTGTTTGGATTGATTTTCCCAAGAGTTGCCAACAAACATCGTCTGCAAATGCTTGATCATTTCGCCGAATGTATAAAGCAAGCAAAGAGTTCACGACAAGAGGCAGTACAAATGAATATTTTTACTGCCCTTTTGAGCGGATTGAAAGGACTCACTGAAAGCAAAAGTGGCATAGGCCAGGAAGAGGTAAAAAAGAGCGCCACTAATCTTATCATCGGAGCATTAGTCAGTTCAAACTCAACGCTTCGTTGTGCTGCAGGTGAAGCACTAGGTCGCATTGCTCAAGTCGTCGGGGACTCCCGGTTCACTGCTGAATTGGCCCAAAATAGTTTCGATAAATTGAAATCAGCAAGAGATGTGGTAACTAGAACGGGACACTCATTGGCCTTGGGTTGTCTCCATCGTTATGTAGGAGGTATGGGATCCTCGCAGCACTTGAATACGAGCGTATCAATTTTGCTGGCTCTGGCGCAGGATACCAGCTCGCCAGTGGTTCAAGTTTGGTCTTTGTATGCTTTGTCTCTGATCGCAGACTCTGGTGGCCCAATGTTCAGAGGATATGTAGAAGCAACATTATCACTGAACTTGAAATTGCTTTTATCGGTGCCGCATTCCAATGTGGACGTTCACCAATGCATTGGTCGTGTGCTGAATGCTCTAATCACGACTATGGGACCTGAACTACAGGGTAGCATGTCTACGATTACAACAATGCGTTCGTCATTCATGTGCGCTGCAGCTGTAATGCAAGCACACGCTGATCCACTTGTACAGGCCGAAGCAACAGGATGTCTACAGCAGCTGCATTTGTTTGCTCCAAAACATGTGAATCTATCCTCGCTCGTTCCCACACTTGTAAAAACACTTTCCAGTAATTATCTGATGTTGAGAAAAGCAGCAGTGTCCTGCTTAAGACAGTTGGCCCAACGAGAGGCTAAAGAAATCTGCGATCATGCCCTGACGCTGACAGCAGAGGACTGTCCCGGTTTATTGATCACAGACTCCGGTCTTCCAGGTGTTCTCTTTGGAATGCTCGACTCCGAAACAGACAACGAGATGATTAAGAACATCCATGACACCCTTACCTCAATGCTGCAGATGTTGGCATCTGATAATCTAAGCTCATGGCTGAGTCTTTGTAAGAATGTCCTCACAGTAGCCGTGGAGGTATCAACCGATGAAACACAAAAAGTTGAAACTGTAGACAATGAAGATAATGAAAACGACGATGATGATGTTGCTGAATATCATGCAGAGGAGAATACCAGTACTCATCCAGCGGTTCAGCCACGCTGGCCAACGAGGGTATTCGCTGCAGAATGTGTGCGCAAAATAATTTCTACATGTGAAGCGGCCAACCCAATACACTTTGACCTTATTCAGGCAAAGGAAATGCAGATGATAAAGAGTCGAGGGGATTATTTAATCCTTCATCTTTCAGACTTGATTCGTATGTCTTTTATGGCGGCCACAAGCGATTCAGATCAACTAAGGCTTGAGGGGTTACGTACATTGCAAGAGATTATTGACAAGTTTGCTGGCGTTCCCGAGCCAGAGTTTCCGGGTCATCTGCTGCTCGAACAGTTTCAAGCTCAGGTAAGTCTTTAAATTAAACAACAAGCGGACGTTTATTTAAATTGTGTTCTTTAGGTTGGAGCTGCGCTTCGCCCGGCTTTCTCAGCAGATACCCCTTCACATGTTACAGCAGCAGCGTGCGAAGTATGCTCCGCTTGGATAGGCTCAGGTGTTGCTAGAGATCTTAACGATTTGCGGCGAGTGCATCAACTTTTGGTCTCGAGTTTGGACAAACTCCACACAAAGACAAACAGCACACAGTTGTACAACGAAAGTATGGCAACGCTTGAAAAACTCAGTATTTTAAAGGCATGGGCGGAGGTCTACATTGTGGCAATGATCGGCAATGGTTCTGCTCCGGCAAGTTTGTTACAGAAAAAACTATCAAGTAATGTTAACAACATAGTTCTGATGAGTAACCCAACCACTGATGGCGAAGATGGAGATTTTGGAGAGTTCGAGAGTCGTGGGGAGAGCCTGTTGAGCTTGGTTAAGCCTGAGTTAGTGAATTTATCCACACATTGGCTGGCTGCATTAAAAGATCACGCTTTATTGCTGTTACCACCCGAATTCCAGAGTCAATTGCCGCACGATGGTGGTGCGTTCTACACAACCGATACGATTAATTCTTCAAAGCCACACTATCTA
Organism: Chalcosyrphus nemorum; assembly: GCA_949716465.1. NCBI lineage: Eukaryota > Metazoa > Arthropoda > Insecta > Diptera > Syrphidae > Chalcosyrphus > Chalcosyrphus nemorum. Next base: position 71,861,338 of record OX454333.1, read on the forward strand.
ACCTCATGGCCGCCGATATTATACGCAGCTGCCCTTTGGCTAAAGGGTGGAGGATTCGATGAACGGGAAAATCCCAAAGATGACAAATCGAATTTTGAGAACAACAATGCGATCTCGCATGGGAGTCTAAGTGCGGATCGATTCCATATGATCTTTGGCATTTGCATGGAGGCGTTATGTAGTACACGCACCAGTGAGAAGCCTAAGAATGTTATCAGCTGTCTGCAAAGTCTGTACACGATCTTTGATTCGCAGTGGGCCAGAAAAATGTTAGTTAAAGATAAATCTCTAACAATAGAATTATGTAACGTGCTGCATCGGCAGATTCTCACCAGAGATGACCTCCTGGTGCAGTTGTTATGCATGGAAATTCTAAAGCAGAGTATTGCCGCGGCAAGAGAATCAATGGAGGATAAGAAGAACGCCAAGTTGGCTGAATGCCAAAACGATAATGAAGCAAAAACAGATCTCTGCAAGGATTTGGACAATTATGGTGAAGGTGGCGAGCAGGGTGACATAGTTCCTGGACAATCACATGTCTATGCTGTCTTGGAAGTGTGCCTGTGCGTTTTTGTTCGTCAGATACCATCTATGAATCCAAGTAGCAATAGCAAGCTCACAACAGAACAATTAAAGAAGGAAATGGCTTTGAGGAGTGCTACACCAGGAGCCAGTAACTTGCCAGAGGACAATGGAATGCTAGTTGCTAGTGGGCTTCAATGCGCCGAAGTGCTTACAGAGTTATGTTCTCCACGCGGAGCTGTTTCTATACTTCCAACTATATTATACATGACAACCAGTATTATCAAGGAGATTGCTACAAAATCAGCAAATGATCAAGCGATCCTTGCCAACACCGGACCGGTGCAATCAGCTCTTCACTGCTTGAAATCCGTGTGTACCGACAAATGGGCCAGCGATGAGCGTTCATCCAGCGAATGGTGCAAACTGCTACAGAGCTCTCTTGCGAGCATTCTTGATTTAACTAAGACGGGCAGTGAAGATCGTAAAGTCGATGAGGTCACAATGATGCTAGCCATCGCAGTATTTATCCTTCACACACCAGCCAGTGTGGTAGCAGCACCATCGCTACAATACCCGTGCATCAATCACTTCCGCCAGTGTGTCCAAAGCGAGAATCAAATTGTACGACTACAGTGCATTCAAACCATCCGTTCGATTTTTGCCAAAGCCGATCTAAAAGTTGCCACACCATACATTCATGCACTGGCACCCCGAATCATCGAGGGGCTGTACATAGAAACAGCTAAAACACCACGCAACGAGAACGAGCTATCCATTGTTCTGGAAAGTATCATGACCGTAGAGACATTAATTGAATTGGCTGAACCACAAAATCGTAAGTACCAGTAGTGCCATAGATTCATTGAAAATTCAGCTCACAATGAACAAAATTATTTTTCCCTCCCTTTCTCTCTCTCGCATTACCGACATTTTTTGTCTCTTCGAAATGGTTAGGGAACTTAATGCAAGGTAACGATGGGTTTTCAATCGACTCATTAAATGTAGATGTTATCTGTTGTGTTGATGTTGTAATTTGATATTTGTTCGTTGAATTTGACTGGGAATTTCTTTTTTTTTTTTTTACTCTTAATTAAATTTACTAAGTACAATCAGGCTCAAAAAAATGTTTGAAACGATAGTGAGTGTTGAAAATTCTTTGAATGGGATAAAAGTTGATTTGTTTTTCACAGAAAGAAGTTATAAATGTGTTTTCATTTTAAATGTATGGAATAGTAAACAAATATCGCGCTTAAGAATCATCTAAAAATATTCCAGGTGCATTTTTGTGAATTGCAATATAAATACTTTCTTTTAAAAGGCACATGCTAAAATTCTGCAAACGTTGCGGCGGAACTTTCATAAGAATAAAGGAATCAAAACTGGGAAAAGTCCTAGTACATACAGTGTGCTTCATAAACTTGTGTGCCGCATAGAAATACATTTACTTTCCTGCATACAAAAGAAAAATGTTCAATTCCAGTTTGAATTTGAGGGTAAAACCAGCGTTACATTTGTATTAGAGCTTTTTTAAAGTTGTATTTTTTAGTGCTTTATCTACGTAATACTCCAAGGATTTGTTCTCTTTTTTCTTGTAAAACTATGCCTTACTAGAAGTATAAAATAATAATATTATTATTTCGCTTCCTAAACATAATTGTACAAATAAATCCGTGCACTAGAAGACCAGAAAAGATCTGGCAATTGGGGAATACAAACTTGGTACCTTTCAACGTAAAGAAAAACCTCAATACACCATCATAAATGTATCCAAAACTGGAGACGAATAGTGAAACACATGCTACACTTTAAGAGCAAAGGAATACTTCAGTGAGACCGAACATTGAATGGATAAAACTATTTGAGTTCAGCTTTATATCATTATTACTTGCAAACTACATATGTACGTGCTTTCTAAGCCTCAATATTTATTTTTTGTTTATTTATATCATTTGTTTTGAGCTGCAAACACAATCAAAAGCTGGAAAATTTAATTCTTCGGTCTCGTTTGTAATGAAAAAGTTTGAAGGAGAATCAATCAACATATGCTAGAGATTAAGTGCCTTCTGAAATCAAAACAAACAGCTAAAGGGATTTCTCTCTTGTAAGGCATACGTTTTTATCAATCACACTATTTAAAGACTCATAACTGTACTAACCTTTATTCTTAAAAGCGAAGCCTGTAATTTATTCAAAAAATTTGGTATAACAAATACAATTTTAACATAAATGATCATCACCCTCTCAAATTCAACGTGCAATTGCTTAAAAAAATAATCAAGATAGTATTTGCACAAAATTCATATACATAAATATTCTAGCGCACAACCATTTCCACCTCACACCCTCCCTTGCACATAATAAAAATTATTTCTTTAATTCCCTTTTAAAACTCCCTCTAGGCATACAGATGCTCACCCTCCTGGTACCTGTTCTTATCAATTACCTAGCCGAACCATCAAAACTGCGAACTCTTCCCAAGGCACAGCGTCAATTGCACGAACAATCGCTCCAATGGCTAATGAAAATCGGACCGAAATATCCACAAGAATTCAAAACACTTATGAGTCAGTCCGTTGAACTGCGCCAAAAACTGGAAGTAGCCATCCGTAATAACCAGCAATCAGCGTCAATTAACAATCGAACAGCAAATAATAATGATGTCCAGAATGGCAACAGGCCTGGTGGTAATGTACAGAAGCCAACTATAAAGCTGAAGACGGATTTCAGTAATTTTTCGTAAAAAAAAAGTAATAATTAGAAGACTTAGTGATTAAGACGTACATTGTAGATGCATTTTAAGGCGAATTAGACCTTTCTATAGAAACAGCAAAATAATACACACATGTACTCCAATAGGACTGGTCAAATCTCTTTTGTGATTAACTTTTATTTTCTTTGTTTTGTCATTTTTCATTTTTATCTTTTAAAGTAGGAAATGCATGTTTCAGCAGAGTTTTATTTAATCTACACAGAAATCTATATATACATACATATATTTAATTTAAGCAAATGATGAAGAAAAAACATACATATGCATATATACACATATATCTCTATCTAAATATATATGAAATGAGAGAATGTAAGTTATTTAACAAGAAATATTATAAATATGTTATGAAGACTATTTAAATATAAAGAAATATCACAAAACTAGTTAAGATGATGTATTTTAGTCAGTTTTCAAAAAAAAAATCTATGCCTATAGCATGAAAGAGGGAAGTTAAGCAACGTAATAAGGAGTATGAACAGGGATTACCACGTATAAGGTAAGCCCTACGAACATTCACCAGTCTTCCACCACACGTGTAAAAAACTTAATATTTCCCTCACTAGAAATCAATGAAACGCCCTTATTTTAAAACGACACGTGGCCTCATCTATCGCAATGCGCCATAGAAACAATAAATAAATATTCGGCAAGTAACGCATAACAAAGGAGACCCTCTCAACTGCGCCACCTTTACAGGCATCAGTCTCCTCAATATTGCGTACAAGATATTTTCGGCGATACGGTGTGAATACCTGAAACAGCCTAATTGGCCCCTATCAGGGTGGTTTCAGGCTAGGTTAGTCTACAATCGATCAAATCTTCGCACTGCAACAGATCCTGGAGAAAACCCAAGAAGTCAACATCGATATCGCCTATTACAGCATCTATAGAGGCGAACTATATAAAGCCATGTCTAGTTTTGACATCCCTGCCAAACTTGTCTGTGTGGAAAATGACGATGGAGAACGCTCACTGTTCCATCAAGGTCGGTAAATACCGTACTGAGACCTTCGATGTTAAAAGAGGTTCAAGGCACGGTGATGCAGTTTCGTGCGACTTCTTTAACATTATACTTGAGCGGATTGTGTAAAATACCCACCTATCTATCAAAAGTAATTAAAACACCGATGATGGTGTCATAATTCCAATAACTTAGCGAGCGATCACCAGTGCGTTTGAAAGCATTGAAGCAGAAGCCACCAAGATTGGGTTTAGCGATAAACGAAGGTAAAATCAAGTACATGCTGTCAACCAAAAGGGACAATGAGCAAGGAACTTTATCTACCTTGGCTCTGCTATTAACTCTGGCAATGATACCAGCCCAGAAATCAAGTGGCTAATAAGATAATTCAACAGCAAAGCCCTATCTCGGAGAACTAAGGAGACTCTGTATAAGACTGAACATTTCAGTCCAAAAACCGTGCATTGGACGTCTGAGATGGCTAGGACATGTAGAGACACTGATGCTCCGCTCCGCAGAATCTTCGTATCAAACCCGGAGGAACGACGCAGTAGATGGCCTCCTCGTCTCGACCAACTTGCAGTACGCAACTGGAGGCAATTAACTAAAGACCGAGGCTTATTGGTTGAGGTAGGTTCACCCCGAACTGTAGCGTCATCCAAGAAGAAGCAGCTCATAAAGAGTCAAAGCTTAGCTTCTCATACATTTTGTGCGTGGTATTAATTTTAGGAACGGGCACTAGTTTAATACCACATCAAACTCTAAAATTGATAATTTTTCTGATTTCCAAGCAGCTAGCAAAAAGACGCAGTGAGTTCAACTGCAATCAGCAATCAACTCCATGTTACTGTTGTTGTTCTTCGCGTTTATAATTGATAACCTTATGACTACAGTGGTAGTCTTTATCATAAAGAGTAGCCATCATCTTTCAACAAATCTATGTTCTTTAAATAAGCCCCACCATTCGCAGACTATGGATTTACCAGCAAACGAAGTTCCACTTTACAATCATTAAAACGCCTAATCCACCACTCGATTGTGATAGTAAGATCCCTACATCCACTTTTAGTGATTGTAGATTCAAAAAACATTTATTTAAATTTAGAAATAGAATTTATTTGAACGCGAACAAATGTAAAGTCAAGCCACATCCTTACACAATAGTTTAGTTAATAATTGAGAGATGCTTTATAAATAGTTAAAGGGCATAGGAATTATATTCCAAGAAACCCGTAATACATAAGAAAAATCCTCTAGTGAGACCTTAAAATTTCTGCATTGCCAATTCAACTTGCAATGTTATCAATTCCTTGTTTTCTTCGAATATCGCCTTGGCCAAAATATTTCTCTTGTGCTCTAGCAGAGCATTCTCCTGCATGTAATTGTCTATGATCTTATCATAGCCACCAACTTCATCGTTGATTGCTGAGTGGTTTTTTCCTTGTGTATCAGATGAAATGAGGAATTTTTTCAAACGTAGTATTTCTGCTCGCTCTGCGCTAATTCTTGTCTGCAATTGGTTCTTCCAATTAATTAGCTCTTGATTTTCTAACTGCAGACGAATAAGCGTCTGATAATCTGGATGAGTTTTGGGTAGCATTAGAAGACCATTCTCATGGAGATACATTCCATCCTCAACAGCTGTGTTTTCTTTCACCGATTGCTGTTCCTCAGGAATTATCGATGGATTATCGGTGGTATCTTGTGGGGTATTCTTGGTCTCGGTATTTGTTGCTGATTCAGTTGAGGGAATGGTTATTGTTTTCATTGATTCATCATCTGAGGTCGCTTTAGAACAAGAAAGTTGATCGCGATTTTGTACCTGAGTTGTTGTTGTGGGTGCGGTAATAGATGTTGTATCTGGTTCAATGGCTTCATCTGTACTTTTTTCTTGCCGCCTCTCGAAGGTGCGTAGCTTTCGCTTCAGTTGAGTAATAATACGTTGCACTTCCCATAGTTGTTCTTCGCGTTTTTTAGAAACAAAACCAGCATTCATCTCCGAATGGATCTGTGCAAGCAGGCTCTCTTGTTTACATAGCTCCGTTTGGATGTCAACAGGGGTTTCTGGTAACTTTGGACTTGCCGATGTAATGGGTGGGACATATCTGTAAAATGTAAAATAAATACCAAGAATAAGAAAGATGTAAAACAGGGACTACTACTTAATTAAAAATTTTGTCAATTTTCCGAAGCGACCAGACATTACTAAGAGTATTCAACTGATCTTATCTATTATCATTGCGACGAATATGAAGTAAGCATCAGATAAGGAACAAAGAAGAATTCCGAGATTAAATCTGATGTAGTTATAAAATGTGGTGCACGACTGGGTCGTACGTTCTTGCATCTTTATTCTGTTACTTAATATTGCATTACTTTGGAAACTAAAAATGTAAATCGTTCTGCAGAGCTCCGATACGAAAGTAAATCGTTTCAACCGTATGGACTGCAGTTTTGTGTTTACCCACACAGACAGACAAACTAAATCGGCAGGCCAACTTTTTTAAGATGCTATCTCGAACTCGATTTTTTCAAGAATCCAATACTTGCTCTATAATAGGTATATATGTACATACAGGTGCATTTAGGCTGCTAATGTAAAACAAGATAATACAGTTTGTAAAGTTTACTACTACTAAAGTAAAGGGCGAAATAAGCGGCAAAGGTTTTAACATGTTTATTTAGAAGTATGAAATCATAAATACCCTGTCGCTTTTGTTTCAAAGATGTATTCAAAAATATATAGATGTAATGACGAGGGCATGACAAATAATTGGGCATTTATGCTATCTTTTGGTTAATGCGGTAGAACTAATACACTGCACTATCGTAAGAGCATAAAGTTAGATCCTATTAACATTATTATACTCACTTCATTAGTTGAACATCAGCAAAAAGATTCGGACAATGACAAAGTAAGGTTACCAACAATCGATGAGACATCTGCAGCGGAGGACTCAGCAGCATGGCCAGACTCTGTGCATTCATCTTATTTTGTTTTTCATTCTGAATAACCGAATCAAAATGCAATAGAATCCACGACAACAGTGTCTTATTGCAATTGGGCAGCTGTTGGAGTAAAGTTTTCAACTCTTTCTCTTGCTTTGTGACTTGAGGATGTGAGGCCACTTCTTCAAAACGGGCAATTAAATCTGTGGTCAAGACTGGCTCCGGTAGTTCCCTGGAAATAAAATCATGTACCTTACCCACAGTATGAAATCTATAAGATAGAATTACCTTAAAAATAGTTTGAGCAATCCACAGGCGGTGGGTACGTCCATTTCGTCGGTGCCTTGAGATTCTCGATTGTTATACAATCGCTTGAAATGTTGCAGCCTAGTTTTGACTGGTTCTACTTTGTAGATCTGATCACTACGGAGTCCGTGCTCTTGTAGGTAGTCAATACAGTCGCGGACTACTAGAGGGAGATCAATTCCATCATGACAACGGCTCCGTTCGGTGGCAAGACTGACGGACACGCCGAAAACCGGCTGAACGTCTCCCAATTCAAGGACTTCCTCGCTGACTGCAGTTTTCGACTTCTTATCTTTTTTGTCTTTATCTTTAGATTTGTCTTTTTTGTCCTTTTCCTTTTTCTCTTTGTCGCGTTTCTTGTCCTTGGAATCTTTAGAATCCTTGTCCTTTTCCTTTTCATCTTTTTCTTTCACTTCTTTTTCCACTTTGTCCTTCTCACGGGACTTTTCACGTTTTTCCTTGTTCTTCGACGAGGAGAACTTAAAGGTTTTAGACTTTTTCGATGATTTCGATGGACTTCTAGAAAAAAGGGGACATGATGCGGGGAATGAGGTCATAGCTCAACTCGGTACTCACTTGGCTTCCAAATCCTCCTCTGGAGAACTCTCACCTTCGAGGGCAGCATAGCCACGGTCCTTTTTGTCCTTTTTATCTTTACGACGACCGATTAGAAGGTCCTTCTTGCTATGCTTGTCATGGTCACCTTCACTAACTATGGGAAGTATGAGAAATAGACGAATAATGGGGATAAATATTTGGATGGGATGGACAAACTCTTACAATCGCTCTCTTCCTTCTTCTTCCCGACGCCAGTTTCAGAGGCATATAGACCTGGAAAGTCCTTTTCCACATCAGGACTATCGAATTCCATTTTTTTTATGATGCACTGGACAGGAACTGGTTGTCCGTCTGCAAACGTCATAGACAGCTGTTTGTATGATCGAGCTGTCATCTGTTTGACAGGTAAACAAAACTCTGGGGAAAGTGCAACTGATTTCGCACATGGTGGAACGTAGGTGGAACCAATTGGTGGTCATCTACACATAGTGATGCCAAGCTACAAAATATAAAGGAGCAACTAACCCGCTGAAGGACAAGGTCACAAATAGCTATAGGTGTAATATAAGTTATTTGTGGCCAATATGGGTTGGGCCTTAAATTTTAACGGGCTCAAGATTTCATATATTTAAACAAAATTATGTATCGGTGGGGAGAAAAGAGTTCAGATGGATGGAAAAGTATTATATGTTTGCATCAAACGAAATCGCGAGGTTTCATCAAATTCATCACCTCAGGGGTTTCGCCATACATTATCGACGTTTCGGCGAAACCTACTTGAAATCTCCTTGAGTTCATCAGCCCGTAAGAGGTCGTCAAATCGAACAAGTCTTAGAGTGAACTTCAGTTTAATTTGATTCATTTTTTGCTGTCAAAATATTATAACTCAAAACAATTGCGTGTTGGGACTTCTACCAAATATATTTTATATTCTTCATATTTTTTATTTAGGTTATGCATTATGGATTCCTTACATACATGTAAATTGTATGCATTGTTTGTTTTTTTTGTTGCATTTATGTTATATTTCAAAAATCGACTAATTTTTGGTTTCCCAATTTTCTCACTCTTATGTCCCAACACAGATAGCAACTGTCAACAAATAACTGTTGGTTTTTTTTGTTTCCCGCCACTGAAAAATGGACAGGCGACTTGGTGCGAACGGCTTACGAGACCTCGGCAAAAGTTCATCGAAATCTCGAAATTTCGCTTCGGCGAGAACGCATTATAAGATTCTCTTCACGCATTTGATCCATAATATCTTCAGTGTTTATATTTAAAAACAGCATTTCTGTTAATTTTCCAACTTGGTATCACTGCTTTTCTTAACTGCAATGTAAAAGAGTAGAATCGAACAGTTCCCAAAAAATATGTCAACAATTTTCCAAGTGTATTTATGAAATAATAAAACATAAATCCTTACTTTAAATTCGGTAAAAATTCATTCAACAAAATGTCAACTTTTTACTTAAAAAACGAACAACGCGAGCATCTTAAGCTTGTGCGCGATAAATCTCCAGAAGATGTGGTTGAGCTCTGCAAATCTGCCTTCGATTACCTGACCAATGGGCCAAATAGCGGAAAGTATGATATATTAGCTAAAAAGTACTCCACAACAACGGAAAAAGTGCGAACGGCTATCGAGGCACTCATATGCCTTCTGATTGATGCCACCAAAGCCAATGTAACTGACGACGACTTTGAGAATCTAAAAAAAGACGGGTTCTCTTCAGATCATGTTTCGATCCTCATGCAATTCGTCACGAGCAAACGACCCTTCGTCGAGGGTTCCATCAAGTGGGCCAACATCAAAGCGTACCGCTTGATTAACTTGGAATGGAGACTGGAGGTGAAAATAGCCTCGAGGAGTCTACTAAGCCAGACAACTGTTGTGGTCACGATGAAACTGAATCTGCATACAGAGCCGAAGAGTGAAAACAGAGAATTGATAAACTTCGGTAATAGCAAACAAGTCCATGAGAACGAGGCCAAAAATAGAAAGGATATCATAGTCCAGACAGATGTTAATAATCTTATCCACATTATTGATGTTCTGGAGCAGGCAATGCTCGAGTCAAAGAGTCGACGTATCAGGAATCTTGTTGGAGCGATACATTAGAACCTTAAGCTATAGTTAGTAAGCAAATCATATGGTACCAAAAGCTGATAGCTTCTATAATAGATGAGAAATAAAATATATTCCATAGTTAATTAACTAGTTGTGCATACATTTTTCTGGCACGTCTCTTCTAGCTGAAACTATCTGATTTTTTTACACTTGGGCGCAGCACTTATTTTAATATGAATAAGTGAACTCCTACTTTTCTTTTTGAGTTCTAAAACTGTTTTTCACTTAAAAGAACATAAGTTTTAAAAGCCCACTAGGGCAAATGGCGCAAGAATTCAATGGGTTACCACAATCAGTCCTAAAGAGTAGTAGTAGAGAATATAACCAAAGCAAAAGAAAAAAACACTGTTTTGAGTTAAAAAAAAGTCTATTCACATGTTTATCTCTTTTACATTCGCCTTAATAGATAAAAATCCTAATCCTACTCATCAGCTGTTGCAGTCGCTGCCTTGGCTTTTGCGGCGATCTTCTTCTTTTGCCGATCTGCCTTCCTCTCTTCGGCTGTCTTCTTGAGACCCTTTACGCGTCTTGTCTGAATCTTTGTAACATTTTGACGACCCATATGCACTCGTCCGTGTGTATTACCCAAGCCATCTCTGGAAATATTCTTCTTCTTCGTAACCTTCAATTCCTTTGGCTGCTTCCTAGCCTGTTTGTACAAATCTTCAGAAGCGATTCTCGTCCGGCGGACTGAAAAATCTGCCGAAGGTCCAATTTCGGCCAACTCGATGCGTGGTGTCTTCTGTCCGGATTTCTTTAACAGAATCTTGTAAGAACGCAAAAGAATAGTCAGATCCTCGGTGCATGTAAAGCTCATTACATGTTCAATGCCCTGCAAACGAATGGCGTCCACCTTGTCCTTGTGGTAAGTATCGATTAGGAGACTACGTAATCTTCGAAGTTCTTCGGTTTGATTCCATTTTGGTCCATTAAATACCAGGCATGGCTTGACACATGTTCCAATCTTTTCATTTTTAAACTCAGACATCGACATGTATCGCTTGATTCCCAGTTCAATCATGTCTAGGACCTCATTTTCAAATATTCGACCCAGAACCAAATTGTTCGGGCGTTTTTTCGACGTCGAACCAAAGGCAAAGAGGGCGCAATCATTTTTCATTGTTAAGCTAAAAGAAAATAATTTTTTTTTAGAGATTTTGATTAGGGACATTTTTCTCCAATCTCACAATTCCAATGACGATGGATCCTCAAAAGGTGTTATATCATTATTTCGGTTTAGAACTTTGACAAGAGGCTTTTTTAGCTGATACAAGTCTTTCATGGCAAGTTTCACATCTCCTGTGCACTTGCGTCCATCGACGAACAGCATGCTACGGGCGGCTTCGATAAGCTGGGGCTCCCTTGCGAGGAGTACCTTCTTTCCCTTTCGGGTCTTTGGCTTCCTGAAAACGATATCCTTGTGTAATTGAATTGAAATAATATATCAATAAATATACCTTATTCTCATTAGTGACATGATTGTTTTTAGTTATTTTTTTAAAGAAATAAAATATAAACGTCGAGCACTCAAACTTTTGTTGAAAATTTCTACACGTGCGATTGTTGCGGCTGTCAAAACATGTATTTGTGGGAGCTGTTCGATGTGAAAATTTAAGGGGACCGCGAACTGGGATAGCTAATTTAGTACATTATGCATTAGGTTATTCTATTACTTTTGAGGTGTGTGTGCAAGAGCCTGTTTAGATGTTGACTCAAAACTCGGCTATGGAGGTAGTTTGTGTGTAAGAAGAGTGAGGGGTAAAGAGAGATGAAGAGTCATGAAGAAAATGGAAAAATCGAGGAGAGTCGCGTTCTACATCCGAAATGTTCCGTCCCTATTCGTAGTTCGCGGTAGTTCGCGCATAAAATGAGTACTTGGACGAGAGAAAACACAAAAAATACAGAAGTGTTTCAATTTACTCATTCCCTCCCCTAAACTTTATCAAGGTAGTGCAGGAGTGAGCACTATTGCATGTAGACACGACATTACTCTTTACTACGTAGTCGAGAGTCATCATCAAAACAGGCTCCAACTCAAGTGGAACGACAATTCTGACGGAATTTTTTTCTCTCAGAACTCTACTTGTTGTTTATATTTGTTCACGCAATTGTTTTCTTTAAATTCGAATTTTTATTTACGACATACCTGATAACGGGGGATGGAATTCCGACCGCGTGAAATTAGGCCATGGATTCACCGAGCCCCTAATAACCTTAAAGTCTTAGTATTGTGTCGAATTTTTTACCCATTTACACAAAAATATTTATGATTTTATTCACATAACCATATGCCTCAAATCGAACGAAAACAAGGGACTGATCGTATATTTTATAAGTATATCGTGTATTTCCTACAACATGACCATATATCCATGCTAGGGAGGCATGTGTCAACAGAAAACTGAATTTTATCTTATGAAAACATAACAAAATAAAATGAATTTATAATATTCATTAATACTTAATGCCTGACGATTTTTCGTAAACGTTTTGAACTACTTCGACGACTGGATTCTACTTTGAATTTCCTCAGTCATGCATTCAATCTTTTCAGGGTGATTCAATGTTGTTGTGATGATGTTGTTGTGATTATTACGAAATATATTTTCCACTCACTAAAACGAGTGAAATTTGAATTTATGTGATGAGAAGGTATTTCTGACATACCTGGCGTATAGCTGCCGCCTAAAGTGTCAAATAGAACAACAAAAACGAACAGTTTTAATCCTACCCCCACTTTCAGAAAAGACACTTGACAACAAAACCAACAAACCCCCCGTGTGTACACATTTTTCACCACTTCCTGGAAAAAGGACAACTCTCGATAAATTTCAATTAAAATCCTCGAAAAACATGGGTAAAACCTCAAAAGACAAGCGTGACATCTACTACCGACTTGCCAAAGAGGAAGGCTGGAGAGCACGCAGTGCCTTTAAGCTGTTGCACATCGACGAGAAGTTTCATATCCTTAAAGGTACACTTGTACTTGATCTGCCCTCAAACTAATTCTCATCCCCTTTTAGATGTGACCAGAGCTGTTGACCTTTGCGCAGCACCAGGCAGCTGGAGCCAAGTTCTTTCGAAGAGGCTCTACGAAGACCGCACTACAAGTGAGGATGTTAAAATCATAGCCGTCGACCTTCAGGCGATGGCTCCTCTGCCCGGTGTCATTCAAATCCAAGGCGATATTACTAAACTCAGCACTGCCAATGCGATAATTGAGCACTTTGGTGAGAAAAAGGCACAACTAGTCGTCTGCGATGGTGCTCCGGACGTGACAGGACTGCACGACATCGATGAGTACATTCAATCGCAGTTGCTGCTCGCTGCTTTGAGTATCACGACACACGTCCTCATGCCAGGTGGCAATTTTGTGGCAAAAATCTTTCGTGGCAAGGATACCAGTCTTCTGTACTCACAGCTAAGGATATTCTTTGAGACTGTGTCCATTGCCAAACCGCACAGTTCACGAAACTCCAGTATTGAGGCGTTTGTCGTGTGCCAGAACTACAAGTGCCCTGATGGGTATATCCCGCAGATGATCAATCCCATGGTGGATGATGTAAAGCTTATCGCAAGTGCCACGGAGTCTGAGGTCAACAAGCAGATCATTCCGTTCGTCGTGTGCGGTGATCTGAGAGGATTCGATTCAGATATGTCATACAGTTTGAATGTAAGTTTTGGATATCAGTTGAAAATTAGGGTATTTCGTCTTAAATATTTTTAATTATTCCAACAGCTTGATCCGGATTCTACCTACACGTACCGGGAAGTTGTTCAGAAACCTATATCACCTGCTTACAAGGAGATCCTCGACAAACTGAAATCGTGTTCCATCAAACACTCGGCTATCACTGTTGATCACCAATCTCCAGAGACAAAGAGCTAAGCAAAACATGATTTAAAAAGACTTCATTTATTTTTATGATGGTATAAATGTACAACAACAAATGTGCTCCATGTGTCTGAAAATGTAATAATCAACTTATAAAAAAACAAAAACTATTTACACGGATAACGATAATCTTTTAGTTGATTTTTCATTAGTCGGTTGGGGGATCTTGGGTTCTTTTATTCCATATCGATGGTTTTTATTACTCTCTGGGAAGTCAGGCAGGATATTGTGAAAATTCTCAACTTGAATAGTGTGTTGCTCGGTCCAAATTCCATCGCCTGTAAAATGGAACTCGATCTCTATGAGGTACAGGATGAGCGCCAGAATCTCACAATTAGAGATGTCGGTAATAGTTTGACGCAAATTCATTTCTTTTAGAGTCTCAGGTTTGTAAAGAATTGAGAGTTTCTCTTCAATTCGTTTGCTAAGAAAGGAGAAAAAACTTATTTTGTAGAAGGAAACAGAAGTTATAAGTTAACATACTCACATTGGGTATAGAAGAATGTACAAATTCCTATAAATATCGTCATTGGAGAACTTTTGTGATCTTAAATGCTCATAGCAATTCTTCACTTGAATTAGTGGTATGTGACACCAATTGGGATGACGAGTGAGAACTGAACGAACACTGTTCTCATCTTTTCCCATAATGTTTGCTAAAAATATAACTACATCTCGTCCTTTAGTGCGGTCTGAGCCTTCACGAGCAAACCTGAAAAGGAATATGAGTAGAGAGAGTGAATATACATATAAGTTAAACAATCTAGATTAATACAACAATGTAGGTTAAGATCTAGGACTCATTGAGGAACATGTCAGAAAATAGTGTCGGGAATGCAGTATAACACGGTCTGGCGTTTTTAGAATATATACTGGAAAGTGTAATTTACAAATGGGAAATATGAATGCCTCTAAGTTGGACTTTTCAACAAGACAATGACCCAAAACATTCATTAAGACAATTATTCCAGACTCCAAAAAGTAAGGGTTAATTGTAATTAGTAAAAAGGCTCTTCGGACAAAGGTCCGGAAACGTATTCTACAAAGTGAGCACGACTTTTATTACTTGTTTCAAATATTCATCGAGACCGTGGGCAAGACAGGTAACTAGATATTAAAGACATTTGTGATTTATCTGTTTAGTGAGTACTTACCTCGCAAATGCTTCGGAATCACACGAGAGTACATGCAACGATGCACATCGGACTTTCAGTTGACTCAAATAGTCCAGTCTCAGTCGAGCTTTATTCTGATAATGAACTAGTCGCAAAACTCTCGGATTCGTGCGCAACACTTGAAACTCCTCGACTGCCTGCAAGTCATTCAATCTCTCTAGCACAGTATCTGGACTCAAAGTCAGCACCTCTACACATTTAAGTATCGCTTCCTCTTTAATATTAAAGGATTTGACATGTTGCATAGTTTTGACCAGACTTTCTGTAGAGGACATAAGAATTTTTGGCATCCTATAAAGTATTTCGCGGATATCTTGTCCGTCGATTGTTTTTATCGTGTTTAGCATCCGCTTAACATTGTCTGGATCACCATATAGAACAAAGGCATTTTTTAATATACGCTCTTTTGGGAACTGTAAGTCATTCAGCAAAACATCGACCATGCGCTGAATAGAATCGAAACTTCTATGTCGGATGCGTGAGTAAACCTTCCAGACTTTAGCCAAGTCGTTGTCATCCATCCCTAGTCGCTGCGCCAGATAGAAGTTGAGGATATTCTGTCGCAGAGTTTTTAATTTAAAGTCTTCCCCATATTTGATTGGTACATACACATCAATATCTGTGAAACGGGTTCGAAGCCGTTCCTCCACATCGACTGAGTACGGTATATAACCCTGACATTTGAGCGTCGAAACGTTCTTATTCAACGCTGTGACGAATTTGAAGAGAAACGCCACTGAAATTGTTTCGCAGCCACATTCCTTAAGGACATTGTAACGATTCTGTAATGTTAGTGTGTTAAGATATAGAAGCATTGGCTTCGTGAGGATTTCATCAATGCTATAGTTAAAAGATTTAAGTGTTTCAGCCGAGTTGATGAGATCTTCCCGCTTAACAGTGCACAATTCTTTGTGTTTTGTCAGTGCCTCTGACCAATATTTGTGTGTTGATCCTGCAAGAGGATTCCAATTAGTCTTTAGTCAAAAGTTGAAAGAATGAACTTACCTAGTACCTTGGATAAATAGCCAGGTGTGGGAGGATGCTGCATGACATGTATATCCTCGACTTTTGCTGCGGAGAATAAACGGACAAGAACATTTATTTGTTTTCGACTGAGGAGATAGGCTCTATGGGTCCCTAGCATGGTTTATTTATTTCTTTTTTCTGTTCTATTTTATGAACCAAAACAAAAGGCACAAGTCCAGACGTGGTGACAGTTGCTCACTGATAGCAAACAGCTGGATTGAGATGGTACGTTTTTGAGTGTTGCTGCCTTAGTAGAAAAAGGTATCTAATGTTTTAAAGGCGGGACCATAGGCGTTTTTCTTATTCAATGCTGACACTTTAGGTCTTCGATATTATGTTTTTATTTTGACGTTATTCCAAATTCAAAGTATTTATAATATATATATAATATATATAATAGTGGAATGGATTCGTAATACCACTTCCAAAACAGTGCGAATACACAGGATGAGTACTGAGTGACTATAATAGCTTTCTGCTCCGATTCGTTAAAATTTCGGTCACTTTTGTTCACTTACGAAAGACCGAATCCATTTGCTCTCACTTATGAAAATGCGCCAGTCAGATGTGGAAAATTCTAAAATAAGATTTTATAACGAGCAAAACGCATCCAATTTTAAGTTTCAATGAGTTATACTATTAATTTTCTCAATACAATTGAACATTTTTAATGGAAAAACGCAAAATTAACCAGCGAAACTACTTCACAGATGCTTCCAAACGCATACTCATATTATAGGTTACTTAAGGAAATGACTGCACAAAAGGAAACTGAACGTAGAATTTTGACATTAACTCCGATTGCTTCCGACTATTATAGTTCAGCCTTTACAAATTTACGAAGCAACAACAATCCTCAAACTTCAGAGACTAAATTTGTTTATTTTTGTTATTTCATGTATTTAAAATTCATGTAAAAGGTTTTATAAGGGAAGTTATACAAGACTTACAATTGAAATTGTAGTTTGTTGAGAATGGTTTTTTCTTTCTCTCCCACTTTACTTATTGTAAAATTTTTATTGGCAAATTAGAAACGTTTTTATACGATGGTTTTTCTTATTCAAACAAAGGCCAACTTGTACTTGGTATAGTACCTGTCCCATTAAATTTAAGTCGTTTCCCATTGGTTTCACTCAAGAATTCACTTCTTCTAGATTCCAATGAAAGATGCGATTCGTCTTCCGCTCAAGTGTTTATGTGTTCGTGAACCGCCATATTTTGTGTTTTTGTTTTTACAATAACAATTGTTGGGCCATATGGCATTGACATGTACAACGTCCAATGAAATAGTGTCTTTCTAAGGGAAATCGGGAAGCGAAGAGCCAATGGAACATTATTGGCACTATTTTATCTCTTCATAATAAAAAAAACAAAAATTGTAATTGCAATAATATCGATTTCCTTCCTTCCTTCCTCACTCATTTAAGAATTTTCATGGTTGTTTTTAAATTTTATGTTTTTCGGTCTTTGTTTTTTTTTTTTGTAAAGTAATCTTGTACAGCTTCGTGAATTCTACTACCAAACTATTCGTGAGGTTCGAATTCGATGTTTTCATCGATCCGTCATCCGTCAGTTAGAAACACTGACTGACAGATGTACCTAGACTTTTTTTGCACTGGAAATAAAAGAAATCTCCCGCAGGGCCAGCATTTTTCTCCGGACCAAATTTTAAGTGAAAAATTGAATTTCACTTTCTCAAAATTGACTTGCATAAGTGCCCACGACGTGATCTTTCTCTGACTTCATATCTCAAATTGATAAAGCACTCATAAGCTGAACGCGAACTCGTTTTGCATTCCCCTCCTGCTTTTCGCCTGCGTTAACCATCATTGCAATAAGAATCTCTATAAATCGAATAAACAAATTAGTGGCTCGCTTAACATTTTGTTTATACAATTCCTCTCATGTGTGTGTGTTTTCTTTTCAGTCAACGAGAGGCACTGAAAGTGGTCGTTGATTAGCTTAAATTGATTGTAAACAACAAAAAAAGTGAACAAATTTGAAGTCATATTTGCAACGCAGCTCATAACCGAGAGTTGTGTTTGAATAGCCGCTGATCATTTTAATTGCAACCTTAGACTAGGTACTTTGTAGTACGTGTGTTAAGTCAATTCAAATAATAGTTACATACCGGAGACCTCACGCGATTTTGTTAACTTCGAGACGGTAGTACGAAAGAAGAAAGTTTTCATACCTTGACTAGTTCTTAACGTTTTCTTTCTTGAATCGGATTGAAGATGACGACGGCAAAAGTGAAAGATAACGACGCCAGTGCGTATATGAAGGAATTCCAAAATATTTTAGAAAAAGGCAAGGAACCCGACATGACCAAAGTGTACAACCCCAAGGTGGCGCAGCAATTCGAAAAATATCTAGATCCAGCATCGCTAAAACGTCACGTGTTGCGAAGTGAAAAAATGCAAAAAGTTATCGATATATACGCGAAGGCGGAGGGTCGACAGCGCGTTGATGTCGAGCGACAGGTAAGGGGGATTCTCGATGAAATCGGTTTGGAACGGAACACAGCGGTGTTGCGATGGTGCGGCATTGCAATCACTGCGATCGGGAAGCGCATCACATCGGGTATATGTGTGAATGAGAAGAATTTGAATCGGGTCAAGGACGGACTTGGAAAGAATCCGGTGCTATATTTGCCGAGTCACAGGAGCTATTGTGACTTTATCTTGATGTCGTATATATGCTTTCATTATGACATCGAAATACCGGGTATAGCCGCTGGAATGGGTAAGTGCAAAGTAATTCTGTAAGTTTTTTAGGAAAACCAATTAGGATATAGTTTAGCCATGTTGTACGCTGGGGCTACAATATAGTTCAATAGATCGAATGTCTAATTTCATTTTCAAAGATATACCTCGAGTCTCATATGCATTTTGTGGCCAGAGAGTGGCTGCTGGATATTCAATTTCTGATTATAGAGTTTGCATATACCACAGTTTAAAATATAAAAGTAAAAAGTATATTAGTAAAATGAACAACACTAAACAGACTGCTTATAAAGTTAAAAACAATACAAACTTGGAGTAGACTATTAACAAACAATTTTGTAAAAAATACAACGGTGTAATATACCGTTGGACAGAGCATTTAAAATTTGCCATACCGAGGACGGAGAATTTTCGAAGTTATTTACAGAAGAGAGTGCTCACGAGAGCATACAAAATAGTATTTTTCTTGGTAACCCAACCCTTTCGATTACTTTTCTATAATTTTAGCTATCTCTTAAAGATTTTGATAATCTATGAATTTAAGTGGAAGAAGTACTCGAACGGAGTAAACAGCGATTATCTGCGCGAAAATTTTATAAATTTTTTCATCGAAAAGCATTAATAAACTGAAAGACCCCCAAAACCAATCAAATGTACTTCTTATCATCATGTGAGGATTTGGCGGTATCACTCTCGTAATCGAGCATTGAATATCGAAATTTGAGATGACAGCTCATGTCATAGTGTGTCATTTCATTTAAACACTATTATGATGTCGAGTCGTAGAGTGCAGGAGTCATACACACTAGATTTTCATCGATTGCAATAATTCGTCACTCAAATTCGCATTAACAGCAGCACTGTTTCTGTATAATAGTATAAGCAGAAACAAAAGCACAAAAGCGCCGAAGTAGGATTGTTCAGAGGTAGTACCTTAAAGCACTGCTCCATCCTTGGCAGTGTCTTTTCTGATCACCAAAAGATCCCGCAGAACTGCGTCATATTATTTTGGGCACCTTTAGAGCGAAATGAATGCGCAGATAGATAAGCAATGAGAGGTGTTGAATTTCCACGTGACATTAAAGCACCTACATACATATGTGTGCTGCTAAAAGAGCCCAAAATTGTCAACAGGTTTAACCATCTATAGATAGATCTCAAAAGGCTTTCTGGAAACTGCTCTCTGAGCAGAGTTGTAAAAGACTTAAATCTTTTAGAAGTTTATTTCACTGAATTCATATAGAAATGATTTGAGGTCTTTTTGTTTCATTCTCAAATGCATCCATTACGCATGCATTGTGCGAATGCCACGGTATTGTCAAAAATAGACTAAAGTACTAGGGTAGGTATTATTTTAATAATATTGAGCAGGCTAATTTATAGAACTAGGTGATGGATTTTTTTAAAATTTGTATGGCACATAATTGCTTGGAAGAGCAGACTTTAGTTTTCGAACTTTTAGATTCCATTTAGTGATCGCGTCCACTTGGTGCTCAGTGCTTTTACCTACGCATAACACAAGTTGAAGAAAGTTGACAGCTTTGGTATGATAGATGTTCTAAGACGAGTCAGAACAAAAAGAGAAATAATTCTGCTAATCATTTCTCGCAGAAATTTACAGCATTTTAGGTCAAACGGTTCAACAGTAATGCGGCAGTCACAGAAATAAATCATATCAAACCCATAAATGTTCCGTCGTTCCTTTTGAGGTCCGGAACACTAAAAGTGTGACAATAACTTCAGTCTAAAAATAATTTAAATAAAGTCAAACAATTAAGAAGAACTCGTGCACTCAAAACTTAAAAACAATAATCATAAAAATATATTTTTATTTAACCTCAACCTTGTGAACTGTTAATTTGTACTTTTTTATTACAATATTTTTTAAAGGCAGTAACAATGTAGATTACAGTTTAAAAGTTCAACGGCTTATATGCACACAAATAGACCCAGTCACCTTCGAAAAAGAGTGCCGGCGTCACGTATCAATATGTACATATGTATATATATGTAACTGGATAATTTGAGTACGAAATGCGTGCTAGGTTCTTATATCAATGCAAATTTATGAAAATATACAACGCTGATGACATCCGCAGGCAGAATCTAAAATGTAACCAAATTGAATGCAATACTTCAATGTTTAATTGTATATTGATTGCAATTTAGAAATACTGCTTGTATCATTTTAAAAAAGACAGAAAATCTTAGAATTTGAAATATAAGTATGTACGGGGACTTTAGTCATAAAATATACTTTAGCCAACTGATTAGGTGATCTTCCCGAAACATCCTATAAAGTAGAGTAATCATGGTCGCGTTCCGTAATCTAGGGATTAGATAGTCAAATGTTTCTTCGACAGATTCAGTTTCGACTACAAAGTAAGGCATTTCTTTTTGTAGTAGTGGACTGAAAACTATCAAAAATCGGTTCCCGTTCCACATGTTAGGCCTTTTCTCAAAAAGTAGGTCTAGAGTTCGGAACGTGCCCCATGTCTCTAATAGTTGAGTTGAAATAAAGCCCACATTCGATGCAACATCGTATTGCTTTTTCTCGTAGAATGCTCTCCTTCCTCCTACCTTCTACAATTTACTTACTACACCTTTAACCACTTTTTAAAATTAAATCTCATTTACTCTTTGAGACCCAATATATGGATATGGGAAAAGACATAATTTTCAAATGGCCATATGTCATGCAAATTAAATTTAACGACAACATGTACATTTTTGTATTTTATGGATAAAGGTCGGGTTATTAAGGTTCAACTTTTTATACATATGTACATCCTTAATAGTTCACCTACCCGACTTTTATGTACAAATTTTATATTTTTATGTATTTGAAACGTAAGCGCGCTAATTGTTGTGTATCTCTTCAATTTACATACAGTCAAATCTGAACCTTAATTATATTTGTCTATAAATAAGAGGTATTCTAATTCTTAGTTTTTTACTTTTTTTTTTACATAAAAAGGACCAACTGGATCACTCAAGTGCAAAAGCATCAGCATTCGATTGGTCTCAGTGATTTAAAACCTAGAATTTTACCTCCTGAGGTCCAATCGGCAAACCTTACAGGCGGACCAATAAGAACGCAGTAAAGTAAGAGGGATGTGATCTTACTACCCCGAATCAGTTGTCGTTAGGCGACTAATGTCGTCATTTGGAGGCTTTTTAGCGTAGCACAGACTACAGGCGACTACTTTTTGAAAATAACCCAAATTGGACATATTATTTTCGTAAAAGTTTGTTTTCTTAACTTATCAATCCTTTTAATGTCTTCAAAGGAAGAATTAATTTTTACGACGAAAAATGGCACTTATTTGATTTCGGCCTTAGTCCAAATCCTAGTACTTACATTCAGTGTCCTAGAAAGTGATTTTAATGAGGTTGTCCCTTATAATCTGAGAATAAAGATTGTAACAAGTCCCGCTCTGACTAAAACTACGAAAATCTACGAAATTTTATGAATTTCTGTTCCTTTACGTCAAAGTTTCACAGAAGAGAGAGCTTTTCAAAGAGTAAAATTCTCTCCGGGAGAACTGAAATTACGAAAAAGTAAACGAACGGGTTGAACAAGAAAATGTTCAAAATACATTGAATTGACAGATTTGACAGTTTTCATAAACCAGCCCAAAGAAATTTCTTGCACTAAAATTCGAAGCATGGGGAAATTTCTTACTCTCTCATGAGCTCTGTCTTCTGTGAAAAACTAAGAAAATTCTCTGTACGAGAACGGCTTTTCGTAAAAAGTTTGTTAAATTTCGTAAAAATTCGCTGTTTTGGGAGAATACGCAAACGGACCTATTTTGAAGTAAATAAATACCAAAAAAGTGATGTCTAAAATGAGCAGCTTTTTTTTGTTCAACTCGTTCCCTCAAATTTTGGTGCATTTCTCTTTTCCTGAGAGAATCTTACACCTACTCTTACAAATTGGAGAAGCTGTGAATTTTAGTGCACTAAGTGCAGACCTAAACCTACAAATTAAAGCACCTTAAATTCTTTACAAAAGTATTAGCTGTTTTTTTCTCTATCATAAGTAGTGACTATACTAATCTCGATTGCTATTTAAGCTTGAGATAAACATAGATAATACAAAGTAAGTTTTGTGCTGATAATACAAAAAAAAAAAAGACATATTTGATAAAAAGCTTAAATTTAATATTAGTTAAGCTAACAACGGCCGTTAATAATAATTAAATGATTAAGCAAATATCTGTAAAAAAGATTTTAGATTTTTAGAGCACAGAAATCTTGATAAAACTGAGTTTTACAGAAGTAAAAATCCGATAGTAGAGATCATACAATTTGGGAGGTACATAAAGGGTCCGCCATCTAACGTTTTTTTTTTCAACTAGTGCTTATTTCGTGAATGGTAACACGATTTGACAGATAATAAGTTTTATCCTTCCGCTGAATGAATATGGTTGTGTATACGCTTGAACAACGCTGGGAAATATTGCGACATTACTTTGAAAATCATGGTAATGTTGCAGAATGTGTGCGAAAATTGCGTACGGATTTTGGAAGAAGAGAAGCACCGTCAGCTCCGTATGTTCGTTATCTTGTGAAAAAAGTGAAAGAAACTGGCATCCTCATCGATAAACCAAAGCGTAAAGAGCCAAAAACAGTGCGTACACCTGAGAAAATTGCTGCTGTGGCAGAAAGTGTGCGTGAAGCGCCATCAACATCAATTCACCGTCGTTCTCAACAATTGAACATTTCGGAGACATCATTGAGACGAATTTTGCATAAGGACCTTGGTATGACGCCATACAAAGTCCAATTGGTTCAGGAGTTGAAGCCAACTGATCATCCAATGCGTTTTCGCTTCGCTAAGTGGGCCTGCGATCGACTTAGAGAAGATGCTGATTTTGCCAAAAAAATCATCTTTTCAGATGAAGCTCATTTTGATCTTGGCGGGTATGTAAACAAGCAAAATTGTCGCATTTGGGGCACAGAAAACCCGCACGCATACATTGAAAAGCCGATACACCCAAAACGAGTCCCTGTTTGGTGCGGATTTTGGTCCAGAGGCATAATTGGGTCATTTTTCTTCGAAAATGAGCAAGGAGTGGACGTTACAGTCAATGGCGATCGTTATCGGGCCATGTTGAACGAATTTTTGTTCACAAAAATTAAAGAGGAGGATATTGGCAACATTTGGTTTCAACAGGAGTGCGCTACGTGCCACACAGCCGAAGCTACACTCGATGTTTTACGCCCTGTTTTTGAAGATCGCATTATCAGCCGCAGAGCTGATGTCGTTTGGCCACCTCGGAGCTGCGTTTTGACACTGTTGGACTATTATTTGTGGGGTGCCGTAAAAGATAAGTGTTACGCCAGAGACAATTGACGCTTTAAAGGACAATATTCGTGAAGCCATTGGTGGAATACAGCTGCACACAATCGATAATGTGCTTAAAAATTAGACCGATCGCGTAGGCTACTGCATGGCCAGCCGAGGCAGCAATTTGAATGAAATTATTTTCCATTATTAACCGGAAGGATTGTACTTTCAAATAAAAAAATAAATTTGAGAAAATATTCAGTAGTTTTTTTTTTATAGCATTTTCAAAAAAAAAAGTTATTTGGCGGACCCTTTTTATGTGTGTGTTAGTTTGAAAGACACTTGCTGACAATGAATGTGGTTCAGTTAAAAATGATGCCCTATAGATATTTTAGCTCACATTTTTAAAACATCTTCAGGGCTTCTCTTGAAAAAATTCGAACTCGAAATAACAATCAATTATGACGAAGGTCATTATGATGAAGGTTGGAAAAAGGTCTTCCTATTCAGTGCGACTGTGTGAATCTATTGTACTTTTTTTTTTTTAGGGTAGGTGAAAATCTCCAAAAAGGCACTATGAGGATCGCCAGCGCGTGCTCATAGTAGTGTGGGATTCTTACCTACTAAAAAACCCCCCTTCAGCAAACTATTGCATTTGTTGATTTTTATTGTTACTACAACTAAGAGTTCGACTTATCAAGTAGTTTTCTTCTCACGAAATAAGAACATTTGGCAGGTAAGCTTCCCATTAGAAACTCCTGCTAGTTCTGCAGCTTAGAAGCAGTTACTTATCGCGCCAGGTCTAGAGGTTTAGTTTTTTAAAGACGGCGCAGTAAATTACTTTCATCCAAAACTTGAAGGACTGTGATATTAACGTGACTTTCTAGTCGAGTTTTATGCTTTCTCGCGTAGTTTCTAAATTCATCTATGATTGCTTTAATGCCGAGATCTGAGTGGATATCGTTATTTCTAATATACCATGGCGCATTAAGAATTCCTCTTAGCACTTTGTTTTCAAAAGTTTGTAGAATATTTATATTACTTATTTTGGTACAACCCCAGAGTTGTATACCATAAGTCCATACTGGTTTTAGCACTTGCTTGTACAAAAGCAGTTTGTTCTCTATATTAAGTTTGGAATATTTTCCAAGTAACCAATACATATCTCTATATTTATTTTCTAGTTCTTTGCGTTTTTTCTTTACATAAGATTTCCATTTCAAGTGTCATTCCAAGGTATTTAGTCTCGTTTGCGAACGGAATTTGAACCGAGTTCGAAAAAATCGGCAAATTAATTATTTTCTTATAAGTAAAATTTACATGCACAGATTTGGTCTCATTGGGTGCGATTCGCCAAACCTTTGTCCATTCATTTACTCTATCCAATGCCTCTTGCAATTTTTCGGTAGTCTCTTAGATCGTTTTACCTACTGTCAATATAGTAGTATCGTCGGCAAAAGTGGCTAATTTTGTTCCTTCCCCTTGTGGTATATCGCAAGTGTATAATAGATATAAAAGTGGACCAAGAACACTTCCTTGCGGCACCTCAGCCATTATTTCCTTAAAATCCGAATATTCATTTCCACATTTGATACGGAATACTTCTATTCTTGGAATATAATATAAGTGCTCTGGCAAAACTTGTCGTAATTTAAATTTTAAGCCTTCGTGCCAGACCTTGTCAAAAGCATCTATCTCTATTGTACTATTTTGGGATCACAATTCACTAAAACGAGTCTAACCATCTTTATTAAATTGCATATTTGAGTTAGCACAGGAAAGTGATATCAGGCGGCACGGCGTACCATGATTTTGACTAATAATTTCCTTGTTGACTGATTTTAGAAGTACATATTGTTTTTTCCCGGGTAATGTTCCTTCTCATCCCTCTCTTCTTCTCTCTCGCTCTTCGATCAAAATTGATATAGATAGGTATAAGCAACGTTTAAATTGTGGACTTAAATTTAAGATATTTGGACTGTTTTTTAATTTTTATTTTATTTTAAGTTAGAAAGGCAGGAGTTTAAAGTTGTGTATAAACGGCTAGATTTCTGAATACACGTGCAACTAATTAATATACAAATTTTTAAGTTTTAATTCCTATTTCTTCATCTACATATATACGAAAATGTTATGAACTTCACGTATATTAAAGAGCTCTAGTCAGGATTAAGCCTAGAACCATAATGTTGCTATAAACATTAATTTTATCTTTTCATGGAAGCGTTGATTCGCCTGCAGGATTACACGTATTACGGTTGTTTATTTATGGAACCTAGATGCCAAAGTTCTTTTCAAAGCCCATTTTCAAGGAAGTACATCCCTTTTTTTTTAATAAATGTTGTCCCTGTCCATACAATACTCATAATTATTTCCCAAATCCTTAAGACTTTTATTCTGTTTTATCTAAAAAAAATATATATATATTTTTGTTTTATCTTTTAAGACTTTCATGCTATGTTCGGCATGGGCAAAATGCTTCGGAAAACCGGTGCTTTCTTCATGCGACGTTCATTCTCTGGAGATGAACTCTACTGGGATGTATTTCGTGAGTACATGTATTGTCTTGTGGCAGCTTATCACATTGGTGCTGAGTTCTTTATCGAAGGAACTCGAAGTAGAAATTTCAAAGCACTCATGCCTAAAGTTGGTCTTCTGTCAATGGCCTTATTGCCGTTCTTTACCGGAGAAGTGGCTGACATAACAATTGTACCCGTAAGCGTATCATATGAGCGAGTTCTGGAGGAGCAACTCTTTGTTTATGAGCTGTTGGGTGTGCCCAAACCAAAAGAAACCACTAAGGGATTTTTCAAAGCACTAAAAATTATCGAAGAACGTTTCGGCCGAATGTATCTGGATTTTGGTGAACCAATATCGGCAAAAGAATTCTTTGGAGCCGACACGGAAAGAATTCGACGAGCCACCCTCGCTGGGCATCTACAAAAGCTGAATAAGGATGAAGTTGGAATGATAAAAGAACTAGCTAATGAGGTTGTCTACCAGCAGCAAAAAGGTGTAGTGATAACTACATTCAATTTAGTAGCTCTATTCTATACGTACTGTTTGAATTGCGAACGACCGGTCAATATAGATGAACTCTCGAGAGGTGTGCTTGTTCTAAAGTCTATATTTGAGAAACTCGGGGCTCATGTAGCTACGAATGAGAACAGCATCAAGCCAGAAATTATAAAGACCGTTGAAATTCATTCCAATGTCGTGACATTCCATAAGGCAAATTTGAAGCTGACTCCCCCTACAGGCTTAGACATGAGGAATATCGAAGTGAAAAGACTTAAGGGTCATGCATTATCTCAACGGACAATGACTATAGCAGTTCCTGCCCTGCATATGCAGCTTTATATTAATCCATGTATGTTTTGGTTGGCTAAGCCCTCTTTTGTGGTTTTAGCCGCAATGAAGCTGAACGCGGTTGGTTGTGATGGTCCTTTAACTGTAGATCGGTTGGAGGCTGAATTTTCGGTATTGTGTAGAATATTTAACCAAGAGTTTATTATCGAATCGAGAATGAAGGAGAATGTAAGTGAATTTTATTGAGACTGAGATCTCTGAAAATATTTTTTTTTTGCCTTTTCAGGACCTTCCACAGACGCTCAGCGTTCTTCGAAGTGTTGAGATATTTAATGGAATGGAATTCACAGCAAATGATTTATCAAAACTGTTGCTCAGTGCGATAGCTCCGTTCCTTTGCATCTACTATCACTTATCTGCGACCGTGGTGGAGGTAAGTGTCCTAAGAGGGTTGGAGTTGGTTGCTAATTTCCTTTAAAATTCTTCAGAATGATTTTCTATGTCAAAATGTTGAAATATATTTGAATAGGGAAGTTAATTGGAAGAGTGTGCTGAAGCTTCTTATGGGCAGACGTATTCCTTTGACACACATTGTCTTAATCGGGCATTTTGACCTAAAACTTTGGATCGTAATTTATTCCAACTCTACTGGATGGCCACGGTGTAGTGGTAGTGTATTGTATTGACCATAGAATGAAAGATTCCGTGTTCAAGTCCAACAATATCCAATAATAAAGAACGGTTCATCTTGGGTACACGGGAGTCTTTCCGAGTTCTCCGGGCTCTGCTCTGGGCGCACTGCTGAATCTCCCTCTTCTTGATAAATAGATCATAGAGGACTCTCAGTTGGGACCCAGGTCACATTGGTATCACGGGAAAGAACCCGAACCTGCGTTAGGTCTCCCTTCATCAACGGTCAGGCCTTCCACTGATTATTGGGTTTCTTATGAACACAGTTGCGCTTGGCATGTCTCTACTGAAAAGACTGCAGACCACTTATTGACGTTCTTACGGGGCACTTCGCTTTTGCTCAGCATCTTTAAGCGAAACATCTGTCTGAAACACTTGCAGCGAGGGTGACGCCACTGCGGAACACTTACTATGTGATTTTCCTGCCTTTGCTCGTATCAGGCTTCAGATTCTACGTGTCGATGTGATGAATGCTGTTAATGTAAGATCCTCGTTACTGAAGCGCCTACTCGAATTCATACAGTAAAAGGAGGCGTAATGAGGTGTTTTCTAGTAGTACAATGGAGCAGTTGGTTGATGGTCTGAGTGCTCCAGTGAAGCTTTTCCCAAAAAAAAAGAAAAGGACGTTACCTATTTATACCCTCTGCTTTCTACGCTCAATAAAAGAAGCAAACATGTCAAAAATGATAGTCAGCTTTCTCTTATTATCTTAAAAAGAAGACCCGTACGATTTTTCTAAAGTCATCCTCTATGAAAGTAGAATCAGTTAGCTGTGCCCGTATTACATAGTGTGTGCCAGACAAGGGTTTTTGACTATGTTCGAGCTTCAAATAAATTAAATATGCAGTTGCGCGTGCTAGATAAGCTTTGTGGTGCTTCGGTTTGGATATCTATTAAAATTAAGAGCATCACAAAATCATAGTTCTAACATTATCCATATGCCTAGGTCTAAATGGTGTCCAACAGTATTGTGTTCTATATTACTTAAACATATTTCTGTTTGATTTATTGATAACATATTTTTCTTTATTTTTTAGCTCCCTTCTGACGAGTTTACGGTCAAAGAAGCGCTTGTACAAACACAGAAACGTATTGAAGAACAGTTAGCAGCGAAAAGCCAACAATATGTACATCCTTATTGCTTAGCATTAGATAACCTAAGTATTGCCCTACAGTCATTTGTTCAAGGAGGTTACCTCAATAAAGGCAAAGATGCGTTAACTTTCTGCAGAGTCCCCTCAAAACTCAGTTATTTAAATACTACCTTACGGCAGTATTGTGAATTATTGCCATTTTCAAAATTCTACGAAGATACTGTGGACAGATTGCCATCTAAATTGTAGTATAATCGGAAGAAGGTGATTGCGCGGTTGCCTGCGTATATCTCGATAATGTTCGGTGTGTGTTCGTTTGTATTTTCTAATCGAATTAGACAACTAGTGGTACAATTACCTTCCAAGTTAACTTATTATTGGCTAAGAAAGCTTCTCTAAGCGGAGCAACAAAGATATCTTAATTTAATTTTGCATGTATGTATTGTTTTGTATTAAGGCCATAATCGGCAGCCGTGACGATGATTCATCAATTAATATAAATAAATATTTTAAATGATAATGGAACTAATTGTTTCTTTGTTTATTTTCAAATTGCCTTGAGCGAGGTTAGGTATGAAGATATGATTGGAAAATCTTGATTGTACAAGGTGGTTCAGAAAACGATTATCTATTTTTGGGTATGTACAAAGAATTTGTTGCTTTCAGACATGCGATGCAGTTGCCAGATAAATACGACTTCTTCGAATTAAACTGATTAATAAATTTAAAGATAATATATGGGTGGTTTGCAAACCGTATCTAGAATCTGAAACTTATTTTTCCAATTTAAGGATTACTCTTGCACTGCATGACTTCTTTTATACAAGGCAGTTAATCTTCTTCTATTTTCAAAATGTTTTCACTCAACCACCGTGCAATAAATATAAATGCCAACCAGCAGAACAACACAGAGAAAAAGGAAATTTCATAGAATACTTATCCCAATTCTTGAACTCGAATACGACAGCCTTCGACAATACTTACTTACTTACTTACTTACTTAAAGGGCCCCCGACCCTTGTAGAGTCCCTGCCTGAGACATCGTTGCATCCATCCATCCATAGATCCATCCTCTGCGGTCCCGAGGACTCTGCTTCCAGTTGTGAAGACCAAGATTTCTGGCATCCGCGACAGCCTGGCCTTTGTACCGGAGGTTCGGTCTTCTTCGCCGCCTCGAACCTGGGGGCTGGGATTCGAAGATCCTCTTGGCTGGAGCATTGTTGTTCATTCGCTCGATGTGGCCGAGCCAATGTAGTCTGCAACAACACATCAAAACTAGATTGCCTTCGCTATTTCGAAGAGCCTGCGCTCCGGGTTTGTAGCCAGCTGCCAGCCTTCGACAATAGAAACGAATATACGACTTTTTAATAACTTAATACGACTATAATCGAATTCGACTGTCGTATTCGAGTTCAAGAATTGGGGTGACTATTTGTGGTCTCCACGAGTAGTTATCTTAGAATGTCATCTCTCATTTTATCAATTATTGCTCAGATGCGGATTTAAGCATGCACAAAAATCTTACGCTTGCGGAATTCGGCCACTAATAAAGAACATTAATCCCTATTACAGAATCCGACGTATCAAATGTACGAACATTTTTCTACGCTACGAATCCGAAAAAAAAATTATCACAGAACCCGAACGGAATCGATAATAATACTGATTTTGCGACAGTAGTTTTGTAATTCGTAGAAAAATTTCTATTACGACGGATTCCGGGATATGGGTGATTAGGTTACAGTATTCTATTGAATACACATTGATTGAACTGTGGGATTGGAAGGGCTTCGTGCCTACCTAGCTGTGCTTCCGCCATTCTTGGAGTTCAGCAACTGATTCATCACTAAACTCGGTATTCGCTTATAATTATGATTGAATGAGTAATATTTTGTTTCATAATAATTTATTTCTATAAATACAATTGCGTTAAATACTCAATTCATTGATATTTAAATTGAATTGACTCCGTTTTGTGCAAGTTCTTCCCAGTTGGTGTCTTTAAAAAAAGCATGTGCACATATTTGATCATAGTCAAATCTTGATTCGGGTGTTATTTGTAAAAGTCCTTCCAATAAGTCAACAGCATCATTCGAAATTTCCACATGAGGATACTGAATAGCACTATAGAGATCCATATTACCTGGGTGACACAGTTTAAAAGACTGTAAAATTAAAAGATTAATATATTTACAAAATCGATGATAAAGAAAAAACTCACTAGGCCCAACAGTAATTGAAATAAAATCACACCACAGCTCCACCAATCCGATTTTGTAGTCAACGGCCGTTCGGGTGCAACAAAATGCCCATCTAGAGCTTTTCGATTGCATACCATTTGAACGCCATCAGCTATACCTTCATTTTGATAGAAGTATGACAGAAGCAACTGGCCCTTGGAGCCCAGGAGTAAATTACCTGAATGGAGATCACTAAAAGTACATAAATTAATCAACAGAAAACTATAGTCTGTTGTTTAACTATAAACTATTGGTTACTGTAACTTACCCCAAAATTACGCCCTTGGAATGTAAAGCATGAACAGCAGTTATTAGTTCCCTGGCCCATTGTTTTACACTAGCTTCGGGTAGACTTAGTTTCTTCTTCGGTGACTTTGGAAATTTCGATGGAGTCAATGGCAGTTGACCGGCTGCAGATTCAACGGCTAATAAATCCTCTGACTTAGTTTTAACTTCTTTAAGCGTGTTTGATACCGATTCGAGTAGCTTCTGTGAGCAGACTACAATATCGGCGAAATCCATATTCTCTGTGGGAATGTCAGGAGCTTCAACAAATCCCGAATCGTGGGTATTCGACTTGGTTAGGTCTTCAACGGAATTATTTTTATCTGGATCAACTTCAGTGAATATTTCATTTAAAGATACAGTTTTTATCGCAGTTGGTGTGTAGGTTTTAACATAGTCAAAAAGTTTTCCACCCTTGGCTTGTTGTAGGAGAAGAAAGAGTTTCTGTTCTGATTGAAAGAACGCCATCAAGTTAACCATATAGGGAACTCCCTGGGGTAAGAATACTGTTTGGGCTGGTGAATTGCTTGACGGCTTTTCAATGCCTTTCATAACGAAAACTGTTTTGTCGGTGACATTCTGTACTAGCATAACGGTATCGATAATACGAAGGACTTTATATTTGGCTAGATGATTCCACGGGCGCTCAAGGTAAAGAGATATCGTTTTCGAGCCTAGATTATCAGTCATATCGATGGAGAGTTGAAAGTTATTCTATGAAAGAGTAAGAGTAAGGTAAATTAACACAGTTTGATGAACATTTTTTAAATAGAATAATGAATAATACGATGGGGTATATCATTAAGAAATCGACCTTAAATTTAACATGTTGATCTCGTATAGCTACGACTAGATGTATGCAGCCAAAGGAGGTAATCTACAAAATACATACTGTTGCCTGTGTTGCAACATCGCAACTGAAAAAAGAATACATATCCACTATAATATGCTCTCGCAAGGTACAGACAACGGTCTTTACGCTAACCCTTCCTTATCTTACTTTAGTTCTATATTTAGATAATGTCTTGACGTTCAAATATAAACCGTGTCAAAAAGTATGAGCAACTTTTTAAAAAGGAAAGAAGTTGTGAATTATGGTCTAATGTGTCGACTCGCATTTATTTTAAAAAGTGGAACTATTCCTTCAGATTAGAAAACGAGTTAATAAAGGGTGGTTAAATTTTAAAGGCCGATGTTGACCTAAACGTCAAGTTTTTTTCTGCATTTCATTTGACATTTCTCAATTTCAGACTAATTCAATTTAAACCATGCAAAAACAACGCGTTGAAGTTCTTCAGGCTTATTATGAAAATGGGCGTTCAAATCAAAATGCATATCGTGCACTTCGTCCAAATCGTCCAAATGTGCGTACAATCAGAAAAGACGTGCAAAAATTTGAGCAAACCGGATCTGTAGGAGATGTGAAAACACCAGTGCATGCTCGTACACAATAAGCACAATAAGCAGAATTGCCGCATTTGGGCGAATGATAATCCAAGAGTGACTGTCGAAAAACCAATGCACCCACAAAGAGTGACTGTTTGGTGCGGTTTATGGGCTGGAGGCATCATCATCGGGCCGTATTTTTTCCAAAATGAGGCCGGTCAGGCAGTTACTGTGAATGGTGTTCGCACAGCTAACGAAACAATGGTTTTTTTGTGCGACAAATTCAATGGCCGTGTTATCTCACGTGGTGGCGATGTCAATTGGCCGCCAAGATCATGTGATTTGACACCGTTGGACTTCTTTCTTTGGGGTTATTTGAAAGAAAGGTGTACGTCAGTAAGCCAGCAACAATTCAAGAGCTAAAGGATGAGATAATTCGGCACATTAACGGCGTAGAACCTCAATTATGCCTCAGCGTCATCGAAAATTTGGACCATCGGATGGAGGTGTGCCGCCAAGGTCGCGGCGGCCATTTGGACAATATTTTGTTCCATACATAATTGAACCATACCAATATTATCATAATAAAAAGGAATGGCAATAATTTCCTAAATAATTTGTGTTTTATTCAAAATCAACATCGGCCCTTAAAACTTAACCACCCTTTATTATGGAAACAGTCTTAAACCTACGTAAATAGACTTCCGAAGAGTAATTTTAAATGAAAGTGTTTCAATGGACAATAAAATGAAAAATGAACAAATATACAGGCCTAGCTTGTGCGTGGTACACATTTAATAACACATCCGAAGGGCAGAGGGTTTTTGAGAAACTTTCTCATGACAGTAAGTACTATTGGATGTTTGTCAGACGCTCGCAATATCGTGAAAAAATTTGGATGGTATTTTCCGCGCAGTAGTCCAACGTACTGACCATAATAGGTTTTAAAAATAAAGCTTAACTCTTTTTAAATCGAGTGAATTAAATAGAATCTATAATTTTAAATAGCCTACATAATTTAATTCCACGGTTTTAAATGAAGTCGTGAATATTACCTTCGTAATATTGCTAAAAAAGCTAAGAAAAGAAGATTATCACCAGTGCACCTCCTTTAGAATTTATTTTAGTACGCTGTTTTTTTTCACTTATATTAATTCCAATTTCATTTTCATTTATTTATTTTTAAAAACAATGCGATGCAACTTTTTTAAATTCACATGCGTTGTTTTAATGATAATTTACAATTGTATTGAATGTTTTATTTTTTATGGATTGGCTACCCTATTTTACTTGTGCAATGAACCTTTTATTTATCATTGTTCATACTTTTAAAAAATAAAAATAATATTTATTTGTTATTATCAGGCACACACATGTCCTTCAATATTTAAATACACTTTACATTAATTGTCATACTTTCTCTAAAAAAAACACTTCTGTTTGCCATTTTTAATTGAATATCTTTAACCGGATTCTTATCACCCAAAGCGCAATCAAAATCCAGCCAACCGATAGCGATAGCAGTGAGTCATTTGTTAGTAAACAAATTAATTATGGTTGCGATAATAAATTGTGAGTGGCGGTTTTTTCATAATTACTGCCTAGTGCTTTGATTCTAATGGGCTATTCAACATGTGTACAAGAAATTCAGTACTACTATCGATTTTACCTCTTAATAGCTGCATGAATCAGTATGGTGCTATTTTCAGTCTCTTTTCAACATACAGGTATTATGTTTGATAATTTAAAGCAATATTGAAACTTTTATTCTAGCTTTAAGTTAAGTGTTTCTATCTCAATATCCTTGGGATAGTTTAAAGTCTGCGTATCAGTTGCGCACTTATAGCCAGCCCTTCTACTGTTCTAGGTACATTAAAAACTCCCATTGAGGCTAAAGGTACGGTACCAAGTGCTGCTCAGGTGATCACCTCCTAAGCATTTAAAGTCATACGGTCGTAAACTCGCATAAATTTGAAGCAAAATGTATGGGAAAGATCCATCTCTGAGTTGGAGTAAGTATCGTGTTCGACGTCAAAGAAACTTGGCACAGGAGAATCGTGCACCAAAGTTCATTAACAATGCTCAAAGCAAGCTTGAATCAAGATGTGGAGACCAAATTCTCAACAAATGGCGACAGTATTGTGAAGTACTTTTTTGCAAACTATTTCCCCGGATAGTTGTAACAAGAGAAACTATTAAATTTATATGTGTCCTTAAATGACTTACTTTGCTGTTGTCCTCCATGTTTTGCAGGAACTTTTCAAATATATCCTCCGCTCTTGCCATGTATTTGTTCACTTTGGCTTTGGCAATGAACTTGCGTTCATCATTACTGTCGTCTAAGGAACAATTATACTATATATACAAAAAAAAATCTCAGATAATAACCTGCAAACGCACCTTTAGCGCCGGATAGCAGAACATCCACGCCCTTTTTGTAACCCTTATACGCCTCTTGGTACTCCATATTGACTTCGGCTTGCACTGCCCGGCTAAACTCCAACGCCGCTTCGTATATGTAGTCATTATCTTCACCCTCAAATGATACCATTGGGGTAAGGATCTTGGAATAGTCTTTAATTTTTCCACAGTTGCTGACTGATTCTTCGACTGGTGATTCCGCTTTTTCCTCCTCCTTTTTTGATGGCAAAACTTCCTCAACAAATGGCGGTACGAGTGGCGTATCCTTCTTGGGGTCAACCAAACTCAGACTATCGTCATACTTAATGTCGAGGTTATCACAGATCGCTTCTATGTTTCCTTTCACCGCGCTGAAATCCTGATGTCTCGGTGAATTCTCTGCCGAATGGCCATCGGCGAGGAAGCCCATAAACGCGTGCGATTTGTACAAGGCTGGGTGCTGGGCAATAAAGTCCAACAACTGGAGGATATACTCCTTTCGGCTTTGGATGACATTTGGATCGAATCGCTTGAAGTAGCTGTGGTCTGTGGGCTCAGGAACATTGCCTTTGAGAAGCATTGTCTTGTGACGGCGTGATATTTCGCGATGGAGACGCTTCACATCGTGGAATCGTTTCCATACTGTAATGCAGGTGAGAGCTTCAGGAACTGTCCTTGGAAAGACCTAGAATTAACCAAGAAAATTTACATTTCTGGAGCAATCTGTCGCGGCGAAGTGAGACTTACGATAGAAGTAATTTTGTAGATAGTGTAGCCCTTCTTGTGGGTTATTGTATCGGTTACGGTGAAGCTGTAGATCCAGCCTCCGAGATTTTGTGTCATGTTTTGCGTGGGTATATTTACATTTTCTAATCAGAACAGCGATTTGTTGTCTAAATATCGGAGAAAATAAATTCGTGAGATATGTGGGAGGTTTGACAGTAGCCGATTCAATGAGGGGTTAGGTTCAGAGAGTCGATTATTTCTGAAGCGAGAGATAAGGTTATTATGGTAATATAGTATACTGCTATTAGAATATGCATATCATATGGTATAAATTTAATCAAGCTATGTTCTTGATTTAAAGTAAGGGTGGAGCAAATTCATAGTAAAACCTTAAGCAAAATTTTGCACATTTTCGTGTCCAATGACGCAGGAAATTTTATCTCTTTTTTTAATTTAGGTTAGTTTATCGACAAATATTCCATTATGCCTCGGTAAATTGTTCAACAAAAAAACTAAAAATTGTTTGATGGGATTGTGCATCGACATACCTTATTGACTCACGACGTCTGTTCTCTGCATACGCCTAATAAGCATGCGCTGGGCTCTCAAAGTCAAACAAATGTCAGTAAAAACTTTGTTTTCCAAACTGCCAGTAAATGTCTATCCCGAAGGCACCGTATCTTTTGAATCTGTTGTTAAAATTAAAGGTTTATAATCTTAAACACGAAAATTTAATTTCATTGCACTGCAATTCAACATCAACACACCCTATTGACCGTAGACGAACTACAAACAGGTATAATTCACTATGTTATCGACACATGACTACAATTCTCTGAATACACTCAATATACATGCGGCTGTCAAAGCTAAGCAAATGTCATTACGAACATTTCACAATATTTATTTAAATTTTCCACTAGTCTCTTCGTTTGGAATAAACTTAAAAATTTTTCGTAAAATTTCCTCAAAAATCTAGCATGAACGATATAAACCGCCTCAAGGATCAACAAAGAAAAGCTCATCCTGGATTTGACTCCTATATGGAATGTATGTCACGTTCCCTATTCACTGGTTTGGCAACGTTTTGTTTGGGTAACCGCCACATTCTATCTTCTTTTATGTCAAATTATATAAGATTTCGTGTGATTTTTCAGGATTTTCGGGTTTTTACTTTACGCAGCGAGTTGTTCAATATAAAGTTGCATATCCTCGGCAGTGGAGTATTCTTATTTCAGCACTCGGTGCTACTGCTTTGTCCTACAAAGTGACTAGCGATCGAACGAAGTCCTGTCAAGCTGCGTGGATGGCAGCAGAAGCTAAGCACTCGATTCTCAAGACTGACGAGTTTTAAATTAAAAACAAATTATAAGTAGCTCGTAAGTAATCGATGATGTTTAGGAAAGGATTGGTCAGCTTAGGGTTTCACGGGTTTGGTATGACATTGGGACCTTCGCTGAGAAAATGTGTATTTCCGGTGAGGTACAAGTTCACACAGTTCACTGGTGTGAAGGGCATTCGCAGTCGAAAGAGTTTCCCCGACACAAAAAACGACAATGCAGGTGAAGAAGAAGGTGGTTTGGTAGTTAGCAGCGGATTGAATCTAGAAGACAGAGACTACGAAGAAGTTGCCAATACGGCGTTGAACCTCACTAGAAACCAGAACATTGAACAGAATGTTTTTGTGTTGCAGCCATACATTAAGTGGGGCTCGAAAAAATCTGCTATTACACCAGAGTTGCAGTTGAAAGAGGCTGAAGCGTTGATACATTCACTTCCTAATTGGAATGTCCAGCTCAGCATGAAGGTGGCTCTGGAATCCCTAGAGAAACGTGCTCTCTTTGGTTCGGGGAAGCTCGAAGAACTCAAGAAGATCGTCAATAAAGCCCGTTCAGGACCTAAACCCCTCACATCTCTATTCATTAGTAAAGGAACACTGAGTTTCGCCCAGAAACGTGCTCTCGAAGCTGAATTTGGCATACCAATCCTCGATCGTTATTCCGTGGTAATTCAGATCCTTCGTCTTCATGCCACGACAGCTGAAGCTAAGCTCCAAGTTGCAATGGCTGAGATTCCATACATTTGGGGCCAAATGAAAGACGCTAATCTATCTATGTCTCGCAGGCAGGGGTACGCACTGTCCGATACTCAGAAGGAAATGCTAAAGACACGTGAGCGCAAGTTAAAAGATGAGTTAGAGACCATTCGTGCACACAGAAAACTTATACGAAGCAAGAGAAAGCAGAAAAACTATCCTATTATTGCTGTTGTGGGCTACACCAACGCAGGAAAGACATCCCTGATTAAAGCTTTGACCAATGAACAGACAATGCAGCCAAGAGATCAACTCTTCGCGACTTTGGATGTGACAGCGCATGCAGGAATGCTGCCATGCAATCTGGAGGTGATTTACATGGACACTGTCGGGTTTATGTCCGATCTACCAACTGGATTGATTGAGTGCTTTATTGCCACGCTGGAGGATGCTATGATGGCGGTAAGTAGAGATTTTCGAAAGGTGCCCCACTTTTATGATAGGATCTTCCTCTCGCTGTTACCTTAATTTGTTTCTCATTTTATTTCAGGACATAATCCTTCATGTCCAAGATTTGTCTCACGAAAGCTGGTTGGAGCAACGTTTACATGTTGAAAAAACTTTAAAATCCCTGACAGCAAATCTATCACATATAGAAAATCTAAAACTCCCTCCAATAATAAATGTTGGTAATAAGATTGACCTTGTACCGGATGTTAAGGAGTACTTAGACGACGATCTGAAACTAGTTTCTTCCAAGACCTTCAATGGGATTCAAGATTTGGTTGAAAATGTCGAGATAAAAGTCTTGGAGGCGACTGGACGAAAAAAAATAACAATGAGGGTAAAAAATGGTGGATCTGAGATGCCTTGGTTGTATAAAAATACTGCTGTGGTACGTGCTAGAGCTGACCCAAAAGACGATGAAAGTATCTTGATTGATGTAATTATTACGGACAGCAAAATGCAACAGTTCAAGCACCATTTCTGTAAGAACTAAATAATTGGCTAGTAAAATAAGAAATAAAAGATATTTTTTTTAATTTAATTTTTTGTTTTTCATACATACATACATGAACAGTGTCGAAAGAATGAATTAAAAGATCGAAAAGCGTGATTCTTGAAAGTGAGGTTAGATGCATATACCGACTGAGACCTGCTTCATTTCCTAATGCAATAATAATAAAATGCATCACTCTAAGGCTGCTACTGATCTCTTAAGTAGAAGACTGTCCCAGATGCGTAAAATAGCCAACATAATTGACAGTTAGGAGCCAAAGATCCGTATTGTTTTTCCGTGTTTGATGGTATTCCTAAAGTTTCTGTACTCGAAGATGAGTGTTTGGAAAGACGAAGGGCTTGGCCAATAGTCGCTAAGTTCCTCTCTATAAGTTCTGGATGCTGTGGCTCAGTGATTAGTGCGTTGGGGTACACCGCATAGAGTCCAAAGCTCGAGTTCAGAAAAATACCACCAACGTTTTTTCACGGCCCCACCTCTTGCATGCGTTTGACAAACATTGAAGAGTATACATAAATTTCATGAGAACAAAACTCGCTGCCTTCAGATACGGCGTAGAACTGTAGTTCCCTTATGAACGTGCACCCATGTACACCGCGCACAACACGTACAGTTGTGAAAAGCCAGGCCTTGGCCCTCTATAGGCGGCTTATGGCCTAATATTTATTTATTTTTTAAACTTTCGCTTTACCTATCTCTATCTCTATTTTTAGTGTTCCGGACCTTAAAAGGTAAGACGGAACACTTATGGGTTTGATACGGTGTCTGTCTGTCCGTCTGCCCGTCTGTCCGTCTGTCCGTCTGTCCGTCTGTCCGTTAGTCTGTCACAGCCCTGTAACTTTTGAACCGATAGACATAGAGAGCTGAAACTTTCGCTATGTATACATTATGTGGAAGCCTGCACAAGATGGCGGCAATGAATTTCATTTTGGGAGCCCTTTTTTGGGCACCTTGTATGAAGGGCAAAAAAAAATTATTTTGTTCCCCATCATGTGGCATATCAATTTAAAGAGAATTTTGCAAGGGCTCCATATATGTAAGAAATATTTTTTCTGGCAAAATTTGTTGAACAAAAAAGCTCGCCAAACATTTGAAAAATGTTGTCCCCCGCCCCTAGCGGCCAGACCATAAATGGTAAAAATATGAAAAAAATTGGGGATACGTAGAATTTAGTGTAGATTGTAAAAACAATACAAAAATTCCTGTATTTTATATATTTTCTGAGAAAAATTAAAAAAATGGGGCATCTAGTTACCCCACTGTATCTCCCCCAGTTTTCATGTTATCCCAATATTTTTTACAGCAGATCATTCTGATACTACGATTTACTCAAGTTATAAGTTTCATCTAAATCCGCTAAGTAGTTCCCGAGTTACAGATTTTAGAAGAGCGCATGGACTTCCCTATAAGCTCTTCTCTTGCTGCTACTGCATTCGATTTTTCAAAAACTAAGCCATTTGCACGAATGGATCGTATATGTTAGCTCTATGCTGCTTTTGAAAACTAAATAAGTTTAAAAAACTAATTTTTTTTTTTTCAAAAATATTTTTTTTTAATTTTTAAAACTCTAAATGCTGTATTCCTTCGTATGTCAAGTATTGCCAGTGTTTTGCTTTACTTAAACTATTTAACAAGCAAAGTACCGTTACATTCATTTTTATCCAAAAGCTTAGTACGCCATGTTTTATATTGAAAGTGTAAGTTAAAATGGACTGAAATCTCCGCTCAGTATTACTAGGACATACCTACGTACAAGACATTACATTATTCATATCAAAACCAGTATTAGGTGTACCTATGCAGGATATGAATAAATTGCCTTCTATTTAATGACAATATAAAATGTCCGGAACACTATTGCACGAGGCCCTCCTCGCACTTGCCCAATTTTTTTTTATTGCGTGACTGCGTGGTGGGTAGAGACCCCTTTGTACATGCATAAGCGGTGGAAACTACCTCCTCCATCTTTCATCATAGCTTAATTTCAGTCGGAACTTCTGGACATCCATTACTTCCCGAGATCTGTGGGAAGGCACTTAATGAGTATACATAGCCTGTTCAGCAGTGTTTCCCAACCGTTGGGGCGCTCTCTCCAGAGGGGGCATTGGGACTCTAATAGGGGGCATGGGCACGATTTGAATTGTGAATTTTCGATGCAAAGAATGTATTAATGCTGAAGGTTTCAACATTTATTACTAAAGTGTGTGGTCATTCCAACCCATTAATCAAATTGGGGTTAAATTCCAAC
Organism: Chalcosyrphus nemorum; assembly: GCA_949716465.1. NCBI lineage: Eukaryota > Metazoa > Arthropoda > Insecta > Diptera > Syrphidae > Chalcosyrphus > Chalcosyrphus nemorum. Next base: position 71,903,084 of record OX454333.1, read on the forward strand.
TGCTCGAGGGCCCAGTCAGCGCACTGTATATGGTTATTAACTTTGAACTCCTGGCTGAGGTCTGCGAAAGGCCGAAGTTGTTGTGTGCGGCGTGCGATTTACTGCCTCGGATTCTCCTGCACACTCTTACGGATAGAGGCGATATTATCGGAAGATCTTGCGTTTCGTTGACTTACGGGATTCGGCTGATTGCTGACTAGGCGAAGTGCGCGAAGTGTTGTTCGAACAAAAGATATTATAACGCTTTGTGTTAATTTGGCAAAACAGATTTAATAAAACGAACTAAATTCGATACATATAGCTGAAAAATATGGGCGCAATCATTTGTCGAAGTTTAGGTATCCCTATTGGGAACCCCTTTATTTACTAATTTTATACTTCTAATATCCGGGTTAACTAAACATTACCGAACAGAATGTCAAGAAAGTTGTGTACTTCTTATACGATGAAAATAAGTATAGTATAACCACGGTGGTACCGAACTGAGAAGCATTGCAGACTAGTCGAGTAAGAAAACGGTACAAAATCTAGTAGAACATTGTTCTCAGCGTAAAAACCATGCGGCTTCAGTTCCACTCAAATAGAACATCAGTACAGCTTTATAAGTGTTTTCCAAGACGGATACGTTAACGTAAGTAAATGAAATCATCTTAAGGACTTACGTAAAAAAAAGCTAAGACACATTTCATTTTATATCATAAGCGTGATCAAGCTTAAAAGCTATTGTACTTGTATGCTACATGAATAATTGCTGCAGTATATTAGTAACAGTAATGCATGACATTTAGTACTGACAGCTGTATTATGATTTTTGCACTGGTCAATATGTACATCATTTTTAAGAACTCAGGCTAGGAATATAACAAAGTCAATTACATTACCTGTCACCGCTTTCCGAAAAAAGGTAAACGACATTTTTTTTAAAAAAAATGTATTTATATTTTATCTATAACTGTACATAATAATCAATATCTATATCTCTAAATATTTTAAATAAAAAAAAAATATTACATTATTTATAATTTTCGTAATAAAGAACTTAATAACAATTTTAAATTATAAAAAAAGGCAATAAGACATAATTTTAAATTAACGAAACATAACGGTAATCAAACGTTCAAAAATATTTCAATTAAAAAAAAAAAAAAACTTTAAATAAGAAAAAATATTGTCACATTTCACAACAGTTTTTACGGACATAACTTATATTATATAATCAATTATTTATAATTACAAACATATTTAAAAAAAATATGTTCACAAAATTAACTCATACATTCTTACTAAGGCACATTTGGAATGCGATTTTGTTGTTCGTTCTCCACTCTCATATTTACAATCAACAACTAGTTGTTTTCTTCTTTTAAACCTAACTTAATTTATATTCAAAACACATCATTGTAATGAAACTAAATAGAAAACTTAAAAAACTATACAGAAAAAGGCGTATAAACAAAGTTACACAAGAACTTAAAATGTTACTTTTTGGCAAGACGAGGATTTCGTTGTTCAACATGGAAGAAGTTTCCTCCTTCTCTTTATATTTGTTATTACTGTTTTTTTTTGTTTTGTCCTGTATTGCTCTCTACAGGACTAAAGTTAAAGAAACAAAAAAAAAAAAAAAAAACGGCTCCTACTTAATAAAATAATCCTGTAAATTGGAGTGCCACACTGAGAATAAGAAAAACCAAATGACCTGATACACTCCAGACCTGAACTGAATCATTAAGGGATAAAACGGAAAAGGATTTTGCCAGTAAAGTAGGGAACAGGAAAAGGAAAGAAAAATTAAAGAGGAAGCGTGCCAGTTTTTTTTTCCTTACAAAATAGAAACAGAGGCAACTATGACAACACTCCTTTTAAGTAACCATGTATTGTACAGGAGCGTTCTTGAGGTAACAAGTGATTAAAGGTAGTCCTTAAAGGAAGCATTTTGCTGGATGGTTACTATTAGTACAACATTGGTAGCTTTGAAAGGATAGTGAGTCTGCCACATATATATATATGCCTTATATCTGTATATCATCAATAGGGAAAAGATATTGAGATAGAAGACTAACTATCTTTTAAAGAGAACAGATGACTCTACAAATGAGAACAAAAGCCCAAAATATCGAAAAAGAATAGTCCTTGGCTGACCAATTTCCGATTTCCGTTCGCTTACTTTTTGCACTAAAATAGAGAGCTAAAATTACGAAAAAGTAAACGAACGGGTTGAATAAGAAAAAATTGAAAATACACTGGTTTGACAGTTTTCATAAACCAGCCCACAGAAATTTCTTGCACTAAAATTCGTAGCATGGGGAAATTTCTTACTCTCTCGTGAGCGCTCTCTTCTGCGAAAAACTACGAAAATTCTCCGTAAGCGAACAGCTTTTCATAAATGCAAGCAAAGGTAAAAGGGCCCTTAAAAAAATATTTATGGCCTGAAGGCATCAAAATCCACAACTGTAAACATACTAATGACAAAATTAGATACGTACACCCTGTTCGCGATCGGCATCGGCGAATAAGGACTTGAAAACCAAGAAAAGGAAAAGAGTTGGATATAAGACAAAAGATACAAAAACACTACTTTTTTTTAATTCTGTTGCGTTGGTCTCGTTTTTCTTTTTCAATTTGTTCACCCCACATCCTTTAGCTTAGGTTTATTTTTTCAGGATAATGGTTGGTAGAACTCTAAGTTTATTTTTTTCTAGACAAGGGAAGAGGAAACTTTAACAAAATGAGGTATTAACGGTTCATGACATATGGAAAATCTACATTCCGCCTGGAAAGGTTTGCAGTGCACCCTATTCTTCTTTTCCTATATGTAATTGGGTTTTGAAAATGTAGTATAGGATTGTATGAAAATTTGATTTTTTAACTTAAATTAAAACGCCTTCCTTTCCACATAACAATATATAAATTTATATTCGAAAGATTTATAGAAAATTAATAAAAATGAATTAAAAACTGCGCATCACAATACATTTTGTGTGGAATGTTGGAGAGTATGTATCTAAATCAGAGTCTGTATATACATACATGCTCATGTAAAATTAATGGAAAGTCGGCGTGTCAATGGACTGAAGTTCAGAAATAACTTGTACTGTATTTTTATATAAAACTTCATCCGGGTAGCTCACAACTAAAGGCAGAAGGACATTATTCTGGTCATTTAAATAGATAAATATCTATGTATATATATTTTCGCATATAATTTCCACATTTCTATATGTTAAAAGCGATATGTCAACTTTAATGTACCCTATAGTATAAAAACCCCTAACGATGGATATGACTGTGCCTGCAATTAGCAGAGAAAACATACACAGAGGTTAAGCCGCCGTTAAAGCTCCACAAAAAAAAAAAGAAAACCATGCACCCACCAACAGCACCCCTTGTTCGTTCCTGAAGAACAATAACGAGAGCTAGAGGAGTAAAACAAAAAACAAAAAAAAAAAAACATTGAAATTATCCTTCAACTAAGGGAATAACAACAACAGTAATGACAGAAGACAAGTATATCCTTTTAATGGGTCCAAAAAGGAGTACACTAATCCAAATATACATGCAGGCACTGCTTTCTGAAAGGATGAAGGAAATGGTAGTCAGGACAGGATTCGTCTTAAATTTTAGCTATCATACCGATAGTCTCTGTGTGTTAGCTGTTTTTGTTATTTTCCTTTTTGTACCTTCTGTGTTCACTTCTGTTTCGTTTCTTTTGCTAGTCTTACACAGTTTGTCGGATAATCCTTTAAGCTTATTAAGCACCAGAGTCTTGGGAATTATAGAAGAGAGAGAGACTTCAAAAAGACCTAGGTGGGATGCGCATCTATTTTTTCCTGCGGTTTTTATGAAGTTGGTCTGTCACTGTATACGTTGCGGTTTATGCAGTTTTTTATTGCGCTGAAATGTAATCTCTGTCATAATTTGTTGCAGGAGGAATGGTTTTCGTGGAAGTTTTATCCTGAGTTGCATTACGTGTATGTAGCGGATATGACTTTTGATAACACTTTATGTTTTGTTTTGACTGCTGTATGTTTTTGTTTTAACTTGCAAGGATGTGGAACTTCAAATCGTTTTAAAGGAAAATTGATAGGAATTTTGACAAATGAGGATCAGAATATAGAATTGTATGTAAAAGTTCTGGAAAATCATATTGAAAAGGTACAATACGATCGAGCACTTGTGGTCGTGGTTTTGTGGTGCTAAACTTGATCCTTTAAGAAATAAATAAAATTAATGGGTTTCTTGATATCCAGATCCAGTAATTCTGTTGCCTTTTGTACGACTTATTTGTTTCATTTTCTAAAATAGGTAGTTACGATTCTTTCGGGAGTGTAGTTGCGTCTCGTGGAAACGGCAACTAAGGGATATGACAAGGAAGGAAATTTACCATTACTGCGAAATTTTTAAATCAAAGGATTTTCTTAAGTTTCTTTTTCTCTTTTTTAAGGCCCTCCAACTTCAGGTGTGGAATTTAAATTGAAAATCGATTTCACTTTACAAAATTGGAAGAAAAATATATAAGTATATATGTATGTACTATCTATCTATCTTAAAAATTGCGTTGACTACTTCTCTTCATTCCATTTCATTCCAGAATCAGAATTTAATAATAGAAATGCTCTCCGCCCACTTGGTGTATTGGCATTACTGTAGCTGCTACTGCTGTTGTAGTAACTGATGATCGCCTGGGGCGAGTTGCACCACCACCTACACCTATTCCACTAGCAACAGCAGTCGAACCAACAACGCCAGCCATCGTCATCATCATCACTTTCTTTCTTCGGCAGAGCATCTCTTTCAATGCAGAAAAGGGGGCAACACATAAGTATGGGTGACAGTGCTGGAGTCCTCGCTCTTAATTACCGTTGACATAGCATCGGTGGGATCATCGTTGGCTGTCGTACCGGCAGCATTAGCTGGATGACAACCCGATGGGGGTCCTTGTTGTTGATGCTGCTGCTGCTGTTGCTGTTGTTGCTGGGATGATGATTGCGATTGTTGTGGTTGGTGTGATGATGGTGGCGGTGGTGGACCACCACCACCGACATAGTGAGTTTGTTGGTGTTGTTGTTGTTGCTGCTGCTTAAGGTCCTGATGCTGCTGCTGCTGTTGTTGGTGTTGTGGATCCAAGTGACAACTGCCCGGGTATTTAGCTGACTCGTCTAAACTGCTAATTGAATGTACGTACTTGGGTTCATCGAGATACTTTCCATTCTGTTGCTGTTGATGGGATACACTGGAAAAAGAGAGAAATGTATACTTTTGTAGAGAAGAAAGACAGTGATAGCAAATTAAAAAGATGTGGTAACAAACAATAAGGTGGTGGTGGGTGGTGGACGAAAAAAAAGTACGATGGAACGGGAATGATGATGACCAATTAGCATCGGAGTAGAGAGATTTAATTATCATTTGTTCCATGGTCTTTTGTAGAAAATGTAGGTTGTAGGGCGACATCCATTGCTGGGTTGATGAATGAAAAGTATGTGCGAGTCAAGCTTTGGGTCAATTTTCTACTTACACTGAAATGGGGTAATTAATTTGTAATGACAAAGGGTGCGCAAGAGAGTGAAAGAAAAGATTACCATGGAAATGGCGAAACTTTCATCACGTCTTGTATTTGTTTAGAAATTTAAAAAAGTTTTTACAAAACTAACTAAAGTCTTAATCGTGCTGCGGAGGGGGATAGATTATTCAGGGAGAAAATGATAAATTATGATTTACGATGGAAATTAAAAGTCATTTTCACAGAATTACTGTTGGCATCTTAGAGTACCTGTAATGACTAATCACTTTATTACAACTTAAGTGACAATTTATAAGTTATGAAAATTTCGTAAGAAGTTTTTAAGCGTATCATAATCATATTGGATAGATAATAAACGAATTAATAATAAGTAAATAAAATTTAAGATGAAATTAAATACTATAAATCTCTCAATTTATTGCAGAGACTCGAGGAAGACTATTTATTGTTAATTATTGGAATGTACATGTATGTGAGCTGTCCCTTTAGGATCAAATCACATGCGAAGTCAAACGAACAAATGAAAAAAAACTAACATTTTTGTAATAGCAATTTTGAATATAAGACAGCAAATGGAGCCCTGATCGAGAATGTACGAAAATTCAATACAGTCTCCAGTCGTACGAAAAACTGCTCTGCGTCTTGTTTAGGAATCTCATTTGAGATCCAAACCCTTCCGGAGTCATTCGTGATTAGATTTCATTCCCGGTTCAGAATTTAACGTCAGCCATAGTCCAGAATACAAGGAAAGTCGACCTTTAAAGAATTTGGAGCAGCGATGAACTCAATTAATCTTGAATGTAGCTGAAACAAGCCGTTAATTAATGCTTAGCATAAGACCTATTGTTGTTGTTGCTTGTGAACGCCACCTCCAGAAGAAACCCGTGTAAACTAAAGCTACCCACTTTCTTGAAATAGAGAACCCTTTCGACTCTATGAGTGTAACTGCCCCCCTAGTCAAGTCAATGTTCAAAAAGACGCACCTTGGTGGAACAAAAATTTTAAGCGAATTAAGATCCAAAGTTTGCAAACTCTTCAACAGACCTAAACGCAATGGAGAATGGTACGCACTGAGATGGATGTACATAATCATAACTTGGTTCATTGTGAGGTGTAAAACAGTGGCGTGGGCTACTAGAACAAGGTTAACCATAACTAGGATATTCTTAAACAGATAGCAAAGATTAGTTTGTAGATGTATAACTACACTAGTGCTAGAAGGTTTCAACCCTATACACGTTGTGCTAGAAAGGATTGCCACCACACTAAGAATCAAAATATAAGGCTTTGGGAAAGGCACATAAGTAGAGGAAACTCCTTTTCAAAAGGATTTACTTATATACTGACTTAGAGATTGTATGGTAAAAAATACTGCTCCGCAAGATACTTGAAAAAAAAGTGTGGGACAGATTCAAAAAGCAATCGGGAACCATGGTAGGCCGAAGAACCGATCGCTGGGCACATTTCAACACAGACACTATCTCGGGAAAGATATCTTAATTGTGTCAGACAGTTCCGCCAAAATTAAGGCACTGAGCTCATACAAGATAAAATTGAGACTGAAGCAGCTGACTCATTAGCAAATACCATACCCTCATTTCTTAAGAACATGGAAGTAAAAACGGCTCCGAAACTCAGTTCATAGGACGAGAATTTTTTGTCGGATACGACTGTAAAAAGAGCTTAAATAGAAGAGAAGAAAGTATTAATTAAAGGGGAAAACTCTGGGATAATAGACAAGCAAACAAGTCAAAGAATACCTGGGCCGCATGATCAAGTCCAGTTCGTATTCTGTTGACTTAAAGAGCACTTTGGAAAGTTAGGCGAAGGACAGGATGTCCACTACAAATTTAGCAGGGACTACGAAGAAACAATAACCTAAAAGTTTAGACCATGAAAATAACAGATCCATTTAAACTTAAAATGTATCTAATGCGCTACTGAAACATTTGAATTATTTTTTTCTTTATGTTTTATGTACTTTTAAGACACACACTCAACAGAAGTTATTTGCATCTACAAGGCTTAATAGATTTCTAGATGGAGAGAGAATAAAAGAAGATTTCAATTCGACTCCTTTGTGTTCCTACTATGAGGCAATTCGCACTGACCGTACCACATTAATCTCTTTTCAAAGGCAAACAAAAAACCCTATCAAAAACATACCATTCTCACTCACCTCTCACTTAAGTGTCCACCGTCGTCTAGCGTGCCATAGCTCTCCACAACCTTATGATGTACCACACCGCCATCGTCACCAGCCATTTCTATCCGTGGTGGACTGCCATACTCGAAATGCTGTCGTGAAACGGGAAACAATTGACTCTCGTGCACATAAGTTCCATACTGTGCAGTACTGAATGTACCATAAGGACTTGCCGCCGGCGATAGCAAATTAAAATGTGGACTCAATTCATATGGTGGCTGGTAGCTGGTCCAACTATCGACACTGCCCGGCGGCGTTACCGTTGTCGTTTGCGGGAATGTCGCAAAAGGTGGACCCAATGTAGCCGTACCACCCAACGATCCTGTCGATGGACTGCTAGTATTTATGTACCCGGTCTTTCGTGGTGGCTCACGCTTTCGCCATTTTGCACGACGATTCTGGAACCAGACTTGTACTCGGGATTCACTCAAATTCAATTTCAATGCTAATTCCTCGCGTGCGAACACATCCGGATATGGTGCACGTTCGAATGCACGTTCCAGCTCCTCCAGTTGGTACGCAGTGAAGGTGGTCCTGTGAATGAAAAAGCGAACAAGAAATGGCGCCAATTAAATGAAAATGTCCTCACCAAATTGACACATATCAATAATTGATGGTAAACCAACAAGAAAAATAAAAAATACAAAAAGAGCATATCCTGTGCATTCATAAAACTTAAAATTCGCACCATGTTTGTGCGGTGCACACCCGCTGAAAGGACAACAAGGATGATGTCGTTCCTTGGAGTAGACTGAGCACAAACGCACATACATACATACCTTCGCCGATGACGTGCAGGTTTAAATTAAATTTTACAAAACGTATTTACACATTCGTTCGTTTCACATCTACACACACTCACAGCATAAAACTACACAGGATCATCAGCAGCAGCATCCAGCAGAAAGACGAACCAGAGAGCGAACTCACCACCACCGCACAGAACACTGGGATAACCTCCTTTGTGTATATTAATGGTTTTTCGGTTGCGAACATAATGTATTGGTAAGTAATTGGGTTTTAATATTTTAAAACAGTATGCTAGCGACCCGTTGTGTAAGGACACATGCCAATCAGTTGACGTCGAGGACGAGGTTATAATTAATTAATGATTTATGCAATCCACGAACCAAGGACGTAACAATGTAAATGTTGTAAGTAAAAAAAAAAATGAGCCAACAAAAATGGTCAGTATAAAAAGAGTCCTGTCCTCTCCTTATGAAAGAAAGGTACGAGTATCAACATATTTTTTTATTGCCAACCACTTTGCACGTGTAGAATCCTTTCGGTAGAACTGTACAATAAATATAAGCTAGACACACATTTGCATGTATCTATGGAAATTATATACATATATGAACGCAGGATGTGGGAAGGACCAACACAAAAATAAAACTGAAAAATCTTTTTAGACAATCTACAGATTAAAACCCAAACACAAGGAAATATAGTCGTGATGGAAAAAAAATTTGAAAAGTTGTTAACAACATTTTGGCCATTTGCTCTAGGGATTCAGACACATGGGTGTGTGCTAGTGTCCCTCAGGCGATGCGATGTTGAAAGCACCCACAATACGTCCCTAAAATACACTTGACGTCCACGAGTAGCTGAAAAGTGTGGGTGACCTACTTGCTGCCAAATCGTATATGGCTGGGCAACTGGAGGATAGGGAATGAACAAGGATCTAAACACATTGTTGAACGAATGTGACGGTTTGTTATTTAAATTTGACGTCTATTTTTGAAGATGTGGTAGATGGAGGTGAACCATTTTTTTATCTTTAAATTAGAATGATATAAGGCGAAATTGTACATTTTAAGAACTGTGTACATACATATATATATATATACGCTCAGATATTAGTATCATATGTGTCAAGGACATCGGCTTTATTCTCAAAGAAATAACCGATAACAAAGTAAGGCCGAAGCCACACTATACTGTCACTCGTTGGAGAGGTTTCATTAGTTTTTGGGATAACTGACATTTGTTAGAATGCACGATTAAATCTTCTTAAATCATGTTTTCGAGTCGGAAACTGTACAATCCGGTCTAAAGAGGAACTAGAATACCTAGAAGTCATGCTCGACAACAGGCTAAAATTTAAAGTACATGTCGAATATTCTAGCAAAACGGCGTCACACATGCAGGCAGCGCTCTCTCGGATGCATCGGAGGGCCTGGAGACTCAAGTAGAATGTTGCTATCCAAAGTGGTGAGCTCCATCCTTCTGTATGCTGCTCCAGTTTGGGCGGCTGCACTCTCAACAAAGGAATTAAGGAGGAAACTTTCGCCTGCTTACAGGCTCTGCGCAATCAGAACAATTTGCGATTTCCGAACAATTTCGGACGAAGCAGGCTGTGTCATAGGTGGTATGATACCTATTGACATCCATACCAACGAAATGTAGAGGGTTTACACTAGGCTCGTTGCGAATAGGCAAGATACCAGGCTTACGAGGAGCGTAAAGGAGGAAGAAAGGGCAACATCTGCAGCACTTTGCCAAGCCAGGTGGGACAACACCACCAAAGGTAGATGGGCCCATAAGCGGATTCCAAACATTGAAACTTAGATAAAAAGAACACAGGGGGACTGCAACTATCACCTTACGAAGTTCATGTCTGGGCACGGTGTTTATAGAAAATACCTCCACAGATTTGGGCACGATAGCTCGCCATTTCGTCCAGAATGCCCAGAATGTCCAGAAGTAGAGGAAGATGCATAAAATCAATGTTTTTCAATGGTTTACTTGCTCACCAGATCAAAACCCGATAGAAAATCTGTAAGGCATACTGACGCGAAGAGTTTATACCAAAAACAGGCAGTTTAACAGCGTGGCTGACCTAAAATAAGCCATAAATGCTTCTTGGCCACAATCTCACCGGATGTGTTAAAAAACTTAGTTAATAATATGCGAAATTGAATTTTGAGTTTAGTAGAAAACAAAGGAGGTCCCACTAATCACTAATCATTCAAAAATTATATGTTTTTAAGGTCTAACAAAATTTTATCCAATTAAAACCAAAATGGTGATATAGTTATGAAAAATGAAAAAAAAAACTTATATTTTTATAAGTTTTGTGATGAAATATCAAAACACTATCGGTATATTAGTCGAATGTATTAAAAACTATTTAATTTTCATTTTAAACATTTTTACTTGACAGCTCTGTAAAAAATGTTTGAAAGTGGAAACAAAGCGTGAAATTAAAAACAACCTTAAAAAAATATAAGTCACTATGAACGGTTTCTAATTTTACCCTTAGGTGATATCAGTCAACAAAGATCCTTTGAAATAATGACCGACTTAAAATTCAATTCATAAGGTCACTATGTAGGTAGGTATGCAAAAAAATATATGTAAATTAGCCGTCTACCCATTTAAAAAACCATTCAAAATCCCTTCCTATTTCAATCAGAGGCCACCGTGATTTATTTGGCTCCTAGGATTCGAAATAATTCATTAATTTGTAAAAACCTTTTTGAATCACCTTCTAAATGGTTTAGAGCCTTGTTGACCCTCATTTCATGGCCCATTGGTTCGATTTTATACTATTCTCTTCTTCTTCGTTTTATTTTCTTTTTTATTTAAAACTCTCCACTTTTCAATTGTATTAGACCGTTCATTCGTCTTTATACGTAAAAATCTAATTTATTGACCATTGTGATTGAGGGGTGGACGTGGTGCAAAATCCTTTTACAATCCATTTCCGTTTGGGTCCTGTCGCTCACTGGACCCATTCACAATAAATACTAAACATTTGTAAAGTTCAGCTCATTTAAATCTGTTTTTTTGCTGTTTTTTTTTTTTTATTCTCTCTGCTTTGGTCCTTCTTTTCTTTTCTATGGTTTTTTTTTTTGCGCTCCTCTTCCTTTGTGCGAAATAAGTTATCGACAACTCAATCAAAGAACACCATCGACTTCCTCACTATTTGCTGCCTCCATCTTTTTCCGTGACACAAAGATACACATCCTACGATACAAGAAGAAAAAAATATTTAAGCCAAACTACCAAACAACAAGTTAAAACCTCCTTCCCGTCTATCACATCCTTTTCGATTCTCATTCCTCATTCATTCGTTTTCCGCTCACGTTCCAGCGAAGCAACTACTTCACAACTTATACAACGCGCGTACACATGTAGCCATTATCCTTAGCATTTCTTATTCTTTTTCTGGCTTTTCCTCTCTAGCTGTCTGGGTATAGTAGTAGGCCGCTTCGTGTTGGGTTCTTCTTATAGTCTGTTCGTGTTTAGTGTATTGTTGTGTTTAGTGTTATTTACGTTCCCGTTTTGTGCTCATGGTTGGCTCTACTCGCGCGTCCTTGTACTTGATGTTTTTATGTTCCTTCCACGGGTACAGCAAAAGGAAAAAAAATGATTGCCGGCCCGGTCTAAACGACGACAATGGCCTCTTTCTCACACGCTTTTCTCTCTCTCCTCCATATCGAGTCTCTTTTCTCATGTCTCGGTAAGTCCTCTTTTTTCAAAATGGCATAATATGGTGGGGTAATAAAGATTCTAACGGTAACTAACAGTCATGTATGTGAATGTCCTTCCGTTGTAGAAAAAAAAAATAATACAAAACTGCTGGCCAGGTTCTCTGATTCTGCTCGTGGCTCCATTCAGTTCTTTGTTTTGCACATTTGACGTTTCTTTGGTTCGCATTTTTTTATTCTTCTTCCGCAGGGCCGACGTGTTTTCAAGGGCTTGATGTGTAAAACCATTGCACGTCCTTGTTTTTTTGTTGTTGGCGGTTAGAAGTTTCTTTTTTTCTGTTCGTTTTGAGATGATTTCTAAAGTTTTACGCCAACGGGAACCGTAGCTCTATACTCACATAAAAAGGCAAGGAAAAACTTAATGGGGGAACGAAGATATTATGGAAGGACCTAAGTGGCTGTTAAATGCCGTAATTAATCTTACTTAAGTAAGTGCGCTATGGCAAATGTAGGAGTTTGTCGTGCATTCGCCAGAATGCCCTTGTATATAGTTTCGCAAAGAGCACAGTCGAAGACTAAAGGAACAAAAAACAAAAAAAGTAAATGAAATCCTGTGAACGACTTTTATAGTTGTGACTACGGGCTATTGCACATTTGACAGATGCCAGAGATTGTTAGCTCTTAGCTTGGAGTGTTTTTGAGTTTACTACCACGTCAAAGCTGAGAGTTGGTCGCTATTTTTTGTTTTCTTTTTTAGCGTCTAGTTTGCCACGTTTTTAATTTACATTAAGTTTTGTTTAAAAGTATAAGTAAAGTTTAAGTTTAACTTGAAAGCGATTGAATATAATGAAACTATTATGTCTTTTTAGCTATTGGTGGCAAATATTGTATATCTAGATAGGACAAGTTTTGTTATCAGGAAAATAATTGAATTTGGGACATCAATTAATCTGACATTATGATGCTAGAAAAACTCGATGTGGGAGCCTTGAGCACACTGGCACGATGGCAGGGATTTCATTCGTAAGCCAGTAAGTCACACCTAAACGTCAAGTTTTTTTCTGCATTTCATTTGATATTTCTCAATTTCAGACTAATTCAATTTGAACCATGGAAAGATACACAATCGAGCAACAAGTTTAAGTTATTGAAGCTTATTATGAAAATGGGCGTTCAAATCGAAATGCATATCGTGCACTTCGCGATTTTTTCGGTCAATTTAATCGTCCAAATGTGCGTACAATAGGAAAAATCTGTAGGAGATGTGAAAACACTTGTGCATGCTCGTACAGCTCGTACTGCAGAAAATATTGCTGCTGTTCGCGATAGTGTGGCTGATAAGCCGTCCACCTCAACTCGTCGTCGTGCCCAACAATTGCACCTCTCACGTTCGTCGTTGATGAACATTATGCATGAAGACTTGCATTTACGCGCTTACAAGATGCAATTGACACAAGAACTAAGGCCTCTTGACCATTTCAAGCATCGTCAATGGTCAGAATGGTGGGGCAAGAAATGGCAACAGTGGATGATAAATTTTCGAAGAAAATCATCTTCAGTGATGAGGCCACATTTTCACCTCAGTGGATTCGTCAATAAGCAGAATTGCCTCATTTGGGCGAATGATAATCCAAGCGTGATTGTCGAAAAACCAATGCACCCACAAAGAGAGACGGTTTATGGGCTGGCGGCATCATCGGGCCGTATTTTTTCGAAAATGAGGTCGGTCAGGCAGTTACTGGGAATGGTGCTCGCTATCGTGAGATGATAACGAACTTTTTATGGGCCGAATCGGAAGATATGGATGTGGATGATATGTGGTTTCAACAGGACGGTGCCACTTACCACACAGCTAACAAAACAATGGCCCTTTTGCGTGACAAATTCAATGGCGGTGTTATCTCACGTGGTGGAGATGTCAATTGGCCGCCAAGATCATGTGATTTGACACCGTTGGACTTCTTTCTTTGGGGTTACTTGAAAGAAAGGTGTACGTCGGTAAGCCAGCAACAATTCAAGAACTAAAGAATGAGATAATTCGGCACATTAACGGCATAGAACCTCAATTATGCCTCAGCGTTATCGAAAATTTGGACCATCGGATGGAGGTATGCCGCCGAGCTAGCGGCATTTATACTTTGTTCCATACATAATTGAACCATACCAATATTATCATAATAAAAAGAAATGACAATAATTTCCTTAATAATTTGTGTTTTATTCAAAATCAACATCGGCCCTTAAAACTTAACCACTCTTTATAAAATAAGCTCGTAATAGAGAGACTCCACCAAATCACTCGGTTGTAATGTAATGAAAGACTTGTTGCTCATTTTGAAGAACATTTTCAATAAAAATATTAAAAGGTCAGTAGCTGAATGGAATCTGATCGAACCATCCTACTCCAAGTCGCTTAACAGCTTAACAAAATAAAGATGCTTGCAAACAAAATTTGTATCTAAGTTTTGTTTCCATTCTAAATTTGACATCGTTTTGACATATTGCTTTCGTTTTAAGTTACCATTTTCTTATTCAAATGAAATAAATAAAATATTTTCAGTTTTTTTTTCCACACTGTGCAATAATTAAGCCATTTAAAACATATAAGTATGTATACAACATCTTTTCAAACTGTTCTTTACCACTTCGAGTTTGATGCACTGTCTCTTTACACGCATTATTACTATAGCAGGATCTGCACGAATAAAGAAGAAAATTCATAACAAAGTCCTTTCCTATTGAGGGACGTTGGTACACAAACACTTGAAAAATTTGTATCACTTAAGCAACAACTAAAGTGAGTCCTGAGTTGCATGTCCTTATTAAGAGTACATTCTCTTGTTATGGGCACAACTGGGCCAAACTTCTAGTCTAAGTGACTTTGACTTACATGAAAACATTTATTTATCCCACAATTTATGCGAAAATGTTTTTAATTTAAGTTCAGTAGTGTTGTAAGCTCACCACTAACCCGAAGTTGGCCACCATTGTATTTCTGCTTCAGTTCAAATCCATTATGACAACTTGAGCGCGGCAAAATTTGTGAATATTCCAAGAATACTCATATTTCCACTCTCTAGAAAAACGTGTTCCACTGAAGCACCCTTAGCGTGGGTGTGTGCATGTGAAGAATCCTTAACAGTAATCTGTAGCTATTCAGACAATTCAAACTTTATTTTTCCCCGTAGAACTAATTACATCACCTATGCGACATTTATTTGAATTTAAACTTTAAAATCAGTTAAATCATCGTGACGGTGACAAGGACTCGCATGAATGCATTCCTTTTGTGTGGGTTTTCTCACTTTCTGTGTGTTTGTACACAATCGTGCACACGACGACGAGTCTACACCATCTGTTACTGATGTGATGTATGTGACTGCCATTTACGACAACGACTGCATTGCAACTTGTTAATGGAATTAGAAATGATAATGACGTTTGTGAAGATTTATGAGCCAACAAGGAGAAAATATATATATATATCACAGGACATAGAGTATAATAATTATTATCCCTCACACGTTTTGTACCATGTACGCGAAAAACACCCACTCGTAAGGAGACTGTTTCAGTTTCATTTTGGAGGATTTTATTTTTCTGCGGCGCGGCTATACTATATCTTTGTATTTATATAGTAGGAAGCGAGAAGAGTTCAATTTAGCCTTAGTGCTCCTATTTGGTTGTTCATTGTTGGTGTATTGGGAGTATATGTAGTGTTAACAGTTATAAATCAATATTTCTGCTCCATAAAACACTCGCACAGTTGTTGTGTAATAAACTGACAAGTACCATAGCGACGGCAAAAGAGCAAAACGCAAGAAGGACGAAAAGGCTTTTGGGGTAGTAAATCCCCTGGAAACGACAGAGTGTCCCTGAAACATATGAATTTTCTTGGCAGTGTGTGGTGTATTTGTTTTTTTGTTTTTACGATAATTTTTTTGTTGGAGTGGGTGTGTGCGATATATCCTGGAGATGAGCATGAGAATAGGTTTATCGATTATTTTTCTTATAATATTCGCACACATAACGCATCTGTATCTAAGTATATGTATGCATGGAATAGCTGTAAAGAGTTATCCTCGGGTGTATAAATCATCGTAAAAAAACTGTGATTTCCATGTTGGAATGAGTTTGAAATACATCAATGAGGCATTTCTGGAATGGTTTCAAGGGACCTAGTTTTACATTAAATTTTTGTCTCTTAAAAAAAATTTACATAATTCCTTCTGGTGAATGGTTGTGAGGTCCCAATACCATTTGTGAAGATTGGATATAAAGTTTTTTATATTGAAGGAAGCAATTTTTGTTATTTTTATTGATTGCGGATGCGGCAGATAGGCTATATTGACATTTTAGAATGGACACTGCTGTGTAGGGCTTTTAATTTTTTTAAAAGGCTCATAAAGGATTGAAGCTGCGTAAGATGTAGATTGCTGTCTTGTCCCTATAGCTACAAATATATGTATACAGTATATGATTCCGATGTTTGAAGAACGATGAAATCAAGGCTTGCCTGCAAGGTTATGGTGGAACGGAAGAAAGAGAACTATACTCTACGATAGTTTGTTGATATATAGACTGTTTTGATGTTGTAATGTAGATATTATACCTATACTCAGTCAAAATGCCTTGTTAGGACGAAACGATGATCGGATAAAGCTCATTTTGAAACTAATTGTACTTAATATTGTCAAATATAGTTATAACAGGCCCCTGAATGAAAAAAATATTCCACAAGAAACCTAATCGTTTTCAACTAAGCCATTTGTGGTAAGAAATACCCGAATACAAACATACAGTAATGCAGAGATCAAGGCTTCGATCAATAAAATTAAGAAGAACAGGGATGCTTCTTTGAAGCAAAATCTATGTCATCCCTACGAATGGTTTTTGAAAGATAAAGCTTCCCAATAGAATACAAAAAGAGGTGTGATTATTAGGAAAGGACTGTAGTATGGGAATCGAAGAGTTAATAATTTTTCCGAGGGTAAAAATATAATTCATCGATTTAAAGTAAAAATGAAACACTTAATGTTGAGCAAGCATCATGTAGCAACGAATACATATATGTGTGCATATCTACGAATAGAAAAAACACCGGCTCATCATAGGATCCGGGAATGCTAGTGAAGGGCCTCGACCACTTGCCCACTGAACACAACTGCAACATGCTTAATAGCCGACAGAACAGAATGGACACAACGGGATGTCCTTCACCATGAATCGCTGACAATCTTCACGGACGGCTCCAAAACCGAAGAAGGAGTCGGTGCTGGTATCTTTTCAAAGATCTGGACATCCACCTCTCCTTAGCTACTGCAGCGTTTTCCAAGCCGAAGTCACTGCCATTCGTCAGGCAGCTGACTGGCTAGCGGTTACTGCAGTATCAGTATCGGATATTGTCATATACATCGACAGCCAAGTGGCCATCAAATCCCTCGGATCCAGCACAACGAGATCCAAGGCAGTGAAGGACTGCCGCGTATCTCTGAACGAGTTAGTTTGACAGTACAACCTCACACTCTGCTGCGTGCCGGGTCACTGTAATATACCAGCGAATTGCGAAGTTGACGAACTGGCCCGACGAGGCTCCTCAGGTCTAAATAGCATAAACGTCACCGACATCGAGGTGAGAAAAGCCAACCATCGGTGGCAAGAGCTCGGCCAGTATAACACTGCAGGGCTGCTCTGGCCCACGCTAAATGAAACCAGATCCATCGGACTTCTAAAACATAAGAGAGGAACCCTCTCCAAAATCGTAAACACCCTCACCAGACACTCTGCTATACGAAGGCATGCCCAAAGACTGGGCATCCCCTATAGTGACTTCTGTAGAAGTTGTAAAGATGAAGATGAAGAGGAGACTATCAGTCACCTCCTATGCACGTGCCCCGCACTTGCTAACATTAGAAAGGCCACACTAGGTGAATACCTGTTCAACGTTCTAAGTGATCTCAATAATGCCTGTACGGCTAAGATTGGCTCCTTCATACTAAGGAGTAAATGGCTCCCTGAGTAAGAGGGTGACCCACCCACCTTTACACATCGGCAGCACAATGGAACAACTACTGGTCTAAGTGCTTCCTCATCGAGGGCCGGTTTCAACGAGTGAAGGATCTTTCTTTAACAGGTACATATAGATCAAAATTTTTTGACGAAATGTTTTCTTTTAGATGGCTTAAGGTCGGTCCAAGCGTTACATTTTTCACAATCTTTTGTCTGCGCAGTTCAACACGTTGCAGATAAAACGTTGCGTGTAGATAGGAAAAGTGCTCAGTCTTGAATCTGGAACGAAGACGGTACAGTTTCAGCGATTACTGAGTTAGAGAGCATAGATATCCGTGACCTCTGTGGACTTTCATTAGCCTTTCATATGCGGCTATTGCTGTTCTCATGTTTGCCAAAATTGACCAGAGTAGTACCTCCATGACGATATTGCACAAAACTGAGCTAAATATAAAGATATCTCTGCACTATGGGGACGGTCTAAAAATTGCAACGTTTTCATTCCGTCTTAAGACTGCGCAGACAAATGTGCAAAACGTAGCGTCTAGACCGGCCTTTAGTCCTTAAAGTAGAACAACTTGGCACGATATAAATGTGGATACATTTCCTGCCAAAGTCGTTGTTTAATCGTAACAGTTTGGCCTTTGTTTGTGCATTATAAGAAAAATTTGGTGAAAAGATTCAGCTGGTGAAAGCTACGAGACAAGACTTGTATCGAGAGTTTAAGGATTCGGCTGGCAAACAGTTTGAAGTCGACCCCTATTGTTATGGAAATGCTATTTAGTGGCTAAGCTCAGTTTTTGCTCAAAGGGTATAATAAGTCCAATCTATGACTGACACATGGAGACTCAATTTAAACCTCAAAAGCGCATAATTTTTTGTGGTTTTTCACTTTTTTTTTTTGCAAAAATGAAACGTATCCTGCTGCCCATGGAACTAATTACTTGCTGAGGGCTTATTAATCGACGACATTACGTTGCGTAATGAACTACTGTTCGCGGAATTTAACGCAACAGAATCACTTCTTGTGGGTCTGTATAAAGTCTTAAATCGCAAACATAATTGTTAATGTGGAAAGAACTTCCAGTCTCTGTGTTTCCTCACCGTTATGGCCTTCAAGCATTTAAAGCCAACGTGCACAGGTACCTCCTCTGTTCCTCTTCTCCCATTTCCTAAACGCCTGCACCCTGAATCATCAGTATAAGGGTATTCATATGTCATAATCGAACGAAAACGAGGCACCCATTATTTACCGTATGTCACATCTTTGCTCAGCGTTCCGTGCGGAATGTGCGAATGAAACCGCTCTCTACGTATGGAAGAATAAATGAAGGAAAATCGACGAAGCTGAGCAAAAAGGAAGTATGGGTGCAGTATACATATTATGTGTATTAGCATGACTGCGTACGGCAGCGTTCAGAGCCTTAATTCAATTATGTTTTGCCCTTTAGGTGTATGTTCATACATCCAAAGCTATCAAGGCCTTGAAAGCCAATATTTAGCGCCTTATTGATGAGTGCCCCAAAACTATATCGACATGTAATTCCTTCAATTCTTCGTAATGATTAAAATTAATTGTTTTAGAAATTATCTATAATTGTTAGACAGCATTTGCATTTCTTCAAAATATGTATGTATATCTCTGAAGTGGGCGTGGCCTTTCTGTAATGCTTAAAAACAAGGAGTAGTAGTAAGAAATTTACAGGATCTTTTCCTTTAGAAGGTGCCAATTGATTTGATTACTAGTTAAATTCCATTCGTAATGTAGATTATATTTACATTCATTACTCGTTTTGTTGCAGTCTATTTATTTTAAATAATTTCTACTCATGTACAAGTTTATATCCTACTTAATTGGCCGCCTACGAATCAAGGGTATTATAAACTCACAAAGCCTTATTTAATTTGTAAATACTGGTTAATATTTCGAATTGGTATATCTACAGTTATTTATATATGTGTGTCCTGAAAAACGACACAAAATTCAATCCCGTAAATTTATATGTAACTTACATGCATAAATAATTTTTACGATTGAAAAAAAAATTAATAAAACAAATTCTTTTTAATTACAAAACCATTTCAGGCACTAAGCCGCACCAATATCCCTAATATATGTGAAATAATACCTCCACGTACATGTACCATAATTATAAAAAAAAAAGAAAACATTCATCCCTGAATAAATCTGGAATTAAATTGCAATCAGTTGAAATTCGTCCTTAAAAATTATATACCGTCGGTTACCAACAAGTTGTGATTATAAACAACGTGTGGCCAGGGTCATTTATCACAAACAAAAAAACATCCCAGCGAGACTGTGATACTGTTTATCATACCGATGTCCTTTCATAAGGGTGAGTAACAAGGAAAAACAAGGACATCAACAAATTATTTACAAAAAAAAAAAAAAAAACTCTCGCTTATTATTATAGTTATTGCTGGTAATTTCCACTCAATTAATTAAACCATAACAAATGTGAATTAATTGCCACATTGCACTTGGTCAGGAAGAATGAAAAATACAACTGCAATGTGTCATGTTCCTTCAGTGGGAGTAAGGTATATAGCACAGGACATTAACTGTATATTCCTATATATGTACGTATGTAAATTCGAAATTCGATTCTTGTTATTAATAAATCAGTGGATGTAATGTTGTTCACAAAAAAAAAAAAAAAAACAACAACATGACTATGTGACAAATTCTGTGTTTTTTTTTGCGAGATTATTTTTATTGTTTTATTTTATTTTTTGTTCATTTTACATTGCCTGCAGGATTTGAGCAGTTTTCTCATATATTTTTTTTTTATTGTGTGAATCTCTCCTGCGTGTACTTTTCATTCAATGTATACTTTTTTAATTTAAATTTTCATCAATGTGCCGAGGAACATGTATTATTATATATTTTGCGGTTTTCACGGTTTGATTGACAACGATAGTGTGTGTATAGTAATTCATTCAAAACTTGTTTGAGTAACAAGAATATTTTTCTATTTTTTCAAAACAAAAAATAATAATACAAAAACGATTGTATGATATTTATTGATATTTATTTAAATTTGTACAAATTTATTGTAACGATAGTGGGGTGACATGGATCAGTGGTTAGTGCGTTGGACTACTATGGATTAGGTTTTAAGCTGGAATCCAAAAAAATACTATAGAATTACTTTTTTACGGTCCCACCTCTTGCGAGTGTCTGACAAACATTCAAGAGTAAAACTTTCTGTAACTGTCTAGGCTGCTTACGGTCTTGTATTTATATTTTTATGACAAGTATGAAGCTGTAACTAAAAATAAAAAAAAACTTAAAACTTTCACTACTTGAATTTAATGCGTCGGCATCGCAAATGATTTGATGTCTTAAATTTTTTTTACATGAAATCGAGAAAATAATATGGCCGCCTCCTAGAGTTAATGACCATTTGGACCCAATTTATGTCATTTCTTTTTATTTTATTCATGCCAGGACCTCCAGCGATAGGTTCTTTTGTTCTTCACGAACATTTTCTTTGAGTGCTTTAAGAAACTGAAGTCTGTTAACATAGTTAACATAGACTCGTGACTTCGAAAAACTCCACAAAAATAAGTCTGGCACGGTTAAATCAGACGATCTTCCCACCTTGTATGTATCTAGCCTAACTTAAGGATAGATTACTTTCGTCATAATCATTCAACTGAACAAAAATTCGAGTATTCAAGAGGTGTGGTGCCATAAGACCTTTGTACATGTCATCGTAATCCATGGAAACATTGTGAGTGTCATTTATTGGAGGAATAATATTTTTTGAATCACCGACGGAGATATTGAATGTGGTTTCAAGAAAGTTTGACACTTCAAAAGTTTTCTGATTATTTATTAAGTAATGTGCATATTTGCATGAAGTTATAATATGTATATAACTAATTTTGATAAAGCTTCTGATTAAAGAAGTATTTACTCTCGCCCGTCGTTATGGACTAGCGTTATGGACTACAAGTGTAAAGCAGGTATAACTAAGTTCTCCCAGCAAACCTAGCCATGGCAACAGCTTTAAATTATCTGAAATAGTGTATGTACGAACAAAAAGGAGCAAGGAGAGTGTAAATAAAGTACACAGTGTTCTCAAAATAAAATGATACATGTTACTCGCCATCTATTGTCACCAGGTACAGTAAGCATAAAGGTACAATGTTATGTTTCGCTTTCATACAAGAACGGAACTACCTCATCGACTCCTTCCACCAAGATAACCGATTGTCCTTTTAAATCCGAAAGGCAAATATACATACGTACCACCAGTTGTTATCACAAAACCTACACAACAAACGTTCTCAATCCTCGACCATAAACCACTTAGGGGGGAAAAAAAATCAACACGTTGTTTTTTTTTTGTTGTATCCTTAACCCTCTTTCATCCTTGCTATTCTTGCAGGAAATATATCATAAACTTCTCCCACAAAGACACCGTTTGCCTTTTCAACTTTCCCCATTCACAACGGCTTTCCGCAGTTAATCTCTTTTTGAAACGAAAGAGAACCTCGGCTACTGCACACCAAATGCACACAACAAACACAAAAGGATAAAAGGCTTTTCCGCCTTTTCCACCCCTCTAGTACCCCAAAAGAACTTAGAGCTTACTCACCTTGTTTTTTTCTTTTTAATTCCGTTCGGATCGCCTTTTTTCTTGTCAGCCTTTTTATTTGCTCCTCCCGATGTACCGCTGCTACCGTTGCCGCCACTGGATCCACCACCACCTCCCGACGCATTTCCTCCTCCGCCACCGTTATCGTTCGCTGATGATGAATGGTTGCCACCACCACCCGTGCCTGTTGTTGTCGTCGCCGATGTACTCGTTGATCCAGAATCCTCGTTTTTCTTTTTACCCATAACTCCATTCATGTTAGAAACGATTGTTGGACCCGTACCCCCGTCCATGCCTGACATTGTAGGGGTCGATGGGCCTCCCTGGGGAGAGCCCATAGTCGATGTCGATTGAACTTGGATCGATTGATTTTGATTTCCCGGCCCCGTGGTGAACATTTGCATGTGATGATCGTACTCCAGCTTCGAATGTGGTGACGGGCTAGAGTAATCAATTTTTCCATTGTTATGGTACTCCAATGATTTTCCATAGTCTCTAACAATAAGGCCATTTGAACTACTCCCGCCTGGCGGTGAGTACTGATCCAGTTTGGTTGTGATGTACTCATACTTTGGCGTCGGTGAGTAGCAGCCCATTTTGTTAACTGTCACATAGTCTAACTTTTGACCGTAATCCATGGTCTTGTAGGGATCCATTTTGGGTGAGCCCCCTGGCAGGAGTGTATTGCAATCGGGCAGTCGAGTGCACATTTCTACAACGCCTCCTGGTGATGGATGCTGCACCACAGATGGCATACCAAGCATGACGTGAATGCTGTGGCCTGATTGGGGTTGCAATGGCTTGGCACCTAAAGGACTCAGTGGTCCTGAGAAATCACCGAAAATCTGATCATCGAATGTTGTGTGTTCCATTGTAGAGATGGATTTTTTTTCCCAATTGAAATTTAGATCTTTGACTGATGATTCGAGGTTTTGGCAAGTTCAACTCAGTTTTAAATATTTATACTTCCCATCCTGAAATAAATGTGATGAAGATCCCCTTTAAAATTGAACTGCCTAAAGATTAAATTTTGACAGGTGATGTATCACTTTGACGTTTTGTTTTTAATGTCACTTGCCGTCGGAAATATTGATGTGATTTTTAGTTAAAGAGCATTTTTATAACCACAGGGGTATTAAATGATTTTGACAATTCTCGTTAGACGTCCGAAGATCAAAAAAAGGACTTAAAAAGAAACACTTAACTTAGAAATTGAGCTGTATAAAAGTTTGAAGCACTTGAAGGAATTCGACAGAAAAATGATTTTTCTGCTGTCTAAAAAGTAATATTCACCAGAAAAATGAACTGCCTTAAAAAGGATACTATAAACACGAAATAACTGAGTATGATGGGTTCAATTGAAACTGTTCTATGTAGTTAAGATTCATTGACTCGTTATTCATTCGCTTACCGTTATATACTCGTACACGCGTGGTAAGTGTCAAAAAAATTCAATTAAATATCCTTCAACAGGTCTGCCATTAATTGTTCCGTGATTTCTTTTTAATTAATTTAATTTTAATCGTTATCGATACACGCGGACTGCTATGAATGAATTTTATCAGAACGGGACAGAGCGAACGGAATCAAAGTTAATTAATTGGAAATCGCGTAAGTATGATGTTGGAATATGGATGAATCGACTTGGACTCTCCTCTCGGTCGTCGTCGTAGTCGTCGACGTTGTTGGACGAAATGAAATTGTTGTAAATTAATTAATTGCAATTACTGTGGCTGCACACACATCATTTTGCCGTCACTTGTTGCCGCGAAATGGTAGGTTTAAGCGAGCAGAACAAAACCGAATATTCAAGGATACTATCTGTTATCAAATTAGATTTTTTTTTTTTTTGAAGACTTGATAGTTTATTCGCTTTAATTAGAAAGAATTTGGTAATTTTTTTATTCTTTTTGGTGAGTATAGATTCCTCGAGAACAAAAATCACAACACTGATTTGGTCGAACAACTGTCAGTGGTGAGACATCTGACAGTTCGGTTGATTATTCTTTTTCGTGTTGCGCGCGAACAAAACTAACCGAGGTTATATCCATAGAAAGTCTGTACGATTAATTGAGCTCACAAACGGCGATGATTGCCTTTTTATAGTCAATTTAGCTACCAATTGATCGGGATGCCTGGTGGACCAATCAGCGTTCAGTTATGGCTGACCGCCTGTGGATTTTTTATTTCACCCCGAATGACAATCGCATGTGAGTGACAGAGAACGGTATGATAAAGTCACTACGTGAAGTCCAAATTATTCAGCATTAAGGGGTGTGGTTTTTCTTCAAAACGAAACATTTTTGAAACCACCCCTGTATGACTGTGATCTGGAAAAAAAACAAAAAAAAAAAAAATCGCAGATCGCCTGTTGAGCTCTTACAAAACGGTGGAACGATCAAAGTCACATAAGTTCACATAAGGGTCACGTGCGGTACGGTTGTAGAGGCCGGGGGATGATTTTACTTTTTTTATTTACCCGTATAAATGCGCTTACAGGATACATCCCAATACGAATTCCATGAGTTTTTATCTCCAATTGGAAGAGGATTATTTCGTCCAAGTATTCCCATCGAATTGGTATCCTTCTTTCTCGCGTGTCCTCTGGCATTATGCTGGTACTATCGATATTGTTTTTACTTTTTGATCGGTGGGTATTCCTTTGGTGATCTTGGGAATGTTTGATATTTTTCAGTTTTTATGGGTGAATTATGGAAACTTGTGGCACTATGAGGGTTGGCTTGCGTCAGCTAGCTAGTCAGTCAGTCATTTCGTGTGGGAAATAATTTCGCGTGTTTTCACGGCCCACACATAGTTTTCAAGTCAAACTCGTGGCATTATTATACTCATATATGTTTGTACGTTTGTAGATATTTTGGTTTTAATTTAAGTGGAAGTTACGAATATAAAATGCGCTCATGGTGTCACACAGTTCAAAGCTGTCAACAGAGAGAACACTGTTTTTATTTGGACAGTGTGCGTCCGATGGGTATCGGCGAAGAACTGGCAATAAATGATTTGGTTTCAGTGCATCGTGCTACAAATTAAGGAACCTCTGACAATGATCAGGATTAATTAATTAATAATTGAAATCAATAGATGTTAAAAGAGAGCGAAAGGGACAGAATGGTTGGGCTCCTGAATGTCTGTCAAGGTCGTTTTATATTAAATTGTGTCGCCTTTGGTGTTTAAATTCTAAATTGACTAAAGTGACAGTTTGTTTGGATTTCCTGGTTATTACATTGAAGGACGAAATTTATACAACTTCTCGATTTGAAACTTAGACTTCATTACTAAGCGATTGAATTGAATTTAGCTAGCATAGTTAAGATTTCAGAAATAGGCTATTCACCATTAAAGAGTCTTTGCTTGAGGTGGCCGCTTCCCATCTACTGCACGTCTGTATCAGGAGTTTTAGTATTCTTCATCGTCGTAAGGCTCTCTTCCAAAAGAAAACTGTTTTGGCCTCCATTTGCCCTCCTCGCAAATGCATTGGATCAAATATCTGACGAAGACTTTCACTGCTTTCTCACTTATGCGTCACTACAGAGAATAGCATCGGGCATACATTTGGTTCGTCGAGCTAAGTGGATCTCCAAGGATAGCTTAAGTCCATCTACACTGTACTCAAGGGAAGTCAAATATTTCGGCCTAGCTTTAGATAAAAAAACTTTGTTGGAATTCTCATTTAAAAAAAAGCCATAGGCAAAGATAAGATTGCATTATGTACCAGCAAAAGTCTTATTGCCAGAAACTAGGGCCTAAGCTGCAAAATGGTGCTATGGCTCTACAAAGCGATAGCAAGGACAATTGTCATGTACGGAGTACCAGTATGGTGGCAAAAGACTCAAAAAGGGACAAAGGCAAGTAATGACAAGTAATGACACCAGTTAAGTTTAAGATCACAGCCAACTTTGGCCGAGTTACTCTTTCTACTCGAGAGAGCTAGAGAATCTGAGAGTGTAAAAAGAGAATGATAGTAAAACTTCCCTAGAAATGTAACCTATTGGAGTGGAGAAACTGAAGTAGTAACTGCGTGCTACGTGCTGTTAAAATACTCCTGGAGCAAATAAAAGAACACCTTGCAACAGGTGTACGCTCTGGATCCTCTTGTGTCTTCTTCTTCGTCTGTGTTGTTGAGGAGAGACCGTTAGCAACATTCGAAAACTGAAAGATTTCGTAAGTAGGTGCCCAATCAACACTTTGTTCTAAGAACAAGTCAGGAAACAATATGCAGAATGAAAATGACACTCATTGTAATTAAACAATGAAATTTTTCAATCTAATTAAAAAAAATGTAACGAAGAACATTGGCTCGGAAAAACTTTCGGAGATCTGCTCTATATTGTCAGAAACTGTTCACGACCGCGCATGTACTGAAAGGAGAGTCGAATCTAACTATAAGTAGAAAACCGTGTGCCACCAGTATCGTCATGTCTCAGATAAAGACTGAAGTTTACAAACTACTTGTAGTTTCCCGAGTGTTTAGCTGCATATAAAGACAATAGACTGGCTTGAAATACGCCCATCGTTAGGTCACAACCAGAGAGCCATCCACCCAGCACCGCATGGCTGTTTATGATGCTGCGCTCAAGAAGAATATTTTCTTTATCTGGGTTCTCCGAGTACTTGTGTTCGACTTACTTCATTTCAAGAATTTCCTGTCTGATAGTTCTTTATGCTCATAGTGATTACTAATAGGTTTTTATGTTTCTGACTTGCACTTACTTATTAACTTAAAGGGCTCCCGACCCTTGGAGAGTCTCTGCCTCAGACACTGTCTTCCATGTTCTGCGGTTTTTTAGCATCCGCGACAACTTGCTTTTTGTACCGCTGGTTCGGACTTCTTCGCCGTCTCGAACCTGAGGGCTGTGAAGATTTTCTTGGCTGGTGCGTTATTTTCCATTCGCTCGATGTGGCCAAACCAATGTAGTCGGCGCATCATGACTTTTTGGACTACATTCACATCCTGGTACAGCTCATAGTGTTTGGGGTTGTATCTTCTCCTCCGTTTGCCCTCTTGGCATAAGGGACCGTATATCCGAAGAAGTATTTTTAGTTCGAAAGAGTCCAATGTTTGCTCTGCTTTCTTACTTATCGTCCAGCACTCGGCTCCATACAGCAAGACTGGTAAGATGTGGGTTCTATAGAGCATTAGTTTGGTCCGTCGAGTTATGAGTTTTGAATCCAGTTGTTTTGCCAAACCGAAGTAGCAGCGGTTTGCTAAGGTTATTCTTCGTCGGATCTCTACAAAGGTGTCATTTGTAGGATTTATAATTGCTCCGATGTAAGTGAACTCCTTCACTACTTCGAAATTATAGTTATCAACACTGACGTTCTGCCCAATGTTTTGAATAGATAATTTTTTGATTGATACTTCGTCTTGTCCTCATTCACTTCAAGACCAACTCGTTTCATCTGGTGGGTTTCGATTTGGAATTCGTTAGTCTTATCCAGGATTTATCGATCTAGCAGACCGAAAAAAATGCGTTGGATAGGATTATATATGCGTAGTTCTTACAAGGTATAAAGGGAACAAACAGTCCATAAAGTGCCAATATAGATACAGCTTCCTACGCACGAATAGAAGTGTTGTTCCGTATTTATAGGGAGGTGGTTTTGAGAAAACCGGTATATTCTTCAATTCAAACCTTGATCGCACTCATAGTCGACTAATTCTTACATGCTGGCCAAAAAAGTAATCATTTTGGACCTCCTTCAATGCCTTCTAAAATAAGAATGCTAGCAACCGTGGTACGCAGCATCCCACATTTTAAATGCCATTTTGTAAGCAGTGACAGGTTAAGAGTATCATTTTAAAAACCATTAGTCTAAACTTCTAAAACCACTACTAAATATTGCATAAGGATTGCTCTGAAGCTGGTCAATATTTCTTTCATGTCCTTAGAGAATCTACGTATTCAACTTTCTATAACTTCCTACAACCACAAAGTAGCACAATTACAACGTTTAAATAATCCACAACATCGAGAACCGTTATACACCCACAGTGCAATTATTTTTACATGAATAATGAAGCTCGGCCTCCATTGTTTTTCCCGCAAAACTATGCCACACGATCAAAGCCCAAAAGAGCCCCGAAAACAATGTACCTACCTACAATCCCACAAACTATCCAAAGCATGCAGCCCACTAAAGTTCCTTTCCTGATTTTTCAACGAAGGACTATGCATTCGGTTAGGTTACTCTCCTTCTCCATTTCGATACCGCTCTACGTTTCGAGAGATTTTAATTGTTTCTCTAATACTTGCATTTACAATTCAATAAAAAAGGATAACAAAAAACGAAAAAGACTGAAGAGAAAAACGAGAAAGACAAAGGCAGAACAACGTAGTAAGAAAAGCACGGATATGCGATTCTGTTTTAATTAAATTAAGGCTCCCCACTACCCGTTCAAAAACCCCAAAAAACAAAGGGCCAGAGCAGAGCACAGCACCCAATTGTGAATAACGAGAAGCTTCGAAAATTAAAATTTTTACATGCAATCCTTTAAAAAGTCGTCGACGAGCTGCAGAATATTGCTGCAAGGACGATGAGAAGGAGCCTCCATCTTCCGTCCTCCTATGCACTACCAGAACCATGGGCTAAAGGAAGTCAAAATTGTTACTTTCCAATGCACAACACGACTTCTATATACCATGGCAGAGGAAACTTTTATCCACTTGGCACGAACCAAGCGAGAGAGGGGAATACAAGAAAGAACCTTGCCTCGTACGAAGGCGAAACGAAAAACAGAAAACAAAAAAAAAATAAAATAATAATAAAAAAAACCCGAGAGATATATTTAAAGTCAGCTCTCTCGGCATAATAACTGCTACAACAAGATGATAACGTTCCAACACAAAAGAAAAACGCTCCCCGAACCATCGAACCAGCCAACAAACGCCAAAGGCCCTAACTGGCCACCACCAGCTTCAGCAGCCGCCGCCGCTCTGATATCCCTTGTAGGAACTTTCACTGCATGTGGAGTGCAGAAACAGGAGCAATAGTGGTAGCATAAGGGGAATCCCCAGAGCGCTATGAATATAACCCTGTAGTTCACATATCGAGTAAAAAGGAGCACAGTAATGGGCTGATGTGTTCTGGGAAATGAGGGGTACGAATGCGAAATGGGCTTTAGGGCGATGTGTGTCCTTTTATGCTTGGTAAGACAAGTAAAAAAAAAAAAAAAAAAACATCTAGGCGACAAAAGGGACCGGGACCAAGAGGGTGGCTATAATATTTGGTATTTGGGCTCTTTTCATCAAATTGTGTGCTTCAACCTTGCAACCAGACCATCAGGGGACGATGTAAACGGAAGGCCCCCTCTATGTAAGCCAGAGGGACAGCGATAGAGAAGAGGTCTGATTTGGTTTTTAGTTAAAAGTGGATCACGTTGTTCTCAGCATTTGCTGAAGATAATTATTACAATATACATTGGCAACTAAAGGTTTTCGGTCAGTAGTTTGTTATTTTTTGTCATGATGTGTGGTTGTGTGATAGAACCTACGGTAGCAAGATAGATGCATACACTTTGGTTCAAAAGCTGATCCATATTTTTAAGGTTAGGGTTAGAGATAAGAAAGGACTCCTGCAGCGGACATAAAAAGAATTTCCTTAGATTCCGTAATTTATCCGGGAAGTGAGAGCAAAATATGAAAAGAATCACTTTTTGGTTTAGTTGCGTTTGCGTGCGTTAACATTAATTTCATAGAAAGCTAAGGCCAAGGTCCGTGGTTTAAACTTTGATGGTTAATTTCCTGGAATGAAATGTGGATGCGAGGGCCTCTACAATGGCATCGTGTGCAGTTTCTGAAAGTGTGCCCCAGCTATTCCCAACTTTTTCCCAGTTCTCGTGCTTGCTTCTCAACTATTCTGCGCCACGTCCTAGGACTGCCGCCTGTCCTGCCATCCATGAGTAAGCGAGTTCCATTGCATCTCGTGGTTAGCTATGGATCTGTTAACCTTTCGTAGAGTGTGGCCACCAGGTGCCCCCGAGGTGTCATTTCCAACACTTTCGTCGTGGTATGGTTGTTCCTCTAGGTTCATGGCTGATAAAGCTGTTAGTTGGAGATAGCGTAGGCACCTATATATGATGCACGTTTGCTGCTTCCTCTTGATAGTTGTGGTCGCTATCCAGGTGTCTTATCCATATAGCAGAACGGATTCAACGTTGGAAGGAAACAGTCGTAAAAGTCTCCAAATTGTGGATATCATCCTAAGCGAACTTGGAATCCTATAGTCTAAAGTACTAACCACTTAGCCCCGGCACTTCCTTGAAGCAAAGTTGTATTTCAACACGAACGTCAAAAAATTGTGAATTGTGAACGAATGCAAAATCACATACACAGGTACCTACAACTCTTCCAAGACAGCATTAATGGAGAATAAATATTGAAACTTTACTACACCTGAATTTCAATTACCACTACTACAACTCTTCCTCCCGAATCAATCAACGCCGGTGACTTGTTCATCACTAAAAGAGTATTCATATCCCCTTTAGGACTCACTAATTACAAACAAAACCATTTGCAAAACCTACAATCCGTCGGGAGCGGATCGTGTGGTACCCTATCCCTTTGCTCCTTTTTCCACCAATATACTTGTTTCAAAAGTTTGTTTTCAATACTCTTATAAAACGACTCAAAATCTATAATTACCTCAAAAGTGGGAGTGGTAGTTGGCAGATTTTTTAAAATTGTTCAACATATGTTCAACTTTATTCCTAAGAATTGGTATTATTTGAAGGAAATCAAAGAAAGACAGGTTTTTTCGAAAAACGCCTTTCAAAAGTGGGCGTAGCCATTCATAAGGCATTTTTGGAGCAAGTGAAAATACTATAATTTATGCGTCCTGGCCCAAATATTGGTGAAACTGAGACGGACGGACGGACGGACAATAAATTTGAGTCAGCCGGTCAGTTTAGTGAAGATTCGAGCTTTTGAAGCTTAGTGGAAAAGATTGCTACCACGACTGAAAGTTTTGCAATTCTAGGCTTGTCCGTTAAAGCGCTTACACAGGCTGCCTATTCCTACCTTGGATTAGGATTCCTCAAGTCTGTTGTCCCGGTTCAGTTTAGACTTACACAGGTGGATGGACGGACGCCAAACAGGTGGGTTGTATCATATTCTGAATCTGCTTTGTGTCAACTTCTGCACGGGTTTGAGGAATTGTCTTAGAAGATGTGTGGCTAGTATGTTTAGTGGGGCTCCGGGATTTTGTTGTTATCTAAAATTTCCACACGGTGCGGCTAAACGGGAGTGTGGTCAAACTCTCCTCAGTTTTCATGTGTAATTAGGGTTGAGAAATGCCACTGCATTGACTAGTTTTAAGTCGTTTGCCCTGGCATCAAACGTTTGACCAATTTTATACAGGTTGTGGTTGTGATAGCTTTGATTACTCCTTAACCCTAATCCTACCAAGGTGTGACTTTGAGGCACATTGCATTCTTAAGAAAAACATCGGCTTATATTATTTTGAACGAGGACTATTTGACTACATAGTTATAGGTTTGAGGGAATAAAATTAGTATCTAAGGTTTTAGTACAGCCAATAATTAAACCGACACAGGGCTCTTGAGCGGCACAGCTTAGAAAATACTCTAGAAAATAATTTGGTAGGATTAGGATTAATTGTCTACGTCTATATCTACGTTTTGTTGAAAATTGTTTGACGTCTCGGCAACTATAAAAACCTTCGCCTAGAGCTAGCGATTTTGGAGAACTTTTTATTCCTTGTTATATGAGTACATTCGGCGATGTTTATGATGCAGGGATTTGATATCCTCATACGAACTCATGTAAACATAGCCCTTGGCCATAAACACAACATTCGAATCATATTGGAGAGTTATGCAATCTTAATTAGGCTCCGGAGTCTCACTTGATTGTTGCAGAATCTGCAAAGTGTTTCATTTGTCATACCTAGTTTCCGTAGGTGCTCTCTCAGTTTGCAGTGTCTTGCTAAGAAGCCAGGATGCGTAGATTATTCTTGCTAAGGCAGATGCAAGCTTTAAATCGTTTCCAGTTGTAGTTCTGATTTTTTGTTTTTGTCTAATTTGTTTTCATTTCGTTCCAGAAAGTGAACTTCGTTATCTTTGCCTACATGATTCATACTCGCTTGTATTCTGTGTGCGTGAGACTGTGAAGGGCTCGCTTTTTAGTAAATGATTCACAACGGCAAATGAATGGATTCATGCAGTTCTCTGATAGGTATACTCGTATACCCTTGCAACTCCTATTAGGTAATAATATTTTCTCAAAAAAGCATAACAGACTAATTCGGTCTAGACAATTGGCTAGGTCTACTTCGCGAATTGGTAGTTATTTTAAGTGGTGTTTCTATAAACCTTGTTACCTCGAATAGACTCCTTGTTTCCATACCATTCATGATTAAAGAGTGACGGCATAAGCACTCTATTCAACAGGTGCTCGAAAACTTTTAACCAACATTGTATAGGGACAATGCATTATTATCCAAAAACTGCCGCCCTAACTATTCTCCTTTGTCTATGCCCCTCTAGTCCCATTAAAAAATAAACGATATTTGCAGCACAAAAACTCTGCTTTCTAATACTAGCTCCCACTCGTCGTCTCCACATTTTCCCAAAAAAAAAAAAAAACAAAACCGAACTCCTTCTCCCCCTTCATTGTAGTGAATAATGAACACTCACCCGGGGTATAGTCCTTCTACAACCTACCGACCCACGCAACTCTACCCACATGTGATTCAGAACAAAAAACACAAAGACCTAGAATAATACGAGTAGTAATTATGATTGCATTCCACATACTGCACTGCATATGGTGTACCCTTGATATCCTTGTGAGCTTTGCTCCTTTACATCATGTGTGTGTGTGCGCGCTTTGTGCTCTGTTTTGAGGGTGCTTGGGCTCGTTGTACACCCCAGCAAGAGGAAGAAATTAAAAAATAATGCTAAACAGCAGATGCTAGAGACAAGAGAGATAGACGAAGAGATAGAAACAGAAGCAAAAAAACAAAAATTAGAACTATAGAATGGAGCAGCAGGGATTTGTGGACCTCATCGAGAGTTGGAGTGCATTGTCTTTGATGGGCTGAGCAGAGTCAATTGATATGCAGGAGTACACCAAAGGATTAATATGCCAAAAAAAATGCATGAAATACTATGTGCAAGGGATTAGATTCAGGCAAAAAGGAGGCCACACAATCATTGTTAATTTAAACCTTTTTTTTGTAGATCAGTGAAGCTTTAGGGGGAACAAGGCATATTCATTAAAGCGTTGGCAAGGGGTTAAAATGCAGATTAAATATTGACAATCATATAACCTAATTTTGAACGAGGGGTTGTCTTTTTTTAAGACAACTTCGTTATTTATTAACGATTTAACGGCGTTATTCACAAAATAGAGCCGAATGATGGAGCAACAAGACTGAAGTCGCGGACAGGATATGGGCAGATTACTTCAATTTTAGACCTGCATATTTGATCAGACAGAAGAGATGATGTGATGGAGTTAGGTATGGAGTTAGAAATTATTAGTTGTAGTAAATGCGATCTACAAATGAGAGATACATTTCAGGTAACGATTTAAGGAATTAAAAGGAAAAATATAAAGCAATCCTTCTTACTTACTTACCTTCTGCATAACTTTTGGGGTCCATTGTGCTTCTACAATGTGCGCTGACTAAATGGATGCTCTCAGACATTAGTGGGAAATCTGCGGCATTTTTGCTGTCTCTCAGCAGAAAAGACTGGAAACAACTTATTAACGTTATTACAGGGCATTTCGCTTTTGTTAAGCATCTTAAGCTTAAGCGAAACATCTGTCTACGACGCTTGTGGAGAGGGTGACGACACTGCGGAACACTCCCTATGTGACTGTCCTGCTATTGCTCGTATCAGGCTGCAGATTCTAGGTGCAGATGTGATGAATGCTGTTAATGTAAGCTCCTCGTTTATGAAGCCCTGTTCGAATTCATTAAGATGAAAAAATTCATACAGTATTACTGAAATTACTTTTACTACTTTTTACTACTTTTACTGTAATGGCGTGATGAGGTGTTCTTGGTAGTAATGCTGATGTCTGGATCTGGACAAGTTGGTGTCTGAGTGCTAAAGTAAAGCTTTTCCTATAAAAAAAAAAAAAGAAATTTACCTCTACAATACCTGCGTGCTGCCGTGAGCGGTTCCTGGCAAGGTGTCTCAGTTCTCTTCAACTGTACTTACATTTCTCCGCTTCTTTTTCTGTCATTCTGTGCTCCTTTGAGCTGGGTATTCTACCGTCCTCTCTTATCAGGTTCCATTTACATCGTTGGACATCTACCTATCATGCCATTGGTTCCTGAACAATTCACTGATAAAGTATTCGTTTAAGACACAGTTGGCTGATGAGTTCGAACCGAAAGAGCCCGAAACCCGAAGACATCAAAAGTTCTGCGCGTCTATTATGTTCTGAAAGAATGTGGATTTATTAAACATATCGCTAATTACCAGTTAACACAATATTGGTAAAAGAATGCAGCCTTGCACTGACCACTTTGAGGAATTCTCATACAGGCATTCTCTGCGCCAAACGTGACATGCGGATCCATCGTACAAGCATACGTATCGCTCATAACTTCCATTAAATAGTTTGGAATACCTCCCCATACGTAACGTGCGACAAACGAATTCCTGATTAATATAATCAAACGCCTTTTCAAAATCGATTGTCATTATTAGATGAAGCGTCGAGGGAAATTTAAAGCACTTATTGGTGATTATATACAGGATGTTGATGCGGTTTGCACAGAACAGCAGGCTGCATGCAAATAACTCCCCAGCTTTCGTACTTGAGCGAGATTGTCTACTTAAAGTAATTTGAAATTGCATTCCGCTCTTGCACTCATCTGAAATGATCTTGGCCTTTTAGGCTCTTCCATGAATTAAAAGTTAGACAAGACAATGTCCTTAAGATCCATCGACTTCTTGCCTTTCAGTATTATTGTGGTAATGATCATAGACACACTAATCGTCTTCGGTCGATTTGAACGTTGACTCCGATAAGAGCAAAAGTACCACCGATTTTGAAAGTATTCTGACGTTTCCGGCAAAATCGAATCGGAGCTCACGCACACATTCTCAATCGGCGGTACATTTCATGGGTGCAGCCATTTTCCTGACAGTCAGTTAAAAATATGTGCAAAAGGAAAGAAAGGGACACCACGATTGTTTTTATAGTTACGTCTTGTTCGCACTTTCGTTCACATGTATTCACAGATAGGAAATTTAAACTCTGCGTACTTTAGCAAATTTTCGGGTGGGGAACATAAAGACGACCGTCTATATTAGTTTGTCTATGGTAATGATATTATCCATACTGAGGCTTATGATACGAATTCGGGCATCATATGATGCCTCAGTTTAACTAGGGTTCATTTTGATAGTGAATACCCCGTTCAAAGGCTTAGAAAACAATTCTTTCTATAATTTGAGCTGGTGTTCGTTGGAATAAGCAAAGAACCGCATATGGATTTCACAGGGAATTAGGTGCAACAGCGGCCAGGTAGCAACACTTTGGTAGTTCTGTTGTTGTTCTAAGCAAACATACAGGTCTTACAGAAGGAACCTAAGGTTTCATGCTGTATTCGTAGGGCAGAGGTCTTGAGAAGCTTTCTCATGACAATAATACGCATGAATGTTTGTCAAACGGATCGTTCTGAAACCCCATGCGCAGTAGTCCAGCGCACTAACTACTGAGCGAGGAGGTAAAACAAGTGAACTGAGTTGTTACGTTAGGTGTAATAAGTAGTAAAGCGTCAAAACGATACCGTGGACGTTTTTAGCTCGTGTTCCACTTCATGCTGATATCCACATCCTTGAGACTAGCTTCAGACTAGCTACAGTTGAAACCCTTAAGGGCGCTGGAATACACTTTTAGAATACGAACTATTTCCGTCCAACTCAAAGGACTTTAAGACTATTAAATGCGTCTACGATTACAATCTCTACTCAGACATACATAATATTGTTGATACTTGATTTCTTTTGTGGACACTAAGGTATTGGGTTAGAATCTACGTTCATAGGATCCTTTTATAGCCTCAACTGGACTGCGGCAAGGGGAACAAGAGGATGCCCGAGTAGATTCCAAAAAAACCTTACTTATTTGTACAACTTTTAGTGTAACCTACTCTCATAAATGTATTGGTCGAATACAATCATTTAAGATGAAAAATCTACTTAACAAAGAATGATGCATCAAGAATTCAGTTGAAAATAGTCATCCATGCACTCCTTAGAAATTTTCGATAGAAATCTTTTCTGTGCGGATATCTTCTGACAGAATTCTTTTGTGAATATTTCGATGTGCATCCAGGGACCAGGAGGAGTAGAGTAACGGAACAGGGGCAAATTGCTTTATTTGCGTTTTCATTTAATCAGAAAATTTCAATTTGAATACAACTCAGTGTCAGAGATGAAAAATCTGCTTCCTATTCAAAAAGAAATAAAAAAATAAAAAAAAAAACACAAAAATTAAATAACCACATCGGCGGAGTATGTGGCATCATTTACGCCACTGGATGGAAAAAAAGATACAGATACTGTAGAAAACAACGCAACCGAACAATGACAAACAAACGTCGACGATTTGCGTTCCATGAACAATACCCTGGTGCCCCAAGCGGTGCTCCTCCATCACAATGATGATGATGATGATGCTGATGATAATGATGATGGAGATGACTTTTGTGTTACTTTACTGTTGAGCAACAACGGTAGTGGTTGCTGTATATTTCTTTTTTCTTTACATTTTTTTTCAAAATGGGGTACCCCACAAGTTCTGAATGCCAGGGGATGAGAATATTTCTCTATTGCAACACAAACAGACGCAGTAAAAGTAAATACGAACAGCGCCGGGCACCGTCAAGTCTCCAATACAATCGCATTCAATTAAGCCTTGTTAAGATCAATTTAGAATCCCGCATAAAATTTTCTCTGTGCCCGATGCGCGACTCCCGCTCTCACGGAACCAACAAAATTCGCCGCTCTACCACCACCGCCGCTAGCCGACAGTCAAAAAAGCCACCACCAACCAACAAAAAAAAAAACAGCACTGACAGCACAGTTGAACAGTGCGCGACTCAGCCCCGGCATGGAACTCTCGATCTGAATTCTTTGTGATGTGTGATCCCTTAAGACCCCTTGATAGCCATCATGATGATGATGATGCAGTGGTGTATATAATAGATATAGGGGTTCAGTTTGATTTTTTGTTTTCTGGTTCGCTTCAGAAATGTTTGCTCGCCGACTTGTGGGAGATGTTTCTAAGTCATAAAAGCGAATCGGCACGAGATGCTCAATAGATAAGATCTCTGCATTTGTACGAAGACTAAGCGTTGACTCTATGTCCGATGAAAAGATACCATATAAATAAAAACTTTTATATAACGGTAGTTTTTTGTATCTCGAATTGAACTCAAATACAACAGAGCTAACTTTGGGGAACATTTTCCAAGGTGGGGCCGAGATTACATTTTGATTATGTTTTTCTGGATTTGAACTTGAAACTTCGTGCGCAGTAGTTAAACGTACTGATCACTAAACCACGGGAAAAACTGTAGTAACTTGCAGAAGTGGATATAATGGGCTTAACGCCAGTAAAAGGAAAGTATAATTTAGTCTAACTTTGAGCTAACCAAGAGTTGAGTTTCTTTGGCCATCGCTTACATTTTTTTAACGACACCTTGTCAGAAATGCTGTACTGAGCCTAGAAGCCAATTGAATATCACAAGTATCACGGAGGCAAAGGAGACCTTTGGTTATCGTTAAACTTGCCATTTCTTTTTCGATAGCCAAATGGTACCATGAATAACCTTGCTCTACGATTTTGAATAAAGATAATAAAGCTTAGTAATCCAAATGTCAATAGAATTTGCCTTTGTATCTATTCTTAACAAACCACATTAGAAACAGCATCTCCAATGCTTTGTTAGCAACGACATCCATTATGGAACGTGTTGTCGTGAACCAAAGATCCCTCATTTTTCCAACCGAGTTACAAAGAACAATTCGAATGTCAAAAGACGGCCATTGTTCATAGGTTTGGCGGAAAAGCTCATAAATGTCATCTCTGGCGTCGTTATCGCTCTTCTCTGGTCGCTCTTTGTTCTAATGTTCTCAAACAGATTGTCATCAAGCGTCCAGTACCTTATGTCCTATTGCCTCTAATGATTTATCCGCAACATTGCCGATGTTTATCGTTTCCTTTTCTCATTTTAACTAGCGACGCCAAATGTGGTGAATTTTCTACACTTTGGGGAATATAATATCATTGGATGAGGAATATGAAAAAAAAAAAAAAAAACATAATATGACCTCACATTTGATTGTTTATTAATTTACTTAGTACAAAATATAGTACAGCCGTTTTTGATAGTTTTTAAATAGAAACCACTAAAACCTGTTGTAAATTGCACGTGTGTTCAAAAAGTATCGCGAATTTTGAATTTTCGCGGGTTACGTATATTCGAATTTCGATTTTTTTGTGGCGTTATGTTGGTACTCATGTCTCTCACTCATGCCTACAAGCTCGGCCATTTTGAATGTTCACTTAATTGTTGACAGCTACTTTGCTTGCACGTGTTTTGGATCGTCTTCGATTTTTACCTATTCAAAAAAATGGATGAAAGTTTTGCTGACAGTTTTCTTCGATTACAGGGGCGTGGTGCATCATGAGTTCTTGCCACAGGGTAGAACGGTCAATAAGGAATATTACCTGCAAGTTATGCGCAATTTGCGCGAAGCAATCCGCCAGAAACGCCCGGATTTGTGGAAGAACTAAAATTGGCTTTTGCACCACGATAACGCCCCTGCTCACACATCGTTACTTGTGCGCGAGTTTTTGGCCAAAAACAACACACTAATGATGCCAAGCCACCGTATTCCCCAGATCTGGCCCCCTGTGACTTTTTCTTGTTCCCTAAACTGAAGAGGCCCATGAAAGGACGACGTTACGCTACGCTTGACGAGATAAAGACGGCATCGAAAGAGGAGCTGAACAAGATAAAAAAAATGATTTTTTTAAGTGCTTCGACGATTGGAAAAACCGTTGGCACAAGTGTATAATATCTCATGGGGATTACTTTGAAGGGGACAAAATAGATATTCATGAATAAATAAATAATTTTTGAAAAAACACAAAATTCGCGATACTTTTTGAACACACTTCGTATTCCAAACGTTCTCCAAACTATGTATGTATGTATATTTAAAAGTATTTACAGATTTTCGTTTTTAGGATTCTGTTCCCTTATGGATAAAGACGGAACACCTATTGAACCAACTATCTTTTAGTGCGAGAACCGTTTGAAGTAGAAAGCTGGATGCTGAAACCCTAAGTAACTTTGGAGATGATGTAATGGGAGAGCGAGAATTCAACGAAAGTTAGGAAAAGATTGCACTATAAGCTGTGTGGCACGTAGCGCCGTCCTGTTGTAACCAAGAGTCATCGGTATCATCCAATTAAAGCCAACAGAAATTAGTTATCATCGACCGATAGCGCTCGCCGTTGACGGTGATGGCCCGGCCAACTTCGTTCTCAAGAAGTATGAACCAATGATGCTGATAGCTCAAAGAATGACTTCCTCTGGATGTATTGCAATTTGGTGGATCTTGATATCAAAAATTCTAAAAATTTGCTTGTTTTCGAACCCAATCATCCAGAAATAAGCCTTGCCGCTGTATATGGTTTTTCAACGAAGCGCTGGAAATGTTGCTCGAACAGAAGCTCCACTTTCATACATGTTGTTGAACGCTATTAGATATTCTTCAGGTTGATTTGGCAAAGCAGACTAAATAAAGAACACCTAATTCGACAAATGTAGCCTCAACAATATGATCGCAATCACCTGTCAAAGTTCGGAAATCCGTATTGGAAAACCCATTCTATTTTTTAATATGGCCCATTGACATACTTTTTTTTAAAAAAAAGTGGCACTAAGTGAGTTTGAGTTTGACACCCCTGCTTTAGACGATAAAAAGTTATGGTTGTACAATAGTTAAAGAGGATTTAACATTTAAATTAAAAAAAAATCATCTGGAGGGACATGTGGAACATAAAAGATGAATTGCGGGACAATTTTTTAGACTCGCGAGACGTCTGGCATCCCTAAGAAGGATCTCGTGCAATAGTGTTTCGGACGTTTTATATTGTATATATATATTTTTAAACTTGTTTAGTGTAACAGCAAGACAAGAGAATGGAGGGAATTTCATGCACAAGGTGCTATGTACACGGTGCCCAAAAGTACCCCCTACGGGCTGCTACATAATGTGTATGTATGTACGAGTACATATCAGAAGTTTCAGCTCTCTATATATAACGGTTGAGAAGTTACAGGGCTTTAGGGTCCGGAACACTAAAAATTAATGATTTATAACAAGTACAAGACCATTTGTATTTAGTTGTAATAGAGAACTAACATTAGATCCGTTCGCGTATTTTTTGCACTAAAATTCTTAGATTATCAAATTTTGAAAAGTGGGGGTAAAATTCTCTCAGAGAGAGCTAAAATTATTAAAAAGTAAATGAACGGGTTGAACAAGTAAAAGTTGAAAATACACTGGTTTGACAGCTGTGACAGTTTTCATAAACCAGCCCACAGAAATTTCTTGCAGTGTAATTCGTAGCATGGGGACATTTTTTACTCTCTCGTGAGCGCTCTCTTCGCGAAAAACTACGAGAATTCTCCGTACGCAAACGGCTTTTCGCAAAAATTTGTAAAATTGCTGTTAGGAGGGTACACGAACGGACTTATTATCTCAACTCCCAGACTAATCAACCGGGACCTTCGTCATTAAAAGCTCTGCCATTGCCACGTTAAGATGATTATGATATGCGAGCTCAAAACTACATCCAACTCTTATTCCTTGCAGAAGTATCTCCAAGGCTTCAGAGCTCATGATGATATTCTTGGAAAATCCGCACCCACTGTCTGAATTTCTAACATCAAATGAGCGCTTGAGTCAGCTTAACATTGCTAGCATGCATATAAAAATATCTAGGTAAGCTATAGATATAAGAAGGACGCTTCAAATATTTCTTAATGAATAAAACCTGTGCCCATACCTTCATCTGCCCATAAAGGAAGGGTAGAAATCACCATAAAATGTTCATTTAAATGCATTTCAACTACCTAAACACCAAATGCTAATTTACTGCACCGCGTGTCCTTAATAAGCCATTATCTTATTGCCGTGGCATAAAATATAAGTATAAATTGACTTCTCATTCATAATAAAATTGCGATTTTATCTCCTCCCATTACAATCCCATTCACAAAAAAAAAAAACTATACCAAATAACTACCGCAACAGGACGTCTAATAGGGGATGACTCACAGACCGTAAACATTGTTTACAGCTCACAGCCCGCATCAACAAAAACAACCGAATTATGACTATGAGTTCAATCACCACTTCACTCTCTCTACTTCACACGGGACCAACATTGATATATTCCCATTTAAATGGAAATTTCCCATAAAATATACCTAAGAGTAGAACATTTTAAACTGGGAGAAGAAATTCGCAAGGAAACCCATCGATGCGGGTCAATATCCTTGCCATGACGACTTCGGTTAGGGGTTGCTCCCAGGTCAGCGCGCACTTTTCCACTTCAATATGGAAAAAATCCGAAAGAAAATGCATTTCGCTTATCTATCTCATCGATTGCCGACCCAATTGTTTCATCGTTCTTTTTTTTTTCTCCACTTCGAACACATAGCTCGTACTTGGGAGGAAGGACACAGGCTGTGGTCCGTGCCTGTGCAGTTAGTGGTGGCCTTTTCTGCCGCAGAAAAACTGATATCGTAATTAATTTTCAGCTGAAAATAAAAAAAATAAGTAAAAATATACCGCCCAAGGAATACAGCAAAAGCACAATAATAATATTTCCCAATGCTCCAGCCCGCGTTTTTTCTGTCTCTGTCCGAAGTGGAATAATTACATTTTAATGAAGAATGGGAAAAAAGAGGCAGGCGGGCAGCAGCACTTACAAGCTAGGGATGGGTCATACCGAGGCGGAAGCGAACGCGCAGAAAAAGACAAA
This sequence comes from Chalcosyrphus nemorum, assembly GCA_949716465.1. Taxonomy (NCBI): domain Eukaryota; kingdom Metazoa; phylum Arthropoda; class Insecta; order Diptera; family Syrphidae; genus Chalcosyrphus; species Chalcosyrphus nemorum. Next base: position 71,945,956 of record OX454333.1, read on the forward strand.
TACTCCTAACGGCTTATTAGCTATATTGCTTAAGAAGTCTAAGGCGATGTTATAATTACTTGGCCAAGAAGCTCCACAAGGGGGATGGAGGTGTATAAAAAGCAAAAAAAAGAAAAGAGAGTGACAGCACCATCGCATCGCTGCCATATCCTTTATGGCGAGAGTGAGTCGGTCGTTTTTCTTCGAACGCTAGGACTTGAATTGTTTGTTTTTTCCTTTTTTTCTTCCGTCTTTTTTGATGGAATTAATTAAAAGAGTGGAAAGATTTTTTTTCTGCTCTCTTCTATCTAATTGACGTTGGAGGTTCTTGTTAGGGAAAAAACGGACGTTGTGAAGATTATGTGGACATTAGTCAAGGGAATGAGGCCAGAACACTCAACGGGCGATGGAAAGGGCAAGGAAGGGTGCACATTTTGCTGTAATTTATTCGGAAAGTCCTTAGCTTAAGGAGCGCACGTTTGTGTGTATGTTGCTGAATTAAAGACAGAAATGTTGTGCTTTGCAAGTGATTGAGGACATCCTTGCGAAAAAAAGGAAGAAAATTATATTTCAAATTAAATCAAGTTCGTATTTGAAGTGCGATGAAATGTACTAAAGTGGGATATAGTTTTCAACATCAGATAGGGTCTTTGGGCATTTCTTACGTATTACACTTAAAAGTAAAGCACATTTTGATTCAGAAAGAAGGGATTTCCATAAATATTTTAGAGAATCTAGCATTCACTTCACATTCACTGTGAATCTGACTAAAATAATTGCACTTTCGCTTAAGAAATGGGAACCAATAAAGTGAATTCGGAAAATAAGATCTCGTTAGCGAATAAAAATTTAATCGTGAGCGATGGGAGCTATTCACCTTACCTGTCTTGAGTTTGGGTTTGCAAAATCATTCCTCTGATGAACCCTGCGCTACAGGGCTTTTTACTTACAAAATCATTTACTAAACTGTAGTTGGGAGAGGGTGTGAGATAGTCTGTCTTTCTGTATTGCATTGGCCAATATCGACTACCTTCCAAACATTCGATTAGTTGAAACTTGAGGCACCCGTCACAGCTATTTCTTCTTTACAAGAACCTATAGGCAGAACCATACGACGACGAAAGTGGCAGTGGATTGATCACACTCTCCGAAAGATCCATAGCTAACCAAGCGATGCAATGGAACCCGCTTACTAAGCGTTATAGTAAATTAGACAGTCAACTTCGGATCGTTTGACGGATTCGCTCGCCCAAGCTAATATCCGCTAGATTTTGTCATGGTATTTTGACGTTCAAGCAAAACCAAATGCGAGCTCACAAAGGTTACACATACAATTACAAAATCCGGCAATTTTTTTGACATCTATGGTCGCAGCCATTTTGTATATACAATTTGTTGTTGTTAATGGAATAACAACCGGAAAAAAAAAGTTTTGCTCAAAACGAATGAAAGAGATAGCCTGACAAAATGATAGTTAGGTCTTGGTCACACGCTACTTCACATTTATTCACAAACGTGGTAATTAGGCTCCTCCTATTTTAAGCACCAAGGGGGCAGGGGAAGTTCGAGTTGACTGTCTAGTTAAATTTGTCTATGCTCAGGATGGCAGGATACGCGGCGGTCGTAGGAGTACGTGGTGCAGAACAGTGGCGAAGGAAGCACTGCAACTGGAAAGTTTTGGAGAGACCTGAGGCACATTTGCACATTGCACACGATGGCGCGTAGACGTTGTAGAGGCCCTAGGACCCACAAAGGGATACAGGAGTTAAGTAAGTAAATGAGATTTGGAGTGAAGTCCTACAGAACCTAAAGTCTCTAAAAGTATTGCTCTTTGATGTGTGATGCACTATTAATATATTTTTGCTCAGTAGTGTAGGATCAATTGCTGTAGTTCGATGGTTAGACTGATGAACTTGTCGGTAGAAGTTGGCTTATACTGTCTCCTAATTGCTTGTAATTTCGATGTCCATACTTTAACACTATTCAGCATTGTGAGCGCCAGGCCTACAACTACGGTGTAGAGCCATCCTTTAAGCTTAGGAGGCATTTCTAGTTCATAGAAGATAGGGGAGTCTTCGTTTTTTCGTTTCTTCGCTGTGTTCTTAGATCGCAGATACTTGAGTTTTTTTTGCAATTGGGAAACACTTAGCCATCCAGGTAATTGTCAACAATAGGCCGATGCGGATCAGTGAACGGACATTTCCTTTCAAAATATTTACCTATACATCAAGTACTCATTGCAAAGAATTCCGTAACTTTTCCTTCAAGCAGATAATCTGGGACTGCCAACAAATAGCACAGAACTCGGGGCACTTTCTTTAGTACTCGTAAATCGTGCGGGGCTTTTTACTTTTGTTTTTGCTCCCTTATACATGTCCATGGTCAAGTGGATGTATGTTTTTTTCTGGGATCCTTCCTTGCACCATCCCTGCCAGATCTCCTAGTTGTCTATCAAAGGCTTTTTCAAAAACAACTAACATCTTTTGCAAATCCTTTAAGAAATCACGATGTTTGATCCCTATACCTACTTTGAATTGCGTGTTTGCTTCGGTTGATTCGCTTTCTCGCAGTCTAATACACTCTCAACTCATCTTGTAACGTCGGGAGTCAAGGGCAACTCTTGCAATGTATTGTCATTCAAAATTCCTCACAAGCGCGTTTGTAATGAACTTTAGTGAGCATTTCTTCTTTCTTTCTCTGAGCTGTTCTTTTTCTTTGGTAGTTTAGTTTGTACCCACAGTCATGAAAGATAAAGATAAGACAGGTCCCTCGCGCTCTTTGTTTTAATTTGGACAACTTATTTGCTGACTGCTAGAAATGGCTAGCTTTAAAGAGTATAGCGTTAAGAATAGGTCTGAGTAGGAAACCAAATCTACTACCTCCTTCTTCCTTTGTTAAACGTCATAAGCCATTGTTTAACTGATGCGCCATCGAACGTATCTCCCGTAACAAGAATGTGCGTATGTTAAAACCCAACTTGATTTAAGATATTTTACCAATTTCTACAATGTAATCCTCACAATTACCCGCATTAGGGACCTCTTCTTAACCTCTCATTAAACCATATTCCTGAGAAGGTCAATAACTTTGACACTGGCATCGGTAATGAGCAGAGCTAATCATTGAATTCCCACAAAGCGTAAGATCCAAATGTCACACAATCAAATAGGATATCTTAAAGTCATATCTTCGGATCAATATAGGGGGACTATATGTCCTTATGGATAGTTTCGTTTCCATGGCACTATCACCCAGCGGGATAGAATGCAATTTTTATCTCCCAGAAAAAATCTCTTTCCGAACGGAATTCCCATTTCCATTACCATTTCGAATTTTTATTAGTGTCTTAAGAATCATGATGGCGAGAGTATATGTATCCTGGCGAACACATAAAATCTTCGATAAGTTAATTAAGAGAAATCGTTCGAACCAGAATAACATTTTGCAACATTATCTATCCCTTCTTTGAGAGAGGTGATCCCGGCTTCACCCTTTCCTTCGTCCTTGTTGATGCAACTTCGACATAACGATGGCAAGGACACTGTTGAGGGGATGAATACCATTTTCAACGGTAAATTCATTTTTATTCCCACAGAAATTTTATTTTATACATTTTTCTGCGGGTGTACTAAAAGTAGAAAATCCTTATAAATCAGAAGGATATTAAAAAAAAAGAATTGCTATGTTGCTTTTCTCGTGCAACGTTATATTTTTCCATTTTCCCAATCAGGAAGTGCAAATAGACATAGAGGATATCTACTTCGAGTGCACTTTACTTATACAACAAGACGATTCGAATTGATTCTTTCTTTGTTTTCTTTTTTTTTTTTCTGTTTTGTCAAAACACACGAGAAAGATGAGCAAAAAATCAATCAAATCGTTGTAAATAATTGATGAATATCCTTGAACTGATATCATATTCAAGGAAAACTACTTTCACTGTACATCCCTAGAAGGACTACAAGACATTGTGTGTACTTCGGTGACTGCTGCATCAAATCGTTCACCGTTGTGCACTTTATCTTCCGCATCATGTGTCGCACAAATGGGACTCAAGTAGGAGTACACGGGTAAGGAGTACACGCCTGTAAGGATAACAAAAACATGCACACAGACAAAAGGAGACAGTATGCTGCGGAAGGAAAACATATGAAACAGAGATACCTATGTGTATGTAAGTGAACATGAATTTGGCATTTTGCAATTTATATCTTTTTTATACGTTCGGTAATACCTTACAGTTTTTCTTTAAACGGAATTTATAGGGTACTGTAGGATTGTTGATGGAAATTCAGATAATTTTCGCTTACAAGAAAATGAATCTTTTGATAGTTTCAAACTGATGCAAGCGAATTTTTCTGAATCATATGTTACTAAACCTTCTATCTTCTACAAACAGACAAATATTATGAAGTATATGGCAGCTATGCATTTTTCCTGACTTTATTTAATATGCGTAAGTCTGATACTCAAGTCAAGTCCTTATTCCAAGTTTAGACAACTTAAATGGAGATGCTGTCTGATTGGTCTTGCCCATCGGAAAAGAACTCTTTCTACACGATGCGATAGTTGGAGGACTATGAAGGCCAAAGTTGAGTTCGTCAAGGGTGTATACTTTTATCGCGGTTGTTTTTGCTTTTCACCAGGGATGTACTCTGCGCAGCTTTTAGATAAGGTAATCAGAGAATAGACCGCTATTATGATACTGTGTTTACTGGATTATACACTCCATTTCATAACTATATCACCACTCCTGTTTATACCCTATCCTAATTATACCCTATCCTAAGGGTATATTAAGTTTGACACATAGTTTGTAACATAGAGAAATATTACAGATAGACCCAACAAAGTATATATATAAATGATCAGTTTTTTGGCCTTAAATTTTAAGCTAGGTTGATGAAATTTTGTATATGAGGTCTTTGGAAAAGTAAGCAATACAAGTGTAAAAATTTTTAAAATCCGCCCACTGACACGCCCACTTTTAAAAAAAAATACTTTTATTCACTATTTTCATATGAAACTCGAAAAAACTTACTTGAGCAAATATGTGGATATCCACTTAATCTACAAATCGTCTATAAATTGTATATGGCTACGCCCACTTTTTAGGGGTGTTTACTTCAAAAATTAATTTTCGAGTAAAAATATTAGTTTATAGGGCAAAATAGAAAATTTTGTGAATACATTTTCCACCGCCCACTGACACGACCAAATAAGATAGGGATAGGGTATCATACGATTCGCTCCAGGCGGATTGTAGCATTTTTTACTGGTTTTGTTTGTTCTTATCACCAAGTATACATATGTATGAGTAAAAAATCGTGATTGCGTTATGTTGAAGTAAGAATTGTCATATTTCTTAATAGTACACATGTTGATATGTCAGAAAAGCGTACCTTTAAAACATTATCTCTTGATTAATAATTAGAACTTATTAAAGAGTGGGTCGAAAAAGAAAGATTTTGTATTTTACTTATGTCGTTTTCGATTGGTTCCACTCAAGAATTCTCTTCTTCTGGATTCCAACCGATCATGTAATTTGCCTTCCGAATCACTATTTATGTATATGTTGGTGAGGAGCCATATTTCTTGTTTTTGTTTTCCAATGAAAAATCTCTGGGCCATATGTCTTTGACAAATAGTAAAATAAAAGAGTTTATGTGTGTTAGTGTATGCTGGGCGTCTTCCCAAATAATACAAATATATTAAAAACACGAAGTCTTGTTAAGTAGAATTTTTTTTTGTGGCAAGTAATGGTTCGATTTATCGAAGTTCGACTGTCTATAGAAGATAGAAGATAAAACAAATATTTAAACGAAAAACGGAACCTATACGACTTTTATGAAAAAAATAAGTTTTTAAAATTACCTGGGTACAACGTTTTTAAAGATTGGTTCTTATAAAATAATTATGAGTTCCATGGATTTGTCTTCTCTTCACTTTTAGTTTTATGATAAGAAATACAAGGTAAAGTATTATTAGAAAATATACAAAATAATAAGCACATATGTTCGTACGAGTATATGTAGTAACATACATTATTATCTTACACAACGAATGTAAAGAACTGAATATTTTAATCAATGGCGCGTTGGAACGCCACCAACTAAAATAATAATAATAATTTCACAATTTACATAAATTCTTATGTCACCCACAACTCGAAACGTCATCATTCGTTCGCTGTTTTCGTTTCAATTCAAATCAGCATGAACTGTCACGACAATATATGAAACTCATTGGAATGACAGCTATCTGTCGAAAATTGGTCGTACCAACTCAGAAACCTTAGTGGGCTCTTGCAGAACAATTTTGCTAAATATTTATCATCACATGATCAAATGCATAGTCTGCGATTCTATAAAGGACATGCAGACAAGCATTCATTTCTATATATAAATAGAAGACGAATTCGCAAGAACGATGTCATCCTTTTGTTTCAATCAAATTTGGTAATACTTCACCACATATAATATTATCCATTGTACCCTATGAGGAGGTCAATGCATGGAATGCAATTTTTCATATAGTTCTCTTTGCATACATATATTACATTCTATAAAGTTTTACTCGTGAGGACAAAGGGTTAAGGTTAAGAATTTAGTATACAAATTCAAATTAGTAACTTTTTCGTTGGTCTTCCATATTTGTCAACAAGCTGCCATTTAAAATTGAAGAAAAGAAAGAAGTGATAGAAGGCGCGGCTATGTTCGTTTTTTTAGTTCGTACAGGTAATTGCGGATTGTAAATTTCTTATAGATAAGGATTTGCTTCTTATTAATTCTAAGTTAAAAGCAGACGAAATCCTGTAGAGTAAGTACTCATACTCACTTAAAATAAAAATGATTGCATGATGGTGATTTCTTGTTCAATATGTACAAGTAGGTATATCTAATTGCCGAGTCCCTCTGAAGCTGTATGTTCGATGTTTTTTAAATTAAGAAAAACAAAAATTATTTATATAATTTTCGGCCACTATCGTCGTTTTTTACGTCGACCTCCTTTAAATGTTCATTGAATTGGACAATTTTACTTTTAGTCTTTCTTTATAGTTTATAAATGTATGCATTCCAAAAAAAATTCCTGAGTGCCTTCTTACGAAGGGGAACATTTTAACCTTTTGAGTAAGCGTTTTGCTTTTAGTTTAATTTGAGTTGACATTCATTAAAAATCGTTTTTGACAAATTCCATTTCTTAGTCCCAAAACTATTCAAATTCTTATTCTAACCCCATTTTCAATAACAGTCCGGGCAACACCGGATGATGCGAATGATAGCTATTTTAAGTTATCCTTGACCAAATAATGATGCATAATTCTATAGTAATAGTTTTATTCAATTTTAACATCTGTTACGATTACGATTATTTTGAGGTCACCATCCTTGGGTTAGTAAGGTTGGTGAAAGTTGTTATGTTAATTTTATTGCTACTAAGGATTAGAAATACCCCCACCGAAGGTTTAATGTTAGGTTGTATTTATTTACAGACATATTCATAGGAATTAAGGGAAATCGTTTTTACTACCCAGAAGACATTGAAACCGTCTAGACGAAAATCCTGATTGATTTTAGTAATCCAAGAGTTTGTAAGAGTATCCCTTTTTTATATGATTCAACATTATTCCTTATTGGTTATGGAAAAAATTTGTTATTGAACTATATTTCGATGAATGGGATGTTTAAAGGTATGGGATGAAGATGAAAGGTAACGAGGCAGTCAGCAAGCAAGGAGTATACTCATTAAGGACATACTACTCCCAAGATAAAATTTTCATAAATAAGCTTAATACATATATCCCATGATTTGTTTCTATATTATTAACTCAATCACAATTTCACTATTCAATGGGGGTCCGGGAAATACATGGTACAGAACTGTAGAGACGGAAGCACAGCATCTGAAAATATTGTAGAGTGGATATAGGACAAAAGTAAGCAAAGTAAGCGTAATGGCTTAAGAGTGCATGTCATTACAGTGCCATACATCGAATTCCGATAATCAGAATCTTACAGTGTTCTTTGGCAATACTTGTGTTCTTATGGATCTGAGGTCTGCTCACTTCTATTATCTAGCATCTTCCTCTATGTCCTTGTAGCATCTTATTTCCTATTGAGAAAAGTACTAAACTCACTGGCAGCTTTTTTGCCCAACATTTCGGCACATTCATTGCCTTCTATATCTCATTGCCCAGCTGCTCGACATGGTCCTGCTAGGGATGCCAGATATGAAAAAAATCCCTTCGGGACACATTCCATACTCACATCAAAACATCTAGTTTTTATGCCTTTTAAGCCGTCTCTTGATCAAAACCCAATAAAGTATATATAAGCATACATGTATAGAGATGATCAGCATCACTAGCCAATAGTCGATTAAGCCAAGTCTGTCCGTCAATTGGTCTCTCTGTCACCAATTTTTGGGCCTTAATTTTTGACATACATGAAAATATTTACACTTGTATTGCTTACTTTTCCAAGGACCTCGTATACAAAATTTCAACGATCTACTCAGAATTTAGATCCCATAAACTGGTGACACACGGATGGACAGAATTTCTTTAGTTAGACGATAATGGCTTACACTTAGACTTAAGGTACAAGAAACATATTGGTTATAGCTTGGTATTTCAATTATAGCGATACATACACATTTTTTTTTTACTTGATCCTTACATTTGAGGAGAAAAATATACCATACAATAGTTAAAGAGGATTTACCATTTAAATTAAACAACAGTCATGTGGTGGGACATTCGGAACATAAAATGGGAATTAGAGATTTTGTGTCAGAGATTTTAGCGCCTAAATTAAGCCTGACTGTTCATTTAGATGACGATATCTGTATTGGATACAGGACGTCATCTAGATGACGATATCTGTATTGGATACAGGACGTCATCTAGATGACGATATCTGTATTGGATACAGGACTGATTTCTACTAATTCCAGAGATTACTTTAGCCTCATAGAGGTCAGATTGACTCTGACTGTAGACTCATGGAATCTCAGAATTGTTTCCACTATCTGCCTAAGTAAACACACACTCCCTCTCAATGTATTCATTTTATATCTCCTACTTTTCCCCTGTTGTACAGAATAGCTTAACCTTGATAAAGTGTGCTCTTAAAAATATCATCGACAATTGCAGTCTTCCTGTATGTTTTTGGCCTTTTTTTTTTGTTGCTAATGGTTAACAATGATACCGGACTGAGTGGCGATATTCAGCATGAAGTGTTGGGTACAACTTTTTCTTACTCCTCGGAGAGTTTTAATTGTTTCCTTTTTTATACGATCAGAGCGAATGACGTCGGAGCGCTTTAACATACCTCTGCCACCACAATTGAGTAAGACTCAAAAAAAAAAAAACCAGCACCCACAACTCGGAGAGGAACGACGCGCTCGTCGGAGAGATTTGTGGTATAAAAATAAATCATGGATGCATCGAAAACAATTATATCCTTATCTGTTATCCTGTTTCATTTCCTTTCCATTTTTTTGTTTTTGTCGGCGTGTTTCAGTGCTTTTAGTCGAATTCCATTTTAGGTGGAGTCTCATCTCGTATATACGCTCGCGTACAAACCACTACAGCCACCCCATTGTCCATCGCCCGTCGAGTGTGCAAAACTTTTAGGTAAAAACATCAAAAAGACTCGTAAATCTTGCAACAGCAGCAGGAACAGGACCTGCAGCTCATTCAACCCACCATGTATGGTAGTATACGTGCTTTACCTCCTCATCTGCAAGGACTTTTCGTAACTTATCGTAGCGGAACAGCGGTAGAAAAATGGGCGCAAAAAAGAAAAAAAGAAAAAATTTAAGCTAGATAAAGGAATGAGTGCATGCTGTTGCGAAGGTTTTTATTTCGTAGATTCTACTTTTGTGCCGCGCCCATCAGCGTCATTGCATTGTGGAGGCATCCTTCCTTCCTTCCGTCCTTCCTTTCATCCTTCCTGCTCCTTTGGTTCTTCTACGTTCTCCTGGTTCAATTTTCTCCCTGCAAACACAATAGCATTTTTGCCTGTCCCTGTCTATCTGTCTGTCTGTTAGGTTTCGATAGCCAGAAAATGCACTTGCATTCCACTATGAGTGCGAGTATGTAGATGATGATATGTGTTTTTGTAGGAAGGCTCCTTGTTGCTGGTTGCACTGCAGGTGGCATTGCAATTCAGCAATATTGGTACTGGGATCTGCTACGAGAGATGCCTTTTTGCTGTTTTTGAAGTGCGGATTTCATATTTTTGCAATTGGGCAATTTATCAATTCTCTATCAGATAATAAAATTCGTATTTTGCTTCTCACTCTTTTGGTGGTGTCTCGTTGCCTATGTGTCCTTCACTCAAAGGGAGTATATGTGTTTGTGTGTGTTTTTTTATGCGATTTGGATCCTTTCTGTTTTCAGCAGAGAAATGTTACAATCAATTTATTTTGCAAGGAGGCTTAATGTGCACTTCGCCTTTCAACAGTACACAAACTGATAGGATATTCGAAATCTGGGAATGGGTAGAAGGAATGATGGAAAATTGATTTTCAATTTAGTTTTAAAGGATGAACGTTATAGTGCATCGTAAGGTTGTTGCAACTTTAGAATTGTGTAGGAAAACTGAATATCTTAGATTTTAACTTGGTTTTTGAATTAGAATTGGTTGTAGGTCACCGGGGCATTGTTGCCGATATCTCGTTTTTGAAAATTAATTTTGGTTTTTGTAGTGCACATAGGATAGACTTTTTAACGGGAAAGGAAGTGCAATGTATCTGCTTGTGAATATCAAAATGGATGTTAAGATTCTCGGACTAGTTCAATAGAGATGTTATTTTTGAGAACGGCTGACCGATTGGGCGAGTAAGACCTGATTCAGAAGAATTCCTGTTAGAGTTTATCGCTTCATCGTTTATGACAGGAATAAGGCAGTAGCACATCTGGCACACCGACAGAGTTTCATCTTTTTATGAGAGATTGGATTGAAAGAGGAACCTTCTTCAGAACTAACCTTCTGCACCTGGAGAATTATCCTGGATTGAACCATTATCAGCTGGAAGATATATGTAGGTATTGTCGAAAAAGTAGGTTTTCGTTGGAACAGGTTAGTTTGCAGCGACGGCTGCTTCCCCCTCCACATTTGCTGTTATTTGGTGAAGGTCCATTATTCTGAGAGGCAGTAGGCATACATCATCGGCGTAGTCGAGGTGTTTGAGCTCAGATTTAAGAGTCCATCGAATTCCTCCATTTCCTGTTGATAAGGCCGCATTCAGCTCATCGCTAATCACCAATAAAAGCAGTATTGGTGAAAATATGCAGGCTTTGGACTTCGAATTTCTCAGACAGCCTCAGACAGCAAGACGTGACATGACATGCAAAGCACGCCAAATAAATTCCCGATTGACACTATCAAACGCCTTTTCAAAACCGATGAACAGCAGGTGAAGTGCTGATTTTTCAAAGGCGTTTGATAGGGTTGACTATCGAATACTCTTAAGTAAAGTGGCAGCACTGGGTTCCCATTCAAATATTTAACAATGGTTGGAGTCCTATCGAAAAGATCGTATCCAATTTGTATGTTAGTTGGGTCCTTTAACCCCTCGGGGGGGCAAAGGGCGTCAACAACACCTGCGCGTACTTCTTCAATGCGTGTGAGCTCTGTCCAACTCATTCCTAAAGAGCTCGATTCCTCCTCGACTGTTTTGCGCCACGTTTTCCTAGGGCGTCCCGCTGTTTTACCTCCTTGGGTGAGCGGATTCCACTGCATAGCGTATTTCGCAATTTTGTCTTCGCGCCGTAGGGTGTGTCCAATCCACTGCCATTTTCTTCTTCGTATTGTAATGTTGATAGGCTCCTTGCCCGTTCTCATATAAAGCTGTTCGTTGGAGATATGGTTCTTCCAGAAAATCCTTAAGATTTTTCTTTAACACTTATTTACGAAGACTTGTAGCCTACGTGTGTTAATGGTTTCCACCTTCTTTGTAAGAATTAATAAAATTTTATCAACTCCAATACTTGTTACTTCGGGAGTACCACAAGGGAGTCATTTTGGACTTCTTCTTTTTCTAGAGCTAGTGAATAATATTCCAGTTATTTCTTAGTTTTGTTAAATGTCAGTCTTTATCTTTCTGTCGAAATCGTTCACCTATTATGTGCATTTACAAAATAGACAACATGCCCCTTCATAGAGTTGCTAAAATAAAGAAATCTTGGTGTGGAGCTTGACCCTAAGCTGTGCTTCGCGGGTATGCTGTCAAGCCCTACCGTCTTTTTAGTTTTCACTTCAAACTACGTCCTAAATAAACGCCTCTATTCCGTAGAATCAAAATCTGTTCTCCACCCATGAGTTAAGGACCCAACTGGTCTCCTTGCTCGTGCACCCGATTAGTGGTCCCCTCGTGTTCCTCCAAAAAGAAACCATTCCATCATTTGAAGCACAACAGTTATGTTGAAATACTTAAACTCAAAAAACACGCAAAAGGATCCAAAGAGCAGACATGTACTCGTATCACAGAAGAGTATCACAGTCCTCACCATTTCGAATCAAAGGACATACGATTCCATTCCAAAGGACAATACTAACATTTCCCTTAGATACAACTGGGATTCATGCGGAAATAATTACCACAGTGTCAACAATGCGAACTGTTTCCAATTCTATTACAAAATTATTACAATTTCGGTTCCATTGATGTTGGTTTGGTTCACCATGCAACATACATACATATGTACATCCATATACAGAGCAACCTTGCGTCCCTCGGAACACATCATAAACGCTCCCGTAGGGGATGTTCATTGTTATTCTCTATCAACATCACTCCCACAGCAAACCGAGGGATACTCTCTAAATCCTCTATATGTGTATGTTTATAGAGAATTTGTAGCCCTTAGAGTGTGTATCTAGGACAAAATACACTGTTGACGGGGAAATAATATAAATTCATTACAATAGTGTCGAACGATGGTGGCGCTGGCCTAACATCAAAACACAGAGGGCTTCATGAAAGCGCTGCTGCCCGCAGGAGACCAGTCCAAGGTCCTTTGTTATCGGTGGTGTGCGATGGTGAGCTCTTGTTGTGTTTTTAGGGGTTGAACCGCGTGCTGATTAATTAATTTTGCTAATTTTCCTTCGATTTCAATGGAAAGGATTCAATTATATTATGAATGGTGGCGGTCGGCGGTTTGGCGGTCGCTGTAACGACGGGATGTTTCCAGATCGCCAATTGCCAACTTTGTCTATGCAGGGAGCTTTAACCGAGGGAGGTATTTCGTAGCCCTTAAAAGATGCTTTATTACTTGGCAAGGCGCTATTGATTGTTACAAAGTTGTTTTCTTTTTCGGTCGGCACGGTAGGTTTTTTATTGTGTTTTGAAGTGAATTGCATTCGAGAAGAAATCCTGCCAAGAATTGTTATACACTCTGACACCTTGGAAATACATTCCTCAGATGTGGTGGAGCGCTATAGGGGGGTGAGTACTTCAGTGTTCTGAAGAGACAAAATGGGAAATTCTATTGTTCTTGGTTTTGGCACAAGTGGCCACATAAATGTGATTAAGTTTCACTGCAGATGTGGGGAATTGATAAATGAGATAGTAAGTGTGAGTGTGCTGCTGCTGTTGGGACAAACAAATAGATTTTAGTAGGTCCTTGGTGACAGCTGTGTAATTAAACAAAGTGAATAGGTGTAGAATGTGTGGAGTTGTGCTTTGTAACTAATGTTGGTCCATAATAAGGCACCTTAATAGGTGTTATTCATTGTGCACAGTTGGTGCGAATAATATGAAGAAGAGGTGAACTGAAACAGCCTTGCACTTGAATGTATAAATTTAACCTTGAACTGGTTTCTTGGTTAGCCTAAGGCCACGGTGTTTTCGTTGACCTTCAAGATTTACTTTGGGTTGATTTTTCAGAAATGGATGACCCAGTTTATTTTTATTTACCCTCTTAACTTTCACTATATCATTTGTGTCTTACAGACATTTATTTTTATTTGACATAATAGATTGGTATCTTCTGGAGGTTATTTTGACGTTCTTTCATTATCTTGTTCCTCTGCTCTGCTACTACTACTACTACTATTTTTCACAAGAGTATGTCTGTCAAAAAGGGTTGTGCACTTAGGGTGTGTGGAATATAAGAATACATATTGATATGTTTTTTCAATTAACAAAACTATAAAGCTGTAAAAAATGAAGTCATTTTCATGTAACGTATGATGAAGGTGCATGCTTCTACATTTGTAGATGAATTTTTTGCAATGTGAATTGAAATGCCATTTTCTAGGACTTCATAAAACAAGTCTAAAGGTGCGATCTCCGAGAGAAAGATAACATATGTCCACTTAGCTAAGAGCAATCAGCTTTCTGTGAGTTGCTCTCAGGTCCGTGTCCAATTTTTCTCTCGAGAGTAGCTTGAGAGCTACTCGCCCAAATTTTACTCTCAAGTGGACAAGCACCTTTAAAGTGTAGCGGCATTTTGTTGAGTTGGCTATAAGTATTGATTGAAAGTATGGTGATCGTGTTATTCGAAGTCCAACTATTCCTATGATTCATGATTCATGATGGAATGATGCCAGATTAAGAGCGTGTGTTCAACCAATGCCAAAATATCGTACCTCGACTGGTTGAAAAATGCATTGATACTAGCTGAACAATACAAGTCGGCAATTTCATCTTTGTTGGAACGGTACGCTTAAGAAAATAAAGTGCACGACTACATCGTATGTACTTGCTCCTATATGCTGTTAGTTGGAATTGAATAAATTTCTAGTAAAATAAATAAGAAATAATATTTTGGAAAAAAATATTTTTTAAAATGTTGCATATGTTTCGATCCCATACTTTATCAAACATTAAATATTCCTCACATTTCGATTTTGATGGAAGTCCATTGAGTTTTAGCCCAGAAATACCCATACAATTTCTGAAACCAGTTAATAAGAAAAGTACCGTTATACGTATACAGATCCTAGATATGAAGTTTGAAGAACAAAGTGCACGAATGGGTCGTATAATCTTACACCTATGTATGTATATCTAAAAGTTTTTTGTGCAGCCAAGATCCACAAAACTAACGATATACTAATATATTTTTTTTTAAAGTAAGACGTCGTTAAGTACCATTATTACCAACTTTGTCCGAAAACGTGGTACGCTATCTCACAGGACTTCAGAAATAGTACGCCATTTTATAAAACTGTATAAAAATAATTCAAATATAAAATTTTAGCGAAATCTTTTGAGCCGTTTACGAAAAAAATTCATTTTGTAAAGTTGGGTATAAGCAAAGTACCCTCATTTATAACGTTGGCCAAAATTTCGGTACGCCATTTCATAGAACTTTACTAAACTATATAAAATATGAAATTTAAAGAAAATCGTTAGAACCGCTTTTTTAGAAAATTGGCCAAAAACTCTAAATCCTTAAAAAAATACTGTTATTACCACTTTTGGCCAAAATTTGCTTAAAGCATTTTATAGAATTTGCAATTTTTAATCTAATGTGAGAAATTTTATAAAATCGTTTGATTCGTTTTCTAGAAAATCGTCTTTCAGCCAAATTGGTCATAAGTACCGTTACAACAACTTTAGGCCCAAATGTGGTAAGTCATCTAATTGCACGTGACTGTACTAGTCTTAGAGCCGTTTTTGCGCAAATCAGCTTTTTTCAAAAAAAATTCTAAGTGAAGTACTGTTGTTAACAATTTTGGTAAGAAATTTTGTATGTCATCTGATTGAAATTTTTCAATCTTAATTGAATATGTATGAGATTTAGTCAAAATCTTTAGAGCCGTTTGCAAGATAATCTAATTTGTGTGAAATTGGCTCTAAGTAAAGTACCGTTAATAATAGGGATAAAACAAAAATTTCAATTTCGCCTCAAGGGATTATCCTAGATATGAAATTTGATCGAAATCCATTCACCCGTTCAGGCTGTAGTCTCGGGGACACATAGATAGACAGACAGAATTGCCAGACCTACT
This sequence comes from Chalcosyrphus nemorum, assembly GCA_949716465.1. Classification (NCBI taxonomy): domain Eukaryota; kingdom Metazoa; phylum Arthropoda; class Insecta; order Diptera; family Syrphidae; genus Chalcosyrphus; species Chalcosyrphus nemorum. The sequence continues at coordinate 71,961,903 of OX454333.1, forward strand.
TTTTCGAGCTTCTCTATCATCGTACTGTCAGAATTGATTAATATCTCGAGCTCGAATTTTTACACGAGTCCAATACTCGCCTTATATTATAGGTGCAAGTAGAAAAGAACCTCTTATCCTGTTAGGAGCTAATTATTTGGTTTCTACGAAAGCAAAGTTTCACTGTGTTTATATGTACCTAAGGAAAACAATTAAGCTACTAATGCTGTACTTTCAGCAATTTGGTTGCAGCACGAGATCATTCAGATCGTTTTCCTCAACATTTGGGTTATTTAAGCGAAGATCATGGAGATGATTCCATCAGGACATCCGCACTATAGAAAAGAAATAGCAAAGCTACTGAGATTTGAATATGATGGCTGATTATTGCTGAAGCTGAATGCCAACACGAATGCGCTGAGTACCTAAGGCCGCAAGAAGGTGGTTCGCGTGGTAGTCCGTAAAAACACCAAATTTTTACAGAGCACGGATTAGTTTCGTCCTTGAATGATTTCCACCTTTCAAAACAAAACCAACAAATGCAGTGGACTATATGCTTCAGCTTTAACATTTTAAGTAAAACATGTCGATATTGAGAAGGCCCCAAATTGCGCAAATGAAATCTGTTTTGACAAGGAATTATATTCAATTAATTGGACCATCAATTTTCCTAACGCTCGAACAATCACTATGTGTTCATAAATTTTAATGAATCCTCCCCACAAAATATTTATATTTCCATAGCAAAAACATTAAAATTTTGTTGGCGGAAAAAAAACTACCAATAAATTGAGTTTTACCCCAAATCGCAACCACTATCTGCCACAAATCACAATTTAATTAAATTGCTTCCAAAACCAAATCGAATAGGTTTCTGTTTGAGGAACTCAACCGAACATGGTTATCCGAATTGGCTTCCGTTCGAATAGAAAAGTTTTAAATTTGCTAATCCGAGCTGTGTTACCCCAAACCACCACCAATTTTAATTAAGACCTTCTCTCGAACTGACATTCCAAAACTTAAAATCAATCAGAGCCCTGCTAGTATCCCGAACCCGAATGCGGCTACAAATTGATTTTAATTGAAAAACTCGCAACAATAGGGAATTATTGTTTCGCAACCTCAGAACAATGAAATCAAATAGAATCGAAATGCGGTGACAATAATATCTTAAGTCTAGAAGATACATCCTTTTGCCATCCAGGAGCAACACCATCTTGATGAGAAAACTGAATGGTTTGTCCCATTTCCACTCTCCACTCTCTACTCTAGAATTCACAATCAGTTTCAATTGCAATTATGAAACTCGTTTTCGTGTTATCTTCTTTGGTGTGCGCATTGTATCGCCGCTCCCCTCATTCTTTTGTTCGATTAATTGCTTAATGAAATCTCTACAATCAAAGTCTTTGGGCAGATAAAATTGTGTGTATTGAATTGAATGGGATGCGATAGATGGAAACAGATCCCTCGAGATTCAATTGCAAAGTGGCACAACCATAATCATTGAATCATTGTTAGAGCAGTGACCAACAAGCCGTCCAGTATCATGACCACCATCACTTTCAGTGCCATCATCAGTTTCAGTCCATCCTTGGATTGTGGGAGGGTGGTGGTTTTATGGTTGCCAAGCCAAGTGTTGCGAGTTGAACGTGACCTATAATGAAGTTGGTGCTTTAGGTTTGCCTTAAGGAATGTATTTGAATTTGATATAAATTTTGGATTAACACCTTGATTTAGATTGATTACAGAGAAAGTTTCAAAAATACTTTTTTACAAAATTTGGAGTATACGGATCCTATTTTCGAAACTTGAAAAATAGAGTGTTTTTAGAAAATAAGCCAAGAGATTACTTTGTATTCAGTTTATAGAAGGAGAATATATTTGCATTGTTGTCAATGTGTTTAATAGGTGATACTCACAAGTAATCGTTACTTTTATCCGACAACTTATGGAACTAGCTTTGATTAAAACTTGTTTCGTTTCGAATTTTGTAAAAAAGTACCAAAACTACCAGTGAACTACCAGTGAAAAAATGCTACAATCCGCCTGGAGCGGATCGTTTGATACCCTATCCGTATCTTATTTGGTCGTGTCCGTGGGCGGTGGAAAGTGTATTTACAAAATTTTGTATTTTGCCCTATAAACAAATATTTTTACTCGAAAATTAATGTTTTGAAGTAAACGCCCCTAAATAGTGGGCGTGGCTATATAAAATGTATGGACGATTTGTAGATTAAGTGGGTATCTACATATTTGCCCAAGTAAGTTTTTTCGAGTTTCATATAAAAATAGTGAAAAAAGGTGATTTTTTTTAAAAGTGGGCGTGTCAGTGGGCGGATTTTAAAATTTTTTACACTTATATTGCTTACTTTTCCAAGGAACTCGTATACAAAATTTCATCGATCTAGCTCAAAATTTAAGGCCCGAAAACGGGTGACACACAGACGGACGGACAGACGGACAGACGGACGGACGGACGGACATAGCTCAATCGACTCGGCTAGTGATGCTGATCATTTATATATATACTTTATTGGGTCTATCTGTAAGATTTCTCTATGTTACAAACTATGTATCAAACTTAATATAGGTACCCTTAGGATAGGGTATAATTAGGATAGGGTATAAAAATAACGAACGAGTGCGAGTAGTCATATCTTTAGACCTACAAATATTTGTAAAGAGTGGGCCATCTAGTGGTTTCTTTTTAAATCATAGGCTATTTTGACACTGACAGCTGTCGAAATATGGACAGAAAGTCAGTATCATATCTCCGCGGAACGAAATGAGACGCTTTGCGCTTGAACAATGTTGGAAAATATTGAAAACTTATTTCCAAAGTGAGCGCTGTGTAGCCTCAACATTGTGTTTTTTGAAAAGAAGTTTTGGCCGAAATGAAGCACCCACCGCGCCTGCTGTAGGTACGCAAGTTTACGCAAAAAATTCCTGAGACTGGTATGGTAGTGAGCAACACTCATGGTCCCCGTCGTAGTACGGTGCATCATTGGAGTGGTGGATGATGACATCATTGGACCATTATTCTTTGAAAATGAGGCTGGGAACAACGTTTTGGTCAACGGTGGGCGTTACAGAGTTATGTTTACCGACTTTTTTTTTACTGAAATTGAAGACTTGGACTTAGACGACCTCTGGTTTATGCAGGATGGCGCGCAATGCCCCATAGCATATGCCACAGTCGATCTTTTGCGCACGAAATTCTCAAATCGTGTTATCAGCCGTCTTGGCGATGTCAATCTGACATTATCTTTTAGTGAAGTGGAAAAAAGTGAGTCTAGCAATTCTGTTTGTCTGTCGGTTAGAGGGACTACGGATTTTAATCAAACTATTCTGTTTTAGCCCTAATGATAACGGTACTTTATTTAAAGCCAATTTACTGGAAATTTCATATTGCGGCTAGTATGGCAAAATACTATAAACTAACGTATCACATTTTTGGCCAAAAGAATTAATAATTATACTTCATTTAGAGCAAAATTTGTAAAACAGAGATGGTTGAGTTCATAAACACGAAGCTATAGATGGATTAAGGACTTGAAATCACATATGATACAGATCATTTTTATTCAAGGAAAGTTAGATAGTCTATCGCTCAGGCTGGGTTGTTTTTCCTTTATTTCTCTACTGCTAGATACTATCACTTGCAGGGTATCTATAATATGATACTAAATTATTTCCTCGAAGGTCGTTGAACTGAGCTTAGAATTTTTCACTTGTAGTAATTTGAAGCAGTTGGCAACCCTGTTACTGCACTATCTATTCATTGCCTTACGGATAACAAAGCAATTTACGATTTTAATGAACTTCTAACAAACTGCTCATTAAGTTGTGCTCCTGTTACAGATGATGCTGCTTCAGCTTCAGCTTCAGCTGCTGCTGCATGTGTCGTACTCAATAAATTCATTATGATTTGTGGCAAATTGCTGTTGCACTTGGCGGTGCACATCAATCGACATTACGCTTTCGTATGCCGAATACATCCCACATACAAAGTCGTTGGTCGTCATTTCATCCACGACCTTCCTTAAATGCATCATCAACAACATCACCATCGTCATCATCATCATCATCATCATCTACACTCTGTTGATCGTATGGTATACATAGTGTCGTGTCTGTAAAACAATCAACGGGACCGTAATGAAATTTTGTAACACAATTGCCAAAATGAAACTCGGTTCGAACCGAAAAACACTTCCACCCTCTGCCTCGAAATAATGACGTTTCATAAGACCATCTCGGGTGGTTGACCCACCACAATGCTAAAGGAAAGCCATCCACCCCCCGTTCTTGAAGTGCATCCAGGGCAGTAGCAATCAATTCCGGGCTACTGAGTGATGGTGGCGCGGCACGGTGGTGGTTGTTGCAACCCCGAGTTGTTTATTGTTTCGTATTGATGCCGTTTAATAAACGTCGATTACCTAATCTAGCTTCCAGAGGCGACTTGGCTCTTCCAACCGATTATGGTGATGATGCTGACCACGTTCTTCGTGGTGCTACTTAACTGGGTTAGTGGGCTTTTCGCGCGCGCACGCCAATATCGCCAGAGTGAACACATGTGTTCCTGGGTCGGTCATGTCCCTGCCCTTAAGTGGATTAATTAGGGTTGGTCGAAATTATTGAACGAGTCTGAAGAGCAAACTACGAACAGACAGACAGAAAATTTAATTCCTCCGTCAGTCATTTGTGTTCCACTGATTATTGAGTAATGCAATCAAGCTGAATTGGAAGTGATACTGTGATGTAGTTAGTTGGCGCATTTGGAGAAGCTGATTTACGCCAGAGCTTTCAATTGATAGGTAAATGAGTGGTGGACATGGAGCATGTAGTACGACGGAACATAATTGATTTGCAGACTTGGCTGGGGAATTGATTAATCAGGAGATTTCTTGAAGCAGTTGTAATCAAATTTAGATTAAATTGAGTTAGTTCAGGTGATTGGTATTAATTCGTTTCAACACGTGGTTATGGCGAAGTGGGATTATCCTTAATGATTGAACCTGGAAGTATGATACATACATATGTACATATATGTATGTTGAAAGGTAGTACATATTAGTGCTTGTTGAGAAGATAGGCAACACTTTTTGAGAGTATGGCAACGCGGCTACAGTCATCTCATCATTGTGTCTTGGTTCCTTGCAGGTTAACGGAGTTTTGCTTGAATTTTCTATATTTTAAACAATGTTCAATATATACTATGTTGACGGTCTTCCCATCATTTGACTCTTATTTAAGGCTGCTTATAGAACTAGTCTTGGCTAACAAGATTAGTATACAGAAGAAACGATCGAAATGTGCTGCGTTTCGTTGTCGTTCTCCTTCTTTGTTTTCTCTTTCATGATGGTAGCCTCGGTTATACTTATTGCATCTCAAGCTCCTTTTGTGCTGAGCATCAATCTGATGATGTTCTCTGGGGTTAAGTACACACCCAGTCTGTTCGTCAACAGTTTGGGGCCTTTACGATATTGTGGATAGTGGAACATTAAGTGCTCCGCGTTTCGCACTTCTTTTGGCAAATCGGACAATAAGGGTTGTCTTTATGCGCAAATCTGTGCAGGCATGGTCTGCAACATCCATGACCAGTAGACATCCGCGTCAGGTAGAAGTTCAGCTCTCCATGTGTCTTGTTGATCCAAAGGTCGATATTGGGGATCTCTGTGTCCGTCTACCTTTGTTAGAAGTTCTATCTATTTATCTTCCCATTCTTTCAGGGTTGTTCTTCGTGATATTTCATTATGACTTTAAAATCGTTGTTCTGTTTGCACGATATTTCCATGCGGCTTCTTTAACGAGGAGGTCTATTGGCTATTAAACGGCACTGCATACTCTCAATGCATTGATTCTGTATACTGCTTCTATCTTTATACTGCTTATTACCTCAGCCCATATTTGGGAGCCATAGAGCATCATCGACTCTTGCCAAGAGTAGTCTTTTCTTTTGTATAGGTCCTTCAATGTTTGGCATGGTTCTTGCCAGGGCAGCCGTTGTTCTGGCATTTTCAACAGCATTTTGCAGATGTTGCTTAAAAGTTAGTCTTGCATCTATAATAACACCAAGGTATTTCAATTCTGGTTTAGAGACTACAACGTGATCGCCCACCGTAACTCTTACAGTCTCTATAACCCGTCTACTACTGATTAGTACTGGCACTGTGTTTTCTTCTAGTCGTAATTTCGTGATTACTATAGTCAGTTCTGTACCATCCCGAAAGCTTCTTTGCAATCATGTTCTAACTCTTCAAGAAGTTTGTCAGTCGCTTTATCATCGGCGAGAACCTCGGGATTCGAAGTTTGAGCATGTCATTGTATGTACATAAGACTTCATAGTAGTGGACTTAGTACAGAGCCCTGTAGTCGGCGTATCTTGGCTTTTGGGACCTCATCAACGTCACGGGACAGCTCAGAGAGTTCGCAGTTGTATCTTCTCCTCAATTTGCCCTTCTCGCATAAAGGATTTAATATCTGACGAAGTAATTTGAAAAAGTCACATGAAAACGTATCTCTTTTTCGGAATCCGGTGCACGTTTGGAAGGGTTCAGAAGAGCTATTTCCAAGTTGCACAGAGCATCACGAGTTGGGCCATGACCTACTAGAGATCGAGATGATGAAACACTATATCTGTAGCGAGTGGGTATGGTTTTGAACTCGAGGTACTATCGGGCCCTATTTCCTTTAAATTGAACCCGATATTACTGTCAGAGCAATTGGACAGCCCTTTTAAACAAAGTGACGTTTTTACCGGAAGCCGCCAAGTTTGAGTGATATTTACCGCAAGATAGATGATTTAATTGAAAATAAAAAAGCTCGTTAAATGGAGCTGTAGAACAGAAATAAAGAACGATTAACTAATCTTGAAATCTCAACCGCCATCTGAGTCTTCTAAAAATAGCAACTACTTATAATCTCGGTTTAGGTTTGATTAAATCCAACATCTGTGCTACGCATTACAGAATTAAAAAAAAAGAAGTGAAACCGTCCCACAAAAAGATAAACCTCCCCGAAAAAGCTTAACCACCAACAAAAGAACAAAACCTTGTGTGGAAAATCGAAAAAGGAAGGAAAAAAAAGAAACATCATCACCAAGTTTCCTCAGAAATACAAAACTAGACACCGATCTATGTACAACACTCAAGTGGTTGTTCACACTTGTGAGCTGGGCAGACATCATTCAAGCATAAAGTGATTGCTTCCATTTCAATAAAAACGGTAGCACCTCGAATCCGGATAACACCTGTACACACAATGCCAACTCCTTCCAAAGAAAAAACTTCCAAGAGTATGCCTTCGACTACAATAAAAACCAACACTACTACTAGGTACTTTCGGAACACTTCACGGCGATAGACACCATGAATCCTTGCATTCGGCGAAAGTAAGCCTACTCCCTGATACGCTGCTAGTAGTGGAACAAATGATTTAGGGCTCTGGGATCTGTTTGTGTCTTCATCCATTGGCTTCCGGAATAGGATAAAGCAACGTCCTTGCTTTGGAGGGTAATAAAACGGACGGACTCTTTTGTGCTGCAGAAAAAGGTGGGCAAAAAAAAAAAAAACCAATGAAAACGTTTTCTGGCCAAGGATGGTTTTTATATGAAAATATCTTTTCGATTGGTATCTTGTATCTGGTATCTTCGGGGTGCTGTTTAAGTTGAGCGATTTTTGCCGTCGTTTTTTTTTTCTCTCTCTCTCTTAACAGAAGGGAGGATGCCCAAAAAGTCGAAGCAAAAAGGAATTATGAGGGATTTGTAATAAAATGAGTAAATCGCAAATAAAACATTCTCAATTGCCATGGCAGTAAAATACGGGAGGCAAAAAAAAGCAGCAAGAGTAACAAGATATCAAGAGATACTTTATGTTCACAATAACTTAGGGAATTCAAGGGATAAACAGATGTTTTACGGTATTTTTCGGTGTTTTTTTTTTTTTTTGCGTTTCTTTCGTGTACATTTCTTTACAAGGCTGAATGGCTTTCTTTTTTGCAAACGTAAGTTTGAAGGATGAATATTTTTTTATGTGGGATTACGAGAGGTGATTCGGCAATGAAAGTGTTTTAAAAAAAGGACGCACTAAAGGGGGATTTTGGATTGACTCTTTGAGGTCGGCGTGTACTATTTGCAGTAAAACAATGACCTTAAATCCCACAAAGGGTATTCGCAGATCAAGGTCATCCGTAATAGCAAATATGTATTTATTGCACGACAAAAGGAATGGAGACAATTTACGAGCGTGGCTTTTTCATATCACTTACAGCAGTGAAATAAAAACTTTTTTTTTAGGTTCATAAGTAAAGGATTTTCGCTTTCCTTCCATAGAAATAGCTTATTTGCAGTTTTACAGCGAATGCTGATGGGGTTGGACTAATGACAAAGGACAAACCACTCTGCAACCAAAGCGAGCAAATTGATGAAGCCCCAGGGTTAGGTTAGGTAGAACAGTTGGGTACAGACTCACATAGACCGCGAGGGTCCTTTGTGATACTACCAGATGTAATGGCACGCACTAACAGACACTGAATATTAACTTCATTTGCTAAGACATCAAAGAAGGGAAAAAGGTAAATCAACCTTAGCTTTGACGAGGCGTAGAATTTGTTTTCTTTTTCTTTTTTCCCGAAGTTGAATCCTCTTCTAAGGGAAGAGAAACAGCCAGAGATAGGGGGTAGACTAATAAAAGAGAAGAGATAGTCGCCTTGACAACTGGTTCAGGGCCAGGTTTGGGTTTTAGAGCGCTAAATAAAGCACAGCTGTCTGAATCGAATAGGTCCATTGTGCTTCCGATGAGTAAGGTGGGTGGGTCACCCTCTTACTTAAGGAGCCATTTACTCCTTAGTATGAAGGAGCCAATCTTAGCCGTACAGGCATTGTTGAGATCACTTAGATCGTTGAACAGGTATTCACCTAGTGTGGCCTTTCTAATGTTGGCAAGTGCGGGGCACGTGCATAGGAGGTGACTGATAGTCTCCTCTTCATCTTCATCTTTACAACTTCCACAGAAGTCATTATAGGGGATGTCCAGTCTTTGGGCATGCCTTTCTATAGCACAGTGTCCGGTGATGGTGTTTACGATTTTGGAGAGGGTTCCTCTCTTATGTTTCAGAAGTTCGATGGATCTGGTTTTATTTACCGTGGGCCAGAGCACCCTTGCAGTGTTACAGTGGCCGAGCTGTTGCCACCGATGGTTGGCTTCTCTCACCGCATCGGCATGGACAAGGTATTTAGCATACGTCGTTGGCGCCTCAATGTCGGTGACGTTTATGGTGTTTAGACCTAAGGAGCCTCATCGGGCCAGTTCGTCAGCTTCGCAATTCCCTGGTATATACATATATACTATGGTCCATTCCCTGAAGCGTCTCTGGTCGAGCTCGGGCCAGAGCTGTCTTGAAATATGGCATTTTCTAACATTTTTGTTGAATTTGGTAAAGACGTCTAGTCTAAGCTAAAGTTTAGTAGTAGAACGGAACATACCCGGATTTGTTTTATCTGGTAGTTCCTAATTAAGCATTTTTTCTGGCCTTCCAGTTTCCTAGAATAGCTTTGTAGCCTGACAACCAGATGAATGCTGAATTATTCTGACATCTGCATAAGAGAATGCAATCGATGACGCACCATTGATATAAATAGTGAAAATGACAGAAACTTGATTGCTGCTTCGCTATTTTTCAGTAAAGACGCTGATACATATCTCTTGCATACAAGCTCTTTAGCCATTACTTGTTTTCGAATCATCTGTGTAGAAATGGATTGAACCAATGGCTACTCCTTTTAGATATTCCCAAAATTCTTGGGAGGAGATCAACGTGCAGAAGTTCTGATCGGATTTGAGCTTTGGTGGGGAAGTGCAGCTGAACAGGAGTGATTCTTCTGAAGATGGGATTGTGATGACTTTTTATGGGAGTTTGAGGAGGACAGACACCATACAACAGTCCTGCTGTAGAAAAGAATGGATTTGATTACAGACACGTAAAGTGAGAGTGGGGTTTGAAACCTCACTTTGTAGCAATGCCTCTCTTGAAGTACACGGCATCAGTGGGTTTTTTGTCGTGCTCAAGGCTATCGGAATTCCACTAGTTAGAGCTAAATATTTTGCTTTGTCTGTAAAGACAAGACTGGCGCCATTAATAGTGGAAGGGGCTCTAGGGGAGATAATAAACAAATTTCCTACTAAAAAGGACTAGTTCTCCATAGCAACAAACATTTTTTACTTGCATAGTACAATATTTAGGAAGCGAAATCACATCTCACTGTCTCGAGTGGTGGTAACAATAATAGTACTCTGGGAATAAGTCTATCAAATAGCTAAGATTGAATGCTAGGCCCAATAAACCTACAGAAATATTCTGGTCATATACCGATCGCTGGCTGAATTACGACATATTTGGATTCTGAAGAACCTTCTCTTGCCTACCTAAGCAGTGAAGAATGGAAATGTTTTGCTAGTGCCTAACGCTACCGCAAGGAGTTAAAGTGATCGGTTTCGCTGAAGATATCGCCGTGGTGACTGTTGCGAAGCATATCCATGAAATAGAGTCCGCCACAAATGAAGCAGTCTCCAGAATTAAATATTGGCTTGACTTAGTCGACCTCGAACTAGCTGAGCACAAAACAGAAGCCATCCTAATAACCAGCAGAAAGACTGCGGAATATGCAAGTTTTCGGGTCGGAAACTGCACAATCCGGTCTAAGGAGTCACTAAAATGCCTAGGAGACATGCTCGACAACAGGTTAAAATTTAAAGTACATGTCGAGTATTCTAGCAAAAAAGGCGTCACAGATGCAGGCAGCGCTCTCTCGGATGCTGTCAAGCATCGGAGGGCCTGGATACGCAAGGAGAATCTTGCTTTCCAAAGTGGTAAGCTCCATCCTTCTGTATGCTGCCCCAGTCTGGGCGGCTGCACTCTCAACAAAGGAATTAAGGAGGAAACTTTCGTCTGAACAATTTGCGGTTTCCAAACAATTTCGGACGAAGCAGCCTGTGTCATAGCTGGGATGATACCTATTGACATCATTGCCAATGAAATGCAACGGGTTTACACTAGGATTGTCCCAAATAGGCAAGATACCAGGCTTACGAGGAGCGTAAAAGAGGAAGAAAGGGCAACATCTGCAGCACTTTGGCCAACACCACCAAAGGTAGATGGACCCATAAGCTGATTCCAAACATCGAAACTTGGATAAAAAGAACGCAGGGGGACTGCAACTATCACCTTACGCAGTTCCTGTCTGGGCACGATGGTTATAGAAAGTACCTCCACAGAGCGCCTAATAGACCTCCTGATGGGATCACCGGACGACTGGTTTCAAATTTGTTCCGTCATAACGGCCGTGCAGGTTGAACTGCGTAGAATCGAAGCATTGAGAAGGGCCGAGGAGGCAAATATAGATAGTAGAGCATAATATGCTAACCAGCCCCGCGAAGTAATACCTAACGGCAGTCCCGCGGGGAGAGTGGTTTGAAGTGTGTAGGGTGTGTGTTTAGTACGTAGGCGTATTCCTGGAATCGATTACTCAGGTTTTCGAATCGTGCATGCTAATAGAAATCGCGCTATTAGTATCTATGAAGATTACACATCCGTGGCGCAACCAAAAAAACAAAACAAAAGCGGCAATACTTTCAGAAAATCCCACCTTGCATCGACAGCCAGCTATATACATATATAAAAGAAATAACTGCCACAAAAATACAATCGATATGCTGATCTTTACATCAACTAACATAATGAAACACAGCACTACGTTAAGCTTTGAAACATGCAATAAGCTAATATTAATATAAGTGCACTTTGAAAGATTTGTGCCCTCTTGAAGACTTAACTAAAACATTTTGAAACCAGACTCTATTCTGAATGAAGTTTTTGACATCCCGATCACGCTGTTCATCCATAGTTTGCTCTACTCTATTTGCTTAAGTTTGAGATTGATGTCCATCAGTCGAAGATCTATTATCTGTTCTGCAAGTAATCCAGATTTGGTAGTGTAATCCAAATATCACAATTAATTAAATTTCATATAATAAAAGCGGCGATGGCACTCCTCTTTGGACTTGAAAACAAGTTATGCCACTTACTACTCTCGTTGGTAGTACAATAGTTTTCTTTTAAATATAGTCTCACTGTAATACATGCTTAATGTTCCTTTTGATTTTAACTACCTAACATTTGTCACGTCATTCACATGTTATTGATCTTCTTTCTCGAGCTTCTCTACTAAAGAAGGCTCTGCAGTAACAGTCTGGATTTCTTAACTCTCTTTGGTCCATTGATAGGAATTTGCTGAAATTGTGCGGTGTAGGAAGGTACATATGTATATGAAAGCTAGCATGATATGGTGGCCGTCATCTAGGTCGATGACGCTTCCAACTCTTTATTGGGTGTTTGTGACCGAGTTCAGACCCAGCTGATCCTAGTGTAGTTCGTGTTTGACGATCAATTTGTCGCTCAAGTCCTGTCGTTTTGAAAGCGTTCCTGTGTGATAAAGCTCTAATTTTTCTTAGTAATTGATAGCCAAACGTCGTCATCAAATTGATCCATCCTTATGCGATGTGCTTGTCTTCCGTTTCTTCCGCTTTTATTCTAAAAAAGCAGCATATCCCAAAAGTTGAAATGACTGATGCCAGGCAATCTGTATATCTCTCGAAATAATTTATTCCTTTACCTTTCTCAAAATGTTAAGTAAATTAACTCACGTATTTTCTTATAAATGTAGCCAACAACGAAACTTCATATTTAATAAGGTCTCCCCATTCAATGACCTACCTACAAACTGACATATGTATAAAAAATGCATCAGTACTACGCTACCTCACATAAAAACAGCATTTTCTTAATAAAAACTCCAGAATATTTCATCCACATGCCAGAACTAACCTTCATCACACTGACACACGCGAGTGACGATAAAAACTACATAAACTTCCCCATTTCCGGTTCCAGTTCGAGTCCGGCAAACGAAATGTGATTTGTAGCAGCACTAAAGCCTCTCTGAACGCACAAAACTAAATGTCCCTTACCTGGACAGTCCACCGCCGCTATTATGGTACATAAGTCCAGTTCACGTCGCCATCGTCGTCGTCCTTGGTGCCGTCACATCCTTCCTAATCGTGCGCCGAGATTAGTTAACTTCGCAACTTGAATAATAATTTCTCCAACCTCGCCTCGCCGTGGTCCACCTAGGCGGTCTGCTGCGTGGGTTGGTAAGTATGGATTTTGAATTTTCCTTCCTCAACAGGATTTACATTTAAATTTTAAACACACTATTAACTCAACACGTGTGTTGTCCTGGCCATTACCGTGTTCCGGCTTCCGCTTGTATGTATGTATGCATCCGTGTATTCGGATGTAGCTATGAAGTTTTTTTTTGTTTCGTTTGCTTTTGTTTTGTGAATTTTTCATGTAGGATTAATAAATATTTAAAATAAGTGGAACTGGGAAGATGAACAGAGTTATAATCGGATTTTCGCTGTTGTTGTCGGGAATGCGGGTAGTAGTGTCCACCCACTTGGGGCGCTTCCGATGAGGCGGCTCTGGGTGCCTGGAATTTATTGTTAATAATTAATATTACTGCTTTCGCTATTGGATTTACATAAATTGGGTGCGCGTACAATTTGAGAGAGAAAATTTATATATATATATATTTTGTTTTTATATATTTCATCCGGGAGTGTGTAAGGGGATATACCCCACGGCGACGAGAGTCCAATTTGTAAAATTATGCTCCTTTTTGGGTAACGACGAGGGGGGGAGTGAGAAGCCTATTTTGATTAATTAATAGCTCGGGGCCGATTCAAATTTATTTTCGGATTAGGCATCTTATCGAGTTGGTTTTCTAGGACCGTAATCGATTGGCCGGGGAGTGTAATCCTTGATTTTGAAAGATTAGCGGTGTGGTAGGCGCTTAAGTCTTTAATGTTTTGATGAATTTTGGAAATTTGATGTTAATGGGGAAACATAGAACTATAATAGAGTTTTCTTTGAGTAATTCTATACAGTTTTGTTTTTTTTTTTTTTGTGTTGTAAGTAGGAATCGCAGATCAGTTTTAAGTGATCCTTGAAGTTGATTATAAAACAGTTTTTGCTCCTCACCCATTTACCATGTCGAATTAGAATTCAACTACAACTTCTTCTTCTTCTTGTATGGCGCTACAGTTCGGGGTGAACCTGGGCCTCAACCAATAAGCCTCTCCACTTATCTCGGTCTTTAGCTAATTGCCCCCAGTTGTGCACTTCAAGTTGGTGGAGGTCCCTTTCAACTTGTATGCGCCACCGGCGGCGAGCAGGCCCTCTACTGCGTTTGATTAGAAGACTCTGCGGGCCGCAGCGTTGTTCTCCGCTGCGCTCTATATGTCCTAGCCATCTCAGACGTCCAATGCACAGTTTTTTGACTAAGTAGATGTCGCTGTACAGCTCGTATAGTTTGTCGTTGAATCTTCTCCTCCAAAATCCGTTGACACAAAGGACCGAGAATCTTACGGAGAATTTTTCTCTCGAAACGACCAAGGATATCTACATCCGCTTTCGACAAACTCCATGTTTCAGCTCCGTAAAACAGGAATGGAATGATCAAGGTCTTATACAGAGTCTTCTTAATTGTCGGAGATAGGGCTTTACTGTTGAATTGCCTTATTAGCCCAAAAAAACAGCGGTTAGCAAGTGTTATTCTTCGCTTGATTTCTGCGCTGGTATTATTGTTACAGTTTATAGCAGAGCCAAGGTAGATAAAGTCCTTTACTACCTCGAAGCAGTAGCTACCCACTGTGACGTTTTGTCCAATTCGTCGGTGTTGATTGTCCCTTCTTGTTGACATATGTATATATACTTGGTTTTTCCCTCGTTTTAGACCGCTTCTGATTCAATGCTTGCAAACGCTTCGGTGACAGCCTGCTGGGTTCTTCCAATTATGTCAATATCGTCGGCGTATGCAAGCAGTTGTACAGACTTTTGATAGATTGTGTCACTGGTCTTTGTTTTTGAATTCCGCACAATCCGCTCAAGTATGATGTTAAAGAAGTCCCATGACAGCGCATCACCTTGTCTAAAACCTTGACCTTGACATCGAAGGTTTTAGTACGGTCATTACCGACCTTGGTGGAGCAGCGAGCGTTCTCCATCGTCATCCTGCACAAACGGATAAGTTTGGCAGGGATGTCAAAACTCGACATGCCTTTATACAGTTCGTCCCTATAAATGCGGCCTTGAAATCGATAAAGAGATGATGAGTATCTGATCAGCAATAATAGAAATCGAAAGATACAAAAAAGAAATCAAATTCAAACAACGTTATAAATCGACTTTATTTCTAATTGCCAATGATCAAGACAAAATTTAACTATATGCGGACTGTTAGGATGATGTGTCGCGGTTGGTGGTTGCTAGAAAAAAGAGATCGATTGTACAATGCACCCGCGCACGTAGCCAAGTTCTCAAGAGATAATTCCGTTGTCCAGATGGTCAGCAAATACAAAATTATAGAAATGATATAGGAACAATACATAGGGTGCTATATGACATGTTTTCTTGACAATTGCCAAATTATAGAAAATTAGAAGATTAATTTAGGTAGTTTAAGATTATGATTAAGTAAATAAATTAGTTGTACAAATTAATATTGAAATGAACAAAGAAAATAAATGATATATGTAGCTATATATATATATATACATGTATATGTTGCGTTCCTAAACACGCCGGCCCCCCTGAAGGAATTTCAGGAACAAGGAAGGATAGCTAGCTTTGTTATTGGGCGTTTAAAAATTCCATTTTTGGTACGCACAGAAACCACTCGTACAAGATCATCTTTGCCCGGATGAAGGGCGTCAACGCGTCCTAGTGCCCATTTGGATGGTGGCGTATTGGGCTCCTTAACGACAACTAGGTCACCAATTTGAAAATTTCTGGTCTCGTTTTTCCATTTAGGTCTCTGTTGAAGCGTTGTTAGGTAGTCAGAGTGCCATCGACGCCAAAACCCTTGCAACATGTTTTGTATGAGCTCCCATCGTCCAAGTCGATTGAGTGGTACGTCTAAACAGCTGGGCTCCGATATGGCGGTGTATGGTCTACCTATAAGGAAATGAGATGGAGTTAGCGGATTCAAATCTGAATCAGAAATTGCACAAAGAGGCCTAGAATTTAATAAGGCTTCAATTTGGGAAAGCAAAGTGGACATCTCCTCAAAGGTTAAGATATTATTCCCTACAACTCGTCGAAGATGTTGTTTCACTGATTTGAACCCCGCTTCCCAAAGCCCCCCAAAGTGAGGGCTGTGTGGTGGAATGAATTCCCATCTGATGTTTTCAGCTGCTAATGTTGTGGAAATTTGTTCATTGTGTTCCTTGGATCGTGCCAGCGTGTACCATTCAGACAAAGTTCTTGCAGCTCCTTGGAAATTGGTGCCGTTGTCCGAGTAGATGACACTGCATTTTCCCCTCCTGGCAATAAATCGTCGCAACGCTGCTAAAAAGGCATCCGTGGACAAATCACTAACTACTTCCAGGTGCAGAGCCTTTGTCACCATGCAAACAAACAACGCAAAATACCCTTTTGTTAGCTTTGGGTTCCTTCCTTTTAATAGACGGAGTGTTATTGGTCCAGCGTAGTCGCAACCTGTATGGGCGAAAGCAAAAGATGGCGAAAGTCGTGAAGAAGGCAAGTTTCCCATCAGTTGTGATGATGTAGTTTGACGTAGGCGAAAACAATACATGCAATCGTGCACAATTTTCCTTATGAGGTTTCTACTTCCAAGAATCCAAAACTCCTGACGTACAAAAGAGAAAAGTTCCGACACACCTGCGTGGAGAAATTTCACATGAGCTTCTCGCAGAATCAGTTGAGTGACAGGATGGCATTTTGACAGGATTATTGGGTGTTTTATCGCAAAGGGAACATACGCCGCATTGGAAAGTCTTCCTCCAACTCGCAACAGGCCAACATTATCCAGAAAGGGTGACAAGGAAGAAATTTTAGATCGGTTAGAAACACATTTGTTAGACTTCAGAGCTTCAATCTCTTCCATAAACTCCTGTTGAGCCCATAGCAGGCACGTTTGCTTAGCAGAAATCAATTCTGTAGACCGAATAAAATCCAACAAGCGATCCGTTGCAGACATTCTGCAATTCCTACCAAAACGTCGAACTAAGGCTACAATCCGAATTAAGCGAAACCATGAAGATACCCGTTTTGCCAATTGGTCAAGAGCTCCTTCTTCCACTGACAATATATTTGCGACCACAGATTCTTTCCTTCTTTCCGGTACATCCGCTAATTCAACCCTTTCTGCCGTGATGGGCCAGAAACCAGAATCCATCGAAAGCCAATCAGGACCTTTCCACCAAAGTTCCAACTGCAACAATTTCCTGGGCTCTACCCCTCTCGACGCACAGTCAGCTGGGTTTTCCTCTGAGCGAATATAGTTCCAATCAGACCGAGGAAGAACATCAAGAACCTCGGAGGTACGATTCGCAATGAAGGTATTCCATCGACGAGGTGGAGAGGACAGCCATGCTAAAACGATTTGCGAATCACAAAAGGCAAAGGTTTGGACCGGTTTCACATCTAGAGAAGTACGAATGAGTTGAATAAGACGACTTAGTAACAGCGCCCCACAAAGTTCCAGGCGAGGAATGGTAAGTTGTTTGACAGGGGCAACACGGGTTTTAGCAGCAACAAGTTGAATTTCGATTTCTCCATTTTTAGACAAACTACGGGCGTAAACAACGGCCGAATAAGCCTTTTCGGAAGCATCTGAGAACCCAATTAAATAGAACCGTTTTGAATCTAACATACACCTTCTACTAATGTTGATTTTTTCAAAATAGAGTAAATCCTTCCGGTAGGAAATCCATTTATCAGCTATTTCAGTTGGCAGTGGATCATCCCATCCAATTTTCGTCTTGTGTACCCATAACTCCTGAAACAGCATTTTAAACAAAATAGTGGCAGGAGCCAGAAAACCCAATGGGTCAAAGATTTTCGAAATCTCTGACAACAGCATTCGCTTAGTGGGTGACGACGATGATTCCTCTAAAGATATTTTAAAAGTAAAGGTGTCACGGTGAGGATTCCAAACTAACCCAAGAACCTTTGTCCAGTTGTTTGCACCATCCAAAGCTAAGGAAACGGCTGGCTGACAATCCAAACCCTTCAAAATTGACCAACAGTTGGAGTTCCATTTACTCAACTCCAAGCCTCCACAGGATAATAGCTCAATCAGCTCCCTTTTCAATTCTAAGATTCCGCACACTGAATCTGACCCTGTCATGATATCGTCAACATAAAAATCATGCAAAATGCATTGCGACGCCGTAGGAAATTGATCCGTGTAGTCTAAGGCGAGCTGTTTCAGAACCCGCATGGATAGAAAGGGAGCAGGTGAAGTACCGTAGGTTACCGTACGCAATCGGTAGTGTCTAATAGGTTCGTCAGGACTTTCTCGCCAAACGATACGCTGAAAATCACGATGTTTTGTAGCAACCCAAATCTGTCGGAACATCTTTACTATGTCAGCACAAAAAACATATTTATGAACTCTGAAACGTAAGCACACGTTTATTAGATTACGCTGCAGTGGTGGCCCTACATGAAGCATTTCATTCAAGCTGATTCCATTTCCATCCTTATGGGACCCATCGAAAACAACCCTTAATTTATTTGTGACAACCGCGTGATGTGGCAAATAGAAAGTCTTCCCAGATGTAGGTTCGATCTCGCTTTCTGGAATGAGCTCCATATGCCCTAAGTCTTGATAAGCCTTCATAAAACGACAATACTCCAAACGAAGATTTTCTTGGCGAGAGAACCGACGTTCCATAGCTGACAACCGAGATAAAGCTCCTGAGATGGTATTTCCAAATTTCACGTCCCTATGTCGAAACGGCAACTCAACAATATACTTATTATCTGGCGCACGAGAAAAGGTTTTACCAAAATAAACATCAGCAACGTCCTCAGAGTCGATTAAAAACGTACTGGGAGGAAGTTCTTCCATTTCCCAAAATGACTTCAAAATAACATCAACGTCCGGTTCCACTCCTATATGTAACGAGAGAATTTCTCTGGCTGCGATATTTCCAGTTATAACCCATCCAAAAATGGTATTCTGTGCTATCAAATTACCATCTCTATCTGTACGACGACCGTCAAGCAAAATGCTCCAAGCCTTATCAGATCCAAGCAAAACATCAATTGGACCTGGGGTGTTGAAACCTGGATCGGCCAATTGCAAATCCTCCACCATCAAAGACTTATCAAAACCAAAAGGCACCAGAGGGGTTTTTGAAGTAATCTGATTCAAAATGAAGGCTTCAACTTCCATTTCATTTGAATTAACACAAGATTTAAGATGTAGGCTCACGACACCTTGTGTAATACCAGCTTGAAGGGAGGAGACACCAGAAACAGGAAGACGAGCGTGACGACGACGAAGGCCTAACCTTTTCACCAACCCTTCCGTAACAAAAGAAGCCTGGGACCCGGTGTCGAGCAGCATACGGCAACGTTGGGTTTTACCAAAGGCGTCTACAACTTGAACCATTACTGTTGGCAAAATACCGGAAGGACGAATATCATTTTGTATATGATTGCTAACAATCGATAAAGGAACCTCTTCAGACGTCGAAGGTTTTTCAGCTTTCTGATTGTTACTATTATTAACTGTTGGATCCAAATGCACGAGGGTATGATGACGCATACGGCAATAATGACAGCGAGCTTTAGAACGACATCTCGAAGACGAATGGTTGCTACCTAAACAATTGTAGCACAATCTTTGATCCCTAGCATAACTGCGACGAGACATAATGGGCAAGGCAAGAAATTTAGGGCATTGCGGCAACATATGGTCACCTTTGCACATGGGACACAATGGATTGGAGATAGCGAAGCTTTTTATATTATTCGAAGCACCACCCGAACGCATCAAATGTCTATTTCCGCGGTTTTTTAAGTCTTTCGGTCGCGTTTCGCATGCTTCTAAAGCATCGCATCGTTCTTCCAAAAACTCGATAAGTTCCTGAACGGTTACCCTTTCCGAATTATTTGTATGAAGCGCCCAGGCTTTTCGCGTATCAGAGTCTGCTTTACTAAGCAGGACATAAATCAGCCACGGATCTCTGCTTTCGGATTGCAAAGCTTTTAAACCACGTAAAACCTCATCGGATTTATCAGCTAACCGACGCAAATGTCCACTATCCGCGACTACCACAGTTGGCATTTTCAAGAAACTTTCAATATGCGCGTTAATAATGTATAAGGGTTTGTCATACCGACGTTCAAGTTTTTCCCACGCTTCTACATAATTGGAATCAGCGATTTCGATTCCGTTCAATAATTGTGCGGCATCATCACACAAAAACGATTTTAGATAACGCATCTTTTGAGCACCAGGAAGATTTTTCTTGCAATCAATGCTCCCCTGAAACATGTCCCGAAATTCAGGCCACTCGCGATAATCACCACCGAAAGGAGCTATTTTAAATTGCGGTAGCTCAACTTCAGCGGATACCTTTGACGCAGAATTGGTTGTAGTGTTTTTGAGAAGACTCTCCAACAAGACGGCTTGTTGTTTGAGAAGTTCCTCGGAAGATTCGCAACTACCTTGTACACGTGGTGGAAGCGGCGGTGGCGCGGTAGATGTAAGGTTACGAATAGCCTTTAAAAACGCACTTTTTGCCTCAATATATTTAATTTCAGTCGCTTCAAAATCAATTTCTGGATTACCGTATCCATCTTCTTCGAAATATTGGAAAAGATCATTTTGATTTTCACAAAAGGCCCTCCACGTTTCTTCTAATCGTTCTAACCGCGTTTCTAAACCATCTAAATCTTTTTCGCCGGCCTCTAAGATATAGGTATGCGCGCGAGTTATAGCACCCTTCAAATGTCCACGTGATTGCTTAAGCACATTCATAATAATTATTAATGGCAATCTTACTAACCAAAGTTCAAAAAACCGAACACGTGGGCGTCACAATTTTCCCTCTTCAAATACAAATTCACAACAACTATATTGGGAAACTCCAGAGAAATCCTCAACAGCACTCCGAGACAGCCTAACAAAACACCAGCCCAAGAGACAGCAAACTCGCCAGATTACCTTCCCTCCAAATACTTAGCACTCTCCAATGTATCCAGATTCCAAAAATCTGGCAACCACCAATTAGTTTCAAATGCGCTTCAAATTACAAAAAATCCGGCTTCCAGGAAGGACCAACTTTGATCAGCAATAATAGAAATCGAAAGATACAAAAAAGAAATCAAATTCAAACAACGTTATAAATCGACTTTATTTCTAATTGCCAATGATCAAGACAAAATTTAACTATATGCGGACTGTTAGGATGATGTGTCGCGGTTGGTGGTTGCTAGAAAAAAGAGATCGATTGTACAATGCACCCGCGCACGTAGCCAAGTTCTCAAGAGATAATTCCGTTGTCCAGATGGTCAGCAAATACAAAATTATAGAAATGATATAGGAACAATACATAGGGTGCTATATGACATGTTTTCTTGACAATTGCCAAATTATAGAAAATTAGAAGATTAATTTAGGTAGTTTAAGATTATGATTAAGTAAATAAATTAGTTGTACAAATTAATATTGAAATGAACAAAGAAAATAAATGATATATGTAGCTATATATATATATATACATGTATATGTTGCGTTCCTAAACAGTATCGATGTTGACTTTTTGGGTTTTCTCCAGGATCTGTCGCAGTATGAAGATTTGGTCGATGATGGACTTACGTGGCCTGAAACCACACTGATAGGGGCCAATCAGGCTGTTGATAAAAGGTTTCAGGCTATCACACAGTATTGCAGAAAAGATCTTTTGCGCTATGTTGAAGAGACTTATGCCTCTATAGTTGGCGCAGCTTAGGCTTAATGCGGATTGTCATTATACGCTCGCTCAAGCTTAAGACTTTTTGCCTAAGTCTGCCGCGTATGACAAAATAGACGCTGCTTATTCTCTCTATAGCAATCAACGTCACAGTTTTTCATCCTTTTTTGCCCGACCCATCCTATCGCTCTTCCTGGATGGCGGTAATATCTGCTTTGTAGCAATCTGGGGCCTTTGCTAATTGTTCGGCTGCACATGGTCTGTTAAAAATTCCTTGAGACTTTGACCACAAGTAGCAAATAGAGGGCCAAGGACCAAGTTCTCACAACTGTGCCTACTAAGCGTGGTATACATTTCTGCGCGTACAAAAGGGAACACTACGGATTTCAAGGAACTGTTTATTTATTAGAGAGTAAGAAACTCACCCACCCTGTCTGAATATTTTTACTGATTAACGACGAGAGAATAGGATTTAAGGATCCCTTGTTTTCGTCTCAAGAAAGCTTTTAGTATGCATGCAGAAGATTTAGAACCTGTTTTGTTAGAGGTGCACTAAGATCTAGGAACAATATAACATATGTAAAATTCTCTTCAGTTTAAATATGTTCACTAGCAAATACCCAAACTACATTTATCTTGTGTGAGAACGAGCCAATACCGTATTGACAAGCCTAAATACCATTGTTCCTCAAGTTGCCTCACCACACAAGGAAATGCCGATATTTTCACGCAAGTTTTTCATCCGTTCCTTCCTCTAAATCGATAACTTTATCCTTCTTCCTAAAGCGGATGTTTCTTGGTTTTTTTTTTTTTTTTCTTCACCCATCGACAATTGGCAGCATTGATGGCTATCTTCATTGACAATTGAGTGTATCTATTGGAATGCTTTTTCCATCATCATCATCATCGTTCCTTCGTACATGAAAACTCGGAAAGATACAAGTGAAAAGTCGAAGAGCAGTCTAAGGGATACAAAAATATTTTCACATCTCGTCAATTGGGCCACTGAAAAACTCATGAAAAGAACTACAACTCAGACGAGAGTAGGAAGGCGCAGTAGCTTCATTCTCGATTGAGGTGAAAGTTTTTTACTTTTTTTTTCGTTTGCTAACAAAAAGAAAAGGTAGATATATATATATACGTATCTATTCAACTAGGAGAAATCCGTTTGCTCTCGATAGACCGCGTTGGGTCGGTGGGTGGGTGGTGGACGAGTACGTCAGGGGCCATAGACAGTAGAGTAAATTGTATTACAAGTTAGTTTGGCAGGGAACTCACGTTCATATCTCGATCTGGTATTACACACAGAATCCAAGAGAAGTGAATTATTGCGACCAAGACGTGAGGAATAACTTCAGATTGGTCCAAGTTTTTTTTATTTTTTATTTCTTTTCTGCACCATATTGGTGGGGAAATAAAAGTTTTCCTTTGGCTTTTATGAGGCTCTCCCAGGTGGAGACATGCGAAGCGAATAGCTCATTCAGTGCAATCTGTCAGGTATTGACAGTGGGATGTAGGACTCTGCTGTGGGATATGAACGCACTGCCATTTGATTTGTTTGGCATTTATGATTAATTTATTAGCAGCGTGGCGAACCCTTTTTTTGTGGGTGCGTTTGTGAGAATGTTAACCTTCAGAAGAAAACTCGAACATAAATCTAATTTGCGAATGTGACAGACAAATTAATTGGAATGTTTTCGTGGAAATATCATGGGGCTTCGAATTGTAAGTAGCTGTAACGGTAGCAGATAACAAGCTCGGTTACTGCGTGGAAGCGCGCCAAGGTCGCTGTGGGTGGTGTGGCTTTGTTAACACAGAGCTTTTGACTGTTTCGCAGGAAATTTAATAAATTTGTATTGAGTGTATTTGTGGTCGGATGGTGAAAGGGTGGAGAGCATTTCACAGGATAACGAGGGCTATCATGGCATGTATTGGCTTAGTTATGGCATCAATAGATGCTTCGGGGAAATTAAATGTTTGATACGAGTATGTATACACATATATTGATATCTGCTATCAATTCATACGCATTAACATAAATCATAATCATATTGTCTGACATACAATAGATTTGCTTACTTATAAGCTTGTTATAGAAATGTTGTAATATGTACTAGGGTTTAGAGGTAATGATAGTCCTCGAGGCAACAACATTGATGCTAAAATGGAAGAGCGGGATTGTCTAGAAGCATCAAATGTACTGGTACCAGACCCATGTGCTACGGGAACCGACACTACGCTTATGATAAAGAGAGACAATACATAAATAACTTTTAGTTATCACACCTGGACTATGTTCGATTCCTTGAATATGAAGGCGTTGCTTAACTCACTAAGTGCATGAATCCAGAACGTCAGATTCCTTCAACTTGAGTACATGTGGTATAGGCTTTTGCGAGTAATAGAGATGGAATGATGGAAGCGTGTGCCAATTCCAACCTCAATACATTGCTCTACTTAAGAAAGCACCGGTCAGCCCACAGGAACATGGAGTCTTATTGCTGTTAACACAATCAGCTCTTAATGGTCTTACTAGCAGCCGTATCTATAGTGATAGGATCTTATTGAATCTATGCCAGACAACTTACGACACTTTTATGCTTCAGTAGATAGTTCGTCAGAGGACGAAAAGGAAACCTTAAATATAAAGTTGGGCGCCATGGAGGATAGGCAACAAAACCAAGTTTTTAAATATTTGGCATTGATCTGCGATATCGGCCTCGAAGGTGGTATTTACAGAAGAGTTACTCGGCCTTATATTTCAAGACAGATCAAACGATTTCAATCAGCAATGGTGGTATCTGCGTGCAGTCTAACATCATATCCACGAGATCTTCCAACTCCAAACATATACAGTTTGTATCGCATGAACCATTGCTCCAGTTCTGAGGACTTTCACTCTAAAAGCCTCTATGGTCATTTCATAGCGGCCATGAAATCCCTCGGATCCAGCGTATCTCTGAACGAGATAGTTTGACAGTACAACCTCACCCGCTGCTGGGTACCGGGTCACTGTAATATACCAGGGAATTGCGAAGCTGACGAACTGGCCCAACGAGGCTCCTCAGGTCTAAATAGCATAAACGTCACCGACATCGAGGCGCCAACGTCCTACGCTAAATACCTTGTCCATGCCGACGCGGTGAGAGAAGCCAACCATCGGTGGCAACAGCTCGGCCACTGGAACATTGCAAGGCTGCTTTGGCCCACGCTAAACGAAACCAGGTCCATCGGACTTCTGAAACATAAGAGAGAAATACCCTCACCGGACACTGTGCCATAGGAAATCATGCCCAAAGACTGGGCATCCCCTACAATGATTTCTGTAGAAGTTGCAGATGAAGAAGAAGAGGAGACTATGTACGTGCCCCGCACTTGCCAACATTAGAAAGGTCACATTAGGTGAATACCTGTTCAACGATCTAAATGATCTAAACAATGCCTGTACGGCTAAGATAGGCTCCTTCATAATAAGGAGTAAATGGTTCCCTGAGTAAGAGGGAGACCTACCCAGCTTTACACATCGGCAGCACAATGGACCAACTACTGGTCTAAGTGCATCCTCATCGAGGGCCGGTTTCAACCAACCAACCAACCATGGTCATTTCGTATCCAAACCTATGACAGCTTCTGTCATCAATCCGTTTATTCAGATTACCAAGTCTAAATCTCCAGCTCTAGACAATCTTGCATTTGTAATTTTAAGTATTTACAAACTGGAAGCTTTGTTTATGTCTAAATCAAATGCAGAATGAACCAATTTATTCTATTTCTTTCCATTTAGCACCCAATTTCCCAAATTCTTCAATTCCTCACTCAAGTTCATAGGAAAGGCATTCTTTTTCCTTGCGCCTTTTCATGATGATTGCCGAATTGTCGTCTAAATCCACCACAAGTCCTAGAAACCCATTTTATAGATAGGTACCTTCCATAAGCCATTGAATATTTATTGCTCCATGGACACCAGAAAATTGCAATCTCATCACTTACTGGCCTGTGGAATTTAAATCCTCAGCATATGCTACTAAATGGTTGAACCAAAAAAAAAAAAATATATACATATATACAGGATCAACACCCAAAAAGAGAAAACAACAATGGCAACTTGAATCCGAAGCACTTTTTCTCGATGTGCGTGTGTGTGTTTGTATTCAAAAGTCCTACATCTTAACCACAGGGCAGTGAAATGCAAAATCCTGTTAAACCACCATTTGACTACTATGGTAAGAGCCGGACATGACCTGCAGAATGTTGGTTTTGTGCGACACACAGGACGAAACGGAGTTCGGGAAGAAGTGAAAAACTGAAAGCCCCCCAAATGTGGTCAGATTTGGTTGGCAATTTGTGTGGTATGCCAGTGTAGACTATAAGTTGCAGCCAACCAACACACAGTCAGGACTAATAGTAGTCCAGTCCAGTCCAGTCCAGTGGAGTGCAGTGCAGCTTTTTGGGGTTTATGGTTGAAGAGCTCGTAAAGTTTGCCGGGCACCCAATTGTACCGGGTATGAACTTGGCATTGGATGACTGTTACTAGTTGAAGGGGTTGGTGGTTGGTTCGGGTTGCAGTGGGCGACCAATTCCCAAGGATAGTGTGTATAATAATTTTGATTTTCCACTCTGTTGTAGGGCGCTGGCGTTGGCTCTGGCTCTGCAACATTTTGAAGGAAGTTACTTAATTTTTTAATGGACGCAATTGTAAAAGTTGCGACAAACTCGTTGGTTTTGGTTTATGTTTCCACAATGTAATGGCCACTATCCAGGATTGTTGCGCCCCAGTTAATGGTTTCGTACTGTACTGTGGTGACGAAGGTGGAGTGGTTTGGTTAAGTTAATAATTTGGAAGTAACTTGTTCGCTGGCAAGTGGTATTTTAGCACCGCTACTTAATAAATAAATTCGATTGTTCTTTGTTGCAGCAATTAAGGTAAGGAGGGAGTGTGTACAGCGATAGTTTGAATACAAGTGGTTATGCGCGCCAATGAGTTAAAGGGAATCGTAAACTTTTGCTTAATGCTCAGTACCGAGCTAAGGAGCGGTAGATATAAGGCTTTGTCCAATGATCCTTTTTTATCCTTTGACTCAAAAGATTGCGTGTAAGTTTACCATTAAATCTTGTAGCTTAACACTACCATCAGGTTATCAAATAAATGGAACCATGAAAACGTAGACACAAGTGGTTAGAAGGTCTTCTGTCCGCGGTACTAGCTACAATTCTCGCAATATCTAGTCTTGGTCTAGACTACTCAAAAGCTTGTTTAATTTTTAGTTATTGTGGCTGGGTTTTGCCTTTCTTGGTACGCCAGAGCTAGACCCACATGACATTCAGTTACCTCTAGCCTGAATCCATAATGCTGCAACCTTGATGTTATATGCTTAAGGGACCAATTGAAAGATCAAATTTAGAGCGTCTGTTGGACATCAATGCACATATGTACATATGTATGTATAATTCGCATACATGGTCATTCTATCGATATTAATAGGTCAGCTTCCCAGATTCCGTGAGTACGTAACAAGACCACAACAGAATTTGAAGGAGACAAAATGTTGGACCTGCCTCCTTAATCCTTGCACAATATCATCATGAGAGGTTCCCCTATTTATAATCTTAGTGCTATGTAGTATGTGGAATGTCGCTGATTTCTTATGAACCCCGGTAAGCTTTCGTTTAGTCAATCTGCAGCCTGGAGAGACAAGCCATAGAAAATTGTGTCAATTTTCAATGAAATCCCAAAACGAAAGCAAACTAGACAGTCACATCGGTTGTTTACCCAAGCTTAAAACCACCCAAAAACTCCTATGTTTTTTGACGCAAAATTATATGCGACTTCACACATACCAGTGCAGTTTTGGGTGAACATGGGTGCGGCCATTTTGTAGATGCTTGATGTAAAATTTGTTGTTGTTATAGAATCATAACCTGAAAAAAATATTTTGGTAAAAAGGAAAAAAAAACATATGAAAAGGATACAGTCCGTTTGGAGCGGATCGTATGATACCCTATCCCTTTCCTATGTACATACTAGCTCCTTCCTCCACCAATATACTTCCTTAAGCAATTTTTTTTCAAATATTTTATAAAACTTCTCCAAAACACAAATTTTCTCAATAAGTGGGCGTGGTAGTGGGCGGATTTTGTAATTTTTTCAACTCATACTGAATTTTGAGAAGTTTTATCAAAATTCATGTAAAATTACTGAATAAAGTGATTTTTTTTCGAAAAGCGGGTGTGGCATCTTGCGGATTTAAAAAAAATTTACCTTTGTATTGCTTACTTTTCCAAGGACCTCGTATACAAAATTTCATCAACCTAGCTCAAAATTTAAGGTCCAAAAACCTGTGACACACGGACGGACATTGCTCAATGTCAATATATATACATATATACTTTATGTGGTCTATCTTCAATATTTCTCTATTTTACAAACTATATATCAAACTTAATATACCCTTAGGATAGGGTATAATAACCATCACAACGCATTTATTGTTAGGCTCTGGACACACACGTATTCGCAGATGAAACAATTAAGGCTCCACTCATTTAAGTAAATGCAAGTTTACTGACTAGTTTCGTTCGTCTATGACTGAGGGAACAATGCAGTTTCAAGTCCTGAAAAGTATTCCTTTGAACTTTGTGGCAATCTCATTCTCCAGTCTAATATTATTGCACTCCTCTACGATCCTAAAGCCAGAACCTTGGTCAGCCCTGCAACTGTATGTGTCGCCCAAATTCATTCATACCAGAAGCGAAAATTGCTTTGAAAATAGGTACACACGTTCATAAGTATCAAGAGGAGGCAGATTTAGCAGCGCATCTGGTTCTGCCTAGAGCCCGAGATTGTCAAAGGAAGTGTAGTTTTTTTCCGTTGGTAACATTGCAGCAGCGATAATGTGCATTCAACGTAATGTCTATTCCGACCGCATGAATCCTGATGGGCCTTTAACCAGTACTATTTGCCACCACTCTTGCAATATTTGCGCAGTCTCTTTTGTTCTGTTCCGTTGAATTTGGACCACATCTGCCTAGATATGATATAGTTCTACATTCAAGGTCTATTGGAATTCAGTAGGTAGTGTGCACAGATTCTACCCTTGAGGGCCGCCTCACTACTCCACAGTCTACTTTTGAACAGTCGCGTCAGTGAAAATTGTTGTTTCGCACCCGTTGGTCGATTCTCCTATTTGGTCCTCTCTGGTTGAAAATCTGACAGTGATATAATTTTCAAATTTTAACCGTGGGTTCTATAGCCGGTAGTTATATCCGCCTTCAGCTTCCTCTTTTTCTTAGTCTGACTTCTGACACATGATCTGAAGGTCAAGTGGTAAAAGGTGCAGAGATACAGTTGGACATATCCGCGTAAATTAGTTGTTAAGTCTTAAGGAAAGAACCCTTTTGGATCAAGTATCACACCTAGGTACGTGGACTTGGATGATATGGAGAGTAATTGGTATTGGTATAATTTGGCTGGCATAAAAGAAGGTTTCAATTCATTCATATTTTGGTTTAAGTGGTAAAGACCATTAGTTCAGTTTTGCTTGGGCTGATACTAAGTCCAAATACAACCTTGACTCAATCTCTGCCAAATTTATACAGGAGATCGTTAATAACCATAAGCCAAAGAGGAGTTCCTCTTACGACAGATATGGTGGAGCTGCTTTTAGCAAGGACTTATCCAGGACTACTCCTAAATATTTCGATTTATTTGAGTGTGAGATAGTGATACATTTTAGTACTAGAGTTTAGTACTCTTATTCAAAAAGACTGATTATTACATTCAAGTCTTGTGAAATTTTGAGGGTTTTGACAGATTGAGAGTATTCCACATACTCGTACATTTTCTTTTAGATTATAACATATGTACATCATCTCTTACTTCCACCGTAAAATCTAGTCTTTCATCTTTTTTAAATCTTTTCTCGTCTCAAAAATCATTCATTACTTGCAATAAATTTTGATTTGATATGTCATTACCACTTCTACAATGTAGTCTCCATTAACTACGCACCTTCTCTGGAATCTCAAATGATAGCAGCAACAGACTTCTTTGACCCATACTCTCCTAAAATATATTCCAAACTCAATCAATTGACAGACGTCTGCCTTCAAGGTCTATCGTCTGTGAATCATTGCAAATCTGACAGATACATGTGTGTATTTCTTCAAATGGAGAATTTTTATCCACCTTTCTCATCCACTAAACCATCAAAAAATAGAAAAAAAACAATGAAATGCCTAATTCTCTGCACAGACGTCCTCCGACCATACCTCAAAAATGGTCGTAAACAATATCAAATGGCAACAGGCAGATTGGGAACGATGCCAATCACCGGATATGCAGCATAGAGAGCATCCACGGGTCACAGTTGATTTTTTTTATTTTCTCTATTTCAGTACCATGGATCACAGGATTTTCGTTTTTATTTACCATTTCTTTTTACTCTCTTTTTCCTTTCTGTCTGCCGGCTGGCCCTGGCGTGCTGAGTAAACAGACCAACCGCCCACCGAGAGAGGCATTTAATTAAATATCAATGACACACAGGGAATAGAAGATGAACCGCACTGCATGCTGATTGGAACGTTAGGTACATAGTTCCCGTCGTCTATAACCCCTCGGCGCCCCATGTTCAATCTGCCCACAACTCGATCCCGTGTGTGCGGTTAAGTTTCGGGTCGAATTGAATTTTTGCGATACACATACAAATATACATTCATGCCTACATTCGAACTATGAACGAGTATGTATTTCGTAGATAACTATTATCCGAAATTGTCAATAATTAGGATTTTGTTGTCTATGCCAGATGAGTGGTTTCGAGATTTTACAGTTTGGATACCGCAAAAATAATAATAATCACATTGTTATCCGGATGCACGTTATTGCAACGATATCGTCCTAGATGTTAGTCCAATCGGTGGAGTAGATGTGTCACAATATAAAACAGGTCCTGCATTGGAGAGCTTGTCAAAAAGTGGTTTTAAACTGCTGAGTGCGAGGCTTTTTTAAGGCCAATAAATACTGTAATTAAGTGCAGTGGATGAATATTGATATAGTTAACGGTAATACCGTGATCAGAATGAAATTCAATTGTAAAATAGATTTTATGCCAGCAATATTGGATAATGAAGCGGAACCCGCTGGCATGAAACCATTCAATTTTTGAAATTGTTAATTACACATGCATGCATAGGTGAGTCTGTCATGTTGTGTTTTAGAACAATGAAGGCCATTTCAAATGGAAAAAAGTCCCCCCCCGCAAAACAAGTCGGATGACGGACGAGCTGTTAAATTGAGAATTTGATATGTCAGCAACATGTTTGGACATTTAATGAATGTTACTGACAGACAGGTACTAGAACGTTAAACAAAATTCAAATTATTGTGTACAATGTTGTGTTGGCATAGTCAGATGGTACTGTCGTGTGTAGTCATTTTTTTTAGTTAAAAAAATATGCTGATGCCATTAATAAATGGAATAATGACCCTGTAGTAAATAATATTAGAAAACAGATTGTATTTTATAAGAAAAAATAAATTTTGAAAGGGGCAATGCAGTCGACTATTTCGTTGGAGCATTTTTAATGGAAAAAGCGATAAAACAGAGAAAGACATGAGACATTTCTTCAATGTTTTAGTGAGATAATGGAGCTCACAATCGATCTATCACCTTAGAGCATTATCGTCCAATCTAATGGACTCTAGATCTGTTAAGAGCTGCTTCGATGCTCTGCAATCCTTTGCGAAGTACAACAAGATAAAACTTGGTTGGGTTCCTGGTTTGAGGGCAACGAAATTGCGGATGAGCTTACAATGACCGGCTCGGAATCTGCGTTCCTTGGCCCTGAACCTTACTGCGCAGTCAATTGGACATCATTCACAATTCTGATTAACGAATGGGAAAACAAACTTCGTCTAGACCACTGTGCTAAAGCGCCAGGTCTTAGACAATTCAAAAAGTTAATCAAGCCCTATTCCTACAAGGATATCTAACATGTTTCCTAACTGGCCACTGGCCTGAGGTACCATCTTAACAACCTGTGCAAGACAAAGGAATTTCGATTCTGCTAGAGCAGGATGAAACATCCGATCACATCTTATGTGAATGTCCAGCACTACATTGGTTAAGAAAACGTATTCTCCAAAAGGATATATTTACTTCAGTGGAACAAAAGGGTTCCACTACAAGAGAAATACAATCTTTCATAAGGAAAGTAGTACGTCTTCTAGGTTAACTATAACCCTTCGATACAATAGATCTCTACGGTCGCAATGTCGTTGCCGCATCACCTATAAGTTTTAATGCACGCTTTTGGATCTAGTAAGCAAAATGGTGCTAGATGCTCCTGACCAGATGCGGACGTTGCATTACAGCTTTGGGCGGATGAATGCCGTAAAAATTAAGTCAAGATCAATCGGAGATGGTTATTCATACGCATAACGAGGATGACAAGTTTTTCAGTTCCCGCGATGCAAGTATTCGTACCAATCATGGATAATAGTTGTGGGGTTTGGTTTCGTTTCAGTGACAGGATACAGCACTACCTTTTGGATGCATTTAATTGCACTCTGTTGGTTGAACCACATTTGATTATGCTGTCGAGGTCGGAATTTAATGAGTTTAACATACAACATTGACGTTCCTCTTTTACGACCGAAGAGCAAGGACGTGAGTTGGGTAATGAGTATGAAAAATTAAGCGTACTGTCATCAGCGAAGTAATAGATTCAATAAGAGGTAGCAGACTAGTGGTCATTTATAAAAATGTGAAAAGATAGTCGGAGACAGGACGGAGACCTGTGCGTTTATATGGTGGCTATCAGACTTTAAGCCATCCAAAACAACTTATATTGAACGCCCCGACATTTAAATTCGAGTCCATTGAAGAACAGATTCATCGATGCCATATGCGCGTATTTTCGACAAAAGAGTCTGATGCCAAACTCTGTCAAATGAAATATCAAGCTCCGAAATAATAGAAAGATTGGTTTCAGTTTTGGGTGAGATATGCCATCAAATCGTCTGTGGACTTGTTACTCTCTTGATCCTCCATCTTGGAAGATAAGTTGTTATCAAAGAAGGATGCAGGAAGCCACTTGCAGCTTTGAGATGGTTGACTTTCGTCTCAGTTGGACTGTAAAGAAGCGAAATCTATTCTCCTAGCGTTGAACCTTGCTTTAAAGGACACGTAGGTGGTAAGTTTTCATAGCCTATCATTCTTTGTAGACGAGCTCTTGTTGCTTGTAGGTGGATATCAATAAAATTGCAACAGTTCTGATGCTCTACCTTTTTCAGATTAACTGGCATCACACAAGTTTAGCCTGAGCTATCCTCGATAGGATCCAAGTTCTGGTGGGAATCTGGTTGACAAACATAAGACCCGAGATTGCAAACTCTTCTACATAGAGATCGAAGGTAAACCTAAGTTTTGTATCCAGGCAGAGAGAGAGTGATGATAAAGTAAACAACTTGTATTAGCTCCCAAAGTTATGAGTACCCCGATATTTTTAATGGTCTTATTAGTACGGAGACATTCTCATTTGTTACCTGGTAATGGTACCCAATTCGAAGAGATAAAAGGTTCCTCCCAGACGAAAAATAAATATTAATGACATCTCACTGATAGTGAACGATATGTTTTCAAATTTACTCCCCTATACAATACAGAACATCTGATTTGAAATTTAGAACATTTTCCTACTACCCT
This sequence comes from Chalcosyrphus nemorum, assembly GCA_949716465.1. NCBI lineage: Eukaryota > Metazoa > Arthropoda > Insecta > Diptera > Syrphidae > Chalcosyrphus > Chalcosyrphus nemorum. Next base: position 71,995,435 of record OX454333.1, read on the forward strand.
GTTCAGGATAAAATTCACTCAACGTCCCTATAGCATTGTTTCCATCAATATCGGTTAGAGAGTTCAATTCCAAACTTTTTGACCACGCATCGAACAGCTGTATGTAGGTACAGTTCCGTTTCGTCCACATTCAGCCTCTGCTGGCTTTCAATTTGAAAAATTCCCACACCGTTAAATGCAACCGGATACTCAATCGTTTCACGGGAAAACAACATGCGCTGGTACTCTGAATAGGATATGACTTACTCGATAACAATGCCCGGCTTTTTACCTCCATTCCATTATCTATTTGTTGTATCGAATACCGGCAACTAAACTACTACCACCATTCGCTATCGTACGCCCCAAAAATCCGCCACCATAACGTAATAGCGTTTGGAAATTAATCGCTGGAAATTTTCGAAGAGAATTTAGAAAATTTAATGAATTTATTGGGCGCGTCGTCACAGGATGTTATGCTGTTTCGCTTAGTTTGCTCGCATACAAATGCAAAACAGTAATCAGATTGGAAATCTTTTCAAAAAGTTTTTTTTCGAAAAAGGGCGTACGGAAGGGAAATGGAAAATTGGCAAAATGTTAGTCGCTTTCGAATCGTTATTGTTTTGGAAAATCTCTCTATCAAGTGCCTTTAGCCGTTTAATTTGAACGTGCAAAAGCATTCACCCCCATCTAAAGGGTCCTTTTCAGTTGGCAAGTCTTTAATTTGAGTTTAATTAGAATTTAATCCGACATAGAGTTAGTGTGGCAGGACCTCTTTCTCTTTCTCCTCCCCCGCTCTCTCTCTCTGTCTCTCTGCCCTATTGCGCGTCGTTCTTTGGTTGGTTATGTTTGGTGGAGCAGAAAAAAAAAATCTTTAATTTCACTTCCGCATCCTTTCTGTGTCCAGTAATTGAACAGATGTTCAGTTAAACTCTGCATCGCGAGTTTGCTTGTCTTCTTCGGATCCTTTTTTTTGTATTCTGCGGAAGCTTTTTAAATGGATTTTGATTATCGACTTTGTTCAATCCTTTTATTCGTTGTTTTTTTTCGCATTCTTTTTTCAAGTGATTTACAGGAAGTCGCTAATTGAAATAAAGTGAATAGGATGCTGATTAGAATGTTGTACACAGAAAGTTTGTTCCTTTCTCTTATCGCGTCACCAATCTCTGTCCCAGTGATAGCACTAGAAAAGCAATTTGTAATTGGTCTGACATAATTGCATTGATTCTTATCCTTTTAAATAAAAAACCGTTTGGTACTTTCAAAATCGAGTGCTTTATAATGTGCTGGAGCATTTTTTGTATTTTTCAATTCCTGGGCAGGATTCAATTACAATTCTTTTAACAAAACCTAGCTTTGAGCTGTAAGGCTAGTGCTTTGTGTACGGTTTAAATTAGGTTAAAGGGCACAATATGTAACCAAGACATCAATTGAGTAAGGATGAAGGAAAGCATGCGGCTCGCATGATCTATCGAGGCATATCCCAGTTAAATATTACAAGATCCTTTCCAACGTATTGTGTGAACATCTGAAACCCTTCGGCATCCGGCCAGGCAATGGCCCACTTCGGGATACCGTCGATAAGTTTCAAGCTCTTATCTTCTGAGCTCTTTCAAAAGGGCACCGGATTCCGACAAGGACTTGCGGGAAGCTACGGAAACTATACAACAACAAGCTCTATGAGCTATAGAAGTAAGTGGATGTGGTTCAAAAAGCCAATATACACTGACTACATTCGCTTAGCCACGTCAAGCGAATGGACAACAATGCTTCAGCTAAGAGGATGGAATCATAGTCCTTAGGTTCGAGATGGCGAAGAAGATCGAACCTCTGGTACAAAGACAAAGTTGTTGCAGATGTAAGGAAACTTGGTCTTGACAGCTAAAAGCAGAGTGCCCGGGATCGTTTCTCAGGCAGAGACTCTCTAAGTGTCTTTAGGCCTTTAAGTAAGTAATTATTTTAATGATGTGTACTGTGGCTAAGTTATTAGTTAGAATTCAGTCTAAGCCAAAGTAATTGACTACATTGAACTTTACCAGAGTTTCACAACTTATATGAAATTTTACCATATCTCTCAAAGTGCAGCACACTTTTTAAATTCCAACTTTGAGCAACAATGCAATGATAAGTTCCATCCAGCTATAGCATACGATATCTAATCAACTGCTTCCCGATGACTAGTTACGCAACCACTTCAACGCTTTAGATGCCAATCTCCATGAGAGATCTGAAATAGAAATCTTTTCTCGAAAAAAAAAAATAACGAATAACAACTTAAACATGAACGTCATGCCCTCAGATAATTTATTAACTGTCATGGAGACCTTTTGTGATCTGACAGCAGCGCGGACAAAAACGCACCAATAGATACATAAATACAAAAATTCTAAGTACATAATAGTACTACGCTAGACTGGAACAAACATCAGTTTAGTAAAAACGTTCATCTTCACGAGTTGTCCTCACTTTGGTGTGGCTCTCGCCGTCCACTGCTTTGTCAATCTTCTTTTTCATGACACATTTTAACGAGACCTTTATAGGGTGACTCACAAAGTAATGGATGATGGAGATGGAATGTATGTTTTAAGAGGAATTGGAAAACAGACTAGCTATGTAATGTACAAATGAATGATAGATATCTCTCTTAAACAGCTTGTGGTTTGACCGTTGGTATCCAAGTCTTCGGAGTACAGTAAATCTTAAGAGTGTTTTAGTAGGGATAAGCTTTGTTTACGTAGTCGCAGATACCAAAAAGGATAATCAGTGTAATTAAACACTATTCTACTCCATGGAAAAGGCGCCGAAAGCATAAAAAAATCACAGGAGGAGTTCCACAAGGTTCAGTTTTTGGCCCAGCCCTGTGGACTATTTTCTACGATATAAAAACCAAGACAGTGGCAATGAATAAAAAACAAAACTACATTAAACAATAAGGCGCCGCTGATCAAGGTTGTAATTATCGGAACACAAAATGGAGGCTGCCCTTAGATGTCCGAAATTAGAGTGCCAGACTATCCAGATAGGCAAACACAGTATTAAGTCAAAGCTTTAAATAGGTACCATATTAAGGAGGACTGCTCGCCCGCAAAGGTAAATCGGAAGATCAAGGCAGCTAAAAAGAAGTTTACTTGCAACAGTGAGGAATCAATCTTATATGGATGCTGGCTACAGCTGCGAACTCATACAAGGGAAGAGGTATAAACTCGACGCCCAAAGGACAAAATCCTGGATAACCAAAAGTTGTTGCTCCTGCCTCAGACAAATGAAAAGATGCCTTCACTGGCATTTAAGTAAAATTTCTAGTTCAGCATTAACAGATTGTGGTTATGTACTCTTGACTATATCCTCCTTCTTCCCGTTGACGTTGTTTTATCACCGACCACAACCACCTCTTTGTTGTGTAGCCTGCTGCTGTGAATCCAATTAAATCAGAAATAGAAACTGCCATTCAATCTTTTGATTATAAAGCGCCAATAAATTGTCTGCATTAAGCAGGCTTGTGTAATGAGTTTCAAACCCTTTTGCGGGTAGTGATGAATGCTCAGGCAGTTATACAAAGAAGGTGCTAGCAGGATGTCAGGTCTATCTATCTGCTCGAGTGTGACTTCAGAATTTGTCAAAAGCTCAATTCACCGATACAAGAGAATTTATATTACTGGCTTTTGAGGCTCGAACTTTCATTCCGAGTGAAAGCGACTTTACATATAAACTACTGCCCTTTATCTCCTAAACCAAGGTTTTGGTTTTCTTCTTACTGTTTTTGAAACATTAAGAATTCGGAATTTAGTTCAAAAGCTGTCCTAAATTTCTTAAACCCTAAGAAAAAACTTGGAAATAACAAAAATATATACCGAGCCACCCTGTGTACCTCCAAGAATCAGCTAGTGTTCGTTAGAAAAACAGAAAAATATTGTGATTTCAAATTTGTGTCTCTTTTGTCTACCCTATTGATGCGACGAAGAGACTGAAGCCCGATTTGTTGTTTTTCATTTTTTACTTCAGCATTGGCGACGGACATTGCTGACGGCAACAACGACGACAATGTTGTCAACTAACCACGGCGACAGCAACAACATGCACGAATACTATGTGCCCGCACAGTGTTCGTTTTTTTTTTGTCATTTTCGAAAAAAACTGTTTCCAACAAACATTTTTTTTTATCGTTTTTGGACCCATTAAACAATCAACTCCAATTAAATTCAATTAAAGAAAATATGCGCGCATAACTTGTGCGCTCCTCTGGCCAGACAGAGAAAGAAGGCGAATGATGTACAACATCCACCGCTGGTGGTGACTGGAAGACGATGATGACGACAATGACGATGCTTCGGTTGATGATGATGTACCGCCACTATATAGATAGTCAGTCCCTAGAGCACTCTATCCCGGCCAAGTGTATATTGTGTACCCACTCAACATGGTCCCGTACTTGGTGTAACTGGCATGTGGGCTGTCTTCTGACTCGAGGGCGATAGATAGTTTCCGCTTCTCCATCCGAGAATATGGAATATCGAACGAGGAAGACCGTTCCCTGTCCTGGGCACGAATTCCAATAAAAAATGGAATAAAATAGGGAAAGTGCTTGCTTCAGAGATTGTTTCTGCAACTGTGGAAAGCATTTCTATTTACTTAATAATTATTCGGGGGAATCAACCCTAACCAATGCATGTTTGACTTTGGCTATAGCCCGACAGTAAGAACGTCAGATGATATGGATTGCGATGCTTAACTGTGAAATTTAATTTTTGGGAAATAAGCACAGACAGACAGACAGATAGATGGATGGATGTGAGGCTATGAATGGATTTCTGCGGGCTAACTTATGAATGATGGCAACGTTAAGAATATGTTCTTACTATTGAATACATATGTGTGGTAAGTGGTTGGATTGAAAAAAAAAAAATAAAAAATAAACTGTGAATGAATTATGAAATTGTTTTTCGTAAGTCAATATGCTCAAAAGTGGGCAACCCTCAGTGGAAAAAAAGACTGGTGAATAGGTTTATTTGAATAGGTGTAGGTGCCTAATGTTCATAGTGTACCTGCAGTAGAAGTTGAATAGCTACTATGCACAGGATATAAGCTTGAAGCGTTTTAGTACAGTGGGGCTTGAAGTTTTTTTTTTTAAAGTTAACAAAACAAGGTGCAAGGTGAAGCACTAGTCCATCATATGTATTTGCTTATAATTTATACTTTGCTTTTTAAATTAGATCTTATAATGAAGCCTTAAACTCTCTCGAAATCACTTGACTTCGTAGCTAAATGAAAAGGAGTGCTCATATGAAGCGGTACGATGTGCAAAAAGGTCGAGAGGTAGAAATATGAGAGAAGAAAACAGTAAAGCACTAATGCCGTTTACTGTTCTCATTTTGCCAGAAAATTCGTATGTAGGTAGGTCTATGTCAAAAAATTGGGAAAGTGCGAGGAGGGCCTCGTGCAATATTTATTATCATTAAATAGAAGGCAATTTATCCATATACGGCATAGGTACACCTGGTTTTGATATGAACAATGTAATGTCTAACCAACTCTATCAAGTCGTAAAATCAAAAGTACTTAGGTATGACCTAGTAATACTTAATGTATTGATATTCCAGTCCATTTTAACTTGCACTTTCGATATAAAACATGTATTGAATTCGTGCAAGAATTGGAACTTGAGATATTAAACAATTCTGAAATTACGTTGATAGAAAAGCTCGTTATAGTGTGTCTGCCGATTCTGTTTGTCTGTCTGTATGACGAGTGCATCAATTTATTTCAAACTTTATGTTAGGGAGCTATTGCATGGCCACTAAAGGGGACATTGAAATTTTTGTTCTAGCCCTACTCTTAGAGTTCCTTCACGTAGCGCCATTTTCACAAACACGGAGTTTTTTCCAAAATGGTTTCAGCGATTTTGATAAAATTTCATATTTCAGTTAGTTTAGGCATACCAAACTTTTGGATAAAAATTCATGTAACGGTACTTTGCTTGTGCAATGGTTTAAGTAAAGCAAAACACTGGCAATACTTGGCATTTAGAATTTTAATAATTTAAGAAAAAATATTTTTAAAAAAAAACCAAAATTAAAAAAAAAATTAGTTTTTTAAACAGGCAGGGATATATTTTGAAGTACGCGCATAGCAAAACATTCAAAGTATGTTTGTACCTACATATGTACCTTCTATTAAAACCGTCAAACTTCACTATGCAATTATATAAGAAGAAGCCATTGATGGTGTCCATATTGACTAAGGACAGTTGTGATTTTTTCACTCGCTTGTATTATAATTCACAGTATTTTCGCGTTCATATACGAGTATCAATACACTAAGTGCTTTCGAAGCACATTATTTTCTTATTACAGTGCAAATTTAATGGCCAAAATTGGTTATTGGATGCTCTATGAAAACCAATTGAATTTTACTTAGAAAACACCCTTAATTTTTTTCCAGAACATATTGGATCGAATTTTTGTATTGTCTCTTCATTCTCAAGTTCAACTTTTATTTTTAAATTACCATTTTCTCGACTTTAGCCAAAGGCGTTTGCAAGGACGCTAATCCTGATGACATGGTTTGCAATAACGCAGAGCTGGTTGAAGAATTATCATCCAGGTTAGGCCGAATTTATGTAAGAGTAAGGCAAGTGTAACTGTTATATGTACTTGTCACGTTGCTGTATCAATAGGAAGCGACTATTTATCTCAGACATAGAGAGCTTACCTACACAGCTTTGCACAAGAAGAAAATCCTTATTGCCCAACGTACACGGAGAATGTCGAGGAAGGAGAACATATTCTACAAGACAAGTCAGAATCTGTTTGCATACAGCAAAGTTTGTATGGGACCTAAGTTACAAATAAAAAAGCGAGCAGCGAGCCGTCTGAAAGCCTCAAGGCCTGGCTTCTCTCTAAGGAGATTCGACATTCGCGGTAAGTGAGCCGTGATAAAAATTCGTGTTTTCAGGGAATCAACCCCTGATTCTCATGCTCTGTAGTCCAGTGCACAACAAAATAATGCTTATAAGAACTACTTACTTAAATTAATTGTACTTTCATAGTCACAGTCATCTTTCAATAGTCTACTTCCTACCTTCATATAGATTTTAATCTATATCATGGCAGTAAATGCGCATCAGCGTTGCTAAAACTCTTGACACATTTGCCTCTTTTGCAGATACTTTATGACCTTATGGCGGCTTCTATCTTTTGTGGAACATCGTCATCCCCTAACGATAACTGAACACAGCACTACAATGTATTGCCCTAGACTTCCACTAAGTTCACTATATGGGTCCTCAGTGCAGACCTTCGTAACCATTTCGAACTTATTGTATAAATCTAAACCATACCATCCAACTTGACACACATTTGTCAAGTCAAGACTTTTCCAATCGATATAGTACACAGCTAATAGTTCATGACCTCTCACCTCCAATGCCACTGGCATAAGAGCTACTTGCCACTACCACCATCACTCGCCGTCAATCGTCCTCGTCCTCGTCCTCATCGACGACAGATTCCAATAGAAGGACTTCCTTATTAATTGCATTTTGTACTCCTTTCTCCGTCTCGCAACCTAGATTATCGTTGTTGACTAGCTAAGTGTGCCACTTCCTCTATCCACTCATCCATCATGAGGGCTTTTTGCTGATGCCACACAGAATGGCAGTGCCATTCAGTTTCCACTTATGGTTAGTGTTTTTCTTAAGTCGTCCTTCGCCTGGGGTAGATCCTTGCCTGATGGAAAACAAAAGCGAAGCAATCAATAATGAGTGACCCTTCTCTTTCGCGACCAGCGACCATTTAACAGGTAATTATCCCCGCCAGGATTCTGTTAACCATTCAAGGAACTGGATAATTGCTCGTCTGACATATACGCAACAAATGTAATCCGCTACTTATGCCCTTAAATATGTGTGTTTCCGGTTATTTGAATAATTACAAGGGACTACGAACGCTATTACGAAAAGAGGACGATGTGGCAAATCCCAAACATATTTACCCTCAAATTCCGCACTCAAGTGATATACATTTTAAAGGAACCGAAACCGAGTTATTAAAACTTTCACACTTGAGGGATCCAACCCATCGTACATTTGCATAATGAACCCTGGCAAGGTGTCGTCCTTGTCGTTGTCGTCGTCGTCATCGTCATCGTCATCGTCATCATCATAGTCGTCCTCTCTTATGTTGTCGACGCCTGTAAACAGAACGGAACACTCCTGTCTAACTACTACCATAGTATGAAGGATGGAACAGGCAATGGAGGCGGTTGGGTATGTAGGTGTTGAAATGTAAATCTGAATCCTTGATACAAGTTATCAAAATAATTATTACTGTTGAAGGGCTTTCGAGCTTTTAAGTGAAAAGTTGATGGCAAACACGCAATACTGCATGGGGAATACCACAGCCTGGCAAGGTCGTTCTCTTCAATCTCGATGTATAGGTAGGTAGGTAGTTAGGTAAACAGGCATGCTCTTCGCAGCTCTCTATGACTGACACACCTTTCATTTCGTTACCGTCGAATTGAATGAGTGAGTTTTGAGTGGTGTGTGTTTTATGCGGAACGTAACAGTGGAGTCAATGGCTGTAAGTAAGTTGTAAGGATTTTGTTTCCTAACTCAAATTAAGGTTATTGAAACCATAAGGTTTTTAAGTCCTTTATGGCTGTGTGTCAAAAGAGCAAAAGGAAGGATACGCTTCTGTTTTGCTTATGAAACAGCTTATGTCAGATTGCTGTATTAAAGATTCTAGAATATAGCATTAAACGATTTTGAAACCTTTGCGTAAGTAAGTCATCTGTCATCTTGATTTGGGGCAAAGGAGTTAAAGGATACCACAAGTATCGAACCTAAAGGTTTCTGACTTATTTTATAATCAACTTATTTCCTTAAGATAGATTAGTTTCATTCTGTTGTTTTGTTTTAGAAATTCAACAAGACAAAATAGCATTCCATTGGATGCTCGACGTCAGTGGCACTGATAATAGACGTAAACTTAATTCTAGTGTAGCAACGAAGGTTCTTTTCTCGTACTCTAGACTTTAAACTTCTCCAAGAAAGTAATATGGACATGGGGGATGATGGGTTCCGAAGCAGCCAGGTTCTGACTTTCCCTTAGACAAAAGAGTCCAAGTCGCAATAGCGGTCAGAAGTGATGTAAATCCTTTCGGGCTACCATGGATAGTAGCTTGTTTGCGTATAAAAAAGGAAGGAAAGGAAAAGAAAGAAGGATTTTTAGAACGGTCAAATTGCATGTTAGTGACCAGTAATGAAGGATGTTCATTATCACTTGGACTGTGTGCTCTAAAACGAGCAGGAGCTTGGCTGTAATTTACACAAGATTGGTTTCTACAAGCAATCTTCAAGTCAAAATATAGTACGGTTCTCACGATGAATATGTAGTTTAGGAGCAGGACCCCTAGTGGTTCGAGCATGATTGACATCACGTCCAAGGTGGGTTAATCTCTAAGATAGTTTTCCTTAGAAGGTATTCACATCAACAACTGTAAGTCATCTTTGCAGTAAAACGCTGCTGTTTTTCTTTTCACCACCACCAGTTTGCCATGCCACAATTATGACAGTCCAAAGTGGGGCTCGGCAAGGCTGCATACTTTCACCAATACTGTTTAGCGATGTACTGAATGCGGCATTATCAACAGGAAATAAAGGAATTCGATGGACTCTTACATCTGAAATCGAACACCTCAACTACGCAGATGATGTATGCCTACTGCCTCAGAATAATGGTGCTTCAGCAAATGGACCAAACCTCATCAATTTATATAGGTATGCATTGCTAGGCAGATAGTTGAGAAAGAAGAAAGGTTCCAGTATCTTGGGAGTATTGTCTCAACCGATGCTATTCACAGTTTGGCGAAGTAATGCAAGTAGCTTAACCACTAATCTACGACTCTTCCGTTCCAACGTTAAATCCGAGGTGGAGAGTGACCGCCACTATTACGAGGAAGCTGAAAACGTTTACGGCGATCCTAGTAGTACGTGGCGCAGTACAGTTGAGAAGGAAGCACCACAACTGTGTAAGAGTCGGCTGAGGAACATTCCAGAAATCGCACGGGATGCCGCGTAGGCGTTATAGAGGCCCTAGGACCCACAAGGGGATACAGACCATAAGTAAGTAAGTAATGACAGTTTGGTTCGGTTTAGTACCTTGGGCCTGGTTTATAGGAATTAAAAGCCGCCTTCAGAGAAAACTGATTGCCCTACCTCTCCAATTATTCATAACGCAAACCTTTGCGTATCCCAACATTAATTACCAGTTTCAACCGCAAAACTAATTAAAACCACTTCTCTGGGCAACAGCCCCACTGTGCTTCATTCAGATAAACTGATGCCAACATAATGTGGTTACGAAATGTGTCATTATATGTTCCTCTTACCTTCAGCCAGAACGCAAGCGACACTCTTCCGTAAATTTAAACACTTCCCATGTATAAGTTTTCGGTTTGAGAACTTGTCCTTGTAGGTATACCGCGCTTCAGTACAATCCCCTAATAACTCGCAATACTTAGCATTGACACTGGCGACGGGCACGGGAGGCTGCTGCGTTGTGTGTAACTCATCCACCTGCCATCCACATTGGCATAAGGGAAAATAATTTCTCTATATTCCAAATAAAAACCAATGACAACACCGTTGAGTATGCCAACAGGATGTGCTGCAGACTCTGTTACATCCTGGCAATCTCATTGAATATTTTATTCGAAACCACTTACGGGTGCTCCCCCGAAGCCCATTTACCCATGGATATGGGATGAGTCCTACACGCCTGCATATGTAAAATTCGATTTGCATTTTAGGATGCCGAAGGGATCCATAAATGGTGTGTAAGGATGTCCCATTCTTTAGTTACGCGTTGGCTTGCGGAAAGATTGACAATGAATTTCAGATGACCTCGAATTGAGTTTTTGAAAGCATGACCGGCTATGTTGACTTTGTTGCCCGAAGTTATGGAGAACGAGGAGAGCCATTAAAACCCCAATCTAAGGTAAGAGATAAGATAAGACACGACCTCTATAAAGGAGAGGAATGTCATAGCTAGGACCAGGGTAAGGGTGACGAGAATTGACCTTTGATTGCGGCCAGGAGTTATTTAATGCGGACTCTTGATGAAAAATTCATCGATATGATTTGAGGTTAGGCATTCAGATGTTCAGGAGGCACTTTGGGTAGGACTTAAACTTGAACACTGACAAGGAATTGCGTGATTGATTTGAATTTTGGGTTTTCTTTTGAATTCCTTTTTTTTTTTTGGCACTCACTCTGTTTTAGGTAAAAAATTTGTCTTTAAAGTTAAGTGAAAGTTTAATTATGAGACATTTAAATCTGTTTGGGAAATCCATTAAGAAGACGGATGATTCTTAGAATCGGCTAGGATGGGAATCACATTCGTAGCTAATTTGAATGGTTTCTACAGTTTACTGCACGTGGACGCTAAATGCATATACTGGCATCTGAACGAGAGACCGATTGTATAGTAGTCTGGGTACTGCTTTCAATTTTGATGAGATTGAATACCAGTTCTCTCTGGTCAGCCAGTCTCATCATATGCTAAGGCAAAATATCTTGGCACTAATCTTGACCTGAAACTTGGATAACATTGAAGAGGCTTATGAAAGCAACTATCTATGCATGCAATTAGATAGTGGGTAAAGAAAAGGAACCATTGAACAGTTGGTCAAATGCTAAGTAGGCTTCTCGTTCTAATACAAAGGGTGATTCACTTAGAGGATATGTTTTTTTTTACCTTTTACTCTCACGGTATTTTTATTCAGTATTGTTTGACATTTCATCATGCAAGGACTTAGATCGGAATAGGGCTTACAAATTATTCAGTGTTCTATGAGGAATATGTTTCGTACGCTAAGAGAAACTTTTGGCCACATAATCAGCCTTCACACGATCCGCTATACCAACGAAAATTTTGAATTTTCATTATTAGAAAATACGTGACCAAATAGACCAAAAATGTCTTCAAATTTCTTAAAAAATTACTCAAAAACTTGTTTTTTAAGTCGACAGATTTTAGTTTTTATACTTGTACTGTGAACTTTTCCAAGGACCTCTCATAGTTAGTATACATTCTTTCTTAAGACGGAACACTCATTGGCTTGATACAGCCTCTGTTCGTCTCAGTCTGTCACAGCCTTCCAACTTTTGAACTGTTTGACAGAAAGTTGAGTTTTAAGTTCACATTTGATTAGTACATTTTCAACCCACCCAAATGGTATTTTATGGCTCAGTGAGGTTGGTATAAATCCACACAAAAATGTGTGATCAAACCGCTACTGACCTTTAATTCGTCCAATCTTGACCTTAGGCTGTCCTATATGCTGGAACATCTCTCCACTTAGAATGAAAAAGAAAAGGATACTGCTACCTCCTACTAATAACTCATCTTCCTTCCTCCAATAATCCCATCTCCTAATCCCTCCCCATACAAAGATAATCACTAAAAACATCCAGCGCCCCCATCAGCTATAAAGCTGTCACCAAAGGCGCTCACCACAAGGACCGAGAAGTCAAAGATAAGGCCAGGCAGAAACTTGTAAAACTTCCACCTGGTTCCGCCTCTCCGAAGTCCCAATAGATAGAGCTAGCATAAAGCTACTCTAAATAAACCTGCACCATGCAAAGGCGGCCTCTGCTTCTGCTCAGTGCAGGTTTATCAAGAACAATCTGGACCTAATACTCATTCAGGAGCCGTGAGCCGCGGAGGCAAAATATGTGGCCTCCATACCAACTTATGTAATTTATTATATCACAATAAGCAACTCATTCCCAGAGCTGCTATTCTAATTAATAAAATAATCAATTTTCCCCCTATCCCACAGTTCATCAGCAGAGACCTGGTTGCGATCATGGTCGACATTCCTGCCAATAGTGGCCGACAGTCATTGTCGCCTCTGGATACTTTGCAGATGACACCAATAATGCCCCCCCGCTTGAAGTTGTCAAACTCATCGAGTAAGGTTAGAGAACGGGTCAACAAATAATACTGGGTTACGATGCAAACGCCCATCATACTATCTGGGGGAGCACCAACATCAATAAAAGAAGGGAGTCCTTACTAAATTTTCTCATGTCCTACTACTTTTGCAAACTCAATTAGACAAGAGGTGCTGGATCTCACAATATCTAGCTCCTCTCTTTCAAATCATAAATTGGCATGTCTCGAAAGAACTTTCGATGTCGGATCACAAGCACATTAGATTCGACCTTAAGATTTCCAACGATCCAATCACGCTCAACAGAATTCCCAAACGCACCAATTGAAATCTCTTTACCGAGACCCTTAGGAGCGAATTCAAGCCTGCCGGTAGATTAATAAATTCTTCCGTTACTCTCGAAGAAGAAGCTCTAAAACTTAACTCTATGATTACCCAGGCATTCTAATGTAGTTGTGTAAAAGTAAAGCAACCGCTCGGAATGTGCCCTGGTGGACTGATGAGCTTGAAACTCTAAAAAGAAAGGTCAGAAGGCTATTTAATAAAGCTAAGCGCACCAACTCTTGGAGCGAATATAAAACAGCTCTCACGACCTACAACTCTGCTATTAGGAGGCCAAAGCGCCATACATGGAGAACCTTCTGTGAAAGCATTAATGATCTCCCCTCTGCTGTCAGGGTTCAAAAGGCTCTCGCAAAAGTCATTGCAATGGCATTGGTCTCCTTCAAAAATGCGACGGCAGTTTTACTCTGAACTACTCGGATGCATTAAATCTTCTTATGCAATACCTACCCAATAAACGTACTAGGAACTCAGCCAAAAGAATTTTCTCTGCTGATTCCATCAGATGGGCCATCTCCACACAAAAGTCATACAAAGCTCCTGGCGGTGATGGAATATTCCCAGCCTTCTTCAGCATGGAATAGATATTCTCATCATTGAAAAAATCATTGATTTCCATATTGGCAATAGCGCCTTTATTCAACATCCACTAAACAATATGCAATTTACGTATCAATGTGGGAAATCTACAGTCACGGCCCTACATCATCTAGTCAGCTCCATTGAGAAATCTCTGTCAAAGAAGAAAGAAGGAGCCTTATGCTCCTTTCTGGATATCACTGGTGCCTTCTGCCTGCTGCGGATGCTTAAGGTATTGACTCGCAGACTATCAGATGGATACGTTCCATGCTTAGCAGTAGAATTATCACTGCTAAACTTGGACAAACATCGCTATCCATTAAAACAACCAAAGGTTGTCCGCAAGGAGGTGTTCTATCCCCCTTGCTGTGGTCCATTGTGGTGGACAAACTTCTTAATGACCTCAACAATTGTGGGTTTCCAAAACAAGGCTGACTAGGTACATAGCTATGATTAATAAGGGCAAAGAAGATATCCGCATTAAAGATCAAATGCAACGTGCCCTTATCAAAGTTAGCAACTGGTGTCAATCTGAAGGACTTACGGTCAATCCAACCAAGACCGTCCTCATACCCTTCACCAGAAGAAGAAATTTTAACCTCCAAACCTTAACACTAAACAGTGTTCAAATCAATTTCTAAAAAGAAACCAAATATCTTGGCGTAACTCTTGACCATAAACTGAGCTGGGAGCCGCACATAGTCAGTACCACTGAGAAAGTGACTAGAACATTTTGGGCCTGCCCTAAGCTTTACGGCAAAACATGGGGATTAAAACCAAAAACTGAGATATTCCACATTGGCAAAGTTGCCGAAATGTCTGGCTGTTTTGTTGGAAGCAAAAATCCTTCGCTGTGATCCAAAGACTCCTGCTCAGCAGCTTACCTTTATATCCCGATTTTTCGCTTTTTCATGCATTCCACCGTCGCTTGGAATTGTGGCCGTGTTGTGTTTTGACTCTGAATAAAACAATCGTATGTACATTAAAACTTAATTTTTAGGGGTTTGCATCATTTCGAGGAGATTAATTGGAAAAATGACCAACCGTTGACCGTAATCCGCATCTATTTTGATGCGAATTAAAAACGCCAGAATTCGTATGGAGATCGGATCAGTTGCGGTTTGAATAATGCCCGTTTTCTGTCACTTCCTTGCCGATATCCGTTCCATTGCTATCCGACGCGACGATTTCAATGACAGGAAATACGTGCGGATCGACTCGAATCACTTCGCAATGAATCCGGCGGATTCAATAATCGGCATGAATAATTTTTCAGCCGAAAAACTCCCAACTCTGCTATGGACAAATCAATTATGAGGTCCATTGTGCATCGTTCTGCATCGTTCATCTCAAATATTGTTCTTTTTATTTTTATTTTGAATTTTGAATCCAAGGTGGGTGCATCCCATTTTGACACTTCTTAGTAGATTATGGTTTCGCTATGTATTCCCGTTTACTTGGAAATTTATCTGTTCACATCTGTGGTTAGTCTTTTACATCATTAAACTGATTGTCGGTACTTTCCTGTTCTAATTAATTCAACCGTTTGTACGAACATAAACCCCCTACGTATTTCGTGATAATCTTTTTAAATAATTTCCTATTTAATGAGAATATAAACGAGCTACTTACTTTGGTTAATTGCAACCTGCTGCAAAAAGGGATAAGATAGCTAATTCCATTCAATACGAGAGAGAGAGAGAAAAAAAAAGAAGAAGACAAATTAATAATGTGTCTTTGTATATTCTACGCATTTCCTTAAGAAATCCTTATCCTTCATTCTGTTTTAACTTTTCTAACAATTTCTCGCAAAGAATAGACAGAATTTGTGTCAAAAAGCCTCTCGTCGTCTTCCTTTTGTTTTGAAAAAGACAATTTTCCTCTCAAAATCGGGAGAAGAAAAGAATAAGAAATATAATAACTTCCACCTATTCGCACCAACCAGAGCAACACCTAACGCCATCATCATCAACGCACCATCGCTACCAGCGCGCCGCCTGCCGTGTCAAAGGATTTTTTTTTCGTCTTAACAAAAAATGAAGGAGCTGGGGGGGATGTAAGCACCCGGTGAGTTATTAAAACACCCCAACAACGTTCCATCGCATTTTTAATTTATCGCCTTCATCATCATATCCCACGTCGCAACCATCAACCCACTCACCCACAACCAACCAACATTTTCGTGAATTTTTATTGCAACATACACACACACACACAAACAGAGGGATGCGAGTACTAACACCCGCTCGTGCATATTGGTGCTTTGCTTTTGCTCATTCTTCACAGAGCCGGCACTAAAACAATTTCACGCCTTCTTACTTTGCGAACAAGGACCCCGAAGAGAGCTTCTTTGAATGCTGCGCTTTTCTTTTGATTTTTTTCTTCTCCTCGTCTTGATACCTCTCTTACACTAACTGTGAGATACGAAATGATCCTTTACTCGTTTTTTGACCGAAAAAAAACATCTCATCATCACCATCAACGGCAGGAGCAGCAGCAGCAGCAGAAACAGTGTAGACTGGTGTTGGTGTCGGTTTTCGTCCTCAACGCCGTCATCGCCTTCATTGGACCAAGGGCCTTTTATCCAAGCTATCAAAAAAAAGGATATAAACAAAATTTTCCGCATGTAAAGTGAATAATTTATGGATAGGGCGGCAGAGTGGTAGTGGAAATGGTGATGGTGTTGGATACCGTGAAAAAATAAGTGGTGACTTACGTCGGCTGGGGTGGGTGGAAGCCCTTTAAGACCATTTTAACGCGCGCTTCAAACATTGTAGAGGGGCATAAATATGGTTTTTTAGCCAGGACATCAATTACAGTTTCCCTTTGCTTTTGCTCAATTTTTCTTTCCTTTTTATTCCGACGCTATTATCCTTTACAGGTGCTTGATGGTATGGGCTGGATGTTATATGAAGCGTTTTGGGAATTTTATTACAACCAGACGATATATACTGTTTGCTGAGGTGTTACCTTGATGAGAATTGTAAATTTGACGAGAGTTGAAATTTTTCACAGAACGTCTGTCAACACGACAATCATTTTGAATCATGTGCGGTGTAGTATCCGTATTACCCAAGCATCCGGTGTAGGTGTTTATATGTAAAAAAAAAAATCGAGTAGATTTATTTTGTATGATAATTTCGAGAACTCGACAAGCTCGGTAGGGTTTATACGAAAAATGTGAAGTGGTTAAGCTAATGGTTGTAGTAATAGATTTTTATGCGTAGGATTTAGCTGGTTATTAGGTTAGAATGCAAATCATTGGCGAAAGTTTGAGGTTTATTTGAATTTTATTACACTCCCATGAGGGGCTAGAATATTTATCACATTTTTAAAGAGGATCTACAATCGGTTTTAATTTTTCAACACAGGATTTATTAATATGTTCAATTTATAACTTGAAGCCAATTCAGGATGGAGAATACATCCATCGTACATACGTCGTACATACTTGCACCCTTATGCTGTTAGTTGAAAAATATATTACATGAAAAAATAGTTTTTCAAATTCTTTAAAACTTTTATATATCGAGAAAGAATTTGACTCTATGTGTAACTTTGGTCTTCTAAACAAACTTTTCTTGTGTAAAATTGTTTAAAGTTTCTTGCCCGACCGATGTTTCAGTGTTCATGTAGTAGCGCGTCCAACTTTGTATATTTGAACTCTGGTGTTTCGCAAGGGTCCGTACTTGGACCCACCTTATCTAATGTATACGGCTCTGATTTCCCGAGACTTCCAGAATATCAAGTAGGTATTTATGCAGATAACACTGCAATTCTTCTCAACATTGAGAGTAATCTAAAAAATTCGATTCAAATATTGAAAATGCAATCCATTTTTTTACTAGACCAGTGAAAAAATGCTACAATCCGCCTGGAGCGGATCGTATGATACCCTATCCCTATCTTATTTGGGCGGTGGAAAATGTATTCACAAAATTTTCTATTTTGCCCTATAAACTAATATTTTTACTCAAAAATTAATTTTTGAAGTAAACGCCCCTAAAAAGTAGGCGTGGCCATATACAATGTATAGACGATTTGTAGATTAAGTAGATATCTACATATTTGCCCAAGTAAGTTTTTTCGAGTTTCATATGAAAATAGTGAAAAAATGTGATTTTTATGAAAAGTGGGCGTGTCAGTAGGCGGATTTTAAAAATTTTTACACTTGTATTGCTTACTTTTCCAAAGACCTCGTATACAAAATTTCATCAACCTAGCTCAAAATTTAAGGCCCAAAAACTGGTGACGGACGGACGGACAGACGGACGGAAGGACGGAAGGACGGAAGGACGGAAGGACGGACGGACGGACGGACGGAAGGACGGAAGGACGGAAGGACGGACGGACGGACGGACATAGCTCAATCGACTCGGCTGGTGATGCTGATCATTTATATATACCCTTTATTGGGTCTGTCTGCAATATTTCTCTATGTTACAAACTATGTATCAAACTTAGTATACCCTTAGGATAGGGTATAAAAACTACTGAATGTTTTCTCAAATTTCTTTTTTTATTTGAAAGTACAATCCTTTCGGTTAATAATGGAAAATAATTTCATTCAAATGGCTACCTCGGCTGGCCATGCAGTAGCCTACACGATCGGTCCAATTTTTAAGCATATTATCGATTGTGTGCAGCTGTATTTCACAAATGGCTTCACGAATATTGTCTTTTAAAGCGTCAATTGTCTCTGGCTTGTCGGCGTAACACTTATCTTTTACGGCACCCCACAAATAATAGTCCAACGGTGTCAAATCGCAGCTCCGAGGTGCTCTGCGGCTGATAATGCGATCTTCAAAAACAGGGCGCAAAACATCGAGTGTAGCTTCGGCTGTGTGGCACGTAGCGCCGTCCTGTTGAAACCAAATGTTGCCAATATCCTCCTCTTTAATTTTTGTGAACAAAAATTCGTTCAACATGGCCCGATAACGATCGCCATTGACTCTAACGTCCACTCCTTGCTCATTTTCGAAGAAAAATGGCCCAATTATGCCTCTGGACCAAAATCCGCACCAAACAGTGACTCGTTTTGGGTGTATCGGCTTTTCAATATACCTATGCGTGCGGGTTTTCTGTGCCCTAAATGCGACGATTTTACTTGTTTACATACCCGCCAAGATCAAAATGAGCTTCATCTGAAAAGATGATTTTTTTTGGCAAAATCGGCATCTTCTCTAAGTCGATCGCAGGCCCACTTAGCGAAGCGAAAACGCATTGGATGGTCAGTTGGCTTCAACTCCTGAACCAATTGGACTTTGTATGGCGTCATACCAAGGTCCTTATACAAAATTCGTCTTAATGATGTCTCCGAAATGTTCAATTGTTGAGAACGACGGTGAATTGATGTTAATGGCTTTGGTTTATCGATGAGGTTGCCAGTTTCTTTCACTTTTTTCACAAGATAACGAACATACGTAGCTGACGGTGCTTCTCTTCTTCCAAAATCCGTACGCAATTTTCGCACACATTCTGCAACATTACCATGATTTTCAAAGTAATGTCGCAATATTTCCCAGCGTTATTCAAGCGTATACACAACCATATTCGTTCAGCGGAAGGATAAAACTAATTATCTGTCAAATCAGACATGAGCTAAGTGTTACCATTCACGAAGTAAGCACCCTTTATTAATGGCGCCGTGATTCTTTAGGAACCATTTGTAAAGTACCTGGGTGTGCATCTTGATTCTAGGTTAACAAGATCAAACTTACAAAACGCTGAAGAAAATAAATATCGCTATAAAAAGGCTGTACGCGTTCATCAACAGAAGATCCGTATTATAAATGGAGAATAAAATAATTATTTATGATGTAATTTTTCAGGCCATTCTCCTTTATGGGTGTCAAGTATGGGGAAACTGTTCAAAATGTCACATTAAGAAGTTGCAAATAGCTCAAAATAAGATTTTTAAAAAGATGCTAGACTTACCCTGGCATCATTCCACCTTAGTTTTGCACACAAGAACGAAAGTTAAAATTATCTCCTAGAATCTTAAAACTCACCGATAACTTTACAAATTAATTCATCTTTTTAGATAAGCCATCTTTTTAGATCTCCATCCGTCATATATAAAGTTATAGCTCTATGCTTGCTTATTTACATATACATTTTATTTATTTATTTACTTAGTCATTGAATTGTTAACCTATTTAATTTAAGCATGTGTTTATTTATTTATCTATTCTTACTTAGTTATTTATTTATTAAATAATTAATATATTTATTTATTTATTTATTATTTATTTTCTTATTTGTTTATATAATTATCTATTTATTTATTTTTCCTTTTTTTGTTAGATTGAAGGTTTTTGTTCGCATTTTCGTTCGTAACTTTTACTGCTTTTCACCCTAACAATTTTTATCACAAATATTATTTCAGTAGTAAGATATAATTATGTACGTATATCATATCTCTGTATTGTAAAATGTGTGGTAACTTTCCAAATGTAACCTATATTATGCAAAATAAAATACTTATCAATCTAAATTCTTGAAAAGTTCAAACGACACTTTTTGGAATTTATTTAATTTTGTTCACATTTCGATTTCGACGAAAAACCATGGAGTATTTACCGAGATATGGCTATATTTCTCGAACTAACTAATGAGCAAAGCACCGTTTACACCACTGAAATTGTCGTAGACCATCTTAAAGCACTTTGCTTTTGTGGCGTAAATAGACAGGATTGCCAGACTCACTTTTTTGACCTGACTTGACTTGGTAGGTAGAAGTTGTGCCGTTTTGAAACCACAACTTAAGTGACCTTTTATTGTTGGTTATTTGTGAGGAGTCTCTTTATACAGTCTCAGGAATTTAAGAATACGAGAAGTTGATTTATATTCTTTTCTGAGATATCCTCAAGGAAGGTGGGGAAGGGTTCTGCTACAGTATGAAGTCTAGCTCTGGCTAGTGACGGACAGTAGCAAATAAAGTGGATGACGGTTTCTTTTTCAGTTTCAATGTTGCAGCTGTGACAATGTGCGTTATGGATACCAAATCTATCCGCATGTAGCCAAATAGACCAGTGTCCTCTGGTAATTGCTGTTATTAATTGTAATTGTATTCTATATGATGTATCTGCCCACATCTTTCTAGATGTGGCACAGTTCGATAACCTAGTCTACCTGTGATGGGCTTTTTTTCAAGAAGATTGAGAACATATTTGCCTTAAATACCCCAAAAGGGATACTAATTTGCTCTGCATGTGAGCAATGGAGACCTGAGTTTTGTCTGGCAAGTCCATCGTCATGCTCGTTACGTTGCTGGAACCCATATAAGATTTATCCTGAATTAGTATCCCAGCGACGCTAGTTCTTCTCGGCACTCTAGAACTAATTTGGATGATATGGTAATCGAGTCAATAAATTGACTGGCTATAACGAAAATTCTGATATTTTGTCTGGGTATAGGATATTGTTGTGTAGGTTGATTTCACGTCAAGCTTCACGGGTTGCTAGAAATTCCACCTTAAAGGCGCTGGTCCCAACCAGAAGTCTAAAGGATTTTTAGATGTTTAGGGATTCTGAAAACACGCCAGCACCGACTCCACAGTCCATTTTTGAACCGTCGGTGTACACAGTAAGGCCGAAGTCCCTAGTCACCTTGGTCTTATTATTCCATTCTTTTGAAGAATTGCACGTTAAAACTCTTTAGGAAATTTAGTTTGGGGATTATGTCGTCCGTAGAGGGTGCAACGAGTTCCATGGTTAGAGAATCTAAAATTTTGCTGAGCCGGTAAGGTTTCGCTGTCCAGGACCTAGATTGATTGCGCTATGTAGTGTAATACTTGTAATATGTGGATCTATGGGTAGGAGATGTAGGAGAACCGTAAGAATATCTGTCGGAGTCGACGGCAGAGCTTCTTTTCTTCTATTGTAATTCTATTCCCAATCCCTTGAGGAATACTTACTTGAATAGCTTCAGTAAGTTCGTTATTAAAAGCTCCTTCTAAGTCTACGGTGGTGGCTAAAGTGTATTCTTTTTAATGAATGGATTTTTCTATTGTTAAACGACTATCTCTGGTGTCGAGCCGGAGGCACAGACTTAGACAAGATCATTATCGAATATTGGAACGAAGACTTCCGACGGTATTTCAGGCTACAGTGTTCTGCTATCCTTATATGTATGTAGGTAAAACTACTTCAATAAAGATGAATGTTGAAAATTTTGCCAACTAAAGCCTACGGAAGCGATACTTTTCTCGAAGTATCTAACGCTTTCAGTGTTTGTTCTTACTGATTGGAATGTGGTTAAGAGAATTTTGTCGTGGTTTATTTCGATTGGGCAAGACGTTTTGAGATGCCACTCCAAGACCGAATAAACTAGACATAAAATTGATTTAAAAAAAAAAATGTTTGAGTTCTTGAAGAAATCGTCAAAACTTGACAGACGCGCAATGCAACATTTACAAAATAAATCAAAGTATGACTTTTGAATGTTTATGCTTTATACATACTGCTATCTCCAGCGCTCTTATTCGCTCCTTATTCGCATGAAAGGTGTCATTTAAATTGAGGTTAAAGGCAAACAGAATGCAGAATTCACAGGACTGCTTCCAGCTTTTCTATCATCTTTATATCTGAATTGATTGATATGTCCATTTCGAGTTTGTTCACTGAAGCAATTTGTTTTTCCCATAACATTTTTACAAAACAACAGAGTGTGTCATTAACATTGTCTAGTCTTCTATGACGGTCCTACCATTGTCAACCATTCTTTTTTTTTGTAGGAAAAAGGACGTGATGAAATTTGCTAATATATCCAAAGCTTAATCAGAAACATATCTCCCATTAAGAATCTTGATTGACATTCACAATAGACTGCTGATACTCTCTCTCATACTTATATTAAGAAGGACATTTTTTTTTCCTTCTCGAATGACGCACGGACACATGTATGTACATACATAAAAAGGAACACAATTTTATCTTATTACTGTTAATCTGGACCTATCCTTTGTTTCTCATTAGATTACCTTTGGCTTATCCAATTTTATCTGCTGAAGCGAGTTACTTTTAACACAATTACACATAATAAACCTAAGTTTTGTTTGCGTTGAGAATTAGAAGATTCCTCTCTCTCTCTTTCTGTGTCCTAATTACCTTCCAAATTAGCCCACATTTATTCATAATCTCATGTAAATAAATTAAAATCCAGCCGCTACCACCTGTGCTCACTAAATTATTACCAACCTCAATCAACGGCAGCGATTTTCTTCTATTTTATTCATGAAATGAACCATCTATAAGCAACAGGAGGTCGCACATTCGCATCTGAATTTAAATCTTTGCCCAGGACAATGTAATATACCAATACAACAGTATGAACATGTATTTATTACAGATTTACTGCGGCCTTAAATGCTGCCAGGTAAGCCTTGTACCGGTTTCATTAATCCCAAAAGTTTCCCATAAAGCATAAGCCAACCGAAATTGCTTTATATGTATATGTATATTTTTAGACTAAGTCGAAACCTTCAGGACGAAAGACATAAAAGGACGACTTTTTGTGTACGCAGTCCTCTAAGCTCTCAAGGTCATAAGAAAACGAACCAAAAAAAACATACCTACTTTCTACATATGTATGTGATTCTTTGGGGCGCCAATCTTAATTAGTGAAAGCTCACATCCCACATGCGTATGCATTTGGCACGGAAAAGGATATAGTCAGTGTGCCTCCCTACTCACAAGCAATAATCATTTCTTTATTTATACAAATGAAGAACATTAATCGCAGGGAATTAGTTTCATGTTCTTCCACCATGTAGTACAAAAGAAAACGTTCGGCCGAAGCAAGTGGCAGCAGGAAAAAAAAAAAAAAAAAACGAAAAGGATTAAGTCCTTCCTGGAGGCCGACTTGACATAAAGCCCCAATAATAGGTTTGAATATACTTTTGTAACGTTCAAGGATTAGTGCCAGTCGGACATTGTTATTAGCAAACGTTGCCCTCTTTTAGCGTACACGACTCCAATTCCTTTTCTTTGCAGAGTAATGTGACATGTCCTTTCATCTTATTTGTTACATTCAGCAACATTTAAGGGTGGCAAAAACGGATTAAGAAATGGATACAAGGATAAAGGAAATAATGCAAATTGTTGGAATCGCTTTTGTTATGTGTTCCCTGTCCTGCTGACGTATTGCAAATTTTCGACGAATTTTTTTTTTTCTATATTTTGTGGACGTATCCTGGAATTTAATGCCATGCAACATTGGGCACGATTCTATACAAATTGGCCGGATATGAAGTGGAATTTTGTACCACGGAAGGGGAAATATTAATATATAAATTTCTAAGCGATGCTGGAGGAATTATTTAAAAATTCATTAGCCAAGGATGAAGTGGAGTATGAATATGGGAAGAACATCGGAACAAAAAGGTTTCTAAGAATTCTGGCTTTATGTCGCATTCTTAATTACTTGAACGAAATGAGGGTTTCTACTTGTTGAAATGACAGTTGTTGCGCAAATAAGGACATGCTTGGGAGGGTATAATGATTATCGTTATGAGGTACAACAAAACAATTTCTGTTTCTTTGAATAGGTACACAGAACTCATTACAATTTTTTGAATGGTTGAGTTGGTTTATTTATGTTTGGGAATGTAACCATTGGGGATTGTAGGTTTGTCAGAAAAAGTTACGATTTATGTCAAAGCTTTGTTATGCTAGTTATTCATACGACATTGAGTTTTAGTGTGAGCTTAATTTCAAAATGAAGGCGTTGTCATATAAATCTGTCAAAAAGTCATCACTCCCTTGTCACAGAATTGATAGATGGCTCCAGCTTCACTCAACACCGAGTAAGGGACTTGAACCGTTCTTTAGTTATATTGCATGAGGATCAACCCATGTGATGAAAGGATCAGTTTGTTGTGGAATCAAGTATTTGTTATAAGCGCTTCAGTCGGACAGAACGTGCTTGAAGAAATAAATGTTCGAATTTGCACCACAATCCACATTAAGCATAAAATAATTCAAAGTGCTGAAAAGGAAGGCTGTTTGAGGAATTCGTAGTTCAAAGTGGGGTTCCACAGGGCTGCATTCTTTCACTAATATTATTTTTGATGGCGATTGGCACTGTGCTGAATGCCTATGGAAAACAAAAGAATTTAATAGCTTCTTACATTCAAAATGAGATACCTCAAAGATGATGATGAGCTGACGATGTACATATGTCTACTCTCTGAAAGCCTGATTTCCACCGTCTGAATCCTTGCATTCAATTGTTTAGATGACAGGCGCATAGTGCGTCGATTGAATGGTGATGGTGGACAAAAATCGGTTTTTAAAATATTTTGTTTTTAACATTTGTTTTGAAAAGCTTTATAACTAATATCATTTCTCAATAAATTCCATTTTTGATATAACAAAATTATAAAAGGTTTTTAGATTTGCAAGCTTATACAGGGTGTCCCAGTTAAGCGGTATAATCCTTTAAGGGGAGATTCCTGAAGTTCCGTCGAACAAAAAATTGTATGGCAGGGGGGGGGTCTATTCTCACCCCATTTCAAGTTATAGCCCCCCCCTGCCATACAATTTTTTGTTCGGCGGAACTTGAACAACAAGAGAAAAACAAATAACTATTACACATATGCTAAGACAGCTTTTAAGATGAAAATTGCATTTTGTCCACTTGTGAACGCACAGTGCGGCAGTATGAGTACATTATGGCGCAGAACATTTGAAAAGGAACCATGGCAACTGGGACTAGCCAGTCAGATCGGAGTGCCTCTAACTAATTAGAGGTCAGTCAGTGTTTTTGCGGTTTTCGTTTTGGTGACTCATGAGTTGGGTTCAGGCTTACAATAGCTATGCAAAAGAATGTTTCTTGCAAACCGAAAATAAATCTGAATTAGGGAATGTTTTTGCGATATTTTTACCATTTTATTAGGAAAACATCGCTCACAAAAGCCTTCAATTGTCCTCGTCGTGTTGGATGTTCCTCTACCAAACATTCGAAGACGGCAGTCTAGAGCAGGCATGTCAAAGATAAGGCCCGCAGACAATAACTAGTCGCCCATATTCTAATAATGGTCTAATTTTTAAGTGAATTTCATTAATTTTTCAAATGTCCATTGTGGCACAAGCCGTGTGCCATAACCTCCAATTTAGACCAAAAGAAATTAGTTATCAACGACCGATAGCGCTGCCCGTTGACAGTCATGACCTGGCCAAACTCTCAAAGAAGTATGGACAGATGATGAAACCGGTTCAAAATCCAGGCCAAACAGTGATTTTCTCTGGATGTATTGCAATTCGGTGGATCTCGTGTGGATTATTATCGTCCCCAATTCGACAATTTTGCTTGCTGACGAACCTATTCATCAAGAAACTTAAGTCGAACTTCAGTCTTAAGAAAGACAATTTAATCGTTTGCTGTTGTTTAACGCTATAACTCTTTATGTTGATTTGGCAAGACAAATTAAATAAAGAACAACCAATTCGACAGATGTAGCCTCAACAATATGGTCGCAATCATCTGTCACAGTTCGGAAAACCCCTAATAATTTTTCAGTGTGGTCCGGTGTCATGCTTCAAACAAAAAAGTGGCACTAAATGAGCTTGAGTTTAACACCTCTGGTCAAGAGCGTTTATTGTCGTTCGTCGTTTGTTGTTAACGAGTAAATTTTTCTTCATCTTTGCATCATGGCTTAGATTAAAAAATTCTAATAGTGCTAGTCTCAAGTGCTAGTCACAAGGGACAATGTCCAGAGAATCGTCCTATCGTAGTCCTGTTTTTTCTTGCTTTTTACCTAATTTCATGTGATTTATAAGCTTAGGCAGTTTAATAGGCTCTGTGTGCTATGTGTGCTTGTTTACAGCCAGTACATGTGCCTTCTCGTTTTAAGAGGTGTTGTGTCAATCTTAGTTGTGTTCAGTTATCTGTGCGAAGCTTATGTTTACATTGCCAAATTCAACTAACGGTCATCACTGGTTAACTATCAAGATATGGTAACTATCCAGTGGGCCTTCTGAAAGCTGTTCTGAAAATTGTGTTCTTAGGTAATACCTTTAAAAGAAAGAACAAATGATGGATTTATGTGTCTTTAATGGACACAGTATTTTCCAATGGCAATTGCTGAGGCACAGCTGGGTCGAGGTTTTCACCTACCTTGCCGTATCTGAATCTTGATGTTTCGGCCAAATCGACATACTATAGGTTTGACACCCTTTATACCAGCTCATCGGACAATAATTTGCCTTTGATATACTAGGACACAGCTTTATAATTAGTTTTAAATTGATTGCTTATGATGACTAGTTGACTGTCCTTCTAAGCGTTTATGTTTTCCTTCGAGTGCTAAAAAAAGAAAATTCATGAAAGGCATTATTATTACTAGAACTTATGCCTTCTTCGTCTATGAGAAAATCCCGAAGCCTATACCCGCGGCTCTATCTCTCGTGGCATACATATATCCCTTTGTCTGACATTCTCTTTTGGATAGTAATTTATCCCCATCAATGCTCTTCGCAGCTATTAAGTAGAAACTGCCCGAGAGCGTGACTTCGGTTCACGTTGTTTTGTTTTTGCTCCTTGTATCTATGAGAGCAAGATGGTGATTCTGTGCTTGGAAGTTTAGCTAAATGGTCTAAATCTTTAGTTTCGTTGACTCAACAACACGCAGCTACTTTTTCGACATCGTATATTCTAAAGAAGATGGAGAAGAGTCATCAAATTTTAATGTCTTCTTAATAAGAACTTAACTCAAAAAAGAATTTAATTCTCATTTACTCATCAATCGAACATAAAAGAGAACTTCTCCGTCTGTTTGATGGTGAGCCTTACCACCACAGTGGTCAAAGTATAAAAAAGATAATTGAATGCACCGTCGGAAAATAGTAAGGAGAAAGAAATTTATAAAAAAAAAACTCTCCACCAAGTATCCATAAGCCACTGCAGTATAAATATTAGAGAAAAGGATTTGTATTTTTGATACAAAAGTCTTTTATGTGAAATAAGAAAAAAAAAGGATTCTCGCTTAATGGATGTGAAAGCGTTACTGTAGTAAGCCTTTGAATCTTCTAGTAATCCTGCATTTTCTGGGAAACCCATTAACTCCCTTAAGACCTTAACGGTAGAATCCCCATTTAAAGTTGCAAGCTGCTTATCAATGAAAAGTAATACACTAGAGATTGTTACATATATGGAAATCCTTCCAATCCCCCCATTGTAGCAGCAAAAAAAAAAAAAAAGAATATGGCTACCCTTAATTCGACCATTAAACGACGCCCGCAACTGTCATTAGCAGAGCATAAATTTAAATTTCATTCAGTTTCGCCTCAAGGCCATCACATGCACCATGCACATTCACCACCCCACCTCGGCATCAAAAGGACCTCTTTTTATTCCCGAATTCATTGTGCTTTTTTATATATTATTTTACAGTTTTTTTCGCATTTCCTTTTTTCATACAACCCACTCGTCCTTGGTCCTGTTTTCGTGCAGCTGATTGAGCGTGCAAAGTCCAAACGAAATATACACTGCGTGCAGGAAAAAAAAAATGAAACGAGCACGTTTTACATTCGAGACTGTGTTTGTCTGTCTGTCTATACTGGCAGAAATGTTGTTGTCAGGATATTGATTCGTATTGTGCTGTTCGTGGCCGATTCGGAATGATGATCCTAGATTTGGGACCATTTTGGGACGTGGACCTAGTCGGCGTGTGTGGGATGCCCAATTGTGGTGGAAAATATTTGTTTCGTTGTTGTTAATGTAATGTACACACGCACATACATATGTACATATAACTGCAAAATCGGGGAACCGGAGGAAGTTGGTGAAAATGTTTTTAATCACTGAGTCCTTTTACTTCTTTTACTTCCGTGCCGATTTGTGAACATTTAACAGGATATTTTATATTCACAGAGTGGTCGTATGCATATCGCTCTCTGTATGTGTGTGTGTGTGAGTGGTCATAATGGCTTAATAGTAAAAAATGGACATTTAACGCACAGTACCTCTGTTGGCCTGGCCAGTGCCAACGGCGGATGGAGATGTTTTTGGTTTTTGTTCCGAATCGGTGAATTTTTGTGAAAAGATAAACATTTTCTTTTATTTTTGTTGTCCTGCCAAAATAATCAATACCTACGGGATTGTTTGACATAAAAAAAATAGCACCAAATTAAAGTGCGAAAGAGTGTGCAATATAGTTGTTTATTTTAAACTTTATGTATTGCCTGGAAGTTTAAAGGACCTACGTTACATTCTGGATGGTAATTGATGAATCCTGGTGAATTTGTTTGAACGTTTTTTTCTTTTGATTGCGCTTTTCCATTGATAAAAGGGACAGTTTTTTTGTAAGGATTTTATTAATACTTTAAGCTAAGCAATTTATTTGCTTCTGGTCAATGCAACAAGGACTGTCGTAGAGACGGATGCGCATAAGGTATAGAAATTCTTTCATTCAGCCGTGGTGTATTTAATGATAATGACGCACAAGTAAAGGGGTATTTTAATGGCACAGATATAGTACCACTTTATTAAACATAGTCTGCTACGTTTTTATGACTCCAAAGGCAGCAGGTGTTTGAAACTAAAATGGAAAATGAAGAGTTGATTGTACATGGTTACAATCATCTTTTATATTTGAATTGTACTCATAACCGTCACTTTGAGATGAATTAAATAGAAGAACGACTTAATTTGAATACTAGCAGGTGAAGATGTATGTAGTTAGTATGTGACTTCGATACCTATACTTCTTAGCGATCCAGACCTTAAAGGAAAAGATTGATCACTTATGAGTTTAATACGCTGACATTACATTGCAAGCTTATGACGAGCTTTCGGGAAGACATGGGGGTATAAGAAAGCACCACACCACTGTCTGGCGCTGACGCAATTGCTGAGATCAACACCAACAGCAGGCCTGGAATCAGCACTGAATCTTCTACCGCTTGACATTCACTGCAGCAAATTGGTATCTAAGACTGCACTGAGACTAAGAGAAGCAGGGGTAATGACGGCCAAGAAATAGGGTAATGCTTCATTCTTGATCCAATGGAATGGATCGAGGCTCTGCACGGAAACGGACTATGCCATACAGCTTTTAAACTGCGAACGAAGGTCCTTTGCTTGATTTACCTGCAGGAAGGATGGTAATATGGCAACTACGTGCTAAATGAGCTTTTTAAATGTCATAATCTGAAAAGAAGCTTTTACCATAACTCAGAACCTAAACTTTTCTTTGATCTGTACTGTTTTATTTCATCGTGTGATCTATGCAGATCATAGATGATAATAAAGCACGGAAAATGTTGACAATAAAGCAGCCATTAAAGCGTTAGAGTCGGCATTGGGAAAATCCATGTGCATTAAGATACTGGACGATATTTTAGTAGCCAATAAGGTGAGGCACTGTTGGGTGCCGTATCACAGGAAATTCCCGGTAACGAAACGTTGATGAATCTTGCAGGAAGAGTTGAGTCTGTGCTCTTTGTCCTTCCTGACGCCAATACACCGCTTAACATTTTGCATAGGGAAATAGACATTGAGACCAATGAGAAAGTTAGAGCTAAATCTCTAAAGCTAGTTTACGATAAAAGAAGATTTCCAGATCTCACAAAACTAAGTCGTAGGGGTATGTATACGAATAACTGTGTTGTTTCGTGACAATGGCTAGGAAAGTAAAGAGGAAATGCCACCGACTCTGAGGTTTTTCAGCACTATCCGTAAAAAAGGGCAGATACTCTAGGGAGTTACATATTTTCGGAGCTATGCATACTCCTGGGATTCATACACATATCTAGGGGGTTTAGTTTTCCTGTTGAATTTGCTGTTCCCATAATTCAGGACTCATAGTGCTCTAAGAGAGCCTTTGAACAAGAACAAGAATTTTGATTTCTTCTACAGGGACCGTGCAACAGATCCCCGATATGAAGTTTGAAGAATGGTTGGTTTAGTTCTTTCACTAATTGATCCTTGTACATGTGTATACCCCTTATGGGTCCTAGGGCCTCTACAACGCCTACGCGCTATCGTGTTTGGTTTATGGAAACGTGGCTTAGCTCTTAGCAATTGCTTACCAGGTGACTTGCTTCTTCTCGACTGTTCTGCGCAACGTACTCATAGGCCGCCGCGTATCCTGCCATCCTGAGTAATAGGATTCCATTGCTCCGCGTGGTTGGTTATGTACCTGTCACCATTTCGGAGAGTGTGGCCAATCCACTGCCACTTTCGTCCTCATATGGTTGTGCCTATAGGTTCATGGCTCTCGTTCTATAATGAAGCTGTTCGTTAGAGATACGGTTTGGCCAGAAAAATATTAAGATATAGCGTAGGCACCTATTGACGAATATTTGCAGCTTCCTCGTGATAGTGGCGGTCACTCTCCAGGTACCACATGGAATGGAACACTCGTAGCCAAACTGTGGATAGCATCCCAAACGCAGATTTTGCTTTGCTTTTTCGGCTGGCTATATCCAGTTTGGTTCCGCAATCGGTTGAGACAATGCTCCCTCGGTATTGGAAACTCTCTACTCTCTCAACCGTTTGTCCAGCAATGCATATATGAGTTGATGAGTTTGGTCCTAGGCTGATCATTTTTATTTTTGCCGAATTGATTTTCAGCCTAACGAGGTCTGTTTCCCTCTCCATATTTGCTGTCATTTGGTAAAGGTCCATTATTCTGTGAGACAGTAGGCATACATCATTGGCAATGAAAGCAGTTGAAATGTTTGATTTCAGATATAGGAGTCCATCGAATTCCTCCATTTCCTATTGATGAGGCGTCGTTAAGCACATCGCTAATAAAAACAGTATATTGGTGAAAATATGCAGCCTTGCAGAACCTTGGACCTTAAATTCTTCAGACTTCTTTTGTTCTTTCACTGTGTCAAAACTTGACATATGAACCCATTATATGTAGCCTTGATAGTTGTTATTACTTTATCTGGAGTGTCTCTCCTGAGCAGTGATATTTTCGCAACATTTTGTTTATATTACAAGAATATTGCCGATGGAACATTGCTCGGAATAAAGCCAAACAGTCGCTTGAATGGTTGACACTGAACCTGATTTGGAAGAGTTTTGATGACCGGCGAGGCCATTTCATGACCAAAAAGTGAAAGTTTTGGCGTTTGAGCATGGTGCTAGTTGACTAATGTGATCCTTGTAAGGGCATTACCTTCCATTATTATGGGGAAGCTCCGGAAGGACTGATTACAGCTACCTCCATCTCTACTTCCTCCCTGTAAGAAGCAAAGTGTGTTTTATATTCATAATTACTCAGTTATAGCCTCTGAAAATCAACTATGACTTGAATCACTTAAAGCCCTTCTACTATTCTCTAAAGAAGAGAGAAGAAACTTTCAATACCAACTACATCTTATGAAAACTATTCCAAAATTCTATCCTCATAAATTAGTCTAAAAACATCTTCAAGCACTTTGAAGAAAGAGTCCTGTAACTCCTTTAATGAAACATAATGAAAGTGTCGAAGCATTTAACATCATCAAAACCCTCCTTAAAGCCTTTGCCTTTAGTCCAAGAATAAATCAATTTCAGTGCACTTTAACTTTTACCCAGTAAGCATTCATTATGCCGTGCACTGGACGACATTGCTTAGGAGTCAGCACTTAAATTTCATGTTAAACCACAAATCCAATTTACTATCTCGTCCTCGGATTATCTTCACCACTAACAGTCGACCGATGCGATGGCCAAAATCTACCACTAAACCAATCTGTATGTGTTCTCTCGCTCCCTGGATTGCTATATGTATGTATGTATGTATGGTTGGACCTATCTACTCTACAAATAGCGGCATTTGCATATCTATCGTCGTAGTCGTCGTCATCGTCGGGCTAAAAGGACATCCATGACATCTCCTGGCCGCCATCTATCTGTTCATTGAAAGGCACCTGAGTTGAGGATGAGGGGGACACAAAGATATGAAATGCATAATAATGGTCTATGGACGTGTGCCTAATGTCCAAAGCTCAACCAACACACATACAGTTGGAGTGATAAAATGCAGTTAGGATCTGTCTTCCCAGCAAGTCACTCTATGTCCAACCAACAGATCCAGTTAGATACAGAGACAGGGATACATTTCACCTTAGCATCAGATACAATAGACAGATATATGAGCTTGGCTCTAGGCGGTCTAAAGTCCTGCAGTTATATTCCCTAAGTCGTTTCTTTTTGACGGAAACGAATTTCCTTTCTCTCTCTCTTCCTTGAATAGGTGGCACTCATATGATACTGTTGGTTGGCGATTAATGTCTTGGCTGGCAGAAAGGATCCCTTTCACGTCTCATATGAAGGGCAGTAAGAGTTGATGCTCTCACATAACCCTTAGCACATATTGGATTTGGGCCCCGATGTCGTTTGCCAATTTGGCAATGTGTTTCTGTATGCATATGCAGAGAAGGCGGTGGGAGGCTGCTTTCATAAAGGCAGTAGCAGCGGCGGCTTTGTGCAAACTCATTAGGCCGGCATTATGCAGTCCGCAAAATTTACATTGCCAAAGTTTTGCGCAAAGCAATCGTCCTCCTGGTAGTCATTGTTAATTAAAGACTGATTCTCCCTCCCTCTCTCTCTCTCTCTCTCTCTCTCTATCTATCGGTGTCTTGTTCCTTGTTTAATGGTGGTAGCATATGCAGTGTAAAAGCACTTTATTGAAATTGAATAGAGGAAAACATAATCATCCCTGCTTGGTATGAGGCAAAAGGACAATCTGTGGAGTTTATTACCCTTGACATGCCACATATCACTTTGTTGAAGCAAGAATCTTACAAGTTAAACACTTGTAAGGGGTCGCCTTGGATATAATAACTTGTTTTCATGCTCACTAGCCACCAAACATTTTAGCGATACGAAGCAACAAAGCGAGAGGAGAAGTAAAAGAAAGAAATATGATGAAATTGCCACCGTCATCACATCAACATCAGCATCCTTGGTCGAAGCCCTGGAAGGTTCCATCTCAATTGCGTAGAAAATATTAAATTTTTATCACTCTCTGTCCGGTAGACATGGTCTCTATGTATTTTTATTTCATCGGATTTTTTCTCTTACTCATCGGGATCTACTTTATGGGCGATATGGGGAGCAGTGAGGTCGCTACGAGGATAGACTTTCGAAGGAAAAAAGTGAGTAGGTAAGTAATTTGTTGCTTCATTTTATTTCATTTTTCTCAGATCTCTATCTGGAATCGGCTTTTCAAGTTCTTGAACCCACCAATGCTCAATTTGAAGCTTAAGTACCTGAATTTCATCAAAGTTTAATTTAAAACTGCATACCAGCAGATACCAACTTGAGAATCAATATTACTGCAATTTATATAGTGCATACTTTTTGGTCGAAAGTCCTAGACATCATTTTGGTAGATATTTAAATATACAGTCAAAACCTTCTCTTATTTCTCCAAAGAAACAAAAAGAAGATCATTGATTTGTATATATTCGTAAGACACATCCACAAAATGTTGGCTGTAATAATTGACATGTGATAGAAAAGGTATGGCTTTATAAGGAATAAAATAATAAGTTTTATTTTTTCCATGATACAGACCAAAAGAAGAATATTAGAACCCGAAACATCGCAGAAAACTGTTGCGGCTTTATGAAGCTGCATAGAGGGGAATGTACTGTTTCGTTGGTCCCTAACTTAGTTATTAACGAATTCCTGGAGTTACCTTAAGCTGGTTGAAAACATCATATCAGGAGTGATTCAAGTTTTTATCAATATTTCCTCAAAATGTATTAGGAACAAGGGTCTAACCAAAAATTTTAACTCCTAAATATATATTCTTGTATCATTTTCGAGTACAAGAAACTTGATCTGAAGTAAATGTTACTGCAAATCCCCCCTATCAGTCCATAAAGGAAGCGTAATAAATAGGAATAATCATAGACCAAATGCTTAGCGGTATTTGTACCTTAGAACCATTACTGTAAAAGCAGGGCTTCAAACCCAATGTGATCTACCTGACGTGTGGAAGTGGCATAAGCCCGATTCATGTGATTGCCTCAAAATCAACACACTTGGGTTTTTAGTCACACTCTCAGCCTTGGCTGATTTTCCCGGACGAACACAAGTTGGAGTCTTTACATCATTAACGGTAGACGTTGTTTTCCAAATTTTCTTACTTACGTTGGGAATTGAATTGTTGCAATTGCTCTGAATGCACATACGCGCATTCCTACATACGAGTATGTATAGCGATGATAATGACAAAGGTTATCAGAAGAACAGTTCAATGTTCACAGTTCAATCATCACGTGAAATATAAAATGACACTTCTTGTTCAGTGGGTGCCGCGGCGCAGTGGTTAGTGCGTTGGACTACTGCGCAAGGGGTTCCAAGTTCGAATCCAGAAAAATACCATCAAAAGTTTTTTCACCGTCCCACCTCTTCCGAGGGTCTGACAAACAATCAAAAGTATCACTGTCATGAGAAAGCTTCTCAAAACCCCTTTGCCTTTCGGATATGGCATAAAACTGTAGATCCTTTCCGTATGTGCAGAAATGTATACCACGTACAACATGTACAGTTGCGAGAAGCTAGGCCTTGGCCCTCTATGGGCTGCTTACGGTCTGATATGTATGTATATACTTCTTGTTCAACGGCCCTTTACTACAACCCTTTACGTATTTCTTATAGTGCAGCTCGTGTTTGCAGATCTGGCCATGCAGTCCTGTGCTATTTCATTGTATAAAGACACTTCATCACATGCACCCGATATAAGCTGTTTTTTGGAACTTTGCGACAGGACCGGGATAAGAAAATCCGCTTCACGATGCGTAATCCAAAAAATATTTTATAGCCCTTTAGATCCAAAGTACCTTGCCCAGTCCACATGTCTTGTCAAAAACACTCACTACCATGCACTATTTGGTGTCACCTGAAGTCAAAATGGTATATTTGACAGATTTCTGGAAAATCGTTTGATGCTTCTTACATTTTAAGCTATTTTCCTTCTCTAAAAATTTCATAAACGAATAATTCCAGATAGCAAATATTGTAGTTTAATTTTATAAAGTTGACACCAAACCCCTTTCTGATCAATAAGTCCCCACTGTGTTGGAAAAATCTGACAGTTCTTTTTCAGTTACATTACAGCCGAAAGATTTTTTTACATAAGTTATAGGAAATACGAATGAAGCCAGCGAAAGAGTAGTGAATCAATTTACTCAAAAAAATGAAAAGGAAAGTACCAAAGTCTGTCAAAAGAAGGTTAAAAAAAATGGACCCTCCCCATTGCAAGCTGAAACCTGACATGTCTTCCAGCCGACAACTGAATAAGTATGGTGGCAGACTATAAGCCCAATCGAGGAGTTAAAGCAGAACCAAGAACCGAAATGACGCCGTCACTATTTCAATTTGCGATTTGACTAACAGCGACGACCCAGAACGGCTGCTGATGAGGTATGACCGTTTTATTGGTACTTTCGGTGGTGGCAGTCGCTTTTTTTTATGTCCCCGCTCTGCTTCGTAAATTTCTAGCTCGTTTTTTTTTTATACACATTTCTTATCGTTTATTTTTATGTCGAAGACCATTTCTTGAGCAAGTACGTTGGGGATAGTCATTTTTTATTCTGTTTTCTATTCAACAGGAATATGAAAGGCCAACAGAGTAACTTCTAGCTGTCGTGTCCTTTGAAATTCAAAAGAAAAACTTCTTCGCGGGATGTGATTTGAGTGTTGATTTTTTGACTAAAGTTTTTAACTTTTTTTTTTTTTTTCTTCTTTAAATTTAATTGGCAGTTTTTTGCAATTCTTATGGAAATTATGTCAAAGATGAAGATAGATTTTGCTGGCGAGAAGTGTGCTGGAGAAATGTGGCAGGATAATAAGACACTTTGATTTATAATTCTCCGATGTTTTTTTTTTTGTTTTTCAAATCTTGTATCCATGGCATACTCAAACTTTATTAAATAAAGGTCAATGATGGATTGGGTTTTAAGACGAGGCACTACATAAGTACTATAAATATTCGCTTAGTTTTATATCGTAAGTTTATGGATGAAGTTTTGTACTTATTACTCTATAGGAGTTCCGTGGCCAAAACCGAATTTTTTGTGAGCCCTTCTATAGACGTTGTTCAGTTACGAAAATAAATAAATATTAAGCCATAAGTACCCCATAGAGAACCAAGGCTTAGAGTCTCACAATTGTACGTGGTATGCGTGGTATAAATTTTATACATTTCTGCGCGTACAGTAGCTCAACACAATAACTAATGAGTCACGGCATCGACTTGTAAGTATTGAGACTGCAACTCTTTACTTTGATTTTTGCTGCTCAGGTCAGGATCAGGAGTAAACTGAGTCAAAGGGTTTGTATACTATGTATTTACGATTGTTTCATACCAGAGACCTGCAACAAGGAGGTCGTTTTGTGAGCCATTCGAAATATTCACTGCATTTCACGTATTCGCTGTGCTTACATTTCATTGCCTCTCATAAAAGGAATCTGAAGCGAGCTCCCATTCACATATATTTATTTCATGAAATGATTATCTACTATTACAATTTTCTGCTTTGCACTGTATTTGGCAAAAGACCGTGAATGTTTCAAGTGGTTTTTGCAGTGGTCTTTGTTTTCGTTTTTTTCCTGTCATAATAAATGGTCACCTTTGTTGTTTGTACTTGTGAGTGTTCTGAGTTTTCTACCAACTTAATAAATCATTCAAAAGCTCGTGAATCAATTGTTCATTTCACTGCCATTGCGAATATTTTCATTCAATGAATACTTTAATTGTGAGCCTAATACGCACTCGAAATTCATGAATACCAACACCATGATGATTCGTTTTCATTTCGTTTCGCAAAGTAAACTTTGTTATATCCTACGTGATTCATACTCGCTTGTTTCCTGTGTGCGTGAGACTGTGAAAGGCTCACTTTTTCGAATGATCGAATGATTCACAACGGCAAATGTGTGAATTTATGCAGTTCTCTGGATTCATACCAGGTATAGATATGTACTTATATTTTGTTGATTTTATTAAAATGCTATGAGATTATCTTGGATATTTCCTTGGCGCTTACCTTTTTAAACGGAGATATCTCTAGAAGAGGTTTATGTAGAATTGTAGCAAATTTTGCTATTAAATTGATCCTCATTCGAAATCTGAAATTGATCTAGCCTAGTTATTGAATATTCGGACCCTATAGGGGCAAATTGACCCATCTTTGATGGCAGCTGCCTTTCGACCCCGTTTTCTGAAAACATTGAAATTTGATCCTGGACCCTTTTTGCGAATTGGTACAGATTTTAACACATTCATCAAAAAGCAATCTCGGTTACTCATTCAATCGATTTGTGTTGATCTATTTGTGCCAACACGAAACAGTGCTACCTTTTAAAATGTTTGGCAAAACAGGAGGTCTACTGCTTAGGTGTCAAGAATAACAGAAGATTTCAAATTTTGATAGAAAAAGGGAATCTCCTCGTTTGAAAATAAGCTAAAGTTTTAAACAGAACTACCAATCACAGACAAGTGGAACTCTCAACACCGCTTCTACATTGGCTTTATGTTCCACATGAAAATAGTACCCAAGTGGTGATTTTTGCGCAACTCCTATTTTGTAAAAAAAAAATGTAAACCTATATACACTCCAAAATTACCTGAGATGACGATATAAGACATTAAAAGTCTCAAGACTTAGACCTAAAAATCTTCTTCTATTCTCTAAGCCACAGGAGCGTTTTTAGGGATTTGCGGTTAAACAGATCTGGTGGGCTCATGGGTAAGATATAATGTGCTATCCGCGGTATGTTACTAGTTCTACTTTCAGATTCTCTCCAATCTTCCAACTTTTATTCCAAAAACCGGCCTTTGTGCTTGTTTTTTAACGGGATGGTCTAATTTATTACATTGCCGGGCCTGGATGATAGACCAAGCAATTAAATGGTAATGCATGCAAGGAACATTAATCAGCGTTGAAAGCTTCATACTTAATCTGCTGTCCAAAATTTCTTGGTTTTTGCAAAAACATTTATAAGTAAAGTGTTAACGATTTTGGTAAGACATTTTATACATATGTCATTTGATTGGAATTTTACAGTCTAAATGAAGTATGAAATCCATATGAAAAATCGTTGAAGCCATTTTCGAGAAAACCTAATTTTTCTAAAGTTGGCCTTAAGTAAAGTACCGTTAATAATAGGGCTAAAACAAAAATTTTAATTTCACCTCTAGGTCAGATCCTAGATATGAAGTTTGATCAAAATCCGTTTAGGCTGTGGCTTCGTACATAGAAGGACAGCCAGACAGACATCATCGGCAGGGCCACTTTTTGGACTTCTCTATTAATGTCCAAATTCATCAAAACCTTGAGATCCAAAATCTCGACCAATCCAATTCTTGCCCTATGTTATAGGTGTGAGTAAAAAATTAGGCCGTTAACAGCCCAAAGAGGGCCAAGGCCTTGCTTCTCACAGCTGTAGGTGGCTATGCGTACACAAGGAACCTGTAGCTGAAGGACAAAGGAGTATTGAGAAGCTTTATTATGACAGTCATGACGCTCCTAGAAGGTAGGGCTGTGAAAAAATGTTGAATATTGAAGCCACCAAACGGAGCTGTGTATAAGAGGAACCTGTTCTGAGAAGTTAACTTACTTACTTAAAGGGCTCCCGACCCTTGTAGAGTCCCTGCCTGAGACATCGTTGCCTTCCATCCTCTGCGGTCCCGAGCACGCTGCTTCCAGTTGTGAAGACCAAGTTTTCTGGCATCCGCGACAGCTTGTATCTTTGTATCTTGGCTGGGATTCGAGGATCCTCTTGGCTGGAGCATTGTTGTCCATTCGCTCGATGTGGCCGAGCCAATGTAGTCTGCGTATCTTGGCTCTTTGGACTACATCCACATCCTGGTACAGCTCATAGAGTTCGCGGTTGTACCTTCTCCTCCATTCGCGCTCCTCGCATAAGTGACCTAATATCCGACGGAGTATTTTACGCTCGAAGGTGCCCAATATTTGCTCAGCTTTCTTACTTATCGTCCAGCACTCGGCTCCATACAGCAGGACTGGTAAGATGAGCGTTCTGTAGAGCATTAATTTGGTCCGTCGAGTTAGGAGTTTTGAACCCGGTTGTTTCGCCGAACCGATGTAGCAGCGGTTTGTTAGGGTTATTCTTCGTCGGATCTCTAAAAATGTGTCATTTGTAGGATTAATATTTGTTCCGAGGTAGGTGAACTCCTTAACTACCTCGAAATTATAGCTATCAACAGTGACGTTCTGCCCAATGTTTTGGACAGAAAAATTTTTGTTTGTTGATAACATATACTTTGTCTTGTCCTTATTTACTTCAAGACCAACTCGTTTTGCCTGCTCATCAATAGCCGTAAATGCCTCTACTACGGCTTGCCGGGATCTTCCGATGATGTCAATATTGTCTGCGTATCCCAGCAGTTGGACGGATTTGTGAAAGATAGTGCCTTCCGTGTTGACACCTGCCCTGCGCACTATCTTCGCCAACACGAGCAGAACAGAGAAGTTAACAGCAACTTTAAATCCATAATTATTGCTGGTCTTTTTTTGGCAACTCTTGGGGCACCAATTCTATTCCGATAGATATATATTTTTGCTCAAATAAAAGAAACCTGCAGTTCTTATCTGTATCCAAAGAAAAGAGAGTTTTGAGAAGCTCCATCTTGACAGGTATACTATTGGATCACAAGAGAAGGGGCTGTCAAAAAAAAACTTAGTTCTTATTTTCCTGGATTCAAACTTTTATCCCAAGCACAGTAGTCCAACGCACTAACTAATAAGCCACATGGTTTTAAATGCTTCATTAAATGTCGTCAGCATAAATCAATTTCATGTAAGAACATTTTAATGCATTTTTGATAAATACATAACAAAATTTAGGTAAGAACTTACACAGAACTTACACTCTACATAACGATAGTCTATAGCTTTTAAATAGAACCTTCCAAGACTCTTCTATTCTGTAGAGTATACATTTATAAAATATTCATCCATACATGAAGGATACATTAAAACCCCTCCAACCAAACGTATAAGATTGACTCTATATCCTTCAATATCTTTTGAACAATAAACCACCCTCGATCCCCGAAGCGCTTGACTGCATTTTCAGTCCAATGTCCATAGTCCAAAGAGTAATCACTGGAACTCGCATCGTTGTCCAAGTCAAGCGTCATCAATTTTAAATTAATCATATTCTGAAGTTCAGCATTTGCAAGAGCACTCCAATCCTCCCTTTCGCCTTCCACAAATGTAATTTCTTCTGGATAAAAGCATAATCCTAGCCTGACCTTACCACACATAAAGCGCAATCCGAAGGACTCGTATCCAAGCAGGCGTGAATTTTCCATCCACAAACATTGTTATTGAACAAAGAGAGAATGCAAGTTCAAGGATCTATCTATCTTTTGAAACCCTAAAGAGCCATGACAGTCATACCAAGTTAATTAACAGGAAAAAGGGAAAAGTCACTTTCGGTGACTCCACAAGGAGACACTCATTTGGGAATGGGGATGGCAGTGGTCACACACAAAATGTGTATCCTCTCAATTTACCATGCTTAAGTAGTTTCCATTATATTCAGAGAGAAAAGGTGCGCTCACCTTAAAGTTGGCTTGCCAGAAGGATAAAAGGGATCTCTCGCGGTCCCATTGTGGCCTAGTGGGAAACGGAATCACTGAAAATGTGTACAAACTATTGTATTCGTAGTTCGACTTTAGATTCAGGCCTTCGGAGGAATGAGTACACCAATTGTATGGTAATACTCGTCGAGATAGAAAATCGTTTATACTTTCAACAGGATAATTATCCTTGGATTAGCATAATTACCGCGTTAATGGAAAACGTTTAGTGGTCCATTATGTCTCGAGAGATGAATAATTGTGGAAAGACCTCCGGATGTGGTATAAAATTAAAATGCTCGCTGTATATAATGAAGAACATAAATTTTGCATTTTAAGCGAACCACTCTCAGAGTAGAATGATGAAATGCAGGCAGGTTAACTTTGCATTTTAAATCACACTGGGTGAATCTATGTTACGCTAGGTCCTTTGGGGGTGGAGAAAGGCTATTAGAAAAAGTATTTAGTTCTAGAGTTTAAAACATATACACTGTATGAATGAAAGAGTTTGACCTAGTATGAAGCCATTGTTGGTTGGTTGGTTGGAGCTCCTTCTGTAAGAAGGAAGGAAACTCAGTAGCTTAAGGTTTGTTGTGCTACTTTTAATATGAATGCACATAATTCATTCAACGTGCTACCAAAAAGTTATGTTTTAGTATGCATTTGATAATGTTATGATTAAGAAAAAAAATGTAAAATTTCTTGAAGTAAAAATAGTCTTTCACAGAAGATTTGGAAAAGTTTAAGGAGCTGCCTACATCATCTACGCATCAGTGGCGCTCTTAGAACTGCCCCATCCACAGTAGTAGGTAGGCACGATTCTTCACCGACTGCATATACATAGATATCGTCAGCTGACAAATGTACGATCAGTCTTATTGCTATGTCGCGACTTTGGCCACTCCTCTATTCATAATGACTGTAACTTCCTTAATGAATCTACTACCTACCTACTGCTCATATTTGGTCGAAACTTTCGCATATCACCCCTGGCTCAGAACATTTGGTTATGAGCAGGTCAATCCACATCTACACTAATGGATCAAAGAGAAATGTTGGAGTGGGTAGAGGCGTTTAATCCCCGATCATTGCAGCGTATTTCAGGAAATACTGGCATTCAAAGAAGGCCTGTCATAGTCAAAAAGAAATGTGTACTATCTGAAAAGGATATTATAGTTTCCACGGATAGTCAGGCAGCTATTAGATCTTTGGAATCGTCCACAACCACAAAACATCATACTAGAGTGCCACTCATCTCTGATGGAGATGCTGGACCAATATAACATTCGAATCTGCTGGGGTCTGCACGGCAGACCTATAGGGATGTGAAGGAAGCGGAGACTATCCATCATGTTCTCTGCAACTACTTTGCCCAAGACGAACCTCCAAATTGGTCGTACTTCTTTGATTACCTTGGTAATTTACTGAAGACAAGGTACGTTTATCGAGACAGTACCGTCAATTCGGACTTGCATATTTGAAGAATGAAATTTGGGCGTAAGGGAAGTGGTGCCTCAAGAGAACAAGTCTTGGTTTATCCTTGGTCGTTTCGCATATCAAGGAGAATAAGAAGAATGGTGTATCTTGTCCTCGTCCTCGCCAATATGGTTGCGGTCTTCGTTAACAGTCGACGTGAACAGTCCATGCTTAAACAATGGACGTACTGGCATTATTCGAATCGAAAATCTAAACTGCAGTCGGCCTAGGGATGATACGGAGCTGCTACTCCCAATTCGATATGTTAGAACCTTCAGTTTAAACTGGGCCTTCGAATCCGGCTCCGGTTCCGATATATTCTAAACGGAGGACAGATGAACACGAACGTCAAAGAGGGATCGAGTTGTTAGAAAAGGGTCTCAAGTGGATCATTTGGTGTGGTGGAAAGTGAATACAAAGTTTCAGGTTTTGAAGCCAATCGAAACTAATTAGATGGCGACAAAGCAGATAAGTTGCTGTTTTTAAAATATATTTTACACATTTTAAAATTTAACTATAAGTCTTTAGCTTTGTCTTTACAAACAATATTATTGTTAAGTGACTATAAAATTTTGTATTTTTTATTTTGTTTTTTAACTTAATTATCCAAATTTTATATCTTAATAATTTGAGTCTGTGACCTCCGCCTTTAACTCCGCTGAGGTCGATATAAGGCTTCCGACTCCAAAAGCCATTTTTTTCTAAGCCATATCGAGGTTATGCATAAAAAGCGTGTACTCTAAATTCTGCTCCCAAGCGGCTTAACTAATTCCC
Organism: Chalcosyrphus nemorum; assembly: GCA_949716465.1. Lineage (NCBI taxonomy): Eukaryota > Metazoa > Arthropoda > Insecta > Diptera > Syrphidae > Chalcosyrphus > Chalcosyrphus nemorum. Next base: position 72,039,105 of record OX454333.1, read on the forward strand.
TATTGTTATTGACAAAAATTACTATCACAGCGACAACATTTTATAGTGCCGTCGCCCGTAATAGTAATAATAATTTTATGCTCCCCAATAATCTCATTGATTTTCTCATAAAAAAAAAAAAAAAAATTCCCATCCCTAATCCCACACGCCTATCACATCCTGGTTCATTTAATCAAATATTCTCCCCTAACCATCATTTCCTCAATTGTTTTCATTTCCATGGAATTCATCGAAATCTCTTTATCTAGGTCAATTCACCCCCCATGTTGACTAATTTTATTTCCGGTTTATACATCCATACATACACACACGCATTCTATTGAAAAGGACTCCTGCAGTGTCCGAACAACATATTATACCAAAACCCACATTGAGAGGGTAATTTACCCCAGAAATGCGATCTTACATGACACACAACGAAGTAAGGATACAATAAGGACATACCTTTGAAGAAATTTGTCTACAAATTGCATTGCACAAAATTATTTTACACAAACGTAACAGTAAAGAAAAAACTTAAATTAATTAGGCAATAAAACATTTATAAGGAAACACCATACACACCGGCAAAAGGATGGTTATTGTTAGCCAACGATGATGATGATGACGACGATGATAACGATTATGAGGGGCCCCAGAGTTAAGCGGAAGCAACGTAAATTAGGGGTGCGTGTCAGCCATTTGTGGTTATAACTGCCATTGGGAAAGATTTTTATCGCCGACCAGGGTGTGAAGACTATCACCCCGCAAGAATTCGTGCTCTATCTCAAGACTATCAAACCATACCACCCTTGAGCAGTATATTCGACACCCTTCTCAATGTCCTGTCAATTAATAGTCGCTCGGTCCAACAGGACAATAGCGGTATCATCTTTCGTCCCCACAGTGCAGAGGTGTTGGCCGAAAAATAACGTCCTGCATTCGAATTAGTTTAATAGTTTTAGGGGGTTGGTTGGGTCGATATGTCACTGACAGGACTGCGGATGGGTGGGTGGCTATTTCGGCTCTCGGTGATGAATTTTTATGTTCGAAATCACTCAAAGCGCAGTAGGAAATTTGTTTGCTTTTTTTTTCTCGTTCTCGGCCGTCGTGCGTGTTTTTTTGTTTTGGTCCTGTTACTTGTGTTTTTACTGCTGCTATTGTCGGTCATAAAATGAGACAGACAAACACACACAGAAAAAGATCTCCATATACAGTGGCAATAAAAAGTCACTCAGCTATTTTATTGGTTTTCCATAAGCTTACAACGATCTGTGGCTGTGTTCACTCGCAAAACACTGAGAGAGAGATACTAAAAATGGAATATTCATTTCATCCCCATGGATTTACGGGCAACCAGAGGGTGGATATAAAAATGAGACACACAGGAATCGCTTATGGATGACAGTTTTTGTTGTTGGTTTCGTGGATGCGTGTTTGTGTTATGTTCTAATGTTTTATTGGTTTAGGGATTTTTTTGTTGTTTTGTTTTGTGTGTTTGACTCCCCTCTGTGTTTTTTGGGAACATATTTAGGGAATATCTAAATCTCTCTTAAGCATCATTAATTACAAAGATCCACACAATTTAAATCGAAAGCTAAACAAGGACATGGACATTAAATGGGGGAGTTGGGCATGATGATGATGATGATGATTCACCAGAAATGGTTAAATTGTCTGGATATGCCAAATGAATGGACGAACAATTTGATATGCAAATTTGTTTTTTTTCTCTCTTTTTATCTTTCTTTTGTGGTTATCCTGGGGGCAGGAGGCTGGATTGAGTTTCATTGGGACATCTCGGTGTGACTGATGGGCTCTGTATATGTATTTATAAGGATGTAGGTAGATTTCCAATGAATTTGATTCACTCAAGCAGAAATGTTTGTTTTGTTATTGATTTTGATTGAGAGACGATGGCAGAGATGTGGCCATAATGGTATCTCGTTGTAGACCAATATTATCGGTTCGTACCAGTTGAATGCGAAAGACAGAATGGCTGGATGTGTGCCTTTTTGTGGTTTAAAGTGGTATTGTGGTTGACTTAAGAGATGATGCAATTTGCAAAATCAGATTCAATGCAGAGAAATTGTGGTTTTGATTGTTTTTTTTAATTAGCAAAATTATAGGTTGCTTTGCTTTTACATCTGGCTTCATCGATTTAAATCAGCTTAGCGAATCATAAGACGCATCACCCTCAAAGAGCGGAAGCAGTAACTGATTGATATATGAATATTTATGATATACATACTTTTTCACAGAATCTGAGGTTAAACCCTACGGAGGGAAGGATAAAAAAGTGTTTGTCCTAGGGCCTCTACATCGCCTACGCGCCATCGTGAGCGATTTCTGAAAATGTGCCTCAGCTCTCCCCAACTCTTTCTCAGTGCTTCAATTTCCACTGTTCTGCGCCACGTACTCTTACGACTCTTACTACCATCCTGGGTAAGCACGTTCCATTGCATCGCTTGGTGGTGAGCTATGGATCTGTCACCATTTCAATCCACTGCCACTTTCGTCGTCATTTGGTTGTGCCTATAGGTTCATGGCTATCGTTCTCTAATGAAGCTCTACGTTAGAAATACGGTTTGGTCAGAACGACGGTGACGGTCACTCTCCAGGTACCACATCCATATAAGCTCCATCACATCCATATAAGCTCCATATATGTAGCTCGGATTCAATTTGGAATGGAACAGTCGTAGCCAAACTGTGGATAGCATCCCAAAAGCAGATTTTGCTTTACTTATTCAGCTGAATATATCCATTTCGGTGCCGCCATCGGTTGAGACAATACGCCCAAGGTATTGGAAACTCTCTACTACTCCGTTTGTCCAGCAATGCATATACGAGTATGTGTTGATAAGTTCGGTCTAAAGCTCTCATCATTTTTGTTTTTGCCGAGTTAATTTTCAGCCCAACGACGTCTGCTTCCCTCTCCACATTTGTTGTCATTTGGTGAAGGTACATTATTCTGAGAGACATAAGACAAACATAATCGGCGTAGTCGAGGTGCTTGAGTGCAAATGTAAGAGTCAATAGAATTGCTCCATTTCCTGTTGATAAGGCCACATTCAGCACATCTCTTATCTATACGTTGACTTTTCTCCTCTTCATGCGATATAGGGACTCTAGCTCGATCCTTTCTGCTGCTGGAGTTGCTGCAATTCGAGCTCTTAGCTGTTTTCATTCGTTGATCCTTCTCCAAGTATCCTCAGAAAGCCACGCCCTATGGTAGCATGCCTATGGTCTTGGATGGTGGCAGGCAATGTGCTGCTGATTGTTTCCACCACTCTACGTGAGGGATGGTCCCTTAGTTCTTGGCGCACTGTAGGAACTCTCACTCGGCCTACGTTGAACCTAGGAATTCTTGTGTCGTTAGATCCTTGAACGGCAGCTGTGCGTAATTGGACAGTAGCTATCATAAGATGGTGTTCCCGTACCAACCCCATGTCTGCTCCTCGTCTATTTCGGACGTCTAGAAGGCTGCCAATTGACCAATGGCGTCTGATGGCAAAGTGGTCAATTTGGTAAGAGGTTGCTTGCCTGTCAGTTGACACCCAACTGATTTTATGGCAGGTCTTGTGCTCAAACATGATGCCACCAATGACAAGACGATTTGCGTTACAGAAGTCAACAAATCTTTCGCCATTGTCATTGCAGTTCCCTTATCCGTGCCGTCCCATAACATGTTTGAGCCCTTCGCTGTCGCTGTTCACCTTGGCATTCAGGTCCCCATCACAATGACAATGTCGCCGTTAGGTGTTGCATTGTAAACAGCTCCCAACTAGTTGTAAAAGGTCTCATTTTCTTTCTTAGACGAACTATCCGTGGGGGCGTAACACTGTGTAATGGTGACGCGACGTACTCTCGTCCGGAATCTGGCCGTTAAAATAGTGTCACCGTGTGGCTGCCGTGAGATTAGGCCTCTGCCTGCTGCAGGTGTTAACAGCAGTCCAACTCCATATTAACGGGGGCTTCCGGTTGGTCTTCTGGAGTAGAGTAATGCAGTGTTACGCGTTGGCGGTTGGTACTCACCCGCATCTTACCATTTTTATCTCGCTTACTCCCAATATGTCCAGCTTATATCGCATGAACTCATGCTCTAGTTCAAGGAATCTGGCGTTCTGAGGTCCTTCACTCTGAGAGTCAATGAGTGTCTTTACATTCCTTCACAAATCCCTATCCGGATACGATAGCCAAAGGTCGTCAACGTGTGACCAGTCCTTATCCGAGGCATTGTTTCGGTTTCCAGCTTGAAGTTTTCGGTAAAGCGGATTACTGGCCCAGGCTACCTAGTCTAGTCGTAAGACCCTATATAATTACTTGGACTTACAATTTTGGTCTACATGAATAGGAAAGAGGAAAAGCAAGCACTACATTACGAACTTAATTGTTGCGCTACTGGTCCAATCCATGTTTCGCCATTCAGGTCGATAGCGACTGAAGTAAGCTATCCTATTCCCGACTTTAAATACACCTGCTTACAGCTTTCGCATACTTTTGACGACTTCATCGGGAGGGGCCTTTCTCTAAAGTCTACTTTCGTCGATATAGCGGATGGGTACATCTAAAAAGTGGAGTAGTAGTCTTACAAGGGAATGGCTTCATCCCAATTCTAGTGGGATATTACTTCACATTCCTAAAGTGCGCAGTTGACATGGTCATGTTCAAAGGAAAAGGAAAAGGCGTCGATGTACCTCCATCACTTAGACTACCTTTCGCACCAATGTTGACGCAGTAAATCTAAATGTGTAATTACTGTCACAGAAAGCTACCAAAACAATATTGGAAAACTCTATTTAGTAGAAATGAAGTGATCGAGATTTGGATGGACACTTTATTTGCCTATGTTTACCATCTACATACAAATATCCCCATAATCTGGCATTCCAGTTTTCTTATATAACTCGTATACTACACTCTCCTATTGTGCTTCTTATTGAAGGGTCATGCAAGTCCCTTTGAGTTAATCCCAAATATGTAGCTTCGCTGGCTTCCAAATTAGTTTGCCAGATTGTCCACACTTCCATCCGCAAAGACCTTGCTTACAATTGTCGGGGAGAACTATGGACCGAATACGTGCAATTGATATTTATTTATTACAAAGTTTCTTTTGATGTTAGGCTCGTTCGCGTACTCTCTCAAAACAGGGAATTTTTTACGAAATTTTATGAATTTTTACGAAAAGCTCTTCGAGTAGGTTCAGTAAAGTACAGTACACACGAGAGTAAAAAAAACTTCCTATGCTACGAATTTTAGTGCAAAAAATTTCTTTGAGCTGGTTTGTGAAAATCTTTGAAATCAGTGGATTTTCAAGTGCTTTTTGTTCAATTCGTTTGATTACTTTTTCGTAATTTTAGCGCTCTCTGAAACAAGAAGTACATGTACGGACATATTATTCACTGTGCATTCTGCACTGATTTAAGTTATTATTTTTTAATTAATTTTTTAAGCAGCATGAACTCATTCATTTTCATTCGAAATTCCTAAAAAACCAGTGAAAAATGCTACAATCCGCCTGGAGCGAATCGTGTGATACCCTATCCCTATCTTATTTGGTCTTGTCAGTGGGCGGTGGAAAATGTATTCACAAAATTTTCTATTTTTCCCTATAAACTAGAATTTTTAATCGAAAATTAATTTTTGAAGTAAACGCCCCTAAAAAGTGGGCGTGGCCATAAACAATGTATAGACGATTTGTAGATTAAATGGATATCTACATATTTGCTCAAGTAAGTTTTTTCGAGTTTCATGTGAAAATAGTGAAAAAAGTTAATTTTTGTGAAAAGTGGGCGTGGAAGTGGGCGGATTCTAAAAATTTTTACACTTGTATTACTTACTTTTACAAAGACCTCGTATACACAATTTCATCAACCAGCTCAAAATTTAAGGCCCAAAAACTGGTGACATACGGACGGACGGACGGACATGTCTCAATCGACTCGGCTCGTGATGCTGATCATTTATATATATACTTTGTTGGGTCTATCTTTAATATTTCTCTATATTACAAACTATGTATCAAACTTAATATACCCTTATGATAGGGTATAAAAAAGGATGAAACTATATCTCATCTTCTGTGTAAGTAAATGGATTTCATATGCGGCTTTTTATTTTCTTTAGCGCTAACTGGCAAAAAAAACACGAATTTCCGACTGAAAAAAACATCAAAGCAATATCACTTTCAGAAGTTTATTGGATTTTTTTTTCTTTAATTTTTTAGTTTCATTCACAGCAAAATAATTTTCACAAAACCAAATAAGATTTCAATTCAGTAAGTGACAGTTGGGACGCATGTCAAAATTTATCTGTACGTGTGTTTCACGTGCAGAGCTACCAACAATGCGAGCAGATAAAGCAGCTGTTCCCAGAATTTTATTTTTGGGTACCACTCATGGGCATTACCAGACACGTATCAAAGAAATGTTAATAGTTTACACAAAAAGTTGTATTGGACTTTAATTTCATGAAATTTGCTTTTTTTTCTCATTGAAATGATTCCTAGTACTATCTTTTGAAAACCTCTGGTATGGTTAATTTGCTCGTTCTTGTCTACGTTCAACATCAAGGATTGGCGAAAACATCGATCAAATTTAGAAGCTGTTGTTCGAAATTCGTTGTATGAGTCTTACACGCAATATACACTTACGAGCAAATTTTGCAACTTGCATGCGGATTAGTTGGTTTGCGAGCAAGCGCATAAGTTTTGATGTAAAGTTTCTATACACTACGCACAGGCACTTGCACGCGAGATGTGGGCGAAGTGGTTAACATATATATGTATGTACTTTATCCCTCATAACATTGTCATCGCACTTGCTCCTAAAGAATTTAATATTCGCCAAAAAGAGCCTAGAAAGTAAGTCTCTTAAGAAATTATTTCCCAAGCTACTACAACCCCGCCTACATGAAACATTTGACATATTCGAGAAAGGTTTGAGTTAATTGAGCTCATAAAGGAAGAAGATGAAGACCATAGATTGTACGTCAATTAGCATTTGAAAAATATATGGCGGATTGGATAAAACCAACTTTGAAGGTGGTACAATAAATTTTTGAGTTTTACTTTGCTACCAGTGTAAAAACCTAGAATACTTACTTACTGAAAGATTTTCTGACCCTTGAAATCTCTGCCTTACACATGGTTGTCTTCCATGCTCTACGGTCACGTTGTTTCCAATTGTGAAGATAAAGCTTTTGGCAAACACGACAGCCTGGTCTAGAACCTAGAGGCAGTGAATTGAAGATTGTATTAGCTGGAGCATTGTTGTTCATTCGCTAGATATGGCCGAACCAATGAAGTTCACTTGTCGGAATAGTTTTCCCTCGGAGATGCTAAATTTTTTCTCTGCTTTGTTACTATTTGTAGTGTCTACATAGTTATGCTTCTGAACTACTTGGAAATTGGAGTTATCAGCAATGTTCTGTCCAAAGTTTTAGCCAGTCTTGTCCTTATTTACTGCAAGATGAACGCGTTTTGCCTGCTCCTCAATTGCCGTAAGCGTCTTAACGTCTGCTTGCTGTAATCTTTCGATGATGTCAGGTCCTCTTCCTAGAGTCTGATTCCTTCTGTCATGCTAAAGCATCCGAACTTAAGCTCTAGCTTTTGTGGTAGCTGTAATTAATGCTTAGCGAGGTCTTCTTTGTATATCTTTATACACTACCACCCAGAGAAGACTAATCTTGAACCTGTGACTATTATTACTATTTTTGAAGTTTGGCCTACTTTGCAGTGTATACCTAGTCAAATATTTCCAGTGCAGAAGGAGCTTAAGCCTTCAAGACGATGCATGTACATATGTCCAGGATCCTGTATGATTTTGATACATATATTGAGAATCTCGAAGGAAATTCTCGCCATTTTTGAACCATCGGTGAAGATTGTGATTTTCTGGCGAACGGTAGGCACTTCCCCTTTTTCTACTTTTTTTGGGTGGGAAACTGATTATGTCGTCGTTGTGAAGGCTTATTTGAGATATTGGGAACTTTTTTAGTTACTATGAGCATAGAGTCCAAAGAGTATAATCTGACCACTCTGCATGCTGATATACATATTAATATAGTTTTTGAATGTCAAGTGATATCATAGTATACGAGGGTAAAATGAAAAGTTCTCAGCCTGACTAGTTATTTTATTTTATTTTTTTAAGTAATCGTCCTGGGCTTCAACACAGTTGGTCCATCGTTTCTCCAAAATCATTATTCTGTGAAAAGTGAGAGGCTGGAAGGCCGTGCATATATTCCTCTACGAACTCTCAACTTCTTAATTGGATGCGAAGCGCTTCACAGAAATAAATTCTTTCAAGTTTACGACTAGATGGAAGTATGAGGGTATCGAATCAGGAGTATAGGGGGGATAAGCGAGCAAACCGTATCCCAAATCATGCAGTTTTCGGGATCGTTCGCTCATTTGCTTTTCGTCGGCATTCAGCAATTGCGGCACCCATCTTGCGCAGAGCTTCGGTGCAAGATGTTTCGCACCCTTTCTTCCAATATCCTCATAAACTCAGCTATCCCATTAACTTCACTTGCCTATCGTTCAACACAATATTGTGGACTTTTTCGATAGATTTAGGTGTGGTTGCAGTTTTGGCCACCCTTCAAAGTTGAAACACTACAGGAAAAATAAATTTATGCTGATTGGAGAACCATCTATGGGTCATGCCGAGAACTTTTCACCTTGTCCTCGTACCTAACCTAGTTCTTTCTTTTTTAAAGCGGGGTGACAAGTTATTACTATTGCGGTATGCGTTCATATGTACATAAGATGCATGCTGTCCATAATTGCCTCTGTTGAAAGATAAGATTGGCTTATAGGTACTATGCAAACACGAGTATGGCTCTGGTCTCAATATTGTCATCTACTGGAAAATGGTACTTCACATCTTCCGGGAACAAGTTCTACAAATCAGGCATCGGCTTTTGTTGTAAGCTTAGAGAATAGACATAGGGGTGTCATTTTTTCTCACTTGAAATGCCTATAGACAATAAAAATAAATCTACACGTATAGAAGGGACCTACTCCTACAGTTTTATGCCGTATCCGAATGGATGCTCGCAAGAGATACATACATACATAGTTCCTTTAACCCCTCGGGGGGCATAGGGCGTCAACAACGTCTGCGCGCCTTCTTGTTCGGACTTCTGCAACGCGTTTGAGCTGCCTCCAACCCGATTCTTCCTCAACTGTTCTACGGCATGTTTGCTCGCAAGAGATGGCCATAAAAAACGTTTTGATTGTGATATGGGATTGGAATATTGCACCTGTAATTCAGTTTACTCTTCAAGGTAATTCAATTGATTTACTGTTTCCTTTAAAACAAAATGTCCTCCATTGTAGCCGTCATGGCGACCAGACTCCATTGTCACTTACTATCCTTTATGAACTTGTAGTTCTTCTAATATTAACAATATTCGACTGAAATTGATAGCCTTTTTTACTGTAAGCGTGGAAGTAATAAGTTCCTTTTATTGAGCATACATAGTAGTTCCATTTTCCCTAATATTCCCATCAGTTTTATAAAGTTACATCCTCGCCCTGATTGGAATTGGAACCCTCGACCAAAAGCCATCAAAACCCATGACATCCCATATGTCCCCCCACTTTTTGATCTTAAAATTTCGCCCACGATTTCAATCTCACTATGTGTGTGACATTTATTTTGGCTTCATATGTATGTACTTCATACGTCAGGAAGATATTCCCAGCTTTAATGGCCGATAAATATCCTCGCACATTAAAAGATAAAAATCACAATCGGTTTCATCTTTCGATCGGTTTTAGGCGACGACTATGGGCCGTCACGTTATGAACTCACCCGGGTGTATCCATCAAATACAACAGCGAGCTCATAAAACCATCACCCGAAGGAAGTTTTCCCGCTATAAAATATGAAAAGTTTTACTTTCCTCAACGGTTTTTATGACTAGCCGCGCACTAGCTGGCAGTAGTAGTAGACTATTCTGTCGCGCGCTTGTATGTATGTACTCCTGCTTCTGCGGTGAATGCTGTGAATAATAAACTCAAAGGATATTCATGAACTGTTCGCTCGATTATCGTGTGCGTAGTCGTTTATACCTGTCGGTTAGTCCTTGTTGGAGGGAGGATAAGAGTATGCGTAGGAATACTTGAGCTTCAACATTTATAGCCTTTGTCCTGGCTACTCGTGTCCGTGTATATGTACACTACACAAAGATGGATGGTCATAAAACTGCGCTGCGATAGTGCGCGCTACCACCATTCAAACTCTAACTCCTAAAACTTGAAACTAAAGTGTTTGCAGCATGTGTTCACCTGCCGTTGAAAACACAATTTTCCGCTTTGTGCCCATAATGTATACAAAGTGTGGTCGAAGGACTTCTAAAGTACAAAATGGAAAAGAAAAAAAAAAAACAAAGGACAATGGGTGAGGGTGTTGTATACCGAAGGGACGATGAAATGAAGAGACAGGCATGAACAAAAAAAAAAGAAAAAAAGAATGAAGATGGTTCCTACGTATACACTTTTTGAAGGATACAATAAAGTTTTCGGTATCAGTTTATGGACGCTGAAGCTACAATGGTTATGGCCTTCAATTCAATATTCCGGTCTCTGTAGGTTTCAGTTGAGGTAGGTGGTAGGCAATGTGGTTCCCCTTTTTTTGGGGGGAAAATACGTGTTTTTTTTTTTTTTGCCAAATTCATTGAGGTCGAGTACGGAGTTATTTGAAATTGTTCACGTTCGGTGCGTTTCTGAGGGGAATCAAAGCAATCAGTCGATTGAGTGCTCTCGAAGCACTCAAAAGCATTTTTTCGGTACTTTGTTGATTTTTTTTTTGTAACAGACTGATACTGAAAGGGAATTATGAAAGAGGAATTCCACAGGAATGAGGAGTAAAGAATTTAATTTTGTTAGTTTGGTTAACTTGGATAAGACCACACTGCTGAGAGAATCAAAGTGAAAAGATTTGCATCTATGTAAAAGGACGTCCTTCGTAAGAGAAGTGGATAAGAGAGTGCTTAAGATATGCATAAGAGTTATAAATAGGAAATCATGGCAGTAAAAGCATCTTTAAGGGCTCCCGATCCTTGTACCCGTAGAGTCCCTGCCAGAGACACCGCTGCCTCTGCTTCCAGTTGCGAAGACCAAGTTTTCTAGCATCCGCGACAAATTGGTCTTTGTACCGGAGGTTTGGTTTTTGGCTGGAGCGTGTGGCTGTGGATGTGAGCGAACCTTTGGCTTTTTGGACTAAATCCTCATAGAGTTCGCAGTTGACTCGTCCATCTCGCATAAGGGACCTTATATCCGACGAAGTATTTTTCGCTGGAAGTTGCCCAATATTTTCTCAGTTCTTACTTATCGTCCAGTCCTCGGCTCCATACAGCAGGACTGGAAATATGAGCGTTCTATAGAGCGTTGGTTTGGTCCGTCGAGTTAGGAGTTCTCAACTCAGTTGTTTTGCCAAACCGAAGTAGCAACGGTTTGTTAGGGTTATTCTTCCTTGGGGATAGGTGAACGCCTGTACGACTGCTTGCCGTGATCTTCCGATGATGTCAATACCGTCTGCAGTTGTTTAGATCTGTTAAAGATAGTTCCTTCTATGTGATGACACCTGCTTTCACTTTCTGTTTCAACAGGATATTGAAGAAGTCACATGATCATACATGACAACGCATCTCCTTGCCAAAATCTGGTGCACTTTTGGGAGATAGGCGGTTTAAAGCTCGATGAAAAGGTGGTGGGTTTCGACTTGAAATTCGTTGGTCTTTTCCAAGATTTGTCTGAGTCTGAAAATTTGGTCTATTGTCGATCTGCCGGACCGGAAACCACGCTAGTATCTACGTGCCGACTAGTGTGTTGCAGAAGTGTTTTAGACGTTCACACAATTCATTGGAGAGGATCTTATATGCGACATTTAACAGAGATATGCCTCGATAATTCTTAGATGAGGCATAAAGGGTTGATACCCTAGTCGTTGGACATGCATTCCTCCATCCATACTTGTTGAATGATGAATGACTTGTTGTATGCACCCTAAGAAGGTATCGCCAAAAAATGCTGCAAAATGTCTCAAAATTCAATTCTGTGTAAGAATTCTAGTATCAACATCCTTAATTGAAACCGCTATATGAATTCAGTATGAAACAGTTTCAGGGTCATGGAAAGTTATTAAATTTCTTAAGCCACAACATTGCCTTGTTAAATACAAGCCAACAATTCAAAAGGCACCCCCAGATTAGGGTAAGTGGCCATTGTATTATTTTGCATTGTAAAATAAGTGTCAAGGTTTAATTGCCTCAAACGCACTATACACCAACAGTGTGGCCACAGGTTTATGCCTCTGTTGTGCTTTGCCTTCTTTGTCGTTCCCCGTCAGCTCTTTAGGAGGTAAAGAACGGTTGCAATGGAAAATTAATTCCACATGGCTTGTCAAAGACTCTAATGAACTTTCATACTTCCGGGGTGTAATTATGAACTCATATCGCGAGCTCAATTCCAGTAGTCGCGACAAGCATGCTTCCCGTAAAATAAATAAAAAAAAAAAGAGCTAAATCCTTGACTAACTTATATAAGCTTCCATATATGTAGTCTCTCTACAAACTAACGAACAACCACAACTTGTTAATGAAACACGCGTTGCTTTGAAACAGCCTATGTTCCGCTGTAACTTCCATTGTGTTTCCGCATCCTTTCCCAGCATGACCTTCTGCTCGTTGACCCTGCTATTATATTCCATTGCGGGAGTTCACCGGAACAATTATGATGTTTTGAAAAGAACAAAAAAAAAAAATAAAAAATAATATAAAGAAATATGTACGTCCATTCTACGGACCAGTTTAACTTCAAACTCTACACAAGGATTTCAGTCGACTGAAGATGCATTTTAATACAGAGTGCCCGGGTGAAACTGGCACAAGGACATAGTGCATAAACATACAGATCTACCGCCCACCTGGGCAGAACCAACATATGAAATTCTTCTAATTAAGGAAATGTTTTCCTTTTGTACACTGTGACAGTACCCACCTATGACTAGGGTCGGTTCATGATAGGAATTCCTTAGAGCTGTAATTGTTCTGCCCGCCTACCACAGACACACAGGATAAAGAGAATATGCCATCATATTTGCATAAAACCAGGAGACAACGATGTGAATACGTAATGTCTCTCTCTCTTTTGGAAACAAAAAAAAAAAAAAAGAATAGCTACACCTCGTCGCCTGTGATGATGGATGGGTGTGTATGTTGTTCGCAATTAACACGTCAAAGGATCATCATTAATTTCATGATAACTTTATTCCTGCAAACATTTTATTTTACACATAAAAAACATACACACACATGGATGAGCCATCAAACGAATGCAAATTTATAAGCCGAACCTCGACATCAAGTTTGCGTGTGGGAAAATTTTCTGAAAATTTGTGAAAATTTGTGAAAATTGTTGAAATTGCGGAAATTGCCTAGGTCATCATGTACTTGGCCGATTAGCCGACCATGACTTGTGTATGAACCGAACAGAGTCCCCTGTTAAATCCTTGCATCTAGCCTGCTGGGTTCCGTGAACTCGTTACATGCTCCCCGAGGTATTCGCATGGAAAATTACATTTTCGCATTATGGTCATATGCAGGTACGAGTGCGGGGTTGCCTGTTGGCTGGGGATATGCATAGATGTTTTCATGTGCTTCAATTTGTAGCCACAAGGGAGATCTTTATCCGTGTGTGTGTGTGTGTATTTGTTTGTGCACGCTTATACCACAGCGCAATTGCAGCAAATAAGCTTAGTGATTAAACCAGAAATGCATTAAGCTTAGGTTTTATTTGATTTTAGAAGAGACTTTGTGTGGAGGACGTTTTGGCAGGTCAAAACCGGCGCTGCCGGTACGGAATCGCGGTTTTTGGTTATTTAATGCATTATGAGTGAATTAACTGATAATGCTTTTCATTCATCACAAAATGTTTATTAGACCTTTGAGTACAATACAATGGTCTTTGAGAATTACTGAGCAAGTGCATGATTACAAAGTGTCTTTCTACATGAATTACATTCGTAATATGGCCAGCCAAATTAATCCAGTTTTGATATACAATGAACACAATGTCACAAGCCTACGTCCGAGCCGCCCTAGATGAAGAGTAAGAGGCTGATTTTGACAGCAGCACGTCCCAATATATGCTCTTCATAACGAATAAGTCAAAAGCGCAGCAGCTCTTTAGTAAGTCCTATTTCTCCTGGTACTATCTGGGACTTCTGTTGGTTGCTCTAGCAACCTTATTCTAGGGGAATAAGGCGTAATTCAGCATAATAAGCTCAGCGACCTAACATGATCCTTGATGCTATATTCTGCACAATTAGTTTGAAGATATTTTGGCTTCTAGCTGAAATCTAGTTCATTAATGAAACTCAACAGGATGTGACATAAGATGTTGATCATAGTGATGTAAGCTCTGGTCAGGTATTCGCAAAATATATGATGGGTTGTTTTAACCTCTTCAGGACAGATATGGCACTTATCGAATTGGTCACTGTCCATTTCAACAACGATGCCAACAGCAACGAGTCGAAGTAATGATGACTTACCACGAAGAAAAAATCTGGAAAATTGGCAAGACATGTGGAACTTTTCTGACAAATGTAGATGGACGCAGAGATTGATCCCCGATATCGACCTTTGGATCAATAGGAAGCATGGAGAGCTGAACTTCTACCTGGCGCAGATGCTTACTTTACTTACATATGTCCTGTATCCCTTGGTGGGTCCTAGGGCCTCTACAATGCCTACGCGTCATCTTGATGTGTGATGTCTAGAAATGTGCCTCAGCTTTCCTCTAGTCTTTTCCAGTTGCCATGCTTCCTTATCAATTGTTCTTCGGCACGTACTTCTAAGACTGCTGCGTATCCTGTCATCCTGGGTAGATGGGTTCCATTGCATCTCTTGGTTTGCTATCGATCTGTCACCTTTTCGGATAGTGCCATTTTCTTCGTCGTATGGTTGGGCCTATAGGTCCATGGTCCGTTCTCTGATAAAGCTATGCAGATGCTTACTGGTCATGGATGTTTCAGAGCATACCTCCACATATTTAGAGCAGTAGAAAACGCGAAGAACATATAGTTCCAGTCTTTACGATATCATGAAAACCAAACAGACTGGGTGTGAACTTAACCTAGGAGAACATCATCAGACTGATGCTCAGCACCCAATGAGCTTGGGAAGCTGTAAGTGAAACTGTGGATACCATCATGACGGAGTAATGAACACAGGAACGAGAACGATACGCGGCGCAGATAGCTGCCAATATGAACGAGCCAAGTATACGCTGAAGTCCCCCCTCGCGATGAAATGATTGATGGCAATACCGGAAGGATCAGGGGTAGAAAAAGGTGGGCTTAATGGGTGGAAATCCCACACTGCTACTGAGTACGGGCTCAGTTTCCTCTTTGAAAGATTTCCTTCCAACGCAAACAAATCTCCATTTGTGTTTATTGATTGAAAGAATGTCTCTAGATCTTTTATTTTTGCGAGAAATTTATATTTTTTTGGGCGAGTAGAATGCCATTTTGTCAGTTTCATTAAGGGATCATTTCCAGCCGTTCCCATTGATTACACTTCAACATAATCTGCTTTATTCGTAACCACTTTAACCACTAAACGTTCAGGTTCTGAACGAACATTGAGCATCTCACCTGGCAAGTTGATCAGCGCATTTGATTCCAGAGACAGCCTTATGTTTAGGGAACCACACAGGAGTACTTGCATTTTGTACAAATTTTTTGATTTTATTTTGTGCACCAGGAGTACTTGGAGATAGTTCCTAATTAGTTTAGCCGCTTCGCTATCTGATATTATATTTATTTGTAACCTATGGAGCATTCTTCTGATTCTGGTGCATTCTCTGGGACATAACTCGATTGCATAGATCTGTGGTTGAAAGATTGTTCTAGATTGCCAGAGCGAAGTGCACAAGTCTGCATAATCCTTTTATGTATGAGTAGAAGGACTACGAGAACTTCTTTCGCAGCTGTGGGACAAGTGGGTATAGGTGGTAATACCTACGCCGGCTAATCGTTGCACCCTTTGTATGGCTAGCTTGTGATTGTGACGATTGTTGCATAAGTTTCAAGTTTTCATCCCCATTTCTTACTGTAAGACTTGGAGCTGTTAAACGAAGCTTTTCTTGCGTTTTTAGTGCTCCTGTATATGGTATGCGATGCCTTGAATACGGAATGATATTGGATACCTTCCTTGACTCATAGAGTGAAGCAGCTCAATACTTACTCAATAACAAAAGTTCACACATTTGGAGACGTGTTTAATACACTGCCCAATGCCACTATTATAGTAATAGCAGGTTTGAACGGCTTAAATATGATATCTTGAGACGACGCTTAGTCCACCGCAGTGTCATAGAATTGCGAACATAGACGGCACCGTATTCGAACACATAAAGTTAGTGAAAAGTGAGACATACCACCCCCAATGTGCGGATAAGTGATTGTCTGCTTGAACGAGCTTAGATTTTGAAAAAAAACTATTATACAAGTCAGGCTGAGTTGTCATAAGAAAAGGAAGTCCTGGATTAGCACTAAAACTTCCAGTAAAAATGAGATCATCTCTGCAATCGAAATATGTAATAGAAAAATCAAGGTGTGGATGAAGGAGCTTACGACATACTCGTGATGGTTTTTTGATCAGACTCAACTGCATCGGTTTAACTTGTTGGAAATAGAGAACACCTCAACTGCATCAGCATCGTGTGAATCATCATCATTGGGGAGTTCGTTAAATATTGGTCGTCAGTTCACTGACGGTTCATCAATTTTAAAAAGATGCCTTGTGCAGGAACGGTATTCTAGATCAGAATGGATATTCTTAATGCAGCTTCGTCGACGGGAAATGAAAGAATTCGATGGACTCTTAAGCACCTAGACTACGCTGACCACAGTAAGAATGTCTCACGAGAAAATGGATGACAGTGAATTTTTAAGGTAAAAATGAACTTGGCAGATATAAAAATGATCAGCCTGGGATTGAGCTTGTCAGCTCAAATAT
This sequence comes from Chalcosyrphus nemorum, assembly GCA_949716465.1. Taxonomy (NCBI): domain Eukaryota; kingdom Metazoa; phylum Arthropoda; class Insecta; order Diptera; family Syrphidae; genus Chalcosyrphus; species Chalcosyrphus nemorum. The sequence goes on from OX454333.1 coordinate 72,056,121, forward strand.
CCATGATGAAACGGTTAAGGGTATGGTTGAACACTAAGCTATAACTGTTTCACTCTAACATTGTGTGTTCATTGGAGAGTGACCTCTAAAGCTTGTAACCTACGTTGATAGGATAATAATTTCCCCACCGAGTACTATCTCAAACAAACAGTCAGATTCATGGCCATGCAATTGATTAGCCACACTTTCCGAGAAGTGTATTGGAGCCCGATATCTCAAAATCGCAGGCTACACAAAGGTCCGAGGAGCAAATGACGGAGAACAGTCGAGAAGAAAGCATGCTTGTTGAGCAATTTGGTGAAATTTTAGGCTCATAACGCGAAATCGCACACCATGATGCGTAGCCGTTGCACCTGCTCTTAGACCGCACACAAGAAATGTTAGTCTCTAAGTATTTTGCCTACTCCTTGATTCAAGAGAAATTCCGAGAACTAGTATGAGAAAATCATTAGGATATTTCCTTCCCTTTGCTTCCATTCACATGCCTTGATGAGATTTTTTTTTATTCCCCGCATGAAAGGCGTATAAAAAAGGACAAGATAAACACACATTTTTATGCCTTTACTCCCATCCCACCCCTTAGACATGTGTAGTCATTACCTACCATAATCTCTCTGAGACACATTATTGACATTGACATCCGTCCCATTGTAAAATATTCCATCGTTTTCTTGCGTTAATCCTCAAGTGCTACCAACACACCGCAATATACATAATTGCATTATCTTATCGCGCCTAACAATATGCCACAAAACATTGAACACAATATGTGCTTCCACTCCTATGCCAGTGCAAGCAAAACCGTCCTCACCCCCCACGCACCCTTAACACAAAATCCTAAGCAAAAAATCCATACAACACAGTAATGCAGATATAAAGCCACTACCACTCCATGGAGAATAGAAAAACGCTGAAAAAAAACTCACAACAGGGCAGCCGTTGAATCAATCAACTGTTAACCATCAGCATCCCTTCGCCGTCCCTAACCAACCACCAACGCTCGGTGGCTGTTGCGCCCACTCAAAACCATTAAATTACAGAATTAATTTCCTGAACCGAAATCGATGAATAGATTAAAGCATTTTAATAACAACAGACTTGCAGTAGCAAGCATGGGGTTGGCATTGGAATTTGTTTCCCCATTCCTTCGTGTCGGCTGCCAACCCCTTGCACACACACACACACAAACAGTTTGAGGGGTAGTGGTTTCTGTTCTCCCTCTCTCTCTCTCTCTTTCTTTCTGTACATTTATTGAAGCATAGCTTTGCGCGCTGCTGAATTACATCGATCGGTAATTCGGTTTTTAGTGCGGCGCCGGAAGGGAATTTGTTTTTCGTTTCTGCTTGTTTCAGTTCACCAGAGGGGCATGTATAAGCGGATGATGTTACTTAAATAGGGCGATTCGGGGGTTGGGGGTTTTGTACGGTTTGTAATAAAGTCACAACATACCTTCCACTTGGATGGAATACCATCGGAAAAGGGAGAGTTAGGAGAGTCTCAGCTAATCGATTACTTTGGTTCCGATGACGAAAAGCAAACAAAAAAATTGAGTGATTGGGTAATAATTGGGAGACACTGAACTACGAGATACAGATACAATTCAGATTGACATGAGATGATACGAGTATTTTATCCCCTTGTTGGCTGTCACATCGCACAGTAAATTACTGGGGAGGGTTATATTTAGCTGCTAAATCAGTGCTAAGGGGTGACACGGTATGTCATCCCCACCATACTCCGGTTGATATTGTGGTTGATGCATTTTGATCTATTTATAGAACATTCCATTTGGAGCTAGTCGTGGATGGGTTTGGGTTATGAAATGTGTAAATTAATGGAATTTCGCAGGAGAGGGCTACCGAGGTTAATTTCGTGCTCTATAAATGAAAGAAGAAACCCATGGTAACAGAATTCTATTTATAAGTCCTACACTTTGGGGTGAACATAATATGAACTTGGGGGGAAAGGTTGATGTGCAAATTTTTTTCCTGAGAAAGCAGAGATTTGCATATTTTTTGGGAACGAAAAGTTCAAATTTACGAAAGAGTTGAAGACAGAGTTTACTTATGCATCAATTAATTTCACGCATTTCTAGTCACGAAACATTGTTTACTTCAAATTGGAGTTCATGGGTGAAATTGTTTTAAAACTCGAGAGATGCTACTGTCAGAGGAAAACTTTAACAGGGATCAAAAGAAAGGAGAATTCTATTTGAGAAAACTAGCTAATTGGGGAATATCAATATCAATGGAGTATGAAACTCAGGCATCGTCAACAGCAACCATTTTCTTAAATTCCATCCCAGGAGGAACTACTAGTTTCCATTTTGAAGTTCTTTTTGACTTCTTTTAGGTTTCTCTTTATATTTTTTCCAAGGGGTTTCTGTTCTGAGTTACTGTTTTAAACAAGTGTTTTATATAATAGTATTCCGTTCTAACGTCCAAATGTGGACCGTAATGTATTCCCTTACGAGCTATGACCCCTTCGTTAGGGCCCATAACGTTGTTGGATGCGGGCGCTGCTAATATTCCTTTGCTGATATTTTAGAATCCATGATTCAATTGAATTGAAATAAATTAGGTGGTTCTCCATGCGCTGCCGCTTGCACAAAGCTGGGGTCCTGCTCCAATACCTTCATTTTCCATTTTTGAGCCGCCGTCGTTTTGGGGAACCTTAATTTATCCATTTCTGATTTGATTGCCAATGACTACCATGAATTTCCTTGAGGACCAAAATGGGCAAAAATTTACCGCCATTAGAAGGCCATCTACTGCGTCGTCCCTGCGGGTTTGATTCGAAGACTCTGCGGGCTAGAGCGTTGGTGTCCATTCGCTTTACATATCCTACCGATGTCGCAGCTCGTATAGTTCGTCGTTTAATATTTCCAACGCAAATCTTCGCAATAAAATCCATATTTCAGCGCCGTAAATCAGGATCGGAATGATCAGGGTATTATACAGAGTCTCCTAAGTTCTTAGTTCAATAGGTAGAGCAGTGAATTGCCTTATTAGTACTGAAAGAACAGCTGTGGGCAAGAGCTTTTCTTTGCTTGAATTCTGCGCTGGAATCATTGTCAGAGTTAGTAGCATGCCAAGATAGACAAAGCCCTTTACTACCTCGAAATTATAGCTGCCTACTCTTACGTTCTGACCAATTCGTCGGTATTGATTGCCCCTTCTTGTTGACAGCATGTACTTGGTTTTTAACCTAATTTATCCCTAAACCCATTTTGGCCACTTCTGCTTCAGACAATGATGACAGCCGCGGACTGCTGAGTCAATATCGTCGGCGTATGCAAGCAGTTGTACAGACTTTTGATAGTTGTACAGACTGGTGTTCGTTTCTGAATTCCCCACAATCCACTCAAGTATGATGTTAAAGAATTCGCATCATCACCTTGTCTAAAACCTTTTTTGATATCGAAGGTCTCAGTACGGTCTTTACAGACCTTCATGGAGCAGGCGGATAAGTGTGGCAGGGATGTCAACCATGGCACTGATAGGGGCCAATCAGGCTGTTGATAAATGGTTTCAGGCGTTTACACAGAATCGCAGAAAAGAACTTGTATGCAATGCCGATTAGACTGATGCCTTTACAGTCGGTGCAGTTGAGGTGGTCTCCTTGCTTGTGGATCGGGTAAAGGTTTTATTCACCAGGCATACTTTCGTAGAGATGAGTTGATGTGCTCTCTACCAGAGAAAAAGTTCGACCGGTAAACCGTCAGATCCAGTTGCTTTGTTGGGTTAGGTGGACGGAGATTTTGTCTATCATCTATCACAGCGGGCTGTTGATCTTCCTCACCGTTATACACACTGCAGAATTAGCTTTTCTTCCATATTCCGTGCACCGACTGTGACTTTACTACTAGGTTTCTATTTGCATCTCTACAGGCGCCTACGGGTTTCCCTTATCCAAAATATTCTTTTTGGCATCTTTCGATGGCGTGGTGGCAGCGTTGCCACTGATCTTCGGCACTTGATTATGGCAGCATATGGGTAGATGAATGATTTCAAGATACACGTTCAGCGAAGACTCTGGCTAGATAGTTCGGGCTAAGCTTGCTTAGCACTAATGGAAAGAAATCGATCCTTAGTAGGTATACTTATTCCCGTTCCTTAGAGCTAATATCCGTTTATGGCAAAGAAATCGTGACTCTCTTAAGTTTTTAAATTAAAGTCACAAGCACAGAGTTAGAAGTACGTTACGCAAATTAATTCAACTATTTCCTAAAGGAAGGATTCTCTGTAATTTTTCTGAAGCATTCTCTTGTCTACATCTGGGAAAAGCATATCACATTCCCTATCTATTGAATTTAGTTCTCGAGAAACTAAAAGCGTTTTCCTCGCAATCATTGCTATCTTTTTGTTTACAACAAGGCTCTCAGTTTAAAAGCTTTTGAATTAAGAAGAGCAACCTCCTCTAGGAAACTCCAGCCTCTCGTCAGAACAATTCTTTCATAGCGAAGCATGACAAGAACCCCTAAAAAAATTGAAAGAAATTTAAAATCAAAAGGCTACACGCATTGTGCCCTTCAACTCGGTACTCAATTAGAGAACTTTCTTTTGTAGCCATTCCCGCCTTCCTGCGTCACAGGAACTTGTGGTGTATAAAGTCAGAAAACTACGTTCAGGAATGCTGTTAAGCCTGTGCTTTCTCAACCACCACCCAATACGAATGTCTTCCCTTAAGCGGAATGCTAGTGTTCCTTGTTGTATATTTGCAAGGATTCTCCTGTTCCGGCTCTTCAACAAGGAAGACAAACTAACATTGCAGAGTCATGTTTCGCGACAGCAGCTGACTTTCCATTTTTTTTTTTTTTTTTTTGCTGCTGTTGCTTTTCTGTTTTGCTGGGTGTTCTGTTTTTTTTTTATTAATGCAATGCGCACTTACTTTCATTTTGCATTCGAAGGAGCTGCCTTGTTAGATCCAAAATGTGTCCTTGTTGTGTCATCGTCATTTGCCTGCGGAGCAGATGTTATTTTGCTGCCATCACAAAAAAAAAAAAAAAAAAAAGACAGCACAAAGCAAGTACTAGCATGGGCTTAATTTGCACTACCCAGGATACGTACACATCCTTAAGCTGACGGCTGATTCTTGGATGTTCTTTTGTCTTTTTATTGCTTGTTTCCTATTGTCTCTCCGACGCTTCCTTCATCGTTTCTCTTTCAATTATCGCAGGAAATAAGCGAAATACGAAATCTACACAACACACATTCAGAGTTGCACCACATAAAAGTTGTGTGTCCTACTTTTTCTTCTGCTCTGCTTTTTTTTTGTGTACGCAGCAGAATCCTATTCCTTGAATATGCTTCCTTTTTTTTTTTTGGTTTGTCCTTGATTTGTAATAGAGCTGAGGGGGGAAACAAGCACCCAATACACAAATGAGAAAGTCTTTCTCCGAGGCGAACTTTGTTGTGTGTTACGTGTTTTTCCGGATTTGTTGCTTGAAAATTTTCAGCAGCCAAAAGGGCACAGGATCTACCCCATCGAGAGGAGGAAACTCCCGTAATGAGATTGAAATAACTTTTTCCTGTTCCGTTTCTGGGAGGGCGTGTGAAGTAACGAAATTGCGAACACGCTTCCATTGGCATGGACCAGACGCTGGACAGGACACACACATGATGTTTTATTCCTTTTTTTCCTGTTTTTTTTGCAGCACTAAACTTCGATGGCCTGGCCATAGATCCTGGGCACTTTGCTCCAAGACTTCTCGTTGCCTTGTAACGTCATTATGGAACAAATCACTTAACCAATTTCCTCGCCTTGATGGGATATCTAGTATCTGTCAGTGCATGGGTGTGTGTTTGGACTTGAGGAGGCTGTGTGTGAGTGTGTGTAGATGTTTATGTGGTTCCTGAGGATATAATTAATTGACGGGAACTTTGAATGACTTTGAATAATGTCATTAGTCCTGGCACTTCACACGTTGGTGGCGGGTAAGTGTCAAATTGGTCGGAAACCTTGACAACTGTGGGGCGTCGTTAATGAAATGCATTGACTTTGAAGTCCTTTTGAAAGAATTATCTGTTGGTTTGAGTAAGAAATCGGATTGCAATGCAATGGAGTACTTGAGTGTTCGTCAAGTGGAACAAGTCTGAGTGTCTTAAGAGCTAAGTACTTTAGGTCTAGCAGTGGGGTATTGCATTTCTGTTTGAATTGAATATATCAAAGTGTCAGTGTTTGTGGTGTAAAAGTGGGCCCAAGGTTTGGCAATTTAATGACTCAAAGGATTTTATCTTGTGGTAATGATGAACAGTTTTGATTTAATTAGCTGATTTTAATGGAGTTATAATATTAACAACAACACAATGGCGCTGTAAACTACCAGTGATTTAGAATATGTGTTTGTGTGTGAGCTCCCTTTTGATTTTACAGAAATGTCACAATACGTTCAAAAAAGAGGGAGGAGCTTAACAAAGCCGAAGGAACATAACGATACGAAGCGAAGTTCGAATCTGATGGTCAGCACTGCGTAAAGAGCTTACCTGATTTTCCAATCTAAGCTCTTTCTGGAACCAATTTCTAGCCCTGTTTTTCAGCCTTCACTTCAAGATCTTGTAATGTTGATCATGCAGCTGATTTCAGCATTTTACAGATTTGCAGGAAAATGAGTTGTCATCTATTCCTCTCATTCAGTGTGGCTGCTATCAGATTTTCTTTGTTACTTGCTTGTAATACAAATTGAACCTAAAATCGTTCGTAACTTTAAGAGTGCTTACTCCAATTTTCTGTCATAATAATCGTCCCGCCAAACAGGCTGCGCGTAGGTACTACACAAAAAAAAAGGTGCTGTGAAAATAGAGTAAAACGCTGTAGTTTCTACTGCATTCATTGTCAGAATCGACCCGACAATTTTCGTTGTAAATTTTACAGAGGTGTGGTTGCAAATTTAACAATCTAATTGTGAAAATAACAGCTAAAATTGTAGATTTCACAGCACTTTGCCGTCGAACAGCTGTAGAAACAACAACAATTTACATGTAAAAAAAATTGCTTTCATAGCATTTAAGCTAAAGTTCTAATTTATTGGTATGGTGCGAGAAATGGGTGGAAATAGCTTTTACAATCCAATTAGATGGTTCTTGTCCAAGAAATACACTTAGTGTGTGTTTAAACCTGCTGTAGTTACCACAGTAATTAGTTGTAGATTCTACAACATTTTGATGTAGATTTTACAAATTCATATCTGTAGATTTAACAGCCGAAATTAACAACGCGCTGTTGATTTTACAGTTGGGGATTGTAGTTGTTTTAACAACTTTGTTGTAAAAATTAATGCATTCGCTGTAAAATCTATAAAGAATTGTTAAATCTACTGCCTTCGATTGTAAAATTTACAGGGCTTATTTTTGTGGGTGTACTTTTGTCCAGAGTTGGATGAACTTGATATCAGGAATATATGGTTCCAGATGGTGCCATATGTCACACAATTGGTCAAACAACTGATCTTTGAAGGAAAAGTTAGGAAATCGTGTTATTTCGCTCATGCTTGCTCATGCGATTTAACGTTAAATGGCTTTTTATGTAGTTACGTTAAGTCCTTGTTTTTGAACACCAAGCCAATATTTAATGAAATTGAAGTTTGAAGATGAGTTAAAAAGCTAGCAGATTTTTAGAGAAAGTTAGTAGATAGTAAAAAGTCTTAAATGCTAGAAGATATACTAGCTTTGTAGTAAAAGTGGCAACGCTGACTCATATACGTGCAATTTTGGATATCAAATTTGACAGCTATGGGCGCAGCCATTTTGGTGATTCGGTATTTACGATTTGTTGTTGTATTAATGACAACCTGCAAAGAATATTTTGTTCAAAGGAGTGGAAGAGATAACTCGACTTGGTCTCCTACTTCACATTTATTCGCAAACAGGAGAATTTAGGCTCGGCCTGTTTTCGGTAACGACGGGATAGTTAGTTCAAGTTGACTGTTTAATTTAGGTAGTCTATGTCCCAAGGACTCGATCGCTGTAAACGATCACTCGGTGGTCATATGACCGAAGACAAATTCCATACTTAAACTTAACATGTGTACTATACCTGGAAAAATATCAGCCGGATATCTTCACCAATCTGTGCTTAATTTCAATACAAAATTGTTATGTCCTTATTGATTAGCCCCTTATATTAACTTGATTTTGTTAGAGCTGGCGCAACAAGGGAAATTTTGAGATTTATTTGTTACTTTCTTACCTGACTAAAAATTATACAGAAAGAACTAAATCAAATAAAAAATACAGACAAACAAAAACCTATCTCAACAGCAAAAAACTGAAAATCTGAATTGAAATCTCAGCCATCTCTAAGGAAAACGCTGCCTTTGGCATCTTAAAAGAAAAGAAAATGTTTCCTTTCCCCATAGAAGTTACACATATGCATATGTACAGACACATCAACCCGTGTTTAGTTATAAGATCATCATTCGGTATACAAACCACATATCCTTTTAGACAAACACGAACTATTAGCAGACCGGCGACACTTGCATAAGCAGGACTTCAAAACACCCCCGAACGCATACATTTCTGAGTATGTATCTCCAGTCAGCACACCGGAGGATATCTTCTCTCCTGCTTTGCATAACAAATTTGAACAACTTAATAAAGGATTCGTAAAATGTTTATGCAAGGATATGCAGGATTTTCTCACCAGTCAGCCACAAAAAAAAACTCCTCTCCGCCTTCGAAAATATGCAATATCACCACGAGAATCTTTGGTAACACACCAACACCAGTAGCGATAGCAGCAGTTCCTTCGGGCCAAAGCAATGTGTTTGCCGAAGCTGATCCAAACGCAAAATGAAGAACATATTTATCTTATTATTTCATAGTTAGTTTGCCAAGAATGGAGAAATGAATTCAGGATCCGCATACGGGTAGAAGGGTAGAATCACATTCCTTGAAGACAGCCAGCGTCCTCGTCCTTCCCGTTGTTTTTGTCGTCGTCAGGAATAATCTTCATTGTATGCAAATCGGCACAACTAACATTGATGCTGCATCTGCTGCTGGTGCAGTTGAGTCCTCGCGGACCCAACACACACGTTGCACCAGGATTCGGCTGCAACACGAGTCATTGGCCATGAAGTGAAAGGACTTTATCCTCCTTTGGGGCACGGCTTGGCTGGTGTGCAATATGGAACGTTGATAGGAATGTTTTGCGGGCACAGTGCTCGAGGGAAGCAGGAAAAATAAAAGCACTAAAGATACACACACATACATACGTGGAATTTGCCAAAAGTGGTAGAAGTCAACGCCAACGACCCGACAAGTTGGAACAGCTTTGCAATTGCAATGCAAAGCGACGGCGGCAAAGACGAAGATTGAATACCGAACCATTCAGAATGTGCATCCGGTTCTACTTGCAAGAATAAGGAGTCCTCCTTATCCTTAGACTTCTCCTCAAGCGCAGAAAGAGAGAGAGAGGAAGAGAGAGAGAGTTTTTTCTTTGTGTGTAAAAGTGGAAAGCATCCTGCCGGCTCCTTCCATCGAGCATTCATTGTAGGGCGCTGGAATAAAGGATAAGGACTAAGGAGTTCTGTGGCTGAGGCTGCTGTTTGTCATTTATTTTACTTTAGAACATTTAGCATGGTTTTGAATGTTGAGTTGTAAAGTTTCTTTATTTCGGTTTTTTCTTCTCTTATTTTGGTGGATAAGTTGGAGTTAAGGAGAGATAAAGTGTAGTGCGGCTTGGTGTTATTTTGAGGGAATATTCATTTGTTAGAATTAGAGTATTTTCTGTGCCTTGCGGTATGTTCCCTTAAAATAATTTTAGTCTGAGACATTTACGAGAATAATTGGGAATGTACCTTTGACTCCTGTCATTGGATAAACGTTTGTCAAAAGAAAAATACTTTCAAGAGTTCATTTATATTCTTCAGCTCATGTAATGATACAGTCTTGAAGTCATAGTAGGTAGGTAGGTGGGGTTTCGATTGGTCTCTAAACTCAATCCGTGGAATTTAAGAAAGTTGTTAATTAGTCCTTTAATTTTGTCTAAGAAACTTCCTTAAGAGGAGCTGTTGTCCAACGCTTGTTGTCATAAGCTCATGCTGGGCAACCTTTTCTTTTTAATTATGACTTTGCAACTGCTGGAAGTGTATGTTGCGTGGGATACCTATTTGGGGAAGATTTCTGCCTTGAGTGCTCGAAGCGCAATGGGAACTATGTTTTATTAACACGTTGACATTGAAAGATTGCAGCTCATGAGAGTTTTGGTTTCCAGAACCTAACTGGAACGAAGATGAAGGTTACTGACAATTTAAACAGACCTTCTTTATAGGTACACATGTAATAGTTTGAGCGACCTTGTGCCTCCTACTGGCCTTGGAAAGGTTTGTACCCTCGTCAGAGTACCTCTTCGTACGAGTACGTGTTAAAGGAATTGTATTTGACGGTTATGTACTCTACTTAGCCTAGGTTTCTTTTAGGAATCTGAGAATGAGAAGTAGGTACATAGTTAGCATATTTTCTGCAGATATGTGTTTTAATCTTTTGTGAGTCAATACTCCACTCGACTCTAGGAGCTGCTCCGGAGTCTTACTTCAGTCATTGCAGAATCTGCGAAGCCTTCATTTGTTATACCTAGTTTCCGTAGATGCGCCCTCAGTTTCCAGTGTCCTGTTAGGAAGCCATTTGGCATGCGTAGGTTGTTCTTGCTGAGACAGATACAGGGTTCGAGTATTTTCCGGTTACATATATTTTACCAGTTAGCTTGTCTTAGGGCTGTAGTATTGTTCTAAGTTCTTGTCTTCTTTTTCCTTTTTTCTGAATTTCTTGCGTGTAGTGTGATCCCCTAATCTGCAGTATGCTTCCGGTCCAGTAAAGGATTCTGCAGATTCTTGTCTTTCTAAAGCGTCCGGGATCCTGAAGAGTGGGACTTTGTTATTCATGCCTAGTTCATTAAGTTTTTGAAGGCATTTCCATACAAGCTTTTAGAAATACTTCCATCGCTGCGGTTGGAAACGTTCGCAGGGCTCCCGTAAAACAGAGGCACACAAGTCTTTGCACTTTAGTGACTGACTCCCTCCTTGTGACAAGATTGGTTTTCTTTGTCCAAGCTATTACGCAGTATACATTCATCTTATTATTTTTGGATTGAGTCCCCACGACTTACTTCCTGCATATCATTAGAGCACGGGTGGCCTTCCTGGTAAACTTCTCAGTGTGTTTTTTCCACAGTAGCTTACTATCGAGGTGTATCCCTAGATACTTCACTTCCTTTACCGGTGTCAGTATCGTGCCTGATAGTCCCATTATTCTTTTCCTCGTAAGCGGTACTATTGTCTTGGCTGGGTTTATGTTGAGCCCTGCTATTTGCTATTTTTATTTTGGGTGACATTTTACCCCCTTTTCATAAAGTCACAGAGGGTTTCCTCAAATGTTCCCCTGACTATCAATATTATGTCATCGGCATAAGCTTGACATTCGAGACAATGGTTTTGATACCAAAGAGTTATACTCATACTAGAGCCTTTTACAATCAATGTCATGTCTTCTTCTTAGGTTAGGTTAGGTTGTCGTGGCAGCTGGCACCCAGATACAGATGGGCACCAGCTCACTTAGGCCTAAAAGGCCCATTGTGGTACCACCGGATCTATAAGATACCATGGCTAATTAATACAACTACGACACTACAGTGAGACAAACGACCAGTACAGAAAGGCTACAAGACAATTACACAAATAATTGTATCTAGAGGAGCTTCTTCCACTGAATTAAGAGAACCAGCCGGAGCTTTTGACAAAGCGCAGAAGATGCCTGATGGGTACACCAATCAGGTCACAGAGGTCGTCGAAGAAGAATGACCCCAGGTGGAGGTTTCTACTTGACGCTAGGGCAGGGCAATTGCAGAGAAGATGAGGAATCGTTTCCTCTTCCTCCTCATCCCTGCAACTCCGACAGAAGTCGTTGGATGGGAGGCCCAGACGTCTAGCGTGCAGGCCGATCAGGCAGTGTCCCGTAAAGACACCAATAATGGTGCTCAAGTCTGACGCTTCAGAATTAACAGTTCTTTTGAACGTTTCTGATTGTAGATAGGCCAGAGCTCCCTCGAGATCTTAAAAGGGCAATGAGCCCATCGAACTCATCGAACCCAACTCCCGTCCTTACGGATTACGGAGTTTATAAATGGCAATTTCATCTTAGATGGTGCTACAGTTCGGGGTGAATCTGGGCCTCACTCAACCAACAAGGCTCTCCATTTAGCTCGGTCTTTACCTACTGCCTCCAGTTCCGTACTCCAAATTGATCAAGGTCCCCTTAAACTTGTACGCGCCATCTTCGGCGAGGAGGCCCACTATCTCTGGCCTTGATTAGGAGACTCTGCGGGCTGGAGCGTTGGCGTCCATTCTCTCTACATATCATAGCCACCTCAGATGTCCAATTTTTTTTTCACAAGGTCGATATCGCTGTAATACTCATTTAGCTCGTCGTTGAATCTTCTCCTCCGAAACCCCTCAACGCAAACGGGATCGAATATCTTACGAAGAGTTTTTCTCTCTAAGCGACCAAGGATATCTTCATCCGCTTTTAATAAAGTCCACGTTTCACCGCCGTAAGCCAGGACTGGATAGATCGGGTATAAGCCAATGGTGATGGTTTGATGGTTTGTACAAGCCAAAGGTTGATCAAATAATAACTCGAAAACCTTATTCAAAACATGCAAATCACGATGAAGACCACATCAACATTAATTCGGCAGTGCTTGAGATAAGCTCAGCATGACAGACAGACAGACGACCGCCGGTAACTTTCTTTTATAGCATGAAAAACTAAAAATAAGCGTAGGTAATGTTGCAATTGTGGTTACATGAACAACTGAGCATTATTATGTTTAAGGAACTGGACGTAATGGTTATTTAACGACTTGATAGATGTTTTCATTAAACGGCGAAACGTTTCATTTCAGTAGCTCTGTGTACACTCTTCCTCACTGATCGATCTAGCAACAAAATAACTCTATAGAGTACCATCATCAAGCAACAAAACGAACCCCAAATCGTTGAGCTAAATTACGATTCATTGTGAATTTATGCAAAAACTTATTTACCCACCATTCGAACAAAAGCCATTCCATGAAGTTCACAAGTTAACTGTTTCCCCCCCAAAACTCACTCCCTCCAAGGAACAACACAAATTACCCACCAGCCACTCGCCCTTCCAATGTACTACATAAATTTTCACCATTTAAATACAAATGCCTCCTCCGATCGTCCATTAATAAAACTCTCCCTACACCGGCATCATAACTAAATCGTAATTGGGTGATTCCAACTGTTGTTCTTACATTAGTCCGTATAATGTATGGCATGAGCTACCACCTACCCATGCCATCAGAAAAAATCTGCCACGCAATATAGGACCGCGAGCAGGAACCAAAAACATCGAAAGGACACCCACTCGACGTCGTCCTTGTCTGCCTGTGAAGGTCATAAATTAATGGTCGGGTTATTAATTCCGCAAAAGTGGAAACATTAGACGCCAGGAATGACTTCTTTTGTTGTCTGCTCCAAGCCAATACTCCCCTTTGTCCGCTTAGAGTCAAATTGCCTCATTATAAATTATTGGAAATGGACCTAGCATACAACACAGAGGAGGAGGAGAGTCACGGACAAACACAATTCGTGTGCCATGGCGAGAGAGGTTCATTGGAAGGCCGTATTCGTTTTGGTGAAAGTGACTGAAGAATAATGCATGAGCCGACGATTAATCACCATCCTTCTGGTCAGTGTTGGATGTGTGTAGGTTTTTTCTTTCTTTTTGTATCCATGACGTCCTGCAGCCGCTCCTCGACGTCCATCCATGACAGACAATAACTCTTTTTAGGAGTTAGGCGGCTTTAGTAAATCCGATGATAACCTCCGTAATAGAATGGGAGGATACCTGTTACAATAGCTAAACGAGCATTTTTCTCTTCCGGCTTGACGTCGATAAGCTGGCGAAATGGTCCATAACATGCGTCTTAACTGAAGTTCCCTCCATCTCGGTTTCCTTGGCTTGACCTTTTCTGTCGACACATTGATTAAGCACGTTTCGTGACCTTCGTTGGGCGCCAAATGCCAATACGCAGGAGTTTTTTCGTCTTCTCGTCGATGATAAGTTATATATATCGAAAGTGGATTTCCCTTCGTAGAAATAAATAAAACTGTTATTCTTTAACGGCAGAATGGGAGAATGGGTACCCTCTACACATCCTTTATGGTCTTTAATATGATTTTTCATTACGTGACAGTGAGTACGAATGAGGCACGATTCGCTCGTTCCTCGACGATATATAATTGAAATGCACGAAGGCAAAAACCTCATATCCTTTGGTTAGGTTTCGCTTTGGCTCCTACCAAACACTCCATACAAACCCAACCAAAGCTTGAACAAAACAAAAATAAAGAAAAAAAGAAAAAAAAGGATTCGGATGTAATATGTTTTATTGCTTTTCCCTTCGTAGTTGCCGCCATCCGTTCCAAGACCGGACCGTACGTAATAGAGCCCTAAAACCATTTTGATGGTCCGGCCTGTTCATCACACATCACATCACACAGGGGCACAGGGATGTGTGCTGGTGCTGTATCCTGTATGCTTGCTATTTGCCGCCATTTGGTACTGTATCTTTGTGCCCAGTCAGCGGATTCACACTGTTGCTAGTTCTTCCGATTTATTGACCCACCAACGACAACGACTAGGACTAGGACGAAGGGTATGTAACAACCCACACTAAGTACCCAGGACATTCACTGCCAAGTACACACGCTTGACTTATGGCCAATGGCCAGAATGGTAACTGAACCCTAAATCATTTCTTGGCGACTCCTTTCTCGTTTGTGCTCCGTTCGGTAATAGATTCGCTCAACCATAATCGCAGATGACACAACAACACATGCTTTTCGGTCCCCCCCCTTAGACCCCACAAAACACACAGGCACGCATAAGTACATACAATGACTGCAAAGGGTCGTAACATAAAAACGCAAAAACTAAACAGGATTCTTTGGAAGGAGCAGGCGAAAGTTACAAAGGGAACAATATATGCTGACACAGTTATTGCGAAAAGGAATCGAGGGGGTGGTGTTATCACTGGGACTAGGGCTGAGGCAAAGCGGTTATAAATAAAAGAGAAAATCCGGAAGAAGTTCATCTTCGTCCTTGTTACCAATCGAGCGAGAGAGAGAACGACACCACCGACCTTCGGTTGCACTTAATCTGTTCTGGTTGTGGGTTGTTTTTTCGTTGCTACAGCTTTAAAGGCGAAAGAGTTTCGCTGGTATCAACGATGTACATACTACATATGTCATGCAGGGATGAAGGATATTGTCAAATTGGCACCTAATGGAGATTACCAGCGAGCACGCGACGGGTATAAATAAAACGAATGAAACCCGTTGACAAGTTGACAGTAAATTGAACTGAAGTGGGATAATATCCGGAATGGAACGAAGAAGGGCTCTATATGTGTTATGCCACGGAAGTTGTTTGTTTCATCCAGTTTGAAGATGGCAAAGTGTGAGTTTGTGCTTGAGTGGTTTCTGCGTTGTGTAAGTGTTGTCGGCATACGGAGCTGTCAACTGGTGTTTGGATTTATCATTTTTTACACAATTTCTGACATGGATTTTATGGATTCGGATTCCGAATGCCACGTGAAGTAGGAGCCTTGTGATTGTGACACGTGTAGGCTTTGTACCTTCCACCGGAGATGGGTTACCAGTGCACTTGCATGTGACTGAATGAAAATGGAGGTAAGCCTATTTCATATACATATACTCTAAGGAAGTGAAGTGTCAGGAAAAAAAAGGATGCTGTTGTTTGTCTCAACTTCTATTGGTCAAAATCCTATTCGGTTTTAGCTGTAGCAAACACATTTTTTATTGAGGTTTTTCCAATAAGGACTTGACAACTTTTTTTTTTCTAAATAAAACGTTAACCATTTGAGATATTTCAAAAACTTTATTATTGGCTTGAAGTATGGTTGGTTGGTTGGTTGGAACCGGCCCTCGATGAGGATGCACTTAGACGAGTATTTGGTCCATTGTGCTGCCGATGTGTTAGGGTGAGTGGGTCACCCTCTTACTCAGAGAACCATTTACTCCTTATTATGAAGGAGCCTATCTTAGCCGTACAGTCATTGTTTAGATCACTTAGATCGTTGAATAGGTATTCACCTAGTGTGGCGTTTCTAGTAGGCTTGAAGTATAATCAAAACATTTATGAATGGAACTCGACTTCGTTCATTTGGCCACGTTTGCAGCAGTCGATTCGTTGGACCCAATTTTCAACGACGGCCGCTATTTCGCGTTCAATGTTGGCTCTGAGCTCTTCCAACTTCGTCGGCTTGTTTGCATAAACCAACGACTTAATGTAGCCCCACAGAAAACAATCAAACGGCGTTAAATCGCATGAACGAGGCGGCCAGTCGACCGGCCCATTTCTTGAGATAACGCGCTCACTATACTTACTTCTCAATAAATCGATTGTAACGTGTGCTGTGTGGCTTGTGGCACCATCTTGTTGAAACCACATGTCGTCCAAGTATCTTCCAATTCAGGCCAAAAATAATCGGTAATCATGGCGCGATAACGCTGACCATTCACGAAAAAGTATGGCCCAATAACGCCGCCGTCATGCAAACCGCACCAAACACTTACGAGTATTTTTAGTGGATAAAGTGGTGATTCATGAAGCAAATTTTCTCATGTATTTGTGTGTTTGTTCACAACAAAACGAAAGACACGATCAACAGTGAAGTGTCAAATGAATTAATCCTCAAGGAGCGGACTGTCTCCCTTCAAAACCTTTAAAAGATGGGCATGAAGTGTGTTGCTACCTCGTCCAACTATTGAAAGCTTTCATGATGGCTGAATTAGCGCAGAAACATTATCAGCTCCCACTCTATCTTCAACTCCGAAAGAGGGGGCATTATTGTAAAAAAAGACAAAACATTGTGTATAATGGTATACATATATGATTGTATTAAAAGTAATTATGTAAATATAAAAAATTGGGCAAATGCGAGGAGGGCCTCGTGCAATAGTGTTCCGGACATTTTATATTGTCATTAAATAGAAGGCAATTTATTCATATCCTGCATAGGTACACCTGACACTGGTTTTGATATGAACAATGTAATGTCTTATCAACTCTATGAAGTCGTAAAATCAAGAGTACGTATGTATGTCCTAGTAATACTGTGCTGAGATTCCAGTCCATTTTAACATGCACTTCGATATAAAACATGTATTGAATCCGTGATATATTAAACCATTCTGAAATGACGTTGATAGAGAAGCTCGTTATAGTGTGTCTGCCGATTCTGTTTGTCTGTCTGTATGGCGAGTGAATTAATTTACTTCAAACTTTATACTAGGGAGCTATTGCATGGCCCCTAAAGGGGATATTGAAATTTTTGTTCCAGCCCTCTTAGAGTTCCTTCACGTAGCGCAATTTTCACAAACACGAAGTTTTCTCCAAAATGGTTTCAACGATTTTGATAAAATTTCATATTTCAGTTAGTTTAGGCGTACTTTGCTTGTTAAATGGTTTAAGTAAAGTAAAACACTGACAATACTTGACATGCGAAGGAATACAGCATTAAGAGTTTTCAAATGTTTGGCAAGCTTTTTTGCTCAAAAAATATTTCTTACATATGTATATGGAGCCCTTGCAAAATTCTTTTTAATTTGATATGCCACATGATGGGAAACAAAATATTTTTTTTTTGCCCTTCATACAAGGTGCTCCCAAAATGAAATTCATGATGGGAAACAAAATATTTTTTTTTTGCCACTCTCCACTCCACTCATCAGTTCGTTTTAACTGAAATATTGCCATCTTTTGGGAATCATCTTTTTTCAAAGATCACTACATTTTTGCCAACTCATCCCAGTTCGGAACAATGTGCATTTCAATTGAAGCATTCAGATGAAGAAGGGGTTAAGTTCCTTTAAGCGTTTCCTATCCTATAACATCATTCAAATGTCCCGCGCGGCTTATTTTGGGTTGGAGAGCAGTGCTGGTTTATGGTTTATTATTATTATTACCTATGTTTTAAAAAAAGCCCACAAGAAGAGGTCCTACGGGGACAAATCACACCAATTCAATGGCCAATGGCCACCTCCACGTGAGATAACTATGTTAGAAATCGCTCTTGCAAAATGTCTATTGTGGCACGAGTTGTGTGGCAAGTACAACCGTCTTGTTAAAACCGCGTGTCCTCGTTGCCCATATCATCCAATTGGGGCCAAAAGAACTTGGTTTCACCTACCGTTAGCGCTTCCCGCTGACGGTGATGGCCCGGATCAATTCGTTTTCAAAGAAGAATGGACCGATGATATCGGCAGTCCAAAATCTCCACCAACTAGTGACTTTCTCTGAACTTTTTTTTGGGAGGCTATTCAAACAATCAATTCATTAAACGAACTGAGTTTTTTTTTATAAAAAAAAGTATTCATACTGCGCAACTTCACTTTAAAAAAAAATATTTTTTAATTTATGTTTTTTTTTACATTGATCTTAAAAAAATGTACCAAATTAACTCTTCTTCTTTTTCTTCTTCTTTCCAATTACAACTCCATCCATCTGATGAACCTCTGCAAGGCTTAAAGGTAGAAATGCAAAGTTGAATCCGTTAGGTGGTGCCTTTACTAGCTTTATAAATCGATAACCTTGATAATAGATTAAAGGCAATGTCAAATAGCGTAATCGCGTCCTCTGCCATTTGTTGAAACGATAATCGGTATCCTTCATTTCAGTTATCTTCGCACCTTCCCAATCCCTCCAGTAAGCGATTCCGTTAGGGCCATAAATTTCTTGTCTTGTGGGCTTTTTTCGCCATGTCTTGTTTGGTGTTCGGCATAATTTCTCCCAGCCATTAATTCTCTCGACATACAAATCTGTTGGATATCTAGTTTGATGGTAGCGCATTTTGGTAAAGTAATTTACTTAAAAGTGATTATGTTTAGAGCCGAAGAAAATTTATCTTTTTGAATTTTGTTGCTGCTGTTAATTTTGACTAATAAATAATAAAGTTTAATAATTTTTTTAAGCTTACATTTAAAGATAAAGCTATTCTGATCGATTTGAGAAAGATCCGTGTGTGGCGACTAAATTAACAAGTGTGCAATAGACTTTTTATGTCAAAAGGCCTTAAAGGCACTGATTTATTGGTTTTTTTGTAAATAAGCAATAACAGCCAACCTAAGGGTATGCTGCAGGATCCATTCTATAAATAACTACCATAACCAATACCCTCAGGTGGCTGTACTTCCAGTGTTTCACCAGTATAAATGTACATTGTTATATTTCATTTTAAAAACACTCCCCCCCACCTACAAGAACTTCTGTTAAACAAAAGCTCACGACCTAAAAATGTCGGGAAATTTATTTCGTCATAAAACATTAAACTGTTTTACAGTCAACCCTGCTATAACTGTAAATATCTTTGCAGACGCAACAAATACCATACTGAGAAGTGTGCCCTTCGGCACCCCAAACGAATCGAAATAACCGGCGAAAAGAATACAAAAGAAAACAAAAATCGAAAGAAACAGTGACGTCCTTTTAAGCAAAATAACCAAACCAAGTCCTCATATCCTTACAATAATCTACACTCTCAAACGCCCATTTTTTGCTCCTTTCTACCACCTACACCATGCCGGTGATATCCCTTCAATCAGAGACTGCACTGAAATTGCTTTTTATTTACCCAGTTATAAATGGTATGTGCCAAAGGCGAACTGTGTGAAGCACATGAAACAACAAAAAGAGAACAAAAAAATTAAATAAAACTCGCATATCTTTGCTCAACCCACACGCAGCAGCAACGCAGGAGATGAAGAACAAGTAGAACGGCAGCGGGCTTTCCAGAAAGGATGCCCTGTGCCTGACTCTCAAAGTACAAGGACACACAGAAACAGTAACAGCAGCAGTAGCAGTAACAGCGGCGGCAACGGTACCGCGTCGCAATGAGTAAAAGGATAAATAATGTAAATGGTGGAAAATTGCGTTCAGGTGTGTTTATTTTAGGATTTAATCGAAAAAGTTAAACGCCCTGATTTGCCGTCAGTTGCATGAATGTGTGTGCGTGTGTGTGTGTGTTCAGTTTCAAGGCGCCAAATGAATGGTGATTCTTTAACCCTCCATATGTGTGCTCAATCCATTCACTTTTTCAAAGCTAAATGGACAAAGTTTTGGTGCCACCGACTGAATGGTAGGTGGGTCTGGGCATGTATGTAAATGCAATATGAAGGCAAATAAAAAATAATAAAACCGTAACCGAATATAAAAATAAAAGTAATGATGATTATTAAAAATCGTCCGGCAATCAGGAATCGCGAAAGAGGCAATAAAATGGGAGTGTAAGTGCTGCTAAAAGGCAATCGGCAGGTGCAACCCGATTGAGATTATTGAGTGGCATAGCAATATCGCTCAGAGGAGTAGCAATAACAAGCAGCTTGGGTTTACTTTTTGCATGGGTGGATCATTTTTTCGATGAGCTAATTGCTACCGATGGTAGAATATGAAACTCGTGTTAAGTGTCAGATATTATAGGTCGATTGTTTGGCTGGAGATTGGATTCCGCAGGGATTTATGCATACCTATATATTTATACTGGTGGGCTTAATTGCATGTCGAGTAACTGTTGCTGAGTGGACTCTTCATAATTTAATATGATATTTGGCTAACTACGTACATATTTTTAAAGAGTGCTCAACTACTTAATGTCCTTGTCTGTTCTAGAGTCTCTACAGTACGTATGGACCTCAGCTTTTTTCCCCGCTTTTTTCCACTTGCCATGCTTGCTTCTTGATTGATCTTGCTCGTTCTCTGATATAGTTATTCGTTTGAAATAGATGGCAGATACCCATATATGTATTTATAAATTTCCATCACATCTATAGCTTCAGCCCTGGCAGAATTACCATAGTTGAAGATCTGGAACTCGATTTTCGACTTACTAATAACAAGTCCTTATTTTTGCTTCTTCAAATTCTTTTTGCATAACATTTATTGCTTTAATTTTTCCTTTTTTAACCATCTCAAGCTGCTTTTGCAAATTCAGAACTCTTTTGGAGACATTTAGGTTTGTATTCATGTTCAGAATAAAGAGCAATGACACAAATTTAGAACCCTGCAGAACGCCGTACTGTATTCTACTCTCATTGATGCTGAAGTTTTTATATTAAGCCGCAGTGACCATACACTCAGATACTCCTTAATCTTGTCCGTAAATCGGTTCTTGCTTGTAAGCTTTTTGTATTCAGGTACCTGAGCCTATTAGACCGTAAATTCCTTTTTGGCTTTGAAAAGTTCAAATTTTGAAAGTTTTTAAGCTTTTTTATTTATTCATTTTTGCTATCTGCACTATATCGTTTTCGAATGCCAACAATAGTTCAATTGTTCGTTGATTGTAGAGACTTACTGCCCCATCCGAAAGAAGAGATTTTCTGAGTACGATTATCATGAGATTTTAACTTTTGGATGTCTGTCAGACACTCACAAGAGGTGGGACGTCAAAAAAAAAACGTTGATTGTATTTTCTGTTTGAACTTGGAACCTCATGAACATTAGTCCAGCACACTAACCACGAAGTGTAGCATTGCTATATTTTTTTATTAATTTTCGAAAGTCTTCTCTTTTCAGTTGGTATTTAGCTACAGTTCAGAGTATACCTGGGCCTCAACCAAAAACGTCTGCAGTCAGCCTAGGTACGAGCCAGCTCTCTCCAATTGCGCACATGAAGATGGTTGAGGTCCCCCTCCACTTGATTGCTCCAACTGTTCTGGATGGATTTGTTGGGCTTCATCCGCTCTACTTGGCAAAGCCATTTTAGTCGGTGTATGCGAACTCTTCTGACTAAGTCAATGTCCTTGTACAGTCGGTATATTTCGGCGATATACTTCTTCGCTAGTCACTCAATGCAGACGGGACTTAAGAAGTTTTCTCTCAAAATAACCAAGGGCATCCTCATCCGATTTTATCAATGTCAGCAGGGCTGGGATGATTAGTGTCTTGTAAAGAGTTCAAGATAGGGCTTTGTTACTCAATTGCCTTCTTAGACTTTAGATCCATCTATTGGCAAAAGTGATTCTTCGTTTGATCTCTCTGGTGTCATTCGCAAAGCTCACCATAGAGCCTAGGCAGACAAAGTCCTTTACTACGTCGAAATTATATCTGTCTATTGTGGCTTTCTTTCCAACACTCGGATGATGGGTGTCCTTTTTTGTAGACAGCATTTGTTTTTGCTTACATTTACTGCTAAAACCATCCTTGCTGCCTCGATCTCATTGCGCGCTAATGCCTCACTGACGGCTCGCTTAGTTCTTTGGATTATGTCCATGTCATCAGCTAATCGAGTTATTGTACAGACCACCGGTATTGACTTGTAAGTTTCGTACAATTCTCTCAAGTATTATATTAAAGAGATCGCATGATAGTGCGTCACCCTGTCTACGTCCTTTTCTGACATTGAACGGCTAGGTGAAGTTTTTAGTGACTTTAATAGAACAGCGGGAAATTTCCATTGTCATTTTCCACAGTGGTACCAGCTTGGCAGGAATGTCAGCTCTATATAACTCAACAAACAAACAAATTTAAAGTCGATTAAGAGGTGGTGTGTATCGATTCTATATTCGTGGGTTTTTCCAAGATCTGCCTTAAGGTCAATATTTGGTCAATAATAGACTTTTCGAGCCTAAAACCGATTACTGACCATCGTTCACATACCTAATAAGGCAGACAGATATATGCAATGTTGAGTGGACTTATACTTCTGTAGTTGGCATAGTTCAGATGATGTTCTTTCTTGAGGATCGTGCAAATGTACATACAATGCATACTTTCGGTCCCTTAACCTGAAGGACAAGATCCTTGTTCTGTAACCCTATGGGCAAGGGGCCGGATTGATGGTTCGCCCGCCACCAATTTTTTTTTTTCAGTACCCTGAGTCAGTATTGAAAAACCTTTCCGGCCTTAGCTCCAAATATGTTAAAGTAGCCCAATTAAGGTATCAGCGAGTCTATAGACGCCACTGTTGATTCCATGTAGAGAATTCATCCGCCGAATAGTTTCCTTCTGAGGACCTTCTGCAAGACTTCTGAGACGCATATTTCAACCGAACAGGTAAACTACAGATGCTTCGTCCATAACATGTATGTGCGTTAAAGTTCACTCAGCCGTACTTGTGAAGTTCTGAGTTTTCAAATACATATAAATCGTCAGTTGTATAGTTGCATAAAATTCAATTGTAAATACCAAGAAAAGAAGGTAAATCTCATCCCAGCCTTTGAAGGTGAAGATAATAAATTGTGCAATGTGTCTTCAAGCTTTTGGTGAACTTCAATTTCTTGAACAAAATGTCCCACTTTCCTTGCAAACACCAAACTTATTCAATAAACTTGAGAAGTTGCAACAACTTTATCTCAACAAACTTAGGTATTCCGAAGAAACAAAAAGTAGCACTCTCATCTAATTTACCAGCCCGACTGACTGTCTAGCTCATCTAGGATACACCTAAATAATTTAGTAGGGTACGGAGCGAATAAATTGTCATCTTCTATCCTCCCTAATAAGTAGATGAAAGGTGGGTAATCAAAAGACAACACAAAACAAACAGAGAACGACGAGCAACGGCCAAATTGCCGGCTAAATGTAATTACCAATTATGCGCGTCACAGCAATTTTCCCTGTCGTATCCTAAACGTTATAACACAGCACAGCTTCTGATGATAAAAGTTAAAGAAGTCGTCAACGATTTGTCCCACTTTGAGTGGGCCAGAAACTCCCTTAAAATTCCCATCTTAGTTCTTGAATTTGTAAATTCTCCGAAGCAACCAAAAATCGACCCTAACATTTTTAGAGCATAACCCTCCAAAAATAATCAACAAGCTTCACGCCAATCCACCCCAGGAGTTCTAAGTGAATGTAAAAATGTCGTTGTTACGAAGAAAATTTTTTGGAAATTTTTCCAAATTTCCCAAGAAAAAAAGGAAACACAAGAAACAAGCAGCAAAATAATACGAACAGCACAAGTTAAGCAATTTTAATAAATCTTCTTCTTATGAAGTCCAAAAAGCCCATTGTTGCTCGTCCGTTGGTATTCAGCCTGCCACTGCCTGCCACCCTCTAGTTCCACTTCTTAGTTTTCCCGTCTATCGTTTTCCTCAAGTCCATCGCAAAAAAAAAAAAAAAAGAAGAAACTTCAAGGAAATTGCCAAACAACTCACACAAAACGACGTGAAGAGTCAGAAAAAGCAGTGCTCGTGTATGTGTGGGTATTTGTTTGTTTGCTCATCATGTTGTTGGTACTTTGCCGCCTCTCAGCCAGCCACCACGCCCTCATCCCTGTCTTTTTGGTCCGAGGAGAAAGTGCCACCCAACAAGCACCGACACCCAACAAGCTGCTTGTTCAAAAGTCAATTTAACTTTTCAATTCGGGCGCAAAACTTTTGGGAATTATTCATTTGTGGTGTGTTTTCCGGAAGATTTTCTATTTATCTGTGTATTGTATCTGTGTGTACTTGAAGTGATCGTACTTCAAAACATCACGGTCTTTGAATTATATTTCATCTCTTTAAATATACTAAACTATAGCTACTAGTCGTTAGTTGGTGGGTGAGTATTGTATGTGGGTATATTTGGGAATGTCCTTGGGGAGTATACTCGGATTTATCTTCGTTCATTTGTAACACAAACGAACGCACACAGTTAGAGGAGGAAGGAAAGCCAATAATCTTCTTTTCATTCTACCAAAACGGTAGTACGGAGGACTATAGATAGTTTTTTTTTCTTTCTTTCGTGGTTGGGCTACCTTATCGAACAGACATCGTTTCTGTGCCGCAACCCGAAAATCGGGTTGGATTAGATTTTGTGTTACGAATGCGGTTTCTGGATAACTAGATGCTAGTACATTGCAGTACCTAGTACTACACGTAGTCCTTTTGTAAAGGATTTTCAAACAAAAAAAAAACAGCTTGCTTGGTGAATTTATCGTTCATGAAAGTCCTCTTATGTGCGGGCTTTTAATGAGAAATTGATTTTCCCAGGGAACTTTGGCTGTCTTCTGTTTTTCCTGGAAAGTTACGCTATCTTTTTATAGCAGGATTACCGACATGGTGCTGAACATTTCAAAACGATATGGTTGTAAGCTGGTTAAAAGGTTCTGTGTATATGGTTTTTGATTTCCATCCTTATCTGTATTATCTAGCACTGAAAAGCCGATGGACGATTTAATGGAGATGAATATGTTCCTTAAAGTACTACAATGCGTCAGGGGTACATACCACCAACTAATATATTTTAAGATATTATATTAATTGTTGTAAATGGATGTACATACGTAACACTAAAATGACCAACAATCTAATCCTCTCAATGGTCCTTCAATAATGCACAGCTTTCTTCTAAATCTATTTCATCGTCTTCAAAGTATGTATCTCCCTTCCCATACACTTATGCTAATGGTTTTTTCAATGTTCGAAATTCCGGAATGGACTTCAAAGGGCGCAGCGATTCAGGCAAGTACGGTGGTTGTGGAATGATTAAAGTTCAAAAACCAATTCAGTGTGAGATGGTTTTCAGAATCAAGATTTGAATTTTCTTTCAAAATGGTCTGGACTAATGTAAATGAGATGTAATTGAAATGTATCAGCTAGGTCTTTAATTGTCAATTGATTATTTTTGAGTAACAAATCTTAGATTTGCTTCACCAGTTGATGATGATGGCTTTCCAAGGCGTTCTTGTTCCTCTTAGTTTTTCTGTGATTTCTTTGGATTGTTTATAAAACTTGCATACATTTTTTGTGACATAGCCTGATTTTTACTTGCACCTATAATATAGGGCAAGTATTGGATTCGTGCAAAAATTCGAACTCGAGATAACAATGAATTCTGACATTACGATGAAAAAGTGGGTCTGCCGATTCTGTCTGTCTGTCTTTCTGTCTGTGTGTATGTACGCTGGACTGCAGCCTAAACGGCTGGACCGATTTGCTTCAAACTTCATATCTGAGCTCTGTAGGGTCGTAATTCGAGGCGAAATCGGAATTGTTCTAACCCTGTTATTAACTGTACTTTACTTAACGCCAATTTCACAAAAAGACTATTTTCTCGAAAACGGCTCCAACGATTTTGATTAAATTTCATATTCGAGTTAGTCTAGACAAATGCTATAAGATGGCGTACCACGTTTTTGGCTAAAAATACGTATAACGGTACTTTTCTTATTAACTGGTTTTAGAAATGTGGCTATTTCTCGGCTAAAACTCAATAGATTTCCATAAAAATTTAAATGTGGCCAAGATTTAATGTTTAACAAAATGTGGCATTTAAAAATATTTTTTCAAAAATCTATTGTAAATTTTTTTTTTTTTAAATTCATTTCCAACTACCAGCATATATGTAGGTGTAAGTACGTACGACCCAGTCGTGCACATTTTTTTTTTTTTTGATGCGCTGGAGGTGATGGACTCTATGGATACTCGCAGACCGTGCTACGAAGTTATGCCCGAATCCATTCTCTAGCTCGTTTTACGTGCTAAACCACCGCCCCCAAAGCTGTCCTGTTGCCCCCTGCGGAACCGCCGATCAAGGCATTCTTCGAATGTGCAGGTGTTGACGTCCTGTCTTCTTCGTTATGTTGCAGGACTCTGTTCTTCTTCGGCTCTTTGTGTTTGGTTTTCCCGCCGTAGCTCCTGCATAACGCTTGCGATAATGTTGTCGGCGATTTCCCAAGCTTCTCTTATTGAAAACGTGAAGCCTCTTAGGCTCCTTGGGATTACCGCATTCCCGTTCTCTCTTTCTAGAGTGTTTCTCGCAGGCTCATAATTTTTGCACTCTACAAGGACGTGTTCCGCGTTTTTGCCTTTCCCTTCACAATACCGGCGGAAAGGATCATCTGCGATATTTTATTTCCCGAAAACTTCCATGTAGTGTTAAGAATTGAGTGAGGTAGAAGTTTACCTCCCCGTGTTTTCTTGTGATCCACTCTTTGATATTTGGCAGCAGTTTGTAAGTCCACCAGCCATTTTCTGACGTGCTCCATCGTCGTTGCCACTCTACTTTGCAGTCGAAGGATGGTACTTCCTTCCTCATTGTCGCTATTCTGCATGCATGCTGCTATTCTGACCTCTATGTCGATAGGCATTCGCTCTGCTATTACATTCCCCGAAACTGTCCGGTATCCGGGCATATTCTGAGATATGCTCTTCTGTGCACCGAATTTATCCCCCTCATGTATGAATTTATAGCTGTAGCTGGTTCACATATGGGGGCTGCATACATGAGGATTGACTTTCTAACTGTCGCAAGTATCGAGTCAAAGCCTTACATAAAGTACGTGGGAGTATTGCTTGACCATAGGCTCAACTCTAGAGAACACCTAGTCCATACAAGCATGAAGGCAAATCGGGTGGTTGCCGCAATATCCAGGCTAATGCCCAATATTGGAGGACCAAAGCAGCTTACAAGAAGCCTACTTGCGACAGTTAGCCATAGCATAGCATGACATAGCCTAGTGACTCAAGCTCATCTGCAACATTCTCAACGTTTCTTTGTAATCCACGGCACGCGTTGCTTGAGGTAATTTTACTATCTGACTCTACAAGGTCAGAGAGGTGTTCCACATTGGTGCAAGCGTCAACCTCTCGAGGGCCACAAAGTCGACCAGAGGCCTCATTGTGTTTTCTAGTAAAATTTCCAAACACATGCATTTTAAATAATTTCGGACTTTACTTTGAATCATTCATTAATAAAGTAGTAAAGTATCGGCTTTTGATATCTTTTTATTATTTAAGTCGCGACTTCGGTGGCATTGGTACGTACCACATTTGTATGTACAGAGGCCATTGTACGAAATTATTTCCTCACTTAAATAGACGCAAATCGAATATGATTAACAATATTTTGTTTATACTCTTCCGCATGTGAGTACGTTCAGCGGGACACATAGTGTACTACGCTTTTTTGTGGCCTTACGTACACCTATTTTTGGGGACCCTTAACATGCTGTACTGGGTTTGTTGCCCATGTTAATATAAGACTTTTATATTTGGCTGGTTAAAAGGAATGTATCAAGAACAAAAATGGCAAAGCAAAAATGAGTGAGATAAATCACAAAATATAACTATTATTAGTTATAGTACGTAATCCAAAGTTTGTGTTTTCTGCCTGTTACAAACCTTGTTTTCTATCAAAACTCTTGGGTAACTTTTGAGGATCTTAGGTATATGCTTACGAAACAGAGACCGCACAACTCGATGAAATTTTAAAAACCCTCTCACAGCATTGTTTTAAAGCTAAATTTCAAATAGGCTATTTTAATTCTTTAAGAACTTACAACAAAGAGGTTCAATACTTTTCCATGATTCATAAAGCCTCCTTTTGTATGCCTATTTAAATGGCACTATATCACATGGAGTAAAAATCAAAGTTCTACCTTATCTGGGTTTTAAGGGTTTCCTACAATTCAAGACCCGAGTTTATTGTCCGCCATTAAAGATCTTATCAATTCAATTTTTAGGTAAATGCAATTAAAATGTTAATGCCAACAAAATGCTAATTTTATTCTGATTCTAAACACAACAACATATTGGTCAAAATTTTGTTGACAATCAAAGACCACGAAACTCACGTATGACTGTTTATGAACAAAAAATGTATCTAGTATAGCCAATAAAACCAACTGTAATTGTTTATCAACAAATTGTTTATTATATTTTCCAAGTATCTGCGAAAGATCTAAACAGAATTTCATCGGTTTTAACTTTCCCAAATACGGTTTGAAGTAGGTACTCATGTTGAATTTAATGAATATTACGTGCAGGTGCGTATTGAGTGTTATTACATCTGATGAGGTATTCAACTGTCTTGGGATGTTTTCCATTTGGACAGCATTTTTACCGACTGTCATAATAAAATAAAAATAATTTAATGAATTTGTATTTAGCCGGTTGAATGTTTGAATGTAAGTTAATTGAAAAAAAGTGGACTCTACTGACCTTGGACATAAAATTGAAAATATATTCTACCTAGAGAAAAGGTAAAACTAAAAAATGAGTATATTCAGATATAAGCATTTGAGTATTCCTAATTTTAATCTTATGATTTGGCTATTTGATAGATATTGCGGACAAAATTGATGCGAAAATATGAGCTTATTTTATATTAAAGGATTCTGTACACGTACAGGCGTCCGTACAAGGTTTGTCCTGCAAATCACAGGTTATCTACCGAATGACACCAGACCACAGTGTTCAATTTTGAGGAATAAGTTGTCTAGAAAAAAATGTTCTAAGTCCTTTAAACATTCAAAGGCAATCATCAAATCTGTCGTTTACATATTGTTACGTTTTTGAGATTTGCGATGATACTCAATGAAAGGATGACATGAAGAACTTCGAGCTGGAGGAAAGGGGGAAATCGATCACCAACACTTTTACTCGACGCTTTAATCTACCGATTTGAATCACCAATAATTTACACGACTTCGTTACGAGAATGGCAGCTACAGTGAATCTAATAAGGAAGTTATTCGATGGAACATTGTAGGTTTAGGGTCGTCCGCATAGTGTCAGCGTTGCCCCTGGTAACTGACTGCTGGTAGTTTTCCATCGAGTGAGCGACTTTGATGAGTTGAGCGACTGGGGCGGCTTCTACTGTTATAGCCCTTAACACAGCTTCATGAAAAGTTTTGGGGTCTGCTAGCTTAACTTTCTCGTGGATAGAACGATCATAGATGCCATCCATAAATTGCATTATTGCTATTGCCTGGGCAATCTTCAAACACAATTTGCGTAAGTCTCCGTATGTCACTAGCATAAGCACCTACATATATCTTCTCTTAATCGCTGCTGCCTAGAACAAAAAGTGGAGTGAGAAATGTGCTTTTCTTGACTAAAACTTTAGCTGTAAAGTTGAATTCAGCTTATCGTAATCAGCTCTATCAGCAGAGTAAAAGAGCTACACTTTCTCCACGAAGTAACGTTGCTAGCACCTGTGCTTTCTCCTTGCGATTCCATCCATTCGCTTCAGCGGCTATGTCGAACTGCACTTGAGAGTCACGACAACAGGTTAAGTGATTGTCAAATGGTGATGGAAAAAAACATGCACGAGTTGGGGGATGGAGTAAATGACTCCGGGTTAGCACATTTTCTGGAGTCTTTAAACTGCTCTCGACCACACGACGGTGTGGTCTGCTGAAGTTGCCTCGATGAGTGTAGAACACTGAAAGACTTTGTTGACAAAACGATACTATTCTGTTGTTCCACTTTTTCGCTGAGTAGGGTTAATTTGGAGAGAATTTCATTAAAAATCTGAATTCTTCAGGCATATCAAACTGAGTAGGTATCCCACTTCTGACACCAGTGTTACGTTTTTGCGGTGATACTCAGTGAAAGGATGACGAGACGATAAAAACAAGAAATAAAACACGCACACACTTTATTAGAGAAGAGCGGAAATCAGAATGAATGATGTCTGTCATACTTCAAAGTGTGGTGCCATTGTATATGGACACGCCCACTTTTTAGGGGCGTTTACTTCAAAAATTAATTTTCGAGTAAAAATATTAGTTTATAAGGCAAAATAGAAAATTTTGTGAATACATTTTCCACCGCCCATTGACACGACCAAATAAGATAGGGATAGGGTATCATACGATTCGCTCCAGGCGGATTGTAGCATTTTTCACTGGTTTTTATTATTATTGTGTATTAAAACAAGTGGAAATGCTTTTCGTTGCGGCAGTTGTGCGGTGCTTAGACGACGTTCTCTTCACTTGCCGCTATCAGCTGTACCAACATCAAATATAAACAATAACGACACACTGCTTGCCACTGACGACAATGGGAACCAAGCTGGAAGCAACAATACAAAAGCATCAGCATCCTTGCCAAATAAATGCGATGACAGTGAAAACGGAAACACCCTTCAGTTGATTCTTCAGAAGGTTTCTAACTTAGAAGAAACTAATCATCGCTTCCTTTAGCAACTTAATCTGCTTCTAACAGAAAACACGGAGCTGAAGAAGAAAGTCGACATTTTGGAGAGTAAATTAAACTGGCAACAGCAAAATTTACTCAACAATAATATTGAAATTGTTGGAGTGACAGACGTCAACGACAAGAATGTTTTGTCCAAGGCGAAACAGATATTTAATAAAGCTCTTTCCATTGATGTTCCTGATAAAAAAAATCAAAAACCAAAAATATCCATAGTCATAGTTTTGTTTGTTCACTATGTGTCCCAACATTCACAATCGAAGCTACGTACGAATTAGCCTATCCCAACATCCATTTAAATCCAAATATTAACCGCAGAGATAAGGTACATATATCTAAAAGTTCGTTTTTAAGGATAGTGTTCTTCTAATGACGGATCATGCGAAGAAGATGTGATTGTTTTTCTAATAAGAATCACCTTCAACTCAAAAGTTATATAACCTTCAAGTAAATCAAAAATAATCAGAAATCCATTTAACCAACCCCGAATTGTAAATCATCATCTAGTCTCTTCAAAGCAAGTGGAGTACCTACATACTCTATAAATTCCGATCCAATCAACTCACTGTCGTAAATTTTCTTCATCTTGCCTTAACTACACATTCTGTCTCTTAACCTTTACACCAAGTCGCTACCAAGTTCATAAGTTTTATATGTTACTTCGAAAGGATTATCCTGTTGAAAAGATAACATTTGCCATGCCACCCTGCCACATCTACAATATTTGTTCTCAACAACAACACACCAACAATTTCCTTTATCAAGGTCCTTCACTCAAGGGATTTCACTTTTATATGTGCCCAAGTCCGTGTTTCCTGGTAACAACACCTATGTGTGCTTGTGTTGATTTATTTTTCGAGTTGTGGCGGATATAAAAGTATCTTTCTTTCCAAAAATCCAGGTGCAAAAGAATTTCACAAAACATTTATAGATGTGTATGTCCGTTGACATAAAAGCAGGAAGGGAGAAACTTCCTAAAAAGAACTTTTTTATCTAAAAAGAAAAAGAGCCAAGGATGTGTGTTTCAAATATTTTTTTGTAGAAAAAAATAAAAACACAGAAAACATGAAAATATCCTAAAAGGACAATAAGAATTCATAGCAGCCTCATACTGATGCGATTTTTGTTTTTTTTTTTCTCTCAGATAAATCATCGAAAAAGGAGGCGTCAAACTGACAACAAAGCAGAGTCGGAGTCGGAAACTAAAAGCGACCCTCACCAGGGATTCTCAACTGGTAAGCGTGGTATTTTGTTTGGCAAGAGCGTGGTGAAGTTCAGATTCGCCGAATTGCGAGTTTAGTCCTTCGCACAGTTGAGTTGATTGCCGGTATTGTGTAGGATTTTGTTTTGTAGGAAATGTGGCTATGGACACCTTTTGCAGATGATATTTTGTGACGTGCGAAGCACAAAACCATGATGTATCGCTTGGAGCAGTTAAAAAGAAATCTTAAGGTTTGAAAGGCTCTTGTGAGTGGGCTTTCAGCAGGAGAAGATAATAAGACATTTGACGGAGAATGACAGAGAAAATCTTATGTGGAAAGATTATCCTTTGAGTTAAACTCTTAGTTAGGAGTCTGTTATAAGTAAGTTTTAAAAGGAAGGACATGCAAGGCACGCTATTCAGAATTTAAATAGCTGGGGCTATGATTAATTTACATAACAATCTAAGCCATAAACAAAATATTTGTGCACTCTTTGGTAAGAGTCGCATTCTTATTTCCTACACCTCAACTCCACAGAGGATTGGATTTTAGCGATATCTTAAAGGGCTCCCGACCCTTGTAGAGTCCCTGCCTGAGACATCGTTGCCTTCCATCCTCTGCGGTCCCGAGCATGCTGCTTCCAGTTGTGAAGACAAAGTTTTCTGACATTCGCGACAGCTTGGTCTTTGTACCGGAGGTTCGGTCTTCTTCGCCGTCTCGAACCTGGGATTGGAAGATTCTCTTGGCTGGAGCATTGTTGTCCATCCGCTCGATGTGGCCGAGCCAATGTAGTCTGCGTATCTTGGCTTTTTGGACTACATCCACATCCTGATACAGCTCATAGAGTTCGCGGTTGTACCTTCTCCTCCATTCGCCCTCCTCGCATAAGTGACCTAATAGCCGACGGAGTATTTTACGCTCGAAGGTGCCCAATATTTGCTCAGCTTTCTTACTTATCGTCCAGCACTCGGCTCCATACAGCAGGACTGGAAAGATGAGCGTTTTATAGAGCATTAATTTGGTCCGTCGAGTTAGGAGTTTTGAACCCAGTTGTTTCGCCAAACCGAAGAAGCAGCGGTTTGCTAGGGTTATACTTCCTTGGAGTTCTACAAAGGTGTCATTTTCAGGATTAATATTTGTTTCGAGGTAGGTGAACTTTTTAACTACTTCGAAATTATAGTTACCACCAGTGACGTTCTGCCCAAAATTTTGGACAGATAAATTTTTGTTTGTTTTGTTGATAACATACATATACTTCGTCCTCATTCACTTCAAGACTAGCTCGTTTTGCATGCTCATCAATACCCGTAAACGCCTCTTCGACGGCTTGCCGGGATCTCCCGATAATGCCAATATCGTCTGCGTATCCCAGAAGTTGAACGGATTTGTAAAAGATAGTGCCTTCCGTGTTGACACCGGCCCTGTGCACTATCTGCTCCAACATGATTTTGAAGAAATCACATGACAGCGCATCTCCGGTGCACGAGCTCCGAAGAGTTGTTTCCAAATTGCACAGAGCATCGCGTGTTTTCCAGCGTTACGCGACACATCTGGATAAGTTTTGTCGGTATCCTGATTTGGGCCATCGCCTGGTAGAGCTCAAGACGATGCTGTCATAGGTGGCTTTAAAGTCGATGAAAATGTGGTGGGTTTCCACTTGAAATTAGTTGGTCTTTCCAGGAGTGGTCTGAGTGTGAAAATTTGGTCTATTGTCGATCTGCCGGGCCGGAAGCCACACTGGTACGTGCCGATTAGTGTGTTGCAGAAAGGTTTTAGACGTTCACACAATACGTTGATGCATGCACCCTACTAAGAAATCACCTCCTCTTCAATACTGGGTAGAGGCGTTGGTTCTTCATTAACAGGAGGTGGGTTCTCGTCTTGCCCTATCACTCTCTCTATTTGCTGCCCGTTAAGCAATTGCTGGAAGTGTTGCTTAAACACATCAACAATTCCCTGTGCGTCGTTGACTAGGTTGCCTTCGCTATTTCGAAGAGCCTGCGTTCCTGGTTTGTAGCCAGCTGCCAGCTGCTTGGCTTTTCGATTAAATTGCCGGATGTTGTTGCGTTCGCGAGACTCCTCGATATCCTTGAGCTGGGAAACTGCGTGGTCCATTTGGCCCACTCCTTGGTGGTGGTTGGTAGTAGAGAGTGGTCATGGCTACCTCCTTGATGATGTTGCGGTATTCCGTCCACTGGTTGTTAGTGTTTATGGTGGGTGAATGCACTGCAGAGAGTTTCTCGGCCAGGTGCTCTTTGTAGGCTCTGGCTCCTTTTGACGTACTAAGGCGTCCAACGTTTCGTTTTGCTTTCTTTTCAAATTTTGAGTGCGAGTTTTTCTAGTTCTCTTGAATAAACTTAATAAAATTATTGTATGAATATTGAAAATTGACTTTCGATAATCAAGCCTGATGATTTGTTGACTTGATTAGTTTTTGAGATTCCTTTGGCTTCGAAAACTCGAGCCAAATTTTTCATAAGGTGAGTATTAACTTGTCCTTAAAGTACACCTTAGTCAAGATCATTGAGTGTTGGGACTTTGGGAGCATCTAGTTCAATCGGAAGAAGGACTTCTACTCCCCAAATCATTGAGTCTTTTAACACGTTCGATGTTTTTGATGTTGTAAATCAATAGGGAAGGAACTCGTAATAATGAGAGACATCATAGAGTAGTTTGGATGAAGTGGCAGAAAGACTCCACTATGTTCTGTGACCAAGAAATGACTTTTAAACTGAAAGGAAGGCTCTAAACTGTGTTGTATTATGTCCGGCGTCCACATGTGCTGGACAATGTACAAAATGCAAACTAACGGCAACTGAGCTGAAAATGCATGCAAAGCAGGATTAACAACGCTTGACAGAATGTGAAGTTTGCGGAAGCCTTCATGTAAAAGCATCCATTGCAAGCAAGATAGAGCACCCAGTCAAAAAGCTAATTTTTACAAAAGTAGGCTGAAAAACCACATTTCTTGGCTAGAGTATTCTTCAGCGAATTTAAAATATCGACACTTTCAAAATGGGACAATAAAAGACCGAATGTCAGATGCAATGCATATTGACCGCAGTCTAAGTCTGCTTAAGCTCTACCATATATCCAGCAATTGATGCTGCTTCAAAAAAGCCAATTGCGAAATCAAAACGAAAATGTTTGTCACAATTAATGCCAATTTCAATAGATCACCCTGCCTAGGATATTGCCTATCACTTAACCACAAAGCGAACACCATTCAAATGAAGACAAAGTTGTTCTGCCATTTCCTTCGAAAGTGCGCCACCATTCAAAATTCAATTCCGCCCAATTAATGCACAGAGAACTGCGTCTATATACCCAAAATCTAAATCACATCTGACAAGAGCCTAATAAACCATTGAGGATTCAATACTGACAGCAGCCAACCGCCACCAGGCCAACCATCATCACCATCTGTGTGTGTGTGTGTATAAATGTGAGTGAGAATGTATTCATTCGGCAAAAGACCAGAAAAAGGTTTTTGAAACTAACTTTTGGGTGCTTCCTCAAAAATAACATCAAACGGGTGTGGTATGGCTGGTTTGGGGATGGAATTTTGGGGCTCTGCCTTGTGGAATGAGTATACCCTAGGAAAAGAATAAAAAAAGGTTGACTAACCAATTTAGAAAGCACCGCACAATCGGCCAAACCCCGAAAAACATCAGACCGCACGTCCGTTTGTACGTTTCGGTTTCGAAGCAATCAATTGACATATCCCGGCCGCCAGTTAAACCCACAGACAGGGGCACACACATCCAAACACACGCAAGAGGCCACAAATGAATGAAGTATATCCTCGTTTCACACGCATATAGCTAGACAACACAAACAGCAATCAATTTCGACCACGAATCGACCATCGGACCGTAGTCCGTGTTACCCGCTGCAAGGAATACCAGCAGCAGCAGCAGCAAGAGCCTCTCTGAGTGCCGCATTCACGTTGCAATCGTTTGTCACGATATGTGTGCACCAGTAGTAGCAGCATCCACATTTCATCGGTTCCAAGGATTCCATAGAATACCTTCCATCAAATGTACAGACAGAAAATGAATGCGCCTCGTGTATGGTATCCTTTTGGGGCTGGGCTTTAAACAGGGGTCGGTAGATCCTTGGAGGTTCAGTTCACAAAACCGCAAACTCAAAATTCAATTGAGTTGTGTGTGCCTCTTTATGGTGCGAGTGTGATGAAAATGGCAAGCAGCAAATGGCCAAAAGGCCTGCAAGACAAATTCCCGGTATTTAAATGGATGACACCCCACAAAAGGACCTTCTTATTTTCAGAGTTCCAACCACCACCATCGACAGACAGTCAGTAAATTCTACTTCTGCTAGGAATAGATGTTGAGGTGGCCTTAAGCATTTTTCAACAGCCAATTGAATGTTTATTTGTTGGGGATGTCGAGCAGAGCAGGGCGACAGGGTAGAACAAAGAGAATTAACTTTGTGTCTGCTTTTGAGTGCATGCAATTTTGAACAAGCACTTATGTTTGAAGTTTCAAGACGAAGATTTCACCTCAATAGCTTAAGAGTTATTTTCAAGTGCAAAGGATTGTGGTCTAGTGTATTGGTAAAGAAGAGGAATTTTTTTGATATCATTAAGTAGATTTGTGGGAATTTCTCTTTTCAATGGACTTGTGGTCAAGAATTAAATAGAAAGGATTATTGAATAAAAACTTGTCGTCAAAGTCAGCTTTAAAGGGACAAATATAAAGCTGGCATTCGTCGACATTTTGTTAGTTCATTAGAGAGCTAAACAACTTTTAGTGATAAACATATGAATTACTACCGTTTTAATTATGATAACAGAACACAAAAGAAGTTGATTCCATAATACGAGAACATCGGCAGCCATAAGTCAGGTTCATGTCGGACGGCATAATGCATTGAATTCCTTGGTAAAAGCCATCAATGGTGCCCGGCAAGCCATGAGCACTAGGCATGACAGCAGTAGAAGCATGTATATACGCGAAGTCAAAGCCCAAATTTTGTTGGATACTAGGTCCCATATGAAGGAGAAAATACAACCGCAAACTCTATAAGCTGTTCCATTGCTTTGGAGTTGCTTAGCGCCATACATGTATGTACGTACATAGTACTTATGCTTGAAGGGACTGAAATTCTGAACCACTGAAGTACCTTACAGATCTGTTCTCAAACATTCGAAAAGTGAATAACTGGTAGGTTGTTGTTTCGTAAACAGACGAAACCCAATTAGCACCAATTAAGGAGCCTTTAATGCAACCTGTGGAATACTTTCTCTGGTTGGAACCCTTTCATGACTGAGCTTTTGATTTTAGGAAAATTTAGGAGATATTTACCTTGATTACCCTGAGTGGGTTGTAAACGGACTCAGAAAAACAGCAAAAAGGGTGAACTATGTATAAAAATCGGAGCTATGTCAAAACTTTACGTTAAGTTTTCTTCAGTGCAGATATTTTCAGAAGTTGCCCATAATACTTCGTTGGCTATGCTTGTGTTTTCCCAAAAAAATATTTCAATTGTTTTAAGAAAATTAATAATAAAACTCATTCAGGACTGTTTGAAACTTTAACTTTGATGCATTTCGGACGTTATAAAATAATTTTAGAATTTTCTCCAGCTGACTGTAAAATTTTGAGCGAATGAATTCGCACTTTAGGGAGTGAGCAAAAGTGACCGAAAACTTTACGAATCGAAGCCAAAGTCTATTATGGTCTCACAGAACAAATCGTTTGTATTCGCACAGTTTCGAAAGTGGTCGGTACAAAACCATTCCTCTAAATTAAACTTTAAGCCTTGCTTGACCAGTTTCATTTCCTTCAACATTCCTATGTATTGATCAGGGTACATAAGTCGGACACCTAGCATGAAGATGAGAGAAGTGCAGCGTAGCGTGAGACGTGACAAGCGCAATTACATCAATGCGCTGGCCACGCAAGCAGAAGAAGCAGCACTGAAAATCACCAAAGAGCTCATAAGTGCCCAAAGCTTTACTCAACATGCAGTGAAAGGCTTAAACTGAATAGATGGAAGGAGCATTTGGCTTTGGTTCTAAGCCGAGTGCTTGCCAGCAATATTTACTCAAGTCAGACTGAAGTGTCCGTAGAAAGAAATTCCCGAATTCGCACCACAACCCCCAGTAAGGATGAGATTATTACCGCAATCAAAGCACTGAAAGCCAACAAGGCGGTAGGACCTGACTGAATACCCGCGGCAGAGCTACTGTACCCACTTGTCGCGAGAACTTGGGAAGCCGAGAGTTTTCCAGATGAGTGGAATGATCGTCAAGCTTCCTAAAAAGGCAATCTAATGCAGTGCGAAAACTGGAGTTGAAGACAAACTCGACGCCGAACGACGCCTCCTGT
Organism: Chalcosyrphus nemorum; assembly: GCA_949716465.1. Classification (NCBI taxonomy): domain Eukaryota; kingdom Metazoa; phylum Arthropoda; class Insecta; order Diptera; family Syrphidae; genus Chalcosyrphus; species Chalcosyrphus nemorum. Next base: position 72,094,649 of record OX454333.1, read on the forward strand.
CTAAGGAATTCGAAGTCCAAAGTGGGGTTCGGAAATGCTGCATACTTTCACCAATACTGTTTTTATTGGTTATTAGCGAATTGCTGAATGCAGACTTATCAACAAGAGATGGAAGAGTTAGATGGACTCTTACATCTGAACTCAAGCACCTCGACTACGCCGATGATGTATGCCTTCTGTCTCACAGAATAATGGACCTTCACCAAATGACAGCAATTGTGGAGAGGGAAGCAGACGTCGTTGGGCTGAAAATTAACTCGACAAAAAAAGAAATTTTAGGCCGAGGACCAGACTATGAAATACAAAGTTGATTTATTTGAAAACGGCATTGCTCTACCAGTTTTGAGGGTGTATATACCGCCTTAATGGCTTTGAAGGTGGCTTGGCTGTTTGAGAAGGTGGCAGTGTTGTGGTTAAATTATGTTAAGCTCTTAAAAGACAACAAGATTCTGGTATTGTGAGTTAGGAAGACGGAGTGACTTTAATATATTTAGATGTTCAGAGAAGATACTTGATAAAGCTCTTGTTCCTCCATTATTCTCTGTTTAATCGATAGAAGGAGCAACCATATGTTGTCGACTTCTGGACCTTATAGTGACCATATGGCTTTAGTGGTCCAGCACAAGGCTCCCTTAGTTGGACAGCACTGCAAAGAGCTGTGTTTTTTAATTTGGAGCTCAAAAGTGTTCAAGTAAGGGATCACACCGAGAACATCAGTGGGACATGATCTAAAAGCTTCATTGATTCCTGATTATGTTTCTTGCTTAAGGCAGGCCACCAAATGACGGCGCCATTGGCAAGAATAGGGCATTCAATGGCTGTGTACTCGTACATCCAGCGGATCATCTTTGACTAGAATCCCTAATATGTTTTATTTATTATATTGTCAGAGACCACGCGGACAAACTTGGCATTCCTCACAAGAGTTTCTGTAGAAGCTGCAGGAACAGTCTCTGTATTTGTCCGACCCTGGTGAAAGCCAGAGTGCTTACTTAAGTGAAATTTAACCATTACTGCAAATAATATTCTATATTTAGGTTTACATGAGTTCTTGTGATAACAAAAGAGCGCACTTCAGCGCTGATTGGGTTCATCACTACTATACAACTACACCTACCTACCATGAAATGAATGCAAAAGAATGCAAATGAATTGAAATTCTATACAACTTTGGATCTGTCATCTGCAAAGCCTTTTTCTGAATTGCCCAACTCTGAAATGATCGCTTTACCTGGATGGGATATCCATCCTCTTCGTTAGAAAAATAGTTCCTTGGACTCAAATCCTTTCAAAATATTCAACTACATTAAAGTTCTTGTTTTTATCCTATCCTCAGGGTAGATTAAGTTTGACACATAGCTTGTAACATAGAGAAATATTGCAGGCAGACCCAATAAAGCATATATGTATGTATATATGTAGATGATCAGTGTCAATAGCCGATTCCATTGAGCCATGTCCGTCTGTCCGCCTGTATGTCACCAGTTTTTGGGCCGTAAATTTTGAGCTAGATCGATGAAACTTTGTATACGAGATCCTTGGAAAAGGAAGCAGTGCAAGTGTAAAAATTTTCAAAATCCGCCCACTTCCACGTCCACTTTTCGAAAAATGCACTTTTTTCAGTAATCATGAAACTCGATAACTTCCATACATAGTGTATGGCCACGCCTACGTGTTAGGGGCGTTTTTATCCAAAGACTCATTTTCGACAGTTTCATCAAAAAAATAGCATTTTTAAGAACAAGATGCAGTATATGTTGAAAAATTATTGAAATCTGCCCACTTCCACGCCCACTTATTGACAAAATTCGTGTTTTGGAGTCATTCTATAAGATATTTGAAAAAAGTTGCTTAAGCAAGTAGGTGTATTGGTGGAGGAAGAAGCTAAGTGTATAGGAAAGGGATAGGGTATCACACGATCCGCTTCAGGCGGATTGTAGCAGTCTCATATATTTTTTTATTTAAAATGCGGTCTACATTTTTGTGTTTGTAAAAAACAAAACGTCCATTTATCATAATTGTCAGCTAAGACTATATATTTTATGTTAATGTTCAGAATATGTTTTTGTAATTAATTTTGAACCAAAAATTGCTTATGGGACGTTTTTATTTGCTTGTTAATTGATATATCTACTCATTAACGTTGATGATAATGTAGCTTAAATGACTTAAAAAAAATGTGTTGACGATGCATTTCCATTGCTTCATGGCCTTTACTAGTTACTGAAAATTACAAAATTTACTTAAATAGTAGATATTTTGTTCTTCGAACTCTATATACTTGTTGTATAGCTGCAGAAGGAAAACCTAGTCATGTACACACCCTATTCATCTAATGTCCTTTTTAGTAGGCACATATGTACGTTTGTTATTCTGAATACAGCAGGAGCAATAAAAATCACCTGTAGATATAGATCAATCTTAATTGACACGTCAACACTAACATCAACGTGACACCATAAACTTACACAAGTAGACGCATATAAGTCATTAAGTCAAGTCATCTCAAATCAAGTACCTAAGCGCAATCAATTATTTATAGAATAATCGCTCAGAGTTCAAATAAAATCCCTCATTACGTGTTTAATTATATTAAAATTAAAATCAGCAATTAAATACGACATTTGTACTTTGTTCACTTAATACCGCTGCCATATCCCATATGCCTACAAAAACGACTGTATGAATCAGCCCTATGGCTAATTACACCTCAACTCACCTTATCTTAGTAGCGGCATATACGCAGCCGGAACCCACAAATCTCAACGTTAAAACGTACGTGAAAGCAATTAACATTTATCGCCAGACTGTCATAAAAATCAACGACAATCGGTTGACAGAAACCGGGCACACGTACATACCTCGGTATCCATACTCGAGTCGTGCACTGTGCGTGAGCGTGAGACGACAACAAAGCATATTTTCAAGTTGGTTGGAATTTTTTCCGGCCCGATAGGTATCCGAAAACAGAAATCTTCTTTTATTCACAGTCATTAGACTAATTGGTAGCAGAAGTGGTTGGATGGCGGCGGCGCGGGCGGGCGGGCGGTGAGAATCGAGCTCGATTGGCAAACACTTTAGCCGGCCACACGCATAGTAAATGCTAAATTGTATCTGAGCAAAGTATCAAAGGTGGTAGGTATCCTTACTTCTATTCCACCTACAACCGGCCGTTAACAACCCCAAGCAAGGACAAATTGTCGTCGTAAGTAATTTCCGCCCAAAGGTCGGTGCCGTAGTGCTGTCGCCGTCCAGAGATCAATTGTAATGGGATAAAAGCTGTAGATGTATCTAAAGCTGTTATGTTGTGAAACCTCTGACCTGGCAAAGCAATTAATTGTTGATGGTGATGGTGGTGGTGGTAGTGCTGACATCAACACGCCTTCATCGTGAGAACACTCTTAGATGATGCTGTAGGGACCTGTGTTACATTAAAGGTGGCTATAACACCTGCTTGGTGCCATTCAAATGCCACTTCAGATTACACAGGGAACAAGAAAGAAACACGAACAGCAACAGCTTTACATCTTAAGTAAGGTATGTCAAGTGGAATAACTTGTGATGTAACTGCAGTCAGGCAAAAAAAAAAAGAAAAGAGCATTCGAAATGAAGCGAACAAGATCAAGGTCGTTAAGTGCGCCTTAACAGATTTGTTGTTGCTTGCAATGCGACAGGGGACGACTGAATTGCTATTGTGTTGTTTTGTAATTTGTTGCATCTTGAGTATCTGTGTGTGGATATTTTTGGAATACAGTGTGACCAATTAGTGGCATAGCTGATTTTATAACATGGTAAGTAAGTAAAGCAAAGGTCGGCACAGAACTGTATGAATCCTTTCATTTGCCATTGTGAATAATTTGCTAAAAAACGAGCCTTTTACAGTCTCACGCTCAAAGAAAAGAAGCAAGTACGAAATGAAAACGAATAATCATTGTGTTGGTATTCGTGAATGCTTGAGTTCGTAGTAGGCTCACATTCAAAGTATTCATTCAAACAGAGTATTCACAAAAGTAGTGAACAAAAATACAAAAGATTCACAAACCTTCGATTGGTTTCATAAACTTTCACACTGAAAGTTCAAACAACAAAGGCGACAGAAAAGAAGCAAAAACAAAGACCACTGCAAACTCAGTGCCTCGCATCGAAGTGTAAGAATAGATAATCATTTCTTGGAATGAATGTGAATGGCAGCCAGTGATGCCAGATTTTTATTTGTCTAATTCCCCATTTTTGGGGAAATGTAAAAAAAAATCCCTAATTCGTAGTCGGTTTTTCCCCACATTTTTCCCCATTTTAATTTCATGTAAAAAATATTCAATTTTCTTTACGAATCCCGAAATCAACTGATTTGGGTTCAATGCAGTGCTTGCACAACTGACACATCTGTCAGTCTTTATGTCAGTAAATGTCAGTATCTTATGTCAAAATGTCATTATTTTTGTACGAAATGTGTTGCTGTTCTTATGTCGAAGAACAACTGAAGAACCATAATTGTAACGGCTCTCACTAAACACTTTTGCTCACTTCTTTAAGGGACAGAAACCTAACAGTGAAAATCTGTAATGGATTTTCAATACAGTTTGAAGAACGTGGTGAATATGCTAAATTTACACCTGATTTTCGGTGGTTATACATTTGAAACCGTATAAGATGAGTGTACCATCTTTTGGACTAAGTAAAATATAAAATATTAATGTTCAGTCATATTTTGCTTTTTTCCCCATTTTCAGACCCATTTTCCCCATATTCCCCATCCAATGATAAATTACCCAAAATGGGGAAAATTCCCCACATCTGGCATCGCTGATGGCAGCTCGCTTCAAATTAATTACATGACAGGCATTCACATATGAGCCAACCGAGTACTTTTTGTGATTGAATAGGAATCTATGTAAATACTTAAAAAGCAGTGAATATTTCGAATGGCTCATAAACCGAGCCACTTGCTTCAGGTGTATGATACATAGTTACGGACAATTAGGCCCTATACGCTTGGGCCCAAGCACAGTTGGTTTTTTTTCCACTCTGCAGAAAGTATAGCGTCAAAATTTATCCACCAGGATACAAAGGCGTCGAAGGTAATGAACGCACAGTGGTAATAAACGCACAAGAAATGGTCGATTTCATTGGTTGTTGCGTGGCTGTCAGCCGACACCCGCTATGACAGTCCCTGTGTTCGAAACCCTGTGAATGTAAAATTTGAGGTACAGAAAGCAGGAAATATGTTACTAACGCCTGTGTCCTTCTAACATGATTTAGCGTTTTGTTGCTTCTTCTTATCTAGTTCAGCCTATAAAGCGGCCGCAATAGCATGTTTGGTCGTCTGCAGGTACAAAGGTTGACAAGTTAAATTTTGGAGGCGAATCCTTATGTTTCAATCAAATTTAGTGTGAGTGACGTTTGCCATCCTGTCTGAGGCCCTTCGCTAATATGACCTCACTAAGTCAAGGAGCGTTTTTATATTCGACAAACAAATCTTAGTCCGGCTAAGTTAGGAAAATGTCAGTGTGTTGTCATGTTTCGGATGAGAGGCTGTTTTGTTTGAGGCGATTTTGTTTGTAGACAATTCCACACTTGTAATTTCAGCCTACATTTTTACTGGCATGTATACAAGATCTATATTACAAGTGAGCTTGAACTGGTTCCTAACTTGAGAACAGAGGTTTCAACAAGGAGTTTAAGTTTAGTATACAGGCTCAAATGAAGACATGGAGAGAAAATAGGCCGAACTTTTATGTACAATTTAAAATATATATTTTACAACAAACATCGCTTCTTTTAGCCTCCACTGTTAATAATCGCAAACAATTTAGGTACACGAGTCCGACCAGAGGACAGCTACAAACTACAATGAAAGCGAATCTTAAATACCCCCACCGCGAGATAGAGAGACATAGAAAGAAACAAATTAAGCAAAAGAAAATCTTGTTTACCTAGGGGAAACCTAACATAGCCTCAGTTCCACTAGTCAATTCACGGTCGACGGTCGATATATCAGCTAGCACCTACCGCCTTACACACATCACATGCGTCTCCATTAGAACATTTTAAATTCGTATCGCTTTAAGCTCGACTCCGGAAGACGCCGGAAGCCCTCGCCAAATCTACATGTGTATACAACAAACGTCTCTTTAAATTGTTTGCAAAATTGCAGTGCATACCGCAACATATAGCAAATTGGTGGCTGCCACCAATTAAGCTTTAAAACGCAACTTAACAGATACACCCGCGTACGGGCACCGAGATATACGAGTACTTGAGAATGCTAATTGACTTTAGCCGTAGTTGTGGTCGTTGTACTAGTCGTAGTTGTTGTTGTTGTACGTGGTTTTGTCTAGCTACTAAACCACTATAATAATTTTCGGTGTGTGTGGTGCTTTAGAAGTTTTATCAGTGTTTAATTTTTTTTTTTTGGTTCGGTTTCGGCTAGTGTCAGTTACAAGAGTCCAGTGTAAAACGATCCGTAACGCTGTGCTTTTCCAATCCGATTGTACGTGCAAAATGTTTCGTACCGTGTTAAGTGCTTATGTGAGCTGTTTCTTTGCGGTTTTCATCAATGGCAGCCTTGAAATTGTGCACAATTCCAGGTTAGTAGATAATAGATACAAAGCGATAGGGGATGTATGCGCGTTGAAACGATGAAGTCAGTCGGCAAACATTAGAATGCGTATGAGATACACCGGAGGGAGTGGACATCTGAGCAATTTCGAGATTCTGCAGCTTTGATAAGACTCTTGCTGACAATGCGTGCAGTGACTATCAATTAGTGGAAATTTGTTTGCCTTCATGTCGGTTTATTGCACAATCTATGTACATCTGAAGCTGGAAAGCGGACACACTCTCTGTTTGAGAAAAGGGCCGCTGTCAACGACAGCCATTATGCCGATTGATAATAGCCGACGGGCGGATGAACGTGGGCGTATGTACATATCTACATAGAATAGATGCTTGCATTGGGACCGTTTGAGGTTAACAGAATTATGTACGAGATGCAAACCGGAAATGTTTCATTTTGAAATTGATTCCGGTAAATATTTGTATATCTGTGCAGTTGCGGTGAGAGTTCGAGTCGTAATCCTCGTTGTCGTTAGATGGATAGATAGACTATCGGATGGAAGTAGTGATGGACAATGAGTTGCGTTGTTTGGTTACGTGTACGGGGACAATGGGTTCTATTTGCGTTGGTGACAGTGTCAGTGGGTAAACAAGACTTGTGATGACCTAATTCACATAGAGACGACTTTAATTTCTAACTGACTGTTAGTTGGTAGTGAAACGTATTAACTGTAAATGTGGAAACATCAAATTTGTGATTATTTTTTTTCATTTGGACACTAATTAGTTATTAAATTCAGTTAAGTGGAAAATACATGCAGTGGTATCGGCTGCTTCCTTCCTCGTATCGATTTCCGGTAACGAGAAAATTGCATACAAGTTTAATCGGTTCCGCTTCATTGTACTTTCCCTGTCTTAATATTTTACTCTAATTTCCTCTTCATATCCGTTTACAATCTGTTGGGAATTGCAATGCAATAATTTCTTCCGCTCTTTGTGGCAAATTGTATACAATTGCATTACATTTTTGAAGACAGCTTTTTTCATTTTAAGTGGGAGGGAAGGTTTGAATATTATATATTTACTTTCATTTTCAATCGAAATAACGGTATATTATGCGTGCGAAATTAAAGAGTTTGAACTTATTAACTGTTGAATTCGAGACCTTCCTCTCTCAACAGTATCAGTTTAGCTTTCTCTGATGAGAAGACAAAATACTTGGGTCTTATTGCGGATAAGTAGCTAAGCTGGCTTAAAAGACTTGGGAATAAATTGGGTCTACAACAACAAATAACTCACTGGTTGCATATTTCTGTCGTCTGACCGATAGTCACTCATAGAGTAATTGTCTGGTGAACAGCATTAGAGAAAGTCATGAATCGTGATTATCTAACCAAGGTGCAGCGCACAGCCATTCGCCTTGTAGCTACCTCACAGTGGTCAAGAAAAGAAATCGGCCACGCTTCATTTTAAACCGGTTTAGAATCTCTCCCAAAAACACAGGCTACATAGCCCCATGTCTAAATTTTGACAAAAATGTTCTCTTCACCCTCCCTCCTTAGTAGATGAATAGATCTTTTTTACAGTGCTGGCTTAAAGATAAAGGAACGAGTAGGTTGACCTATTTTATCCGAACGTCTTATTCTAAAGCTCTTTTCCCGTCTACCAAGCTATTGTAGCGTGTTCTAAGCGGAAAATATGGCAATAAAATAAGTCTTATCTTGGCTTAAGAAAAACGTGATATCAGCTAAAGATATCCGTAGCTTTTCAAACACACGAAGATGGCTGAGCAGTTCAATTTTCTCCTGTGATGTGATTTTCTCCTGGATGCCGGAGTATAGAAACATTCCTGGAAATTCAAAGTTCTATGAGCTCGCCAGAATAAGAACGCATAAGACGCATACGCATCCTGTCCAGTAAAGGCAGTCTGGGTATACCAATCGCTATTAGTAAACAAAAATTCAAGTTGGATGCGATCAAGAGTGCAAAATTTATGTGGGCAGGCGGAACAATATGTCTAGCAATAAAACATGTGAATTTTCGGTCTTTATGAATTTTGATCAAATTGGTTCAACGAGTAAGAACCTATGACTGGTCTAAGTGTTCTAATAATTATCAGCTGGCAGCCAATTTAACCAAAAAAAATCTTTGTCAAGAGACATAATTTTGAACACTGCTTCACAAAATCTTGGTTAATCCTGAATTTTCGCATAATATTTAAGGCACTATGTCAGATTATGTTGGTTATATTGGCACTGCAATATAGAGGATAAAAGATCAAGTAATGCGCCGCTGAACACGTCCTAAGAAAATCTACTAGTAATCATAATCAACAACTTTACAACTTCACTGTATTTTTCTAAAGCAGATATTAAGAATTCAACCATCAACAGAGCTGACTAAGTCATTGTAAGGATCAAGCTGTGTCATGAAAGCACTGTCGTAAGGCAAGCGTCACAATGTGAGACCTTGAAATAGATAGTTGGTCTCCTGGTCTCGTTTAGGATTAACTGCTGAGTTGGAGTCGGTGGAGGAAGATCGGAAGAGATCACACCTGAGTGACCTCCCACCCGACTCTTATATAGAATGAGTGGGCGATTGAATATACCAAAATAGAACCATCATTCACGAAACGTGGAAACTGAGATTTTTAACAAAGTTGCTAAATCGAGCTTAGAGATAAATTTCTCACCGTCCGTTAAAGTTTTCATTGACGATAAGGCTTCTTGTGAATAAAGTTGTGTGTGGCATACTTTTTTAAAGCTCTTGGACCATGGTCTAACTAGGGTACACCGCATATGGAGGCTGTTCCGCCATGTTGACTTCTTGAATCGGGTGGTAGGACAGCACATTGGACTTCAACTTATCGATGTACCTACTTATGTACATCGCACAAGCTGGACATTGCTCTATCCTAGCAAGGTACACTCAAAAAAATGATGCAGTAAAAATAGATCATTGTCAAAATCGACCCGACAATTTCTGTTGTAAATTTTACAGAGGTGTGTGTAAATTTAATTTAACAATCTAGTTGTGAAAATGACAGCTTAAATTGTAGATGTCCAAGTATTTTGCTGTCAACTTGAAACAACAGTTTGCATGTAAAAAAAAAAACCTTCGCTGAAGATTTAGAGTTTTAATTTATTGGTATGGTGCGAGAAATAGAAATAGCTTTTAAAATCCAATTTGAATGGTTCTTGTCCAAATTACTGCCTCATTGTTATACCGATTTTTGCTTCATCTGTTTTACAATATTTTTTTAAATGCTTATAACTTGAGAGTTATATAATTGTATTTACTCACTGTTAAAATTTTTTTGGATCTGGCTGCGGTTTGAACGTGGAGCCTCTCACTCGGCGACTGGGCGCACTACCACTACACCATAGGCTTTGAAAATTATCATGCGAATATTCTCGAATGGTATCTACTTTTTTCGTTTACGTTACGTTTTACGGGAGAGATTTATTATATCCATCTTTTGACACCATGTTGTAAAAATAAAACAATCGATTGATTTTATTTATGGATGCCAAATTTACAACTTATTGTAATTTTTACAGCTCTTTCTGCAGTTTCCACAGAAAATAGCTGTAGATTTCACAAAATGTTGATATCGATCTTACAAATTCATATCTGTAGATTTAGCAGCCAAAATTAACAACACGCTGTTGACTTTACAGTTGGGGATTGTAGTTGTTTTAAAAGATTTGTTGTAAAATACACAAAACTACAATGAATTGTAAAATCTACTGCTTTCATATATTTTTGGGTGTAGCTAAAGAGTGGAAATGTTGAATGCTGTTCCTGTATGATTCTCATCAATGGACTCGTTGTGACTCAGACAGAATCCTATTTTCCTATCCTGATAAAAAAAACCTCCTTTGCGAAAGGTGATTAACTTTTTGATGGTTTTCTTAATTTACAAATTTCCTTCTAGGATTAAGTAATCCAAGTGTTGCTTGACTATCTAAGGAGATGTATGTTCTAGTGCCCTTAGCTCCTTTTAACTGTTAAACATCGGTTAAAATTTTAATTGTAATGCTTTCAACCTGAATCACTGAGTTTGATATAAAATATCTAGCCTCATGTCGTGCCTCGATTTTGTTTTCGATCCGTCGGTGAATTAGATTTCTAGATTCCAGTGGGGCGGCCGTAAGACTTTGTAACTTAGGTCGCCCTTAGATATGATATGACATGTTCTTTACCACAAATCGAGTGAAATATTATCAGATTTCCTACAACCACAACTACCAGTTGTAGTTTACTATTACATCCTTGCTTATAAAAATATGTAAAGGTAACGAGAAACATACTCGCTAAACTAACTAACCATAAGCGCAAAATAAGGTTTGTTCGCAAACATGGCCTTACATGGCAAATATTGAAGCCAACGAACACGAAAAATTGAAATTTATCACCAACAACGCACGTTTCGCTAACCTGCCCCTCTACAAGAAAAACATAGCGAACACGAAAAAGTTGGGCGAGCATGTTCGTTGTTTAAGGCTGCTTATAATTGTTGCTGTCTTTTCAAGAACGTTTGGCCAGTAGATGATGATCTAAATTATGTAAATATGTATGTACCATATGTATCTATAATAGGTCTCTCCATCCTTTTATATATCTTTTGGGTGGGAGACCAAAGGCAGCATATTTTGTGGAATGTTCAGAGTTTTTCGTCTTTAAAATACAATTTGATATATACTATGTTCCTAAAATGATGTTGTAGTCCTTAGGCGCATCCAACCATACCATCACTCAGAAGTGTGAGGCTTCGTACCTCATACTCTATTTTGCGGTAAAGGATTATTACCGGGTTCCGCGTGAAAATGTAATCTCTTAAGACTTCCATGAATGGAATAAAACAACTTGTTCAACAAAACCACAGCCACTATTTGCAGAGTCCTAATATAAATATTAGTAGGTTCTATCAAACGTGCCAAAACAACACTCTTAATTTGCACCAACAACACTTCTGATGACTAATCAGGGTGAGGCATATATTGCTTTTGCTTATCGGTATGGAACGAAACCTCTAAAAGTCCAAAGAAGAACACTGATAATAGTCCTCTCCACCTTCTACACTAATTTATGCATTCTCATGCGTAGGACTAACATCCCCGTACTACGAATATATCCTTCCATTGGGCATGTCACGTTTACACCAGAAAAACAAAAAAAAAAAACCATTGTTCCAAATATTTGAATACTGCTTCAGGCCACACATTAAGATGATCTGACCTAATTCTAAGCAAACAAAACTTTAAAACTGTACCCCTTGTCTTCCTGTGTCCTCCTTTTTTGGAAAAAAAAATTAAACTTTTTACCAACTTCGTGACTATGCTCCTGACACCGGCGAGCATCCTTACCATTACGACTTTAATTTGAATGCTGATTGTTGTCTCACCTTCTCCCTGACGGTAATCACGTGCCAGTGCCTCAGCAGTGTTCCACTAATGCTTTCTATGGCAACACCATTCCCTTCACCTTAAGCGAACAAAAGAAAAAACTCTGTTTACACTCAGTATTTTCGGGATGAGAATGAGTGTCAGAGTGTCAAGGGGGATGCTGGTCTGGAAAACTGTTTACGTCAAACACAAAACACTGTCAAATGCGTTCAATGCGATTTTGTCACCTGTTTTCCAACGATATCTTCTCAGTTACACTGGATTAGACTGGCACAATGGCCCACGTCGCGTCTTAGCCATGGGTGGCAAGTGGGAATGAAGAAAAATAAGTCTTCCTTATCCTTTATCCCTAAATTGATCTGTAATTTTGTTTATCCGCTTCTGCAGCACTTTTTTTTTTTTATTTTCCACCACAAGCACTTCCTCAGACAGAGAGGGGAGGTGTGAGATACCAATCCCCTTTCGGATTCCTTACCAAGTGCCATGTCAATTCACTAGGCACGCAAAGAAATCGTAAACTCTCCGGGAGAGTCCGGGAGTTGAGCATAAATTGATAAACAAGCCCATTTTGGGTTCTTTTCACACTTTAAGAAAGAAGACCAGGGCTTGGGGAAAGGGTGTCTCGTATAAACAACATGCCAATGAATTTGTTTATCTTCAACGAAAGGGGTGGTTTATGAGCCCGGTTGCGGGGTGCGAGTGGGTGGATTGCGTGCCTAGAAATCATAATTTGTGTCTGGGAGCAGAAACAGTGAGTGCTTGTGCCCATTCAAGTGGTTATGGTTATTAATTTAATTGCCATTCCAAGAATGAAATGAGGAAAAAAAAAATTAAATAAAAGTGTGGCATGCTTTGCAATTAGGGTCATGGAGATGGCAAATTAGTCCGGCACCTTTAGATTGAAATTGGGGTTTGTTGAGATGCCTTTATCCATAGTAGACATGGGCAAAGTGTTTTAAAGGCGGGGATTTTTGGCGCTTTGTTTGTTTTCTTTGCCGAAGTGTAATTAATTCTGTCTATGAGGAGAAAAAAAAGTTCAATTCAAATAAACGTGGGACTTAAGTACTTGGAGTAGATGAGCAGATAAATCGGACAGTTGGCAAAGATTTAATGAGCTCAATTTTGAATGAGTTGAATGTACTCCACCACTCAGGGCTTTAATAAGTGGTTTAGTGGAGTGCTGGCTTCAAACATGTTTGCTCATAAATTTGAATTCTATAAGCCACCACAAGATCACCACAATGATCCGCGTTTTCGAATGCTGCTGTGCATACGTCTGACAATAAGCACATTGTACCAGCACATACATATATATTTGGAAGCTGTAGAGAAACAAAAAATCAGTTATTATGGATATATGTATATTGTAAGAGAGGTCTTAATGATCACGTGAAGACTTCTGTTTCTGCAAGTACTGGTTCAAAAAGAAATTTCATCACTGATCAAAATGTAGTGGTGAAAATAAAGATCAAGAGCAATCTTTGCGGTCAACTCACCGAAGTAACTTACTTAGGTGGATCTGCAGTTCAGGATGAACGTAGGCCTCAACCAACAAACGTCTCCAGCAAGCCTGGTTACAAGCCAGCTCCCTCCAATTGCTCACACTAAGTTGGTTGAGATCTCTCCAATTTCGCCCTCTACAGCGCCGCCTATCCGGGATGGATTCAAAGCCACTATAGGCTGGAACGTTGTGCTCAGTCCCCTCTACATGACACAGCGTGTATGCGAACTCTTCTGAATTTGATGTCCTTGTACACTTTGCCACTCACCGTCTAAGCAGGATCAATATTCACCGTCTAGGATCGCTCAAAATACTTTTCTCTCAAAATAACTAAGTGCCTCAAAGTCCATGCCTCTGTGCCACATATGTATGTAGGAGGACGGGGATGATTAGTGCCTTATAAAGAGTAACCTTAGTAGTTCGAGGGCTTTGTTACCCAATTGCCTTAGCCCATAAAAACACCAATTAGCAAGAGTGATTCTTCCCACTGGGGTTATTCGCGGTAGACAAAGTCCTTTACTGTCAATTTTTGTTGACAGCATATACCTATTTTCTTTTGCTTTCATTTATCGCTAAACCAATCCTTCCCATCGCAATGCTAGCAAATTTCCTTCTGACAGCCTGCTGAGTTCTTCCATTATGTCCATGTCCATGTAGTTCTAAAGACTTGAAGAAGATTCTACCTCCGGTGTTGACTTGTCAGTTTCGTACAATTCTCTCAAATACCATATTAAAGAGATCGCATGATAGCGTGTCACCCTATCTAAGTCCTTTCCTGACATCGAATGGACTCACCCATGGTCAAGCGGCACTAGAACGATTTTGTAAACTAAGATATTTCTGAAAAATCTTCCATAAAGTGACTGGACATATATACAATTGCTGTGCACGATGCCGACTAATTCATATCCTCCTCAATACTGAAGGATGTGTCTGGTGATGAGTGGAACATGATACGTAGTGTGAAAATGTTTCATGGTTATTCTTAATCCAATGGACGATTAAACTAACGTAAGTTTCGAGAACTGAATAGTATAATTTAGAATTAACTCGACAACGCACCTTCTTTGTCCAGAATATAATGTAGCAAGTGCAACTTTCGTGTGTTGAAGGCTGGATTATATTTCCTCCACTATATTTGGTAGAGCCATTACCACCGATTAACGCCTAAAATAAACAAGGTGGGCTTTGTATAAATTGCTTTTGTCACTTGCTTCTAATATGAATATCGATAAGTGCTTCAATAACGCAATCTGAATGACTAAGTAGGTACATTAGATCTTTCAGAAGTTGATACCTGTCATCACCCACGTTTTGAGTCATGAAATAAAACAAAGTCATGTAAGTGGAGAGGATTAATGATTTAACAGAGACTAACAGACCCTGAGATAATGGATATTTCAGCCAAAATATCCTCATCCGATTCAGCAGCTTTAAAATATTGATCTACTATACATTTAATAAATTACTTCCTTAAACAAGGTCATTAGCCGTAAAACTAAATAATACACTTGATTGGATAAAGCAAACATCCTTTCTTCTGCTTACTTATTCCAACCTTTAAATGAATAGCATATATATCTGCATTTAATGATCAAGTACATCCTCGTTAAATATTTCTCCTCTTCTTGGTTGCCAGAATATAAAGTCATCAATTTTGAATTCCACCCATTTCCACCTGCTTCCGTTCGAAAATGCATGCACTCACCTCACCCACACTTTCCATAGAACATCAAATCGACTCGCCTTTCTCTCTAACTATCAGCAAAAGGAGTAAAGTATCCTTTTTGAGATTTAATCAAAATCCCATGCCGGAAATAAAGTCGACATATGTTACAACTCATGCTGCAGTTGCACATGTAACATGTACGTAATAGTTCCATTTCCACCCACTCATTGTTTCCTATTTTCTGTTTTTCCCTCTCTCTCTTCTTAAAGCCAGAATGAGGACCATCGCCTAACAAGCTCCCAGCTTCCGTCGGACTCGATTAGGATTATTAGAGATGGTGGTACTAAAGTCAATAATGACTTAGTTCTGCTTCTATTGCAATCAACGAACACATCTACATCAATGGCGGCGACAACGCCGACGACGATGACAACGGCTTTTGGGACGATCAACAACCATCATCAGCGGCATGTGCGACGTTTACGCAGGGATGATGGCATGGAACCGATGACAGATGACGCTACCAGCCCCAGTAGTAGTTTTTCATCAGACGAAGTCGGTTGGTCGAACATCAACGAAGAAGTCGACATGGTAATTCCAATGGTATTAGCACATTTACAAAAGCTCGGCCTGGCACATCTCCACTTGCCCGACATGCAAGAGAGTCTATCGGTGGTAGGTAGATTGATTGTTTTCAATGTGGACGATGTGGAGTTAAACTTTTGTGATTCCCCCCCGAAAACCCCTCCCACTACTTTTAGAGACCACTGTTTATAACTTATACCGCTGGACTGTGGCTGAACAATGGACTGGTCTACAATCTGGCAGGGATAACGAGGACTGGAGACGCATTGATGACATATTCAGATAAGTCATTTATATGCCGGTTCTATCTACTTATCAGGAGCCTTGAGGTGAGTTCCAAAATTTGTAGTTTTGTTACAAATGCAATTGTTAGATGTAATTATCAAATCAATCAGGGTGGGCTTACAGGTACTGAAGGGCCGACTTTTGGAATTCATAGAAATTTATGCAATTATTCATCCAGAGCGATTGTGTGTTTGAAATTTAACATTATCATAATTGATTACAGTCTGCCTGTCTGCCATAGAATTGTCTTGCAACTTCTGAACTGTTTGACATCGAGAAATAAAATATTGAATATTGCTAGCCAGTAGTTCATTTGGACGATTCCCAGTAAGCTAAGACCAACAATGAAAAACGTTTAAAAAAAGAAATAAGAAATAGTTATCTTTGTAAAGTGCCTTTGTTTGTTAGCTTGTATCGGTGAGTATCGCGGCTCAGTGGTTAGAGCGCCGAGGTTTCAAGTTAAAATTCAGAAAAACACAGTTTTTTCCACAACCTCACCTTATGCGAGCGTCTGACAAACATCCAAGAGCCGAAAGCCGAAGGAAAAGCTTCTCAAAAAACCACTCTGCCCTTCGGATACGGCATAAAACTGTAGGTCCCTTCTCTACGTGCAGAAATATATGCCACGCACAAAACGTAAAGTTGTGAGAAGCTATGCCT
This sequence comes from Chalcosyrphus nemorum, assembly GCA_949716465.1. Lineage (NCBI taxonomy): Eukaryota > Metazoa > Arthropoda > Insecta > Diptera > Syrphidae > Chalcosyrphus > Chalcosyrphus nemorum. The sequence continues at coordinate 72,111,312 of OX454333.1, forward strand.
TAGGCCTTTATGTGCTGCTTACTACCTAATATTTATTTACTACATACATATGTATCTTTAACTCTGGTTGAATTACAAGAAACTGCAAAAAAAACCTTCCACAAACGAGTCCGGTGGCGCCCTTCATTCAATGGCCGCTTGATTGTCCGTCCAGCTCCTGGTCAATAAATCATCTCATGTGTCTATCTGTGCGTAAATTGATTCGCATCATTAGTGATTAGGCATAAATTGTTTACACCTTCGGCACGAGTTCACCTTGTCATTGTGCATTGTATCTGACAAGGATCAGTAAGTCCGTTGCATCTGAATGGATGTGAGGTATGATATAAATGTATCCTTGCGGTGCACTAAGTGGAAAATTTCTTAGATATACACATGTATGTATATATCAATTGTCTTATTAGGCTAAACTATGTAAGATTTTGTCAGTGTCTGAGTGCGAATACACGTGCCCCGTATATTCCAGTAAGATCTGAAGCCAAAATTTGTGTGGCTTGTGTGCCAGGATAATTGGTTAATACTCTGATTACTGATTGCATTGTTATCGAGAACTCGATTTGCTGATGATGATGATGTGTACTACGACTGGGCAATGTTTCTGATTAGGATATCATATCATATTCTCATTGAATTCACCCAAAGGGATATTTGGATATTTCTCCGAATTGGGGTTGTAAATATTTCTGAGGAAGGATTATTGTTGGAGAATTTATTGGAATGTGTCCTGTATATATCAATGTTAGCATTCATGCCATTTATATGAATCGATGGATACATGAATCTTGATTTTGGATTACAGTCCCTTTCTTTCTTTTTTTTTTTTTTTTTTGTTGCTTTCATCCCTTTTTGACATATGAGAAGCTTGCTGCTGGAATCTTAAGGACACTTTTGTTGATCGTTATGCCAATTAGGGGGGAATTATTGTTGTCAGAGAATTTATTCCGACATCGAAAAAGTAAATATAAAAGGGGATTTGCTTACTAGTTATGTAAGGATAGCTTGAGTAATTTATTTACCATTACTGAAATCTGGTGATGAGGTTGATACATTGAAAATGTTAATGTCTTGTTGGACAATACAACTAGCTTATGTGATGGCTTGTGATGTGCTGAAGAAGGCTTAATGTGATTTTGAAAATTCCTGTAAACTATGCAACACATTAGATTGAACTTTGTTTGTGCCATATATTGCATTAATGTGCTATAGGACTTAACTATTTATTCGGATGGTATTTTGAAAATTGTCATCATAGATTCGTGAATATTGGATTTTCATATCTTTTGTAATAGGCATGACTAATTTCTACTTTGTTATTTGCATATCTTTGATGATCTCCTTTAAGAAATAGTTTGTCAGTCTGTAGTGCCATAAGATGGATGGACCACCTAAGGCCAAATTTGCTTAAAATAGACAGCAAACATTTGGACAAATACAATTACCATGTAAGAGATGACTTCAGGGAAATCTACTGACCCAGGCAGGTAGAATAGCAGGACACCTTCGGCACACAAAGCACAGAGCAGTTGGTGAAAGTCTGCCCGTGTGATTGCCATTCTTTGCGTGTCATTCAAATGACACTGTGGAATACTACTTTATTATATATGTACATATGATATAATATCCTCGGTTGGACCTATGTGGGATTGCAGCCAATCGTGTGCATTTTAGATTACCGTCTGCAAACAACAACACAAGAGACTTGACTCTACAAATGCCAGCACACTTGCCTTAGGATAGGTTAGGTAGATGGGTGCCTTGTGACCAGAAGGTCACTGCTCACTTAGACCCACAATTTGGGTCTATTGTGCCCAATCATTTAACTATGTGAACGCTGTAATAAGATCCGCTGTTAGAACCACCCAGATAGTAATATAAATCTCAGGAGGTCCACCAGCTCAACATTGCCTAAGTCCTCCAGCTCCGAGAAGTAATGACTGCCAAGAGTTCTCTTTCTTCTAACAGATAGGGGAGGAGAAGCATACAGCAGGTGACGAATAGATTCAATTTCTTTTTCATCTTTGCAGCTTCTACAATAGTCATTATGCAGCACACCGAGTCTCTCTGCGTGAAGGCCAATGACACAATGACCGGTAATTACGCCAGAAACGACCCGTGCGTTATGATGACTGAGCTTGACCAGAGTTGATGATTTCTTCTTGCTTAAAGCCGGCCATAGAGCTCTAGCAGGTACGCATGTATCCAGATGAATCCAGCGTCTGTCTGCACGATCGATGGCTTCATCTTCTAGTTTTTTTCTTTAAAGCACTGACAAGAACTGCTACAAAGGGAAGGGCCCGCGATATGTTCAGCGTCGACCCTTTCCTAGCAAGCTCATCCGCCTTCTCGTTTCCTTTGATATCCATATGCCCTGGTACCCAACTGAGGGTCACCGTATTGGCTCTGGATATCTCGTTTAAAAATGATTTGCAGGTTCTCACCAGCCTCGACCGAATTCGGCATGAAAGATTCTGCAGTCATCGTTTATTCTAAAGGAGCGGTTTATTCCTATCCCATGATTCCGATGCTTGCCGCCCTCTGGATTTTGGTGAAGTTTGAAAGCTGATCAGTACCATCATCATCACCATACTAGTGAACCATATGTCAGAATGGGTCTTACAACTGCCGTGTATATCCAGTATACCACAGCTGGTCTGAAGCCCCATGTGTTGCTGTTTTCCTTCCAGTTTAGTTTGGAATCTAAGATCACACCCAGGTATCTGGCTGAACTGGAGATATTTAGCTCAACGCCGCCGATATTTGGGAGTCTGAAGGTGGGGATTGATCTCTTCTTAGTGAAAAGAACTAAGCAATCCTCTGCTTCGGCCCCAGTTATGCACTAGCTGTAGTGCGAAATTGAGTCTTTCACTAAGAACTGGAAGAAACTTCACCGAGACCAGGATAACCACATCATCGGCATAGGCCGTCGCGTCAAAGCCGTTTTCCTTCAATATTACTAGGATCTCATTCACTACAAGGAGCCATATGAGCGGAGAAAGAACTCCGCCTTGGGGTGTTCATCTGCAGACTCTTCTCTCGATGGTTGTATTTCCTCGTGTCGAGAAGATTATCCTAGTGGGGATCTACAGAGACAGCTCTTCACAAAGAAGTACAAACAATGAAAAAATTACTACCTTTTTTGATATAGAAGGAATTCAAACTGGAGCACTTCTTGAGAATTAATGGGTAGTTAATGGGTAGTTTCCATGCTAGAATTATAGAATGTTGTTGATCGTTGAACAGGTGTTACCTAGTGTGGCTTTTCTAATTTTGTATAGGAGGTGACTGATCTTCTCCTTTTTTTCTTCGTCTCTACAGGATCTGCAGAAGTCATTGCACTAAATTTCCAGTCTTTGGGTATGTCTTCCTATAGCACAGTGATCGGTGAGAGTACTTACTATCATATTTTGGAGAAGGTTCCTCTCTTGTGTTTCAGAAGTCTGATGGGCCTGGTTTTATTTAGCATGGGCCATAGCAGCCATGCAATCTTACAATGGTCGAGCTGTTGCCATCTATTGTTGGCTTCTCACCGCATGGATGAGGCTTTTAGCATAAGACGTTGGCGCCTCGATGCTTAAGCTGCTTAGACCGGAGGATCCTGTTTCGTCGAGCCAACTTTTCAGATTCACAGCCAGAGCGGGAGGTTGTTCTTGGATCTCGTTGCGCTGGATCCAAGGAACAAGGAATTTGATGGCCTCATGGCTGTCTATGACAATATCCGATACTGAGCCTGCACTAATCGCCAGCCAGTAATATGTTTGACGAATGGGAGTGACTTCGGCTTGAAAAACGCTGCAATAGTTAGGAAGGCTGAAGAACAGGGGAATTTTCAAGTCTTCTGAAAAGATTCCAACACCAACGACTTCCTTGGAAGCCCTGTATTATCTAAGCCGCTCGTTCTGTTCTTTAACTTATGAATTTAGCTTTCGCCGTTTTTTGCTTAGTGGCGGGGAGTGTACTGTAGGAACACAAAGTCGGTTGTTGATTTATTCTTGTTTCCTTAGATCTTCGAATAGCAGCAGCACGTGCTGCAGGTGTCCAACTTCATATGCTTGGAAATAGAGTCACTTCTAAAAGAAATAACCCTCTAGCCAAAAATGGTTTCAAAAAACCAAATTGTGCTAATATTTTACCTTCTAAAAATAAAATGCTTCACTTACTAAATCAAGAGGAAGATTTTAAGACAAACTAAATCTGATTGCCTTACATTTTCGCTTCCACCACTTGGGAAGGAATTCGTACATATGTATGTATGTCTGTACCCCCATAAAAGATAAGAAAACTCTTTTCCCGATATGCTTTTATGAGAAGTCTGAATAGCGAAAATATTCCCCCAGATTCAAACAAAAACCCACGATACGTTAACATATTTATGTATATTTTGTTTATTTTTTTTTTAAGAACCACTCATAAGCCTGTTCACGGTGCTCAACACCAATTAGTCATCGCTTAAGTGTAAGGTTTTGTATAGCATTCAGTTTCACCTGCAATTAAGCGGAGTAAAAACACTGCTCTATCAAAACCACGCACAAGCTTACCAGTTTACCAAATAGTAAGTAGTCAGGATCTTCCTCTTTCAGCGACGACGACACGGTGTTCTTGCTCTCGTTTATCGCTATTTACATAAACTGTTTTGTGAGCCAGCGATTTTTTTTGCGCCGAAAGAGAGAAGGAATAAAATTTTACCATGCACTCAGCACTCACGGGTCGACAAGGATTCAAAGGATGCTGCCGAGTTGAATATGCAGGAGTAACTTAAGTTGAAAACGCATTTTAACATGCATTACCTACATTGGAGGCAAAATGGAAATATGTACACAAAAAAGAAAAAAAAAAACCCTCGAAGAGGGCACTCAATCAAGTCCTCTTTTTCATGCGCTATCCTGGCCGGGATGGGATTCAACTTTTTTATGTGTTTTTCTATGAATATGTGTATGATGGCACCACATAACCTGAGTACCTGATTCACAGAACTTAATTAAGAGCAAATACTGCTACATTTGCCTTGTGTGAGTGTGTTTGTTTGGTGAGTTTGAGGATGCACACAGGTGAAGATCCTTCTAAGAGCCCAGGTTAGCTTTGCATCTGGGTGGGTCGTAGAAATGCCCTTCATTTCAGTTTTTAACCAATGTGCATCTTTCCTAGTGAATGTAATTATGAATATGAAAACAAAAAGGATGCAAATGCACCACACCCCACGTCGTCGTCATCACAACAGAGGGGTTGTGATTGGGGTTACAACCTTTTTCTTCTTTTCATTTACTTTGAACCGAAATTGTCTACTACTATATATGTATAGTCCACCGGTCTCTAGTTCGCTCTACTTCTTTAAAGGAATAGAATATAGTACAGGCATAGGATGCCCAATTGTTATAGAAAAAGTACACAAGTATATGTGTGCACTAGTTAGATGATATAGTCTTCCTTCGTATTTCCTCGTTTAAGCTTGATTTTAATTGGCGTTGTGGAATCTCTCTCCCACTCATCCATCCATTTAATTCCAGAAGGCTCATGATAAGACATCTCTATACATCCACGGATGTTACTGAAGAGCCGGAATAAGTGGCTCTACTTACTTAGCGTCATGCAAAGATCTCATTTCAAACTGATAGCCTGCTCGGGTGGATAGAGAGTGGATGGCTTTCTTTCCAGGAATTTAATATTTTTTTTTTAAAAAAAATTCAAATATGACAAACAACAGAAAATTGAAAAATAAGGAGTGTGGTGGCGTCTGTCCAGAAGGACAGAGTGGAAAAAATTTCGATCAAAAAGTCATCGATTCGAAGGAGATGGACTAGGCTACGAATCAATTTTAATGACATCGTTAGCGTTGCGGAGAACGGCATTCGCTCTCTATGTGTGGGTGGTGGAAATTACAAGGACATTCACTTAATTCGCCTGTTCGTTTTTTTGTGCTGCTTTGCTTTTCTTTTGTGAAGCTAGAGCTAAGAATGTAATAATGATGGTGCTTAAGGAGGAAGTGAAGTGTCTTTTTTTTTGTGGAAAGCAACATGTTTATGATGTGAATGGCGGAGATGGTATGGTATGGTAATTGATTTCTATGGCTAGTCAGAAGGCGGTAGATAAGTTTTTTTTTCTTTTTTTGCTATTTTCTTTCTTTAAGGGGATTATTACGATGAAATGGAGGATAATTTAATTTTTTTTTTTGTAATAGAGCGGTATGGGTATCATTATGAATGCAGGAAATTAGAGGAGTCGCTGCAAAGTAGCTGTACAATGAGGGGTGTAATCTGACATTTTTTTGAAGAGTTTTCTTTTTTTTTTTATGAATCAATTTGGGAATATGGCTTAGCATTATATGACTTCTGTATTATTGTAGGAATCGTATAAAAAGTGATTTTAAAGTTTTATTCAATGTGAGTGCTTTTAACATATAATGACTCTGCCATTATTGAGCTTGTCTGAACTGAGTGTTGTTATCTGGATGTTCACTTTGATAAATCTTGTCTGCATTTGCAGTAGGTCTCGCTCCTGTCTATCACCAAATTTATTTTCCGGTTAATGATCCGCATTCAGCATACACGTGTGTTTAAACTCACAACAAACGCCGTTGCGAAATCTGAACAGAAGGTAAAATCTCGATCAATATTTAATGCATTGCACGATGATCCGAAGGGTATTGAAGCAGGCAGTTGCCTCTCCAGTTTATGCACTGGACTAGGTGATTTTTTCAACTCAACCGGAAAACTCTCGGTTTCCTTAGATTCACTTGTATGTCCTCAAGGGCTACCTCTTGAATCGCGGAAATGATCTCGTCTACTGAAGCGACTGAACACCTCAGTCTGACTTGGATGCATCTTGCTGACGCATACTCGGTTCAATAATGAAGCAAAATTATTCTTTCTACCTTGGCATTCAGTTCCACCATCACAGGGAAAATGTAGCAGTTGTCCGAGGACCATAGACTACCTACATCGCATTACCCCTGTTCGCAGAAACAGGCGGAGCCTAAATTGTCTCATCATGTGAGTGACCAAGGCCAAACCATAAATGTATCGTGCTGCTTTCTTCTTTCCTTTGACCAAAACAATTCTTGCAGCTTATGTTTCCAAATTGTACACACAGCACCTACAAAATGGCTGCACCCTTGTACTGTCAATCGATATGCCCAGGGCCGGACCCAGCATATGTGCAGAATGTGCAAATGCACAGGGTGTCAAGGCGTTGGGGGCGAAGCATTGTAAAACAAAAAAAATGCATTTCTAAACGCTGCGCTGTCTGAACAAAATTATTTTCTAACAATACAAATTACTTCATTTCAGCTTTTCAAGCAAAAGACCATTCTCATACACCAGAAACTAGTTCAAATAAAACCGTAATACAATATCTCACCAGGAATGTGCTAGTAAAATCAAATCAGATAGTTAGATTTTCGGTGTCGATTGGTGTGTGATGTGTGATGTGTGGGGTGAAGGCAACGCTGGCGGGGGTAACTTATGACGCCAAGACTGAAAAATGGGGCGCTCTAGGTAATGCTTGCACAAGGCACTCAATTGACTGCATATATATATGCCGAAAACTGCACTTGTGTGGGTAAAATTCCATTCAATTTTGCTGAAATGTCAAAACACAGATGCGTTTTGGAGTGGTTTTTATCTTGGGAGTGAAAATGTCAAACTACCCGGAGTTAACTGTGTAATATAGTTCGTCTATGGTGAGGACTTTCACGAGGAAGTAAGGCAAGCACTGTATTATGATATTTATTGTGTCATTAAGCAGGCCAAGGACTAGCTTCCCATAACTACCTATACGTGTTCTGCGCTTTTCAACCGCTTTTGACAAATGAATTTAAAAAAGGTCCATTGGAAGTATTGAAATTCATCTGGAAGCTACCAACCGATACTAAAAGAGGTTGAGAGACGCCTAGAACGACTTCGGTGAGAAGCTTCAAGCTTTGATAATAAGTCGAGCTAAAGAAGGGTCTAAGGTGAGCTTATGGAAGTTGTACTAGATTTTTCGTAAAAACAGTAAAAATAGTTCAATTTAGTTTTTTAAATTTTAATTTTTTTAATATTTAAAAAAGAAGATCCACTCTCTCGAGAACCAAAAATTGAGTCTTAAATTTAATTCTACCGCGGGACAAAATTTTTATTCCAATATCATTATAAAAATGCACACAATTCCCTAGAATTTCATAATCCATCCCGCTCAACGGATATCGTACCTCCCAGGTATTGAGGCAAGCCAAAAATCTGATGCATGAAAAGTAGAGGACGTCTACGTCTCTTGCTGTCGGCGTTGACCGCACCGTTTCTAACCTGCTCAGGGATAAAACATGAGCGGTGTATCAACATAAGATTTAATGTCCTCGTCCTCCCTGGGTTTTTTCACTCGGGCGACGTCGAAAACTCCATCTAAAATGACTAACAAATTGGTCGGACGGCGACTCACCATTGCATTCGAATGCATAAAACCAAAAGACCTGCATTTTCCAGTTTCACCTACCCCATCAACTGTTCGTTCCTTAAAAGTGTTTTGTGTGTTTCCATTTTAGAGAATAAATTTTCTCGAAACCTCTATTATACGTCTATCATTACTTACTCGTTGACAGTGTTAGAGCACTTAGAGATGGGACACAATAAAATCCCCTCAAGGGAAACTCGCTGATTGATGCTGTGTTCTAACACCAACGCACGTACAACTGTATTCGTACGGGAGTGTGTGTTGTGGGGCATAAAATTGATCGAGTCTATGTCATCGGGCGTCTTGTTTATGTCCTTCGATTGACACTGACTGATTGCCCACCGCAACAACTATACACCAGTCCTGGGATACAAAAGTCCTTTTTATTCTGTCAGTGCTTAGAAATTTCCCCCGCACTAAAAACAAAGATATGTGTTGTGTCTATATGCTTGGAAATAGGAAACCACTTTAAAGTCTATTTACTGAGGTGATATCGCTGAACTGTTTTGTTGTTCCTTCTACCCCCCAAACTATGTAAACAATGCGCAATGTGCGTACCTACACTCTGCTGAATGGTTGAAGCCATTCAAGTGGAGTTTACAAACGCTCTAAGCATTTTCATACTTTTATTTTTCCTTACGTTATCCTTCTCTTGTTGAAATCCTAGATATACATACTACACTCGTACGGCAAAAGATAAGTACATTGCGGACAATACCATTGCAGTGGTTAATGTATACCGCGACAATAGTGCAGTGTGCAGGTTCCTCTTTCTAGTTTGGCACTCCACTCAGAAAAGAAAGCAGCGAGCTTCAGGACAGCAGAATGGGAATATGGACAAATGTGCGATGGATCACTTAACAACAAAGGATTAGCAGTAAAGCGAAGGGGTCTGTTGGGATATGGTGGCAGCAGTTTCCTTGACAAAGAGACAAAAATAGTCCTTTTGTAATTGCGCCAAGAGATTAGAATTCTTTTCGGTAAAACCAACGAGGAAATCTCCTTAAAATCTCATCTCTGAAATCTCAGAAAAAAAAAAAACGGATCATAATATGCTTTTAATGAGGTGGAATCAGGATTTTGGGAATTAGTTCCGCCGGGTATCCAAATGAGAAATAAATGAAATCACATTATCCTGGGACAAAGACACCCATATCGATAGGCGAAGGCGATAGTCAAACTTGATTGTCAGTTGCATTAGGTGCCCTTGGCATTATGAAAAAACTGTGCATCCGGTTACTTACTCGTTACTTGGTACAGGGGGTGGTTTCCCTTGTGCTTCATCTTCTTAACTGGGAAATTGACTGTGTAATGCAAAATGCTTCACGAAAAGCATGATGTAAGGTAACTATGATATATGTATGTATGTGTTAGGGTGGCATAAAGCTTGCGGGAAGATTATTTTCAGATTCATGAGTCTTCATGGCAAATTTTGCTGCAACAAATCGCACGGATGAGATGCGGAGGTGGTAGTATGATAAAAAAAATGCAAAATTTCTGTTTCCTTCCTTCCTTTTCTTGTACTCTTCCCGGCTGGATGGTATCTGGCAGTGAAATTTTTTTTTCTTATCTAGAATTTCATTCCTTTGGAGTACATATCCGTCGTTAGGAATTACAGAGTGAAAAGTCGCGGAGATTTTATTCTCCTATAGCAGATTACCTGCAATTCGCTGTTAGACTAACATAGTCGGTGAGCAACGGTGAAAAAATACGGACTCTGTAAGGCTAGCAACAAAGAAAAAGGAGAAAAATTTAATAAAGTTTTCATTTCCATCTTTTTGCCATTTCGCTTTTGGGAGTGACAACAAGTGAATGATGATGTCATTTTGGTTTTTGTGAGTAAACTTTTCAGAATTGTCGGTTGGTCCTTACGCGAATCAAGTTATGTTGAAAAGCAAAATAGTGGAACTAGTTTCGAAGTTATGCATTCCTAAGCAGCATTTGCAATTCACAGGGAGGGTTGTATCCTGATAAATAAGAAATTTTATTATTATGCATTTGCCAGTAGGAGAAAGACCAAAACTTGTATAAGATATAAATGACTTTTCCAACTCGTCTTACCTTACAAGCTGTCCGAAAAGGTATCAACAAATTTTGAACGGGAAGAAATAGTCAATTGATTTAAGTCGTGAATACATAAGCTGAACTCATAAATATTAGATTACAAGAAGTATCTGAGATGAATAATAAGGTACTGACTAATAGATTGGCTTCAAGGAATTGACGTGATTACAAATTTAATTTTACTTATAATGCGTTCATTCATTCCGGATAAATTGGTTAGTAAGAAGTTATTAACACTCATAGCACAATAATTGTGATCTGAATTTATTTGAACGGGGATTCCAATCAAGTGACGTCATTTTAAACTGCTTACTTGGTTCGAAATAAATATTCATTAAGCACAATTGCTTCGTGGAAACCGATATAGAATTCAAAGACTTTTTATATGAAATGTTATTCTAAAATAAAACACGACGTGTTGGGTCCCTTGGCAATTAGTAAGCATATTAAATGCTTTCCAATTCAGAGTCACAACAATTATTGACTAAGTGCGCTTCCCACGGTATCCACTACACTGTACTACCATGATCTTAGACACGATAATCACTGCACTTTTTTGCAGCTATAATATACTTATTTGATGGCGCTATACTTTGAGATGAACCAGGATCCTTACCCAGCTGCCTCCAGTTACGTATGCCGACCTGGTTGCATTCACCCTAAGCTTGTGAAAGCCATTCGAGATGAGTTCGCCCTCCTCGATTAGAAAATTCTCCGGCCTCGGGAATTTGTGTTCGACCGTTATACGTGAACTAACCATCTTAATCGTTAGAAAGGGATCTCTTTCACCAAGTTACCGTTGTTGTACAGTTCCTATAGTTCGTTTCTCCCTCATAATTCAACGCAAGCAGTATCATAAATCATACGTATAACTTTTCTTATGAAAGTTCCAAGTGCACTGTCACCTGCCTTTGACAAAGCTCAGGCTTTCACAAGACGGGATGATGAGGGTTTTGTATAGGTATAGCATCTCTTTGTTTTTCTTGATAGAGCCTTGCTTCTAGGGCCATAGTATCCCTCTTGTACAACCCATGCCCCCACGGCAACGACACTGCGACCGTAAAGATCTATTGCATAGAAGGATTGGAGTTAACCTAGAAAACGTACTATTTCGCTTATGAAAGATAGTATTTCTTTAGTAGTGGAACCCTTTAGTTCCACTGAAGTGAGTATCTCCTGTTGGAGAATACGTTTTCTTAACCAATGTAGAGCTGGACATTCACATACGATGTGATAGGATGTGACACCCTCCTCTAGACAGAACCGGCATTCCTTTGTCTCCCACAGGTTCATCTTGCTAAGATGGTATCTCAGTGGCCAGTTAGGAAACTCGTTAGCTTACTAATGCTTTCCTTATCTAAATTAAGGTTATCCTTGTAGGAATAGGGCTTGATTAACATTATGGAATTTCTAAGACCTGGCGCTTTAGCCCAGGGGTCTAGACGAAATTTGTTTTCCCATTCGTTAATCCGCATTGTGACTGATGTCCAATTGACGGCACAGTAAGGTGTAGAGTCAATGAACGCAGATTTAAAGCTCATCCGCAACTTCGTTGCCCTCAATCCCTTGGTGTCCAGGGGCCCGGCCAAGTTTTACCTTGTTGTGCTTCGCAAGGGATTGTAGAGCATCGAAGCTCTTAACAGATCTAGAGTCCATTAGGCTGGACGATAAGTGCCGCTTGACCATCTGAGAAGATGTGTATTCTAGCGTCTTTTAGTCCCTTAAGGAGATTATGTCTGGCGCAGATCTCTATGGCATGGAATTCAGCCTGAAACACAGTCGGAGTCGTATCCATCGATACCAAAATCTTTGTGTTCGGTCCAAAGACCCCAGCTCCTACTCCAGAATCCATTTTCTGGAACACCATTGGACCAGTTTGCCCGATCCAATATTTCAACCTCAAACAACCTTCCGAAGCAATGTTGTCTGACCATTAAGTCTGGTATAGTACAGAACATGTCTCTATTTGGAATTGAGTTGAGTATTTTCAAGAGTCCACTAGGTGACCTGGTTTGTACTCATATTCTAGCTGCAGTTTGATAGCGTATTTAGCAGCCGTCTTCCTTATGAAGATTGGTAGGGGTCCGAGCCCTACAACAGCTTCTAGAGCTTCTGGTGCACATGGCACCTGTAATACCAAGACAGGCAATTCTTTGCAACTTCTGCAACTTGTGTACCGTTGTCTGTTCTTGAACTTTCGGCCACCAGACAATGGCTGCATACGTGATTATGGGTCTCTCCATCATTATGTATCATTTTAGGAGAGAGACCCCAAGTTCTGCCGTATGGGCGTCTACTGGTCCACAATGCCTTGGTAGCATGCTCAGTGGCAGACTTGATATGTGAATTTTAGTTAAGTCGCTTGTCAAGGGTGACACCAAGATATTTGACCTCGCTGGAATACTCTAAAGTGGTGCCTTTGATTGTAATTGGTGCAAGGTCGACCTGTGTCTTCTTTGTAAAAGGCACTAGAACGGAGAGTGCTACTACTACTACTCTACGTTAGATCTCCCAGCTGATATCGTTGGCAGATTTGATAGCAGAGCCTAGATAGACGAAGTCCTTTATTATGTCGAAGTTATCATTATCCATCGTAGTATTCTGCGCGAGACTTCGGTTATATGCCTCAGTTTTCGTAGACAGCACGCATTTCGTTTAGCGATAAGATATTACGAGTACCTTGTATATGATGTTTAATAGACTAATTCCCCTGTGACTGGCTTCGTTGAGGCTATGTTTCTTCCTTTTATTTCTGTCCCAAAAAGTGTCCACGAAATAAAAGCGCAGCATCTTGTGGGGGCTTTAACATAATGTATACATACCAATATTTTCAGCTCTCTTTATCAAATAGTTCAGAAGTTAAAAGGATGTGACAGACTGACGAACAAACATCGTATGAAACCTGTCGTTCCTTTTAAGGTCCGGAACACTAAGAAAACAGCATCGAACAACCGGAAAGGCAAAGATATTGTATATAGGTGTGTGTTGATTTGTCTTATGCCGTATCCGAACAACAAAGAGAATTTGAGACGCTTTCTGGCGACTGTACTAGCTTGATCCGGACTTGTGAAAAGTACTTGTTGAAAAAATTACTTCCTGTCCATCCAAGTACAAATACTATTGATTTGTGGCAAATAGCTAACTCTAAAAAAAGTACACATGCATTCTTAATGGATATCATTTATTCTGTGGTATGTTTGTACGCCTCTCTCTTGGGGAGCACTCAATTTTATCTTAAGGACTTTGATTGATCCGGTTCAATCCTCTGGCTTGCTTTACTTAACCATTTATTTCAGCCTTTTTCCATAAGGAAGAGGGTTTTACTTATCTCTTAATCCAATCTAACATATCTCTATATCTTGTGTCTTTTTTTCCCATCTATAGTTTGACTACGACTTCCTCATTAAGCTAATGGCCATTGAAGGTAATGGCAAAGTGGTCGGCTCCTTGGACGACACTGTAATTTATGCGGATCTTTCTATCAACGTAGAAGATACTCGATTACGATTGAATGATTTCCGGATAGTTAAGTTTCGGTAAGTGTCCAATCCCTCTATCATCCTTTATCCCTTCATCATTCACCGTTAGTATCCTTCCTCTCTTCTTAAACTAACCATATTCCTACCATGTGTGGATGTATGTATCCATGTAGATGAATTGAATGAATCATTTCACCTGACTTTAGGGAGTTTGTGTTCTATGTTATACATATAGCAATAAAACGATCAACAGTACTGAATTAACCAGTGCAAAAAGGATTTAAACATTTGAATAAAGGATGCCTCCTTGAAGAGGCTTAACGAACAAACTATGCCAAGTCAATGAAGGATAATCAAATCGCTTAAGAACATTCCTTTTAAGCAAAAAGGCACTCGATTGACCAGAAACTAAAACCTCCTTAATTTTGTATCCTGTGTGGTATCTCTTATGTGTGTCACCTGGTAAAATATTTCCTGTCCTTTGGGCAAGTGAATGAGTTTCCTTTTCCTATTTTGATACATGCATATACCATATCCGCCCATATTTTAGTTAAAAGCTATGATCTATATGTGGACAAATTTTGTATCCTTTTCAGGAACATCCAAGTTCAACTGAGTCAAAGGAGATTCATCCAAGAGCTGACCGGAGTCATTTTGAGTCCAATTACGAATTTGTTCCGAGACAGAATAACAACATCCATTTCGGATGGACTGAAGGATCAAATGCAAGGAGTAATGGATGATTTCAATAACAAGGACCCATTGGAGTTAAGAACATTCGCTAAACAAATGTTGGCCGGACTAACCGGTGGTCAGAGGTAGAGGAGGAGGAGACCGCCCAGATTTTACTAAATTTGTGCCAATTTTTTTTTTTTTGTTTTCTTTTTTCGAATGAAAGTTGGGAACAGAGGGAGGGAAAGGAAATAAAGTGATATAGTTTGTCTATTCTTATTGTTAAAGTATCTAAGAGTCCTTAAATGATGATAAATGGGAAACAGGGAGATTGCGATGTGGGATTAGCTCAGTCGACTGTCGAGTGTCCACCCACAATTTGAAAGTAAACGAAGAAGAATTTCCGAAAAACCCAGATAAAGAAAGAAAACAAAACAATAGGTGGCGGCGCACTGGGATAAGGATAATGAGGAAGTGTCCAAATGGAATGGGACTTTATCCGGACTTTCTGCTGTTGTGCTGCTGTGTTGGTCGTCGTAGGTATTGTCAGTTCGATTTAATGTGGTTGAAGCAGGATAAACACACGTCTGTCTGAGTTTTTGTCGTCGCCGCTTGAGGCAGTTACACATTATTTTGTTTGCTTGGGTACAATGTGGCCGGTATGTATGGCTTTGTTTGTGGTGAATAGCACACGAGTAGAAGTGTCCTCGGAGAGTTGCAGGGCTAAACAAACTTTTTTTCTAGGCCGAATACAGTACAGATCTTTGTTTGGCCTTGCTATTTATTAGTTATTTATGTATAGGTGTGTCGTTAGGTTGACTTGTATGATGTTGAAAGGATATGTTTTTAAAAGGCAAACACAGTAAGCAGGGTGTGTCAAATTGGGTAGAGATGTACACATGTAGCGATGAATTAGGTTGACGAAATGAAAGTTAAAGTTTTGCAATGGTAAGTTGACATATTTTTTGGAATGTAGGTAGGATGATGGAGCAGCTATATTTACTCAATCTCTCTAGCAAAAGATGTATGCTCTGAAGAATCTTGGACTTGTGTATGTATGACATAGCACTGTGTTTGGTGTAGCTAGTAAATTGAGCAGCAGCTCCCATTTCGTATTCGTACAATAGGCACCATATACTGCACAACGTGTAGGAGATGTTGTTGCCTGGCTGTTTTTATATACCGGTGGTTTGTGTGCTTGCGAGATTTATAGATACGGTGATTGGGGTTGATTTGGAACCCCACGTTCTATTTCGATGCCATCATCATCGTAGCTAGTTCTTCCGAACAACACCTGTAAGTCTTCGAAGACGCGATTATGCGGGGATGTGCTTAAGCTTAACGAAGGGAGATATTACTTGTCCAGGCAATCATTGAAAATTTGAGGTAGGTACATAGTTAATAGCCACGGTTTACATGTAGATCCGGAAAAGATTAAGAGTATGGTAAACATGCCACCGCCCAAAAATTGTAAAGGTACATCCGAACGGTGTCCTTGTATAGGAAATTTGTCTCAAAATTCGCGAGTTTGATGACGCCGTTGACCGACTTGTTAAAAAGCATCAAAAACTTTTTCTGGAGTAATGAATGCAGAGAAAGTTTTTGGAAAGCTAAGGAATGCCTAGCTGAGGGTCTCATTCTTACCTATACGGATGATGTTTCATTGCTCAGATGGGTGCTATATAGTTTGGAGCTTTTCTTAGTCAGTTTCTTAGTCAGGCGTATGAGGAGGGCGTTAAAGAGTTGTGAATGGAATTGCTCAGCCTGTGACTATTCCTCAAGGGGTGAGATTTACAATTGTAACGAAGCATTCCTATTAAGCATTCCTGATGGATAGTAGCAGGTAAAGTAGTTAGTTGGGCTATTCGACTGCAATTTAAACTTACCTCGGAGTGGGAGGGAACATGTTGTGTCAGGCACGATCTTTAGTTATGTACCGCTTGTAGGTAGAAAGTAGAAGCGAAGCCGTTTTCTTTCCCAGCTTGACGAGTAGGACAGCTTACTTTGTTGCAACATTCCCTAGGATTTTTAAAAGGCAAGGTCCATACTATCTAAATATAACCATTCTGCTATACAGCTGCGGTACGCTGGTACGAGATAAAATCAAAACTTGTTTGGGAATGTCTGATCAAATTAAAGGAACTGGGGGAAATAATAGAATCTCTATTGGGTACCAGTAATGTAGGAGTAAAGGGAAACGAATCAACTGATATATGAGCGAGAAATAGCTCGTTCAAAAGAACATCTTTATGCGATAGGACCGCAAAAGAGACGAGATAGCTATCCCCGTAAAAGAGGAAGAACTTAAAGAACAAAAAACACCTTCGTGTCCTGATAGCCACGATAGCATAACAGTTCACTTGAAGGAACATCAAACTATCTTTATACTGAATGGGAAGCAGACATTTAGTAAGGAAGAAGCTAGTGAATAGCAGAGAATAACCCACCATCACTGGGTCCAATATTGTTTTATATCGTATTCCAAGGACAGAGGTATTTTTTGAGGTTTTTCTTGACAGTAATACCCTTGAAAGTTAGTCAGATGCTTACGAGAGGTGTGGCCGTAAAAGAAACTACTATCCGAATGACTGTAATCGGCTTGTAAATAATAGGGTTTTCTAAGTATGGAGACTCTGCAAATCATCACCACGAGCACAAGTCACTAGGTCTTCTGTAGGACTATAAGGGCTTTAAAAAAGAAGCACTTTTTGTTGCAATCAAAAAATAAGGCAAATAACTCATTCATGGCATATTTCTTTGCAGGCAGCTATTGAAAATATTTAAGGTAGATATAGCATCAGTAATCTATACAAATCTCAACATGCTTACCTTAAGGAGAAGTCGATTGAGAAAGCTCTTCATGAGGTAGTCGGGAAAATAGAAATTCGCAATGCTATTAGGCAGGCGCTGGAAAGGTAAGTATAGTATTGAACAGCATTGTCATCTGGTTGTGCAAAATGCTCAGCATTAGCTAAACAATCTCCACTCCTGGGTTCTGTTCAATAAGGAAACATGTCATTAGATGAACCCCCCAAGGTAGCGCCTTCTCTCCACTTCTAAGAGTCCTAGTGACTGACAACCAACTATGGGAATATCGTATCATCATCACCACCCATGCAGACGACATTATTGGTGTTGAGATCGAACTGCTAAGAACTGCTAAGCGTTAATCCCGGAATGGAACCATTGCTAGATACCACTATTCAGACGGCCAAAACTCCTTTTCAAACAACTAAGATATCTATTTTATTGGTTCGTTATCTAAACTGGAAGCAGGAAATACAGGAAAGAGTTCGAAATGAATATAATGCTCTCTTTATTTGCAAGAATACCTTGTGGAAAAAATGAGTCTATAACCAGGACTATATACAATGATATCCAGACCTATACTTAGGTACGAAGCTCATGTCTGATGGAAGGCTATTACCAAGTAGTACATTCGGATTATGTTGACATTGGTATAAAGATCAGCGCTGCCCTCCACGCCCACGGCAACAGTCGAAAAGCTTTCAGCTGGAATCACTATCCATCAAGGATATTGTCATATTTATCAATAGTAAAATTGAGTTCAAGTCTTAAGAGTTGTCTACCACCAAATTGGAGCTTGTCAGGAGCTCCAGGGATTTTATATGGGGAACCTTGTCAGATAATGTTGTTTACTTGGGCACAGCAATACAGGTGGGAATGAATGAGCCGATATAATATTAGCAGAAACTTCGATTAATCGCATCCTGAAAGCGAGTAGGTTGTCAACAAATCGTTCTGCATTGGCGCTACTGTGCGTTACACAAGAAAAAGTGCGGGATAAGGAGCAACCTATTGGGAATAGGTGGCCAGATGCCAATGGTTGTGAAGCAGGACATTAGTCGGTACTTAAAAGATAGCAGATACCACTTGCAGTATTGCAGATGCCGCGGACTTTAATCTGAAATTAGTCTCATACAATACGGGACTTAAAAGAATTGATAGCGAAGGGGGCATCAGAGTAAGGAGGATGTATGAAGAGGTATCTGCGGGTATGCCATCTTGATACAAAATCCTTATGTTATCAAACAGTAGTTAGCCATATCTAATTTTACGTCGGAAACTTCTGGACCAATCGGAAAAAATCTTGTCTATTTGTGATCACAAGCAGGTAACATCACAAGAGATGCTGACTGGCGAGTTTGTTTTGTGTTTTTCTTAAAGTTTCTGCACGTCGAAGGAGCCATCGATAACATTGTTCAATTAGGAGAGGAGTCGTAGACTAGGACAGCTGAGGCTAAGGTGAAAACCAAATCCCATAAGGACGAATTCCCTCGCCTCTGATGTAAAGTCATGTGGTTAATGTACTTCTATACAAGCTCACTGAGATCGGGACAGCCTGTCAAGGATATAACGATCATAGAAAGAAGAAAATGTGAAGAAACATTCTGTGAAAAAATTTAGAGAGGACTGGAAATAACCCAGAACTGGTGTTCAATGGTCTTATATCCTATTGTAGTCAAGGATACTTTATTCAAGCAAGTAAAGTACCTTACATAATAATTACACTGGATAGCAAATTTATGTGGAAAATACATGCAGTAACTGCAAAAGTGTACAGAACTTCAATAATATATTTAAATAAATAATAGGCCACAAACTGTCTATACGTGTTGTGCGTAGTGTACGTGATATAAGAGATATACAGTGTTATACTGTATCCTAGGGGCAAAGGGTTTTGTTTTTTGAGAACAGTAAAAAAAATTTCTAAACTAGTTCTGTCCCGATTTTCATACAAAAACTTCTTATACAAAATTTCATTGTCCTATCTTAAAATGTAAGGCCCAAAAACTGGTGACAGATAGACGGACAGACATAGCTCAATCGAATCGACTATTGACACTGATGAGTATACATATGTTTACTTTATGTGATCTAGCTATAATACATATTTCTTTATATGCCAAACTAAATATACCCTTAGGAAAGGCTGATACATACATAGGTCTTTTATAGTTATTTAATTAGGTACAATGATGTACTCTTCAGTCAGACGTAGTCTTTTTAAATAATCATGCTTCTGAATAGTTCCAAATACATAAGAAGTTGTCCGGTACTACTGTTGAATTTTGGATCTTCTGACCTTACTACAGATAGCTTAAACAAATACCATTACATTATCCCTATGACTTTATTATACAGATCCATATATATGAACTACTTTTGCCCTAGAGTTCACTGTATCTTGGTGTAACTTGATAATGTACTTCGCACTTGAAAGATTGCAATAAAACGCTAGCACTTTATAAACATCGACAGATAGGGTTGATTTTGTATTCTCCCAGACTTGATGAATTCTTTTTGAAGATATAACTTCCTAAGTGACCACACGCCATAGTTTGACACACCCTGCTCGATTTCTCAGTGACATGGGTTGATGGTAGTTGGCCCGCATCAAAGATTCATGAGGTTTTCTATTTTCTCTTTCACATTTTTTTTTTTTCTTCGTTCATGCTTCGTCTGGGTTGCTTTTATTTTTATTCATCCTAGTCAGTCCATCCTCGTCGTCGATGTCCTTACAAAGTTTGTATTCAACAAATTTACCTCGAAGGTTTTGGTGACAGTTGAATTTTAAATCCACCCTTATCCTAGGGTGTAAGTGTAAGTAACAGCCACCACAGCCAGATAGTGTGCTGGTGGTCTGGGACTTGGAGCAACACCTTGATTTACACAGGTAAGGGCAGAATAGATGGGTATAAGCGTGTTGCTCTTGGCACACCTAAGGGTTGAATGCAATCAAGAGATTTCTTTTATTATCCTGTCCTCGTTTTTTGTTTCACTTTCTGTGTCATTTATCATCAGACAGAATTGAGGAGGTATATCCTTTTTTTTCTTTTGATAAAGTCACATGAACACGGACATGTAAGTAGAGTTGGGGAGGTCGGAAGTAAGAGGATATCCTTTTCACCCCCAACCCCTGTGGGTTCTATTTTCTACTTTTTTTTTTTTTTCTTTGTGGATTTACTTTGACTCTTGGTTTGATTGAAAATATTTTTGCGCACATTCACTTTGACAAATTACATATGTAAAAATGTGTACGGGCGATGGGTGGGTGCTTATGGAGGTATTACCTCTTTGAAGACGATGACGATGATGATGATGATGATGATTTATTTGCATTCCTTTGGTTTACACTGCTCCCGGGCTATAATCGAGATAGGGAGTGGGATTTTAGAAGGATACATACTACACATAAGTGAATGATGGATCTATTTCAAGTTGACAGAGGAAGCGAATTGGTTTTCGAATTCGTATTCAAAAAAAGAAAGGTTTGGTAAATAGACGGAATCAATGTTACTATGAGTTTCATTTGAATCACCATCAAGGTAAGTCACTTGGTGTGGGAGTGAGAAAGTGACCTAAATTGGGGGAGGATATGCATACCATTGAGCAGAACATTTGAAGGACTTGAGGGTTTTAATCGTATACCTAGCATTCAGACATTTCTATGGACATTTAAATTGCCAACATTCAATAGTAGTTCGAATTAATTTAGGTATAAAGAATGCAGTGCCAACTAAGCTAAACGCTATGAAGTGGTGGATTTAGCTTCCTCCTCGGCATACAAATTCCAAGTTCAAGCTTAAGCTTATGAAAATAATATTCAATGTAGATTCGATTATATTCCAACAAGGCAGATAGGGAATTAAAGTTATAGATAAGCCTATCCCCGCTTATCTGGGTCATTGTGTTAAACGAATCTATAAGGTTTCTTAAAACATCTGGAGTTAAAGTCGTCACCTATGTAGATGATGTGGTACTGTTGGGAACGGGCAAATTCCTCCTTACGCTCAGTGGGCAAGTCGACGGTGCCCTCAAGATCCTGGTTAGATGGTCCAAGACATGCGGCCTTACCGTCAACCCCTAGAAAACTGAATTGGTTTCATTTATCAACAAAAGGAAAAGTCATCGGTTCAGCGCACCCTCTGTGGGGAACATCCCCCCTCAGCTTATCCGACAGCGCGAAATACCTGGGTATACTTTTAAGCAAAAAACTCACCTGGAAGCCAAACATAATTGAAAAAGTCAAAAAGGCCAACATAGCCTTCTACACGTGCAGCCGAATTTTTGGGAAGACCTGATGACCCTCTCTAAAAACAATTCTCTGGATATACACGGCTATCATTAAACCCATCCTGACATATGGCAGCCTAGTATGGTGGCCAGCATTAAACAAGTCCACCTACCTGAAGGAGCTCACTAAAGTACAAACACTAGCGTGCATTGGTGCCACCAGTGCGATGAGAACTGCGGGTCTTGAAACTATTCTCAACCTGCCTCCGCTAGACATCTACACGAGATGAACGGCAGCCATCAGTGCCTCAAGAATAAGTCAGACTGCGTGCTGGAAGTCAAGTACGATAGGGCACGCGACCATCCTAAGCAGATTTTTCGGCCATGCACCCAAAACAGACTACACTACGCCTTACCTTGACCTCAAAATATCATTTACCTCAGCTTACCCTAGCAGAGAAGAGTGGAAAGACAGCCGCATACCAAATGCCGAATCCATAGCTATTTACACTGATGGATCAAAAATGGACACCGGTGTAGGATCCGGAATCTTCTCCGAATCACTGGGTATATCCAGATCTATACGACTCCCAGACCACAGCAGTGTTTTCCAAGCGGAGGTCCTGGCAGTGACAACAGCGGCCCGTGAGTCTGCCTTAAGAACAATACCGCCAGAAGGTATCGCTTTTTTTATCGACAGCCAGGTAGCTTATAAAGCAATTGCCGCCATAGAAATAAAATCCAAGCTTGTGAAGTGCTGTCGCGAAGAGCTTCTTGCAACACAGCACAAGGTTCTACGCTGCTGGGTCCCTGGGCACGAGGGCGTCCTATGGCCAACTTTTGGCAAAGCAAGGAACGGGAAAATTATCCGCAATGACCGACGTTCACTGTCCATACTCGTGGGGATACTCAAAGAAACTACCTAAAGAAACTACGTCGGACGGAAGAAGAACTCTGCAGAGGATGCGGTGATGAGAAGATTATAGAGGACACTACCTACTTCCTCAGTCAGTGTCCTGGACTCCAACATTCCAGGTACAAAGTCCTCGCCAAACACTTCTTTCTGGATCTAGGAGAACTCTCCAACGCCAATACCGACATGTTACTGAACTTCATCAGAACATCAGGATGGTTTGTATACACGGACAACGAGTAAGTACTTCTATGGGAAGCTGTTACAGATATTTATGGGTTAAATGGGCTAGGAGTACTTTTTCTAAGCCCCCTATGGGTTACACAATGGGTCAGAGCTGATCTGAGTGCGGTGGAGGTATTTCGTTTCCTCTGCCAACCCACAAACCTAACCTAACCTGTAGATAAGTCTAAGAGGCACTACGAGCTAGATAGATCATTTGTGCTAGTTCCTAAATTGCTAGTTAACATTTCTGAAATCTAGTTCATAGGTATATGAAGCTAAATATACTTTGTGCTGATTATGAGACATCAGACGGTGATGTAAGGCTTTCCTGAAAGTAGGTACTGAAATCTCAAGTGAGCTATGGAAGGGCATTCGCCCACCATGTGTTGTCCTATTTGGGTGTCTATTTTCTTGAGATGATAATTAAATTAAGACTGCGGTCAATTATTCAAAAAAAACGCAAAAACTGGAACACATCGGGTCCAGACCAACCAAAAGATTTGATAAGGGTGGCACTAAGTCTAAGAAATCTAAGACCATGGGGCATGTATGAGGAAGTGGAGGCAAGATGCTCGTGACAAGTTCGAATATCTGGGATCCAGATCAATTTCAAAGAAGCTTGTAATGGCGATATTAATCATCGTCTCGAAGCAGGGTGAATGAAGTTTTGGGAAAACTCCGCTATTTACTGAGACCAATAAATGTCCCTAAGGTGAAATGAAAGCTCTATACCACAATCGCACACAATGTACAAAAGTTTAAGAGTACCTAAATTAAGGGCAGCTGTGAGGAAGATTCTTTATATGACAGAAGGAGTAACAAAGCAAGGTTTGATTGGCCTCAATGACGAAGTGATTCATAACAGAGATGATTGCAGTTACTGCTTGGGGTCTAACCGGCAAACCCTATAGGCGCGCCAGTAGGGATGGCGTAAAGGTAAAGAGCGTTGATCTTCCTACTCCGGATCATAATTTCGCATGGCGGTGAATGTTCGTTGACCATAATTAACCTTCACAGAGCATTACCCTGGTTTTAGCTACCAAACAGATGCACCATAATTCCAATACATACGCTTTCTACCTTGTAAACCTAATCCAATAAGGATTGATTTCACTCTCAACTACACGAACTAATAGAACACTCCTTTCACACTGAAGAATTATTCTTGTGTGTAATTCTGCATGACGAAAAACTTCTCATGAAATCATCCAGACGCTGAAAATTTCAGATAAATTGAATCTTTTTCATTGTTCCATCATACTTCAGTACTTTCTGAAGAAGCTTTAGTCTTCCGTTCGAAGGTACACAAATACCATGCATCCAGAACACCATCCTATAGTAGTTCTAGTCAAATCTCCAATCTACACATTGGTACATCTTCAATTGAGATATACTTTAAAATTTTCAATTCAATTGTCATCTGTGAACAATACTGACCATCGCCTTGAAGGTTGCCTCCAGAACCTTAACACTAAGAGCGTACGTATAGCAACACCCACACCTGACAGCTTCCGAACCGAAATCACATACGTGGGCCTGATCCTAACAAAAAGAAACCACTTTGAATGGAACAAATAAAGTATCATCCACCATGGCCACCACTAGCAGCAGGTAGCAGTAGCAGCAGCAGGAGCACTACCATCACTTGCGGGCTAATAAAACAGATATGCAGTACTTACCATGGCATCCTTTACCCTTTGTTCGCACATGAGACAGGACCCCTTCTAGCGTTTTCATTCACAAAACAAACACACAAAGCTAGCATGACCATACGTGCATATGTATGCACATCCATATAAATAAGGAATAAAAAAAGAAAAACGCACAACCTGTCAGCATGCCTTGATATTTGATTTGCCTGAATAGCCCCTGATATGGGTGCTGGAAATTTTATTGACTTATACAAGGATCATTGAAGTTGCATTCATTCTCATTGAGTTTGTTCACCTTCTTCTACTCTTTGTGTGCGTGGCAGTCCATTCTTTTGAAAATACATAGAGTCCTTTTCAAATTGAAATTCTCTTGCGTCATGCTGGGGTATTCGATTCCAAAATATTCACAAGACCCAAGATGGCGCATACCTAACTGAGTGCAATTGAAAGTCGTATCAGCACAGCAAGCATCATGACAATGTCCTTTCTTCAATAAATTCACATCGATGATGGACAGTATTTCAAGTCCATGAACCCATAGTCCCAATGGTGTACGTATAACGTGAGTGGATGGACTGCATTGTCCTTGGCATTTATCAAATATACGACTCAAATGAATTCTTACATTAATAAGTCATCATGTTCCATGGAAATATTCTTACAGAATAATGTCCAGACAAACCAAAAAAAAAAAATTGGTACTTTTCCATTAAAGAAAGTGTCGATACCACAGTCAATCTAGGTGTCCTAACCAGATCCATTTCTTAGTATTCGTTCATGGTCAACAGGTCCTTGATTCATAATTCTTAAAAAAAAAAATCAATAGGCATTGAAACTTCTACTCATTCGCCGCTGGACAGGATGTCCGAAAGAGGATTGTAAATGACACCAGGTTAATCCCTTATACTTTCAATGGTTTGAGATATCCTGAGAACTGAAACAGGAATTGGTAATTAGCGCATGAAATGAAGTTCAACCCAAAAAGTTTTACTTGCTTTTATGTTTGAATGTCCTTAGAAAAGTGACTATACATGTGCATGTATATACTTATGGGTGTATCCTTGCTGGAGGAGAACGTCAGAGTTTACTCTTCATCGGACACGTTAGGCGGAAGTGTGAACTTACTTCAGATTGTGGTGGCATTAGCATTTTGTGGGATGCGGCGGATCTTGCACACAGAGAACTAGAAAGAGACAGATTGTTTGGAAGGCTATACGATGTTTGAAAGTTGTCAGTGGGTGTGGTTGATGGAGGGACACAAAGTTTTCTTCGATGCGATAATTTGAAATTAAATAAGGATTCGTCTCGGTGGTGGTGGTGGTGGTGAAAGTTTCCGCGATGGCTGAGGAATTTGTTACAGAGAAGGATATTTTATCGAAAGGAAAAGACAGATGAGATGAGCAGAGGTAGGTGGTAGCTAGTTGGTTTAAGGAAATTGCCGTTCAAACTTTGGCATCAAGTACTTTTGAAATTTACGACAAAGTGTTCTGCTTATCAAAAGTTTTTTATATAGGTCAACTGTGATATTGTGGCGGCAATTGTTTTGGTGAATGTTCGCATGAGTTACAGCGGTTACTTTGAACTTGGGAGCTGCTGTAGTCTTGGTAACTAATGTTTTCCCCATTTCTATCTTTTTATTTATCACACACAGACTCTGAAAATCTATCAAGGTAGATGCGGCAAGCAAGGTTATCACTCGTACTGTAAAGACAAGTCTGAAAAAGAAAAGGAGACTGTTTACTATGAGTTGGGAGATGTTTATAATGCAACAGCCAACGGCGATATTGTCATAGTTTGGAGGGACCTGATTGCCAAGGTAGGGAGCGACAACGAAGGGCTCAATTATTGGACGCTATGGATAAGGCAACCTCAATAACAACGGAGAAAGAATTGCTTACTTTTGCAACGCAAATCGTCCTGTCATAAGTGGCACCATGTTTGACTATAAAGCCTGCCATAAAATCAGCTAGGGTGTCAACTGACAGGCAGGAAACCTCCAAACATTGACCACTTTGCCATCAGTAGCCGTTTTAGAAATAGTTTTCTAGATGTCCGAAACAGACGAGGAGACGACAATGTGTTGGTACGAGATCACCATCTTATGCTAGCTACTGTCCAATCAACTACTACTGCCGTTGGAAGATTCAACTAAATGAGAAAATCTGGGTTCAACGTAGACCGGCTTAGAGATCCAACAGTGCGCCAAGAACTGATGGACCATCTCTCACGTGGAGTGCAAAACAATCAGCAGCTTACTGCCCACTACTATCCAAGGCCTTGGTATACTGTGAAAACTGTTTTTACATCAGGTGCTGAAAGGATTGTCGGTCGATCATAGGGAAACCATAGGACGTGGCTCTCCGAGTATACCTGGAGAAAGATCAACGAACGAAAACCGCTAAGAGCTCGAATTGGAGCAACTGCAGCAGCAGGGAGGTTCGAGCTGGAGTCCCCATATCACATGAAGATGAGAGCAGTGTACCGTAGACGTGACAAGAACAATTATATCAATGCAGTGCCCACTCAAGCAGAAGAAGCAGTAGCGAGGTGCGACAGCAGAACCATATAAAGTATCACCGAAGAGCTTATAGGAGGCCGAAACTCTACTCAACACGCAGTTAAAGACTTAGATGGGTAGTTAATAAATATCGGATGAGGATCAACTGAAGAGATGGAAGTAGCATTTTGCTTTGGTTTTAGACCGAGTAGTGGCCAGCAATATGCACCCAAGTCCGATCGATCGCCACTTCATCTTCATCATAAAATCTAACATCGGATTCAGCAAATATTCATTCGCCAACGAGTTCCTAAGTAAGAGGAACTGTTTAGCAGTCTCTGCCTAGATAATAATGAAATTTGATAAATCCATGCAATCATCCTTACTCCTTCGAAAATCTTTTCTTTAAATCCAACATCCGACCAACTCAAGGAACTCAATGACCGTGATATCAATTTTCCCCTCTATTTGTTAAAGCAATTTCCTTTCTTATCCTTAAGTAAAAGCAATGGATTACTTTTCACTACTATTTCACTTTGATTGCATTCAAAGAGACCTCAATCCGTTTCGAACACTCCCTCATTCTGTAATAAATGTTCAATTCTAATATTGATTTTCCTTATTAACCTTTCCCACGACTACTCCCAAGGGCCATTCATCCATGCCAACCGAGACGGCGATGGTGAAATTAATTTTCCAATTACTCTCATAAAATTCTCCCGTTTTCAAATTCTCGCTTAATTAACCCTCAATAATTCGCGCATTCAACATTAAATCCTTGAAAAACATTTTCCAATTTCAATAAATCTCCTAGGAGGTCTGTTGCCACCACGAGTACCAACACCCACATAGCGCGCACAAGAGCAAGTGTCAAAGTTTCAGAATTAATTCACGAGTGGCATAACGCTTATCCTGTGAACATCATAAGCACACGGCACATGGACCAGTCACCCCTTAATGTGTGTGTGTGTGTGTGTGTTAGAGAGAAAGAGAGAGAAGAATATGAATAATAAAACGATGGAATCATAGACAGATATATCATGCTGCCTGTATTCCACGGTCGTCGTCATCATCATCATCATCGTCGTCGTTGTCGTCGTCATCGTCATCATCATCATTGTGTCGTGGGTGTCGGTGTCACTGTCGCAGCGTACACAACCCAAGAACAAGCAGCGAAAGCAAATCAAACTTAAACAGAAGAGAAATTATCATAATGAGATAAGGTCCTGTCTCTCACTCATATATCATTACTCTAATGGGCCACGTTACGAATGGGTTGGGTTTGGTTAGTATTAAAGGAGAGTGTTTGCATAGATAGGGTATACCCCAGGACAACGATCTAAGGACAACGACGACAATAGAGACAGACTAGGATTCCCTCGCCTGGGAAACCAATATTGACTTTGAATATGCTCATGATAATGATGATGATGATGACGAGAATCGTAAGGATTACAATGATGGATGGCGGCTTTCACCAAAGGTAGGTAGTAGTATCTTGCAAATATAACGAAAGGATGATAATAAAAGTGTTGAGACTTCTTTGTCGTGTCCAACGGCGCGATCTTCGTCGCCACTGTCCTAACCAAGCGTCAAATTGAAATTTCAATTGACAGAAGACCGAGTAAATAAATGACTTTCTGTATACACCCAAACACACACAAGGATAATAGTTTTTTTGTTTTTTTTGTTTTTGTCAGACTTATATTTACTTTGGTATTTGATTCCAATTTGGTTGCCTTGCCTGCAGCGAAAGATATAACTCAAACTCTGTATCTGTATCTATATTGCTGCATCACAAAGGACAATAAACAGGGAATGGGCGGAGGACCTTACCCTATATATCACGTAATTGAATAATATTTTCTTGATAATAAAATCAAACAAAGAAGAAGAAGAAAGCATATCCTGATCCTAGTCCTTGTCGTGACGGGGAGAGGACCGAGGACAGAGGAAAGTTTCTTCTTTCGTCCAAATGGTAGCCATTTGGGAATCCTTAGTATCGGTTAAGTTCTGACTTGAAAATGTTTTTCTTCTCCTAGGACTCCCTCCACAAGGAAGCAAGCAGCATTCCCACCGGCGCGGGGAATAGAATTGCAAAGTGTAATGGACTGCAATTGATTGGGGTGGGGGCAATCATAGAGTGCAGACAAACTAAATGTCCCCAGTGTGCGCTCTGTGACTTATAATCCGTAGCAATCGGTTGTAAAGTTTGTCATCGCGAACGAGTTTGTTGGATAAACAGAAGATGGGTGAGTTTCTTAAAAGATAGATACGAAACGGAAAACTACTAAGTTTGTTAGCGAATCAATTGTAAATAAGTTTTGCAAGTAGATGGTGCTTTGGAGCGGTATAGTTGACTATTTTGCGGCGACATAAAGTGATAAGGAACAGAGTCTTGTATAGTTCGCTGAGAGAAATGATATATTAAGGGCATTTAGCTTGTAATCCTTCTACTGGTTGTTTGTGAACAGCGGTTGGTTGAATTTCATCAAAGTTCGCAAATAGTTGGATCTAAAAACGAAATGTAGTGACAAGATGTTTTTTTTATCCATCTTGGAAGTAATTCTGGAAGAAGTTATTGACCTAGTTTCAACTTCAGATAGATATATATGTGGATATCACTGTTTTTATGATATTGAGAGTTGTAAGCTTATGTGTTTCAACCATGCTGTCAATTTGTACGTCACATTTCTTCGAAACTGTGATCGAGGAGTGATATGAGCTACTTTAATACCGTCTGGCTAATCAGGAAGTCAGCCGACTTCAGAGTGTATAATAAATCTCCATACTGGACTGATAACTTCGTTTGTCTATGTCACTTCCGGAGATGAAACTTTTAGCTGGATGGTTATCAGAGATAATGGTTACGTTCCTTTTCCTGCCCTCTGATAGCAATACTATGTGGAATTCCTGGTAGATCATTGACGGAAAGTAAGTTCACTTGTTCCGCAAATAACTTTTAGTAGATATATGTACATACATATTTCCCGGACTAGGTTGCCTTTGGTTTCATGGAAAACCTTCCTTTCGGATTGGAAGCCAGCTTTGGCTTTCGCATAATATTTCTAAATGTTGTTGCGTTCGCGAAACCTTTCGATATCCTGGAGTTGTAAAGTTTTGTGTTTCCCTTCCTTTTTTGTTGAGTTCTCTTCTCGTTAGCTTTTTTGTTCATACACTCCTTATGTGCATCTGCCGTAACCTTTTTCAATTAAATGCACTCAATATCATAAAAAGAACGCCTCTTTGGTGGTAGCTGTTAGCCAAGAGTTGTTATGGGCACCTCATTGCTCAAGCGTGCTTTGTAGGCTTTGGTCAAATTGAATAGTTGGACTAAACAAGAAAATAGTCAGAATTGAAGTTGTATTAATGTCTTGTGTTGCTCTGATATAGACTGCGGCCAGCCAGGTTTAGATTCTTAGCCAAGAATACCAC
The DNA here is from genome assembly GCA_949716465.1 of Chalcosyrphus nemorum. NCBI lineage: Eukaryota > Metazoa > Arthropoda > Insecta > Diptera > Syrphidae > Chalcosyrphus > Chalcosyrphus nemorum. The sequence continues at coordinate 72,141,708 of OX454333.1, forward strand.
GTCTAGGTAGGTAGACAGCCAAAGATCGCTTTATCATTCTGTCTTAAGTACTGTTCTAGAACCACAGCTCACCATTAAGTTTCGTTGATACGCATTCGGCACGGAACACATCTACATAGGAATTTTCTACGTTATGTCAATGAATTTCAATTTGAGTTACTTGCCGCATTTCGAACTATGTTGCATTTGTAAGTAAAGGATGGGCCTTGGTCTCTTTTTAATCAATCAATCACTGACTGCTGTTTCCAGCTCGAAATCAGAAAGTCAGTATCAAACCTCTGCGGAACGAAATGTATGTCTTTATGCTTGAATAACGTTGGGAAATATTGAAAATTTATTTGCAAAGTGAGTGTTGTGTAGTCGAAGCAATTCGTTTTTTGAAAAGAAGTTTTGACGGATATGAAAAACCCACCGCGCTGGCTGTACGCAAGTTTGTGCAAAAAGTTCGTGGGACTGGTATGCTAGTAGTGCCCGTCGTCGTACGGTGCGCACAGAGGAGAATGTGGCTGCTGTAGCCAAAAGTGTGAGACTCAAGTCATGAACAACTCGCCATCGATCTAAACAGCTCAACATTTCACACTCTAGCCTGAGGAGAATTCTACACAAAGATCTCGGATTATTCGCTTACAAGGTCCAATTGACTCAGCAATTGAGTCAATGCCGACAATCGATAATTGGCGCACTAAATTCCCAAATCATGTTATCAGCCATCTGGCGATATAAATTAGCCGCTTCGGAGTTTCGATTTGACCCATTTTGACCTTTTTTTTTGTGGGAAACCGTGAAGGCCCGATGTTATTCCCACAATTCGAAACCGATTCAAGCACTTAAGGCCAATATCATCCAAGCAATTCGTGAGCTACAGCCCGAAACCATCAACAAGGTCTTGAAAAACTAAAGTGACAGAATGTGAAGTGACAGTACTGCGAAGCCAGCCGAGGCAGCCACTTGAACGACATTGTGTTCCATAATTAATGGGAGTGTTTGCTCTTGCTCATAAAGCCATAATAGGTACATAGAACAAATTTAATTTTGTTAATTTTATTGCGTTTTTAAAAAGTAATTTCAAATTTTTATTTTTATTTGGCCGTTTGTTAATAAAAGCGTCGCAGTACACATACATATCTTAAGGATTTCCCGGCCGTATGGCCATGAATCAATTGGGATCCGATGTGGACAACCATACAACAACGGAAGTGGGTAATCGCTAACCACCAAACGCGATGCAATGTTACACTTTTAATCAGGAGAGCAGGATACGCGGTGAGACATAAGTATAGTAAGTACATATCTGCATAGGACAATATGGACGAACAAAAATATGTATATATACATCTTCAGAACATCTTAATACCACCAAACGTTTTTTCACCTCACCTCTTCCGAGTGTCTGACAAACATTCAATAGTATAACTGTCATGAGAAAGCTTCTCAAAAACCTCTCTGCCCTTTTGTACGTGCAGAAATGTATACCTCGCACAACATGTACAGTTGTGAGAAGCTAGGCCCTCTATGGCTGCTTACTTTATTTATTTTTTTATGCCCTATCCTAGGGGTATATTAAGTTTGATACATAGTTTCTAACATAGAGAAATATTACAGATAAACCCAATAAAATATATATATATATAAATGATCAGCATCACTAGTAGAGCCGTTTGAACGATGTCTGTCCGTCTGTGTGTCACCCTCTTTTGGGCTAGCTTTTTTTTAAGCTAGATCGATGAAATTTTGTATACAAGGTCCTCGCTGAAGTAAGCAATACAAGTGCAAACATTTTTAAAATCCGCCCACTGACGCGATAACCATTTTTAAAAAAATTCCCTTTTTTCAGTATTTTTATATGAAACTCAAAAAACTTACTTGAGAAAATAGGTAGATCTTTTTTTACCCGACATATCTTCCATACAAAGTATATGGCCACGCCCACGCCTTAGGGGCGTTTTTGTCCAAAAACTGATTTTCTACAGTTTAATCAAAATAATAGCACCTTTTAGGAACAAAATACAGTATAAGTTGAAATTTTGTTGAAATCTGCCCACTACCACAGCCAGTTATACAGAAAATTCGTATTTTGGAGTCATTTCATAAGATATCTGAAAAAAGTTGCATAAACACCAATATACGGTGGAAGAAGAAACTATGTGTGTAGGAAAGGGATAGGGTATCAAACGATCAGCTCTAGACGGATTGTAGGGTATTATATATTTTAGCTCGTTTAGAACCATCTTAACCTAAAAGGAATATATGTATACAGTATACACATGTCTCTTATCGTCCACATACACCACAAATATTTACGTAAATTCGATACTAATTACTTAAAAATTTTCATTGTACAGTACAAACATACACGTGTATTGCCATTGGTTTATTCTTTTGTATTTTTTACTTAACACGAAATTTGACACCATTTCTGACAACGCAACTTGAATTTTAACAGTTTTAAAATAACCATCACCGACATTGACATCAGAAATGACCTACCGCTCTACCACAACACAATCTTTTTTTTTTTTTCATTCCCAAATGACAGATCAAGTAAACGTCAATTAAAATTAATCTACAAAAAGAATCTTGTGGCACGTGCTTTATTGTCTCTTGGATTTCCATACATATGCATGTATGTTTGTAATATAATTTTAATTAGCTTCATAGCCTGTTTCTACATTCATATGGAAGTAATTAAAATAATGATTTCCCATTCCTTCTCAGTGATATGAATGGCATGTACCTACGTGTACAAAATTATAGACAAAAAGGGAATTTAAAAGACAATCACTTGTGTATATACAGTTTATATGGGTGTATCTTATCTAGCTAACATGGCATTAAAGAAGAAAGGTCCTGACAATAATTGCCAGCAAAAAACTTACTAATAAAAAAAAGGATCTAATAACCTTCTTCACTATCCAACCGCAACCAACAGCTTCTCTAACTTACTACGCAAATCTCTTGTAAATCTATCCATTTTCCAACCAACCGCATAAACAAGTCCTTGGGCAGAAGTTTTTCTCTTCAGAAGACAGAGAAGAAAAAAAAACTGAAATAAACCCAATGAACTTTCCCCAGAGGCATACTCTTCTGCGTGCCATGCTTAGTAACCAACTATAAAAGTGAAACAATAAAATTTTTGTCTGCCAATTAGGCTCCTGATGGACTCTGTGTTTTGACCTACTTTAGAAGTCTCTTTCTATTTAACTTGTCCTGTAGGCAATTCATAAGTCAAAAAAAGAAAAAAACCTTCCAACTTCAATGAACTTGACATCAGATTGAAAGAAACTGGTGTGCCTTTAGGCGGTAGCTGTGTGTTAGCTCATTTGAAGGACCCCCGCCTAAACTACAAAAAAATAAAGGATTTTTTGTGGGAATAGAAGCTGCATCTCTTTAGAGATATTGTCGTCACTTTGTTTAAAACAATCCTTTCATCGCCTCTACCCTTACGAGTTACATACAAACTGTGAATAGAATATCAACAATTCACACAGAGGACACACAGAATCCTTCAATTGTGCGGAATTCTCGTTTGGTAAGCAAAAACAATTCACAAAGGGTTTTCGCTCCGTCTCCGTATATACACACACCATTTGGCAAATGTTCGGGTGAACAAACAAACTTCAATCAAAACAAACAACATTAACGCACTCGTACTCTACTCGGCATCGTTCTAGGAGAGAAAGTCCTGTTTTGGGGGCTGGCATCCCATGTCCTCCCACTGACACAAGCGTAAATTCAACATCAGCAGCAATTCTGTAAATCGAGATAATTCCACAGAAAACACATTTTCGACGTCGTCGGTATGTTTATTGACACCCGAACAATATTATTTCGAAATGTATGCTCCGCAAGGACATGCGCTCTTAAGGATACCATCCACGAAGTCCACATGCGATGTTTTTTGTCGTATTTCTCCTGGGAGAGAGGTCATTTGAGGTTTTGCTATGTTATTTCCTTTTTTTTGTTGGTCGCGGACATATGTACATACTCGTATCTGTCGAAATGATTTGTTTGGGTTATTTGAAGTCGTGGCACTTGTCTAACAAAACTAAAACTTGACCATGATAAGGATACGATGCAAGGTGATAGATGGCCTATACAGATGTTCACATAAATCGAAATCTATGTGAGTTTGTTCTTTTCAAGGATGTTTATACAGGAAACAGCAATTATAGAAACAAAGGAATCTCTCCGTAAGATTGGTGTTCATTTGGCATCTCAAACAAGTATCCTTATTCATCAAGAGAGTTAAAGAGATGGTATGGTTTATGAACAAAGTTATATTTGATTCACATGAGGGATTATGCTTCAGGGTGGATGACAAATTCAATCCTTTCCGAGGCGAAATTTGATGGACTTAGTCATTAAATAAGATGACTGTGTTCAATATTTTAGGAAGGTGCTTTTATTAATTAAATGTAATTTACCCTCAAGGACACGAAGCATGTATAAAGCAATTCACACATGTTATAATACGATGCTTGGAGACTTAGTACACTGCTACGTATACAATATACTGTGCTGGTCCATTCGTTATCCAAAATCAAATTTATTGATGTACGTATGCATGTATGCATTGTATTGGTATATGTATCTAAATATGTATGTAGTGCCCTAAGTTCCAAGTTACAAGATTCAGTAGAGTTCAAATAGACCTATGTTAGTTGCAGTAGTCGTTTCTTGGTGGAGTCTGGGCGTTCATAAGGAATGTGTTGGGCATACGATTGTAACCAGCAGTCTAATTCTGTTAAGATGGCGCCTATGAGCGAGCCTATTGTATTCTGTAATATGGAGTAGATACCATGGGCTGGTATTCCGAAATAGGTTTCCTGTTCGACAGGTAGTTGACAAGATCCTCTTGCCGTCAGGCAGTTCGCTCATTTCCCTCAAAATTGTGTCCCGGGATGCAAATTATGCTGATCTGGTTTGCCACTTAAGTAGCCACGGTGTATTGGAAGTGTATTGAAAGAGAACTGTAAAAACCGAATAGCGGCGACAATGTTTTTTTTTGATGCGCTGGAGGCGATGGAGTCTTTATACTCGCATCCCGTACTACGAAGTAATGCCCGACTCCATGCTCTAGCATGTTTACGTGCTAAACCACCGCCCCCAAAACTGTCCTGTTGCCCCCTACGGTACCGCCGATCAAGGCATTCCTTCGTAGGCGCAGGTTTTAACGTCCTGTCTTCATCATTATGTTACGGGGCTCTCTTCTTCGGCTCTTGGTGTTTGATTTTCCCGCCGTAGCTCCTGCATAATGCTTGCAATAATGCTGTCGGCGATTTCTCAAGCTTCTCTTCTTGATAACATGAACACTGTTAGGCACCTTGGGGTTACATTAATTCCCAATCTCTCTTTCTAGAGTGTTTCTCGCATTCTCATACTTATAACACTCTACAAGGACGTCTTCCGCGTTTTGGACTTTCCCTTCACAGTACGAGCAGAAAGGATCATCTGTGATATGGTATTTGTGAAGATATTCCCAAAAGCTTCCATGTCCTGTTAGGAATTGAGTGAGGTAGAAGTTTACCTCCTCGTTTTTTCTTTTAGTCCACTCTTCAATGTTTGGCAGAAGTTTGTAGGTCCACCGGCCATTTTCTGACGTGTTCCATCGTCGTTGCCATTCTACTTTTGCAGTCGCTCTGATGGTGCTTCTTTCCTCGTTGTCACTATTCTGCATGCATGCTGCTACTCTGACCTCTAGGTCGATAGGCATTCGCGCTGCTATTACATTGATTGCATCCCCCGATACTGTCCTATATACGGAGCATATTCTGAGAGATGCTCTTCTGTGTACCGAATTAATCCCCCTCATGTATGAGTTGTATGAGTATGAGCTGTAGCCGGTTCCCATATGGGGCCTGCATACATGAGGATTGACAAACTGTCGTAAGTAGGCTTCTTATAGGTTGCTTTGGTCCTCCAATATTGGGCGAAAATGATCCGTCTATGTATGTACATATGTTCCAGTTACATAATTTCAGCAGACCGTACAAATTTTAGAGTTAAGCATTTCATATACAACGTAGGGTCCTAATGTCCAGCAGGCGTTGTTGACACCCTACGCCCCCCCCTGCATCAACTAGCATAAAATACCGATTTTCAAGAATTGGTACGAAATGGACAATGGCATGGGCTTGAGTATGCACTCTTCAAAAACCCCAAATTTCACTTTTTGGAAGACTTACTAACCACGGCTGTGTATTTGAAGAGTAAGCGCAAGCGATAGTTAAAGCGGTAGAGACATTATTCACCAAAATAACCTTAGCAACGAAATCAAATTTTCTTTAATTAACCAAGCTGCTATAAAACTCGTTTCATTCACGGTATAGAAATAAGCATATACCTAACACTCTGGGGAGTCCTGCGACACTATAAAATTCCAAATCTTTTGCGTGCCTCCCAATGATGCAGAATCCTGTGATGACACCTGCTCTAATACTGACATGAAGCCCTTTTAGCTTTATTAGCTTGAGATCAGATCTGTTTGGTAATGTTGCAAGTGGTGCAGTTCGATCACCTACGAACCTACGAGTTTTTCCATGCCTGGCGAGTTAGTCGGCCATACAGTTGCTCTGGATGTCACATTGGTCCGACACTCATATTGGGTGGATTTTGAATTGTTCAGCCATCTAAGTCTACAAAAAAAGGCAGACTTTTTGCCCGACAAACTTTTATGTCATTAGATGGGCGAAATTTGTTATAACTTTTCATTCTCCAACATGTCATCAACAGCAAAACAGGCTCACTTGCTTTTAAGAAATCAGCAAACTTATTGCTTTTGTTTGTGAAAATCAAAAATCTGCCATCTTTGCACATTTGGAAAGGATTAATCGATCACAACACATGTTTTTCTTATAAAAAACTACTGCCAAACTTCAAATGTCAACTTTCAGTCAGTGCTGGTGTCCACAGAGAGGACAGGAAAAAAGGCTGTCTTAGATGTCCGAATGCAAGTCAAGTCCGTAAAAGTGCGGTGTACACGAGACATATTAATGTCACGACTTGAGTCTTGACCGAAATTATGTCCCGTGGAGACTGGGCGTTAAGAAAAAGGCGGCTATTAAGGACAGTTTTGGAATTGAAATTAACAGATTCCATGGACTATATGGTGATATCCTTCGCGGATATTACATTATACTTCAGCCTCGATAATGCCTCCTTTATCGTCAGGATTTTTTTCTAATTTACTCATCAAAACATCGGACTTGTAAATTTGTTATGCAAACCAGAGAATTTCAATAAAATGTGCCAATGTCTTCTAAACGGGTTGGACAAATCTATGAATTGGCCTAATTACTATACCTAGTATTTAATTTCTTTGTAACGGGGAACAAAATCAATAATTCAGTATGTCGAGGAATTGGATTCCAGCTCATTTTGTGGCTTAAAACCTTACAATATTTGGAAACAACCACATAAACTCTTCAAAGGACTTAGTGCAATGAAATCATGCCTAAGGTATTGTAACTAAGTAGTTCGACAGTGCCGAAGTACTCTATATATCAAAGCCCATAGACACAGCAGGGAAAATAAGTGGCATAATCTCTTAAGAGTCTATACACATGATGCTCTAAATTTGAGTTCTAAAGACTTCTAGATAGTAGACATGCCCCCTATACCACTTTATGGAAATACTATAGTCTAACCATTCACTCAGTTTGTTTTTACTATACGCTCCAAACCCAAAGGACTGAGCACAGCACATAGAAAAGCAAATTTCTATTTTTATTAGCATATTGCGCGGCACCACATGTTCACCTTTCTACAATCCACGAAGCCATTTTACTTCTCCTTTCCTTCTTTGACTCCACTTCATTCAATATAAAGGATACATAAGTAGGTATATTTCTTGCAAATAACACAACTTAATAAGATTTCCATTCTATTTGCTCCCACACACAAGCCACACTTGCGCTAGACCAACAAACTTGACTACGCAAAGGGTTTTTTCATTGAACCAAGGTAGAAGAGAAAAAAAATTTAATAAAAGAAAATATGTGGGTTACGTTACATCCTTGCCACGCGTCATCACCCATTGAACAAAATATTCAATCTCCAAACCATAATCAACCACCACCTCCTGTCTTTGACCCAAAAACCGGCAGTGAAAGTTCTCAACGACAATCTTTTCGAAAAAAATAAATTTAACATGGCAAGGACATTGGTCTTATTTTTTCTTATGATTTTCTGCCATCGGCTACAATTTGTGTTCCTGTCGGCTTCGATATTGCACGGTTGCAAAAACTTGAAAAAAAAAAAAAAAACTGCACAAAGGAGCTCCTCTAATAAATCATTATATGAAAATAGTCCTGGGACATTTTTCTTCTTCGTCCTTGGTGGCCTTCCTTTTTTGTTTTTTTTTTTTTTTTTTTTTTGTTTGTCGTTGGTGAAGAAGGCATTTATGGAAAATGCCATTTGAGTTGAGCTTTATTCATATGTGCTCTGATTTTCGGAGAAAAAAACAACACAGAGAACCCTGGTCACATGTGCACACGAATACATACACGGATACCGGTCCTACCTATTAGAAGGAAGAAGAAAAGGACAAAAGCCCCTGAGACGGCCGGCGGTAGTTATTTATCACCCTGGCAATTTTGTAAGGAATGCATAAGGAACTCGGTCCATTGGCTTGCCCTTCATTTGCTCAGGACTCGTATGCGAGAGAGATTTCTTTCATTTCCCCCCGAGGAGAAATTGGAGGTGGTATATATACCTACAACGTTCCCTAGAAAATGGAGGAATAAATCTCAGAACGATGTGAATATTTTCATTCTTTGTCGTAGTCCAATTTTTGGAAAAGCAACACACGAACAACAATGCCGCCACCACCAGTCGACGACTACCAGAACGGAAGCAATAATTTGTTTGCAGTTTGCAGCAGTTTTGTGTTAGGAAAAGAAAATTTATTGCATTCAAAAGGATTCAGGACACATTCATCACAGTAGGGATAGGGTGTTGGTTAGATCGTACATCTGTAATAATTATTACAACACAGAAAGACAGAGAGAGAGAGAGTGAGAATTGTTCTACATATAATAATGGTAAACGTTTGATTTACGGAATAAACTTTCGCTCAATTTTGTGGGAACAATAATCGCCTTAAATGGTTTCCTTGATGGATCCTTGGTGTAATAAATTTGACTAAAGGCATTAACAGTAACGCTTAACCTTAAGTTAATGTTATGTGAGACGTTTAGTCTGGGAAATATTTAACAGCTGAAAAAAAGCCTATCAAGTTCCATGGGAAATTGTTATTTGCTTTGGTATTTATCGTAGCTATAAGGTCAAACTGCGGTTATATAGTGCGGAACCACATGTTTCCATTCTTGGTTATCGACTTGAGAAGCTCTTTAAAAGGAAATGTAAGTTGTGTCTGCGTTTACTTACGAGTATGTACTGAATACCCTTTGAGACCAATTACGGCCTGTAATGTACGGCTTTATCATCGTCTTCAGGTCCCATCGTATTAACATAGGCCGCTTTTTATGACTGTAATGAAGGATCTAATTAAGGCCGTATGCCATATTATTTCTCCTAGCCTGCGAAGGTAATAATTCACATCATATTCCTGACGTCTGAGATTTATGTAGGACCACCGTTTATAGCTGGCAAATATACCGAATGCTTTGGTTATGAATTGTGGCCTTCAAACGTTAACGATCAGATTAAAACCTTTACTCCGGAGCACTTTTTTTTCTTTCGTAAGAAATAATACAAGCATCTCAGTCGATAAAAGGTAGATAGCGAAGGCGAAGGTTTAAATTTGGTCCAGTGCCACAGCCTGCTTGTTCGTCGTCGAGAGTTGAATGTAAATGTTTTTTGATTCATTCCAGAACTATTCTACAAGTTTTTGTGGGTACGACCGGAAGAACACATATACATACATATGTACCACTCCGTTGTCTAACGACCTGACTATTAGGTCTTACACTATGCTATACCTCCTGCTTTTTCATGTCATGCGATATCGGTACTCACTACTTTAAAAGCTGCTGCGATCCAAGATTTGATCGATTTTTCTTCAAAAGCTAAGTGCGTCCTGTACTCCATCACGCTAGGACAAACTCGTTCCGCCTGTTTTTCAATTGCCGTGAACACCTCTACGATAGCTTGCCGGGATCTTCCGATGATGTTAATATTGTTTGCATATTCCAGAAGAAATTTAAGAAAGATAATGCCTTCCGTCTTTAAACTTGCCTTGGGCGCTGTATGCTTCAACATGATGGTAGACCTCAGAACAGAAGAGTTATTTTCAAGTTGCACAGAGAACCGCGTATTACGTGACACATCTGGATAAATTTTGATCCCGAATTGGACCATCGAATTAGTGGTAAGTTTCGACTTGAAATCCGTATATCTTCACGTTGAGATTTTCGTTTGTGTATAAATTTGATCTATTTTCGATTTACTTGGCCGGATGCTGAAGGATTTTAGACGGTCACATCTTGTATGCGATATTTAACAGAGAAATGCTGCGGTAGAATTCGCCTTTTCAGGCATTTAGAGCTGATACCCCAGTCATCCGGCATGCGTTCCCTTACCCATACTAGATTGATGACTGCCAGGCATCGCTTTCATTTTTAAAAAGTCCAGCTGGAAGCCCATAAGAGCTAGCGACCTTTTTGGTTTAAACTTTTTCATGCTTCTTCAACAATGGATGGGGGTGTTGGTTCTTTATTGACTGGAGTAGGTTCTCTTCTTGCCGGATCACGCTCTTTCTATTTGTCGGCCGTTTTGCAACTCTGGAAGCGTTGCTTAAACAAAGGTGTGTTTTCTATTTCGATGAGTCTGCGTTCTATGGGATCCAGAGAAACATTATAAAAAATAATGTGTCTAATGTGTCTCAATTATTGCATATTCTAACATACGTATGTAAGTAAGCTAAGAGAAGTCTACACCGCAACTAAGTTGACTTACTATAACTGGGCTATAATTCCCAATAAAAGATATCAACGGACAAACAATTTAAATAAAATTTAATTAGAAAGAAGATGGCATTTTATCCCTCCGACATTCAGTTTAGAAGGTCCAATAGCCTCTCTTTGCTTACCGATATTATACAAGGTTGTCGAATGTACTACTAAGCGAGTATTCGCATTCCCTTCTTAAAGACTGTACTCCCGTACTCCCCTCGTCCTGATTTGACTCCCTTTAAAATATTTAGATTTTTCCCACAAAATAGTATTAGAAAGTAACTTTTATGCCCGGTTTCACAGTGCGAGCCTAAGCCTCTCCGATCAATTCACAGTAGTTAATTTCCCACAAACTATTCACAATCACTTCTTATATTTGCCTTAGCTAAGCTACAATTTTTAAATGATTGTGAAACCCGAAAAACTTAAGCGAAAACTTAAACCTGTTGCGGCTTAAGCTTCCACTGTGAAACCGGGCATTATTGTGCTTAGTATATTGTCACTTTTATTTCATTGAATGGGCCATCACAAACTGGTGCAATTACCCCGGGGTAAGACTGGCTTTTTAGAAGAGGAAGATGAGGTGTAAAGTAAGAAACATGGTAAAATCTTCATCCAGTAATGAAGTAGTTGAAAGGCGGGGTGAAACTTATACATTTTCTCTTTTCTTTGCGAGCTACCAATTTAGGAGAATTTACTCGGGGCTACCCCAGGGCAAAATTTTTCCAGTTTGTGATGGGCTTCGTTTTGTATCTGCCCTTGAAAGTAATGAGATAATTTTAAAACATCTAGTAAACTACGAAATGGAAAAGTAAGCAGAAAAAAATTGTTTACAACACAAACTATACTCATGTACTCCCCTCAGGAAAACGGCATCCCTGATTAAAATACGTATAATTATTGACTTGCTACTTTTTTTAGCCCACCAGATACTTAACCTGATAGAAGAGTTCCCTTGATACGACATTAGATCTTTATTTTTATGTCGTCTTTAAAACTTTAATTTCGACTTAATTGATTTTGCGAGACTTCTAGCACGAAATACGCTTAGTAACAAGGCACATAGAAAGAAATTATAATTTGCCTGATTGCAGTCCTTGATATGTGTTTAATAGATAGTTACAGAGTTACAACTTCTACCACTACTTTTTTGTAGCCCAGCCAAAGGGTATGTTAAATTTCATACATAATATGTACAATAGAGACATATTAGCAATAGCCTTACTTAACATACATATATAAATGATCATCATCACCAGCCGAATCTATTAAGCTATTATATCCGTCCGTCTGTCTGTCACCAGATTTTGGGATTTAAATTATGAGATTTAAATTATGTGAGAACTCTCAGAATACTCCCAATGACACACCCACTTTCTATACCCTGTCCTACGGGTATTATGTTTAGCTTGTAACATAGGGAAATATTGAAGGCAGACCCAATAAAATATATATATACATATGTACATAAATGATAAGTAGCAATAGCCGATTCGAATGATCCATGTCGGAAAAACTGGGCTTACAAGCAGGATTTCAAACAATTTTCTTTTGTTTTCTGAATACGCAGACGCAGAGTTATCGGACACGTTTCGAACTCTAGGCCTACTTTTTTAAGGTAACGCCTACCATATAGAATGATAAACGAATTTTTGACAGTTTGCACATTATCCAGTCCACTAAATCAAAAAGGATCTTAACCAATCAGAAACGCTTGACTACCTAGTCCCTTGAATGCTGAACGTGCCCATTCTTTTAAAATTGAATTAGATTGAAGTAGGAATTTTATGAGCGAAGTGGATACGTAGAATTTGTTAATAGAAGGAGCAAGATCTTAAAATTTTGCTAAAATGAAGTAGTTTTACTTCGATTGAAAAGTGGTATCGCTGTTGTTCATTTTAATTCAGTTCAATGAGCATTCAGTTTAGTTCAAATCTGCTAATTGAACTTGTTCGCTATTTCAGTTCATAGCGCAGAAAATTGGTCCTTATGGGATTTGGGATTTTGGTAAGTTGGTGGTTATACTATGGTACTACAAAAATATGATATCGATTTTTTGCAAATGATACAATTTGCCAATCTTCCAACGTATTGTAGGAAAGCTTAAAAGTTTTTCTTTCTTCTTCTGGTCAATTTTGATTCATTTTCGAAGATAGATCCGTTATGTGGATATTATGTACATACATATGACCTTTGGGTTTTTTACAACAATCTTCCAAGCATTGAAATACATATGTAGCTCAATTATACTCATGGACTGTAAAATAATTGAAATTGGTGCCCTGGAGTAACGAAATAAACATTCGACACATAGATCCGGATGAAAACAGATTTGTTGAAGACTCGAAATGAGAAAAATTTAATTCAAAACAAATTTCAATCGTCGCAAAACGTGATGCTGATTCCATTAATATACGGAGTTACTTGTCATGGAATCATGACAAACTCAAGAGGTACCTATTTGTTAACAACATCGAAAAAGGAATAAAGTGGAAGCCCGATATAATGAACAATCCAATAAAATAAGCACACAATATTTTATACAAGCTACAGAACAAAAAAATCTCACTACAGTGAACTTATTAAAATTTATTAGTGACATGCAGTCGTTAATATCAGATATGATCAGTTCCTTCTGTTAAAAATAATTTATTCTAAGTTGCTTCAAGGAGTCCACGCTCGTTACAGTGAACAATCTCGTTCACTATATCAAGCGTCTACTGTATATCGTATTCACATGGCAATTTACCGATGATTATGATGTTTTCAAAAGGACAATATGTAACATCTGCTCTACTAATAATAATAACTCATAATCGTTGAATAACACCTCGATTCTGTGGAAGAAGTATTTGCCTGGAAGAATTTCTTAATAAATATAGACGAAATAATATTTCTGGGCAAAAATAATCTCAGTTGGTTGTCCTAAGAAATTTCAAGATTCCTCTCTAAATATGTATATCTTATTTTTAGATAATGCCACGCGATTAACACTACGCTCAAGGCAATCTAAAGATAAACATACATGTATCTTAAATTGAATGTATAGATCCGTCCTAATTTGTTATGAAAATTTAAGAACAACACCCAACGGCTGTGTTGGAAAAGAAACAGAAAAATATGAAAAGAAACACGAGAAAATATACTTTTCTGCACGTGGAGAGTCTGTGTCGACATAATTTTCAGCACCATCACGATTATCCGTCAAAATTAGTTTGCAAATTCTCGACCGCCTAAAGCCTGTGACACAAGTTTGCTGGTGTGGAATTTGTGCAAATTGCTGAAAAGAAAATGAATCTTCTGATGTCTTCATAATCATAACATAAAAGCGCAACTTTGAGTTTGATTTTACTAGAACACAGATATCGATTAGATTCCTCAAATGTTGCTCATTTTGAAATATAAAACCAGAAATAACTTTTCATTTAGAATTGGAAAATTTTGTTCTTAACATTGCTGAACTTTATCCTTTAGTGGTTCTTTTCATACGAATTCACATGTGTGTAGTGACTGGAGAACTTCCTCGTGAGATTGAATTGAGTAAGGTATACTTTGAAGATTGAAAAGTTTGAATAAGTCAAAGAGGCATTATGTAGAACGAAATAGTAGATGGCGTTTACAACGTTTGCATTCAATAAAATAATACTCAATAGTTCTTTTCAACATGAGCTCTGATAATGTCAATTCATAGACAATATGCCTCCCTATTATGAGTTTAGGTTGTAGATTTTGTTTTAAGTATTTGGGAGCCATGCTATTTAGTTTACGATTGTACGTAAAAAGTAACCAGATTAATGAAATATCGCAATGAGGTTACTAAGACTAGAAATCTAGATACGAAGGCGCTTGTTTAGTCTAAGAGAATTTGAGTCTTGTCAAACAAATTATGTTTTGACATCGCGTGTTGGTTGGTTGGTTGAAACCGGCCCTCGGTGAGGATGCACTTAGACCAGGAGTAGGTCCATTGTGCTGCCGATGTGTAATGTGGGTGGATCACTCTCTTACTTAGGGAACCATTTACTCCTTAACCAAACTTAGCCGTACAGGCATTGTTGAGATCGCTTAGATCGTTGAACAGGTATTCACCTAGTGTAGCCTGATGACTGATAGTCTCATTTCCTTCTTCATCTTTACAACTTCTACAGAAGTCATTAAAGGGGACGGCCAGTCTTTGGGCATGCCTTCCTATAGCATAGGACGTTGGCGCCTCGATGTCGGTGACTTTTATGCTGTTTAGACCTGAGGAGCCTCGTCGGGCCAGTTCGTCAGCTTCGCAATTCCCTGGTATATTACAGTGACCCGGCACCCAGCAGAGGTTGTACTGTCCAACTATTTCGTTCAGAGATACGCGGCAGTCTTTCACTGACTTAGATCTCGTTGTGCTGGATCCGAGGGATTTGATGGCCGCTTTTCTGTAGATGTACATGACAATATCCGATACTGATACTGCATTAGCCGCCAGCCAGTCAACTGCTTGACGAATGGCAGTGAATTCTGCTTGGAAAATGCTGCAGTAGCTAGGAAGGCTAAAGGAAAGGTGGATGTCCAGATCTTTTGAAAAGATACCAGCTCCGACTGCTTCTTCGGTTTTGGAGCCATACGTGAAGATTGTCATAGCCATAGCCATGGATTGTTGTGTCCATTCTGTTCTATTGGGATTAAGCATTTGTAGCCCATGTTGAAGTTGTGTTCAGGGGGCAAGTAGTCGTTGACCTTTGGAAGATGACGGTGCATCAGACGTATTCTGGCGTGTCCAGTATGTTGTTGTTTCCATTGTTTGGAACTTCTCAGTCTTATTGCTGAGCAGGCAGCCAGTTGTTTGCTGACGATGTCAGTTGGAAGTAGGTGGAGCATGGTTTGGAGCACTGTGGTGGGAGAGGTTCACAGTGCACCAGTCATACTGAGACAAGCAACTCGTTGAGGTTTTTCCATTAGGGTTAGGTTCGAGGTCTTCTCCAGGGCAGGCCACTATTTGAGAAGACGAGGGGCGTACCTCTTAGCTTGGGAAATTAAAGTCGGGGAGCTTATGTTTTCTAGTGAGGACATCGCGTGTTATTCCCACGTTGTAATTTTCTGCAATACATCTTCTATTCGCGAAACGTATACAGGAGACATATAGCTGCATAATTTTCTTCCTTCTCATAATGAACCAACTGAACCTCGTAGTCGTCATATATACTCCCTGTGTTCCGTTATTATTAAGGCTAAAATGTCTCATTGTCTCAAATTCGAAAATTTTGCTTATTGATGAACCCATTTATCCGGAAATAGCCCTCGTCGCCCATTTTTCGGCAAAAATAGACAGACGGCACTGACAGACCCATTTTTGTTTCTACTTTCTATATTATAGGTGCAAGTAATAAACAAATATTAGATCATAAGCAGCCCATAGAGGGCCAAGACCTAAAAGCTTCTCAAGAACAATCTACTTGCATGTTTGTCAGGCGCTTGCCTGTTTGTTTGCAATCTCTGGGACTTGAACCTGAAACCACATGCACAGTTGAAGTAAAACGCACTAGCCACTGAGTCACGACACGCAGTAACACAAAAACGATAATTAATTTAATCGTCTACTCACTTTTCGGAAAAGTAAAAATTATTGGCCATTAAAAAAATATGTTCCTACTTATCTTGCCCTACATGAAGTTGAATTAAAAGGTTGCACGTGAATAGGGTGTCCTACTGGAATTTAACACATTTTTTTAAAAGAAAAAAGAAAATATGAATACTTTTTTTGGTAATTGTCTGATGACATGTGAACTACATTCTTTGATTTCATATAAAAGGGTCTGCCTTTTCATATAAAAGGTTCTCATAAACGACGGCATACTTTAAAGCTTAAACGAACACATATACATATGTATTTATAAACATTTAAGCAATTATTAGAATGTATTTAAAAGTTTAAAATGTCGACAATTACAAAATGGAGCTAAAAGGAAAAAAAGGTTGATTTAACTTTTAAATGGTGTAAATTTCAAACTTCAAGCAATAAATTATTCTTAATTGGTTGAACAGCGGACGTTAAATGGCAGGGTGGAAGTCACGCAAGACCTTTATTTTTATTACTGAAATATGTACGACATGGAGAACAGCCTTGTTTTTAGAAGTATATTTATTTATGCAGAAGAACTCTCTGGCAACTCCGTATACTCAATCAGATTCCTATATGTTACTACTTCATAACTCAAATGGCAAATATTTTCGCCATGATACGAACAACGATAAACGGTTTATCTCTTAGATACTACCTATGTCGAGACCATTCGACTTTGACCCCGAGAAGTCACTTTCATTGCCAACCCAAACCCTGAACTATCTATTTCGCCAACTTTTCGCAAACTTTGTGCCCGAAAAATTAAGAAACATTTCTCAACCAAAAACGGTCACTTATAGGCAACTAATTTCTGCGAAAAGTCATCAAAACTAATTCTTTCTCTCGCTCATTTTCTCCCAGTGGTCTAGAGGAAGGATGAACAAAACAACGAGAAAAAAAAAATATTTCTCCTTAAGTAGAAACTTTTGCCACCACAGTCTCTCCCTTTCACTTTGGCCACTAATTATCACTGCCCCTTGGTTCAATTAAGTATAATCCGGAAATACAATATACACTCTGAAGTTGCCTTAGTTGTTGTTGACAAAAAGTCCTAGATACTCTATCTATCTACCTCAACCTTGGTGGATAGAATTTTCCACCAAAGTTGGTGTTTAATTTTGCTCGGTTCGAGCAAGGAGAAAGGTCAACGGTTGGCTGCAGAGAACTTTTTAATGAAACGTTTACTTGACACACACACACACAGGATCATGAAGTCGCTCACATAAGCTCTTTATAGGAAAATGAAGAATTCTCTTCTGAATATAGTCTGAGTTTTTTTATTTTTTTTTTGACGTTTTCTGACTGAATTCGGAGCATACCTATTCGTTAGCATTTTTTTTCTTTACCACTCATTGTTGCTGCTAATGGTTTTGCACTGATGTGAAATCTCATTCATGGAATTTACCAAAAAGGAAAAAGTTCTCGTCCTTTGATAATGAATATAAATCATGGAAAAAGTTTTAGCCCACCAAACGTTACGTAGTAGCAGTGCAAACGGAATGAATAGATGTGGAGTATATGTTCTCTTAGTTGCTAGTTTTTGACAGATTTATTGCGTCGGCTTATTTCGAAAAAAAAAAGCTGTTGGCTCGAAAGTCTTTCAGAATAACGCCTCCGGAGAATCAACTGGAATGTTGTAATTTTGTAATTTTTTTTAGTTTGCTTTCACTGTGACAAAATCAACGAAATGTTTTGAAAGTAACTTATGTATAAACAGTGGATCAAGGCAAATTATTATAGACAGGGGGAGTCAAGGTTTTACTTTGGGAGCTCGTTTCGCAGTGCTTACTGAATACATGGCAATGGCATAACCTCAAAAGTGAAAAAAGTCAGGGGTCGAATTACGACATCAGTTACCGAGTAACTGAAATCCATACGGTATGGGGTGAACGACTAACTACATTGGAATGATTACATTAGAATAGTCACGATTCGAGATCTCATTGAAAATTGTACCAGCACAATTCTACTACATTGAATTGAGATGCCTGACAAATGTCAAAAGCATAAATTTTTGTGAGTGGAAAGATGGTTGAAATCGGGTCTTAAATTAAAAATGGTGTCTGCTTTATTATTCAACTTTAGAGTCAGAGGATGATCGTAATGAATTAATTGAGCGAAGACGTTTAAGGAAAAAAAGCGAACCTTGTCTTTATAAAATTCTGCGTGCGTATTGCAAACAATAGTTTCCCATAAATTCATGCTTTATATTGCAGTTTTATTAAAAGACATTCTTATATTTTTCACATCAGCTCGTCAACCCTGTCGTATAAAAAAATACTCGATCACTGATGACAGAATGTCAAATTTGATACTCGATTTCTTAAGGGGTCATTCCAAATCGACATTTATCAGTTACGTGTTACTCGATAACTAATGTGCTAATTCGACCACAGGATTTTTCCTTTTCGGCCAAATGCCGTCTTTGTGGAGTTGTTTGGTTTGCACGTAGTTCTTTCATTGGATTAATCAATTCCAATCTATGGTTTAGTATAGTGTTATTATTACTGAACAGTGTCAGTCATATGTCTATGACAAAAAAGCCGAAATCTTTGGCACAACAGGCAAATAACTCACCAAACAACAGTGGCAAAAGAGATAAGTGAGAAACATAATCAACATTTAGCTGCATATGCAAGCAGATGTAAACCCACGAATACACACGATCTTATGAACCAATACATAATAAACCCAGCGTCGATTAGTTTAGTTTTCGGTCACTTACGGAAACATTGCCTATGCGAATTTGATAGTTGGTAGAAATTACCCTTCCCTATGTGGTTGACGGGTGGCTATGCGGACAAAAGTATTATGGTTAGTGGTTGGACTTGACAGAACATAAGGAAGCATTTCGGTCAGTAATGACATTGTCTTATGCTTCCCAATGTTGATTATGGTTGGCCCTATAGAGCTCAGAAACTAAAGGGCTGATTGGAAGGAACCGCAACATGGTGAATTAAATTACTACATTGCTTAATTTCTAACCGGGAATGGAGATTTCATTCCTACCATACATGTTACTAGTGCAGCGTTTGTTTTCCCCTTTGACATAAGTTAACTAGGTAGGAATTCATTGTGGACGGCGCCGAATGGTTCTGAAACAAGAGTTCTCAGGGTTCCTGATAGGATTTCTGAATAAACTTTCTTCCCTGCCGCTGTTGGTCGGAGACTGGGACGCCTCAATGGCCTTACTAACAATACAATGGACCAGCTATGCCTAAGTGCTCCAGTTAAATTATTCTAATCGGTCTTCCTTTTCAAATTTAAAGAAAAGAGCAACTAAAAAACAGCTCTTAAAAAAACTGTTTCATCATATTAAATCCCATTCAATCTCTGCCTCCATATCTGCATAACTTGTATTAGTCTGTATTCAAGGTATTCACCAACAAAGAAGGTATAAATAACAAATAGTTGTTTGAAAAGTTCTCCATACCGTTTACGAAATGAATGCTTAATCCCACCAATACCAGGTATCTACTTACCTAGATATGCACTTTTAGGTTGTCTTTGTATGCATCCTTCTATTTGTTGCTTCGCAAATAAACATTTCATTTGAATTTTCAACCTACGGGAACAATTCCATGCCGCAGGAACTAATAACATTTTCAAATCTAAACGAAAGAGCGGTGAGAACAAATTTACGACCTTCCCTCCGCCCACGTAGAAATACAAACTCCAAATGAACACCCGACCCTTGTGACATGCTACATTGTCCTGTTTCACAGTTCACTAAACTCCCGGTGAAACGTTCCTCAAAAAGGTGAACAATAACACCGCAGCGCGTCGAGTAGTTGAGAAAGCGCAGCTTGAGCGTCGAAAAAAAGGACGAGAGAGAGAGAGAAAAAAAAAGAAGAAAACTCCTTTAGAACGAATTTATTTTCGCGAGTAAAACTTTTCGCGTACTTTGGTTGAAACTTAATTAAGTGTTAAAATGCCTGCATTGTTTTGTATTGTTGCACGAGAGGGTATAAGGAGTAAAAGCATAATACGCTGGGCGCACGCAGGCAGGCGGGAGTTTTCAGTATAAAAGTGAGTGGAGTTAAACTTTTGAAGCAAAACTTTATTAACGCACGAATGGGTTTTAGGCAAAAATATTGTTCCAAAGTGTTGTGTTAGAGTCTTGCCCTACTACTACCTTTACCAACTGACGACGGAACGATATCCTAAGGGATGCAAAATTTCATTATAAAAACATGTTTAGCTCCATTTCTGATTCGCATACAACCACGGCACGGACTCTGTCCCTATATACGGAGCATAAACGCCAAAGGAGAGCTAATAAAATTTGGCTTTTATCGCTGTTCGCTTTCAAGGTGGTGGTGGCGAAGTTTCAAGGACCTTCATCCCTTTCACTTGTTTTACTTCTAGACCAAAGTATTTACTTCTGAGTAGTTCCCCTGTTTTAAGTTTCACTTTGGCAGTTGAACATCCTTTGATGATGGGGCTATGGCTGAAATGACGACGACAAGGACAAGGATGAGTGGATGAGGATGATGTTGCTGATGGGTGGGTGGTCGAGGAGTCTCTTCATCCTTATGGACGATAATTGGTTCTGGGTGTTTGAAATCTGTTGCATGATTCATGCGATGGTGATTGCAAGAGAACGAACCTGAAATGAGATGATGGTTTAACACATCCCTTGTTGTAATTGCTTGAAAATTAATGAACATGATTTGTCCGAAAAGGATACTCTCTTACTGTGTAATGGCAACAGAGATGGGGGAACTACGGATACTATTTTGATGGAAGTACCACATGGCACGCAATTGCATGAACAGTAAAGATGACAAGAAGAAATTAGGTGTGATAGCTTTTCTATGGTTCTCGGTTCCATTTAAACACTTGCTGTGACAGTTTTCAAAGTCCAACGAAGGACGAGAAGAAATCGAGCAGAGAGTTGAGTGTCATAAATAGTATGATGCGGTCAACAGATGTTTCTCTTTTTTTGGTGGGGAATTGTTGGTGTGAGACACGCCACAACAATTAACAATAATGGAGTAGAGAAAGGTCCTTGGATAGGGCGTTTAACCCTTTCTTTATGTCTGATGTTGGTTGGTGATTTTAAGTCTCTTCTGTTTAATGATGATTGGCTGGGGTAACGTTAACATTTTAGGATCATAGTTCATTGCTGGTAGGGTAGAAATCCTTCAAGGATTTTTTTGTTTGTTTAAATTAATGGACTCGTTAGGCCGGAGGAATGTTTGTCAGGATAGTCCTACTTCTTGGAAGAGGATCAGTAAGGCAAGTTAAACTACCAATTCATGGTTATGTGACTCAGGTGGTAACACAAGAACTTGTAAGTTTCTTCCTAGATATTTTGCTGTAAAGTTTTTTTTTCCTGTATTTAAAAAAAACATGAACAAATTGTGGGGTAAATTAGTGCGTGTAGCTATATACAGGAACAACGGTATGAGTTACGTGTGCCCAACTGAAAGTTTCAGGCTCTGTAGTTATGGTTTCTTAAAACTTTGATTGCGAGGATAGTAAAAGAAAACTTTTTTCCAACACGTTTGAGTACAGTAGATTGGGCCGAAAAAATATTGTTCCTTATTGATTGGACATATAACTTATGTACATATGTAGGCTACCTAAACTACTCTCTCGGATTGGAAGTTCTCTGCGACTTAACCCTTTTCCGAAGACTTTATGAATCTTCAATATAAAATGTTTTTTTTTATCTTTTTTTCCATTAGGCATTAGCATCAGAGAATGGTACAAAAAAGGACTCGTCCTTGAACTAACAGAAAAATAAGAGGAAAATAAAAATATTGCTGGGAATTTAGTAAAGTACGTTTGTAGGCGTTGTTGGCCACATACCATAAGAGCTTAACATTGCTATGCATAGCTATTTTCATGTTTTATAATCCCAACGGTATTATTTTAATGTGGTTTTCGAAATGAGTTTATAGGCCATAAAAGGAAATGAATTTATGAGAACAAAATGAGAACCATATGGATTTTTCTTTTATGGTTAAGTAGATTCTTGGGGTTAACGCGTAATTGCACATTGTACGCATTTGTTTTTATCCTTTTTATATATTTCTAACACTCCTTTTACTATTTATTATCAGCTTTATAGGTGTACTACAAAATGCCATTATACGTTGGAATTGTATGCTAAAGCGGACATTAACGGGCTATGAAAAGTTAAAACCACTTGTGGCTGGTTCAACATTTCAACATGAAATTGTAAAAGTCCGTCTAAATTGGAATTAAATATACAAAGGAATTTTATTAATATGAAAGAGAAGTTGATAATCCCTGTTTGTCCTGTTTGTAACATTCGCAGCGGAGACTTTTAATGCGGGAAACCTGTCAAGATATTAATAACAGATGAACGCCAAGGGATATAGTAATCCCTTTCGAAACTTTCATATCATATCTACACATATTATGAAAGCCTTTAATAAACCTTGAATTTAAAAATACCTTTACGAACCTTGAACCTTATATTTATGTTCTTAAGAGTTTATCGAGGCAGTGCTTAAATATTTAAGAGCAATACAATAAGATGAAATATTCAACATATGTAGGTTGCTTACGTTATTCTGTTCTGTATTTCCCTGTGGGACCTAGGACCACTTGTAAGCTTATGCACCATCGTGCAGGGTTTTTGGCAATGTGTCTCAGTTTTCCCCATCTTTTTCGAAGCTCCGTGCATCCATCCCGATTGTTCTGCAACAGGTTCTCCTAGGACTCCCAGTATTCTGCCATACTAGATTAGTAGGTTTACACAGATGGATCCAAGGCAAATGAAGGGGTTGTGGCTGGAGTATACGGAGCTACCACTAAAACTTTCATACATGCACCTATGGACAAGTGTAACTCCGTATTCCAAGCCGAGATTTTCACTATAGAACTATGCATCAGAGAGATTATAAACAGATCGATTAACAATAAGAACATTTATATTCTTCAGACTGTAAGGCAGCTCTGTTAGCCATTAATTCTTACGAAATGACGTCCAAAATAGTTTGGGATTGCCTTCAACTGCTAAAACTATTAACCATCACAAACTGAGTACATCTTATTTGGATACCTGGTCATAGAGGCTATGATGGAAACGAAATAGCTGACCAAATACCCAAAACAGCCTCGGCATCTCCTTTCATCATGCCTAGACCATTCTGCGGACTACCTATTAGCACACCTAAAAGCTGTATTAAAAACTGGCTAAAAGAAAAAGCGCACCATTACTGGACGGAAACTGAAGATAATAGACAAGCTAAACTTTTCATGCCAAACTCCTCCCCTAAAAAAAGAAATAACTCCTCCAACTTAATTGGAGTCAGATTCGCATTGCCTCACTCATACTGTCGAGTGAAAATACATCTCATAGCCATGGGGTTGGCACAAGACAATATATGCAGAATGTACAACGAAGACGAAGAATGTGACTGCTTAAGCAGAACACGTCATCGTTGTTTGGGTAAGTTCTACCTTGAAGCAGAAGATATCACTGCTAGCTCACTCAAAAACATAGTTGACTTCATAGTCAATACTGGGATACTGAATGAGTTCTAGAATGAGGAAGTCAAAATAGGCCCATAGAGGCCTCAGTGACAAGGTGACTAGTTCTCACCTCAACCTACAATCTACAATCTAGCATAGCTAGCTATGAAACTATCATCTTGTCGGAGCATGTTAATGACTTTCACGTTTGTTGGTGGACGATTGTGCGGAAACCATGAACCCAGGAAATCTTTACGATGTTACTCAGACACCTGTTAACGAACGGTTGCGACTTGTTGTGATATTAATGGTAATTGTCCATGACATGGATCTATAATAGCAGGAATACGGCGTTGGAGCGAAACGTTATTATTTAGCTTAGTGTTAAAGCGGATTGCAAAGCGTCGCAATATCTTTGACCGCATTATGAACACGGATTTTACTTTGTAAATTCTGTTGGCTAATAAAATACCGAAATACGGGAAATCCTCTATCTACCGGTTGTCTAGCATATTTGAGTTGATGAGATTGTTCCAAGATTGAAAGTAAGCATTTGACGCCAGCGTAGACCATTTTCCGTCAACATAGCTACACGAAGCGCAAAGACAATCGCCAAAATGAATACTATTGTTCGAAGAATGTTGTCTTGCGCCACTTTCATTCGACAGCCTTTCTCCTTGCAGGACGCCACATTCCAAAATATGTATGTGATCTTGACAATGGCATTTAATTTGTGGAGTTATTCTAAAAAATCTCTCCTATGAGACGAGTATGTCTTTTTGTAATGACTTTTTTCAGTTCCACTGAAGTAAGTACTTCCTCGTAGAAAGCCCCTTTTTTTAACCAGTTTATTGCTGAAAATTCTGAAAGAATTTGTTCGGATATATGATCCTCCTCTAGCCGAACCGACAGTTCAACTCCTGGCACATATTCATCTTGTTAAGGTGACACCTGAGGCCACTGTGGCTAGTTTGTTATCCCATTCAATAATCAGCATTATATCTACTGTCCACTTGACGCCATTATAGGGTTCAGACTAATGAATTCAGGTTCTGAGCCTGCCCTAGCAAGATCAATAGCAGAATTTTTACTGTATTTTACACTTTTGGAGTCCATTAAGTTGAACGATAATGCCGCATGGCTGTCTGAAAAGATATTTATTTTAGCACATTTGATCCCCTTAAGGAGGTTGTGTCTGATGTAAATCTCAATGGCATAGATTTAAGCTTGAAACACATCTTTGTGTTGGGTCCAAAGACCCGAGCTCCACCCCAGAGTTCATTTTCCATCTTTTGATGAACCAAATCAGATTTTGGTGTCAAGAGTCAGAACACCTATAGACAAGGTTTCACGGTCTAATATTTCTACCTTAAATAACCTACCGAAGCAATGTTGCCTGTAATATCAAGTGCAAAACACGTCTCTTTTACGGATTTAGTGGATCTTCATCTTCAGATGAAGGGCATCTACCTTTTCTATATGCATACTGATTCGAGTTCAGAGGGCTAGACATATCTAATCAGTCTCCAATGTGAACATCAATAAATCTTTCCATTGCTTTGAAAACAAATGATGTTAGACTTATAGGTCGTTAGGATTTAAGGCAGTTCACCTCTTGCCCAGCTTTTCAATAAATATTAAATTTGCTTGTCTCCAGGTGAGGGTAACATGTATGTATGTATGTATATACTCAATAGTTGCCAGTACTGCATAGAACTATCAATCCCAGTAGAATGAGGTGGATTGATTTCTATCTGCACTGAATATTTCTTTACATAAAAAATTAGTTCTGCTATCAAAGTAAGCCCTATGGTCTTATGTTCATAAGTACACATAAGATATGTAGAGAGACGCTCGTCGTCTAGGTCCTTTTTCTTCCATAATCCTAAAAAATTTACATGATTATTTATGAACGATTTATGAATTCATGTTACTACTAGCATGTCGGTAAAGATTTCGCTGCATTTCCTCCAAGCATCTCTCTTAGACGGTACATACTTACGATTTCAAATCCCACAACGACAACGCCAGAATCTTTCTTGAACTTGTGACTTTTTACTTCACTGGTATTTTTCATTTTATAAACTCCTGTAGGTATCTTTAACTTTTTATACCCTGCCTCCTATGCCATTAAAATAACCTTATCAATTTAGCTTAATCTTTCCAACGAAAAAGGGAAGAAAAAAAACTTTAAAATCTCTTACCGAAAAATCCTTTTATCCTATTTTTATCCACATTGGACTCTAGATCCTTACATTTGTACATATTATGTATGTACGTAGTTTATCATATGAAGCCGGCCAACTTTTGACAGTTAATTGGGTAAAATCGAGGAACAACACGTCTTACTCTACTCTGCCCTGTGCATAGTATGTATAACTCCAACTCCAATTGACCTTCTGAATGCATTCAGATAGAAAAGAAAGTATCTTTGAGCAGAAATTCCATATCCGCTCTCATACCTTCGCCAATAGAAAATACCTTTTGTTTGCTCTCAGTTGATACAATCGGAAAGTTTTTTTTTCTGCTATTTTTACATTTTACTCGTATTTCCGTATCCCTTTGAACTCTATCAATAGAAAATTGAAGAAGAAAATTAGAAAAATACTACGAAAGATGGCTTATCTGCAAAGCAATTTATGAACGCAAACGAGAAGCAGACATAGAGCCGGGTTAGAAAATGTGAACGCTATAGTTGAGGGAAATTATTACATTTCGATTTTAGCCTTTTCGTCCTTGCCGGTTCTCGGATCGAAAAAACTTAGCAATAGACACATATACATATACAATACATGAGTGCGAAGTTTAATTCGAAATCTTGCAAATTGAAAACATGTTAAGATATTGTTTGGTAGAGTAGAAGCTACAGATAGAATAAACATATGTACACTACATACTGTTGTATTTAAGGGTTGTTTCAATAGAAGTCATTGGCAACATCCAAGAAGGTAGGTATGTGTGTTGTGTATATATGGATGTGTAAACATGTATGTATTATCTACATTAACTTATCGACTTCATTTAATTTTCATGAATTAAATAAACTAAAGCATAAGGGCTTCTTTTTAAGGTTTAAGGTTCCAGAACTTATTAAAAACCGATCTCAAACAGCAAAACTATAGTGATCAATTATTATCAATAGTCAATTTATTTATTTAATTCCAACAGCAAAGCACCATAATATACCAGGCAATCGTTTTATTCACTGAACTACAAATTATTATCTTGTCATTTTTAATAATTAAATTTAAATATTCTCATTTTGACTTGACTTAAGCTGGCTTTACACTTTCGTTCTTTTGCCCCGTGTTCGTTGTTCGTTGTTGAACGTACGCGGAACAACGAAAGTGTGAATAGCAAAACCGAACAACGAATGAACAACGAACAAGTACACTAGAAATTCAAAGCTATTTGGAATTTTCAGTGTACGATTTTACTCAAACACTGACCACCTGTAAAGATTTTCTTCAGCGTGTGTCTGATTTTTCGATTAATGGCGTAACCAAATCAAGGAGTGCGATATATATTTCTTCTGACATTCTTAAATAATTCCTGAAGTCATCTGGTTGCAGTCTTAATTCATTAAGCATATTTATGTGTGATAACTGCTTTCTTTTTAATAACCAGCGTTTGGTCCAACAGGATCTCTTATTTTTTTCCTTTTTTTCAACAACTAAAAGCGCCGCCACTGCCCACAAAGTATTGTTATTCATTCTGATATAAAAAGAGAACTGAATCAACAATCCTTGTAGTGTGAATGCTTCTTCGTTGTTCGTTGTTCGATGAACGTTCATTGAAAAACTAGCAACGAACAACATACACTGAATGAAGAACGTAAGTGTAAAGCCAGCTTAAGGATTAGATTGATGAATTTTTTGGAAAGGAACTAAGAATATTCATTGTATCTAAAGCATTGTCGCTTGCGTGCATTTTTTTAATATTAAGAAAATAATAATTATGGCAGTTTTACTCATTATTTCTACTATGATACCTTTTGATACTCTTTGTCTTTCTGTAGAGATACTTTTTTTCAAACTCTTGTGGCAACACTGCCAGAGAACTGGTATAAGTCATTTCATATCTAGGATGTATCCGAGAAAATGTATTCGAAGTGTACATCCACATCCTAATATACAGTGCCAGTCAATTGAAACTTGAATTTTCAAATTCGGAATTATTCTAGCTTTATGATTGGTAATCTTAAATTTTTCCACTAAATCAATATAAGATCTATTCTCATTCATTTCCGAAGAAAAATTATTTTGAGTTCGCCTTTATTTTTTACGTGTTTGCGTTTATTCGGGTGCATTTTACCCCAGTCAAATGAAACTTGAAATTCATTAGTTATATTATGTGGTTTGAAACCAGTGTGATATTTTGTGGAAAGAAATATATTTTTAGAACGTTTTATTATTATTTTATTATTTGACTTTTGCCCAATTTAAAGGATACTACCATGCGAAAATCAGAAGAAACGTGAACTGATAGTTGAGGAACGCAAAGGGGGAAAACTTTAAAACAAATTTCGGAAAAATTTAAAATTTCTATTGAAGGAGCCAGACTCACCAGAAAAAAAAAACATTCTGAGACAGGAATTGTTGCGACTCAGTATGGTGGAGGCAGGA
Source organism: Chalcosyrphus nemorum (assembly GCA_949716465.1). NCBI lineage: Eukaryota > Metazoa > Arthropoda > Insecta > Diptera > Syrphidae > Chalcosyrphus > Chalcosyrphus nemorum. The sequence continues at coordinate 72,170,294 of OX454333.1, forward strand.
AATCGAAAATAGATCACTACGATCACGGAGGATCGTGCGAAAAGTGGTAACTGAACCAATAACTTCGCCCAGAGCTTTGATTGAAGACCTTGAACTTAGTGTTTCAGAATCCACTATGCGTAAGTTAAGATCGCTAGGACTGCGCAACTATACAGCTATTAAAAGACCTATGATTTTAAAGGCCAATAAAAAAAGGTTTGGACTTCTCCGAAAAATAGATCTATTTTAGTAGATGCTTCTCTACTTCTAGAGTTGGCAATCTCCTTAAGATCAACGGAAGAATGACAGGATCGTGTTACGTAGATTAACTAAGACAAAACTTGCGTCAATCAGCAGAAAAAATGGAGTTATGGTCGTTTATCTTCCAGCAAGATAACGATCCTAAGTACACATCCTCTGTAGCGACGGATTTTTTTAAACTGGCAATCATTCGCAAAACTAGAATGGCCACCGCAATCGACGGATCCTAATCCGATGGAGCACCCTTGGTTTATCTTGGACTCAAGAATACCTCTACAACGTCGACAAAATATAACAATGTTTTGAGAAGAGTTGCAGAAGCAGTGGGACTTGATATATTACAGGCTGTAATCCAGCAGAAAGGTTTAAGTACTAAGTACTAAATTTTAGTAAGTACAACCATGGGAAGTTTGTTGCAGACATTTATGGGTTAAATGAGCAAGGGTACTTTTTTTCATAAGCCCCCTATGGGTAACACAATGGGTCAGTGCTGACCTGAGTGCGGCGGAGGTATTTTTGTTTCCTCTGCCAACCCTCATACCTAACCTAACCTAAGTACTAAATTCTGAAATAAAATTTAGTTTATTTCGTTTGTCTTCTTATTGACTGGTTCTAGAAAGATATGTATCAATTTCTCGGTTAATACTTAATGGTCAAAATTGAAATGTAAACTAAATTTCAAGTGTGCTAAAATACGGCGTGATTAAGAGGAAGACTATGACACGGTATCAAGTGACAAATAACGAATAAGGGAATAATGAATAAGTAAATGAATGAATAACGAATAAGTGAACAAATGAATAACGAGTCGTTAGTCCAGGATATGTTCCTTTTTATTAATCAGCGTTGTAGCTTCTGTCTATTTTTTTTATAATCAGCATGTGCCAAATGGGATAGGAAGGAGGGATGGAAAATAATTGGTTTAGTTGGGGTCCGTGAAAAAAGACCGCGTTAAAAGACCGATTTAAAAACGAAAAAATAATATTAGACCGCGAGGTGTACTTTCATTTTTCAATCGCGGCCCATACCTAATTTACGCGGTAGGGACTTGAGCACCAAAATTCTCATTGGAAGACCAAAAACTACACCATGGCCACCCATAGGTTAAGGTACTGTGAAACCAGTATCTAATCCTGCACACATCTGCAAATTTGTTGTTCACAATCCATTGTGACTGAATTAGAGTACTCCGCCGAACATCCTTATGTATTCTAAGGTGCTACGACGTGCAGCTAAGTTTTGCACTTTGTGCTACTATTGTGTGTTTTCATGGAGTTGGTGATGTCCAGACAGGCTAATTAAGAGCCTGCATTCCGATTTTGAAACGAACTGCATAGCTTTCCAATAAAAATTTCGGAAGCTGCTGCACTCGTAAGACTCTTTCTTCGATATCCTTGACCTTTTTATATAAGTATATGTACATATGTATGTGCAAATAATCAGGATTACTAGCCGAGTCGTTTAAACCATGTTCGCCTGTCTGTCCGTTTGTTTTTGCGGTTGTTTGTGGGTTCAGAATCCGGATCCTCAAATTACTGTAAGACCAATTATATTTTGTTGTTTTTCAGTGAGGAAGTAATTATGACCTTCTTTGTTCGAGAGTGGAACCACTGTGCAGTGCTAACTGAAAAGGTAGGTATTCTCTCCGCAGTATTCTTCTTGAACAAAATACATATGTAGCTATCTATGACCAATTTCTTATATCCTTTGTTAGAATTTAAAATTAGAGCACTTTTCATTTTAACAGACTGTAGCACATAGTATGCACACACTTTAAACAGTTTCTACTGATTTGCTTCGAGGAAAATTCAATTTCTATTACCTATATCCTAATTTCAAAACTCCTTCCAGCATATGCATCCCTAATGGCACTTACGGTGAAATCGAGCGGAAAATTAGCAAAACACTCGACTAAAGATGCGCGATATTTTCTGTTTATGAACCGTTCTCTTCCACCACGTTGTTATAGTCGTCATCGTCGTCGCACGATTCCTTGATGCTTCCGCATATACTGCATGTCCTTAGGCGGCCAATGCAAATTATTTCTAATTAAAAAAAAAAAAATAGTGTTTTGCATTCAGCGCTTGTTTAATTGAAAAAGTTTTGTGAAACTAAAATTTTTTTCCTCGTACTTTTTCTAACCAACAGCCAACTTTGTGCAGTGACAGTGTTGATAGGGATAATGGTTGTTGGGAAAAGCTGCCACGCCTGCCTGTGCCTCCTCCTTCCTCTATTTTCATATCCATGCTGTTTGTTCTGCGAAAAGAGAATCTGTTAACGCGTGGAAAAACAATGTGGGTCCGTTGTTTGAGTCGCATTAAAAATATTTATTTTTGTTTTCAACTTTACTCCTGATTTACATGTTGTGTTCCTGGTCGGTTTAGTGGGCTGGTGCATGTAATGAATTGCGAATTCTGGACGCTGTGATTTGCGTTCTAATTTGCAATTCATTGCAACATAATAAGCACTAATTGGCAGGATGCGTTCTAGTCGGGGGCGGCTATGGCCCGATATGATGCAAAGCTGAAGTGGAGAACTCTGGCTTTATACTATACGTACACAGTTTTAATTAATTAGTTGCAATTAAATGACAAAGTCGATCGGATCCTTAATTACTTGAACGTTAGAGTTCCAGCGACATGAGAATGGTGTGGTCAATGCGTACTCCAAGATTGATTCGATTGGACATACATTGTCCAAATTGTATGAATTAGATATGCGAAAATACAAATTTACAAAAGAACAGTATCGACGTAATTGTAGGCTAGGATTTTTTAGGTTAGCTGCTAATGCTAGCGGAAAGAAGCAGGACATGTAAGCACGTGTTTCCAAAATTACAAACTGTCTGCTGTAGTTATTGTAGAACTTCGTAACCTTAAATCTGCCTTCTGAATTCGTGTGTTATTGATTACCACATGTGCAAAGGTAACGACAACACTGTAAGCTAAACAAGTGATGGGGCTTTACAGTAACGAAAACACTGCAAGTTAAACAAGCTATGTGACTTCAAAGACCCGAAGGCCAGGATTCCCACGGTAGTACACTATTTAAGACCTGGATGGGTCCTAAAATTGGTATCACTGGCCGCTTTAGAAATTATCTGATCGACGACCGATTGGACTTGACATCAGTCAAAAACGAGATCAAGATATTCGCCTTCCAACTCTATCTGCCAACAGCAAAGACTCAAATCAGATTTAATATCCTATATGTGGATAAATGCAAACCAACGTGTGACTAAGACGTTATTATAAGTGTGTCATGCTATTTCTCTTATTCTTCTTGAACGCCGCATTTTTCTTAACTTAACAGTCTGACAAAATGCTCCTTCCATCTCTTAAGCTGATGCTCCAGTTTGAGCAACGAACCGTCTAAGTCTTCGCTGGGTGTTGTGTAGAACTTCGGCTACCTGTCACCTCTTTGGTGATTCTACAAATCATTCTGCTGCTATATCTAGCTGCTGCTTCTTTTGCCCGCTACGCTTCGCTTCTCTAAACTTTAAGGGATAAAAGCACTCTAGCTCAATCCTACTTGATCACTAGGGATCACTGCGATTCGAGATTTGAGCTGTAATCGTTTCGAAACCACGCACCGTATCGTTCCTGTGATCGGCTGACAATCCTTTCGGCACGTCACGATGGCTGTTTATTTAACAGTCTTTTATGGTGTTGCGAAATTAGCTGCTGATTGTTTCTCCTCCATCTGAAAGAGGGTCCATTTGCTGGGTATTGGTAGTCAAAAATTGTCAACGTGTTGTCAGTTCTTATCCTAATCCTTAATATTTGCTGAACTGAAATTAATTTAAGTCTTCCTTGCTTCTCAGGATCACCAAATGTATCTATCAATTTACAAGCAGATTACATGCCGCTCTCCTGTAAAACTCATAATACTTTCGCGTAAACAACAAACGTAGCACTCCTTTTAAGATACCAAAGAGCAATGCATACTTTGTCGCTTCACATCCGCCCTAATGGAATCGCATTAAAATTAAATTTTTGCCTGTGAGTAGTAGCAAAGCGACGCAATTGCATTAATGTCAACCGAACCGAGAGCCCTTGGGGATACGGTAAAGCAATTGTTGGGAATTTAAATTTGCTGGCACAGTTTAAAGTGTTTTCCTCGCACCCAAACCCAAACCCAAAGCAACACCCACACCAACACAGAAAATACGATAATGCCGCCAACGACGATGACGACGCTCCCGCCTAATTAACCGACATAATATGCGATAAATTATTCGCGTGCGTGTGCTACATGCACCATCGACTATCCGTGTCCCACCCGGCCCACTTTGCCTGCAACCAGATAACACCACCACAACTGTACCAGAAACATGGTACATCCATAATGAGGAATTAATGGCGGTTCGGCTTCCTGATTAAATCGCTGTAAATTCTCCTTCTCCAGATGTCCTGAATTATTTCGTGAGTCCCTTTGTTATCATCTTTTCTCATATATTTTTTCATATATTTTCCAGTTTAACAGCTCCGCAGGTGGAGCCGAAAGGAAAGCTCAAGAAAACTCCTCCAAGGACCTGCAAAAAATTTAATATCAAAATTCGACATTCAAAATCGATGCTGCTGTTGCTGCTACTGCTGGGAACCAAGTGGTGTGCTATATCTTCTACTTGTAGTCCCCGTGTGTATATGGATGCGTAATTTATTCATCGCCGCTTCTTCCTGCTTTCCACCCATTGGGACGTACACGCAATCATATATTCTCGGCAGCAGCAGCAGCAGCATGAGATTCCTTTCTCGTTTTGATGTAGCGCTCAGCAAGCAGCACATACTTTGGCTATAAACAAATGCTGTCTGCCATATCTCTTCGTTCTAAATGTCTCAGTTTGTATGCAGAACATCGTCTTAAGAGTCATCCGCAAAGCAATTCAGGGACGCGAGAGCCGCGCAACGGGAAACCGCCACCACACAAGGACCTTCAATAACCATCTATCATGAGAGTGGGTGGTTGTGTATAACCAGGCAAACAGGACCTCGCATTTTGCGAAGAGTTCCGCGACGACCCATAACCGATTTGTTGCGGAAGGAATATCAAAGTGTATAGTGTGTGTTCCTTCCAATTGTCAGGATGTGTGGATGTGGATGCCGCTGTAAGTGCGAGAAGGCACGGTCGTGATTGTTAAATACTAACAACGAATTCACGATCATTAATTTTGAATCAGCGCATTCGCGAGAGTCATGACATAAGCATCCTTTTGCTGTGCCAACGTCAGCAGATGTGAGACGTGTGTGCGGTTACACCAATATATTAGGACAACCGTTTGTTTGTGCGTGGCTGCGGTTTGAAATTATGTGACGCGCTACACAGAATTTCGAGTCCTTCAAGGATTTTTTATGATCATCATTTTATGATTTATGAGATTCGAGTTATGGCAAAGTTTTTAAAGGAACTTACGCTTGCGGTTCATTTGGTATTTAGTTTTTTTGAAATATATAGGAAGTGAATAGAGAGTCTAATTGTATGCAAGTTAAGTGATAAAATCCAATGGGGTATACGTTTGTATATCACGTATAATTTGGTGGAATACTATATCGATGTGCATAGCTGGAAGGGTTGACATAAACTGGCACTAGCAGATTTGGACAGGAGTTGGAAGTAGTTCCTGGTAGGTTAGGTTAGGTTAGGTTTGTGGGTTGGCAGAGGAAACGAAATACCTCCGCCGCACTCAGATGAGCACTGACCCATTGTGTAACCCATAGCGGGGCTTAGAAAAAGTACCCCTTGCCCATTTAACCCATAAATATCTGTAACAGCTTCCCATAGTTGTACTTACTCGTTATCCGTGTATACAAACCATCCTGATGTTCTGATGAAGTTCAGTAACATGTCGGTATTGACGTTGGAGAGTTCTCCTAGATCCTAAAAGAAGTGCTTGCCGAAGAATTTGTACCTGGAATGTTGGAGTCTAGGGCACTGGCAGAGGAAGTGGGTAGTGTCCTCTATAACCTCCTTATCACCGCATTCTCTGCAGACGTTCCGTTTGACGTGGTTCCTTTAGGTGGTACCGCAGAGTGTTGTGACCCGTGAGTATCCCCACGAGTATGGACAGTGAACGTCTGTCATTGCGGATTATTTCCTCGGTCCTTGCTTTGTCAAAAGTAGGCCATAGTTGTTTTGCAGTTTTGTAAGTGTCTAGGGACTTCCATCTGCTTTAAGCCTGAGAGCGCAGGGCGGGGTGCTTATGGAGAGGTCAGTCAGTTCAAGTGGATCCGTTGAAGCTTTCCTTGCTGATTCATCTGCCCTTTAATTTCCCGGGACGCCCTAGTGCCCAGGGACCCAGCAGCGTAGAACCTTGTGCTGTGTTCCAAGAAGCTCTTCGCGACAGCACTTCACAAGCTTGGATTTTATTTCTATGGCGGTAATTGCTGTGTAAGCTACCTGGCTGTTGATAAAGAAAGCGATACCTTCTGGCGGTATTGTTCTTACGGCAGACTCACGGGCCGCTGTTGTCACTGCCAGGTGCTCCGCTTGGAAAACACTGCTGTGGTCTAGGAGTCGTATAGATCTAGATATACCCAGTGATTCGGAGAAGATTTCGGATCCTACACCGGTGTCCATTTTTGATCCATCAGTGTAAATAGCTATGGATTCGGCTTCGTATGCGGCTGTCGTTCCACTCTTCTCTGCTAGGGTAAGCTGAGGTAAATGGTATTTTGAAGTCAAGATAAGGCGTAGTGTAGTCTGTTTTGGGTGCATGGCCGAAAAATCTGCCAAGCATGGTCGCGTGCCCTATCGTACTTGACTTCCAGCACGCAGTCTGACTTATTCTTAAGGCACTGTCTAGCGTAGGCATGTTGAGAATAGCCTCAAGACCCGCATTTGGAGTGGTTCTCATCGCACCATATATGTATCCTTGTTTTGGCTCTGGAGTGCATAACATTTTTCAAATGTTTGTAAAGCATTTTTGTTCAATAAATTTTATCAAAAAAAAAAGAAAAGTTCTTCAAGTATGAAACCCTTCTGAAATCCTCTTTAATTTAATATGCCATATGATGGGAAGCAAAAGAGCTAATATATTTTTCGGCCTTCACACAAGGTGCCCTTCACACGAGGTGGCTCCCACATAACGTTTACATTTAGCTTTCTATATTTAACGGTTCCAAAGTTACGGGTCTGTGACAGACTGGCGGTACCGTTAATATTAGGGCTAGAACGCAAATTTTGGCTTTCTTTCTGGGGACTAAGCAACAAACCCCAGATATGAAGTTGAAACCTAATTGGTCTAGTACAAACATTCAGAGTAACAGGCAGACAGACGAAATCGGCAGGCCCACTTTTTCGAGCTTCTCCATCGTCGTGTTGTTAGAAGTGAATGTTATGTTGAGTTCGAAATTTTTCACGAATACTTTCCAATACTTTTCCTATACAAGAGATACAAGTAAAAAAGGATAAAATCATTCAAGTAGAATAAGTTAAACGAAACCAATACAACGTAACCGCACACGTATTTGATGTGTCAGAACTTTGAACTTATTGAAACAGGCACCGCAAAACTTAAAAGATGTCTAAGCATAAGTATGTGTGTACCTCATCATGTCTTCTATTAAATCAAATTTAAATCATATGTTGACAGGAGCAGCATCGACACAGCATACTGCAGCAGACAGAATTCCTAAACTATCTGACACAATGGAATAATTAAATTTTGCGAAACAATCACATAGTCGAACTACGAAAACCAATTACCACAGACGACAACCGAATTCCCTTCCCAACGGTAAATCTCAAACCATACAACCACTAGCAGATTATTACCCTGCAAAGTCTAACGGCTTACGATAACACAAGAACCGCAAATGACAACATAATGCCTCCCCTTTTCGTAGACTCCTCTAATTTTTTGTGCCAAGGATTCTCTAATAAAGTTCGGTAATTAAGGATAATACACACCTGCAACCCCTGTGTAATAGAGTTAACCGAGCAACCGACTTCTTAGGCAGCAGGAAGCCTTCCACGACAACGACGACGCAGATTTCTTCCCCAACAAAAGCATTGCTAATTTTGACTATATGTACCCGAGGATGTACCTACCTCCCAAAAGGTATGAGATACATGGTATGAAACGTGTAGGGGGGTACGTCTTAAAATTTCACACACAACTATTCCTCGGCGACACCTGTTGTGTGTAGATTAGTATGACAGAGGATGGGTAGAGAGGGAGGCCGACGACGACGGTAACAGGATTCATAATTAGATATGTCTCGGATTTTACAGGAAAGGATTAATCATGTTTATTATATCACCTTAGTGTGTCATTATCCCGCGGCGCACCGTGTGTAAGAGGACACACAAGAGTGGGCTGCGCCATACACGGTCGGGGGTATACGCTTGTAATTAACGTTAAGCGTACAAAAAGGATAACAAAAACAGCAGCAGCAAAATGTGTTTTTTTTTTTTCTTTTTGTTTTTGCATTCTCCCTCAAACACAACAAACGAAAACATGGAGAAACATTCCTGCGACTGTTAATGAACGCAGAAGGTCCTTCCAATATACTCCACCTCCGCAGTCATAAAACAAGGAGTTACACGAGATAACACTTTGCACACTGTGTGTCACTTTGTGGCGTCACTCAGGCGTAAGGATTTGAAGTGGAGAGAAATACAATATAAACTTGCAAAGTTGGTGTATCTAGTTGGGCTAAATGGCTAAATGGATAAAGTGAGATCCTTGTTTATTGCCAGCGGTGAAATTTTCATCAGAAGGTTTTCTAAAAAAAAAAAAAACACTCTTCTTCCTTCTTCTGTAGGACCTCATCCCTTCGAGGTGAGCTAAATACTCCTGTGTACTAATGATGCTCTTTCTGATTGCGAAATGAGTATCAATTTCAAACAGAAAGATGTTCCTCCAGCGTCTAACCAAAGGGCAGGAAATAAAATTGAAATTCCTTTCAATTGACATGGCGACACGCGCCACATTCTATAGTGAAACTCAACCAGGACTAACCCATTTGCATTCGTCATTTTCAAGCTAATGAACTGGCAAATGGGGATCATTAAGCCATCAATCATCAGAGTGTATTACCATCATTAATGTGGGTTTTTCAGGGTGGGCTACGCGATGTCATACCGCTGGAAAGGATAACGCAATAATAAATAATTGATTACACCGGGAATAAAAGAAAATGTTTATATAAGGGAAATAAATAGCAGGTGGTAATTTATATTTTATACATTTAATTATTTTTTTTTTTTTGTTTTCCTTTTTTTATTACTTTTCTCTGAATGACCAGAATATGTCATTCGCGTTTTGTACAGATGAAGGGAAATTAACCACTGTGAACGGAGTTAAGCTTCATAAAAGGGTTTTGGATTTTGGTCCCAATGGGGAATAAATGAATCCTTGTAAAATTGGTTTAAGATATTAATAAATTAAAGAGATACAAAAGACTGATAATACCATTTACAACGATACAAGGATTTCTCTGATTCTCTAATGCGTGAAACTTAATCAGTTAAGTCCTTCAAGTTGAGGGTAAGTATTTTAACATTACGATAGATATGAAAAAAGGGAATGATCGTCAAGCTCCCTAAAAAAGGCAACCTAATGCAGTGCGAAAACTGGAGAGGTATCTGCTTGCTGTCTGTTGTGGGCAAGATAATAGCCAAAATTATCAAAGAACACCTTAAAGACACATTCGACGCCGAACAAGCAGCTTTGTACTTGACAATCGACGAGCAATGCGTTGAATATCGATCGCCACTTCCATTGCTGTTCATCGATTTTGAAAAGGCGTTTGATAGTGCCAATCGGGAATTTATTTGACGTGCCTTGCACAGGAGAAGCATTCCGGATAAATTAATATTAATATTAATTGCTACCAAGGCCACATATGATGGATCCACATGTCACGTCTTGCACAGAGGAAGGCTGTCTGAGGAATTCGAAGTTCAAAGTGGGGTTCAGCAAGGCTGTATACTTTCACCAATACTGTTTTCATTGGTGATTCATTGAATGCGGCCTTATCAACAGGAAATGGAGGAATTCGATGGACTCTTGCATACATCTGAACTCAAACACCTTGAATACGACGATGATGTACGGGTATGCTTTCTGTCTCACAGAATAATGGACCTTCACCAAATGACAGAAAATGTGGAGAGGGAAGCAGACGTCATTGGGCTAAAAATCAACTCGGCAAAAGCCTGGGACCGAACTCATCAACTCATATGCATTGCTAGACAAATGGTTGAGAGAGTAGAGCGTTTCCAATACCTTGGGAGTATTGTGTCAACCGATGGCGGAACCGAACTGAATATAGCCAGCCGAATAGGCAAAGCTAAATCTGCGTTTGGTATGCTATCCACAGTTTGGCAAAGTAATGCTATCGGCTTAAACACCAAGCTACGACTGTTCCATTCCAACGTTGAATCTGAGCTGCTATATGGATGTGGTACATGGAGGGTGATCGTCACTATCACTAGGGGAAGCTGCAAACATTTGTCCCAAACCGTATCTCTAACGAACAGCTTTATTAGAAAACTGGCCACGAACTGTTAGGCACAATAATACGAGGCCGAAAATATCAGTAGATTGGTCACACTCTCCGAAACCAGGCGACAGGTCTATAACTAACCACGCGATGCAATGAACCACGCTTACTCAGGATGGCAGGATACATGGTGGTGCTAGGAGTACATGGCGCAGAACAGTTGACAAGAATGCACGTCAACAGGAAAAGAGTTGAGGAGAGCTGAGGCATATTTCCTGTAATCGCAAACGATGGCGCGAAAGGTGTTTCTCTTCGCGGGGTATTCAAAATCAGTAGATGATCCTGATACTGAAAATTTATGTACATATATGCATATAAAACACTAATTTACAAAGATTTTCTACGAATCGCTGAGCTTTGCATTCACCATCAATGTTGTTAAAAATGGAAAAACAAATCGAATCCTACCTTAAAATATTTATGAGTCACACCTTCGGGAATAAGGATAAAGATAAAAAAAATTAACGCTTTTCTCTTGTTCTATTTCATTTGAAATATTTCTAAGGAAGAAAATTACGATCCAAATAAAGCAAATTACTCCCACAACCAAAACGAAGGAAAGATAATATTTTCACTACTAAAAAGTAATGACTGACCTGATTTAAGAAAAAAATTGTATGTATATACATAACGTCTATCATCCAAGGATTTCCTAAAACAAGCAATCACATGATACGAAAAGTAAGAAAAAAAAAAAACATCACCACTTTGTGCAAAAGAACATCTAATAAAATTTAACAGTTTCTTAAAAGCTAACCTAATATTGAAAAATATCCTTTCATCCACAGTCCAGCTCCACAGAAAAAAAAAAACAAAGAAATGAATCCTGTGTAATTCAGTAAAATGCGACTTTACGCCACAATCCCCATCGTAAATCTACGAAAAGAAAGGAGCATAACATCAATGACCTTCAAAAAGAATCGAATTACAACAACACGAAGGAGAGAAAGAGAAGAAAACGAAATCATGTTGACTAAGAAAACAGCTAAATAAAAATCACACAAAAGGAAGGATATACAATATACATACAGCTACAAAAGTATATGGTAAGGACTTCATGGTTAACAAATTTTTATTCTAAAATAAAATCCAAATGAAGTATAAAAATAAATTCCTCTTAATTCAACATTAATCCTTTAAAATTAAATAAACGTAGAGCACGTACATATAATATGCAGGATAAAAAAAAGACTCCTTCGGGAGTGAAAAAAAAGAAATAACTAAAACCACAACCCCATCGTCCATCTGATGAATAATCACAGTCAGCAAAAAGCAATTTATTCCGAGTAACTTATTGCATCGTTTGTGGTAATAGAACTTCACAAGGATATAAGTATCCTTCCTTAAACAAAATATTCAATTTCCTGATTATACCTTTTACATTGCCCGCAGAAATCTACTCCCCCCTTCTGTTCGTCCCCTCCCCGCTCAAATCTCATAAATATTAACAATCATCATTCCCTTCAACCATTAACTATTCCTTACAGCAAGGGATATCCTTAAAGCAAATCAAGACTAACCGACAGAATAGAAAAAAAAAACCAAACCAAACGTAAACAAAGAACACACAAAAAAGGTCAAATTTGAGGCTTGCTCTCCCTTTCGGAAGCCCTTGAATGTTAAGAAACCACCAAGGAAGATGGGCATTTCTAATTTGTTTGTGCTTAGGAAATAAGAAAAGAATCGCCCTCGCGGTTTAGGTGTGAAAACTCCTGACGAAAAACTCGGAGCGCCCTCCGCCGCAAAATTTAAATAATCCTTTAAGAATACCCAGAGCTTTAGAGAAGAATCGTCTTGTGATGCCACCAAATAGAAGGAACGAATTTGTATTTTTTTTTTTTATTTTTCCTAGAAGAAAGAGAATCTTCTCCGCCTAAATATTTACCAAACAGCTTCAGTTTAAATATTTATTAAGTCTTGTTGCGAAGGCGTTATACATAGAAGATACACTCACATACATATATATAGGTGTATACATAGACGTCCTAGTGAAAGTGGGCAAAAAGGACGAAAACGAAGAGACGACGAAGAAAAGATTGTTTGCTTTAAAAAAAGAAATAAATTTAAAGGGAACGAGGCAAGAAGTTTGGCATAACGTGTCGGTATCCTGCCGAAAAATGAACTACTACATCGTCGAGTTCGACGTCGTCCTGTCGCAAGAGATACTCAAAAATTCCTTCCTCCATCACCATTGCCTTCTTGCTGCTGCTGCTGCTGCTGTATGTTCATCTAACAAATTAGCAACAACGAATAACTTTGCTCAATTTAATTTCATATTTGTTGAGTGTAATAGGGTACAAACTCACCCCCATCCACCCATCATCTCGACCCCTCAAACCCCATGAACAAGCAGGCTGTCAATGAAGAAAGAAAATGGCTACAGGTTTCATTTTAATTAGGAGCATACTCGTACACATACATATTATATATACATATATATATAAACAGAGAGGGTAATTAAATTTCGTCCTACGTAGCAGTAGATGTTGGGATATCCTTGAATTAGTACTTCTTTTGCTTAGTCTTATGTTGGAGGCTTGCTGATAATTTTTTTTTTCCTTTTTTTTGTGCTGTTTGCTCCTTATTCTCATGTAAGTGACCTTGAAAGATGGAAAGATAATTATGGGGCAGGAATATGACCTGCATTGCAGAGCGGTTAATTTTTAAACACCTGTAAGACAAAGAGAAAGGAACTTTTGCTATATTTTTTTCCGCCTTTTTAGCCTGGAACTGTTGGCGATGTTGAACTGTAAGGCTGGCAAGTGGTTGTGGTGCTGTGGTTACTGTGATAATTGAATTGGCGGGAAAAATATATGTTGAGTGCTAGCCCTCGAGGGATCCTTGAATTCTAATTTGGAAACTCTAAGAATTTTTTTTTGCACAAAAGTTGGTCGGTCTTAGGCAAATATATACTCGTACATACCTGCGACAAGTTGGCCTTGGTTGTTGGTTTTGGTTTATAATTTTTTTTTTTTTTATAAAGCCATACATACGGATCGAGTGCTCGTGTACAGCTTTAATGAAGCAGATTTTTGTAGATATACCTAAGTATGTGCGTGTTCGGGGTGAAACTCTGTAGCATATTTCGAAAAATGAACTTTATTTCTTTTTGAAAAGTTTGAGCACCTAAATAAGTACGGGAAAGTTTCCATAAAAGCGCGAAACTTGAAGGAGACGAATAAATGTTTATGGTAATGCTTGATTTGATGAGGGTAAGGTTATCATATGAGAGGCTGTCGAAGCCACTTTCATTAGAGGCATAGGTATGAATTGAAAGTGTATTACTCTGTATCTATGCATAAAATGATAATGATATTCCTGGAAAGATAAAATCTTGAAATGATGATTTAAATTATGCAAGTAATACTGTAGATAAGACAGAAAAAGGTCAACCTACTAGACGTGACGACTTCAAAATCTGAACAAAGTCTTCTAAACTAGAAATTATAACCTTCAAACAAGCATGGAAATAATAAAAAAGAATACTAGACCATAAGAAACCCATAGAGGGCTAAGGCCCAGCTTCCCACAACTACGTATAGAAGGGAACCACAGTTTTATGCCATATCCGAAGGACAGAGGTTTTTTTAAAAACTTTCTCATGACAGTTATAATGTTGGATGTTTGTCAGACGCTCGCAAGAGGTGGGGTCGTGAAAACACTGTGATGATATTTTCCTAGATTCGAACTTGGAACCCCTTGCGCAGTAGTCGAACGCACGAACCACTGAGCGACGGCAACCACTAGGTTGCAAATAATACCTTGTCAACACTCGGCCTGAAATAAGTTGGTAATTTCTATTGTGCCTATTGTTTTAAGTTCTAAGGCCTTTAAGCGTTTGATTTAAATCTTAAGAATATTTGCGTGGTATAAGAAATTTATATATAAAAAACGTAAGAAAATGTTGCAATTTGTCTGCCACACACATACTCAATTTTGAATGTTTTTTATAAAGTTTCCCGTTACAATCAAGACTGACAGATATGATAATAATAATACCAAAATTAATCGAAATTTCCAGATAGAACTTTGGAAATTTTGCCAAACCAAAAATAGTTTGGTATAGAATGTCTTTGTTTAGAGCTGCAGACCATGAAAGGCTCCATCGTTTGCTTTCAACTTCATATCTGAGCTATACATGGTCACAACTTGAGACGAAATCAGAGTTTTTGCTTTAGCCCGTATATTAGCGGTACTTTACCAAAGTACATTATTATTAAGCGATTTTCGCGAAATCAGCCAAGAAAATTATCCCACATTTGCGGCTAAATGTTCACAAAAATATTATTAGCTTCTCAGTTAATTTTAGAAATTCGGCTATTTCGCGGATTCAAGTAAAATCGAAATTCGTGCAGTACCTAAAATATTCTAGTATATTGAATTGAAACTTCTGAAAATGCTAGAAAGTTTCTTTTTTTTTATTATTAATTTAAGGCAGTATTATACTCGCATATACATACATACATATGTGCTGTATATGAACAATATAGAAAATTTAAATATGTCACACTTTCTGTATATATCGTCGTCATCTTGTGCGGGTTCCAACATAATGTATACATATCGAAAGTTTCAGCTCTCTATGTCTAACGGTTCAAAAGTTACAGGGCTGTGACAGACTGACGGACAGACGGACAGACAGACACCGTATCAAACCCATAAGTGTTCTTTCCTTTTAAGGTCCGGAACACTAAAAGAAACAAAATAATAAAGATTTATATCATTAACTTCTTGCGAGCATCTGACATACATCCAAGGGCATCATTGTTTAAAGAATGTACCCCTTAATACACACAAACAAGGCTAGTAGTAAAGTACTTAAGTCTGAACTGGATATTTATCCTTTTTAGGAAAACTTGTTTAATGAGAACTTTCTGACCCACATACCTTTTAGGGCTAACTGGTAGGGTAAAATGAGATCTCATCTCTTGCTGCATATAACATACGATCAAGGCTCCAAAACTAATGTACGAGTGTATGGAGGTGTATTCATCAACGACTTAAACCTTAAAACCTTAAGCGAGCACGACGATATGGTACAGAGTAAGAAGATCACAACCCCCTCACTTTACTGCATTATTACTGGTCCGCCTGTGGAGTTTGCCGGTTTGAACTCAGGAAGAATGGCTTTCCGGTTTTGGATCACTTCGTCACTGCCTGGGTTTGAAGGATCTTTCTTTTGAACATGACGATACCAACTGAAGTGGTCGTGCTTTATGATGGTTTCTTTTACATAAAGGCTTCCTCCATTCTTCGAAATTCTTATTCTAATTAGCTGCTACCATGCAAAGCATCTTTATTTTAGCTGCCGTCATACTTTTGTTTACAATGTTCATCAATGTTTTTTAGAGCGTCCGGCTCAACACAACTTCAACGACAACTTCAATGTAGAGCCTTCCTTAAATTTTAAGCTTGCGCGATCATTGATGTCATCATCACAAGTTGCTATTGATCATATATCCCAAATATTTGAACTTGGGAAGCATTTCCACTCAACTGGATTAGAGAACGCGCAGTACAGATACTCTGTCTTATTTGAACAGCGCTTGTTGCAGTAACGTTCCAGCTTACGTTACAAAGAAAAACTTATAGGAACGCGGTGAAGTAATATGGATGCCCCACGTTTCCCTAAGTCACTAGGAATATATGTTCCCGCTTAAAGACGAATCGCTTTAGTTAAATGTAC
Organism: Chalcosyrphus nemorum; assembly: GCA_949716465.1. Classification (NCBI taxonomy): domain Eukaryota; kingdom Metazoa; phylum Arthropoda; class Insecta; order Diptera; family Syrphidae; genus Chalcosyrphus; species Chalcosyrphus nemorum. Next base: position 72,186,728 of record OX454333.1, read on the forward strand.
GCCCGAAGTTTTCTGAGCTTAATGTTCGCTGAGGATTCGGATAGCAGACACTGTTGAAGTGTAAATTTCTACTAAGCAATTAAATGTTTCCTCATTATTCTTTGGAAATTGTGAAAATAACTAGCGCTCACTCGTATTTCATTCATCAAAGGTTGGTGTAGTTATTACAACAGACAAAGGATTTTTCTGAAACAAAATTCTGGTTCTGATGACAAATAAATTATGTTTTAATACCTAGTGATGATGTGATCATTTCAGGAAATAATCCAAATCCTCTTAAAGAGTATTTTCAAATCCTAAAACCCACTGCTATAGGTATATTCTATTCGGAAATATTGCTCATTAAAACTTCATAACATCACAGTTGTTCTTTGAAAGTGTTTCATGGAACTACTCCTCAGTGCTTGCGTTAGTCCACTGGATTACCAGCCAAGTATTCTCGGAAAACAAAATCCTCCAAAGGACGAATAGTGCTCCATGTAACCGTCAAAGAAATTATTCATTAATGCTTTCATGCTTTCATGCAAACATTGCTAATTACACTACCCCCATTAAGATTAAGGTACCTCCGTATCCTGGAACAATCATCAATTCTACATTACTGACAACGAACACTTATTGACAAACAATTTAGAAGCGTTTGTAATTAACCGAAACCAAATCACCACTCATACACAATCCTTGCCCTTCTATGACATACCTATTCACAGAGCAAACCGTATTTATCCTGTCACACAGCATTTGCTGTCGGCGGGAACAAACAATACTAATGGATTACTTTCCGATTGTCAGCATTAAATTAACCCCCTAAAGATGTCAATAAATTAACGCATAATTTTAATTACACAAATGGTAAATCTATGTAATGTGATGCCTCTTTCAACCGCTATCAACCCTCTCTGGGGTATAGTGTCCCCTTTTGGGGTAAGTTAAATCCGAAACATGTTATTATTCTGAAAAGCCACTAAGGCCAAAGAAGAAGTGCCAAATGTTAGAGAGGAGCAAACAAAAATCCAATTTCAGTTCGACTTCGTCATCGTGTCGGCCCTCGTTATCCTTGTGATCTTCATCGTCATTTGTTCATGTTCACAGAAAATATCTACTACTTGCTCGTATCGATAAGCCAGTGCCGTGCCACACTTGCATACAATATCCTTTCGTTTGTTCCCGCACTCTAATATAGTTCTTGCCATCCCTTAGCGGCGAACCTTGAACCCGCCAAGAAGGTAGTGGCATCAAATTTCACTCGAATAACTACTGGCTGATGAAGATGATGATGATGATGATGGCGCGCTGATGGGTTTTCATCCCTAAGTGGTTTCGATTTACCCCATTGCAGCAGAACACAAAAAAAAAAATGAATTTATATTAAAGGGGGAATATAGTACAAACATGTTTTTTGCTGCCGAGGGTAGCTGATCCCTTGCGACGATGTCCGGCAAAACAACTTACTTATCCAGTTACAAAGATGAGGTAATTATATACCCCACATGGGATTTGTAGTCCGAAAGTATATTCAGATCGAACTAGGGTAGATGGTTTAATATGATGATTCCATTAGACAATGGAGAGTGTTAGCAGTGCTTTGAGTTAGGGTTTATGAGCTGGACGATGTTTGCTAAAGAAAATGAAGGCAATTTCTCGGAAAACTTTTCTTTGTTGATTCCTTAATTGTTTCAGATGCAAGAGTAAGTACTCGAGAGGCAATGCATTAGTCGATGTTTTTTTTCTTCTGCAATTGGATTGTATTCGGAATCATTTTTACAAGGCAACTAGGAGGAATTACATTGCTTTTGTTAGGTACTGCTTTTATAAGAAAGTAGCACTCATACGAGATGGACACTTTCTACAACTTGTTGGGAGCAAGACCTAAAGCCGACATTGTCATAGTAATGGAATGATAAGGTAACCAGGGGAAGTCACGAGTGAAGGAATAAGCTTCTAGAATGCAGAGGTTCAAAAACTGAGAGATCTCACAATGTGTCAGTAACTAGGAGACGAGGGGTTGTGAATAGCCATGAGACAATGAGATATCGCTTTGAGTTAGCCAAGTATAGTATGAACTCTAGTTGTCGGCAAGAGGTAGAAACACAATCGCACATGGCTTTCTGCAGATATCTGGAGACAGATCGAATAGTGTACAGCAGACGTCAATACATCGACGCACTGGCCTCAAGGGCTGAAGAAGCAGCAAGCAGATGCGACAGCAGGACTGTCAACACTCGTTGAGTTTAGACGGGAACCTTCTGATTTAGGATGAGGATCAGCTCGTAAGATGGAGAGAACATTTCGTCCTAGTAATAAACCACTTCGGTGATGTCGGTGTGCTCTCAAATTCGAACGAATATTCCAAAACAACGAATTCCAGAATCCGCACCGCAGTTCCTAGTAAAACCGAAATCATATCAGCAATCAGGTTCCTCAAGAAAAACAAGGCGCCAAATATATCGGCAGAACTGATACGTTCACTAATACGGAAAGCTTCGGATAGCGAACAGATTCCGCAGGAGTAGAAACGAGGGATGTTCATTAAACTTCCAAAAAAGAGAAACCTAAAGAATCGTGGTAATTGGCTAGGTACATATAGGTACGCAGGAGAAGTATTCCAGAAAAAGTCATAGCTATCATCAAGGCTACATTCGAGATCAGTTAATATTACGTCTTTCATGGTAAGGTGTCAGAAGAATTTGAAGTCCAAATTGAATTACGTTAAGGATGCATACTATCACCGCTGTTATTCTTGGTGGTTGTCAGTGATATACTCCGCGCAGCATTAGCGGAAGGAAGCTGTGGAATTCGTTGCGCTATGACATGTTATCTCAAACATCTAGACTACCTCAACGATGTTTGTCAACTTTCACATCGGATAATGGACCTTATGGCCTACAAGCTAGAAACTGAGGCAAACATAATAGGGTTCAAAATTAACACACCCAAAACAAAAACCCACTTCAAATACCAGCGCCTTACTTACCATTACCGGGCAGGGCAGGAAGTCGAGGAAGTTGACAACTTGACGTGTGAAGTACATAGGACCAGGAAGGCCGAAGCTGCTTAAGAATGAAGCTGCGACTGTTTCACTCAAACGTAGAATCGGTGTTGCTTTATGGGTGCAGCACTTGGAAAGTGGACACCATTAACACACATAGGTTGTAAGTCTTCGTAAATAAATGTTTAAGAACCATCTTAAGGATTTATTAGTCGAACCGTATCTCCAACCAACAGCTTTATGCGAGAACGGGCCAGAAACCTATAAACATTACTATACGAAGGAGAAAGTGGCAGTGGATTGGACACGCCCTACGGCTCGAAGACAGCTCCATTGCGAATTACGATGGAATTCGCTCACCCACGTGTCGCAAAACAGTCGAGGAGGAATCAAGCTCTTTAGGAATGAATTGGAGACTGCTTAAACGCGTTGCAGAGGTACGAACAGGATGGCGCGTAAGCGTTGTTCATTCCCCATGCCCCCGAGGGGTTAAAGGATTTAAGTAAATTAGTAAGTTCTAGGTTTACACACTTTTCGACGTGATATAATGTACATATGTGTAGCGGGGAAATCGGGGGTTTTTCGTAATGGCGTTGGTGGTTTCTTTGGATATTTTCATGGTTGCCTACAAGTATTTTTTTGCCTGTAATTTTTCTCAATAATTGGTGGAGTTTTTGAGCATCACTATCACTGATTTTTAAGCGACAATTCATCTGGAGAGGATCGTGTCCACTCCATCTCTTTCCTAAGAACATAGCTCCTTTTTCCATCAATAAACAAGCTTCAAAAGTTATTTTTTCCAAATACCTTCCAAGGTTACTCTGAAACGCAAATTTTTTTTTAAAAATTGAGAGTGGTAGTGGACAGATTTTAATTAATTTTCAATATGTACTAAATTTTGTTTTTAACAATCGTTATCATTCCAATTAAATCGTAGAAAAACACTTTTTCAAGAAAAATACCCTTAAAAAGTGGGCCAAATATATCCTAAAAGAAATTTATCAAGTGTATGAATATGTACATGTTAAAAAGCGAATTTTTTGAAAAGAGGACAGATTTTGAAAATGTTTACACTTGTACAGTAATTTTTTTTTCAATAATATCTTATACCAGACAAGTCCGTCTTTAATATTTCTCTGTGTCACTAACTATGTATTAAACGTAACCCTTTAGATGGGTGCACAAAATCTGGAGGTTCTTCTAACCAAAAATTTCTAAATCTGTGAGTTTTTAAGATTTGTCTGGGGAGTAACATTTTGAGCATTTGGCAACGCTGGTGTGGTACGTAAGAATTCAGGAAGTCGCATCATTTTAGTCTCGACTCGATAGATGTCGCGAATAATTTTCGACAAACTACGGCGACAATGAGGGTGTTTGATCCAACGAGTACCTATCTACCTATTTTTGCGAAACCAAAAATATACATACATTCCTTTTGCTAATACATTATACATACATATATGGTGGAAGTATTAAAATCATAGTAAAATTTTTACCAACAATTTTAAAACCAAAAACAATTCCAATACCTTGAGTAGGGCTAAGGGAATAAGAGGACATCTACCGACATCTACTTTGCATTTGACCGCTTCCTACTCGTCGATAAGTGTTATTCCATTTGGCGCGCAGTAAGGTTAAAGTTCCATCAGGTGTACAAACTTCTGGTCCATACATATGAATGCATACCTAAAGTTCTTCATATATATCACGCGTAGCCCAAAAGATCCCTTTACCATGCATTTAAAGATTTTTCAATGAAAACTTACGTGTCAAATAATCCCTTTTTAATTGCAACCTTATGACTTCCTTTTAATAATCCCACCAAGCTAAAAACACTTTTATTCTTACCTTCAACTCCCATTATCCGCCGATTATCCTTCACTTCCCTTCATCTTAACATAAATTCCATCATGAATGCCGATTTCCCACATTCCTTCCATCGCAGTCACACTCCTTGTGCTTTTCTTTTTTTCTGGCAAAAATTCCACTTAAAATATTCCACACATGCTGAAGGTTATTATGCCTAAACAATTTATGTGTGGCACACACATATTTACCTCCTTCCGTTCATCCAATAGTATCCTGTAACCGTTTAGGGCATATAATATCCCAATCATAACACAATGTAACCAAGGAAATGCTTAAATCCCTCTAGGGGTAAAGGAAAAAAAAAAACAAACACGCAAACCCCTTAGTTCTCAATCGAAAAAGGATTGTTTAGAGCGCCTTCTCAAAGTCCTGGGGCATTAAGGATGCTGCACACACTTACACAAATATTAAACGGCCAAAGGAGACAAATAAAAATGCGTATTTATGATATATTTTCAACCGAATTCGGGGATTTTATTGCGTACCCTGTGATTTGAATTTTTTTTTTTTTCAGTTACTCAACCCCCGACAAAAGTAAAACAAACCCCCTCAACACATTCATCCTCCTTTAGAAATGGGAAAGGAAGGAAAAAGGAAATTAAAAATTATTTACTAACTTTATTTTATACAGTTTTGTTGATTTTACTTTGGGTCTTTCTTTTTATTTTTTTTATTTTTGCTTGATATACAAATGTCTTCGGTTTCAACTAAAATTTATTAAAATTCTTTTATTTTTCTTTGAATATAAATATTTTTGTTTTCTTGTTTGCTTTTTTATTTTTACTTAATTCCGATAATTGATAATATTAGTGTTAAATCTAATTAATATTTTCTTTGTTTTTTTTTTAAATAAACTAAATTCTCTAGAGATTCTTTATACAGTTGCGGTTTTGTTTTCATTTACAATTTTGTTTATTTATTATTATTTTTTTTTTATAATTTTATTTATATTTATATATAATTTTTATTAACCGAATTTATTTATAAACTTTATTTACTTCTTGTAACAATTTGCATTTAGCTATGAGGTCAAAGAGGTCGGGAAATGTAATTGAACCTATTTTAAGGAGCAGCAAATGGTTTAAAAAAAAACAGGTGTCCTGGAAATAATTTACAATTGGTACTGGATAAAAAGAAATGGTTTGACAGAAAGCTTGTCAAAGGGTGAAGGAGGATAAGGACATTGGGCGTTAGAAAAATTAATAATTTTTTTTACCAAACCCGGAATACGTTCCACAAGTGAACTCATTAAAGTCGAACGTCGCGATGCGTCGGTCATTGACGATACGAATTTTTAGACTTATACTACTTAAGTATACTAATTTAGATATCTAGGCCATTGAAGTTAGTTAATGAAAAAAAATATTTCCTTTCAGAAACGAAGGATTGAATATCAGCTCACAAAGACCAAGAACATTGTCTGCTGTTTTCGAAAATACTCAACTTTTTGGATCAGTTTTCCAAAAGGGCAAGACAAATTTAATTTCAAGTAATAGTATTATATTCACATTGAGCCTAACCGACAACGAATCATTAATCACGCCTCAAAAAAGGAGGCGGCTTAATACACAAATCCTTGATCAGATGAAGGCTTATGGAGCATAATGTCAAAGCCTACCTTCAACAGAAATGTTCTAAAGGAACGAATTTCGCCAAATGCCATCGACAGTCATGTTAGAAGGCCGAGTGGAAAATAATTAGATCCAAGATGTTCAGTGAAAACCATAATAAATATTGTGGTCTGAGGTGGGGATAACTTAATTATCATAGTGTGTGCCCTGTTCATTGAATACCAGAGACCTAACCAAGGAAAAATACATTGAGCTCCTAAAAACACTAGCCGTTGTTAAGGCCAAAATAACAAACAAGTGATTCTTCAAAAATTCCTCTTAACCCTATAGAATATTTGAGGGGAGCTTAGTAAGACTAGCTAGCTAGTTCTTCGAATGGATACGAATAGTTTGGCACATGTTTCCCTACCAGATTGAAAGATATTCCATGACAAACGTGGTATCAGTTAAGCCTGCAAAAATATATTATTGGATCAAATCGGACACCTTTCCTGATCTAAATAGTTGAGGGATCACTCCTGATGGGTCAATGAGCGCCAATTATGAGAGATTTTTTTTCTTAAAAAGTTATTTTCATTTGAAAGTCCTGTCAAAAATATAAAGATCCAGAATTTGATTACCTGTTATGTAATACTTTATAAAAACTAGCTATATTGCTGTCGCTTGTATTTAAAAGTTCAATCACATTCCCAAGAACTCCTTGATACACCCCTGCAGCTAGTTGGGTTTTTTTTTTAATTTGAAAAGTCTAAGATTAGAAGGGTCATCACTTAAACCTATTAATAACGTCTTTATAATCTAAAATTATGCTACAATAATAAAAAACAGTTTTGCTCTTTAAATTCGAGTGCAAAGTCTTTGTCTGCTCCTTTCGTTTGTTTTTTTTTTTTCCACTGAGCAAAATGAAATATTTAACTTTTGTGTGACTGTAGTTAGTTTGGTTTGTTTTGATCTTTGGGTCGTCCTTGGTAAGGCAAGTTACATCTCTCACTCTCGCATACACACTGATTACAAAAATTTACCGATTGGAAAATTGGTTCACTATCACTCGGGGGGTATATATACTTTTTTTATATATATATATATTTCTTTATGCTATTTACAAAAAGACAAGGTCATCATCGGTTGATAACACTTGCAATGGGCTACCGACGATCGATAATTTTGAATCAATGTATAAAATCCTGTTCTAGAAACAGTAAGTCCTTCCTGACGCACACATTTGCACTGCACTATTTACCGATGAAGGTGTTTGAGTTTGCTGCTGCTGTTGCTGTTGCTGCTGCTGTTGTTGTTGTAGTTGTTGATGATGAGATGACTGTTGTTGTTGTTGGTGTTGATTTTGTTGACTAGAAGACGACTGTTCCTGCGCCTGACTTCGAGGGATTTTCAAAGCGTGCTGTTGATTAACTAAGGCTAAAGGTGAGGGTGAACTCGACGATGAAGACGATGAGGTCACTGTGATCGCAGGTATTTCCGGCAACTGGATACCGGTGGAGCCAGTTGGTGTACCTGATCGACTGCCATTTGGATTATAACCGCCGATGGTACCCGGGGGTGGCATAGGTAGGAGGCTTATACCCGCCGGTGGTCGCACTGCAATGGCAATTGGCAGTGAAGCTTTACGATTTAGTGAGTGTCATCCATAAAAATACTGATTATTATCGGCAGACATACCGCGATTTAGATTTCGTGGAATTGTGCTGTCATAATAGATACTGCCACCACCCAACCCCGGAGGTGGTGAGGGGGTGCTCATCATCCCCATGCTAGTGGGTATCATTGTCCGTCGCAGTGTGGCATGTGGATGTGGGCCAGACATAATCATTGAACCGGGAATGTAAGTCGGTGCCGCCGAAGTGTGATGTGATACGGAGCTAATGGCCGAAGGCATCATGTGTGGTCCCCCTGAAAGAAGATAATTTCGATGAATATGAGTTCGTAAGCATTAAAAATTAGCGCAATGTTCACAGTATACAGATGTATGAATAAAGTAGATGACAACGTTAAAGACAGAATGAAACATTTAGGGTTTGCGAGCGGCTCTTAACAGACTTTTACAATACGCACAGTTAGCTTCAATTCATAATGCACATAGCTCAGCCACAATTACCTTAGACATTTCACATGTACGGGTTAGTAGAGCCGCAGTTAGTAAAGCGGCAGTTGTAAGCCGAACAAAAAAACAGCACAAAAGTAATGCTTTACCAAGCTATAGTGCATATTGAAGTAACTTACCGATTCTCTCTTCTCTTTTTTCAAAGCAGGATTAGTTCTTAAAAATATTCAGCTTAATTTCTAAGAAAGGGTTCCGTAATTACTGTGCTTGGTGTGAGGACATTCACTTAGTCTAAAAGTGTGTTACTTTGACCCCTAAAGAGAAAAAAATGTCAAATAGGTGATATAAGATACATCCGCAAACGCAAATCCTGGACTCAAAATAATGGCGAAGAATATGAAACAATCTAAGTCTGTTAACCCTGAAGTCAAAAATCTTACCTAACCAACTGAAAATAGGAGGAACATTTTAGACAAAAACAATCGAGGGTGGTTAAATTTTAAGGGCCAATGTTGAATGTGAACCACACCTAAACGTCAGGTGTTTTTCTGCATATTTTTTGACATTTCTCAATTTCAGACTATTTCAATTTAAATCATGGAAAGATACACAATCGAGCAAAGCGTCAAAGTTATTCAGGCTTATTATGAAAATGGAAACAGTGGATGATCAATTTTCGAAGAAAATCATCTTCAGTGATGAAGCACATTTCCACCTCAGTGGATTCGTCAATAAGCAGAATTACCGCATTTGGGCGAATGACTGATTGTCGAAAAACCAATGCACCCACAAAGAGTGACTGTTTGGTACGGTTTATGGGCTGGCGGCATCATCGGGCCGTATTTTTTCCAAAATGAGGCCGGTCAGGCAGTTACTGTGAATGGTGTTCGCTATTGTGAGATGATAACGAACTTTTTATGGTCCGAATGTGAAGATATGGATGTGGACAATATGTGGTTTCAACAGGACGGTGCCACTTGCCACACAGCTAACGAAACAATGGCTCTTTTGTGCGACAAATTCAATGGCCGTGTTATCTCACGTGGTGGCGATGTCAATTGGCCGCCAAGATCATGTTATTTGACCCCGTTGGACTTCTAATTTCCTGAATAATTTGTGTTTTATTCAAAATCAACATCGGCCCTTAAAACCTAACCACCCTTTATAAGTTTGAGAGGTTTAGTACAGAAGTTGAATGGATGATTGGCTCGCTGGACCCAATTCCCTGAAGGGATAAAGCTCTAACATATCTAGGGAAAGTACGTAAATAAAATATACTACGGGTGTTAAGGTGGTTAGGGTTTAAGCTTCGACTCTATTTTTCAATTACGTTTTTCAATCGCTTGGACGTTCAGACGCGAAAAAGCTTCTTGTTGCCTCTTCAAGATAGAAACACGAATACCTACATTGTTCAGTAGTCCAACTTACCACTATGCTGGGGAGTATATTGTTCGAGCTTGGATATTAAAAAGAAGCACAAGATCATTAAGGGTTATGTACTGCACATTGCCACCTTAATGGCAAAATAATTGGTGATTCAAAAGTAATCCTTTTTTAAGTCTTCTTAGGAAAATATGATTGCTTTGACCTTTCCAAAGTACCTAAAGAGCAACCACAACCTTGCTTTTGTCTAAAAATTTCTTGCTACTGTGCTGTTCCTTAAGCCTAAAAAATAGGTCAAAATGACTGTGGGTCCACATATGGGTCTATATGTGGGTGGAGCACATTTATCAACGTCGGTACTCATTGTACAAAGACGATTGTGTCATATGCAGTTCGTTGGTAAGAATTTTGCGATTGCTACTACATGCAATCGCTGTGACTTCAGCTAAATGTCAAAAGTTATAAAAGTTAAGAGATGTTAACTCACCGTTGGCAGAGCATTAATGGCTAAGCTATTAAAGAACAGGAAAAAAAACTCTGTCAGATAGCGGAGCGTGACATACACTCTTACAAGCCTATCCGATGGTGATGACTCGCCCTTGAACGAGCGATGAAGTCGCTTTTGAATTCTAACTTAGCAGAATTCGAAATACTCTAGAAAGTAATGGTACCATCATATCAACACATGTGAAGTTTTTAGCATTGTGAAACGAAGGCCCGAAATGTTGTGAGGTTACGACTCACTTGGGTAATTGTTTATACAGCCCTCAGTACCGTCCCCACCATTCTGATCTGTTTAAACTCTTTGCATTAGCGTGCTACAGTGAAATATTGAGGAGCAGAGCTCCCTAGTATTCGTACCAAGTTGTCGTACCTGAAGCTTCGTTTTTCTGCATTTTTCTTCGCAAGTTGTTCATATTGCATTTCCCGTTAAATTTATCGGAATGCGGTAACAATTTTAAGCACATATGCTTGGTATAGCATGAGAATCAGGATTATTGTAAATTTTCAGCAATGGCAATGATAAAAATGTTGCAAGAGCTCAATGGCCAAAGAAACCCACGGATAAGGTTTAGAGTCTACTTTACAGCTATACAGAGCAGTGTTTTCGAACTTTATTCCATTTATGAGTTAGATAGGACTTTAAGAAGGCGTTTGAAGCAAAAAAAAATTTTAGAGGATGCATCCCACAAAAAAATACACTTGTGACGAACAACACTTTGAAGCTAAGGAAGTCATTTGGCAAAAGAACTCCTTAGCAAACCCATGACTTTTTGGAAAAAATGTACTGTGGACTGATGAATCCAAGTTGTTCAGGTCGGGATTAGATGGAAAAAGGTATGTTTGGCATCCAACTAACAAACATAGTCCAAGAAACACATGAAAACAGTCAAAACCGGTGGAGGAAGTGTGACGGTGTGGGATGCTTTTTCTTGGCGTGGCGTATGACCAATTATAAAAGAAGACACGAAAATGGATCAAAACGCCTATGAATGCATTGGTGACGAGCGGATAATCCGATCGAGAACCTGTAGATTAATGTGGAACATATGGAATCAGTAAAACCGAGAAATACAATTGATTTGTGGAACAAGAGTCAAATCACTTGGACATCTATTTCCAAAAGCTTTATCCGGACTTAGTGCAGACACTTCCAAGATGATATGCAGCTATGGTGAAGTATAAAGGGTTTCCGCCAAAATACTAGATCCAACAGTTTGTCTCGAAAGGTTCATAATTTTAACGCAATGCAATATAATGTACTATTTCTGTGGCCAGGCATTACTTTAGAAATTTCCGGAATCTCCGATTTTTCGTTCTGTACACATATGTACATAGTTAAAAAGAGACGCCAATGATTAACTACTTAAGGACAATATGAGAAATTTCGTGTGTGAAATCTAACAGAAGACGAAATATTCTTAGCAGACTCTTAGAATAAAATTCCTATGAGTTGAGATTCTGACCCATAAAAAACCACACTATATGTATAATACGAATATATGTATGTACATATGACTTGTAGAGCTTCAATATTTCCCCTACAAGACATTAAAAAGTATCGTTTTAACTACACCCGCAATTATGTTAACTTGAGAGCATCCCTAAATGTCATATTTTCGGACCTAAAACCTTTTATCAAAGATAAGTGCACAGAAAAAAAAAAAAATAATAATAAAGTGGCTACTAATGCTGCTACTAATACTGTTTCCATTATTAATGCCAAACCGATGTCTTTCCAATAGAGAAGGGTCAACAGGCATCTCAAGGGTATCTTTTGCTTTTGAATTAGGTCCAAAATCCATTTGATGAGATGTAACTTTGCCGACCTCTAAATGAGTTACACAACTCGACACACGTGTATTATATCATTCAATATGAATATTTAAGGTCATGCCTTACAATTCGAAGGGAAATCCTTTTAATTGACCCAAAAGTCTACCCCAACCATACCTACTTGTGTTCTTTATCGATAAAATGTTTATTTATTCAGAAGGACTTTCTGCTTTCATTTCACAATGTTAGACCCTCGATTCTCTGATATAACTGCTTTTCCGTGAATCGCAGGAATTTGACGAGAAAAAAAAGAAGAAAAAAACAGACACACACAAACGTTGGTAGAGAAAATCCTTAATCGAGTTTGAATTCCTTTCATTTCAACTTTTTGATTGATTGGTATAGTCCTGCTTCGAGAATTTCATTTAAAAAGGGACGCGCACAGGAGACAGGCTCGAGATGGAGATGGATAACGAAGTGGGGAGATGTGTAAGTGAAATCGAAAAAGCAAAAGCGAATGAGAAAATTAATTTTTCCTTCCCCAAAATGAATGAAATGAATTTTGTGTGGAAATGACCTTTCACTTTCTCTCTATGGATCTGATGTTGCTGCTGTTGGCCAAAGGATAACCATAACCAAGGATTAGAGTAGGTACATCTGAGCACACACAAACAGTATATACATACATACATATATGTGGTGTGGTCGGAAATGACTCGTAGTTTTAGGCCTTGTGGGCTGGGATTCAAGCCAATTTGTCTTTATCGTATCCACAGCGGTGTTTACACTTCGACGGGCGCTACTCTAGGGAAGGAGTATAACATACAACTATAGGATGCTCTCTTTCAGTGTCTGCAGTTTGTGTTCAACCATGGGCGGGTAGTCAGTCGAATCTTACATAACATGCACACGAGCATACTATACAGAGATAGAGGGAGCGTAGTCGGACAAAATTGATTTAATTGTCCTGCCATTAGCCATAAACTAATTGAAAAGGTGGTCACGCACCGGCACATCCATTATGCTGGTGCGTGCCAGGAGTGCTTCTACATGTATGCATGTATGTATGTATGTATTTCGAGCAAAAACTATTTGGTTTCCTTTCATTGGCAAACGAAGGAGTTTTTGAAACTTACCCATAGACATTGACCCGCTAACTGGTGGTCCTGCCACCAGTCCACTATACATCGTCGGTGGTGGTGGTGTGGATTGCCTATTGCCCACTGGTCCCGTTGGTCCACCGCCGCCGCCGCCGCCCAGTAGCGCACTATGATGACTTTGTGGCATAAGCATCGTGGTTGCAGTCGATGTCGGTGGTGGTGGCATACCACCACCATATCCTGTTGGAGCGTATGCTATATAAGTCTTCATATGCAGATCCCCGGAAATGTGTAGAAAAAATTATATAAAAAGAAAAATACAGAGAGGAAAAAATTAGTATTTGCTTGATGTAGCACGTATCCTTGCGAGAATATTTACTTATGTATTTTTTGTGATTACATACCTCGTTCCTAGACGATAAGCTGGGCACTGGCAGTGCACTTGTTAGGTCGATATCGCCGTCTATGTCAGAGATGTCATCACCAAAGGAGTTTGGAATTTGTGTTTCACCGGTCGTCGATTGTTGGAATTTGCTGTCACAGTTTTTGCCACTATTACTGCTGCTGGAGTTGCTGTTCTTTCTACTGTGCCGTCGTTTTTGCATGGCCAGGCGTCCTATGACCAGGGTAAGACAAAGAAGTACTCCAGCTGCGACCGAAATTATGAGGTACAGGTAAAATTGCTCTTGATTTTCTATACATGGGTTTTTGAAAAAAAGTAAAAAAAAAAAATCTTGTTAAAGGACTTCTTTTGATATGTTTTTTTTTTTGTTATTATGTATGGATTCATAGAGGCAGAAGATAAAAGAGGGATTTTACGTAAACTTCAGTTTTAATGAGCTCCCGACAAAGTTTATGAAAAAAACAATAGCATATGCCAGACGAAACTTTCATTATAACAGTCGTCGAGAAAGGGATGTGTCTATTGTTTTAGTTGACTTAAGGATCAAAGAGCTTGTTATCCATTTGGTAACACAAAAAAAACTTTAGGGTACACTCCCTAGTCGGGAAGACTTAACATTGTTGTTGTTGTTGTTGAACAGAGCTAAACATGAGAGAAATTTAGCTTGGATGGTAATTGAAAAAGAATGTGAACTGACAAATAAACTAAAATGTGGGGAAAAAAAAACAATATTTGAGAGATGTTTAAGATAAATGAAAATTTACTAACTGCCCGATGCAATATTTTTTCTCAAAGTAATTATTATATTTACGAAATAATCTTAGGGAATACCTAGGCACTAGCAACGTCTTCCTATACCACATTGTCTCCATCTCTCTTGTGTTTCAGAAGTTCGATAGACTTGGTTTTCCCACAAAATTAAAATAAAACACCTGTCAGAGACTGAACCATACCTCAAAATAGAAGCTCTCATTAAGAGCGTCTTGAGGCTGAACACTCCTCATAGTCTTATCACTTATATGAGTTTTCTTCTCTAGCAATGGGAATGAATACCAAAGAATAGCGAGTCGTAATGAAACAGGCTATTAGTGAATACCGTCGTGCTTAACCCTTATAATATGCATTCTGTACCCAGTTAAAAGTGAGGTTACTTTGTCTACCTTTGGAATTGTATGCAGATTTGTTTTCAACTAACTTAGCAATGGTTAATCCACAGCTTTTCGCTTTGAAATTTGAATATTTTCGAATCGCTGTTGGAACATAAAATTTGATGTGAGCGTATTGCAATGTGTAAACCATATGTTTTTATAAATTGTATTACTTTTAGACGCACATGCTGACTTCGTCTTGAGTTAGCAATCTACCGGTAGTAGCGCTGGTACTTGTTGTATGAAAAGATGGAAGTATTGAGATGTGAAACTTCTTGCCACCACATCGTCAAATTTTATTCCATATCCACTGTGTGGTATAAATTCCCATTAGCTGAACCATGCTTTGAACCTTAATCTATTAGACCAACCACAAATCAAACTGTGGGCCTAAATATGCGTGCACACTTGACAGCACTTTCGCTAGTAAACTCTCGAGAGTAACTCCAGAGTAGCCTTTCAGAGAGTGTAAAAGAGAGTTGCGGATAGTACTCTCGTAATCGTGTCTATTTCACTTTAATTATTAGTTGAGACAGAGAGTAGTCATCATGATGTTACATAAGCGTAAAGTTACGGATTTTTAAATTTGCTCTGAAAAGACAATAAATGTAAAAAAAAAAACCAAACCATGGTTGGATCGTCAACATCAATTTGGAGCGGGATACAATCTAACAAGAGAGCTTCAAGTCGAAGGTCCTCAACAAGATAGGATTTTTTGCCGGTTGTCAAACAGTCAAGTGAAGTATATAATACTATCTGTTGTACTGACCATTATTAAGAGAGATAACAAATTTATAAAAGCCATTCCAGTTCGAGAACGTGTTTTGCTAACATTTAGATTTTTGGTATCTGTTAAGTGAATATTAAAAGTTTTTCGAAATTAAAAGTATTATGGGTAGTTATTTAAAAGTATTTTCGCTGTTCCACATTCAAGCCATGCCATCTGACAATATTTGCAGATCTGTCATTGAATAAAAATGTCCCAAATGTCTTACAACCGTGTGAATTTTCGGTGCTTTTTTTTTTTGGGAAGATGAATAAAATATAAATGATGAATAAAATATAAAGGAATGCGGAACAGATATAACATAGACAGAAAATTTTCGCCGGTAGATAGATATCGTAGAGTCAACACAAACCGCTCAGCCGTTGAAATGCTGTTGAAATAAGGCCCACGGAAATAAAGGACCTTATCTTCCAAAAAAATGGAAAATAACACTCGCGGTCTTTATTTCTTTTTTGAAGTCGATAAAGTAGCTATAAGGCCCTCGAGTATTATTTCCATTCGAAATAGGCATTTAAGCCCACCTATGAGTATGTTGTTTTTAAATAATTTAAAAGCGATAAATAATACATATATTTAACTTACTTAATTTAAGTTAAGTTAACATGCAAAGTTTTGTTTTAAATCCAGAAGATTCTTTCAGTCTAAAAACCAGTGAAAAATGCTACAATCCACCTGGAGCGAATCGTATGATACCCTATCCCTATCTTATTTGGTCGTGTATTCACAAAATTTTCTATTTTGCCCTATAAACTAATATTTTTACTCGAAAATTAATTTTTGCAGTAAACGCCCCTAAAAAGTGGGCGTGGCCATATACAATGTATAGACGATTTGTAGATTAAGTGCAGGGGGTTGCATATTAAATCCATATTCTAGTGTTTATGCTTTGTGGACTTACATATGAATGTATGTGAGTACGAGTATGACCCATCTTATGCAAAAAAATCTGGATTTGCTATGAAGTTATGCAGCCACGTTCTAGACCACACAGATTCTTCTTACATAATACTAAAGGTGTTCATCTTGGAAAGTGTTTATTAAAAATGATTTTATTTCCATTTTCTACAAAGCAATAAAGACCAAAGACTTTAATACCAATTCAAAAGGGAAATAAAGCCAGTGGCTGCTATTTCCCATTTTTCGGGCCATAAGATCCACAGGCTTTAAATCCGCAGGCCTTATTTCACTTTTGGGACAAAATCTGGCAACCGTGTGAACTGACAATTTATTATTGTAAGGCAGTTCGTTATTGTCAGCTTATTTGCAGCTCATTGTAAGTACATTTGTAAACTTGACAATGTTGTCAGATTTGGCAACCGTCTGAACATAGCTTTAGGTCTAGTTTCTCATTACCGTACGTTTTGTGCGTAATATACATTTTTGCACATAGAAGGGTTTTCGCAGAGGCATAAGCGACGTACGATTGTCGCCCACAATTTTGTCCTCCACAATTCTTTGTTACCAATTCCTAGGGTAAGACCGGAGTATCTTTACTGCAATCGCAAACTGGATGAAAAATGCAGGTATGGTTAACATGAACTGGGCTTATAGTGAAAGCCTCATAGGAGTGAATATGTCAAGGAAAGGTAAACAGAAAAGCCTGGAGAACTACGCGGAATGAAAAGGATTTCTACAATCACAACCTCTCTCGTGATAGTATGTAATACTCTTCGCCATAAAAAAAACTTTCATGGCATATTTCTAGATTCGAGCTCACCATCTTCAAATATACTTGCTTAAAAAACTTTTTTTTTTCAAGTATCTTGTAAAATTACTTCAAAACGTGATTTTCTCAAAAAGTGGGCGTGTCAGTGGGCAGATATAAGAAAAGAAATCAGATTTTTGTTCCTTACTTTTCAAGGAGGTCGAATACGACCTTTCAACGACCTATGTACATAGCTCAAAATCTTAAGCCCAAAACTACTGACACACGGACGGATATGACTTAATCGTCTTGATAAGTTAAGCAGAGGACTATACATTACACTAAATGTTTCAAATTAAGTCTTTTAATTGCCTACAGTGCTAAGAAATTAAGTTTAACTCAGGCGTTTAGGCTGCAGCTACACATAGACTGACCTAGGCACAGAGACAGAAACGGCAGACCTGTTTTTGTAAGCTTCTCCATCATCGTAACGTTAGAATTGATTCAACATTTTTCATCCATTACTTGCAAGTAAAAAATTATTGAAGAAGCGTAAGAAGATGTTCTACCTGATCTGAGCTAGAAACATAATATGTAAGGCTTTTGCTCCTCCTTTTAGAGAAACTGCTAGACAACCGAGATATGACACGAAGGATTGCACACCGGAAGCAACTGAATCACTCTTGATTTCCATCGATCAATAAGATATGAGCAATTAAAACTCATCAGCCAACGTTGGTAAGTTTACGTTTTTATACTTTAGGCTCCAGGTTCCAAACCCAAGCCTACACTTCAAAGCTATTTTTCAAAACTACTCTCGTGAAAAATTTTCGCTCTTTGAGTTTTTTACGAGTCTGTAGGGACTATTCAGACAAAAAATATAACACGCGCTACACTCATTTATTCAAGTGGCATTTAACGACATTATGCAGAAAAACCTATTCGGTTTCCCGACCAATAGAGTACCCGCTAAAGTGAAATAAAGAACTAAAAGCTACATATGTATGTATATTCTAAAACTATTTACGCTGTTGGGGTTTATGATTTCATGGGCTAATCTTGTTTTAGAAACTATAATCTTCATTAAAAAAAAAAACGTTCTAAACCAATAAAATAATGATAAACAAAACTCCAGGGAAAAGCCAACTACCCCTCTAGTCATAAAAAGAAATACCAGGTCCACGGATAAGATTTTCTTCCCCGAATTTTGAATGCTTAGTGTCTATAGCCCGGGGGACACGTACACTCAGAGCGAAGAAAAAACTATGAAACATTGCAATTTTGAAATTGCAATCAACGTGAAACACTCCAATCCCAACTGTTTTTTTTTTTCGCGCATAATGGAAGAATAAGTTAGGTTGCCAAACAAATAAACAGTTGCTTCGTTTCGCTTTCATTAAATTTTTTCACCAAAAATACAAAAAAAGGAAAGAAAGAAACCCATACATTGGAAGCACTCCAGCATCATCATAAACACGACGTCCAGAAGAGTAGCTCTCAACCACCCTTCCTTCCTCATCATCATCATCATCATCATCGCCATCATTAAGCCGGGTTAATTTCAGCGCGCGCTACAACTTTACAAATTAACAATTAAACGAGGATTTGCTACTACTGCCACACCAGGGGCAAGGACTAAACAGGAATATTGCGCTACAGCTCCCGCTTCACAACTACACACAACTGATTGCCACTTCAGGGAGAATTCTAATTTAGTCAGCAACCAGCACCAGCAGAGGCCCTGTAATAGTAATTATTAACGTTTGGGGCCACTTTCCGAGCCTAGCAGTTCTTCGTTTTGCCCCTTATATACTGCAGGAGTAGAGTGCCTGCGAACCTTTGCGCGGATTACAGGATATACATACTATTTTTTTTTTTGCAAGCTGGTTTAATCTCCAGTGAATGGAGAACCTAGGCCCATGGAATGTGAAATTAAGGCAAGGAGGAGTAAAACCACAAACCGCGCAACTCACGTTTAATGAAACTGTACGTCTGCATCCAATTAACCAGGAATCCAATTACTTCAACGCGCTCCGAGTCCGAACAATTCAGCACGATTCCTTGACCAATTTCTTCATCGTCCTGGATACATTTTCGCTGGATGAAGAAGTTTTTC
The DNA here is from genome assembly GCA_949716465.1 of Chalcosyrphus nemorum. NCBI lineage: Eukaryota > Metazoa > Arthropoda > Insecta > Diptera > Syrphidae > Chalcosyrphus > Chalcosyrphus nemorum. The sequence continues at coordinate 72,206,075 of OX454333.1, forward strand.
GCCGCCACAGCAGTCGAAGGCACATCACGTCGACCATAGATATCCACATCTGGAGCCTTTGGAATGAGAAACTCTTCCTCGTATCCTTGTTCTGCTGTGCTGTCAACTAAAATGGGGCGTGTTGGGGTGTAAATTTGAATGGTCACAACCCAGGGGTAACAAAAAAAAAATAATAATAATAACACAAAACCAAACCATGTGAGTACAAGGACAAGAGAGTGTGTTAATGTATACAAAAACTTGAGACACATCATTAAACCGGTCTCCTGCGGAGCAATGACTTTATTATGTGTCCTCGCTCCCCTCAGGATGTCGCGATGGATGCATCGACGGGACACTAGTAGTAGCGAAAGGTCGGGACAATGGCTCTACTAAAGATGTTGTGATGATGAATGAATAGAGAGGAACGGAGCCGCATCATGCTGGGCGCCGCCAGTTGTGTCAAACACTCTTTTTGGTATGCAAATTAGAAGGCGACGCGGCGCACCATATATTACAGACGCTTTGAACCCCGCTGCTTGGCTGGATGTTTCGGGAGGGACATTATTCAAATTGAATTCTTTTGGCATGCTAAGATGATCGTAATGTTGGTGACTATGATGATAATGTCGAGAGCTTGTGGGTTTGCTGAAGCAGGCAAGGTCATGGACCACAGCAGTGCAGTGGGTGCGAAGAATTTCGATAGGTTCTCTGTGCTTTCATGTGGAAGGTATTTTTTGGACAGGTGAAGTATATTATTTCGGCAAAGTTGAAACCTAATGAGGCACAGTGAGGACGAATGTGTATGAACGTGAAAAAGGGAAAACACTTTAAGGAAAACCTGAGCTTATTTCCCAGGAACAATTTCCAGAGAGTTTTTTTTTTGCATTAAAAAGAATAGATGGACTTGTTGGGTACGAATATGTATTGTCATCAGTTGTTTGACCTAAGAAGCAACCAAATTTGAATGTGAAAGACCTCTTTGGGGCGTCTGACAAGTGTCCAAAAGTTTTAGTGTCATGAGAAAGCTTCTCAAAAACACCCTGCCCCTAGGGTATGGCATAAGTTTTACACTGCATTGTGGTAAGTATAATATACAAACTGTATCTTTCAACACTGTGACAACCACAATAGACCTTGCCTTTAGTCTAAACGTTTCTTAGTCCTTAGCTTGGAGCACCTAACGTAAGCTAACTGAGTATTCGTAGAGGCCCAAGGCGATGGCGTTCCGACTGCAATGGTTGTATACTCCTGATATGTAGTTCCTTTTCAGAATCCAGTTGTCGCTATTATAAAAGGATCCGTAAAGTATAAGCCCACTTTTGCAAACCGTTTCTAGTTTCAAAGAAAGCTCAGAGGTCACATTGCCATTCACAACGAACTGGTTATTGGTAAACATAGAGTTAACATATGCTAAGCATGCTATAATGTCAACATCTGCCCAACCCACTCAGCTAACTCCTTTAACCATACGAACGCAGCCTATTTCTTCTACATATTTGAATAGCCAGAAACAAAAGTTCGGTAAACCGTCTTTATGTAGGAAAAAGTGCAAAATAAATTCACGCTAAATGCTTCTGGAAAGGAGATTAAAGTTAATACATAATTTCCCGGAACCGCTTTTACTCAAACGTTGGTTTTTCCTAGAAGTGAAATACTCTATTGCCATTAAAGTGAAAATGATTAAATTGGTATTAATTATGCATAGGTTTCTGAAGGATATATTTTGCTGGAAAAATTTATGTAAATTTTTTAATTGAAATGGGTTTTGAATGAATGCATTCTTTTTAATTGATGAAATGAATAATAAAGCTTGTCTTTAACGGTCTTTACCTGTTCAAGTAATAATGATATCTGAGATTCAGAAAATAAAATATAGTTTCAAACTAAAACTCTTCATGTGGAAAACTTTGTTAATTTGACTATGAAAGTACCGTTATTACCAATTTTGACCAAAAATGTGGCATATCATCTTTTAGGACTTCCCCAAATTAGCTCAAATGTGAATTTCAACCAACATCGTCACAGCTGTTTATAGAAAAATTGGCTATAAGTTAACTTACATTATAAGTACTTTTGAGCAAAAGCATGGTATGTCATTTTGTAGAGATCCGTAGAATTAGTTCACATATGAAATTTAAAAAAATTTGTGGCGAAAAGTAAAGTACCGTTAATAGCAATTTGACCCCGAACGTGGTATGCCACTTGTTGGAACTAACAACGTTTAAGCCGTTTACGAAAAAAGCACTTCTTGTTAAATTGTCTATAAGCAAACGATCATTATTAACAAGTTTTTCCACAAATGTGGAAGTCATCTTATTGCACGTGCTTGTACTAGTCTCAGTGAATAACTTAAACGAAATTCTTGTAGCAATTTCCGCGCAAATCTGCTCTTTTTGTGAATTTTTTAGTGTTCCGGACCTTAAAAGGAAAGACGGAACACTTATGGGTTTGATACGGTGTCTGTCTGTCACAGCCCTGTAACGTTTGAACCGTTAGACATAGAGAGCTGAAACTTTCGCTATGTATACATTATATGGGAGCCCGCACAAAATGGCGATAATGAATTTCATTTTGGGGGCCTTGTTTTGAAGGGCAAAACAACATTATTTTGTTTCCCATCATGTGGCATATCAAATTGAAGAGAATTTTGCAAGTGCTGCATATATGTAAGAAATATTTTTTTCAAAAAAAATTAGTTGAACAAAATGGCTTTCCAAACATGTGAAAAATGTTCTTAAAACTCTAAATATTGTATTCCTTCGCATGTCAAGTATTGCCAGTGTTTTGCTTTACTTAAACCATTTAACAAGTAAAGTACCGTTACATGCATTTTTATCCAACATCTTGGTACGGCTAAACTAACTGAAATATGAAATTTAATCAAAATTAAATTGAGTGAAGTAACTCTAATAGTAGGTCTAGAACAAAAATTTCAATGTCCCCTTTAGTGGCCATGCAATAGCTCCCTAACACGAATTTTGAAGTTAATCGACTCACTCGTTTAGTCATACAGACAGCGAAACAGAATCGGCATACACACTATTACGAGCTTCTCTATCAACGTAATTTCAGAATTGTTTAATATCTCGAGTTCCAATTTTTGCACGAATTCAATTCATGATTTATATCGAAAGTTCAAGTTAAAGTTGACTGGAATGTCAGCACAGTATTACTAGACATACCTACGTACTTTGGTTTTACGACTTGATAGAGTTGATTAGACATTACATTGTTCATATCTAAACTAATGTTAGGTGTCTTTTGGCAAGACATTTTATATCTCAACTGAATAGAATTTCTCAATCTAAGTCAAATATGTATAAGATTTAGTCAAAATCGTTTAAGACGTTTCCTAGAAAATCTTATTTTTGTAAAATTGGCCTTAAGTAAAGTACCGTTAATATAACAGTTAAGACAAAAATTTGATTTTCCACTCTAGGGATTATCTTAAAGACCACTGATATGAAGTTTGATCAAAATCCGTCTACCCGTTTTGGCTATACCTTCATGAACAGACAGACAGATAAACGGCATCGGTAGACCAACTTTTTCGAACTTCTCTATAATGGTGATGACCAAATTCACCAAAATCACGAGATCGAAAATCTGCACGAATCCAATACTTTCCCTATGCTATAGGTGGAAGTAAAAATAAATCAAATATTTTGTCTACCGTAGAATTTATGTTTTATTGCCTAAAATGTTGTGGCCCTATTTAAAAACATATGAAAATACTACAATCCGTCTAGAGCGGATCGTGTTATACCCTATACCTTTTCTATATACGAGTACATGTATAGCTCCGAAACCTGAATTTTCTCAAAAAGTGTCGGGCGAATTTTGAAATATTTTCAACATATATTGTATTCTAATTAAACCGTCGAAAAAAAGATTCTTGATAAAAAAAACGCCCCTAAAATGTAGGCGTAGCCCTACGCAACGTAGGGGAGATATGTAAAGTAAAGGAATATCTACATATCTATATATTTGCCTAGAAGTAAGTTTTATTGAGTTTCACGTAATATTACTAAGAGAAGTGAGTTTTTCGAAAAGTGGGCGTGCCAGTGGGCGGATTATGAAATTGTGTGCACTTATACTGCTTATATACTGCTTTTCCTCGTTTACAAAATTCCATCAATCTAGGTCAAAATATAAGGCCCAAAATCTGGTGACAGACAGACGGACGGACATGGCTTAATCGACTCGGCTAGTGATGCTGATCATTTATATACATAGTATATACTTTAATGGTCTATCTTTAATATTTCTCTATGTTACGAACTATGTGTCAAATTAATGGTAGAGTATAAAAAGCTTCATATGTTCAAGTTAAACTATACGATCGGCAAGTGCGACTTGCAACGACTTAGGCAGTAGAGAGGTATGATTTTATATTCCAAGACTATGAAAAAAATTTTAAAAAACGCGCGATATGTTAAGAGTAACTATTGTAAACTAACTAGCTGTTTATAAAAGCAGAATAGGTACCTAATAGTTGCTACAGCAAAGTTGTTTACTGAATTATCAAAGAGTTGGCTATAACTCTAACTAATATCCAGTGAAAGGCTTAGACAGTTTTAGCTTATATCGGTTATGTAAGAAGAAAACTGGTGAGGTGTCTGTGTGCTGACTGTTGACTACTGTAGTTAATGCGGAATTGAAAAAAAAAACTTCCACAAACAGAGAGTTCATCTCAATTGAATAACTGCACACAGTGGTAATGAAGAAACTGAAGTAGCCAACCAACTAGCCAGAACATTATAGGCAATGCCTAGAACATTCCTGTAGTCCACAAACCGCCAACTGTATGCTGTATTACCATAGGTTATCTCAAAGGCTACCATTTTAAAGTGGGATTCGTTAAGGCTGCATCCCTACCACGGTTTTATCAGTGGGCGAAGCAGGAATTCGATCAACTCTGCTGACGACATAGAGAGAATTCAAGGTCAGAAAGCATGGTGAAAACAAACATTATCAGCTTAAATATGAATTATTACAAGAAAAGAGGTAAGGAGAGCTCAGTCAAATTGCCAGGATAGGCCTTTACCTATCTACTTTAAATGTAAAATGTCGTTTTTTTTTTTTTTATAGAAAAGGATCCACTGGAGTACTCAGACTTCAACTTGTTAATCGTACAACCAGAAAGCTTTCCCCTTTTACTGTATAAATTTTCTCGACTTCTTAATTAATTTAAGTAGGAGCTACAGTGACTTAGAGCTTACAATGACAGCATTCAGCGCACATCCGCACCTAGAATCTACCGCCTGATACTTCGGAGCTGGCTTTGGTAATATAATGTACTAAAATGTAGTATGGTAAATCATTTTACTATTAAAAATTAAATCATTTTCTCATTTCTTAAAAAATATCCCAGACTTAATAAAAGTTAGGCTGAATAACTTGAGATATTCTAGAGACTTGACAATATTATTTACGCGATTTAATCAAAATCGGTGTGAATATTAGATGCATGATGACATGTTTTCAAAAAAGGGTAAAAGGTTTTTGGATAGATAGTTAAATTTCACAGAACTTTTAGCCAAAACTCTGAAATATAATTTGCAAACCAAACACATACATATGTTTCATACCAAAATGTCGGAATGCCTGCAGGGAATCTATGTCGATGAACTAAAGCAATTTTAGCAGATAAAAAGCCAACCAATTGAAGCGACCTACCTTCCAAGCTGCTATCATTCCTCGACAAAAGCGGCGGCATTAATGTACTGCTTGGTATCATGTCTCCTGTAAAATCAAACGGAAATGCTGGATTCGGAATTGCACCCTGCAATTTCGGCGCCGGTGGTATCGCTTCCGATTCCTTATAGAACTGGTCCTCATCGTACAGTTCATCCTGATCCAGGTCAAGTTCTGTCTGCTGTGGTTCATCAGTCTCTGGTGCTGTTTCGTATCTATCTTTCAGGACTTTGCGTGGTACTGCAATTGGGGAAAAAAAACCCATGCAAAATTCACAAGAACAATCCCCACATTCGCAACAACTTACTGCAGGTGTATACAACTTTCAGATACATTTTGGCCTCGCCCTTGCACGGTCGACCAAATGTCCCGGCGTCGGCTGTGATTGAACATCGTCTACGGCCATGGCATATCTGCATCACTGTCTCTGTCGCGTACGATACCAGACAGGCTGCAATACAATTCCGTAACAAAAATTTACAATGAAAATGAGAATTCACGAAAATATGTGCTCGTTAATTGCCTTGCACTGGACAAGTACTTACTCTGTTTGCTGCTGGTGTCCTCGACGGGATGATCTGATCCATTGCCACATTGTACACTCTCCCGCTCGGTTCGGCCAAAACTTGCACTATATATCGCTATCCTGGAATAAGGATTGCACACCAATGGCATGTTGTCATTTTCACATGCCACTTTGCTGCGAAATTCATCTGAAAAGACCAAGAGAGAGAGGAAAGAGTTAACAGACAGACAGCATTCGGAGGAGGAGAATCCTTTGGTAAATTTATTTTTAACTATCAATACACTGGATGTCGCCGAGATAATTCGATTCGAATGGCGGGCCCACCAATAAACCGATTTGCAGATGGAAATTGCTTCGATGCACCGTGCATCTACTATATGTGATGAACAATGTATCTTTGGCTTACACTGAGGAGTCAGTCCATCCCAACCAATTTGATCCCCGATTGTGAGTGGATTGGAATGTGCTGCGACATTGTCGTCGTCGTCGTCGTCGTCGTCTCAGGACCGTATTGTGTCGTCATCGTCCTTTTTACAACACGGATCATAAAAGTTTATATAGTTTCTGTGCATTCCAATGGCGCGACATGGTCTTTGCCGACATGAAAGTCGACTCAACTAGCACAGGCATAAACATGATTATGCATATGGTTCGATGAAGCGGTGGCACGGAAGTTAGCGCAGTTTTGAGACAGTGTGTGGGCGTATGTATGTATGACTTGGGAAATTGGCAATTTGGAGAGTTCTGCAATAATTTTTGGGTACTTTTATCCACTACAGGGAAATTCCAATGTAAGTATGTACATATATAAATGGAAGATTTCCACATGGCATACAAGTTTAACCAGCTCAATAATCGTGAAGACGTGGCATCGTGCTTCGAGTAGTTTTATAAAGAAATTGACTATAATGGTCCAGGCATGAATATGCAATGGGAGTAAAAGCTTCAAACTGGATGGAGAGGACGAGGTGATGATGTGGTTCTGGCAAATTGAATTCTAAAGTTTGCATTACGAAAAGTGCCCGAACAATGGAATGGGGATATTGGCTACATACGAGAAAATTGGAAATGTGGCAGAGATTTTTGAAAGTATCTAAAGCAAATCTCTATCAACTTTTTAAATAAAGAACAATGGCATTCCATTGGGCAACTTTATTAATTTATCACTTGCGGTAGGTAAATATAAATAATTTTGGATTTAGTTAAAAATTATTATAGAAATCGGCGGAATATCACAAACAAATTATGTGTCACGTAGAATTATTATTACCATTTTATACTAGCCCTATACAGTGGCAGGCTAGTCGTGCGCTAAGAGTATGAAACTGTTACTCTTTTCTATTGGATCAGAACTAACCTAAATGTTTGACAAGCTTGGTTCTTGCAGTCTCCTCCTTGTTTGGCCCAAGCTTATGCGTACATACGTACAACAAAGTAACATATTATAAGTGTAGAATTCAGGAAAATAGGGTAAGAAGACATGACAAGAACGTGGAATTATACCACAGGCCAAGAAACTACTAAGAAAAGTCTTAAAGCCTCTATCTACCTTAACAAGAATAACCAACGAATTCTAACAAGTTTTCTAAGAGGGTAATGTAAGCTGGGAGATCATTTACGAAAACTAGGTATAACAAATGAATTTCTGCGTAGACTTCGATGAAGACCGGAAGATCGTGTAAGATGAAGACTATTCAGTCCTGTTCTCAGTATTAATCCGACGTAAACTTGCTTTCACAAGCAAAAGAATAAATACCACCGTTTGCTCCAGGTAAATGCCCAATATTGGAGGACCAAAGACAGCAAATCAATCCTTGCAGCCCCCATATGGGAATCGGCTACAGCCATGAACTCATACATGAGGGGGATGAATTCGGTGCCCAGAAGAGCATCTCTCAGAATATGCTCCGCATACAGGACAGCATCGGGGGATGCAATTAATGTAATAGCAGCATGAATACCTATCAACCTAGAGGTCAGAATAGCAGCATGATCGCAGAAAAGCGACAACGAGGAAAGAAGCACAATCAGACCGACTGCAAAAGTAAGAGCAACGACGATGTAATACGTCAGAAAACAGCCAGTGGACCTACAAACTGCTACCAAACATCGAAGAGCAAACCACAAGAAAACACGGGGAGGTAAACTTCTACCTCACTCAACTCTTAACAAGACATGGAAGCTTTTAGGCATACCTTCACAAATACCATATCGCAGATAATCCTTTCTGCAGGTACTGTGAAGAAAAGTCCAAAACGCGGAAGACGTCCTTGTAGAGTGCAATAAGTATGAGACAGCGTGGAACACTCTAGAAGGGGGGATTGGGAATGCGGCAACCCCAAGGTCCCAAGAGAAGCTTGGGAAATCGCCGACAACATTATTGCAAGCATTATGCAGGAGCTACGGCGGGAAAATCAAACACCAAGAGCCGAAGAAAAACAGAGCCCAGTAACATAATGAAGAAGACAGGACGTCAAAGTCTTACGAAGGAATGCCTTGATTGGCGGTACCCTAGGGTGCAATAGCACAGGTTTTGGGGCGGTGGTTTAGCACGTAAACATGCTAAAGCATGGAGTCGGGCATAACTTCGTAGTATGGGCTGCGAGTATCCATAAGGAGGGCAGCCTTTTCCTAATGTCAGATAGAGAACAAAAATTAATAACAGAAAGAGAATGCGTCGGAAGGATTCAAGAAAGTACACATAGCTTTAAGCATGTACTTATATAAAAATATTAGGAAAAATGGGGAGCCAAACCTGCGATCATGCACTGGATCTACATAGCCTGTAGCACATAGTCACAATTGTTGAAGAACTAACGAAAGCTGGCTTTCATAGGAACCATACGTACCTACTGCTGCCATTGAAACAATACAATACTGATATCCTGCGATTAAAACAATAGAACCTCTGGTGAAAGGGTAACATGGGATATTACAGTATCTCAAGACGGTCCGATCACGACACAACCACGGATTATCTTCCGCTGCACCGTGATTTCAGGCTAAAAGTAAACGCAGGTATTCCAACACGAGAAGAGAAAGTCCATTCACCCGCACAAAATCTCTAACTTTACGGACCGAAAATAGGTATAGATAGGACTACCAAACCAAGGCACAATGTTCCAAAGGGGGTTCCGGGTTATAAAGGCAAATTAATTGGCTAGACCGAGATCTGAACAAGCCCTTTCAATTGTTCATATTTCCCTATCAGAACATTCCAATTCAAAAGTATAATGTTGACATCATGTTGCGTCTACAGAACATTCTGGAAGAAATACATGAAGTCTATCATCACCAGTCACAACTTTTTGGCGACCCAATAAAAAGGAATGCGCAAAAGCATTGACGATTTATGTAGTGAGATTGAGAAAGACTCAGAATAGTTCCTACGCAAATGTCTCAATCCCTGTTTCATAAGAAAGATCATCTTCTTCATATTTTTTCTTCGACAACACGGGCGACCTGTCTAACAAGCTATATTTGCAGGTCCCATTCCATCTAGGTGTGGGTGCCGTGGGGCAGTGGTTAGTACGTTGGACTACTGCGCAAAGGGTTCCAAGTTCGAATCCAGAAAAATACCATCAAAAGTTTTTTCACGGCCTCACCTCTTCCGAGTGTCTGACAAACATTCAAGAGTATTACTGTCATGAGAAAGCTTCTCAAAACCCCTCTGCCCTTCGGATACGGAAAAAAACTGTAGGTCCCTTCTGTACGTGCAGAAATGTATACCACGCCCAACATGTACAGTTGTGAGAAGCTACGTCTTGGCCCTCTATGGGCTGCTTACGGCCTGATATTTATTTATTTTTTATTCCATCTAGGTATCTCTCACAAACAATGGATCCACTGTGAGATCTGAGTGCCGGTTGCGTCCTTTTACTGCGGTTTCCCCCAACGAACCTAACCTAGCCTTGCCTAACATAAATTTTATCTTGAAAAAAGTATGTTCGAGACAAAATAAAGAAAATGAAAGCTCATTAAGAGTTTTTTGAAGTTCAAAAGATCGCCAAGTTCTTTTTACTCATTCCTTTTCAATGAACGCCACCGACAAGACTCACAAGGAAAGAATACTTTCATAGCACACCTTGACACAAGACTGAAACTAGTCCCAGCATAAAATGTTGACACAAATAGAACCGCTTTCAGACAAACGTCAACTCAAACATAACACCAGGCACTATATCCCTTCAAATAGGTTGAGGTTATATTAAAATGGTCCTTAAAAGAATGAGTGAATACAAATTGAGTCTAGACTAAGCTTCAACGCGTATACAGTTCCGAAACATATTCAATCACTTTCAATTCAATTGACTCCTATTCGTCTAATGAGAGAGAAAAACTCTTCACGTTCGATTTCTGACTTAATTTCTGCCAACTAACACATGCTCCTTAGTCGCAGCCATACTCTTCATTCTCGACCTAATCCTTTTTCCTTGAAGCTGTCGCCGTCAATTATGCTTATAGCGAAACCAATTCCTTCTGACATTTTTACCTTTACCTTTCTGCATTTCCTTTTTCATTCTCTATTTCTGCATATTACCATACCACAAACTCGTAGTATCGACCTCTTTGCCATAATCGACCTACATCGCTCTTTCCTTCTTCTTCTTCTACGAATTTTAATATACAGTACACTCAAAACGCAGTCCTTGTTTCCTAACCAATTTGAGGCAAAGTCTATATTCCTTTGGATAGTTCTCATTTTAATCACTGGCATTCTCAAAATCTAGGTTACTACCTATTCCAATCTTTGCTGCCTCTCTTTCGCTCTGGAAGGCCGCTCTATTTCATATGTAAATGAGTTGTACTTTATTCCTTCAACTTTACCAAGATGATTTGTGTACGTACATATGTATGGATGTATGTATGCATAAAGCGAATTGCTTCGTTTTAGCTCGCATATGTGTCATCGCGCATCCACCACCCATAAAATGGGTCAAAGTGCCACTTCAACCGTGAACCTATCCTCTCCTGCCTCTAACTTATTTCCTGTTTCTCATTAGGAAGCCCACCCGCTAGAGGTTACTTCACACATCCTTGATCATAGATCTGGTACATATTCATATCATAACACACCCTATATGTATGTGTGTAATTACTCGCCAAAAAAGGGACGCAAAAGGACGAAGAACGTCATAATAATTTCACTAAGTGTTTCACAACACACATCGAGATGATTTCTCACCTAGAAGATGGTGGATGTAGAACTATCTGCAACATATTTCTCTTTTACTTTCACCACAGGGGACGGGAATGCCGGAAAACTAACCCTTCTTTGGTCTCGTCTCATCTGAACGAGCAAAAGTAATGAGGGCGTCAGGCGGATAAGGATATAAGAAGATTCCACTCGAAAATGCCCTCCTGGTGCACACAGGAAACACTTTGTTGGGCTTTATCCTTGCATAGGGCGGCGGCGGCGGCGTCGCCCTGGTTAGAGACAATCTGCACAAGTATGCGGGTAGGAAATATATTTTTGAGAAAATGTACATATTCATGCAAATCCTGAAAGTCCTGTCATGGTCCTGCTACTGATGGGTGGAATGCAAAAATGATGGGTAGCTCCGGTTTTTGTGGGTTCGTCTCCAGGAAATTGTTAATAATAAATGAATTTTCTCAGCCTACAGAGGGTGGTTGCAGTATAAAAATATTTTATTTTGTTTTTTGGTTTTTGGAAAATTTCGCATGAGTGCGCTTCACTTAAGAACATTCCTATCTAATGCATACGTTGGCACAGGTGTTGTAAATAACTCCAAAAAGGATTTGTTTCCCTATGTGCGGAATTTTTGGCACAAGAATTCTATTAGAATATGGGTGACGATGCTGGTATATATCGTGCCCCTATTTGCATGTTGCATGCCGTAGTACTGCTGGTATCACGTATCAAGTATACACGTCAAGGTGTTGAAAGTGGGTATAATAAAGACATTCTTCACTCCGCCCGTTGGTTTTTCTCCAACAACGCCCTACGATGTGCTGCTTTGTCTGTTTCTGCTTCTGTAGTCAAGTGGCTAAAGAAATTAGCTCAGCAAGCAAACAAAGAACAGAGTAGCAGCAAAAAAGGACGAATGTTCTTAATTACGTCAACGGGATTGCACACAATGTTTCAAATTTTGTTTCTTGTGCTTCATCAGAACATCTGCAGTGTGATGGGCTTTGAAAAGACAAAAGAAAATTCCAACTACTTTGTCAGTCATCCTATTGTAGGGTATACATATTTAGGCTCGGGGTCAGTGGACGGACACGGACATGTCCACTATACCTACATGACACCAAATGTGTGTTTTTTTTTTTTGCTTTGTATGGGTATGTGTGAGTTCTTAGGGCTCAGTGAACAAAATAATAATTTTATTGAAATCAGACCATTTTCCTATCAAAAAGAGTAAGAGAGTATCCATGTCAATATCCTTGGTTTGGTGCAGCCTTTTGTTCTTTTCTACTACTCCTTTTGTGTGTGTGGGTATGTGTGCTTCTAATGACAATAGTTAGCTTTGCTGATGGACAACTGAAGCGGATATGAATTCTTTTCAATGGCGCAAGCAGCAGCACCGATCTGAATTTATGCTTCGTTGCAGAGTATCTATTATCCTTTATCCTTCCAGGTAGAGCGAAAGTATAGCTTCAAGCTATCCCGTTCATTGGGTGTAGGTCTGGCCTATTGAAGCGTGAAACAGGATGAAAAAGGGATTTCATTATACTATGTTTCGGCTGGTGCTGGTAGTATTGGTTTGGGTCCGATAGGCGGTATAGATGGGTGATTGGTTCTGGTGTTGAAATTTTATTGAAAAAAAAATATATATATATCCGCCCTTGTGAACACAGTGAGTCCGAAGAGGACATATGAACAAACAGGACACAGAAAACTCCTAAATTATTTCTTGTATGTGTGTATGAGACACACAGGATGAAGAGGACTTGTCGAACACTTTGTTTGCTTTTATTCTTTGGTTTTTGTAATATTTTTGGGATTTTCCAGCTAAAGGAGGACTGGGGAGACGAAGCGATGCCTATGTGAGGGGGTTATATTTACTTTTTGTGTTGTTCAAAGCGTTCAAGTTGAAAATGAAAGAAAAACATGTCCGGTTTAATCGATCCATTGTTGCTAGAAGCGATTTATTATTTTCTGTTTTTGCTATTTTTCTTTTAGGAGAAATATTATGTTCTTCAGCAACAGTGAATCAAAAGATTATCTACGTAATTAGCTATCGCCTTCCTGGAAAGTTTTAGACGGCCAATACAAAGTTATAATTTGGTTATAGAGCTGCCGTTTTTATTAAGCGGATGTTTATCAAAAATAAATATATAAGTATATGTCAAGGGAAAAAGGCTAAGACTTCTGGAAAATTATTCGGTATTAATTGATTAGGACCATTTATTTATAGATGAATGGCACTAAGACTAAGAGGTACGACAACTTTATACAACAGATCCCATATATGTAAGTCGCGGAAAAAGGTACAAACTAGCTATTGAAGCAATCAAATCGCCTATTATACGATAACAATTTGTAGTGCTATACATCGTTTAACAGGATATGGACGGATAAAAATATAACTCTGCTATAACTTCATTTGCCTATAGAAATGGTAAGATAAACTATTTTCACAAAAGCTCTACAATAGGTCAATGAGTGATTGCTCAATATTGCAATATATTTTGGAGCTTGAAGATGGCCATTTCAGAGAAGGGTGAGGTATAATACGCTTACCGAACTTTATTTCTGGAAGAAAGCAGTCAAAAAGTTTTTCAAAGAACCAGGCAAAGTTCGTCTTCTAGCCGCGGTCAATACTCTGTTTGAGCTGCAAAGCGAATGAAGGACTTTATATCACCGATTGATTGGCCCTTTGGCAGTTCAACGCTTAACCCGTTAAATAAGATGTTATGTTCCTTTTAAAGCGGCTTCTGTACTCCAAAAATACTTTTTCAGTTCCTAAACCGAGCCCTTGTCCGAACAGTTGACAATTTTTACATCCATGTAGTGCGTCCTACAATAGATGATTGGTTTCACCATCCTCCCTCGTTGTTATAAAGATCACAAAGGATTAGCAGATCTGGGCAATTCGGAATAGCTCAAACTTTCAACTTTATTTTCTAAGTTGAGTTGCTGTTTACTAAATATGATTCGTCTTATAGGTGTGGCCTCCTGAGTTGCGAGTGGTATATTCTATGATGCAAACTCCCAACATCCTTTACATGTCACTTGTTCGATTGATGAAAACAGTGCAGTGTCAGCGATTTTGAAAAGCCAAACAAATGGATCTATGGCAGTATTCCCAGATTTTCTAAATGCTTTTCCCCGTTTTTTGTCTCATTTTGCCTTTGTCCCCCTTTTCTTTTGTCGATTTTCCCCGCAATATAAAAAACAAAAAACAAGCTCAAATCAATAGTTTTGAAAAAAGGTCAGTTCGCCTACTTTTTACACTAAAATTCGTAAATTATCAATTTTCGAAGAGTGGGGGTAAAATTCTCTCAGAGAGAGCTAAAATTACGAAAAAGTAAACGAACGGATTGAACAAGAAAAAGTTGAAAATACACTGGTTTGACAGTTTTCACCAGCCCACCGAAATTTCTGGACCTAAAATTGTTTCTTACTCTCTCGTGAGCGCTCTCTTCCGCAAAAAACTACAAAAATTCTCCGTACGCTAACAGCTTTTCGTAAAAATTCGTAAATTTTCGTAAAAATTCGCTGTTTTAGGAGGGTACGCGAACGGACCTAAAGAAGTGCTTTAAAAAAAAATATTTATTTCATGAAAAAAACCAGAAACGAATCAAAAGCTTCAAATATTAAAGGAAACAAAAAAGAGTAATAACAAGCAACAAAAACTAGTGCGGCCTGTTCACCACGCAATATTATTGCGCAAGATATTAGCCAAAAATATTGCGTGAAAATGTGTTGTCCTTACACGATGCAATATTATTGAAAATGTTATTGGCGTCCTGCCGTTTATTCTGTATCGATTCATTGCTGAAAAAATAAATGCTTTGTCGCAATACCAAGTACTGTGCAATAATATTGCGTGGCATAAGGGCCGCATAAGTAAGTTAAGTTCCGAAACATTAAAAAAGTCCGATAGCAACGCGTCTTCATAGTATCCATCTTCTAACAGACATATTATGGATGGACTTGACATGTATTGCGATCTTTCTAAAAGGATCGGTAACGCAAATCATTTGCCAAAAGTGGCGCTTTTCCCCGCAATCTGGGAACACTGATCTATAATTGAGTATTTTTTTCTATAGCCGGCCTGATATTAGACTGAATGACCATTTTTTAAAAAAAAAACAAAGAAGTCTTAAACGGATAGATGAGCCCAGGCAATATGAACATTCGAAAATGTTAAATTCCGCAATAAGTACCAAGCACTATTTCTTCCTATAGTTTTGACAGAACTCGAAAAGGGTACGGTCGTCATCCGGAGCTTTTCGAAATTTTGAGTCCTCGATTGATTGTGAAAATTGTGCGTCCAAAAGACATCGGCAACTAGCGGGGTCATAATGACGAGCTCGAGAAATTTGCACCGGATTTAATACACTAGGGCCTAGTGCTACCTAGTGGAAGACTTCTGCAGAATAAAATAAACCCACAAACTCTTTTGACTGACTTTTGATTCTACTAACTGGAGTTCAATTCAACATGTGGGAACAAGCCGGCTATGACCACTCAAATATCATTCAAATATAATTCAAAAAGCCTCGCAGCCACATCGGATTATATGTTCCCATATAATGCCTTCAACATAGACATACCTGTCTTATACCCAAGTCGTGAAGACTGGGAGTCAAAAAAGCCAAAAAAAAAAATCAAACTTACGTCTTACACTGATGGCTTCAAATGGATATAGGGACCGGAGCTGGTTTCTACTCAGAAGTACTACAAAAACAGGAGTCATTCAGACTTCCAGAAGCACATAGTGTCTTCTAAGCTGAAACACTGGCAAAAAACCGCCGTAGCTATTAAAGAAAGTCACATCCCTCCGTCGGATATAACAATCTTTGTAGATAGTCAAGCGGCTCTGAAATTAACAACTTCCAATACAGTCAAATCAAAGGGTGATCACCATCAGTCACCACAAGGTCAAACTCTCGGGGGTTTGTTATGAACATTAGTTAGGCTGCCGCCGATTGATAAACTATACAGTATTGCTGATACCATAATAGAGAATTAGGCCAACGCCCCCTGATCAGGGAGAATCTTATTCACGTGCCCTATGGCCAAAACTGAATAGAAAGAAAACAAAGACCCTATTAACAATGGATCGAACTTCTATCCGCGTGCTCACTGGAATAATCACAGGACACCGTGCCATAGGAGCAATGCTCGAAAAATTGAGCGCGAAATCCAAGGATTTATGCAGAAGCTGTAGAGACGAAGCGGAGGTGGAGTCAATTCAACACATGCTGTGCCACTGCCAAGCCCTTCAAGAACAACTCCTTCGAATTTAAGGCCACAGATTCTCGGATCACGGATAATAAATCTACTTAGCTTCGTTAATAGTATCAACAGGTTTAAAGGGAGACCGACACCAAGATAGATGTCTACCCCCAATACTTTTTGAACCCTTTATTTTCCCTTCCCACTCCTTTTAAAGGGCAAAATGGACCTTTCAGTGTCTCCGAGTGCATGTGATGTGTCCTTTTTCCATCACACACCTCAAATAACCTAATAATTGGACTTGATTACATCTTCAGAGGACTTCACTGACTTCAAAGATTTCAGGTGAATGCAATTAGGTACTTCAAGAGTACTTTGATGAATGCAGAGCAATTACAATGATTGCATTCATTTTTACCTCAAAATAATGATTGTAGAAAATGATTGCATATGTAAGTACGCGTTGCTGATCTCAGAGAAGATGGTGAATTTTATATTTTCCTTTTCCTTATTTTTCGAAAATTTCAACATACAGTTTGGCCTGCTTATATAAAAGCCTTAAGTAAGAATAACCCGAAAATGTGTGTATAATCGGGAAAAGCAATTTTAGAATGTTTCGCATTCCATTTCACTTAGCATTTATCAACCATACCCATACATTTTCACTTATCATGTCAAGGCATGTCCTTAAATTTTAAAATAAACAACTTGTATATCTATTCGAATAATTGGCCAAGAAGAATTACATAAAATATGATAGTCCAAAGTCTACCCATTATAACATCCCTCTTAAAACATGTCCTGAATGGGAAACTTTTTCACTTTGTACACGCTTCGTCCTGTGATTTATCTTTTCAATTTGTCTCCTCTTCACTTCATAACAAACCATTTTTGGTCCTTATTTTGAGCAACGTTATAACCTCACTTCATAAATCATACATACTCGTATCTCTCCCTTTCTGCGTTCCACTTAACCAACAAAAGAGAGAATAAAAGTGAAAAGCGGTTATGAAATAGGTTTCATTTTAACATGAAGACCTACAATTTCTCAAAACAGTCCAACTTGACGCAGCGAAGCGACCGACCGACCAACGGACGGACTAACTTTTGTTTGTTTACTTTGTTTGAACGTTTAACCATTTCATTCTTTTGTTCCGTACAGAGACAAACAATAGAATAATAACGGTATATACAAATACACCTTACAAAAAAAAAAAAAAAAAACCCGACAAGGAAATAAGCTCAGGATAAGATGACAGAAATTGTTTTCCCCTGTGATGAGTACTCTACTCGTAGGTATGTACCATGAAAGGACATCAAGCAACCTACGAGAATAATTTTCCAGACAATTGAATCGACCGATTGCCATTTCCTCCTTTGCACTCCCTCAAAACCCCTCTTAGGGATTTCTCAAATGTTGTGTGCTTTGTTTTTTTTTTTTTGTACTTTTGCGCCTGTCCATCCACTTTTGTGCGTTTGTGGTGAGTGGTGTTGGCCCTTTGTTGATACACCGGACTTGAATGAATAAATGCCGTCCTTTTATGGTCCTTCGAATGACAACAAGCACTTCATTACCTCGGACCTGTGATGTTGTTCCTTTGTTTTTTATTATTCGCTCCTTTTTTTTTTTTGGCCATTTAAATAGCATTCTTATCTTTGTCTTGATGGACCATTGACCCACTCCGGGAAAGCAATAGGGAATCCTTTACCCTGGCGCAAGGAGTTTTTAAATTTTTTATAATTTTTTTTGTTTTTTTGTTTTGTAGACAAAGGACGGTTGAAGGGAATTATTTTTCGTTGTGTTTACTTTGGTTCTCTGTGTGAGGCAATCATCCTTTTTCGATTAGCTTGCCTTTAGGGTATAACTCATGCTTGAGCAAGCAGCAAGACCCTTCAAATACTGACGTTGTGTAGATAAGAATGCATAATGAAGTAGTATTATTCATTGCAAACGAATTAAGAATCTTCCTACGCTTATGAATTTCTTAATAACTTGTAATTAATTGCAATTTTAGAGAATTTTCTTTTTAAAAAGATAAAAGTGAATGACTGGCCTACAATTTTAATTTAACCATGTTGTATTAATTGATACTGTCTTGAGAAAAATGTGGAGCAAAGCCTAGATTGCACGTACTACATTTCGTGGTATCCATTTCTGCACGCACTTAAGGGACCTACAGTGTTATGCCAAATCTGAAGGTAGGGGGATCTTTTTTGAGAAACTTTTTGAACTACTCTTGGATGTTTGTCAGACTTTCGCATGAGGTGGGGCCGTGAAAAAAGTTTGATGGTATTTTTCTGAATTCGAACTGCATGCATAGAAGTTCAACGTAATAATCACTGAGACAAGGTATTATATTGATGAAGATTTCTGTAGAATAGTACCAACCGTATCTCTAACGAACACCTCTACCAGAGAACGGGCCAACAGCATTTAGGCACAATTATCCCACAACGGAAGTGGCAGTGGAGTGCCACACACGCTCCGGAAAGGGGATAATCCCATAGCTTTCCATACGGGTTCTGTTGACTGCATAGCCCAGGATGGCGGAATTACTAGGCATCCGAGAAGAACACGACATTGAACGATCGAAATAAAGGCACGGCAGCTAGGAAAAAAGTTGGGGAGAACAAAGGCGCATTCCCACAAACTATACACGATGGCGCATAAGAGAAATTTAATTAAGTGCACGACTGGATCGTACGTACTTGTAAGTTGGAAATCAATAGATTTTTAATAAAAAAAATTGATAAATTTTTGAAAATTTGCATAAATTTAAACGCCACATTTTATTAAACTATAAATCTTGCCCACATTTCGATTTTGATGGAAATCCATTGAGTTTTAGCCGAGATATAGCCATATTTCTAAAATCTGCTAAAAAGAAAAGTACGGTTATAAGTATTTTAAGCCAAAAACGTGGTACGCCATCTTATAGCATTTGTCTAGACTAACTCGGATATGAAACATATTCAAAATCGTTGAAGCCGTTTTCGAGCGAATCGTCTTTTTGTGGAGTTGGCCTTAAGTTAAGTAACGTTAATAACAGGGCTAGAACAGAAATTCCAATTTCGCCTCGAATTGCGACACTACAGAGCTTTGATAAAAGTTTGAAGCAAATCGGTTCAGCCATTTAGCTGCAGCCTACATACACACAGACAGACAGACAGAATCGCCAGACGAATATATCGAATAAATAAATACTCGACCACTGATGACAGGTGCTAAATTTCAATGTTCGATACTAGAACTCTTAAGCGATTCAGCTAAAGCAGTGCTGCCATTTCTACTGTACTGACAGGAGACTACTCTTTTTTTTATCTGTCTCTTGTTGCCAGAACGTATTTCTCCTACAACAATGTTATTTTGTTGTTAGATAGCAGGGACATTTGTCATCCAGCTTAGGCCAAATCTATTTAATGATTAGGAAAGCGGTGCAGTGCAACTATCGGTGGTTAGCTCATTATATATTATTCACTACAAGGTCTCTTAACAGCCCATATATGTAAGCCTGAACGCACACCTGTGGTTTGGAAGATGAAAGTAGGTCCCTTCAGCCAACCCTTTCAGTAAAATATGGGTATATTTAGGCTTACATTTTTCACCAATTAGGAGTTCCGCAGAAGTTAAGTCGGTATATGGTTTTTTCCCGTATCCATACTAAACACCACTGAGGCTTTACTTTCATGCGAAACATTTTGTCTAAAGCCAAAGTTGGAATAATGTTGAGAATTCCCATTGAAATCTTTAATACAGGAACAAAATCATATCTGTTTTCTTAGCCCCGATTCAACCTCTGTCTACGACTGGTATTTCTTTTTTGTAGCTTTTTAAAAGGAGGAATTTGGAATCAGCAAAATTCATCTCCTGTTTTCGTTTTTCTTTTGGCAGGAAGCTCAGCCTATATGGGTACAAAATAAAGTTTTTATACCCTATTCTAAGGCTATATTATGTTTGACACATACATATGTAGTTTGTAACATAGATAGACCTCATAATATATAATAATCAGCATAAATAGCCGAGTCAATTGAACCATGTCCGTACGTCCGTCTGTCCGTCTATCCATCCGTCCGTATGTCATCAGTTTTGTGGCCCTACATTTTGAGCTAAGTGAAATTAATGAAATTTTGAGTACAAGATCCTTGGAGAAGTAAGCAATACAAGTATAAATATTTTTGAAATCCACCCACTGACACGCCCACTTTTTCAGTATTTTTATATGAAACTAGAAAAAATTTACTTAAGCAAATATGTAGATATTCATTTACTCTACAATTCTTCCATACATTGCATATCGCCACGCCCAGTTTTAAGGGGCTGTTTTCTTAAAAAAAAACCTCTTTTTCTTCGATTTCAATCAAATAATGGATATGCTGTAATGTATTTAAAATCCGCCCTCTGCCACGCCCACTTATTGAAAAAAATGGTTTGGAGTAATTTTATAAAACAAATTGTATACAAATTTATGCCAGTTTTTGGTTTCATATGAATGTTCGTATTTGGGAAAGGGATAAGGCATCACACGCTCCAGGCGGACTGTAGCATTTCCCTTTGTTTTTTTTTTTCCAAATGACTCCTTGTACGAATTTTGGCAGCCTTACAAAACAAGTTGCTATATGAATAAACAAACTTTCAACTCATAACAAAGCATACCAACAATATTTGCATCCCACACAGTGGAATCGATTTACCAGCAACACTCAAGTCATTCCATATTCACAACTTCTTGAGCATTTGATCGTTCATTTGATTGTCTATCACCGCCAACAATTTGCGATGTTTTATTTATATATCAAGCAGTTTATTCTACCAAAAAGATTGTTATTTTTCAATTAAGATCCTTATAAAAGATTTCAAGAATTCTCATACCAACGGCCATATACACAACATCAAGGACATGAAAATGACGATGTACCAAAAAAAGGAAAAAAAAAATTCTAACAAATTGCACACACCACACACCATCAAATTCAACAGACAAAATCATTTCTCAAATATACACAGATACGCTATACGCTGAAACTGCTAAATCCTGCCAAAGTGAATTTGCTTGTCTTATCTCATGTGTGCCATTTACGCGCATTTACAAGCAAAACACCCTGTTGTCTGTGCCTTCATGCTATACATGAACACACATACAGAGAGTGTCCTCTTCAAGGACATGAAATCATACGCTTCAAAGAGCCCAGCATAAAATGTGCAAACATAAATTAAACTACAATATTTCCCTTCATTATCCTCTATGCAAATATGTACATTCTGTACCGCAAGGATAATAAAGAAAAGAATACAAAATTAGGGCAAAAATAAGGAAAATCTTTAGATCTCAACTTATCCTCACCCGCTCTCATCCCCAACTATAGGTATATGTATGTGTATATACTTACATGGCCGGCATTTGTAGGCAATCTCAACAAATTTTCGTATCCCTGAACAAGGATCTCCAGACAACGACTTGGCGGTGGCGGCAAACTTGCAATGGCGTTTCTTTTGGCAAGCATCGACTACCGTTTGCAATAGGGCATACTGTAATAGAAACAAAATATACAAATGGTTACCGGACAGTCAAATATTTATTAAGGACTTAAAGGCACATCGTAACAAACGAAACAAAAAAAAAATAGAATGATAAATTATCCGAAGATTACTGTTGTGTGTGAGTTAATAAATCAATGCAGACAGCTCGAAATGGATGTCCTGTTATAGTGTAACTTTCATAATAGGAAAAATATCATGTCCAATAATTTATCTTAAAGTTGTTTGACATGATAGTTTGTTCGAATTTTGTTTCACCGTGACCAGTGTAGCCACTTTGCTTTAATATTGATTTCAGGAAAGGTTTGCGTTGTATTAATTCTTTTTTAAAATGAAGGAAATAAAATGAGATGGGCTAAGTCTCACTTGCTTAAGGAAGCTTGAGTGTGTGAACTGTGTTCTCAACATATGAACATTTCGGAGACATCATTGAGACGAGTTTTGCATAAAGACCTTGGTATGACGCCATACAAAGTCCAATTGGTTCAGGAGTTGAAGCCAACCAATGCGTTTTCGCTTCGCTAAGTGGGCCGGCGATCGACTTAGAGAAGATGCCGATTTTGCCAAAAAAAAATCATCTTTTAAGATGAAGCTCATTTTGATCTCGGCGGGTATGTAAACAAGCAAAATTGTCGCATTTGGGGCACAGAATTTGGTCCAGAGGCATAATTGGGACATTTTTCTTCGAAAATGAGCAAGGAGTGGCCGTTACAGTCAATGGCGATCATTATCGGGCCATGTTGAACAAATTTTTGTTCACAAAAATTGAAGAGGAGGATATTGGTAACATTTGGTATCAACAGGACGGCGCTACGTGCCACATAGCCGAAGCTACACTCGATGTCTTGCGCCCTGTTTTTGAAGATTGCATTATCAGCCGCAGAGCTGATGTCTTTTGGCCACCTCGGAGCTGCGATTTTACACCGTTGGACTATTATTTGTGGGGTGCCGTAAAAGATAAGTTTTACGCCGACAAGCCAGAGAAAATTGACGCTTTAAAGGAGAATATTCGTGAAGCCATTGGTGAAATACAGCTGCACACAATCGATAATATGCTTAAAAATTGGACCGATCGTGTAAGCTACTGCATGGCCAGCCGAGGCAGCCATTTGAATGAAATTATTTTCCATTATTAACCGGAAGGATTGTACTTTCAAATAAAAAAAGAAATTTGAGAAAATATTCAGTAGTTTTTTTTTATAGCATTTTCACAGTTATTTGGCGGACCCTTTATTTAATTTTTATAACGAAAATAAAAGCTACTGTAATCAATGTGGTGCCGTGGATCAATAGTTAGTGTGTTGGCAAATGGTTTCAAGTTTGAATCTAGGAAAATATCATCAGTTTTTTCACGGCCCCACCTCTTGCCGTTGAGAGCGTCTGACAAATACAAAGACTATTTACTGTCATGAGACAGCTTCCCTTCTGCACGTGCAGAAATGTGTATGTATGCATTAGCCCTCTATGGGAAATGATTTGCGACTCAGTGGGCTCAGTGGTGAGTTCGTTAGACTACTATGCATAGAGTTTCGGGTTCGAGCTCCAGAAAATATCAAATGTTTATTTACGTTTTGTATTTAACTGATAGGAGAAACATCTTAAAAGATTCTACGCATCGCATACGGCAGTTTATGGAAGCTTGGAGTACTGACCAATTCCGTATGAGTTACATATTAAAACAATAAAAGTGGCAACCATGCCAATTTCATGTCATTAAACGCAGTGTTCTATGAAGAGAATCTCGGGAGAGCGTGTATGAATTCCCTCAGTTGTAATAACAAAATTGCTAAATTCCTTTTCATTCAGAATTTTTTCCCCTTAAACCACATCAAAATTATTTACAAATAAAAGCCAATGCAAAAAAATTTCCCAATAATGGAAAAATATTCAGTAAATACCATCGATGAAATAATATGCACTATAGCTACAAATGCGAA
Source organism: Chalcosyrphus nemorum (assembly GCA_949716465.1). NCBI lineage: Eukaryota > Metazoa > Arthropoda > Insecta > Diptera > Syrphidae > Chalcosyrphus > Chalcosyrphus nemorum. Next base: position 72,230,125 of record OX454333.1, read on the forward strand.
TGGTGGTCACAGTATGTCACTAAAAGTGAATGACATTGTCACGTATGGTTGAATAAATTCAGGAATGATGCAATAAATTAATTACAAAAAACACTGAAAAATTGAAGAACCGTATATAAAATCAAAACCAAACTTGAACCCGAAACATATCATTTGAATGCAATTTTAATCGGATTTCTGACAGGTGGAAAGCGGTAGCTTCCGAAGAATGCATATACGCATGAATGTGTCATGCAAATATAATTGCAGTGATTATGCGGAACAACGGGGTTTTAATTTGACAAAATGGGATGTTGATTATGAAAGATCAGATTATGTACCTATAATGCCATGAAAATCAATTTATTTTAAAATATATTTAATCGTTGGAATGGAATTTGCTTTGATTACGGATATGAGATAAATATTTGTCGAAATGAAAAATAATAATTATATTATTAAAGTGGATTAAAAAGCAATGACTTCTTTTAGTACCTACACAATCAAAAGATCAGCTATAAAAAATGATTTTTGTCATTTTATACCAAAATCAATAAGATAGGGTATATCTTGAACATAGGTATATGCATATTTAATCTAAACTAAAAAGGCGAGATACATATGTACATATAAAGGAAAGGAGGAACGATTCGGCAAAGGACTGTCGAAAGGGAGCTAAGGTCGGGTCCGTCGTTTGCCATGGGCATAACAATTATTTTTGAAATACATAGTTTGAAAAATTGTCTTAAAAATTATTTTACTTAAAATATATAAACGTTTATGTATTTTACAAACGGTGCTATAGTTTTTAAGAATTTTCAAGTAATTCGAGTCCGTGACATTTAAGCACTTAATGAATTTTGTACTTTTGAGTTAAGTAAATAACATCGGCTTTCGTATGTGTCAAAACCTATGTACACATAAGCCTAATAGATATCAGCCATTTTAAATACTCAGATTTTATTTGCTTTCGCGTTGGCACGTAAACATCTTACGGACCATAAACGAGCAATACGATGAGTAATTGTCTCTGCTATACCTGCCGTTTACCCACTTCAAGAAGGCTTCCGACTGTTGAATCTATATGCTATAGATAGCGCTCAGCACTACTGCCACCCGCACTCAACTTAACATGCCGTACATAAAGTCAAGAATGCTGCCATCTTCTAACCAGTGATACCGAACTGCAAAATACTTGGGAAGATTCAGGGTTGCCGAATGTAATACTAAGGAGGTCTTCGAACTCCCTTCTCATCGATTATACTCCCGTACTCCCCTCGTCGTGATTTTACTCCTTTTCAAAAACTTTAGTACATTTTCAGCCTTCTTATCGAATGAGCCATTACACAGTGGTGCAATTACACCGGGGTAAAACTGACTTTATAGAAGAAAGAGATGAAATGTATATAAGAAATGGGGCAAAATCTTCATCCGATATTGAAGCATTTAAACAAGTTGTCGATTTCGAGGTGAAAATTTGGATAAGTAATGATATCAGCAACAGGACCGAACAATATGATACACAGGCGTTGTTTTGTTTGCCAGTCGTTTGTGTCAGTAGATGCCACTGTTTTTGAAAGAGACGTAAGTTTTTGAACATCAGCGAGGTTGCACAAGCTTGATTCTGATGAGAGTTAATAATGTTATACTTGTAATTGAAAATAATATAAACTTTTTCAGACCTCCACATTCTACTGCCGTTAAATTTCGTAAGTCTAAAGCAAAGTACACATATTTTAATACGGCCCTCGGTGAGGATGCACTTAGACTAGGAGTTGGTCCATTGTGCTGCCGATGTGTAAAGGTGGGTGGGTCACCCTCTTACTCAGTAAACCATTTACTTCTTAGTATGAAGGAGCCAATCTTAGCCGTACCCGCATTGTTGAGACCACTTAGATTGTTGAACAGGTATTCACCTATTAAGGCCTTTCTAATGTTGGCAAGTGCGGGGCACGTGCATAGGAGGTGACTGATAGTCTCCTCTTCTTCTTCAACTCTACAACTTCTACAGAAATCATTATAGGGGTGCCCAGTTTTTGTCCACGGCTTCCTATAGCACAGTGCCCGGTGAGGGTGTTTACGATTTTAGAGAGGGTTCCTCTCTTATGTTTGAGAAGTCCGATGGACCTGGTTTTAGCAGCCTTGCAGTTTAACAGTGGCCGAGCTGTTGCCACCGATGGTTGGCTTCTCTCACCGCGTCGGCATGAACAAGGTATTTAGCAAAGGACGTTGGCGCCTTGATGTCGGTGACGCTTATACTGTTTAGACCTAAGGAGCCTCGTCGAGCCAGTTTGTCGTGAATTTCAAAAGATGCAAGCACCGACTTCTTCTTCGGTTTTGGAGCCGTCCGTGAAGATTGTCAGCGATTAATGGTCTCAGTCTTATTGCTGAGCAGGCAGCCAGTTGTTTGCTCATGATGTCAGTTGGAAGTAGGTGGAGCATGGCTTGGAGCACTGAGACAAACAACTCGTTGAGTTTTTTTTTCCATTAGGATTAGGTTGGACGTCTTCTCCAGGGCAGACCACCAGACCAGTGCTCCATACACGAGTATTGGTTTTGTTACCGATGTGTGCCGTGATGTGCCAGTGCATGATGTTTGGTTGCAGGCCCCAGGTGGGACCTACTGCCTTTTTACAAATATATAGGGCAACCGGAGTTTTCCTAGCACGTCCGACTATATTATATACTATTGCGGTCAAGCTTCAGGCCCAGATATTTTGCACTATTTGAGAGGATAAGGGGAGTGCCTCTTATCTTTGGGAGATAAAAGTCGAGGAGTTTATGTTTTCTAGTGAACAGGACTAGCTCAGTCTTCGCCGGATTGACTGAAAGGCCACAGCTGGACTGAATGCAGCTTGTTAGTTTGTTGAGGGCAGACTGCATGACATCGGCCAGTATCTGCGGGTATTTGCCTGTTATAGCGACGTCGTCTGCGTAGGCGTTAGCTTTGCCTCCTGTGGTTTCTATTTGTAGGAGTGCTTCGTCGAGCAATAGGTTCCACAGTAGTGGAGCACAATACTCCCTTTTGAGGGGTACCTCGGTGTGCACGTTTTTTGACAGTTCTACTTCCGAAGGTTGCAATGATTACCCTGCTTTTAAGCATGTGTTCTACAAAGCAGCAGATTGCTTCGTAGATGTTTACCTTTCGCAGTGCCTTAATGATCGAATCAGTTTCAACGATACAATTACCATAGTATACCGCGTCAGTTTTTCACAAAGAAATTTGGCTACAATTTAACTGACGGAATTAATTTTCCACCCTATACTTATTTAACTGCATATTTGCTCCGTATTGGCTGAGTGGAAAAAAAACGAGAATAGGAAAGATTCATAATTTTGATCAGCTTCCAACGGAACTATCTGTGTTTCGATGATTTGACCATGTAGTAGCGGATAATTAAAAAACGATGCTCATGATTTACCAAACAACTTCATATTTCAGTTCATTCATTTGAAACGGAAACATGTGCACCTACGAGTATGAATACCAAATTGTGTGGTTGCTTGGCACGCCTTCGATTATTTTTAGTTTTTATGAAATTATCCTTCCTACGTAAAGCTGAAATTTTAGATGTTTTTTTTTTCCATCGGTAGGTATTATTTTCCATGAATTTGCATATATTCATAACTTTTACCACACAGTACACAATTTTTGTTACATTTTGGTGAAATGCAATTAAAGTTCGAAAAATAAATATACATACGTAGGTATATTTATTTTTTTAATTTTTTACAGTTTGCATAAAGCCAACACAATTTTATTGGTGTGAAATTCTCAATTATTTTTTTTGCCACCAATGACTATTAAAAAAATATTTCAATGGAATAAATTTGTTATTTGTGATAATAAATCAATTTTTTGCTCCATTTTATTCAGCTGCACCTACGACATGACCAACTTAGCCCACTGTTTTGCCTTTAGCTGTCGGTCACAGTGCTATAAAATTGTTAATTCAAGTTAAAGCATGACCAACATTGCAACGAAGGTAAAATTTGTATTCTACCACTAAATGGATCAAATACGCATACATACATATACATATGTATATCGACATTCTACAATCTATTGATGGTCGTTTAATTTACAAAAAAAAAGAAAGCGGGGAGTTTCATGTAGAATGAAAAATACATTTGGGTTTGGGAAAAAAACAGGGTTCAACAGTGCCATGTTGTTTTTGAACTCAAGGCATTTGAACTTGGTTTCAGTAAATTAGTTAAATGAAGTAACGATTATGAATGAATGAATATTAGACCGTTAGCAGCCGATAGAGGGCCAAGACCTAGGTTCTCACAACTGTACCTGTTGTGCGTGGTATCCATTTCTACACGTACAAAAGGGACCTACAGTTTTATACCGTATCCGAAGGACAGAGAGGTTTTCTGAGAAGCTTTCTCATGACAGTTATACTCTTGAATGTTTGTCAAACACTCGGAAGAGATGGGGCTGTGCACAGTAGTCCAGCACTAAAACTGAGCCACGGCACCCACAACGATTATAGATCATAATAGTTTGTGTCACAAAAATAGTCATTACAGGAAGGATAGAAAGGACATTTGCCTCTCTGTCTTGTTAGAAGAGTTTGCATGAGACTGAAGAGGCTAGAGTAGGTATTACACAAAACTCAACGTCAGAGATCTTATGCTGTAGCAAGTAAAGTCCATCCCAATCCGACTGAAAGCTCGGGCGTTTACCCTTTTCCCTAGTAAGAATGTGTAGCAACGCTAGGGTGCCCGGCTTAAAAACTTCTTTCGTGCTTCGAGTCGACGACTGGCACCTTCTAGTTTATTTCGCAACAGCTTATACATTTCAGCCATTCTCTCCCCAATTTTTTGAAGAAATTTGTTTGAATCCATAGCCTCTGCCAGTTTTCTGCCGGAAGAAGTTTGTCGCGGCCATTCGATTGCCACCATGACCAGACAATAACTTCGTAAGATGATAATTACAGTCCTTCTTTTTTTTCAAGTTTCGATGGGGATGGGATTCAGCTTGCGGGTCCTTCTACATTTGCTGATGTTATCCAACGTGGCTTGCCAGAGTGTTGCAGATGTTGCCCTTTCTTCCACCTTTTATCCTCCTGGGTAATTTGAATTTTGCTAAGAACACCTTCTTACATGGTATTCCACAGAAGCTTGGTATAAGGACTGACCCCTGCGGAACTCCCGCGGTGATATTGTAGTACATAACGCCATCGTCCGTCTGATATCTCAGCTTCCTGTTGGTAAAGTAGACCGGGACTATCTCTAATAGATACTCTGGTGCCATCATTCTGGCCAGTGAACTGCCAACGCATGTCCAGTTGGCAGAGTTAACGTCTAGTGTTAATACTGCACAATATTTCATGTATTCCTCTTCTCTATCTCCTCCCCTGTATTTCTTCGGCTGCTGTATCTACTTATGGCCTTTATGGCATCGACAGTAGAATGCAATTTTCGAAAAGCCATACTGGGCGTACGATAAAGCTCCCTATTTTCAGCGCGCTGTTAGCAGACTGCTCGGATTTTTCCCGATGTATCTAGCAGGTATATTGGCTCTCCAGGTGGCTTATTTCCTTTAGGTAACAACCCTAGATGTTGAAGCTTCCATGGGTCGGGGAAGACCCCATCCTCAAGGCATCGTTGCTATAAAAAGGTCCGTACTCTTATCAAGGGCTCCCTTGACAGTCATATCTGGGATGCCAGCGGGTACAGGTGCTTTATTGTCGCATCCTTTTCTGCATTCTGTGCATAGCTTATCTGTCATAATTTCCGGTATACGTTCCGGGTTTGTAACCCACTGCTGCGTTGCGTAGCTGGTCAATGGGGGAATAAATGCTCAACTTTTATCTGTCAACCTGCGACAATCACTTGAATGAAATACTTCGGAACCTTTTACAAGTGGAAGACGTAAATGAGTATTTATTCATACAAAAAAGTTCAAAACAGCCAAAGGCTTCAAGGAGCAAATTTTCACGTTAAACAATAATACCTGCCCACTCGTACGCAGACTGGATAGCTGAGTTAAGCGGAATAGCGAGAGCTTACGCATTTGCATGTGCGAAGGAGGTCTGTAATGAGTCGTATCCTGATTTCATGATACGTGTACTTTCACTTGTATCAAAATCAAAGTAAGTAGGATAGTGCAAAAGGCAGCTCAAAGGATTATTTACGAAAATATGATAGTGACGCGTGGGACGAGAGTGCTATGTACACAAAGCTTCCGTCACTCACAAAGTTATTTGTTCATCCAGACACCAACGCATTTCCTTTATAAAACAAACCATGGACTAGCTTAAAGATTTCACAAGGTGGGTGCTAATAAGAACACATTCCTTGAAAATGATTATGACACACTTTCCGCGTATTCCCCATAGGTCTTAAGTTCTCCTTGGCTGCCTTTTATGTTCCGCCTACATAAGAAATTCGTCAGATACATTGACGTAACGAGCCACGTAATTAATTACTTAGACATTGTCAGGATTTCTCTCTAAGCAAAACAATCACTTAATTATCTAACCCATTCCTTCCGTTTAGGACTTGCGTTATCCTTATAACAATCGTTCACGAACGCACCTACGACACAAAACACAATTCGCATAAAATAGTCGTTTTCTTTTACGGGTTTTACTGGTACTTAAAGGATAAACATATATACATTTCCACCGCATTACCATTGCTCTCGATCTACTAATTCTCGCGCTGCCTTGGTGTGTAAGGATGTCTCAGTCACCACACATGTCAGGCTCATTAGCATCATTAGAATGTCAAACGACATCCAAATCACATTACACATTAAATTTACCAGGATAACAAAAAAAAACACGGTAGAAAAACAATCTCACAAGACGAAATAAAGCGACTTTTATTTAATTAAAATTTCTCACCCACTCACTCACGTACGTATGTATGTATGTATAAGCTCACCTGCAGAGCCATCTATAAATCACAGGATAAAATGCATGCCGCTTAATCAAATCGACCACATTAATTTGCGCTGAGTGCAAATTTACATTTTCGCTCGTTGGCACGGACACATATGCTTTTCGTGGTGCGAATCCTTTGTGTCGAATTCTACGGATTATTCCACATCTGACGGCGGCGGGGTTTTTGGATGTCCTTGTACGCGCCCAGCCCAGATAGAGAAGCATCCTTACAGTCGTTAATTGAAATGCTTTTCTTTTTAGCAGACACGCCCGCTCTCAACCTCAACATTTTGAGGTTGCGGTACATGAAAAGTAGGCGAAAAAAATAGTACACATGTATCTATATCTAGGACAAATTACATACAGATGAGTTTCATTTGTATATCCTTCCTTGGCTCGCGAACACACATGTTTACGTAAATTTTTGAACGTTTCGACATAAATAAAATTAACAATTTAAATTACACTCAGGCTCACTGCTCAGTGGTATTGTCGTCGTCGTCGTCGCACAACAGGATATAACGTATAACATGCCACCACTGCAGTTCCGGTGAAACGGAAATTGAGCCATCGCCACATTTGTTGGTGGCATGTATACATTTTTCTTGCCCTGCGGAAAAAAAAAAAAAAATAGGCGTCATCGAATGCCAAAGTGGGTCCAACGTCACTGTCAATTTGAAGTTTGGATGGAGTGGCGCATGGAAGAGGGCTTCAGGATGTTTTTACTTTTATTTTTTTTATTTTTATTTTGGTATTAAGCCGTCACCCTTGGATGTGTTGTCATGAATGTCGGATTCAATGAATATCGTTGTACGTTGCTGGCTCGTTGGTTGACTTAACGCTCTTGTCGCATTTTTTTTTTTTGCTATCTCGCTCTTACCCTTCGAGTTCGTTTCGGTTTGTCAATGTTTTTTGATGGATATTTTTGTTGACAGTTGTGAAAAGCGAAAAGAATCCGACATTCCGCAACGGAAGCACACTCAGCGACAGGGAAATGATCTTACCTTCGTTTTTAGGTTTTTTTTTTAATTTTTATTACTGAAGTATATACTAAAGTGGAATCAGATAAAGAATATACTAAGCAAATGGAGACGTAAGGAAGGGGATAGTTGATGTGGCTTCAATATAATTGCTTATAATTTTACTGTGGAAGGTAAATAAAGTTCATGTCTATTCTACTAAGACGTAACAATCAGTAAAAAAAAGTCATACAACCAATGCAGCCTCTACATATGTACATATGTGTGTTTAGCCACAGCCTAAGCAATATATACACCTACACATTCATTCAATGAATAAGAAAAAATCTTAAGAATCTTAGATTTCAAAACCAAACTTCAACTTAAAATTGACCGCTCTCACATCTTCTTATATCAACTGAATGATGTCCATCGTTGTGGGCTTTTATCGATTCCAACTAACCACTCTCAACGCTGAATAAAAATCAATAATGATATAAAGTGCAGTCGTTGACTGTATTTCGTTTATTAGTAACCTATTTTTGATTTAATTCGGGAAAAGTACGTGTTTTTGATCCTTAGCTACATACAGTCATATTTTAAGGCATGTCACCGGTAATAATTCCTGCACTCAAGAAAGAATATCAAAGGAGTTTGTGGATTCACAACCGGGTTCCGGTTAAAACCAGAAATTTCATTCCCTTCTAAATTTTATTATGTTCTTTTTCTCTCATAAATATTTTCCTTATTTTTTTTTTTTCTGCTCCGTCACAGTAGCAGCTTCAGGACCTGTCTCATTCATCGACAATTCATGGCAAAACAGATTTTTATTTCCTCCTACCTGTCGTCACTATATAGGGATTTACGATGACGTGCGAAAATTGCTCTCTAACTCTCTAGCAGTGTGCCGGTTGGTGTGTGTCCGGTGTTTCATAGGTCAACATCCTTTTACGGGGCATGAAAAAATTATGAACTCCAAACGCACACACAAACTCACAGGAGAACAATGACGAAGAATCCAAAAGGACGATGAATGAACATTTGTCGGGTAGGAAGGAGGTGATGAGAAGGCTGCAGTGCTGCTCTGAATATTGGGCTTTTAATTTGATCCTGGTAAATTTGATTAAAAGCCAGGCGCATAGTAGACGCTAACAGCCGCCACCAAATGAACTTACAGATGTTCGTCAGGTGTTTCCTGCCTTCCTTTTTCGTCTCAATTCAATTAGGTTTTTGGTTACGACCCGGCAGTAAGGGTAATTATTGACTCATTCAAAATTGATTGAGAATGTGTTTTTTTTTTCGATCTTTAGGTATTCTATGAAATGCTATAAGCCACAAGTGAATCCTACTTCGGGAGATTTAAGTGCTGTCTATTGGAGGTTTGTTTTTTTTTTTTTGCGTTAAATTTTTAAATACTCGAATTTGAGTGCTAAGTGACACAACACATTCTGGCAAATTTTCTTTCGAAAGTTCAAAAATGTTGACCTCCCTCGCATGGTATACAGTGTCCCAGCTGACTTGGCACACAATGCACATTGTTCCTGGAAGAATATTGAAAACGAACAACACACAAATGTCCTTTTGTTTCCCTTTCGTATGTGCAACGCAGATGCTGATGGCGTGTGGGTTGCTGAGAGTTAAGACGTATTTTTTTAATATCTCTCAATTTCCTTACACTCTGTTGAGATGTCAGTTCTTTGGTACTTGTTAGGAAGTTCCTTGCTCTCTACCGTATCACTTGAATGCATTGTCATTTGTGCATTCCCACTTTGATCAGACAAAAACAATGTACTCGTTGGGAGTATTTTTTTTCTGCACTCCTTCCTTCTTTTCTGCGATTAGCATATCAGACTACAACAAAAAAAAAAAAAATTGAAAATTGGCAAAGGACCACTTTGCATATGGCAGTGTGTGTGTGTGTGTGTGTGGAGACGTAGATGTATGTTGGAGGAGGATACAAGCAATTGCCACTAAACGATTCGGAGCGAACGTGACTTTATGTCAATTCAAAGTCGCTGTGACACCATCACCCACCATGACTCCAATCACTTAAAAAAAAAAGTACACTCCTCTCGAAATCCATCCCCCGTTGCAAATCTTTAAGCCATGATAACTATGTTAGATGAAAAGTTGCCGGGGAGGGGTTGAATGTTTCTATAGAAAGCCTGAAGAATGATGTTGCCGATGATGCGCGTATCCTGATAGAGTGTTTATGTACCATTGATATGAGCACCCAGATAGGATAAAGTGAATGAAACGCCCAACCCGTTTGGTGATGGGTATGTGACAAGAGATATACATATAACAGGGCGAAATGGTATTTGATGGCGCAACTAGGCGAAAGGGTATAGAAAAAGGATGATATAAATGCAATTGCCTTGTATAAATGGGAAACGATTATTGTCAAGTCAACGCGCACTCGAAATTGTAATTATTTGTAAAGGATTGGCAATAATGTGGTGCCGAAGCGTTTTGGCTTCAAATTGAGCAGTTAATCTGAAAATTTATATCTCCATAGAAAACTGCAGTCGTATACGAGTATTTCAGAACTAATTTGTTCCAAGAATGAGTTAATTGAATAATTATGTTGATGTTATTACACCAGAAGAGTCGTTTACACTTTATGCCTTTAATAACGAAAGATGCAAAAACTAGTTATCGATGCGGGGTGTGCAATTGAAATGTTGCCACAGCTAATATTGTCAGCTTTTTGGGAGTTCAATATGCAATTCCACAAAAGATAGAATACTTTCTGACTTCTTTTCGACTGAGAAACCAACATATTGGCCTACAGCTAGAGCAAAAACAACTGATCTCGTGGACTTCCTCATCGCCAGAGGAGTACTTAAAAATTTTACAAACATCGAGGAAAGCTTTGATCTCTCCTCAGATCACTCACCAGTGCCTAGATTAACTAACAACAAAACTAACTGGAGCGGCTTTAAAAAATATTATAATGAAAATAACGCACAAAACGTCTCACTTAAAACACCGTTCGAAATAGAGGGCGAAGTTGGCAGATTTATTGAAGTAATAAAGAACGCAGCGTGGGACTACACTCCCTTTCGAAGGAGAACACGCAAAGGATGGCAACAATTCCGGGCTCCCCAGGACCCTGTAATGAATGCAGAGATTTCAAAAATTAAGAAACGTTCAAGCCGTTCGATAGATAGGAGATTATGGAAGACCTTAGTGGCACGATCATGACGTCTCAGAACTTTAAAATAATATGAACATATATATATGCATATGTCGCTGGCCGAACTTCGCCAGGCAGTACCAAATCTTAAAAATAAGAACGCCCCTGATCCCCAAATAGGCTTCTGAACCAAGCCTTCGACAATTGACCAGGTTTACAGAATAACAAATGAAATAGAAAAACTTTCAACGAGAGAAAGGTCCGTTGTAGACTTCCTTAACGTGTCCCAAGCCATCGACAAGGTTTGGCATGAAAGCTTGATGTTTAAACCTAGACAAGTTCTGCCAGAACAGCTATACAGATATGATTTCACAATCCTACCTCACTACAGACAGACGGCGCTGAATACTCCGCATTTAAGGAAATTATTGCCGGTATTCCGCAAGGAAGTGTTCTTGGCCCGGTCTTGTTCTTACTTCAAACTCGGAATATACACGATGGGATTGTCGTAGCCACGTTCGCGGACGATACGGCTATACTTGCAACAGACAAATCAATCGAGCCAGCAACTGAAAAACTTCAACGAGCTTTGGACAAAATTTGCGAGTGGACAAAGATTTGGTGTATTGCTCTTAACGACACTAAATCAATCCACGTTAATTTTACTAATAAATAAAGTGCAAGACTGGGTAGTACAAGCTTGCACCTATATCTATAAGTTTTTTGTGCAGTGAAGATCCATAAAACCCACCATAAACTAATATAAATTTTTAGAATAAAACATTGTTAAGTTGGCTATAATTAAAGTACCGTCATTAGCAACTTTGTCCCAAAACGTGGTATGCTATCTCACAGGACTTTAGAAAATTAGTCCGAATCTGAAAGTTAACCAACACTATCCTAGCCGTTTATATGAAAATGGCATTTTGTTAAGTTAGCTATAAGTAAGGCATAGTTATTAGCTCTTTCTACTAAAAACGTGGTACGTCATTTTATAGGAGTGCATAAAAGTAGTTAAAATATCAAATTTTAACGAAATCGTTGGTTAAGCAAAATACCATTATTAACAATTTGGGCAAACAATTTGGTACGCTATTTTATAGAACCTTACTAAACTAGTTCAAGTATGAAATTTAAAGAAAATCGTTGCAACCGTTTTCCAACAAATCGGCTAAAACCCCTAAATCCAAAAAAAAAAAAAAAAAACGTTATTACCACTTTTGGCCAAAATTTGTTTAAGCCATTTTATATCAGAAGAATTTGAATTAAAATCGAGCAAATCGGCTTTTTTAAAAAAAAATTCTAAGTAAAGTACTCTTGTTAACAATTTTGATAAGAAATTTTGTATCTGTTTGTAATTTGTCAATCGTAATTGTATATGAGATTTATTCCAAAGAGTAAGAGCCGTTTTCGAGAAAATCTATTTTTTGTGAAATTGGCCTTAACCTTTTCGGCCCGCAATTCGAACAAATAAGATAGAAAACATTTTATAGATTAAATGGGATAATGACAAATATAAAACTTAAACTGGAATGAAAATGGAAAAGTACCATTGCTTTTATTTAAGAGATAGTCAAGGACGGATTGTATTTATATGAACCATTTCTGATAAAAATAAGAGATTTTAGGGATGTTTGAACATTTGCTGGTACATTTGTGTACCTTCGGAGCGAAAGGGTTAAGTAAAGTACCGTTAACAATAGGGATAAAACAAAAATTTCAATTTCACCTCTAGGGATTATTATACAGACCCTAGATATGAAGTCTGATCGAAATCCGTCCACCCGTTTAGGCTGCAGACAGACAGACAGTTCATAGCTTCAAGTTTTGAATGCAAGAAAATATCAAAAGGTTTTTCACGGCTCCACATCTTGCAAGCCAAGAATATAACTTCCATGTCGCGCAGAAATGTATACCACCGCACACAATACAAATAGTTGTAGCGGCTAAATAGTGAGCGGCTAAATCTTGGCATAGATTAGCCATAAGCAGCCCATAGAGTGGCAAGTCCTAGTTTCTTATAGCAAATAATTCATCTGGTGGCGTATACGTACCTAAAATCCTATTAAATGTTTGTTAATGTTTGTATAAAAGACGAATTGCATGATCAGATTTACCTTTAAGGAATTCCAACTATTCCAGTTCTATGCAACATGAACAACTTAGTATGTAATTCTTTCCAGGGCTCAGAATTGACTCGTAAAATTATCATCATAATTATTGGTAACCCAAATCGATGAGCTTTGTCTGCCCGCTGACTAAATCAGTCACGTTGCAACTCTTTTTACTTGAAACCAGTTATTAGAGGTTGTAATTTAAAACTTATTATCTTTGCAGAGAATTCTAATAGATGCGCGCCCATGTAAAACTAATTATCCTGCCAAAGAATCATTACCTTATCAGCTAATAAAACTTTTTTTTTCCATTTAAAAAAAAAAAAAAAACATTAAAAGAATAAAGTAAAAGAAAAACCGATCACGATATGCTGACTCGTTGTGCAATGACAGAGCAACTTTGCCCGCCTCCACCTCCAATTCCACTGGCAACCCTCAGTTACATGGGAAATGGAATTTTTTAATTACTCCCACTGGATGAAGTAAATTACTTGCACGTGACTAAGTTTCAAAATCCAACCGATAACTAATACAAAAGTTTTGAGCTTCATCTGTCAAAGGTCCTTGCCTTAGGAGGATACACCTTCCCTATAATTTTGAGGTGAAATTTTTTTTTGCTTTGTTATCGGCAAGACTCCAGAGCGTAAAATGATAAATTAGAGAAGAATTTGCATTTGTCACAGGAGCAGGCATTGTAAAGAGGGATTTTGTAAGGTGAAGAATGACTACACTGGTTTTTCGATTTTTTCTTTTCTTCTTTTTTTGGTTATTGATCAAACTATTGAAGCAAAAACTGAAAGAAGGAGAAGGACAATGGATGAGAACACTTTTCAGTTGGTATCGGTATGATGGGATGCACAGTTTTTGACTGATTCGGTTGATATTGGAAGCATTTTTCATCGTTTGCTATTTCAGTGCCAACGATTCATCTACTTGGTGATACCGAGCCCAGATGAAACCAAGATGGAAACCATAAACGACACACAAGTCAAATCGATGGCATCTATAAAATCATGAAATCATGCACTTGTAAGTTATGATCAACGATTGGGATTTGATGAATCTAGAGTAATGTACACATGGAAGGAATAAATTGTGCTATATGTGAAGATATGATATCTTAGGTGTGTGTTAGTATGTGTGGGGTTCTTATGGATGCTATGTAAGGTATGAGGGATTGCATGGAGTTTGTATAAATTAAAAATCAAATTTCATATGTGAAAAACGACATTCAACTTTAAGCCAACATTTGTCAGTATTGTCCTTGAACTTAATTAGTACTGTATACTCAGATGTGCTGTTTTAGATTATTTGAAGTCTAAGCTAGAAAAAAGTGGGATGACATAGTGATTTTCCGCTCTTAATCTTGGTACATTCCATTGTTTCAGAACTAAGGTGTGAACGAAAAGTTCAGCCGAATTACTTTACGAAGTAAATGACAACTGGAAGTCATTTCGGTACTGATTTCTGAACTAGATTTAGTGTTGATATACTCAGACAGCCTGCTATTTGACTACTTCTATTCGAGAATTTTTTAACAACAATCGAACCGTAATTAAACATATATCTTATCACATGCCAAATGTGTATACCAATCTAAGCGTGAATCTTCGAGTTTTCTCAAAAGTTCGTTAAAATGCATACAATGGGAGGTAGACCTTTGAACCAGTTTTTTGTACCCCATCCTAAGGGTTAAAGTTAAGTGTGACACATAGTTTTCAACATAAAAAAATATTTATCAATATCCGAGTCGATTTGGCCGTGTCAGCAGTTTTCGGGCCTTACATTTTGAGCTAGATCAATGAAATATTGTATACGAGGTCCTTGGAAAAGAAAGCAGTACAACATTTTCAGAATCCGCCCACTACCACGCCCACTTAGCGAGAAAATTAGTGTTTTGGAGTAAGATATTTGAAAAAAGTTGCTCAATTTTCTTATACCCGCGCATTGGTTTGAGATCTTAAAATTACTTTTATTTTATTTTTATTTTAGTTAAGGTGCAATTTAGCGCACTGGACTTTATATTTAAATACAAAATAACCAATTTAAGCTTATTTCATTTCATTCTCAATATATCATTCTACTGATTAAAACTAATTTTATAAAAATATTCGAAGTAGAAGAGAAACTACGGGCTTTTGAGTTTCGGTCCCAGAGACCATGGTTTTCTTTTCTTTCTTATCTCCTGTATCTCCTTGTGGGTCCTAGGGCCTCTACAATGCCTACGCGCCGTAGTGTGGGATTTTTGCAAATGTGCCTTAGATCTCCCCAGCTCTTTCCCAGTTGTCGTGCTTCCTTCTCCACTGTTCTGCGCCACGTACTCCTAGGACTCCTAGGACTCCTAGGAGTAAGCGGGTTGCATTGCATTGCTGGGTTAACCTGTCACCCTTTCGGAAAGTGTGACCATTATTCTGTGAGACAGAAGGCATACATCATCTGCGTAGTCGAGGTGCTTGAGTTCAGATGGAAGATTTCATCGAATTCCTCCATTTCCTCTTGATAAGGCCGCATTCAGCACATTGTTAGTCACCAATAAAAACAGTATTGATGAAAGTATGCAGCCTTGCCGAACCCCACATTGGACTTCAAATTCCTCTGTGCATGACGTGACATGTGGACCCTTCATATGTAGCCTTGATTATCGCTATTAATTTATCAGGAATGCCTCTCCTGCGCAAGGCACGTCAAATAAACTCCCTTTTAAGCGCCTTTTCAAAATCGATGAACAGCAGGTGAGAGACCGTGTGCGGGTATACGTGTTATTTTTTTTAACGAGGGCATAGTAAGGTTAAGGAAGTATGTAAGTGTTAGAAGGAGCTGTGTGTATAGGAAAGTGATAGAGCATCATATGGTCCGCTCTAGGCGGATTGTAGCACATTTTTTAAATGTTTTTAATTTAGAATCCAAAACTAAAGTTTTGCAACGTTTTCCAGTTACATCAGAGGCCGTAGAATCCTTCTTGGATCTTCAGAGGAACGTTCGCACATAAAAGGCAGATGTTTTAACAAAGGCATTCATAAGACAACACTGTATGAAACCCGTTTAAACACCTCCTTCTGTAGAGCACAAGGGTGTTGACATCATGGCTGCCGTAGAGTTTAATAAGAAGAATTCTTTGGCTGATTCTTGACCCACGACAGGAAGAGAAAACATCGATTTAGCCAGACCAAAGGGTCTAGACCAACTTTATACCCAACAAGCTTCATACATCTTCACAACCCAAAGGTATTATTATTTTCTTCTGTTTTGTATGCAATATATGGAATAACGATCCTTGTCAATATACGAAATCCTTATGTAATGTATAAAAATAGTAGGTGGCCATATTAAGGCACAAAAGCAACAAAATCGATCACCTTCGTATAAGCATTCACAGCATTTGAAGAATAGAATAACACCGAATATATGGATGAATACATAGACACATTTCGAAGTTTATCTACAACCCTTTAATGATATCTCAATGTACATACGTATGTATCTTTTCTGAGCCACGAGGTGTGTGCATATTCATACTCCCACGTAGTTCGAACGCAAACACACCAACATACTTATAGCAAAGACAACAGATACACAAGATTCACGTTACATGTTTCCGATTTATTTAAAATCTCTTACCTGTAATCCGCTTACAGTACACGTTTCTGCTGGTTTCACTTCGATTTCTGTCCCACTATGAACAACGCCATCGGATCTAGTTGTAGTATCTTCCTCCGAAACAGGGGGACATAAACTGTGATCGCTCAAATCTACAAAACGAAAACACAAAAATAAAGACCAATTCGTTAACAAGGATATTTTTAGCACACGAAGGACACCAATAACTCACCTCCAGCACGGCCATATTGGGCCAACTCAATTGATATGCTTGTGCCTCTCGGACAGCTCAATGATAATTGTTCTGAATCACAACCGGCCCGCTGATAGGTTCGTAATGTTGCGGCTAACAATGCTATTGCGGATTAATTTTTTTTTTTTTTTTTTTAAAGTCAGTGTGTTGTTGAATCCATGTATTTTTTGGTTTTATTCCAAAATTTTTATTGTCGCAGGTGGTGCACATACACGTGCAGGAAACATGATGTGATGTCAGCCAGAAACACAGAACGGAGATTGATATGAAACGAAAAATGGAAAATGGGGAAATGAAAAGAAAATATTTTTTTCGTTAAGTGGAATTGTTATTTTTATGAGCAATTTTTATTTTATTTTTTATATTTTTCATTGTCCTTTTTTTTTAAGACAAAAGGAAACTGGGATTTGTTATTTTTTCTCCTCGTTGGTGGACAGAACAATCACGTTCTTCATTTTAAGGTGACATAATTATCTTTTCGTTCATTGTTTCAAATTTAATGAGAATTTAGTTGTAATGTTTCTTTTAAAGTTCAATGTTATAAAAGAAAACTTTTTAATGACCTTGCTATAAAATAAGTATATTTATCGATAGGAGATACATTTTTATTAGTTCACAAATAAGAGAAGCATTTAATTGTTCAAGTGTTGTCAACATGAATTGGATTAGTAATGTGTGTATGTATGTATTTATATACAGTCCCCAATTATTGATCTTATTTAAGATTTTACACACATGTGCATTTACAAATGACCGGGAAGATTTGCAAGTGTTTCTGAGGGGTACAATGTTTATGTAATAGCAAAAGTTCAAATATGTAAATGGTAACACAGATTACGACAAAAAATTGTCTTTATTGTAAACTAGCTGACCCGTGCTGGCCTTGCTTCGCAAAGATCTAAGAAACTAAAATAAAACAAAACATATTTGAAGAAAAAAAGGAACCTATGTCACTCTCATGAGAATACTAAATATTATAAAATTTGTTTCACGTCAATCGGTTCAGTAGTTTTTGAAATTATTTGGGGACAACATTTTTTAATGTTTCTTCTTTATACAATAGTAAAGATGAACTTAGTATGTTTGACTCAGAGTTACATGAAGATCCTTAAATATGTCCATACAACCATATCCCCTTACGTTGGCAACAGCTCGGCCACTGTAGCACTGCAAGGCTCTAGCCCACGCTAAATAAAACCAGGTCCATCGGACTTCTCAAACATAAGAGAGGAACCCTCTCCAAAATCGGAAACACCCTCACCGGACACTGTGCTATAGGAAGACATGCCCAAAGATTGGGCATCCCCTATAATGGCTTCTGTAGAAGGTGTAGAGATAAAGAAGAAGAGGAGACTATCAGTCACCTCCTATGCACGTGCCCCGCACTTGCCGATATTAGAAAGACCACATTAGGTGAATACCTGTTCAACGATCTTAGTGATCTCAACAATGCCTGTACGGCTAAGATTGGGTCCTTCATACTGAGAAGTAAATGGTTCCCTGAGTAAGAGGGTGACCCCCCCCACCTTACACATCGGCAGCACAATGGACTTTTTCCTCGTCTAAGTGCATCCTCACCGAGGATCGGTTAAAACCAACAGAGCTAGAATGAAAATGGCAACATAGTTGTAGAGCCGCAATCGGTGCTGAAAACAACTTTTCAAAGCAGGAAGGGGTGAGCTGGTACTGCAAATTCTGATCGGACGAAAGTATGCCCAATGAATGGAACCTCAGCGTCGTTTGCCCGATCCTGAAGAAACGAGATCGTCTGTACTGCGCCAACTACAGAGGTATAAGTCCTCTCAACATCGCATATCTTGTCTGCCGTATTATGTGAACGCCTAAAACCGCTCGTCAACAGCCTGATAGCTCCTTATCAGTGCAATTTTAGGCCCGAACGGTCTACTATCGACCATATATTCACTTTACGACATGTCTTGGAAAAAAAACAAGAAAGTCAATACGCACCACCCATTTATTGATCTTAAAGTTGCATATGATAGTATGTATAGAACAGAGTTACACAGAGTCATGTCTAGTCTTGGCATCCCTGCCAAGCTTGTCCGACTGTGCAAAATGACGATGGAGAGCTCCATCAAAGTCGTTAAAAACTTTACTGAACTGTTCGATGTCAGGAATACTGTCATTTAGAAAAGGTGACAATTTTGACATAATTGGAAGAATTCAGTGGGCCGTCAGAGGGGCATTTGGGAGCAGGGGAGCTGTTTGTAAAAAAGGACACTCAACATCGGCGTCTTTAATAGAATGCCACAATAGACACATATAATTTCCAGCTAGTAAAGGACTTTGTCTAACTATGGTGAGCTCCGCGAATGACACCAGTGCGGAGATCAAATGAAGAATCACTCTTGCCAATCGGTATTTCTATTTGCTGAGAAGGCTATTGAGTAACAAAGCTCTATCTCGAACTACTAAGGTAACTCTTTATAAGACACTAATCATTTCAGTCCAGCTGTATGGTGCAGAGGCATGAACTTTCAGCTAAGGATGCCCTTGATTATTTTGAGAAAAAAGTTCTTCGAGTTATCTTTGGTTCCGTCCGCATAGACGGTAAGTGGCAAAGAAGATATAACGCCGATGTATACGGCCTATACAAGGACATCGACTTGGTCAGAAGAGTTCGCATGCAGCGACTAAGATGGCTGAGTCATGTAGAGCCAGCGAAGAATGTCATCGAAACCACCTCGGATGGACGGCGCAGTAGAGGACGACCTCGCAGTTGGTGGCGCAAACAAGTGGAGGGTGACCTCAACCAACTTAGCGTGCGCAACTGGAGGGAACTGGCTCGTAACCGGGTTGGCTGGAGAGCAACACCTAAGTAAGTAAGTAGCAGGGCTAGGACAAAAATTCCAAATTCGTATCGAATTGTGATCGCACAGAGCTCAGATCTGAAGTTTGAATCAAATCGGCCATACCGTTGCAGTGCTGTGTGAATACACACAGATAGACAGACAGAAACGGCAGACCTACATTTTCGAGGAGCTTCCATATCATCTTCCTGTTAGAATTGATTATATCTCAAGTCGAAATAGAGGAATTCGATGGAATCTTACATCTAAACTCAAACACCTAATGAGGCCAAGTCAGCTGAAGTAACAGGAGAATTACCTTAAACGTTAAATGTTATTTGTATACAACAAACAAGATTAAGTTAAAACAAAGGACATCGTATCTTTACTGTGTTTTGGTATTAAAAAGTTTAAGTATGTACAACTTTCTCCAACCACAGAAAGTGGTTATCAATACCCAAAATGGGGCGTTTTTATCGTCTAAGCCAGGTGTTAAATCAATTGTATTTACAGTTTAATAAACGTGTTACAGGCTTCCACCTTTATTAAGTGTTTCAATCTGTGTTTGAAAATACATATTCTCACTTCCAACATTTACTCCATTTCCATTTGGCACTTTATAGCTTCCTTATATTACTTTAAGTAAGGAAACAAATGTGTCGGCGATTAGGATTTAAAAGTGATTTCAGCACTAAAACTAAAAGCACATTCCCGTGTGGGTTTAACGGTTATAGCAGCTGCACATGTTTCCAGTGCGTTTATGTGTAAATAAAAATGCGAATAAAACACCAAATAGTGCAATAAAACTTCATTCTTTTCGCACTATATATCTTCAGTAGTAGTAGTAGTTCTGAAAATAAATTTAAAACGGGAAAACAGAATAAGGAAGAGAGCTTACGAAAAAGACCCCGCTTACGAAGGATCGAGAATCCTTTTGCTTTTCTGTCGCGTGTGAATTTTAACACTGCACCTCGATGTCACGCTGACTGAGTCCTGTGTAATTTTCGTTATTATTTCCTTCGTATACTGCTCTCCTTCAAAGACTGCACAGTGCAGAGCTTTTGGGGATTACTGCAGTGTTTTTTTTTTTTTTGTATCTTCCCGCATTCTTCCTCTCATTGTTGACTGTCATTATACTACCATTCAGTTGCTGTCTTTCGCTCTGGTAGTGTTGGTGTTAGTTTGCCTTCAATTAAACACTTGCAGTCGACTGATTTTGGAATTTCTTCTTGAGTGCGAACGGAAAAGGAAAATGTTCTTTATTTTTGGGCGAAGAAAAGGAAAATTAAAAACATCATCAATAGGACAAAGTGAGCTAAGAAAATCCATTAGAACAATCCGTCGTCGTCCGTCTGAGTCAAAGATATCGACGACGTCGATAGATGAATATAGATTGAATTTAGGAAACAGGAGATATAAAGGGAAATAATTTAGGGCACATCCCGTTTCTTTCCACCCACGCCACGCCAAGCAGAGCAAAACAGCACAAAGTAACTCTTAATGCGAGTGAGTCCTTGCTAACCTCTCTCCGGAGGGTTTTGGCTGTCGTGTGGGACTAACAAATTGCTACTTCATGTGTGTGTTCCTAAATTTTTTTTTTGTATCTGTTTTGAAAATAAATATCCGCCATTCTCTAACTCACTTCGCGTGTTTTTTTTTCTCTTTGCGTCGACTAAGTGGGACAAATAGAGATGTGGAAAAATCAAGGACACAGAATCGTGTGTAGGTATATGTTCCCTTCCGTTAGCCTAGTTCTCTAGCTTTTGCGTTTGAGTCCTTTGTTCGTCTTTATTTTATAAATTTGCTTCTGTTTGTTCGTCTGTGTATATTGAAAACAATTTGCTTCGGTTTCTTTCGCAAAAAAAGAAAAGAAGGAAAACAGCGTCAGCTTAGGGACACAAGGATAACAGCAGAAATAGATACAATAAAAGAATTACGTACGGTAACACATATTTTTATTTGTAACTTTGGTTTAAAAATGGCACAGACTACGGGATAGGATGGGAATTTCGTGCAGGGATAATTTTCCGCAAGGATAATTCAAAGTAAATGTGTGTACACAAATCGATTGCGAGGTACACATACAAAAAAAAAATACCCACAAAAAAAATCTGATGTGGCAATTTTGGATTTTGACGTAGGTCGGAAGAAGAAGGAAAAAATATCCTTCAACCGAAGTAAGATAAGGAATTTCTTACAGCATTTTGTTATGGTGATGGATTCAAGATAAGGCATGATGAAGTTGCAAATTTATCTGAAGGATTCTTCTAAGTTTTTTTTTTTTTTTTTTTTTGTATGCCTAACTTTAGGTATTAGGATGAAGTTGAAAGGATTATTAGTTCATTACGTTCGAGAGAGTGGCTTTGAAATGAAGGAGCTTGTGATATAAACAAGGGATTTGGTGCTTAGTTGAAAATCTGAGAGATTGAGATGTCTAAATAAATAACAATCTGCTTTGTTTGAAGGAAGAGGGCAATTAAAATATATGGAAGCTAAGCTTCTTATAGGCAGTCTGCTTTTTATGAGTCTGAAAAGCTTCTTTGTATACCTACCCACCCTTTTTAGATATACCAAATTATATCGCTGATACAGCAAATTAGGTATTCGATTGAAATTTAAGTTGAACAGTGCGTGTTGGAATAGTTTTTTCGTTTAAATGATCTAATGAAGACCTTAGTATTTTTTATACAAACTTATAGTCACATAAGGGTCGACGTAGGCACAGTTCTCTTATTCGATACTAAATCTATGTATATGCAATTCATTTTCGAGTAAGCATACACACAAAGTACAGTAATGTCTCACTAATCTGAATCACCGAATCCGAATATCTCGCTAATCCGAACCTCCATTTTTTCTCATTATGTATGTACTCTACAATCCGAAACTACCCCGATTTTTGTACGCTGTAATCCATCCTATACCTACAAACCCATTGATTTTCACAGTAACTCACTCTCATCATTTATTCTTGCTTGTTGGCTTCTTTTTTAACTTTCAAAAAAAATATACAAGTATTTATAACAGTTTTAAGGAGCAATAAATATGATTTTTTTCATTTTTCTCATCCTGAACTCTTTATTCCGAAATATTTCGATAATCCGAATACCCCCTTGGAATAATTGATTCGGATTTGCGAGCTGTTACAGGATTGCCATAGTATACCTGACACATCGCCACAGTGCATTCCTTTAAATTTCAGTGGAAATCCTCGAAATTGAGTTCCATGAAAACATTCTCTCTACCCCGAGATCCCTGCCTTGTTTGACGAAGAATGCCAGCGAACGCATGCAGTAAAACAAGAGGAGGACTAGAGCCGCACTAGATATCTATGAACAAAAGCGGTAGAAGGAGCATATGTAAGTCTCTCCAAAAAAAGAGAAAAAAATCATGAGAAGCTCGCCATCGAAAATATTGAGAGCTGATACTCCAACAACAATGTACGAAAGTTTTACCAAAATGAAAAAAGAACATGTCAGAGAAGCAAAACCCGTACAAAAGCCTCTAGAGATGAAAATGGAAACCTCGTAGTAAATTCACAGTCAGTGCTGGGAATATGGAAAGTACTACTCTGCAGTCTGTGTAACGGTGAGGAAGACCAGTAGCTCGCTGTCAGACAGCATGCATCATTTGACATTTATGATGATAGACAAAATCTCCGTCCACCTGACCAAAGTCAAGTGAGGACAGCAATATCCATGCTGAAGTCCAACCTTAGGTAGGTTGCCGAATTTTTCATGAATTGGTAGATGACATGCACCAACTCATCTCTACGATCTGATCGTGCTTGGTGAATGGAACCTTACCATCGTTTGCGCGATCCACAAGAAATAAGACCTCCTCAACTGCCCCAACAATAGAGACATATGTAAGTCTCCTCAACTTTGCGTACGAGTACTTGTGAATGCCTGTGTGAATGCCTGAAACCTTTTAACAACAGCCTGATTGGTCCCTCTCAGAGCGATTTTGCTGTTTCAGGTAAGTCCACAATAGATCAAATCTTCACACTGCGACAGATCCTGGGGAAAACCAAAAGGTCAACATCGATACTCGTCATCTTTTTATCGATTTCAAGGCCGCCTATGACATCATCTATAGAGACAAACTATATAAAGCCATGTCTAGTCTTGAAATCGCTGCAAAACTTGTCCGTTTGTGCAAGATGACGATGGAGAACGCTCGCTGCTCCATTAAGGTCGGTAATGACTGAACTGAGAGCTTAGATATCAAAAAAGGTCTTAGACAGGGTACACTGTCATGCGACTTTTTCAACATCATTCTTGAGCGGATTGTGCGGAACAACAACAGGGGCAAAATCTATCAATACTCAATATAGTACAACTGCTTGCATACACCGACCATACAGACATAATGGAAAGACCTCGGCGAGCTGTCATGGTGGAGCATTGGCAAGCATTGAATCAAAAGCGGCTAAAATGGGTTAAGCGACAAACGAGGGCAAGACCAAGTATAAGCTGTCAACAAGACTGTCCACGTCACACGTAATGAGGCCATCCAAGGCAGGTTTTTACGTTCCGTTTACGTAGTCTTTCTTGGGTTGACAGTTTCAATCTGTTTCCCTACTCCGAACGTCTGATTCTGATCAATCTACAGTCTCTTCAAAATCGTCGTGAAAATGCCGACCTCGTCTTCCTCATTTAATACCAACCCACGGAACCTTCGAGCCACAATCTTTTTCTGCCTCAGACCTCAGCACACCCTTATCTAGAATACTTCATTTAGCTAACAGTATACCCTCTATAATATCCTTCAAAAATAAATAAATAAATATTAGGCCGTAAGGGCCAAGGCCTAGCTTCTCACAACTGTACGTATTGTGCGTGGTATAAATTTCTGTACGTACAGAAGGGACCTACAGTTTTATGCCGTATCCGAAGGGCCGAGGGGTTTTGAGAAGCTTTCTGATGACAGTAATACTCTTAAATATTTTTCAGACACTCAGAAGAGGTGAGGCCGTGAAGAACCCCGGATTCGAACTTGGAACCCCTTGCGCAGTAGTCCAACGCACTAACCACTAAGCCACGGCACCCACATAATATTCTCCAGCATCACCCGCATAGCCACTGTCCCTTATTCTCTCTTTCTCCTCCTTCAATTGATTTATACTCTGTAGCTGTTAAGATTAACTTAAGTATAGTTTAAGATTAGTTTTTTTTAAGTACAACTTTTATTAAGCTTGAGATAAAAAAAAACTTGCCGCAACTAGAACAGACAATCAACACCGACGAACTAGATAAAACAGAACAATGGGTAGTTATAACTTCGACTTGTTTGGTCCAAGATAGATAGACTTTTTAAATAGCTAGACCAGATCAGATCAGAAGTCCAGACCAGATCAGAACATGGTCAAAGTTTTTGTTTGTTGACAACACCAAGCTGTATGCATATCAACAAACCAAATGCTCTTTCCAAGATTTTGAAACATAGTACCACTTGTTCAGAAAAAAAATTGTAGATATTTGTGCATATGTCTTAATGACCAATTACTGCATTCGACACTTCACCATAAAACATTTTATACAAAATTTTTCGCCCGCAAAAAAGGTCATAAGCCTCTTCAGTACATCAATAATTATAATTTAGGTGATTTGGCAAATTAAAAGCGAAATTATTCAGCCTCAATTGCCATCTAAATTATGGATACTTCTGTGCCTTCCCTTCCACCCTGAGGCACACCATCTATTCCATGAAATAAAACTTACTACCTATTGCAGTTAACCTTCCCCCAAGTGCCCATTCATCAAATGAAATCAAATTTTCAAACAACCACACCATTTGCCCGTCTAACTCTTCCAATGGCATGAGTTGCGCCCATATTGCCCGCCTTGAGCAAATACAAAACGAACGTTGTCCTGGCTGGCTGAAAAGCCATTTATTCTGTCCGACAATGATTTTTATTGCTCAAATATTTATATTTCATACCCGAGGTAGGAATGGACGTCGTCGTTTATGGTGTGTGGACGGTCCGGTACCGATTGTTCGTGAAAAATGTTTCCCCCTTTTCCACCCATCAGAATGCTAAGACAAAGTTTCTCTCATTTAACGGTAGCATTTAATGTTACCACCTTAGTTCGTTCCATTCCCCTATACCCACTGATGGAATATAACGGTTTTAGAATGTCAACGACTAGAAGGCAAGGAAAAGAAAGGATATAAATTGAATTCATTAATTGCACGGAAAAGACAGAAGTAGTAACATAGTTCGTCCGGCAATTGTTTGATGATGGTGTTCAAGGGAAGGGGAACTTTAGCTCTTGTACATTTTGAACAGCCATGACAAGCTTTGCTAACGCAAAAGAAAGGCGTCAGGGAGGGCCTTAAGTTTCCGGTAATAAAGGCTGCGCTGCGACAATGACTGCTTGCCTTGACTATGTTGGCTGGGTGGCTGATGCTGCTGCTATTGTTCAAAACTCTGCCTGAAAACACTCGCAAGAGGGCACTGTTGCATATATACCTACAGTCAGTGGTCGCAAGCACTTCTTCATTGTCGTCGTCGTCCTATTTTTCAGCGCGCCGCTTAAGTCCTGGATTCAAATTATGAGGACGAGGCTAAACGTAATTACACTCGACACAGCAGTAGCAATTCTTTTCTTCTTCTTCTTCGACTGCTTTATTATTTCGTATTTGAGTTATTTTTTTTTTTTCTGAAAAGTTATTGTGGAGGAATTATGTTGCCACAATGTGGGGCAGAGGGTGCGGGGACTATACTTCCTTAAAATGGTTGATTGCTTCATTTGATGGGAGAACGAGGTGGAGAATTTGAATTGGCAGACCCGTTTGTCCTCGAGCCCGTAAATATATAAAGGTTAGTGGTTCTAAATTGTGCAGGCAGGCAGTTTTTCATTTCAGTTGAGGAAAATAAAAAATTCGAAGAGGAGATAAAGATAAAGAGAAACAAAGCAGATGCGCCAAATTGGCCAATAAATGTGCAGAGAATATGCGATTGCTTGTTTGCCGCACAGCATCTGTGCTCTCGGTAGAGAAGATGCATCTTTGATCATTTAATGGAATTAAGCGGTTTTATTCAATTTTTTTTCCTTCTCGGTATATAAGACGGAACGGTGCACCATTAAATGGGTTATGTGGTCTGCTTGTGTGCATGTGGAGTGTAATGTATTGCAACATAAATTGATCTGCTCCGCTGCACCAGTTTCCCAGGGTTATTGAGACTGTGGTGAGCAAGTTATTGATTAGGGTTACACATGTGTGCTTTGGATCTTTTAGAATATACAGATATAGCATAAGAGACTTATTTTGTAGGAATTCTCCTCCGATTTTTCGATAGATATGACCGCACATAGAATTATTGATTTCTTATATTCTAACATTTTGAGATAAACTTTGAATTTAAGTTGTCATATGTAGATAAATATTTTTGTACACACATGCAACTGTTGGGTCTTTTAAAAGATACACAATAAATTCTCGAAATTCGAGAAACGATTTATTTTAAATATCGAATGATAGCTGTAGAAAAAGTTTTCTAATTAATTTTATCACAGAAGTAAAAAGTCGGAACTAATAATGGAAAAGATACCGTCTGTCAAAGAATGACCATAGTTTCCGTAGAGTATGACAAGTTTGCATGGAGGTATGTGCATACATACACCTTTAACCCCTATGGCTTTTTTGCCTTTTTCAAGCCTGAGTGCGGAAGGCGAGATTGTTACAGAGTTTTGTGATATCTGGTCAAGCTTTTCTTGCTAATTCATCAGCTTTATCTTAAGGTGGGATACTTTCGTGTCCGAAAACCTAGCAAACCTAGCAAACCTAGTCCTGTGTTCCAAGCTCTTTTCGACCATTTGGCTTCCACCTCGCTGACTGTCTAACTCTTCCACTAATGGGTGCCTTTGGATCTTATAAATATGTCCAACGAAAGCAAGTTAAGACAAGCCTTAAAGGCCGTGGTTGGAGTAAGTCTTATCGCACTAGTGATATTAATGCAGGCTAATCTTTGAACTCTTATAATTGTCAATAGATAGGTGGTCATATTAAGCGTATCTCATAAGTCAGTATGAGTTTTGCTATAGACTACCGGTTAAGCAGGCGGTCCTCAGGTCTTTTCAGGTATTTTGCACTGTCGTTACTTCTGGCGGGTTTCTACAACAGAGGTTGTGTCGAACAGCGGATAGTTAGGCAGGAATAACTAAGATTCGGTCAAAAGTTTTTTTTTTTTCAAAAATGCCCTAAACACCCGTGAGTCTGTTTCACAAAAAAATGTTTAAGCAATGCGTCAGTGTGCCGATGAGTTCATTGAGAGTGGGGAGAAACTTGACCATTGCCAGCAGCACCACATCTTCTCTATAAGTAATGGTTTTGACGCCCGATTTTTGAGCTGCTGTAGTGAACGGTATCCCAAAGTAGTGAAGAGACTACTCCGCCTTAAGTGGATCACCTGGAGGCGTGTGCTTCTCGTTTTGTAGCTCCAAGTTCAGTTAGTATATGATTTTTTTTGAGATAGGTACTCACAACCTATTTTACTAGAATATTGTCTTACTTAGTCCTTCAAGACCACCTACCAAATGGCCCTCACCAAAGTACAAAGACTAGTGTGCATTGGTGCTACCAGTGTGATGAGAACTACTCCACCTGCAGTCATTGAGGCTATTCTCAACCTGCCTCTGCTATAAATTTAAAAGAGGTCAACAGCAGCCATTAGTGCCTTAAGAATAAGTCAAACCTGGAGAACTGGAGGTTAAATGCGACAGCGCATTCGAACATCCTTGACAGATTTTTTGCCATGTACCTACCACGCACTACATCACGCCTTGCTTTGACTTTGTTATTCCATTTATCTCAGGTTACCATAGCAGAGAAGAGTGGAAAAACAGCTGCATACCAAATGTTAAATCCACAGCTATGTATACAGACTCCCAGACCACAGCAGTGTTTTCCAAGCGGAATTCCTGACAATGACAACAGCCGCCCGTGAGTCTGCCGTAAGAACAATACCGCTAGAAGGTATTAAAATCCAAGTTGTTCTTGAGCTTAAAGTTCTTGGAACACAGCACAATGTTCTGCTCTGTTGGTTTCCTGGGTACGAGGGTGTCCCGGACAATGAAAAAGCAGATGAATTAGCAGGAAAAGCTTCATCAAATTCACTAGAACCTACAGATCCCTTGAAGCAGGGAATATAGCCACAAGGGAAGCGAACTTAAGGTGGAATTCTATAGAAACTTGAAACATTGCAAAACAACTGTGGCCATATTCGCAAGGACAGATGATCCCTCTCCATGCTTGTGGGAATCAGAAAAACGACTCAGCAGAGTTTGCGGTTATTAGGAATATGTTAAGGATACTAGCCACTTCCTATTACAATGCCCTGAACTCCAGCATTTCAGAAAAACAAGTAAGTGCTATGAAGTAATTTTTAGCCATATGGGTGAAAAGGAGAAGGGAATACCTTTTTTCCCCCTATGGGTAACACAATGGGTTAGCTCTGACCTGAGTGCGGAACCTAACCTTACCTAGTCCTTCTTACCGCCTTAGTATTGACATTTTTGAAGCCTCCTTTGATGTCGGGAATGCGGCTACCTTGGGCTTTTTATTTCTGAACTTTTTTTTGTATTCTGCCCACAAAATTGCGTAGCTGTAGTTCAATGCTTTTTCCTTGGTATAGGCAGATACATTGGCCATAATCTGTAAGTGGACCAGTCTTTGATATGATTGGTCTGAAATCCTTAGAGGTCGTGGACTTGCTTTTCCAGCTTTAGATATGAATAGATATAACCTTTACCCTCTCCATGTTCTGGGTCTATAATCTTACTTTAGACTGTTTGAAAAAAGTGCTTTAAGTGCCGGGATGATTCAACCTAATCCTTAGGATTTGAAGGGAGAGAAATATCTTATGGCCCTGTTTTTTGTAATCAACTTCGTCGGCATTTAGTGGTTAGTCCATTGACTACTATACGTAGGGTTTCATGCCCGAATCCCTGAAGAAAACATCATCAAAACCACCTCTAAGCGAGCGTCTATAAAAAAACTTCACCAAAACAAAATTAGATACGAATTAACATAACTACAGAATTACAAATCCTTTGTAAACATAAAGTTATTAACTTAGCCTAAAAACTATATGTATCGTAAGGTTTCACATCCTTTCTCCCAGTACAAAGATTATGTACGTTAAAAACAGAATAAAATTGGTCTGTTAATTGACATACAACACATAAATGCATATGCACTAGTGTGTTTATATTGTAAAGTTTTCTTATCTAATTGTCTTCTCAAAATACTTGCTAACATAATTTATTCAACTTCTGAATATTCATTTAATAGCTGCTGTCGGAGAGCTTTCTACCAAAACTGTTTTGCATTTAAAACTCTTCTCTTTTTATCGAGGTTACTGCACCGTACTACAGCGCGACGACGACCTGTGCAACTGAAGTGTGCACTCGCCCCAAAATGAAAACAATTCTGTCATTTCAAAATGTCAACAGCAACCCCTGTAGGTACTGCATCTTGCCTTCATTTTTCCAAAAAAAAACAACAAAAACACTGTTCGTTTTAAATAAAAACAAGAAAAACACTTTATTGTCGCAGCAAACAGAGAAATATTCAGTAAAAACAAAAAAAACAACTACCCTTCAAGTGAAAAACATCAGGCAGGTTGTAGATATGGGTTCCAACCCGCTGCTACTGTCCAACCAAAGACCAGGTGATTCTAATTATAACAAAAGTTATTATTCCTCCTGCACCGGGTCTTCTAAAAAAAACAAAAAAAAAAAACAACAACAAAAACTTTGAAATGTTATTTTCGGTCAGCATTAGGATGTGTTTTTGTTTTCTTTTGGCCATGTTTTCCTTGGAAAAGTACTCCGAGTTAATTTATTCTCCAAACTCTCAACGTGGTCGCACCTACATTTTTTGACACTAGTCTCTGTCCAAGATGGAGAAGGAATGCCCCACTGGTGCACAGGTGTACACAGTTTTATAAAAAGCAGTTCAGTTTTACATTTAATGAAAATTATAAAACAGAAAAAGGAGACAATTAATTTGAGTGTGAGACTGACAGTGGTAGGTACACAGTTTTGGCCATTTCAATTGTCCTGCAGAAATGATTTATGATAATGAGCAGAAAATATAGTAGCCTTCTCTTTGGCAACGGTTATGGTAAAGGGAGTAAAGATAGTTGATTTCAGAGGAAGTAATAGTTATGAGAGGAGATTAATTAACCCGATGCTTGCATAAAATGTATTTAAATGAAATAATTTACTTATAAGTAAACAAAATGTTCCCTTAAACTATGAGGACGTAAAGATGAGCTTAAAAGGAGTATAACTCTAAGGACAATGACGCTGCGATACTTAGCATTCACAAGAACTTGCACAGGACCTACTATAGTAGAGAGGGATAAAAATATAGACGGTTTTCATTTCCTTCGACACCGTTGGATGAAAGACAGACACAGGACTAAACTCAAGCAGCTTCTCCGAACCGATAATCATATTCAAGTCAATCCGCCGACTGAGCCACAGCTGCGTTTTCTCCATAGTTGCAGTGCGTTTTGACTAGAGAATACAGTGAAGTAGAGAAGTGCTAAGGATTATTGGAATACGAAACAAGGTAACATTCTGCCGAATAGCTTGGATTCACGCCTTGCACATTTGAACGCAAAGCATGGATAAGTAATATGTGGATGTCCTTATATCTTGTCTCTGTAGGGTGCATGCACCAGGTCATCAATCAAGTATGGGTGGAGGAACGCAAGCACGACGACTGGAGTATCAGAACTATATGCCCAATCTTCAAAAAATGCGATCCCATGTCTTGTAAGAACTACCGAGGCACAACCTTGTTATATATCGCATATAAGATCCTATCCAATGTATTATGCGAACGTCAAAGACCACTCTTCAAAGCGCTAATTAGCACGTACCAGTACGGATAATAGTCCAAATTTTGACACTTAGACAAATTTTGGATTTCGAAATGCGCCTTTTCATCGACTTTAAAGCCGCCTATATCATCATTTACCATCTTGAGCTCTATCAGGCTATGTCCAAATTAGGGATACCGTCAAAACTTATCCAAATATGTCTGGTAACGCTGGAAAATATGCGATGCAACTCTTCTGAGCTCTTCCAAACGTGCACCATAGTCTCCATTGCAGGGAGATGCGCTGTCATGCCATTTCTATAATATTGGGTTGAAGCAGATAGTGCGCAGGGCAAATGTCAACACGGAAGGCAGTATCTTTCACAAAATGCTGGGATCCGCAGATGATATATAGGAATATCCCGGCAAACCGTCGTTGAGCCGTTTACGGCAATTGAGGAGCAGGCGAAACAAGTTGGTAGTAGTGTATGTTATCAAGGAACGAAAATTCACTGTCCAAAACATTGGGCAGGACGTAAATTTCTAGATAGTTAAGGAGTTCACCTATCTCCGACGAAGAATAAACCCAGCCAACCGTTGCTACGTCGGTATGGCAACACAACTGGGTTCAAAAGTCCTAACTCGACGGACCAAATTAATGCTTTATAGAACACTCATCTTATCATTCTGGCTGTATGGAGCCGATAGCTGGACGATAAGTAAAAATGCTGAGCAAATATTGGGCACTTTCAAGTGAAAAATACTTCGTTGGATATTAGGTGGGCGAATGGAGAAGAAGATAGTCTTACAACCGCAAACCCTATGAGCTGTACCAGGATGTGGATGTAGTCCAAGAAACCAAGAAACGCAGACTAATTTTGGCTTGGCCACATCGAGCGAATGGAAAACAATGCTCCAGCCAAGAGGATCTTCGAATCTCAGTCCCAAGGTTCGGGACTGCGAAAAAGACTGAACCTCCGGTACAAAGACCAAGTTGTCGCGGATGCCAGGTATGCAAATGCGATCAGCAATGATGTCCCTGCACGAGATTTTCTGTAGTTTCTAATCCAAATGAGAAGGCTTACAATCGGTAACCAACCAAGCCTCTGAAGTCTCTTCGCAAGGCGCGTCTGACATTTGCCAAGTAGCTTTTCACAGTGCAGCCGGTAATTCATTATAAATATACATGCATGTAGTGCATGATCCAATTTTTTACTCCAAATAAATGGATTGAAGGCAGTCCCATGTCGTGACATCATTGTTCGATTACAGAACTTTTTGCTATCTTATTGCGGTGAAGAGGTTTTAAAGTCCATGTCTTTTAAGGTACATATCAAGAACTAAAGAAGCCAACCGAAGGTCCAAAATTAAAATAACTAATAGAGGTCTGAATTCGAAAAAAATAAAATGTTTTCATTTTTGTGTGCCCCAAAAGTTGATTACAGAAGACTCCTTTAAAATCTAAACCGATTATTTTTTAGCTTGTTGATTCAACTTTCACTTGAGAAGATCGCACACCTTCTTATAAAATAATCCTCCACTCACATTTACTTTATCTATCATCAGTTAATTATACATTTTTTTTCTCACGTAGCACACCATGATACGGTCCCATCCTTCTTATGGCGATATCTATCTACTTAACACCTTGCCCTAGTTTTTTTCCTCTCTGTCAGGTATATTCTCTGGTACTTAAGTCTTAAGTTGATACTCGTGCGTAATACCTCTATTACCTTTTAGAATATTTATTTCCTTAGTTCTTTGTATGAATTCACTTCCTTTACACATAACCCCACTCCTTCGACAACAAAATCTACCACCAGCCCCTTTTTATCCAGCAGACAGTCATATGAAAAACTTCAGCTGTTTGTGGATGCAACACACACAATATAGGGTTCAATCTGCAATAAAAATTAAGGCTTCAAGACTCTAACGTGAGGGATCTACTAAACGCACACCAAACTGATTCCACAATGTTGCAGCACAATGATGAAACGAGACAGTGTGTGGCCAAAGGATACGGTACAGAGGTGGTCGTGTTGCCACAACTTAATTATAGGTTTTGCAAAGTGAGTAAAGTGTGCTATAGAGCCATTGCATAGTTGACCTAGTGGAGGAGGAAAGTTTTATGCAGGAGTGCACTTGAAGCATCATCGCTCGTGTATGACTACTTTATTATGTGCATTGCTGGACGGAATAACCCCCTTCATTCCATATCCCTTCAGACAATAAACGAGAGATAAACAAACACTAACAGGAGCAAATAGTTGACAATGGGGCTTAATGGCCAACACGTAGTACTTTTGTTAAGGGAACGAGGGAGGTAGGAGCAGGCGATAGTAACTGTCCCTCGGGTGGAACCACCAGTGCGTATTTGTATTGGAAATGCTTCCCACTAAATACATATACACACAGTCATAAACGAAAATATTGTGTTTATGCCCAAAGTCATAATTTACATTTAGGGCAGGATGCCCCCGATTGCCTCTTATCAGCTGAAGGATGGACAAACCAAAAAAGGATTCAACTTGAAAGCCATTTTTCCTCGTCCTCGTCCTCATCTTTGTCATTTTCCTCTTTCTCCGGCTCGTGCAATGACTGTTCCTCGTCCTCGTGCTCTAGTTCAAGTGCTAAAACAATGACAATTGTGGTTGCACACTCCGCATAAATCATCCTTTATATGCAGTTCCAGGCGTTGCTAGAGTGCTGTGCTGTGCGCACTCATTTTGGCACCAGCAGCAAGCAGTGAGTACACTCGCTCCAGAGAGAGATAAAGTGGAGTCCCACTTCTGCAGTTTAATTAAATTAGATTTTTAATGATACTTTGGAAGCACAAGTTTTCCTCGGCTTTTCTTGTTTTTTTTCTGTTATTTTTTTTTTTTTTTTAACTCAGTTGTGTTTGCGCGAGGAAAACTTTTACAATTGGCAGGAGCTGCTGCAGCAGAGGAGTTGGACAACGTTGGGTGCAAGACTTCAGGCAAGGCGCAAACACTTTGATGGAAAGTCTGATATTGGAGTGTACGAGTAGGAGAAAAATGAATGCGATGCTAGTTCATTCTTTAATTGGGTTCTGAGTGCGGAGAATTTAGGATGTCAACGTGCGTGTGCATTGAAAGTTCTGGAATAACCAATGAATTGGTTGTGGCTTGCGCGGTGGGTTCTGTGTGGAAAAGACCAAGTAATTTGTTATGCAAATTTCAAACTGAGTTTATTGCAATATAATGCAATCTATCTTTAGCTAATTAGGGTATGGATTCGGAAAAAACCAAATGTGTTATGAATATTTTAAAAACTAAAGCCGTGTAGATTCTAGATTCATTTCCCCTTTTTTGTTATAATATGTTGCTTGATTTTCTCATATTTGCAATCTGTATATTTGCCTTTTCTCTTCTTTTCCAATTTCAATGAACTTATCTAAAGGCAAGGACAAAGTGGGTCGGCAGTCTTCTCAAAAGATCGGAAGCCCGAACAATGTATTGGTATTTATAGAACGGTCTAAATCAAAGGAAGAAGGGTCTACTCGAACCACAAAAGTGTGTTCCAATTTAATGTTCTAATGGTAGCAGAAGGAGCAAAGGCTCTGCACATAAAAGCGATTTCATCAACCACTTTAAAGTCAAAGTCAAGTCAAAACAGATGCTAAATATCAGAAAACGTTTTGGTACGTCCCGGGATACAAAGGCATCCCAGGAAATGAAAACAGCAGACGATTCAAAATCTGTCAAGGGCCCTAGATTTTGTTATGCCGCTAATGGAGCTTGCCAAACCAAAAAAATGTACTTAGTTGGAAATCACCACGATAAGACTAAAGCCGTCCTTGCCATAAATAGACACAAACTAGGGCACTCCATCGGAATCATAAACGGCTACAACCATCTATGAAGAATGTGACGTAGACGTAGAGTAGTTTAGAGTTTAGAACACTCCCTTTGCAAATGCCCAATCTCTTCGTCTAAAAAATGACAGCACTAGGAGACTTCCTTAATGACCTGGGTGACCTGTTACCTGGATGGTTTCAGATACGGCAATACAGGGAAGCAAATCCTTAACCCCTCCTGCTTTTATATTTTCTATCATTTCGCAGACTTTCTTTATTCACCCGCCAGGAAACTAGAATGGATCCTTTGTGATTCTTTCCTTTGAATACAGGTTACACGTACCAGTGGCAAGTTACCTCTCTTCATATCTATTCAACTATGCATGTTTGTGAGTTCTACTACAAGACTTTGTTCAAACACTTAAAATTTCAAACTGGGGACACCCCTACATGAGGAAATATTTTCAAAGGGTTATTTTAAATTAGGTAGTTAGTATGAAATTTTAATATTAACACAAGAAGTTTGTTTGAAGACTATAAACACTGCCATAATTCACTGGGGTACGGCACCAGGAATTCACCAGATGAAGACATCCTAAGCATGTACAAGTTGATGCGACTATCATGGCTCATGTTCATCAAATAAAGCGAGCCACCATCTGGTAACCAATTTCATAAGGCCCTGGATTAAAGTGTGATCCTGTGAGACGCGATCACTCTGAAATTTTTATTGAGTCGGAAAAAAAAAACAAAAGTGACTGGGAAAATTGCCACGAGGTGGATAAAAAAAAGTTGAAGCTGTCATTAGCAGCTTGAGAAATTACCTCATCGATAAGATCGGTGATCAGCACTGCAGAGCACCTTTCAGGACTTCCCTTGGAGAAACTGAAATCACTGCCGAAAGGATAATGCCATCATGGAAAAAAGGTGGTGAACAAATGTAGTTAAAGTAGTGATAAGGGAAAACAAAGCTGCTTGGTCAAAGTGCAGCGATAAAAAAAACTCGACTTAAAGGGATAACGGGTACCACCACGAGGAGGCACTAAATTACGAACTTGATTGTTGCGCGACTGGTCCAATCCATGTTTTGGACAGTCATTAGTTTCGCGATCAATCGCCATGCAGGTGCTGACGATGGAGCTACATATCATTAATAAACATTTAACTTCCCTAAAAGGCTACTGAGATGAAGATGGTTCGCATGATAGAAGGAGGATAAAAGGACGAAGATTTGAGGAAGTCTTTATGTAAACGAACCTGAGGCGGACCAGTAGGAATGCAGTAAAGTGGAAGCGTATCAGAAGAAGATCCTCCTAAAAAGGATTTTTTTAAGATTTTCCCCAAAGTAGGCGTGGCTTTTGAAACTATTATTGCATACTTGCTATTCTGAAAAGCAAATTCTCATTAATCTTGTGGAAGCATTTCTGTAAAGTGTACAAACTATAACAACTTATTCAACTTGCTTAATTGAAATACACACGAAAATTTAATTTAAAATGTGTCCTTGTCTATAAAAACTATTTAGCGCATGAATACATTGTCATTCTATTCGTTTGTCGTTTGTTACACTCCAGCCAATTCATCAGAATGATTACAAACATACTGTTATTCGCTGAGAATAAGAAAAACAGGAGTAAGCTTTCAAAGGATGTCTATTGGTAAGTCCTGAGACAGGCTTCTCTCCACTTTAATCATTTCATTGAAGTTTTTCCTCTTTCTACTTCTTCCTGGAATTTGTTTTGTGTATTACGTTTTTTTTTTTTTTTTCTTTGGCTTTGTCATTCTCCTGTGGCGATGAAGGATGATGATGATGATGATTGCAGTATTTTAGGTGTAGGTGCGCGAGGAACTGCGTGGATTAGGAAGGGAAAAGGGCGGAAGTTCATCGTCTTAATAGGATTTTAGTTCTCTTTGACATAGTAAAGTACTTTTCTTTTTGCACACTTCTCGCTTCTGCTATTTGTCCTTGTTTTACAGGGTTTATTTTTTTTTTTTTTTGTTTTCTTAAATAATTCACAGAATTAAATTGAAAATGGGATTTTTTTATGATAATGCTCTTTTGTCGGTTGTAAAAAAAAAACAAAGTGACAGAGTGAGAAGGCTCTGATAAAATGCGCATAAGTAAAACCACACACACACACAATCTAACACAGAAAAAGGGGGACAACGAAAGTGAAAAGAAACGCAAAAACAATCCTCATAGATAAATAGTTGGCTGTTGTGTGGGTGTGTACTGTATGAATGTATGTGACAATAAAACGACATAAGACAAATAAAGAAGGAGGACGAACATGAAAATAGGAACAAATAGCACAAATAGGAGAACATAACAAACAACATGAAAGCAATAAAATCTTATATTTAAAAAAAGAACAAAAAAAAAGGAGAAAACATCCAGCAGAAAGAAACTCGCACAAGGTTGTGGTGAAGTGATGAAGTTCCTTTAGTCTCGTTGTGTGGAGAGGACTACGATAAGAATACGAATCAGTGTATAGTGTTGTGGGTGGTGTTTGTGAAGAGGATGTGCAGGATATGCTCTCCTTGTCATCGCTGATAACAAGATGATTTTGTAATTTTTATGTTCGAAAGCAGCTGTGAGGAAGGGTATAAAATAGATTCCACCATTCGATTCAGTTCGAATGGCATGAAATCCTTTCATTTCTTCTAAATGTAAGCTAGCGTGAGATATGTCGAACAGATGTATAATGTTGCAACTATAAAGCATTCTGTTAAGCCGATCGATTTGTCATTCGACTATTATTGTGTGAGTGATTGAACTTGTAGAATGAAAAGGATATTGCTGCAGATATGTATGTTTTATGGAGCTGTGCAAGTGATTGGCAGTATTGTCGAGAATGATTCAACCTGAAATTCAATATCAAATAACTGAAATACGCCGTTCAAATATGCAAATTATTCACTAGTGTTTTCTTTAAAGAGAATGTCGTGTTTACTGGATTGAATGATTCCATCAATCGAATTGTCTATCTGTATCTTCGTATTGAAATCGCCATTGCGGACAAGTCCAATATGCATATTGATTATGTATGGATTGGCCGGAGTCTGGCCAGAAAACACCCACATGTTGATAAGTACACCATCGATGTGTTAGCGCCCCTGGGCCACAATAATATCATATCAGGGTAGCCTTAATAGCTTCTTAAGGAGCTTTAACAGAACTCTCAGGATAGTGACGTAGATGCAGGAGATAACAAAATAAAGAGCATTAAAGGTAAATTCATGGTTTCATCATAGTTGCCTGGAAAGTATCATTTTGGTAAGTAAAATATGGTTTATAAAGGAAAAGTAAAAGAAGAAAAGTTCCATATTCAAGTTTTGAAATTCGTAGAAGGTATTGAACACATTAACGCAAATCTTCTGGCTGTATAATTTGCAGCCCAATCTACACTTCTTTTCAGGGTAATGGATATGCTAATAAATCACCAGCTTATATCTTGATTCGTGGGTACCGTGACTCAGTAGTTAGTTCGTTGGAATACTTTGCATTGGGCTCTAAGTTTGAATCTATAAAAACACTATCAACGTTTTTTTCACGGCTCCACCTCTTGTGAGTGTCTGACAAGCAGCCGAGTAGAGTATTTACTGTCAAGGAAAAGCTTCTTAGAAAAACCCTTTGTCCATCGAATATAGTATAAAACGGTAGGTTACTTCTGTACCTGCAGAAATGTATACCATTCAAAACACGTACAGTTGTGATAAGCCAGGCCTCGGGCCTCTATGTGCTGCTCATAGCTTAATATTTATTTATTTGGTTATGTCCTGATATTATGTCAAACTCATTAAATTCCGGTCTTGCCAGCATAACCAAATGGGTCCAAAAAATTTAAATTTAATGCAAGTTGTCTTCTGTCTCTTAAGCGAAACCAAGACCAAAAATGCTTCCAAACTTTAAGTATTCATTAGCCAAGGCAGGAATGCAACTTCCAAATCTGGTCTGATGCACCGTAAAGCGTCAGATAGGATTCAAAATAGAGCAATAAAACTTAGATGATAGAGAGATCGAGAGCTCCATAGCTCGTCCTCGTGCCTTTCCGTTTTTTATTACTTTAAAAAAAAAACAGCTCCAGCGAAATAGCCAATTGTCTTCTACATAGGACATGTATTTCAAATGCACATCAGCTCACTTTCTAGCGCAACTTCGGTATAGAGCTCCACTACTCCGGAACCCCCAGTCACCAGTACATATGTATGAAGTTGGACTGCTGCACGGAGAGGCCCAATTTCCGCATCCGCATGGTCATATGATATGAGCCAAATTTTGGAGTACGTCACGTCTTAGTTAAACAGATCTAAGAAAGAAAATAGGACCTTATGCAACGATTAACAGCAATATTGTCATTAGGATTAGGACTTAGGGAACGCAGACATCGGTTTGATGCAAGGACAACGTTTAATTTTAACGACTACCCACTATTGCTGTAATAAAATCTAATGACATTAGAATGCCTTTGTTCAACATAGTGATCGCGCAGTGCAAGAAGAACTAAGTCACTGAACTGGGAAAACACCCAATGGCATGTTTTGAATACAATTTTGCATCAGGTTTTCATACTAAACGGAAGAATCACTCAGAAGTTGACAAGTCACTGCAGTTACATGTTATACCCAGTAAAATACTTAGACAGTTCTTATATCGCATGTGGATCATTTCAAGAGATAGAAGGAGCATTTAGCATTCGCTAGCAATAATCACAAATAAGTTAGACTGAGGTGCCTGAGGGGAAAATTCCTTTGAAAGGGATAAATCATTTAAAATCAACTCAAAATCAAATCACGACGGTAGGACTTAAGGGCAAGTCGATCAGTTGTCGATCAGTCATAAGCATTAATTGATCTACTCTGCCATTTATTGCGAGGGTCTGTGAGGCCGTGTGTTTTGCGGATAATTGGAAGAGGAGAGCCATCGTCAAAGGTAAAATGCAATCTGCATAACAGAAGAATGCTAGATCGATTTCCACTTTCGATCCTCTTGCGTCGATCGCATCAACACCCTGCGAATGTGCGTTTAGCTACGCGTTGAATGCAGATCGCTATTTCACCTGCTCTTTCTCGATTTTGAAAAGTCATTTGAAGTCTTCCTCATAATAAGATAAAGATAAATTAATAGTGTAAGGACATGATGAAATGCGTGGTTGTTTTAAATCTCGCCTTTAATAACTTTGCTCTTTATTAGTGTCAGAACACACATCTAAAAAAGATAAGATAACTGAAATGCATCTATACTGATCGAAATATATATGTAAAAGGCAATACATAATACCTAAAAGGCCTATGTTACACACGTATGTATATCCCAAGCTTTGAAAGAATTAATAGCAGGCTTAGTGCAAAGTGCATAAAATCAGCAATAACTACAGTAAGACCATGAAAGTTTATCCAAAACTATTTTATAGTTTCATCATCAATAGAGATGGTCATATTTTTACACAATTGTATCCAATTCCAGATCCCTCATAAAAATAAAAGTCAAAACCAGCAAATGCCAGTCAATCGAAAAAGGCTCTTCACCAAAATCCCATTTCGTGAACTAATATTCATTATTTCATCCGCAAAATTGCTTATACTTCTTCATTGCTTTCCCATTCTCCACTCTCAAGTTCTGGTTCATTTGGTTTAAAGATAATTCACTGATTACCAGCATGAGGCGGCAGAATTCGTCCTCAATAAGTTTCACCCAATTTACCGACGACGACGACGAAAGAAGAAAAAAAAACTTCATTTTCAATGAATTGGCTACGCATTCTCTAATAACGGTCGTGTTAGGGCCTTTCTTTTTGTGCCCGCTACCCCTTGTGGCTTTCCATTTCCTTTTTCATCACCCTTGGATAAAGTAAAGAAAGAATAACAAAATTTACGACCACAGAGAGAAAGGAAAACTATAGTTTGACAGTGAGTCGACAATCATTACACGTTCTCATCCTCAGCCTTTTTTTTTCCAGCCCGCAACTGAATTTCTCCTCTTGCCGACCCCAAAAAGGATGTGACTTGAATAACGAAACAAAAATTGTCGAGACCTTTGACTAGAAGGATAACGACAAATATTTTCTTTTACTTGTTAGCCTGGCTGCTTTCATCTTTAATCTCTGACATGGATTCAAGGACTCTCTGTCGTCGTTTGTTTCATTAGACATGTAGTTTCCATTCAATGTGCCTCCCACTCTTACCTTCTAATTCGATGAGGACATCACCCATGACACATGCTACAGTCACACGAAAATACACTAGTTTTCCAGCGCCATTACAACTATTGCCGTTGTGTTCCGCAGTTTGTTACTGCGAAATACATTCATAGTTTTTTTCTTTTCTATTTCTCGAGAGGGAGACCAAAGGAAGTGTTACATAAATAATCTGGTGTGGAAGCTGAAAGGACATTTGATCGCCGTCGTCATTGTCGATGTCGACGTTGTTGTACGTCCACCACCCGAAACTTGGTAATTGCCTCATAAATGT
Source organism: Chalcosyrphus nemorum (assembly GCA_949716465.1). Taxonomy (NCBI): domain Eukaryota; kingdom Metazoa; phylum Arthropoda; class Insecta; order Diptera; family Syrphidae; genus Chalcosyrphus; species Chalcosyrphus nemorum. Next base: position 72,272,001 of record OX454333.1, read on the forward strand.
AATGTTCCGCACGCTATGTAATCAACTTGACCCGAATATGTGTATATAGTATAGATACGAGTAGTAGGAGGTATACTGCACATTTCTAGCTTTCAGAGTGTTTTTCAACCAATTTCCGGGGGTCCAATGTTCGCACATACAACCTCCGAAAGTGTTCCGTTAGCTCTTTCATCCGGTTTTTGACTTTTTATGGAGTTCTCCTCTTATGACCCGGAGGTGCTTTTGATTTTGTACATATTCCCAGGAAAGTGCAGTTACCTATCTGAAATATCTCTATGTCCTAGCGGCGGATGTTCAACTTGAATGGAGTCTTTCTATATATTCTTTTTTTTTTTGCCCAAAATGTATGCTGCCACGAACAGAAAAGGAAGGATTTGTGTGAGATGACCTCGGAGGAGGATTTTGCACCCGTAATTACCTTCATTCATTTTCTCGTCGCCAGATGGTAAACTTTGAAAAACCTCTAGTTCATTTTTTTTTTGCGATGTCCTCATCTATAGGATGGGGACTCTTGAAGTTTCGGACTGTTGGGAAAGTTGTCACCATCCAAAAGAGTACCCTTGAGAGACGTTGAATTCTTCGGGACAATGTCGATACGTGGTTTTGTTAGTCTTTTTATGGGGTAAGTCTTTTTTTTGGCTTTTTCATTAGTCCATGAGATACATACATATGCAGATAGAGTAAACTTCTTTTTGTGGAAAGGCAAGGATGGAGTGAGTCCTGCAGTATATTTTCTTGTGGAGAAGTGGTTTTTGACCGCGAAGGAAATGTGATACCTAATTATTATAAGAAAGGAACAGAGTACTCATTTTTTACTAAGCAACTCGGATGAAACCAAAATACATTAAGTAATTCGTGACACTCCAATTTTGTTTAATATTCAAATAGACTTTAAATATACAAAGTCACATTTGTTACATAAATATGAATAAATCTTAGTAAAATGAGTTAATATTTCAATTTGTATCATTTGTGGCGTTTTCTTTTCATCTCAAGCAAAACTCAAAAATTTCCATACCAATGCATTTGTATTAGAAAATCAAAGCCTCCCAAAGGATATCCAAACAATCTGTTTAACATTAAATAAATTTTAGGTGATTTTTTTTTTCTCCGCAAAATTTATTTAAATCTCAATATCTCGTTCCGCAAGTTGAAGAATCATTTTCTTCCCCACAGAATCAACAATCGTTGCTCATCTTTCATCCAACACACCACACACACACACACACACAGAAACCCCAATTCTCACCATCTCAGCCGCAAAAACACTTTATCATCTGTAACCTCCTTAAAAAGTCATCTTGTGGGCTGAGAGCCCGCATTCTCTGGCACATCTTTCTCTGGTTGATAATAACAAATTTACGAACAATAAATATTAACAGCCCGGGAAAGATGTCAACTCGCGCTTGCTGCGAGTGCCTACGACACAGCAATCATATAAAAAATATTTTTATGACAAACCCATGTCATGTCATTTACATAAGCATACAACACACCAACCACACGCAAAAGCCTGGCACGTTGTATCCTATTAACCACGGAAATATGGTCCTACAGATTTTGGGTAGGCCATATAAGCCCACCACCAACTGTCAGGATGATGTTATGCTACGCATCACATCCTCTCTGAAATGACTTTGATATTTTTCTTCTTAATTTTTGTTTCTTTTTTTTTTTTTTTTTTACATATACTGGAATAAGGTCCTTTCGAATGTATGAGTACATTCCGTTTGATTCGTTTGGGAATTCGGATCATTTACCTTTGTTTGTGTCAAGTATTAAAGTTAATCTTTTAAAAAATTCAAGCTAAAACTTGGAACTTTACTGGCCCCAAACCATGTCTAAAGTCACCGCTGACAGTTTGGTGAGTTCCTAAAAGTTGACTCGATCTCCCAGTTGAAAAATAAAAATCACAACAAAACTCAAATTGAATATTTATTACGGGATTTTGTATCTCCTCCTAATCGTCAAGTCTTTGGGTAAAGTTTTCTGACACCCAAAACCCCCATCCCCGTTTGAATAGATGAGTCTCGTCTTGCGAAAGTTTGCCATAATTTGGCAACAAATTAGGTGAAATTCAATGGTCATGGGGGTTGGTTACCCTCTGGAATAAAAAAAAAAAAAAACCCTGAAGAAGAATGGATAAAGTCTGAACAATTGAAAGAAGTTTTATTTTACAAAAACCTGAACAAAAAAAAAATACACAGATACTCATGCTCACAGAGAAGACAAAGTACGTCATCATAATCAACATTAAGGACGAACAGGAGTAGTATACCTAATCACTGGCCCAAATACGCATGCAGTCGTATAGGTCGCATTCTAAAGTTGAATACGAAAGAAGGCGACTAATAAGATGGTGGAAAAGAGTATAGCAGTTTGGCCTAGATGGCAATTGACTCAGATTGGGGTATTTGACTTGCAGAGTTTGGTCTAGTTTTTTTTTGTTTCTGTTATATCTTTTGTTTTTTTCTTAAGATGCATGCGGTTGGATGCATGGTCTCTTTTAAACTTTGAACTTTCTATGAAAAGTTTTCTTGGAACAATTTGTTGTGGGTTATTCTTCTGACAATGTGTCCATCACAAGGAAAATAAGAACAAAAAAAGATCCTTTGAAAAATGTACTTCAAATTTAGGTTTTTAAATTTGAAAATAAAATTCATATTTGGGAATTTTTATCTTGATCTTGATTGTTTATTTTTTAGCTTCCATTAAGGTGCATCCATATAAAAACACAGGCTTAATGCTGAAATTATTAAAAAATAGGTATTATTCAAGAAACTTATATAAATTTAAGCACTAAGGCCCAATAATCCGGATAAAAGATGATGGATTTTACAGCCACAAAGGGCAAGTCGTTAGTGAATTAATAATGAATCCATATTACATTACCGAAGCTCTATAAATCATAAAACTTTTCTTCTGCTACAATCTGTTTTTCTAAATATTTTTTGGTGAAAACTTTTATTCTCATGAAATATTTTGGAACTAAGTCACTGGAAATATACACACGAATGTGATAAATCTTTTTCTATGACGCAGACATATGACTAGTTTTCGCTTTAAATTCTCTCGTTTTGTTTTTTTTTTATGATTTGATCCGGATGAGATTAGAGAAACAGAAAAATTCAAATCATTTTTTGTTTTGAAAAGTGGTAGCATTGGATTGGAAATGCTTACATTTTAATCTTTCTTCTTCATCTTTTTGACATTTAAGTCGTACCAGTCCATGTGCCAGGATTAATCTCTCTACAACAGACATTATTTGCTTTATTTTGCTTCATAGATTAATTTGGGTTAAGGAGCGAAAACACAAGTTAAACTACCGCCCGTTTAACCAGGAAATTCGACAACTCTTGCTCTTGAGGAATTCACAATTAGGATTGAAACACCCCTTAGAAATAAGGAGTATAAAGTGGTCTTGATACGCCCAAATATATAGGTCTATCCAATACAAAAGAGTAGATAGTACTTAGTTTAATTAGATAAAATTATCATTTCGCTAGAAACTTAGAGAGACTGCTGCGAATGGTTACCCGCAAGGTGGAGTCTCAAAGTTCTAGCAATACTTAGCGATGATATAGACGACATAACGCTACTTTTCAAAGGCAAATGCAAAGACTCCATCTCGAATCTCCTACAGAGGATGTTGGGTCTTATGGCTGATTGCTGCTAAAAGGTTGGGCTTAACGTTAACCCCAAAAAGAGCATCATAGTTGCCTTCACATCCCATACTCTTCGGTGAACTGAATTATCCAAGGAAATTATGTATACGAGTATATCTCTATCTAACTCTTTATGAAAGCCTCTGGTGAAAATCTTATCTCACAAAAGCCTCTGTTGAAACATAACATCCGCCTTGTTCCATTGACACAGCATTGACAGTTTGGAAGTTTTAACGATTCTTATATGCCCAGCGATTTGAAAAAAAGTTAACGTCCGCAGCAATGGTAATTCCGGAGCCGCAGAAAAGCAGATTCATATTTAGTTATAGGTATAGGTATAGTTATAGTCCAAATAGGAAACGCCGCACTGAAGCACTCAAACACAACTAATAGATACCATGATACCAGGATCATGTTACAGACAAATGTGTTCCTAGAAAACCCAAACTTCAATGCAAGCCCCGACGGCGGACAGAAAGACAACAAGACCAATGTAGATTCGGGGCAATCGGTCTTATATCCCACAATACCAGTGGGACATAGGGCTTATAGAAAGTCAGCGAGTTGAACTTTGTGACGCAGCTTAGAGAATTTTTTGCATCAAAAACTATTTTGTATGAGATAGATAAAAGGATTGAGCCCTAAGTGTAGCTTGATCGTCACTATAGACACATCTACTTTGGGCCCTCCACCTGTTTTTAGGATTGTTTGAATGTATGTTTAATGATGGTTAAATACGATTGCATTCAAGGCATGGCTCAGGACTAGTTCAAACCAATTTTCTTCTTTCTTATGTCCTGTATGCCGTTTTGTTCTGTATGTGCTAGGCCTCTACAACGTCTACGCGCCATCGTGTGCGATTTCTGGAGATGTGCCTCATCTCTTCCCAACTCTTTCCTAGTTGCCGTGCTTCCTTCTCCACTGTTTTGCGGCTCAAACAAATCGTGACTAGTAAATAATTAATTTAATCCTATACTTGCGCTAAGAATTGGTATCAGACCATCAAGAGGCATATCCATAGGACCAGATTCATAGGATAAGTTTTATGCAAGGTCATCAAAGAAATAGTGCAACTCATACCAAAAGCCAGCCCGTTTGAGTCGGTGAAAGGCTTGAGTTGTTAATCCATGAATTCATTTCACTTTCGCAACAGTATGTAGGTCTAAGAAGGTGGTTCATTCAGAAGTACATCTGGAGCAGCATCCAGTTGAAAAACTCCCGTACACCCAAATCAAATGTAAGCATTAGCTAGAAATGGTTTAGTCAGCTGTATACAAAGATCCAAATGATAGTCCGGCGATAAGCCCCAAATCTTTTTTATTGAGTATTTTTACGAAATATATTTTTTAATCAGGATGGTGACAATAATGGGTGAGTCAGGTCGATTATGATCCTCCTTCTCGGATCATAGCTGAAAGCCCATTCATCGATCGCGTCTAAGACCATTTGCGCATTGGCACAAACATTAATTGTATAAAAATGTCAGAAAACATGTCTATATCATTTGTTTATGACTGAGCATTCTTTTGATTGATGAAAGAAGAGTCCAACAATATTTTGCCTGCACTGTGATGTCACAATTCTGACGAGCAGATTTTGCCCAGAACAAGTCCCGCGTTGAAAGTTTTTTTAAAATTTGCAGAAACTGTTCTATTTGCTATAGCATCATAATCCATCAGTACCATTGGCTACATATTTTGATAATGATGACACAGCATAAGGCGCAGATCTTAGTCATGTTGGGCTACTTAACCAGGAGCTTAAAAGTGTCCATGAAAATCTAGTACGAAGTACGTTTAATGGATATCTGCATATGTAGGAGCATAGCATACCATATTGTGTTTGGCTTCAAGCCTTTTACAGCCTCTAAATTTTTGTATAAAAAGTTATAGCAGAAGAAAACTACAGCCAACACTGTTATATCTTAAAACTTAGGATAAAATTCACCATGATTAATTCTTAACTAAACTTGAGATGAAGAGCAAAAAAGAAAATCATAAATGCCTATATGTCACATATGCTTGAAGACCTTGCATTTAAAACCTAAACCAAACCATTGCGCCCTAAAATGTTGGCTATTATATTGCTCTTAATTGAGTGTTGATTGTTCACCCAACATGCTTCTTTTCACATAAGAGTAATAATTTACTGAAACGACTTTGCTGAATAGCTTCAAATCATCTTTCCATTAGACAAAGACAAATCTATTCTTTTTAGGGCTTTATAGGACTTCTTATAAACCTCTGACTCATCCCTGAACAAGTCATCTCGAAAATTTCATTATTGACAAATTTCTGCGACGAAAAGTAATTTGATGAATAATCCATGTTAACCTTCTTCGAATGCCCAGAAACCATTAATCTTAATTGCCACTCGAAATCTCAAGGCAGATAAATAACAGCCCGCTCGGATGGTTGTAAATTCAATTTGACCGCATTTTGAAGCACCCCCATAATAAATTGCCCAAAAAAAAAAAAAAATACATTTTCGCCGACAAAAAACTTGAGAAAATTCATTTTCACCCGTCACGCACTTCAAGAGAGATGGCTCCACACCAAGCACCAAATCGAGTTGTCCTAGGACTTTCGTTTTAATATCCTTTCCTTTTCAATTCTATCTTTTTTTTTTTCTGCTTCCCTTTTTTGCTCTTTAAGAAGATGTCACTTTGTCGTCGAAGTCACATCATGATAAATTATTTGAGACTTTTTTTTTTTTGCACCAAAAGAGAGCGGCAGGACCAGCACCAGTAAAATCGTCAGCTTAACCACCTGGTGAAGGCGTTTGGCATCAATCGAATTTGAGTCAGGAAGACGAAAAAAAATTGAAAATTTAAGGTCGAAGGCATTTGCTTTCCCATCAACATTTATGAACTTTGACGATCGACTGGTGAGTAAGTGAGAAAGATAGAGCGATAGAGATTAATGGTTCCAAGACTCCAAGGCAAAAGAACCACACACACACGCGCTGCACGCTGTGTTGACATAACATTTTCACTAGAATGGACTAAATGACAGAACGTGTTGTTTACATGCATCATATCGTAACAGTAACAGCAGCGACAAGATTAATGTAACCATCACATTAAGGAAGCAGTCTGACACACACACACAAGGATTACGGTGTTTTTTGCTTCAGCACCTTCTAGAAGAGGCCCGCCTTTTGTTAGTGTGCCATCAGTGGAAGAAGTATCATTTCGACACATGTCACTGTTAGTTCATCTTCAGGAATCACTTTTTATTTCCGGATGCGCGCACGTGTGTGTTTTTGCACAAGGGTGGTGTTACGTACGAGTACTTTATCCTTGAGAGACTCGATCCTGAATGACATGCAAACGCTTTTACGATTTGATTAAATCCATCCAAGATTTTCCAGCAGCGATGCAAATTTATCAAAAACTCCTCACACACGTTTCGTATCTATACTGTCAGAAGTGTCGTTGCATTATTCGTGTTGTGGGTGGGTGAAGGGTGGATCCTTCTGACGATTTACTGTGAAGATGCAACCCATCGCACGTAATCATTCTCAAATGTGAAGTCATTCCGTACCCCCCAAGGATTTCATTTATATTCGCTTGAGACATTGCCGGGAGCAAGGCGGAACACGTTGTTTTCGAACTCCTCTTAAACTAGGAATACAGGAAGCATTGTCCTTGCTCATGAATCCCACTCACATACCTACTCTTTGGGAGATTGATGGGGTTACGTTATGGGTGGGTGTGAATGTATAGTTTGTTTCCTTTGTATTTCGTGGATAAACTAAAAATAGGTTATCATTTGTTTTTTCTTCTTTCTTTTTCACTTTGAATGGGGCGGAATAGTTGGGTGGGGGTTGTCATGGTGGCTGTCACCTAGGGGTGACCCTAAGACCCTAATGATGGAAATCAATTTGCAAGAATCTACACACACACGCAGAGAAAAATCACAGTTTCTTTTCTACTTCTATTCTATGTGTTTTTATTATTCTTTGGTATGTTGATGCTGAAAGGATATGTATGTGTTTGAGGAAAGAAAAATCTCAGGACTCAGCAAAAGCCGTTTGTTCTGAACGAGCCACGCTTAATCATCGAGATGAATATCATTGTCGTAGTGTCAGCGTGATCAAGTGAAGTTATTTCCGTTTTTATTTCGCGCTCAAAGAATTTTCCTGTGAATTACAGAAAAGCAGAGGATAGATAGGGTTTTACCATTAAGTAATTGAAAAAGTTTTAAGTTTCTAGTTCGACAATTATTAGGGAAAGGAGACGAAAGGAAGTGGGTTGAATCTGAATGTCATGTATTCGGGAAGAATAGATTAATTGAGAAAGTGAAGGAAAACGAAAAGAGAGATATCTACTATTCTGATGGAGAATTTCATTAGCCATGAATAAGAGAATAAGAATAAGAGTCTTTTTCCCGAAATACATATGTACCTCATTGAATACATGTATGTATGTGAATGGGTTTTGTTTTAAATATTATGGAGAACTTTAAATAGTTAGCTTCCAGAATTTCTGAGAGACTAGAGACGATGACTATGAGGATGCAAAAAGTGAATGGATTACTAGAAATTAATATAATTCTGCCGAAGGTTGCAATGAAGTACCCCGGGCTCTGCTCTAGATGCACTGCTGAATCTTCCTCCTCTTGATTCTTATATCCAAAGAGTCAGACGTGGTGGCTTTTGGTATGAAACGCACTGGAGCTTTGATGATCTTGCTCGACACTTATGCTATGGCCCTGGTCTTATGGATATGCCGTCTGATGCTATGACTCCGAGGCTTCAGTTGCGGCGCAAGTATGACGTTGACTTACCAGTTATTTATTCAGGAATGGCTACCGCCAGCTTCTGAGCCAGGAATGGGGTGTAGTCGTATTTTCACAGATGGTTCCAAAACCGATCAAGGCTCAGGGGCCGATGTATTTGTGGAAGACGATAACGCAAGACTGCAATATTTACTGGGTAAGCATGCCTCTGACTTCCAGGCGGAGATTTATGCAATCTTAATGGCTACAATTCACATCGTTGGGTATAGGTGGAAGGGTCGTAGTAGCTGTGTCTGCAGTAACAGTCAAGCGCTTAAGGCCTTACTTTAACCTCATCCAAAAAAATTATTGAAGAGAGCTTTGAACTGTGTCTCAGATTCAATTTATTGACTCTCATCTGGGTGCCAGGTCACACTAGTATCGCAGGAAATGAGATATCCAATGAGATTGCTAGACGAGGCCCAGATGTGAGTTTCTCAGGATCCGAACCTACGTTAGGTCTTCCTGCATCTACGGTCTGGGCTTCCATAGATAATTAGGTTTCTTATGAACACAATTGTGTGTGGCATGACTATCCTGGATGTAGGCTGACTAAACGGATGCTACAAGACGTCAGTGAGAAATCCACGGCATTCTTGCTGTCTCTCAGCAGAGAAAACTTATTGGCGTTCTTGCGGGGGATTAGCTTTTGCTAAGCATCTTAATATGATTGGTTAAAGTAAAACATCTGTCTGCGACGGTTGTGGAGGATGACGACACTGCGGAACACTTCCTATGTGACCACCACCATGCGGTAGATTCTAGGTGCGGATGTGGTGAGTGCTGTCAATGTAAGCTCTTCGTCTCTGAAGCGCCTACTCGAATTCATTAAGAAGACGAGAAAATGTACATAGTAAAAGGGGGCGTAGTACAATTGACAAGTTGATGTCTAAATGCTCCAATAAAGCTTTCCTGCCCAAAAAAAAGGTCCCAATAAAGGTTTCTGGCTGGTAGTATGTAAAATTGACCTGTTTAGTCGCATTCCTAAGAGTTTTTTTATTTGCTCGAAAAAAATATGTACTTTCATACTAAAATCTGACGTGAGGCTTAAGTTTGACCTATGTATACATCTATCTACAAATTTGCTGATTATTTTGAAAAAAAAAAAACTTCCCCATCTACCATACTACCTAAAGGATGGATCCATTTACCCCCAGGTCCAGTTCCACAAAGGTTTCAGTTTTCATACGAAAATATTTCCCTGTTGACAAATCGACACAATTTTTCCTTCATTCTACAAAAGATACCAATAAATTTACAAGAATTTTTTTCTTTATTCCACTCACTTATAGTATTCAATGCAGTTACTTGCCCCTAGAAACACCCACTAGCACAAAACCTCACAGGAGTTCCAAGAAATATGAATTTGATATGCCAATGCAAAAGAAAAAGCAAACACCCTTGAAGTGAAACCGTAGCCGCCTGCATCTGAAGTCTTTGATAAATATGTATCCATCCATACACTTTGGGTCGTTGCAGAACTCCCTCTCTGTATACACCACGTAAAATCCTTCTGCAGAGATTTCCCCTTTATCCTCCCGAAACTCGGAAAGGATCAAATTTCACGACCAAATTTTTTCCAACATACGCTCAAGATATACATAAATATAACAAAAAGTCCCGCCATTAAATTTGAATAAAACTCAAAAATGCTGCAATCTACCAGCAATCCGCATATCAAATTCTTCCCAAATATTTGTATACTCAGATACTGTCGAATATTACAGCATTGTAATGATGAACTCCTACAAAATCCACACCCCAACCGCATACACGCCCCAAAGGAAGACTCGCACCATATAAACACATCATCATATTGATAACCTATACTTCCCAGCTATGGTTAACGACTTTCGTAAAAGTTTACATAATGGAGGGACGAGAAAACTTTTTATACATCCCTCAACCGCAACTCGAATGTAAAAATCCAAGAAAATAAAAATCAGTTTGCCACGTTTATGAAGCACGTTTTACAAATTGCACCACCACCACCAGGGATACCACCAACAACATGTTTATGAGAATCAGAATCTGTACAAGAATTTTCCACGATGTAAACAAGGAAACTTATACTCGGCGGCCATAACTTACATTGTTTACAAATGGAAACCTTTAAGCTACCACACGAATTCCTTGCGCTATATTGGAACCGCAGTCTCAACATTCCTTTTCAAATAGCTGTGGCAGTGGTGGTAATGGTGCCGGTGTATCTTTTATCTGATTAGAGAGACACAAAAGTATACCTAAATACAAAATTTAATTTAAAATTAATAAGGACAATTTTTCCGCACTTAATACCATTGCCAGGAGTCTCTGTTTCGTCTTTGGTTTTCTCCTCTTTTTTTTTTGGCAGCCATAAATATACCCTACCTTCTCCCCAAGGAGTGCCATCGTCGAAAAACGACCACACGACGACAGGCACCACAAGACCACAATTTCAATCTAAAATTCCTCTTCGTAAATGGGAGTAGAAAAAAAGCACAGCAGCAGAGGCAAATCATTTCTCTTAGCCTGGTGCTCCTTATCGGGATTTCACATTTCGGGCAGTTGTCCAAAATTACAAAAAAAAAAAAAAAAAAAAGAAATAATAAAAAATTAAAAGCAAAGTTGGAATAGGAAACAAAGTCGCAATGAACCCAGGACATTGTCCGGAAGAGTGTATCACGGGAGACCAGCTGTACACTGGGAATCTGATTATTATTTCAATTCTTATTACTTTTTTTTTTTTTTTTAGCTTGTTTCGCAGTACACTTCATCACCTGAGGGCGACGTAGTTTGGGTATTTTGTTTAAATCATTACAAGATACAAAAATAGAATGGAGTTTATTGTTTCGAGTGGTAGTAAGGAAGCAAGGACAGAACGGTTTACAAGGAAGAGTGCGGGATTATGTTGTAATTCCAAACCTTTTCGTGACTATTTTGCATGTGACTATCTAGGAAGCTGGTGCAAAGAAAATTGGTTGGAAAGTCAGTATGAAATGGCATCCTTTAAGTAAAATAACTTTTTGGATTTAAAATTGGTTTGGGTTGGATTGCTTAGAGCAAAATAGACATTGGAAATCCGGTTGACAGGACTGACAACGTGAGACTAAGAAGACCCTCAGGAATCTGAACTAATCCATGTTCCCAATGAACTTTGATTGTATTTAGTCTAGAGTATAGATGTCTTAAGATAGCATATGTACTACGTTTTTTCCAAAAGTGGTGGTGGTCACCGGTGCAGTGTTTTCCAACCTCAAATGGTGGCTATTCGCGAAGCGTCTGATTGGCTGTGAATGAGAATATTGACATCGGCGTCTACACCGAAAGCCAACCAGCTATTAAAGCTGGAACTATAAGATCAAAATTGGTAAGGCAATGGCTCGCAAACGATAACAAAATATTGACAAATTGCAACATAACTCTGTGCTGGGTGCCTGGACATTTTGATATTCTCGGTAACTAAAATCAAACGAACTAGTGAAAGGTAGCACAAAACTTAGGCCTTCGACTGAAGAAGGGTCCATCTTCCTTGTTTAATAGACACGCTAGATACGCAATACAAGGGTATGTAGAATGAAGAGGAATCTGTTTGCCCAAAACTACCCTCATCAATGATGCTTATTGTCGGGGGAATAGTCATTAGTAAGTAAGGAAAATTCAAAATGAAATTGGGAGGACATCGGCTACAAAACTATGAGAAAGAAAATAAATGAAATTTCTGGAGACAACCAGCATTGTGGTAACTGGAAGCAGTATGTAAAGTTTCCCCAAGGTGAGTTCCAAGATCTACGCCATCGAAAAAGTCATAAATACAGCGAAAACAGCTTCAGAAGAAGAAAGGTGGTATAGATAGTAAACAGTACTGTGCAATCACTATGGTGGATATTAAAAAACCTTAGCCTTAACATTAGTACCGCAAATTGCAGCAAAATTCCCTGGGCAACCTTCAGAAGACAAACTATTTTACAAATAGACTACTGCACGGAATAAGGCAATATAATGTTACAGTCGGTGTCTCCCAGGGCTACGTCCATTACTGTGGAATCTTAAGTATGAAGACGCCCTCAAACTTCGAATCTCGACATCCTCGAAAATGATTGACTTTCACCGACGAAATAGCGATCGTTGTACAATGAACTACAATGAAGCCATCGGGAAGGTACAGGACTGGCTATAGTATGCATGGATATAAGACTAGCAGAGGACTAGACGGAGGTAGTACTTATCAGCAGCAAACGGGTTGTAGAAACTATAAGATTGACGTTGGGTGATCACATTGTAATGTCTAAACCAGCATTGAAGTACCTTGGTGTTACTAGAATCGGAGGACCTACGCAAAAGGAGAGCATACTCCTGACAAGAGTTGCGACGTCGATGATGCAGTTCGGCTCACAAATATGGGTCGGTGCAATGAGCACCAAATCATATCATACAGAATAAAGATAGGAGCAGTATGCAGAATCAATGCATTGAAAGTATGCAGTATCTTCCAAACAACCTCATACGACGCCTTGTGCGTGGTGGCAGGAATGGCTCCAAAAGACCTTCTCGTTAAAGAAGCCACATAGAAATGTGCGAACAGAACAACAATGCCAACAGCAATGAGTGGAAGTGATGGTGAATTAATACGAAGAACAACTCTGGAAGAATGGCGAGATAGAAACCTGACAAAGGTTGTTGGACGCAGAAATTGATCCCTAATATCCACCTTTGGATCAACAGGAAACATGGAGTGTTGAACATCTACCTGACGCAAATGATTACTGGTCATATATGTTTCAGAGCATGCCTTCTCAAATTTGCGCATGAAGACAACCCTTATTGTCCAATGCGCACAGAAGCAGTGGAACACGCGGAGCACATAATATTCCAATGTCCACGATATCGTGAAGGCCGTGACCTATTGGCGAACAGAAGGAGCAACGAAGACAGGAACGAAAACGCAAAGCAGGTACATAGCTGTCAATACGAACAAGCCGATTATATGCAATGAAATATCTGATGGCAATGCCGCGAGGATCAGGGGTAGAATCGTCTAACCAAAAAAAAAGGTCTCCGCTTGTCCACATCAAAACTCTGCGGCTCATCATTGGGCGAAGTTCTTTGAATTTAAAAAGGCGCTAGATGCGTATTCTTGATAAGTTTATAGAAATTGTCAAGGCTAATCGACGTGTTACTTTTTACATGGCAGAATGGTTTCTTAGGAACTCGAAGTGCAAAGTAATGTCCGGCAAGGCTGCATACCTTAAACATTGATTTTTGTTCAACCTTGTAAGCATCGAATTCCATCTATCAATCATCATAGTAATCATTACTATCACGAGAAAGCTACAAAAGCTTGTCAATAGGTGTCTATATAGTATCTTAAGGATGTTCTCTCCAAACCGCATCTTGAAGGCAGAAGTAAACAACGATTGAAGTATCAGTACACAATGGATTAGTTAAACTTTCCGAAAAGATAATGGAAAGTTGCAGACGCGCATTGCATAGAACTGGAATAGAGTTTTTGAGAAATGGGGATAGATTTTCCTGGAACTACACACAGTGAAGCGTATTGCTGCCGTAGGAACTTAAAAGATCTGTCAACAAATTTCTTTGAATTTGTGATTAATCTTAATAAGATGATAGGGTAAGGCACATATACATTTTCTTAATCTACGAAGAATTAGCAGAGATCTTCTTAGTCTGCCAGGGTTATCTTAACATCCACTGAACACATTTCCGTTTTGGCGAATGAAAAAAATAATCACATACAATGCCAATTTGGATACCACCGGCGCTGAATAAAGGTTGAAGCCCAATATCACCTAAGTCACAACTATTTTCTATCATCTCTTCTCTTCTCCAATTTGTTCAATGTCCGTGCCCTGTTTATTAGTAAGTGATTCATATCCTCTTACCTAATTTACGCAAGAACTTGCTCTCCTTGTGAAACCTACTGTATTTGCAGTCAACCAAAAAATGATCAACCTGCTGTGTCATCCTATTACCGTACCATTGCACAACGAGATTTTCCTCATTTCCACTGATGGTTACTGTACCGCCATTCTCCGTCATTTTTACATTTCGTTCCCTGAGATAATAAATTTAAAGATAGCACGCAGGCCAACAAGCATTCAATCGTTACAGGGCGGTGATTTTTTTTTCTTATTTTCCAGATTCATTCTGATGGCTTTGCCATTTTTTCCTTCTCGCTGTTCCTGCCGGTACTCGGCTGATTATTGGAATACATTTCTAAAGAGATTGTGTGAGCTCGAGGCACACCCGTTTACCCGGAAGCGGATACAAACGCGTTGAGGCACACAGCACAATCCTGACAGATAGCTGTACTGCCATAAGTACGTTCGACTTGACTACAAGGGATAATAGAAAGGGAATAACCCAGAGGGCAAGCAGCAGCAGTAGCAGCACTGTAGCTGTGGATTATTGGAACTTCAACTCGAACATCGTGTGCCTGCTCAGGTCAACTTAATTAAAAATAATTTCCAGAGTCGGTTCCCGGTTTTTTGTTCCTTGTCGGTTGAGTTGGTTAGTTCATTCGCCTCGAAGGCTTAAGCCACTCCTTACCATCATACTTTTTGCTGGTATACGAGTATTTCACTTTTTTCCTTCTCACTGCTACTGTTTCTTGTTCAACGCCTTTATAATTTGTTTTAATTTCGTTCATCTGCTGCCACCCATCTACTGGTGTTGGTAGATGAAGGAGCACTTCATCATCTTTATCTCCCTTTTCAATGCAGTCAAACAGTGGGGCGCAGGAATGTACATCCATGCATACAACACGAATGGATCGGATAGTGTTTAGTTCGGTTCTTTCAACATTCATCCATCAGCAGTCCATTTGAAAGTGATATTCTGGTAACCTACATAGGGGTTTATTATACTCGTACAACTCTCTTCTCTTTCATTGTGAACCCTTAGTTGCCGCATTTTTGCGGTTGCATTCATCCGACAGGCAAACAAAATATCAAATGGGTTAGACAAAATATCCGTTCTGATCAAAAGGATACACCACTTAAATGCAATCCTATTACAAAGTCAGATGTGGGATGAAATGCAATTCCTAACTTAATGAGATGTGCTTAAGATAAAAAAAAAAATACAGACATAGAAATTCAAGTTATATTGTACCTAATGGATCCACTCGGTAAATGACCTCTGGCAGTACAGGATTCAGCAGGCATGTGACTAGTAGCCAAACGATGGACCATTGTGTGATTGAATTGCGACTCCTTTGGGGGGTTGTTCCTTTATAGAAATCAGGCATTTTATTTTGCGTTTTGTTAGTTTGCTTATCCTGAGAGATTTTTGCTATTTTTTTTAATTTTGTAATAGAGCACCGTATGTGCATTTATATATTTTGGCTATGGATCACAGTCGAACATTTTCACTCATACAACTCTGTTGTCTTATTCACTTTGTGATGAATGTTTCTATCACTTGCACTTGTTTTTCACTTTGACTGTCATTGTTTTGCGGGATTTGTGTCCTTGTTCAATGAATTTGAGTAGCACTTGTAATAATTGTTTTCTGAAAAAGAAAAGGATATGTGTTAATATATGCAATGGATTTAATATGTAGGTACCGCACCATTGTTAGGGATATCTCGAAGGAATTTTAAGGAATCCATCTTTTTAAAAAAAAAAAACAAAACTAAACTGCACATAAGATCACGAAATGACATTGTATTTAGGATTTGCATAAGGCGTTAGCTGTTTTTATTTAAGTCTTTGATAGACAACCATGAGATCTAAATGGGGTCGAAGACAACGAGGGGTCCCAATGCCCTTCGTTCGCACAGGTTATATTAGGTAGATGGGTGCCTTGTGACAAGAGACACCTAATAATTAGGGTTCATTGTGCCCAATCCTTTAACCCAGGAAAAAAGTCCAATGTTAGAACCATTCAGATACTGATGTGCATCTAAGGAGGTCCATCAGCTGAAGCACAATGTTGTCTAAGTCCTCTAGCTCCGAAAAGAAATGACAACCAAAGTCCTAACTCTTCTGACGCATAGACAATCACACAACTAGTGCCAGACCAGATTTAACTTTTTCTACAACTCTGCAACAATAGTCGTTGTGCGACACACCCTTTGCGTTAACGCCAATGGCCGGTAAGTACATCAGAGACCTCGTGCGTTAGTTTTACCAGAGAGGATGATTTCTTCTTGCCAAAGGCCGGACACAGTCCTGGTAATTATGCAAGACTCAAGATCAACCACAGATTTGGGCTACTGCAAAGAGAGATCCCGCGATAATTGCAACGTCGACCTTTTCGCAGCAAGCTCCCCAGCCTATCCGTTTCCTTCAATATCCATATGCCATTGCACTCAGTTGTGAGTCAACCGTATTGGCTCTAGATATTTCATTTAAGAGTAATTTGTAGATTTTCTCACAGGCCTCGGCCTAATTACAGCAGAGTCCAGAGCCTTAATGGCTGGATCATTTTTCAAACGATATTACTTTCGAGTATAATTTCAGTACACTGTATGATGGCTGTGACATCGGTTTAAAAGAGGCTGCAGTCGTTATTAATTCTAAAGGTTCGGTTTATTCCTAGGGCTTCACAATAAACTTCAGCTCCCATGTCAACCATCCATCTTAGAATAATTGCTATAACACGTCAACTTCTTTTTCTTCTTGGTTTCCAGTTCTTCACGTAAGTTTTGTCAGGTATTATTGCAGTCCTTTTTAATGCTGATATGATCGTTCTTCTGATTCACTGGTACCCTTTATCGACACAGAATAAATGCATGACCGTAAGGGAAAGGGGATAACCACAATCGACCTTCTCTTAGTCTTACAGGAGTTTTGGCAGCAAGACTGTTACAGTATATGTCAAGCGGAATGAAACTAATCATGGTTTAAAACCTGAATTCCATTTTGCAAAAATAGAAAGCCGTGCTTGGTTTTTTTATGAATTCGGCAATATTTTCTTTCCACTTTAGTTTGGAATCTAAAATTATACTCAAATATCGAGCTGAACCTGAAGTATATAACTCAATGTCGCCGATATTTGGGGTCTGAAAGTAGCAATTGATTTCTCCTTGGTGAAAAGGACAAACGCCGTCTCTAAAGGGTATAATCCCACTCCCTTGCTCAAGTCTCAGCTTATCAACTACAGCTGTAGTGCGAAGTTGAACTTTTCACTTAGGGCTGGAGGAAATTTCTCCCGAAACTGGGATAGCCACTTCCTCTGCATAGGACGTGGCGTTGAAGCTGTTTTTCTTCAGTATTACCAGAATCTCAGAAAAAACTTCGCTTTGGGCTGTTCCTATGCAGACCCTTTCCTTGAAAGTTGCATTCCCTTGCGATGGACATAATTATGAACTGGATAGTTCCCGATCGAAGACCGAACCTCCGGTACAAAGACCAAGCTTTCGCGGATGCCAGAAAACTTGGTCTTCACAACTGGAAGCAGCGTGCTCGGGACCGCAGAGGATGGAAGCAACGATGTCTCAGGCAGGGACTCTACAAGGGTCGGGAGCCCTTTAAGTAAGTAAGTTCTTAGTTATTAGCTATTTATTTCAGTCCTTGATTATGTGGTTGATCGAAATGTTATGGACACTAAAGTGCATTAGTTACTCATTGCTCAAGATAGAACTATCATAAGTCAAGATCAAACGTCCTTGCAACGATTATAAGGGTGAATGGTTTAGAGTGAAATAGGACCGTATTAGTTCAAAAAAGACAGAGTGTATGTGTTGCCCGCTATGTGATCGAAATCGTTCTATTTCAGATATTTGTTTGGACCAACTTGTGTAAGGTTCATCAAGTGGTGGGAGAAAACTGTCCTTAAGAAAAGTTGTATTCGGCAATTGTACAAGAAATGTGAGGGGAAATTAACAGCACCTGAGATGAAGATGCTTTATAGCTTAAAAAATTCGAAGATTTTGGACATGATCGCAATAAATAAATTTTCCAAACTCCATGTAAGATAGTTTCCCCTCGGTTTTCACAGCTTTAAATAGTTTGTTAACAAACATATGACAAAGTTGATGTAAGTAGCAACTGCTGTTCATGGAAGATGTCACTATTACCTGACATAGCAACTAATTCTAACATTAACTACAGCTGTACCACATTGACTCCAAAAGATTTAATCGTCTCTGTCAGTGATGTCAACAACAATTTTGACACCCATCATCCAAGATTACAATCAATCTCCATTTCAAGTATATTTACAGAAAAACATGATACAATGATCTAATCCCTGCCACAACAGCCTATGTGTATGTCATGGGTTCAATGAAGGTTGTCTTGTACTTTGTTCAATTAAGTTATGACGATCCAAGTGATTGATGAAGCAGAAGGTTCATCGTCTTAAATCTACTGCTAATCCTTGACAAATTATCCCAATGGGAAATAAATTCAAGACCTAATCCACGTCTTGGCAGATTCTGCACGACAATGTTGTTGATCGTACAGTACAAACTCATGAATCAGAATATCAGCTGAAAAGCCTTGTCTCAGCGATCACTGTGGTTCGAATGATCAAACAGTAATTTGTGGTGATGTTTGTTCGTAAAAATAGCATTTACAAAAATAGATACAATTATTGCTGTTGTTGAATGTTGTTGATACTCCGTTAAGTAGCATATTTTAGATTTGATTGTGCATGTCTGTCATGGTAAATCTAAATACTGATCTAAGACAATGCTTTTTTGTTTAATATATAAGTAAAACATACCTATGTACATATGCGAATATGTATATAAGGATATATAATTGATCAAGTTTTAACGCGACACGGGATGAAAATTAAAATGCACGACTAGATCATACGTACATACTTGTACTGTTGCTGTTGGTTGAAAATAAATAAACTTTAAAAAAATCAAGAGAAAATAAATCTTTTTTAAATTCTTTATAAGTGCCAATCCCATATTTTTGCGTATCATAAATTCTGCTTGCATTTTAATTTTGAGGTATTAAGCAAATTACCGTTATTTCAGCAAAAAACATGGTATGCCATCTTACAACACTTTGTCAAACTAGCCGAAATATGAAATTTAAAAAAAATCGTAGGAACCGTTTACCAGGAAATCCTTTTTTTTTGTTAAATTGGCCTTAGGTAAAGTACCGTTACTATTAGAGCTAAAACAAAAAATTTAATTTCGCCTCTAGGGATTACTCCAAGAACACGAAGTTTGATCAAAATCCGTTCATCCGCTTAGGCTGTAGCCTCGCTGACAGACCGACAGACAGAATTGCCAAACTAAATTTTTTCGATTTCTCTATAAAGGTTATGTCAGAATTTTTCAAAATCTCGGGTTCGAAAATATTCACGAATCCAAACCTTGCCCTATACTATGTATCGGTGCAAGTAAAAATTACAGGATATGTACAAGTTGACGTCTGTGGCTATACGGCACATTTGCTTTCGTGTGTTTTTTCAACTTCATATAAAATTACTTAAGAATGCATTTTTCAAAAAGTACGCGTGTCAGTGGGTGGATTTAAATAAAATTTACTCATGTATTGTTTATTTTTCCAAGAATCTCCTGCACAAAATTTCATCGACCAAACTCACAATTTATGTCCCCAGAAATGGTTACATTTAAATCCAATCAATCAAGCCAATCACTTTCCTACACTGCCATGTAATGTATCTAAACTTCAAAGAAAAACTCTCGAGCCAATACGGAAGATTGCCTTAAAATTTGATCTCGATTTGTTCGAAGGATTTAGAAGTGAGAATCGTCCCAACATTGTCAAAAGTCTTCAAGGAATTAGAGGTAGGAGTTTATAAACTTCACCGAAAAACCTTTTTTTAAATGAAAACCCCTGGATCACTAAATGCCGAAAGTACAACATTAAACAAATAGACAAAGTTTCAACTACCCTAAAAAGCCCTAAAAATCATTCTTATCAAATCTTTTTTGCTTTAAAAGAAAAACAGAACTCCAAAATCTCGTGGAATATTCACAGTTCAAATTGGCCTATATACATACTTACATATGTACCTACACCCCCTGAAAAATCATATTTTCTTTTCACACACCTCAAGTTGAGTATTATTTTGTGCTGCTAAAAAATTCATCTTGTATTCCTTCCCATGTTCTATTCACCTATTCGCATACATATGTATGCAAATTAGGTCTATGATGAAAAACTTTGTCATAACGCCAACAGTAATTAACCCAACGTTGACAGATACAATGTAATTAGTCAAACTCAAGCATATTTTCGGAATTCTTTTGCTTCAGCTTACACGAAACTCATTAAAACGTCTTCGAGATATGGTAATGGGCAAAATGGCAAAACAAAAGAAAAACTTTTTTTTTTAAAAAAAAAAGAAATGTCTACATACATATATACATAGGTAAGTACAATAACTTTCTTACAATTCTTTGCCACTTTATTTGAGAGCTTAATTTCGAAGAAGTCGTTAGTATAATTGCTTTGTCGAGCATACAATGGGGTATATGCTGGATTGCGGTTTGGGGCAAAAGGCAAACGCGATCTTTTCAATCGAAATTTGAATAATGGTTCACATTAAAGGTTTGCGGTTAATATTGTACTTTTTGAAAATTCATAAAAGGTAAAAGTGACGGCACATCGTATATCAAACCAAGTAAACGAGGTAGAAAATGTGTCTTGAAATATAAAAAACATATGAAATATGACAAACATTGTCATTATTATATATATATAGATGATATACTATAGGAAAGTGGCCATTTTACAGTTTTGAGAAAAACGTGTTTGAAGTTTTGATTTTTTGCCAAAATATATGAAGCATTAATATTTTGGTTCTGCCTTTTTGTCCATGAATTGGGTGGATAGGTGAAACATTTTCAAAAGACGCTATGAGCCCGGTACTGATTGAAGAGTGAGATTTTAACTTACAAAGCACCAACTCCTTTTATTAATTGACCTACCATTAGGTAGGTAGGAGTGGTTGTGCCTTAGCCGACACATAATTAGCACAATAAGGCTATTTATTACCAAAAACCTGAAACCTAACCTTATAGAAGAAGGTAAAAAGAGTAAAGATTATTTAAATCGATCCTGTCGAACTTGGAACTCAATAAAGTCCCCAATGATGAGCTTGCAGCTGCGGAAGGAAGCATTAAACCTAATCCCTATTCTGGCCGTGTGAATCTCTTTCTCACCAGTGACCAGTGTGACTGCAACTAAGTTTTCTTAACAAGTACTTTTGGTTTCAAAAATATTTGCACTGGGTACTTGTGTTTCCAGTTAATGCACCCGCTGATTCATCATTATATACGGCTTCCCCTTATTGTGCTAAAAATGTAGCTAGGACGGTGTCGTACTTTGTAGTCGGCGCACAAGGTTGTCTCGCCCAAAATTTTGAGAATAGCGTTATTACAATTTCCATGAAGACGGAATTCGCGAACAGAGTTAGTCTCTCAGGGTATATGATCAGATGTAAATCTATTTTCCAACTCGTCACGTTTTTTTAATTTAATTCACATCTAGTGTATAAAGTAAGAACAAGACCGGACAAGAAACACTTCCTTGTGGTAATCCGGCAGCGATGTCATAAACCTCCGTGTTTTACACTGAATTTTCCTTAAGCAATAATTTATAACTGTTCTGGTATAACCTATTGTAGCTTAAGCTTGTAATTAGAGGCCACCAAAAAGGATACGAGTATGAATACTCTTATACTGATATATAGGTACAAGCCACGGGCAATGGGTAAATTTGGAAGAGAGAAGGGTAGGAAAGAATTGGTTTAATAATATGTATTTGAAACTCAGGTGGCATAAGGCTTCAACATTTATTCTCCATGGATGGTGTCAGATTTGCCTGGAAAGAGTTGTATGTGATTTTTTGTTCCATTTGTTTGTAAATAAAATAGATAAATATTAGGCCATATGCAACCCTTAGAACTAGCTTCTTACAACTGTATATATTGTACGTGGCATACATTTCTGTACGTACATAAGGGAACTACAATTTTATGCCGTATCCGAAAGGCATGAAATTTTGAGAAGCTATCTTATTACAGTTATACTCTTGAATGTTTATCAGACACTCGCAAGAGGTGGAGCCGTGCAAAATCTTTTATGATATTTTCCTGGATTCGAACTTGCTTTAAGGCATGTATTCGATGCCTACCTGTATTTGTACACAGACTATTGTCTGTCGATGACTTATTCTTGTGTTTGTTTGAAAGCACTTGGTAAAATTTAACACGAACACGAAAAAACCTGTGAACTATGAATGAATGCAAAAATCACACACAACAATCCTTAATTAATTTGGACACCACCCATTGATAATAAATATTGAAACCTATTATTGAAATTACTGAAGCGTTATTCTATGGTATGACGATTCCTTTTCGAGGTCCGTAAATCAAAGTTTTTCTCGAGGATATAATAGGGCCTCGGAAAAAGTTTTTCAAACATCTTCTACTCAACTTAACTCAAACATTATGCATGCTAGAAGCGCATAATAACTACTTTGTGGATGAAGGAGAATAAAATAAAGTAAATAGTGCACCAAATTCTGACCATTCCAAGTACAGATAAAAAGTTGGAAACGGATCTGCTTTGTTAACAGAAAGGCAACAGAGAGTTGGTACATGCAGCTTAGTGTTCACTTTTTAAAATTTCCAACTATGTCCTGCAGGAGTAAGAAGGAAATGCTTACGCCAAGGGTAAGAAGCCGTCATTTGAAAAAGACCATATTTTAGATATTCATATATATCATAATAAAATATAAATTTTAAATTCCATTTCACTTAAGTTACAAAAAAAAAATGTATTAGCCTGAAAGACAAATCCCACCTTGTACTACTCTCCCTATTCCTAGTCTATTCAGCCATCTACTCGCCATCATTAAGTTTTAAGACCATCATGAGTTAAATGAATCAACTCAACAGTTCTGTTAGCATTATAATCCTACTGATTACCTGCTTAATTTAAATATGCTATTTATTTAATTTAGTATTTAAATGCCAACGGCATTGCTACGTATCCTTTCTTTATTTCTAGGCACTGAAAAATCATTTGGAATATCAAAAAACAACTTCTCTAATTGGTTTTCTCAACTGCGTTGTACAAAAATTTTCTCATTTAAATAACAATTTTCAATGGAAATTTCGAAATAAAATTTTCTCGACAAAAACTTTTCCGTCAGTTTTCTTAATTTAATTCAATTTCGCTTAATTCATCACTCAGCTCTTTACAGAAGAATGGCAAGGAATGTTTTCTGAAACAGACAAAGAAAAGCAATGATATTGGTACTCTCAGTGTACACTTCATTTCCGTTTCTGCGGAAAAAAAATGTAGGCGAAGAAATACATATAAATAATATTAAAACTCAAAGCTACCATTCCTCGCGGCGCGATTTTCATCGGTTAGTGTCAAGGCAAGGTACTGCTCAGATTAAGAGCATCCCCAGGATTCAGGGAACAACTGAATGAATCCATTGTATGCATTCTACCAAAGAATATCGAGCAACAACAAACGACAGAAGTAATTTTCACATCATTTTTGGTACACCAAAAATATATATATATCTATAAATATAGATATGTATCTGATGGATGTATATTTAGTATGAAGTGTGTACGTACCCTCACACCAGTGTTTTTTTTTTTTTTAGCGAAAATGGTAGCTATTCAGCCTCAATGAGGTAGAAGTAATTGATTTATATGTGCTTTATAAATTCCATGCCTCTACTTCTCCCAAAAGAAGAATAATACAAATGCATAATGATGGGGATGGTGTAGCATTGAACTGTATGTGTGCGTTGGAGGAATAAGCAGATTACTTTTAACTCATGCGAAAATACCAACCAAATATGGAAAGCCTCCCTAGAAGTAAAAGCACACAGATCAGCAGAAAAACGTCACCTGAATTCGACATAAAAAATGCGAATCTTAAAAACGAGCACAAAGTAGTCCACAGCTGTATTTTCAATGCGACTCATTCAAGTGTAATGGAAAGATTGAAAGCATCGGCAGGATTTACGGATTTTTCTAAAAATAACCGTAATGGATTGGACATTTAAAATTAATCTTTTGCTTTCAGCCCGATGAAAGTTTAATTAATATATTTATAACTTTTTATACAACATATTTTCCAAGTAACTAATAAGACAATCGTTCCATTCAAAAAGGACACAAAGCTGGACATCGAAAGAGCTTCTCTATGGCGATCCATTAAATTGTAATCACTTTAAGTAAACTTGAGCTATATCTGTTATTGAGCGATGTTTCTTATATCAGCCGTGTTTTATTATCACCCATCACACATAGATCACACGATGAAAATAAAACAGTCCAGATACACGAAAAGTTTAGGTTCTGGGTTGTGGTAAAAGCTTCTCTTAGAATGTGACTTTTGAAGTCACGAAGTTGCACTGCGACTGAATATTTTTTTTTTTTAATGAAAATTTGATGCATTTGATTTTTTTAAGAAAAGAATTTTACCGGATTTGAAATGGTAACTCACCTCCAATGGTTACTAATCACTTACAAGGTCTCAGAAATTCAAAGTTATTATTCATTGTTAATTACAATTTGCTGAATATTAATTTATTTGAACATACGAATAAATTGAATATCGTTTGGTTTGCTAATAGTATCTATATTCTAATCTGGCAACATGGATATTTGACTATCATGGACGATTACACTACAGTCATGAATGAAAATGTAACCTAGTGAGAAACAGCATGAACTAGCTATTCGGATCGCGAAAAAAGATCCTGATAGAGAGCAAGATCTCGTACTGTTGTTGTAATGCATAGAAATCAATGATTCATATAGATCTTGGATGATAGTAAAACTCGGCTATTGTCTCCTTCAAGAGATATTTTATCTCATAAAATAAATTTATGATAAATAGTCCTTTAGAGCGCATCCCAGCGACTTAATGGGAAAGCTATTGAAATATATGATTGAAACTGCTGCACAAGTTTTTCAATAAAATTGTAAATTTCTAAAGTTTTGTATTCGTTTTAAATAAATTATAATTGCTGGTTTAATATTTGGAAGTCTTGTTCAATTTATAGTTCCTGGTTTCGAGAAAATTATTTATTTCGGCGAACTGGCTGTATATTAGAAGACTCTTTCTAGAATGGTCACATCACATTACTTACTGATGATAGCTACCTATGTACTACTTTATCAACAGAAAGTGGAGATAGCACAGGGATAACATAGAAAAAGACACTTGGCCATTGGAGTCTGGTTTAACAAAGACTTTCATCTCTTGCTTTAACTAGAACTAGCAAAGAAGTAAAATAGAACCAAGCTAACACAGATATCATTACAGGCCCTGACCTTTTAACAGCCCGCCGTGGAAGAATATAAACACGAATTTTGCTAAAAAGTGGGCGTGGTTCATTTTCTTAATTTTGCAACCCACATATGTATACTGAACCTTGTTTCTTAAAATTTATATTATAAGAAGGAAATCGAAGTGTTTAAAAAAATGGCTCTTAAAAGTGGGCGTGGCACATACGAAATAGTTCAGTTACTTAGTTATGAAAGTCTTTTTTCGCATTTAATTTCGTAGTTTCAGCCTGAATCAATTTTCTTCAATTTTCATTCTAGACCCAAAATTACTGATTAATAATTGATCGATTATGAATTTAAATAATCAAATTTAATTAAGCTTAGGCGTGTTCCAAAGTACAATAGAATAACATATGTGGGACCCAATATATTCTAAAATGTTTGCTCTCCGGATTCTGATCCTGATCCGGAACTCAAAACCAAATGTTCTCAAAGAAGTGAGAGTAAATAATTCTTTGCACAGTTCAGTTACGAGCTTACTACATTCCAACATCCAACGTCCCTCTACCAACTCCCAGTTATTTGTGATTTGAGATATAACAAACACAGTTTTGCTTACTTAATTACTTATGAAATATTTTATTTCGAATAAATTTACACACTGTAACAACGAATTCGTCTCAGAAAATTCCTTTGCCATGGTTATGTCGATTATACATAAGTTATACAGAAAAAAATTTATTTATGTATATAGATATTTTTTGTTTCATAAAATTCTTAGTTCCAAAATTAATATCCAAACAAATTCCAAAGCCAAACGGATATATCCATACATGGGGAGAATGGGTAATTCTTGTGGTTAGACTACATTGGTATATTCATGTATACTCCTCGTCTGGTTTTTTTGTGTTTTTGGGTACACATCATGTAAAAGGATAATAAAAACTCCTTCCTCAAGTCATCATCAATTAGAAGTTATCTAGCACGTTGCAAGGAGGAGCAAATAAGGATGAACTTTATAAATGCTACTGTTCCACTTATGAATTGATGTGTAGAACGTGGGTGGTATACAACATTCAAGCACATACTCTTTCGACTCTGCCAAAGAGGACACGAGCAGTAGGAGCATTCCATTCCCCCGACAGTGCATTGATTCCTTCTTATATATTTTACATGGAGTTTCGTTTCTTGGCAACGATTTTCCAATAGAGGACCAAAATGTTAGGACTTGGAATGATGGTCCCATCCGAAAAAAAAAAAACTTTCCAACTGGAGGAAGTTTTAAGGTCTCATGTTCTGTTATGTGTGTCATGGGTCAAAATTAATTGAATTTATGAAAAGTTGATCCTTGGAAGATGAACAGTTTCGCAGTACAATAGCACTCGAGTGCCCTGCCGTGCCCACCCCTTAATGGCTGGTTGGCAGCGGTATCTCATCGGTATTGAAAGAAATTAATTCATTTTCTCTTTCGTTTTTCCTCGGTTGTTTGATGGTGTAGTATCTACTTTGCCTAGATTTTGTTTTATCTTTTTTTTCATCTGCTTTGTGTAACTTTTTTTTTGTATCTCTTTTGAGGGCATTTTCCTCTCAAAATAGACCTTTTGGGTTGAAGGTCCAGAATGGGGAAAAAGACGTTCTTCCCGGGGCGGGTAATTAGTCGGTTGATTTTGATGAATTGCCTATGAATGTTTAGAAATGGGAAATCCGCTTCGCGAAGACGAATCTAATAAAACATGTTTATCCATCTGCTGTTTAGCAGTCTAAGAAGAAAAAGGAATGAAGGGTACAATTCTACGAATCACCAAGCAGAAAGGGACTGTGATTGATAACAGTGATTTCGATTAAAGTTTTTCGGAATCCCAAAAGGAAGGGTAAACTTGGAATTTGTTGAACCAGAAATCATCAGACTACAAAGACAAGTACGTGAGAACTGGGGGGAATTAGACTCAATTAAAGGTGCTTCAGAATTCTTTTGTTCTTAAAAAATGTGAGCAATCCCTAGCAAAAGAATTCCGCATAAATTACTTAAATATTTCAAATGTAAATTCGAATGGAATCTACAGTTCGAGTGGACCAAGGACACTAGATAGCTTTAAGGTGAATTTTATTCAAACCAAACTGAGCAATTGTGTAGGCTCAGAACGTCCCTCCATCTCTGTGCAAAATTCATTGCATCGCCTTCTTTCATTATATTTTTCTTTTGTAAGAATAAATCAAGATTCTATTTATAAGCTTCCATATGTCGACTGAATAATATTTTTATTTTTTTTATGAGAAAAAAAGTCTAAATCAGATATACCCCTATTTGGCCATTAATATGCTTCTTCGGGTCATTCTTCTTATACAATACCCAACCTCAGAAGGCATTTCTCGTGTTTTCGGTCCACTGAACCGTTCTTTACTGAACTTCCACTTCCATTCGACTAAGTCTCTATGAGATTTGGGGGACCAGAAAAAAAAAAATTATTGCTATGGGATCGCACTTGAGGACACTTTTCCCCAAACGATAGCCATTCCTTCACCCGTCCACCCCTCTCAGTATACGACTTAAGCTAATCACATCCTTCGTACTTTTAATGCATCCCAACAGTGAAATAAAGCAAATTTCTTGGAATACAACAACCTTACATACAACCACAGGGTGGAACATAAACCAATGACGCCTGGCGGTAACAAAAATTATTACTTTTTTGTTTATTGGCTATTTGCTTTAAATTTAAATACATAAATTTAAGAAATTATTTAGTCCCATTGCGTGGACGAGCGTAAATAATGGATGAGGGAGAGTCACGAGCATCAAAACGTATTTACAGAGTGTATTCATTTGGACCACTTAAGCCAGCCATTGCCTTGTTAAATTCAAATGACAACTTAAATGGTACTCGTTGGATCGATTTCTGAGTTTTGGGTCCTATTACATTGGGGAATAAATCGCAAAATGTTTAATTCCCAACTGAAGTTGAACAGTAAATGCCGGATGTATAAAATATGTTGTCTCAGGAGTAATAGCAGTTTTGCTTAAGAAGTCGACATTCAAACGCGTTAAGGGAGAAGGGTAGTAAAAAAGTTAAAAACAAACAAAAGCTGTATGAAATTTACAACTCCTTGTGAATTAAATGTTAAATGATGAGACTAATGCTAGGATTACACGGATGACGATTTATTTACGCTTTTTTGAGCTTCAATCGACATGAATCGTGTTAAGGCACAATTTTTTTACGTCAATCTACGACCCAATTACCGTCAACTAAAATTTACGCGATAATATCAATCATGTAAACGAATCAATACAAACATTTGCATCTGTTCAATTACGTCAACCACAGACGTCAATATTGGGTCAATATTTCAGAACGAAATTCACGTATCTCTCTTCGCTTTTAAAATGCTACAAACACGTACAAAGGTGCTGCTCTTTTTTACTCTTTGACAGCGTTTTTTACAAGATTCTTATCAAAAAATTGATTTACAATTTTAATATTGGGATATTCGTTTGTTACCAATGACATCAATCAATAGTCAATTTGATTGACATAAAAAAGAGTCAATCGTGTAAACCGTGCAATTCAACGAAATTGCGTCAATCCATGTTTTGGTTGACGTTGACAAAATTGACAGTTTAAGATGATCTACACGATCAATCGTTCAAAACTATATCAATCCGTCGAAAGTTTATTGACGCTAGGTTTACGATTTGGCGGTAAGCATGTAATCCTAGCATAAGAGTACTTGAGGATTAGACATAGTCTTTTACGCTGCCGTGAAAATCAAAAATGAATGGCGTGGACAACTGTGAAAGAGTCGGCCAAAAGTTTTGAAAATATATAAATTCTGACTTTTTTTTATCTTCACCTTCTCACTTGATTATGTTTCTTTTTATCAAAAAATTCAATGCAGCTAGAGTTCTTTTTTTTATGTTACTGTATCGGATGAGGATCCACCAAAAGATGTAAAGAGCATTTCGCTCCCACTTGTTGGGAGGGCCTGGAATGATGAGTGGTAAAATGAAAGTTGAATTGTATTTTTATACTGCCTGTAGTGGCTTATAGGCTTGTAGGCTCTACTCAACACCCAGTGAAAGGCTTAGACGGTTCGTTGCTTATATCGGATGAGGATCAACTGAAAAGATGGAAGGAATATTTAGCTTCGGTTCTAAACCGATTATTCGCCAGCAATATGCACCCAAGTCAGACTGAAATGTCCGTACAAAGAATTTCCCGAATTCGTACCACAACCCCCAAGACTAATGTTCCAACTTGTCGGGAGAACATGGGAAACCGAGAGTTTTTCGGATGAGTGGAAAAAGGGGAATGATCGCCAAGCTCCCTAAAAAAGGCAAACTAATGCAGTGCAAAAACTGGAGAGGTATCTGAAGCTCTGTCATAATTTCAGGTTTTTAATGTTCCGGACCTTAAAAGGAAAGACGGAGCACTTATGGGTTTGATACGGTGTCTGCCTGTCCGTCAGTCTGTCTAAGCCCTATAACTTTTGAACTGTTAGACATAAAGAGCTGACATTTTCGCTATGTGTACATTATGTGGGAGCCCGCACAAGATGGAGGCAATGAATTTCATTTTGAGAGCTCTTTTTGGGCACCTTGTATGAAGGGCAAACAAAATTATTTTGTTCCCCATCATGTGGTATATCAAATTAAAGAGAATTTTACAAGGGCTCCATATATGTAAGAAATATTTTTTTCTGGCAAAATTGATTGAACAAAAAGCTTGCCAAACATTTGAAAAATGTTAGCTCCCTAACATGAAGTTTGAAATAAATTCGTACACTCGTCATACAGACAGACAAACAAAATCGGCAGACACACTTTACAATCTTCTCTATCAACGTAATTTCAGAATTGTTCAATATCTCGAGCTCCAATCTTTTCATGAATTCAATACATTTTATATTGAAAGTGCAAGTTAAAATGGACTGGAATCTCAGCACAGTATTACTAGGACATACCTACGTACTTTTAGTTTAACCATTTGATTAGGCATTACATTGTTCATATCAAAACCAGTATTAGGTGTTTCTATGTAGGATATGAATAATAATATTGCCTTCTATTTAATGACGTATTAAATGTCCGGAACACAATCGCACAAGGCCCAATTTTTTTTTAAATATTTTGATGATAAAATAAATAAAACAAAAATGTATAATTTTTTTTTTTAATTTCTTTCAGTCGAAGTTTTTATGAGTCGAATTTTTTTTTATGTCATTTTAGGAGTTCTACTATAACGGTACTTTGCTTGTTAACTGGTTTTACAAAAATGGCTATTTCGCAGTTAATACTGCATAGGTTTCCATCGAAATCAAAACACGAGCAATACTTGACAAACGGCAAAATATGGCATTCAAAGTTTTAAAAATTAAAAAAAAAAAAAATTATAGCCACCTACCAAAAATTAATAAAAATATATTTTAACACAAATTTATTTTTTACTATTAATTTTGTGGATCAAATACGTACAATCCAGTCGTGTACGTTATTTATTTTTTTTAATTTATCGAAATACATATATGAATCAAATGAAGTAGCAGCAAAAGAAGGAATTGTATGCGATGTTCTAAAATCTATAATTCGAGAACTACTTAGAGGATTTGGATGAAATTTGAAATTTTTAGCAAAGTGCAGTTTCTTTATGACCAATTCAAAGACGCAATTTTCTTTTTAAAGGATTTACAGAATGACACTCAAACTAGATTCTTTAGTTACGAATTTCGACCTTCCAAATTTTCGACCAACACAATTTCTTTCTTTCGAAATCAAGTCACAAATTTTACGAAAGATCACGCTACATCACTCTACTATAAATCATTAAGTACAGGTTTTTTGTTCATATTTTAGTTTTCCAAAAAAACAAAAACATTTGACTTAAAAAAAACTAATTGTTGTTTCGTTCATTTTAAGAACATTTGAAATATTTCAATCATCTATGATTCGCCTTAAAGCTATCAACAAGAAATTCAAAGAAAATCCCATTAAACATCCATTGACCTATTATTACATGTTTTTTTATCGTTCAATTTAAAAGTTATAAAGTCCTCTTTTGCAGCGTGCTTCTCATAAAGATGCTGGTGCTCCAAGCACATGCCCCCATCCTTGCCCCCCCCTAAAATAGGTTTATTAACAAAAAACTTTTTGTAGGAATTTTCTGTTTTTATGTTCCCCGGTGTTGTATTTATTCACTTTTTTTTCTGTTTTTTATTTGTTTTATGTCATCACTACCCGGTCTTGTCAGAAGCACACACGCACACAAACATAAGAAAAAAAAACTTTCCTTTGTTTGATTAGGGATGCGGTATCTCTGGTTCTGTATCTCTGCAGTTGACTTTAAATGCTTGACTCCGATTGCTAAGGATCCACAAAACATAACTTCATTCAACACTACAAAATAACATTAAAACTAAAATTGAGTTCTTGGAGATAAATCAGACACACGAGCACTATAATTCTTTCAATTGGATTATTTTTTGAAGGGCACAAAGCACAACGGGGGAGACTAAAGAGAAGATCTTGTTGAAGCATACAAACGCAAGGAACCAGAAACGACAATCAACCTACCTACCTACCAACCCACCGACCGGCGGCACACACAGAAGGAGAATCGACTCTCTAATAGATACGTGTTGAGAATATGTTCAATTTTCGAGAGGAATTGTAATTACACTCCATATCTAGGATTTGAAGACATTTATACTCAAGAGCTTTAAGTAAGGTGATACACCATCATCATCATCAGGCTGAAGAGCGAGTATCTATTTATATATACATATGTAGGTAGGTGGAAGCGGCACTCGAGCAGAAACTCGAATATCTAAGGGAATTACTCGTCAAATGTGCAAGTGGGTGAGTAGGGGGTAAGATAGGCTTCTTTCCATATTCTATTGCGAGCGTAAACAACAAGATAAGCGGATTTATGGGTGAAGAGGTGTATGCCCAAAAAGAGAAAGGAGATAAGGAATTTATGGGATAATAAAGACGTAAAACATCCTTCAACTCGATTACCTTTTAACCTTTTGCGGTTTAGTAAGCCATTAAAACCGCAAAACCGAGAGTTCCTAATGAAGTTCTCTGAGATGTCAGAAATGCGGCATTCGAGTATATCAAGAAAGGCATTACAATGCATCGCTGCCGAGGGGGAATTTAATTGCATTGAAATTGATATAATTTGATGTTGTATTTATTAGCAATTATGTATGAGATTTTCTTTAATCTGTGGGCTATCACGTTTGTACGATTATTGCATTGTTAATTAAGATGTAAAGGCAGGCATGCTACTGACATGAAAGATAATTATAATCAATTAAAATAAGGTTAATTATGAGTGCCTTATTGTGTTGGCATTTTTTTTTCTCTTTTAAATTAAGTTTCACTTGAAACAATGTAAATAAAATGAAGTGTTTTATTTACACAGCCATATAAGGGGGCCGTGGCACAGTGGTTAGTCGAATCCAGAAAACTACCATCAACGTTTTTTTCACGGCCCCACCTCCTGCGAGTGTCTGACAAACATTCAACAGTAAAACTGTCATGAGAAAGCTTCACAAAACCACTCTGCTTTCGGATAAGCAATAAAACTGTAGGTTCCTTCTGTACGTACAGAAATGTATGCCACCCACAACACTTACAGTTGTGAGAAGCTAGTCCTTGACCCTCTATGGGCTCCTTATGGACTAAACAAAATTGATAGCCAAGTTTGATAAGCTTATACAAATTTATTTTTTAATTTATTTATTTTTTAAGAAGGAAATAAAAATCCTAGAGTAAAAATATTTAACAGGTTCATTTCACTACCAGGCAGAAACCTTTATTTGGTGCAATGGATAGAAATTTTTATGATATTATATTTTTCTTTTATGGATGAACACAGTATTGATACCTCATTGCCAATCGCACCAACTTATAGTTCATACGTTTGATCAGCTCAACTGAGTGCCTGCGTTAAATAATGCACTTTCGTCTGATACCAAATAAACAAGTGTACAAACATATAAACCCGACTGACACTTCCACTTTTCGAAAATTGGTTTTGGTTGGTATGTTTGAAAGTGGTTGCCAGATAAGAAACGCCAGCACACTTAGACCATTTAAAGGTCCATTTTGATACCACGAAGATGGAATCATAGATTCACCTTTCCTCATTAGAACCATTTTGAACTTCTTATGAAGTGTATGAGGCAATTTATGCTTACATTTTTTAGTAGAGAGCTCCAAGGTGTATTTTTGTTCTACGATAGAAAACTGTACACACACAAAGAATGTGAGGAATAGTCTCCTCTTAATCCTCTCCGTTAAAGCTTATGCAGAAGTCGTTTGTGAAAAGGCCTTGCCTTGAAACGTGCTTCCCTATTAGAGAGTGTCCAGTAATGATATCCATTGTGATGCTAATATGCAACCTTTTGAGAGAAATCAGATTCTTAGAGCGTTTAAAATCTTTGGTCGCTAGGTACGTTGCTTTAATAGCCCACCATACGTTTTGTACCCTCCATCGTATCCAGCTTGAATTTTTGTTTACATGTAGCGATTGGTATTCCTAAGGCACATTTTTTAGGCATAATGGATAAAGTTGTTCCATTCTGCCGAGTGCATGAGCCCTACACGTCTCTGGAATGTCTGTATACCCATGCATCCAACACAGGTGAATATTGAACTGCATTGCCATATCCGTTAGAGGCGATCGGCAGTCTAGGGCTATTAAGGAAGTTATGAGTTCGAATTCAAGGACCTTTTCTTATTTTACAAGAAACACGAAGAAAATTAACCGTTGAGAGCAAATGTGAGTGAGCAAAAGTTCAGAGTGGTTGTACATTTGCATAGATTTTCCAATAAAGAAAACTTTAATTTTTGACAGTTCTTTTGGCATTTATTTATTTGGCTCAGTTTTATTTGAAGTGCTATTTATAATATTGTTAATGAATTTCGTACCACAAAAACTTCGGAAATCATGCGAGATCATGGCCTTCACCTCAAAACATTTAGCTAGCGCAAGAGCTAAGTCATGGCTCTTATGATATCTAATCTAGAACGCAATGGAAATACAAATAATTTAGCAAGCAAATACTGCAAAAATAGGAACAATGTAAAATTAAACTTTTGCGTTGTATGTAACATCCGAATAACGTTAATATCAAGTATATCCTTTCAAACGGAGCTTTTGATACCCCTACGCTCATGCTCTGATATTAACACATCCAAAATGTTTTGCAACAGGAAATTCTTTTGCCATCACAAATTAACAGATAATTTAGAATCATTTTTATTTAATCTATTGAGGCATGAGGCACACTACAAAGTACATGAGAGCCCTTCTAACATTCCTTTTCATATTTTACAAATAGAAAAATGAATAATAATTACAGGACAAAAGAATATGAACGTTCATACAAATATTATGCCGACCTATGTACATAATTATAATTAGTGGTTTTAGTTATGGGCAGTGAATTCAGTACCAAATTTTTTGATTACTCGTACATATTTGTTGTTGATTGTTTTAAAAATACGTAGAGTTCTGCAAATAATAATAAAAATTAATTATGTGTTTAGAGTTATTTACAAAATGAGAGAAATAACTGGCTGATTAATAAAATAATAATCGAACAAAATCGGTAGCTATTTATTAATAAAAGGATTTTATGTTTATACAGGTAATTGGAAAATAATATTGAGCCGGTCACAATGACATTGTTGTCATTTAAAAAACTAAGTATATGTATATATATATTTATTGCATACTAGCACCTATAAAGTACAGAATTATAATTTTAAATAGGGAATAAACGATAAAAAACCGTGGTATGCCGAATCATACCTGACTTCCACGTTTATTAGTGAAGGGATTACCCAGAATTTTTTTTTTTTTATATTCTTCATAACTTTAAATTCCATAATTGTGTATACATTAAATTTTGCTTACAATTTGATTTTGACCATAATCCATTGAGTATTAACCGAGAAATGGCCATATTTCTAAAACCAATTACTAAGCAAAGCACTATTTGGAGCATATTTAGCCAAAAAATATGGTACGCCTTCTTATAGGATTTCCCTAGACTAACTCAAATATGAAATTTAAGCAAAATCGTTGCAGCTGTTTTCGAGAAAACTGATTTTCTGTTAAGTTGGTTACACGTAAAGTTAAGTCCTATGGTTTGACCAAAACCGTGGTATGCTTTTTTTTTTAGACAAAACTAACATAAATTTAGAATTTAAATAAAATCTTAAATTTTAATTTTGGGTTAAAACCCCTTGGCCCTAAGAAAAGTAGCGGATTATCACTTTTAGCCAACCGCCATCTTGAAAACTTGGCCCAGTGTTATTAAAATTGAAAATTTAAATGGACTCGGTTTACCCGCTTTTAAACAAACGGGCTCACGCACTTTATAATAATTTTTGGCCAAAATGTAAGCCATCTCTAAACTCGACCCAATATGGAGTGTAAACAAAATTCGTTGCAGCCATTTCCCATTGAATCAGTTTTTTACCAATTTGGCTAGAAGTAAAGTATCGTTATTAACGCTTTTGGACAAAAATGAGGTGCACCATCTTATAGCACTTTGCCAAACTAGCCGAAATATAAAATTTTGACAAAATGGTAGGAACTGTTTTCCAGTAAATCGTTTTTAAATCAAATTGGCTTCGCTGACAGACAGAATTGTCAGACCCTGTACAATAGAGAGTCATTTCGAGTTTACACCGCCCACACATTTGTAAAAAGAGAAGCGGAGTCTAAATTGTCCCATCTGTCAATACTACATGTAAGTAGTTGCGCTGGGTGCCGTGGCGCAGTAGTTAGTGCGTTGGACTACTGCGCAAGGGGTTCCAAGTTCGAATCCAGAAAAATACCATCAAAAGTTTTTTCACGGCCCCACCTCTTCCGAGTGTTTGACAAGCATTCAAGAGTATTACTGTCATGAGAAAGCTTCTCAAAACCCATCTGCCCTTCGGATACGGCATAAAACTGTAGGTCACTTCTGTACGTACAGAAATAAGCTAGGCCTTGACCCTCTATGGGATCCTTATGGCCTAATATTTTTTTTTAGTTGCGTGTGACTAAGACCTAACTACAAATGCGTCGTTCTTCATTTGGATGTGTGAATTGCATTTTTCTGAAATATTCAAATATAAATACGATATTGGTTTGTTTTTGGTTGCGTAAGCGCTATTATTGTCCAAATTTTCATTGTTAAATATTTATATCTCATATTTGAACGAAAAACAAACGCCTTTTGGAGTCACCAAACCTAAAAGATCATCGAATTCTCTTAATTCGACGAGCGATTTTGCGTAAAGTCCCTCTTGCCAACCAGTTTTTCGTCCAAGCACGCCAACGTTTGCGTAGCAATTAATCCTATTCACTACTTTCAAATACAAATGCGACAAAATCGCCAGTGGATCTTTTTGCCCCAATTATATTTAATGTTTTTATTATTACTCAACAAACACTTTACTAATGACAAATGGAAAAAGAAAAAAACAATGTTTAGTTTGTTGGGCAATGCATTTGATGTATCTGTAAGTTGGCAAGGTTGTCAGACAAATTATGGCTAGGCTTAAGCAGCCATAGAATTGTGGGGAGGTCGCATTTTTGAGCGAAATCGCATTTTGGTACTATGCAATTCGCCGGCTAATACTATCGCACTCGCACATCGCTCTACTATATCCGCCATAATACGTAAAGGCGAATATTATTCGCTTATTTTTTTGTGCGACAAATGTTTTGATGGCGAAGGTCATTCACGTCGTATTCAAATTTTATATTGAAAATCATAGTATGTATTTATGTAAAATAAAAAGCTCAAAAGTGTGAATTATGATATTTTATTTCATAAAGAAATTAAAACACTTGTGCAGTTTACGCATTAAGTCGGATTTATGAAAGAACATCCACAATTGGCAAAAGAATTTCTGTATTCTCCACCACTTCGGGGCGAAACAAATTTTGACTTCTTCCTTTGCAGTTTGTAAATATGCACTTATTGAAAAAAATATACAGTATATTTCTACCAAATTTGAAAAAAAAAAACCCGGTAAATTGCGTTGTGCGCCACCTTCGGAATTTTTTTGAAGCCGAATTATAGGATAGGATTTTTTTGGCAGCCATCCCATTGAAATTCCCATAAGAAATCCTCAAATAGTGTAAAAGTAAAGTGCTTTAAAATTTATGATTTGGGAAATAGTTTAAATTTGAACAGGAATGTCTAAAACACATACCTACGTGAGTAAGTAATTTAAATTAAATTTTGGAATAAACAATGTATTTAGAGAAAATTACAGACTTAAAAAAGTGAAAACAAAAGCCTTCCAATACAAATTAGAATTTTTGAATTTTCTTTTGATGTGAATTTCATCTAAAACAGGAATTTTTACTGTGTTTTATAGAAGAGAGGACACAAAAATGTATTGTTAGGAGAAGTTTTGCACACATAAAAACCAAAAAATAGCAAAAGAAATATCCAAGTTTCATATGAACTGATTTTTATTTTGACGTAAGGGTTATTAATTTTCCATTATAAAATAACTAAAATTCGCTAAAATAAAATAATGTATATATTATGCTTAATCAATTTTTAAAATCCA
The DNA here is from genome assembly GCA_949716465.1 of Chalcosyrphus nemorum. Taxonomy (NCBI): domain Eukaryota; kingdom Metazoa; phylum Arthropoda; class Insecta; order Diptera; family Syrphidae; genus Chalcosyrphus; species Chalcosyrphus nemorum. The sequence goes on from OX454333.1 coordinate 72,310,241, forward strand.
CTATATGAAAATTGCTCCTGTATGATGGCTGACGAAAGATTTTATTTAATTTTGAGCTTCCAAAAAAATCAGCCACAGGGTTACCAATCAATTACCTACATTTTTTTCTACTGATGAATGACAGGTGAATGGAAACATTTGTGGAAATTTCCATAAATTTCCAAACACTTCAACGAATGATTACGAAATTTGAACCACCTATTATCAACGTCACAAGTATTGGTTTGTTTTGGATTTCTTCTGATTTTCGAAATAAATTATAGCACCGTGAGCCGTATAAGCTAGTTAAAAATTGTGCATAGTTAAAATTTCGTTATATTGTATTATTTCATTTTATTTTATTTATTTTGTTCCCATTCTATCATTTGTAAATTAAATTAAAGGATCTATTTTTTTACTTTATTGTTTATCTATTTTTAAAATAATAGAAAAAAAATATTGAAAATTATTACATTCGATGCTCTCCCACTTGTAAACTAAGTACGCAAATAGGGATGAATGTATGTAGGTATGTATGCACGCCTATACAGCCCCACTGCTCTTAACAGCTTCGTTTTAAATTCAATCATATATACATATGTATATTTCTTTTTAATAATACGCCGAGCACTGTGAATACTTCTCCAAAATAAAAAGATGAATGAAACTTTCAAGTGAAAAGTAAAGTGTAGCGTTTCTATATACTAGAAAGAGTAGCAATTAGGTACTTAAAATAATACACCAGCTTTTGCCGCGAGGCTCTAACTTTTTGCTACAGTCTGATTTCGCACAAAATTCTAGCATTGGTTTCTAAAATATATCGGCTACGTATAAGGTTCATCATAACGCTTTTGAAAATATAAATTAATGTTTTAACTGTCCAAAAGTTAGCTCCAAACTTTTATTAACATTTCTATTTATGTAGAAAAGTTTTGTTATACAAATTTAAAGACCAATAAGAATCATAGACCATATTAATCATTTCATTAAGCAAAAAATTCTACTTTGAAGCGTGATATACATATGTGTATTTATGTTTGTGTGTACAGTATATAGGTATACAAGCAAGGGTAAAGTTTTGTTGTGTGTACAAATTTTAGATATTAACCTAACAGAAAAGTTTTGTTCCATGCAACCTAAAAGGTGCGCTGTGAATTTTACATTTTGTGACAGCAATATGGATAGTAAACCGTGATTTGAGTAAATGATAAAATATCTGTTCATATGAAAGCGAAAAAGAAACTTACGAACGAATGCAAAAACCACAGACAACTCTCTCCCCAGTCAAATTGGATACCAACCATGGAGAATAAATACTGAAATCTAATATAACCTGAGTTTCAAACACCACTACACCAACTCTTTCATATCCTTTTTTCTCTCTTCCAATTTAACTAACGCCCGTGGCCTGCTAATCAGTAAAAGGGTATTCATATCCCCAAGTAATTGCAAGTTTTAAAGCGTATGTTTTGGAATCTATCTGTAAAATTGACTGCGCGAGTTACATACAACTGTATCTAACTCTGCTCTGCCCGATCCCAACTGATCGTTCTACTTTTGTATTTGTTCACATATGTAGCTAGCGGCGAATCCGCAAGACCATACTAAACTAAACTGGTCTAAAACTGATTTCGACACTATTCTGGAATTTGAAATACCAAAATTTAGAAATATTCTCAACTAATGCCCAATTCTGCGAATATGGCTGGCATTTGAATAATTTTGTTCAAGTGAAATATCAATGCACACAAACATATAGGTATTTGAGAATAGGTTTAGTTTCAGGTTACAGTGGGGCAAATTTTACATACGTTTATTTTTTTTTTATCTACACCCTTATATGATCAAATTAACTCAAGAACTGAGACCTCTTGGTCTCAACTCAACTTCGTTGAGTGGGCTCTAGAAAAGCCTGAGTTTAAATTTTTTTATGAAGTTACGTTAAGTCGTTGGTGAAGACTGTAGCTCAAAATAAATGTAAACGGTTTTTGTTCCTACAAATCGAATTGTATAGGTAGCCCTGGCAGAACGACAGCAGCTTGGTCAGAAAGAGTCTATAAAATGACGATAACATCCTTCTCTGGATATTAGAATCTTTCTCGGACACCCAAGTCGTCCACAGTTTGGCAGTAATTTAGAAAGTGCTACTTGCCTTTTTGGTCGAATATTCCACATTTACTTTAAATCGGAGCCTATTGTCGATCTTTAGTCCTTAGTATTTCATTTCTCCCTTCCTTAACTCGACTGGTTTATACTTTTAATATGGAAAGATGAGTTCCATACTGATATTCACTGTCATACTTTCGGATAAGTATGATACATCACTCGAGTGAATACAGTAGATACTATGCTGAATGACAAAATATTTGAGAATTGCGCAATAACCAAAAAGTACAAAATGAAAACATATTAGTAACACATTTTGTATAAAAACAACGCGACAAAATTCGAACAACCCGACAGACTAATTTACACATTCAGTTTTTTTTTGTGACTTGTCAGAATGTAGAAAAATTGATTCTCACGAATGAGACCATTCACACGATATTAACGTTTACTGACAGTTACTGACATATGTAAGTTCTGACGAATATGTCAGTTTTAATATATGTATGTCCAAAGATGCCTTTCTGATTTGTTAAAAAATACTTATTTCATACTCTATAATGAATTTACACCAAAATCAAAATTTACAAAATCAAATCCAAACTTGGCATCAAATTATTGGCCATAAGTAAGCTTATGACAACAGCTTGAGTACTACCCGGTTCGGAATAATACCAAAACTTATCGAGATGGAATAACATTGTTTTGTACAACTTTGTACCTACAACTAGTTTTTCCGAGCTCTTTCCAGCATGAACCAAATTCCGATCATGTGTGCTCTTCAATATCGTACTAGAGAGTAGAGCGCATAGTGCGTATAAAAGGCAGTAGGTACCTAAGGTACTATCTTTCACAAGATTCACGATTGACTTCATTTACAATTACTGCAAAACGTGGCAGAGGAAAGTAACTGGGTTCAAAACTCTTTACATGATGGTCTCAATTATTGCCCTGGGGGTATCAGGAAACAGAGTTAGGTTATATTCGAATCCGAGAAAATAACAAACAAATTTTGCAGAGGCTCAATTCTTTCGAGTGGCTGACATTGTACTTCCAGGAGTAGGTACTATGTATTTGTTATAAGAAAGATTCTTAAAAACCTTCTGTCCTTTGGTTACGGCATAAAACTGTTGTATGTACATATGTACCTACACTTACCGCACACAAAACGTGTTGTTATGTGAAAGTAGGCCTTGGCTTATGCTTACGGCATAATACCTATTTGTTATTTATCTTAATAAGAAGTAATTAAATTCATTGTCATAACGATTGCATCAGTTTCATTATTATTCATGAATCAAAGTGTCTTAAGGGCGCTTTCTAACGATCCTGTTACTGTTATCTCTTTCCGTCCATAAAAATCCCAGCTAAAATCAGTATCATCTTAAAAATTTACATTTACCCAATGTCTTCGCGATAATTCTAAAATAAACTTGGTCAAGGCTCTTAGCCCATCTTATATAAATATTAATGCCTGTAATAAGTATATTGACCTCATTAACTTTGTGCCAATAAAAATGACGTAAATCAGATTCATATTTATGACATCAATAAATTCATCTTTATCTTGCTTCAACGACTTCCTTATCCAGCAAAAGCTACCACCCATAAAACTCCTAAATTATTTGCTTATTATTCAGTTTTTTTTTTGTCTTTTTTAAGCAGCAAAACAAACGAAGCACAGAATATTAATTTAAAGTAGGTTAAATTATGATTCCATTATCGCCCGACCATACCACATATTGTGTGCCAAAAACATTCTAGTAATTCTAAAAATATCTCCCTAGAAAACTGCTAAGCAAAAAATTAAACTGTTGATGTTTCATTTTAGGATGGCACACAACAGAGAAATTTAAAAATAAATCACGTTCCATCTGCATATAGCAAGAGTACCTATCTCACTAGTAGAGGTTACTGCATGCGCACGCATCTTTAAATTATTTAAAGAAAAAAAAAATTCAATTCCCATATAAATAAAAAATACAACGCCCTTGAGAGCACCCCAGCATACTGCAGCACACAAAGCTTCCAAATTGTTATAGTTAACTGTCATAAATAATTCAACAGCACACTCCAGAACCAAAAACGAGGAACGGATACCCTACACACGAGAGAAATACCCTCTGCAAAACCAAAAAAAAAAAAAAAGAAAGATGCGGGTTTTCATCTTTAAAAAAGGATATATAATCGTTAGCAGAGGGGCGGCCATAAGGGGGGCTCGCCAAGAAGAAAAGTGAAAAGGAAGAACAAAAAAATAAATAAATTAATCTAGTAATCCGTTCAAACAACATTGGCGGAAAAAAAAGCTTCTGCTTTTTCTTCTCAGAGATATCCTTTTTTTCTGGCTAACAGTGGTGCGGTGTATCTTATCTTTCGTCGTCGTATACTATACCAACCATCTAAAGAACATATTTCATGCGCGACGATGAAGTAAAATATCTATATCCTTCCTCTCATGGAAACGTACGATTGTAAACGCGTACAGCAGCAGAACATTGGTATCTCCGTTTGTTATCCTTTTTTTCTGTTGGTTTCTTTTCTTCTTCGTTATTTATCTGAATCCTTAATTTTCCTTAATTTGCCAAGCGGCAAGCTTACACAAACTCACTCACATATACACACGCGTACACAAAGGGGAGCCAGGCGGTGTATCACAAAACAAAAAAAATAGCATCACCCTACAAAAAGGGACATTTAATCCTTGAAGAATTTTTTTTTTTCGTTATTTAATTTAATCGATTAGATTATTATGCTAATTGCTATGTGATCCTTTTTTTTTTTAATTTCATACACGAAAACACAACAAACAAATTTAAACTAAAACAAGGGCGATTGTATGTTATACATCTATAACCAGATTTTACACGATCACTCGATTGGTTTGCATCTTCACTAAAAGACCGACATGAGGCGCACGTTTGGGAGAAAAAAAAAAACGCACACTTATGCGGGTGTGTCGTATCCTAAGAACACAACAATAACACTGAATGTGCAAGTGCACTGCAATATCCAACGACCGAACGTACGAACGCACACGACATTAAATCCAATCGTGTGATTCGACAGGCAACACACCAAAAGAACCGACAAAAACCCGGCAAACGATTCAAGAGAGTAGCGAACGCAGTCCAGTGTATCTGCGAACTGAGAATTTCAGGCATACGGCAACGGCATACGATGAAATTCCTTCAGAAAATCTGGTGCAGGTATTCTAATGTGGATTCTATTTTGATTCCCCTTTTGTGCGATGTTTCTTTTCTTTATACATTACTCCTCAAAGAATAATGTTTAGATACATTTTTCAATGTGTAGATACAAATGCTATGCTTTTCCAAGGGACTCTCGCAATACTTTGTTTAGATACATCAAATGTAAACCGAATTACATCGAAATATGTACCTAAACACCCCCGCATGTGTAGATACAATGTTGCTCAACACTGCGCAATGCGCCGATGCAGAAGTGTAAGAGAATTTTATCAAATAAAAAGAGAATTTCCAATTTATTATCAAAACAAATTGCATTTACAAGTTTTGGGGCTTTTTTTTCTCTATCAGAGCCTTGGAATGGGAAGTAGTTGCCGCTGCCGATTGAACGATTGATAAATGAATGGACCGAATTTAAAATAGAAAATGTTTCTACCGCTTGTATAGTTACCAGAAATACAACACATAAATGAACGCCTTTTGTTGCAATAACATTGTGAAGGAGGGGTAAAAATAGAAACATCGAACTGTATTTTTAGAGTAAATAACAATTACAAACTCGATTAGAAATCAAATAAAATTCAAAGCAAATTGTCTTTGATGAGTTTTTTTTTTTTTCGTGTCGTTTATGTTTCTCTAGGTATGGTGCTAAAGGAATAATAATTGTTGAGAGATGACACTTACCGGGGGGACAGGAGGAACAGGACCATGGTTGTAATGATGGGGCAATTGTGGATGCTATTAAATTTTACAGAGGATTTAATTGATGTGATGTTTTGAGGGGCTATAGGGATTGTTTAGAACACGAAATTGTACTCAGATGATTTGTTAGGTTATTTACTGGTTATTGTGTTATAAAATTTAAGGGGATTTCAGAATTTAGGATAATTAGCATTAAGTGAATTTATTGAATGCATTTCAGTTTGTAATTTAACTAGATGAAATATTTCTGCAACATGTGGGGTCATTATACGAAATAGGGGCACATGCCAAATGGCACGAGTTGCCATGTTGTGTATTTGCTTACATGTCTGTGAGTACACAGAAGAAATTATGCATGCGTTGCCCAGCGGGATCAATCAAATTACCGGCTAATAAAAGGAAATTACACAAGAGGGTGTCGTGTGAATCATATGTATGTGTTATTATAATTATTTGTATAGGGTATTCTGCAGTGCGACCTTGTGATCTATTGCACTCTACTTAGAGGCTTGTACTATAGTCGATCTTTTATGGGTCAATGCCCCACACGACTTCAAGAGGTACTCCGGAGTCTCACTTGACTCACTGCAGAGCCTTCATTTGTTATACCTAGTTTCCGTAGATGCTCTCTCAGTTTGCAGTGTCCTGTTAGGAAGGCAGGTAGGATGCGTTGTAGCTTGTCTTAGGCCTGTAATATTGTTTCAGGTTCTTGCCAAGTGTGATCCTCTATTTCTCAGAAATTTACCAAGGCGCCCGCTTCTTCGTTACCTTTGATCCCGATGTGTCCAGGGATCCTTGTTTTTCATGCCTAGTTCATTAAGTTTATAAAGGCATTCCCATATAAGCTTCGATTTAAAGACATGTTTGATTATCTGACAGTTTTGCTATTTCGCAGTTACTGTATCCTTTTTTGAGATTGATTCCGATACACCTCTCAATAGCGCATATTTTAGTCTGGTACTCTTGCCCTGAATGCTTCTTTCTTGGTGCACACACTCCTGCATCCGCTTTTCTCTCTTCCGATGCCTTCTTTAGCCATCCTTAGGATTGTCCATTTTACATGTTGCTCTACTACAAGCTGGAGCGGTGTGAGTTCTAGGAGTACTGCCATAGATGCGGTTAGACACGTTCGCAAGGCTCCCGAAAGTCTTTGCACTTTAATGAGTGACTCACACATTGTGATCAGACTGTTTTTTTCTTTGTCCATGTTATTGCGCCATAAGTAATTATTGGGCTCACAATGGCAGTGTAGATCCATCTTAGTATTTTTGGATTGGGTCCCCACGACTTACCCGCTAAGCTCCTGCATATCATTAGACCATGGGTTTTTTCCACAGTAGTTTACTATCTAGGTATAGCCCTAGATACTCTTATTCCTTACCCGGTGTCAGTGAATGCTCGGCATATTCTCGGCATAAGCTTGGCAGTTGATTCCTAGGTTTGTCAGCCTTTCAAGTGGTTCATCCATAAGAAGACACCACATTAGAAGAGACAGTACTCCTCCTTGTGACCATCCTCTTGTCATGTTGACTGCTGATCTCGTTCTCAGCAACTCATACACACATTTGGATACTGTTCCGCAGACTCCCTTCCTACCAAAGGCTCGCTCGATAGCTTCACTCAAATTGTTATCGACAATGCCACTTTCTTCGTGATCTTTGTAGAATTCGCCGTGCCTATCCTGTCGTATGCACAACTTCCTGAGGTGCTCCTCAAGCCTACAGTGGCCTGTAAAGATGATACGGAATTCATGGCACGTCTGTAGATTAGTAGTAACACATAACCCAACGCTCCTTCATTGAAGACACAACTTATTGGCACTTAGTTTAGAAAGAATGCGTAAGAGCATCACTGAGGTTGCACTTATAGAAATGCAGAGAAAAACACAACTCAAAGAATTCAATCTTTAATAGAATTAGGAACCCCGATCCCCGAAAAAAAAAACTACTTCAACATTCTGGGTGAACTGTCGAATACGCCACCAAAACTCCATTCTTAAATCTTGAGTATGGGAGGGTTCAGGAGGACCGAATTGAATCTGTTTTAGATTTTTAAATGAATTTTTCCTCTTTTTTATTCTTTAATTGGTATCCTAGACTTGAAATATCATTGGATCTAACGAAATCCGAGTTAAACTGTACTCATCTTAGGTGTGCTTAGGCTAACAATTAATATAAGAAGACCACACATTTAGCCTTTTTAACTAAATAATAACCACTAAGCGTTACGGATTGACAACTCAGGAAAGAATATTTTTCTGGAAGTATTCATTTCCCTTGCTCCAAACTGAATGCCGCGGAAGGCCCTCCAATTCCTTGGTGTAATGTGTAAAGTAACACCCTTTCAGGATCTCAATACAAATGGGCAGTTGTGCCTTCGCATATTTTTTAGTGTGAACTTTCCCCACGATTTAGTCATCTGCAGAAAATTGGTTGGTTACCCAGTCTTTGATTGACTATCAAAAGCGTTCCAGAAAACTCTCGCTCTTTGATTCCTTTAACCACACCTAAGCTTCTACATCCATTTAAACGGGGATGTTTGTACATACATATGTATATCCTATTCCTAAATTAAGAATAAGGACTTTTCCATCTTATTTGCATGCCACCTACACTTTGAGTAACCAATCTTTTCGTTTTACGGACTCAATAATTAAAATAAATTTTAAAACAAGTACAGTTTCTATAATTTTTGTCTTAAAACGAACTACAAATCATCACAGGAGTTTACTTCCAAAGCGCCCTTCTTGCCTGCAATCTCAAGTCATTTGGATTCTCAGATTGCAGCGATGGTATTACCTACTCAGTAAAAAAAAAAAAATAATAATAATAATAAATCAGCTCTTAAAATTCTCGTCATGATTTTATTCCTTCACTTGAAGGGGGATGAAGAAAGCCCATCAGCTATTAAAAACACATTGCTATACATTCCACATCTAGACGGCTATAAAAATCAAAACATTAAACGCACTCGCCTTAGCTATGTATGTACGTCGCCGCTGGCGGGTGGTTGGCCTGGCTTTGGCGCAACAAGGCATGGGAAATGAGACTATAAACTCGAATTGGAAACAGAATCCTCAAAAATTATGTTTTATTGATGGGACGCAATTAATATAACAGAGTATTCTTAGAAGCAAGGCCACCGCTCAGGACCACACTTGCTGTGTACCCATCACCCGCCACCTAATTGCGGTCATATCCAAAGAGCAACAGTTCCAAGAATATTACATCTCCCCCATATAAACCTATAGTAACACTGCAACGGAGGGAATCCTAAAAATTTCACTATCAATTAGTGCAGAGTTGTGCACTCTGCTGCTTCCAAACACATGCGTAACTCGGTCAGGCGTAATAAATCAGTTCCGGCATCACTTACGTGTCATTGATGGCACTTCAGAAATAAATCCGACGTCGCGACACTGACAACGCATTCGAGCGAGTGCACTCCACAGAGTCACAGCAAGGTGCAGGAATGCAAAACACATGTGTGCTGATAGCTGGTTGTATTTTTATAGTTTTGCCCTTGTAGATACATGAAGACGCACTTGAGATACATGCTCATAGAGGGACGACCATGGTAAAGAGATATTCGCTTTGCATCTGTCATACTTGGTTAGTTTCGCTCTAGTTACTTACACACGAGGGAGACGCGAGCATCCCTTAAAGGACACGAAACCCAATGCCAGATTCAAGAGATACAAATATATATATACGATACTCATACCATTCACCTCAAGTATCCTGGCAATTTATGCCACTTTGAGTTTGAGTGAATGAGATTTTTATCGCTACGAATCCATTTGTCGAACATTGATTGCGCCAAGAAGGCAGGCGGGGGATGTTCTTGATTGCCAGACGATCTTAAGTGGATTCAAGTATGCGATACATCAGCTTTAGATGAAGATACTTCACTCTCTCCCAACAGAACGCACGCCTGTAGTTGATTGTCTTGCGATGGGATGGGCAAGCCTAAGCGTATGGATATGAAAACTCCTTAAAGCTGTGAATCGAGGACTAAAATGGCCTGCAAATGCAAGTTTTATTTGCCATAAAATACCGTACCAGGGATCATAAAACTTCAGAATCCCATTAAAAGTGAATGAACTTTCCGAAGGCAACCCTTTAGTAGTGTAAATCCCCCGCTAGTCATCAATGACCCACCATTTATCTTTGCCCGAAGGAACACACCGAAGGCACTTTGTGTGTATTCGTTGAGTTGTGGTTGCCTTTAAACGCGTTTTTTATTCCTTTTCCATTTTTTTTTGATTCTGTGTAACACTGTCGGAATAAGTTTCGTGATTAATGCTTTGACGAAGAGAATAAAATGTTTGTCACGTATTTTCTTTGATGACAAACCGGTGGATGGTGGCGTCTATTTTTGAATTTTTGTGGCATGAGGGTCTACCTTTTTTTTTCCTTTTTTTTCGATGACGGTCTTGATTGATTGTTGCATTGAGTTAATGTGCCAAGCATTTCCATCTGTTTGGGTAATTAACTCGTTTTGTTGCAGACCGCAGAAAAGTTTGAGATTAATGGCTAGGCCATTCAGATGGGACTATAAACATGACTACTGTTTATGGGATATTTGCTAAGGCGGATCTATTTTATATTGCATATCTGCAGAGAGTTGAAATTGATTAGTAGTCACATAGTGACATGGGCGTAGGAAAATTTATTTATTCATATTTGTATCAAGACTTTTAGTAAAAATATAGCACGAATAAAACTAAAATCGATAACGAGAACATCCTTGGCGGATTAGTCGGTAAACACAGAGTCCAACAGACAACGGTTTCCGACTAATCGACTTTGCAGCAGCTCGTAATACGGTGATTAGTAGCACTAGGTTTCCTAGGCTTACAGCCACCTAACTTTCCTTTGACGGTCCAATACGTAGTCAAATCGAACATCTTGGATGTACGTTGCTTTTGAGGGGTAAACGTCGACTCTGACACACACACAACACGACTTATTGCAGTTAAATTCAGAACTGTCCAACGAAGAAGAAGCTTAACGTTGGATGCCTTAGCACTTCACAAGGAGCCAAAAGCTACACCACCAGTGCCAGTCAACAACCAGTTGACTGAAGACTTCAACATCATCCAAGAGGTAGCCGTGACGACCCTTGGCTATCAACCAGCCCTTGGTAAGACGATGAATGCGTTCAGTGGAAGAGGATGACAGAAGATAGACATAAGAAAGCGCTACAACAAGAGCAGCGAGAGATGAGTGCCGGACCAGAAGAAGGGAAGAGAAGAGAAACCTGTGTAAAAAGAAAAGAGACGACATAGTTTCCCAGCTCAAGATATAGAGAAGTCTCGCGAGCGCAACATCATTCGGAATTTTATTAGAAATCCAAGCTGCCAGCTCCCAGCTGCCAAGTTACTGACGTACAGGGAACTGTGCAGCAGTTGCTTAAAGGGCAGCAAACACAGAGAGTAATAGGGCAAGAAAACTGCAAAACAACAAAGCCGCTGGCTCTGGGCTTCCAGCTGATGTTTGGGTCGGGGAACGCATCAAGAACGAGTGGAGTATGAGCTCTATAGGCTCCATTTTCAAAAAAGTGCTCCTATGTCTTGTAAGAACGCCCGAGGCAATGTATTGTGTGAACGTCAAAAACACATCTGCAGCACTCTAATCGGCACGTATCAGTTTCTTTCGGACCGGCAGATCGACAATAGACCAAATTTTTACACTGAGACAAGTCCTGGAAAAGACCAACAAATTTCAAGTCGAAACCCACCATGCTTAAAGAAGCCCTTGACAGCATTGATCGTCTTGAGGTCTACCGAGGCGACAGCTCAATTCGCGAGACAGTCGACGTCAAGTAGTTATATTGGATGGCTTCAAGTTTGATATCCACCACATAAATGCTGGTATCCCCAGGGCTTAGTTCTGTCTCCGACTCTCTTTCTGATATTTTATAAATGATCTCTTGTCTGCAACATCTAATATAATCCATTGCTTCGCTGATGACAGTACCCTCAGTTTTTCATATTCGTTCCCCAACTCACGTGCCTGCTCTTCGGCCATAGACGAGGAACGGCAACGTATGTTAAACTCATTAAATTCCGATCTTGACAGCATAATCAAATGGGGTTCAACCAACAGAGTGGAATTTAATGCATGCAAAACGCAATGCTGTCTCCTGTCACTCAAGCGAAACCAAAACCCCCAACCAATATCCATGAATGGTACTTGCATTGCGCAAACCGAATGACTTGCTGTTCTTGGTATATGTATGTATCAATAACCATATCCGATCACATATTCGAGGTCGCCAAAAATGTAGCAAAATGTCTAGGATTTCTTAAGGGATCAGTTTACCCTTAAGCCCAACTTCGGACGTACTGTCAAGTACAGAGATTCAGGTATTAGCCGAACGACACGCATGTGGATTAAACTCCCAGGCTCTGTGTTCCTTCATCACTACAGCCTTCAAACAATTAAAGCCAACGTGCATAGGTACCTCCTCTGTTCCGCGCGTGCCCTGAATCTTCAGTATAAGGGCATCCATACCCCCTTTGGTGCGCGCGAATTATAAAAAAAAAAAATAGAGATCCGTCTAAAAATGACCCTAGCTACTTTCGTTTGGCAAAACAGCTGGGTTCAACTCTCCTAACTCGATGGACCAATTTAATGCTCTATTAAACCCTCATCTTGCCAGTCCTGATGTATGGAGGCCAGTGCTAGAGGGTAAGTAAGATAGCTGAACGAAGATCAAGTTTTCGTGTATTCCAGAAAACCTGGGTTTCGCACCTGGAAGCATTGTGCCTTAGAGGATGGAAGGCAGTCGTGTCTCAGACTTCAAACACGTTTTTCTAAAACTGGAAAAATTGACTTAGGCGGTGATTCGTTGTGGCCACAGCTTTGTGAAATAAGCAGGTACAAAATACATGTCAACAAGACATGCATCGCTATACTCCTAAGGAATGCAGAATAATTGTTTAATTTTTTTTTTTTGCCGAATAATTCATCGGTGATGTTGGAGCAGCGTAAATTTCGGCGCTTATTTCCCGGCCGTTTTACCCCTGCCATAGAAGAGCATGGGACAACATGAGATGCTGCCAGGTCTAGCCGGCCCCGGAGTAGCCGTTCTGCTGATAATATCACAGCTACGTCAGAAGATATCACAGAGTAATGGAGTATACTGGAGTATCGACATAAAGACGTGCCACTCAATTAGGCATCAATCGACAGTCTTGGCAGAGAATTTTGGTGAAAGACTATAAGATGTTCCCTTACGAAGTGCGGACAGTGCAACATCTGACCGCCAAGTAAGTGTAACTTTCTGTTCAAGCCATCCGGAATCTTTACATCGAGGAAGACATTTTTTAATCGAAAAACACCGTTAGCGATGAGTCCCATTTCCATCTCTGTGTAAAGCTAAATTATCGCTTCTAGCATACTGAAAATCCGCATATGATCCACGAAGAGCAATTACACCCGCTCAAAGTTACTGCATGGTGGGCTGTCATTGTATTCGAAAACGCCACTGGTCGAACACTACTGTGGATGGCGAATGCTACAGAACCATGCTCAACGACATTCTCCTTCTGAAATTAGATGAATTGGGCCTGGAAAACATGTGGTTCCAGAATGGAGTAACGGCGTAAATCTACTGCACGAGCCATAACCGAAATTTCCAAAAACGAATCTCTCGTTTTGGCGATTTGCAATAGCTGACAATACTGCCTAAGACTTCAAGACTTCTTTTTGTGGAGTTTTTTCATCTCAACAAGCCTCAGATCGGACACTTAAAGCACTCAGGCAGAAAAAGTTCTGGCCAGAGTAATGGAAAATCGAGCTCGAAGAGTCATTAATTCTGGCGGTGGCCACTTAGCCGATATCATATTCCTGACTTGATGGTACAACCAAAGTTTTTCATTTATGGCAACAATTTTAACCGAAGACAACTTCTGAGCCACCTTCTTTTAGTAATCTTTGTTAGTTTAACGTTATATTTATTGGAATGTACCATTATTGGAATGAAAACGTCTTAGACCTATTGTATCTTGAAATAAAGTACATGACGGGGTCATACGTACTTACACTTTTATGCTGTTGGTTGGAATTGAATGATATTTCAAGGGAAATCCCATGAGAAAATCAATAAATAATATTAAATTTTTCTCACATTTTGATTTTGACCAACATCCATTGAGTATTGACTGATATATGGCCAAATTGCTAAGACTAGTTAATAAGTACAGTACCGTTATTAGCCCTTTTAGCCAAAAACGTGTGGCTGTAAAAAAGTAGTTAGAATTTAAGCAAAATCGTTGGAGTTGTTTATGAGAAAAATGACATTTGATTAAGTTGGCTATAAGCAAAGTACCATTTTTAACAATTTTGGATAAAAACGAGGCAAACCATTTTATAGAACTTTACTAAACTAGTTTAAATATTAAATTTAAAGAGAATCGTTAAACCTGTTTTCGCGCAAATTGGCTATAACCCCTTTGTCATTGAAAAAGTAACTTTTGGGCAATATTTTTTTTAGGTACCCATTTTGAAGAATTTACGATTTTTAATCCAATATAAGAACTGTTTTCAATACAATCGTCTTTTAACCAAATAGGCCATAAGGACCTACCTACCGTTACCAAAATGTGGTAGGTCATCTTATTGCATATCTCTGTACTAGGCTTAGTGCGAAATTTAAATGAAATCGGCTTTTTGCAAAAAAAAATTATAAGTAAAGTACTGTTGTAAACAATTTCTTAATGAAATTTTCCAATCTAAATCGAATATGCAATTTAATCAAAATCGAAAGAGCCGTTTTCGAGAAAATCTAATTTTTGTAAAATTGGCCATAAGTAGAGTACCGTTAATATAAGGCCTAAAACAAAAATTTCAATTTCACCTCTAGGGTAGTCCCATCTACCCGTTCATGCTGTAGCCTCAGTCGAGTTATATCGAGTTCGAATTTTTGCACGAATCCTAACTTGCCCTATATTATTATAAAATGTGATTTTCAATTTTAATTTGTACTTTTCTTACATCCAACTATCTTTAAATTTTTTTTTTTTTTGTTCTCATTATTTTGTGAACGTGATTAAGTATTTCTTCAATCAGTCACCATCGTCCTTCAGGTTCTTAGCCTTCTACCTTATCTGATCCAAGCAATTCTGTTGACACTGCTGTTCTGTTGATATAGTGAAGGTTCTTGTTTACTGATACTCATCACTGTCGTCAATAACACTATAACTTACTGAAATATACGAAAACGAAAGAAAAAAGAACAACAAATCAATAAATTCTTGAGCGCTTGTTTGCTTCAAGGACGTGTCTACGAAGGTATTATCTCTGTGATACATCTTGTCACTCAACTCAAATCGAAAAAGTAAATCAATCAGTTTTCAAAGCCAAGGACAAGTCCTCCTACTACCTCCTAACACAAAAATTGTATATATTTTTTTTTTTATTAAAAAAGGAGTCTTTATAAATAAACTCCGAAGACGTTCTTATCATCTCTACCACCAAAGCAAAATTAGGTAGATGATGTTGTGTCTGAAATCCTGAAATATACCTATGTATATGTATATATGTACTTCTATAGTTTTAAATTGAAAAAAACCTGGTGTATGTTATTCAATGAGGGATAATTTGAAATCATAAACAGGAGAGAGGTAACCTCAACATCGGAGAAATTTTTGGAATAATGCGAAGGGGACTTGATAAAAGCTTAAAACATGTTATAAAATGTAGCAGCATATCTGAGGCACAGGATGCAACTTAACGGTTGATGACTTGGGTATTGCTAAAAATAATGGGATGAAACTGTGGATTGTGGAATGTAAAGGACTTTTTTTTTGAAAACAAACATTTTATGGAAACTTTTTGGGTCAGATGGTTGCTGTACGGGGTTCTAAATATGTTCGATTAGGAAAGCTACAAAGCTTTCAATTTTAATAATTTAGTTAGCAGCAATAGGAATAGGTACATGTGTAATTACTTAAAACTGTTACAGGGACTGTACACTTTTAAGTCTGTTACTGTGTTCACGAATGTCGAAGAAAATAATCGAAGGTAGAATTGGAATTGGAGGAAGAGACCTGTCTAATTTGTGGATAAGTTCAATGTATTATTTTCGATAGTAGCTCCTCTTTCGCAGCAACGGGGAGAACGGCTTAGCCTGTTCGAAAAGGTTGCGACCCAAACTCGTGGGCTTTGAGTGGAGTTGGTGCTGGTTCTTCCATGGATCAGAGCTCTAGCAGGCTAGCGCACTCAATCGCCACGGAATCTTCCACTAGAAGAAGCGAGAGCTTACAGAACCCGTGCCCTTACGAAAAGGAAACAGAACACCTTCTATGTATATGGAAGCAGGTAGCTCCTCCCTAAGCCTACGTATGTATAAATAAGACAATTATCTTAAAATATACGATCCAGATGAAACAAGTGTCGACGCGTGATGATATTCTCTACATAGCCAACCTTTGAGTGGATTAGGAGTGTTAGGAGTGTGGTGCTGGCAATAACAAAATGGTAAGGTACAACATTTATGATACTTGCCCCATTCGTCAGGAAAACGTATGCCTCCTGCTAGATTCCGGTTAAATTTGGAAGAATTTAGAAGTGCTGAAGCGGCAAGTAAGGCTTTACTCTAGTTTTAGGTCTCAATATAGGCTATTCCCATACAGGGCTACACCTGCAGTTTTATGTCGTATCCAAAGCGTATTTCATGACTGTAATACACTTGGATGTTTGTCAGACGCTCGCAAAAGGCGGGGCCGTGGAAAACATAGATGGAATTTCCCTGGATTTGGAATTTAGAACCCCATGCCACCGCATGGCACCCACCCTTTGTACAGGTATGTATTAGAAATTGCATCTTCCATGGATATTTTTCCGCTTAATGTCCTAATGAATGTAATATCCAGTCAGTCTACATCTCTGATGTTTATTCAGACTAATCTGCACCATTCCAAGGCTGCTAATGCAATCATACTTGTATGTAGCAGACTTTCAAATGTACGAATGAAAACTCTCATAATATTGCTTCAGGAACCATGAGTGCCCAACAAGCACATCACTGGATGGGGTGGTATACGTGGTGCGACTTTTCTATGTGACACGCGGTCGGAAAGGCTTTTAGCTTCGCTTGTTGTACCGGATACACTTTCAACAACCAAACTTGGACAATTTTGTGGACATAACTTGGTTGCTACTGCTATAAATTTCAAAAAGTAAAAGGGTGGAATACATGCGTGGTTGCTCGGGCTTATTTCGGTGATGTCTCCCCTTCCAGAGCGGCTGTAAGGTACTGTATGTCACGGAAGTTGGAACAACTTGTTACGGTAATGCCCAGGATACTTCCAGGGTCAGCAGCAATTGCAATGTACGAGGCTATCGTCTTCTGGATTATATACTATCATCTGGAATGGTTATAAACAATGTTGGTTCTCAGCTAACATATGTATGTACATAATCTTATGGCAAGAAGGATAGGGTTTACTTACTTACTTAGGTCCTTTAACTCCTCGGGGAGCATAGGGCGTCAAAAACGTCTTGTTCGTACTTCTGCAACGCGTTTGCTCTCTAATTCATTTCCAAAGAGCTCGATTTCTCCTCGACTGTTCTGCTCCTGGTTTGCCTAGGACGTCCCGCTATTTTGTCTGCTTAGGTGTGCGGATTCCATTGCAATGGAATTGTCTTCGCGCCGTAGGGTGTGTCCAATCCACTGCCACTTTCTCCTTCGTATAGTAATGTTGATAGGTTCCTGGCCCCTTCTCATATAAAGCTGTTCGTTGAACACACAGATCGGCCAGAAAATCCTTAAGATTGTTCTTAAAGACTTATCTACGAAGACTTGCAGCCTATGTGTGGTAATAGTGTCCATCTTTCAGGTGGTGCGCCCATAGAGCAACACCGATTGTTGATCATTAAGCTGATAACATTGCTTTTCCAGATGGTGAAAAGTATTCCCAACGCAGCTTTGGCCTTCCCGATTCTGCTGCACACGTCCAGTTCGGTGCCATCACAGTTTTGCCGAGACCACACTTCCTAGGTATAGAAAATTGTCAACTTTCTTGTCTTCCTGTCCGGCAATGTTAAGTTGGGCGGTGGTATTAGAAGTACTCAGGACTTTAGTTTTGGCTATGTTAATTCTGGGCCCCACTTTGTTTGCCTCAGCTTCTAAATTCTGGACCATAAGATGGTGGTCCATTATCCGATGTGAAAGTAAACAGCCAGCGTAGTTTAGGTGTTTAAGGTAAGATGTCATAGTCCAGCGAATTCCATCGTTTCCTTCGATCAATGCTCCACGGAGAACATCAACGATAACCACTAAAAATAACAGCGGTGGTAGTGTGCGACCTTGATGTACTCCGCTTTGGACTTCAAATTCTTTCGACAGCTTGACATTGTGCAAGACATTATACTTACTACCCTCATACGTAGCTTTAATAATAGCTTTGAGTTTGTTTGTGATACCTCTCCTGCGCAAGGCCAACCAAATTCCTATTTGGTAAGGATGGGACTTGATATTCTCGAACAGTTATCTTAAGCCAACTAGAGAGTTCTGCAGGAGGTGTCCGTATCAACGTCATATATGTATGTACGGCATTTTGTGAAAAGATCGAAACCCTTGGTAAAACCAGCAGATTGATTAACGTCGTCAAGAAGGACCATTATATTGGAATCAGTCAGGCAAAAGGATGGTACTTTTACCGAGGCGAAAGGCAGTGCTGTAGATTCGACGACTTTTTCACACAGCACGGAGACAAAACATATTGGTTTTAAGTACCTATTTTATGTAGTACGCCAGGGGTGCCTTAGAACCACCAAAACTACCTTTCGTCCTGCAGTGGTTTGACCTGATAGCTTTTGATGCGATTTCTATCGATAAACTTCAAATTGGACAGTAAACACATTTTTATTTTCCATTTAATGTCCATTTCCATCCGATCCAATGTCCATTTTATTTCGTGTTAAGACCGTCCTTCCCCATACCCATTATGTGGTCATAAAAATATAATAGCCACTTCAAACTAACCTCACTTCTTATGAACCAAGAAATGCAAATGGATACCATCGCAACCACAGGATATTAGCACCTCAAATGCTGTAAGAAGGACGAATATTCGCTTACAGTGTTTGAACTTATGGAATTAAAACCAATACGGATGAATATAAGACTTCTTTCGCTTTTATGCCATAATTTCCTTATTTTCCTCTTTTCACCAATGATCATTAGGAAAACAAGAATAGCATTTGAAAGTCCATCTCCTTTATTGAATTCTTGGAAAATCAAAATTTTCAATAAAACTTGAAAGGGCGAAACACACCCGAGTGAATGTCTTTTTGAACAAATTCCATGTGAGAACATTTAGAGAAGAAAGTCTATAGAAAAGGTATGCACGTCCAACCCTCTTCATTTAATTTAATTACAACTTGATGTCCCATACAAGAGGAGCAGGTAAATTCTTTCATTAACTTTTCGTATACATTTTACAAAATTTGTTATTGACTTTCCTTTAACTTCCGGTTGGATGATTACCCCTTTGGACTGAACCAACTCTGCTATTTGTACACATAGAGATCAGGGACGATATTTTATCCTTAATATGAGTAACATGATCAACTATTTCAGTTGCGTTGAGGGGTGTATTGTAGAAGGACACGTCGACAAATATTATTTTATTACCCAATCCAGTGCCAAGTCATGTTTTCATAATGTAGTCCATCCTTTTTTCATCCAGTTGTCTCCGTTGTTCTTCTTGAATAATCCTTAAAAACCTTTTTTGCTATCTATGAATATATGTATGGTACTGTGAACGCCACAAGTCTGCCTGCTGCTGTAAGGAAGTCAAATCAATACTTGTTCGATACTTAATTTTCATCCTTGGCCCTTGACCTCATTAAAAATACATTTCAAAGCCCTGTATTTTGTTGAATTTGGCTCTAGTTGCACAAACAACTCCCTGAAAAGCCATTAAGGACCATAAATCGAAATCAAACGTTAAGTTGAGACCTCCTCTTGTGGCCCCAAAAAAGACCGGGAAACAATGGTGGTGTCCTCCACCCAGGAAAAGAAGAAACACTGAATGTCCTTTCTTTGGTCCTCTCGATTGTTTGTCTATCGGAATCACCTATAAATCTATACTTCGACATGTGTGACACCGCCCATTTAGAATTTTCAACTGGTACGTAACTTAAGCATTGGAGAGTATTGAGCAGTATCCTGATGGAAGGGGTTTTTTTTTTTTGTGGACTCCATCTTCATCTTCTTCTGGTGCATTTCATATTTATTGGACAGACATTCTCCAGCACGAATAAAGAGAAAGGAGTGAATGGTGATTGACGACGCAATGACTTTATAGAGAGAGAGAGATACATAAAAGGATTGTAATCCTGTACTGAAGGACTGCTGGTTATCGTAGACGAATATGGATGGGATTTTTCATTAAAACCGGGTCTCAAATTGCACATGAAATGAATTGTGATCAAAAGTGATGACAAGAAACGAAGGAGATTCTTTGGAGTTGATATTTAATATTAAATATGGTAAACTTTTGGAACTGTATTGAATTTTGTATGAACTTTTGAACTTAATGGCTGTTGAATTTTTTATTCATCTAGTTAAAGGATGCTTAGAAAGTTTTGCAAGGAGTATGATTTATGTTTGAAATACTTCCTATTCTGTGAAATCTAGATTTATTTGTGTAGGTTTAATTTAAACAATTCTCCATAGAAGATACTAAACTGTAAAGGTTATTCGTTCTACTACTCTACGTATATACTTGCTCCTGCTTAATTTATTCTGACTGACGTTGTTATCCTTTTGTTCTTTTACGACTACTTGATTTTTGTTCATGCAATGAACATATAATAATTGTTTTTTCAGCTTTAGTACCTACATTATTACCAGAATTGTTTATTATAATTGTATATATAATTTGTTTATTATAAATTTATAAAACTACACCTTACTGTTAAGAAAGGCAGCGGCAACGAGAGGGCGTCAAAGACTATGCCTGCCACAAAATCACTGGGTGTCACCTGCCAAGCAAGCAACCTCCAACTAAAATTATCAGTCTCCGTCTTAGAATTAGTCTTCTAGACAAACGAGACAGCCAAGGAGCGCACATAGGGATAATATGAGTGGTATCTCGTCAAGAACTAAGCAGCCATCTCCCAGGTGGGATATAATAATTTGCCGAGAAAGCACTTAGCGTACTTCAACATGAACGCAAAAAAGAAACTGTGAATTACAAACGAATGTAAAAATCACACACAACTCTCTCCCCAGTCAAATTGGATATTGAAACCTAATGCTACCTGCGTTTCAAATACCATAACATCAACTTTTTCCTATGCCTTCGTCTTTCTTCCAAATTAACTAACGCCCGTGCTCTGCTAATCAGTAAAGAGCATTCATACCTCTTTTGGCAAGAGGAGTGCATTTGCATTCATTATACCTTATCCTAAGGGTATATTAAGTTTGACACATAGCTTGTAACATAGAGAAATACTGAAGGCAGACCCCACAATATATATGTGTATGTGTATATAAATGATCAGCATAAGTAGCCGAGTCGATAGAACCATGTCCGTCCGTCCGTATGTCACCAGTTTTTGGGCCTTAAATTTTAAGCTAGGTTGATAAAATTTGGAAGCGTAAAAATGTTTGAAATCCACCTTCTGACACGCCCACTTTTCTAATAAATCACTTTTTTCAGAATTTTTATATAAAACTCGAAAAAACTTAACTAGGCAAATATGCAGATATTCTCTATTCTACAATTCCTCAGTACATTGTATATTGCCACGCCCAGTTTCTAGGGGTAGTTTCCAAATCTCAGGTGCAAACTTGAGTTCATTTTCAATACTTTTAAAATCCACCCAATTACACGCCCACTTATTAAAGAAATTTGTTTTGGAGTAATTTTATAAAAAAAAATACCTATATAAAAAATCTATGATTTTAGGTTTTGGCTGAATATTTATTTATATATAGCATTTCCATATGTTTTTAAATCATTTTGCACCTGAATTCATCTACTTATAAAGTCTTTTACATTCATTGGCATTCATTCGGTATCGTTTGCGTTCACTTAAAGATTTCTTAACCATTTCCATAATTTTCATTCCTTAGAGGGTCCTATTGAGGTTCATTTACAATTGCGTTTGCATTCTTGGCGTCTCTTGCATTCATTTGCAATAATTGACGTCCTCAGCAATTGTATGAATGGTTTTAATTTAGTGCAACCGTTTTTTAGACCACCGAGTTGGTTCTTTTCTATTAAATTTAATATCTCGGCATTCATTCATTGGATTTTCGTGTCCTTGGTCTCATTTTGTTCAGAAATATTTATTAAATATGTTTCCCTGATCTTTTTTTGGTCAGATAAAATTACCCAACATGATCAAAGAGTAAATTTCCAAGATGAGAAAGAGATTAAATGCCTTTTTAATTCTTTGCGAACTGGTTATTAGCTCTCCTATAATAGACTATTCCAAGTTTGCTAACATTCGTTATAAACAACGTTTTACCCATTTATAACAAAAAAAAAGATTTAAGAAAACTTTCGGAAATGTTTTGCCCGGTATTTTAGGAGGAAAACTAAAATGCAACTAAAAAGGGACAAGGAGTTTAGGAAATGCCCGGGCAAGGTGAATGTGTATTTACTGTCTACTATATAGTTCGTCTACATATGATCACAATTCAAGACGGAATTGTAATTATCAAAATGACTTTATTATTCACTAGAAGCTCTACCTTGGTTGTGCACTGGTTGCACACCTCGGTAATAAAACCGATACTTAAGTACGGAGCACGGTTCTGGTGGCCTGCCCTGTTGAAGACCTCCAACCCAATGTTAATGAAAAAAAGTCAACGAGTAGCTTGTCTCAGTATAACTGGTGCAGTGAGAATCTCTCCCACCGCAGCGCTCCAAACCACGCTCCACCTACTCCCAACTGACAACTGGCTGCCTGCTCAGCAATAAGACTGAGGAGTTGCAAGCATTGGAAGGAACAACACACTGGACATGCCAGAATGCTATCGATGCAACGGTATCTTCAAAGGTCTCCGACCACCTACCCACCAAACACAACTTCAACATGGGCTACAAATGGTTGATACCTAATAGAACTGAATGGACATAACGGTATGTTCTACACCATGAAGCGCTGACAATCTTTACGGATGGGTACAAAACCGAGGAAGAAGTCGGTGCTTTTCAAAAGACCTAGACATTCACCTCTCCGAAGCAAATACACGGCCATTCATCAAGCAGCTGACTGGCTGGCGGTTATTATATATCATTATTGGACATTGTCATATACATCGACAGCCAGGCGGCTATCAAATCCCTCGGATCCAGCACAACGAGATCCAAGCCTGTGAAGGACTGCCGCGTATCTCTAAACGAGATATTTGAAAAGTACAACGTCACCCTTTGCTGGGTGCTGAGTCCCTGGACCAGGAAATTGTGCTGCTGACGAGTTGGATCGACGAGGCTTATCGAGTCTAAACGGCCTAAGCGTCACCGATATCGAGGAGCCATCGTCTTATGCTAAACACCTTATCCATGTCGATGCGGTGAGCGAAGCCAACCATTGATGGCAACAGCTCGACCATTGTAACACCGCAAGGCCGCTCTGGCCCATGGTAAATGAAACCAGGTCCATCGAACTTCTGACACATAAGAGAGAAAACCTTCCGAAATAGTAAACATTCCCACTGGACACTGTGCTATAGAAAGACTTGCTCAAAGACATTCCCTACAATAACTTCTGCAGGAGCTGTAGAGACCCATGAACGTTTCCCGCACTCGCCAACATTAGAAGGCCACATTAGGTGAATACCTGTTCAATCTAAATGATCTGAATAACGCCTGGAGGGCTAAATTTGGCTCCTCCATACTAAGAAATAGAGTGATAGCCGGGGACTTTTTTTTTTGTATTCTTAGATTATGGCAAAATGAAACACCCTACAGGCGGACCAGTTGGTATGCAGTATAGTGGAAGTGTTGTTATCCTCCTAATCCGGATCATAACCTTTCCTTAAAAACAATAAGAGCGGTTAAAGAGAACAATTTCCATATCACCTGATAATTAATTTCCTAATTAAACAGTTAACAAACAGTTACATATGTATGATATGTTAACACCACCCTTCACCCTTCATGAATGAGTTAATATCAAGTTTGCTTATCGTGTAATGATCCAATTATAAAAATTTTCTGAATCGTTAACGTACTACACTTTCACTTGAAGCTGCTACAACCTTTAATATGTAAGCTACCTCCTTCATGCAGGACACTTAAAATAAATGCAAAAGTAACCACTTTCACTTTCATGATATAAATTTAATTCATTTTGTAGCATCGTGCTTAAGGACATCCAAAGTTTCTTCGAAGTTCAACTTGATTTTCTTGTACTAAGTGGAAAATAATGGATAATGGCATATAAACCGGAAGCTAGACTTTAGGAATTACTTTTTTGTGTAAGATATCGATTGTAAATCTTAAATGAATTTTTAAATCACCCTATAGTAGAATATCTGCCTTCCAACGTTCAAAGATTAAATCACTCAGTAATCTTTCTTGCAGATTGTACGCTCAAAAAGTTTACAAGCCAGCGGCAACTTCTTGAGATAAGGATTAGGTCGTAAAATCAACACAGACTGTCAGGTGTCAGTCGCGTGACATTTTCAATTCTCTTTTGCTTTTGTCAAATCAAATTTTAGTATATCCCAGCAGTGAATGATGTCAATATTCTTTTATAGGCCTACTAATCCGCTTTACGTCAATCTCCATCTCGTGGTAAGTATCCCACAGCCAAAGCCCTGCTTACTTAGTATTCTCCTTTTTGTGTGTACTTTAATTAGACCTCAATAAATAGGTACAGGATAAGACCTCCTTCTACGCCCACGGTATGGCAAAACGCGCTCGTAACCTTAACAAATGTAAAATTGCCTTCAAATGAAACAAATAGACGTCCTTGAACTGCTCGCCTCGATAGAGTTTAAAAGGCAAGAGAAAAAGACACTCGGCAAAAGGATAACAAAATAACGAAACAAATTTCTTCTTTTTTTTTTTGTTTTGTTTTGCCTTTGCCTTTGCTTTTTTCTCTTGCCGATGGTTAATCAAAAGCTCACTGCTCCAAACAATTTTCCAGAATGGGGTACCAAAACTGAAACAGGAGCACGAGCAACCCAAAAGGAGGTAATCACTGTCATCCTACTTAAGGCGTATACACAAATTTCCCTAATAGGATCTGATATGGCAGTAATGTTTTTGCGATACTGTGCGGGCGCTCACGATGAAAAGGATATCACTGGAGCTGAAGAACATTGTCATCGCATAACAAAAGACCGCGCCGCCACCCGATCCTGGCACATTACCATATTTTGTTGCCATCTACTGCGTCGTCATCGTTCAATCAGTGGCTTGAATGCGTTGTGTGAACCTTTTGCAGTACATGATGGCGAAAGAAAAACACACGGAAGTGACTCCCCGATGGCACTCCGGTTATATACACACCTACACACTGATGCCACATACATCACTCTATATAGGTATACACCCCGAGCACGTTCATCTTGCTCTTTTCGTGTCATTTAAGCCCAGGCAGTATAAGTCCTTTTATTTTTCTCTGGCTGACTGAAAAATAAACAAAAAAACAAAAAAAAATATCACATTCAAGCGGTGAGAGGGTATTTCTTTTTTTAAATATTTTCTCATCGTGCCAGGATGCACCCCCCAGGTGTAGGATAAATAATCGCAAAGGGAGTATGGGTTAAGGACGATGTCGTTGTTGTTGAGGAGAAAATTGTAAAAATCTGCTCTCTATCAGTCGATGCGGATTCTAGTACGTCTTGTGTTGGGTTATTTACCACAGCCTGCAGGCGTCATCCCCATCACCGTGAGAAAATCCTTTTCATCGGGCACAAAGACGAATATTTATAGAAGGAAAACAGCCCCCGAAGGGCTCTAAGACGAACGGTGGAGGTGTGAAAACTCTTTCAAGAGGATAACAAACTTGAGTGAGTGAACTTTGAAGAAGGATTTTGTGTGCAGACAGAGTCAAGAGAAATTAGGGATAAACACAACCACACAGGTTGAAATTATTTATGCGGATATCCTCAAGTTCGTTTGTTTTGCCTTGTTTCGTTTTTCTGCGAAAAAAAAAAAAAAATCAAACTTCCTAAGATACGCATCTGTCTCTCTGTTGGGCGCCAATTTACGATAATGGCACCCAGCATTCAAGCCAGAACATTGTATAAATATCTACAGGTATTCGAGAAACATACACCGGAATTATTGACTTCCTGCTAAGTTACAAGGGAACAAGGAAGGATGTGAACTTCTTGAAGTACCTTATAAATATTAATCCCATCAATTTGGATGGAAAAGTAAATGAAAAGCTATCCTTAACCTGCCGCAATACCAACTTGGAGAGATGCTGTCGATTGAGATCAGCACATGATTTAAGATGTACCTGAACGCCGGTGTAATTAAAATGGACGCACGTGTAGAATAGGAAAATGATATCGAATAAAAAGTTTCCCACCCTCCCTCACGGCAGACGTTTTAGGAAAGCGGTTCTCAAGTTGATGATAGTTGTGGATGGGTTGCTAATGCCACAACCGACAGCGGCAGTCGGTGTCAAAAGTTTTCGAGTTTATTTCTCGAAGAAGAAGTTTTTTTTTTTGTTCGTTCTCGTAACTCATAATTTATTCGTGGGGATTTTTTGCGGGGGTGCACCGGGTTGAAGGAGGCATAATGGCTGCGGTTAGTTGCATGTGTGCGAGTAATTAATTTTCGGGTGTTGATTTAAGAATATCAGAGAAGTTTTTCGTAGGAATGTGAGAAGTCATTTATGGAGGTGAAGCCGTACAAAATAAAGTTAATGATATCTCCTCAGTTAGGGTTCACATTTAGTGGTAACAAGTATTTTAATGTTTGCTAACCATTTTAGATGAAAGTTTTTTAAGTTAAGTTATTACTTATTGGTCTTACTTAGTTTTTCGTGGTTGCTCACTTATCATAAAAAAGTTTTAATCTACCAGGCATAAAACTTAGAATTGTTAAAGCTATGGACTTCTGCTCACTTCCATATGACTGACAGTCTACATGAAGGACAAAGATTTATGTGATCGCCTAGCTGCAATGCACATTAGCGCAATATTTTACAACATCAGCATTATATGTTTGCACACACTTAGCGAAAATGGACCCTTCTAAGGACGAATTCTACGACCTCCTGGACGGAACCTACGTAGCCTTCGGGAGTATGATGTAAGAATCGTACTGGCGGACTTCAACACGAAAATCGGTAAGAAGAACACATTTGTGCGTTTGTCGGTGAACATAGCCTCCATAACGTTTCCGACTTATCGGCTTTGTAGCAGCTTTGAGTAGTAGCGACAACCTTTGAGATGCCAAGCCAACCACCGCCGAAGAGGAGCCCTCGGTATGATGATCACTGTCTTCAGCGGAAGAGAGTGGCAGAAGATGCACACAATAAACCTCTATAGGCCAAAAGAGCAGCGAGAGAGAAGAAAAGAAAATTCTACGTCAAAATAAACGGGACAAAGCAGCTTTAAGAACTATCGAGGCATAGCTATCCCTGTTGAATTTCGCATAAAAAATTCTATCCAATGTATTGTGTGAACGTCTAAAATCCTTCTGCAGTAGGTACTCTAATCGACACGTACCCTTGTGCCTTTCGGCTGGCGTGGCAAGATCGATCGACAGTAGACTCAATTTTCACACTAAGACTTACCTTGGAAAAGACCAACTAATTTCAAGTCGAAGCCCACCGCCTCTTTATCTACTTTAAAGCTGCTTATGACAGCATTCTTCGTCAGGAGCTCTACCAGGCGATGACCCCATTCGGGATACCCTCAAAACTTATACAGATGTGTCGCGTAATGCTAGAAAATACGCATTGCTCCGCAAAACTTTCTAAGCTCCTCACAACGGGCATCGGATTCGGTAAGGAGATGCCTTGCCATGTGACTTCTTTAATATCGTTTTGGAGCAGATAGTACGCAGGACAGGTGTAAACGCAAAAGGCACTATCGTTCACAAGTCTGTCCAACTGCTGCCGATATTGACATCATAGGAAGATTGCGACAACCCGTCATCGTCGAGGCGTTTACGAGATGGTTTTGAAATGAATCAAAACTAGACGAAGTGGATATATGTTATCATTAAACAAAAATCTGTCCAAATCATTGAACAAAACGTCATGGTTAATAGTTAGAATTTAAGTTAAGGCGTTTACCTACATACCTCGCAACAATGTAAATTCCCCAAACGATACATTCGAAGAATAACCCTAACCACTTAAGTTTGACAAAACAACTGGGTTCCATATGCAATAGTCAATATGAAAGGATTATAAGAATGGTCAGTTTGGTTGGACATTGCTCGCCTGTCAGTTGACAGTCGACCAGCGGAAGAGGAAGAGGATTTTTTAGTGTTCCGGACCTTAAAAGGTAAGACGGAACACTTATGGGTTTGATACGGTGTCTGTCTGTCCGTCTGTCCGTCAGTCTGTCACAGCCCTGTAACTTTTGAACCGTTGGACCTAGAGAGCTGAAACTTTCGCTATGTATACATTATGTGGAAGCCTGCACAAAATGGCGGCAATGAATTTCATTTTGGGAGCCCTTTTTTGGGCACCTTGTATGAAGGGCAAACAAAAATTATTTTGTTCGCCATCATGTGGCATATCAAATTAAAGAGAATTTTGCAAAGGCTCCATATATGTAAGAAATATTTTTTTCTGGCAAAATTTGTTGAACAAAAAAGCTCGCCAAACATTTGAAAAATGTTGTCCCCCCCCCCCCTAGCGGCATCTAGTTACCCCACTGTATCTCCCCCAGTTTTTATGTTATACAAATAATTTTTACAGTAGATCATTTTGATACTAAGATTTGCTCAAGTTTCAAGTTTCATCCAAATCCGCTACGTAGTTCCTGAGTTACAGATTTTAGAAGAGCGCATGGGCTTCCCTATAAGCTCTTCTCTTGCTGCTACTGCATTCGAAGTCATTTGCACGAATGGATCGTATATGTTAGCTCTATGCTGCTTTTGAAAACTAAATAAGTTTAAAAAGCTAAAAATTTTTTTAATTTTTTTTTTTAATTTTTAAAACTCTAAATGCTGTATTCCTTCGCATGTCGAGTATTGCCAGTGTTTTGCTTTACTCAAACCATTTAACAAGCAAAGTACCGTTAAATGCATTTTTATCCAAAAGCTTGGTACGCCATGTTTTATATTGAAAGTGTGAGTTAAAATGGACTGGAATTTCAGCTCAGTATTACTAGGACATACCTACGTACAAACATTACATTATTCATATCAAAACCAGTATTAGGTGTACCTATGCAGGATATGAATAAATTGCCTTCTATTTAATGACAATATAAAATGTCCGGAATTTTTTTTTTTTTTGAGTTTTAAATGGTTTTTAAATGGAGATAAACCTCCAAAAACTTCTGCTTTATAGTGTGAGGATATATTTCGCAAAGAAGGGCACACATTTATTAGCTTATGGTAGTAAAGTACACTAGAGCATGTGCTTTATTAAGTCTACTTTTAGGAGATTCCTCTTCAAAACTTCTGAAGAGCATAAAAAGCCAAGCCTCTATCGGATATTTAAAATACTTAAAGTCATTAAAAATTATTAATATTGGTTTTGAAGGAGTGTGTCAAAAAGCCAGGAACTTCATTCACAACTCTCTTGTTGTTCTTCCATTCACACTCTTAATTCACTTACTTTATACATACATACATACGCATTTATTTATTTCTGTTTGTTTCAACTTCTCAAAGGAAATCTAACAATCTATCTACGTTCGAACTAGAAAGAATATTTGTAACCAAGCTTTGATCTTACATATCAATTTAATTGTTGACAAATTATACACTCAATTTTGAGAGTGAATTCACCATGAGTAGTGAAATTCCTTCCCTCTTATAGTATCGGCAATATCAATCAATAATAATTAGATCCAATTTATCACACAATCACAACAACATTGACAAAATGAAAACATTTTGCTGTGGGGAATTACTTCCCTCAAGTTTTTGTTTGTAATATTTTCCTACTTAGTTCAATTTGTTATTTAGACAAACTTTGCTACATCCTTGAAATATTAAATAACATTGAAGCCACCATGTAGATTCTTCCGTACATAACCTTCGGTAGCAGCCAAAGGACATATATTTTTTGTCTCCTACTCCATTGTAGGCCACCTAACCTACGTTCTTAAAGTCAACAAAAAATATGAAGTAAATAAAAAACGGAAAAAGCACTGATTTCAATACATACCCAAATTGCCCCCAGAGGTGGTGGCTTCAAAGAGAAAAACAAAAACCACCACCACTACCATGGGATGGATCCAGGGTCTCTTTAAAGGACACATATTACCATCTCCTTGGGAATGAAAATCGACCAGAATTTTTTCAGTCGCAATTTTTTTTCCAAATTGAATTTTCGTCCACAGTTGGACAGAAAAACACTCCATGTATGCGTTCCCGAAATTCTGGAATCAATTACTCTTCCAATTGACAGTGTCAACAGAAATACAACACTCTTGCACCATCGCTCTCCACTTTTGTGGGGTAACGCGTATCCTTTTCGACTCGATACAGATATCAACAAGTACGACACCAGTTTAACGATTTTTTTTTTCCACTTGAACGACCACCAACCGACAGGGGCTTTCAACCCCCACGATAGGTTCGTGTTAATTGAATGACCCTTTCATCGATGGGCTCACGCACATTTCGTGTCAATTAACTTATTCACTGATAGCATGCTATCGCGCACAAAATTCACTAGGCAGGTGCCAAATTTTCTCTTCAAAAATGTATCAGGTAGACATATCTTGCTTGTTACACTTGTGCACCGATGCAAGGACCAACGGGGAATAAAATCGTCCAGCTGAATGCTGGAGCAACAAAGCCACCTCCAGTCACCATCAATCAGCGTTGCGATATTAATCCAGTAGTTAGTTGCAGGACGCGCAGCTACCGAATCCTTGCCGTACGGGCTTATCATATGGCATTATCCTCAGGAATACCGAAGTAGGAATAATAAAATCTGCCATACAGTGAATCCGCCCTAGTGACTGCACATCGATGATGTGCATTTTAACCAAGGCAAAAAGGTAGTGACGATGAGTGGTGTGGTGGGTGGGTGGGTGAGTGGCTGGCATGAAAAGTAAAGCCGCGAAAATAAAACCACAGGACTCAAATTTCGTATTCGTAAAGCGCCTCGAGGATGGATTCATTTTTGTTCGTTCGTGAAAAGCTCTCTAGCTATGTGGTGGTGTCTAATTCAGCAAAATCGAACCGAAAACCGAAATCACCAGGTTTGTTTGAATGACTCAGGATCAGTTGTTAGAAAGCATTGGAAGCTTTGACATGACCAAAGTAACACGTTGAACCAATAAAGGATTAATGCATGGCATCGTGGCTAACCGTCAGGTTATTGCTCATGTTTTGAGGAACAGCTTTTATTTTTTTTTTTTTTGCTTTTCGGGTCAGGTCTTAAAACGATGTTGACTTGTTTGTTTTTTTGCTTTGGCATGCACATTGAAGTTATCCTACATACACACCTACATATTAGAAGTTCTATGTTTTCTGGGGTAGAGCTGCAGGGATAATTCTTTTCTTCGGATATGGTAGAGAAAAGGGTTCGTGGTAAAAGTTGTTTATTGATTGCGGAATTAAGGATTTGTAGCAATCAGTAAGGAAAATTTATATTTATGAATCAATTTAATTTTGGTGAAGAAAAAAGGCCTATTCATAATTTATTATGTACATTCATATTTACATATTAAAACTTGTTGAATAAAGTATATCTTGCTGGCATAAAAACCAATGTTTGATCAAAGGATTTAAGCCCAGCAGTAATAAGCACTATGCTATGGGCACTGCAAATGGAAAACAAGTTTAATTTGAGGTTGACAAAGAATTATCTATGAAGAGACTTCAGTCATTTTTTTTTTATATTTTCGTTTAAGAATTCTTTTTTTCTTTTCGTAGTTCGACGAGGCTTTGAACGCGATTATTAGGAGCACAACTCTACCACTTTACTGCATCGCTATTAGTCAGTGGGTGGGGTTTATTTTGTGCATAGATCTTAGAGTATACTTTGTACTAGAGGTCGGATAATTAAGCTTAGTTGTGAAGGTGATTTGGCATCCTGGTAGGAAGTGCATTGTGGAGGAAATATTGTTAGCTTTTGTGGTTTGAAGATGATGAAATATCGGCTTAAATGCGATTAAAAAGACTGGGCTTATATTTTTTTAGTAGCAACAACACCTAGAGCATACAAAACTAGCAACTAAGAATGAGTAATTGACCAACAGTGGAGGAACATTTACAACCATACATGTCAAATACATGGCGGAACCGAACTGGATATAGCCAACGGAATAGGCAAAGCTAAATCTGCGTTTGCGATGCTATCCACAGTTTGACGCAGTAATGCAATTAGCTTAAACATAAAGCTACGACTGTTCCGTTCCAACGTTGTATCCGTGCTGTTATATGGATGTGGTACCTGGAGAGCTACCGTCACTATCACGAGGAAGTTGCAAACGTTTGTCAATAGGTTCCTACGCTACATCTTAAGGATATTCTGGCCAAACCGTATCTCTTACGAACAGCTTTATCATGAGCCTATAGGCACAACCATACGACAGCAAAAGTGGCAGTGGATTGGTCACACTCTCTGAAAGGGTGATAGGTCCATAGCTGACCAAGCGATGCAATGGAACCCGCTTACCCAGGATGGCAGTATACACGGCGGTCCTAGGAGTACGTGGCGCAGAACAGTAGAGAAGTAAGCACGGCAACTGTGAATGACTTAGGGAGAGCTGTGGCACATTTCCAGAAATCGCACACGATGGCGCGTAGGCGTTGTAGAGGCCTTAGGACCCACAAAGGGATACAGGACATAATCAAACAATCATACGTGTCAAAAGTCCTGATTTGCTGTTATTACACTTAATGTAGAAATTGAAAATACAGATCATGTGACTTGAATAAGGATTTTTATGCTGAATCTAGTAATTTAGTAATAGGCATATACCTACATATCTTACTTGTGTGCACGTGCCCCACTGAATTGCGTATTACATCACTTATTTCCCAGGATATTCGTATTAAATAATTTTATTGCTTCAAGTAACTATATAAATATTTTATTATTATTTTCCATAGACCATCAGACTACCAGGCTACGAACCAAATAACCTTTACTTTCACATTTTCAGTGAATTTCATAAGTAATGCTGCGGTAAAACTCTGGTTAAAGAGTGTCATGATAATAATGATTTAACTACATTTGCCTGTGGGCTTAAATCATTAATTTATATATTTTGCATGTTGTTGTGCATTTTAGTTGGTTGTACGAAAAATAATAAATTCGCTCAACAACTTGTATTTTCATGTGAAAAACGGATTTGCGTTCAATGCAATGTAAGCCCCACTTGCACAAGCTCCCATAAATTGAACTCAAATTTCACAGAATTTTCGATTACGGTATTGCTGGGACCCGAGAGCTATTAAATTTAGTGCTTTAATATCACAAAATCATCATTTTCATTGATTTTTGCTATCATAGAGTGCAATTTTAAACATAATTTAGTTAAATTTCAGTAAATAGTATCGTATTTACTTTAATACAAAGGACTTTTTGATTTATTGGCTCCTATGATTGTGCGTCACTAATTTTATTCATGTTGTATCATTTTAGATTTTCTGTGAACAACAACTGATAATATGTGTATGTATAGTGAATAATAAATACAATAAACATTTGACATGAATAGGCAATTAGGTTTTGAGCCATCAGATCTAGGTTTGAAGCCAATAAGTGGCATGGTGAAGCCAATCATCTGTAAATCTTTCAATACAGAACGATCCAGAATTGTTTGAAAATAACGCCGAGAATAACCGGGTTACAATATGATATTAGAATCATGACTAAAGAAGACTGGAAAGTAATGCCAGAACTTACGGGCTTTCAAGGCACCAGGAGTGGATAATAAAGGGTTTCCCAGTAGGAACTTGACAACTTTGAATTTCATTTGCGAACGCACTCTTTCACTAACCATCAAACTGTCACTGTCAATTTATTCAGTAAATTCAACATTTTCATCATGGTAAAGTACACGAACGAGCAACGTCTACAAATTATGAACATTTTCTACCGAAATTCGGAGTCGGTGATCCCAACTTTAAGAGCGTTAACTCCAATTTTTGGTCGTAATTCTCGCCCTAGTAGACAGGCAATAACAAGTTTCGGGCAAAAATGTGAGTCTATATATTCGTTGTGTGATGGTGCCGTATCAGTGAGACAACGGGTTGGTCGAAATGTAGAAAATGATCCAAATCAGTCAATTCCACGGCGTTCTCAAGAATTGGGCATCGATCAGACCACATGCCAAAGGGGATATAAATACCCTTTTACTGGCATGGGCGTTAGTTAATTTGGAAGAGACAAAAAGGGATAGGAAAGAGTTGGTGTAGTGGTATTTGAAACCCACGTGATATTAGGTTTTATTCTCCATGGATGGTATCCAATTTGACTGGGGAGAGAGTTGTGTGTGATTTTTGCATTCGTTCGTAATTTACAGTATTTTTTAACGGTAATGTTGAAATACACAAAGTACTTTCTGAGCGAATTATTTAATTTTAATACTTTGAAAATTGAATGGACTTGGTCGGGAATTGATCACCAAACCTCTCATTCAATGACCGAATACACTACCACTACACCGTGGCGACATTATGGCATATTTCGTGTAACGATCTTGGCTTACACCCATACAAGATCAAGCTGACTTAAGAATTGAAGCCGATGGACCATTTGAAGCGACGTACGATCTCCGATTGGGTTCTGGAGAAGATGCGCCAAAATGATAATTTTCATCGCAAAATCATCTTCAGTGACCAAGCTCATTTTTGGCTTAATGGGTTTGTCAATAAGCAAAATATGCGTTATTGGTCGGGTGAAAATCCACATGTGCTTCATGAATCACCATTTCATCCACTAAAAATAGCTGTTTGCATGCCGGCGGCGTTATTGGGCCATATTTTTTCGAATTGAGCCTTGTTTCACTAACACGATTCCAACCCATAACCGCAGGGCTTGTCAAAAAACGTCAGGCAAACGCTTATAACAGAGTCATTCGTATTCCAAGTTTCTGGAGGGTGGCTCCTTTGCTTGCTAACACTACTTCACTTCTTTCTTTGCAAGGCTTAGATGCTTACGTGAGTTCGTCACTCCGCTATGGTCCACAGCTTTCATTCCAACACATATGATGCCCAGCTGAAGCGCTTCACTCACTAACACGATTTCAACCTTTTCTCAGCACGGTTTTGCCGTTCACGCTGGCGCTGGTTTGTCGCTCCGCAAGGGTATTGTATGTCGACAACACTGTCGGTCAAACGCCAATGGGTTTAAAGAGTGTGATTAGTGAGTTCGAGTACTGTACATGGAATTCGAGTTTCGGGTTTCACAAAAATACTACTACTATCGCGAAAAAACTTTAAACATTCTTCACGTATTTTAAAGATTTCAAGGCTAAAGCCTGTATCTAACAGCTTTATCAGAGGACGTGCCATGAAGCAATTGGCAGAAGCATACAAATACAAAAATAACATTGGCGATGCAATGGCACCCTCCAACTAAGGATGGCCGCAATTGATTAGTCGAGCAGGAAGCACTACTTTTGAGAAAAAGTAAGGAAGAGCTGAGAAACGTTACAAGAAACTGAACACGATCGTGTATAGCATAGAGACACAAGCAGCCTCAAGGGAATAAAACAGAGAAGCTTTTTACCTTCTAGATGCAATAAACATGAGTATCGGTATTAATCCTTTCTTTTTTTTACTCAGACCAATAAGGTAGTTAAAGGTAAGGAATGATGATCGTCCATCCTTAGTCTAGTCGTAGTCGCCAGTACACCAGAGTAAAGCCCTTGTTCTAACATGTTTAACCATTTGGTGTCTAATTTTTTTGTTTGCTTAAAAGTTGATTACATTTACCAATTATTCAAGTACCTATCCTTAGCCAATTAACTGCAAAATATTTTGAAAATTCCAACTCAGTCCTTAACTTCTGCCGAAACCATTCAAACTCCTCCAGCTAAATTCATCTCAAATTGCACCGTATTTTCCCGTGAATATACATCGGTTTCCCCGAAACAATTCACTGAATCAACAATCCCATTCCACACATTCAATTGAGTTCTTTATGAAGTGGAACATGAATGCTTTATTGGGCCAATTTCATTTGCTCGGTACACCATAAACGTCTATTTTGGACACACCGCAGTTGTGTATCCTTGGATTTTATAGCTGCAGAACAGCGTACTACGTCAACGACATCTTCAAGTATTCAAATATTTACCAAAAATAAATTATTCATAGTTTTCGCTCTTGACGACACTGTGTCTTGGGTAATATATATATACCTACGCTAGGTTAATTGCCATTCATTACCATATAATGCGAAATGAAACACTTTCAGGATACAACCGTGGTAAATAGGTAGAGCAAGAGAGAGACACAATCTCATTCGCTTAACATTAGTTAAACATACGTAGTGCCATGAGTGACTATGGTGAAGTCGTGCAGTAGGATATAATTAATTACATCCTTAACAGAAATCAAACAAAGGCAGAACGCGGCAATGTTCACTCTTGCGCGTATTGTACACTATATTTGCGCAAACATACAGAACGAGAGACACAAACGCACGAGGACGACAATAAAAGCAAATAAGACTGAGAAGAATCTCTAAAATACAGTGATGGTGCCAGCAGTGGCGTGCTTCGGTGGGGTTGGTTTTACCTCTTGTGAGTTGTTTGTAGTAAATTACCAAAAATTATTTACAAAGAGCTGAACTGTTTTGTGGCAACACACAGTATTAATGTGGGATGTGATATGAGGTACACAGTATCGAGCACATGAAAAGGATGTGAAGTTTTCAACAAGCGAGAAATAATAATTTTAATCATCCTGCAGATGCAATGATGTTAGTGGTATTTTAATTAAATTTCGTATTTGTAAATCGCCTTGAGGGCGTTGGTAAACATCGACGGATCAAAGACCAAAAAGGTGTACGTTTGATAACGGTTTTCTAATTTATGGTTATGTCATAACATTAAGTTCGAAGTATGCGGTAATATACATATGTAATCAGGAGCTGATTTGGGTAGCATTCGCGATTTTATAATAATGTCAGCAGCACAATATGCACAAGGTAGGTTTTTGGGCAAATACATATTGGAATTCGCGAAAGACAATCCTCGCAGAAGGGTTGGAAATTAATTTAACAAATAAAATTATGGTCACCTCTTAGGCATTGGTCAAAACTTCAAACAACTTTACCAATAAAAGCATTGTCATTAGTAGCAGAAAGAGCGAGGACGACCTAAGAGAATGTTCCAGATGTTTTATATTGTCATCAAATAAAGGGACAAATAATTTATATCCTGCCATGACCATGAGCCTTTCTCTATACAAAAAGTTCTATAGTTATTATAATTTGTATATAGCAAATATTTTAACCAGTTCTGCTTATGCTGAACATCCACGCTACCAATTTATTCGAACTTCTTAGGTATGTGAGATCTGCTTGGTCTTATTACTTAGGTTAGGTTAGGTAGATGGGTGCCTTGTGACCAGAAGGTTACTGCTCACTTAGACCCACAATTCTGGTCCATTGTGCCCAATCATTTAACCCTGGGAACGCTGTAATAAGTTCCGCTGTTAGAACCACCCAGATAGTAATATAAATCTCAGGAGGTCCACCAGCTCAACATTGCCTAAATCCTCCAGCCCCGAGAAGAAATGACTACCAAGAGTTCTCTTTCTTCTAACAGATAGGGCACGACAGTCACACAGCAGGTGACGAATAGATTCGATTTCTTCTTCGTCTCTGCAGCTTCTGCAATAGTCATTATGCAGCACACCGAGTGTCTCTGCGTGAAGGCCAATGCCACAATGGCCGGTAATTGCGCCGGAAAATGCGTTATGACGACTAAGTTTAACCAGAGTTGATGATCTCTTCTTGCTAAAGGCCGGCCATAGAGCTCTTACCGTTACGCATGTATCCAGATGAATCCAGCGTCTGTTTGCACGATCCATGGCATCATCTTCTACTTTTTTCGTTAAAGAACTGACTGGGGCTGCTACAAAGGGCCCGCGATATGTGCAGCGTCGACTCTTTCCTAGCAAGCTCATCCGCCTTCTCGTTTCCTTCGAAATCCATATGCCCTGGTACCCAACTGAGAGTCACCGTATTGGCTCGTTTAAAAGTGATTTGCAGGTTCTCGCCAGCCTCGACCGAGTTATAGCAGAATCCAGAGCCTTAATGGCTGCCTGGCTGTCTAGGTATATAGACAGTTATCGTTTATAATTTCAGCAGCCTGCGTAATGGCAGTGACTTCGGCTTGAAAGACGCTACAGTCGTCGGTTATTCTAAAGGAGCAGTTTACTCCTAGAGCTTCACAATAAACTCCGGCTCCTGTACCACTGTCCATCTTAGAACCGTCCGTATAGAATGCCAACTCCTTTTTCTTTTTAGTCCTCCAATTCTTCTAGTAACTTCTGTCGGGAATCCTTTCATTGAACCTCCTCTCGAATGTTAACATCGGGTTCATATGATCTGTTTTCGTCAATCCATTGGTAGCCTTCCATCGGGACAGAATAGAGGCGTGGCCGTAAGAGTTTGATGACCACAATCGACCTTCCCTCAATCTTATAGCAGTTTTGGCTACCAGACTACTACAATATTATGTCAAGCGGAATGAAACTAAGCATGGTTTCCATTGCCACCGTCGGTCTTATTACTTAAATATTTAACCTAAAATTAGCAGAGTCAAACGTTCAGTTTTACAGTCAAGGTGCAAGGAACGTTCACAATACATTCACTAATAGAAAGCGGACGTGGTTATATACCGAGATTTACTTTACATACCTATCATTCCTTATATCAATTTGAAATCCTTAAGGCCAAAGGAAGGAAAATAAATTTACACTGTTATGAGTGCTTGAATTTGTATAGCACTTCCAGGAAAATAAAAAATCCAGGTTTTATGACGCTCTCATCCTTTACACAACATCAATCATCGTCTCCTGGCTGCCTTTTCATACCGCTTCCTATATTCGTATGTTGATGGATGGTAGGTACTAGACCCAAATTGGAATTGATCAAATTCATAAGAATCGAGTTCATATTCAATCTATCTCAACCCAGAGTCTATTTTGTATCTGTTTACAAAATTTGACTTCCCTAACACGACACCTTCTCAACTTGACACAAAAATTCTCAAGTGGTATTGCAAGATAAACAGATTCTTCTTTTCAAAAGGTAAATTTGATGTCATCATCTCTACTTCCATAAATACTGTTCACCAATATTCATTGGTATTCAACGGCGAACTCAATAAGCATTTTATCCCATGTTAAACATATTTGTGGCACAAGAGCTAAAAAAAAAACGGAAAGCAAATACATCCTGCGGGGGCTGGAAGCGGCAGCGGCGGTGGTATTTCTTTTGGGAAAATGCTACTCCAATATTCCAATCACAAAAAACCCTAGAAATATGTTTGGCATTTTTCAATTGAGTCACCCAACGAAGTGATATACACAGCAATATGCTGCTGAAAATCCCATTACCACTATCTCTATCTCTCTTTCTCGTTCTCTTTAAGTACCATGTCGCGGGACAGCAGCAATATTCCTTTCATCATGAAATCAATTTAATCAACAATGGAATTTCGAGTACACGAATTTGCATTCATAATCAGAATGAGTTTCACAGTGTGCAAGTGGAAGGAACCCGACTCGGCTGGGGTACTTCAGCGGGCTATGCCCTAATCCAGTTAGTCCTACGGTGATGCCGATGCCAATGGCTCGCTTCTTCAATGTGGCAGAGTTGCTGCTAGCTAGCAGCCTACCATCGTCGTCACCGACCGACCAATAGAAAAGATAAGTTGCTTTCTAGTGTGGATGACTTTTCTTATTTGCATATTTTGAATTGGTGAAATTGGAGGTTTTTTTTTTAAATTCTATTCTCGTCCCTGAACGGTGTGGGATTCAGGGCAGAAAGGGGCCCAAAAGTTTGGTAAACAAATAATATCCGAATTTCAGTTATGATACTATATAGCGGTAGTATTGTCATGGGTTTTAGGCGACAAGTACTACAGATGAATTTTGAATTGGGACCTATGTTTAGTTGTGAACTAAAATCCATTTAAAACATATGAAAATGCTACAATCCGTCCAGAGCGGATCGTATGATACGCTATCCCTTTCGTGTATACAAAACTTTTTTTTCAATATCTTATCAAATTATTCCAAAACACGAATTTTCTCAATAAGTGGGCGTGTTAGTAGGCGGATTTAATTTTTTTTCAATATATACTGCATTTTGTTCCTTAGGACTGATAATGTTCTAATAAAAACGTCGAAAACCCGTTAGCGTTGTGCTTGGGATTCTTCCATATAAGTGATGATACTACCGAAGATTTAATTTCCCACGAGCCGCTGTTGCCCGTTGTACTTGTTAGAGTTAGAGCTAATATTCATAAAACACCAACATTTATGGTTTTATTTATTTATCATACCCACTTGACAGGTCTCAAGTGACTAATTTGATATTTATCGGTAAGTTTTAAGTCTTCTCCAAATCTACTCTATCCGACGCAGAGGCCCACCTAACGTCAACTCCGCGCCTGTCTTATCTTTGTCCTTCAGCATTTTTCTCATTTTTGTTTGTGTAACTTGCACTCAATGATCGAATGTCCTTAAAAATATATTTTATACTCCCATTCCTCATTCAAGGAGCGCTAACCTGAGAGCAAAAAAATAAATCAACAAAAAAGTAAAAATAGAAAATTATTTGAATTGCGCTCGTAACTATTGGGTAACTCTAGCAGAAAAAAAAAAACGGTACCAACAAGAATTCAAATTGAATTTTTCAATATTTTTCTAGTGTTTGCCTAGAATTTGAATTATTTCTTCGTTCCTCTCACATTCCAGAACCTCTCTGGTTTTGTCAACGTGCGAAGTTGTATTTTTTTTTTTGCTTGAATTTTTAATAACAAATTCACAAGGACATAAATCTGTGCAGTACCGTGTCCCCACATTGAATGATTGGCCAGACAACATACAAATGCAAATTGGCTACCAATTTAGTGAAAAAGAATG
Source organism: Chalcosyrphus nemorum (assembly GCA_949716465.1). Classification (NCBI taxonomy): domain Eukaryota; kingdom Metazoa; phylum Arthropoda; class Insecta; order Diptera; family Syrphidae; genus Chalcosyrphus; species Chalcosyrphus nemorum. The sequence continues at coordinate 72,351,437 of OX454333.1, forward strand.
AAAAAAAAATTAAATAAAATAAATTGGATTTCACACCGCAACGCACACGGTCAGTTAGAACTCGTTTGTCCTGAAATTTAAGAAGATTACCAGGATTCAATGGGATTAATAATTTCACTAAAACTAAGTTTGGATCGATAGACTTTAACTTCATTGCCACAAAGACAATGACCACGGAGAAGTTCTTTCCTTTTGTACCCACGCACAATAATACCGAAAGCCGGACGTGAACCTTTTATTGAAATCTCAACCATTGACAATGACAATCGGTATGCTATGCGAGAAGTGAACCCATTTGGGGGACGGGTGGCCCTTATGTGCGTATGTATGGTGATTGTGATGTTGCTTCAGGATGCCTTTGGCCGCAACATTACACAGGACATTAAGTGCAGGAACACTACTGCCAGATGACCTGATTTCCCAGATAACGGCTGTTTTATAATATCGAAATGACTCCACTCAATTCGCAAGGGTGGTTGACCAGAGAACAGTGATGCCGATTTGTGGACATCAATACATGAATATCCACAATTATACCTCAAGGTTGGTATTGTTTTTCGCTGTAGTAAAAGTGTTGACATAAGAATTCGAAGCACTCGATACAATTTAAGTAGCAAGTTTATTTTAAAGTTTTCTTTAAATTACTCCAACATTTGCATATTTTTTTCCACTTTAATGCATTATATTTATTTAGGTGCAGAATAATTACAATTTAATTTTTTTTTGTTTATCAATTCAAAGAGCACTTTTGATATAAATTGAGGTTAATATTAAAAAAAATAAAAAATTATAAATTATTTATACCGTAAAATTACCTACTCTATCAAATTTTAAAAATCTGTAAATAAAAGTTATATGTATGCATAAATGTGTGACATGAAAATCTATGTTTGTTGTAAATAAACAAAATTTTGTCCAGCAACTATTTGAAACTACGATTTTTCGTCTCGTATTTTTTATTTCACATTTCGCACAGTGATATGATTTACAGAGGTTTATTTTCGTTTTTAATTTAAGTTAAAAAAAAAAGTATATAAATATATAAAGTGTCAATAGATAATAATTCAGGAAATGTATCAATGTGAAATGACTAGACTAAAAATGTAAATAAATGGAAAGCTAAAACAAATAAATATACAAAAATGTAACAAATAATACAATTAATTAATAAATAATGTAATTAAATAAAAGTACCAGATAAATAAAGAAATATATACATATCTAAGTAAATTAAATTAAGGGCTAATAACAATGGACAACAGTAAATTTTATCGGATATGAATTTATCCAATATTCACTAATGCGCTTCCGTTTTGAGGTACTTATACATAATATGCACATAGTAAGAAATATATAGAAGTACAGTAGAAGTTCGGAAAAGTTGACTCTCAAAAAAGTTTATTTCACAGAAAAGTTGACCAAATTTGAGCTCCGTACGATGCCTTAAAAATGGCAATTCCTTACATTTTTCTTAACTCTGATTGTGTTCACCGATTTTATTCGATTGTTTGTTTGCTTTTCATCATTCTGCATCCCTCTTAGAGAATTTTACAAATTTCGGTAAATTAAAGAAACTAGAGAAGCATGGAGAAAAGAAAAATAATCTTTTTGCAGAAAAAACTAATCAAATTGGTATTTAAAAAGTCTACACTGTAGCTCACATGCAGACCGACCATCAAATAGAAAAGAAACTTCCAATGACCGTTTTTTGAAAATGCAATCTATTATCTGTGTCAAACCTGAGTTCGTTGAATGTTCATAAATGCAAACTGCAACAGTCATGCAAAAATAAATTTTAAATGAAAAACATTATCTAAGTTAAAGTTGTGCTGCATAAAATTCGGAATGATATTCTGAATTTTTTTCCCTGGTACATAAATATTTCATGCCATTTAAAATGTTTTCCTTCCCCATGTTTACTCTATTCATGGCTATAGCATACCTATACGCATAGTTTGGCTGACATATGAGAGTCCAGAGTATTTTAAGTTTTAGGTGGGTGGTTTGCTTCATCTACTAATATAATTTGACTGTCTTCTTCACTGTGTTTAAAAATAGCTGTCAGATTGCCATCTTTTGGACTTTGATTCGCATTCAAAAAATGAAATAAGATCTACCTACATCGAGTATTGCAATAAGTGGAAAACTTGATATGAATCGTTAAAATCAGCATCAAAAGATTTCCTGGTTTTGACGATAATGAATCTTGAGGAATTAAGACCAATTTACTTCAGAAAACGTCTTGTTGCCAGCGCAATTTGTATAACTAGGTTAGTTCTCCTCCCGGTTGTTAAAATAATGTACTTAACACTCTTGTCGGTAGACCTCAATGAACCAAATGTAAACCACTGAACAACTCCACTGTTACTACAGAAAAGACTCCCTATCAGCGAGTCTTCACTTCACAATAGGCCGAACTGAATAGAATATCCACCATAGGCATCGTTGGATGGTTCCGCGTTAGTGCCGCCACTAAAACAACGCCTTCAGCCTTGTCTGAGGTGATAATTACTCGGTTACTCCATTATTATACCACTCTGCACAATAGAGCACACGTGTGCCTCTCCAAGCCCATTGTGTGTTCGTATAGTGTATAGAGTATCCTTGTGCATGTGTTTCTGTTTTGCCCGAAGGACACTTTCAGCGTAAACAATAACGTCAAACCTTTTTCCCCCCTAACTCGACGCGCGTGTTATGCTGTGAGTCATTCCGTAATGAGTTCTGGATGACATCTCATTTTAATATCACTACCGTCTGTTCCCATTTTTCTTTCACAATCAAATGGATGGGCTACAACCGCCCCCCAAAAATTCAATTCGAAAACGTATTACTCAATAAGAAAGTTAATAAAGAAATCCGTAAAATACCATACTGTAACCGCATTGTAACCGCAGATGACGATAACCTTCGATACGCATACCGCGGTGACCTTCACCGGCCATAAATCTAATCCGGAATCTCTTGGAGCCAAGCAGGAAGAAGTCGAAGGAGTCGTAAATAACCGAGCTGCAATTACATTATCCTTGAACATAGGTATACAACAAGCGGAGAAATGGAACAGGGCGAATGGCCATAAACGACCCGCTGCCAAAGCCATTATCCTCTTTCTATGGGCGACATTATTAAGAAAAAGGATAACAAATCTCAATTTGAAAGCGTTTACGTACATATCGCGTCGTGTGTGCGTCATAATTCCCCGGGCCTCTGAACAAACTCATATGTCGGGCAATAAAAATTGTTTCCACTGATATCAGAGTAAATCATCTCCATCGTTGTTGTTGTTGTCCGTTTGTCTTCGTGTCCTTAAACATTTTTCTTAACATTTATTTATTTTTTTTTTTCTGTCCTTTCGCGTTTAGCTCTTTGAAGTGGGAGCAAGGAAAAAAAAAACAGCAAGAAAAACTCAAATGAAAATCAATGGACGACGGCGTTATACAGGATGAAGTGGATGGCGTGATTACTGTCCTTCTCAGAAAGATCCTTCGAATGAATAGCGAAATAGTCATGGGAATCTCGGGTACTTAATCTGCTTTTTTCCGTTCATAGTTGTTCTTGCGTGGTGTCAAGTTGTCAACAAAACCGTTCGGTCTGTTAGTTAGTTAAAGGTTCTGCTCCATTCTATGCCAGAGCTCATTCTGTATGGGAATCACATTCAGGCACAGTGACCAGTAGAAGAATATCCGTGCTGAATGTTAATTAACTTCTGGGAATGGAGCGTGCTCAGCAGTCAGCGTGTTGTTGGTCGAAGGGATTCCATGCGAAGGAACTTTTCACGATGAGAAGAGAAAAAGCCTTCAGGACAGCAACGGTATAGTAGCGCAAAATTCTCCATGAAGTGGAATATTGGAGTTTAAAGGAAGGGAAACCGTTTTTGATTGGCTTTTCAACTATGGGGTTGGTAGTGTTGGACAAAGAAATATACGTAACGATAGTGGATTTGGATAGCTATCATTGTAGGTAAAAAGGAAAATCCTGGATATACGAGTACAAGAGACATTGTATCCGGAATTAAATGGGGATGTCAGTGGAAGATTAGGCCATGGGGAAACAGGTAATCACGTTGATAGTAGACGGGCTTATTTAAACCTTTTAATTAGTTAGCCATCAAGATCCCATTTCAGATTATTGGCTGTTTGGGGGTAGTGTCATTGAAGTTGCTAGTGCGGTATCAGTAATTGGGTGTTGCGTTAAAGCTAATTTTACAGAGCATTAATTATTATTTCAACAATTCTCAATTTCAATTATGTTTTTTAAAGGCTTAACGAGCGAATCTTCCTTTCGAGATATGTACTTATATTATTATTGAATCCTACAATCCGGATTGCAATTAACTCAATTAAATTCTTTTGCTCAAAGACGTATTGTACGTACTCAATCACTCAAGGAATAAATTGCTATAAATACCTTCATATGTATGTCACAGGATTCTGTTCGTTCTCTGCGAATATAATCTCACAAGTTGAGGAAGTATCGTGCATTGAAGTCTTAACAGGCACAACATTATGTATGCAACTTATGCATTCCACGCATTGTACTTCGAAATATAATCGCAGTGGATTATACATATCTATGTAATTATTTAAGGAAGCAGCATCCGAAAGTTTTCCTTCCTTTATCGAGAGATTTTACAAAAGGATTATTTCGAGGAGTGCATAAGGATGCTTTCGTGCTTATTGGATTCAAAATTAGCTAACTTTCAGGGATGCGATACTTAAGTCGACATTTTTATTGCTCTGCATTTAATAAATAAGATAGAAGCCATTCAATGGAGACACTTTTGTGCAGAATTCTTCGAATCCATTGCCTTTTCACGGTATGGATGCATTACATTCCCGAGTGAGGTAATCTGTTTGGTCTGTTCTTCAGCATAGCCTCTTGGTATATCTATGTTGTTCATCCAGTAATAGAACAACTCATTAACTGGGCTGGTACTTTTGCAACCTAGCCTTTGCACCTTTTCAGTGGCTTTCTGTTCCTGGAACCATCGCGGCTCGTTAATTTGGAATATGATGTCCCGATGATCACTCTTTGTATAGAGATCGAAGACCTGATCTGAAGTACCTATACATTGAAGTCTCCAGCTATAATTACCGATAATTACCCTCGCACATAAGTCGCAAATATATTCATCATCTGGTGGTATTCTACCATACTCATGGTTGGTTGGTTGGAAGGAGGTCCATTGTGATACCACAGAGTCTCGATCCTAATTCTCCAATACTCGTTTGAACTATTTTGAGCTCCTTGTGAAGCTTAAGAGACTTTTTATGTTTATATTATTTAGATCTCCTAATTCGTTATAGTATGAAGCTCCTAAGTGAAACAACCTTCTACGGGAGAGAGCTGGGCAGACACAAAGAAGGTAAGGAATAGTTTTCTCCTCTTCCTCTTCCTCATCCAGCTTCTACAAAAGTCGAAAAAGCCTAGCCTTGTTGCGTGCTTGGCTATTAGACTGTGTCCAGTGATGACACCTATTGTGGTGCCAATATGTAACCTGTTGAAAGAAATCAAAGTTTTAGTATGTTTCCAATCCAGCTTAGGCCAAATTTGTTTAGTCGCTAAACATGTTCTACCACTTGTCCACCTAAGATTTTTACTCTCGATTGCATCCAGCTTGTGTTTTTGTTTACATGTAGCGATTGGAATACCTATATTGCCTTTTTCTGGTATAATGGGTAGGGTTGATCATTGGAATATCCCTATGCCCCGGCACCCAATAAAGATGAATATTAAAATGCTCTGACATCTCCGTAAGAAACGATCGGCAGTCGAGGGCTACTAGGGAAGATATAGAGATCGAGTCCAGGCATTTGATGGCAGCTTTGCTATCTGAAAAGATGTGGATGTCTTTAGCGGATATTACGTTTTTTCCCATACTCATACCGCCGATCAATGCATTCCTTCGTAGGGAATGTCTTCTCCGTTATGTTGTTGCAGGGCTCTGTTCTTCTTCGGCTCTTTGTGTTTGGTTTTCCAGCCGTAGCTCCTGCATTATGCTTGCGATACTGTTGTCGGCGATTACCCAAGCTTCTCTTCTTGAAAGCATGAAACCTTTTTAGGCTCCTTGGGGTTACCGCATTTCCAATCTCTCTTTCTAGAGTGTTTCTCGCAAGCTCACACTTTTTGCACTCTACAAGGACGTGTTCCCCGTTTTGGACTTTCCCTTCACAATTCCGGCAGAAAGGATCATCTGCGATATTGTATTTGTGAAAATATTCCCGAAAGCTTCCATGTCCTGTTTGGAATTGAGTGAGGTAGAAGTTTACCTTCCCGTGTTTTCTTGTGGTCCAACCTTCCATATTTGGCAGCAGTTTGTAGGTCCACCGGCCATTTTCTGACGTGCTCCATCGTCGTTGCCATTCTACTTTTGCAGTCGCTCTGATGGTGCTTCTTACCTCGTTGTCGATATTCTGCATGCATGCTGCAGGGGGAATTTATTCCCCTTATGTATGAATTTATAGCTGTAGCCGGTTCCCATATGGGGACTGCATACATGAGGACTGACTTGCTAACTGTCGCAAGTAGGCTTTTTATAGGCTGTTTTGGTCCTCCAATATTTGGCATTAGCCTGGATATTGCTGCAACCACCCGATTGGCCTTTACGCTTGGGTGGGCTAGGTGTTCTCTAAAGTTCAGCCTATGGTCCGTTATTATTCGACACAGATAGTTTGGGACGCACATGTCACTCAACGCTCTCATAACGCAGCTCCATTTGGCAGAGTTGAAGGCATTCTTTACGTCGGGGGTAACGACGGCGCAGTACTGCTTTTTTCCTTCTGATCCCCGATATGGCTTCGCTCGCTATCTTGCAAACTGCTTGTATCGCATGGGTTGTGCTTCTTTTCTTTCTAAAACCGTATTATAGGTTGGACAGTCCATTTCCCCCCTCAGTGTACTGGTCCAGTCTGTCGCGAATTATTTTCTCTAGCACTTTTCCTACTGTGTCTAGCATGCACAGTAGTCTATATCTAGACGGTTGCTCTGGGGGCTTGTCGCCTTTTGGGATAAATACCAATCTCTATCGTTTCCATTGTAGGGGAAACTTTCCTTCTATCAGACAAGCTGTATAGAGGTTAGCATAAGCCTCTGGTTGGGCTTTAATAGCCTTTTTTAGGACGAAATTAGTGATGCCATCTATTCCAGGAGCCTTGTTACTTTTCATTGAATCCACGTACTTAAGGACTTCTACAGTTGTGACGGGTGGTATTATTTCCCTATCCGTTGCTTTTATTTGGGATATGCGGATACTCTTACCTGGCGGAACATTATCGCTTCCGAAGGAGATTCCTTTACTTCTGCGAAGGCGAGATTAGGCCTTTTGTTTGTACTCTAATGCGTAGTTCCTGCAGCTCCAAACTACTGATTTTTAGTGGTGTCGCCTCCCAGATATTGTTTGCATATAAGGGTAGGTCTGCTTCCTTTTCTTCCTTTCCTCATCCTGTGACATGTATAGGTACATATTATTTATATACATGTTCAAATTAAAAACATGTATTCATTTTTAATCGATTTCGTAGAATTTTTCATGGCCCTCATCTTGAAAGTACACTGTTCTAAGAATATATTATTAAAAGTTCTCAAATGTGGGGTTATATGTGTGTACATGATGTCAGTACTGGTATATTACCACCGAGCGATGACTGCAGAAGTCAAGCTTATTATTATAAGACCACATATAACTTGTTGTAAAGATTACTATCAAAGCAGTGCTGTGCAACAAAGTGTCTTATAATCCCACAGGAAGATGATAGTCTTATACTCACACGTAGTTTGCTTTTTATTTGGTCCCTGCACTGGTGTCGGTAGATAAAGACGTTTTCTACTTCAAAACTTATGTGTATCTATCTCGCTGCAAAGTATTTCGCCCAATCGGGTGTGTATTCCTGCGGGCATACTCCTTCTTGTAAATCGTTTTTTCCCACATAAATGACACTTTTTATGGTTACATCCATAAAAGTCAGGCCAATGAAACAAATGACAATCTTCTTTACTTTACAACTTTTGAACTCTCGTAAACGAAACTACAACAAATCAACTACATGACTATGTAAATACCAAAAAAAGGACACAAAATGAGTTAAAAGTTTGGTATATATGTACGTGGCTAATTCTACCATTTGATCCCTTTAATATTTGCCTAAAAAAAAAGGACATTATCATCTGAGATAAATTTTAATCACTTACTGTCCACCAGCTACGACTCTGACAACTTTTGATCGCTGCAACGTGCTCAGAATACCAATTATCCCTTTTAATTCCACTCACACAGTCAGTGTGTCAGTAATAACTGTTATGGTTGCACATTTTCACAATCTGTTGTAAGACAACGAGCATTATTGATGCAATTATTTGGAACGCACTGCAATTTGTATTCCGAGGGTGATACAAATTCTGTGTTGACTGTGGCATCCTCTAATTCAAGTGTCAGCTTAGAGACCATCTGATGGCAACACTGAGCACAAACAATTATACCATCTTAGATTTATGATCCTTAAGTGAACCGCAATGATTTGCATTTCCTATTCAGAGAGATAATTAACCCAAACACCCTTCTGAATTGGCCACCTTATATTATGTCTACCCGAAGGATATTTATGTCGGATGAATACCCATGAATCTCTCCTTAAGACGCTCACATGACTTAGGAGATCTACTGTTAGTGCTGTATTTGCAGGGAAAACGAAAATGAATTCGTATAACCTGGCTACGTATGTGGAACGTATCCTCAATTCGTGTAGAGAATCCTTTAATTTTGTGCATGAACACTTTTTATCTAAATCTTGTATCTTCATCGTCTTTTCTTTCTTTTTTCAATTCTCGTAAGGAACTTATGCAGGGAAGGAGAATCTTTGTGTAGTGACTGATATTTTTAGATTTATCATTGCTCTTAATAAGTAAATATGGACATACATAGTGCATACAACTTTTCGAGAAATTATTTTATTGTAACCTGTCGAAAAATGTACGGTGGAGTTAAATGGCTCTGATGTGCTTCCAGCTGAACTCTTTAAATACGGAGGTGATGTATTGGTCGTGTGTATGCATCAAGTCATCAACCAAGTATGCGTGGAGGAACGCATGCCCGACGACTGGAGTATCAGCTCTATGCCTCATCTTCAACAAAGGCGATTCTACATATGTCTTGTAAGAACTACCCAGGCATATCCCTGTTAAATGTCGCATTTAAGATCCTATCCAACGTATTGTATGAACGTCTATCACACGTACCAGTCTGGCAGATCGACAGTAGACTAAGTTTTTATACTTTGGCAAATTCTGGAAAAGACCAACGAATTTCAAGTCGAAACCCACCACCTTTTCATCGACTTTAAAGCCGCCTATGACAGCATTCATCGTCTTGAGCTCTACCAGGCGATGGCCCAATTCGGGATACCGTACACGCGATGCCCTGTGCAACTTGGAAGCAACTCTTCGGAACTCTTCCAAACGTGCACCGGATTCAAGCAAGGAGATGCGCTGTCATGTGATTTCTCCAATATCGTGTTGGAGCAGATAGTGCGCAGGGCAGGTGCCAACACGGAAGGCACTATCTTTCACAAATCCGTCCAACTGCTGACGATATTGACATCATCGGAAGATCCCGGCAAGCGATTACGGCTATTGATGAGCGCTAATCTTATCAGTCTTGCTGTATGGAGCAGAGTACGATAAGTATGAAAGCTAAGCAAATATTAGGCACTTTTGAGCGAAAAATACTTTGTCGGATATAAGGTCCCTAATGTGAGGAGGACGAATGGAGAAGAAGATACAACTGCGAACTTTATGAACTGTACCACAATATTCCGATATTCCTAATTTTCAAAGCATTCCTGCGTGCAACAAGTCAAAAATTCTCTGAAGATCTTTTCTGTCCCTTACGGTGGGTAGAAGGATCATAACCCTACCACTTAATAGCATAGGAAGTACCGACAGATTACCGGGTCTTGTACCAATTCCTCGAAGTTGTTTTCCGATTATGTAGAAACATTGATTCTGGTTTCATTGGTTTCTAAAGGGATTCAAGGGATCTTTCCTTTGGACGTGATAATATCAATAGAGCCAGAGAGCACCTGTGGGTGTATTTTGGCTTTTTGTACGGGTAGGCTGACTCGAATCTTCGAACTTCTTATTCTATCAAATTTCCGGCTCTTATATTAACTGCCGTTAATTAACTTTAGTCATACTCCTAGGGCTGTTGCGTATCCTGCCATCCTGGGTAAGCGAGTTGCATTACATCGCTTTGTTAGCTATGGATCTCGGAGAGTATGACCAATCCACTGACACTTGCGTCGTCGTATAGTTGTGCTTATAGATTCATGGCCTGTCCTTTATTGTGATAGTGACCCTCCAGGTACATCATCCATATAGAAGCACGTTGGATCGAAACAGTCGTAGCAAGCTAATTGCATTACTTCGCCAAAATGAGGGATTATGAAGGTAGAACGTTTTGCTTGGACTTTATTACAACTTATGGGTAAAAACCGAGGACTACAGCAACCGAAACAAAAAATCCCAAGAATACGAAGTTTTACTGGAAAGGTACCTACTGAGAAAAAATGCAAAAGCACTATCGTACACTCACATGCCGCTCATAAGCTTGTAGATGAAAATCATGAACCATCTGGACACGATCTGTCCTTTCTTTTTCCAAAACTCAGAGTGCATCTCGTCTCGTCTGACCGCTCTTCGATTTTTGGAGGCTTTGTGGTGGCTAATTTGAAGATACTTGATTCTTTATTCAAGATGTTTTTTCGAAGCTTCTTTATAGCCTGGTTCCTTGAAAAATGCGTTATATCCTCAACATAACCATTTAAATATAAAAATCTTGAAGCCCAAACCGGTAACTCCATGCAAAAGAATCCATTCAAAAACGCTCCAAAATTCAATTTTATCATTAAAGCAAACGACCCTTTATCTCCGACGACAACTTGTAATAAAATAACCAAATGTCCCCTAGACAAGATGCAAATATTCCTAAAAGACAAGATTTTGAAACTAACAAAATTCAACCAAAAACCAATTATGTACTATCATACAAAGCGTTTCATTCTAAATCACAAACAATTACGAAAACGATATCTCGAGGGCAACAAAATCTCTAATTAATGACAGAAACCCAGTCAAAGTAAGTCTTATATGCAGCTAGCTAGCTTTGTACTGCAAATTATCTGCTCAACAACTCGTCCTAGCTTTGACACGCGGAACAAAGTTTATCCTCGACTGCATCGACTGTGGTGGCAACTTCCACTCGATTTCTTATGAGAAAGCTCCATGCGTTCCTTTGTGGCAACCGCTTTAAAACCTGAAGTGGATACGTAAATCCACCAGGGATGAAGTATGCAATTTGGTGGAGCGAGTTTTTGTGTCCTTTATCGTCATCGTCGACTCCGGATAGCGGTAGTATTGGTGTGGCGTAGCGGTGGTGCACTATTACGGACTAGCATCGGCGTTTAGTAGCATTCTTTAGTAATCTCTCTCTCTCTCTTCCTCTTTCCCCAGCTGCAGGTAGATATATATCTTTTGTTGTCAACTTCTCGCATATCCTTCTCTGAATCCTTACCAATCGACGAAGAGATTTATTCAAGCGTAAACATTTTATTCACCACCATCACCGCTATGGAAAATTTTACCTCCTTAGTCGTGGTTCGTAGCGCAGTTTATTAATATAACAACACAATCTCCAATTACGCTTCGTATTCGAATTGGATACACTATGGCAAACAAAACCGAAGCAATAAAGAAAAAAAATCCCTGACAACGACGCCAATCGGTGTTAATGGATGTTAGATTCCGGAACAAGGACATCGGAGGTTTGAAATATTGCTGCCGCGATATAGGGATTTTCGCAGAGCCCATGCCCGTTTATTTTTTTGGGGCGAAAATTGAATATTTATCTATGCGAATGCGAATGGCGATACAGTGTTGCGGCCTTCTCCTTCCCTTCCAATGGCTTAAGAATTAGATACGCTCCGAATCCTTTGGTGGGCCGGAGGTACACTAAACGATCGATGGTGGGCTTTTAATTGTCACCCTATGCGGCTGTGCCGTTTTAACAATGCAGTCAATGATAGATTGACGAGGAGAAAATTATTTGCACTCTGTGGGTGCAAAGTGAGTTTTATTATTGTGAGTTATTCAGTCGAGAGTTAATCGGACTTAAATTTTCGTTTTCTCGCTTCGTTTTGCTTCCTTAACGACTTCTTTGTGAAGACAAAACGAGGCTGCTGGGGTGGTGGGTTTCTCTTGATTACAATGACTGTGTGCAAATCTTCGTTTAGTAAATATGTACCTATAAGGACATAGCTAGTCGGCATTGAAGTGGATTTGGAGAAATTTTGTTTGTCCTGTGCTGGTAGATTGGAAGGTGGCTGGGATAATAATTGAGACAGCACTCTCCTATGGTAAACACTGTTGAAAAGAAGGAATTGTAGTGAAAGAAAGAAAAGACGAGAACAAAGCGATAAATAAACGAAAGTGTGTCATAATTAGGAGATGGAAGGAAAGAATATAATTAGTGATGACTTGGCTTGATTGTACTGCACTCTTGCTAAGTGGACAAAGTGCAAATACAATATCAAAAGCACAGAAGACCAAAGTAAAAACTGGTTGGTTGAGAAAAAAAAGGTCACGGTCAGTTGACCGATTCTCTGGAATGGCAATGTAAAGGTTAAATTTTTAAACAAAAGAGAACTTTACCTAAAATTATTTATATTATATCCTCATTGCACTAAGTTCACTAGTATTCCTCAATTAAACATGGAAATATATAAATGAGGTGTCATCGTTATACTTTTGTTCGTATCCGGTTGTGGTGACCAATGTACTACATCGGTTTTTTGAAGCCTTAACTGCAGTATGGTGAAGAAAGAAATAGCAGAAATAGTGGTCTTGCATCACTCTGATGTCGTACGTCCTTTGCGGGAGATCTTCCGTCAGTACCATTTTCTGCTACAAACATCCTCTGCCCTTTGACGGATACAGCGCCAGCGCATGGACCGACACTGATAAAAGACTCCCCAGGAGAAGGTATCGCCGAAGCCGCACTTTCTTTTGACCATGTGTAGGATTTCAGGAAGAGGGGCGGTATTAGGGTATGGGCATTGATCGGCTCTGCTTGGAGAACCACCTAACGCACTTTTCTCATCTTTCCATCGAGCAACAGCAGCACGTTTCCTTCTCGTTTTTCTTGGACAGAGTCTGCGCAGAATGAACCGCATCTGGAGCCTGTTCAGCCATATTGACTTCCCGAGCCTTACCGTCAGATGTATCTACTCAAACAGAAACCCGTCCTGGAAAGAGATTAGACGTGCACGGTGAAATCCTTCCGCCACTTTCTCTTTCTTTTCGATTTCGATTTCGCTTTACCGTTATGTGTTACATTCGCAGCTCTTTCTGCCGTGAAGGTATCACAGGTCAAAACGTCAGGAGTACAATTACGACCAGTCAAAATCCAAGAGAGATTTTAAACTTATTCGGTACAATCTTTCCGCCAATTTCTCCCTCATTCAAGCTGATTTTACCGAGAGTAGCTGATAGATAGATGCAGAGCTCCTCAGAGAAGAAGAGGGTGACTCCTGTATATTAGGGGTGTTGTATGCTGGTTGGGGAATACAGAATCCTTGCCCCGACTGAGGTGGAGAAGACCACGGGTGAATTTATCGCTGTCGCGTGTACCACCTGGAGTAGTCATATCACAGAGTTTGTGCATCATACATAAAAGAAAAAAAAAGTTTACTGTTTAATGTCTAATAAGAACATGTACACTCTTGGTCCGCGGAGATCTGTACCTACATGGCCACACTACATGGCCCTACCCGCCACCTGAGGGCGCGCCGGTCTCCTGAGAAGCACTTGTATTTGCCGGATTCAAAAATATTGTGTTCCAGTTTAAACCCATGGCATAGCCTTATTCAAGCTCAAGTGCGTATCCTAGGGTTCATACTTTGTCCAATATTAGGAGTAGACTGCACTCCTGTTGAGACAGTCAAAGAGGTGGTAGTTTTCTTTTATCCCGCTTTATCCTAATATCAATCTTTCTAGTAAAGCAGTAAAGCAGGAGCAGGAGGCTTAACATAAGTCATCTGTGCTTAGATGCATTGTGATCATTTACGTGGATCTTAGCAGGGCTGAGAGATGATCTTATGGATCATTGATTGATTATTCACAGTGTTGAAGGCTTCTATTATCTCTAGAAAGGCCGCTAACTTTTAGCTAATAGCTAGCTGAAGGACAAATTTAGAAAGAACATTTTAGCGAAATGGCTTTGTCATCCAAAATATTCGGTATTGGACAATAAGAAACTCACATGTGTTCATACGCTTCTAGAGACACTATTTCATCCACAAAAAGTCACAATTTCATACCGTAGGCTTGTGTCATGATTTGACACTACTTTTCCTTCCTTTTTTTTCTGCAGTCAATGGATTTGACGCTATTGGCAAGAAGACCATTTTTGGCCAGAATGGGATGGACTTGAAGTCAGTGATATGATATGTTACCTATGATAATACGTTCGTATTTTACACAGCACAATACAATCTTTTTAAAACCCCTTCCTCCGCGACCATTTATGGTCTCCTTGGATAGCATAAGAATCACGTTTTCTCGAAACTGCAAGCTGCAACCCATCTGGGACGCCAATAAATTGCCATCTATTGTTTCAGACATCATTCTGCGGGCGCCGCTGAAATGGGCTGCCTCTTGACGTGTTAAGCTTGTCATAGCTGTCATATAAAAGCGATTAGGGAACTCCATCTGCAGCTGTCGCATAACTCATATTTCCAATGCCAGCTAAACCAACAATACCACGTTCCATGTGCATATATGTATGTATGTACATTTCACACTACGGAGATGCAAGCTTTTCTATCCGCCAACACCATGTCAAATAAATACACATTCAAACAAGAGATAAAATACGAGGAATTGCTTTCTCTTGGATATTTAGATGATGCATATTCCACAGAATGTCAAAGCCTGCCGCCGCCCCCCAATTAGTCGAACATAACACTGCATAAGACCAGAGCCAAAGCACAAATCGTGTTCAGAAAACCTCTGAAGCTTGAATAGAAAAAAAAAAAAAACAACAACCTGCAACAATCTATTTCTCTGCGTATCCAATAATCCGAAACCCCACTTAACCCAGTCGCACTCGGGGGGTGGTGGTGGAAGGGTACCATTCGATAGAACTACTCTCCGCGGTAGTGTACCACAAATGACAGAGTGTGCAAGTTGACATTCAATTTGTTACCCGCTTCGACAGTTTACATTAAAAGAAAATTTCCGCCAAAAGCTTTAGAGAATGGAATATCCTCTCGACACCATCTCATACACAGCCACCCACCTACCAGTTTACCGCATCTGATCTAGCAGGGGGTGGGGTGCAAATAAGAAAGAAAAAAAAAATAAATAAATTGACAGACACGAATTTCCGCAATAAATTTTCCCTCACTCGATTCCTTGACAATGAAATCCAAAATCTAGGGTTCTAAGGCCATGCCACCTAGAGGTGGAATGTACTGTACAATGCGTGAAGGGATTTAGCTTCGTATTTGAACAGTCGACAGCGAAGTTTGTTAGCTTCATGTGACGAGGGTTAATCCGTAGACTTTTTTTTTTTTCTGGTAGGTAATTTTATATGATTTGAAAATTAATTTTCATTTCACGACCTCTGAGATGGAAAGCGATAGGGAGTTGGGTGAAGGCAAATAATAATGTGAACACAATACCCTTAACGACGCGACAGGGTGTTAATTGATTGAATCGTAACATGCTTATCGATGAAACGTGATTTATTTACTAAGGGTCCTATGGGGGCGCACTTTAGCTGGAAATGAGTGTCGCCGCATATTGAACGGAAATTTAATTACAGGAATCATATTAGGGATAAATGATTGTTTTTAAGGTAATAAACTTAAATAAACAGATGGGGCTTTTTCGATTAATGTATGTACTTGGGCTTTAAGGTGTTTAAATATTTTGGGCCAGACCGGTAAGAGGCTCTTTAAGTAGGTAGGTCGTAACAATTTCCATCAATACAAATTGACGGAATCTTATTTTCCACATTTTATGCGTTCTTTGAGCCATAGCCGAATCAAAGTGTCACAATTTGGCAATCGACCAATGCGATGAGTATCTACAGTTCGCCGCTACATGGAAAGATCCTGGAACGTATCATATACGCCAGGCTGGTTACGGTGGTGGAGGAAAATGGTGCCCTGTCTGACCACGAGTATGGCTTTAGGAAATCGTGTTCTTACGCCAATACAATAAACGCGGCAGTAGATACAGCAGCTGAGGCAATACAGATAGAAAGGTGGCGAGGGGCAACGAAGAGATACGCAGTAGTAATGCTCGACGTTAAAAAAACGCGTTCAACTCGGCAAACTGGTCATTTATCAGGAGGTCGCTGTCCAAAATGGATATACCATATTATCTAGTAAGGATAGTCACGGACTACTTCAGCGCAACAGGAATATGAGATATCACACAGATGATGGCGTTAAACACTAGAACGTTTCCACAGGAGTTTCGCAAGGAACGGTTCTTGGACCCCTCCTATGGAACATTATGTACGACGGAGTTCTGCGATTATTGCTGCCTGAGGGAATAGTGTAATTGGCTTTGCCGACGACATCGCTTTGGTCACAGTAGGCAAGCATGGGGATGAGGTGGAGCCTGCCATGGATGAGGCAATTACTGTTGTAAATGAATCTGCCGGTCTGATATTAGCTATTCACAAAACTGAGGCTGTCCTGATAACCAGTCGCAGGATGGTGGAGTATGTATGGGTTGGAATACAGATAATTAAACCTATGGAATCGCTGAAGCACCTTGGAGTTATGCTCGGCAATAGGCGACGCTTCAAATCGCTAGTTGAGTATGCAAGCAAGAAGGTATCGCAGATCACAGATGGAGATCTGTCCATTCATACTGTGTGTGCAGAATACCCTAAGTTGAGCCCTAGAGGCAGACTCGGTGACTATTGCATACCTAATTGCTAACCAGCCCAGCGAAGTATTACCTAAAGACGGGGAGTGTGTTAAGATCGTAGGCGTATTCCCGGCATCAATTATTCGGGTTTGCGAGTCATGCATGCGATTCGCACTCGGGCTACTAGTATCTATGAAAACTACGCATCCATGGCGGAACCTAAAACAAACAAAAAAGAAAGGTCACCGCTATATATCGAATTCGTGAAGACTTTCGACAGCTTAACTTCGACTTTGTTGATACAGAAGACACAGACAGGCTGGTTGAGGTATATTCGTTTGATTATGGACGATAAGTTATGTCATTGCACTGACTTTCCCCAAGGAAGTGTTCTGTCTTCGTTGCTGTGGCTCATGGTGGTTGACTCTCTTTTGAAAACTCTCAAAGATTCTAACGTCTGTGCTCATTGAAAGGCGGATGAAGTTGGGTACTTTCTGTCGGATTAAGCATAGAGAGATTGTTCGTGGAAATGCGCAAATGACTTTAGACATGGTAAATGGTGTAGTATGAATGGTCAATTCCTTCGAAACCGAGGAGGACTATGACTAGTTTAACTCAGCCAGTACTAAAAGAAACCTCCGAAGATCTCATATCAACATATTCTCAGATAGCCAAGCAGCTCTCAAGGCTCTCAGCTCCTATAACTAGTTTGGAACTGTCTTGCAGTTTGCTGCACATAATAATGTCGCACTAACTTGGGTCCCTGGTCACAGGGGCCTCCCAACAAAATCACTGATTTCCTAACTGGTCATTGTTCTCTTAATTATCACCTCAAGTAAATGGGTCGTGTCTAATCGGACATGTGTCGCTTATGCCTTGAAGACACTGAAACAGCCCACCACATATTGTGCGAATGTCCTGCCATAGCTCGGCTGAGATTTAAGTACTTTAACAAAGGCTTCACATCTCCCTCTGATGTCTCCTCAGCTTCAGCTATAAATGTCTTTAAATTTATAAATGAACTAGAATTCAGCTGAACCTCAGAACAACTAATTATATTCAAACCTGCTAGGGAAAAAGATCCTCCTGGGTCGTAGTGCTTCATAGCCTTATCGCATTTTCTTAGCTCTCACTATCCTTTAAAAAAAAACCCCTTAGCTACACTAGGGACATTGGATAACCCTTTCACGATTACCAACATACATAGCTAGCGAATGCCCGATATTATTGTACTAAGTCGTAATTCTATTGAACTTTACGACTGTCGGCTGGATCCTAGGAGATTAAGATCGGCGATGAGATGGCTGCAAAAGGGTCAGGGGTAAACTTCTCAGGACCTGAAGTGTTGTGTCCTCCTATATCCTCGGGTAGGGCTTCCATTGACGGTTAGATTGCTCTCAGCGATAGGCTTAGATAATGCTAGTAGAATCACTGCTAGGATCTATAAACTACTTCGGTACTGACAACGTCAGAATTGAAAACAAATATACCTACATACTCTCCCTCAGCTAAACAAATTTGTTAACAGAAAATGAATAACAGAAAAAGTTTGCATTAAATTTCTCACAAAAGGGGCTAATTCAGGATCAAAGTTGAAAATCCTTATTCGTTTTCCCATCGTTATCATCGACTGCAAGTTCCTTTTCATGCATCCTTCTGAATCTGGCGCATCTAAACAACTTTATTTGAAATCTTTGAACACATTCAAGTATCCTTAAATCGACTCCGGATTATATATCAAAAG
The DNA here is from genome assembly GCA_949716465.1 of Chalcosyrphus nemorum. Classification (NCBI taxonomy): domain Eukaryota; kingdom Metazoa; phylum Arthropoda; class Insecta; order Diptera; family Syrphidae; genus Chalcosyrphus; species Chalcosyrphus nemorum. The sequence continues at coordinate 72,370,113 of OX454333.1, forward strand.
AAAGTCAAGATGCAAGCAAAGAAAGTCACAAAAAACTTTCGTTCGTTTTGCATTCACTCTGCCAAGCTGGCAATGCATGCGATTTCTGATATATGCATCCTCAGTGTTGTCATGAGGAGCGAGCATAAGGGTGAGGCGACATTTCATTCAATTCCAGGGTTTCTATCTAAGAACGTTGTATCCTCGATAAATTTACACCTGCGTTACAAGTTTGGAAGAAAAAGAAATCGATACAACGAGACTTCTGTAAATCCTTTAATAGGACCATCAACACCTGTTGACACGTACGTACCTTGGTAGGTATCTAAATCGTGGGTTAAACGTGTTGTGCTTATGGAAGAACGACCTTCAAATTGAGTGCAAAGCAAGCACGCACACTGTGTTGTATCTGGTGAGACTTTGCCAAATGTTTTCCTCGTCTTTTTTAACCATACTTCGAGGAACATTGAATGAGGATCTAAATGCTCCAACGCCGATGAATAATCGTCTCCATCTGGTTTGTGACTCATTTTAACCGATGTAATAAGTAAATTGTCCGTGTCTTTCGGTGAATACCAAACAAAGTTTCATGATCCTTGCCGGTCTCAATTGTGTGTGCGAGTCTATTATTTTAAGGCGAGTTAAAAACATTTTGAATAATTTAAGTCCTGTTCGCGTGTCCTTCGGAATTTGTTCGTGATGTGAGTGAGACACGGTTGAGACTCTCAAGGAGTCGTCGGTCGGTTGTCCCGAAGATGGGTCCTTGTGTGCAGAATTTGTGTAAATCGTGACTGTCACAAACAGAAGGAAAGGAGATGTTATTTTTTTTATTTTTTTTTGTCGCTCTTCCTGTTCCTTTTTCTACGGACATTTGTACATAAAGGTGTGCCATGTTTGCGGAACTTACAATTTCCCTTCTTGGCGGAAAATTTTGGTTTTAAGCGTGGAGGCAATGGTGTGGGTTGTATTACCACCACAAAGCACTCGCAAAACCACTACTGAGTCTTCACCTTCAAAGGTGTGGTCGAGTCTGTTTGCGTTTTGTGGCCTGGCTGTACAGTGTACTGTACTTAAAGTCCCATTTACGTGGAGCACGGACTATTAGCATGTGAGGGTAATTGAGGTGTGTTTTCGTCGGACGAGAGTTGGTGGTCTGTTTGCGATGGCAAAATGAAAGGCCAGTCTAACAATGGAAAGGTTCGCGGTTTTAGGGACATTACTAAAATAAAGGTTGGTTCATCCAATTTAAGAGGGGTGCGGTCCTTTAAAATGTAATTTAAAATGTAATTTTTCTTTGTGCACACATTTCCAGGAAACGCCAAATTGTGGAGGAATTTTTATGGATTTATTATTAAGCTTGGAGGGTTTTATGACGATGTTTCACTTTGGCAGATTCGAAAAAAAAAAATTTAGGATAAAAGTGTATTTCTGCGGGAAGAGGGCTTATAAATGGTGTCGCGTGACTACCGCAGGTTATGATGTTTTGTAATAATAATTTCGTGAAAAAGGTATTTAAAATTTTTTGATGTTTAACTGGATTGGAGGATTGCCGTGACATTTTAATTTAATTACAGAGGTTTTGGGCATTGGGTATCCACAAGAACTGTGGGTGACAAAATGAAGGCTAATAAGGGCTGCTGCAGGGACGTGGGCTGTTGTTAACTTTCGCAATGCTTTTGATGTTGGGTTTACAAGCTAAAGGGTTTCATATTAAGGTACCTAACCTGCTGATGTATGATAAAGCGAAATGTAAATATTGTTATTAAATGCAAATACAAATGAATGTAAATGACAAGTAAAAACTTCATAAAATATTCCAAACACATTTAGCTTTTGGTGTAGATGAAATATTGAATTCCTTGATAGCACTTCGAGAATGCTCCCACCAAAAAAAATACACCTATTTTCATACTAGATATGCGATTTCCAGTTCTTACGTATACATGGCTTTTCTGGGTTGTGATCAGGGTTTTTAAATGTAACACTTTCTGTTTTTTTTTTATACGAATACAATAATACGAATATAAAATTGTACTTTTTTCAGTTTGATGCATAATACATAATTTCATGCACACAGTGGCGGATTAACCACTAGGTTCGTTAGGCTCGAGCCTAGGGCGGCAACTTGTAATGGGGTGGCGTATTTTGTACGTTATTTTATTTTTATTCTCAAAAAAATGAACCATTCTCAATTGCTCAACTCTCAAACCGTCCATCTACCTATCCGCCAATTCGTTCATTCAATAATTCGTCCATTCATCCGATAATCCGACCCTCCGCCAATCCAACCATCCGCCAATCCACCAATCCGCCAATTCTACCATTCGCCAATTTGACTATCTGTCAATTCGACCAACCGTCAATCCGGCCATCCGCAAATAGGCCAATACGCCATTTCGACCATACATTAATCCGCCTATTCGACCATCCCCCAAGCCGACCATCCACCAATTCAACCATCCGCCTATTCTACCTTCTGCCAATCCAACCATCCACGCAATTCGACCATCCACGAATCCGACCATCCGCAAATAGGCCAATACGCCATTTCGACCATATATTAATCCGCCTATTCGACCATCCCCCAAGCCGACCATCCACCAATTCAACCATCCGCCTATTCTACCTTCTGCCAATCCAACCATCCGCAAATTCGAACGAATGGACAAATGAACGAATGGGCGAATCGAGAGTATACTGATTAGCGAATGGAGAGTTGGCATTATCTATAGCAAAGAATATGATAGGTCTCTTCAAGAAATAAACAATTGAAAAGTCTACCCCTTGTATACTTAATGATAAAATTATCTATTATTGGCCCATTTAAATTACGATCCTTGGGTAGTATAAAAAGGGGCGCTGAGATCTGAGCGTGCCTCAGGACGCCGAGAAGGTTAATCCGCCACTGTATATACGTAAAAAAGTGTGTATAATAGGCCGACTATTATACGTCTACAACCCTGGTAGTGATTTGTCGTTGCTGAGCATGATATATTGTAGTCTGCAATATACATGAAATCTACCTTTTTCGATAGGTTCTGACTGATCCCCTTTTTACTTGTACCTATTACATAGGAAAGGAATCAATTCTACTACAATGATGAGAGAGAGAAGCTCGAAGCTGGTTTACTTCCCCGTGACCCGGAAAACTGTGGAACTAGGGGGCAGCCCTCATTCTGAGAGCTGAGCAAATTTTCCATTTAAGTAAGTCGGTTTGGACTCCAAGGGCAGCACTACCTTGAGGAAACTTGAGGAAGTTTGAAACAAAATCCAGCCGTTTAGGCTGCAGTCCAGCTTACGTACATGCAGACAGACTGATAGAGTCGGCAGTTCCACCTTTTCGAATTCCTCTATAACCGTAATGTCAGAATCCGATATGTACATACTTGCCCTATAATAAAGGTGCAAGTAAAAATGGGTTTTGATGGAAATAATTACAAAATTAAGGATCTATTCCACTGATACCATGTCAAATTGCCCAAATTGCAAAAAATCAAAAAAAAAAAAAACAATATGTTAAATGATCCAAAATAAGTTTTTGGCGTTTTGACATCTTTATTTCTTGAGCGATTGGACAATATGTCAAAGTACTCCAAAAATAGACTCTGGGCTATTTTGTGCCACGGGCTAAACTAAGTCAAATCGGCAAAAAATTCACTCAAAAGTAGAGATGTGTGATTTATCACAAAGATTTTTGGACGATTTGACATTGTTTTTGGCGATATTAGATAATATCAATAACCCAAAATTGGTATTAATCAATTGAGCCCTGTGTCCGTCTGTGTGTCTTCTATTCAAGTAAGCACAACAGACTTTAAAATACCGCCACCTGGCACCCTAGTCTTCGAAAAAAATTAAACTGTTTGCTGACTATTTTTATAAGCCCAGTCGCCATTAAGCTATTTGGTAACATTCCTACTCCGTAAAGTTTAATCATTTTTTGTCTCACTTTCTCTTTCGCTTATTTGGTATTAGTTGGTGGTATTATTTTTCATTAGCATCCTCTCCCTTCCACAAGCTGGTAGAACTACCGCGTCTGGGGTACTGCGGAACCCCATGTGCAACTGCACACCCGAATGCCATTAGCAACTACAACTCTACCAATTTGTATTTTTATTTTTTCAAAACTTTCATGACATCAAATTAGGTAGCTCCCTATTTAAAGGCGGCTAACCCGTGGGCAGAGTTGTACCCGTTTTTTACATAGCCAATGTATAGATATATAGGTACATAAATGTACATAGTGAGGTCCACTTAACCGCTTACCACACCAGGGTGGGAAGAACATTTTCACAGCTGAACAATATTAACTTCTCTCCCCAGGAATTGTATAAACATTCATTTTGTTTGCGGTGAAGTGCATCCCACTGCTGAGGTTAATGGCTGGTTACCAGAATGTTTCTATTACTGGACCTTGGACCAACAAAACGACTGCTGCTGCAGGAAGAGAAGGAGTACAAGCTTAAATTTCTAAAATAGTGTTTTCATAGTTGTATCTAGTTGTTATTTCGTCAACCGAACCATGTTTTTGGTTGAAGAGGTTGAGCTATGAAATAGTAAGATACCGATTGCTTTATTCTACTTTAATTAGTTTTTGCATGAATTTTAAATGATTGAATTCTGGGTAATACTTAATCTTGTGGAACAACACATAAAACAAGGATATCACATATCGCCTTAATTTAATCACTAATGAGTAAACACAAGCCAAAACACGTTATAGATGTATCCAATTATATCGCAATCACTTATACATTATGTTGACGTTTTTATTAGCTTTTTGTCGCCTGAACTGGTATTCTTTTATGAGAGAGGATATTTCAAAGACCTTGACATAAATCAGTCGGAAACATATAATTTACGGTAGACATCAGACAATGTGACACCTTTTTATCAGAATCGTATATAACACACTGCTGTATCTATCTTGTCCAGCCGTCTTTAGGATATATAAAATATCCTTGAGCAAAAAAGAAAAATAAAATTTTTTAAAGACATTTTTCTCTCCTTTTTCTACATTCATTTTCGTTCTGGGAATTGGCTTGATTGTCAAATTGGAAATTGGTGTTTGAAAAATTGAAAAAAAGGATGAGGACAAGGACGATAGCGGACACCGTAACCGCAAAAGTCATAAAAGTAAGGGTAACAAATTGGCCAGGTGGCGATAAAATGTTTACGGACTTTTCTTTTTCTTTAAACTTCCATTTCAACCTTATGGCTGAAAGATCAAGGGATACGGTGAACAAAAGGATACCGATTTGAAATTGGTTTATCCCTTCCGCTGTCACCCCTCAACTTCTGATTTGTATCTTCTTCTTTCATAGAAATAAAAATAAAAGAAACATACTGACGAGCTCAGATTATTTTGTATCCCGTACAGTTTATGGTCATAAGGTACATAACACTTAATGCCCTCTTAAGAAGAGGAAGTCTTTAAAAGTTCTTTGTTGCAAGAATAGGGTAAGTAGGTTTGTTCTCACAAAAGTCATTGTCATTAAGGTCGGTTTTAAAGTTTTTTGAGAATATTTTCATTTTATGGTCTTTGGAATAGGATATAGCTTGGAATATTTATAGATCAAACATCTTTACAAAATGCTTTTTCTGAAAGTGATATTAACAACGGCTACTGGGACTTGAACACGGAAGCTCTCATTCAGCGCCTGAATACACTACCAAAATGGTACAGAAATTGCATCTGTCAACAGCAACTGTACGCAATCGTATCGCAGGAAGATGAGAGAAGTGCAACGTAGCGTGAGACGTGACCATCAATGCTGGCTACAGATCAGAAGAAGCTGCAGTGAGGTGCGACAGCAGGACCTATTATAGAATCACTAAAGGGCTTATAGGTGGCCGAAGCTCTACTTAACACCCAGTGAAAGGCTTAGACGGTTCATTGCTAGTATCGGATGAGGATCAACTGAAGAGATGGAAGGAGCATTCTGCTTCGGTTCTAAACCGAGTATTCGCCAGCAATATGCACCCAAGTCAGACTGAAGTGTCCACAGAAAGAAATTCCCGCATTTGCACCTCAAACTCTTGTAAGGATGAGATTAATACCCCAATCAAAGCACTGAAAACTAATAAGGCAGTAGGACTTGACAGCACACCCTCGGAGCTTTTTCAAGCTGCTTCAACAGCATCGGCAGATCTACTGTTGGGAGAACATAGGAATACGAGAGTTCGAGAGAGTTGATCGTCAAAGTCTCTAAAATAGGGAACCTAATTCAGTGCGAAAACTGGAAAGGTATCTGCGTGCTGCCTGCTGTGACAAGGATAATAGCTAAAATCATCTTGGAGCAAATCAAAGAACACCTTGAAGACACACTCGACGCCGAACAAGCAGGTTTCCGATCTGGATCCTCCTGTGTCGACCACATCAACACCTTACGGATCATCATCGAGCAGTGTGTTGAGTATCAATTACCACGTCACCTGATTTTGAAAAGGCATTTGATAGTGTCAATTGGGAATCTATTTGGCGTGCCTTACGCAGGAGAGACATTCCTGATAAATGAATAGCAATTATTAAGGCTACATATGATGGGTCCACATGTCACGTCTTACACAAAGGATGGCTGTCTGAGGAATTCGAAGTCCAAAGTGGGGTTCGGCAATGCTGCATACTTTCACCAATACTGTTTTTATTGATTAGCGATGTGCTGAATGCGGTCTTATCAACAGGAAATGGAGGAATTCTTTAGACTCTTTCATCTGAACTCAAGAACCTCGACTACGCCGATGATGTATGCCTACTGTCTCACAGAATAACGCACCAAATGACAGCAAATGTGGAGAGGGAAGCAGACGTCATTGGGCTGAAAATGAACTCGGCATAAACAAAAAGGATCAGCCTAGGGCCGAACTCATCAACTCATATATGCATTGCTGGACAAACGGTTGAGAGAGTAGAGAGTTTCCAATACCTTAGGAGTATTGTCTCAATCGTTGGCGGAACCGAACTGGTTATAGCCAGCCAAATAGGCAAAATAAAATCTACTATCTATCCACTGTTTGGCGAAGTAATGCAATTAGCTTAAACACCAAGCTACGACTGGTACCTGGAAGGTGACCGTCATTATCATGAGGAAGCTGCAAACGTTTGTCAATAGGTGTCTATGCTACATCTTAAGGATATTCTGGCCAAACCGTATCTCTAACGAATAGCTTTTTCAGAGAACGGACCACAAGCCTATAGGCACAAAAATACGACGACTAAAGTGGCAGTGGATTGGTCACACTCTCCGAAAGGGTGACAGATTCATAGCTAACGAAGGAATGGAACACACTTACCACGGATGGCAGGATACGCGGGGGTCCTATGAGCACGGGGCGCAGAACAGTTGAGAAGGTAGCACGGTAACTGGGAAAGAGTTGGGGAGAGCTTGGACAAGAAGACGTTTAAGAAAATGAAAGGTAAAAAAAAACGCTTGGAGAAGGAGCATTTTAAATGCGTCACTGATGACGGTTAAAATGCTGGCCATTTTTATGTCAAATGTGCAAAAGTGTCCTTCCACAATCGCACAATTCTACAGAGCCCGTGTTATTTGGTTTTAAGAATATTCCCACTATTAAACTCCCACTGAAACTCACTAATTTCAATAAATAAAATTGCAAACGACATGGTGTAAGAATAAACCTTGAGAAGCTTACCTGATTGTGAGGCATTCCATACTGACCCCTAATACAGCCATTTATTCACGGTACATTTACTGATGTTCATAATGTCTATCCGCTTCCGTTCTTTTCAAATACTCTACACCCACATACTACGAAACCACTGGTTATAAAAAGGATCAAATATTTCTATTCCTTGTAAAGGACATGAATGGCTAAACCATTAAATGAAATTAAATTTACGGGCAACATTTTCGGTTTCCGAATTATTTTCGTCTATTTTTCTCTTTTCTCAGTGAAATTAAATTATCCCTTCTAATTGTTTGGAGTCACTCATGCGTTGTTATTCTTTTCCTTTTTCTCATTTTTTTTTTCGTTTTGTCCTATAGTTCATTGCTGTTTAACAATCACCCTCCTCAAAAATCTTAAAATGAGATTTCTTATCTCTGAAAAGAGGGAGGTTCACTTGGTCATCCCACGAACATTTTTTCAAACAAAATTTCTGACAATGTTTCGTCCTTCACGTCTGATGAAAAAAAAACAATTTCAATGATTTAGGTGGAAGCTTTTAAAGGATTTTCCTGTCTCGATTTCAAGCACGTCCTCTGACCGACACCCAATACAGCTTATCATTGTTATCCGAATTGAGTGACATTCTATTTGCATTTTGGAGGATCGTTTTTCCTCTTCTTTTTGTTTTTTTTTTTTTTTAGGAAAGTGCCTCTATCAGCAATTATTGGTGGCATTAAAATCAAATGCTTCGAATAAGGACACTACAAGCGGTTGCACCATACAGGTGAGAGTTGAAAATTCCAAAACACACTTTGGCAAAAGTGGTCTGCTCTTAACCTCCCTGTATTCAGTGTTCAGATTAAAATTTTATTCAAAACAAAAAAAGAATTTAAACAAATAAAAAATAAAACAAAAACGGCTTTTTTGGTAAATGATATCAGGATACAATGGCGTCCATTGAGAGGAATAAGCTCCGATGAAACAGCAACAAAAACACGAGGCTTAGAGGAACCCTCTCTGGATTATATGTGGAAAATTTTCATATCACTACAGCACACCACGTACAACATGCATGCTGCTATAATGGGGACAATTGGCGAAAGGTGAGCAGGTGTGGTGTCGTCGGTGAATCGTATCTAGATACGACGGTTGCAGTGCAATTAAAAATTGAAAAGATCGATTTTGTGTAGGTGCTTGCGCAGGGGGAGCCGGATGATTGTGTTGAGTGTCAAATTGTTGGCTTAGCAATTTTGAACTTGCCACTGCAACAGCAGCAGAAGCAATACCACCGGGAAAGCATGGGATGCAAATTTAAATATTTGTGAAAGGATGGCTAATATGCAAGTCATGCGAGCTAAAGTGCTGAGAAAACGATTTATTGCTTATTAATTGGTGATAGGCTTCCCAAAGGCGTTTTGTCGGTTTTATAAATTCTCTCAAATTTATGAGGAAACTTGGTAAGTAATTATTTTTGAATTTTAAATACGTACACTTTAGAACTTGACCATCCTAGCTTGCATGTTAAGCCACGCAATCATTATGAATAGAAATTTTCATCCGATACATCTAGGATATTTTTTCAAAGGTAATTGAATGCAGCAAACGAATATCTGTGGGCAGAAAAAAAATCTGCATGCTATTTTCAATTAAAATAACTAAAAATTAGTTTTAGGATTCGTTATAGTTTATTTATTTTTATTATTTGTTTTTCTGTTTGAAATGGGGACAACTTCTAACAGTTACGAAGCGACGCACAAACTTTTTTATTTTTTTTTCGCTTTCAAATAGGCATACGAGCTAAATGCAAATCAATTTTTTTTAGACTACCATTTTATAGGTATGATATAATAAATTTGATTACTGTACAAACAAAATAATTAATCAATAAAAGTATGTCAACACATTCAGCTTAAGAAGCTTGCACAAGCAACGTGCTTTAATTAAGAGACGAGTGAGTGAATTTATGTATAACCAAAGAGTTATCGTTACTATTATATAAAGACCAAACATTAAAAAATTTGTCCACAGGTAATTTCAAAAACTACTAAACTGATTAACGCGAAACAAATTTTATAATATTCATTATTTTCTTAAGAGTGACATAGGCTACTTATTTTCTTAAAATATGTTTTGTTTTATTTTATTTCTTACTTTTTTTTTTTTTTCTTTGCAAAGCAAGCGAGCACCGGTCAGCTAGTATACAATACTGTCAATATGATAGTCAAATGAAATGCTTTGTGTATGGAGCATCTCACAAATGGCGAGTTTACACGAACGACATGTACTGACAATAATATGAATTGTGCATGCTACAAAAATAATGATAGCATCATCTACACGACGCCACATAGGAGTATTTGAATGGAAAACCTGGCCAAAAGTCAAAAAAGAAAACGAACTTCCACATTAAAAAACGATGACGTTACAAAAAGAGTCACAGTATTTATTTCCTTGAAAGAGATTAATCGTAAGTGTGACAACGTTTTTATTTCGTTTTCGTTCCAAATAAAGGGAAAATTTATATAATTTGTATGTATTAGTTTTATATATATATAATATATATAAAATTTAAAATTGTTTTTGTAAATGAGTTCAACGTGGTTCACTCTAATTTTTATAGTTGGTTATAACAAAGAAGATCGTTTTTTAGTCAAAAATGAACGCAAACTAAGGATTTAAATCAGTCGGCGACTTATGAGGAACTTGGATATGTAGTCTAAATGAGCTTATGGGCGGCAGGGAAAAATAATGCATCAAAGTTGATCTAAGACATGACTGCAACGCAAAAATCAAATCTGAAACGAAAAATTCACCGTCAGAAGCACTCTTTCCATGTTTGTAGAAGCAGACCTAACAAAGCGACAATATGAAATAATTCGTACAGCCAATAAAAATATTTATTCCTGCTATACACTTCCACAGGAAGCAAAAAAGGAATGCTTGCACCAGAAAACTTCTTAAAAGCGACAGAAACCTCAGCTAAAATCCCCCTTCAAGACCTTCTTAATCATACGGTTCTCAGCAACAATCATACAACCAAAAATTCCACAATGTAGATGATAATGACGGAAAAATATTTTTAAGCTCAATGGTTCCATTGCGATTGATTGGTAACATTTTTGACGAGAAAAAGATCATTTGGCACAATACTGTGCCCTCCTCTGTTTGCTATTGTAGACCCATCCGTTTCATTTGTGAATAAAGATATGTATATCACAAATGAAGAAATTGAATTTATTAGAAATCAAGAACGCAACATTAAAGAAACTGAGATCTGGACAGAAAATGGGACACATATATTGGCAATGACTATGATAGACGGCAAAGTTGGCAATTCAGTAACAAATACTATGTCTGCAACACGGTGTTATATTTGTGGAGAAACTTTCAAAAGCTTTAATAGTTTGAACAAAAGAAACTATAAAAAAATCCAGAATCGCTTCATTGCGGTCCATCAATTTTACATGCAAGAATTGGTTTTTTTGAATCACTATTGCACTTATCATATAAAATTCCTTTAAAAAAGTGGCAAGTTAGGGGCAAAGACGATAAAAAAGTTGTAGCAGACACAAAAAAAAAGATTAAACAAAAAATGGGGCTGTTGGTAGACTTTCCAAAAGCTGGGCTTGGAAATACTAATACTAGTAATACATAACGAAGACTTTTTGCAGACCCAGAAAATCACTGGAGTAGCCATTAATATAATTAAAAGATTTGGTATTATTCTAAAAATATTGTCAAGTGGACACAAGATAAACATTGAAAAATTTTCTTAATTCACCGAAAAAACTTCAGAATTAAATTTTTATAATTATTATATTTATAATATAAATGGTACCAGATGACAATAACAGTGCATACAATTTTGTGTCATGGTGCCAAGGTGATTAAACATACAATATTATCAATAGGTCAACCCTCAGAGAAAGCGGCTAAATCAAGAAACAAACATTTCTTTACAGACAACATTTTGCAAGAAAATTTTCCGGAAAAGAATGCAACAACGACATACTAAACAGACTTGCTAACATTTGACCCTTTTCTGAGCAGTAACAGGCCAACGTCATAAAGGAAAAGCAAACAGTTTTCTAGAGAAGCTTTAAAAATTCTGCTTCCGGAAATGACAGAAATTGAAATGCATGAGGAAACTATGAGCGAGTTTGAAGAAGAAGAATTGAAAATAAATATAATTTTGATTCAAATATGCAATAAAAACAATTATATTAATATTTAAACACTTATTGTCACTTATTAACCTGTGTTCGACGTAACATACTAATGTGCATAGACTTGCGTCAGTAAGTGTCATCATTTAATGTCCACTTTTATTAACATATGTACCTACTGATAAAAGTGAAGAAATTTATTTTCACTCTAATAGTGGAATTTTTGAAATGCAAATAATGTCAGAATTTTGGAGTTGGTATATAACCATATCAATAAAATTAGATAAGCCAAGTAATTTTGAATTTGTGAAGATAAAAGAATATTTTAATATGAAAGACAAAAATAATAAAAATAGTTATCCTTTTTGTGATGCTAAAGGAGGAGAAAGAAGCGTTTTATTATGGGAAAGCTAAAGATCCGACCGTCAATTGTTTTTACACTCACTTCCTGGGTTCCCCAGTCGGTAAAATTTGGCAAAATAACACCGCGTCTCCACGAAACATTTTTGTGTTAGACTAAAAGCTAGACTTTATGTGAGGTTTTTTCTTCCCTTAATTGTGTGGGTAAACTTTGCCAAAACATTTCATTTCGCATTATGACTCTGCTGAAGAAGGAATCTGGCTTTAAGAGCTAGCTTTGAAAGATTTGGAAGAATTAGAAAAAGAAGAAAAGTTTTTAGTTAATCCATTTCTACAAAAAAAAAATGAAAGCGCCTTTACTACATGATGTAAGAAAATGGTTCTGACTAAAAAAAATTCTGCCAATTCTGTCTATTGACAAATTTCAAGTTATTCTTGTAATAACTTTATAGAAACATTGTCATGCGAAAATTTGAACTCAATCGTTTCAGTGGTCAAATCTATAGCTTCCATGCAAACAGACAGCCTTCTAAAATGCAAAATTTCGTCAAAAAAAAAATTAAATTTTTTTGCGTTTTTTCCGGAATTTTCACTAAAAATTTTCTATTTGTCCATTCGAAAAGCCATTTCAGAACAATTGCACACAAAATTCCATCCATAAAATTAATTTTCGACTTTTTCAATTTATCAACTTTTTCGGAGGGTTTTTTCCCAATTTTTTTTTTCTTTCTTTTATAAAGTTTGGATCCGATAGCGCAGTAAGCAATTGATTTGAATCTAACTAAACTTGTGACCTTGGTTGATTGAAATATTTTTTTAAGATCCGCACATTGAGCTCTCCGCAGAGCCTAAGTAGTGAAAGTCCTTTACTATCTCGAATTACAAATATCTGTCTATTGTGGCATTCTTTCCAAGACGCAGATGTTGAATATCCTTTTTTTGTAGCCATCATATATTTCGTCTTGGTTCCATTTACAGCTAAGCCCATGCTTCGATCTCAATGGTCGCAAATGCCCCACTGACAGCCCGCTCAGTTCTTCCGATTATGTCAATGTCATCGGCGTAAGCGAGTTGTTGTACAGACTCCAAAAAGATTGTACCTCCGGTGTTGGCATGAGAGTTTCGTACACAGTCGTCATTCTGCACAGTCACACGAGCTTGGCAGAGATACCAAGACTAGACATGACTCTGTATAACCCTGTTCCTTGCACGCTATCATAGGCAACTTTAAAATCGATAAAATCGTGGGTTTTTTCCAGGATCTGCCGTAAGGTGAATGTTTGGTCGATGGTGGACCTTCCGGGTTACACTGATAAGGACCTATCGAGTTGTTGACGATCGGTTTTAGGCGTTCAGATAATACGACAGACAGAATCTTTAATGTAATGTTCTGGAGTTTTATATCCCTGTAGTTGGCGCAGTTCAGAGGATCTGCTTTCTTGATGATAGGGCAAACGACGCTGAGGTTCCATTCATCGGGCATACTTTCCTCCGATCAGATTTTACATATAAGCTGGTGCATGCTCCTTACCAACTCATTCCCTCTTGTTTTGAAAGTTCGACGGCAAGTCTGACAAGGGTTTGAGTTTATTTAACGCTATTCTCATTTCATTCTGATCGGGTTAACGGGAATCTGACTATCGTCGTCACTGTTTAATGGTTCCAAAAGCGGACAATTGGCCATCATCGCCGTTTAACAGTCTGCAGAAGCCCTCCTTCGTTATTCTCAGCACCGACTGCGAATTTACTATCATGTGGCTATTCTCATCCCTGCAGGCTTCTATTCTGGCTAAGAAACCCTGGCATACTGTCTTTACCTTTTGGTAGAATTTTCGAACATCGTTTCTGACATTAAGTTTTAAAAATCAAAAAAAAAAAAATAACAGACAAACATTTTTGAAAAGGTAGAAAAAGCGACAAGGCCAAAAAACACGCATATGTCCGTGTCACCTTTCGTTAAATAGATTTTACATATTTAAAAGAAAAGCTATATTTGTCATCACTTTCATTATTTTAGCTTTTTTTAAAAATGTTCTGCAAATATGATGCCCTGTTAAAAATTCCTTTAATTTGATAAGCCTCATGACAAGAAGAGAAATATTTTTCTTTTGCCCGAAAAGTGCCCACAAAATGAAATTAATTGCCACCACCTTGTGCGAGCTCCCTTGTGGATATACTTTACACATAGCGAAAGTTTCATCTCTCTATGTTTAACGGTTTAGAAGTTACAGGTCTGTGACAGACTGACGGAAAAGACAGACACCGTATCAAACCCATAAGTGCTCCGTCTTTCCTTTTACGGTCCGGAACAATTAAAAACAGCAGAAGAAGACGAGGTTTGATGCTTGTACTCCGCAGATAAAGTTCATCCCAATTTTGACCTTTTTACATGTCTGCAGTTGATAGCTTAACTTTATACAGACGCGTCACGTCTGTGACGACTTTCCAGCACTAAAATCTTGTTTGACGTTTAATAAATCTAATAATTATCTGAAGTTGATATTTCGATTTTTTATTTGTATGGCAATCAAGTTGATTGACCCATTCATTTATAGAGAGCATCCTGTACCTATTATCCCTTCAAAGCTCACGATAAATAAAAGGCTTTGTAAAAAAACTGTATGCCTGTCCAATTTCTCTCTCTTCAACTAGATTAGATATTGAAGTTCGAATATAAGAATCCACAAAACATTTGTCCAAATATAAATATACCTAAATGTACCTCAGCTGTACTCACAATCCGGTCTCTGTGAAATTATTTTATCCTGTCTGTGTATACCTACAAATTAGAAACCCAATTTAATCAAATGGGAAATGGAAATACTGTCCTGACTATCCTTCAAAAGGATATCTAAGTTGATTGGCTTCATAAATCTACTCAAAATTAGCTTTCAACAGCTGCAGTAGCAATTCAGCACTGGCACCCATTTCGACAATAGCAATTCATCACCTCCACTAACTGTAACAACAAATAGAACAATTAATCAATGGCACTCATTTCCATTTGTCAATGCAAACAAGTAACACATTATCTCTCCCGACAATTGCAAACAAATTAGGTACAAATTGAACTCAATTGACGCATAATGATTGCAAATTGTCTAACCAACGTACTTTAACTCTACGCTACTCCACAGAGGGAATCTCGCACACAAAATGGCCAACTTCCAATTCATTGTTTGCTTTGTGCACCCCTTTTACCTCTGCACTGGTAGTGAACCTTTTAACTGTTACGGTAATTTCCATTTCTATTGTTCTCTGTCAAAAAGGATCGATTTAAATGTTAAAACAAGTATCTAAACGTTGAACGAGTATCTAAACACAGTGAATTGAGTTTTATTTCAATTAGTTTCTTGTGGAAATTAAATTTTAAAGTTATAAACCTTTTTAATTAATAAAATTTTTGCCTCATACACGCATGTCAGTGTGTGACCATTTACAGGGCAACCCTAAGGTCGACATATAAAAAGGTGGTTGGAGCCACTAGAAAGCCTTTTAGACACCATGAAGCATCCAGCCCCATCTTTTTGATAACATTATGAACCTAATTAAATGACATCGCTCATTCTCTTTAGGTGCGGCTATGCAAGGAAACATAAACATTGCCACGAAAATTGCAAAAAGCCAAGCATCCATCCATCCACCTGTTCGCTTCCGACCAACATCGTCTTTGTCATTCGTCATCCTTACGTGTTGGTTGTTTCGAGTTGTCGTCGTCGTCGTTGTCGTCATCGTTTGCACACATCCTGCAACCACTGTTCCACATAAGGAGGGGGTGCTTGCACAAAAGGGCATAGAATCGCTTTCAAATTCCGTTTGCTGTACCCCGGTACTTCTCGGCTCTCGGCTCTCGACGATGACGAGTGACAGGATGAAATGTGCTGAAGAATATTTAAGGAATTCCCTGAAAGGTACTGAGCCACAAACATGAATGAACACCATCCTCACATGCATAAATATTGACACAAATAGTTTGAGGTTGAATACATACAGATGCTAGATTCCCTGCAGGAGTTTTATATTATTTGGAAGGTGAAACAAAAAAACAAAAACAAAATTGAAAGAAACGAAACAGCAAACCTCAAGAGATGAGAGTACTCCTTTTTTCCAAGGAAAATCAACAGCACAAGTACCACCAGCCATTATGGGCGTCAAGGGATTGAGTCAAGGAAAGAAGAAGAAAAAAAAGGGCTTACTGGATCCCTGGTCATTGTCGTGGAAAATGTCGGTAATAAAATTTGCAAAATCCCTTCGAATTGACTTGGAGCTGGTGGTGCTGTGAAACATGTGCCGATAGCTAACAATAGATTTAGAAATTGGCTTTCCTGTGGGGGACGACGACAATGGCCACCTGCCTATGAAGCACATACACACACAACAAAACAAACAAAAATGTTTAAATCCCCAATTCGTCGTCTCAAAGGATACGAAAATCTCAACAATCTCAAAACATAATCTCGAAAAGATTTTCTAAAGAAACACTCACACAAAATGTATCTATCTGCCCCGCGTTCGCATCGATTGACATTGAAGGACGAAAGAAGAGAGATGTGTCATCTTTGTGGAGCCTTTCAAGTGACATCCTTAATAACTTTGTCCTTAATTATCCTTTTGCAACCACACAGTGCCTGAAGAAGCAGAGAAGCCTTCCGTTTGTCGTTGTTCGTAATTAAATACTCTCTCTTTCTCCCCGATGGTAGTAGTTGACATTCTTGCTGTGACACTTTTAATTCCATTTCAATGTTGTAAATGTGTCAGATGATTGTAAAGTGTACCAGAGTATTCCCGTAATGACTGTCGGGGCTTAGAAGGCATTCTCAGTGTCTTTGGCTACCGCTACTGCTGCTTCTGTGTTTCCCTGGTGGACGTTTCCATCGACTCCATCACCATAGAGTCCTTAACTGCCATTGTGCACCGTCTGTGTGTATGGACGTTATCCCGGCTGAATCAGTAATTTAAGTCCTTCGACCACAAAAGACATTTAAATAAATACGAAGGAACATTGTGTCAGCGTTGGGATTTAGTGCCACTCGATGCATTTATCTTGCCGAGGTTGAATAGACAGAATAGATGTGAGTACTTGGAAAGTTTTTTGGTGTGTAACATCGATTTGGCTTCCTTATTATTGGATAATGTATTAGCATGTCGATTTGATTTTATTCGATTTCTTTCACAGTCCGAATATCCGTAGGCTGATTTACGTTGCAAGTTTGTTGTTATCGTTGATTTATTTTACGTAGTTCTTTTGTTCGCATAGACACGGTAAACTGTTCTCAAAATTAAATCGTACATTAGTCCTTATTACATCTTTCAGAAAACTCTCTAAACGTACAAGAAGGTCTTTCTAAATGTAACAAAATTAAATACCCACCAGTTGAATTTAAAGTTACTTCTACTTGCTAGGGTATTTGGGTCAAATACCTACTTCGAAGTCTGGCACAGACACAAACATGGATTTGTTTTGAAAGGGCCCTTCAGACTATACGGGAAGTGCACAGTTTTAAGATGTGTGAAAAAAAAGACTGAAAAATGTAATGAATTATTTATAGACGCCCGATGATGAGTCATGTCACCGGATATTCTGTATAGTACTTACCTAAGTGCAATCAAAGTTGGTTTATTTGACCTTGAACTTGACCCTTAATGAGAAGATATTTTTTGGTGTAGCGTGCCTCTGGGTTAGATCTGCAGACGTTACTGCACTGTGCGTTGATATATAATTTACTAATGTCTGCAAAGGAACACCCCAAGGCTTTCTCTCTCCCAAATAGGTGTTCTAAAAAATTGATAAGATCTTTGTAGTATTGAAAGCAAATATCTTCAACGTGTTCGCCAATGCTGATGAACCGGATGAACGCAATTTTAGTGTTTAAATATTTTCTATAAGTATTTCGGATAGAGCCTACTGAAATGAAGGTCAAGATTAAAAATAAATAAATAACTATTAGGCCGTAAGCAGCCCATAGAGGGCCAAGGCCTAGCTTCTCACAGCTGTACGTATTGTGGGTGGTATACATTTCTGCATGTACAGAAGGGATCTACAGTTTTATGCCGTATCCGAAGGGCAGGAGGGTTTTTGAGAAGCTTTCTCATGACAGTAAATACTCTTGGATGTTTGTCAGACCCTTGCAAGCTGTGGGGCCGTGAAAAAAAACTTTGGTGGTATTTTCCTGGCTTCGAACTCGGAACCCCTTGCGCAGTAGTCTAACGCACTATCCACTGAGCCACGGCACTCGGTAGCTCAAGAATAGCCCTCTAAAATGAGTTATGAATGCAGTAATTTTCAAATCAAAATCTCTGGTGTTATACCATCACAGACAGATGTCTACCCAAATACAACTTCAGTCAAAATTTCAAGATTACATTCCCAGACTCAGATTCGCATGTTTGGTACACAGATGGATCCAAGACAAATAAAGGGGTTGGGGTTCGGTATACGGAGCTACCACTAAAACTTTCATACATGCACCTATGGACAAGTGCAACTCCGTATTCCAAGCCGAAACTTTGCATCAGAGAGATTATAAACAGATCGACTAACAATAAGAACATTTATATTCTTTCAGTAAGGCAGCCCTGTTAACATTTACGGCTTATGAAATAACGTCCAAATTAGTTTGAGATTGCCTTCAACTGCTAAAACTATTAACCACCACAAAAAGAGTACATCTCATTTGGATACCTGGTCATAGCGGATATGAACGAAACGAAATAGATGACCAACTAGCCAGAACATGCTCGGCATCTCCTATCATGATGCCTAGACCCTTCTACGGACTACCTATCAGCACAGCTAAAAGCTGTATTAGAAACTGGCTACATATAAGAAAAAGCGCACCATTACTGGATGGAAACTAAAGTTACAGACAAGCTTAACACTTTATGCGATACTCCTCTTCTAAGAAAACGAAACAACTTCTTCAACTCAACAGGAGTTAGATTCGCATTGCCACAGATTTTCTCACAGGACATTATCGAGTGAAAAATCTCAAAATCTCATGGCCATGGGGATAGCACAAGACAATATATGCAGAATGTGAAACAAAGACGAAGAATTAGCAGAACATTTACTATGTCACTGTGACTGCTTAAGCAGAACTCGTCTTCCTTATCTGGGTAGCTTCTACCTTGAAGCAGAAGATATGACTGCTAGCTCACTTAATGACGTAGTTGACTTCATAGTCAATAGTGGGATACTGAATTAGCTCTTAAGCGAGGTGACAAGGTGACTAGTTCCCATCTTTTTTGGGCTTGTGTTTCAGACTTATGAGCTTAGCACAATCCGTGCGAGTATTATATTAAAGAAATTGCAAGACAGTGTAAAACTTTAAATCTTTTTGACTTTGAAGGTCCCAATGGGTTGATTGTGCAACTCTGGAGAAGTAGCAAAATAATCCTCCAAAAGTGACAAATTGCTGATGCTGAGATTCCATTCATTAGGCGTTAGATTAGATTAGATTGTAAATTGAGGTGGAACTGGTCTCCTTTTCACTGCGTCCATCATCATTGATTCGTCTTTGTTGTATGTACATTCTGCATAATTTGTCTTGTGCTATCCCCATAGCCATGATATTTATACCCTATCCTAAGGGTATATTAAGTTTGATACATAGTTTGTAACATAGAGAAATATTGCAGATAGACCACATAAAGTATATATATAAATGATCAGCATCACTAGCCGAGTCGATTAAGCCATGTCCGTCCGTCCGTCTGTCCGTCCGTCCGTCCGTCCGTCCGTATGTCACCAGTTTTTGGGCCTTAAATTTTGAGCTAGGTTGATGAAATTTTGTACACGAGGTCTTTGGAAAAGTAAGCAATACAAGTGTAAAAATTTTTAAAATCCGCCCACTGACACGCCCACTTTTCAAAAAAATCACTTTTTTTCACTATTTTGATATGAAACTCGAAAAAACTTACTTGGGCAAATATGTATATATCCACTTAATCTACAAATCGTCTATACATTGTATATGGCCACGCCCACTTTTTAGGGGCGTTTACTTCGAAAATATTATTTTTCGAGTAAAAATATTAGTTTATAGTGCAAAATAGAAAATTTTGTGAATACATTTTCCACCGCCCACTGACACGACCAAATAAGATAGGGATAGGGTATCATACGATTCGCTCCAGGCGGATTGTAGCATTTTTCACTGGTTTTTTTTTCCTCTTGACAGTTTCCTGTGACGAAACCTGTGGCAATTCGAATCTTACTCCTGTTGAGTTGAAAAAGTTGTTTCGTTTTCTTAGTAGAGGAGTTTGGCATAAACATTGTCTGTTAACTTCAGTTTCCAAACAATTTTATATTATAAATACAATTTAAAGATGGGCTGATAGATGATAAATGCCGCATCTGTTCTGGGTAGTTGATCATACTTGCCTGCCCAAATTTTCGACTACGGACTCATATCCAGTAACTATGAATAATTTGTTCGGTAGCCCGTCAAGCCCAGCAGACTCTTTGTGTTCCATGTCGATCGCAACATGGTCATGCACACTGGCTCGCCATGTCCTTTGTGAACAATGGGGTGTGATATAGGTGAGGTGAGATCTATTAGCACAGGCTAACATTAAGTCTGTTATCAAATATGATGTCCTGTGGCATCTGTATAACATGAATATCCCCATTTCCAGCTTTGGAGTTAGGTCATTACATTACCTATAACTATTGTCGAGAAGTTAGTAGAAAGTTTTTTTTTTTTTTTTTTTTTTTAATTTGATAGTTTTTGTAACTTTTGCAAGAAGGTATAAAGGTACCATTTTTGTTAAACAATTACTAAAGAAATTATTGAAGAGTCAAATAGCAATATTGTACATGTATACATTTAGAAAATATACGCCAAAAAAATTCTCATCAGCAGAGTTATTATAGAATTAATTTTTAAAAACTTCACATAACTGAAATGGGTTGTATGACCAAAATAATTAAGTGGGGACGAAATCGCTGAGTGTATATCACAAACAAACACAAACATGAAATTAATTAAGATTATTAAAATGCTATTAATTTACTGAGGTCATGGTTATATTATATTTATATTTAATGTTTCCTTTTTCCTTTTATTTATGAGTCTCTAGAAACACAAGAATATAAAAAGAATATAAACTATTTTCTCTCAGAAATTGTCGTTAAGAGAGTTGACATAAAACTTTATGAAACTACAACCATAATCAAATTTATTATCTAAGTACATAATAACAGTACTATAATACACGACTATGAAACAAATATGATGCCATAATATAATGACAAAAAAAAATCAATAATTAAGTGCTAGCTCACATCATTTCAGAATTGAAAAACTCCGTAAAAAGAATTTATTAGAATCAGCATTAAGTTTAACATAGATGTTGCAAGGATGAATGCAATTAACGAGACGTAAAGGAAAATTGCTATGGAAAATATAAAATATAAATATGAAATATGTTTATGCTGAGTGAGTTTGTCCAAAAACATTTGCTGAGTATCTTGTGGAGAAAGGGATCTTGAAAATAGTTACATACTTGATTTTTGTCAGTTCTAAAATTCTTCTTCTAAAGGCCTCGTCAAACAGAGTGCTTTTTTTACGTCGCGTTATGATTATTTTACGCGGCCTTAAGTTTATTTTGACGAGGCGTAGTAGTTAGTATAGGGCATGTTTTGGATTCGTGAAAATTTTCGATCTCGGGATTTTGATAAATTCTTATATTACCTTTAAAGAGAAGTCGAAAAAAGTGAAAATTCTGTCTGTGAGCGAGGCTACAGCCTAAACGAGTAAACGGATTTTGATTAAACTTCATATCTAGGGTCTGTATAGCCCTAATATTAACGGTACTTTACTTATGGCCAATTTAACAAAAAGAAGATTTGCTGGAAAATGGTTCTTACGAATTTTTTTTTAGATTTTATATTTTGGCTAGCTTGGCAAAGTGCTAAGAGATGGCGTACCACATTTTTGGCCAAAAGCGTTAATAACGGTACTTTACTTACAGCCAAATTGGTAAAAAACTGATTTGCTGAAAAACGGCCATATTGATTTTGTTTAAACTGTATGGTGAATCGAGTTTAGATACACGCTATAAAATGGCTTACATCATTTTGGCCAAAATTTGCTGTTAAAAGCGGGTTTGTTAAGAAACGGGTCAACCGATTTCATTTAAATTTTTAGTGTTTACAAAAGTGTGCTAATGCTAAAAGATGGCTTTCCAAATTTTTGGCTAAAAATGATAAAAACGGTACTTTTCTTAGGGTCAAGTGGATTTAGCCAATTTGCTCGAAAACTGTAGCAACGATTTTTTTAAAATTTTATATTTATGCTAGTCTTGTGAAGACTAATAAAATAGCGTACTACGTTTTTGGCCAAAATTTGTAAGAACGGTACTTATAGCCAACTTAACAAAAGTTCGGTTTACTCGAAAACGGCTCTAAAGATTTTGATTAAATTTCATATTTGAAATAGTCTAGACAAATGCCATAAAATGGCGTACCACGTTTTGGGATAAAAAAGCGTATAACGGTAGGTACTTTACTTAGTAACTGGTTTTAGAAATTTTCAATGGATTTTTGTCAAAATCAAAATATGAGCGAAATTTAATGAATACAAAAATATGGCATTTAGTTTTAAGAAAAATTAAAAAAAAAAAATACAAATATCCTATATTTTTTTTTAAACTTCATTCTTTTCCAACTAATAGCTCAAAGGTGCAAGTACGTACGACCCAGTCGTGCACTTTATTTTTGTTAGAAGTGGATACTCAATGAATAGGAACATTCACCACAAAGCTCCAATGCTTGTCTATACTCTGTCCCAAAAAATAGCCAGTACAGGGAAGATATGATATTTGCCTCTGTCTTGTTGCGTTAGATGGTTAAGTATGTCACTCTTTAAGGCTCTTATAGGGTTGCCATAGTATGTCTGACACATCGCCACAAATCAGAGAGCCATCTGATCATTTTAAAAGAGAACAAATTGTCAAACGAAATAGAGATAAGAGATTATAAAATCGACATTGATTGAATTTTAATGAAACTCTAGTATTTTCTAGAATATTTTGATGTAGGTATCAATGATATTAATTAAAGGAATAATTACATTTATCTCTTTCGGCAATAGGTGCGCTCACTATACAGATATACAACGCATTTATTTTATAACTTCTTGCACTGCGAAAAAAATTAATACTCCAAATTCAGGCAGCATTTATTTCAGTTTCTGAACTCCTATTCATCTGTTGCTCCCAAATTATACATTGAGATAAGACGAAGAAACCTTAGATTCTTTTGTGTGCGAATAAAAAAATGTTTTTTAACTTTAATCTAAATGATGGTAATCACTTAATTACTCATGTTGTCTTGATTGTTTTATCTAATAAGAAAAACTTGTTTGATGTATACCAAAATTAGTTTGCCCTTACCCGTTTACAACTCTTCTTCTAAATGTTAATTTATTACTATAGTTTATAATGTATTTGACACCAATGAAATACATTTCGCAATGAAATGTCAATCTTTTATAAAACTCGTTATAATTTTTTAACATTCTAACTGCACATCTTGTATTTTGAGCTGTTTAAAAATGTTTTCTTGAATTTATAAATGTAGAGATTATTGCTAATTATGAATTGTATGAATTGAAAAGAAATAAAAAAAATATGACTTATTGCTTACGAATATTCCAAAAAAGTAGAACTCATGCATACCCATGCCCATCAGGCTATAACCCCAAACAATCAAAATCAGTTTAAGGCATGCATACAACTGTTTTCCTAACATGCATTTTGGGCATTTTCCGTTTCCTGTTTGACCATAATAAACCCCCATTAGGAACCAACAACTAGTGAACCGCAACCAATATCAGATTCTCATCTAATAATTGTACTACCAATTAAGTTTCCGGCACTTTTCATGTACGTACATGTGTTCCAATTGACATGCACTTATAATATTTTCGAATTCGACTAATATGTGTCAATTTCCATACAAACTATGGATATGTGTATCGTTTGACTGCCATCGATACTCGTTCAACATCCGCGCAGTTAGACAATTTGAGGCAGTGGAAGGTTTGATATTTGCATGAAATGCCATGTTGGTATGTTAGCCTCACCAACATTTGCATTGCAAAATATATTAGGTACACTGACAGGATGGGGGAATAAACAAAACCTACACCCACCCACAACATGCACAATCAATGTCCTAGAATGCGAAATCAATATTGCAGCAAAAAGTCCCACCGACCAACAACGACACAGAGGACGAACTTTGAATATGATTCTGCAGCAGCGAAATTTAAGCCCGGTAGAGTTATATTGGTTGATTGCGTTGCGTTGGTTAAGTGAACCGTATGATCGAAGAGGATACTTCATCGTACAATAGCAGGAGAGCTCAGGAGCAAGAGAGAGATTTCTTGAAAAAGAAGTTATTGGTAGACCATAAACCTGAGAGTTCAGAGGGAATTGTGCTGGGATTTGGTTATACGGCATTTGTGTGATTTTCGGGAAACTATTCCGTCAACAATGGGAAATGACAACACGACTTTTATGAATTCTTGTCCTCACCAATATCCTGAGTTAAATAGGAATTCGTGCGAAAGTAACGTGGCTTTGGAATTCAAGTTGAAAATGATTTCAGCTTAAAAGTTACTCTGTATCAGACTCAATGTTTGTGTCTCATCCACAGTGTTGTAGGGTATCTATCAGTTTAAGTGTTCGCAGAAATTTACTGTAGGTAAAGGAAATTTCGGCTTGTATATTGCTGGAGTTATAAATGAACGTGTGTTTAGAAGGAAATACCTTGGCTTAATTTACTCACGGGTTTCGCAGGTACAGTTCAATAAGTAGTAGAGGGTGTTATGCATAGTTAAGAGGAAATTCGCAAACCATGAACTATTGCATTTCAGGAACTTAACATGGTTAAGTATAAGCTGCCGGTTAATTTAACTGTTGCACTTGAGCTCTGTATATTCCTTGCAGCTTGTCCTGTTTTTCACAGAAAGGGTCACAAAATAGGAAAGGAGGGGTATCTAAAGCTCTATGGCCAGAGATCAAATGCAAAAGATCAGGGGAAATCATCAAGCTAGCGACATCATAAGGTAGGACAATGATGATTGATCCTCTCTTGTATTTTAAGAAGGCATGCTAATATGATATCTGATATTTGTAGATATTGTGAGGATCTAGACTACTCAGACGATATTATGCACATATTGTGCGAATGCGAAGGTATGTCTAGAAGTAGATTTTGAAATATAGGAAGGTACTTCTTTAGTAGCTTGGAAGAGGTAGGTTCTTGCAACCAATTTTTGCAGGACAATCCAATGCTTGGCCGACATGATTTAGGATTTAGGTTTCTTTCTGCCATTTAAGACTCACTAAAGGGATTGCGATGGGCCCACAGCTACTATCCATAACGAACATGTAGGTATGTTATGTATTTTCAAGGCAAAACAAATTATGCATTCATAGAGCATTTGCAGATCTATAACTGACCTTACTTATTTATAGCCCACGCAGGAATCCAATACAACTCTTACTCATACTATTCCCTTAAATCACAAAATGAACTCTCATTCCTACACGTATCTCGTCGATGATTCTATTAAACGATTTATTGCTGAACAATTCTAAAAAAAAAAGGCTTTGCGATAAAGTATTATGACCCCTCAGTAACATTAACTGCACCTAAAAATCCCACCGCACCCATTGGTATCCCAAACAAGCAATTCTTATGCAATTCCTTCTATAAGATACAAAAGTATCTTTTATGATTTGGTATTCCCTAAACAAACATTTACAATCCACAAGCTTCTCATTCAGTCATCATAAAATCCAATTTGATTTCCCTCCTAACGATTCGTCATAAGGATCTCTAAATTATCAAATTACCACCGTTTAGCACGAAGGATCTAAAACGAGCTAAGCATAACCACTCCATCGTTGCCGCCAATAACTGTTTAAGTGAAGTAAAATCTGCTATTTAACTGAAAAGTTACTGCTCACTCTTCCGATGATGGTGGCGTAAGGGCGACGAATAACTGATACAGCACCCACTTCTTCAGCTGCTGTTCAAATAAGCGTGACGCCCATAACCGGTAGAATTTGGAATTACGAAGCCATACGCACACCACACGCGTATGGTACACTAGTAGTAGCTATCTAACGCCACAGCAAGGACATTCCATAATTCTTCAGGATACTCGTAGCTCGCGCGCCACAACGCCTACATTCATGCGAAACAGTTGTAATTATATTTTAGTGTGGATAATAAAAATCATCTCATTATTTCGTGTTTACGCAATGTGAAGCGGCGCGCGGGTCTTGAGACCGTTTCCAACGTTCCCACATCCTGGAGGGGATTAATTAACTCGAAGAATTTTACCACCATTTCTGTCACTGCTGCTGCTATACTGCCGTCGTCGTCGTGGTTCAGCTATGTATGTATGCTTGTTGTACCAAAGAAGGGTACGGAAATAAATTCAGGTTCGTGTCTTGTACCTTTAATTCGATTCCAAGAAACACGAAATTAATTACATCACTTTGGCGGAAGAAAGCAAAAAAAAAGCGATAATACTCGTACGGTACAAGGATGCCAGGAGTTTAGGAACGCACATCGTAAAAGGGATTTTCCGGTTTCGGCTTTAATTTTTTTTATTTATTTTTTTTTTTTTTTTTGCTCCTCTTCTCTGTGTGCCTTTTTTAGCGTCTTCTGTGCCTCGTATGTCTTTGATGCTATGAATCAGTCTGTTTACATTCCAAGATTGTTATTCGAAGCGAGATAGAGACAGTTAAAGTGAATTGGATGGTGGTGGGGTTGGGGGTGCGGGTGGAGTGTACCGGATACGAGATGCGAAGAAAAAGATTTTCGGCTCGTAATGGGATTGAAATAGGGTTCATTATTCAAAAAGGAATGCGTGGATTATTTGCGTGTAATTATCTCCGGGGGAGTAGATTTGTTCTGTGGAATTTTTATTTAAGAACACGAAATAGCAGCTACAAAAAGGAAATTATCCGGATGAATGGAGGATCTTCAAATGGTATTGGCTTCCTTAGCTTAACACCGATATAATATAAAAGAACAACAGTACAGGATTTTTCTTACAGTAAGTGTGTTGTTAATTGGAAGGAGTCTTTTCGTGTTAGATCTGATACATTTTGCTTGCATTATATCTTTTTATTTGCAAATAAATTTCAAGTCAGGCCTTATACAGCAGGTTGTAAAGGCAATTCAAGAGGAGTAGGTATATTGTATTCAGATATTGCATTACGATATGAGAGACTTTGTTTACCGCCATACTCGCCATTCTACAGAAAGTGCCTTTACATATTTTGAAATACATAACAGAGATATGAATTTGTTGGCATTAGTGTGGTGCAGGCAGAATCTTTTTCTAAAAATCACCAGTAAAAGCTTAAAATGTAGCCATGATCTGTCCGTCCAAATTATGTAGTGAGTTTCCAAAATTTGTGTCAATTTCCTCTTAAATAGTGTTCTTTGTTCTTAAGCTAAACAGTTCTATCTTGACAGCTGTCAAGGAATGACAGCTTTATAGAGTATAACGGCATATGCACAGCTCAAAAACGCATCAAGCATGTGACAGTGTATTAGTGAAAATGAAACACGTATTAAGCTGTGTATCTACTTGAAGCAAAATCAAAATTTTTTGTCTTTTGTTCAATCACGTGTACAGGCGCGGTTGCCACTTCCAAAGAAAAACTCCTTCCAATCTTTCCAATAAAACCTACCATACCAAAGAAACATCAATGCAAAATAGCTATCAAATAAACTTCAAACAAAAAAATTGGTTTTTAAGCAAAGTTCTAAAGCGAAACTGTCAAATCTTTACCTTCTCACTCGTTTGACAGTTTCCATTTTATGTTACATTGAAGGAAAATTAACGAAAGCGGTTTCGTCCCATCGCAAACGCTTTCACATATTTTTAGACATAATATTAGGTTCACAAACGTTTGCTTTTTAATGGCAATTGTTAAAAAATGTATGTCTTATTAGGCTAAGAGTTGCAAGCTGCAAAGAAAACCTACCAAAGAGGAAGAAACCTACCAAGGCTGGTAGGATCCTAAAAACAGCAACCGTGTGCACAGGATTGATAAAGTGGATATGTATTGGTGTTTTTTTTTTTTACATACGTACGTACGTGTGCACGTTGGCTTTAAATTCTTGAAGGCTATAACGGTGAGGAAATACAGAGCCTGGAAGTTCGTTCCACATATGTGTAGTTCGGCTTATGAATGAATCTCTGTACTTGACAGTGCGTCCGAAGTTGGGCTTGAGGGTTAACTGATGTGCATTCAAAGCGGGATGCGTATTGCGGGTAAAATTTGGAAAGGGAGGGGAATGCAGTTGGCTATTTCGCTGGAGCATTTTTGATGAAAAAAGCGATGAAACAGGGAAAGATATGAGACATTCCTTCGATGTTCTAGCGAGACTATGGAGCTCACAATGTCACCATCACCTATAAGTAAGTATTCCAACTTTGGGCGGATATATGCCTTGTAAATTGTGGCCAGATCAGACGGAGTAAATTATTTCTTGCATCGCTTAAGAAATCCTAGACATTTTGCTAAATTTTTGGCGACCTCGAATATCTGATCGTTCCATCGGAGATGGTTATTGATACACATACCGAGGATGTCAAGTCTTTCAGTTTCCTCGATGCAAGTACCATTCAAGGATAATGATTGGGAGGTTTGGTTACACTTGAGTGACAGGAGACAGCATTGTTTTTTGGATGCATTAAATTCCACTCTATTGGTTGAACCCCATTTGATTATGCTGTCAAGATTGGAATTTTATGAATTTAACATACTTCTACGGCCGAAGAACAGGGACATGAGTTGAGGAACGAAGAAAAACTTTGTCGTCGGGTACAGTCATCAGCGAAGAAATGAATTGGTTTAGAGGTAGCAGACAAAAGGTCATTTATAAAAATAAGAATGAGAGTCGGAGACAGAACTGAGCCGTGGGGGACACCAGCATATATGTGGTGAATAGCAAAATTGAAGCCATCCAATACAACTTGTATTGAACGCCCGGAAAGATAATTTCTAATCCATTGAAGAAGAGACTCGTCGATACCATATGCACGCATTTTCGACAAAAGAGCCTGATGCCAAACTTTGTCAAATGCTTTTGAAATATCAAGCGCAACTGTCTTTGTTTCGAGATATGCCATCAAGTCACCAGTGGACCTGTTGCTACGAAAACCATACTGTCGGTCATTGAGGAGTTTTCGTGAATCAAGATATTTCATAAGCTGACGATTTATCAGCGACCAGAATAGTAGGACAAACAGAAAAGCTTACGCAGAGGTTTTGCCAGCGTGGAAAAACACCTCGTCAGATCTATAGGAGGAATACCATCTGTGCCAGCGGATTTGTGTATGTTTAAGCCTTTGAGGAATCCTGCGACTGTGCGAGTGCGAAAGTGGATTCGTCCCATAGAAAATTCTACGCTCTAAATTCGCTGCGAATTCTGCAGCCAGAAGATTGGTTTTGTCTAAGGAGCTGACAACTGGAATGTCGTTGTAAATGAGCGTAGGGATGGCAGATGAGGCAGAGTTTTTAATGTTTTTGACGAATGACCAAAAATGTACATACTTTTTGTATCTACATATGTACTTAAGTTCCATTATTTCCGGCTAACTTTATATGTAAGTACATATGTACCCACATACTCGTATGTGTATTTTCTGCATTGTCTTTCAAGTGATATGTAAAATCAATTTTGCCACATCCTTTATTGATATTTAATCTGTGCAGAAGTACATTTCGTGGAATTTGAAAATTAAAATTGTCTCTGGATTACACCCCCAAAGAGGAATTCCTTACAAAAATAAATCTATCTA
Source organism: Chalcosyrphus nemorum (assembly GCA_949716465.1). NCBI lineage: Eukaryota > Metazoa > Arthropoda > Insecta > Diptera > Syrphidae > Chalcosyrphus > Chalcosyrphus nemorum. The sequence continues at coordinate 72,400,093 of OX454333.1, forward strand.
AGCCCTGTCGACGGAAGGAGCATAGACAAAATGCTGTAGAAATTTTTAAAATTAACAATGTTTCTTTTCTGCACATCCCCCACAGTTGAGTTAAGCTGATTTCAGTATATACATATATATTTCAGTATGTACGTATGTATGTTCTTATAGTATCCACTATAAGCTTGGCATTCTCTGATTTTTATTTTATTTTCTATTTCTTCGTTAAAAGTTCACTGTACTCGGCCGGATGTAGTCACAAGATACGATACCCTTAGGACCATTGAATTCATTACACTCCGATGGATGTGATAGCACAGAGTCAGTTCGTGTGTGTGTGTTTTTCAGAAAAATTAAAATTATTTAAAGAATAGTACAAGTCCAGTCGAAAGGTCTTTTGGATTTGCTTCAAAAGCACTGCTCCTCCCGATATGACAAATTAACTCAAAACGCCAATGCGACGCAAATATTTCATCACAAGGATAAATATCTTTAGCAAACAGATTTAACCATTCCATAGAGACTTAAGCAACCCCCTATTCAATTAAATAACATTGTTGTTCGCATCAACCCCCCCGCCCCAGCCCCATCGACAGTATTTTGTTTGCTATTTCTCGCAGCAAACAAAGAGAAGCGTAAACAAAAAAAAAAGACAAAAAATCAATTTCGTCGATATTTATCGCCAAGTGTTTTTACTTGTTTTTTGTTCCTGTGTATCTCAATGTCACTGACATGTAGATATGGATGGGAAGATATCACTGTTTATGCTTTCTTTAACGACACCATGCCGATCGGATTGTGGTGGCTGTGTGTGGGTTATTTTCTACAAATCGAAGGATAGATTTATGCAGGTAAGCTCCTATGTACACATGTGTGTAGGTAGCGGGACGACATTACGAAAGTCATGGATTGAGAATCCTGCAGCAGTAATGAATCATCCAACGGATGACAGCAGGAACGTTATTATACTTACACTCTGTATACATGATGTTAGCTTAACACCATACCCATGGAATCCGTATGTGTTCGTGTTAACTTCTGTCTGCCCTGCGGGGCTCACTATGCACGGATACTGCATCCGACACGATGTCATCATTTTTACTTACATTTGACATTATCTCATTTCATATGCAGCAGGATACTTATCCAAAGTCTGTCTACCTATGAGATACAATATTATACAAAATTCAGACAATAAATCGAAAGCAACGGATGGATAGGAATTTCGTTTTTTTTTTTTTTTGCTTGTGTGTTCCTGATAGAATCCCTATTGAGTCCTGTTAAATACAATTGAATTAGAGTTTGGTTCAAAGTTCAAGATGAGAGATAAAAAAAAAAAAAAAAAAAATGAAAAAGAAGGAGATGTTAATAGGAACGGAAATCACTCTGTACACAGTGGTGGAGCTCTCTATTCATCCACCCATGTCAGCTAAAATTTGATTGCAATTCAGGCGAGACCAACCAGTCAGACAGGAAGAAAATAATATGTACATACAACAATTTACAGGAGAGCTTAAAAGTCATAAGGACTTTTCATATTATAAGCTATAGGGTTTATATAAAAAGTTAAATGCATACAAACAGTTCCATGACTTCTTGATAGAAATTATGCAGTAAAGGAAGAGTAATTTCGAACTGGAATGTTCTGATGTATTGTAATAAAAAATTTAGCATTTTGGATTTAATTTCATATTCGAATTGATAAAAAAACGATCTGCGTGAAAAAGATTTTTATGATATTCCTTAAATTTATCATTAATGCTAGCATAGAATTGTGTAATAAAACGACGTACCCTATTTTGATGAAAAATTGGTTAAAAAGCAAAATTTTTCAAAACGGATTAACCGATTTCATTCAAATTTTTACATAAGATTACCAATTACAAAATCTATAAAATTGCTTAGGAAATGTATTGTCATAAATACGCATAATGGTTCTTTCGGACTAGCTTTTTGTTATAGTCTTGCAACACAATATTAGCGGCCATATGCTCTGCGCTATAATACTGTTATATCCATTATGAATGGGTCCCACAAGATAAGTGCATGATCCTAAGACAACTTACAAAGACGCTCGCTTCAGTGATCTAATCAAACATGTACACGTTCACTTACTCAACAAATCATCAAGACATAATATATATCATAGTCATGTCCACTTTTTAGGAACGTTAAAAAAATGATTTCATAAAGAAATACCTGTTTTGTAAAAATTCTTCTAAATCCGCCAGTGAAACGTTTACCTTTCGACAAAAAAGATTAACTGTGCTTAGTACTTTTTTTTATAATTTGCGCGCCCAAAAGGGGATATGAATACCCTTATACTGATGATTCAGGGTGCGGGCGTTCAGGAAAAGAGAGAAGAGGAACAGAGGAGGTACCTATGCACGTTGGCTTTAAATGCTTGAAAGGATGGACTGTACCTCTACCAAATGGTTTTTAATCATCCCTACTCCATATTCTTAACTCTTAACAGGAGTACAGAGCTTTGCTGCACTTACGAATGGTGCCATTAGAGACTTTTGCATCCGTGTAACATCCAAGTTATACCATAGTTCAATTAGTCACTATTCACTTCATATTGTGCAATATTTAATGCTACACAGGCCTTTTTTTCACTTATCCTTTGAGTAATTTTCAGCTGTTCCTTTCCCAACGATATCGCTAGCCGCTAGACCGCTAAAACCCGCTAAAATCCTGTCTATTCGTTAGCGACAAATTTGTTGTCCCAGTGCATAATGATAAAATAATTTTTTTTTTGTTATTTGACGTTAAGGTTGATGGAGAAAAGTTCTTGGCTTATATTTATAAGCCGGAGAAAATTTATTTTAATTTGTGTAAACCTAGTTCGAACCCTAACGTTGACACTTGTTATGTTATATAACGGTTGTAACTCTTAGACACACAATTTTAGCTAGTATTTGTCTGTAAGCAAAAGACAAATGATAAAGAAAATGTAGATATATTTTATATTATGTAAACTACTAAGAAAGTTGTATTTTTCCAAAATACCAAAGACCTCGCACAGAGACGAACCGACCTGACGAGCAAGGCTGACAGAAGGACTGACGGACATGGCTAACTGGGCTTACACTCACACAATTCCTTAGGAACCAACAAGTCAATGATAAAAATCTTCTTGAATCGAGCTCAAAACGTTGACTGCTAACATTTGAGCAATTGAAACTTTTAGTGGTTAGTGGCGCCTGATTTTGCAAAATTGGATTGATCGTCGATGACAAATTTTATATAGGTATGACGTGAGAGATGTTTCACCTGGTACAAGGCTTGGCCTATCATTCCCTCCATTAAATTCTTAACGAATACTTAGTACCTGCTGTACACCGCATCTACAATACTTGGTTTGTTGTACTATATTTTAAGTATATATTAAGTTTGTGAAAACTATCATAAGAGATTAGAAGGGAAAACTACAAAATTCTGTTCAATGAGTCAGAACGTGTGCCAAAGCATTCTTTTGATCTGATCTCCGAAACCGCCCAATCGATTTGAATAAAATTTTGCGAATATGTATGGTTGGTTCCAGCTTGAAAGATATAATGGTTTTAATTCCGATAGATGACGCTGTTATATTTATGAATTCTATGGACTCTGAAGCCACTAAACCAATCGAACTGAAATTTTCAGGTAATCTTGGATATTGGCACAACAGGGTTTCTGCGAAGTTTGATCCGACAGGTAGCGCTGCTTGTAAGTGATTTAAATAGATATAACCAGGTTTTGGGCCTTTTGAGATAGGTCGATGAAATTTTGTACACGAGATCCTTTTAAAATCCGCCTACTGACACGCCCACTTTTCGAAAAATTCACTTTCAGTATTTTTACACGTAACTAAAAAAAAAAAAAACGTATGTACTTAAGCAAACATGTAATTATTTTCAGTCTATAAAACTCTTATACACTATATATAGCCACAAAAATACTTTACTTCCAAACGTTTCTTATACATAGGTGAAATTTATTGATTCTCGCCGTAAAGTAGGGAGGGTAGAACAACATCTGCCTGGCCAGCTAGCTAGTTAGATATAAGTTTCAAAGAACTTTCCTGTAAGTATCATTACAAATACACTTTCTTTAAAAGCAAGCATTTTACAAGACTCCAAAGATGTGGATACAAATTTTAAGTGGTTAATGAGTTGGACTTTGTAGAGTTCCAGGCTCATATTTCACAAAATACCACCTACATCGAGCGTCCAAGAGTGTTACTGTCATGAAAAAGGCATCTGCAAAGATCATCCTGTCCTTCGGATGTGGCATAACACAGTAGGTCCCTTCTGTATGGGCGGAAATGCATACACGCACAGTTAAGAAGCTAGGCTTTGGCCCTCTCCAGGCTACTAATGGCCTAACACTTTTTTTTTCAATTTATTTTACACTTTAGTTTGCAGTTGAACGATAGATATCGTGTAGCGTAATTTTCCAATTAATGAAAATTTATTGTAAAGGGTAAAGCTTTTTGCTACATTTTGTATTCTTGAAAATTATTGGCAATCTCCATAAATTCAAGTCATTCGGTAAAATCTTAACACACTTCTGAACAATCCTGTAGTGATTTTCAAGAATTTCCTTATTCTTTCTGTCCCCAAGGAGAATAACGATAATAACGTCCCAAACCATTTTTCGGCTTTTTTTTTCTCCAGTGTAACTATTTAGTTCGGTGCCTTTTCGTCGCTTTTTTTGCTACCTCGTTACCTCACTAAGTGGAAAAACTGCTTAGTTTTGCATCTCCAATCTAATAACCTAACTTCAACTGGCAACTCATGTCCTTTTTGCTCTTCATTTCAGCTCCCCTTTCTCAGAGAACGAATAGATGAATGAAATAAAGGAAGGCATCACAACACAAGTGAAGGGAAGAATCTGATCTCCTTTCCGCACAGAGCATAAAAAAGACAAAGGGAAAAAAACGGATTTTTATACGAAAAAGGGAATGTTTTTTTCAGGTCCTGTGTAAGAAAAAAAAAGTAAGAGTTTTATACTCCCAGAGTGCCAATAGTCGACACAATGTTTTCTCATGTCTCGTCTCGAGTGTCAATAAAATGTGAGAAGGGTTGTGAACATCTCAGTGCCTCTATGATAGAGACGAGGGAAGCGAATTGATAAAATTGTTTCATTTCACTAAATAGATTTCAAAAGGACATGATTGTCTCATCAACGTACGAGCTGAATGAAGTATACTAACGGCTACGTGATTCAAAAAGGAAAATGCATCTTCAAAGAACCGGAGAAGATATGAGAATTCTTTTAAATAGCTTTAGGATACTTAAGTCCCGTTTGAATGGTATCATATGGGTTTTCATCCTGGACCAAAAAAAAAACTGTACAAATACTAAGTTAACAATGGCAGTGCAAACGAGGTGTACATATGTACATAGCATGGGAATGATTGCAACTCTGGCCATTGAGTCGTAAAACCAAATTGTTCGGGTGCTACCTGCTCCCCTTTTGCTTTCAATTGGAATTTAAGTGCCTTAAAGTGAATTTCCTATTCTATTTGCACACCTGGGACATTCTATTTGGCATATCTTAATCGAATCTTTCAAAATTTAAACTTAAAAGTATTTTGCCTTACTTTAGATTTCATGTAGAACTACTTACATCTAGATAAATGCAACCACTCTTATAACTTTGCTTCTGTTCATTGAACAACATAACTAACTTCATACAAAACACTGAAGCGGAAAGAAAAGATCTGCAATAATAAAATAGACATCCACAAGGTATTTAAGTGTTGCATCCCTAAGGCACATAGTCCTTTATACAAGAACAATATTATCGAGTTCACAACTTTCACCTAAAACCTTAATTGCATCTCTAGCTCTGAACTTGAGTAACTCTGGCATTTTGCAAAGTGCAAACTTTTCAGTTAAAGCAATTAATTTACCCCACCCCACAGCATACGCACAGACCTAGCAAACACTCTCGAATAATGCATGCACGCTAATGCCTTAGCGCTCACCTTTTTTTTTGTTGCTTTTGTGTGCCCGTAATTAGCTCCTTTAGCTCCTCGTGCACCTCATGAAATGTAAAACCTACCCGAAGGGTGAAAGTATAATGTTCTCGAGAGTTTTCGCAAGTTTATCGGCTTCTTTTTTTTTTTTTTACTTTTATTCGCCTAACCTCTGTTTATGCAAATTTTAATGAGTTCATGCGAATCCTTTTTAAGGAGGAGAATGTATGTTGTACACGCATATACTAGCGCAAGAGCAATTGTTAACATTTTTTTGTTTTTTTCTTTTCTCTTCTTTTCTCTCATTTCATTAATTGCTTTCTAGATATTTATGTGGCCATAAACAATTAATTAAAGATAAAATATTTAGCTCTTTTAAATGTAAAGAGCTTGACTATTTAATACAAAGAAGGACGTTTCGAAATAAGGTGTTAACATAGACAAAACAGTGAGTTGGATGGAAAAATAATTGGAAAGTGCAAAAAGGATTCTTGGGCTTACTAAGGCAGATACAGTCATGGAATCTTTTCAAATGCCGTATGCATTCTCACACAAGTTTCGATTTAATGACACAGGAATCAAGTGCTTTAATAGAAGCTTTATTGCCTGATAGTACTAAGATTTCGTACTTCGTCCTTAGCCCAAACATCTTTACTCCCATTCCTTCCCCAGTATGTACCTTTTTTTCCAAGTCCGTATATTGTACATTCATAGTTCCAGTCCATATTGTTATTTACATATCTTTCTGCAAAATTTTTTCTCAAAGTTCCCTGGGGATTGCAAGAAGCGGAAGCTTCTTAAGAAGTGTATCGTCTGCCTTTCTCCCTGTGCCTAATTTTGTTATTCTTAGGATCATTTACCTTTACTTTTCTGCATTAAGAGATGGAGTGGTGTGAGGTCCAGGAGGACTTTCTTATCTGCTGTTGAACAAGTCCACATGGCCCCAGTGATGCAGAGGCTTGGTAGTCTCTACACTTTAGTGAATGTCCCCCGCGTTGTTATCACTCCATAAGAGAACATCGGCCTGCTTCGATCTTAGTATTTTGGTATTGATTTGATTCCCCGAGAATTTCCCACTATGCTCCTGAATGTCATAAGAGAACGGATGGCCTTTTTGGAGGTCTCCACTGTGTGCTTTTTCCCCACTTGATTTTACTATTTAGGTATAGATACTTCACTTATTTTATTTCCTCTTATTTACATAGTGCCTCGTGGGTGCCATGGCTCAGTAGTTAATACCATAAAAAGTTTTTTCACGGCCCCACCTCTTCCGAGTGTCTGACAAGCATCCAAGAGTATAACTTTCATGAAAAAGCTTCTTAAAACCCCTATGACCTTCGGATACGGCATAAAACAGTAGGTCCCTTTTTTACGTGCAGAAATGTATACCACGCACAACATGAACAGTTGTGAGGAGCTAGGCCTTGGCTTAGGCTGCTTACGGACTAATATTTACTTTAATTTTTTTTTTATTTAGATAGAGATTGGAGCGCTTACAAACTAAGTGTTCTAAGCCGTCTACCTCACCTTTATTGGTACACCTTTTGCAAAGATCATCTATGAAAGGGAACTAAATCTAAACCTAATAATGTGTGTAGCGCCAAACCATTTTTCTAGCCAATTACTATATGTACTATTTCGTCAAAACTTTGCCAGAAACCAGTATCTTTTCTATTTTCTTCAAAAGGTCAATGCTCGTCCAATACGCAAGAACCAACTTCCTGCCTAAAATACTAAAATACTCCTTTCGACCTTTCGTCGTATCCCACGTGGCTGAACTGACATCTGTAGAAATTAACTCGCCCCCAGCTAATATCTTAGAATCTCAAATCAATGATAACTACGAGTATAACCCATTCTCGTCTTAATCGAGTTTCTCTATGAATTCCAATTAATTAATCAGTCATTTGACTCAAGGACCTATAAATATACACGTGCTGTGCCCACACCCTATTCGTTACATTTTATTTCATTAAAACATTCCAATTATAAATCGCTCGTAGGTCATTTACCACATCAGCCAGTGCTCTCCATAATTAGAGACTTTTTGCTCACTCAATCAACGTCCATTATGTACATCTTTTCTAAGAAAGGCGAGCGAATTTCCATCAAAATAGAGTTGCCTATCCTTAAACATAGAATGTTGTTTGTTGGCCATCATGCCACAAACAAGCAAGGACTTCCCGGCCCGCATATGCAATTAGTTTCGAAATTATTATTGTGTAACACTTCAAGGATATCAGTGCGCCTGATATCCTTCCATGGAAACTATGTCATAAATGTATGAATCTGACAACTAAACATGACTTCCGACGATTATTGTGACATACTCCCAGCCGAGAGTGTTGACAGTTTTGTCGGGTCAGGACATAGCTTTACGAATTCCAAAGAAGAAGAAGAGAAAGAAATAGATGTAATAATTATTTCTGTCCTTGAACTCCTGTTAGAGGAGCAACGTATAAGGAATACGTGAGCTACTTCACCTAAACGCAAGCCATTAACTCGACGTTTTTGTGAAAAACTGCATGATTTTGTAGTGGTTGGCTCGTGCTTGTGGATTTTTATATTTTTTGCGAGTCCTGTTAAATTTGCCCTTCGGCCCCCTTTCCAATTGAACTGATTTATTTAGGATTTTTTTCTCCTTCGTTCGCTCGTAACAGGAACATTTCAAGGATTTCAACGGAAATGAACCCGCAGAACAAATTACTTTTTTACTCGGTTTTCCGTTGGCTGCCTTTTTTTTTTCTGCTCCTCGTTCTTCATCCTACTCTTCTGTGCTTTTCTTTCATTTTTCCTTCATTAAGAATGTTTTGCGGTTAGAGGTTAAAAAGGAGCACCAGGCGCAGGCAGGGGAACGGTGCGAGTTCAATTGTCAGATGCACGAGGGCGATGAATTACAAGTTGCCCCCTTGTGTTCGGACTGGGTACAATGTTAACTTTTACCATTTTTCGGTGTATGCCTGGGTTAGGAGAAAATGAGCGGTTCCTTGGTGGAAGCATAAGCGGCAATTAGGTCGGTCTATTAAGCAGAGAGCAAGTTTTGAAATTTTGTTAAAATTAATGAAGAAACAGAAGAAAAAAGTGTTTCTAACATGAGGACGCGAGAGGAGGCAGCAAAGAAGTTATGCCTTCTCCGTTAATGAAGCTTTACGGACTTTAATTGAACGCAATAATTCAATCTGTATGTTGTTGCGCTCAGCGCGCTGTCGTCATTTGCGTTTGTTGTTTTGTCAAGGTGATGATGGGCTTAAACTTGTGACGTTGGGAGGAAGGGGGTGTTTTTGTGTGGCGAAGGACTCTACTCTCTTTTGTACTATATCGTTTGGCTTTGAATAAAGTTTTAGTTAGAGTCTTTTGTCCGCGTACCAAATGCACAATAATTATGATGATGAGGTTGATGTTGTCGGTGCTATCTACTGGTATTCCTGCTGCCGCTGCTGCGGATCGTAACGAAGCAAGCATCTATGGCAGACTGCTAATTAATTATCTTTTCAAGTGGAGCACATCTCCTTCGGAAAGCATCATATTAAGCTGCATGCCTCATTTTGATTGAAGTTACGTAGACAGGATATTGTTAAAGAGATGAAAGGCCAGAAGAGAGTACAAACCCAAGGATAGGCAGCATAATACCTATTGCACAATGTTAGGGAAAATTGTTTGCATTTAATTTACATTATTTCGAGACCGAATGAGGAGAATCATCTAAAGTTTACTTATTATGATAAGTAGGGAATGTCTGGTTGTCTATTATTGCTTGTGGCAGTATAATTTGTTTGTTTTTCGAGTGAATAGGTAGGTGGATTGTCTTTTGCATAAGATTTGGCATCATAATATTATCCATAGCTGTATTATTTTGAATTATGTGTCCTTCATCCTGTTGCAAATAGAAAATTGAAAAGAAACTTGATTCAGAGAAAAGGTAAGTAAGGAAATGGAATAAGTACTAGCAACTATAAGTTGTATTACTATTTATCTACTGAAAAAAATGTTTGGAAAAAAATTGGATTAATCTTTTTAAATAAAAGCTGAGTTATGCATTGATACTAGGTCCGTTCGCGCACTTTCTGCACTAAAATTCGTAGATTATCAAATTTCAAAGAGTGGGGGTAAAATTCTCTCAGAGAGAACAAAAATTACGAAAAAGTAAACGAACACTGGTTTGACAGTTTTGACAGTTTTTATAAACCAGCCCACAAAAATTCCTTGCATTAAAATTTGTAGCATTTTTCTGCGAAAAACAACGAAAATTCTTAGTACGCAAACAGCTTTTCGTAGAAATTCGTAAATTTTCGTAAAAATTCGCTGTTTGGTGAGGGTACGCGAACGGACCCTTTGTGAGCGAACGGACTTACTATGCAAATTAATATTATTATAAAAATTGAAATATGTTTATTTATATATTTATTTATTTAGAAAGCTGTAATTAAAGCTAGCTTAGCTTAGTTTAACCAATTGTCTTTTAGTCTTTTTTTCTTTCTTAAGTTTTTTTTATTTTCCGGGCTCAAGGACCCAGTTTATTGCTTAAACTACCTAAAAATAACTAAAACCGTTAAATGACTAGGTATGAGAGGGAGACGAGGTGGACATTAGTGAGTTTCGGAGAATAGATTTGCTGCAATGAAAATCGAAAGAGCTATGCCGGTTAGTCAAGCGCAATATTCTGGTTATTCGCTCGTTGCAGCCATAGTTGGTGCGGTGAAAGTTTAGGCGAAAGAGGGGTACCGATCTATGATTTCGAGAGTTGTCATTGAGGGATACCATGTGTAGTAGAGCGGGGCTATCAATGTTTCCTTTTAGTAGCTGATGGATAAAGAGGATGTCAGCAATTTCAACACGTTTTTCAAGTGACTTACTTCTTTTGAATTTTAGACGATCCTCATAGGCGGGTAGGTTACAATGATCGACCCAGGGAAGACCGCGAACCGCGAAGCGCGAAACGGATGAATCCACGTTGAACAGCTTCAATACGGAAGAAATAAGTATCGTGATAAGGTGACCATACTTAATTAGCATATTCAAGGATTGGTCTAACAAAGGTGAAGAAGAGGGATTTCGTGACATAAGAGTTGGGGAATCGTTTTACAAAACCAATTGCGGAGTTAGCTCTACTGATAATGTTATCAACAGGGATAGGATTTTGCTCACTTTGCTTTTTTTTTCTCCGCAATCGTATGACACTATAGACTTTAAACAAATACGGTTGACGTGCTGCTGGTGCCAAATATATGCATTTTATTTTGCCTTTTCTCCTGTTATTGCATTTTTTTGCCTTTTCTCATATTTTTGCATGCATTGACTATTCAGCTCAACACAAAAATTTCGAATGAATGCGAATAGATCTACATTACGTAACATTAACATGAAGGTAACACGATCGGAGAAGTCTTGCAGATTTTGGACAAAGTCAAAGGCGACTTGGAAACAGCAAAAGAGACAATCGCAAAAGATGTTTCAAACAAGTTCAAATCCGTTTTCCCTGCAAATCAGGGACTTGAGATAATGGTGCAAATAAATTTCGTTATTAAAGGCGACACAAACTGTGACAAGTGGGTGATGTCGAGTGTTTTAATGTTTTACTTGGGATCCACTCGATTCTGCTGATGTAGAGAGGTCCTTCAGCTCTTTTAAAGCGCTGTTAAGGGACAATCGCAGGCGTTTGTAAAAAAAAAACTTATGGTTGCTCAATGTTACTATAATAAAGTTTTTATTTTATTGTCTTTTGTTTAAAAAAATAAATAAATAAATAATAGGCCGTTAGCAGCCCATAGAGGGCCAAGGCCTAGCTTCTAACAGCTGTACGTATTGTGCATGGTATACATTTCTGTACGTACTGAAGGGACCTACAGTTTTATGCCGTATTCGAAGGGCAGGGGGGTTTTTGAGAAGCTTTCTCATGACAGTAAATACTCTTGGATGTTTGTCAGACGCTCGCAAGAGGTGGGGCCGTGAAAAAAACTTTGGTGGTAATTTCCTGGATTCGAACTCGGAACCGCTTGCGCAGTAGTCCAACGCACTAACCACTGAGCCACTGCACCCACATCTCTTGTTTAAAGAAATGCCTTTTTTTTGCCTATCAATATGACACCGACCATTTAGTTCTCTATCACAGATAATACCTAAAACGCGCAGTCAAAAGACAGAGATAAAGTAGGATCTAGGGAGTGGTGGAAGACGCTTTCGGCTCAAAAGTAAGTTATAGCTTCAAGAGAGCAAGAATCAGCCTAAAGCTAGTACTAGACCATATGTTAAATAAGCATACGTATGCTGACAAAATGTGTCCCAATCACAACATATCGTGTAATAGCGATATTTCTGTCATCATGTGTATGCTAAAAGGTGTTTGTTAGCAAATTTGTTCGCTAGTCAGCATATGTATGTTGGCGACCTGAACATACCGTGTACTGTATGCTAAGATTCGGACAAATTTTAGACGTATGCTCACGCGTATGATATAAAGGGTCCGCCATCTGACGTTTTTTTTCAACTAGTGCTTATTTCGTGAATGGTAACACTTAGCTCATGTCTGATTTGACAGATAATTAGTTTTATCCTTCCGCTGAACGAATATGGTTGTGTATACGCTTGAACAATGCTGGGAAATATTGCGACATTACTTTGAAAATGTGCCGTGGCTCAGTGGTTAGTGCGTTGGACTGCTGCGCAAGGGGTTCCAAGTTCGAATCCAGGTCCCTTCTGTACATGCAGAAATGTATACCACGCACAACATGTACAGTTGTGAGAAGCTAGGCCTTGGCCCTCTATGGGCTGTTTACGGCCTAATATTTATTTATTTATTTACTTTGAAAATCATGGTAATGTCCGCACATTGCGTACGGAATTCGGAAGAAGAGAAGCACCGTCAGCTCTGTATGTTCGCTATCTTGTGAAAAAAGTGAAAGAAACTGGCATCCTCATCGATAAACCAAAGCGTGAAAAGCCAAAAACAGTGCGTACACCAGAGAAAATTGCTGCTGTGGCAGAAAGTGTGCGTGAAGAGCCATCAACATGAACATTTCGGAGACATCATTGAGACGAATTTTGCATAAAGACCTTGGTATGACGCCATACAAAGTCCAATTGGTTCAGGAGTTGAAGCCAACTGACCATCCAATCGCGATCTGTAAATTTTTCAGCATAAAATCATACTTCAAATCAAATTTCAAATTTTTCAGCATACCGAATTCAACATATCGTGTAATAGGGCATCATACGCCTGACGAACATATGGATATTTGCTCACATTTTTTTAGCATATGATTGTCATCATACGTACATATGTTCAATTAATATATCGACTAATACTTGCTGAAGTACGCTTAGGAAATTTAATTAATTCATTCATTGTGTACTAAAGTTTGCAACTTTTTTTTAGTGTGAACTACAAATGAATGCGAAAACTACATGCAACTCTCCTCAGTCAATTTGGGCAGCACCCATGGAAAATAAATATTGAAACCTACCACCTGAGTTTCAAATACCAATACACAAACTCTTTGCTATAGTACAACTCTTAAATTTACCCATTACCCGTGTCCTATGTTATCAGGTTCAGAGTGTTAATAACCTTTTTGGTCCCTACATTACATTTATATTACATACCTACATTAAGGACAAATTCATATGTATGATTATAAGGGATTAAAAAATATGCACTCCTATACAGAGGCAAATATATTAAATTTAATCAACAGAAGTGAACTCGAACTCATCCTTCTTCATAGGATTTCATTATGCATAAGTACATACATAATCTTCATGTAAATAGATACCAATGCAAAATATTGCCTTTCAGTATGAAAGCTTTTTATTGATCATATGTATTTACCTTTAGAATTCTGCAAGCCCAAATCTCCCCCTTAGTTCAAATGACAAAACTCAATTCAGAGAACTGTTTTGGCTATTTCCCGGAAAAAAGTCAAACAAAGTGAGAAAAACATGTTGTGGTAATCCTTTGGGAAGTGTATTTCCTGGAAGTTATCTACTAATTAAAGTCCCCAGCAGTGGCATAAGGAAAACGTTTAAATGGTTTATGGAGTGTGTACTCTAGTGTAAAAGTAAGTAATTCTGTTTAAGTTCTGGAATAATTTTTTTTTGTAGAAAGAGTTGCGACTAAAAACAATTTCGTTGGGTTCCATATTGAGAGACTACTTGGATTAGTCTGCTTTTGTGAAAAACAGTGGAAAATATTTGTGTTGATTATACTTACTCAACCAACAAACTTCTTCAGCCAAGTTGGTTTAGGTCACCCTCTACTTGTTTGTCCCACCTATCACGAGGTCGCCCTCGATCGCGTCTTCCATCCGGTGTGATGACAATCGGTTTTAGGGGTGTGCATAATAAGGCAGACAGGATCTTTTGTGCGATGTTGAGAAGATTTATATGATTTGATTTGACGCAGTTCAGAGGATCTACTTTCCTCAGGATCGGACAAACGACGCTGAGGTTCCATTCATTGGACATACTTTCGTCCGACCAGATTTTGCAGATAAGATACTGCATGCTCATTACCAGCTTATCACCTCTGCTTTGAAAAGTTCGAGGCCGGCGGCCCCAGTAACATCGTAATTGATATGGTTTGTGCAAAAGATGAAAATGGAGAGGTGACTAACAGCCTTTCACGTACAGCAACAAAATTTACACTCAATTTTTACCACACATGTGCGCACACTTGCTACGGTGCAGTAAGAAGTGTACTGTGTATAGGCGTATAATTTCCTTTTGAAATAATGAACATTTCTTGTGATCATGTTATGTTGTCGCAATCGTTAGAAGAAAACATTTATGATTTAATTTTTTCGATTTTTCATTTAAAAGAACCAATCTACTGAAGACAATTGCTGACGAATGCCCGAATTATCAGAGACTCACAGGCAATATTTTACTTTGTTGATTTAATTGTAGGGAAGATATTATAGAAAATTTTGGACATATTTTATATGAACCAGGAGGATGGGATAACGATACTGTGGTTCGAACTGAAGAGTGTTCGTCTTCATCGTCTAAAATTATGATTGGACCTTCCGTAGCATCACCCGCGTCGATGCCACACGTTGTAACCAGGTCTCTTTACTTGTCGCTTCGGAAGGCATCATTTCTATTATTTGCGGTCTAAAACCTATAGATGACGCTTGATCTTCAAATATTTGTCAAGCCTTATGTTCAACAAATTTTGTCAGAAAAAAAAAATATTTTCTTTCAATATTATTAATGCAGTATTGAAGAAGTTAATGCCTGAAAAAACAACAATGCCGCTGGTTTTGATGGACTTTCAGCAGAAGTCTTATAATAAGGAGGTGATTTCTTGGTAGTTTACATGCGCCAAATCATCAATTAAGTATGGAGCAATGCATTTCCGACGACTGGACTCTCAGCTCTTTATGCACCTTCTTTGAAAAATCCAATTCTATGTCTAGTCAGAACTGGCGAGGCATATCCCTATTAAATGTCGCATATAAGGTCATATCGAACGTCCGTCTACAACCCTTCTGCAGCACTCTAATCGGTACATACCAGTGTAGCTTCCGGCCCGACAGTAAACCAAATTTTTACACTCAGACAAATCCTGGAAAAGACGAACAAACTTCAATTTGAAAGGCACCACCTTTTCATCGACTTTAAAGCCGCTTATGACAGCATTCATCATCTTGGAGTCTACGAGGCGACGGCCCAATTCCATTTATTCCTTCTTTGGGTATAACAGAGAAGCTAGGTTTTTAACGCCAACATTCGAATACAGTGGAAAGGACAACGTAGCCTCAATTTCTAAGCAAAACTTTTTAGCCCAAAGGTTCAATTAAAGTAACTTATACAACCATGAATTTTTTTGAAAATAAGGAGATTTTTATTAATTTATATAGATAGATTTAATTTATTTTAAGCTAACTGCATACATACACATACAACATCCATAAGAACAAATTACATCATAAATCAAATATTTGGCTTAATTAAATAAATATTGAAGTCGTCGCCGACAAAAATTCCTTTGCTTTGCAGCAATTCGTCGAGCTGTTGCACCTGTCGCGGGTCCACACCTGGCTGTTGCGAGCTTACTCTATCCTCTGCAGATAGACATTCCGTGTTAGCTGGATTGTTGAACCTTAAGAAGGGCTCCAAGGCTCTCAGTACACGACGGCCCTCTTCCGTCTGCTCCGTCAGTTCCTCAATCCCTGCTTGACAATCGGATTCCCCCGCATCCGATATTGGGCTATATGGGCCCATGTCAAAGTTTTCGCTGTCCGCAAGAGGTGTAGCCGGTTCCACTATTTCCTCTTCATCCTAGAAAAATTAAAAAAGATTTTTTTATTATTATTTTTTTTAAGTTGTGTTTAGGTAATAATTTAACTTACCATGTGGTAGCTTTCACACGCAGTGACAACTGGGTAATCTGGTGATCTACTGCACTGCTGCTGGTTATCCTCGTAGGAGTAAAACTGTTGATCCTGGAAGAAAAGAGTAATTATTGCTTAACAGTCCTGAAATTTTATGTTTTTTTTACTTACCATAAAGTAACTTGAATATCCAACATTGCTATTGTAGCACTGGTAATAATTCCTTCCGTAGTTCTCCATTTTGAATTTATTTTTTGGTCTTGCTAAAACAAAGGACTCGTAGCGAATGATGCAAATTTTAGCGCGTGCCACGTTTTTTATAAAGGATCTACTTTATGATCAGCCCTTCTAATCATCCTGAT
The DNA here is from genome assembly GCA_949716465.1 of Chalcosyrphus nemorum. Lineage (NCBI taxonomy): Eukaryota > Metazoa > Arthropoda > Insecta > Diptera > Syrphidae > Chalcosyrphus > Chalcosyrphus nemorum. The sequence goes on from OX454333.1 coordinate 72,416,733, forward strand.
AATTATCGGTAGCTGTGCTTTAGGCGGGATGTTCGCAGGTAGCTGACGCTAGACCTGGGAAATCATGGGCCATAAATGTCAGATAGGCGTACGTGGGTTCGACAGGGATGGACATAACGAGGTCAGGACATAACGCTTAGAAAAGTCCTAAACAATAAAAATTAATCCAAGGCTTTTGAAATATTTAACGATCACATGATCCTTGGTTGCACTTGTTTTATGGGTACAAATTAAGGGACCTGTAATCGTTGGTTATTTTCAAAATCTTGTGACTTGGGACGTAAAGTCCTGTTTTTTATTACCCTTTCTTCATATGTCTGGATGCGTTTTTTCCCAAAGTCATTAAACTAAACAGGATCATTTGTTTGACATTTATTTTGTGAATTGGTAAGGATCTCTGGTGATATTTATTTCGCTGCGGCTGCGGTATAAGTCCACTGCTCGTTTTTTTCACACATAAGCCAATTGCCTTTGTATTTGATTGCTGTATTAACTTCTTCAATACTGGGTGATTCATGAAAGCGATTTGATTGAAAAGTATTTTTTTCATTAATTACTAATGCAAGTCGTGCAAGGATTGATGGTTAATCCTTCTGTAATACATCATTCTTAAACTTAAAGTAATAAACTTTGCATGACGTTCCACTATATAGTACATATCTACATATATGTATGTATGTGATATGTTTACATAATTTGATTAATTTGCATTTATACTTAAAAAAGAAAAAATGTATAAATGTATTTATTTTACGACCTTCAAGTTAAATATACCGCCACCACCACCCCCAAGACCAATTAATATAACTGTAGAAGAAACGTTTCTACAAATCGAAGAAAATTTAATCGTTTGCCGAACAAACAGCTTGGGAGAATTCGGAAAAGTATTTGTGGGGGAAGTGATGGCACGTACATGAAATATATAGCAACAGGTTCTTCTTAGAAGAACACTTATAATGTTGACATAAATCAAGTATAGAAATTGTAGAGTGGTTGACTTTGATTGATGTTCGAGGCCAAAGTTTCTTCGTTAAAGACTTACTAAATGATCTCTTATCTCTTAATAGGATGTTTTAATGGTTCCATGATGATAGGCATACAAACATATGTACATATGTGTTTATGTATATCTTATGGTTTGGATGGAAATTTTAATTGAAACATGTCGTCGCAGTATGTTTTTTTAACATTAAGCACAAACGTAATTCTTTTAGAAATGTTGGTCATGTATTGGACAGCCTAAATACCTGTCAGCGTGTAATAGAGCATTACTTTAGTGTATTGCTTTACAATACTTTTAATTGCACCGATACATAGTACAGGACAAGTTTCGGATATTGTTCAGTCTTGAGATTTTGATTACCTTTATACTTTACTTACACATTCTGGCCAAACATTGTTAAAACCTCACTTAAGGCCAAATTGCTTAAAAGCCGGGTTTTACATAAAATGACCACTTTTTTTGGCTAAAAATAAGAATAACAGGACTTTTCTTAGAGTCTTTGGCTTTTGATTAAATTTCATATATGATTAAGCATAGGCAAGTTCTATAAGAGGGCATACCACGTTTTTGTCTGAAAATACATATAACGGTACTTACTAATAATATTCAAGGCAAAAGAATGGTCAACAGAAAAATGTGACCAAAATTTAATGTTCGATAAAATGGGGCATTTGATGCCTCCTTAAACAGAGCGCGTCTTAATGTCACAAATTGTATTGCTCTGCAGCTCATAGCCCCTGTCAAAAAGAGAGCTTTTCGAAATTTATCAAATGTGTGCAGAACCTCTTGTTCTTCATAAAATTTGGATTTTTCAATTATTTTCACTATGGCGCCTATAATTGACGAAATATCTAGAATCAAAATTATAAAATGTGCTCAACGGTCTCTGTTTGACGTCCTCTAAGAACGCAATTAAAACGCCTCGCAAAATTGGGCGTTGACGAGGCTTAAAAAGTTATAAGAACTTTGAAAAATATTTTTTTCGAGAGTTAATAGCAAAGTACTTTAAAAACGATATGAAAACCTTCACAATATTTTTTTTGTGTATTTTTTTTTAATAGTTAAGGGCCACGACCAAATCTGTGTGGGTCACTTTGTTTATAATACGAACAAGAGAGTTTGTCGTTAAAAATTCTAAAAGTTGGACTTATTGTATAATTTGCTACCTTGATATTGTTGCAAATATTGGTGTTCTAAGCGCATAACTAGTATAAAATTGGATAAGAACCACCAGAAAGTAAACTCTGCGCCGCTTCAGAGCGATTATTCTTTCGCCAATCATTTTATAGTGATAAATATAAAGCATAATTTGCCCCACTGTTAGCCAATAAATCAAATTCTAAAATATCACACATTAGCGGCAGTGATATGAACGAAATAAAAAGAACTTGATCCAATCAATCATTCTATTATATGTATGTATCAGTCATAAGTCATAACCTTTCATCCAGTATCCATTAGCATTGAAGCATTCTAATCAGCAAATTGAACAGTTTAAACAGATGTGCATGAATTTGTTGATTAATATCCCTTAGTCGTCATCTATTAATTTGCACCGGGAACCGTAATTTATCTGATTGCTTCGTATATCCTCAGTTGTTTTTTTTTTTCTGCTGTCGGAAATCGTTTACACAGTATGAAAAGTGATTCTGATGAATTGGTGTACGTTTGGCAGTTGACATTCTCCATTTGTCAGGGATACGTAAACAAATGAACAAAATTTAATTTTCATAAAACCATTTTTTTCTTATTTTTCATTTCATTTTGCGTTCAAATAATATCAAAATGAATCTCAACCGCCAAATATCAGAAGGTCGAGTGCAATTGAGTGCGAATGGGGGCAATAAACATAAAATTGATGAACTGCCGCCCTCACATTGTATACGGTGTTGCTCCGGGTCGCTATCGGGACATTTTATATGATTAATGGTTCAGTGGTGGGATGTGATTGTTGTTGAAAGTAAAGTATTTTTACAGAAAAAGAAAAAACAATTTTCCTGAAATAAAATACTCTTTAATGACCACACAGCGTCAATTAGCAGGGTTTTGTTTTTTTTTTTTTAATGATTACAAATTATCTTTTCACAGAAATGTTGACCATAACCATCTGTTGAATAAAGGTGTAGATGGATACCTTCATATATCAAAATAACGGTTTTATTGTAAATGAGTGAAGCAGATGTAAAACACGTAGTCCAGCCGAAAATTTATAGTTTTAAGAAATTATTATAAATATTTATCTTAATTTTCAGAAAGAAAATATATTCTTATATTTTGCCTGGTTATTGATTTTGTGCCTGAATCTTTTGATTATTTTGTTAAAAAGGTAAGACGTGCAAACAAGTGAAATCATCACGGTCTGTTTGCTTGCCTGATTTGTTACAGCTTTATAACTCCTGAACTGTTTGGCATAGATTGCTAAGACTAAGTACATAAGCTCCAAATTAGACAAACCTAGCATCTCATCAGATTATTCGACAATCTACAGCTGCATTCTTTCAGGATTTATACACAGTATTCAAGGCATTGCAGCGTTTCTCATTTCGAAGCATCTCTTCTTGGACTCAATTTAATTTAAAATTACAATTACATCAAAATATCCTTAAACTTCATAGCATACTCCACAACAAATGTAGATGGATGCCGTTTTTCCATATTCCTTTTTTGTGTGTCCAATAAGGAAAAACGAAATGAGTCGACTTAATTCAGAGCTATATAAAATTGTGAAAAAGGAACAACTACACAAGTCTTTTTTCAGCAAAATCACCCAGGTATAAATAATCTGAAATTAAAACACTTTTTCCATAAGTTCTATACTTTTTTGCGATCGCAAAGTAAAAATTCAAACTGCTCTCTTGAAAAATTGAAAAATAGTGACTTATATTGTTTTTCCTTTTTGCCACAGATATGTAATTATTTCCAATTTTTAAAAAATTTGGGCAATGTAAGCCATAGCGTTACAGTGGTACAAATCTCGATGTATTAGTTGAATTTTTTTCAAAAGTTTTATAAAAATGTATGTTTTTATAGAGGATTGTAACAAAGTAACAAATTTAAAACCTTTATAAATCAACTCCGTTCTAGTTTTGTTTATAAATTAGTTAAATGCATATTATGCCATTTTTTAGCTTTAAAAGTTGATAATATTAAAAAATTAAGGATGAGGAAGTGTTTCTAGAGTCAATACCTAGTCCTGATAATTTTTATTCCAAGTTTTAAAAAATCATGCATTTAATGCTAAAATATACACTGAGAGAAAAATCGCAGTCTAAATTTAAGCACTTTTAAATAATATTAAAGCACTTTTAGATTCTATTTAAGAACGGGATTTTTAAAGGGATAACATTCTTAAATTAACTGCCTTTTGTTTTATTTTACCCAAAAAGTACACAAGAATTAAGTTTGTTATATATCTGTAATATTTATTTAAAAGAGAAACTGAATCTATGATAAATGATATTCATTAACAAGTGGAAGATAGTAATGCTCAGGCATCTAAAATAAAATTATATAAAATCGTATGTATGACTTTTGTGACATGGTGTATGTACTTTTATATAAACTATTAAAATGAGAAATTGCAAGTTTAAATGAACAAATATGTACTGTTGGTTTTGCATGAAATTGACTCACATTTTTCAAAACATTGAGTATCGTCTCTATATTATTGCGTCAGATTGGGACTGCACGATGCAAGGTATTAAATAGTGTATATAGTAGAGCATGACATTAATAAATTTCAGCACTTTTACACACGGAGACAGAGACATCCGATCAGTGATGCCATTTTCCAATATTTTATTGAAGTACGTAGGGTAAAGTCCCCTATTGTTGAACCGTTTACGGAATAGTCTGTATTAAATACTAACGTTGGGCCTAGAAGCATAGTTTTGATTTTATTTGAAAAAAAAACTCAAATTTTCTTAAACTCACTAGTTGATTTCATTCATTATTGCATTCTTTTAACAAATGAAATAAATAAGAAACACCAGTCATTTTCCCCTATTTCCGAAAGCTTTCCTAAACCCAAATAATTTGCCTTATTTCGAACACTTAAATATAGCTATAAGTTTGCCCAGAAAGTTCATTTTTATGTACATACTACGTTCAAATGAATTTTTGGGAACAATTTAGTGGCTGCACTGATTTTATTTTAGGAGAATAAAAGTAAAAATTCATTGCAATTTCAAAAAAAAAAGCTTAGACGAGATAAGTAGGTAACTATAACTACTGAAACATTTAATGGTATCAGTCATTTTGTAATTTAACTAGGTATTAAATGTGTTGTGGATATATAACTACATAGGTACTTAAAAAATAATTAATATTTAGCTACTTATCTAAAAAAAAAAAGGAATAAAACTAACCACAGGTTTTAAAATACTAACAGAAAAATAAAGAGAAAAGTATTATGCGCAGGAATCGCATGCAAAGTCTTTCTTCTGTGCTTCTTCAAAAGTTTTTAAACAAAGTTTGGTACAGAACAAATGATGCAGTCTTGAATCTTATATATTTTTTGAGAAAAAAATAAAAAATTTGGGTATCTAGATACCCCACTATATCTTCCGCTATTTTCAGGAGGTTATTTTGATATTACGATTTACTCAAATTTCGAATTTCATCAAAGCCAAGTAGTTCTCGAGTTACAGATTTTAGAAAAGTGCATGGAATTCCCTTTGTTCTCTTCCCTTGCTGCTACTTCAATCGATTTCGACTTTTCAAGAAATAAATAATTTGCGCGAAGTTTTAAAAAATACATTTTTTTTTAGTTTTGGATTTTTTTTAAAAAAGTGTCAAGTATTGCTCGTGTTCAATATATGTATTACATCACAAGTGGAAGTAGAAATGTAGTGGAATCTAGGCAAAGTATTAGGTGTGCCTATGCAGAGTATGAATAACATTGCCTTCTATTTAATGACAATATAAAACGTCCGGAACACTATTGTACGAGGCCCTCCTCGCACTTGCCCAATTTTTACTTGCACCTATAATATAGGGCAAGTATTGGATTCGTGCAAAAATTCGAACTCGAGATAACAATGAATTCTGACATTACGATGATAGAGAAGCTCGAAAAAGTGGGTCTGCCGATTCTGTCTGTCTGTCTGTCTGTCGGTCTGTCTGTCTGTGTGTATTTACGCTGAACTGCAGCCTAAACGGCTGGCCCGATTTGCTTCAAACTTCATATCTGAGCTCTGTAGGGTCGCAATTCGAGGCGAAATCGAAATTTTTGTTCTAGCCCTGTTATTAACGGTACTTTACTTAGGGCCAATTTTACAAAAAGACGATTTTCTCGAAAAGGGCTCTAACGATTTTGATTAAATTTCATATTCGAGTTAGTCTGGGCAAATGCTATAAGATGGCGTACCACGTTTTTGGCTGAAAATACGTATAACGGTACTTTTCTTATTAACTGGTTTTAGAAATATGGCTATTTCTCGGCTAAAACTCAATGGATTTCCATCAAAATCGAAATATGGGCAAGATTAAATGTTTAATAATATATGCCATTTAAACTTACACAAAATTAAAAAAAATTTTTTTTCAAATATCTATTGTAAATTTTTTTTTTAAATTCATTTCCAACTACCAGCATATATGTAGGTGCAAGTACGTTCGACCCAGTCGTGCACATTTTTTCTTTAGGTATAAAATCGTCTGAAATTATAAGTACCTGTCAAATAAGTATGATTTTTACTTTGAATGAAGATCAATTTTAAAAATGCAATGGTGTAAATCGAAGGATTAGTGTAAGTATAAGCGATCTTAATTTATAAAAATGTATGTTCCTATATGAAGAAACTTGATCTTAAATCAATAATTTACTGATGCCAGGACAAGAGCTATGTACGCTTAATTCTATTATGTATGTAATTTAAAAGAAGAGTGTTTCCAATCTGAAGTACTTAACTTTAGTATAAATATAATAGCAATGAAATAAGGTTGGAATTTCTTATTTATAAGTATATTTCTGTTCAATTATACTCCTTTTTTTCTCTCAGTGTAGGAGTAAGTCTTATGTAGATAGTAAAAATATTTTTAAGCATTAACAAAATTTCTAGACCATTTCAAATGGACAATGCTTTCAGGGTCTAGTTAAAAGGTACAGAAAAAAAAATTCCAAAAAATAACCAACCCAAAACTCTCTTCTATAATCCAATTAAGGTCGAGACATTTATAAGAGCTCAGGACATGAAAAATGCATCAAGCTCACCGAGTGTCATTATCCTAATGAATAGGCTTATCAGACTTTGCAAATGTACCTACTCATTCCGGTAAAAGTTTTTGTCCTCCAAAATCTCCTGCCATCGTCAATTAGGATCCACAATTTTATTGATTCCGTCTGCAGTGAGACGTGGTAGATTCATCTCCTTTTTTTTTTTTTTTGTTTTTTTTTTTTTTTTAGCAAATTTTCCCACCCGATGTGTTATCCTTGAAATTTTAATGCGCAAATTAAGCTTCTTCTGTGGAGTCCTCAAAAATAACTTAAACAAATTATTCACCCACGTGCCACAGTAAATCAAACTTAAATTTCCAACAGCGGAAAAAAGAAAAAACCTGCAAATTTTTAAATTCTCTTGCAACATCAACGCTGTGGCAATATGGAGGGCCATCGTCCTTCCATTCATTTTTAGCATCCGCTTTCTTGCTGCCCTAATCCATCAGTGTAACATAAATACACTTTCGTTTTCCATTCCTAATCTGATTTATAGTGGTTCAGTCAAAACTCGTGTCGGATTATGTCTTGCTGCTTTGTTGTTCTTCCTTTTCGGATTAGGCAAAGTTTTCTTACACAAATTTTCGTCTTCCTTCGTCCTTGCTGTTTCCGTCACCGTTTAATTCGTCAGAGTGGATAATATGTAAATTTTTCACTCCTGATAGCGGAAACTCAATTCGTTTTTTTTTTTTTTTTTGTGTTTGTCCGAAAACTCAATGAGGCCCGGATTAAAGATTCGTCTTTAGACGATTTGGCAGGACATCAAATTGTAGTGCAACGAAGATGGTACTTGCCGCCGCTGTTGGATGCTAAAAAGTTTTGTGACTTTTTTAGAATTAAAAATAAAACTTTCATTTGTATACATATAAATAAAATTATTTTTTGTTAGCTTTCCAATACGAAAGGACTCTTTGCTGAAAGGAAAATCAAGTTTTCGCCTTTTCATTCAATTAGCTTGAAAGGAAGAACGATGAATCGTTGAGAATTACGTCATGGCGGCATGATTACATTGAAATTATAAATTTAATAGATTAACAGAAAAGCGCTTTATAAATCACAACCCCTAATCCCGCAGAAGCACGACCTCAACGCCGGGTGTTGAAGAGGGGCGGTAATGGCGTATATGTTAAGGATTAAGGCGTATTGGAGGATTTGCATAAGTGATCCAATCAACACTGTAGTTCACCGAAAATCCTTGCATGTCATCTGTCCGCCCCACTTTCCTGTAAATCCTGCTTTACCACGTGATTGGCGGAAAAACAGAAGAATAATATTGTACGAAAATTTAATTGAAATTTTGAGTTTAATGTGTACTTTTCGCGACTGCCTGCCTCTATATATTGTGAATTTTATACAACAGCGTTTATTTCTGTAAAGATGACGTAATCCTCTAGTTAATTAGTGAATTAGTAATATCACTTTATTTCATTATTAAACATGGCTACACATTAAAGGAAATGTAGTAAGTTTATTTTGATTTTTAGATATCAAAATATTAAGTAGAATTTGGAAGAAATTTAATAAAAAAATATGCTTTAAGAATCTTCCTCGATAATAGGGCTTTTGTATCGAAGGGCTACCTCGGTAAAGTTGAACAGATAGATAGATTGTTCTCCGATCAAATTTATAATTGATTCGTGAAATTGCAAATTGAAATCAAATACATACATATGAAACGGAAGTGGTCATTATTGTTCTTTTCCTTTCAGCTATGATAAATAGAAATTTGACTTTCCCAATTTCTGTAGGCGTAGACGGTTTGACCTCATAAAATACCGGTAGGCTAGGTTTGGTGCTTGTGTGATCCAATTCTTATTGTGTTCGAAGGAGGTTTCCGTAGGACATAACAATACCAACTGCTCTATGTATTTTGCTTGTAATAAATTCTTTTAGGTGAAGGCTTCCTCAAATCTTTATCTTTAAAGTTCAATTCTATGAAGCTTTGTTGCTCCTCCTGTCATGCAAAGCATCTCCATCTCAGTCACAGTTAATTTATCCTCATATTTTTTGTTCTGTGGGTGCCATAGATTAGTGGTTAGTGGATGTGCATGTGCATGAGGTTCCTAGTTCCAGGCAAATACAATTACAGTTTTTCCACGGCCCACCTTTTTATTTTCAAAATTTTTCAAAAAACCCTCCTATGTCCTTGCCCTCTATGAGCTGCTTATGGCCTAGTATTTATTTATTTACTTTTTGCTCAACATTTTGAACTGTGTGCGAGCGTCGGCAGAGTGCTACCCGCGAGAACCTTCCTTTTAGTTTAGGGCACATTTTTCGATCAAAACTGATCCATCTGTGCTTATGCGACAATTGATACTTTCATCACAAGTTGCTTTGTTATTGATCGTCGATCAAATTCCCGGTTTTGGGAAGTTTTCACACATTGGAAACATTTGCATTCAAGTAAATGTCTGGAATAGGAAGGCGTCGATCAGAAAATAGGCAGTACAGATACTCTGTCTTTCCTGAACTGATTCAATACCTCTTTTACTCCAACTCATGCATCAATATGTACATCATAGATAGCTCCATCGTCAGCAAAGAATAGATCAGATTCTACAATCTCTCAGTTTAAAAATTGTGCTAATTTTGTACATCTTGTACCTACTGGGAGGATTGAGCTTTGGATTTTTATTTTGACGAAATTATTTCGGTAAATCCATTAACACCTGAAGTTGATTAACTTCAAGTAATCTCGCTAGTTCAACGTCTAAATTATTATGATAAGTAGCTCGCACTTCTTTGGGTAGAAGTAGTATCTATATGTGTATAACTATGAGTGATTCTCGTTACTGTGCATATGATTTCCAGAGGCCATTCGCCGGAGATGAAGTAATGATCTATTAAAAGACAGGCTGTCCCACTAATGGAGGTAAGTTCCCCGCTAAAATCGCCATCACAACTTTCAATCCAAACGTGACAGTCATATGCATCTACAACCTGCATTATTTGGCATCTTTATTACCACGTACATATGTAGGTACTTAATCCTTCGATTTGCGAATCACAAACATTAGTGGTGCCTTGGATCGCTGGCAAAGTTTTTTTGTGATAGACCCCACCGAAAGCATTAGATCTGTCGAATTTGTATTATGTATAGGTACATAATTTAGCTTACCACAAAATGTATCGTTATTACGCTGCCAGTGATTGAAATTTTGAGCAGCTCTGTTGTTGTTAATTCCATTTAAAACACATGATTCTCCCTAAACTTCAAACTTAACTCCAACGCGGCTCTTATGATATCAAATAATTGTAAGTTACATGGTTTTATATATTAGCAAAAGGGAAGGGAAGTTATTACATTTTGAGGAGATTTCAAAAAGTTTATCGGTACATTTTGCATGCTCCAACATAGACCACTGGATTTTCGAATCAAAATCCAGTTAACATGATCTTGTACCACAGTTGATTGTTTTTGTTTTGGGTTCTTATTAATTAATTCGCGCGAAAGGGTAACCCTTGTATATTGTAGAAGCTTAAAGTATATGGAATATTGCCAGTTATATGAATGCACATTTATGGCAGGTACTGGAAATATTTTACCGATTACAATCAATAGAGTGTATTATAGAGAAAGTTTGAAAGTATGAACACTTCATCTCTGGAGCTCTCTCTAGAGAGAACCTGAGTAGTTTGTTAAGAAAACTCAGCACTTATTAGAGTAATTCAAGATTGCTTGTGTGATGAAGGAGTTAAGTTGAATAACCTTTATAAATGTTTCTGCGATTTAATACATTTTAGCTTTTTTCCTTCAAATATCGCGGCAATAAATCCTTGGACAAAGCCTGTATTCCATTCCTTATAAACTTTTAACTATTCGCATTCTTTTCAATTTTCTAAATACTTTTTTCCATGTTCGAACAAAGTACCTTTGGAGTAAATTTTCCAATTTTATTATTGTGAACGCTTACAAGTTAAATATGTGTACAAATATGTATACTCGGGTCCGAAATATTGTTAGCGAAATAATAATTCGTAGCACAGCTAAAAGCAGAAAGTATTTCGATTGCAAGAATCCGGATTTATCCACAGATTTATCTTTTCAATTTAAATGATTGGAACTCCAATGAAAAGTAGCTGCTGTTTAGCTTACAAGTGTAACCTGCAAACTTAGTAGATCACTTCCACATTATAACAAAAGCACTGATTCTATGCAAACGAAACCGGTACTATGATCAATGTTTGATACTGTTTACCCAGCATTTTTTCGGGTAATATTTTTGGCAATTGAAATCTCCCGTGGACATTCTATTGCCGCCAATTTCAGTCGTCAAATATCACAATACCGATGAACAAATATTTCCGTGCTCTTTGTACTAGCAAATAGCTTTAGTTCAGTTTAAGCCACGTTGAAGTTTCAATCTTATTGCCTCTGCAATAGAACATAAACATTGCAATTTATTTGGCATTCAATATTGTCAATGGGTATCCATTGGCAAGAAGTCTAGCAACGTGAATGACAATAGCAATGATAATAATTTCCTAGAAATATTACCTGTGAAGTTAAGGAATTATTCCTCGTCTTCACGAGATATACCTAATTAGTTCAGACTTAATGTCCAACTTCATGACACAAATTAAAAATTAATTACATGGAAAATTTGTTCTTACACAAATTCGTAGCCTGCACTAGAAATTTCACTTGTATGACTCATTTCTTGCAATAAATTATTGCCAGTTGCAAGTTTCAATGTCATTCTCTTTCAATTAGTACACAGACTAATTTAGGTTTGCTCATTACCAATTTCGTTTTCCATTGGTTTCACTCAAGAATTATTTTCTCCTGGATTCCAATGGAATATGCAATTTGTCCTCCGCTCAACCGCTTATGTGTTGGTGAACCGCTTTATTTCTTGGTTATATTTTTACAATGAAAAATCGATTCTTCTCCCAGAAGAAACTTCGGAAGAGCAAATGGAACGTGATCGGCAGTGTTTTTTCTCTTCGGAAAATAAAAGGAAGACATCTCTTTGCTCAATGGAAAATTACATAAATAACCGACACCACGAAGCTTTTCTGAGATCTAGGACAAGTGCAATCGACCGAAACTGTCGCGACTGACACAGCTCTTCGCTGTTAATTTTATTGTAACATTACTCGTATATGTATTTTTTAGTGTTCCAGACCTTAAGACGGAACACTTATGGGTTGTAGAGACGGTGTGTCTATGTTCGTTAGACATATCCGTTAACTATGCATACATTATGTGGGAGCCCGCAAAAGATGGCGGGAATGAATTTCATTTTGGGGGCCATTTTTTGGTATGAAAGGCAAAAAAAAAAAATATATTTTTGTTCACCATCATGTGGCACATCAAATGAAGGAGAATTTTGTTGGGGCTCCATATATGTAAGAAGTATTTTTTTGGTGACGAAATTTGTTGAACAAAAAAGCTTGCCAAACATTTGAAGCAAAGTACCGTTACATGCAGTTTTATCCAAAACCTTGGTACGCCTAATCTAACTGAAATATGAAATTTTATCCAAATTGTTGAAACAATTTTCGAGAAAAACCCGTGTTTGTAAAAATGGCGCTACGTAAAGTAACTCTAATAGTAGGTCTAACAAAATTTCAATGTCCCCATGCAATAGCTCCCTGACATGAAATTTGAAGTAAACTGATTCCCTCGTTTAGTCAGACAGACACACGGAATCGGCAGACATACTATAACGAGCTTCTCTATCAACGTAATTTCAGAATTGTTTAATATCCCGAGTTCCAATTTTTTCACGAATTCAATACTTGTTTCTATATCAAAAGTGCAACTTAAAATGGATTAGAATCTCAGCACAGTATTACTAGGACCTTGTTTTCTTTAAAACTTTTGAGAAAAAGCACAAACTCGTTAAGATTTAAATCAAACTGTTATTGATTTCTTTAAAGCTTGAATGGTATTGAATTTCCAAGAATTACATGAAAGAGTAATCTTTTAGTGTACCCAGGAAATTCAAAGACACAAAGAAATTTCCCAAGAATGCAAACAAATAAAATGCCTTGAAGCTCGAAGTTAAACACTTTTGGGGAAATAACGACAAATTCCAAATAAAAACCATCCAACTTCCCAACGAACTTTAGTAAATCGTAGAGATAGTTTATTTAAATGTACATAGACAAATACATCAAGAAATGGACAAATACCCTGAAAGAGCGTACTTAAAAATGTATGTACATATTTCGCAGCTATTTGAGAATAAAGCAAGTGGGTGAATGGAGCAATTTTAATCAAAATTTGGTTGATTGCCCAACTTATTTGATTGAATGGATTAGATAGATTGAATAACAAAAATATTGTTCTTTAAAATCGACAAATGAAATTGAAAATTTCCAATAGCACATTATTATTACATATTACTTTCACTCTATTAGATCTTTAAATTAAAAATACAAATTAAACAAACTTTGTTTGTCTCCAGTGAACGAAACAACTGAATCAATAAGTACTGTTTGGGTTAATATATGCAGAATTATTTTCGTATGTAGAAAGGTAACAGTGCATAGAAATCTTTTGATTTATTATTAGGAGTCAAAGGGTCACAAAGCTTGTACGATATCTTATAAGAGTTCCCAGAACTAGTCTGATGTATTATACAGTGAGAGTCAAAAATTAGTATACAGCTAATACTTACTATTGCAGACGCTCCGTAGATATACGTAACAAGTATTTAGGAATAATTTTTAAATACACATACAAAGCTTATAACTTTCGCCTTTCGCTGATACATTTTTTGTGTAAATCGACTTTCAAACAATAAGTAAAGTACTCTTTCATATTAAAAATGTTAGTTACAAATTTGGTATATCATCTGATTACACTTGCCCAAACGAACTAAGATATAAAATTAAATCAAAATTGCTTTAGTCATTTTTAAGATTGAGGCAGACTTTTCTTCTTATTTTAATAGAAGCCATTTCTATCATTTTTTCCCAAAATACACTAGCACCAAACAACCAAGAAGCCGAGAAAGATTCTAGCAAAGCCGTATACATTAATCCAGAGAACATTTTTTGGTGATAGAGAAAGAGTCCTATGATAGCCGCGTAGATTCCGAAGACCTTGATAAAACTTGCCACAAATTAAAGGAGCTCCTAAGTAAGGTTAGATTGGCTATTGCCGCCTCTCTCTCTTAATGATATGGCTTAACTATTTCAAATCTACCTAATATGGATACCGGGTCACTTTGACAAACAGAGCAACTGCATGGCTGATGAACTCGCGAGGCATGCTACCACTCTTCCAATTCTACCCGAAAATGAAAACCCCAACATGAGTCTTGTTACATGTGCACTTCTACGCCACTAATCGCAGGTAGCCGAATTGTATCACCTGCTTCATTACTAAGAAGATCTGGCCCAAGTTGGATCTCAAAGGTTTCCACAACCTAATTAATCTAAACAGGTCTCGTATATGTAGGTAGCATAGTAGGTGTCATCGCAGGACACTTCATCATTGGGACCTATTACTGGCAACACTTTGCACACTCTACATTCTGTAGTAGCTAGAGTGGATAAAGCCCTGTGGATATATATATTATGACACAAATCATAAGTTTCAAAGTGAAAACATTTTTTTTTAAGTTAGCAAAAGCAATTCTATTAAATTTAGCAGCATTAATTGGTTTATTTCATCGTTTCCTTGCATTTAAAACCAACAAAAGACGACACAGTACATATATCTGAAATCTTCATCCGTAACCACTCCTGATGCAAATGCAACGTACAACTTTCACCAAGAGTTATGCAGTACCTAGTTGAAAATGGTAATTAGGGAGAGTGCGTGAAATTACAATTGATATTGTACTAGAGGATAAATTTGCTGAATAAATTTCAATAGCTATACAATTGTGCTCGATATTGAAAATAAAGTATGGCTTTTTCGTTACAATTCAGTGGTTGAATAAAGCTGTAATCCATGATAGCTGAATATGTGTATATCCGTTTTTATATCCAATCCTAGGGGTATATTAAGCTTTACACATCGTTGACTGGAAATTTAGTTGTTTTCTGATTTTAATGCATTATTATATTTTTCGAGAAGATCTTTTTGTTCTTGGAGTTTCTGCCTGCCATTAATAATTTCCAAGATTTACCATGTTTTTTTTTCGTATTTTGGCTTAGTGTTTACGAGTTTTATACAAAAACTATATTCTTTTGAGTAGGAATTTTTCTGGGTACGACAAGTAAAGTAAAGGAGTTCACCTACCTTGGAACAAGTATTAATCCTACAAATGACCACTTTGTAGAGATTCCACGAATAGGTATAACCCTAGCAAACCGCTGTTACTTCGGTTTGGCAAAACAACTGGTTTCAAAATTTTAACTCGACGGACCAAATTCATGCTACATGGAACGCTTAACTTTCCAGACCTGCTGTATGGAGCCGAATGCTGGACCATAAGTAAGAAAGCTGAGCAAATATTGGGCACCTTCGAGCGAAAAATACTTCGTCGGATATTAGGTCCCTTATGCAAGGAGGGCGAATGGAGGAGAAGATACATCCACGAACTCTATGAGCTGTACCAGGATGTAGATGTAGTCCCAAAAGCCAAGATAAGCACTACATTGGCTCGGCCATATCAAGCGAATGGACAACGGATCTCCGGTACAAAGACCAAGCTGTCGCGGATACTGGGTCTTTACAACTGCCCGGGACCGCACAGGATGGAAGGCAACTATATCTCATTGGGATTAAGTTCGCGGGTTGTATATTATTTCTTCAGTAAATTGCACAATGAACAAACTGGCACTTCGAACTTCGTAATAGGGGAAGAAAAAAGAACTCTGAAGATGATTTACAAAAGTTTCCGAATAAAAGGCTCGCATAACCATCTTCAAACCAGGGGCAATATTTAGAAAGCCACTTAAATGTTTCTAAAGGTGCGTCCAGACCGAGTGAAACATTTCTGAAGCACTGTTTCGTGAAATATTTTTTAAACATTTAATAAATGTTTATGAAATGTTTCCATTTTAAGTGGAGAAAATATTTTTTTTTCTCAAGCTTTAAGTGCAGAAAAAATGCAGTCTTATGTTATCGTCCTGCACAAATACACCAGCCCCTGATCCTTGATCGGTTTTGAACCATCTGTGATGTAAGTATTTAAAAATTCGAAAGTGTTTACGTTCGACGTTTTTGTATAGCTCAGTAACGTCTTCTCTTCTCGAAATAAAGTATTATGGAAAAAATATATCATAAGTAAAATATTTCGAATATTCTCTGAACATTTCATAAAAATTGGTCCGCTAGAAAAAAAGGTATTGTAAGTCAAACTTCAAATTCAACGACGACAGCTAAATTCTCAGTGGACGACATAGTTTGTAACATAGAGAAATATCGAAGAAAGAACAATAAAGTATATACTATAGATATATAAATGTTAAGCATCACTAGTCAGTGCAACTAACCGTCTGCCTGTCACCAGTCTTTGGACCGTACATTTTGAGCTAGATCAATGAAATTTGGTATATGAGGCCCCAGGAAAACGGAGAAGTACAAGCGAACAAATTTTCCGGATCCGCCAACAAATAAAAAGCCCACTTTTCGAAAAATTCAATTTTCTTAATACTTTTCATGTAAAACTTGGTAAAATTTACATAAGCAAATATGTAGATATGCTCTCACTTTACATACACGCCTACATTTCAAAAGCGATTTTTTTTTCTCAAATCTGCATTTCATTCAACTTCCACCAATTCTTAGGAGCAAAATTTAGTACATGAGCAATTTTCAAAATCTGCCCTCTATCACGCCAAATTTTTGAGAAAATTCGCGTTTTGGAGTAATTTGATAAAACATTTGAAAAAAAAAGTTTAAGTAGATAACTTAAAAATCGATTCCACGATATTGCGGATGCCAATTGAAATTAACAACCTTCGTTTTGACAAATATATTGATTGGAATCAGATAATATTTCTAGCAATTTTCTAAGAACCATCTAACGGTCATCAACATCATCTTCAATTAGCCGCTGTATTTAAGAATATCGATTTCGGCACAAAGTCCTTCCAGACTCCATTAACCGTAGCTCATTGTGGGACTTCCCAATTACCCACAACTCCGGAAAAGTACGGCCAAAATTTAAGCTCATTATTATTTAACTCTAAACTTTAAATTAGCTTCTCCCCCTTTCCACAGCGCGAGTGTATATAGCATTTTTTTAGATCTTTCTATATTTTAGGCGTAATTAATTAAAGCAAAATATAATAAAAAAAGCGCAAAAAGAAAACAAAGGAGAAACGCGAAAAAATTGGGTAAATACTGGCGTCCTCAATCAAAACCAACAAAATGAAAGGACGACGTTGATTGACACAAAACAAGTGCCCCTGAGATCGAGAGGGAATGAAAATGAAAATGAAAAAGGACGAACAGCGAAACAACAAGAAAAAAAAATTATATCAAAAACGAAAGACTAAGCGATGATTAGTACCTGTCCTTCTCTTTTTGCCCACCAATGCTATAGCTCCAGGGCTCCATTTGGAGATGAACCTTCTTACGAATGGAACAGAGGGAAAATTAAATTTATGCATCGCTGAGGAAGAATCGAGAAAATTAAATTTATTACAAAATTAAACCCTAAACATAAATACACGGGGTAATATTACGTGAGCCTTGCGTCGCGTCGTGACTTGTAAATTGTGGCACTGTGGGGTCCCATCTGTATGCATAGGCGTGGGTTGGCTTTTTGTACGAAGGCTTTTTACCTTTAAATTCCATCGAAAGCAAAAAATACACCAGTGTTTTTGAACGATTGACAGGAGAGCTGTTGTAGCCTGAAACGGACTCGTTCACTGCTTGAAATGCGGGCAGCTCCTTCTGGGGTTCTACAGGTACCTACGTATGTTTTTAAAAAATCGAAAGCCGATTACACAAAATTGGGGAGTGGTTCTTGCACAAAAAAATGTGTGCTCAGCCTAAAAAAAAAAATATATATATTCCAAATGAGATGGTAGGGGAAAACAAAGAAGGCGCATTCCTGTTTGTCCTTTTTGGAGCGGAGATATGAATTCCTCAACGTTACGCCAGAATGATAAGACCGTACGTTCCGTACGAACCGGTACGCGCATTTCTTTTTATTGACATATTTCATGGAATATTTGTGCCGTCGTTTCTTTCCCATGGGCTTCTTCTTTTGCCGTCTCGTCTTTCCGGTTCGTCCTTTATTCACTTTCTCTTTGTTCTGCTGGGTAAAGATGTAAGCATCCTACAGTTGTTTCGAGGGTAAAGGAAAGAAAAAAAAAAAACTTTTGCGTAAAATTTATGACTGGTGTATTGGATATTTATTACATTTGGGGATTGAAGGGGATGATCGGAGGGTGCGCGCACTTGCTGCAGAAAAGTGATGGGTACGTGGAGCTTCTTATTTTTTTTTTTTTTTATTTGCCCTAGGGGTTCTCAAATCGAGTTATTAAATTAAAATTGCTGTTGTTCAGTTATTGTTTAGGGGCGTCCTGGAAGGAGAGGTGGTTAATGAGGGTGAAAGAAATTCAAAGAGGATCGCGTAGAGTACGTGTGAACGTCTTGTTAGAAATATACATACTTCAGCCTTAAATAGCGGTAGTTGAAGGAAATGATTTTCAAACGAGACAATTTCAATGCCAATATCAGAAGAGACATGTTATATGGGATTTAGATGTCATCAAACTGAAAGAGGTCCAATGGAATTGCCAGAGGATAGTAAAGTTTTTTAGTGCTGGGGAATTTATTTTGACGAAATTTTGGAATGCATATGCCGTCATGACTGAGGAAACGTAAGTAAGTAATTCTGCGGATGGGGGGAGAAATTGGCTACGTCAGTCGTTCGCAAGGTCGTAAAAGGATAGGGTTGTTTTATTATTTGAAATGGGTGACGACCCCGAAGGTATAGAGGTTTGCCATGATTTATGGCTTAAAGAATTGGAAAGACGTTGAAAAAAAGTATATGAATTGAGCTGGAAGGTGAAATATGTATTTATTGCTCAGTCACGAATAAGGAGAAGTTGTACGTACCTACTTAGAGGATGTTGAAGATTGCGAAGCACTTTTTACTGCGTAGGTGTACAGTTCAATTGAGATGATGGAAATGGTGGGCAGTGAGTTGAAATATTTGGATTTCCCCTTTAATATTAGGATAAACAAATTTTGATTAATTTTTAAATTACCTATTGGTGTTTGGATAACAAACAATTAATTCTGTACCTAGATATATGTACGTATGTACCTACATATGTTATGTATGCATGCAATAAAACTTTCGACCTATTGTCAATCCAAACATACTTCCTTTGATATGGTTAAGAATAGAAACTACATATGTAGGTAGTATGTAGAATATTTCCAATTTACGAGCTGACGGACAGTCTACTGAAAATATATTGTTTCTTTAGTACTTATTTTCAGTGTATACAAACCATCCTGACGATCTTGTGAAGTTTAGCAGCTCATCGTTGTTGGAGAGATCTCCTAGATCGAAGAAGTGTTGTGTCCAGGGCACTGGCAGAAGAAAGTCTTGCTCCGTTCGACGCAGTTTCTTCAAATAGTTCCGGAGATTATTATGACCCGTGAGGATCCGTACAAGCATGAATAGTGATCGTCTGTTCTTGCGCATAAGTCCCTTGGTCTTTGCTTTATCGAATAGTCGTTTTGCAATATTGCAAGTTTCTATAGAATTCCATCGTAGGTCCGAGAGAACCGCCTCTCGTGGCTAGTTACCCTGATTCCCTACCCGAGAACGCAAGGGGTGGCGGGTATTTATAGAGAGATCAATTAGTTCTATTCAATGAGCCCTCGACGCCCTCGTGCACAGGTACCTAGCAGAGCAGAGCCTTGTGCTGTGTTCCAAGAAACTTAAGCTCTTAGCGACAACACTTGACTAGCTTGCAGTAGCAGTAATTGCATTTATAGCTGCCTGGCTGTCGACAAAGAAGATTATACCTATTGGTGGTACTGCTCCTTTGGCAGAATCATTGGCGGCTCTTATCAATGCCAAGACATCCGCTTGGAAAACACTGCAGTAGTCTGCGAGTCATGTAAATCTGGATATCCCTATTGAGTCAAGGAAGATTCCGGACTCTACACCGGTGTCCATATTCGATCCATGAACTCATTGAACTCTCTTCTGATACATTCTTAAAACTAAGTTCAGCGTCACCCTTACAAGGCAACAATTAATATTTTGCTATCATTACCAGCCACCGGTTTATACCACTGTCAAAAAGAACAAATCACCGAACACCTACAGTCGAATGCTTTTTCGACTTTCATATCATTTTTCGTCATTCAATATCCACTTCGGCTGCCTTCAAAAGATCTCTTTCCTTCGTCTGTCAGAAACAAAGCGCAACAAAATCACCAAAATGATAAATTATCCATCATCTTCAGGTAATGGGATTGTCTTTCTAACCCTCTTGCTGTACGTATGCATGATTGTGTGCGAACAAATTACAGAAATCAACACAGAATCGCATAGAGGCTCTCATCACCATCTCTACTCATTTATTATTTGTCAGCATCCGACTCCTATTCTGCAGCAGCGGATTATAGGCAGAAAAAAAATCTCATCATTTTCATGACATTTATCCATTTGACCCACAGGCGATGTGTCATCTGTGAACCACATCACACTATTCGACTACCAGAGCCGCAAACGAAAAAACTTCCCCGGTATCGTGTTGTTAAAACATAACCACACCATTGAGTAAAAGTTTTGTGCTGTACTTGATCGTCCGAAATACACAGGAAACTTCAGAAGTGTATACACACATTTATACATAGAAACCCATCCACACGCACACGTAAGCAAATAAAACGCAATTACACGCCCGTTCTCCACCCTTAATGGAAGGCCATTACAACGGCAGCAAAACTCAGGAATTAAGGACACAAATAGGCAATAAATTTCCCTTCGATTAAACCCGATATAGCACCACCATCACTACCGCCCCATAATCTGTATTAACCACCCCCGCAAATCATATCCTCGTTGTTGGTATAAGTGATGGACACTACTCTATTAGGATTTGATTTATTCTGAAGCTGATGCAAGGCGAAAATATCCCAGCATTCCATTCCGCAAAATACCATGAGGAATATAATTGCTTATGCTTCCATCTATACAAAACCACAAAGTCACCCTCAACTGCCAGAATAAGGAAGAAAAACCGTTCCTAGGATACAACTTTGAGGTTTTTTTTTTCTCCCAAAAAAAAAAAAAAAAACAAAAAGACTGTCGATGACCTACAAAAATAAAATGAGTCCGTCGGACCCAACTTCGAAGGGAAAAGTCTATTATTTGTAAGAACATGGTACGTTACACGACGTTAGTCGGAAGGAGGTTGTTTGTGTCCTCCTGTGTGCATGTGAACATTGTCATTTCATCATTAAAATGACAGCGGGCATAGCGGACACTTGTTTTGAGTTGCAAAAAAAAAAAACCAGATGAAAAACTTCCATTTCTGGTCTCGTTTGGAATTTGCATTTATTTCTGGAGCAGATGGGGTAGAAAATGCTCTCCCTAACACATATGTATATATCTACATTTCAGCATTGTAACTATAACTATGTAAATTGTTAAGTGTGCGTGGGTTGATGCATAGATAGTTGGACATAGGTCAGAATGTTATTAGTTTTGTTGAGCACACTAGAGAAGCAATTTGACGAAGTTCTTCATGTTCTGTGTGACATAAGTAGGATCATTAAAAACCGCTTATTGTAGACATTAAGTTGAAATAAGCCACATATTAGTGTCTACACATACATATTGGGTTCATTGAAACGGAGTGGGATAACAAAAGGATTAAGGGCTGTTCAATGTAGTCATGCATGGACAAATCAACGGAGAGTGATGTAATGTATTATCTAGGGTAGAAAGCATCTAAATTTATTTGAGTTTTCTTAGAATGGATTATCTTAATTCGGAGCTACAATTTATAGAATTTATATGTGTACATATATCAGCATTTATTGACAAAAGTTACCTAAGGGCTACATATTCGTATTATGAAATACTTAAAGGTAGCCCTAAACGACGAAAATGCTCGCCGAACCTGCTCGCACCCGCTATGTTTTTTTTCGTGTAGGGGCTGGTTCGCGAGCAAACCTTATTTTTGCTGTCAACGCCACCGAGTCATTTAGCAGAAATAACAACAACACGAAATGCATGCTCGCCAAATGTGTTCGTCGTGTAGGGGATAACGAAAACGAGCAAGTTCGGCGAGCATGTTCGTCGCTTAGGGTTACCTTTAGGGCTACCTTAAGTGACTTAATCACCAATACTCATATGATCGTACATACAAAGTGCAGGGTGTTCTATTTAAAGATCTTTTTTAAAGATTTCCACAACGGTAAGAATGTTATGTTTCTCGGATCTCACGCACAGCAATCCTTCTTTTAATCCACTGAGCTAAAGCGTCCATTATTCTTAAGGTAATATCCAGAATACTACAATCCGTCTGGAACGAATCGTGAGATGCCCTATCATTTTCATAAGCATATTTACTTAGCTTTTTTATAACTTATAATAAAATAACATAAAAAAGGAATATTTCTTCGAAGAGCGGAAGTGTCAGTCTGGGTATTTTTAAATTTCGTTCGAATTTTACTTTATTTATTCCTGAGAATTAATAGGAGTATTCACGCTTCGTTGTATCTGGTCTTGTATAGTTTTAAAATTTTTACAAACTTTGTTTTTAATAAAATTACGATAAGTAAGATTTTTCGAGTTTGTCGTAAAATCCCTTTTTCGAAAAGTGGGCGTATTTTGAAAATTCTTGCACGTGTACTTCTTTCTCCAACAAACCTAGTCTGCTTAATTTAATCCATGTAAATCAAAATTATGGCACAAAAAATGAAATGTGGGCGAACGGACGGATATGCCTTAAACCAATCGAATATTGATACTGATCGTTTCTATATGAATACACATACATACATTGGTAATATACAAACTTACTTACTTAAAGGGCTCCCGACTCTTGTAGAGTCTCTGCCAGAGAAACGGCTGCTTTCCATCCTCTGCTTCCAGATTCGAAGACTAAGTTTCTGGCATCCGCGACAACTTGGTCTTTGTACCGGAGGTTTCGTCTTCTTCGGCGTCTCGAACCTGAGGGCTGAATTCCGAAGATCCTATTGCCTGCAGCATTGTTGGACATTTCCTCGATGTGTCCGAGCCAATGAAGTCTGCGTATCTTAGCTTTTCGGACTGCAATCCACATCCTTTACAGCTCATAGAGTTCGCGTTGTATCTTCTTCTCCATTAGCCCTCCATAAGCGACCTAATATCCGGCGAAGTATTTTTCGCTCTAAAGTGTCGAATATTTGTTCAGCATTATTGCTAATCGTCCGGAATTTGGCTCCATACCGCAAGACTGCTAAGATGAGTGTTCTATAGAACATTAATTTGGTCTATCGAGTTAGAAGTTTTGAACCGAGTTGTGTTGACAAACCGAACTAGCAACGGCTTGCAAGAGTTATTCTTTGTCGGAGATAGGTGAACTACTAAACTATCTCCAAATTAACGTCCTGCCCAATTTTTTGGACAGTTAACTTTTGTTTGTTGATAACATATAATTCGTCTTGTCCGCCTGCTCATCAATTGCCTGCTCATCAATTGCCGTAAACGTCTCTAAGACGGCTTACCGGGATCTTCCGATATTATATTTCGTCACTATTTTTCAGCGTTTTCCGACACATCTGGATAAGTTTTGAAGGAGTTCCGAATTAGGCTATTGTTGTACCATACATACTTCTTGATATTTCTCTATGTTACAAGCTATTTATGTGTCAAACTTAGTCTACCCTTTGGGTAGGGTATACATATCGACAATTTAGAATAACTTAACCGATAGTCATGTCAGACTATTTACTATCGGAACTATGATATTGCGAAAAGATATCAACAAAACAAATAACCTCAATTACTTTATTACGATTTACCTTTAACTTATTCGTAAACAATAAAGTGTGCTACTGGGTTATATACTTTAAATAAAGATATATCTTTTTCATTTATCATCCGGACGTGATGCGGCAATTTTATACTATTGCTTCTTTTGCAAGCAATGTTGTAGGAACTTTTAAAAACATATTTATGCAGATCCGTCTTGTGAATTCGAATCTTTATGCCTACGTTGATAGACATGGCAGAAGAAGAAGCTTGTTTGTGGTTCGAATTTCGTATTCTTGTTTTGCTAACGTAAATTGGTCTGGACGTATACACGGTTCAAGGGAATTAAAATAAGATGACTTTAGTCACAATTCAAAAATAACTTCAGGTGTTCCCCTTATGCGGGGAACTCTCTATTTCTAAGGCGAATCTTGGGAATAGTGAAAACTTAGAGATAAAACTTATGGAACAGTTAATAAATTGTTTTTTTTTCTTATCTCAATAGTTCCAAAACTGAGTACTGCTTATATTTTGATCCTGGGAGTAGAAAATATATAGTCAAACTCGCTGTTAGAGGGCCGGTTCTTTGATTCTCCAGCAGACCCTATATTATCCAGCTTAGCCTGATATATAGCTGCTATAAAAAGAGGTCCCATGTCTTCTTAAGTTATCGCAGCTGAAACAAACTACGTCATCAGTTCACAAATCTTCCGAAAAAACTCTATTGTTCAATTATTAAATTTACAATTCCCAACAGTGACATGCACGACGAAACAAAAATTAATGTATTCCACTCAGTTTTAAAACTTAAAGGGAAAGGATTTCACATCCTTTAAACAAAAAAAGAACCGGAAAAAAACCAATTGCTATCATAATCTAAATCCTGGGTTGTCGGAATAGCATAACACATTCCATAATACATACTTCCATATGTAAGTATCTAAATGCAAGTTGCACAGAACTGTAGTGACCAAATGCATATTCCCTGTTCTATATCGATTGTCCTTTGACATATACACACATATAAAAACTAGAACTGCCATGCGATGGTATTGGAAGGGCTATTCTGCTCACTTGACCACTCAACTGAACATGAACAACTGCAATCTATCTCCGGTGGTGAGGTTGCTTCTAACATAATATTTTCACACCAACGGACCGTATTCTAGGATATGGCACACGTGCCAGCCATCATGTCCTTAGGTAAAACTTTATTTATAAACTTTTATTACATTTACTTTTCTTTGTATTTTTTTGTTGGTTTTATTGACTTGGAGGGATTGTTTTAAAGTCATTATAACTTGTTGGCCAAACTTTTAACTTTATACTCAGATAAATGGTCCTTGAGCGAAAAGTACAAGGATATAAATATTTAAAGTATTACCTTCATAGTAAAATATAGTTGCTGCATAACAGATTTTAGCAACGAAACTGGTGTGTATTTTCTGTACCAAAGGTACCCTACTTTCAATGACTGACTTTGATTGAGGACCTGGTACAAGTTAAATAACTTGAAGGAGTTTGTTAGTGTAATTTAATATATCCACTTAGTACATATTTCATCAGTCTAATTAAAAAAAGGAATAAACATAATTTGTAAATGCACCATTTAATTTATTCAATATTATTTTATTCGTTGTGTTTGTTTTTAAATGGTTAAAAGGAATATATAATTTGTAGTTATTTTGAAATCTAGTTAAGTTAGATTCTTGAAGATTTTTAAGCTGTCTTGACATAGTTACGTTTCACAGACCACAATCGCAGCTTCAAAGTATTGGGCGTTTAATCCAAATTGTCCCCGTGTGTCCATATGGAAACACTTATTGCAATTGCTTTGCGGAAACGTATGCATATTTGAGACGTCACTTCCCGTAAAGGATTTTCATAAAATCTAAATCCTGGTTGTATGACATTTCGGGATAAATATGTCTTAACGTTCAAAAAATTGGTCTATGTTTTGACCGTTGATAAGCTCGAGCTTCAAATGAGAAACTGTTCTTCATAGTGAAATGCAATGAAAGAACTAAAAGCAGAAATAAAACTTACTTCCAGAAACACTTCCGCAACAACATGGATTAACATAGTGCGTTCATATGTATAGGTACAAGGTGGCGCAAAATTAATCATCCATTTGTTTTGGAATTACTTTTTTACTAAAAACAGATTTTGAGTGATGGTAATCTTCTTTTGGACCTTTCCGATATTTTAATGTTAACTGGAAAAGATGACATCCGTCAAGTGGCTGCCGCTGATGTGACTAATTGACGTACCACGCCATATGCAAAAAAAAATAACATCTTCCGTTAGGGTGACTAATTTCGCGTCACCTTGTATATTTAGTGTAAAACGTACTATAGGGTGATTCTTTAAAAGCATTTTCTTATTTTGAATAAAACATATTAAATAAATTAGGGTGGTAGAAACATTATTACGGTCTGAAAGAAGAGTGTCTGACATTCACTTTTTAAATATTACTTCGTGTAAGTGTGGCCTGCGACTACGCCGTACATGGTCCATTCTGAAGGTCTAATTTTGGATCACTACTTCCAGCGTTGTGACTGGTATTTGCCGAATTACACGGTTAATGTTGGCTTCCAATTCCTGGATCGTAGCTAGCTTATCGGTAAATACTTTAAACTTCACATAACCTCAAAGTTACGATCTAGGTGGAATAAGGTAGTAATGGACTCGGAATTCGAAGATGCGTACCATGTGTTGCTCGAAGCGCACGAAAGACATTTTGCACAGAACGCTGATTTTCATAATACAGCTGAATAATATAGAGACGTTGTTGAGAGGTGGACCTTTCCATAATGATTTTTCAAACAATATTGAATAACAACAACATAAAACCATGAGGCAAGTTACGCGTGATAAAAAACCCCTTGAATACAAGACAAGCCTAAATGAATCACCCTATACTTACTTAAAGGCCTCCCGACAACCGGTTCAAATACCTGCAGTGCTAGTAAGAGACATTGTAGTCGATGTGTCTAGACTGTTTTGGCTACATGGATATCCTGGTATATCTCATAAGATTTCCGGTTCTCCTACATTCAACCTCTTCCCATATTCAATCTTATATCTACCCAAGCACAAATACATATTTCAGTCCAGGAAGCCCAATATTCGCTCTGCTTTCTTACTTATTGGTCAGTACTCAAAACCATAACATGGGTAAGATAAGCATTCTAATGAGTATTAATTTGATAGGTTTTTTGAACTCAGTTGTTTGCGCACAAGGATTATTAATTGTCACAAAAAACTCTACGATGGCTTGCCGAGACCTTTCTATATCTTATTATCTATCCTAGCACTATTCCTTCATACACGCATTTACTAGTTCAAAATCCGGCGCAAGTTTGGGAATGACCTGAAAATCTGTTCCCTTTAGAAGTTTTTAAGGTATCTCAGATTCTGTGTTCACTGTAAATTTGGTCGTCATTATTGTCAAAAAATAGTGCTCCATCAACTGAAAACACCAGGTGCACCTGTTTTAGGGATTGAATAGCAGGAGTTGTATATACACCCCTCATTTAGCAATTGATTATTTCCTACAGCCCGTTTGGCGTATTTTAAATTTGCATCTTACTTTAAAATCTGCACTTTACATAAGCAGTATGAGTAGAACAAATTGACGTCGATTTTTCAACCATGAAATCTTCTTGAGCGGTAGAAGCAAATAAACCATGTGTATTGCAAATTTTATAATTCTGAGAATAAGAATGCTTTACAATATACTTACAATAGGCTTTGATTACCTTATGCGACCTGCTATTGTATCTTTACAAATAATTGAACACCATAATTGAATTTCCGTAGAATATGTCACGTAGATGAACCATAACAGATCTTTTGCTGAAGACAACTTAGCTTAGCACGATTATATCATTTGTTTCATTCTCACGCATTGCCGCCCAGGGCTCCTAGTATTTAAATTGGACATCACAAAAGGATGTTCAGTTATGAATTAACTTCCGGTTATTTGAATAGGTAGTCCCATTCGCATACAAATTATGGTAGCAGCATTTACACTGTCTATACAAAATTTTGTACACATTTAAGGTTGAACCCACCAATTAGCCCGCAATAGCTTCCGTTTGAAGTCTTCGTTTTCTGGTCCGCCTTTTTGTGGTGACAATATTGGCCGTTGCGTCCTAGTTATGTTTAAAAAAAAAAACTCCAACTGTAACACAATCCAACAGCTTTCACATTGAGTAAGGTTAGTTTCCTAACCCACTTAAGACTTGGCGAATAGGTTAATGTGGCAATCTCACCTCGCGTGCCGAATATTTGTGGTGTAGATATGTGGTAGTTGACTAGAAAATTTATCGCTACACCACGTAATGTCATTGATATCCATCGAAGCATATGGCATCAGAACAAAGAAAAAAAAAAGAGAAGTACCTTTGTTTTCCTACGTGCGCCTTGCTTGACGTCCTTCTAAGGATATTGCACTCAAAAAATCGCACAACAACCGAATTTCTGTGGTGGAAATATACTAAAGCTTCCACCGAATCTAGTTGAACTCCTTTTACTTCTAGGAGCTTTGTATAAAATTCGAATAATTATCTACTTTTACTCTTCACTCCAAAGGGGAAGTACATGCGCAGAACACTGACAAGGACCACCAGACACCCACCGCATGAAAGGATATTTTCTGTTAAATAGCTTTCACCACCAGCTTCTGAATCTTGAATGGACCACCCCAAATACTGCGTAACCTCATCGGTTTAGTCGTTGGTTAGCATCATGACAGTTATCGCTAACTGACTCATTTAATATAAAATTACGTGAGTGAAAGTCCTTCGCCGCCTTTATATCTGAGTCCTTGTCTGTTAAGAAATTACGTACTCTAAACTCGTATTGCCGCCTGTGGATATCAAACGCTGGTCTTTGATGTTATTCATCAACAACGCACCCTATGTTAAAAAAAGTAATACTTTTAATTAGTCCTTGCATGCGGAATCCTTACTGTGTAATTGTGTCACTACTATGCGTAGTGCCTTCAGTAGTGAAGCACTGTTCTTTGTGAATACGGCAAAGAGCGCGCGGATTTGTTATTTGGTTTTTTTTTTTACACTTTACATAGAATGTCCTAATTTGTGTGAGTGACAACGTTATATACGAAGGATCTCATAATTTTGTCATTCAAATTGTTCATTGGGTGCGACACAGAGTGTGTAACCTGGCAAGAATAGCTAGGCCTAGTAGTTTGGTGTTTTGGTTTGGTGGCGCGCGTGTGTTGCCTATTTTGTGTGTGCCACTCGCGGTTAAAAGGACCAATTCGTGAGTAATTTGCAGTTACGATGGCCTAAATTGTGTCTGCGAGTCATTTTGGTCCTTTGGTGAAGGTTCTTTTTTATGATCAAATAAAAGTAAGTTCAAGGGGAAGTCGTGTACAAAATTGTTATGTTCTTGTGGCCTGTTTAGAAAAAACAAATTTGCATTCAAAAAATGTTTTTTCCTTCTTGTCTATTAGCTATATGTATCTTCTACTAGTGTGAAGGGAAGGGAAAAGTGTAAAAAAAAAAGTCAAAGCAATCAAAAGTGACCAAAAAAATAAACGAAGTGTGCGCTTATTTGCTTCTTCCTTTAAAAGTGTTCCTCTGGGATGGTGTGGATTTGTTTTGAGGTATTTTTTTTGTCTCCTCTTAGTGTTTTTCCAACGGAAGGGGATTTAAATTTAATTAAAAAAATTTGTTACAAAAAATAAAAATATAAACGTGGGGAATTTCCTCCTACATAAAAAGAAATGGAATTTGAAGATTTGTGTTTTTTTTTTTAAAAAAAAAAAAAAAAAAAAAAAGAAATCAGCTTAAACCCCCGGGGGAGGTAGTTGATTCTGTGGAAATGAAAATAAAGTGGATAAGTAAGTGAGAAAAATGGGCAACGAGAGTTCCTCGTAATATGTCTACGACTTAGGAAGATAATTAATAATGAAGAGAATTACCAGAAGTTTATTGAAAGAAATCACTTCAGTTAAAATAAAATGTATCGAAAAAATAAAACAAAGTGCTAGATGTTGTAAGAATAATTGCCTCATAAATCCTAAGTGAAATAAATTTCTGCTAGAATTCTATATTATTGTTTTAAAACTAATTTTTTTTATTGTGGTGCTTAAAAATTCATATGAAAAGTGACTGTGCTATTAAAAATTTAAAACTCCTAAGCAAAAAAAAAATATATAATTAATTCTGAATATAGTGAAATAATATTATGTAACAAAAATTTTAATTATTTTAAAAATAAGTGCAATTAGAAACAAACATAAAAAAATCATTAAAATTAATTCTGTGCGAAGAAAATAAAGTTAAAAATCTTAATACAAATTAATTTGTACCTACTAAAAACGTGAAGCAAACCTGAAAGGATTAACTTATTATCTTAACGAGATACACAACCGGATGGATTATAACTTAATGCATTTTGCTTTTAAAATTGAGGTGTATTAATGGGGTGGAAGCCATTTCTTTTAATGGCTGTAATTGTAAATTATGTTTAAAAGGGTTCTAAGGATACTAATTGACTTTACTTAAAAAAAAAAAAAAACATGTAATAACAATAAAGACGTACAGAAATTAGAAAATTCCTCTGTCTAATGTCTGTCCAGGCCATAAAATCTGGTAGCCTTTTGGGGACGGATATTTCACAGACATATAGTCTCCAACCCAAGAGCGATAATGGATTTATTTAAGGACCGACATTTTTATAAATCTTAGGAATGGGCAAATGCCAGTCAGGTCGGCTAGTAATAATTATGTTGTCAGGGTGAAAAGTTAAATGATAATGTTTACGAAACTTATTAGCTACTGGAATTTTAAATTGGGTTTTGAAATTTAATGTCCTTTTTTTTTTTGTAATGATTAAAGGCTATTTGAATTAATTATGGTGTGAGTTTGCAAAACCTAAAAGACAACTATAGCTATTGAAGGATCTTTCAGAAAATAAAAATAATTGTGATAATTTTGAGACAAATTCTAAGAATACATAAATGTTACAATTTTTTTTTTTTGTTCGCCCTCCTCTTCTTTCCTATGCATTTGTAATTTTTTTTTAAGTCTTTCACTGGAAAGCAGAATTTAAATAAGACTGAGAGTTTTTTTTTTAACCCTCTTTTTGTTGTCAGTGCTAATGGAGACAAGGACGAGCGATTCATAGTTGGATTTATATTCATTCCGCCTTTGACAATCAGAGTTTTTTAGATGAGAAATTATTATTATATAATTTTAAATGAATTGGGTACAATACTATTATGCAGAATTTCGCCGCGACGCCGTAACGAAGAACAGATGCTTTAGTTGAATTAATTGTAATAATAGCCAGAAGCTTTTCAGCATTTTGGAATAATCTAGACTTAACAAGTAAATTGCTGTTTGTTATAAATAATCGCAGTTTAATGTGGTACTTGTCAAAAAGGAATGTAACTTTAGTTTTTCTGGTAATATATACATACATAAGCCGTTTCCGACTCTTCTGTTAAGTTGGCTATAAGCAAGCTACCATTATTAACAATTTTGGCACAAACCTGTTACGCCATTTTATAGGACTTTACCAAACTAGTTCAAATATGAAATTTGAAGAAAATCGTTAAAGCCGTTTTCATACGAACTTTTGGTCGAACATGTTTTTTAGCCATTTTATAGCATTTGCGATTTGTAATCTAATGTGAGAACTTCTTTTGATGCGTCTTTTAGTTTGAAAATCGTCTTTTAGCCAATTCGGCCATAAATACCGTCACAACAACTTTTGGCCAAAATGTGGTGTGTCATCTTATTGCACGTACATATCTGTATTAGTCTCCGTGTGGAATTTGATCGATATCTTTGAGCCGTTTTCGCGCAAATAGGCTTTTTGCAAACAAATGTAGAAGTAAAGTACGGTCGTAAGCAATTTAGGTACAGAATTTTACTTGTCATCTGATTGGCATTTCCCAATCTAAATGGAATGTCAAATTTAATCTAAGTCGTAGAAACCATTTTCGATAAAATCTAATTCGTGTAAATTTAGTCTTAATTTTAATTAATAGGGCTAAAAAAAAATTTCAATTTCGCCTCTAAGGATGACCCCACAGACCTCAGATACGAAGCTTGATCAAATCCGATCACCCGTTTTGGCTGTAGCATCGCTGATAGACAGACAGAATTGCCAGACTTACTTCTTGGACTTCTCTATAAAGGTAAAGTCATCATTTATCAAAATCTCGTGATCGAAGATTTTCACGAATCCAAAACTTGCCGTATAAAAAAAAAGATACAACTGGATTTATATAGCTCTCCAGGAATTAGGCCCAAGAACTGTCCGATCAGGATGAACGAGCTTTGGTTAGGATTGTGCTTTCTGTAAGAGTTACTTTTCTGAAAGAGTCAATGACTCCAGGCATCTACTGGGACTTGTTGATGTTAGTCGATGGACCGCTAATCGTGCGCTGCATAAGTCCAAGAAAAGAAGAAAAAGTAGGGCCTCTGGAAAAGGTACGGCTAGATTTTATTGAAAAGTGTTGTTATGAGTCCGAAGATGACTAGAAAAAGGTTATATGGTCGGATGAACAAAATTTGATCCATACTGTATCGATGGTCGTTCAGGGACTTGCAAATGGTAATGCGTGTCTATGAAGCCATTTCGCGCGAAGCAAACTGTAAGCCGGAGATAGTTCCATCATGCCAGGAGGTTGCGTGAGTGCTTCTGGCTCCAAATACTGCCATTTATAGTTTTGCAAAGGATTATGATTCACCGGCATCGTCTTAAGCCGTTTTTTGGGAGAGAGTACAAGAATAGTGCACAAAAGTTTAATATGACTTTGAATTTGTAGAGTATGTTATTTTCTTTGCGTAAATTTATTTATATATTTTTTTTCCGAGAGAAAACCTAGCATTTTACTGTATGTGTACGGTGTAAAGAAAGGGACACACAGTTTTATTCCGTAGCCGAAAGACAGATGGTTTTGAGAAGCTTTTTCATGACAGTAAGACTCTTGGGTGCTTCATCTAGCATCTTACGCTCGCAAAAGGTGGGGCTATGAAAAACTTTTCAGTACTTTCGTGAATTCAAAACTTTCAATCTATTCATTTATTTATAAAATATCTTATTTCTTGGGTATTCGGAAATAGTTCCTCAAATTTCCCTATAAATTAGAGAATTAATCAGAAAAATAAAAATATGCATAATTATTTCTGACTGTCTATTGGTTTTGTCACAGATGGGTATTTATGTTGAGCCTGAGTTTTCAAACGTTGTCTCAAATTTTTAACCAACGTTACCAATGCATTTTTGAGAGAAAATTATCTTATGATTCTTTCTTCTATTTTTAGTTCAATATTTTGTTGAACATGTGGGTGGCTTCGCTTATTGATTGCCAACAAAAGTAAATTTTTCGCTCAGAATTCGTTATGTATGTTTCAATTCAACTCGAACACGAAAACAATACTGTGAACTACGTACGAATGCAAAATAACATACACATCATGCAGAATAAATACTGAATCTTAATAAAATCTAAGT
Organism: Chalcosyrphus nemorum; assembly: GCA_949716465.1. NCBI lineage: Eukaryota > Metazoa > Arthropoda > Insecta > Diptera > Syrphidae > Chalcosyrphus > Chalcosyrphus nemorum. Next base: position 72,450,310 of record OX454333.1, read on the forward strand.
TTCACATTCCACTACACCAATTCTTTTCTATTCTTTATTCTAAGTGTGTAAAGTGCAACGGAATCTATAAAATAGTTGATTTCTCTTATATGTATGACTACCTTATCTATATAGTGGCAATACATTCGAAATCTGTGATCAGGATCGCTCAACAATTACATACATATTTAAATCGCATAAACTTAATTGAAACATTATTATGCATTATTTTAGGTTCAAATTGAGAATAACCAATTCCAATTCCACTTGATTAAGCACAAAAAAAAAATATTGTGAAATAAATATTTTTCCGTTTATATGAATAATTATAAATATTAAACACAGTAAATAATACCTTAATAAAATTCATATTTTTAACCATAGTTTTTTCTCTTGTTTTTTTTTTTTACAATGTTGAAGCAAATTTAGGTGTACCAAAGCAATTTGTTAAAACAATAGTACACATCAGTAGTCAACATATTACCAGCAGCTGTTACAAAAAAAAAATACATATATATGAAAACGCCTGGAGCGGATCATATGATACCCTATCCCTTGCCTTTATATGTACATCTCCTGCTTCTATCAGGAAGGCCCAACAGTTCTTGGGCCTTAAATTTTGAGCAAGATCGATAAAATTTTGTATACAAGGTCCTCGCAAAAGTAAGCAATAGAAGTGTAAACATTTTAAAAATTCGCCCACTACCACACCAACTTATTGAGAAATTTCGTATTTTGGAGTAATTAAATAAGACATTAAAAAAACGTTTGTATACAGGAAAGGGATAGGGTATCATACGATCCGCTCTAGACGGATTGTAGCATTTTCATATGTTTTTTTTTCTGTGCTATTCAAACAATCTATTTTTTGATCTTTGGATGTTTTTGCTACGATAATTCAGGTGGTATAATTATTTCCAAGTATCTAGATGTAGGGGCCGTGGCGCAGTGGCTTGTGAGTTGGTTTGTTTGAATCCAAAAAATGTCATCACTGTTTTTTGACGGCCCTATCTCTTTCGAGCCTCTGACAAACATCTATGGATTAGTGTCATGAGAAAGCTTTTCACAAAATCCTTCCTTCCAAAAATGGTCCTAGTAAAGCAAGATCTTGAACCCAATCTAATAAAACATTTCATTTATAAGATAAAGAACATTTGTAGTCTATTATAAATGATGTTACTCAATAAAATAAAATATTAAGTTCTAAATACTATGTTACCGCCAATTCAGCTCCAATTCGCCTCTAAATTTAAATGATGCAAACTTAGATGCCCATGTTTTCTGCCATATCATCTGTAGGGGATAATCACTGAGAAAGATTGTACAATTTGGAAAAGAAAGAAAGGGAAAATGAACGACGTAATGGATGTTTTCTTTTTTACTTGTTTTATATGTAAACAAATCATGTTCTATAAGAATTTGTATTTCTTGTAAGATAGTCACATCAGTATTTCTATACTGTCATAATTATATCTTTTTTTTTTTCTCCACGAGTACATAAATAAGTTTTTCAGTTTTAAAATAATGCTCGCTATACTACAAATGTTATGCCTGGTGGACCTTGATTGTATTAAAAAGTGATTTTGTTTTAACTACATATTTTTAGTAGATAATAAACTAAAATTTTATTATCTGCGTAATTCCAGAATGATGCAAACCCAATTCATATGGTTTTGTAAATTTTTTTTAGTTTTCCTTTTTGTTAATTAATATTAATTAAAAAGCAAATTCCGTAATGTACGCGTGTTTATATAAAATTATTCAATTAATGGGAATCATCCTGCTTTACATTAAAAAATTGTAGTCACACATAGTTAAAACATGTAAATTAAGTTTAAATATTTAAAAAGTGAATTTAAAAATATATAACTCAATTTTACGTTTCGTCAAACAATTTCGCATGAATTTAAACAATTTCCTTGTGGGAAATGCTCTATCTATATAGAGGTGAATGGCTTGTAAGCAAATTATATACTTAATTATAAAAGGGGGGATTTTGGTATACAATATAATGTAGACTGAAAAAAAAAAAAAAAAAAATAAATAAAATATTTAATTGTACAAATGGAAGTGTCATGTAGCCAAGTAACATTATATATCAATTTAAAATGTAAACAGCGTTGCCGCCTCAAAAATTAGCATACATATTTACATATATGAAAGTGAATGAACCGAAGCGGTTTCTAGGATACGAATATGACAGCTACGTAGATAGAAATGAGAGGCGCTTTACCGATGTCTCTTAAGTGAAGCGTGTCACTGGGTTTCTTGTGAATGTGAGGCATACGACCCACCCGCGCGCTTTTACAATTCAGTAGGCACATAAAATTAAAGTTAATCTGCGTTGCATGTTTACAGGATGTTTCTTATTGTCAGGCAGTTGCTTGCCAAAATTGAAAAGAGAATAATCGATAACAGATTTCCAAAGAAATATCAAGAAATTCACGGGATAAAAAAGCCAATCATTTTGAAAAACACAGCCAAGATGAGGGTGTAGTGACTGTATACATACTACCTACCTATTGTTTGGTTAAGAAAAATAATACTTTAAAAAGTTATTTCAACAAAAGAGTATTTTTTTTTAAGGTACCAATATCAGATCTCTGGAAATGGGAACTTGTAAATTGTTTATACAGAAACACGACGTGGGATTGGCTTATCGACGTGTCTACATAAGGTTTGCGAAGAGATTGATCTAGATTGAAAACAAAACTCTTGGGTTAGTAGCGCTCCTCGGTGCGGTACACAATGCGATCCGATGTTGTGTGCATCAGCATACGTGGGATACGACGTCTAATGAATACTGTGATTCAGATCAATAAACACTGCTGTGGGTTTTCATTTACTTCTTGATTCTTGATGAATGAGTAAAAAAGCACTTCATCAGGACCAAGATGAAATTGGTAGCTATAATTTATTTTTTTTTATCTTTTTATGTATTACAGTTTTATGTAGGATCATATACGAATAGTCTAATTTAATTTATACATATCAACGGATTGTAGGGACATAGAATAAATATATGTATTGCATATTAATCATTTAGAGTACTCCTTGCGAACAACAGTTGTGGGTTGGTGTGTTCTTCACATGCTGGAATATTGCATTTGAACAGCTTTTTCGTCTTATCCTTTTGCTAGACGTTTGTGACAGTAGTGCACAATATATTTGGGTGCCAAGTACGTTGTTTATTGCAGTCTTAATAAAACTGAATCCCTTTACCAGAATTATATATTTTCCTTGCAGGAATAAGTGCATAGTTCTTTCTCAAATTTGACTTTAAGGCTCAAAAGATTTATGTCCTAATGTAACTGATAGGTACATTTGAATGTTGGAGAGCATTATGCGATTCAAATTTTATATAAAAGTACGAGTCGGTCAGTGCCTTGGTAGTTAAATCCAAAAGCACTTGGTTCATTTGGTTGTAATTTCTATAGTTAAAAATTTGGTAATTTGTTTAGTTTGACTTCCGTATGCAAAAGTTCATCCACGGTATCGAGCATTGTCACTTGCTCACCATTATGAATATAAGAGGGAATGCTTTTCAATTACCTCTACTTAGACAAGCTCTATAAGTGGTAGTAAGAAATATAGTATATATAATAATGAGTGTATCTGTATGCTCAATCAGGAACAATGCTTTTAATGTTCGTTATTTCTTTCGGGATTGAACGCAAAGATATTTAGAATAAATAGCTGCATATTTAGATCGAACGCGGATGACGATTATTAACCTAGTATAATCTAGACTAGTATCGGAAGTACCTAAATATCTCTATCGAAGTATCATAATCATTATAACTTTCAGAATAATTTTCTTCAGGTTTAACATTAGGTTCTATTGAATTCTGTATTGTATGAAATTCTACACAGTTTCACGTAAGAATCATCAGTTTTTACCGAGCTGTGTACAAATAGCCACACTTCAAACGATGTAAACAATTTTAGTAGTAAAGTAAATTTTCTCTTAGTACAAGTTACTCATTTTTAAGACAAAATATGGGAACTGTCTTCGGTCATTTGACGACATAGCCAAAAATAGCTTGCCATAAATAGCTTCAACATTTTAAGTAAAAATAATCGAGGAATATAAAGACAAGCCACTGAAATTCACCTGCCAGAAAATACAATTTGAATAAAGGACTTATTGCAGACCTAGCTAAGAAGTTTGAAGGTTGAGAGGGTTGCCGGCCGACCAAGCAAAATAAATTCGTCCAAGGAGGTTACGATGGTCTGGATCTTTTTTCCTGCAAATGCTGTGGAATTTTTTCATGAAGTAAGAGCAATATTAGGACACTTTATGAAGACATTTAAGAAACATTTATATTGCACTTTTAGCAATGGGAAATGTAGCTGCGATGTGTGGTACAACATGGGTTCCAAGTTCGAATCCAGAAAAATACCATCAAAAGTTTTTACACGGCCCCGTGTAGTGGCTGTCAAACATTCAAGAGTATTACTGTCATGAGAAAGCTTCTCAAAACCTACAAGACTACCAAAAATTACTAAATCTCTGATTGTTCGGACAACGAAGGCTGCAAATTTCTACTTTAATTGCCCAGAGAATATATACGCTATTTAACAATTTTTAAAAACCAACGACCCAATTTGGATGGTAGCATAGAAATTAATAAAAATATGTGTCCTTTAATTTGATTATCTTACCTCAACATAATTTGTGTTATGGAAATAAATTATTAACATTTTAATTAATTTAAATAGTAAAAACTAATACCTACAAAAAATAAAAGTCTGTACATCTGAGCCTCCAAAGGCCTTAATTTAGTATAACTTTGTTGTCAAATGAAAGCAGTATAATATATTATGTGCCCACTTAGCATAATAAATCATTTGATAGCTCCTATAATTAATCCAAGAAAAAATATACAGTTGGGAAAATATCCTACCAAAAAGGGTGCGAATTAAAAATAATTGATAAACATACAGAAAAATTCACATGTACATATGTATGTATGTATACGTGAAAAAAATTATGTAGGCACGTACCTATAGAATATGAAAGGTGACGTCAATATCAAGGTTGATGAGATCCTTGAAAGAGTAAGCAATACAAGTGTAAACATTTTTTAAATCCACCCTCGACACGCCCACTTTTTGAAAAATATTACTTTTTTCAGTAAATTTACATGAAACTCGATAAAATTTACTTAAGCTAATATGTAGGTATTCTCTTACACTACATATCTTCAGAACCTTGACCTCGCCCACTGTTTTGGAGGCGTTTAAAAAAAAAAATTGTTTTTGAATGTTTTATCGAAATCTTGGGACCAAAATGCAGTATATGTTTAAAAATTTACAAAATCTGCCCACTTCCATGCCCACTTATTGAGTAAATTTGTGTTTTGGAGTAGTTTTATAAAATATTTGAAAAAAGTTGCTTAAGGAAATATATTGGTGGAAGAAGTAGCTATCATACGATCCGCTCAAAACGGATTGTAGCATTTTCATATGTTTTTTTGTGAAATTGGGCTTAACCCTAAGACTATTTTTTGAATTGTTTCTTTGCTCTGCTTTCCGATCGCAATTCCTTTTCGTGTATTCCTGTTCATCTAATAGCTCTTTAAGTAAGTGGAAATAATTGAAAAATATATTGAAAAATATATATAATATGTGTAATTAAGTACTTCGTCAAATCGACGAATGGTTACCTGTAATGTACAAAAAAAATATGATTTCCTTTTTAGGGTTAAGTAAAGTAAAGTCAATAAATCTGTACCTGAGAGACTGACGGAATTGACAGACTCAATTCACAAAAAAAAGAAACATTATTATTTCAGACCACGCAAGCGGGGAAATGTCAGCCAAAAGGCCACATCTAGCACTGGCATAAGCATGTGAAATTGTTAGAATGTTGATAATTTGGTATCGTATCCTTTTAGAAAACCCAAAGTAAGAATTGTCTAAATCTAGTGAGTAGGGAGGCGCTTTACAAGACCCCGCCCGGAAATGCTTGTTTCACAATTCCCATTGTGTATTTCACTGTGATACCGTCTTGAAACATCGCGCAATATTGAACGTCAGTCACAGTAATAATTCCGCCAAAGTCATTCTAGAAATTTAATTATCCCAACACCATACAAAGCTCTTTTGAAAAAGTCTTTATCAACTGTATTCATTTGGCCATTTTTTGAAGTCCGTAAGTAACTTGAATTCTGTGCATAGTTTTCCACATAATTAGTTGAGTTACAATAATTAATGATGAATATTTCAATGAAATAAAACACGTTATTAAAGCATCGAAATCGCCATTATGTATGTATGGATGATGCACATATTTAAGTATATATACACGAATGAATGTATAAAGGCAAACATAAAAATGTTTGTTCTGAATTCTTTTCAGCTTTCATTAAAAATACATTTCATATCGACAACATTCCGAAAATTAATTTTGATTCGAGTGATTGTACAGATTTGTTTGCAACAATATTTCCATATCTTCCAGCATCCTTATTTTGTTGCAATATCCAATAGAAATTCAAGGAATACAATTTCAATCTCACGGAGATTTCTTGGAATTCCAAGCAGCTCGCTTATGTGTATGTACACGCACACACTGTACATATAACTACGGTTTTTGAAATCCAATTTACACCTTCTCAGAATGTTGTAATTGCCTTCTATATTGCGCTCCAATAGTCAGGTTACCAGAGTCAACACTTGTGGTAGTTTTTAGTTTAATGAACCGAAAAAATTATCAGGTTCATAAATTGAAGGCATTATTGAATTTAACTTTTAGTATTTTCGTATTTGTTTTTTACTAATGAGTCCAATTAGGAATGCTAGTTAATTCATAATTAACTTATAAATTGCATAACCTTGTAAGTGGGATATGGAAGAGCAGGCTCGCAAGCCTGATGGTATGAGTTATGTCTGAAATATGTAAGAATCCTTTTCAAGTTTTTATCGGGCTAAATTTACTGTGCATGATTTTTTTTTAATACCTCTGGCTGTGTACCTCAATTGGAGGTAAGCTCCATTATTTCATGGATATTTACTTACAAGTATATTCAATATACTGTGTTTGGTCCTCATGCTAAAGATACTTCACAAAAGTTTAAACAGCAAAGTAGGAACTATTATATTTTCAATATGTAGTTCAACTGATATCGGTCCATGACTACATTAACCAGTAATTAATTTATTTTACTTGCCATAAAAATTTGGTCCTAAAAATTATATCCTACATAGGGTAAAGGTACTAGTACCCGGACAGTTAACACAAATCTTAACTTTGAATTCTTCTTATTTTTTAACTATTAAAAGCTTCAGTGACAAGGTTTGGATTTATTTATGCTCTTTAAAGAGTCTTTCAGCTCTTTAAACCATTTTAAAATAATTTTTTTGTGACGACGACCCTACCTTTGGTGGTTATACTTTCAGCTTCTTTCATGGTCAAAGAAGGATTTTTTTTTATAAATGATTTGAGCCTTGTTTTACCTAGTCGATCATCTTTAAAAGTGTTTCACTTTTCGAGTTCTTAATTATTTTTTGCACCGTATTAAGGAGGTCATCAGTCTTTGACGGAAACCCACATTCGAACATATCGGTGCACCACTCACCAATTTAACATTTTGCTCGGTGTTAGTAAGGATCGGGCCCCCTTTTCACGAAAAAACCTTTTACCTTTCAGCGGTCAAGAAATGTTGATCGAAACAGACCATATTTGGCAGCTGCTTTTCTTAAACTCAAATTATTTGTCCGCATATCTTCTAAACCCCGTGTTAAACTGCTTTCCCTTCATTTTTAAATAAGTATATCTAAAAAATATGACATTTTTAACATTTTACGCATTTTAATCGATAATTCAAACCTAATTTTAATTATTAAAGAAACATGCAATATTCTTTATTAAAATTTAGCCAAATACACATAGGTATAGTTTAAAACTAATAAAACATTGATTTAAAATTTGCCTTCAAGTTTCAGTACCAGGACACTTTGTCCGGAAACTAAAATTAGTATAAAATTTGGGTTCCAGTATCCGGACACCAAATAATTTGCATTTAAATTAAGAAATTTTTCTTTTTTTTTAATTGAACACAGAATTTATTTATATTTAATTAAAATTAAACATAATTTGATGTGCAAATGCAATGAGTAATGTTTAAAATACTTAGATTTTGAAAATAGCGTTACTATTTTTTTTTAGGAAAAACGCACTTCGCTGCATCTATTGGAAACTGCGTGTGTGTATGAAGAAAACATAGAGGGTTGTTTTTTGAAATACATATTTTGTACACTAAAACCGCAAAATGTTCTTATTTTTTAGCAATAAAAGACGAAGTGTCCGGCTACTAGAACTGTTAGAACTGTCCGGGTACTATTGCCTCTACTCTATAAGTTTAAACACATTCTCCAAAACATGGACCTACATCAACTCCCGCTCAAGACAGACATTTCATTTAATAATTTTCTTTCCAAAAAATCCTTGGCGCCAACAAAACTGCTGCGTACGAAATGTGTACCTACTCAAACGTATTAACGGCCATGTCAATCACAAGTCAGCAAAAAAAAAAGAAAAAAATCATTTAACATGCACATTGTTTCACATTCGCAAATAATGAAAGAAAAAATATCTATCTTGTCTGGGAAAAGGATTTAAAATAATTCATTTCCCCGGTGGCTAGACATGAAGTCTACGTATTTTTAAGATGACAGTATCTGACATACCGATCTGGAAAGGATCAAAATATTTTTTAAATTGTTTACCTATAGAGGTGATTCATTACAGAGCAAACATCTTGATGAACTTTCAAGTTCAGAAGAAAGTCGGCTTAATTCCAGATGGAGGTTTCGAAATTTAATTCGTCTACGTAATTAGTTTAACAAAGAACTCTTTTAGGTTATAAGATAGGTATCCAGTAACACCCAACTGGGTTGCTTTCTTCATTTATCTGCTGGAAAAAAAAATATCTTATTTATTTGAATTCACCTTCAGGGCACCTTTGAAAGCTGATTTCGAATTAAAATTCCAATTGAACAACCAAGAAGGTATGCAATTATATACCAAACGCCATAACTAAGGGCACTTTCTCCGAACTTGAAGTTAATCGTCGTCTACCTAAAACATCTGTTTGGATTTCAATTGCACAAAAATAGAATGGGTAGTCTGGATTAATTCTTGGAAATCTTTCGGTTCATTTGCAGGGAGAGGCACCGCACAGCAGTCCAAAACAATTTGTTCGACGAAAGGTTGGGTTCAGCAGTGAAGGTGATTTCTGATTTGAAGGACTAAAACCACTTGTGCGTAGATGGGAATTTTTCCATCTGTAATAATTTTTTATTAGCAACAGCTGTCTACATTGTAGCGATATATGTATGGATACTTTCTTATCTTCTAGGAACGTTTATGGGGTGATATGGCTATAATAACAGTCGTTAAGAATTAAATTTAACGATGTCAGATGATTCGTTGCCTGTCACGGTTTTGATTTTCAATGTTAAGGATTTGTTGCTTGATTGTATTTTTAAAGTTAAAAGTCAGGTCTTTGAATGAATTCCTGAGAGAATATTCACACATTATATTTTACAAACTTTCCAGAAACATAAAAGTGGTTATCTATCATCATCCTTTAAGTACTTAATCCGTGTTGGAAACCCAATTGTTTGGACATCATAAATATTCTACACAGTTTTAGATATTAAATTTAGTATAAAACTCTCAAAAAGTTTGATAATAAACGTTTATTCTGCTCGTAGATGTTTAACAAGATTAAGGATACGATGAAATCCACAAGAGGGTAAAAGGCAGGAATTTGCATCTCGGTATAATTCCAAATACCGTTGCAACATTTGCTTTTCGCTTTTCGACTCGATGGTCAAAGTTGTGGTGTTAAATTCTTCTCATGTGCGTTATGCTCATCTCCTATGGAATTGGTTTTTTGTTCGAGACTTGCTATTCCATGTGGGATAAGTTTATATTATTGTAGAAAGGGTACAGCTCGATGTTGAATATAATCCAGGATTAATTTAAAGTCTTTAGCATTTCATGCTAGTGAGATGTTCGGTTACCTATTCAGTAACACGTGTTGGGTACCGTAACTATATGGAGCTAACCATTACAAAGGTATTTAACGATTCAGATATTCAGCTGTGAGCGTATATGAGGTACATGTTTTAGTATTGTGGGTTATTTGTGCGATCATTTTCATAAGACATACGTTGCTTCATGTCTCGAAACTTTACCCCATCCTCCAAAGAAGGATTTGCATTTATGTTTTGATTTAAGTTGTTGGGCTAATAAATTTCCATACTATTGAATATGAGTTTATAAAACATATGTTTTTGTATTTTTAGCCTGTAACTATTACCTATGGAAAATAATAAAAAAAATCTGTTCCAATTCATTAGATTGTCTTCCGCAATAAATTTACCTGAGGCATTAGGAGCTTATCCCTACGGAAAGAAACACCCTTCGATAGCAATCAATTAAACTTACCCCAAAGATGTTAGGACCTAATCCAGAAAAGGGAATATTTGAAATCAGTAATCACTAGAAGGAAGCTTTGCTATCTCACATGATCGATATATTCAATTAAATGGATTCCACACACACATAGTTCATTGAACAATAAAGTAATCGCATAGTATTAAAGTGACTTACTACCCGTAGGCTCAATGAAATGTTTCGCTGATTTGTCGAAAATAGTGCAAGTAGAAAAAACGTTTAGTAATGAAAACGGATGTGATATAAAGCCCGATACAAAGGTTCTATTCGGCGAGTATTTATACAGTCATTTGTTATGGCGGAACTAAGTTTGCAGACAGAATAAAATTGAATAGAAATTGTTTTATTTTGTTGAATATTTTTTGCATTGAAATTTTGAATAGAAAATTATGTGATCCATATGTATTAGGCTTAAAGCTGATTTGTAGAAAGATATTTTATATCTGAAATTTTAATGAATATCTACGAGTATTGTTTGATAGAATTTATTATTAAAGTAGTGACTTGAAATACTTTTAGGGGCCACAGATTGAAAAACTGTTATTCTGTTTTTTTTTTTTTTTGTGTAAGTAACTAAATAATTAATAATTTCAATGGATATTATTAAAAATTTAATAAAAGTTCATCGCCTTAAAATTTATTGTCTACAGATTGAAATACAATTCAGATTTACTTTACCAGGTCCAGAGTAAATGTATTATCATACATACCAAACCATATCGGTTATCGAATATTTGTTAGTAAACATACCAATCAATAGACAGATAAGTTTCATAAAATAATATATTTTATTATTTACATTTATGTGAATACCTACTACTGGTTAAACTAATAACACAAATGAAAAAACGGAGCTTAGAAAATGACACCAAACTAATTAAATATATATACATCCCGATTTGGTTGTAATATTAAATATTGTATGCACGCTGGTGCAAGACCCCGGGCTTAAAGAAGAAGTCACCTAGTGAGCATAAGATAAACATACATTATATTCTCCAGATGAAGCCGCCAATGACCTCGGTCCAAGACAAATAGTGTTTTTAAAGGTTTGATCTAATAAGGGGCTTTATAGCAAAATAAATGTAATTTAAAAGAGTTACTGCATCTTTACCAGCACCGATACGTAGTATAGGGCAAGTTTTGGATTCGTGAAAATTTTCGAACTCGAGATTTTGATAAATTTTCAAATTAGAATGATAGAGAAAATCGAAAAAAATGAGTCTGTTGATTCTGTCTGTCTGCCTGTCAGCAAGGATACAGCCTGAGCGGACGGACGGATTTTGCTCAAACTTCATAACGATCTTGATTTTTCATTTAGTCGAGCTAAATGATAAGAAATGGCGTACCAAGTCTTTTGCCAAAATGCAAATAACGGTACCTGAATTTTAGCCACTTTAACAAAAAAGTAATTTGCTAGAAAACGGTTCCTCCAATTTCGTTTAAATTTCATATTTCGGCTAATTTGGCAAATTGCTTTAAGATGGCGTACCACATTTACATACATACACATACTTTACCTATTATTATATTTTTCAAAACATATTGATAGCCGAATAGGTTAGATAAAACTAGGAATGCAATAGTAGATTATCTTCACTGGTTCACAATGAGAAGAAGAGTCGACATCGAAGCATCAAAAAGCGACATCTGTACCTGTTAGCACCCACATATTTAACCTGACCTAGTCCCAACTGAGGCCCGAGAAAAAATTAAATCGCCTGTATAAATGTCATGAAAAAGCTTCTCGAAACTTCGCTGCCTATCGGTTAAAACTGTAGGTCCATTCTGTAGGTACATGCAGAAATGTATACCACGCACAACTTTTTTTTTTATATTTTTGTATATGCGTTTACCTAGGCGTATACGTAACATTTTTTTCTTCACGAGTACTTTGTAAAATTGCACCAAAATTTAAGATCCTGCGAAAATTCCGGTTAGTACTGTGACCCTATAGATCTTTTTTACGAAGTTTGAAGCAAGTCGGCCCAGGCTGCATTAGGATTTAGGCATTAGGCGCTAGAGATCGAGTATGAGGTATGACATGTCGTAGGTCAGATTAAAATATCCTCGATTTGATCCTTTTTTGTTCAACCATCCTTTTGATACTCTTGCAATATTATTTGTCGAACTCTACAAAATAGGCCTTCGTTTCTAATATGACATCTTTATTCGTGTAGAAGCGCTTGTCCTTCTCCTCTTTTCAACGTTCTAAGTGTTTTCTACAATAATACCATTATTCATTTCATTCTCATTGGTTGATTAAGAAAACCACTTCATTACTGTTGTATAATATATAGGATTGAGAGTATGTGTTTATACCCTATCCTTAGGGTGTATTAAGTTTGATATATAGTTTGTAACATAGAGAAATAATAAATATAGGCCCAATAAAGTATATTATATAAATTATCAGCATCACTAGCCGAGTCATTGAGTCATGTTCGTCCGTCCGTCCGTGTATGTGTCACCAAATTTTGGGCCATAATTTTTGGTCTAGAACGTTGAAGTTTTATATACGAGGCTTGAAAATCCGCATCACTGACAAGCGCACTTTTCGAAAAATTCACTTATCCCAGTATTTCACGAAACTCGAAAAAAATCTCTTAAACATATGTGTAGATATTCACTTACTCTAAAAATCTTCAATACCTAATGTAGGGCCATGCCCACTTTTTAGTGGTGTTTTTATCAAAAATCTGTTTTTCGACGGTTTCATTAGAATAATATCACATCTTAGGAACAAAATACAGTATTTCTATGTTGCAAAATGTTCAAAATCCGCCCGCTACCACGCCCACTATTAAGAAAATTCGTGTTTTGCTTAGCCAAGTATGTTGGGGGAAGAATGAGCTATGTATGAATATAGGAAAGGGATAGAGTATCATACGATTCGCTACAAACGGATTGTAGCATTTTCATAATATGTTTTTAGTTTTGCTTGTCCAATAAAAAGCAATCCCTACCCAAAAGAAGATTATTATTTATGTATTATTTAGATTTTTTTTTTTCAAACACCAAGTGTAGCATCACTTCTATGGTTGTTACTAAATAGTATCATGAAGTCTTTCACGCCATATATATAGAAGACAAAGAAATATATATATAATCTATATTATATATATAAAATATTGTAAATAGATTTGCATAATGCAAATAGTTTTTGTGCCTACACAGTGGCATGAATCCATTGGATGATACCCCCTGGTAAATTTATTTGATCAATCGTACGTTTTCATTTGAATTAGAAAGATATTCGTCTAGGTATAAATTTTACTCCCTGGGTGATGCAGAAGGAATTTTATTATGTGTACAAGTGCATATTATGAGTTTATATCAGATGCTGGTAGACACTCAATTACAAACAAGTGAGACGTGCTTAAAGTGCCGTCAAAATTAGATATTAATGTTAAGCTGGAAGCACAATCTTTGAGTGAATACTAATTTAACTCTCCACATCTGATATAAATGTAGAAGGGATTAAATTGTTTTAGAGGATATGTTGTTCGGCACAATATATATTTGTATATGAATAGAAATTTTGTTTGGTTCCCATCGGCATGTTTGTTTTTTAAATCCAACCTCAGTTTGTTTTAGAGTAAAGGAAATATGATAGATTTAAAAACTCCAGAAGAGAGTTTTGTGCAAGAGTAAAATTTTCCGTGAGCCTTTTGTGAACATGTGATATCCTCAAGGACTCTGTGTAACTTACTGGTTGAGGTTACTTTTTTAATTGCATCATGGTCTACAGATGGTTTACTAATTGTTTTTAGTGATTCCTTTGTAGATACGTACAGAAGCATACATATTTATACACTACCTTGTTGTTAGGATGAATACAACCACAGATGAAGACACTTAAGGATTTCGAACGTTTGCTGCTGCCATTCTATTCGTATGACGTACTTTAGTAGCCTTGGAAAAAGAAATCGTTCTCAGGAATGATTTACACGTTTGATATTCTTCTTAGTGAAAATGACTTGAAAATAAATAGTAATTGTTTCAATTATAAGCAAACATAAGATAGTTAAATGTGTACACTACATATAGACAGGGTGATTCATTTGGTAACTCTATTTTTTGGGTCAGCACAAGGTATATGTACAAAATGTATAAAATAACGTCAAACAGATAGAACAACTGAGTTTTAAGATATTGCTCATTGACTTTATTTCATTATGTGGTTGAGAGGTGAAATGCTCTAGAGGCACGTATTCTAACCGCTTGGGAATATTTAGATATATGCTCTCTGTCTTCTTTTTTTTTGTTACAAAACAAATCACCTTGTATATATATTACAATTATTTAGCACGGATATTTGAATCAGTGGTTATGGTATAAGCAACGACATTACTTCTTTATGTTTCCTGATAAAAATGACTTTGCGGTTATTCGATTGGATTCATCGGAGATTAGTAATGTGGTATACTGTAACTACCTACGTACACATTTAGTTTGCGCTAGTTTGCGCTAAAGTATCATCGTTTATACTTCCTTGCTTTTACAAAATTTTATATAACCAATTCAATTTAAGTTATAACTAGAAATAAACTTGAACTCAAATCTTTATTAGTTGGAAACAAAATTCAAGTACAAGCTTTTTTTTGGCTTGTCTTACCGTTTTCAAGACTCAAAATTGATTTCGTTAACCTCTTTGGCAAACCGATACCAATCATGATTAACTTTCGATGCGACCCTTTTTCTGTTATGGCGAAAGTTGCTTTGAAAATGAATGCAACGAAAGGCAACCAACAATTTGGCAATAGTTCAATCGAGTTATCTTAGGGAAATGATGCTGCGGACACAAGTTCTTCGTCGTGTATTTTTGGTCGATATTACCACGATGCCAATGTAAGAACTTTTAGCGATTTTGCTTCATTTTCTTGCTGTGTAGCAGACGGAAACTCAACGAATTTAGCCATGGCTAATGAAAATAAAACTTTCACCTAAATGTGGCTCTGTAACGGATAATCGCTTTGTTTGTTTTTTATTTTCAAACAAAAGCAATATTTTTTCATTTGATAAAAAAACCAGTGAAAAATGCTACAGTTCGCCTGGAGCGAATCGTATGATACCCTATCCCTATCTTATTTGGTCGTGTCAGTGGGCGGTGGAAAATGAATTCACAAAATTTTCTATTTTGCCTTATAAACTAATATTTTTACTCGAAAATTAATTTTTGAAGTAAACGCCCCTAAAAAGTGGG
Organism: Chalcosyrphus nemorum; assembly: GCA_949716465.1. Lineage (NCBI taxonomy): Eukaryota > Metazoa > Arthropoda > Insecta > Diptera > Syrphidae > Chalcosyrphus > Chalcosyrphus nemorum. The sequence continues at coordinate 72,465,966 of OX454333.1, forward strand.
CGTGGCCATATACAATGTATAGACGATTTGTAGATTAAGTGGATATCTACATATTTGCCCAAGTAAGTTTTTTCGAGTTTCATATGAAAATAGTGAAAAAAGGGCTTTTTTGAAAAGTGGGCGTGTCAGTGGGCGGATTTTAAAAATTTTTACACTTGTATTGCTTACTTTTCCGAAGACCTCGTATACAAAATTTCATCAACCTAGCTCAAAATTTAAGGCCCAAAAACTGGTGACATACGGACGGACGGACGGACGGACAGACGGACGGACGGACGGACGGACGGACATAGCTCAATCGACTCGGCTAGTGATGCTGATCATTTATATATATACTTTATGTGGTCTATCTTCAATATTTCTCTATGTTACAAACTATGTATCAAACTTAATATACCCTTAGGATAGGGTATAAAAATAGAAAGCTAGAGAGCATCAGACATGTATTTAATTATACATTTATTGTTAATGTATTTATTTATTAATATATTCAGACCTGTGTTTATTTATTTATTTTTTACATTTCTATCTGTTGTTTATTTGTTCACTTTTTTATTTATTTCATTATTTATTCTTTTATCAATATTATGCGAAATATAAAGTAAGTAGTATTGAAAATGCATGCCATCTTTACCCCATACGGAACATAAATATATAATTGCAAAAAAAATCAATGGAAAATGCTTTTCTGTTCATAATTTTAAGAAAGCAACGACCACAGTTCAAAGTGTTTGCATGAAACAAATATCGGTTAACTGAAATACCGAACATATAAAAAAGAAGTACTTTTGCAACCATATTTGCGTAGATATGTACATATTCGCTGACATATGTATGTATATGATTCACAATACTCAGCTAACAGCTGATTACCTTGATGATTTCATGGACCGATAATATAACGTAGTTCTTCCGTCGCTTGGTATAATGAGATCAAAGAGAAAAAGTGAATGGGAACAGATGGGATCCCTCTGTAAGTAACTAAGTAACTAAGTATACAATGAGAGTCTTAATAACCCTATAAATGTTAACCCGAATTCTGCATGAGGTCACATCAATACGAAATTAAAACTACTCGTAGTACCTTAAGGTACTTAATTTTTATCAAATATGTGTCTTTTATATATTTCATTAACTTTATCAGTCCTTTCATTTTGAATGGTATCTGCAAATAAAGCCTTTATTACATCCTTTAATTTTACATGAGTACATGTAAGTATGAATATTTTATACTATCGTAGGAACATAATTCTATTCATTATAATATGTACATCAAGATGAGAATAGAGAAAATTGGATTCTCTTATTGCAACGTGCTGCTTTCATCTTTGTATAAATCGGCAATATATGTATATGTTATTCCCTGTGATGGAAGAAAATTTGAATACAATTTCATAAACAGATTTCAATTCAAATCTAATAAGAACAAAGGACATAGAAATAAATGCATTTGACATATAGTTGATTTCAACTGTCTGGAGTTGCTGTTCTCATTTGTTGTACAGTAGTGGACATTTCGTCTTTGATATATGTATCTATAGAATTGGTTGCATTTTCAAATCGTCGACAATTGTTCATCTTCAATGACACAACTTTTTAAGTCATCCTTTGGTTCTGGAACATCGATAGGGTTTGCTCTTGTTTTTCGAAACACTAAAAGTTTGATGTAATAGAAACCGAGTCAAAGTATCTCTATTTCTGGTTTTTCATGGGCGTTTTCAATGCCACCACGTTTGTCTAATGGTTTTTTTCTTTTTTGCTTTGTTTTAGAGCTTGTTTGATGTTATCCTTGTAAACTTTTTGGTTGGCTGTAACACATAAAAATAGTGCATTACAATCAGTTTAAAATACGTTAAGTAGGAAATATATTAGTGTGTTGTGTGGTTAGTGTGTTGGCCTAAATGTAACGTGGAAAGAAGGTCTCACGAAATTATCAAATATATTTTGACAAGCGAGGCCTTTGCCTGTTATAGTACTCTAAAATTTTTAATTGCACATATTAGATAAGTACGTGCATACGTATAAATATAGGGCAAGTATTGGTCATCAGGCCTGGAACTGGCAGAACATAAGACAGAGGCCGTCCTCATAAGCAGCCGCAAGAAAGTGGAGCGCCTGACAATAGACGTAGGCGAACACACTATCTAGTCAAAGTCGTAAATAAAGTAGCTGGGAGAACTGCTTGACCATAGGCTAAACTTTAGACAGGCGATAGAGCAACGACGATAGAGCAAGTCAGATAATGGCCGGTGGACCTACAAACTGCTGCCAAATATCGAAGAGAAACATGGGGAGGTAAACTCCTACCTCACTCAATTCCTAACCGGACATGGACGTTTTCGAGAATACCTTCACAAATACAATATCGCAGATGATCCTTTCTACCGGCACTGTTGAGGGAAAGTCCAAAACGCAGAACACGTCCTTGTAGAGTGCAAAAAGTACGTGCCTGCGAGAAACACTCTAGAAAGAGAGAATGGGAATGCGCCTAAGGAGCCTAATAGGTTTCATGGTTTCAAAAAGAGAAGCTTGGGTAATCGCCGACAACATTATCGCAAGTATAATGCAGGAGCTACGGCTGGAAAACCAAACACAAAGAGCCGAAGAAGAACAGAGCCCTGCAACATAACGAAGAAGTTATGACGTCTTCGATGTATTGGATTGGATGTACACAAGGGGTGGTGCATAAATGGCTGGACCGACTTGCTTCAAACTTCATATCTAATCTCGATAGAATCACAATGCGAGACGAAATCTCAATTTTTGATCCGGCCTTATTATTAACTTTACTTAAGGCCAATTTTACAAAAATAATATTTTCTCGAAAACGCATCCAACGACTTTGTTTTAATTCCACACTGACTTTCAGTTCAGAGACAAATTATAACAAATTTGATTACAAATGCTATAAAACGGCATTTCGAGATAAAAAGGTTTGGCCAACAATGCATCTAAGGGTACTTTTTCAAGGATTAGGGGGTTATAGGAAATTTGCTCGGAAACGGGTGCAACGATTTTTTTTTTAAATTTTATATCTAGACTAGATTCGTAAAGTTTTATAAGGTTGCATTTCAAACTTTTTGCCAAAACAGGCATTCACGAAACCTTACTTATAGCCAACTTAACAAATGCCTTTTTTTATAAACGGCTCAAACGATGTCAATTCATGTCTCAACTGCACATAAAACGTATAGTTATAGGTGCAAGTTTGTAGGACCCAGTCGTGGAATTTATAGCTTATAGTAAAGGTTCTCTTAACCCTTAACAAACAAGGCTTCACTTGTCAAACTTATGAACGAGTACAATTCTAAAATTCTAGGTTAGTGCTTAAAAACCCTTCGAAATGTGTCGAAATTTAATAAGATATGTACCATAAATTAATTTTCAATCTGAATTTAGGGTCTTATTAAACGAATAGGGTTGTATAGATTGATCTCTTTATAGAAAGTGGCCTGAATTATTGATTTATTTTCTGTGGATCAACTTACCTTTAAACCAATTTAATTTATTTCTTACTATAACTATTCTATACCATCAAAATCTACATTTTTGTTTTTTATATTTTCAGATTCCACTTGAGAGTAAAGCAAATATGAATATTCAAAGACAAACAAACAAACAAAAACCGCAGAAAATATAAAATCCTAAGCACCTTAAACCAACCCGCATTTAAGTTACCTACATATTTTCTCTAGTATATGCATAAAGGCAAACCAGTGAAATAAAAAAAAAGTATATGTATAGCGAACACAAAAACAAATAAAAAATTAGTAAACTCCTTAAAGTCACGGCCAATAAAGTATCCTTTTATTTTCACTTTGTCGTGCGAAAAACATTAAAATGGAACTAAAAACCAAAAAAGGCTATAAATCAGTGTAAAAACGACAAAAAGAAAAGTGCCACTGAGTTTCCAAAATCTATAAAATGGTTAGTTACTTTCCAAATGATTGTAATAAAATCCAGTTGTAGTCAACAACTTTAAGTAGCATTAATAAGTGAAAAATAAAAATTTTGTTTACGTTTAAGGAACCTCAAAATTTATATTATTTCCGATTCTAAAATATATTGATAAAAAAGAAAACATTCCGTGCTTTGAGTGTGTAAAATAAAAATAAAATCAACCTTAAATAACAATATCGTAATTTATTGAAAAATTAATAATAAATTAAAATAAATTCAGTTATCGACAGATAGTGAGTGTGTTTTTAAATGTAAATATGAATTCAGAAATGACTGCCTCAGACATTAACTAGTATTCAATAGAAAAAATAAAAAATAAAATAAAACAAATAAATTTAAATACCTCAAGTTCAATCAATTTTAAACTCAATATTTAGATAATTTCACATCCTCCCACAAAGAATATCCAAAATTCCTTTCGGATTTTTTTTTTTCTTTTTTTAACTTTTGTGGTGTCCAAAAAGTACGAAAATTGTGCACTGTTTCATTTAATTAATTGAACACGTTTATATGTGTGTTCACTTTTACTTTTTACATGCGAAAACAGCAGCAAATATTTAAAAGCCTATCCATCCTTGCAGTGAAGCCAATCGGCATTTAGATACAAAAAACTTTTCAGTATCAAAGTTCAGTGAAGTGTAGTTTTTCGTCCTCATTTGCATTTTCCAGTTATTCTTGTGTATTGCATTGCAAAAGCAAAATAAAGCAATAAATATAAAATATACATATATAATTTTTTGCGTATAAAATCTTAAAAATATATGTATATACATAATATGTATGTATATTATCACAACCTACAAAAGAGTGCCACTTAACATAAAAAATAATATAATACACACTCGAGTTCTTTGCGAAAATTTCTAAAAAAAGTATCTAGATAAAACATAAAAAAAAATTGTGTTTCTTGTGGAACACACAATACACCAACTACCAACCGCACCCCTTACAGTGAATAAATAAAAATTCTATACGCGAAGGCTTAAGTAAATTGAAAGGAGTGTCAAGTGGCACAGGACAAACACAAAAAGGCCAAACCGAACGTGAGAAATGTGCAAAAGAAATTATAATAGTATAGCAACAAAATTAAATCCAACCAACAGTAGTCCTTTGCTGCTAAACTCCTTCTATTAGTGTAATCTGTGAGATAATCTATCTAGATACGGTACGTAAAAAAGGATTTATAAAGACACAAACAGAGAAGAGAAAAATAAACGAAACTTCGTGTGGTAGCCCATTTATCAGACTCAGGACAGAAGGCATCCGGCAATGGAAAGACACATTTTATTACTGTTAGCTGGTGGCTTGATATTAGCCATATTACGCAACGTGGAATGCGGAGAGAAACTAGGTAATTACATCAAATAAATGAAATTTTTAGTATACTCTATTTTTTTCATATAGATGTAGGTACTCGTATCCATAGCATATAGAGCTATTGGGAAGAACTTTTTTTTTTTATCTGTAGATGTCTTTATTCTTCGAATCAATTAAAAGTTTATCAGCGCAAGAAAGTTTACCTTACAAATTTTTGCTCAAATTGATAACTTTGTTCAGTGGGTAATTAAGGAAACATTAACAGGGTGCTTGGATACATTAGGGACCACACAGTGAGCGACAATTTTATAAGTTTAAATGAGTTGTCTAACTTTTCTCTTTCTCTCTATTTAAAATGAACATGTATCCACAGTTTGATTTCGCATGAAGTTTATGCTTTGAAAAACAATGGAACTGGTAATCTTTAACTAATAAAAGGGTATCGGGCAATCAAGGGTAATTTATAATAATTTACAAAATGTGGTTTAAATTCTTCTTCTTTATTTTCTTTTTATTTCTAAAATCGATGCAATAATTATTGCATTATAATCGGAGTATAAATCCCAACTTTTACTTACATTAAGGATGTCTAAAGTTATTTTCAAAGCTTTATAGTAATTTCAAAGGTACACACCTTGATTTATTTCCATTGGCCGGAATTGGAAAGGAAGTTCTAGTGTCCATTAGCTACAAAGGGCAAAATATAAAAACATCGCGTCTACATATGTATGTGGCATGAATTGAAGATTCAGTAATACAACTTCGCCTTTGAAGATTGATGAAATACTCTATACGGTGTCCTTCCTCAAAATCCAAGTAAAGCGTCTTGCATGCTATTCTCAGTTGTTTGAACTAGATCGTAGTTTAATTTTTTAGGAATGTGCATAAAATATTTCTCCAACTATCTACATTATCCATCGCAACATTTTATTCTATTATCATATTATTCTTTACCTCTGTGCCAATCCAAGCATATAGCATCTACTGCAAGTACATTGTCCGATGATTAAACATAGCTTTAAAGAGTAGTAGAAGTAAACAATAGTGATAAGCCTGCCTCAAAGAACAGGACATAATGCTTAGCCTTAGCCAGGGGAAGAAATATGTAATCATAAAATGATTTTCGTGTTTAAAGCATCACAGTCATTTAAAACTATACAAATTTAAAACTTTGCTATAGGTTCCTGATCTTGAGGTCTTTCAAATTGAGTGATATACATTTATCACCGAACGAACCTACTTATAGAGTTTTGCTTCTTCTGAAGGGTAGACGTTTTCAACAGGTATGCTAGTTGGAGTGCTTGGAGTAAAACTTTATGAAATAAGATCCCTGTATGTGATGGACACAAAATGTCCAACTGGGTTCGAGTCACATATGGGAATTAAACAGGGTTGTCTCTTGAGCGCTCTTCTTTTCCCTCTATTTTAAGATTACCTCACAACATTTCTATCGGTAGGCCTAGAGTTCGCTGGAGTTCATCTAAAGATTTTGTTGTATGCGGATGATGTTTTCATTCTGGCGGAAACCACATCAATGATGCTAATGATGATTAATAAACTACAAAAATCCTGCAGCTTATGGACCTGGCAAAACAAAGTACTTGAAGTTGTGAAGAAAAACAACAACCTTGGGGTAATTGTCACGCCACAAATATCATTCAAAACGCATCTGAGGGAGAATTAGATTAGAGAAGCTTAAAGAAGCGAAAGAGCAGCTCAAGGGAATCCTCGGGAAAGAAAATGTACCACAAAGTACCAAATGCAAAATTTTTGAAGCTCCTATGAGATCGATCATGTGCTACGCTGCTGAAGTTTGGGGTATCTCTCATTACAAAGAAGTAGAAGGACTGCTTGGATACTTTCTTAAATAAATTTTGTTTCCTTTTATATACTATATGTCTTCACTTAACGGTTACATTTCTTTTACATATTAAAATTTACAGAGCTTCCCAGCCACACGCTTCCCCATATTATCTTGCAAAAGGTGATGGTGCAGTAGAACATTTTTAATATTTTTTTATTTATCTAACACACTAGCCACTAGCCTCAATAGTCGTATTGCAGAACAATTAAAATTTTCTATCAAGGTTCCTTTATTGCGAGAAAAAATGAGCGACCAACTGCATTCCTAAGTATCCATTTCCGCAGACATCTTGCAGTTGCATTACTTTTTGGTGAACGACTAAGTTCAGTTTGTCTATACATACATACTCCATTGAGTCACTTTTCGAGGTATTGGCAAATAAAGGCTGTATAGTACAGATGTATAGAAGGAATTACATATTTTAAATATCTCTAAGATCGCCTGCCTTAAAGTTAAATACCCTACGCACATTAATAAGGCATGTGTGGTACTTCAAAATGAGTTTATATTCTTGTCACTGACTTTACATAATCGATACTTCCTCAATAGATTATAAGCATGATTAAATTTAAAGAAATTTAATTACATAGCCGCTTTTTTTCCAATTTCTAGTAGACTTAATGAAGAGTGGGGTGTATTGTAGAAATATCTCATTTTGATCTTTCTATTGTTAATTAGGGACATTGATTCGCGTCTCCAGGAAACAAAGAGCAGAATAAGTATACCTACCTACTTAAAATGTAAATAAAACGAGGGTAGTTCACAAGGTCGATGAATTTCAGTGAACCAAGGATAATGGCGTGAACATTTCTCATTCATAATTTGTTTACTCGATATCTGTCCGAATTACGACTTGTTGATACATTTTTATATTTTTTTTTTTTTTGCTTTCTGTTTGGCCAAGTGGAAGAAAAGGTTCAAGGTTGGTACTTGAAACTCATTATTTTCCTACGAGTGCATTAATAAAATGAACAAATATAAAAAGGAACAATGAATGTTAAAATCATTACAATGCGGCTCCTCTTACAAACGAATCATTCGTCCGTATATCCACCGATAAGTATATTAAAGGAAACAAAGTAATGTATTTTGGTCTGCTTTCTTTCGTAGAATTTTAAAACTTTTCCAACGGTTTGGGTGACATTTTTACAGATTACTTACGTTTATTTGTAAGAAAAAAAAAAAACATTGAAATGAAATTGTGAATTGAAATTCTGTTAAACTCAAAAGGAATATTTGTACTCCGTGTTCAAGATTCAAAGGCCGAATTCTATTAGAAAACCAAAGTTCAAAAGAGAATATCGGATATATACAAAGGAATCGGCACGTGTAAGTACCAGGTATGTACCATTTTAATAGTGTATTGAAACCCACGATACAATGTTCTTATCGTTAAGAAAATTTCAGGCTTCAGGGTTGTTATTCATTTTTTCATTCCAGAAAATGTAGTCTATTTAAATTTGACTGTTGTAAGCTTGCGGTTGTGTTTTTGCACTAAGATGTCGACCTGTGGAAGATTTTATGGTAATATTCCATTTTTTGTACTTACACTGGCCTTTTAGGATTTATATCCAGAGTTATGTTTCGCATTTGTCGACGAATTCCAGTAGAATTTGGTTATTTTTCACTGCTGATATCAAATTTTACAAAGACCGTTTTTCCATTTACTTATAAATTTAAATTTTTGAATGAAATAGATAATTTTAAATTCAATACATTCTTTAAAGTTATAGGTATAACGATATCACAAAGTTGCCGATTGGGTGTCTTTATTTTACTTACACTTAGCTCTGTCTTTTGTATTATTTTTTTTAATAGGTGGCAGGCTGAAGAGATGAATTTATTTCCAAAATTAATATAAGGTCCGTTCGCGTACTTTTTTCATTAAAATTCGTAGATTATAAAATATCGAAAAGCTTTTCATAAATTTTTTTAAAATTTCGCTGTTTTAGGAGGGTGCACGAACGGACCTATAGCTAGCTATTCTTTATTTAAGGGTTTAAGGTTTCGCTAGGGATATTTTGTGATAGTCCGCAAATCTTTTTCTCCGCTTTACTCATTCGAATTCAAGGTTTCCCCTATTGTCCTTTTTTGTAGTTAGCACGTACCAAACAGGATATGAATACTGTTTTACTGGTATACAAAACACGAGCCATAGGCAAATTTTAAAAGACAAGAAGGGACAGTAAAGAGTTGGTGGGTTGTTGGGTTTTTCAATATTTACTATCCATGGATGCTGTCCAAATTGACGGAGAATGTGATTTGCATTCGGTCGTAATTCACAGTATGTTTTCCTGTTGATATACACTACACTACACTACACTATTTTTGAAGTGAAAATTTTTTTTGTTGTGAAAAGTGAATGAACATGGTTATGACCGACGCTTTAATTGCATTCAGTGATGGAATACCCAACCACTACATCGAAGCCACCAACATCCACCCTGTTAGTCCTCATCTGAAATTAGAAAGTAATGAACTGATTGTTGATATTATAGATTGTCCATACCTCCTCGCTGATTCTTCAGCTGGTGTAGCAATTAAGTCAACGAATTACCGTACATTTGGCACCTCGTACACAAAGTAAGGCTTTATTCTCTTTCCCGCGATATTGAGTTTCCACCTAGGATGTTTCCACTGATTGGCAAGGACAATTTTTCAAGTCATTTATCACGTGATGACAGCCAATGGCCGTTATGGAAACCGCCAATTATATACATACTTACCCCTTCGTACTAAGGTTCTTGCATCATCTTGTATTGAAACAAAATACCTACATAAAAATGTAATTTTTCACACTTTAAATTAAAATGTAGCCATCCATATCCGGTCACAGTGACATGACAGTATAATTTTTTGAAGCCTGTTCTTCGCATCAAGAAACCATCTTTTACCGTTCAGCCCCAATATCGGTTTATCTTACGTTAAGTGAAACTAACTTAACTTGGTAGATTCTGCCTTTAGGACCTTCCTCAGGTGAGTCAAGAACGCTGCTAACGTTTCGGAAGCCATATCCAATAACCAAATGTCAAAAACGTAATCTTCCATAGCCGAAAAATCTACACACCTCACCTCACACAACGATGTATTTTTTTCTTTTTGGTAAATGACGATTTGAAGGGATTCATTTCATTAAATTCTTTAATTTAATTTCATTATTTTTATTTATTTAATTCATTATAAAATTAAATTAATTTCATTCATTTCATTCATTGCATTCATTTCATTCATTGCATTCATTTCATTCATTGCATTAATTTCATTCATTGCATTCATTTCATTCATTTCGATCATTTCATTCAATTCATTAATTTTATTTTATTAATTTCATGTACCCATTTCATCTATCTCATATTCCTAACTTAAATTAATCAGTTCCTACAAATTTAATCTTTTCTACCAGCTCCCAGTAGAAGTATGCCTGTTATGGAGGTCTTCCTCTGACCACCTCTTCACAGCTCGGTGCCAGCAATTTATCCTGTTGACGTGAGATTCTTTTAGTTTTCAAATGTTTTTCATGCATTAGCTTTTAATAATAAAGCTAAACTGAGTAAAACCACTCCCAAGACACGTAAATATTTTTATCTAAAGAATCATAAAACGTGACCTAACATGTCGGTCATTCCGTCACACGATTCTGCACCCAACTTAACAGCCATCAGCGTTCTAGTCCCTAGCAATAAGTTGTCTATCCCGCAAAAACAAAAAAAAAAAACAAAGAAATAAATAAAATAAAAATTCAAGCCATGAACCATTGAATCCCCAACACCCCTGGGCAAGTAAGGTTCGCACGTTAGCACTGTATAATCCTTTTCTTTGGATTTTTTTTTTTTTTGTTTTTGTTGGCCAAGCCCAAATGCTTTTCCACACGAAAACAGGGATAATAATAATTTAATTATTTTAAATCCATCATGCGTCCCACCCACTGTGACTGACTAAATGAATGCCTGTGTACCTACTACTCGACATGTACTTGGTGCTCACAGTGGGTGGCCTATTTGCTGGGCTCGGTCGTCGTCGGAAATAAAATGACAAGAAAAATGTTTCCTAGCATTCATAGCCGCCAACAACCATCATATTCGCACCCTTTAAACATATATTCATTTACCACGACATGAATTCCTTCCGCCTCAAGGGGAGGGTACTGGTCGCCCACCATCCGATTGCCTGCCGCCCGGGGGGATAAAGAGCGAACGTTCATTGTTTGGCCCGACAAAACTTTTTTTACCAACGAAGCCAAGTGAGCGGTTTGTAAAGGACCCAAAACAGATGCATTGTAACGCCAAAAAAAGAAAATTTTATAAAACGAGGGCAATGCCACAGAGCATGACAGGACGACCGACCGACGTCAGTTCTTCACATAAACCATGCGATACGAGTGCTATTCCCGAAAGAAAATCTTTCAATGAAAAACAAAAAAAAGGGAACACAAATCTTTCTGCCAAGAATTTCCCATCCACTCTTATTCTTTTTTTGATCCTGCTTTCTTTTTTCCTGCCTTACCTCATCCCGGGCTTTGCACTTTTTGTTCTTTATAATTAGGCATGTGCAGTCATCCAAAACGATATGTGTGTGGGCCCTTTGAAGGATGCGTGTTGGGTAGACACAGATCTATGATCTGATATAAGAAGAGCCCACACAAAAAAGGACTCTCTCGGAGAGAGGGGCTTAAATTTAATTAAAATACTTTCAGGCAGAGATAGACGGAGCCATTATCTTTCGTGGTCATTCAATTGAAAAGTTTCTCCTTTACCGTTTTGTACCCCACTGCTCAAGCCTGCCAACTATTGGAAAGTCGTGCGAAGTCCTTTTTTTTTGCTCGCATCGAGGGTGAAAGAGGAAAAAAAAAACTGTTGCTTCGATGAGCACCTGAGCAGGCGATAAAGGTTTCTGCTTGAATAGAGCTGGGAGTAGGGGATGCTTGTCACCCCTGTCCTATCTCGCAGCGCTGGAAAAGGTGGATGGCGTTAAATCTTTTTGTTTTTTGGTTCAAACTTTACCGGCAGATGTGATTTGCTATAAAAAGCTTCACTAGTTTTTCACTTTTTCCACGGACTATTGGAAAACTTGTGAGCGGTGCGAAAAGCCGTTTGTTTTATACCACCTCCTCTCCCATTGCGAATTTTGTGGCGCAAAAACGAGTTGGCTTTGGATGGTTTGCGTGCACCACCAGGTTCGGTGTCATTGTCCTTTCGCTCTTTGTGGGCATATAAGTGTAAGGGTGGGTCTTGCTGGGCCATAAATAAAAAATACCAATATGGACGGAGAACTGTCGGAACATCTGTTAATTATTTGGTTATTGGAGCACAAGACTAACAGGTGACAGTTGGGTATACAACTGGATGCGTACCCACTGGTTAGCACAACTTCATGTTGTGTGAGTTCGCCCCCACAACTGTTGTGAAAAAATAGTGACAAAGTTTCCTCAGCTTAAGAGGGAGCCCACTAACAAAGCCCTCGAACAAGTTTATTGTTTGGAAAGTTGTTTAGGTCTCCACCTGGTGAAACGTTTGCTTTTATTTGGTTGCATACAGCATACATGGTTTAATAGAGGGTTGGCTGCTACACTGTTTCCTTGTTCAAATAGAGATGGTGTTCTATTTTACGAAAAGATAAAAGGATGAATGATATTGCCTGGTTGTTGGCTATTGTACATGGTTTTTGAGCATGTGACGAACTTTAATGAAACCACAAAAGACGTCTAATGGGTCAACATTTCTCATTTTAAGAATATATTTGTCACATTCCTTGTTTACTAATTTATCTGCATGGTAGAGTAGGTTACACAAAACTTCCTGTGAAATTAAAGAACAACGCTTGAAGGGCTGATTGTATTAGTATTAATTTCGAAAAGAAGTAAAATATGAGGCACCCTATGCAGGACCGATAGTAATTTCAATGTTAGAAGAACATTCGTATAACTGTAAATTGTGGTAAGTGGTAGAAGGCAAGGGCGTCTTCATTTAGAACAGCAGGTCTGAATAGGCTAAGAAGCTTTGAAGTTACAACTCGAGGAGCGTTGCATGTCCAGCACGTGCAAAAATAAAAAAATTAAAATAAATAAATATTAGGACCATAAAGAGCCAAGTCCAAGCTTCTTATAACTGTACAGGATATACGTGGTATATATTTATGCACGTTGAGAAGGAACTTGCAGTTTTAGGCAGTATTCAAAGGGCAGAGGAGTTTTTTTGGGAAGCTTTCTCATGACATTTATAATCTTGGATGTTCGTCATACGCTCACAAGAGATGGGGCCTTGATAAAACGTTGATGGTATTGGTTAACGCACTAACCATTGAGCCACGGCATCCACTATACAGCATGTGATAGATAAGATAACCTTAAATGTTGTCCTGCCTCAAGTCTGATTTCACGCCATATTCGGTAATTTGTTGGTGTACTGACAAAATTAAATAAAATATCCACAAGCGACTGCAAAAGTAGGATGGCAACGACGATGGAGCACGTCACAAATTGGCCGGCGGACCTACAAACTGCTGTCAAACATCGAAGAGTGGACCACAGAAAACACAGGGAGGTAAACTTATACCTCACTCAATTCGTAACAGGACATGGAAGATTTCGGGAGTATCTTCACAAGCCTAATAGGCTTCAAGCTATCAAGAAGAGAAGCTTGGGAAACCGCTGACAGCATTATTGCAACCATTATGCAAGAGCTACTGCGGGAAATCCAAGAAGAACAGAACCCTGCAACATAACGAAGAAGAAAGGTAGTCAAAACTTACATCTACGAAGGAATGCCTTGATCGACGGTACCGTAAGGGGCAACAGGATAGGTTTGGGGGACGGTGGCTTAGCACGTAAACATACCAGAGCATGGAGTCAGGCATAACTTCGTATCACGGGCTGCGAGTATCCATAAAGAGTCCATTTCCTTCAGGGTACTATCACAAAAAAAAAGAACAGTCGCATACATATTTTAACTAACTTCCGGTATGATATTGACATTGAATAGAATGGATAACTTATAGACGTGATCATATGTTGAACACATTTGCAGGATATACCTTCCTATTGTCTTATATATTCGGGCTGAAGTAGTGAAAGCTTACCGCGATCTGCTCTGTTGCTGGATACCAGATCACCATGCAAGCTAATTACATATTGACGTAATTCACATTCCCATATAAAAATCGTAAGTACCTACTTACCAAACACGCGTATAAAATTCGATTTTTAATGAATCCAAGGATAAAAAAATGCACCTTTGACAGATTGTGATTAACCCCTGCATCATTACCACCTGTTGCATTACGGAGCATACTTAAATATTAATTTAGCACTAAATTAATCGGTATACTCGTATATACATACATATTCTCATTTATGTACAAATATGTATGTTATCTTTTATATGACATAACCTACTTTATAGTTCATTTTAATAAATACGTTCCAAGAGTTCATTAAAGACTTAATAAAACCCTAACTAAACACGTAAAACTCATATATGTAAGTACAATTTCTCACATACCGGCCACACACTGAATAAAACAAATATTATATTCATAAGGACTTAATAGACTCCAGAAAGGACTACGACATGAAGAACATTTGTAAATAAAATTTACCTGCGAGTTATGTACCTTGGGTATGCATTTAATTCAAATTACGAAGAATTTGATTATTATTGGAGATATTAAATTTCTGAATCGTAAATGCAAATAGGTAGCTATTTGCTTTGGTTTATATGTACTTATGTACTTTATAGCATCACCATCTGTGGCGACTGTTCAATTTGTGGCTAAAGCCCTAGGTGAATTGGCACCATAAGGCTAGGTAAGGTTAAGAGCATTGCTATGGCAGCATAACCTTTTAATGATTCATAAAGTTCTACTTCTTGCATATTGGTTTGGCTTTAGCACTCGCAATACTGCATAGATATAAGATACCCTTTGCCAAAATCTGCAATTTGTCTGGCTTGAGATTTTAAAAACAAAATCGAAAAAGATTATGTACGCTTTGTTGTTACGGACGGACTTCTATTTGGCATCCTCTAACACAACTGGCAATATGATATTCCTTAACTTGTTTTGACTTTTTGTTAACAACTAGAAGCCACCAACTTGAAATTAGTTTCCCTGTTACCAGCACAAAAGTTTCTGTAAATCATATTAGGAACTCTGTCATTACAAGTTGGATAAGGTATCTAAAATCATGTGACAAGAGTCTTGCTTGAAATTGGTTCTTTCAGGAATCGTTATTTCGATTGCATTTAACTATGAATTTGTCTGTTAATTCTCAAATGATTAGTGCATTTTGGCAAGCTTACAAGATAAATCCTGGTATCGTCTCACTGGTCGAGAACAATGGGCTGTGTTAGCAGTACAAGTTGTTGTTCGCCCACACAAGTGTCTAGTGTTAAGCTGTTAAATGACAGTTTTAGTTGTCAAAATATTTGCCTACAATGATATGTCACGTTAAGCTGTCAAATGAAGGCATACATGTATGTACATATGTACATTCACCCTCTTCCATTGTTTTTTTGTTTATAATATGCCGCCAAGCCTTACACGCCGGCCGCAAAAGCTAGTGAACTCTAGCAAGCTATCTATGCAGCAACTCATTGTATTGAGTTTCTGGGTGATACACTGGGTACTCTACTTTTGACAGTTCGTAGTATGGTAGTTATCATCGATCATTGTGCATAGTCAAAACTATGGCGCTACAGACCTCAAGATACATACTGTTTGATGAACAATTAACTTCTCTATAATTGTAAATGCTTAAAATCTTGAGTTTGTTGAAAATAGAAAACCCATCAATATCCTACATGTCATCCTGATAAATAGATCAGATGAAATATACTACCCTAGTCAGCTCATCCCGAGGCTTTCTCATTATGACTTTATCACACTCCACTAAGACATATCTCTGGAAACATTTACTGCCGCTGAAGTAACAAGCTATCAAGATTTGAAGTCCGTTAATATTATTGCAAAACGATGCAATGACAGTCATGACTCAGTCCCCCTTGTTCAGCTACACTATAATAGACAGATTTGGCATTCAGTTCAGTTCTATACAGAAGGCAAGTGATAGGCTACGTTTGCATACACCTACAAGGTGGCCCAATAATCTTACCGAATGTGGCTTTATGTTTAAAGTGAAACAACATCATATTTTTCCTATTTTCAATCGTCTTGGCAAAAACATCGGGCGATAATTTCTCGCACTCTTGTCGAATCTACTCTTCAAGATCTTGCACAGTCTGCTGTTTGTTCTCATATACTCGTGACTTCAAAAAACCCTAAATCTGGCCAAATCGTTATATTGCACGAAAAACGAATTTATTGCAAATTATTGCTTATATTGCAAATTAAAACGAAACATTAGGCGGAATATCGGAAGATTCCGGCAAGCCGTCGTAGAGGCATTTACGGCCATTGATGAGCAGGCGAAACGAGTTGGTCTTGAAGTAAATGAGGACAAGACAAAGTATATGTTATCAACAAACAAAAATTTATCTGTCCAAAACATTGGGCAGAACGTCACTGTTGATAGCTATAATTTCGAGGTAGTTAAGGAGTTCACCTACCTCGGAACAAATATTAATCCTACAAATGACACCTTTGCAGAGATCCGACGAAGAATAACCCTAGCAAACCGCTGCTACTTCGGTTTGGCGAAACAACTGGGTTCAAAACTCCTAACTCGACGGACCAAATTAATGCTCTACAGAACGCTCATCTTACCAGTCCTGCTGTATGGAGCCGAGTGCTGGACGATAAGTAAGAAAGCTGAGCAAATATTGGGCACCTTCGAGCGTAAAATACTCCGTCGGATATTAGGTCCCTTATGCGAGGAGGGCGAATGGAGGAGAAGATACAACCGCGAACTCTGTGAGCTGTACCAGGATGTGGATGTAGTCCAAAAAGCCAAGATACGCAGACTACATTGGCTCGGCCACATCGAGCGAATGGACAACAATGCTCCAGCCAAGAGGATATTCGAATCCCAGCCCCCAGGTTCGAGACGGCGAAGAAGACCGAACCTCCGGTACAAAGACCAAGCTGTCGCGGATGCCAGAAAACTTGGTCTTCACAACTGGAAGCAGCGTGCTCGGGACCGCAGAGGATGGAAGGCAGCGATGTCTCAGGCAGGGACTCTACAAGGGTCGGGAGCCCTTTAAGTAAGTAAGAAATTAGGCGGAATATATAAAGGGCTCAAGCCATAGCATCTTCGATCCGCTTTTTATACCCTATCCCAAGGGTATATTAAGTTTGATACATAGAGAAATATTACAGATAGACCACATAAAGTATATATATAAATGATCAGCATCAGTAGCCAAGTCGATTGAGCCATGTCCGTCCGTCTGTCCGTCTGTCCGTCCGTCCGTATGTCACCAGTTTTTGGGCCTTAAATTTTGAGCTAGGTTAATGAAATTTTGTATACGAGGCCTTTGGAAAAGTAAACAATGGTTTACTTCTTTACAATGAGGTTTCAAGAAATAAATAATGTGTACGAATGGATCGTATATGTTAGGTCTATACTGCTATGCTTGAAGAATAAATAAGTTGAAAAAAAATATTTTTTTTTCAATATCTTTTTTTAAATATTATAATTGTTAATTTCTCAAATTCTGACTGCTATATTCTTTCGCATGTCAAGTATTAATCGTGCTTAACTTTACTATAAGCCAGCTAAGTACCGTTACAAGCATTTTTAACATAAACCAACTGAAATATAAAATTTAATTAAAATCATTTAAAAACCATTTTCGAGAAAATCCTCTTTTTGTGAAAATGGCTCTAAGTGAAGTATCTCTAACAGAAGGGCTAGAACAAAAATTTCAATGTCTCCTTTATTAGATAAACATACAGCAGCTTTCAGATATGAAGTTTGAAGTAAATTACTCTACTCGTTTAGTTATACAGACCGACAAATCGGCAGACCTTTTCTTCGAACTTCTCTATCATCGTAATGTCAGAATTGTTTATATCTCGAGTTCCATTTTTTTTTTACAAAAAGAAATATAATTTCGTCTTTCACTCACATTATGAACATCTATTTTTCATATCGAAACCAAATTTAGATGCTCCTATGCAGGATATGAATAATATTGCCTTATATTTAATGACAATATAAAACATCCTCCTCGCACTTGCCCAGTTTTCCAAAATTCAAGTAAGAACACTGGTCCAGACTGACAGTTGGATATACGTATACTCGTAGACACCTTGTTGATTCCATGGATGTCCTCGTTTTTCCTTTCAGTTTCAATACACAATCAGAAATCCCATCATTACAATCAATGTACATATTCGAAATCACCTGTAGACAGCAATGTCAACAGGAAAACAATATGATTGATATCCTTCGAAGCCTCGACAAAGTCATCAGTTTCAATGTTGAAAAATACGTAGAATTTCGCGTATTTTGAGTCACGTCAGCAATTCTTGGTGAAAGTATGCGCACCACCGAATGTTTACATTCCTTGTGACTCAAACTTTGTAACTTAATTAAAAAAATTCAGCTCCCATATCGAGTGTAAAAAGTCCTTTCTACCCACCAGATCCCCTTTTTTTTATGGTGAAATATTTCATTTTTCCTTACGTTTTATTGTGTTATAATATATGCTCTTCCTCTTGCGGTTGACTGATCCTTGATAAAATCGCGTAATTTTCAAGCACGCGGTTGCTTTTTTGTTTTACGTGCCATGGAATTCGGAGATAATCAATAAAAGAATAAAACTCGTCCAACATATGTACATATGTACGCGTATGTACATGCATATTATGAAGGCAGTAACCCTCATGTAATTTCAACTACAGACAATAGAGTTATGTTTTTTCTTTTAAAAAAGTTACTTTTGTAATATGCAACTAAATTTTTTTATTGTTTTCTTTAAAATCGATTTTACGAATACAGTGCAAATACTGATAGAGGAATTTAATACATAGTAGGTTTCCCGGGTTGTATAGCAGTAGATACTATAAATATTTACAATATACTTACATGGAAACATTTAAAAAATAAAGTGCATGACTGGGTCGTACGTATTTACATTTGCGTGCCGTTATATGCTTATCGCCACATTAACCATGCTTTTATCATGCTTTACATAAATTAACTCACGTGCAAAGTGGGCGTGGTGACATGAACTATCGTTGCTAATTTTAAAGGTTAGTTGAAACCTTAGTATATCTAGTTTTTGTTAAGTAAGTCATAAGCAAGGGTACCGTTATAAGCACTTTCGACAAAAAACATGGTACGCAATTTTCCAGGACTTAGGAAACATAGTCCGAATATGATTTTTAAACGAAATTGCTGGAGCCGTTTTCAAATAAATCGGTACTAAAAAACATAAGTACACGAGGCTTAAGAACGGTATGCACTGCCTCGATATTATGGTCACGAAATACTGCCTTTTCACGCTACATAAGGTAGTAATATTGTATTGATATTCAAAGCGAGAGGGATGGGTAAATTAGAATACAAAATAGGAAATATAGGAGAAAGCTTGCGCGGTGATATTTGAGTTTAAGTGCCGTTGAGTTTCAATATTTACTCTTCAGTATGTCAAAATTTCGTATGTGATTATAGCATTTGAATTTTTAGTTTTCCATGCATTTTCACTAAGTTCTCTTTCCGAGCGAATTATATCTTTAAAATAGAATCAGTGTCCTTGGGGATTTTCGAAATCTGATTGGCCATCCATTTAAGAGTTAAACTTATGTACAAGCTTAGGCTAGAGACTAAACTATTGGACCGATAGAAGTCACTTTGATTTTTTTTTGCCCTAGTGTTACTAGAATTTTACGTACTGTGCTAACGGTTTTTTTCAGGACCAATTGATTATAGCCAATTGCAAATATGTAGTTCAAAAATCGTTTCAAACATTTTTATTAATTTTTTTATTAAAGCTAGTTTCGACAAGTGTAATGAGATATCATCTCATCTCTCTTTGCAATCAAAGCTTTGAACATTTTTAGAAACATAAATAATTTAATTTTGAGTAACTGCATACAGGGGCAAGTATGTACGACCCAATCGTGCACTTTATTTCATTAATTGTACCACTGCCGTAAAAAAAATACTGTTGCCGCTTACTCATAGTTCTGGAATTAATGCACATATACGTACTCTTATCAGAAAACGATTTCAGTACTCAGTCAATTAGCGCATAATCAATATTTTCATAGGAATCGAAATTAACTCAAAATATTAATAGACCCATATGAATATGCTTTGTCGACTTTGACCCATTAAGTTCCAATTATGTAGCTGAAATGCTTAAAATATGCATAAAACTATTATGACCAAATCTAATTAAAAACGGGAGAATATTAGTGCAAACTTCACTTGAGTTATACTCATACGTATGTAATTGGTTCTAAAAGACAGAAAATTTGTCTCATCAAAGACATTTTATGGCATACAATCCCAGGCACGTGATTGCATCGATGCATTGGAGACATCATTTCAACACTAAAAATAAGTCTCTAAAGTTCTAAAACTTACGGTATTAAATTCAGATATTAAATTCCCATAAAGTTCTACACAAGTAGTATTTGATTTTCTTACTTCCCAAAATCTGACCTTCCTGATATGATTAGTGGTAAACCACCATAAGGTTACCTATTCTATCGAAACCATCTGCAAGAGATAACCCAAATACAAAGCAAATTCCTTTCAAATAAAACCAAACAAAAAAAAAAATCTCACAAAATAAAAACCTAACGAAACTACATGTTTAGTCAACAGATCTGCCTTGTCTACATTTTCATTACGGATTTCTCACGATAATAGCCCACACAAGGCGTTCACAAACGGGACCGTAAAAGGCCATCAATTCCTATGCAAATACGCCTTAACCAACAGCGCCGCGCCAACACACAAGCGGTCGTGATATAACCAAATGAGGATTTAATGTTCAAGTTGTTTTCGAAGAGCCTTTTGATCCTTCCTAGCAATGACCTTTTCTAGGTCCCGTCCAGCATAGAAACCAGACTATCACGCAAACACATACCTACACACATACATATGAATTCGATGGAACGAGAGTGGGTTAATTTGTCGACAATCAATTTCTGGTATTTTTCCATGAATAAAATTTGAATTGTACATCAGTTGGGAGACGAAACAGCTAACCAGGACTACATACCTACTTAGAGCTTGGTAATTTATGCAAATGAGGATTTTATTTGCCTTAAGAAGGAAGTGCGTCAATGTCCAAAAAAAAAAAAACAATATATAAGCACAATATTCAAATAGGAGGAAAAAAGAAACTTGGAATTTCATGAATTTAATTCTTTGAACGATAATTTGAAGGCAATATATTGGAAAAGAATCTCAAGACCGTCTTAAATATGGCTTTTCATATTGCTTAAAAAATACTACGAATTGAAACATTTTTATACAAGATTAGGTTAAAATTTATGGGCGGGAATCAAAGCGGAAATGAGTTCACTTGATTTGCCTTGTGACCAAAGAGTTCATTCTGCTACTTTCTCAGACTTAAAAGATTCAGTTATATGGTGAAATTTGAAAATTAAAAGAATATTTTGAACTAAGTGGAATAGCTGACTTTATGCGAGAAGCGTGAAAGGACATGTGTACTTATGTTGAAATTTATCGTAAATAAGAGACTTTGAAAAGAATAAATATAATCACAAATCATTTATATGATTCCATTAATTTGTCTGCCACTCAATTGCATGAATTCATTCATATGCATTCCCTGCACTTATTTGCATTCTTTCGCATTTATTTAGTGACAAGAGTAAGCAAATTCTGAGCTTTTTGTAGAAATGTCACTCCAAATGAATTCGAAAAGCGAAAAAGAATGCAAGAATGCAAAAGAATACAAAGAATGAAATCGGTGATTCATTTAAAGGTACTTTTTTTAAAAGTAAAAAAAAAAAATTACACATATATATTGCGTTACGATTTTTAGTATCAGACAAAAGAACCATTCTTGACAATCATTTTATAATTTTTTTTTTTAAATGCCTGTCGTAAATGCGGTTAACATGGTCCTCTCTAATCTTTAGTAATTTTCCTACCAGGCTTACCTATCAAAACTTTGGGCTTCTTAATTATTTGTAGATTTCCCCATCTTTTAAAGCCGATCGGATCAACTTATGCCTCTATTGTATAATAGATCCCTAGTTAAAGAAAGAGTTTAGTTAATTTTCCGATACATTGATTAAAAGAGAATTCAGATATGCATCAAAATATTGCGAGCGCAATTTATAACCTACGGATCAAAGATGAATAATCCTGATTTCCATCGAGTTAAGGTTGTAAGAATCATACAAGGCAACTGCACCACTGAGAGTTTAGTTCATCTTCCCAGGAGTTCATTCGCCTGCATGGTGCAATTTAACGTCAGTATTTTTAGAGTTCCTGACCTTAAAAGACAAGGCGAAACACTAATGGGTTTGATACGGTTTCTGTCTGTCCGTTAGTCACAGCCCTGTAACTTTTGAACCGATAAACAGAGAGAGCTGAAACTTTCGCTAAGTATACATTCTGTGGGAGCCCGCATAAGATTTTGGGCACTTGTATAAAGGGCAAAAAAAGTTATTTACCTTCCCATCATGTGTCCCTATATAGCATGACGATGAGAGAAGTGCAGCGTAGCGTGAGACGTGACAAGCGCAATTACATCAATGCGCTGGCCACGCAAGCAGAAGAAGCAGCAGCGAGGTGCGACGGCAGAACCGTTTACAGAATCACCAAAGAGCTTATAGGTAGTCGAAGCTCTACACAACACCCAGTAAAAGGCTTAGACGGTTCGTTGCTGAAGAGATGGAAGGAGCATTTTGCTTCAGTTCTAAAACGAGTATTCGCCAGCAATATGCACACAAGTCAGACTGAAGTGTCCGTAGAAAGAAATTCCCGAATTCGCACCACAAGCCCCAGTAAGGAGGAGATTACTACCGCGATCAAAGCATTGAAAACCAACAAGGCGGTAGGATTCGACGGCATACCCGCGGAATTTTTTTAAGCTGCGCCAATATGAGAGAAGCCGAGAGTTTTGCAGATGAGTGGAAGAAAGGAATGATTCCTAAAAAAAGCAATCTAATGCAGTTCGAAAACTGGAAAGGTATCTGCGTGCTGCCTGCTTTGGTCAAGATAATAGCTAGAATAATCCTAGAGCGAATCAAAGAACACCTTGAAGACACTCCCGACGCCGAGCAAGCAGGCGTGCCTTTCGCAGGAGAGGCATTCCTGACAAATTAATTCCAATTATCAAGGCTACATATTATGGGTCCGCATGTCAGGAAGGCTGGCTGAGGAATTTGAAGTCCAAAGTGGGGTTCGGCAAGGCTGCATAGTTTCACCAATACTTTTTTTATTGGAGATTAGCGATGTGCTGAATGCACCCTTGTCAACAGGAAATGGAGGAATTCTCTTACATCTGAACTCAAGCACCTCGACGAGGCCGATGATGTATGCATTCTGTCTCACTGAATAATGGACCTTCACCAAAATGACAGCAAATGTGGAGAGGGAAGTAGACATTGTTGTGCATTGGGCTGAAAATTAATTCGGCAAAAACACAAATGATCAGCCTAGGACTGATTGAGAGTTTCTAATACCCTGGGCGAACTATTGTCTCAACCGATGGTGGAACCGAACTGGATATAGCTACCCGAATAGGCAAATCAAAATCTGCGGTTGGGATGCTATCCCGTTCGGCGAAACACCAAGCTGTGACTCTTCCATTCCAACGTTGAATCCGTGCTGCTTTATGGATGTGGTACATGGAGAGTTACCGTAACTATCACTAGGAAGTTGCAAACGTTTGGCCAAATCATATCTCTAACGAACAGCTTTATCAGAGAACTGGCCATGAACTTATAGGCACAACCATACGACGACGAAAGTGGCAGTGGCTTGACAAATAATTGAAAAGTGAACATTTCAATTTCCCTTTCAGGGACCAAAAAGTACATTCTGGATATGAAAATTGAACTACAGTAATGTTATGTTTAAAGTCGAAAGTGTTCGTTATATCGAGCAATTTTGTTGGCATATCTCTTGTTCATTAAAAAAGAATACATACATAAATGGGAAAATATACTGAGAGTGAAAATATTGCATGAAAAAAAAATTGTAGTGAGCAGAATTTACAGTCATAAATATATTCGTTATTCTTTCTTTCGGTCGTTATTTAGAGATGTCAATGCAATTTTTATACAAGTTCATTCTATCGAAAATTGGTTATATTTACTGGACTCTATCATCGTAATGCCAGAATTGTTCATTATCTCGAGTCCAATACTTATTTTATACTAAAATGGACTGGAATCTCAGCATACCTAGTATACAAGGACATACATATGTACTTACACACTTTTAGTTTTAGTTTGGTGGAGCTGCTTATAATTTCAGCTTCCATTCACACATTGTTCATATCGAAACCAAATTTTGTTGTGCTTATGCAGAATATAAATAATACAATACAAAGTTGAAACAATGTTTCACTATTGAATGAGGCCTTCCTCGCACTTGCTCAGTTTTTTTCCGATATGTTGAGCATAGTGCAGAGCTAATGATCCACAAAACAGGTTCACGACTTGTTATTCATGAATTCCAACTAGTTATTTATCAAATACCAAAACGAAAATCTATTCCTTTTTTTGTATTTAAAAAATATAACTTTTTTGTTTATATGTGTATTTATTTTATTTCCTCAAGTGTGCCATCTATCATATTTTTCCCAGAATCTCACAGTGAAAACATTTCCTAAAAAATAAATACTAATGCACAAAGGTTGTGCAAAACGAAATCCTAGCACAACAGTATTAAGTACTCTTCAAAAGCAATGCATAATTCCAATTCCTGAGAATATTTTTAGTATGTAATACCACAAAAGAGGTATGTGTGTATGTACATTTGTCGAAGCACTCCAGGATAGATATTAATTATAATCGTCAAAGTATTCTTCTGATGTCTCCTTGCTGATTCGATACGCACTGAAACACACAAAAAAAAAAAAAAAAGAGATGAACTTTTTTTCCAACGTCATGCTGATACCCATCGTTTGACTCAATTGTTTCGATACTACAGGGGAGTTGCCCAGAAAAATACATAAAAAAAAATTGAATTTTTCTCAAGGATCTAAGGAAATTCCTTAAATGATTTTCTTCCTCAACACATCGTCATTTAAGCAGAAAAAATTCTCTCATATACGAATAAATTATCATCAACAGAGGCTCACGAACGTTATGGAATGTCGTCCAAATTCTTTCACATACGACGAAACGAGCATGCATATACAATTGGTTTAAGTAATATGGTACGAGTATCTATGATGTTGATAAAGTTCCAGCAATATGTAGTTCCAAACAAAGAAGTGTCGTCTGCACGAATTCAGAAACTTGAAAGTTTTCTTGAGTAGTAGATTGCTTTTGTAATGTTTTTGAAGTAAAGTCAACAAAAAATAGACTAGAGAGTCTTTTCTGGGCTAAATTTACTTTCAGTATATTAAGCCCGTTTGTGTCAAAAAAGAAAGAAAGAATTCATTAGGGTGCTCAGGAGTCTCTTTCCTTTTTTCAATCATGGCAAACTTATGCACTCGACATTGTTTTTAATAGATACTCGTATGAGATAGATCTTCTTAGCAGGTACAGATTTGCGGTTGAATTTATATCCATCATCTTCCGGAATTAATATTGTGTATTTTGTATCCTTTCCAATATCCTTCGCAATGAAAAATATCAACGACAAAAAATCATTATCCCTGAACAGCTTTCACATATATGAAATAGACGTAATGTCCTAGTTTATGGTTTCAACTTTGTGGTCCTTCCGGAGTTCACCTGGTGGCATTTTGAAAAAAAAATCCCCATCAATGAACAACCTTCATGAGCAAATAACTTCTGAAAAATAACCCAACGAAACAATTATGTTTGTGAACGACGACAAAATAACTCCGAGTAATAAAAGCTAAGGACAAAATAATCCATACAACTCATGGTGCAACGTGGAGTTTTAGTGCAGTGCACAAAATGAAGATGGGGTTATTTAGGAAAAATGTCAAGAGGAGGGAGCAGAACAATGAAGGGTTGCAAAATTGCTATGCGATTATTAAGGGTTAGTTTGACGTTGGGTTGAATTTTTGGAGGTTGCATTGTTATGGGGGGGTCCTTTGTAAACAAATTATTTTCACGTGAAATCGTTTACCTACCAAACGGTGAGCTAATGGAAAGTTATGCTTCCACGAAGCTTGGGGAAGCATTAAACCTAAAGAACCTTATTTAGAGAACGTAATAGAAAAATTTAAGTACACATTTCTTTCTAACGCGAAATATAAGTACCTTTACATATATGATAAAAGTATTCTTTGTTAGAAAGGACTTTCGTAGGTACAACAAATGCTGGTTTCAGGTGCTCTAAGAAAATTAAGGGTACCATTTTCCGTTTTAAGGACAGCTATTTATGTAGGTATTATACATACGCATGAACATATGTATGTATATATCTTTCTGAAAGGTCTCCGACCTTAGAAGGGATGCTTTTAACTCCATCTTAAAAAGCTAGGTGCGCTTCTTTGTGCAGAAATCAGCAGTGCTGCTTGGCTATGTTAGAAACATTCACATTGTTGAACTGCTGTTTCCACAGCCCTTGAGGCATTTGTCATGTCTAACATAGCACTGCACTGGAGAGGTATCTGCGTGCTGCCTGCTGTGGCCAAGATAATAGCTAGAGTAATCCTGCAGCGAATCAAAGAACATCTTGAAGACACACTTGACCCGAGCAAGCAGGTTTCCGATCTGGATCCTCCTCCATATGTCGACCATATCAACACCTTGCGGATCATCATCGAGCAGTGTGTTGAATACGATCACCACTTCACCTGCTGTTCATCGATTTTGAAAAAAGTGAGGTTCGGCAAGGCTGCATATTATCACGAATACTCCTTTTTATTGGTGATTAGCGATGTGCTGAATGCGGCCTTATCAACAGGAAACGGAGGAATTCGATGGACTTTTACATCCGAACTCAAATACCTCGACTACGCCGATGGATCTTCACCAAATGACAGCAAATGTGGAGAGCGGCGCAGATGTCGTTGGGCTGAAAATTAACTCGGTTGAGAGAATATAGAGTTTCCAATACCTTGAGAGTATTGTCTCAACGATGGCGGAACCGAACTGGATATAGCCAGCCGAATAGGCAAAACTAAATCTGCGTTTGAGATGCTATCCACAGTTTGACGGAGTAATGCAATCTAGCTGGCAGCTTAATCACCAAGCTACGACTGTTACGTTCCAACGTTGAATCCGTGCTGCTGTTGGTACCTGGAAAGTGACCGTCACTATCACGAGGAAGCTGCAAACGTTTGTCAATAGGTGCCTGCGTTACATCTAACGAACAGCTTTATCAGAGAACGGGCCATGAACCTATAGGCACAACAATACGACGACGAAAGCGGCAGTGGATTGGTCACACTCTCCGAAAGGGTGACAGATCCATAGCTAACCATTCGATGCAATGGAAGCCGCCTACCCGGATGGCAAGATACGCGGCGGTCCTAGGAGTATGAGGCGCAGAACAGTGGAGAAGAAAGCACGGTAACTGGGAAAGAGTTTGGGAGATCTGAGGCACATTTCCAGAAATCGCACATGATGGCGCGTAGGCGTTGTAGAGGCCGTAGGAACCACAAGGGGATACAGGACATAAGTAAGTAAAGTACTACAAGCAGTTGTAGAAATATTTTTCACAGTATTCTACTGATCATCTACACTCTCTTACATTCTACTGGTGATTTTTGTCTCCCATTAAAGGAAGACGGTCATTGAACTGTTGACACGGATCTATGAGTCTGTCAAATAAAAATATACGAACAAGGAAATATTAACAGTACGTGTAGTTACATATCTTTAGGTTAAGTTTCTTCGCTAAGCCTTAACACAATTCACCCTTTCTAAGTGAGAACCCATAAAATATCGTTAACCACTTGTTCGTGTAATCTTTCTTGTTGACTACGCTGTAAATCCATTAATGTTAATCTAAATTGAGTGAGACTTCATCTCCTTCTACTACGATTTCCTCCGTCGTCGCGTCGTTCATACGACTCAAAGAAAATACACAGCGCTACCAGAGGCAGGGGGAAGAACCACACTCACAGCCTTCGTCGTTTACCCGATTTACTGTCTATTCACAGATAATCCGCATTCGAATCGATATGCAAATTACCACTCAATACTCAATATATTATTCCGCTTATGGCAATGGTTATTGCGCGGGAGGACTACAACCACATACCACCAATGATGCAAAGTACGAGCTGTGTGAAGTGTCCTTAAAAATTAATTTAAAATTTGTAATCGCAAGTACTTGTGTGTGCAAACCATTCATATCGGATATTGTATCGAGAGCGAGTATCAATACTTAGCCGAAGCAGTCTTTCCACTCGACAAATGTATGTATAATCAACAAACGCCACGATGATGACGATGAGAACATTTCCGGAATCCCTCTACGATCGCATTAACAAAGTTATTTGATGCCGATTCGCAGAGATGTACGCATTACAGAAGGCAGCACACTCACAACACAACAAACATTCAGGACATCAGCAGCAGCAGCAGCAGAAATCACTCGGGATATCGATGGTGTTGATGTTGGAGGCGGAGGAGCATGGTAGTGATGGTTCATTCGCATAAGTTTTTACGACTATTATCGCTCATAACATTTATTATAAAATGATGCCGTGAGGGAGCTTGCATTGTAATGTTCTTTATCGGTTTGATAGGTTTAACGGCACTTTATTTTCTCGCGGTGCCACTGTGCTAACTCGTATAATATTTTATCGCACCTTCACATACGGAAATAACAGAGCTCAGTGTGAAATAAGATTTCATGTATTAAATTCTTCATCTATTTTCATGTCATCTGGAATATTTTACGACTGTAATGGAGTCAGGGAAAGCGGGTGACCTTAAAAGTATTTTTCCCGATAAGTAGTCTAACAGGGTTCCTGTAACATAAATAGGAGAAGTGAATTAGATTAAAGGCAATCAAGTAGCTATTTTTGTACCCACGTTCCGTTAGAGGATATGTGATATCCTATAAGGAGAAAGAAAGTTTCAAACAATGGGGATATCCTTGCACATTTGTTTCGAATGTCTCTGGCTTGTATGGACTGAGAACAGTAGATACTTTCCGTATTTTACTGTACATTCGAGTACAAGCTCAAGGGAAAATTGATGACTACTCGAGGAGTGATGGAAACTGCAACTAAATCATTAAAAATGTTGAATGCATTAGATGACTTTGTGAATCATTCATATTTACACAGGGCTTTAAGTTCTATCAAATTCGTTGAATAGTAAGTGCATACTATCAAAGGTAAGTAAATAAAATTAAAGGATACTTGTGAAACGGTGTGTGTTCAAAAAACTCATTTAAATTGACCCTTTCAGACCGTCGTCAGCAAAAACCGACATACATTTTTAATTTAAATTAATTTTCTAGACAGTTCAATAGAAAACTATCTCAGTTTGATTTTAACTTTATATTAGACTGACAGCATTTCACAATATCGGACACATACAAAAGGTTAACCTTCCAATCATTGTTCTTGTCGATTTTCATGAAATAAAATCTCATAATCTAACCATTTGAGATGGAGAGCCATACCAAACAGTTTCAAGGTCAGTGGTAGAAGTACATGCATACATACATGCAGTAATGAAGTACTAGCAGAGTTTTAAAAGAATGGATTCTTTTAGAAAAAAAAGTAAAATAATTTTGTTTTTCATTCCGATGTTCTAGCAAAGTTAATTGGGAGCCAATAGAATCATTCAAAAATTTCAACGGCAAAGGGTACTGTCAGTACCAATTAGTTAATTGAATCTCCGTACGTCTATCTCTTGGATAGAGGCGCATAACGGTGCCTAAGGTAGCTAGGTAGGTACGAGTAGGAGTGGTTGTATCAGCAGACCTAGTTGATACACAATTAGCACAAACAGCAACGTTTTATTGCCACCATGTGGACTGGCGTAAAACCTAATCGAGATATGTAGTAAGAAGAGAAGTGATTATTCAAATCCACCACATTGCTTATCTCCGCTAACTCTGTTGGGGTATTAAAGAAGGGTTTACCTAGGGTAGACAGTCTAGTCCTGTCTAGAGCCGGACTTTTACAAAGCACGTGAATGATTGTTTCCCGTTCGTTGGATTTACAATTTTATTATTACCACTTTATCCAAATTCCATACATATTTGATATAAAGATGTACTCTCTCGATAACGTGACCTAATCAAAACAAAATCATGTTATCATTTTAGAGGGGTCACTATTTTGGAATAAAAGGTTTCGTCTTTAATAAGTTGTAATTGTTGCAACATGGAAAGCTTTCTATGTATGTTTAGACAAATAACTAAAGGGTGGTTAAATTTAAAGGGCCGATGTTGAATGTGGACCACACCTAAACGTTAAGTTTTTTCTGCATTTCATTTGACATATCTCAATATCAGACTAACTCAATTTGAACCAATCGAGCAACGCTTTATGACAATGGGCGTTGAAATCAAAATGCATATCGTGCACTTCGTGATTTTTTCGTTCAATTTAATCGTCCAAATGTGCGTACAATCGGAAAAATCGTGCAAAAATTTGAGCAAACCGGGTCTATATGAGATGTGAAAATACCAGTGCATGCTCGTACAGCTCGTACTGCAGCAAATATGCTAAAGCATGAGATAATTCGGCACATTAACGGCATAGAACGTCAATTATGCCTCAGCATCATCGAAAATTTGGACCACCGGATGGAGGTGTGCCGCCGAGGTCGCGGCGGCCAATTGGCCGATATTTTGTTCCATACATAATTGAACCATACCAATATTATCAATATGAATTGACAATAATTTCCTAAATAATTTGTGTTTTATTTAAAATCAACATCGGCCCTTAAAACTTAACCGCCCTTTATAAGTTTAAAAAGAATGACTAAAGCAGAATGCAAACTATTGAGGTATACCTAGTTCACATTATTGAGGTCAAAAAATATATTATTAAATCACATTTATCCAGGAAGTATGCCAGTTCATTGAGGATCTTTGAGATAGCATACCACAGTTTGTGCATGTAGCAGTTGTAATACAATTTTTTTTTTTTTTTTTTTTTTTATTAAAAGGTTTTTATTATTTAAAATTAAGAAATATTAATAGCTAGGCAAAAACGTTTAAAAACTAGCTTCAATAACTTATCTATCTTATTATAACTTACTGGCCCTATGCGAGCGCTCTAAGCTAAACTTAATGCTTATTCTATGTCTTTCGACCTAATCTAACTAATCTAATCATTAAATAAATATGAACTAACTTATTGAAAAACTAAGAAAAATTTATTTTAAAAACTTAGTAACTGGACATTTTTATCTATAAAAACTATATACTACGTTAAACCTAAATAGACTTACATACTACCTTAATATAATCCTAACGTCTAATTTTTTTTTTTGCCAACGGGCTTTTTTAGGGTTTTTGTATTTTTTTTGGCTGCCAACGACATATTTTTTTTTTTTTTTTTTTTTTTTTTTTTTTTTTTTTTTTTTTTTTCTAAATTATACTTAATCTACACCTACAGACTAAGGAACTATGTAAGTCGGCCATTGGTAACAATATGCTACCGCCAACTAACCGTACTGCCACTACCCGGGATCTACGGGAATCGACGAGGGAGCTCGCTCTATGAGCCACCAGAATTGCTGGTGCTGCCGCTCGACGTCCTTTACATCTCGGATTGAAACCGACCTACTAAACCGGAGACGCTCCTCAGCGCTCCGTACGACGTCTCGCTCGTAGTTGAGCCGCCTATCCACAGTTTTCCGGGCCACGTGGAAGATTATCGGCACCGCCGCTCTATCCTGAATCAAACCTGCCTGATCGTAATAGAGGAATGCCTCTGGGGGAACAAAGCCGTTAAGGCGCACGCTCTCATGGTACATGTTATTGGGGTAATAAGCCCCGGAGATCAGGTTATTCATCGAGGTCATTGCTCTCGCAATGTGCCTTCGAGTCATCTTGATTAGGAAATTGTCCACTCTTATCAGACTCGCTTTGTTGTAAAGGATCTCGTTGGAATAGAATTTTATGTACTGAGACTCTGGTGTTCTGTACAAGTGAAGGCAAGCCCGAAGGCAGGCCCTCTCAAACACCCGAATCTTTTCCATCCTGCTTGCCCCTATGTTGAACCACACAGGACATCCATATGTGATCATGGGCCGAATAAGGGCCATGTAGCAGATTACCTTCACCCTTGCATCGAGTTGGCTGCTATAAAACAGTCTCTTTGTAAGAGCGAAAGCGCCTCGGGCTCTGGTTAGAGCAATATCTACATGTTTATTAAAATATAGATATTGGTCTAGCCAAATCCCCAGGTATCTGACTACATTTTGACATGCAAGTGGACGTCCGTGCTCTCCAACAATAGAGAACTTTCGCCAATTCTTCCTAGTATCCCTAGAGGCCCTAGACAATGGCGTTCTGAAAAGAATGGTTTCAGACTTCTGAAAGTTGATTTTCAACTTCCAGTCATCACAATATCGCTGAATCTTATCGAAGTCACATTGCAATAGTGTTGCAATGACGTCAATCTTAGGTCCTGATCTGTACGCGATCAGATCGTCCGCGTACGCTATCGCGTGTTGAAGAGATCCTATCAGATCAGCTGTGTAAATATTGAAAAGGATCGGCGAATTAACCGCCCCCTGTTGCAGACCATTTTTAATTTCGAACGTCCCAGTGGAAGTTACGCTGCCATTTTTCACAACGAACTTTCTACCAGTAAGCATATTAAGCCACATGTACAGTAGTGGTTTGCTTATACCCAACCTACTCAACTTGTAAAAGAGCCCCTCCAACCATACGGTATCGAAGGCCTTTTCCAAGTCAATAAGGCAGGCACCCGTGCACTGATTCTTGCTTTTGTTCCATTGGATATCCGACACAAGTTTAGACGCGGCATGAATTGTATCATGCCCCGCCTTAAAACCGAACTGATTATCCGGAACTATATGATTGTCCTCAACCCACTTAATCATTGCTCTATGGAGCACTTTTTCGAATACCTTGCTGATGTTTGGAAGGAGACTTATCGACCGGAGATTTGCCGGATTGGAACTGTCTTTTCCCCTTTTTGGGATTGGCTGCACCACTGCTGTTTTCCAATGCTCTGGATAATGTGCATTATTCAAAGCATTGTTGAACAGGGTGGCGTAAATGTTTACCGCTTCAAGAGGAAGATGTCTAAGCACAATGTTCGACACTCCATCGATTCCCACTGATTTTTTCTTTCTCAGTGATTCGAGGATCGCTTGAAGTTCGACCTTCGATATGTAAGGGGGATGAATCCCTTCAATGGCAATGACATTGTTTGCAACATTGCCATCATTGAACCTGGTGAAGCCAGTATTCCCTGATTGCCAATGCTGCAAATCATATCGAAGGCGGAAGTTGTGCGCAAGGACTCTATTCTCCAGGTCGTGGTTCGGGCGAATGCTAGCATTTACCCTATACACATCCTGAAAAAAGGTTCCTATAGCCTCAACCTTCTTCTGCGGATCTTCGATCACGAAAAAGTCGTCATCGTCGACAGCGTCAACTGGATCTATTCCTGCTTCTGTAAGTAAAAGTTCATTGTTCGTTGTTCGGGGGATTTTCAGACACGGAAGTTCGTTGACATTCCTCCGAAATATTTTATTAATTTGGGGAAACATACTCGGGTTATCAGACCTGATAGCTCGAATCTTATTTCCCCAGTGCAAATTAGCCGTCAGCCTGTAATTTGCTTTAATAAGTATTTGGAGATTTTTTATCAACGACTTCAACGTCCTAATCTCCGAGTTTTGTCTGTCAGTAAACTGTCTATACAAGTTTTTAAGTCTTGTAAGCAGTCTACTTTTTTGTGCTTGCAGTGCGTCGATTGTTGCATTACGGAATACGTTATCAGTTGGTCGATACCGAGGTATTGTACTGTCCATAGTTCGTTTGATTGTCTCGTCCATTTGTTTTAGGTAACTGTCAATCTCCTCGTTCGACAGGTTTCTGTTGGACGGTGGGTCGATCGAATTTAAGGAGATTTCTCTTGTTAAGTGTCGGGAGAAGCGAGTCCAACGAGTTCTACCGTAGTTGTAGGAGTACGTCTGAACAAACTCTTCCAATTCCGCAATTTCGTTTGGAATCGTTATTTCGGCACTAAGTCCGCAATGGTCACTGTCATACACGAACGTGCGTAAACAGTTTATCGTTTGTCGGTCAACGTCGGTCAGTTGTAATCGTTCATCAAACAGAAGTAGATCCAGATAGGAGCCGCTTCTGGGAAACGACGGACTATCTGTAGCCTTCAAATCGAGCCGAAACTCGACATTGTGTTGACCCCACCAATTAAGTAGTGAGTTCCCTCTAGTATTTGGTGTATGATTTCCCCAATCTCTATGTTTGGCGTTTAAATCTCCGGCCATGAGGTAATAATTCTCTCCCGAACCCAGCCTTAGGCATTGAAATAATGTCTCGAGCTCTGACATAAATAGGTTAGATTGAGGAGCTTCAGGAGCATAAAGCGCGACCACATACATCTTCTTTCCACTACGGAGAGGGATGTACACAATACATGCTTCTAGCTCCTGGAACCTTCGCACTTCACCACTGTACACGACCTTATACCTAAGTTCTTTTCGAATGAAGATCGCAACACCACCTCCCTGAGTGGAGTTGGGTCGGTCTCTTCGTTCGATATTATATTTATTGTGCCGTATTTTGCGCTTCTGCGTTAGCTTAGTTTCGCTAACTAGACACACATCAGGGCTTTGGTCGTCGAGCAACTTAAAAAGCGATTCCTTGCGCTCGATCCTAATCAATGAATTTACATTCACCGCCAGGATCTTCAGGGATTCCTCATTCGCGGCCGTACCCATTACGACTGAATGTGCGCTAGGCTAGGCAGAATCGCGTAGATCGTGTCCACACGTTTCCCCTGCTCAAATAATTGGCGCTGGAGCTGACTCATCTGCCCCTGAATTTGGAGCAAGATGGTCAATAAGTCGCCTTGAGCTTCAGGTGCCTTAGGCGTTGGAGCCTGTGTAGGTACCTTCTGTACCGTGCTCGCCCTACCAGACGCCATTTGGGCGTAGGTAATCTGGGGAGACACGGCTGGTGTTTTGGTAGAAACGTGTGGACCTTTCATCACGTTCTTCTGTCTTTGAGCCAAATCTACTGTTTTGGTGCTTTGAAATTCAGGACAACCCCGATAGCTAGCGGTGTGTCCCGAATTTCTGCACAATACGCATGTGAGCAGGCTCTTATCTAAAACCTTGTCCTTACCCAAAGGACAATTCTCAGTATTGTGGAACTTTGCGCACTTCACGCATCGAGCCTGCATATCACAGTTCGACGCGGCGTGCCCGAACCTTTGGCAGCGAACGCATTGAATAATGCCCTCGCTGCGTTTTAATTTATCCCACGACACAACCTGGTGATCTAGGACATTGATGCGTCTTAGACCCTCCAGTTTGCTGTTGGGAGACAGTTGAATTAGGAAGAACGGCAATTTGCGATTCTCCCTTCTGGCCTTCGCCGTGCTGAAAGGCTTTGCCCCAACGAACGTTAGCTCGTCGCACTGAAATTGTTGGAGCGTCTTAAGGACCTCCTCCGGTTCGGTGGACGGATCCAACCCCTTCAGCAGCATAGTTTGCAGCTTGTCCCCCTTCGGGGTGAAGGTGAAGAACTCCGTCGTCGAGTCCCTAGGCAAGTTTATAATTTTTTTATAGTCCTCCACCGTTTTGCATTTGATGGAGTGCTTATCATTGTTATACCTTTTTATACTAAAATTGTTAATACCAATGGCAGACTTACATAAATCGATAGTCTCCTTAAGTTCCATTTTGTGTGTGTTTATTGGTGGTACCCTCACCTTCTTTGTCTGCTGCTGTTGTTGCTGCTGTTGCTGCTGCTGTTGTTGCTGCTGCTGTTGTTGCTGCTGCTGTTGTTGCTGTTGTTGCTGTTGCTGCGGCTTTTGCTGCTGTTGCTGCGGCTTTTGCTGCTGCTGTTGTTGTTGCTGCTGCTGTTGTCGCTGCTGCTGTTGTTGTTGCTGCTGTTGTTGTTGCTGCTGTGGTTTCTGCTGCTGTTGTCGCTGCTGTGGTTGCTGCTGCTGCTTTTGCAACTGTGTATGCAGTTTCGGTTGCTTTGGCTGCTCTTGATCCCGTATTTGTTCTTTTATCTTTTCTTGTTGGACAAGAATTGTCTGCAGAAGCTGTGAGTGTGCGTGTTTTAGTGGCTGCTGCTGTTTAGGCAGCGTTTTTTGGACCTTTTCCTGTGCAACTTTAGGCTGCTGTAGCTGCTTAGCCGATTGTTGTGGTTGTTGCTCCTTATTAGCGTGTTGTTGATGCAAAACTGGAGAAGCTCGGAGTGCAGCCTGTCTCTCCCTTTCCCTTCTCGCCATTTGCTTTGCTTTAATCGCAAGCACTTTCTTCTGAAGCTGCAATATGCTGTTTGTCAGATCTATTAGCTCATCGCCTTCGTCGTCGGAATCCGACTGAGCTAGTGGGGCGAAGATGTTGTCTGCCCCTTTGTACCTTGCCTCCTCTTCCTCTAAATCGGAGATTTGGCTTTCTTCAGCTGCCGTTGAAATCTCCATTTCTTCCGCCGTCTCCCTTGCCTTGACTGGCATCTGGTTACCTGAGAACCTCAGGGAGCGGCGTTTAAGATTCGGAGTCGGCTTTAAACTCCTCTTCCTTTTGGCTTCATTGCTTACTTGTACCATCATAGACTCCGATGATTCAGCAAACAGCTCTTCTGCAATTTTGAATTCGGCCGCAACTCCCTTTACTGGGAGTGCGGGCCCTTCCCCACTCATCACTCAGATTTTTTTTCAAATCTAATAATTTTTTTTTATTTTTTACTTTGCCGCAAATGTCAGATTAATTATTTGATTTATCGATTTTTCAATAACTTTGTTTTTTTTTTTTTTGTTTTTTATATATCTTTGAAAAAAGGCACTTTTATAACTTCCCCCGCCAGGAAGTGAACCCGGGTCACTGACTCGCCGGTCTGCACACACTTCCCCAACTCCACCAAGTCTATAAAAATACTTCCTACGAAATTGGTAGGTGAAAGAAATACTCGAATGAATAATAGCCGAAACACGTCCTTACGCTGCTAAGCTCAATGAACGACTGGAGTTGTAATACAATATACTGTATGACTTTCACAAAAGTTTTGAAATTACAACAATTTATAATTTCAAAACCTAAACTTAAACCAAAAAATTATCAAAACAAAAACTTGTTTTCGGTTTAAAAAACAGCCGAGCAAAAAAAATAATTAAAATCGTTCCAATTTTACTCAAGTTATCCTTTTAGAAAATTTTTTTTTAACGAATTTGGTAAAATTGATAGTATTTTTGATTTTTTTTTTTGAATTTTCAGTTTTTGAACAGAACGAACGTCAGTCATTTTGAACGAAATATCTTCTCAAGGTTATAATTCCATAAACAACAACAAATTGTGCAAAAATAATATGCAAAATAGTCGCGACCTTCTGCTGACAACTGAGTGCCACAAAACTGCACTTGCATGTTCCATTTAATTTTGCTGAAACGTTAAAATATACATAAATACGTTTTTGGGTGGTTTTTAGTTTGGTAGAGGTGGCCAAGGATGACTGTCTTATTTTGTTTGATTTGGATGAAGTGTAAATTGTTCATTGCTCGTACGTATGTACCTTCAACAATGAACAACGCAATTAGATTATTAGGTTTCTTTGGTTTTGTTATTTATACATACTTTCGTTGTTTGGCGTTTGTCTAATAACCTACAAAGAGTAATACAATGAAATTACAAAGCCAGCTTTAAAGCAGCCTTAGGTGCATTATCCCTATTTCTTTACGATGGACAGACAAATATCCACCTAAAAGTTTATACGTCTTGCATAAATCTTATGCGCTCAAAAACATTGACGTAAAAACGATTTAATAAAGCGACGCATCCCTATTAAAACAAATTCAAACAATGCACTGCTATAACGTATTGTAAACTTGCCACTCATAAAGTGTCAAACGCATTATATTGTGAATTTGTTTTCTCCCAAGGCTCCATCCTCACTTTAGATATTTGTTAACATGAACCTACATAGTTTAATGTATTTACAAACTTTAAGCATGTCATATTCCAACAATTCTCATTCTTATACGACATATCCTTTTATCACACCAAGTTGACACATCATTCTCTCACTGATGCTGTGAAAACTGAAAACAATTAGAACAAAGCATTGCCACCTCCTCGGAGGGCAATAAAAGTGTCACCATTTCAAAATCCTTGTGCCTGTGTAGCAGTGTTGTTTCCTTGCCAACAATAGTTTAATAATTCATTTTTCTCTTTTGTCACGGAAACGTGTAAATCATACTATTTGCCTTTATACATATCGTATATCCTTTCCATTATTTAGTGTTGCCTGGAAGTGTTAATATTTAATAAATCGACAAATAGCCAAACTGAAAAAAGAGATATCCTGCGGTTAACTCCTTCCGATGTGTGCGTTCTCGTTTAAATAATTCATTGCGATCGAGGTAAAAGTTCAAAATATTGCACTCCATAAACTCCGTAAAGATAAAAAAAAAAAAACATACTCGGGAAAAAAATTCAAATCCTTCAATAGTTAACTGCACAACTGCGAAAGCATGAACAGAACCACGATGACCAGCTTTACCACTACCAGTTTGCTGCATCGTTCACCCCAAAAAAGGCCATAAATCGTTGCAAAGTTGGCAGCTTGTTTATTTTTATCTGTGATTATTTTTTTTTTTGTTTCCTTCATAAGCACACAAATTCATAGATACATATATGTACATATACAAATGAAAAGAAATCAAACTAGAAATTGCTCAAGATTCATCCTGAGATTTGAATTTCACAGGATCATTCGTGCATAGACCGTTAGATTGCGGTCAGCTTAACAAGTGTGCAGCAACAGAAATTGTATTGGCCCCTGCCGACGCGCCGCGCCGCTCAAACTAAAGCACACCCAGTAACTCGGTACAGAAACCGCTTTCAAATTGCTTGAATGCGGTTTCTATATGCCCTATACCGCCCTTAGCAATGCAAAGACCAACACCGACCACCACCAGCGGATGGACGATGAGAGAAAGCACTCAAAGTAATTTGTGGAAAATACACTTCTCTCCTTGCACCACCACCACGATAACACGGTTAGCAGCAACAGCACCCCCAACCAACTCAAAAACAAAGAGACTTTTGCGAAGGAATGTAAATCTATGCATACCTATATATGTAAAAATCCTGTGGGAAAATTATAGAAAAAAGGATCAGAAAACAGAAGGAAACAGGAACTAGGAGGAAGAAAAAAAAAACAAACAACAAGCATAAAGCGAAACTTTCACCTGGGCACTTCGAGCGTTGCAACCGCATTAGATGTGTATGGAGGTGCGCTTCCAGTGCTGCTGTTGTTGTTACAGCTTCTGTGTGCTGGTAGTTGGCTTTTGCTAATTTTTACCTCACCTTCAGAAGTTGGCGGATAGAAACTACCGGGCGTAGGCGAGGATTTGGTTTAGTGGCCGGAAAAAAAAAAACTAATAGAAAGAATCGTCCTTGTGTAAGGCGACGACGCGAAGGAACTCTCTGTAATATAGTGGGAGAAGGAACTCCTGTCAGTCACTCAGAAGGAAAATGGGTTTTTCGCTTTAATTATCGTCCGTCAATTGGTTGATCAATGAAAGGCTTGGGCACTTTATTACTCAGTCTCAATACACTATTATGGAAATTGAGAGAGATCTGAATTAAATTAAGATAGAAAAGAACGTTCAGTATATATAGTATGTACAGCAAGATAGGAAACAGGCAGCCAATTCAAATTCTTCATTGCAGGCACAGTTTTTTACTTAGAGAGTTAGATGATCAAATTTAGGAAGTCATATAGTCCCTATACAGTTCTTTCGTAAAATGTCAACAATAAGCCGTTTTTCGGTTTTTAGTAAAGAGAATAAGCCTTCGTGATGTGTGAAGGGAAGAGTTACGGCTTATATCTATGTCAAATGTTGTCTGGAAACTGCCTTTTTATTTCTATTGTATTCAGCGTTACATACTTACTTTACTTATGTCCTGTATCCCCTTGTGGGTACTAGAGCCTCTACAATGCCATCGTGTGCGGTTTCTGGAAATGTGCCTCAGCTGTCCCTAACTCTTTCCCAGTTACCGTACTTTCTTCTCAACTATTCTGCGCCACATACTCCTAGGACCGCCGCGTACCTTGCCATCCTGTGTAAGCGGGTTCCATTGCATCGCTAGGTTAGCTATGGATCTGTCACCTTTTCGCAGAGTGTGGCCAATGTGTGGATAGCATCCAAAACGCAGATTTAGCTTTGCCTTTTCCGTTGGCTATATCCAGTTCAGCTCCGCCATCGGTTGAGACAAGAGACGAGAGTGCATTCCTGCCACTGTTCTTAGTTAAAGTGTTCCTTGCACAATGGCTATTAATCAATCAGTTGTACGCCCGGCGGTTACATACATACATATGTACGTCTCACAATGCTGGACAATGTACAAAAAGTATGATGGATTAACAGCAGGGGTGATGAAGATTCTTCCATGACAGCTGGAAATACGATGATTTGAGGAAGCATTCATGTAAAAGATCCTATAACAAGCAAGACAGAGCACGATCGGATCAGTTGGTTGGTCATGTTCATGTTCATGTTCAATCAACGTTCTTAGAGGCAAACCAGAGACAACTGGATCTGGAACTGGATTTGATTGTTCTCAATGATTAAGTGATCCAAAGCTGGGGATTCAGCCAGAACTTCCTGAGGTCAAACCTTAAAGGCGGACCAGTAGGAATACATTCATGTATGCCTTCAACGAATGGTTATTGAACCGAGCAACATTCCTTTTATTCGTAAATAATACCAATTCAACCTTCTGGGAAGTGGCAGTGGCAGTGACACCGAAATTCCTAGTCAATCTATAAAGGGCTAGGAAACTTGATCATTGCCAATTGCACCCCGTCATCCACACAAACGATGCATGGTTCTGATGCCGAATTATTAGAGCTGCAGTAGAGTTTCATTTCGAACGATAACCCAAAGCAATGGGGTCTTGAGGGGTTCTTCTGGAGACACATGATACTAGTTTTGTTCCTTTAAGATCAGTTATTATACTTATGTCTCTCTTCGAGTATACTTTCAATCGATGAACTTGGTGTCCTTTTGGACTGAAAAAGGCATTCGTCTACCGATTCTCTATACAGGGTGCACAAATTGAAATATTATGTCGACACCTACAATTCTACAATTTTCTGGAAAGAGAGTAGCTTGCAGTAGTACTAATTTTGTTTAACAAAACATTGGTGAACCAATACACGCTTCTTCCTTTAACCCTTTTCAGTTAGAATGCCGGACATCCCTTACTGCTTGCAACCTAAATCGGTTGATTTTATACAAATATGTACATAAGTCGGTTCAAGCGAAAACTCCTATGAATTTTAAGCAAATAGCTTCGTCTGAAACAGAACGTGTTCAGTTTTTCTTTTTCCTGTTATTAAATTTTCTAAAATCGAAAAAATGCATAAAAACTCACATGGAATGTTGCCTTCATTCTCCTGCACAATGCATTCCAATTATTGTCTTCCCATGTGCAGTGTGTTTATCTAGCAAAAGAAATAAGGTGGGTAGTTTCCAAAATCCCCATCTGTTCTGTACTAAATTGGAAGCCAAGGCTATCACATGATTGCACAATGTAGGTATACAGTGCATCTGTAGGTGTATGTTTGGTAAAAATTTGTTACATTCTCATGTAAAGAAATCGATGGGGAAAAAACTGAATCGCGAAATTACATAAAAATAAAAAAAAAAACTAAGTATGTCCTATCTTGGAAAATATTTTATTTTAAGTAACATGCATAAATGTTATTTGCCAAGCTAAGTTTGAAAATTAAAGAAGAATCTACCTGCTGATGACACTTAATGCGCAAAAATTAGTTTCATTTTGACTTACGTAGTACATGTATAGGTAGATGGTACGAAAAATAAAAGAAAAGCGAAATTTAATAACCCCTTGAATTATTTCTTATAAATGGACCTACACGTCAAAATATCTTAAAATTGAGTTGATTTTAACGCCATAATCTAGATCTGGTAGCAGGTGGCTGGACAATTTTTTTTGTGGTTCCTTGACGGCACCATAGTTCCTTTTTATTTTCAAGTAAAAATAAAGTGCACGACTTAGTCGTACGTACTTGCACCTTTATGCTATTAGTTGAAAATGAATCAAGAAATAAAATTTGCATTTTTTGTAAATGCTTCATTAGTTTAAATGTCATATTTGAGTTTACAATCAATTTTACTCATATCATATTACCATTTTGAAAAAATTAATTGAGTATAAACCGAGAAATAGCTTTATTTCTGACAAAAATCTATCAAAAATGTTTATGAATTGAAAATTTGCCGTATATTACATACGAATCGATGCCATTTACGAGAAAAAGGACATTTTGTTAAGTTGGCTATAAGTAAAGTACCGTTATTAGCGCTTTTGGCCGTAAACGTGGTATGCCATCTTGTGTGGCTTTAGAAAACTAGTTTAAATATGAAATCGTTTGAGCCGTTAATGTAAGGGTTAAAACGAAAATTTCGCCTCTAGCGGTTACCCAACAGACCCTTGATATAAAGTTTGATCAAAATCTGTCCACCTGTTTAGGCTGTAGCCTGAGACAGACAGACAGATTTGGCAGACATACTTTTTTGAGCTTCTCTATCATCGTAATGCCAGAATTGATTAATATTTCAGCATTATGTCGTAGCAAAATCGATTAATGGTGACGTTGATTACGTCTTTCTTCAAAAATAAATAAGGCCCGGTGGCAATGCAATGCTTAAGAGAAAACCCAAGAAGCTAGATCCGTTCGCGTACTTTTTTCACTAAAATTCGTAGATCATTAAATTCAAAAAGTGGAGATAAAAAGGAAAGAACTCAAATTACGAAAAAGGAAATGAACGCGTTGAACAAGAGGATGATGAAAACACACTGATTTGACTCATTTGACAGTTCCATCCAGAGAAATTTCTAGCACCAATATTCGTAGCATAAGGAAATTTCTTACTCCTTCGAGATTCGAAAAATTTCACAAAAATGTTCTGTGTTGGGATAATACTCGATCTGTTGTCGGAACAATTTTTTGTTTGTTACGCTTTCTCGTACTCAAAGGTCATTGTGGCCACAAAAACACTGAAATGACTTAGGAGATAGAAGAGATCATGCAAAAAGATATTTTTACCCACATGCAGATTGTTTTTCAGGTCATGTGCCACCCTCCCAGTAAATTCTGAAGCTTACGTACACCTACAGCCTACGTAACGAATAGAAATTGTAGATGGGTATTGTCCAAGTTCAGTCTGTTTGCTAAAAATATCTAGAGACTGCATATGGTATTTAATGTCCAATGTTCCACTGTTATAATATGTGTAAA
The DNA here is from genome assembly GCA_949716465.1 of Chalcosyrphus nemorum. Taxonomy (NCBI): domain Eukaryota; kingdom Metazoa; phylum Arthropoda; class Insecta; order Diptera; family Syrphidae; genus Chalcosyrphus; species Chalcosyrphus nemorum. Next base: position 72,509,579 of record OX454333.1, read on the forward strand.
GCGACCTTTGTACACAGACAAGATAATTGGGATGGCCCGCTAAATGACAGTAGTATCTTTAGTACAGGTACAGAGGGTCAACTCGTACCTTCTCATACTTTCCTACGTTTCCTACGCTTGCTGTTGCCAATCAGCTAAGTATAATTTTAAATGTATTTTGATAAGTTTGGTGGCTCTTACAAGCTATCAGCTTATATGTGCATATTATATCTATCCTATCTTGTGTGATTTCCCTCTATCGACTCATAGATTTCCCCCCTCACTTTAAGAGACTTTAAGATGTTTCGATTTGACCATTGACAACATCCCTTGTTGATTTTCATGCACATTAGCTCCTAACGACTTATGATTTCATGCTTTCATGGCCACCGTCTTTATACATACCCACCCCTAACATTCGTAGAAGAAACGCTTGGTGACGCCTTATCAATTTATTAATCTTTATGGTGATTGAAGCGAATTAAATAAGCCCCATAACATATACATAAATGGGATTTCATTGTTAAATGAGACATATTGCGTTAACTGGATATTTGCGAGGGTATTTTGCAAGGATAATCCCTTCAAAATAGACTACACACGCACTAGCTAATATAAATTTAACAGAAAATCCACATCAAACCGTTAATTTCCATTGAAAATGTCTCCCGGAAATGACACACCAACCCAATTGTGTGCCATTAAAAGGCTGTCATGCTTAAAATTAATTTCAGCCTTGTCCGGTCACTAGGACAATTCGGCCGCGACCGAGTGGGTAGTGCACAGCAACTCCCCATGTGTCAGACATTTGCTAAACGAATTGAAAATTTATTTGATGTAGCTCTAGACTGTTGCATAAAATGCCGCATTAAATACACCATCACCACCACCACTACCACGAAAAGAATGAAACCGAATTCAATTGTCCAAAAAGTTGTTATCCCCAAACCCCAATTGCTTCTCTATCTCCCTTGAGGAGTCGAGAGACCTTAACTATTATAAATCCACATGATGGCGGCGACCATTTAATGCCTCCCCCAATGTAGTTGGTTGGCCCGGTCCGCATCAACCCTCCACATAATGCCCCACCAAACCGATTCAAAGTCCCTTTTCATTTAGCGTAGCGTTACGTGAATATTCACCGCATGCTATGCGGCTAAGCGCAAGGATATAGCAATAGGATGTGGCAAAGTTGCTTGCTACGACCGGAAAACGACCATGAAGGCAGGCCAAGAAGTCCAACGGTTGAAAATCATATAATAAAGTTATAAATTTTAAGTGGATACAAGTCAAGTTTTATAGTTTGCCTTGAGCATTGAATGCGAAATTATTGGATTAGAGAGCGCGACCGACGTCGCTTGTCGGGACATATACATAGCAATCCTGCAGAATACTCCCGGTGGGGGTAGGTCTACGTCTTTACTGGGTGTTCTTTTCAAAAGAAAATCTGGCAAAAAAAATACTTGGGCAGGAGGAAGTCTATATATTACCGTTATGACTCCCGCTGGCTAGCGCGAGCAAACCACAGATCTCTATCCGTGGTAAGGACGACGCGCAAGTAAATTGTCTGAACGCGTTTGATGCACTCGAGCGGTCTTCCTGTTCTGGAATATGCTACTAACCTTACGACAATGCCTCTACTCAGTTGAAATTGATATACAATTTTGGGAGCATAAAATTGGAACGAGTTGAAAGAAAATCCTGATTCATTTTTCCTGATTTTTTGTGTTATGGGTTTTTTGTTCTGCACTTCCCACTAGAGAGAGAGAGATTTTCCATTTTTTTTTTTTTTTTTTTATAGACCATATTTCGGGGAATTGTTTTACGAGATGGTAGTACGATATTTTTAGAGGTATAGCTTACAATCGTCTAACTCTAACCATGGAAATACATCATGGAAGATTTTGTTTATGGAATGGAAAGTTTGCACAGCGCGATGTATCCGTGAGAGTTGCGCCCGGGCTAGCGAGGTCCTGTTGCGAATGCATTTTCTAGGAATAAAGATAAACAGACTCCCCGATGGGAGAAGAAAATGGTTTTTTTAGGTTTTGCTTTTCTGTTTTTCTTTCGTGTTTGCGGGCCACGCGATTTATTGTTTTCCAATCAACGAAAGTGGCAGAAATAACAGGGTTAGTTTATTCTGTTTACCGAAACTCGTTTCCGATAGTAAGTTTGCGAAAGTAAACTCAAATTCTAATCAAGCGAGTTTTGAAACATGCACAATTTCCGATTGTAGGTACTTTCAATTGCTTAAGGCAAGGTACATACTATGAAGTTTTTCCTTTCTGCAATATATAAGGATTAGATACTATTTATTCTTTTATGCCTGGTTTGTTCGTTACGTTATTAATATGAGTGTGGCACAGACTTTTGGAAACTGACCGTCGACATAACACCTGTCATCCATTAACGATCCACATATAAGGATCTTTTACTTGATCTTTGAAGAAATTAAGAACAAAATTGCTTTTCAGCCAAATTTTCAATAAGTATACAACCTTATGTAGTTCGTCATCTTTACGAATTTAAACAAAGTCGTTAGAGTTGTTTTCGCGCAAATCGTCTGGCTGCTAAATGAGTCATATGAAAATTATCGTTACTAACAATTTAGTCAAAATCGTTAGGCCCACTTACGAGAAAATCTGATTTTTGTTAAATAAGCCTTTAGTAAGGTACAGTGAATACAAAGGACCCTAGATAAGAATATTGATCAAAATCGGTTCAATATTTTAGCCTGTAACTTCGACAAGGACAAAAACGGAATCGCCAATACTCTATAACTCTATTATGACTTGCTTTTTGTAATGACGTTCAAATTAATCAAATTCTCGACATCGAAAATCTGCACGAATCCAATACTTGCCCGATGTTATATGTAGGTTAACGTCAAAAGATGATCTGGTTGGTTGGAAACTAAATTCATGGATCAGATCCATGAATAATACCAGATAATGTTTGGAAAATACCACGTATACGGCTTGATGCAGGGGGGCGCAGCAATTGTGCTACAATAAGAAATTCAAATAACTTTTTGAAGATGATCCACGCATATGCGACACCTGATCAGAAAACTATTAATTGAGGCCTGAAGGGTTGAAGTCGGGATCGCTTCAATTATTGTTTTAATGGACTGCTTCAATTCAGTCAAATTCCTTGATTTTATTTTGTACACCTCTTGCTTGACATAACCCCATAAAAATAGTCTGGTACAATCAGGTCAGGTGATCTTGGGGAGGGTCAGCGGAAAGTGGATTTTCTAGATTCTAGATTTGGCTAAGTGTGCAGTTGTTCCGTCTTGCTGGAACCGAAAGCTGTAGAATCGGATACTCCTTCGGCCCAGTTCTGGGTAAAAATAAACTCCTTAATAACGGTCCCCATTGATAGTTACTGTTATACCGTTTTCTTCAAAGATAGAAGGCCCCACAATACACCTCGATGAAACTGTGCACCACAAAGTGACTCGTTCTGGGAGCAGTTTTGCCTCTTGGAGTATTTCTGGATTAGATTCATATGGCAATTTTATGGCTTGTTTAACCTGCCGTTTGGATCAAAATGGGCCTCATCAGACATAAGCAAGCAATTTATCAAGCTGTTGTCATCTTCGGCCATTTCAATCATTTTTTTGGCAAAATTCCAGGGGAATATGCAAACCTAGAGGGCTTAGCTTGCTTGCAATTTGGACTTTGTACGGAAACAAGTTTCCAATTTTCGCCGATAAATTTCGAGTCGAAACGCTTGGATTTGCCTGAATTAGCGATGCTACAGCCGCGATTGTGTCTTGAACTCGAACATAGAGATCTTGATGATACAGTCTTCGTGCGATGCTTCCAAATTCGGCAAATATGTTTACCAGGCTCAAAATGGTTCATCTACTTAGGGGAGTGCCGCCAAACTCCCGCCTGAATTCCCTTTGGACGGAAATGAAGGGCTGAAAAGCTGGAATATCCAAATCCTCTTTTCGATATCCCAAGCAATCATTTTAATGAATATTGATAGTAACTTCCCAAATAAAAAAAATAAGCCGATTACTTAGACAGAAAAAAAGTTATTACGTTTTGTTTCGTGCGTCACGCTGTATATAAAAAATCGATTCCGAAAAATTGACAGAACGCTTTATCTGTCAATAAGAGAATATTTTATGTACATAGCTGCTGGTTCTAACATGGGATTTGCTTGGGTTAAGAATAGGGTCACTTTCCTTCTCATGGCTGGTTCCCAAAGATCTGATTCAATGCTACAAGTTATTAGTGTAAACATTTTCAAAATCTGCCCACTGACACGCCCACTTTCGAAAAACGCGTGTCAGTGGGCGGATTTTAAATTTTTTTACACCTGTATTGCTCAAAATTTAAGACCCAAAAACTGGTGACACACAGACGGACGGACATAGCTCAATCGACTCAGCTACTGATGCTGATCAATATTATACTTTATTGGGTCTAACTGTAATATTTCTCTATGTTACAAACTATGTATCAAACTTAATATACCCTTAGGATGGGGTATAAAAAGAGCTATTATAAAAGGGATAGGGTATCACATGATCAGCTCCAGACGGAAACAGACGTAAAGCTACACTAGCTTTGGAACAACATTCTCAATCCACGATCAATTGGCTACTAGGGATTGTATTTTATTAAGACTCTTGTCAATAACTAACTAACAATAACTATTCTACCAATTCATGTCCCAGTAGTTGTATCATGTACACCCACGCATTTTATTCCAAAGCTTCGGTTATAAGACCTATATCTTGGACATCTAGGTACATATGTATATGCAGGTGGCACTTAAGATTATAGAAAATGTATTGAAAGTAGTAACACCATTCTCTTAGATTGACCATAATCCTCTAAGATGCTTATAAGCATTAAGCTTACAGATTAAGACTCAATGTGTAATTCGTGACGTATAAAGTGTCTGTTTTCAAATAAAATATAAGACAGTTATATATGTTTATATCTTAGTACAAATCCCATTACCCAAGAACCCACATTACCATAAAATATCCATTCGGTTGGTTGTCCTCATTCAAAATTTAATCAACTTCTAAAGCTTGTTATATATCAAATTAAACTAATTACCAACCGCACTCAAACGATCCCGAACTAAAATCTCATTAACTTTCTTCCAAAACTGTCGAAGAAAACCCCTTTTCAATATTGCACAAAGTAATGTTAGAAATTCTCAGTAAGTACTCAACAAAAGTGTGCAACTACTTTGAACAATTTGTGTATACCAAACAAACCAAATAGTATTCAACAATAGTAAATAACAATCTTTCCTACATATGTACATGTTTCTAATATGTGTCCCCAAACCATGAATCATCTGGCAGGTGCATAAATGGTCTATCTGCCTCCTAACAGGACGTAAGAGTTGAGTTCTCACAAACATACCCTAGCAATTAACTTGGTTAAATTTGAATTTCTAATTTCATATGAAGAAAGTTATACCTAGAGCCTTCGCAACACCCCCACCATTGGTTTCTAAGCCCTAGCAACCCCCAAATGCAGCTGTTCATTTATTTACACCACTCTAAACCCATGAATATATTATACCACTTAATTTAAGAAAATACCACCATAAACACAGGCCTGACACAACGCCTCCTTCACAACTCTTCTCATGCCTCGTGTCTCGTTCTCGTACGAGTTGTTAAGTAGAAAACTCATTTCAAGCAGTTGCTACCAGTCACATAGGAAACTACAAAAGGACATACATCCAAACATACATACATGCATACACTGGCATAACAGCACAATAGGACATCTTAACAAATACTGTCTCCTCAAGACGGTGTACGAAATCCTGTAGATAAAGTCCCTGGCATAAGATTACAAAATGCCTTAACCGAATGCGGCCAACATGCACCAGTACGAATAGAACTTGCAAGTTAATAAAACTTTGAAAGTTTCTGCAACGAGGAGCCTCCACATCACAATCCAAATGGAATAAAGATAACACCACAGGAAAACTTGGTATTTTCTTAGAATAACCTTAATTCGAAGAAAATTTCCTTCTCATCCTGACAGTTGACACTTTGACAGGGCTGCACACAGCAATCACGGCAAAGAACACCAAACAATGCCGCCTGTGCTCTGTAATCTTCTACGAGTGAAGTGCCAACGCTAATGCCTCACGCACACACCCTATCAGAGAAGAAACGTGTTGTTTTGTGTTGTTGAGCATCCCAAGGTTGCTTGCCTAATCTGTGGCTAATTGCAATTACGCTATAATGGCAACCATAAAGCACTATATATCGCAACCCTTCCCCTATGCGCCTGGAAATCACCACCACCACCACCCCCCTTCTGCACTGTATACAAACCAAAAGAAGCTTACGATTATTGCTTCTCTGAAGGTTATTTATAAACGCACCGCTTATTGTATCCCCATCATTATTACCATTGGCGTTGAAATTAGGGCCATCATTTATGATGGTGACTCAGGATATGTGCTGTGCGTGTGAGCGAGTGGGCGGCTTGCGATCGCACCCACAGGATAAACATACTTCAATGGAAAATTGTGACCCTAATGGCGGGTGGGCGGGTTAGATGGTGTGAAACTTCCATCACATAATGGGGATTTCTATTTCGGATTTTTATTAATTGAGAATTACTGTTATGACGACGACACGAGAAGATTGTGTAGGATAACCCTAACAATCATATACGCCGAGTCGAAAATGAGAAAACAAAAGTTTTCACCAACAGTGATGAGGATATCGATGGATCGCATTTTAATGGCCTTGTCCTTGTTATCATTGGGATTAGAAGGTTGTGTGTTGAATATTTCCTCCTGTTTTTTTTTTTCCTTTTATTTTTGTCCTTGGACGGTGCTATATTGTGTTTGAAAACTTGAAGTCTATTGAAAGAGAAACTGATTATGATATATGACAGTTTTTATAAACCCACGCGAAATTCTTAGTGGGAATGGACAACTTTTGACAAGGACTTGAAGGATACTTTTAACGCATCAGAATTGTTAAATGTAAGACACTGATTAGATGACAGGATTTGAGACAGAAATAGAATGATCTTTATCAGTGGTCCAGCATGCAGGGCCGGACCACACTGTACGCACACTGACTGGTGGACTTGCGGTAAAAAGTGTATAGGCTGGTGTAGTGTACTTAACGATTTTGGTGTCAGACACGGTACGAGCAAAAGCTAAATACAAATGTACTTTGATTTTTGGTGTGGGTGTCTCCATTGGTGTGATGTTTGCGGTGAAGGCCACGCTGGTATTTTTTTCCCCTTTTTGATGCGCCACAGATGTGTTATCTTCATAACCCGACTTCTGTTACCAAGCAGGTTTCGAAAGGCGACGACAGGACTACGTACTAATCACACACCTCACACACTTCGACCACTCTCCTCGCCGGGACTGCCGTTAGGTATTAATTCGTGGGGCTGGTAAAATCTAATCCTTTATCAAGGATGGACTGAACAGACTTGTTCCTCTTGCCATGAAGATTGGGGAGTAATGTACTGTCTGCTCCGTATTTGCCCGAATAAGTTTGTGTGTCCTGACCATCAGACTGTCGTTGTATTGTCTCAACGAGCTTGCCGCCTAACATATCAGCTGATGCTGCCTTTTCCTAGGTTTTAATAATCTTGATTCCATTGGGATCGTATTGGATCAAGGCTCTTCTGTTATACATGTATCCTAAACATTTCATCTGCAAGAATGTCGATGGGGACCATTGCAGCTATAACAAAGGCGGCTTCGTCTGATATGGTTCAAAAGATTGTCCTTTTAGTCTCCTTCCTCCTAAATACTTGCGCCCAGACTGGAATGGCATATAAGGGAAGTAATGTGATAACTGTGGAGATTAATATCCTTTCTGCGTAGTCAGGATTTTGAGCAGTACGCGCGAGAGGGCTTCCTACATTTGAGATGCTTTTCTACGTGTATTTTCCAGCATTACTCCAAGATACGTAACCACATCTTTGAAACTAATTAATTGGTTACCGATCTGTAAGTTGGCAATCTCTACAGTTTTTCGACTGGTTTCAAATATAGCTTCTGTTTTTAATGATCGGCGAATTCTAATACAGTGGTTTCGAGTCAATTTTTTTTGGATAATTACTTCGTTTGTACCGAAATCAACGTTGAAATCTATTTAGCTACAACAATGTCGGCGGCGAATCCAATATACCTCATTAAAATAAAACGCATTGAATGTTAACATCTTGGGTAATGTGAAAAACTGAAGAATGGGGCGCTTAAAGTAGCACTTGCACAGGGTGCTCATTTTACTAGGGCCGACACTGCTTGTACGCATGAGAGTGTACTCTATCTTCTTTTTAAAAATGTAGCCTTATGTTTGATCAAATTTTAACTAAGGGAGAAGAATTGTCAGGCCGCTCTCGGACCACTTCCTCATCGTAACGTTAGCTGTTATAATAACTTTACTATCAAAGCAAACATCCGTGAACTTTTTGAAACATAGTTCCAAGAATAGTTTTCAGGTTGCTTTGGTGATCACTAGGTTTCACAAGGAACCGTTCTTCTCTTTCCAAAATCTACTCCCTTTTGACCGAAAAATAATAAGTGGAAGTTTAATTACCACTACAGCAAGTCTTAATGATTTATGGACACACGTACCAATACTGTGTGCTTTAGATTAGGTTTTCATTATCGACGTTTGTGTAGTAGTGGGTATTTTTTCCAAATTCAATATTTTATGACTTTAACTTCAGTTAAAAAGTTCGTTGTAAACTATCATAATTATTTTCTTTTCTTTTCAGGTAAGTCGGAGGACTAATAACTGCAAGTATTCTATCATGAGCCCTCTATAAGCACCTAGTACAAAAATTAAGAGAAGAGCAACAATTGAATTTGTTGGCATTAAACGAAGTAAAAAAGAAAAATTCTCTTCCTCCCTCTCCATCGCTTACATAATATTTACCTTAAGATAAGCTATGGAAACTACTTAAACATGCCTAAGGATTTTTTCCAAAGGAATTTTGATTCAACCAATCGTCTTCGTTTTTTAATTATTAATCTTCAACACTCAGCGATTGCCCTTAGTAATTTTATGTAGGATTTTAACTCATACTCATTTTTCAGGAATAAATCTACCACCATCCGCAGGAATGGATGTTTTTTTTTTTCTGCCTGGATAAATTTATACCATAAATCTGCCCACGGAAACCATCTAAGTAACAAACGTATATTTAAAAACAACAAACTGCTTTTACTTTACATTATTCTGTATACTTTGTCCTTCAATTGATTTAAAACACAATGCCGGGGGTAAATAAGCCAAAACTGAGAACCGCAATCACATTTGCGCGGCATGCCTTCTCAAAGGACCAAACCATTCATTCGCTGACGTCTGTGACAGATTTACCCGCCTGGTGACTATCCTTCTATCTTCTGTCTATCAACAAATGAGTAAAGCGCGTTTCACTCACTCTCTCTCTCTCTCTCTCTCTATCCACTTAAGACGCCTGCCACATTATTCACCGATGAGTCCTTTTGCAAAATGTCCTGAAATTAATATTCCAAACAAAAAGAAAAAAAAGCGAAAATGAAAAAAAAGGGAATAAAAACGAGTGCCTATTCCGTAAGTCCCGAGAGTAATTAATGTGATGAGAGCTACCATTCGCGGGTACATAACTCACCAGCATCCATTACAGTCGCGCGACAGCTTCATCCACCATATGCCATACTAGCTATGTCTTTTTTTCGAGGGTTTGAGATTTAAAAGGATAACACAAAGGACACAAAAAAAAAAAAAGAAGAAGATACGAACTCTCCAAGCTAAACCACGTCCTCTGGTTGCAAATGATAGTGAAAGGGACAATAAAATGATCACTACGCGATATGGAATCAAATGAAAGAACGACATGGGTTGTTGGAAAAGACTACGGCGAAGACGACGACGACGGGCCTGACGTATCCCATTACGACTCTAATTAACCATCACTAATCCCCTTATAGAGGGAATTATCCCGTCCGTTCGGTGCTTCCTGTGTGGAAAATTGATCCCAGCACATTTTTCATTCCCCAACCAGAGTTGGAGCGCGTCTGAACTCCAAACTCCAAAGCACGTATTCTTTGAATTGAAGAAATCAATGGTTAATCGCTCAGCAAGGACGAAGAACAAACACACACATATACTAGTCGTGTTAATTTCTTTTTATATCCTTTTGTTTGCTTTCTTTTTTTCCACTCGGTTCCCTTTGATTAAATTAAGTGATGTTTTACAGGATTAGAAATAGTAGTTGGAGGCCGGGGGTGGACTCGTTAAATGGAATGATACATTGAAATGGTTTGTTTAAAGTCCCTAAAGGCTTCCACAGAAAAAAAACCAACAAACGAAGGTCCTTTGAATCGGGATGCGTAAACCTAGACAGATATAGAAAAGTGGTAAATTAAAAAAAAATAAAAGACTGAAGAGGCGTCGTTGTCGCGGGTAGGAAAAAAAATCGCCTCTTTTTGTCTGAGATATGCGTTTGATGGATTCCCTTGCGGGTTGCCTCTTGTTTGCTTTTTTTTCTTACAACAACTGGGTGATTGTTTGTTGGGCTTTCAAGTTCTTGCTTTGTGACAGTGGGTCTTTTTTAGAGAGTATACTTCAGTTGGAGTGTGGTATTTAATTTGGCGCCCGGCAATTAATTGGCATTCTCTACAGGAGGTAAGGAACGAGAAGCAAGAAGTGTAAAGTTTTTTTGTTTCTTTAAATTCACAAAGGATGTATGTATAGTCTAGAGATTGGGGTAGTCAGAATGATTAAAATAAATAAATATAGGCAGCCCATAGATGTCCAAGAACTAACAGCCAACAAGTGTACGTGTTGTGCGTGGTATAACTATTAACTATGTCCAAGAAGTAACCTTTAGCTAACTTACGTAGCAACGCACACCGGCCACCAGCTAATAACTTTATGAATGCAAATGCTTTCCTTGAAACAACATAAGTTCATCAAAGAGCAAATTTTTCTTAAAAAAGTTTTGTCGGTGTCCCAATGTATTTTTCACTGCACCAATGCACCGAACTTAACTTAAAGAATTTCTTAACTTTACAAAGAATATTATTTTCAGAGTAGAAGGAAATACAGATAAGTATTATCTACTGCAAAAATCCAAATACTTTGAGAAGATTGCTGATAACAAATACGTCCACTTTTCAAATAGTCCTTTAGCAAGGACCATATACTATATTTCATGGCAAACGTCTGTGTGCTTGACGGCGAGAGTTGAGTCTTAGTATTCTTTGTTTTACAATTATTCTAGTCAACAGCTATTTTGTCTACGGCCAGGAGAAAGAAGGTAAATACAGTGCAAGTATTCCTTCAAGTTTCCATTTTTGGGAAGCTTAATAATCATTTCTCTTTTCTAGATCTGTGTAAATGGTTCACTATCTCAAGCACTCCGTTTTGGTAGATGTAACAAATCAACTGATGTGCTTGGTGCCGCTCGAGATAGTTCGGCAGATCAGACTTTAAGTGCTCATTTTGCTGCTTTTCACAAACAATGTTGGGCTTCAACTTCCTTCTACTGCTGAGACCGTTGCAATCGCTCATTGATCCGTCTACAGGAGTCTGTTGAAAGCAATGATCCGATGTCTGTCTGTCTGTCTGTCTGTACACGAAGCTACATCCTAAACGTGTAGACGGATTATGATCAAACTTCATATCTAAGGTCTGTTGGGTAATTTTTGTTTTAGCCCTATTATTAACGGTACTTTACTTAAATTTCATCTTTGAGTTAGATTGAAAAATTCTAATCAAATGACATATATTGTATGGCTTCAAGTCTGCTATTCACCACATAAATTCTGGTGTCCCTCAGGGCTCAGTTCTACTGCTCTTCGGCCATAGAAGTGGAACGGCAACGTATGTTAAACTCATTAATTTCCGATCTTGACAGAATAATCAAATGGGGCTCAACCAACAGATTGGAATTTAATGCATCCAAAACACAATGCTGTATCCTGTCACTCAAGCGCAACCAAACCTCCCAACCATTAACCTCGAATGGTACTTGCATCGAGGAAACTGAAAGACTAAACATCCTCGGTATGTGTATCAATAACCATCTCAGATGGAACGATCATACATTTGAGGTCGCCAAAATGCAGCAAAATGTCTAGGATTCCTTAGACGGTGCAAGAAATACTTTACCCCCACTGATTTGGCCTCAATCTATAAGGCATACATCCGCCCAAAACTGGAGTACACCACATCTGGTCAGTTGCACCCAAGACTGTTTTGCACCCAATAGACCGGATATAGGTGATAGTGACATTGTGAGCTCTATAGTCTCACTGAAACATCGAAGCAATGTTTCATGTCTTTCCCTGTTTTATCGCTTTTTTTCATCAAAAATGCTCCAGCGAAATAGCCAACTGCATTCCCTTAAAGTTTAGCCTCAAGTCCAACTTCGTTATGGCCTTCAAGCATTTAAAGCCAATGTGCACAGGTATCTCCTCTGTTCCTCTTCTCCCTGAATCATCAGTATAAGGGCGTTCATATCCCATTTGGTGCGCGCAAATTATAAAAAAAAAAATAAAAAATGTCTTACTACAATTTTTAACTTAAATTTATTTTTTGCAAAAAGCCGATTTGCGCAAAAACGGCTGCAGCAATTTCGTTTAAATTTTACACTAAGACTAGTATGGAGCTGTGCAATAGAATAGTGTACAACATGTTGGCCAAAATTGTTTAGAATGGTACTTATGGCCAATTTGACTAAAAGACGATTTATTTCAAAATTTAAATGTTTACATTTGATTACAAATGCGTAAATGTTATAAAAAGGCTTACAAAATACTTGGCCAAGAGTGCGTATAACGGTACTTTTCTACGATGATTTTCTTTAAATTTCATATTTAGACTAGTTTAGTAGATTCCTTTAAGATGACAACCCATATTTCTTGCCAAAATCATTAGCAATGTTACTTTGCTTATAGCCAACTTAACATAATGCCCTTTTCATATAAACGGCTAATAAAATGTTGGTTAAATTTCACATTTGAGGTATAAGGTATATTATTACCAACTTAACAAACTTTTACATATTTCGATCGTTTTTTGGACCTCTACTGCATGCAAAACGTTAAGATCTAGGTGCAAGTTTGTACGACCCACTCGTGCACTTTACCTACAAAACATTTTCTATAGGATTTAAGTGGTTGTACATGTGTACTCGTGGATTGTGCTGCTTATTGTTCCTGCTTCTGGGACAAGATAGTCGCTTTCAGGCACAGCTTGCGCCGGAAAATACCGTTAAATAGTGAAAATATGCTGTCCTAAATCAAAAAATTGCAGGCAAACTCGGATACTTAAAAATAATTGCCTATAAACATAATGTCGGACATGTTCTTATACTTTTAAGAAAGGATTTTCTTAACTCAGTATGAACTATGTACTAAAATTGTACTTAGCGTCTTCCTATCCAAAACAGATTTTGAATTCGCTCGGAAATACATATTCAAAAGTACGATTATAAATCATCACAGGATCAGGCACTTAAATACGGACTACAAACTAATGCAACGGATATTTGATAGCAATTCATAGAAACAAAAGAAAAATATATGTACTACTGTTTTTACATATGAAGTAGAATGCCATCACGTAAAATATGCAATATGTCGCCTTGGTAACACATGCCCCCTTAAAAATTGTTCATTTAAACTTCCCTTCTAAAGAAATCAATGACCGTCAGCACATGTGCCATCATCGATAAGATGGCGCGACTATACTCTTTTGATTGCCTCATTCAGCCGAGTCCTTGAAAGCAAAAGGGAAATTTTCTTCATTGCTCATACTTAATCCACCTCCTTCGACAACATTTCCAATGCAAACACCATTTAATCAATGAAATCCCCAGAATCCCATGCGAAGCCAGGGCCACCCCTCAGTCGTCGCATGATTTTAAAATAACATATGAATCTCATCAGCCCATTTCACGCATCGGGCTTGAGACTGAGTACCTAAAGAGGTGTGAAAAGAGAGGAAAAAAAACAATTTTCGCACAGAAAAAGGGGAAAAAAAAAAAAATTCATAATCCCTCAAGTGTGGCCCCGACAAGGACGACGCCGATAAATCCTAAGAATACCTTTCTACCGCCCAAGGAACACAAACAAAAAAAAAAAAAAGCAAAAAACACTTCTCGTTTAACTCGGAAGAAATGACGCCGATCCATCAAGCATTTCCAGGAAAAAATCAGAAAAACCGGAAAATTGTATCTACACACACACAAACACAGTATGCGAGTGGCTTAAATAATTCCACAGCTCCGTTCGCTGTTTTCCAAAATGATATCCATAAATTATAGTCCCCCGTCACCTCTCCTTGCTCTCAGAAGGCACTGCAAGGGAAAAAATATTGTAACAGAAAATATTACCCTGAGTATGTGACAAAAAGGACATTTGCCAGCCGGAAATATACAGGGTAAGGAGCACCATTCCACCTACATATGTGTTGAAACATCACCCGGTCCATTCTGCACAACATACATATATGTACGTACATCCCATTTCAACCAGGTAAGTTGGAGTACCTCTACTCCAGCCAAATGGAACAGTATCCCTTTTTTTTTTAAGGTTTCCCAGCCCATTCCACACAATTAATCTCCTCTGCTCGAATCTATGAGTGAAGAGTCCTCGAGTGAAATATGCCCACGGGGTGAATCAAAGAGTCAGAGTGGAGAATAGTAGGCAACCAATGTCGGTGTACTCGGGCGTATGAGTGATAAATTTCCAAAAACAGGGCGGCAGCAAAGGATTCTAGCATCCTTATGTTTTTAGACGGAATCCTTTTGGTAGAATGACATACAGCATCTACTGCAATATACCTATGTACCTACCGGGAGGCTTGGAGTGATTTCACTTTTGCATTCTAAGTTTTTGCGAATGTGTGAGATGAATGTGTCAGCCATTCGATGTGTGTCACGAAGGTATGCTGTTTGGCCCGAGAACAACTTTCATCCATGCGAATGGTTATCGCTCATCGCTATAACCGCAGCAAAAAGGAAGACCTCTGCCATTACATACCGTCTTGTTCGGGTACTTCTTGTGCGTTTTGTGTTGCCTTGAGCGACATGTGGTTCCGACAATAGATGACATTATTCAACGTGCGCTGTCACAAGAGTCATGTCCTGCGTCACTGATCATGTTGTTTTCCTTTTTTTTTTTATACATATCATCATACCCGTCTCATGTGTTTGTGTGTATGTTTGTATTTTGAATGGATATTTATGGGCGGCATTAAAATTGCAAGTATTTGACAAGAAAGTGACAGTCACTGGTTTTAAAAGCCGACACACGGTGGCGTACAGTATGACACTTTTGGTGGGGGAGTAATTGTTTCCGTTGCTTGCTTTGACGGATGTGACGTTCAGGTCGATTTATTTTGATTAAATATGATCCCTGTGCGTTTAAATGTTTCAATGTGAACTTAGTTCGCACGTGTTTGGCGTAAAAAGGATGCTCACCATTCACCTGAGCTGAATTTATATGCCTAGTTTTTGTTTTTTTTTCTGTGAGAATAGATAAATCTGATGGAGTGGATTGTCACAGTTCAAAAGATTTATTTTCATTTTGGCGTTGATGGTTCATAGTGGATAGTGGGGCGATAAAGGTGACATCTATTTAGAGGTCGTTTGAAGGCGAAAAGTGTGAAAAGTATTTCCCGGGATTTAGGTGCTCTATTTTATTATTCGCTTAGTGATGGTGGGAAAAAACATTATTCAATGTTTGTGTCAGTAGATGGAGTTATACTCGGCGGACTATTTAGTCTTCAAGCTTAAAACATTAACAATCTTTCGAATATAACCATTAACTCATAAATGCTTAAATCACTCAAAGACAAACCTCCAAAGCAGAAGAAAATGAGAGTGTTATCAGGGACTGCCTTTTTCTTGGGACCTGTAACTTGTCCTTTTCCAGTACAGCATTGACCATACCCATACGGATACTATCTAATAGATATAAGTAAATCGTCCTATCTTGTGTAGCTCCTTCATTTGATTTTCTTAAAAGTACATACTGTAATTTCTGATTTGTGGGCTCACTTACAGCACTCCTACACAATGAAGCACTTTAAGCCACCTCTTATTCCATTAATCTAACACGTTTTACCATCCACAAGTTGACAGCTTTGACTACTAAATGAAGGCTACGAAAACTTTTCTACGACAGTATTCAGAAAAATACCAGAGCAGAAACGTTACAAATTAGAGAAACTATCCAACGCGTAAAAACAAGAAACAGGTTTTATAAAAAAAACTTATTACAAACTTTTCTAAATAGCTGCAGGAGATCTAGTAGCTTTCTTTTGTTTCGGATAATGTTGCACAATGCTTAAAAGATACCAAAAAGTTTTCAATTTCGTTATGAGGGCGGAGAAAAAAGTTTAAAATATGAACAACAGTAATGAGAAGCTCCACGCTACAGATATTATCATCATCGAAGTTCATAGAAACTACGTAAGAGCAAAAAGTAAATTAAATAAAAGGGGTAAGTGAAATCCGCTTAGATTGTTCGCGAACATTTTCGAAATACGTAATTAATTTTTGAAGTTTCAATAATAATGGAGCTTACTGACTTTTTTCTGTGTATGAAACTTGTAACTAAACACTAAGATGTTCTACGGATTTTTTTATTTTGCAAAAAGAAATCCTTATGAACCTTATTTCGTAATTACTAATTTATTTAAGTATGAACGTACAGCAAAATATACCTATAACATATACATGAAAAGTTCGAAAGTCATCTGCCGGCTTTATGACTTAAAAATTAACTTCTACTCGTAGTAGGATGTGTATTTCATCACAGAAAGATTTATGTGTCCACGTGTTGGAATAAAATTTACAAATTAAGACACTCTGCATGGCACATGCCCTATATTTAGAATTTAAAAGTGCAGAGCTTGTTGATGGATAAAGTTAACGTGCAGAAAGAATTATAATTTTAAAAAGAGATTTTAAAGTTTTCCTCATGGAAGAAGAACCATTTCGGTTCATGGCTGTTGAGGTTGTCTAGGAGGTAGGTATTTTAAAATGTCGCTGAATGAGTGCGGACATCAGCTCTAAATGGATAGTACTGACCTTAATTTCCATATGAAGTAGTGCAGGGAGTTATGGGGGACAGATTTAAGCCACAAAGTGGATAATATATTCAACGCTGTTATTGTTGCATGTACTAAAGGACTGTAATCCTTAGACTACTAAACAGAAGGCAGAGGTTGACTGAAATTAGCGCAATTTAATATTCTACTCGGGCCAAGTCATGAAAAATTCTTCAAAATGAGAGGTTTTATTATATGTGTCAAATCAAGGTGGAGTACAGGAGTCCTGTTCATAGCACTTTTTCGACTGATGAAATGCAATCGCAATTAGTGACTACACTTATGGAGGCTCTAACATCGTGAAATTATGTAAAATGTAAGCAAATATTCTCTTACGACATTGGATCCACCATTTTCCGTGATGTGCCATTGAACTAGACTTGTGTTTTATGAGATTTAGTTTTGGTAGGACCTCTGTCTCAAGATGTCACAAAATGTCATGGACTGTCATTTAAGCCCACGAGTATAAATAAATGGAGTGGTAACGAAAACAGCTGGGAGGAGCTAGACGTAATCACATCAATGCGGTGGCTACGGAAGCAGAAGAAGAAGCAGCGAGATGCGACAGCAGAACCGTTTATAGAATAACTAAAGAGCGTATAGGTAGCCAAAGCCCTGCTCAACACCCAGTGAAAGGCTTAGACAGTTCGTCGGATGAGGATCAACTGAAGAGATGGAAGGAGCATTTGGCTGAACCAAGTCAGCAGTAAAGATAAGATTACTACCCCCTTCAAAGCCCTGAAAGCCAATAGGGCGGTAGTACTTGACGCCATATCCGCGGAGCTTTTTAGAGCTGCGTCGAATGCATCGGCTGAGCAACTGTTCCCACTTTTAGGGAGAACATGAGAAATCGAGTGTTGTGCGGATAATTGAAAGAAGGGATTGTCAAGCTTCCTGAAAAAGGCAACCTATAATGATCCTGGAGCGACTCAAGAACCACCTTGAAGATACACTCGACGCCGAACAAGCAGTTTTCTCCGCTGCCCTCACTCAAACCTATTTGAACTCTGACTACCCCAACGATGAATGCCTACTGTCTCACAGAATAATGGAGAAGTTTTATCGTGGGAGTGGGTGATGTGGCTAAGTGGTTAATGCATTGGATTACTGCGCAAGGAGTTCCAAATTTGAATACAGTAAAATACCATCAAAGTTTTTTCAAAGCCCCACCTCTTGGGAGCATCTGACAAACATACAAGAGTATTTACTGTTATGAGAAAGCTTCTTAAAAACCCTCTGCCGTATAAAACTGTAGGTCCCATCTCTTGGTGCAGTAATGTTTACCACGCACAATACGTATAGTTGGCTTTGGCTCTCTATGAGCTGATTATGACTTAATATTTACTTAATAACTTTGGACATATATCAGATGGATTGAAGCCCAAATTAATATATTCAAGATGCGATTCTTAAAACCCAGGATCCATTTAGTAGTTTCTTAATATCGATGTAACGGCCAAACTCGATTATGAGTGCCATTGCACTTGATCTGAAGCAATCCAATCTTTTGACTAGGGAAGAAAACACTAAAAGCTATTAAAGTCACTTTATCTGCAAATTGTTAGTCCAAAACTAAGTTGGTTTACATCAAATTTTTGCCCGAAACCCTATTGTTTACTTTGAAACCGTATTCCCTGCACAGAATCAATTATAGTTCGCAATCTGAGTAGCAAATATAGAAAAGAAAAATGAAAAACTCCAAAAAGATTTCATTTCTCATGAGAATATCCATTTTAGAAAAATCATCCTTTCGTAAAAATTCACACACAACACTGCTTGCTGAAGAAAATGAAAAAAACCTGGCAAAAAACAATTTCCCTTCCGTGGAGTTATTTTCCAATTCGTTGGATTTGAATCCGACAAACAGGTCCACTTTACTAATGTGCTACCACTCTTGCCCACATCAGTTGCATCCGGCAACAACAACAACAACAACAACAACAACTGTTTGCGTCAATGGAAATTGATCTCTGAAATGTCTTACTCTCACAGCGTGGCAACCTCTGGAATTCAAGAGAGAGAGAGGCAGCAAATAAGAACGGACTTACACCACTCGCACACAATCGGAATTCGTTTCGGATTTAATTGCATTCTTCCCGGTGGAAGCACAATGAGTGAGATTTCATGGAAACTGCGCTTAATTTTTTTTTTTTTTTTTGCTTTTTTTTGCACTCTCATCCTCAGTGGATGGCACTTGCCAACTACATATTTGTGTAAAAGCATTCACCATGAGTCCTTACCAAGAGAGCATTGCGCGGTACCGGACCGAAATGGTATGCACAATACACACACCTACATATATATATAAGCTGTTGCCACTGGACGAAAGAACGACAAGATAAATGGCCACTTAAAGTAATGTAAGGACCACTAAATTCAGTTTGTTTTCTTCTAAAGAATAGTGAGTGAGCTGTAAGGACCTTTAGTAGATTTTTCTTTGTTTTGCTTGAGTAAGGAAGAATTGTCTGCAAAAAGGAATACTCAACCCGTATATGAAGGACCTTCATATGATAGAGAATCGATAGGTTTGATGTATACGAAGAGACAGGTCCTAGTGTAGCTCAAATTGACAGGAAGCGAATATTTATCGATTCGTGGATATATTGTGACAAAGAAAGGTACTTTAGTTGGAAATATTTTTTAAGCACTCATGGGGCAATTTGATTTAAGCTCACATTGTCATGTCAATGCTCGTAATTTCTTTATTTATTATTCCTTTTATTTGGAGGAACCATCCAATACCACTGTAAAGTTCATTATTTATAAGAAATATATCCAAAAAAACTAGCTGATAAGAAGTAATATACATATATACGTGTTAGTAGATATTTTACATAAGTAAGATTGATTTGTTAAGTGGATTTCAGTATAAAGCGTATCGATTCAAGTCTTCAGTGTTCAGTTCAAAAATTGGCATCGATTTTAGGCCAGGGGTTTTCCAGATGCCTGGGCACCATAATGAGCCCATCGCAATCCCTTTAGTGAGTCCTAAAGCCTAGATCATATCATCCCAGCATTTAATTGCCCTGCAGAGATTAAGTAGCACCTTGTCTCACATTCGCACAGTATGTGCGTGATATAGTCTCAGGTGTGTAGATCCTCGCAATACCTACAAATATCCAATTCTGCTAGTCGTAGTCTACTGTGTTCCTCCAGATTAGCCCATTTACTGCTATTGATGACGTTCCTAGATGGAAGTTCCACAGCTTTCTTGGCCAGTCTATCGGCGCATGCGTTACCCTCAATATCAGAGTGTCCAGGTACCCACCATAATCTTGCGCGATTCTGTGTGCATAATTACTGGAGCATTGCGCGGCAATCCCTGACTAGCTCAGATTTGATAACTGTAGTGCTTTAGGCGCAGCTTGACTGTCAATAAAGATGGCAGTATCCTTCTTGGATATAGATCCCATCTCAAGTAGTTCCGCAGATTTGAGCACAGCTAGAACCTCGGCTTTGAAAACATTGCATGTCCGGGTATTTTAAAAATATTTCTAGGTTCAAGTCCTTTGAGTACCTGACCCAGTTCCCTCACTGGTTTTCATAATTTTTGTAAAAATCACAATCTCATTCTGAAGTTGAACTTCATACTTTATGCCAGTCTTCCCTGCTGGCATACGATACTTTGAACGGAGTATCAAAGTCGATACAATCCAAAATATCAACCGATTTCTCCTTAATCTCGGGGAAAGTGATCCTAAGAATGGAGCTGTGCCCAATTTCATGCCAGAAGGTATAACAATACCAAGGATCCAAGCGATTATCATCTACTGACACCATTGCTATCGATTTGAAAACTCTTACAATACCTACAGATTTGGAACATGAATTTGTCGCATCCAGCGAATTTTAAAAAGCAAAATAATACGCTCTTAAAAAATTGAACAAAACAACAAACAAATTTTGTGTCTTATTGGCCAAAAATTTTCTATGTCCCTTTCCAATGGTTACTGTTCTGGAAAACCCTAACTCACGCAATAATTCTTTAAACATTTTCATTTCTCGAAAATATAGCTAGGTTTTTAAATAGCGCCTACAGTACTCTATATCATCACGCTCAATTGAAGTAGTTGAGAAGGCAGCTAAGAGTCCTTAAGAATTCCCTCATTCGAATCATAAATGATATCATTACATTTTCCCTAATCCCATCGACTTTTCAAAACTCATTCTCGCCGACGACGAACCCAGTGTGCCAGATTTGTGATGCGATTTGTCATTCCACTTCTACCCGGCTAAAAAGAGTCAACATTTTCAAAGGAATCAGTGTCGGAATACGTTTGAATGGATTCCCAGGATCTCATTGAATATGTAAAATATAAATCTTTTAAATGTAATGGCAGTAAGAATACTTACTGCTACCGCGCCGTAGGGGTTTCCAGCTTCTTTTTTTTGTTTGCTGAAAAAGTGCCATTGAGCTTATTTTTCTATTTAAAAGGAATAATTTATGCGACGGAACATCTTTTATGGGTACGAGCAACTTAACCTAATGGAGGATGTTAACATTAAGCAATAAATTCTATTTCCGTCAGCTCAGGGCGGGCGTAAGTTTTTTTTTTTTGTCGACTATCAAAGGGTCAAGGTTAACGCATGATTTGAATACCAAAGGCAATTTAATGGATTTCAAATGGGAAATTTATCGGGAAGTAGTTGATTTATCAATGGCGGTACTAAAAATAAGGCGATAGGCTCTGTAAAGCAGCACCAACGTAGCGATTAATGAGCAGGATATCCATCCGGAATTTAGTATGTAGTAATCGCTTTGGTTTCAGCAGCATGCTGAGACAAATTTGCCAACATTCAGGAAGAGCTAATCATTTGGTATTTCCGTTTATAAAGTTAAAGTTGGTATTGAAATTTGTAAGGGAAGAAAAATATTACCTATTTGTGTTATCCCCATCTCAACTTCATGTGAAAAATATGGAATTTACCTTAGGTTAGGTACATAGATGGAGGTGCCTTGTGACAAGAAATTCACTGCTCACTTAGACCAACAACGCTGTAAGGAAACTCTGCTTTTAGACCCACCTAGAAAGTGATATGAAACTCAGGAGGTCCATCAGCTCAACGTTGCCTAAGTCCTACAGCTGCGAAAAGAAATGATTATATACTCATTTTTCTAACGAACAGTCACACAACAGATGACAGATATTTTTCAATGATCCCGGAACATTTATGAGCACTTAAGTTTATGTGCATGCTTTCAGGGTATGATTAAAAATTCTTTATATTTAGTGACGATAAAAAATTAGGGGCGTGTGGGTTGTACTTTGGACTACTATTTCTAGTAAACACCACAAGCGTTTTTTTCAGAGCTTCGCCTCTTGCAAGTGTAACGAGAAAGGTTCTTTTAAACTCTCTTCTCTACTTGTACGCTACAAAAATATGCGATATTGAACATTGAATACACCAAACCAGGGCCGGACCCACCATTTATGCAGAATGTGCAAATGCACAGGGCGTCAAGGCCTTGGGGGCGACGCATTGTAAAACAAAAAAATGCATTTCTAAACGCTGCGCTGTCTGAACGAAATAATTTTCTAATAATAGAAATTACTTCATTTCAGTTGAAGACCATTCTCACACACCATAAACTGGTGCGAATAACACCTAAAAATTTTCATAGGAAAAAATCTCAAAACAATAAACTCAATCCGTAATTCCTATGGAATCATTTGAGTGAAAATGTTCAGATTTTACTCATTTGAGAAATTTGTTTGATAAGAGAATGTATAAAGCGGCCCATACACAGCACACATCTGCGCACACTGGACTGTTGTCGATTCACTGAAAATCGTACTGTATAGATTTGTGTACACAGGGCGCTCAATTGACTCGGGCCGGCCCTGCACCAAACAGAGACTCCACCGTTTGCGATCACAAATATGGTCGAATTTATGGTCTATGCCACTCTGGCCAGCGGCCGCTGTTAGCCATACTGGTACTTGCCGATTAGTCTGTTGCAGAAAACATTCAAACAATAGGTTGGATAGAATCTTGTGTGCGACAATTAACAGGCATACCGCCTCGATAGGATTGCCGTTTTCGAAGATGGGACCATGATGAGTCTTCGAAAATGCGTTCTTCTATCCGAAGGCTAAAAGATAATACATTCTATAATATTTTGCATGCAGAACATGTTTCTATTTGCTCGGCCTTTCAACAATATGTAGCTAGACGACTAAAATACTTCTTGTTTACAGAAGCATCCAATTGATATTGTTTTCTGCGAAAGATGCAAATGCAGT
Organism: Chalcosyrphus nemorum; assembly: GCA_949716465.1. NCBI lineage: Eukaryota > Metazoa > Arthropoda > Insecta > Diptera > Syrphidae > Chalcosyrphus > Chalcosyrphus nemorum. The sequence continues at coordinate 72,532,892 of OX454333.1, forward strand.
TAAAATTTTTCTGTCAAAGCTGAGAATATATTTGTAAGGTATGTTTATTTAGAAATGGTTTAGAGAGTAAGCAAGAGTTGAAACATATAAAAATGTCACAACTCGTCTGGGGTTAACCGCAACTCAATGCACGGTTGAATTTTTATATTCGCCAAGTGCTGCACCAACTACTTCTATCTGAGGTAAATAGAGATAGTTTTGCTAAAAGTTTGGAATATTGGAATATTCAGTTGACGATGTATTAATTATGACAAAAAAAAATGTTTTTAAAGAAATCACTGAAAGCTAAAATATAACAGATGATAAGTCTTCCTTTTTAAAGATTTTAAACCACGTCAAATTAAAGAGGGCCTCTTGCTACCGCATCCCAGGAAATAGCTGCAAACCTGTTAAATATATATATTTCGGATTTAGGTCCATCATAGTACTGTGCACCAAATACAACGTATAACAAGGAACATTAAAGCCTCTATTATGGCATGAGGCCGCCACCTCGGCGGCACACCTCCATCCGATGGTCCAAATTTTCGACACCGCTGAGGCATAATTAATCGTTTTATGCCGTTAATGTGCCGAATTATCTCATCCTTTAGCTCTTGAATTGTTGCTGGCTTATCGACGTACACCTTTTCTTTTTCATTTGTATTTCAAATATTTATTTATGTATAATATCGCACGCCCCATTCATTCGAATTTCATTTGTAATTAGCACCAAATGACTACAAATGACATACACAAGACTCCCAATGTTCCATCACTAATCGTTCCTGAAGTGATTTACAAAAAAACCAAAAACACAAATCAATAAAACTCTAAAGAGTGTGCTTGGTCTTTGGAAAGACATCCCTACAAAATGATGTTTTCTTTTAGGCATAGTGTGCACACAGTCCGGACGTTATCATCATCTCGTACATCGTATAGTAAGGAAATGTCATTCCGTAGATATCTGTCTACACCTGATGCGATTTTCATTCTCACGCACTATGACAAATGATTTGTTGGCAAACGAATGAGGAAAAGACGGCGATGGGGGTAAAAAGAAAATAGATATGGGGTGCATAATGATTTTATGATAGCGACGCCCAAATGACATGTTTATGGCGTCTTAAAGGGATTCCACTCGAAGCGCGAGTGGGGAATTTTAATGAAAATTCTAATAAAACCACAGCAAGCGTTAGCATAGAGGTGTTAAAGAGAGGGGCGCACACGAAAATAAACCACAAATGGTCCCAAACAAAAAAACACGAACACACCAACAGAAGGACACATACATATAGCACGTTTATGACCGCAATAAAACCTAAAAAACGCCATAAAATACTTTTTTTCAGTTTGGTTACAATTTGCAGAAAAAAAACGTATGGTGCGAAGAGTCGCATAAAAAAAAGTCTGCGGTATTTGATGACATTTTAGTGTACGTACATATGTTATGGGTGTTATTAGTTATTTAATTTAACGTTAGTAAGAGGATACAGTCAGTCATGAAAGTACGCAGGAGAGAAATTTTATGCTTTCAATCTTTAATATTCGTACATAGGTACTTAGTAGAAATCTCGATAACGATAAAGCACCGACATAATTTAAAATATAGGGCTTTTTGGCTGTGCTAAATGACCTATTTGGAAAAATATATTTTCAAATGTAAGATGGCGTTCTAAACACGAAAATGGAATCCAGGAAAGGAGAAAACTATTATTAACAAAGTTATTAACAATTAAAGTTCCCAAATGACGTCTCAACGGTAGCCATTTTTAAAGAAAGCGACACCGGCAATCTTGTCACAACCCAACTTTCCATATTCTGAAATTCTGATTCTGATGCTAGCTCTATATGCCTCATCGTCAAAAAGGGAGATCCTATGTCTTATAAGTACTAAATACCAAGGCATATCCTTGTTAAATGTTGTCTACATAATCCTATCCAACGTATTGTGTGAACAGTGAGGCCACCGACAGCACTGATACATTATATCAGATAAAAATAAATTAAACTAAGGGCCAATTTTTCAATTGTCAGTTAAACAGTCTGATTGCTGTCTAACGAATAAATGTATTCCACTCTTTATCTACTAGATAAGTAGATGTTAGTTTTTCAATCATCGAATAACTCCTAGATTGTAATTGAACGATTTTGTCAAGCTCAATTGTGTCTAACTTCACGAAACTGAAATGAAAAAGAGAAAGATACAGTGACAATCGTATATGTTAGAGCTAGCAGACAAAAAATTTTAAATTCTCACTTTTGACAGTTCATAAACAGTCAATTAAAGTTTATCCATTATCGCCTATTGAAAAATGTATTTTTGTGTTATCTGACGGTTTAGTGTTATCTGATTACTTATCCGGCGATTGAAAAATCGGCCCTAAATCTTTTCACAAATCTATCCACCTGAAATACGAAGATGATGGAGGAGTAGATACAAGGGCGATTTCTAAGAGCTGTACTAGTATTCTGAATTAGTTCAAAATGCCGACCAGATTGAGATCCAACGTCCGGAACAAAGACCAAGTTGTCGTCATGAAAATGTCAATCGTATACGAAGTCCACATGACAATTCCTGAAATTTCTCAATTTTCGCTTTTGTGGAATAAAATTTGAACACAATATAAAAAAAAGGACCTTTGCATCATATTTCAAAACTTATGGGACATATTAAAAAACTCTTCTAGTGGGAAATGTTAGAGTTCTCAGTAAAATAATTTTACTGAAAATAGAGAGCATTGTTTATGAACAGAAGAGCAAAGAAAAAATATTTGTAAGCCAAATTATGCATATGTTTGTGCTTCGATATAATTAAAACATAAATAGAGTTAGCAAAATTATTTCAATTAGTATAGTTATTTTAAGAGAAATTTCCTCATGTCCCCTTTTTTGGACATTTGGAGCCCAATACAGTCTATTATTTACAAATTTTTAGAACAAAAAAAACATACCTATGCATATAAATATACTTGTAGTAAGCTTTATCTAAAGTTCTGACGTGATGTAGAATAGACCGCTTAAAATCTGAAAAGCGACTCAATAGTGTGAATGCTACAATTTGAAATAATACCATTAAGAAAACAAACAATTTTCTGAAAAAAGGAGGAGGACAAGTATCGCCTTGTGTTCCTAAATTCCGCAAAATAAATACAATGGAATGTCCTACTGTCCATTCTTGGACGTCAGAACAGAATAACCCGCGGTTAGGATACCTATATACTTCCAAGTAAATGCCAGAAAACCTTATCATTATTAATAATATTACCTTGGACTAATAATAAGTAATAAGTATTGTAAAGAATAGCACGAAAGACTTCTACTGCAAAAATTCGTGTCAAGAAACTACTTGTGAGAATAAGTTGAAACTTGTCATATGAACTATTGATATGTACACCCAGGCAGGAAAAATAAATTTATGCTGATTAGAGCGCCTTCTATGGGTCAGGCCGAGAGCTTTTCACCTTGCCTTCGTACATAACAAACGGCCTTGTAATATCTACAACTAAATCGAGCTGTTAAGTTGAATTTAGTACTTTGCACTCCTTCTTTTTATGCTGGGCAACAACATTAAAAGAAGGATATAATACCTAATCTTCTAATCTGGACCGTCAGTAAGGCACACCATAAGAAAGCATCAGAGTCAATGGTTGGTTGAAACCGGCCCTCGATGAGGATGCACTTAGACCAGTAGTTGGTCCATTGTGCTGCCCTACTCAGGGAACCATTTACTCCTTGTTATGAAGGAGCCTATTTTAGCCGTACAGGCATTGTTTAGATCACTTAGATCGTTGAAACAGGTATTCACCTAGTGTGGCCTTTCTAATGTTGGCAAGTGCGCGGCTCGTGCATAGGAGGTGACTGATAGTCTCCTCTTCTTCTTCATCTCTACAACTTCTACAGACGTCATTGTAAGGGATGCCCAGTCTTTGGACATGCATTCCTATGGCACAGTATCCGGAGATCTTGTCTATGACTTTGGAGAGGATTTTTCTCTTACCTGGTTTTGTTTAGCGTGGGCCAAAGCAGCCTTGCAGTGTTACAGTGGCCGAGCTGTTGCCACCGATGGTTGGCTTCTCTCACCGCGTCGGCATGGACAAGGTATTTAGCATAGGACGTTGGCTCCTCGATGTCGGTGACGTTTATACTGTTTAGACCTGAGGAGCCTCGTCGGGCCAGTTCCTCAGCTTCGCAATTCCTTGGTATATTACAGTGACCCGGTACCCAGCAGAGGGTGAGGATGTATGGTCCAACTATCTCGTTCAGAGAATCGCGGCAGTCCTTCACTGCCTTGGATCTCGTTGTGCAGGGCCGCTTGGCTGTCGCTGCCTGAGGAATGGCAGTGACTTCGGCTTGGAAAACGTTGCAGTAGCTAGGAAGGCTGAAGGAGAGGTGAATGTCCAGATCTTTTGAAAAGATAGCAGCGACTCCTGCTTCGGTTTTGGAGTCGTCCGTGAAGATTGTCAGCGATTCATGGAGAAGCAAAATACATTTTTTGTCTTTCATACTAAGTGCCCCAAAAAGTGCCCACAAAATGAAATTCATTGCCACCATCTTGTGCGGGCTTCAACATAATGTATAAATAACAAAAATCTCAGCTCTCTGCGTCCAGAACACTAATAAGATCCACATGCTTCATTTCCACCAGCTTTCGTGCCCTGAATCTCGGACAGCACACTATCTTCTTGAAAGAATCAATTTTGCAACACACACTGTTGTAATTAATTTTCTAAAATAAAATCTATAAACAAACCTCTGTCGCGATATTAATTATTGTTGATTTTCATTCATATTGTATTATGCGAATAAATATTATATTTATCATGCATCATTAGAAAATAGTTTTGTGGTCAGTAGCGCTGTTTGCATTGGTGTCACACGCATATAGCGCGGATTAACTAATTTAAATCACTTTTTGTCGGTGGTGGGTGTTTTAATTATCTAGCGGTAAAATTTCCACAAATTTATTATAAAATGCCTGTTTTTTTTTTTGTTCTGAAATTTTCAATGAAGGCTATGTGAGCAAAGTAATGCGATATCACCAGAGAGATATCTAGAGGCTCAACCACAGGATAATGCACCGCAACATCAATAATGAATTATGTCCTGGAATGTTTTATGGTTTAGCGATAAATTTGTTATCGAAAAATGCCGCATCCTCATTGGTCGACAGTTGTTAACTCTAGCGTATTCTGGTGATGTAAATGAACTGGAGGCTGGTACACCCTTAAACAGGGGTTAAGTGCCTAATAATTAATTAATAGCCCACAATAAGCCGCATGCAATGACCCGTATTCGTGTGTAGGTGTGCATATTTCTGGTTAGATGCGAAATTAATTTTGTAAACCGGAATAATAGTAGTATTGCGGATGTACATAGGCATTCCTTTTTTTTACCAAACTATAGGCTGCTAATTGCATGGTTCGCATGAGCTTAAGTTTTTAACTTAAATGGTGTTATTAAATTAATCAGATTTTTATGGTATAATTAGTCACGTACTAGGTGTTGTAAAATTTATCGAGTGGTATTCATTGGTGGTTTAAATAATGTGAATTTGAAGATCTGTACTGCAATTGCAAATGCATTGTAATTAAGTGGGATATGTACAAGTGGACAACCACATGAATAAATCTATGCCAAAACTAATTCGGCTTGTGAGCTTAACTATGTCAAAAATATTATATAAATTCATGCTGGTTGAATTCCAAAGAATTCCGAGGTACTAATCCATAGGCGAATGGGCAGATACAATTTTTTGGAATTTTTCTCCTCCTGGTTAGCTATGGTGTTGTCACCTTTTCGGAAGGTTTGAGCGATCCAATGCCACTTTCGTCGTTGGATGATCGTACCTATAGGTTCTTGACCCGTTTTCTGGTAAAGGTGTTAGTTTGAAATACGGTTGGGCCAGAAAATCCTTAAGATGTTACGCAGACACTTGTTAACGACTGTTTGTAACTTTCTCCACGTGCTACATGCATATTGTAACAAAGCTGACAGCTTTAGTTATTGTCGCATTGATTTTCAGCCCTACGACGGCTGCCTCTCTCTTCACATCAGCTGTCATTTGGTGGAGATCAAGAATTCCATGAGAAAGTAAGCATACGATGTGTAGTCAATATGCTTCAGTTGGGATGTAAGAGTCCATCGAATTCTTCCGTTTTCCGTCGACAAAGCTGCACGAAGCACATCGCCAATCACCAAAAGGAATAGAATTGGTGAAAGAATGCAACCTTGTCTTACCCCACTTTGGATCTCCTCTGTACCGGACTGACATTTTGGAAGATACATATGTAGCAATTGATTTATCTGTGATACGTCTCCTACGTAAGGGACGCCAAATAAACTCCCTGTTGGCAGTGTTCCGTCTCAAAATCAAGGAACAGCAGGTGAAGTGTCTGTATCTGTATTCAACGCACTGCTCTATGATGGTTTTCAGGGAGTTGATGTGGTGGATGCAGGATGACACTGAGCGGAAGGATGCTTGTTCCAAATCCAGTGTGTCTTCTAGGTGTCGTTTGATTCGCTCCACGATTATTTAAGCTATTATCCTAAATAAATAGCGTTTCCTTCCCTTCTTCCAATACCTGCCCAATATTGTACATCCAACTTAAAATATGCATCAATTGATAAAAGATAAAGTTAAAATAAATAAATATATTATGGAAAAGAAAATTAAAATATATGGATGAACGGAAACAAAGTCGTATGTAGTCTGTCCTCCTTGTGGCTTAAGTTGTTGTTAACCATTTTTTCAGCAGGCATCGGGTTAAATTATCTGGCACCACCCAAATCCTTTGTATCATAAGGGAAACTGTAAAAAAAAACGTTGGGCAATTAAAGCATTTAATATTCTGCTCTTAAGGGTAAAACGCATTATAAAATCGTATATCAGCAGTAAAACTTAATTCCAGCAACACTTGACAACAGTATTTATAGCCCAGTCTGTTGCAGGCTATAGGAATTTTTACATAAATACAGATTACTCGGGTAACAGAGCCATTGTTAAGAGGAACAATCATGTAGACTCATTGGCCCATTATTCTTAAGCTATGAACTTCCATCAGAGCCTTAATTAACATATGTACAATATGTGTATTTCGAAAGCTCCCTTGGCATCTACTTTTATCTTGTACGATAAATCAATTATTTCATATATAGGTATGTCGTCATAAGTATTTTTCCAACTGAATAGGTTTATTTTTATAAAAAGAAAAAATGGTCTAACCTCATGGCTCCGAAATATAAACAGAAAACAATAATACAAGGCATGTGACGAAGAGCTTACATTGACAGCATTCACCACATCCGCACCTAGAATCTGGCGTCTGATACGAGCAAGAGCAGGACAATCACATAGGAAGTGTTCCGCAGTGTCGTCACCCCCTCCACAAGCGTCACAGACAGACGTGAATCCCGCGGATTTCTCACTAACATCTGGGAGCATTCGTTTAGTCAGCCTACATCCAGAACATTCATGTCACACACAATTGTATTCATAAGAAACCCAATCATCAATGGAAGCCCAGACCATTGATGCAGGAAGACCTAAGTTCCTGAGAAACAATCTCATCGGATATCTCATTTCTCGTAATACCAGATGAGAGTCAATAAATTGAATCCTGCGATACAGTTCAAAGTTTTCTTGCATTCACCAACTCGTTTAGATGAGCTTGAAGGGTTAAGCAAGGCCTTAAGCGCAGCTTGACTGTCACTACAGACACAGATACTATGACTCTTCCACCTATTCCCAACGATGTGAATTGTAGCCATTAGGATTCTAAATATATCTGCCTGGAAGACAGAGGCATGCCTACTCAATGAGTAATGCAGTCTTGTGTTGTCGTCCTCCACAAATACACCAGCCCCTGATGCTTGATCGATTTTGTAACCTCCTGTGAATATACGACTACACTCCATTCTCGGCTCAGACGCTGGGGGTAGCCAGTCCTGAATACCTGCAAAGTCGACTTTATACTGAAACCTCGGAGCATCATCACTAGCACAGACAGCATATCCATAAGACCAGGGTCATAGGATAAGTGTCGGTCAAGATCATCAAAGCTCCAGTGCGACTCATATCAAAAGCCACCTCGTATGAGTCTGTAAATAGCTTTAAAAAAAACACCTCATGATAACAGTATCAAGAGAGCAGAGCCCGGAGTACTCGGAAAGGCTACCGTGCACTCCAGACTAACTGTTCTTTGTTTGGAGTTTGGCGCAAGAGGCAACCATATATTAACGAGAAAGACGCTTCTACCAAAAAAAACCCACGCATAAGCCAGAAATTGTCTTATCGTAGCCGAATAGATCCAGAGGACCTTTTACGGTGTCAAGCCCCACGTCTTTCTTATGTTTGCACCAGAGAAGCTTCTTGTCTGAAAGCGAGATGGTGATCCCTTTTAGTACTGGCGGAATCAGACCGATCATGATCCTCCTTCTCGTGATGAGAACGACTCTCGTCTTGAGATGATTGACCGAAAGCCTATTGCTAGAACACCACTGATCGATTATGTCTAAGGCTACCTGCACATTAGCACAGACAGCTCCTAGGCATGTACCAACAGAGAGCACGAACGTCATCTGCATATGCCTGCGCTTAGATGTCAGACCTATTGAGGGTCGCCAGCAGAGAGTCCACCAGCATGCACCATAATAGGGGAGACAGAACTCCACCCTGTGTACAGCCCTTATCTATCGTATTGGCCACATTTCCGTCCACCAGCAATGTCCTATTCATCAGCATTGCCTTAACCCACAACACCACTGTTTCATTCTCACCATAACGTCTGGCCGCGTCACACATGCAATCAAAAGTTGCGATATCAAAAGCAAAAGCTACCCGGGCTTACTCAAATATGAAATTTAATCAAAATTGCAAGAGCCTTTTTTGAGAAAATCGTATTTCGCTCTGGGGAATACGCAACACACTCCAGATAAGAAGTTTGAAGTAAATCGAGTCTGGCCTACATCCATACAGACAGAATCGCCAGATCCACTTTTTGAGATTCTCTATCAACATAATGTCAGAATTGAACGATATCTCGAGTTCGTATTGTTTCACGAATCCAATCCTTGCCCTTTATTATAGGTTCAAGTATAAATCGTTAATGGAAGACCACCTTAAAAGAATGCATTCGAATAAAAACCATCCATTTTCTCTTTAAGTGCTTATGTTTAAACAAAACGAACAAAATACCCTAGGAAAACATTGCTTCAATTATCAGGAAAACAAACAAAGTAACTCTCATGTTCATAACCGATTGGTGTAGGTGTAGGGAGCTACATTAACATTACATTAGTTTAACTCATTATGATTTTGAGTAAACAATGAATTCCCTTATGCAAATACACTCTAAATGTAATAGCAGTGCACCTACTCGGCTAAAAGGACGCTTAAACAACTCCTTAAAGAAAAATAAATTGTACAGGCTTTCTAAATAGACACAGACATAGAGGAAGAGTAACCAACCTCCTTCCCATAGAAATACACGATTGATTTTCAATCCATGTCCATTGATTGAGGTCAAATTCACTTCTATTCGATTTGCACATGTCAAGGGTTCGTTTTAGTTGTCCTTTCAGCATCCCACATCTTATAAAAAAGGATTCCTCATTTGAGTGTCACGAGTCACCTTTTTATCTCAATTTAACCAGTGCTGCTTTAATGCTTAACAAATCCTTAACCAATCTGTTGGAATACAGAACGCTTCCTACGAAATACATAAATAAACATTCAACCCATCACCTTACCCTGACCATCTATGTACGTCCGATATTTGAAACGACAAAACAAGAAAAAAAATATAGAAGAAAAATAAAATTTCATCGAACAGTCGTTGCACTGACATATCCACGTCAGATATAGAACATTGATTTGATCCTATACCGTTAACTCCGTGACACTATAAAACCAAATCCTCCCATACACACACAAACCCACCTAGACGGTAGGTTGACTTCAAATCGTTGGATGGTAGCTCTGTATGTGGTGTAAGTCCCAAGCAAGGGAATTTCAAAACTCCTTTGGGGCCAATGTTTACCCAGAGAACCCATCAGTCCACCACCTCAGTTCCACCACCCAAATCATCAGTATTAGATTTTTTTTTTTTTTTTTTTGTTATGATGAAACGGGATCTTTGCACATGGCTCTTCGATTTTGTATTCGTCCTACACCACCGAGTCCTTCTCTTCAGGTCTACCATAATGGATTGCCATCCATTATTCAGTCGAACTGAAGAGATAGAGATTGTAGCTGTGTGTTCCTCTTATGGACTGCTTAAGGCATCATAACATGTGTTCTCCAGATGGGAATGTTGAGGTGGAGTACCGGTTTTTGGACGACTTAACCGTAGGTGGTTTGAGGATATTGTGAGAAATTTTCGGTTGTTTGTGTCGGTAGATATGATAGAATGATGCTCATAGAGAAATGAATCAGTGACAGGACGCACAGTGGCAAATCCTCGCCTTTATCTGATATCACATTCGGTAAGTGATTAGAATCGAGACATGCAACAGTCGTGCTCATCCATCAAAAGGAAAGATACTAGGGAGAATTCGCGCGCCAAGTAATTGCAAATAGAGAGGGAAGATTTGACTGTCTTTGTCGTGCACAAGTCTGAAAAGTGACATGCAAATTTATCATTAGCTTGGGGGAGATATCCAATAGATGGTTGATGGCTGAAGTAGCAAAGTTTTGTGAAAGTTTTGCCTCAGGAGTTAATGAAAGAACTTTCACTAAGTTAAGCCCAATGTACCAAAGTTGTGAAACTATTGCACAAGAAATGATGTCATTGAACGTACGAATTTCAAGGATATTTTCAATTGGTACATGGACATCTGTATACGATATTTTTTTTATTCCACAAATTTAAGTGAAATAAATAGTCTGTGAAATAGTCCTAGGTTCTCATTTGACTTTGACCAAAATAAAATACTGAAAATTAAATCTACTCGGTTTTATGATATTGCTTTGGGGTATTTGTGGGCTTTCTACAAAAATTTTAACCTGGCCAAGTCAAGCAGTGTTGACTTGACCTGACCAAAATTTACATAAACTTTCTTTAAATACCTTAGAGCTGTGAATACAGCTGTGAATGTGTGACTGATTGGGCTCCTTAAAAATGATTGATATACTTTTTACACAACGCCACGTTTCACCGAATTTGAAAATTGTAATTGTAAAGCTTTGTAAAAACTGATATAAAATAATCATCTTTAAAAGTTCTGATATTTGAGTTCATCGTGCTTACAGAATGTTGTAGGGGAACATTCACGATAGTGGATGCAAAGAAACATAGTGCAGTTTCTCTACTTCTCAGCCAAGTCCTCTTTTTGCTGTGCTATGAAAATTCTTCTTGTAAAGGCTGAACTATAATACTGGAATGCCAAAACAGTGCGAATACACAGGATTAGTATTGAGCGACAATAATAGCTTTTGACTTCGATTCGTTTTCGATCACTTTTTCTCACTTTCGAAAGTACGAATTCATTCGCTTTCACTTATGAAAATTCGGCAGTCAGCTGGGGAAAATTTAAAAATAAGATTTCATAACATGCAAAATGCATCAAATTTTAATTTTTAAATTATTAATTTTCTCAAAACAATTGATTTTTTTTTTGGAAAAACACAAAATTGCCCGACGAAACTACTTGGCAGATGCTTCTGAACTGCACCGAAGGAAACTGAACATAAAGTTTTGACATTAGCTTCCAATTGCATTCGGCTATTATAGTTCAGCCTTAAGTTGGTAAAAGTTAGGGGATTCGACAATAAATTGATAGTTTGTAGCTTCTTTAGCTGCTAAATCTAAATTTTAAAGTAGGACATTTATTGATCTCAGTTCTCTAAGCCCGTGAGAATACTTAGGTTATGTGCTAGGATCAGAGTTTTGCCGGACCGCGTATGAGCGATTGCTGCCAGCTTTGCTATGTAGGCCTTGGGAGAAGTCCTTGGTGGATGGTAGTTATTTGTTGACTATAGTCTAATTGTACTAGAGCATATGAAGAGCTGCTATCCTTATACGACCCATCAGTACCTATATAAGTATACAAAATACGGTGAGCATTTATAGTGTTGATCATTTCCTGGTGTAACATTTCAAAAATTTAGTCCGGTGTACTATCTTTCTTGTATCTAGCGAGACATGTCTTAATCGGAAGCAAATTCCTTTTCCAAGGTGGAAGTGTTTTTGTGCTCCCTGATGGTAGGCCTGCGGTCGGATGGGTATAAGTGATACCATTCTCCATAGAGTAGAGATCTAGTTTTTTTTATTCTTTATTTTGTGAAAATATATTGATATTTACTTGGGCTAAATATGAATTTGGCATGAGAAGTCGAAAGAAATCGAATGTAACGTTAACGACAGACTTTTGTAAAGGGGATAATATATACGAGTATTATATGAAAACAAAAAATTGAATATTTGTGTCTATTCATAGATTTTTAAGTCTATGTCGAATTCTTGATAAAATGGAAGGCAGAGAAAATAAAGTGCACGACTGGGTCGTACAAACTTGCACCTATATCTATAAGTTTTTGTGCAGTTAAGATCCATAAAACCCATGATATATGTATGTATTAATATAAACTTTGTTAAGTTGGTTATAATTAAAGTACCGTTATTACCAACTTTGTCCAAATCTGAAAATTAACCATCACTGTCTTAGCCGTTTATAAAAAAAAAATACGTTTTTTATGTCGTTATGAATCTAGTCTACGTATGCAATTTAAATAAAACCATTTCATCCTTTTACGAGAAAACGGACGTTTTGCTAAGGTTTTTTAGGAGTGCATAAAATTAGTTAAAATATCAAATTTAAAAGAAATTGTTGGAGCCGTTTAACAGAAAAAGGACATTTTGTTAAGTTGGCTATAAGCAAAATACCTTTATTAACAGATTTAAGCCAAATATGAAATTTTAGCGAAATCAGAGCCGTTTACAAGAAAAAGGATGTATTGTTAAGCTGGATATAAGCAAAGTACCATTATTGACAATTTTGGCTAAAAATTTGGTACTGCATTTCATAGAAGTTTACTAAACTAGTTTTGATATGAAATTTAAAGAAAATCGTTAGAACCGTTTTCGAGCAAATTGGCTAAAACCTTGAACCTTTAAAAAGTACCGTTATTACCACAAACAATTTTATAAGAATTTTATTACATTTAAAATTTTTAATCTAATGTGAGAACTTGAATAAAATCGTTTGATCCGTTATCAAGAAAATCATCTTTCAGCTAAATTGGTCTTAAGTACTGTTTCAATATTTTTAGGCCAAAATGTGGTAAGTCATTTTATTGCACGTTTCTGTACTTGTCTCAGAGTAGAATTTGAACGAAATCGTTTGAGCCGTTTTCGCGTAAATCGGCTTTAAAAAAAAAAAGAAATATAAGTAAAATACTGTTAGCAAATTTGGTAAGAAAATTTATGTCATCTGATTGGAATATCTCAATCTTAATAGAATATAATATTTAGTCAAAATCTTTAGATCCTTTGTCCAGAAAATCTAATTTTTGTGAAATTGGTCATAAGTAAAGTACCGTTAATAACAGGGCTAAGACAAAAATTTCAATATCGCCTCTAGGGATTATCACAAAGTATTTAGATATGAAGTTTGGTCGAAATCCATCAATCCGGATCAGAGACACACAGACAGACAGACAGACATTGTCAGAATTGATTAATATCTCGAGGTCGAATTTTCGCACGAATCCAATGCTTGTCCTATGTTATAGGTGGAAGTAAAAAGAGTGCGATTTGAAGGTTTTTAGGCAGGCAATATGTAAGACCGCCAGGTGTCATTGTTCTCTCGGCGTAGTGCCAACTTTAAGAAGATAAAACATTTTTTATAATAAAATTAAAAGTTAGTTTACACATATATTTAAATTGTGTGCCCAACACAAGGCAGATAACCTTAATTCATACTTAAAGCGATGATTGTTAAAACAACATGACAACATTGTTTAAACAGCATGAAAAGCATATTCACCTATGTTGTTTTAACAATCACCGATTCACATGTACTTGCATGTCGATACTATCGTACTGCTGCTATTATCTAATTTAATGAATTTTATTTGATTTCCCTACATTGTATGTACTCTTATTTTTGAAATAAAAAACATTGAATGTAAGTAGGTAAACATCCCATTCAATTTGTTCTTGAAGAATATTATCTTGCATCACCCCAGTTTGTTTTGTTGCAAAAAGAATCACGCTGTATACAAGTATACCGCAGATATAAGATTGGCACCCCTTTGCGTTTCTTTTTTCTTTTTGAATGAAAGAGAGTGGAGTAGGTATGACACGAATGTATGTTTTTCTAGGTTTAATTTGATTTATGTAAATAAGATAAGTTTAATTTACGCTTCATCAGACATTCAATAAATTTATACACCGATATGTAGGTAAAATGGCGATAGGGGTATATTCTTTCAAAAGCACATAGTGGATTTAATAAATTTGTGGTTGATAATATCCCCTTATGTCGACTTATGACAGAAATTAGTTCTTAATGCCACTGTATTTTTGGTGTTCCTTCATACAAGATTTGAATCACTGAGAATATACCTAAGCCAAGTTTAAATTTATGTTTATTTTTTTTTCATGCAGATACCGCTTATCTCAAAATATAATCAAAACAAATGAATATTTGTGGTAAAACCTTGCCTGAAGTACGTACTCAAATGTGTAGATAACCAGAAACTATCTCTACTATTTCCAGGAAAATCCGCATAAGCGATTGTCGGCTTAGCTATTCAACCCTTCATTTACTCTATTTAAAAAGGTGCCATATATTGTATTAATCAGCTGTGGGATCTTCCAACAAACACATACGTACATACATATGTTTGTATCCTCTAATAAACCCTTCGTCTAGCCTCTTAATGCCAAATACGTAGGTCATATTATTCACTCATGCGGTTAGTATATCTATCCTAAGTAAGCACTATTGCCCTTTTATCCACTCCTTTCACCCTATCTAATCCAAATGGAAAATTAAAAAGCATTTCCCTCATCGGATAAAATCCACTCCAAGAAAGGCAGATTAGTCAAAGTATCCCTAAAACTTAATTCTCCCTTTTTTCGGTAAATCCCCTTGAAATACACGAAAAATCATCGCCAACCAAAAAGCGATTTCCATATGAAAGTCCTCCCGCGCGCGTTGTAAATAAATTCAATTTTGTAATCTCTGTTGTATAGCGACAATAGTCGTGTTGTTGCTGTGGTCTCTCCGATTTTTGTATTCTCAAAAAGTTCATATGTATGTATCTTTTATTTTTATCCCGTGTTCTCCCCGGTCGGTGGTGTGCATGCTCAAGCTTCCTTTTGGATTTTCTTCTGCTTCTCCTTAATGGCATGGGATACCATTGTCAAGAGGATTTTAATTGAAATGACGTTCCCCCTCTCGTTTTGATTTCTTTATGATTAAACGAAGTGGCACGCATCCGGAGACAAGCACGAGAGACCGGCGCTCGCGATGCGCATACATATCTCACGGGATATTCTAAACGTGTGCCGTCGGGTGTGTAGTTTCCTCCCGAGTTGTGGGTGCACATATGCCATGCAGTGGCATTATGACATAATTGTGCATCCTAAAATAGTTTCCATCGCCACTTTGTGTCGTCGTACTCAACATTGTAGAATGGTTGATGGAAACATGTTTAATGGGCGGAAGATTATCCTGGACGTTGTAGACATGAATTGGCGCCCCCATCCACAATCTTGTGGTAGATACATATGTGCGTGGTAGCGTGCCGTCGTCCGCGAGATGCAATTAGTATGCAAAGTGCATTATTAGGGGATGAATCAAGTTGCTACGCATAATGGGTACCTACGCAAGTGCGTCATGTTTTTATAATGTATCGCGGCCGATTGAATTTTGTGTCGACGGTGGCACACGATTTCGGTGAAATTTAAATAAATTGGGGAATTTATATTTATGTATATCTTGAATAAACACAAACGTGTATATCTTTTGTACACATTCCACAAGTAGTCTTTGGGTAAACGATGCACATCGCCACAAAATGCATGTAGTTGATTGCTTCTGGCTCCTATTTCTGGCAAAACACACGCCATCTGTGGAGAACATTAAGAAAGTTTATGGAATCTGGTAGAAGTCAAATCTTAATTTATAAAAAGCTCGTGTTTTATGGGACAAAAATATCCTTCATTTAACGGTCATGCGCATAAGAAGAAGCTTTAATACTGGGACATTTAGTGGAGAAAGTTTTTTTTTAGATTATTTTTCGTGGAGACTGGAACCTTAACATTTTAGGCGAACACCTACTGATTCATGATACTTCATGATGTATTATTAGAACAGTTAGAACAGTTTGGATTTAACTTCAAATACAAACATAGCCAAAGAGCAAGTGCCAAACATTTATTCCTTAAATGTTCTGCTATTTCTTAAGCTCCTGACCATATGCAGAGTACATTAGAAAAGTTTATCAAAGATTGTATGGTGCTTTTGTGTTCCTTTTGCACTCGCAAGTTACGATTTTGACTCTCTTTCGTTCTTTGGTTCTACATTCGAAAGAATCAACAAATATTGTTTCCCCTTAGGTATTTAGTTTTCTATCATATTTCAACTAAACTGACGCACAACTACGAAAAACGGAATCATTTATCTTGAATTGAAATTGCAGCTTAAAGAATTCCTTGAATTTTCTTTTAAGTTGCACAGTTTCAATTCATTGTCATTTGTTCTATTCTACAACCCCAAAGCTATTGCAATATTAAAAGGTTGAATGTCTTCTAACATTCGACCGCTAAGTTAGGTGAAAATAGGTCCGCTGCGCTGTGACAAAAGAGTTACTGGTCACTCAGACCAACATTTTGGGTTTATTGTGCCCAATCTCAAAAAGCTCTCAGTATTATAGCAGAAATACATTGACACAACAACAGCAAACAGAAACTTAAAAAAAAATCAAAAAGAGGCAACAACATTTTTGACAACTGCAACCGATTCAACTTCCACAACATCACAGAAAATAATATGTCTGTGTGGGAAGACTTTGCAAGGCAAAATATCTAATTTAGTAAAAACAAAATGGTTTGCTTACTTAGCATTTGATATGCCATACTGTCAAGTGGTTCATATTTCTTCTCGCCAGCAAAAAAAGAAGTATTCGATAATAATGAGAGGGAACTGCATGGATTCTATTCCAAAATATTGGCCATCAGAAAGAAAAGGAATATTGATCATTTTAACAAAGCCTGCAGATTTGGAAGGACACAATTCCAATTATAAACATATGTATGCAATGGTGAAAGATTTTTTACATAGTCTTCGAAGAAAAACTTCTAATTGTGTTTCAGAAGTTTTTGCAACTTTTAAGTGCATTCGGTAATTTCCCTTTCGAGGTCGGAAGATCCTTGATTTTGCCTTTCTCTTCTAAGTTTTATTTTTCTTTTTACTTTGAAAATTGTCTCCTGGACGTCTGAAAAATCGCACCATCACACATGGCTTTCTAGAGATACGTGGAGACGGTTCGGAGAGCTCGGATTGCAGCCACCTTAGCAGTGCAGAAATCCGAACTAGAAACCCAATATCGTGCGAAGTAGAAAGAAGTGCAGTGTAGTGTGAGACGTGACAAACACACTGGCCTCAAGGGCTGAAGAAGCAGCGAGCAGGTGTGACAGCAAGACCGTTTACAGCAGCACATTGGTGGTCGGACCTCCAAACAACATCCGGTGAAGATTCTAGACGGCAACCTTTTGATTTCGGATGAGGATCAGCTTGCTTGGAGAGAACATTTCGCATCAGTGTTAAACCACCTAGGCGATGTCGATATGTTCTCGAAATTCAAACGAGCACTCCGAAGTATCGAATTCCTGAATCCTTTCCTTTCTTTGGGTAATGATGGCATCCCTGTCGAACTATTTCAAGCGCCGCCAAATATATCGGCAGATTTTCTGCATCCGCTAATACGGAGAGCTTGGGATAGCGAGGATTTTCCGCAAGAGTGGAAAAGAGGGATGATCATCAAGCTACCGAAAAGGGAAAACTGATGTGATTGTGGAAACTGGCGAGGTATATGTGTGTGCGAGAATTATTCTGGAAAGGATCAAGAAGTATTTAGATTCAACTCTCGACGTCGAACACGTAGGCTTTCGTGCTGGATCCTCCTGCATCGACCATATTAACACCTTAAGGATCGAAATCGAGCAATCCGTTGAGTACAGTTCTCCGCCATACCTGCTGTTTATCGATTTCGAGAAGGCCTTCGATAGCTTAAATAGAGATGCTATTTAGTTGGCCTTACGCAGAAGAGATATCCCAGCAAAACTCATAGCTATTATTGAGGCTACGTATGAGGGCAGTAATTTTCACGTCTTGCTTGTCAAGGATGCTTTTCAGTGATGTTCTCCGTGCAGCATTGACGAAGAAACCATGGATTTCGCTGGACTATGACATCTTACTTTAAACACCTAGACTACGCTGACGATATTTGTCTACTTTCACATCGAATAAAGGACCTCCATCTTATGGTCCAGAATCTTGAAGCTGAGGCGAACAAAGTGGGGCTCAAAATTAACACAGCCAAAACTAAAGCCCTGAGTACTTCTAGTACCAGCGCCCAACTTAACATAGCCGGACAGGAAGTCGAGAAAGTTGACAACTTTCACCACTTCACACGCAAACCGTGGTGGCACCGAACTGGATGTGTGCATCGAATCGGGAACACAAGTTCGGTATACTTTTCACCATCTGGAAAAGTAACGTTATAAGCTTAAGAACCAAGCTGCGACTGTTTCGCTCAAACATTGATTCGGTGTTGCTTTATGGGTGCAGCATCTTAAAAGTGGACACCATTAACACACGTAGGCTGCAAGTCTTCGTCAATAAATGTTTAAGGAGGATTTTTTGGCCGAACTGTATCTCAAACGAACAGCTTTATATGAGAACTGGCCAGGAACCCATAGGCATTACTACGAAGGAAAAAGTGGCTGTGGATTGGACACACGCTACTCCGCGAAAACAACTCCATTGCGAAATATGCCATGCAGTGGAGTCCGCTCACCCAAGCAGGCAGAACAGCGGTACGCCCTAAGAAAATGTGGCGCAGAACAGTCGAGGAGGAATCGAGTACTTTAGGAATGAGTTGGACAGAGCTCAAATAAACTATTTATTACTAAATATTCTAAAGTTGTATTACATTTGCTGCGGCGATAAGCAACCTAAAAATATCATATTACTTTTACTAAGTTAAATATTCAATCCTGACCTTCAGTTTCAATTGGCTTCGGTAAAAACTCACTGCCAATATTCTTTTGTGGTACTTATATTTTAAAGCTCATTATAGGATTGGATTATCCTTTCCGAGTAGCTCTTCGCATGTCTTTGGAAAAGGCTTGCTGCCGCGGCGCCCGGACTTTGATTAAAAATGAAATATTTTCCATGACCCTCCAGGAATCTGGCAGACTTTAATTTTATTATTCGGAAACGTGTACAAAACCCTACGTTAAAAGCCTCAGTCTTTTAATCACAGAGCCTGATTAAATATGAAATGTTTTTTTTTTTTTTTTTGTTGTTTGCAAGACCCCTGAGGTGGTGGCGACGGCCTTTATAACTATTATTTCGAAACGTGCAGAGCAATTAAAATCAACTGATTTAAATATCCACCTTGAAATACGTACCCAGGATGCACCTACTTATCCGCATCCTCATTTTATTGTGTACGGTCGATAATTTTGCTTAAATATGTATTGGTGGTTAAAAACAAAAAATAAAAATAAAATAACCACAAACCTGCCAACGCCTGTAGGGTATCAATCACATTTATGCAAAATCACTTGCTTTTTTATGTACATCCATGTTAACGCACTTTAATTCGCTTATATCAATAATATTTTATATTCTGTCGACATTTTCATTGTTTGTGTAAGTAAATAAATGTAACAAAGTACGCTCGCCCTAGAGAGTAGTGCGTGACACTGACAACTCCCGCGTAACAATTAATTTTTAATTAAAAACTACACCGTTAAATCTTTACATATGTATGAAATGATGTCAGCCCCTGAATACCAAACAACAACTGACTGGTAGCTGGAGAGTTCACATGAAGAGCGTCGTCCTTGTCGGCCCAAATCAGGATGATTAAAGACCGCCAGTGCCATCCCTCTCCGAAAAAAGCGAAATGTGACACCGGAATTGTCGACTCTTTGCGTACCATCATCCCCTTGTGTTATGTCGTTGTCGTTGTCGTCGTCGTCGTTAACGTAGAGCAGCCCTCTGCCTCCGAGCCGATATAATCTGAGTTAATTGCTTAATGCAGGCATTGCTTTAATCAGGGGGAGCCAAGCAACACCAATCGAATTATGTTGCCAATTAATTGGCCGTGTAAATAGGAGGCTCACCGGAATATTTTGTAGCCTGTGCAACATGATCAGCAGTTGTTATTGTGTCAACAATAGTTAACAGATGCGAAGCGTCGTTTTAATGGATTCCGATGGAAAAGCTACTTTGTATAATTTACATTAGGCCTTGTAGGCACATCAAACTTACTCCGTCAGCAAAGTCCAACTCTACCTACAACCCAGATACAATGAATGACAATGACCTGCATTTAACTTGACACAATCGCACCCCCACCCCACCCCACCGCACTCAAGGCGGACAATCCTGGAGGAGGAGATAAATATAATTGCTTTATATAGGTTAAAGCTGTATCCATCATTTATCAAACCAAACAAACTTTACATCATCAGCATCCATCTCTTTGTCCTGAATTAGTTTGGGGAATAGGAAACAAAAACTTGAACCTTCAAGAGTGATAAATTGGTGGCACAATTCGCACACGGTGTGGTCTTGAAGGCTGAGGAATTACTCAAGAACTTTTTTTTTTGTTTACTTTTGGAGGGACACCGTTGTTTGCTCAGTCAACCGTAACGTGTAATTCTATGAATTAGTTTGGATAATTGTTTTATATGGATGGAGGTTAAGTTAGGTTAGGTTAGAGTGGTTGCCATCATTTAAGCACGTAATGATAGATCTATTGTGGTACCAAAGGATTTTGACGGGAATTCCCTAGCTTCCTATGCTAACTGTTTCTTTATTCTATGCTCCATGATAACAAGCACCTGAGTCATACTGGGGCACGTCTAGGAGGGCTCTGTGAAGCCAAGTTTAAGATTTAGATAGAAATTTATTCATTTCAACATCCAACGGAATCAAATAGATGTGGCTGCCGCGGCTCAGTGGTTAGTGCGTTGGACTACTGTGCATGAGGTTCCAAGTTCGAGTCCAAAAAAAATACCATCAAAGTTTTTTTCAAGGCCCACTCCTTGCGAGTGTCTGACAAACATTTAAGAGTATAACTGTCATGACACATTTATGAATAAATAAGACGTATAGCATTACTACTTCTTGGCTTATACATATGACATATATACTCGTCTTCTGTAAGCTACAAAATAACATCAAGAATGGTGAATGATTCTATGGTGTGTATAGGACTCAAACCGATATTGACAGTTGAATCGTAATTGGTATGTCAAAACAGTTCAATGATGCGTGAAATAATTTTAAAGTGGAAATACGAAGATGGAATCTCAAGCCACTGCATCCATCTATTGCTTTTCATTCACACTTCAATCTTTGTGCTCAAAGTAAACAATGCAACAACATATGTATGTATGTTATAGAAGCAACAC
Organism: Chalcosyrphus nemorum; assembly: GCA_949716465.1. Taxonomy (NCBI): domain Eukaryota; kingdom Metazoa; phylum Arthropoda; class Insecta; order Diptera; family Syrphidae; genus Chalcosyrphus; species Chalcosyrphus nemorum. Next base: position 72,554,533 of record OX454333.1, read on the forward strand.
TACCATCCAGTAATGTGTACAGCTCATAATAGATAATACCCAGTGGCATTAAATCGCCTCGGTCATTAAGAAGCAATCCAGATACCATAAAGACTTTTCAATGATCCCACATACCATAGACATGATGTGGGTGGGAATACAATGGAAACTCCTGTCCCCTCATCACTATCGACACAAGAGCTCCGATTGTGTACACTCATCCGACTAGGACTAAACTCAAACGAATGGATCGAAACGACAAAGTCAATTTCATACCGTACATTGAACACTGAACATCGAACAAAAGCGCTTTTAATGCGAAAACGATGCCAATTCGCATTAGCATTAGGAGTACGCTCATACGGACACACACAGTTTCTTTAACCACGGAACTGAATGGGTATCCAGGATTCTCCCTATTGTAGCGGTTTTGTTCGCTTATTAAAGTATTTAATTCTAATTCTTCTCCCACCCAATATGTCTGCAATGCTGTGCTGTATCCACTGCCGCCATTCCATTCCATCTTCTACTTATGTAACAATATCCGACCTTGGCATGACTCCTAGTGGGGGTAGGACTTTATTTTTTTTTCTGCTTTTTGGGAATCTCCTATGTCGGTAAATTTATTGAGGCTACAAATGAAATTTCTCCATAGAGACACTCTGCCACTGTATACCCTAAAACCTTTACTCCATTTCGGGCTTAGATTAGAATCCCTTCTTCGTTTGCTTGGGGTTATCATTGTTTTGGTGAAAATTTAGTATCGACTGTGGGTTTTAGAATAGAGTTTCCAAGGGTACAACTCCTTCCGCCCATCTACCATCTATTTGTGAGCTCTAAGTGAATTTATGCAAATGAAATTTAATTACATCCCTCGGATGTGCGATTTTATTCTTTTTTTTTTTTTTTTTTTTCGCGCGCGCGGAAAGTGAAAAAAGAAATAAATGAAAGGATTTCAATTGGAATGGGAGGTATGGTTTTTAATTGGCAGCGCCAGTGTAACATAATTTCCTGTAAGCTCGAAGGGATTATAATAACTTTGGCTGGCCGAGAATACTCGTATATCCGTACTTTTCAACGGATATTCTTTTCAATTAGTTTATGGGCGTGTGAAATCAAACGCATTTGCGATGTTAAAATGGTTTTAGTTCTCGTTGAAATTTTCCTGAGAGATTATTAGTTAAATTAAATTGCTCCCCTCGATTTAATATCATCGAACACTGCAGTTATGGTTAATCCTTGATTCGATCACAATTAACAGTATTACACTGCGTTTAAACTTTAATTATTTTCAGAGATACATAGATATTTTTACAGCTGATTTTTATTTCAAAATCACAATCAGTACGTCTGTGGTGTACTTTATTTTCCTTTCACGTGCTCCTTGTTAGTCCTTAGTTGAGTGATATAAACTTTATTTATATTCATATCTATTTATATTTTCAAAACATCCTTAGCCACTGGAATAATTATTTACTTCTCATCTGTTCTGCACCATTATCGGACGACAGTGTATAAAACCTGAGTGAGAAGATTCCATTGGATAGCATGATTTGCTATGAACGTATTATCTTTTCGGCAAGTGTGACTAATTCTGTAACTTGTCGTTACAGATAATTTTTCAGATACATTTGAGTATGCAGGCGAAGTAACGTTACATGCTTGCAAGACCTAATTTATGAAAGACATCAATATAAGCGTATTTAATTTTGTATACACCAACTTTATGAAAAACTCACTTTTTTCAGTAATGTAGGAAGGCTCGTTCGATAGTAAATTTTGTAAAAAGGGATCTTATTCTTTTAGAACGAATCTAGATGTGCTATGTAGATATGTATGAGCATATAAATTCTATTACAAATGAAGGGTCCGCCAAATAACATTTTTTTTTTTTTTTGAAAATGCTATAAAAAAAACTACTGAATATCTTTTACGGCACCCCACAAATAATAGTCCAACGGTGCCAAATCGCAGCTCCGAGGTGGCCAAACGACATTAGCTCTGCGGCTGATAATGCGATCTTCAAAAACAGGGCGCAAAACATCGAGTGTAGCTTCGGCTGTGTGGCACGTATCGCAATATCCTACTCTTCAATTTTTGCGAACAAAAATTCGTTCAACATTGCCCGATAACGATCGTCATTGACTGTAACGGCCACTCCTTGCTCATTTTCGAAGAAAAATGGCCCAATTATGCCTCTGGACCAAAATCCGCACCAAACAGTGACTCGTTTTGGGTGTATCGGCTTTTCAATGTATGCGTGCGGGTTTTCTGTGACCCAAATGCGAAAATTTTGCTTGTTTACATACCCGCCAAGATCAAAATGAGCTTTATCTGAAAAGATGATTTTTTTGGCAAAATCGGCATCTTCTCTAAGTCGATCGCAGGCCCACTTAGCGAAGCTTTATGTAAAATTCGTCTCAATGATGTCTCCGAAATATTCAATTGTTGAGAACGACGGTGAATTGATGTTGATGGCGCTTCACGCACACTTTCTGCCACAGCAGCAATTTTCTCAGGTGTACGCACTGTTTTTGGCTTTTCACGCTTTGGTTTATCGATGAGGATGCCAGTTTCTTTCACTTTTTTCACAAGATAACGAACATACGGAGCTGACGGTGCTTCTCTTCTTCCAAAATCCGTACGCAATTTTCGCACACATTCTGCAACATTACCATGATTTTCAAAGTAATGTCGCAATATTTCCCAGCGTTGTTCAAGCGTATACACAACCATATTCGTTCAGCGGAAGGATAAAACTAATTATCTGTCAAATCAGACATGAGCTAAGTGTTGCCATTCACGAAATAAGCACTAGTTTAAAAAAAAAAACGTTAGATCGCGGACCCTTTATTAGCCGTGTCTTAGTATCACCCATGATCTATAAAGATCACATAATGAAAATAAAAAAATCAACAAATATTTAGGTTTTGAGAAGCTTTTCTCTCAGAATTGACATTTAAAACGCTCATTTAGAACGAAGTTGCCATGCGACTGAATATTTTTTTTGTTTGAATAATTCTGATAGAAAGCTAGATCTTGTATTGTTGTTGTAACGAATAGAATAGAATAAAATACGGCTAATGATAAATTTCATGGAAGGAGCTTTTAATTTTATTTATTTTTTTACTTATTGCTTACATTTAATTATTATCTTTTCTTTGCAGGTAAGTGATAACTAAGTCGGTGAAAATATGACTTTAAATAACGGTGAGTACATTTTTCTACATAAAATAAAATATATTACAACAATGCGCTCCAGACCGATTGTAAGTAGGGTTAGCAGTTCTGCCGATCAGAAAGTTTTCCCGGATTGGTTTTTTACTAATCTCCCGGTCTCCAGAGAATTCTATGAAATCGCCCGATTTTTCGAATATATGTATACGAAGGCGAAGTCTTTGAAAGACATGTCAGCATAAGTGTACACTTGGTCAACAGACACGCCCACATTCGTAGCGTCTTTTTCCTAATATCAACGTGTTGTTAATTTGTATAAAAACTTTAAATAAAAAATATTTTTTTCCTTTACTGTTAAGTACCTAATAACGTTTCTCTTATTCTTCCGAAATTTTCCCCGAACTAATTGAGTTATTTAAAGTTACCATTTTTAGTTATACAATCTACATACATACATATGTAACATGCTAACTTTGACACACAACTTAATGTTTACCATCTCTAGCCAAATCGATTGAGCCTTGTCCATCTTTTTGTCTGTCCATTTATTATTCATTTCAGTCACAATTTAGGAAGGCCTTAATAAGGCCATATTCCAGAGGAAAATTATTTTGGAAACCTACCCAAATGGAAGCTGTTCTTGCCTTATAAGCACGGTTGCCACTTGCTTAAAAAAAATCCTACTAACTTTTTCAATAAAACCTACCAAACCAGTGAAAAACCTACCAAAGCAAAATTGAGGTTTCTAAATAAGACGTCCATAAATCGAGAGAGAATTCTGTCAATTTCAATAATAAACCTTTTCGTACGGAAATCTGAGAAAAGTCAGTGCGAAGCAGTTGTCATAAACTCCAAAGAAAAGCATTTGAGTTTTAATCAGCAAAATGCTTGTATTCGTTCATAGATGGTTGTAGAACATGATAACTGATTCAGCATCCATATGGATATTTGCTATTTTTTTTTGCTTCAATAATTCAAATAAATTAATTTCCTGTCAAACTCTCACTCGCTTGACAGTGCAATAGCTAATGTCATAATCAAAAGAAAAATTCAGCTCGCGCACTATCAAAATCCACCTATAATTGCTGCACGAAACTGAGCAAAAAGTCATTATATTGTCTACGTACGACAGCGTCCAGAACCTTAATTCAAATATGGTTGGCTCTTAAGTATGAAAAAGGGCCTAATATAAGCCCCAACACAATAAACATAAATTGATTAATCTTTGCTTACACATGTAACTTTTGTTATTTCAGTTATTAATGTCAATTGTTAAAAAATTAATTCATAGGGCTGCAAAAAAAACTAAAACCTACCAACCTACCAAAGCTTAAAAACCTACCAAGTTTAGTAGGATCCTACCAAAAGCAACCTTGCTTGCTTTTCATACTGTCTGAAGATAACTGAAGGAAAATTATAAGAATGGAAGAATTGCAAGGCGTAAGCCAGACGTCTCGAAGTAAAATGCTGTACGAAGGTTATAATTCGCCAAAGCACATTCTTCCTATAAATCTAAAATGAAGAACACGTTGAGGTGACTTACCGGTACCTCATCCGGCATTGGTCCGAATGTGCAAATAAATACAAGAATCATGGATGAGATGTATAAAGTCATCCTTTTTAATAATTAGTGGGTGCTGCGGCTTAGTGGTTAGTGTGTTAAACTACTGGGCAAGGGTTTCAAGTTCGAATCCAGGAAAAATAAATAAAATACTTAAAAAACCTCTGCCCTTCGGATACGGCATAAAACTATAGATCCCTTCTGTACGTGCAGAGAAATATATCACGCATAACATTTAGAGTTGTAAGAGGCTAGTCTTTGGCTGCTTAACGGCCTAATATTAATTTCCTTTTTTTGGAAAGTTCAGCCACAATTTGCTGTTGAAATAGACTATAGAATATAAACGCAATAAAACTTTGTTTTACACGAAAAATATGACGATCGTGTTTAATTTTATGAGCACAAGTGTATGCTCACATCCATCTATCCTGTTTGCTTCATAGTATATACAGCATAAAAGCACCGTCCAGTGAATTTGTAAAGAGCTCGCATTCAAGCAAGAGAAACGTCTTAAATATTTGACAACCTGCCTGAATTTCCTCTAATCAATTAGAAGTCCAAATTATACATACATAGATGCTAACAATACTTAAATTAAATCCCTTAAACGCATCCTACTTGATGCCTCTGTTAAACTAATCACATTCTCCCCAAATTCGTGTGCCACATGCACATGTGACACACAGAACTGACGTCGCTGTTTATGCAGCGCTATAGTGCTGCAGATGATGCACACATAAAGAGCTTACCACCCTCATGTGGCAACAGCCTGCTGGCGGAATTGTTGTTGCCAATGATGGTTCTAGCTCTAGCAAGGGATGCTGCTGAGCACCGCATAATGACGCTGTTGATGATGACGAGGATGCTTACTGCACAAAGCACGCCGCCGCCGATATCATTTTTTCCTGCATAATTTGGCCTTTTTTGTGCTTTCCTCACGGTGTAAACTTGGACACGGTGGAGTGTGGGAGAAAAAGCGAAGCACTGCAGAATAGCAATAATAGACGCCGAAAAGGGGTGGGTAACTGTCAGATAATTTCTCGCACAGCCTTACCCCACCCTTTGTTTTGCTAAATTGCAGTTTGTGACGCGCCGTTTTTTCCCTCTTTTTTTTTGTCTTGCATGTATTGTGACAGTTTTGCCAACCTTTTAACTAGAGATAATTCCAGTTAATTTTAAGGACAACGATGCGAGTTTATTTCCCGCCTACTATGTGACAAACGGTAGGGGTTAATGTGTGTAAGACTGGGAACCGTATGTTCGTGTTACACATTTAAGTGATTATTTTACAGGATAATGATGAAAGTCATTTTGAAAGTTCAAATTGCTTTGTCTGTACTTGGTGTGTCCTTAATTTAGCAGGACATTCAGGCCTGCCAGAGCAAAAAAAAAACACAATTAATCATCATGGAAGACAGTTAGGGGCGTCTTGTTCACCATCCGAAGGACGATACGAAGACTGACTTTGAAGTATCTCTGTCTGGGGGAAAATCAGCACTTTTACGCCTAACAAAAGGGATTGCCTGGGAGGATTACTTTTGCTACTGACACGAAACAGACGTTTATAAGTCGTCTTTAAATTGCATGTTATGAAGTGTGTATACCTATTATCAAATCGATTATTTTTCGGGTAGTCTATGAAGGTCATAGACAAGGCTGCGTGAGAATATACATAATTATCTTACCATCGCCAATCGGATGTAGGTATTGTGCTCACATCTGTTATGGTTAGGTTGATGGAGGTCGTTGTTGGTTGTCGGACTTTACCTTGGGATTCTATTGAGGTTTTTGGGGTCTTTTTCTAAAAGGTTAGTTGAAACAAGTGGACTTTAATGACTCAGAAATTAGGTGTTTTCGAGAAATCCCCCTCAGGTTGTTGTTCTCGGTAGGCAAACCCAATATATAGGCGAACCGCGCTTGATTTCTAATGAAACTATGCAAATTTTTTGAATTATAATATTCATAGCTCAGCAGATTTAAGTATCACATAAATATTGGCAATCTCGCCTTCCATCACATAAATATCAGTTGTAAACGCGTCTACTGGGTAACACTTAAGAGTTGTTTACATATTTGTCTGGTAATTCTACCACTACGTTGTTTTTTTTTTTTCTCTCTGTTGTTGGATTTACATGTCCTTGACCTTGTAGATGATTTTCCCTAAAGTCCTGAGTTGAGTAGACACATATCAAGCGCGTAATACAAGCTGTCGAGGTATGTACCAGCGTAGCTGACGAGATTCCAAGTTATTTAGCGCACAAATTTGGCTTATGACTTTCATCCAGGGTGGTTGTAAAGTGTTATGGAGGGAGAGAATTTTTCTTAATATTTCCAAGGTTGATGACTCAGGGACTCGTTTTTTTTCTATTTATTTAAACGCACACACATGGATTTCGTATAAGTTAAGTACTCTCTTTCATGCAAATGATTTGACTCTTGGTGTACACTTGATTGAATCGAAAATTGAGGTTTCTGATAAGAAAAAAAAAAAACATAGCACTCATCCATTGCATAGGAGGGTACTTAAGAAATCCGTTATCATGTATGTATGTATACATACTTGAAGTACCCAAAGCCCATTGAGATACGTTGCTTTTTACTGAAAATAGATTCGCCTGCATGGAATTTTTTGTTGCATGTTAAGCTATGTAAGTTCAAACGGTTGTCTGGTCTAACAATATTGCCGGGTCTACCAATGTGCATGTTAGCTGTCAATGATCTGGCAATAATACTCTTTTTTGCAACGTTAAACTGTGAGTTCACACGGGTGGCAGATATTTTCCGATTTCAATTTCAAGGCCGCCGATGACAGCATCTATAGGGACGAGCTGTATAAAGCTTTGTCTGGTCGGTAATGACCGTCCTGAGGCCTTCGATGTCAAAAAGGATTTTAGACAAGGTGATACGCTGTCATTTGTCTTCTTTGAGCTATCAGCATCTTTGGTTCACACTTCTTGAGAACGAAGTTGGCCAGGTCATAGCCGTCAACAGCGAGCGCTATCGGTCGATGATAACCAATTTATTTTTGCTTTAATTGGATGATACCAATGACACTTGGTTTCCATAGGACGGCGCTACGTACCACACAGCTTTTAGTGCAATCTTTTCCTAAATTTCGTTGCTTCTCGCTCTGTTTTGGATTTTTTTTTTTTTTAAATGATTGCTGTCCCGTAAGTTCAGTTTTCTTGTCTAATTTCTTTAGTAAAAAACTCAAACTTATCTCTATGATTTGTTTCACTTTGTAAAAGATTTTGGGTGGATATTTTAGGAAAGCAGCCCTTCCTTTTAGTCACTAAAAATCTACCTATATTGGCCGCAATAAACAATCCAGTTGTCATATAACTTCTTCACCCAATTTCAAAAAAAAAAAAGTCACTTAACCTCTCTTTCAAATGAATTCAATTGAAATGGACATGAAATTAGAGCATTATTGAATTGATGTCACGGGCCACAATTTGTTGTCGTTCGGGCCAGCCATGGTTTACATACGAGTATATATGTATAAATGATCAGCATCACTAACCGAATCGATAAAGCCATGTCCGTCCATATGTCACCAGGTTTTTGGGCCTTAAATTTTGAGGCATAAAAACTTGAAGTTTTGATGCGAGTATAGAAAGTGTCCCGAGGGGAATTTTTTTGAAACTGGTATCCCTAGTACAACTGCTTGCATACGCCGACGCAAGCATTGAATCAGAAAATGGGTTTAGCGATAAACGAGGCCAAAACCAAGTCAAGAAGGGGCAATCAACACCGACGAATTGGACAAATGTCACGGTGGGCAACTACAACTTCGAGGTAGTAAAGGACTTTGTTTACCTTGGCTCTGCTATTAACTCGAACAATAATACTAGCGCAGAAATTAAGCGAAGAATAACACTTGCCAACCGCTGTTTTTTTGGGCTAATAAAGCAATTCAACAGAAAAGCCCCGGATAAAGATATCCTTGTTCGCTTCGAGAGAGAAATTCTTCGTAAGATTTTCGGTCCCATCTGTGCGGACGGTTTTAGAGGAGAAGATTCAACGACGAATTATACGAGCTGTACGGCGACATCGACTTAGATGGCTAGGACAGATGTAGAGCGAATAAACAACAACGCTCCGGCCCGCAAAGTCTTCGGATCAAACCCAAAGATCAAAGGAATGACGCATTAGAGGGCCCACACACCGCAGGTGGCACGTACAAGTTGAAGTGGACCACGACCAAGTTGGAGTGCGCAACTTGAGTCAATTGGAAGAAGCTTTTGGCTAAACTAGCCGAAATATATAATTTAAACACAAACGTAATAACCGTTTTCCAGTAGATAGTTTTTTCTTTGTCAAATTGGTCTTAAATAAAGTAAAGTACCGTTAAGATTAAGGCTAAAACAAACATTTCAATTTCGTCTCTAGGTATTACCTTACAGACCCCAGATACGAAGCTTGATACAAATCCGTTTACTCCTTTTGGCTGTAGCCACGCTGAAAGAATTGCCAGACTTTTCTACTTCTCTATAAAATTAATGTCAGAATTTATCAAAATCTCAAGATCGAAAACAGTAACATTTTTCAAATGTTTATGAACCTTTTTTGTTGAACACATTTTGTAGGGAAAATGTCCTAGAGTCCTTGCTAAATAATTCATTTTTGAAGGTTGAGAACACTGAATCAAATGCCCGAAACACTAGACCCGTTTCACACCTAACTTAATGTTTGGTGCATTTTCTATAGTTTTAAATTCTCTCTATGGAAAAATACTTCTTTTTAAATCCATCAATTCACGTGCAATAACAATATTCTTTCTGAAAAAATTTGAACACTGACTCCAAAATATACAAAATAACTGGGTATATACCTATACATATGTAGATACGTACTGAAATTTAATCGTTTTAAAAAGTTTACTAAATTATAAAAGAATGTAATAGTGGCTTGCATAATAAAGCAAATTATATTAAGAGATAGTACTTCGTAGGAATTATGTGAAAAGTACCTCCATGGAAGTTTACTACAACACCCCTGTACTCAAAATGACGTTGAGTAAATTTGAGATAATATTTCAAGATTTTTAGATGAAAAAGTTGTTATTTCTTTGTTACATTACAACTCCTGTTTCGGTAATCCTAGAGTGCATGGTTGGTTATTCTGTCTGAACTCTAAGCGCGTAATTTTAACCTGTGATAGTGCCTGTTTCTCTAGGATAAGATAATACACTGCATTCATAAATCCAGCTTCTAGGTACCTACTTTACCGTATTTCATATTTCTTCAAAAACAGAGAGGAAGAGGGAGCCTTCTAAAAGCCGGAACCATTTAGATTTAAAATACTAACAAAGTCCAAAAAGGCAAAGCCCATTCATTCATGGCAGCCACCCACCCATTCAACATCGCAGCAGACACTTATCTACTGTCCTGTGTTCAGAGCATAAATCTCAAAAGTGGAGCATTCTGCTTTTCAAAAATCTACCTAGGTAAAGGTCGCACACAAAGAGAATTGCAAATTACTATATTTCCACCAGCAAAAAAGAAGAGAACAATTTGGTAAGACCCAATCGCCCAAGACTGAAGTAGACTGGCAGTGGACCAGGACCTAGACAAGTTTGTTGACTGCATTGCTCTGGCTGTGAGGTTTTCATCCCCAAGTTCGTGGTATATTTCGAATATCCCCCACCGCAGAAGAGAGCAAATGGTAAGATTTTTCTCTTAAATGAGAGAGAGTCTTGAGAGCCATGCGCAAAATCTACGTTACAGCGGTTGAACTAGACACTGATAAGAGGACCTGGTCTGGTACTGGTGCTGCTGGTCCTGCTCCTGCCCTACTGAACTAAAAATTGAAATGAATGGCACTGGGTAATTCAAAAATGTGCCAATTGATAAGGATAAAGAGAGAATAGGTATCCCTAAAAAAAAAAGAGTATTCAATTTAAGAGTGTTTCAGTTCAAAAGTCACCATATGGTGAATATTTCACTTTTGCATCCCCAATTTACTTCCACGAGTGAGCACTGAGCTCCCACTGTTTTGTAATGCTTCCTATCTGTGATGGCGAGAAATGGTGATAACAGCATCAATTCAGTTCCTTTCATGATGCCATCGTCAGTCAGAACATAGACGTACTGCCGACACGGTTGTTACTACACAAATACCGAGTAAACGTCGCGTAATTTTTGGTGTGCAACAATTCACAATCTAGCTTGCGAAGTTTAAACACAATTTCCATCAGTGAGAGAAACATTTTGTGGGATGACCATTCTTTGGTGTATCTATTCCCAAATGGGACCCAATATCTGATAGGAATTGATAATGAGATTTGAGTGGATTAATTAGAGATTTCAAATGTACATATACCAAGAATACATGTATTGTTGCATTTGAATGAGGCAAAACACCGTTTCGCCGCGCTCGTTGTGCATTGTGGGCGTTTAGCATTTATTGATTCGTCGTCGTCGTCGTCGGTTTGCCGGTGGTCAGTATTTTAGTGAATGTGCGGTGTAGTTTGTGTTTTACTGTAATTGCAACTGCTGAGGTTGCATAATGTGGTAATCCTGTCCATCAACGTTGCCCCTTTAGGGCTTGTTAAAATCCTCTTAGAGCTTAAAAAATTGGTGTCCAACGCTGCTTTTTAGTTGTGATGTTGGTTTTTGTTTTAGTTCACGCGTACACCGGACACACAATTTTAAACACATAGCTCATCTGCATATGACTGAGTATAGCTACTGCAGTCATAATGTGTATTCAAGGATAGTTCGCGTTGGATACAATACATAAAAATGACCGTGTAACTAGCGATGGTTAGGACAGTGTGTTAAAACGTGTCAACCTGGGAATTTTACCACATTTTTTTTTTTATGTTTTGTTTTTGTGTTGTTGTCCTATCTCACTGTCCTTGCAGTAAATCACAGCACTATCCAGAGATTGTACTGACAGACAGCAGTAAAAAATAAAAAAATAAAAAACCATAGTCTCTACTGAAAAAACAGCGATAAACGGCCCTTTTTCGCGCGCGGTCCCTAGATCCCCTCTTAATCGCTACCAGTACATAAATCCTTTCCGCATTTCGCTAGAGTTGGGTGGTCTTTTGACAAAAATAAAACCTAGGATACCCAGGATCCCATGTGTACATACATGTGAATATAGTGTTATAGAGAATTAAGCATCTGCACTACTGCTTACCTGTAGTTCCGTAACGGTTGAATTTGGTTTCTGCTTTATTTTCGGACCCGGAGTGCTGGTAATGTATATTCTCTGGAAATAATTTATCTCAGTTGTATGCAAAGTTACGGGATCCCAGGATCCTTTGCCATGGTGTGATACAACAAGGTGATGTATTTTCAAACAAAACGCGCATGAAATCGCTTAATTTGTGCGACGATAATACAAGCATGTTATGCAAATGTAAATGCCGCCCCTTTATAGTATGTTTATAAAAGTGCGTCTGTGGGTATGTCATTGTGTCACTTAATCTTTAGGTGACCTTAAAAAAAAAAAAAAACGCGAGATTGAATGCCGAATAAAATGCAATATGCGGCAGAGCGCATTTAAGTAATTGTTACCGATTCGTGTCACACGTTACAAATCAAAAAAAAAAAAGAGAGATAAATAAATAAATCAAATAAAGGTAGTGCGTTAAATAATTTGCATTCACATCATCAAACCGTCATCATTGGTATCATCCAGCACCAGCAGCTGCAACTAGTGCAACCACCAGCAAGGATAATGGATTACGCTTTTTGGATAATTGGAGTTCTTTGCATAGCAAATGCATCAGCTGAGATTATCCTGCGGGTGGACCCATTGGGTATAGTATTTATTTTTTCTTCTTTTATTTCAAACAAAATGTAAATGAATTGTAATGGTCACCATTCCCGCAGAACGTGTGAGAAATATTTTACAAAAAAAAATATCTCAAACGGATAGACATAATTATTTTCAATTCAACATAAATGTTAATTATATCAATTAAGATCATGATGTACGACATGCAAATTATTAATTTATGAGGTAAAATTATTCCCAATCAGCATTAATTTTGATTTTAGCACGTTTTCTGTAAATTGTATTTGCCGGTGTGTGTGTGTGTTTGTGTGCGCGCGGACGTGTCCTGCCCGTGGAAACATTAAAATGAAAAAGAAAATGATTCTATTATATATTCAAATTTAAAGTGAGTTGGTCTTGGAAAAAATTGAAATAATGAACAAAAAAACAAAAAAACCAACAGTAATAGATTAGAAAAATTGATAGGCTTACTAAGAGCCGGGGACAAAAGGACGTAAAAAGAGAAAGGAAAGGAGGTGTGGGGAAAAAAGGAAACTTTCTCAGAATTGAATCTAATGGGAAGGCGAATAAAATTGTCAATTTTTTTGCTTTATTTTACTTGTTTCATTGGTTTAATGAATGGTATGATGTAAGAAATTAATTTTTGGTATAAAGTTTTACGAAATATATTCCGAAACTTTTGACAATGTGGGTGGTAATACTGGGAGGATAGAACATACACAGCTAGGTAGGTACTCTTACAAATGGACGAACTTTTAATAATGGAAATGAATTTCTTGGACAATTAAGCAAAAATAGTTTCGAAAAATATTGTCACATTTGTTAGTCGGTTTTGAGTGTGCACAGTGTGCACCTACGCAATTCTTCTGTTGGTTGTTCTTCTTCGAGAAAATGTTGGTTTTTGAGTTTGAAGTCAGTTTTGAGTTTTAGGTGAAAACTTTCCTTTATTAAGAAGTTCATGTACGAGTACGTATGGTGATTTTTCATTTGAAATTTTGTGTACCTATATTTTCTGTTTTTTTTTTTTAAGAAAAAATGTATGAAAATGCTACAATCCGTTCGGATAGGATCCTATGATAACTTATAACTTTCCTGTAGAATAAAATAAATGTTAGGCTACATACATATCATACAGGTTATCTTTATTAGTAAGGGGGACAAAATTATATAAATATAGAGGGCCAAGGCCTAGCTTCTTACTACAGAGGGGTTTTTTGAGAAGCTTTCTCATGACAGTAATACTCTTGAATGTTTGTCAGACACTCGGAAGAGGTGGGGCATTGGAAAAACGTTGATGTTATTTTTCTGGATTCGAACTTGGAACCCCTTGCACAGTAGTCCAATGCACTAACCACTGAGCCACGGCCACGGAAAATATTCCCATTAATTATGGAACACAACGTCGTTCAAGTAGCTGCCTCGGCTGGCTTCGCAGTAACGCTTTCTGTGACTCCAATTTTCCAAGACCTCGTTGATGGTTTCGGGCTGTAGGTCAGGGATTGCTTAGATGATATTGGCGCCTAGAGTGCTTGAATCGTTTGCGGATTGTTGGCATAACATCGGTCCTTCACTATTCTCCACAAAACGAAAGTCCAAAGGAGTTGAATCGCAGCTCCGAAACGGCGTCTGGTCCGCAAAAGATCGATTGTGGCGCGCCATGTCTTCAATTTCAGTAAAAAAAATAGCGGTTAGCATGGCTCTGTTATTCCCAGTCTCATTTTCGAAGGAAAATGGTCCAATGATGCCCTCACTCCACAATCCGCACCGAAATGTCACTCTCAGTGGATTCATGAGTTTTGTCCACTAGCATACCAGTTGAGTCCTTTAACCACTCGGGAGCATAGGGTGTCAACAACGCCTGCCCGCCATCTTGTTCGTAGTTCTGCAACGCATTTGAGTTCTCTCCAGCTCATCCCCAAAGAGCTCGATTCCTCCTCGACTGTTCTGCGCCACGTTTGCCTAGGGCGTCCCGCTATTCTGCCTGCTTGGGTGAGCGGATTCCACTGCATAGCGTATTTCGCAATGGAATTGTCTTCGCGCCGTAGGGTGTGTCCAATCCACTGCCACTTTCTCCTTCGTATTGTAATGTGTATAGGTTCGCGGAGGTATGATACTGACTTTCTGTCAAGATTTCGAACGGAATCTGTAAGTATCCAAATAACCTGTGATTTAAAAAGAAACCACTAGACGGCGCACCCTTTATATGCTGCCTATAGAGGACTAAGGCATAGCTTCTCACAACTGTACGTGTTGTGCGTGGTATACACTCTTGGAAGGTCAGAAAGGACATACAGTTTTATGCCGTCTTCGAAGATCAGAGGGATTTTTTCAGACACCGTTTAATTTGGTTAGCAATTCTCTTCTTCAAGTACAGTAAAGATACAGATTCTTATGGGTGTGTATATATATTTTTATGAATTTATAAAAATGAGGGACTTCTAATTTTGTAAATGGTCCCGAGTATAGGAGCATGAACCACCTATCTTACAAATCAAAATCAAGTCAATTCTGCAGGGAAAAGGATCTTACTTTTATGTGTTCCTATCCTATCCAGTTAACAGTTCTCTTTTGCAGTAACACAAATATAGATTGGACATTCCAAACCGGATTTCATAAATGCGATATAAGATTTGATCGATCCCATTCATTCAGAAATGGGCCTCGTCACTGAATATGATTTTTCGATCGAAATCAGGGTCAACTGCTCGAGATCCCAGTCAGCGGACAAACAGTGTTGTTTATGTTTAGTACCTTTAAGGTCCAGGGTCAGCTGAATCTGAATCATGTTTGTAGGCCCAAGCCATAAGCAAAATTCGCTAAATTTGTGGCTTGCGAAATGCGGAGTTCTGGTGCGCGGTACGAAATTGACTGCCTCAGATTCTCCTGCAGTCATAATTTAGTAAAAATAGTAATTTAATCATTTGCATATAACTATAACGCTATAACTCAAACAGAATAAATACCAAAAACGGATTTAATAAATAACAGTCAATTTGACACATGAAGCCTCATCAATAAATTAATGGCCGCGTTCCGTATTCAAGGGACTAGGTAATCAAACGTTTGTGATCCATCAAGAGATTCAACTTTGACTGAAAAGTTCGGAATTTGTTTTTGAGATAGTCGACTGGATTTGAAGGTAAATTCTCCCAACCTTTTAAGTCAATGTGCTTATTGTAAAAAATCGTTAAGTAGGCCTTTAGTAGCATAAAGTTCAGAACATATCCAATCTGAATCTGAATTTATTGACAGTTTTTTTTTTTTCAAAAAATAAAACAATAATTGTTTAAGCTAAAAAACAAAGCATCGGCTTTCCAATTTTATGTAGCACTAGCTGACTTGTGCTCGCCTTCTTTCGCCCCCTGTAACTTTCAAGACAGCAATGCATTTTTTTTTCTAAAATCTTTCTATCGTCACTCATGTTGCACGGCCCGGAACATTCTTTGGCATTGTTTAAATTTTAGTGAATATAGCTGTTACCCTTTACTTCTTTCGCGTGGAATTGTAACTTTACTTACATATATCCTGTGACATAATTAAAAGAGGATAACCTCCTTTCCTATTAAAGATTTTCTTTCAGGCATGTAGTTTGCCGTTAACAGATCTGCATAGTTGCGCACTTAACTTATTACTCCCGAAAATTGTATGACAGGATGATTCCTATTTTTAAGGAGTTAAATTTCGGCCAAACGATGTTTGTACCTAAGGTTTTTTCTACAAAGATTTTTCTCCCGCCAGCTTATTTGCTTAAGTAAATTAATTTTGAATAATTGTCAAGTTACATTGTATCGCATTCCCTAAAGTGCGTTTCTATATGCAAATCGAAAAAGAACTTGTAAAAAGGCCGCTAAAAATGGGTAACCAAATGGAAAGAAAATGAAAAATAAAAGATCCTTCTCCTCGTATAGCCCGATATTTTCATGAAAACTGCTTACGGATTGAGATAGTAGTTTAAATGTGATGCACGGCCAAAGAGATAGACAAGCAATATGTACAAATTTATTATATGCATTGATGATGATGATAATTCATTTTGCGTTTGGTTTTCAAAGAAATTTGGTCCAGTGACTTTACAGGCCTAGAAACCTTAATCAATCCATATAAAAGTTAACTAAATTTCATTGATTAGGTTCACAATAACTGGGCGATATGCTAAAATTTTTACAATTTTTTTGAGTTGTTCAATATTTGTCAACTACATATGTATGTGTGTATATAGTTTTTACTCAACTACTATTAAATAAATTATAGCTTTAGATAGGTTAAGAATAACGCCGAATTTAAAACAAACATTCTTACCGAAAGGATGTTAAATTTAAGGACAAGAAAACAATTCAAATTTGAATATTCAATACGTATTTAATCAAGTTTATTAAGATGCCATATGAAGATACATTTATAAAGCTACTGGTAATCACTCAAATTACAACGGGCTCCGGATGGATAGTCACATACCTAAAATATACAGTTATTTATTTTATTTTTCTTAATATGTAATTTAATTAGCTGCATTACCTTCTTTCTTGGATTGTATTGAAGATTACCGGGACATGTAATTAAATATGGTGTGCCACGATCACACTTATAAAACTGCGAGCAGCTAGTTGGTGATGGAAATTGAACCACATATGAATTATCTCCTTGATCTTCAGGACAAACGATGGCCGCCGAAGCGATAGCCAAAAAGGCAAAAATACACACTAGGCTCGCAAAGAATTTCATTCTGAGTCGTTTGATACAAAACTAATGAAGATACATTCACAACTAATTGCATTTATATACTCATTGTGATATCAGTAATAAGAAAAAAATGATATGACACAAATGATAAAATCAATAAACACATTATTGAAGGCTTATTTGCTTTTGTGTTTGGTAAACGTTTGATAAGCGCCTGATGCAATTTTTAGAAGTAAACAAAACCAATACGTGAAGTGGACAAGAGTAGTGTGAACTTGGACTTGTATTTCATGTTCCTGCGAAAGTACTCGAACAGAAATTGCTTTTTTGTTTGTTAACAAGATGAGCAACATGGAGTTCTTAAAATTTTCTAAAAGTATGACAAATAGTAGTTTAATCACTAATTAAAGAAAACATGAACTTATTTGTTCACCACTCAGCAGGTGGTGACGAAATGGAAAAATGCATGTTTTTTTTTAAATAAAGGTTGCAATTATAAAGAGTTACACAATTTGAAGTTACGTATATTATTTATGTATTCCTGGGTGCCATGGCTCAGTGGTAAGTGCGTTGTTTTTCAAGGCTCCATCCGAGTGGGAGTGTGCATTAAAACAAAAATAAAGTTAAGCCTATTCGCACACTACTGGCCTGAGAATACTTCACTTCCATCAACAGCTGTAAGCGCTCCAATGGATCATCTGCACCACCATTATATAGTCAATTCAATTGACCTTTTAAATATGGATGCATAGCATACAGAGGTCATGAACATGAACAATCATTTTATGCAAAGTTCATTGGAATTAGACTCTCCCAAGGCAACACCTTTAAACTCCACCGCATCATCACCACCATGTATGTTTGTGATTCTAAAATTTAGCTTCAAACCTAATTACCCAGCCAGTTAATCTGATCTAATTACCCCCAGTAAACTCTACACACAATATTAGAGCATGTCACACATTAATGAGACACAACCACACCACTATACGACGTTATGCCACCATAGAGCATAGACATGTGCACAGCACATTCATCAGGACCGTACAACAAGGAATGCTTCTCATTTAAGAATAATGTACTCTTAATGTCTCCATCCAAGTTAAAGTGAGACTAATGCATATCATCCTCATAACTTTTTTTAAGGGTGGTTATGGCGACGAGGACGAGGACATAACATAACATCTTGTGTCATTAACATAAATTTGCTTTTCCTCCTAAAACAGACAACGAAAAACAAACAAAAATCCTTAAACCATATCTCAACTTGTTGTCATACTTTGTTTTTTTTTTTTTCCACATTCTAAGTGAATCCTAATGATGTTCTGATAGCCCACCCAAAACCCTGTTCCTTTTAGGTAAACTTTTTGAAAGCCGTCACATTAAAAAGAACTTAAATGTCAAACTGAATTTAGTTGACATGTGTCAAACTGGTTATGCCAATTAAATCTGTCAAATGTAAACGAAATCAAATAATATTCAATAAAATCATTAAAATTTATCACGCTTTTCTCTACAAAAAGGAAGAATGTAAAAATGTTAGCCATTTTAACACAAACAAACAGTTCCAATTGTTTTCCAAAGAGAAAAAAAAAAGGAAGCTAAAATTCAAATTGTGGATTAATTTTTTTAATTGGTTGGCGGTTTCCCTTCAATATTATAATGACACATTTAGTCTACTAATTGAGTGGGACGCCAAGTTTTGGGTTTGTTTTTGTGTGTTTGTGAAAAATTATATTGGCGCCCAATGGGGGACGTTTTTTTTCTTTTTTTTTTTGCTTTGTTTATGAATAATTTACATTGCGTCCTAGTTAAAGTCCATCCTTCCATTTTCAACAACGACGACGACGACAACTGATGGAATTTTTATTTTGTATTTATATTGCTGGGATTGTTTTGTAATTGGAGTATCGTGGGATGGATTATTTAAGCAGGGGGATGGGGTGGAATAATATTTCATTATATAGCTCTTCATTAGAGGGCGTTGTGTTCTATGTAAACAGAACGAGTTCCTAGTAGTTTTGCATATCAACAATTCGAATGTGTGCTGAGACACAGGGACAACGATTGGAAGGATTTATAGCAGGCCTAATCGAAGTGAAGCTTATTTAACACAAACACAAATATTGATGTCGTCGTCATCGCAAGTTGACAGCGTTAAATGGTGTGTTTAACTTTGATTTCCTTTTGGTCAAATAGAAATAACTGGCCTAGAGCCAAGCACGTGGGATGGTAATAAAAGCGATTCACTGGGGTAACATGGTCATTAAGTTGTGCGAATGGAAAAGGGAAAATTTACGGTCGGCAATTAAATGGGGATGCCGCTGAATGGGCTTATATGGGGAGCGGTAAGGACAATGCCATGGTGGTATGGTGTAAAGAACCTTTTGTGCACTATAACTACTGTCAGATTCTTGCAGAATGTAAAGAATGAGATTTATATTTCGCGATAGAGAAATGAAATATACGGGTTTTCATATAAATCGGCGAACATAAAACTTAGTAAATTGGAAGGAATTAGATGGTGGAGTAAGAAAGTTATATTTCTGATTAGCTTAGAGAGCCCTGCTGGGAACTTTACAAATGGGAGATATAAAAATGGTTTCAGTTTCCCTGGCCATGAATGAAGGAAAAAAATGCATAGGAGACCTTGACCACTGCTGAATGGAGTTTAAGTCGGAAAAGTTGATAAAAATCATGAAATATGTATGTGGCCATTAATATGCTACAAGAGTTAGGGAACTATTTAATGCCAGATGGCCAACCAAGTCAAATAGTAATTTACTTCCAGCTACAACTTTTCGAACATACAAAATAGGCGTTTTGCTTGTCGAATAAGCCTATTTGTGCAATCTGGAAGTACATATGTATATTTGGATGATATTGCTTGTTCTGATCTTTACTGTCAGATGGAAAACTTCCTGCGTACTGAATTAACCTGCTACACAATAAGGTGTGATGGAAGAGGAAGACATCACGTGCACTCGTGATTTTACTATGTAAAGGAGTGAGAAGGATAAAAATGAAAGATGGGGGGTACATCTATCTTGGTGTCGGTCTCCCTTTAAGCCAGTTGATGCTATTAACGAATCTAAGTAGGTTCATTATCGGTGACTCTGCTACCTCTGCAATGCTATCGAATAATCTGTGGCCTAAGATTCGAAGGCGTCATTTTTGAAGGGCGGAGCAGTGCCACAGACGTGTAAGATTCACTCTACCTCCTCTTCGGCTTCGTAGCTTCTGAATAAAACGCTGGACTCTGCATTCCATTTCGTAGAGCATAGTTTTTATGGCCCCTTTTTCTGTGATTACTTCCGTTTGCACGCGGATAGAAGTTTGATCCATTGTCAGAATGGCAGTGCGGTCCTCACTGGATAGCTAGGTGGCGTTGGCATCATTCTCTATTATGTCAGTTATAATACAGTTTGGCAATCGGCGGCAGTGCTGACGAGTCAACTTAACAGATATTAATAGCAGATCACAGCCGGCGTTGCCAATTCATTCGCCTTTTTGCTCCCTTCCATTTTGCTGTGTCCAGGTATTCAGCAGTTTGACTAGTCCAGTTTGGTGGCCATGGTATAGTGGCCCTGTATTCGGTCATTGAATGAGAGGTTTGGCGATCAATTCCCGACCATGTCCACTCAGTTCTCACAGTATTAAAGTTAAAAATAATTCGAACCACAACTTTTAATCCACAACTTGAGGTCCGGATAATTAAGAACATTGCCCGGCTTAGAGGTTTAACGACGGTTTCCAGAATAAAACAAGTTTGGTAAACTTTCCCCGAAGTCTTAATTGCTTTTCACAAAAATTGAGCTTGGTTATGCCTTCTTTGCTTACTACCCACTCTACCACTAAATTTGCAGGATCTTGGCTTCTTTCAACCCTAGAAATGAGTTCTGATGCTTCCTTTGTTGGCTTTGCATACACTCAATCATTTTGTTTACCAAAAGTTTCTTCCACGATGAAAATTCCCTCGCCGGTGAACAGAATTTTTGGTGACCAGCTTAAGAGATCTTTTGATTTTTGGTTCCGTTTTAGCTTTAATGCGACTGTTAGCAGGTCTCCGTTGTGTCTTTTGTAGGCACTAGGTCCCAAGTCTTCTTTGATAATGCAAGACATGAAGTTTATGCATTTCCCGCGAGAAGATCTTCTGCTTTCTAAGCGGTTTCTAGAGCAATCAAGTGAAGATCAAAGGTCCATTGCAACGAGCAATTTATGTGTGGTTGGATGCTTTGAAAGAAAATTAGTATCAACCAAAAATCTGTGCTGCCCGTTTTCTGATCCACATCGGCCTATTTCAGGCATTTACTTGAATGAAAAAGTGCTTGCTAATTGCGAAAACTTTAAATATCTGGGATCTATAATTAATAGGGAAACAACTTGTGGTGATGGGCGATGGCATCAATCATAGGCAGTGGCAAAAAACTGGATCAATCAAAAGCAAAACCACCAGCATTTGAATGGCCCCAGTGACGAAGTGACCCGAAACCGGGATGCCTGCCGGTTCTTCGTTTTGTCAAAGCGGCAACTCTACTTCGATTGAAAGTCTAACGAATACACTGCCACTTTCGTCGTTATAATGTTTATTGGCTTTTCTCTGAAAATGTGGTCGTTCGAGATATAGTTTGGCCATAAAATCATTACGTAAGCACCTGTTAACGAGCGTTCGCGACCTTCTCCTGATAGAAGTGGGTATTCTCCAAGGAACCACACCACACATCCACACTTTTCATATAACGGTACAGCAGCAGCTTGGTGTTTAAGCGAATGGAATTACTTCACGAAATTGTTGATAGCATCTCAATAGCAGGTTTTGCTTTGCTTATTTGGTTGGCTATATCCAGTTGGGTTCAGTGCTTGGGTAAGGCAATACTCAAAGTATCCCATACTGATCATTTTCAGCCCAAAGGCGTCAGCTCCCTTGTCAACATTTCCTAGAATATTGCACTACGCCCTCTCCCCACTTGCCCAATTTTCTAGTATCTAATATTTTTAAGTAATATACCAACGACACCATTGTTACAGATAAAAAGCTTAAACTAATTAGCAGAAGCTTATTTTATTTAAGTCTAGTTTTATTCACTAAAAGAAACGAAATACGGATAAAACTTGAAGTATACGAAAAAAAATACGTATTCCCATTGCAATAGAAATGCAAACATTCGTAATACCTAATTAATTTTGAATTCAATCTAACCTCTGGCTACCTAAGTTGAGTCATAATATCTCCCAAAAGATTCTAATCTTATGCGATAAAATATACAAAGGTACTTCAATATTTGCTAAAAAAAAAAGGAGGAAATGCGAACGCCAAATGAATCTTATTTCCATGAGAAATTTAATTTGAAGGCAAGCAGAAAATTGTGGAAAAAGGACCTCCCATCCCCGTCCGCCCACTACCTAAGGACTTCAATTAACGTAAGATGCTCTTAGGTGGATAATTAATTCATGAATTGGATTTGTAAATAAGGAAATTCTTAATTGAAAGACGACTAGGAGTGTAACTATGGACAGAGAAGAAGGAACGTTTAAAGAGCGATTGGCGACAAAGGACAATGCTATATACTATACAATGGATGGATGAATCGAATTTAAGAGACATGAACTGAAAAGATACGGCAATTAGATTCTTCTCCGTCTAAATGACCTTTAACATGAATTTTTAATTGAAGCTCCGAATGAACTTGAAAAATCATCCAAGCTTTCTTCCATAAAACGTAGTCTTAAATTTTTATTTTATTTTCAAATCTATGCGTGGTTTTTCCCGTGAAAAGGATTACTGGCACGAAAAACCTTTTGAATAATTAAACTATGTCATTAGGGTTATGACTGGTATTTTTATAAATTTAAAGGGTATATACTTTAAAGGGACAAAAGTGAATTGGTGCCTTCCTTTAAGCGAATCAGTTGTGCGCTTAGATGGGTGTGGTTGTATGTATAGGTCTCAAGTTAAAATAGGGACCGATTGTCCCTTCTTCTGGTATGTAGAAACTGAAAAGTAAATAAAAATTTATCCATTCTATTAAAGGGTTCTCTTGTGAGTCCTTGCCTGAGACACCACTGCCTTCCATCCTCTGCGGTACGGGCTTGCTGCATCCAGTTGCGGAGACCAAGTTTTCTGGCATCCGCAACAACTTGGTTTTTGTACCAGGGAGGTTCGGTCTTCTTCGCCGTCTCGAACCTGAGTGCTGGGATTCGAATCTGTTCTTGGCTGTAGCATTGTTGTCCGATTCACATCCACGAGTTAGCATATCTTGGCCTTTTGGACTACATCCACATCGTGGTACAGCGCATAGAGTTCGCAGTTGTATCTTCTCCTCCATTCGCCCTCCTCGCATAGTGAACCTAATATCCGTCGAAGTATTTTTCGCTCGAAGGTGCTTAATATTTGCTCAGCTTTCTTACTCATCTTCCAACAGTCGGCTCCATACAGCAAAACTGGTAAGAAGAGCGTTCTATAGAGCATAAATTGCGTCTGTCGAGAAAAAAGAGTGCAATATGTCACATCATTACTCCATTACTCCACGTGGTGCATTGCTAGCAATGAGCCTATGCCAAATCTGTCGACGCATGTTTAGCTGAACACTCGGACCTGCACGAGCACATCTGGGTGAACTTCAGCACTTATTTACGACCGGACGAGGTATCTCTTACAGACCTGAACTGCGTCTCAGAAGTCTAACAAGAGCCGTCAGAACGAGAAAGGAAGGCGGATGATTTCTCTATCATTCAACAACAGTGGAATCCATGGGCGATTTTTCGGAGACACCTTACGTAAACTCAGATTTGTAAGAATTTCCATGACTTTATCAGGGTTATGGAATAAAGGTGATGGCGGATGAACCCTAAATGGATCAACGGCAGCACTCGTATATTTAAAGAGAGATACTCATGTCCGTCTCTCAGGCTGGCCCTGGTTCCTAAGGGCTGAAATCCATGGAACTAGTCCTACAGTTTGGGCTTTATGCTTACAAGTTAAAAGTCCTACTTTTGATAGAGACATCAGCCTATCCTTAAATCCTAAAAATATTTAAGCACATATGTATGTAGGCATTTTAAATGAATAGGTCTTACCCCTTTTTTTCTGATGAGTTTTATGCTTCATTTTAGATTTTACGATCACAAAATTGATGCCAGTCACGTCTTTTGACAAAATTCCGGAGTTAAATACATTTAAGGCTATTAGGCCATATATCGTTTTCTGTTTGCCCAGATAAAACACCCTGAACTATTTAGTGGCAATCCTCCAATCCAATGGTCTGCCTCTATCTATAGAAATGACTTACATAAACGTATAGTTCATCTAGTACTTCATAAACTTCACACAACCCAGACCAATCGACGACTATAATCGAACTACAATTCTTTTGTTTTTATTCTCATAGACGAGCACATACTATAAATTTCATGTTCTTTCCAAGTAATTCCATCGCCATTACTCAGGATTGCTTGATTGTAAAATATTTAATGATAGTATTTATCTTCTCAGACACAAACAAACACATACATTCATAAGCATACACTGGAAGAAGCGTACATCCATACACATGTACAAAGGGAAAAAGCACGTAATTGAAGAACCACATTTTATGAGCTGTTTATGGATTAAGTCATAAAAAATTACACAAATTTACTCGTTCATATTCCGTGCTTAAGCTTCTCGATGGCAGGACCATTAATATGACGAAGGCTCCTCGTAAAGAACTAACAGAATGATGGTTTTTTATTCGTCTCTTTTATTTTATTTAAGAATTGATTGTAATAATTTTGCTATTGAAATATTATGTAGATGTGGATGTAAGGACAATTGAATTTTTTTTATACAGATACATAGTACGAAAGATCTAAAGATTTAAAAAAAAAAAAGAGTAGTGTACGGAATAGCCGCCTTACATGTACTTAGTTCTACGAATATAGGTATGCCCTAGGTTTTTAAAACACTGGTTTTCGGAAAAGAGAATTAGATATTAAGTCGTAGGCCCAATGATGAAACTTATCAGGTTATTTACAAAAGGTTGATACACAAATACATACATATGTACATGTTCGTCATGGCCCAGTGTTGAAGAAGTTAATGTGGCCATTAGGAAATTGAAGAACAAAAAGGCGCTAGGTCTGATAGGCTTTCAGCTGAACTCTTTAAATACGGAGGGGATGTCTTGGAAGGGTGCATGCACCAAGTCTTCAAACGTCAAAGTATGGGTGGAGGAACGCATGCCTAACGACTGGAATATCAGCTCTATAGGCCCCATCTTCAAAAAAATATTTGTCTAAAGTTTAAAGGATTCTATGTCTTGTCAGAACTACCGAGGCATATCGTTGTTAAATGTCGCATATAAGATCCTATCCAACCTTTTGTGTGAACGTCTAAAGCCTTTCTGCAACACACTAATCGGCACGTACCAGTGTCGTTTCCAGCCCGGCAGATCGACTGTAGACCAAATTCTTGCACTCAGACAAATCCTGGAAAAGACCAACGAATTTCAAGTCGAAGCCCACCACCTCTTCATCGACTTTAAAGCCACCTATGACAGCATTCATCGTCTTGAGCTCTACCAGACGATGTCCCAATTCGGGATACCGGCAAAATTTATCGAGATGTGCTCTGTGCAACTTGGAAACAACTCTTCGGAGCTCTTCCGAACGTGCACCGGATTCAGGCAAGGAGATGCGCTGTCATGTGATTTCTTCAATATCGTTTTGGAGCTGATAGTGCGCAGGTGTCAATGCGGAATGCACTATCTTTCACAAATCCGTCCAACTGCTGGGATACGCAGACGATATTGACATCATCGGAAGATCCCGACAAGCCGTCGTAGAGGCGTTTACGGCAATTCATGGGCAGGCGAAAGTGAAGTAAATGAGGACAAGAGTTGTCAACAAACAAAAAATTAGCTATCCAAGACATTGGGCAGAACGTCACTGTTCATAACTATAATTTTGAGGTACGATGTACGAGGGACCTTCGAGCGAATAAATACTTCGACGGATATTACGTCTCTTATGCGAGGAGGGCGAATGGTGGAGAAGATACAACCGTGAACTCTATGACCTGTACCTGTGAGTCGAAAAAGCCGAGATACGCAGACTACATTGGCTTGGCCACATCAAGCGAATGGACAGTAATGCTCTAAACAAGAATCTTCGAGACCCACCCTCCAGGTTCAAGACGGCGAGGAAGACCTAGCCTCCGGTACAAAGAGCAAGTTCTCTGAAACTGGAAGCAGCAAACCGCTGAGTATGGAGGGCAGCGGTGTCTCAGGCAGAGACTCTACAATAGTCGAGAGTCCTTTAAGTAAGTAAGTAAGGTGTAAACCTTGAGTCAAAACCACACATGTCCTGTACTTAAGACTGAACATTATAGTTATATAGAAGCTGCATGTGAGCAATCTAAGCTGAACAGAATATTATATACAAAAATCTAGGATCCCAAAAAAACCACGTGTCTAAACAAACATCGTCTACTCTCATCCATCATCGGTCCTGCCAATACACAATCACTTTTGTAACTTTTCTATCCCCTTGGGTTCATCTTCAATTAGAATTCCTACACCCTAATTACAATACTTCCACTAGAAACAGACCCTACCTCTTAAACAACTCAATCGTAAAATCTTTGGCAAATTCCGCTCAATGTAGTTTTAAATATTAAACTAAACTAAACTTTCATACTTAACAAAGGTTAAGGAGAACGGTTAAATTTTTGTAGCTACTGTGAGCATACTAAATGGTAATCGCTCCGAGGAGTAGTAGATAAAATGTTGTTTTGGATGCACGACTTAACAATAACCCCCGGCTATCACGCAAAAGCCCATAATTTCCGGACATTCAATACATTATTCATCACAATCATGATTTGACAGAAAAGGTTTTTGTGTCAGATAGTGTTATACCGAAGAACCGACGTCGCTCGCCGCCGCCATTGTCGTCGAATTGTGTTCCCAAAACGCTTATGGATACAAATCTGTAGAATATTCGTACATACATTTATAATGCATGAAATACTTTTGTAAAACCACTGAATTATTAAAGCTGATGAGAAGGGAATATTCTGCTACTATAGTATGATTATGTTTTATAGCTATGTATCCGTTTTGTTTTTTGTTTTTTTTTTTGTAATTATGTTTGTAGTTAAAAAAGGGGTTTTATATGAAAGTCTTTAAAATAATATAGGTTATATTACAGATGCATCAAATAGCTTGGATTAAAACTCCCTACATGTGTGTGTATCGTAAAATATTCTAGAAAATATTCATAGCTAATGGATAAACCTTGATTGCAAAGTTTTTTATTTTTTGATTAACTCTTTGCTGTATCTCTAGGGAGTTTTTACCATAAATCTGGTTTTGTAGTAATGCTTGTAATTAACTTTGTGGTAAACAACCCGAGGGTTGGTTTCCTAGAATTTATTTAAAATTCTTGGACATTCATTGAAACGAAATAACACTTCAGATGAAAAGATATTTTGTATATTAAATTGTATACAGCAGTGGGAAAGTTGGTTAAATGTTTGTGGATTGAAGAACTAACCAACAACAGTATTTTTAAATAATTTTTTTTTGTTAAACAACAACAATTAAAACTGACGGCGCCAGACAATCACCATCTGGGACGGGGTTAGCCGGAAAAAGAAAATAAATCTGCATTTTTACCATCACAATGAAATTATTTCTTTCCTCACTGGTCAGTATTATGTACATTCAAATGCAGAGTTTAACGTTTATAAATGCATTAAAGAAAGAACTAAATATTACATAAAGTATGGGTATTTAATATTTCTAGAAGCTGTCCTATTGATCTCTTTTGTAATCTAACAACAGAACCTGGGGTCACACAGGAAGACAACGGCAGTAACATATGTCCTGTATCCACTTGTGGGTCCTAGGGACAGTACAATGTTATCGTGTGCGATTTCTAACAATGTGCCTCAGCACTCTTCAACTCTTTTCCAGTTGTTGTGCTTCCTTCTCAACTGTTCTGCGTCACGTACTCCTAGGACCGCCGTATGCTGCCATCCTGGTAAAGCGAGTTCCATTGCGAGTTCCAGCTATGCATATGTATATACTTACGCAGTAAGTTTGCTTTCTTAATTCTGAGTCAACCATACCTAAGCCAATGGTCAGATATTTATTTAGAAGACAGGAATTTAGAAATGCCTTTGTATCATCTGGAATTATGTAGTGTCTTCAGAACTGAGGTTCCAGCCAGGTAAAAAGCTACGGAACTACTTGAGATATGACTTCATCAATAGTCCAGATGCGCTTAAGGCACTTCAGTTAATTGTTACAAATTCTAGTCAGTAATAGCCGTACAATGATCAGGGCCTTATACATGGAGAACCGTGTTAGATTACGCTTGGTTCTTAGATTCTGCGATGTATGTAGGAACCCTGAATACCCCGATAGACTGGCCAAGATAGCCCCTGAACTTTATATAGAAAACATTACCAAGGCATTTAAGCACCAATGTGCTTTGCTAGTGGAAATATTCTCAACAGACTCAACCACAGTGCTTACCGTAGATGGTCAAATCTGGAGGAATACACCGTGTTTAAAGGAGAAATCTGGAAAAAATCCATTGATAGGATACATTCTGAACACTGCCGTCGAAGGAAAAATTCCATAAGACTAGGATTATCGGAAACCGGAATACATATACATATGTTGGTATTGCAAGGTCATATGCAAATACATACATGGATTGGAGTGCGCAATATGCACACATTGTGTGCTAGTTCTAGAAATAGATCTAACTAACTGGGGACAGACTTTTTTATATAAACATAGCGGAGCTAAGTTCACATAATCCACACAAGGATTTACTTAACTTCTGCAGAACAATTAATGGGTTGCTGACATGGGTTATGTTAGTCTAGCACTTGGCCCATCGCAATTGCTAGACTAACATAATGGAACCTAACGTTTTTTCACGAATGAGTGAAATACACTTGATTGTCGTGAACCTTATAGGCACATCTATCTAAAGTGTTATTGATTATGCGTCCGTAATCCAGTCTACATACTAAGTGGTAATCTGGAAGAGAAAAACTTTGTTAATATTTAATATTTATTATTGTATGAAGCTTTATTTTACTTATTTTATGGTATTTCTGTTGCTGTTTTCTCATCGCTCCTTATCCATAGCCTCATATTGGGGCTTTCTCCCAGCCGTCCATTGGCCAACCATGCTTTCTTGCATCATGTTTCCAAGTGAGGCTAGTCCCTGCTTTTCTCCAGTGCCGGATCCATATCCATTTTGGACGTGTGGGTAATTATTTCTTATGGTGCAACTGATTCTACTCAGTGGTAGATCTGGTTGGATGTACGCTACCTTTTAGATATGATTCAGTTGACAAATATTATCATCCCGATCTTCAAAGCAGTGAACTCGCATCACGTATCTAAGCAAAATGAGTACCTTTCTTGTTGAAATTAGACTTTGCAGAGGGAATTTAAATGGCCATTAGAATTCCTCAGTCACGACTTCAATGGTCTTCACATTGTACTATAACCTTATGTTTAGCATTCATCTTGCTGCAAATTCATAGAT
Source organism: Chalcosyrphus nemorum (assembly GCA_949716465.1). Classification (NCBI taxonomy): domain Eukaryota; kingdom Metazoa; phylum Arthropoda; class Insecta; order Diptera; family Syrphidae; genus Chalcosyrphus; species Chalcosyrphus nemorum. The sequence goes on from OX454333.1 coordinate 72,584,234, forward strand.
GGAACTACGAATATGCTGACTAATAAACTAATAAATTTTTATAGTGAAACATAAAATAATAATGTCAATGCAAAATACTAATAATGGACTTATAACCTTCAAAAATTTCGAAAGTGTAACAAACTTTCAAAGACTGTTACCAATATTTATTTAATAAAAGTTAAATTGAAACATAATTGAATGACTATCGTATGAGTGCATACAAAATTTTCCAGGAAGTATATAAACCTATTAACACTTTGTTTTGCATTATTCAAAGAAATTATTTTTCGCTTTAAAAACCACTGAAGCATACCTGTAGCCGGATTGGTTTAATTAATTTCGATCCCACAATATGACGGTCCGATACAACAAAGGTGTCATCTACAATTTTTGTTTTTTTGTTTTTTAACCACAAATCGAGTGTCAAACAAGTACGGAACGTTTTCGCTTTTTTTTTTTTTTAATAATGTATCGGATTTCCGATAACCATTGGACTATTGGATCAATTAGCAGCCGCCAAATCGATGGTTTTAATTATAATCGCGCTCTCTGGCCATTTGTTTTCGCTTCAATAGTACTTGTTAATTTATTGAATATTTCAGTAAATTTAAATTTAAAAAAGTAGAAAATAATGACCCAGCTGCAAGTATTGAGAGTAAAAATGTGAGTTAATAAATTTTAATAAACAAGATACTTATTAACTTGACGAAGGCATAAATGAAGTATTAATTGACAAAGTAGGAATCTTTGTGAGTCCTTTTGTTTCAAACATAATCAAAGAGAATGTACGTATGGAATGTTCTTCAAATGAACACAGATTCTAACATCTTTGTAAATATATAAATATTATTATCATGAAGCTTTGTTGAAAATAAAAGTAGAGTACCGATAGTATTAATCTCTAGGAGTAGTATCATAGACTCCTCCCAAATAGACGAATCTAACAATTACGAAATGAAACGAGCTCACCTTGAGCAAAAATGAAGAGAAATTGACATCACACTTATGACCACATGTCTGGCAAGAAGTGTTGCGTGGAGAGTAAACGAAAGATACACGCACAGCGATCACTAGGCAATCGAGTTTGAGATACGACACAACTGCTGAATAAGGGGTGGAAACCACACTGTCTGATGGACTCTATGGATCTGCTGTCGATAAAGCAAAGCAGCTTATAAGAAGATTACCTGGAGCTTGCAGTATACTGGTGGAATGATGAGATCGCCAGTCTGCACGCACGGGTATAAGGCAGTACAGGCGGTGTTCCCCAGGTCTTTAGTGTGCCTAGTACCACTACTACCGACGATACAGCGATCGTTGCAATAAACAAAGTTCTTGAAGAGCTGGAACATGACTGCAATGAAGCCATTGGAATGGTACAGTACATGCTAGTAAGCATGGACTTACGACTAGCAGAGGAAAAAACGGGGGTAGTACTAATTAATAGCAGACGAGTTATGGAGACTGTAAGAGTGACCGTGTAGATACTATGAGGACCGCCAGCGCATGTTCATACTATTGTGGGATTCTTACCCACTTAAAAACCTCCCTTCAACAAACTACTCCTATTGTATTTGTTGATTTTTATTGTTACTGCAACAAAGTGTTTGACTTATCAAGCAGTTTTCTTCTCACGAAATAAGAACATTCGGCAGGTTAGCTTCCCTGCTATACTATAAACACAAGGCTAACTTTTAAGCAGCATCTGCAACTTTGAGCATTGAAAACAACGACTGCCCTGGCAATGATCATGCCAAACATTAGAGGACCTAAACAAAAGAGAAAACAACTTTTGGCAAGAGCGACGACGTCGATGATGCTCTACGGCTCCTAAAATATGGGCTGGGGAATTAATCACCAAATCATACAGTAGAAAGATAGAAGCAGTATACAGGGTCAATGCATTGACAGTATGCTGCGCCTTCCGAACAACCTTATACGACGCGGCTTATTGGTTGGAATGGCGTCAATAGACCTCCTCGTTAAAGAAGCCGCATGGAAATATCGTGCCAACAGGACAACGACTCGCAGTGATGGTGAATTACCACGGAGAACAAACCTGATAATGACAAAATAGATGGAACTCTTCTGCCAAAGGTAGATGGACGCAAAGATTGATCCTCAATATCGACCTTTGGATCAATAGGAAACATGGAGAGCTGGACATCTACCTGAGAAAGATGCTTACAGGTTATAGATGTTACAGAGCATACCTCCACAGATTTCAAGACAACCCTTCTTGTCCAACGTACACAGAAGCAGTAGAAAACGTGGAGCACATAATGATCCACTGCGAACAGACTGGGGGTGAACTCAGCCCTAGAGACCATCATCGGACTAATGCTCAGCATTCAAGAAACTGGGGAAGTAGTACGTAAAACCGTGGGTACTATCATGAAGGACAACGAAATGCAACGCAGATAGCAGCCAATACGAAGGAGCCGAATATATAACGCTGAGGTCCCCCCAAATTATAAAGTACCCTCATAAGGCGCTTAGTGCATTTCAACAGAAACTCGAAAAATACTGTGGATTACAAACGAACGCAAGAACCATATACATGTACATACATCGTTTCCCAGTCGATTTGGACAAGACACATGAAGAATAAGTAACAGAACGTTATGCTACTTGAGTTCAAAAAATCACTACATTACATCCTTCTTCTATCTTCCAATTTAACCACCTTAATATCAATAAAAAGGTATCCATATCTTCTTTGGACCTGATATTTAACTCAAATTTTTAAGTAATTTGTGCGATGAATCTGGGATATCATCTGGGTTCGGAGTAGTGAACATTCGATGTTGCCTGCTATTTGCTGATGTAAAGGAATTTCATAAAATTCTTAAGCATTAAAGAAATTCCATAAAAGTGTCACAATTTTTTAACACAGATCAGATATCACGGATTGCGAATTAAGTTTAACATAATCTTAGAATAATCAAGGATTTCTTAGAAATCCATCAGCTTTAATTCATCAGAATTCTCTCTTTTTTAATGAAACGTTCGAGAGGGAGATATAATTCATTAAATAACAAAACATAATAAAATTAAAGACTGGGTAAAGGTGACCTCATTTCCTAGAATAGAAATCAAAATCCGAGATTGACTTTATAACGATAAAATCACATCCGCCAAAACTCACGCCCGTTTCATGTACCTACATTGTACACATTCCAAAGTATTTTTAGAAATCAATGTCTACAAGAATTTCAAGCCAATCGATTTTACGATTCTGCTTAATGTGCTACTCTAGCTATATCTTCGTTCTTTGAATTGTGTTTATTTCTAGATAGAGATTTATGAATGAATATCTTTTCCGGATATCGTCTGTATGAAAAACAAAACCGGAACTATCTTATGTCATAATCGTTACAAAAAATCTGAAATCCCTAGACATATGGACGAAAAAAAATAAAGAAAAAATTATCCTCATTGACCTTGAAGCCGAATAGTCCCTGAGGGCTTTTCACAGGTATTACACTCCAAATCAATCCTCGAAAATAATTGTGTGAGGTCTGAGATTCTTTCCAAGCTAAAAATAAAACTGTATACAATCCCAGGTTAACCAAATACCTTTTTTTTTTGTTATTCACAAGAGAGATTCCAAGTGTAGATACACAAATAGCTGGGTAGCTGAAAAAATAAAATAAATTCGATCCTCTACGGCTTCATTCCTAAGGACATATAATCCCAAAAAGCCAAAGCACTCCAAGGGAGTGGATAATATTCGAATAAATTGTGAATGATGCAGTGTGTGCGTATTCGATTGGAGAGATCAAGTGCGTTGATTTAGTCCCGTGGCATATAAATGCTAAATAGCTTCTCCTCATCTCACAACTGTCACAGTAGTTCGTGCAAAAAAAAAAAAGAAAACACAAAATCTCGATTAATCATCTCGGGGACAAGAAAAAAAAAAAAACCTTAAATTAATCCCACAAGTCAAACTTTTCGAGTTAAGCATACATAAAACACTCAACACTTTCGCATACATATGGAGTTTATCGCCGGATAAACCTTCCATTTAAATTCAATTTATGTTTATTCAATAAATTAAATATATACGCATCCTATAGATATTTCGCGCGAGCCTGCTGCCCCCTACCAACCATTTTGTGCGTAGAAACTTTTGCCAAACAATTTTGAAAGTATCATTCTCCGAAGACGATGAAGAACTCTCGAGAGTGGAATGAAAGTCATCCAAGCAAACCCGACCAAGCCCCAACCATAATGTGACGCAGAAGAAGAAAGTAAGTCCATTAACGATTACGTGAACCCAATAACTGATAACTTCAGAACCTAAACAAAAATTGTTGGTACGAAAGCGAATTGCCAAGTTACACGCAGATATACACAGATAAACACTGAGAATGGATTGGAACTTGATTGCTGACAAGATTTCCAGATCAAGCGCCAGAAATCCCATGATATATAGGGGATTGAAAGTTTTTTTTTTTTTTTTATTTATTTTCTGTTGTATGTAACTTACTCCACGTCCGAAGCCCATCAACAGAAGGGGCGATTAAATTAAGACAGAATTATTGCCCTTCAGTGAGCACAGTCGTTGGCTACCTTCTCCCTATGCACAACAGCATAGCTACATGAATGGAATGAGTGGGCGGGGGTGTGATGATGGGTGGGAGAAACTGTATCTCACTCCTTAAAAGTTATCATCAGTTCGCCAAGAATGATGATGATGACTGTGTGCCTTGGAAATTTGAGATTTTTTGAACTTAAGGAATTTTCGTGTTTCAAGTAGCAGTTCACCTGTCAACCGACGCCGACGATGATGATAGAACAAAATGTAGCAACGGGGTTTTTCGATAATTATTTTCGGGTAAGGAGTATCGTTTACAAGAGATGCTTGAAGTGCGGCACGCACCTGTTTGAAGTGGCAAATGATTGATTTTCTTAGACACTATATGCCAACGTTGATAAAGTAAACGATTGACAATGATAGATGTGATGAGTTGGTAATTAAGACGACGGAATGAGTCAGAGTATATGGAGATCAATCAAAGATATTGCAGAGACATTTCGTTTATGTAAAGGGGAATACATACATATATGCATATATAAAAGGTTTCTTCATCGATAGGGTTTATCAACCAGTTCTTGCTATATCCATAGATGTAAAATTTCGTAGTTTTTGTATATTTAGATTTCCATACTAAGTTTAAGAAATGGTAATTATTTCTCTTTGAAGTGTTCAAAAAGTTCCCTTCAGTTGTGCAAGCCAAGTTGGTTGAGGTACCCCTCTACTTGTTTGCGCCGTCGATCCCGGGGACGGAGATTCTTAGCTGTTGTGTTGGGCTTCATCCGCTCTACATGACCCAGCTATCTTAGTCGGTGCATGTCCCTTTTTTTTTTGGTTGCACCACGGATGTGTAATCTTCATAGATACTAATAGTGCATGCACGATTCGCAAACCTGAATAATCGATTCCACACACCCTACACATCAAACCACTCTCCCCGCGGGACAGCCGTTAGGTATTACTTCGCGGGGCTGGTTAGCATCTTATGCTCTACTATCGTTCCTTCCCAATACTTCGATTCTACGCAGTTCAATCTGCACGGCCGTTATCGTCGTCCGGTGATCTCATCATAAGGTCTGTTAGGCGCTCCGGGCTTCGTATATTCGCTATGCTAGTTGTAAAGCGTCTGCACTGGAACATAACGTGCTCCACATCTTCCTCTACTTCTGGGCATTCTGGGAAAAATGGCGAGCTATCGTGCCCGAATCTGTGGAGGTATTTTCTATAACCACCGTGCCCAGACAGGAACTGCGTAAGGTGATAGTTGCAGCCCCCCTGTGTTCTTTTTATCCAAGTTTCAATGTTTGGAATCAGCTTATGGGTCCATCTACCTTTGGTGGTGTTTTCCCACCTGGCTTGCTAAAGTTACGCTCCTCGTAAGCCTGGTATCTTGCCTATTTGCGGCAAGCCTAGTGTAAACCCTTTGCATTTCATTGGCAAGGATGTCTATAGGTATCATCCCAGCTATGACACAGGCTGCTTAGTCCGAAATTGTTCGGAAACTGCAAATTGTTCTGATTGCGCAGAGCCTGTAAGCAGACGAAAGTTTCCTCCTTAAATCCTTTGTTGTGAGTGCAGCCGCCCAGACTGGGGCAGCATACAGAAGGACGGAGCTCACAACTTTGGATAGCAAGATTCTCCTAGCGTATCCAGGCCCTCCGATGTTTGGCAGCATCCGAGAGAGCGCTGCCTGCATCTGTGACACATTTTTGCTAGAATACTCGACATGTACTTTAAATTTTAACCTGTTGTCGAGCATGACTCCTAGATATTTTAGTGCCTCTTTAGACCGGATTGTGGAGTTTCCGACCCGAAAACTTTGTGCTCAGCCAGTTCGAGGTCGGCTGAGTCAAGCCAATATTTAATCCTGGAGACTACCTACTGCTTCGCCACAGTCACCACAGCGATATTGTCAGTGAAACCAATCACTTTAACTCCTTGCGGTAGCGTTAGGCGCAAAACACCGTCATACATGATATTTCACAAAAGTGGTCCTAGAGCTGACCCGTGCGGAATTCTCGCAGTGATATTATAGTACTTTACGCCATCGTCCGTCTGGTATCTAAGCTTTTTTTCAGCAAAGTAGTCTGCGACTATCTTTAATAGGTACTCTGGGGCATTCATTCTGGCCAGTGATCTACCAATGCATGTCCAGGTGGCAGAGTTAAAAACTTTTTTAACGTTTAGTGTTAATACATGTGCATGCCTTAGTCGAAGTCTTCTGACCAAATCGATGTCGTTGTACGGGCCATATAGTTCGGCGTTATACCTTCTTTGTCACACTATGCAGGCGAGAGCAATGATCACTCGAAGAACATTTCTCTCAAGGGCACCTCAGAGCCGAATTGGAAAGTTTCAGTTCTTCAAATGAACAAGAGGATTCGGTTCTTGAGTTAATTTGATCTTTAGGTAAAATTCGATCTAATGTGGGCTGAGATTTTCCCAATTCCTCGAATATCATGGAGTCGACTGATTCGGCTCCTCTTTAACTGATGCTCTTACGGCTGCAATATGTTCAGTACTTTTTCTGAATTCTGAATATTTTGTCTCAAATTTATCAGCTAAAGCACGCAAAAATTGAAGTAAGCTACCAGAGTAAGTTGTGAACGCAAACTCCGGTGTTGCTTGTTCAGGAACTTTGCCATGAATCAAACGAAAATTTTGACGTATTGACATTGACTGACCATAAAATAGTTTAAAAGTGCATTTGTATTAAAATGTTAAATTGTTATGTCCCTATTGAAAACCCTTTAGAGCAGGGGTATGAAAAAGAGTCAGAAACAAATCTAAGTCCTGGGGAACACCAGACTTTAGACTTGCCATATGCTCGCCTTTCCACAAAAGAGCCGGATGGGAAACTCTGTCAATTGCCTTTGAAATATCAAGCGCAACCGTCTTTGTTTCGCCAACATTTATGGAGAGATTCGTTCCATTTCTCGGTGAGACATGCCATAAAGTTATCAACGGACTAGTTGGTACGAAAACCATACCACCAGACTTTGAGGAGTTTTCGATTTATCAACGTTTTCATGGCCTTGGAAGGAAGAGACGTAAGTGCAATGGTTCGTTAATTGGCTCGACAAATGCTGCTCTCCATCTACTCGGAAAGAGCCTAGAATAGTACGACACATAAAAAACCTTACGCAAAGGTATTGCCAATGAGGAATAACACTTTTTCAATTCTGTATGGGGATACCATCTAAGCCTGTCGATTTTTGTATATTATGACCTTACAGAGCTTCTGCAACTGTACGAGTTTGGAGTTTCCACTTACAAAGCACTATCTTTCAGTGTGAAGTTGGCTGCACAATGAGCAGCAAGCAGATTGACCTCTAAGGAGCTGAGAGATGGAATGTGAACATTTTTTTTCCGTACCAAATCCTAAATGCGGCCATTTCATTTCAACTACTCATCATTAAAAAGCTCCTTTTTGTAAGTGAAATATGTTAAAATTCTTATCATATCTACATATCTAATGAAATCTCAAAAGGGAATTATTACATCATGCAAACCAGATGCACTGTGAACAAAATTCCTTATTCTATTGAACCTTTAAGAAGAATTGTGTGAATATTTTCAATACGCCTTTGTATAAGTAATTAATAACCAAACTTTTATCATAAAATGTCACCAGTAGGTAATTAAAAACGGTCCAACGCTCCTAGGGGACCAACCCATCATATCCATGGAACAAAATATGGGGATTGGGCTTTCTGGCAATGTTGTTCAGCTCAGCTCTTCGAATACATTAACGATAATGGCTATGACAGTGTCGCTTTTAAGTGTTAAATTATGGCCTTCTCAATTAGGGCCTTTCGGATATTTTACCGTTACCGATAGTTTATATGAATTTGAGACAAACACTGTAGGTATAGCGTTTTGCAGGTGCCATTTATCTCTTTAATGGGCGTCGTTTCTTATCAATTTTATAAATGCTCTGTAAGCAGCTTACAAATTATGTGTTATTCCCTTCAACTAAGACCTTAGAATTGTCTATTTACCATTCCTAATCTCACGTAAACTTACAAAAAAATTATTATCTTCCTCCCCAAGTCTAATAGGTATAAGCCCTCAAACCAATTTAAGATTTTTCTCGCTACACTGCCTTAAGGGGTTCTTTTTCTTTAATCGACCGATTTGTTATCACAAATTAATAGCACGCATGGAACCAATTCATTCATAACAACATCATCTTTTGATGACCACACAAAAAGTCAAACTTTCGAATTCCCCCCCTAGGAGGAAGATGAGTAGAAAATACTAGGTACAACAAAAAGAAGAAGAAGAAGAAGAAATCCTTCCTTATCCGTTTACATCCAAATCATTGACATTAGCATGATACGGGATTATACGTATTTCCTTAAGGATGAAAATTATCTCAGCCCGTGTTCCTGTGGAGGGCATCATCCCTCTACCGAATTCCTATCTTGCAAAGTGTAATACAAACATTGTATACTTCTTCAATTTTCCGGAAAACTTTCATTAGCATAAATTTACAATGATGACTGTCGTTCTCCTTCCAATTTAACTCCTACACTCCTTACACAAGAGAGCCAGTAAGTCTCATCATCTCTCTCTCTCTCTATCAACCCTTTTTTGTCAGGGTTGGGAGGGGATAATGTTTAAGGACGATGTAACCTACCCTGGTTCCATCTTGATTTGGTGGTAGTGTACAAGAAAGAGATCATAGGCAAATGACAGAGAACACGGAAAACAAAATAAAAGAAGGAAAAAAAATAAAATGTTACAATGTAAAAACGATCAAGGCGAATGCCTGACTGGTGTCCTTTTACCAGTTCTGTGTCAGTGCCTCCTTTTGACCATGACTGCGGTATACTAACAGAAAAACGATGCATAATGGGAAAACAAAACGATGAAACTTTAATTTTCGAATTTATTTCCGTATGAAAAGGACACCCTTACGGCGAAAGGGTGCCGATGATCCCCATTGTCCTGTACACCACATTTCTATAGATATACACAGATTTATTTGAAATTTATAAAGTTTTTTTCTCACTCAACAAAAAGATTCGTAAAATTCATATTGTTATCCTACTCAGCAGGATAATGGTAAATTATTTAAAGGATAACGATGATGAAATGAAAATAAATGACAAATCAAGAAACAATTTCCATTGCAATGAATATTAATTTGAACGCTTTTGCCCCAAAAGAAACAAGTAAAAGAAAGGAAAGTGCTCGTGCCCGTTTAACGGTTATTAAGCGGATTTGAGTCCTTAAAATGTTCCTTATCTAGCAGTCAATAGGATTATACTTAAGCTGAAGCACCTTTTTTGTGTGTATGTAGAAAATTACCATCAATTACATGAGCTTTCCTATCGAACTTGTATGGAACGACAGCAGTAGCAGCGTCAGATGAGACAAGCACAATCCTTTGAGACTCTTCAGCTGTCATGTCAAACGTGGGTGGTTGTGGCGCGCTTGTAAATGGAAGGACGAAAAAATTAACTTTTCTGATAGACTTACACATGAGCTTGGAGAAAAATTAAAAACTTTTCCTTTACGTACAATTTTTTTTTTTTTTGTTTTTTTTGTGAGCCCAGAGGAAGGATGAAATCATTCAATCGATTAATTCTATATCCCCGTAGAATGGGGCATGGCAAGGAGGCAATTGCCTTCGTCACTGGCTTCACTGATTGTGAATTCCGGGAGCGTTTTTATGATGGCATAACATGATGTTGAATTAACTTCTTTTTTTTTATTTTTTACTGTTTTGGTTTAGAAGTCGTTATTGGTGTTAGTGGTGCTCGTGTCCTTCTTCTCGGTGGCTGACGAATGCTTTGGGTGTTTCGGGTCGCTTGGATGTCATTCAGCTCGTATTTTTTGGTGTTTTATGTCAGCGGTGGGATAAAAAAAACATAGGCTAGGGCGTTGTAAACAAATAATTTGAAACCATAACTGTGGAGATTATATTTCTGGAGGGTCAATACGAGAGACTTTATTTCCATATTTATGGGTCTATCAAAAAATGAAACATTTTAGATTTTTTTTTTTTTTTTTAAGTATCCGAAGGGGTACATTAATTCGTTTTCCTTTTATTGGAAATTCTTGGGGACATAAATTGTGGAAGGGAGACTTACATTTTTATCTAAATGTTAAAATTTCCTTTTTTTTTGAGATTTCTTCTATCAGCCGGAAAATAAAAACCCGGCCATTTGCCAGTCTACTTACGCTATTGTAGATCGTATCAGCGGTTAAGGCATGGTTGCCTAGACCAAGGTAAAATGCAGATGCGGTATTGCTTAAGAAAACACACGTGCCTGAGTTTTTAAAAAAACGTATTTTTATTAATCGTGTTTATAGGCAAAGGCATAGGCCGGTAGCATAAATGAAAGGCATTAACCTTGTGATCGAAAAATTCAAACAACATCCGAAATTTTAATTCAGCAATATTTTTGTTTTAGTACGGCATCAAATTATGCCAGTCAACCGAGTTGCTTTGGATCACATCTGCATACAAATGTTGAAAAGAGTGTTTTTTTTAGGATGGTCCAGGATACAAATTAAAATGAAAATATACCACATTAATGATTTTATTCGAAAAATACTTTTATTTCGAAAATTATAATTTTTATCATATAAAATTGAAAGATGATTTCGGGTATTATATATACCGCGATTGGCTATAGGAAGACGTATCCTGTCGGTGCTTTTTTTGGCATCTTTTCTAAGTGTCCAATCCAATCAGGGTTTGTGGTGTAATGCTTGGAGACCAAATTGAAATTGTTCCAACCCCAATGTTAACGGTACTTAACCTAAAGCCTATTAAAAAAAAAATCTCTGAAACGTTTGTAATTGCAATCTTTTAAGCAAGGACCAGCGCTCAGCCTCTATGTACATAAACGGAGCACTACGCACTTCACCCTTTGCCGCACTTGACACCATGTTCCATCTATTACCTCTTAATATAGGTATTCAGCAAGGAAATGGTAGCGAGTGCGGTCATTCAATCTAACAGTGATCAAGGAAGAACTATGCCAAGCATTTATTCCGAATAATTTTAGAACCTCTCCGGAAAATACTGACTACCACTCCATACCTAAACTTTGACAAGAACTTCGTCACCATTCCCTCCAGATCAGCCTGGAGTCAGAATGCTTTCATAGACTAATGGTGAAGTTGGCAGCGGTGTTTTTTTCAGAAAGCCTTTATCCTAAGCTTTTATTCCGTCTACCAAACTATTATAGCGCGTTCCAGGCTGAAATTATGTCGATCAAAGAAGTCTTATCCTGGCTCAAGAAAAACGTGATATCCGCTTAATATATCCGTATCTTTTCAGATAGTCAAGCTGCCATCAAATCTCTGACCTCGATTTCTTTATCTTCTTAAGTCGCCCTCGAATGCCGAACGTCTATTCTCTTACGGAGATGGCCGAGAACTTTTAACTGTGTTGGGTTGACTGCCAGGACATAGGGACATTCCAGGGAACTGTAAGACTGATGATCTCGCCAGAATAGGAAGAATATGAAGCAATCAAGAGTACAAGAGACTTGAAGTTTCGTTATTACTTTTAATTTCCTCCCATTTTACAGCGGGTTTCAAATGGTGGACGGTCACTGTAAATGAAACGATGAATCACAAAAGTTACACCAAATTGTAATTGTTCCCAACATTTAGCTAATCTAGCTGCTAGAATACTTTGTGATGACAGATTTGTCGCAAACGAATCTAGCGGCCTCTAGCACAAAAACTGTCATCCAACTGTCACTGTGAACTGCTCGGAACGTGCTCAATATAGACACCCTTGCATGAATGCGTGGTCGTGCAATGAACACGTGTGTACATATTAACCTATGTAGTATAATTTATTTATTTATTGTATAGTAATTATAATTTAGAAGATACAAATAAACCTAGCCTGCAATGTAGATCAATGAGAAGTAAATATTTCTTTATAAATTTAATTTAAAATTTTCATATATTAAAGCTGGTATATGTTTTCATCAAACTACCATCACTCCAAGCACAGTCAGTATGAGTAAAAAGTGGTTAACGGTTTCCACTCATGTCCTACTTTTATTAAGTACAAGGGCCCACTCATGCATTCACAGATTCCGTCCATAAGTGCTCTTTTGGTGTAAACTATTTTTCCATTTGTAAGCATTTATTGATTGGATAGAGAATATTATATTTTTCTAACATTAGATTGTATTTGAATATTTTTTTCGCACTATTCTGAATTTTTAAAGTTACTATAGCTACTATAACAGAGATAAATAAATACGACTTTTTTTTTTGATAACCTAATTTGTAGTGCTGCGCTGCGTAACTTTTCGGATTTTATTGTAAATTTCCTTTTCGTGAGTAACTTGTTGTGTAGAGTTTCAATATTGAATTCGGCAATGCCTGTCAGAGCTTTGCCTAAAAAGTAGAAATAAAAAAAAGTTTTTATGATTGAGTACAAGTTACAAACTGTTCACTAGATTTTTTCTTGATTTTTTGCGTTCATTTGACTACTTATCAGTTGGTGAGCAGTGGTGCCAGACTTTAGTTCTCACTTTACTTCTCACCAAAACACCCCTGTCGTTAATTTTTTGTGATTTCAAAATGTAAGATGGTCCAAAAGATGATAAAACTTTTAGAAAATGAATATACATATGTATGTATCCTAGATTATTAAAGTTTTGTTAATGGATAGTGATTGAAAGTGAGAGCAAACAGAGGAAAAATGTAATAGGCAAACAAATTATCCCTTTTTATCCATAATTTAGTATTTCTTTACAGCGGAACTATTTATCGTTAATTTTTTCAACACAGGGCCTCTAGCCTCGAAATTAAGCCTCAAAGGCATAATTATGCCTCAGTTGGTAACTATGCTACTCCCATTCTGTCTATATATTTTAATCAGAATCAAAATCTCGGAATGGGAAATGAGAATATTCATCAGTCTGGTTACGGATATTTCCAGGTCAATGTAAAGGAGAATATAATGTCGTTTGGATAATCCTTTTGACATTTGGCGTAGGCCAAAACGAATGAAAAGATTAACCAGGTTCTCAGAGAAGTCGATTGAAATGCACTCGATTTACTGCACCACGTATTTCATAAGGACATTTATCGGATGTTAGTTAACTGAAGAACAGCAATGTATACACACCGAAAGTACTTTTCAAGTACCATCTCTCCTTCCCTTGTTTAGTTCACTAAGTTTATTTCAACGAATACATTTACAACTTTCCTAAGGTTATTTGGACACCAGCCGTGGAGAATAAATACTAAAACCTAAGCTTCGACGTTGTGCGTATCTTTCGAGGGGCAAACCAAACTTTGACCACTATCTAGTTGCAGCTAAATTCAGAGCCCGACTGTCCAATGAGAAGAAGCTGCGAGCCGTAAAAAAAACACAAGCTTAACGTTGGACGGCATAGCACGTCAAAAGCAGCCAGAGCCTACAAAGAGCACCTGGCCGAGAAACTCTCTGCAGTGCATTCACCCACCACTATCAACCAGGAGACCAAATACCGCAACATCATCAAGAGGTAGCGCTGTCATGTGATTTCTCCAATATGGTGTTGGACCAGATAGTGCCCCAGGCCAGGTGTCAACACGGAAGGCAGTCTTTCACAAATCCATCCAACTGCTGGGATACGCAGACGATATTGACATAATCGGAAGATCCCGGCAAGACGTCGTAGAGGCGTTTACGGCAATTGATTAGCAGGCGAAACGAGTTGGTCTTGAAGTGAATGAGGACAAGACGAAGTATATATGTTATCAACAAATAAAAAATTAGCTGTCGAAAAGATTGGGCAGAATGTCACTGTTGATAACTATAATTTCGAGGTATTTAAGGAGTTCACCTACCTCGGAACAAATATTAATCCTACAAATGACACCTTTGTAGAGATCCGACGAAGAATAACCCTAGCAAACCGCTGCTACTTCGGTTTGGCAAAACAACTGGGTTCAAAACTCCTAACTCGATGGACCAAATTAATACTCTACAGAACGCTCATCTTACCAGTCTTGCTTTATGGGGCAGAGTGTTTGACGATAAGTAAGAAAGCTGAGCAAATATTGGGGACCTTCGGGCGAAAAATTCTACGTCGGAGATTAGGTCCTTTATGCAAGAAGGGCGAATGGAGGAGAAGACACAACCGCCAACTCTAAAAGCTGTACCAGGATGTGGATGTAGTCCAAAGAGCCAACATACGCAGACTACATTGGCTCGGCCACATCGAGCGAATGGACAACAATGCTCTAGCCAAAAGGATCTTCGAATCTCAACCCCCAGGTTCGAGACGGAGAAGAACACCGAACCTCCGCCGGTACAAAGACCAAGCTGTCGCAGATGCCAGAAAACTTGGTCTTCACAACTGGAAGCAGCGTGCCCGGGACCTCAGAGGATGGAAGGCAACGATGTCTCAGACAGGGACTCTGCAAGGATCGGGAGCCTCGAGGCTAAAAAAAAGGTAAATAGTAGTGTACTTATGTAAATAATTAATCCATCAATTTGAAAATACAAATTTTGTAGGTAGCCTCACATTGTTTTTTGTATTAAAGAATTAAGTTAATTCAGTCAAATTTTGGCATACCTACCTTTTAGCGCCCTACGTGACTCGACAAAATTTTTTTTTTCTTCGATGGAATATTAAATTACTTTAATGATGTATTGCTTTTTTTGTTTGCTCCCTCGCAATTCAATGAAACGTAAATTCGCTGACTTAATATCGACAAACCACAAAGAAACGCAAAAAAGGCCAAATCTTCCTCTCTCTCGAAACCTCTTATTACATTCTTCATTTGTAATTCAATCTGAAAAAAACACCCCCATTCCGTACCATCATCTCTACCGATAAATTCATTCACTTTATTGTAATCTGAGAATGGCTTTGTAATTTTTATTATAATTTTATTTCAAACAGAATATCCCCCTCACCCATAAAAGGAGGCCGACAGAAAAACAAAATTTAAGATATTTTCATCAAGCAATTATGGAAAAACAATAACCCATTTATAGAACAATAGAACTGACAACAAGAAACTGTCAACCCTTCAATAGGGTTGTAGAAGGGAGAAAAGTAAATGTAAACGTGAAAAAAAATATCACGGATGCCTATCTTTTGAATTATTTTCGCGTTACGTCAACTTGGTAAAACAGAAAAAAAAAATCAAATAACAAACGTTTCACCAGGTAGGTATATACACAAGCTCCCCTTAAAAAAAAGACAAAAGATATGCCACCAACCAACGAAGACCGTAACCATATCTAAACTTGTTTACCAAGATGATTTTAACCGATTTCCCCCGATACGGATGGCTGCTCCCTACTTTGGGAGTTTGGCTGTAGGTGGTATGGCGCCCAAAATATTCAGATACCTCAATAAAAATAAATCGGTAGCAATTTTTGAATGAAAGATGAAATAGAGTGGAGCAAAGTATTGTATGAACTAAGTGAAGAAACCGTTCTTATCTCATCGCTCATACGCCCCGAAGTTCTTACCTTTATGCCAATAGGATGACAAATTCTCTCTGGATTTATGAAATATTCGGGGTGAATCTGAAATATGTCCCGTCACCCGGAGAGATTCATTTCGCAGAAGACCCCTAAGGTGGAGAATGCGCGAATCCACGATGGGAATAGATTGCCATACTAAAAACCCCGGCACACGAAGAAGAGGAATCGAGCTCCATGAAATCCCCGCGTTCTCTGGCAAAAATGACGACAAGGGCATAAAAAATGTTAACCATAAAAAAACAAGGGAGCAGCAGAAAAAACATAAAAACGTAATCAAATCAAATTTAAAGCGAAGTACATACCGCGTACAGGGTATCGAATGCCAGGAAGAGCACAATATCTAAGTTTAGTTTCGTGTATCCTTGTGAACCTTGTGAATCTGGATCTGGAAGTACCCGAAGGCAACTATGTGTCTTTGTTTCGCAAAGAACATTCATCAAATCGAGTTATGGGTAAGGTATCTACACTTAGATACACAGACGGAGATAACGCTTATCCTTCTCAGGATTCAGAGATGGATTTTGTTCTGCTTCTGCTTGTGCATCGCCTCTTTCATCCATCATCGTTCATCGTTAAGTGAATGTTCGTCTGCTTATTTTACTGTCAATTGAATTTCCAGCAATTGACATAAGCTTTCTTATGGGGGTCATGCCACCCTTTCATACCCCATATAGCAGACTGCAGTATTTGCACATCGTCAGATAAGAGAGTGGCACTCGTGTGCATCACAGGGTAACTGCGAATATAATTCAATTTGCGACAATTTGTTGAATTGAAATTGTGTCGGGTCATCATAAATTTCCAGTGAAGTGTGCCGTGTGCATGTTGATTGGTAATGTTGCCTACTTTGAATGGATCCTGCCGCATAATCTGCCTAAAGTGGCGTCAGTTCCTAGTTAATCGTAAATCTATCTTAATGGTTCTAATTACATGCAACTTGAATGGGTAGGCACACCCCACGCGCGCTTTGCGTTAGCAAATTGAATGCTTGATGGATGGCCGGGCATAAATTATTCAAACTGGGCCTTCAGTGGTTTGCAGCACACGAAGTAGAAGTTTACGGCGGTGTGTTGTAGACACGCACGACGACGACGGCACGGCCGTCAGTCATAATGTAGCACACAACTGGTGAGAGGCAATGAAGGGCAACAGTGATAGCCGGCGAGTTGCTGCCACAAAATCCAATCGATCAATCTGTCAGCTGCATTGATTCAAATCTTGAACTGCAGATTGCTAATGTTTTGCATGTATACGAGAATGTATCCATTTGCTATTCCGTTTGTGAGGGACGATTTAGGCTGGATTTCAAATGAGAACGGCGATACACATATTTTGTGTTGGATTCAGTAACACGAGGAAGTTTTTACAGAAAATTGAGGGAGAGGATACTACTTATGCGTTACACTAAAAATCAAGGAGAGCAATTTAAAATTTTGTTTGATCTTCAAAGATCTGTTGGGGATGTTATCTTATATGTAGATATGTAGAAATCGATTGCACTGTTCAAACAAATGTCATAATACTTACTTAAAGGGCTCCCGACCCTTGTAGAGTCCCTGTCTGAGGCATCGTTGCCTTCCATCCTCTGCGGTCCCGGGCACGCTGATTCCAGTTGTGAAGACCAAGTTTTCTGGCATCTGCGACAGCTTGGTCTTTGTACCGGCGGAGGTTCGGTGTTCTTCTCCGTCTCGAACCTGGGGGTTGGGATTCGAAGATCCTCTTGGCTGGAGCATTGTTGTCCATTCGCTCGATGTGGCCGAGCCAATGTAGTTTGCGTATGTTGGCTCTTTGGACTACATCCACATCCTGGTACAGCTTATAGAGTTGGCGGTTGTGTCTTCTCCTCCATTCGCCCTCCTCGCAGGGACCTAATATCCGACAAAGTATTTATCGCTCGAAGGTGCGCAATATTTGTTTAGCTTTCTTACTTATCGTCCAGCACTCGGCTCCATACAGCGAGACTGGTAAGATAAGCGTTCTATAGAGCATTTATTTTGTCCGTCGAGTTAGGAGTTTTGAACCCAGTTGTGCTGCCAAATTTTTGTTTGTTGATAACATATACTTTGTCTTGTCCTCATTCACTTTAAGACCAATTCGTTTCGCCTGCCCATCAATTGCCGTAAACCCCTCTACAACGGCTTGCCGGGATCTTCCGATTATGTCAATATCGTCTGCGTATCCCAGCAGTTGAACGGATTTGTGAAATAAAATGCCTTCCGTGATGACACCCGCCCTGCCCACTATCTGCTCCAACACGATATTGAAGAAATGACATGACAGCGCCTTGCCTGAATCCGGTGCAAGTTTGGAAGAGCTCCGAAGAGTTGTTTCCAAATTGCACAGAGCATCACGTGTTTTCCATAAGTAAGTTGTGCCGGTATCCCAAATTGGGCCATCGCCTGGTAGAGCTCAAGACGATGAATGCTGTCATAGGCGGCTTAAAAGTCGATGAAGAAGTGGTGGGTTTCGACTTGAAATTCGTTGGTCTTTTCCAGGATTTGTCTGAGTGTAAAAATTTGATCTATTTGGACCGGAAGAAACACTGGTACGTGCCGATTAGTGTGTTACAGAAAGGTTTTAGACGTTCACACAATAGGTACGTTGGTTAGAATCTTATATGCGACATTTAACAGGGATATGCCTCGGTAGTTGATACATCACATAGGATCGCCTTTTTTGAAGATGGATCATAAATGTCATGATATCCGCTTATAATATCTGCCCAGTCAATGACATGGTTCGATACATATGATATATGTTTATGGAAATATTTTCCAGACGATTGCCAGATGTCTGACCATATTATCAGGTCTACTAAAATGTACTGACAATGAGCTGACAATAACGAACAACCACACAATGCTAAATTGCCAGTTCACACGGTTGCCAGATTTTGTCCCTAATTCTGGCAATTTCATTGTCAGATGGTTGACCTGACAATACCTTGCCTGGTATGTTAAACATTTTTCGCAAAAACTCATTTAAAGCTGTTTCGAATTGCTGAATAAAATGCCCACTCCAGAATATACATTGTAAAAATGGGCAAAATAAATTAAATTCTTAAAAATCTGAAAATTGCTTTGACATTGCCCTTTTCCCCTGATCTTCGAAAGAAATTAATTGCAAATTTGGATGCTATTAAAAATTAATAACTTTTGTTCAAGGTTTGGTCACGTCGCCACCATAACCTGGCTGGAATACTGTTTCACCTTTTTTTTCGCAGAATTCTATTTAAGAGGCATAAAACCACACACTCGTGTGTCTACCTCTTGAGCTTTCACAAACACCCACTGTATCCGGAGCTGAAATGAAAATCCTGAAATTTCTCTCGGATATACAAATAATTACGCTTATCAATCAAAAGGTGAACAAGTTCGACTGGCATTTGGGGGTGGATCATTGATTTTCGCTCTGCGCGAAATAGCTCTAGCATGACACAGACCAAAAGTAAGATATGTCACATTTGTTTGCTTGAAGATATTTGTCTAGATACCGGTATAAAAATAGATATCATCGCTTCTCTTTTCTATTCTTTTTTTTTTTTTTTGCCTTTTACTTTGTGCTTATTGAATACTTTTTCTTTGTCATTGACAAACATGGAGCTGTGCTTGTCCCAGGCTCAAAGGATATCCATGGAAAGCACAATAGTAGTGATTCCCAAACGAAAAACGGTTGTTCAATATTTGTTTAGGGTTCTTTTTAGGAGAGGGATGATATAAGAACGAAGAGTACCAAAGAATACATAGAAGAAGAAAATATAACTGGCTCAAAGAGAAATTTTCGTAGAAACCTTACCCGAAACGAAACAAAACCGGGGTGAGAAATATTTATGTGTACATTTTTGTGTGTTGTGCCTTTTGCCCTTGAAATGCCACCCCATCTGGCAAAAATTCAAATAAACTATCATCGGATCACTGAATCCCAAAGTAAAGAGCCAAAGTGATACAGACACTTACAGTGCAGTCAAAATGTCAACTACCTTTCCTGCCAAGGAGATGTGGTTTTTTTTTTTCTTCGTTCAAGCTAACAAAAAAGGTGTTTCATATTTCAAAGTAGTAGATAAATTGTCAAGTGTGGAAAGCTTGTGTTGGAGATTCTTTATTTGGACGATATTATGTTGTTGAAACACTTACAATGGCGCTAGATACTGAAATGAAATTTGATATTACATATTTTGTGTACCGAAACTCAATGTACCTTGAAATACTTTGAAATCCTTTTATGGACTTTTGGAGTACGTGGAAACAATCTTTTGTTTTTACATTGGCAATAGTGCAGTGGATGGTGTGTTCGTTTATAGGCCAATCTGACCCCGGCGGGGAATAGAGCTAATAATCTTAAATTTTTAAATTTAATTCTTGTGCTCTTAAGTATGCCTTCACTACATTATAACTTATTGTAAAATAAAATAAATATTAGGCCGTAAGAAGCCCATAGAGGGCCAAGGCCTCGTTTCTCACAACTGTAGGTACATGTTGACTGTAGGTACGTTGACTCTGACCACTATCTTGTTGCAGCTAAATTCAGAGCTCGACTGTCCAACGAGAAGAAGCTGCGAGCCGTCAAGAAAAACAAGCTAAACGTTGGACGCCTTAGCACGCCAGAAGGAGCCAGAGCCTACAGAGAGCACCTGGCCGAGAAACTCTCTGCGGTGCATACACCCCCCACAAACGCTAACAATCAGTGGACCGAATACCGCAACATCATCAAAGAGGTAGCCGTGACCACCCTTGGCTACCAACCACCTCCAAGGAGGAGCCCTTGGTATGATGATGAGTGCGTACAGCGGAAGAGGGTGACAGAAGATGCACACAAGAAAGCGCTGCAGCGCAAAACAAGAGCAGCGAGAGAGGAGTATCGGACCAGAAGAAGGGAAGAAAAGAGTATCCTGCGTAAAAAGAAAAGGGACCACGCAGTTTCCCAGCTCAAGGATATCGAGGAGTCTCGCGAGCGCAACAACATCCGGCAGTTTTATCGAAAAGCCAAGCAGCTGGCAGCTGGCTACAAGTCCGGAACGCAGGCTCTTCGAAATGGCGAAGGCAACCTAGTCACCGATGCACAGGGAATTGTTGATGTGTTTAAGCAACACTTCCAGCAGTTGCTTAACGGGCAGCAAATAGAGAGAGTGATAGGGCAAGACGAGAACCCACCTCCAGTCAATGAAGAACCAACGCCTCCACCCAGTATTGAAGAAGTTAATGTAGCCATCAGGAAATTGAAGAACAACAAAGCCGCTGGCTCTGATGGGCTTCCAGCTGAACTCTTTAAATACGGAGGTGATGTCTTGGTAGGGTGCATGCATCAAGTCATCAACCAAGTATGGATGGAGGAACGCATGCCCGACGACTGGAGTATCAGCTCTATATGCCCCATCTTCAAAAAAGGCGATCCTATGTCTTGTAAGAACTACCGAGGCATATCCCTGTTAAATGTCGCATATAAGATCCTATCCAACGTATTGTGTGAACGTCTAAAACCTTTCTGCAGCACACTAATCGGCACGTACCAGTGTGGCTTCCGGCCCGGCAGATCGACAATAGACCAAATTTTCACACTCAGACAAATCCTGGAAAAGACCAACGAATTTCAAGTCGAAACCCACCACCTTTTCATCGACTTTAAAGCCGCCTATGACAGCATTCATCGTCTTGAGCTCTACCAGGCGATGGCTCAATTCGGGATACCGACAAAACTTATCCAGATGTGTCGCGTAACGCTGGAAAACACGCGATGCTCTGTGCAATTTGGAAACAACTCTTCGGAGCTCTTCCAAACATGCACCGGATTCAGGCAAGGAGATGCGCTGTCATGTGATTTCTTCAATATCGTGTTGGAGCAGATAGTGCGCAGGGCAGGTGTCAACACGGAAGGCACTATCTTTCACAAATCCGTCCAACTGCTGGGATACGCAGACGATATTGATATCATCGGAAGATCCCGGCAAGCCGTCGTAGAGGCATTTACGGCCATTGATGAGCAGGCGAAACGAGTTGGTCTTGAAGTAAATGAGGACAAGACAAAGTATATGTTATCAACAAACAAAAATTTATCTGTCCAAAACATTGGGCAGAACGTCACTGTTGATAACTATAATTTCGAGGTAGTTAAGGAGTTCACCTACCTCGGAACAAATATTAATCCTACAAATGACACCTTTGTAGAGATCCGACGAAGAATAACCCTAGCAAACCGCTGCTACTTCGGTTTGGCGAAACAACTGGGTTCAAAACTCCTAACTCGACGGACCAAATTAATGCTCTACAGAACGCTCATCTTACCAGTCCTGCTGTATGGAGCCGAGTGCTGGACGATAAGTAAGAAAGCTGAGCAAATATTGGGCACCTTCGAGCGTAAAATACTTCGTCGGATATTAGGTCCCTTATGCGAGGAGGGCGAATGGAGGAGAAGATACAACCGCGAACTCTATGAGCTGTACCAGGATGTGGATGTAGTCCAAAAAGCCAAGATACGCAGACTACATTGGCTCGGCCACATCGAGCGAATGGACAACAATGCTCCAGCCAAGAGGATCTTCGAATCCCAGCCCCCAGGTTCGAGACGGCGAAGAAGACCGAACCTCCGGTACAAAGACCAAGCTGTCGCGGATGCCAGAAAACTTGGTCTTCACAACTGGAAGCAGCGTGCTCGGGACCGCAGAGGATGGAAGGCAGCGATGTCTCAGGCAGGGACTCTACAAGGGTCGGGAGCCCTTTAAGTAAGTAAGTAAGGTACATGCTGTGCGTGGTATACATTTTGGCACGTACAGAAGGGACCTAGTTTTATGCCGTATCCTTAGGGCAGAGGAGTTTTGAGAAGCTTTCTCATGACAGTAAATACTCTTGAATGTTTGTCAGACACTCGGAAGAGGTGGGACCGTGAAAAAACACACTAACCACTGAGCCACGACCACCCACTATAACTAATTGTACGGTTCCAAAATGAAAGGGCAAGTGGAAGAAGCGCGTATGTGCATATTTTTCTACATTCATATGTTCATATGTACATACATTCATATATCAAATCACAGTCGGATAGTTTGGAAGTTACAGAGGTACAGAAGACACAATATGCACAGCACCATTCGTCAGTGCAAGATGACATTGAACTGCTCTTGTTTACAAGTTTTAATAAGGTCACATAGGCCCTTTTATGACCTGCCGCGCCAATTGTTGAATACCCATTTCATAGGATAATATTACACTTCTTTGAAACTGTCACATTTTATTTAAAATCACCTTGGGTTGCTCCTTTTTGGCAGTTTTACTAAATATATGTATAATATATCAAGTAAAACTGAAAGGACATTTCTTTGAACCTTTGTTGCATACATTTGCCACACCATGTTAATCGGCTAAATATCCTTAAAGCATTACTCAATGTCAACTACATGAAATTTCACACTGCTTTTGTAGTTTCATTAGCATATAACTGGTTTGTGGGAGTATCCAACCGCTGTCAACGGCCATCGGAATAATACAAAACCCTACAGTGGACCTAAAACACCGAAGCAATGAAGTCGACCCATTTTTTTTTTTGTGTTTTTTTTCCTGGGTGGATGAAAACTTTTGACCTACAATTTGTATTAAATGCCCACTTCAAGTCCTCTACGTCCAGTAAGCGCACCGCCCATTGGCCACAACCACCATACACCCTCTTAACACAATTTGCATTAACTCAAATTATCCGCCCGAGGATAGCTTTAATTACATTTCTGCGGTCTCGCCACTTTTAGAGAGCCCACATCATATCATCCCCTCTCTCTCTCGGGGGAAAAGTGTGATTTAGAAAAAGAACTGACTCCCTTAATTTATATATATATATATAATTTTTTTCTGAATCCCTTCTCCTTTTGGCAAATAAATTTACTGTCCTCCGAAGAACATTACAAAAGAATTTTTTTTTTTTTTTTTGTGACTGGTTTCTTGGTTGACACATTCTTCCCTTGAAACAATTTAATTAGCAGTATAAATGGAGATGAGACAGAGAAATGATCACGAAACCGAAATTCCAAATGCAAATTAAACTTCAAAGTGCCCAGCAGCTCACCAACACACAACACCACAAAAGAAGCAGAACAACAAACCGAAACCCAAAGGAGAAAAAGATTTTGAATGGGTCAACGGCAATGTTTTCTGCTACTGATTTACAACCGAAACGTGTGTCTTTTAAAAAGATAGAAAGAACGAACGAAAAAAAAAAATATCCTTTCTTCGTCATTTGTAGATCTGTGTGTCCCTGAGGGACTCTACCAAATAAATCTCAGACCCAACATGTGCCAATTTCAACACTGTTCTCACACACAAACAGCCTGAATTAATATTCCAGACCGAACTCAAAAAAGGGGAACTCTGGAGGCTAAAATAGGCTTGCCTGACTGTGGACAGGTAGTAGAGGATACTACCAGGATAACGATGGTTGGAATGATTTATCCCCATCTAATTACCACCGCAATATTTAATAGGTGTCCCCTTAAATCCGGTCTTGGGGATCTCTAACTGATAAATTACCCTAAGCACTCCGGGGGGTGGCAATGGGTCATTTAAGGTCGTCGGTCTTTCGTCACCCAACTCCTCCTACAGAACAATGGTAAGCATTAAGATTAGGCAAGGGATTAGAGTGGCAAAAAAGAGAGGTAAAAAATAACCGTACTGTAGGTGAACCTTAATTCGCAAAGCCATACGAAACGTGTCCGAGTACCGCTGCACAAAATGAACACAAAATGAATCCTTGAAATGAGAAATGTCAGACAGATGTCCCATTTTCCAATTCAAAAGTGCCAACAGAGATGATAGGCCGAGAGGCAGCAAAATTGGTTCATTCCTTTTCGTATTTACTGCTGATCAGCACAATTTTGGCCAGTGATATGGAGTGCACTAGGATACATCAGGCAATTCAAGGCAACCATTTTATGTTTCTTGTTTAAAAGTACTCGTAGCTGTTGCCCAAAAAGCTGAAGGAGTTGCAATTAAAATTTACTATATACGTATTTAAAACGTTCTAAGCAAGGACATCCAGAGGATATCCACTGATTTTCTAGTGCATTCAAACGAACAGTGTTGCCGCACCCATGCTAAGGGATATTCCATACAGCTTGACGTGTCTTTGCAGTAGCCTTTTGTACAATAAGAATTTTGTTTACTCATCATCATTGTACGACCAGAAGGGAATAGACCATATACATATGTATCCTATTGTAATAACCTACCCATTTATGACAATATCCCTATTTGGATCCCTCTCTCAGTTGTCTCTAGTGAATATCCTTTTGGAAGAACTGAATTTCATATTTCTTCTTTTTTTTTTATTTTTCTTGTGCAAACTACGACGGAAGATCCGACATTTATGCTTCCTGAATACGTAAAATGAAATGAGATACATACGAGAGTAGATTTTACTCCTATCCACATATATATGGATGTTGTGTTGTTTAGATACACATATACAAAATAATAGTTATACTGCTGTTGGTGTCAAAGAAGGTTGGTGGGCGAGTGGATTTGAAGAGCCTTTTGGTTTGATATGAAATGACATATGCGATGGATGGACAATATTGGAGATGACATTCATGTGCATTTGCTTGTACGGAACTCCTAATTGGATATAAGGATTGAAGGGACATGCCCAGAATGGTAGTCTCTTTCCCCTTCATCTTTGGAATTAAATTGGCAAAGCAATTCAATGTTATTAATGGCAAATTACAGAAAATAGAGAAACACAAAACATAATTTATGTTCTCATATGCACACGTAATGGCTGACGTTGGTGATACAACCTTGTTGCAGTTATACTTTCTTTCTTAACTTACTTTTATCATTTAGAAGGGGGAGAAAAGTAGATAAGACTAGAGAAGGAACTTCTGAGTTATTATCATAGTGAAATGGATACACTAAGGGAGAGAAAAGAAATAGGGGCCCATCTGTGTGCGGTGGGTAAAAACTAATAAATCACCTGACGCGAACAGGAATCTGTAAGGATAAAGTTTATTTTTTTTATGGCAAAAAGAAAGGTGGAAAGCTGTTTTACTGCGCATTACACAGCCTAATTGCTGATGTTTTGTGAGGTTTTATGTGGTTGTGTCGAGGGAAAAATGGTTGTAGAACAAGTTGGTAAAGATGTATGTACTTTCACCTGATGGACATCGTGGAGAACGGCTCTAGGCGCAAACTATCTTTGAGTAGTCGATGGTTGTTCTTAGTTTTCTTTTATGATTTACAGTATTTTGTATGGGTCTGTCCATGAACTTGAACTGTATTACACTTAACTGGCTTCAGTAGGTACGAGTTGGCGCAAAAGCCCTATCGGGAGGTACTATAATTTTTCCAAATGGCGGCAAATGTCAATTCTACTTTGACATTTGTGAAGTAAAAAAATGAAAAATATACGTCAGCAAGACTGGATCTGGATCCCCTAATCTCTCGTTTTGGAGAATTGCACTGTCCAGCAAGATCGCCTGATTTAACCATTCTAGACTTATTTTTGTGGGGTTTCTTGAAGTCAGGGCTCTAAAGCCTCAGACTCTTGAAACCCCCAAAGAGTATATCCGTCAAGAATGCGAGGAGTTATGCCCGGAGTTCTGCCAAGAGTGATGGAAAATTAACAAATCTTGCTATATTCGGCGCTAGTATGGGGCGAAAAGGAATACAACACCGTGAAAAATCCTGAAATACTATTTAAAAAAAGTGTTCCATCTATCGAATGAACCACATCAAACTGCTCGAATTTGGATTATCACCGTTGTTTATTAAGACTCTTAAGCTGCAAGTGGATTACATACTCATTACATTACATTAAGTATGCCAACCACTCGCTTACCGAGGAAGGTATTTCTGAATGCGATGGAAGCTAGATCCGTTTGGTATAGAAAATAGTTGGACCTTGCTGCCGCATGCAGGATGGAAGTCGACGAAAGGGTACTGGAGAATTGGAAGCCCCAATTGTTTGACCTCATTGGTAATCTGGATGAACAGGCTAGCTAGGCAATCAGAAATAAATAATAAATAAATAGGGAAATAAAAAATAATACAGTCGACAGTAATCATAGAATCGAGGAAATACTTATGATATTGAGTAAGAGTACCACCATCTTTCAGGCTTGTATGGGAATGCCTTTATAAACTTAATGAACTAGACACAAACAACAAGGTCACACTCCACTGGATCCCTGGACACATCGAGATCAAAGATAACGCCTTGTTAAGACAAGGAGCCACAGAATCCTTTACTGGACCTGAACCTTTCTGTGGAATAGGGGATCACACTATATGCGAAAAATTCAGGAAAACTGAAAAAGAAGACAGGGAAAGAACCTGGAACAGTACTACAGGTCTAAGACAAGCTAAGAAACTACTGGAAAACCACAACCGCAGAAGATTCGAAGCTTGCCTAAGTAAGAATAACCTACGCATCCTAACTGGCTTCCTAGCAGGACACTGCAAACTGAGGGAGCATCTACGGAAACTTAGCAGATGTTGCAATGAGTCAATTGAGACTCCGGAGCACCTCCTAGAGGCGTGTTGGGCATTGACCCACAAAAGTTTGAAATGTGCATGCACCAAATATCTACAGAGAATATGCCAACCTTGGACCAATTTCTAATTCTCAGATTCTTAGAACAAACTGATCTAGAGAGAGAGCTCTTAGGGAATTATTCTCACCAAGACTAAGTAAGAAAACATACCCGTGTAACACAATTCCAAAGGCGAAGGGGTACTCTAACGAGGGTACAAACCTCTCCAAGGGTAGTAGGGGGATTTTGATTCTGCGAGGGGAAATATTAATGCTAAAGTATGTACCCCACAAAGAGGGGGCACCCATCGAGGATGGAAAGATATTTTTCATCCTATGGGCAGATGTCCGATCCTGTCAAAGTAAGGAGGCAGGTATTTGGAATTAATGTCCTGATGAAATGGTTTGTTAAATTAATCAACAAGGCAGATAGCAATCCCATGCGACAATAATTCGTGTATAATTTTGTATAATCGTTTTTATGGAAAACATTATAATCTATTTAATTATCTATCTATTAATCTAACATAAAACAAAAAAAACGATTTTTGTTGTGTAGTTTAACAATATTTCAAGGTTCTAATGTTTTATTCCTCTTTGGTTTCTTTTCAGGTAAGTGACGGTTTTAATATATTTCTGGAATAATAAAAGTAATGGACCTTCTTCAAAAATATCTAGTACATAAATGAACGCAAAGTAATTTCATCATCCACGAATGTTAACGGGAATAAATTAAAGATTCGTGAATTTATATATATTTGTTTTGTTTTTGCCGACTGGATTCAATAAGAGGTAATTAAAAATAAAATTTGATTAAGACAAGCTCTCAATCTTGAGCCGAAAGCTTAAAGCCGAAAAAGGGAAAAATTAAAAATCTTAAGGAAAACAAGAGGTTTAATCCTGAAGCTATAACAATAATAAAAAGCTGTAACTTCATAGCTAAAATACAAATTATCATCTCTACTAAATTTTAGAATTAATTTTCTTAATCTTTTCTCCATTAATATCGGACATACGTTTCCTTCTGCCAACGCATTCTATTCTCACCTCGTAAAACAAAACCGGAAGACAAATATACCGCAACATGTCACCGCTAACCTAACAATATATCATCCTTGGCATTAGCACATGAAATTTATTGTTTTCACCCACATGTCCTCACATCGGACGCAAAAACATTTTTCGCTACACCACCCTTTAACAATTGGCACCCACTTGTACTTCACTCCTTCTGCTACAACCTTTATACTGTCCCATAGGACCTACATGTCTTGTACATTAAATCCTTCACAAAGAAACAAAAGAAAAACTGTGTAACTCCCCTGGCGCCACCTGGCTTCTCCGCCTTTTTCTGACTTGACATCCCTACAAGAAGGATAAAAAATGATTTCATCCTATATACGAGTACAATAGGGGTACACTGCACTCATATGTCTGTCTGTCTGTTGCCTGTTTTATTTTGACAAATGAAGTTATCCATGTTTGCCGTCGTGTCATGTCACCGTTGTATATAGTCTTTCGTTTACGCGATTTAACAAGGACTGACAGTGCTACAAACGATGATTATTCTGCTTTGTGTCCTCTGTCAGGCTCTTACACTCTAGAGAGTTTTAATATTATGAATCTATTGCTTGTCAGTTATATGTATAGTGCATTTGCAGCGATAAAAATTAATTGACTTCTCTATAAGAGTTCATGTTCGCCGCACTCTGAAGGAAAATTCAGCAGAGTCCTTTTGCCCACAGAAAAAAAGGACCAAACTTTGCGGTCCAGGGTAATAAAAAACCTCTATTTCTGTGCATTGATAACGATGCATCCGCTACTTTTATGGCGCACAGGATAAACATTCACTTTTACGAGGACAATGAGGGTATAAAGCGAATCCTCTTGCACAATGCAAATCTTAATCCCGTTTTCATTAAGCGTTGAAGCGCAACTTCTAATCCAGAGATCCGTAGTCTCTCCAGTATACACTGTGGCTTCACTGATCCTTTGAACGATAATTGTTGTCGAAACCCAGTAAGAGAGAAGGCGGTTACGAGTTTGACTTCTTTGCATGATAAATCAGTGGATAAATCGGGAAAAAACAAACCCTGGCAAAGTGGCGAAAGGACTCAATAGCATATGCTCTCTACAGTTGTGGGGGAGAAAACAAAAAAAAAAAAACTTTTTTATTCGGTCCAAGAATGAAATGAAAAGAAATTGAAAAAAAACAACACAAAACAGAAAACAAAACCGAAAAGTTTCGGCCAGGAAAATAAAATACACAGAAAGTTTTTCTTCTAATATGCACAGTGGGATCTGTGACGGTGAAAAGAGCATACATATGTATATCCACTTACGTAGATTTGTATATTCAAGGAGCGATTTTCGACAATTTTCCCAGAAAGACTATGATTTGAGACAAATAGATTAGAAAGGTCAATTTACTAAAGTTCGAAATGTTGTCCTTAAAAGTAAATCAGACAAATTTAATGCTATTGTGGGCCCCTTTGACAAAACAAAAGTTTATTAACTTATGTGAATTTAAAAAAAGGCAATGAGTACACCGTAAAGGACCAAAGACTAGCATACCGCAGCAACACAAGGCTCTTTCATCACAAATTTAAGGACACACATGTTTTATTCCCGAAGAGTAAAACCGTAAAATTGAAAGTCGCAACTTCATTATATAGCATAAGTAAAGAGATTGATCAATTTTGTTGATAAAATCCTGCACTAATCATGAAAGTCCATACAAATCCCTACCACGTATTCCCTTTTTATGCCACATATAAGGCTTGTGGTGAAAATCTTCTCTCGTATGGTAAATATTTAATAGCGAGAATCGCCTTTCACTGCTTATCGGGTGGTACAACGAGATGAAGAACGTTGTCTACGTTCCTTTCCATAGTCAAAGTTTTAAATTATCCGCCATTTAAATTATTCGTCAAACTCTATGATCTCAATATTCAACTTCCTTTTGAAATTTCCTTTACCCAGCATTTCACTCAGAAATGATGAAATATTAATAAAATCACTACCGTCCTACGGAAAACAAAAAAAAAAATAATATAATTCTGTCATCCTTCTCCAGAGTGAAACTAGTCAGTTCTCTACACAGTTCCTGAACGTGCAGGGTACACCGACATACCTTCTCTCAACTCAATTTTGAAGTCTGAACTATTTTCGAAAGTTTTTAGAACTTTTCCAATGAGTTCTCCCTTTTTCTCACTTTTCGCAACATCCTCAGGCCTATAGACATGTACGTAAAAACATCCAACACTCTTGGCCCCAGCTGAAGGTGTTAAAGTTCATCAGACACGATACCTCTACTACCAGCACTATTTCGGATTTTCGGATTCGTCCTTACAGAGTTGTTTTGTGTTTTGTTTCATTTAGTGCTCTGTGTGCATGTGCCCTCACAACTGTGAAGGAAATTCGATAAGGCAGCAGCAAAAAAAAAAAAAAAAAAAACCTATACATTCATAAAAGTGGAAAGGGGATCAAAAGGAATTAGCATATACAGTTGGGGATATATGAGTATGTCTATGGAGCACTCTGTGTGCTAACTTTTATGATGCGGAAAATTTCCAGAGGTACAACATTAAAAGGAGTCCCCCAGGACCGATGGTTTGGGTAAATGCGGGGGATCCTTCAAAGAAATAAAAATTGGTTGTTTTCTCTTTACCCGCCTATTGGTGGGACACAAAGTTTTTTTTTTTTTAGATTGCTTTTTGGGAAGCAGTTATCAAAGTTACTCAAAAGCTGGTTAAAACAGATTTTTGACTTAACCTATGTTTGAGGAATGTGGATGCAAATTTTAATTTAAAAAACAGTTGTAGCGACATATCTGTCAGAACTTATGTCAATATTCACCAGTATCGTATACACAATGATAAATCTGTCGACGACAACAAAAAAGTGCGGCAGTCTATCGTTGTTAAAGTCTTTTAACTTTTGCATAATATCACACAACTGACTTCTATTTTTATATCTTCGATAGTAAAATATTCTTCTAAAGTCTTTACAAAATATTCAAAATGACTCTATTTACATACATATACACATGTACATATGTATTTTGGTTATACATATGCCAATTCCCATATTCTGACATTATGTCGGTGCACTTTCTTCAGAAAAATTCGAAAGAAATTTCTAAAATTGAAGATAAAATTCTCTCAGTGAAAGATAAATGCCCCGAAATCTGCGGAAACGTAGTAAACAAAACAAAAAACAGCTCACTTTTCAGACTTCAATATTTTTGCACTATTTTACTTCAAAATATTGTGCCAGCCAACACAATCAGAGACCAAAATTTTGTCTAACGTCATTTTTTGGACAAAAATTTGCAGCTTGGGAAAAGTCCTTACTCTTTTGTGAGCTGTCTCTCTGTGAAAAACCAAAAAAGTAGGTATGACGTGCGAGAACCAGAATTCACCATTTTTCGTAAAATCTTGTAGATTTTCATAGTTCTAGTCAGTATGGTAACAAACCTTATAATTGCATTTCTAAAATTCCATCATTTGTGTTTGAACACACTCCGCTTTTGTCAGTATAATACTACAACTTACAATCAATACTGACATAATGTATGATGACAAGAATTTCTGCACGTCTGTATTTTACGTAAAGTAAATTTTGCTATCAGTTAGTTATGAGAACATCTTAATGCATCATCTAGAAGCTAACAAATCTTATGGGTTAGAACATTAATTACAAGAACTGAAATTTTAGATTCATTTTTAACAGTCTTACTACGCACCTTTGCTATACAAGCCACTTTGATGTTGTTCGTCATATGGCCTAAATCCGATTCGGTGCTACTTCGATTTAATGCACGATTTCCGGCAACAATACCAACAGTAATCTTAACAACTTTCTGCACCTGTATTTGCGTACATAAGTGTCTGTCTGCGTTCATTTTTAGAATGTGATTCATTCGGAGTAGATACATAATTATAAGCAAACAAATACTGTAAGTGTAAGCGGATTTTAAAGATAAGATCTCACAACCCCACTTTGAATTTGAATGACAATACACTTAACAACTGTGTAAGACACGTAACCACCTTACACATTCTTCGGTTGCTTAAATTATAGATAATGGTAAATGTATTAATATTATCTCTACCTTTATAATACGGAGCGTATTGGATTCGTGATATTCGAGCTCGAGGTTACAATGAATTTGGTTGACTATTTGCAAGACTGTAGCCTAAACGGTTAGATCGATTTGCTTCAAACTTCATATCTCAGCTCCATTGGGTCACAGTTTGAAGAGAAATCAGAACTTTTGTTCTAGCCTTATTAACCGTATATACTTTACTTGTACAGTTGCTTTCAATAACTATCAGACAGGCATATGAAAAAATATTAAGCCATAAACAGGCCGTACTGGTAACCATTTTTTACGTACGAAAGGATCGAAAAGTCATAGGGCATATCCGCAGGAGAGAGAGATTTGTAGATAATCTTTCTTATGACAGAAATAATCTTGGATGCTTGTCAGACACTCGCAAAAGGTGGGACTGCGGAAAAACGTTAATGGTATTCTCTGAAAAATATACAAACTTTTAAATTTAACCAGTGCTTAAATTCGTGATCTTCATTTTCGTAATCTGATGGATCTACTCTTAACTCGAACACTTCAGAATATTGGTCTTGTTACCTAGCGCAAACATCGACATCTTTGAATAGTAGGTACACAACATCTGAGTGTCCGCCAACGATCAATGATGCAACCAAAGTTACATAAATACTTTAAGCTGAAAAATAAAACTAGTGGAAAATAAACATGCTGTACCGACACTACGTTTGAGTGAAAATAATAAAGCCCAAAACACATATGTAAGCGCCACGACCTCGGCTTCGTCTCGTTACGTTCCATTCGCCTCGAGAGCGCTTTGAAATTACATCTCCATGTGTATAAGGACTGCCAGGTATATTTTTTCCGGCTATATCAATGTGTTCGCTATTGATAATTAAAGACTAATAATAATGAAAAATTTAAGAAGACGTTTTTATTGCCTAAGTAACATTATGCGCCCTGCTGTCTGTATATTTAAGTGTAAACGGTTTTAAATTTTCAACACCAATGAAAAAAAAATATTTATTTTTTAAGAATCTGAGTTGCATATATTTCTTCTCAAATTAATTTTTTGTTGGAAACACTGCACGAGAGAGATTTCGTTTACATTTTGTCCTGTCAAAGCGCACATAAGTTCAGCTCATTTCAACTTCTGCACCTCTTCCGAGTGTCTGACAAACATTCAAGAGTATAACTGTCATGAGAAAGCTTCTCAAAACCTTTCTGTAAACCCTTCTGTACGTGCAGAAATGTATACCAAGCGCAACATGTACAGTTGTGAGAATCTAATCCTTGGCCCTCTATGGGCTGCTTACGGCCAAATATTTATTTATTTTACACTTCCAAAATATAGGCAGCTCTCTACTTTCACGATTTCCTGTCTAGTTATGTTTATAAGAGCGCGACTGTTGGTTATCCTAAACTTTGTCAGCTGAGCTCTTTAACCTTCTTATTTTTCTTCTTATACAAGTTTGTCCTCAATGTATTTATAAATGTTCAGCTGTAATTAAGTGCTAACATCTCCTGCAGTTTTAATTTTAATTACATCTTCTTATCTGACATTAAATGTATCTACTTGTAGCCTTTGGTGCATCACCAATGCCGGATGGAGTTTAAAAATAGATACTTACGTGCGTCATTTGAAATACATAGAAATACCTACTTATTTCTGTAAGATAAGGTGCATCGAAAGAGCAAAGGTTGCACATAGGGACAATTCATATCCACTGGCAATGAGAACAAATGAAACAAATGACTGGAGAGGATGTAAGTACACCACCCAAGACCGAAGCTACAAAAGTAGTATTAATTTACATAGTATGACTGTACATAGGCCGTAGGATATAGTGCAACCTGAGAGAACTCATTGGAAAAGTTTCTAATAGTTTCGGAAGTAGTTCACACTTTAAAGATAATTTGTAAAGTTCAGATCGGGACTGAGGATACGATGAAAGAGCAGATATTTTGCACGAAGTAATTTTATTGATATTTCAACGTTTCGAAATAAAATGCAAAGTAATGATGAGAAGTAGATTTGTAAAATAACATTTTCAGGGAATTGTGAGAATAACTTTTCAAATTTCGAATATCAAATTCGTTTTATTGACTAACAAATTGAATAAGGAATGGAAAGCAAAGTATTATTTTAGTTCATGGAAAGGTACATATCCAGCTTAGTTTACAAGAAGAATTTGAATTCTAATTCATTCTAGCGTTACGATGAAGGTTAATATTTATGAGCTTCTTCTCACTGTACCAACTGCAGATACATACAATCATAGATATTCAATTTCAAAAAAAAAAAAGCTCATCAATTTGTTCCATCTCAAATGCCAAATGCAATCGATTGGAAGTGTCAAATATTATTAAAAATACATACTGTCACACATCGAACTCTTATTAGATTGTCTACACAAAGCACACGCGAAAAGAGAAAAAAAAAATCAAATGAACTCAAATGTTCTGTCACAGTGGGAATTAAATTGCAATTTACTCTGCCACCGAAATTAGACATTTTTCAGTGAGTTTTTTAGGTCACGATTTAGCTAAATTAATTTTTTTTTTTTTGTCTGTCTGATATCCTTGT
Source organism: Chalcosyrphus nemorum (assembly GCA_949716465.1). Classification (NCBI taxonomy): domain Eukaryota; kingdom Metazoa; phylum Arthropoda; class Insecta; order Diptera; family Syrphidae; genus Chalcosyrphus; species Chalcosyrphus nemorum. Next base: position 72,619,398 of record OX454333.1, read on the forward strand.
GTGGGCTTAGAGAACAAAATACTTGTCATGTCACATCGATTGCACGTCACGCTCGCGTATCGAACGTGCGTCACATTAGAGTTACCACCCTGTCAAGAGTGTGCTTAGAATTTTCTATGTTTGTCTATTTTAGGTTGAACATTTCTAAGAATACATTCATCTCGCTAACAATCGCATTAGTTTTTCATGAAAAGGCACACCAAAAAAGCGGGCAAACCCTGGTGAGCGCTACAAATAATATTTGAAAGAGAAGCGAAGGCGATGCCAATGCCAAACCAAACGTCCCATTGTATTCATTCTCACTCTATCTAACACTATTTGTGTCTCACTGTGTGACACTAATGTGTCACTTCCGTTGAAATTTAATTATTCACGGTATTCTGTTTAATTTCCATTCAGTTGTGGTTTTGAAATGACAAACAGGCGTTGGCTGTCTTTCACATGCAACACACAGCATTTGAATGGAACTTAAGATGTTTTATCCTGTGAGTGGACTCTATGTGTGTGTGTGTGAGGTGTGAAGGAGGTTGGTCTTAAAATGGTAGATACATGAATGTGAGAGATACTACTTTGGTAGCGGATAAATGTGTTTCAATTTTTGTATATATTTCTTAGAAAACCAATGTCTTTGAGAGGGTGTATCTTACGGTTAATGGATCTGGGCCTATTTGAAATATTTGTCAAGAGAGTTATTTTTAAAAAGCGATTTGAAAGGGAATATTTGAATTTAGTCTTAAGGACAGTGAGCTTCTTCTTCACTAGAATCATGCCTGTCAGATCAATGCGTGAAATACAATAAATGTTTGTTTTATTTTATTAATCAAAAAGAAGTAAGAGCTGGAAGGAAAACATTGCTGAACGCACCAAAAAAGTAAGCGTAGCTCTCTACTCTTGCAAAAAAGCATTCAGCAGCACATGGGGCTTCAGGCCAGCTGTGGTATACTGGCGGTTGTAAGACCCATTCTGACATATGATTCACTACTATGGTGGATGGTACTTGAGAAGCAATATCAGCTTTCAAACCTCACCAAAATCCAGAGGATGGCATGCATCGGAATCATGGGATCATTGCAATGGAAACCATGCTTAGTTTCATTCCGCTTAAAATTTATTGTAGTAGTCTAGCAGCCAAAACTGCTATAAGATTGAGGGAAGGTCGATTGTGGTCATCAAACTCTTACGGCCACGCCTCTATTCTGTCCCGATGAGAGGCTACCAATGGATTGACGGAAACAGATCACATGAACTCGATGTTAACATTCGAAAGAAGATTCAATGCAAGAATTCCTGACAGAATTTACTGGAAGAACTGGACAACTAAAAAGAAAAAGGAGTTGGCATTCTATACCGACGGTTCTAAGATGGACAGTACAGGAGCCGGAGTTTATTGTGAAGCCCTAGGAGTAAACTGCTCCTTTAGAATAAACGACGACTGCAGCGTCTTTCAAGCCGAAGTCACTGCCATTACGCAGGCTGCTGAAATTATACGTGAGAGTAATATCGTCGGACAAACGATAACTGTCTATATAAACAGCCAGGCAGCCATTAAGGCTCCAAGAAGAAGAGATCATCAACTCTGGTTAAACTCAGTCGTCATAACGCACGGGTCGTTTCTGGCGTAATTACCGGCCCTTGTGTCATTGGCCTTCACGCAGAGAGACTGGGTGTGCTGAATCATGACTATTGTAGAAGCTGCAGAGACCTTCTGTGTAACTGCCCTGCCCTATTTGTTAGCAGAAAGAGAACTCATGCCAGTCATTTCTTCTCGGAGTTGGAGGACTTAGGCAATGTTGAGCTGGTGGATCTCCTGAGATTTATATTACTATCTGGGTGGTTCTAAAAGCGGACAGCGTTCCCATGGTTAAATGATTGGGCACAATGGACCCGAATTGTGGGTCTAAGTGAGCAGTGACCTTCTGGTCACAAGGCACCCATCTACCTAACATAACCTAAGAGCTTTTGTCGTAGGTACCTCCCTCATTCGATTGCACAAAGTAGATGGAAGTTCGCGGTTGTACATACACACTTTGGGAGAAATAGGTTAGGTTAGGTATGTGGGTTGGCAGAGGAAATTGGGAGAAATAACTCCACATGAGAATGAGCTTTAAGCCGGACTCAAAGGATAAAAAGTACGCCATACAGTTACTCCTTGGAGTGAACACGGCGAATAAACATTTCATGAACTACTCGTATTAATAGGCACTCGCTGGACACGCTGGAATTTTTCGAACTGCTTTTGTGTCTACATAAGAGAAACCTTTCCATCATATATATATATGTATGTGCAATATATATTCCACGTCAGCTTACTTACAGTGAAATATCCTCCTAAGAAAAGCATAGTTGAAATTCTGTGGTAAGGACCAGTACCCTTTGCATAAGGACCTCTTCTTTTCAAATTAGTGTACTTGCGCTCTGTTGGTAAATTTTACCTATACAAAGAATAGACTGGAATTCAATAACCAACAGCAAGATGATAATAAGTTTCTGCCTACCAATTCCCAACATTTACATTTCAAAAATGTTTCAAAATCCATGTTTATGTTCAAAGTGATAATAATTCTTTTAAGTTTTAAGTATAAACCATTTTTTTAAAATTAAATTAAAAAAAAACTTACTGTATTTACATAGTACAAAAATTTGCTGAAAAAAAAAAACACTTGGCACCCTGCTAACGAGAAGTGAAATGCTCCACTAAGTGGCTTCATTTAGTTGGGCATTCATGTCACTCAAGAAATGAATACAATTAAGCGGGACGCCAACACCATGGGGGAGCTCTTGTCCCCTGACTTACCGCGAATAACACCAGAGCCTACGACCTACTTAATTTAATCTGAATTTGTGGATCGTCAGGAGAACTAATAGCCTGCACCATTAAAATTGTCTTAAGGACGATGATGATGATTCTCCCCATTCCGTTCGAATCAATAACACTCACATATAGTGGCACTTTTGTATACCGCGAATTCTTTCTTTCCTTCGACTTTCACGAACATAAAAGTTTCACCATTTTCTTGTTCTTTTTCCCCCCTTGTTACTCTGTTCGTCGTGTCGATCAGAACTTACTTATGTGGTGGCGGTGGGGGGGTGGCCATTAGTGAGTGTTCGATCTGTGTATTGGGGATTAAAAAGTTTTAAGTGGAATCAATGGCCTTGCTTTCGATTCGTATTTTTTTTTTTTTTTTCTTTGAATGTCCTTTCTTTTGTAAGGACAATGTGTTGGAGGGATTATTTATTCTTTTTTTCTCATTTTGGTTGGCGTAATTTTCTCGAACATAACAAATTAACAAAGTGTCCATCCAATTAAGTGCCAGCCATAGACCCAATCCCATCATCTGCTTGGTCATCATTTGCCAAAGTTAAGCGTGTGCAATCTAATTTTGAAACTCTTCAAGGACACTCGTCGTTGTTACGTACAACACAGAAGGAAAACTTTTCCATACACCTTACTCCAGAGAGAGCTAAAAGTTCACTTTTACTTATGTGCCGCGGCCGGAAACATTTTTTTTTTTGTTTTGCTTTTGGCACAAATATTTACTAACGGGAGTTGGTTTTGTAACTGGTACAAGAAATATACACACACAAAAAAAAGGATAAACACAGAATGACATGAGAAAAAAAAAAAAAAAAAAAAAAACGAGGAGCTAAGTTGTTTATCCTTGGATAGCACATGATAGTTGAAATAATTTTCGAAGGCGAACAAATCTTCTCAGACTATGGTGCTGGTTCTCCTTCTGTGTCTCTGTCTTTCTAGAAGTCTGGACTTGGCAATCCTATCTGGAATTGCTTGGTGACAGCTGATGGTGAACGTCTAGCAAGTGCATTAAATAATGAAACAAAAGGATGTGAAAGTCTGTTGTTTGTCCCAAGCATCGGGTCATAAGGAGGTAATCTTCTTTGGACGCAGGATATACTTTGTATTAACCTACTTCTTAAGAAGAACTTTATAAATTAGACGTAGAGTACACTTAACAGAAAAGGTCACTGGAGAAACATTTAATTGGTATTTATAAGCGCAGCTTATATAAACATATAGTCTTTGAGAGTCCTCGGTCCTTGTTGTGAACCGTCCAGATGATGTACGCCACATAAATATCTATTGGACTAGTTCCAGCGGATATTGCGAAATTAAATAATTTAAACAGTTGAAGCTATCTACAAATTAAGGATTAAAACTTGAAAATCGATAGTAATTAGCACTACTACCAGTAAGCCGTATATTCTATTCGGTGAAGCGGATTGTCGTTTATTGGAAGAATGGAATTGTAGCCTGTGGAAGGGAAGAGAAAGAGTTGACGTACTAGTGTGGTAGTTAGGTGACACAAAAAGAAACTTCTCATTCTCTTTGGGAGCTACACTCATCATCCAAATCTCATTATCATTTCTCATACAAATTTATTTAAGTGCCATTGGCAAACCTACATTCGACCTTGCTCAAACGCCAAGAAGGATTTATCATAAGTGTTTCATATTTATTCCTCAATCGCATGTCATTAATTTGTATGTCAATTTGGCAATTCACGCCTTCTTCTTTAGACATTCTCGCCCAGGCTCCATGATTGTTTGACATTTGTGCGTTCCGTGCATCACTAATTATTATGATGATGATGATTCTTTGCTCTGTGGTTGTTCTGCTCGTTCAATTCGTGATGGATTAGTCAGTCATCATTCGAAGTAAATCTTTTGAATAATTTATTATGTCCTGTGTAATGTAATCCTCTCAAAAGGATTTCTTTTCTTTTAATTATTCATTGCGCAATATTGTACACAGAAAAGACCTCAGGTTCTCCACTTTGTGTGCCGCGTTTACACTTAAGTGTCAGCTGCGGTTTTATGTTTGTCAATTATTGATGAATCTTCTTTTGACAGATGGAAACGAGCAAAGTCCTTGTTTTTTTTTTTTGTTTTGCGTTACCCACATTTCATTCGGGAAAAGGCATCCTCGCGTGCGTGTGGCATACCAGCACATCCCTCAGCTTTGTCGCGTCACGAAAAGGCAAACACAATTAATTTTAAGTATTTCTCAAAACTCCCGCCCCAAATGTATTTCCCAAAAGACACAAACACCCGCTGCCCATTTCTAACACAACACTCGGTGACTGACTCTTTGTGAGAAGGCGATGAAGCTCATCAATTTGAAGATACCTATTCATCATCTTGTGACGGGGACCACTAAGCACCTTTTTCGTTTAGAATGAATGAAAAAAAAAACACAAGTCCGGAATTCCCAAATGATATCTGCCTGTTTGAATCTGACCTTGTTAATTACTGTTTGCGGTACCACCATCCGCTCGGTCATGTTCGTGTCGGAATGTAGGCAAAATAAAATCACTACAGGTTAGGTGGTCCTTGTCCACCGGAAATTGGAAAAAAAAGAACACCAAAACCACGACAAGGATTTTTCTTCTTCGTGATGGTGATTCATCTTAAATAGGTAACCGGTAGGGGGATGGCAAAAGGAAGTACGTGAGTTATAGCTCCGACATCCTCTTATTAAATGAAATGGCCTGTCTCAAGTTAAAGGAATCAAATTTATTTTGCTGCAAGAAAATAAATGTTCCACTTGGCTTACTCTATATACCACAGACAAACACATTCCTATCTATCTCGGGTGAATAAAGAATGTGTAGTCTCACTTTGGTCGTACATAAGTTGACATGGTCGATGACATTAACACGTAGGAGGAGTACTGAGATTTTGCATCATCTAATTTCCCTTTTGCATTGATAGTGATCAAAAGATTTGCATACTGATGATTTGAAAAGGATACAGTCCATCGATGTCTACTGAGTATATCTTGTTCAAGGGAAATCTTCTTTCAAATGCATGTGGGAGCTTATATGATACGGAAACTTAAGTCCAAGGGATTTAAATTCTTTTTCACTAGGAGTGGGTACTAATTCAAAATCAAAGTCGTTTGCTTAGTTCCATGGAAAATACCTTTACTTGTGGAAAGGGTAATTGGTGCTTTAGTTCTTTGGTCCTTAAGAGAACAACTTATTCAGGTTTTTAATCTTAATACCAAAACATTACGACTCTTGTAGTCTTGAAGTTTTGAATATCTAAAGGCCTTTAAATTTACGTACATAGAAAGAGTTGAATGTAAGAAGCTCATTCTCTGATTATTTTTGTGTTCTAGATATCGATTTTCGTCTTCAAGGATTATAAATAACAGCACTTATCGTATTCGTAAAGGAAAGTTAGTATTTTCACATATAACAATTTATTTCATAGAATTTGCTTCTTATGCTGCTGTTATAGATTAAGATAGTTTATATGTATATTGTACAATAACAGATTCGAGTTGTTTCCTAAATTACCATTGTCGGATAAGAGTGCAATAAATCTTCTGTTGTAAGTACATATTTGCCTTGAGTTCCGATTTTTAGTTTTATCATTCTCAGCTGGCAAAAATATTCGAGCTGCAATAAGCAGTGGCAACCGCAGGGTCACGAAGGAAATTACATATGAATTTTTATAGTCGACAGGCAAATTTTCACAAAAAGATGGCCAACATTATTTTTTGTATTTTTTCAATTTATTTTTGCATGAGAATACATATCAAAAAATAAGTTTTAATAAAAAGGCCACTTTCGACTAAATTTACATGAAAATTCGAACAAAACTGAAAAAAATTATAAAAAAAATATGGTTTTAGATTTGTTCTCAAAAACCTGAAAGACATTACCTGTGCCATAGGTATAAATAAACATATACATACATCATTCAATAACTTGTTAAACTGGGACGAAGTCTGCTTAAACAACCTCTGGTTCTATTAAAAACTGAAGTGCTTACTTCACTCAATTACGAATTTCTTGATTTAGGGTCTAGTTTTCTCAAAACATTTATAAATAAGTCAGAAGATACTGAAAAGTTGTAACACTTCTTCCATATTTTGCATCCTTTATAGCCATATAGATTTGTTTCGTGATTCTTGGGCGTCTTCGTCTAGCTGCTCAATAGGAAGAATAGCTTCAGATATAATTTCATTGCTGTGCATCAAAATTTCATATAAAGTTGTGGGCCTATTATACCATGGGTACAGTTGCACAAACAAATTTGCGGTATCAATACAACAATATTCCCTTAATCGTCAGATTTGTATTAGATATACGCTGGATATTGTTTATAACACAACCCGAAATCGGCATATGATATTTTCAGCTCTGCCGGTTAGATCCGAAGAAGTAGGTAAAAGAGTCAAGTAAAAATCAATCGTTCATACTACCATAACACGGTTTTGGTTTGAAAACTAAAAACCCAATTCGGCTTCTAAATGATTCTAAATGACCCTTTTCTTATTTTCTTCGATTTTTCTTTTATTTTCCCCATCACGAGCTTGCCATTTTCCTATGGGCAGTTTATAGGAGACATGAAGTAAACATTCTAAAAATCGTATCCACGCATACAAGAAAAATCAGTTACAATTTTCTTTGCTTACTCTGAAATTTCGATATTGGATTCGTTTTTGACCTTTACTATGAACAAATAATTTTCGAAAAGTTGATTTCTTGAAAGAATAATAAGACTGGACCGTGATTCTGTGTTAAAAATAGCCCTAAAGAACAAAATTTTTTCAGCTTCCTTAACACCTTTTAGAGATAATATTTCCAAAAGTCGCAAAAGGTCGCAATGTTTTATGATTGTTTCTTATTGCGAAAATATTAGTCTTTCTTTTGAGACTATTTTCAGTACGAAGCAGTTTGAATCAACTTTTTTTTTTTGACTGCTCAAATACATTATCTTAAATAGCTTGAAAATTTACTTCGCGCTTAAAATATTGTGAAAAGGGCCATCACTCTTTTTATACATACGAACAGAACCCATGGCAAATTATTTTACAAATCGCCCAAAAAAGCAATAAAATATAAAAAAGCAAAACTATTACCAAACTTGCTACTGCAGTCAAATTTAAAGTTAGCACTTTAAAACCATCTACTGATTAAATAGTTACAATCTGCATTGCATGAACAATCAAATTCAAAGCTCATATTATTTGTAAACAACTTTGCATTGGAAAAAAAGCAACAAATTGAAATTTTTTTATAGTTTTGGCCATGAATTTGGGGAAATTTACCTGTATGCTCAATCTGGTCTATTACTAACTTGCTCTCTCACTTAGGTTTTTTAACCCCTCGGGGGACATAAGGCGTCAACAACGCCCGCGCATCATCTTGTTGGTACTTCTGCAACGCGTTTGAGCTCTCTCGCACTCATTCCCAAAGAGGTCGATTCCTCCTCGAGTGTTCTTCTAGGACGTCCCACTGTTCTGCCTGCTTGGGAGAGTGGCTTCGCAATGGTATTGTCTTCGCGCCGTAGGGTGTGTCCAATGCACTGCCACTTTATCTTTCGTATTGTAATGCCTACAGGTTCCTGGCCAGTTCTCACATAAAGCTGTTTGTTGAAGATACAGGTTGGCCAAAAAATCCTCAAGATGGTCCTTAAACATTTATTGACGAAGACGAGCCTACGAGTGCTAATGGTGTCCCATAAAGCAACACCGATTCAACATTTGAGCGGAACAGTCTAAGCTTGGTTCTTAAGCTTATAACGTTACTTTTCCAGATGGTAGAAAGCATACCGAACACAGCCTTGGCGTTCCCGATTCCGCTTCATACATCCAGTTCGGTGCCACCACGGTTTGCGTGTGAAGTGGTGAAATTTGTCAACTTTCTCGACTTCCTGTCCGGCTATGTTAAGTTGGGCCCTGGTATTAGAAGTGCTTTAGTCTAGTCTGGCTTTAGTTTTGGCTGTGTTAATTTTGAGCCCCACTTTGTTTGCCTCAGCTTCTTCTGGACCATAAGATCCTATGTTAAAATAGACAAACATCGTCAGCGTAGCCTAGGTGTTTAAAGTAAGATGTCATAGTCCAGCGAATTCCATGGTTTCCTTCCGTCAATGCTGCTATTCTTCCAAAGTGAAGGTTCATTTTAATGGATAAATAACTTAGGCAAAAAGGCTTTGTTCTACGAGAGAGTGGCGTAACAGAATTATCGCTGCCCATTGCGACAAAGTAGCATGCAATTTTAATTTATCTAAGACTTTTGGGCTGGGAGAACATCTCGAGACGCTGTAAATTTTTTATGAAGATTTAAAATCACAAAAAAAGGAAATATGTTTACGTATATTTTTTACGGCAAAGGACATTTGTCTCTGTATAAAAGAGTATATACCTACAAACATATGTCCCGTTCATCCACCCACTCGACAAACAAGACGAACAAAATATGTAAGTGAAGGGATCTACAAAGGGTTTCATTGTCCACTGATTGCAACAGCTATTAAGGACGGCAGAGGAGACACACACAGACGGCAAACGGAACCATAAAGCGAGTGAGTTAAATTTCATTTTTAATCCCTCTGTCAAATTTCTCCTTACAAGGAGAAATGTACCAAGCAAGTAGGTGGAACGGGGATGGTAAGTCTTTCGTCCTTCTTTAATTTTTTATTATTGGATCTCCTTCATCATTTGTTGAGTGAGGTAAAATTTGGTGTTCTTAGAGACAGCCAAATCATGATTGTTTGTGTTGGGTTTATTTTTAAGGAGGGAGACATCTTCCCTGTCCTTTGAGGTACTTAAAGGCATCAAATAAATAAATAAAAAAAAACGCAATTTCATGCAGCAGCAGTAAAGGTAATCCTGGGCAGTGAAAGTAGCAAGAGCAGTAGTATTACTGCGACTTTCAGGTGCTTGCTCACATTTATGATTCTGTTGTTTTCATGATTTTTACGATCGTAATAAACTTCAAAAACTTACTTGAGCTCATAAATTTGAAACGGAATGGCCACAGATGTGCGCTTTATTTTATCAAACAGTTTAAAACTGCACAGGACCAACATGAAAAAAATACAATCTACACAACAACCGCGAAGAAAGCCGGATAAAAAAAAAACATACTCCCGAAGTAGGACACTTGGCAGGATACGACGACAGAAATATTTGTGACAAAAACATTGTGCAGGTCCACTTGCATTGTTTGGTAATCGCATTAACAACCGTGCGCTTAAGTCCCCAAACCACATGGCTTTTAAGCGAACGTTTTTTTTCTTTTTTTGTTGCCAATGTCAACAAGGATCTACATTGTACATATTTCTTTTTTATTTTATCTTAATTGAGGATAATCTTCCAAAAGTTGGAAGTTGGATGCATATATCGAAATTGTATCTGGACTATAACAGACTGGTTCCAAATGCTTACAAAACTTAAACTAGGGCGAATGGTATACATATGTAATACATGTGTATATCTAGAGGATTCAGGAATAACGCTTTCGAGCACTTGCAACTGCTTCCGCTTGTATTCACAAGTACATGGACCGAATTTCAGGCGTAATGAATAAAACATAATACAAATAAAGTCTATGTACAGGCATACCCCAGTTAACGCCGTTAATGCGTTGCTGGAAAACACGACGTTAGGCGAAACCACGTGGCAAAGAAAATAAAAACATGGCCTAATTTACCCTATAATTTTTAAATTTTAAATTTTAAAAAAATCAGCTTAAATGCAATATCCAGCCACAAATTTGTCAACGATCTCCAAAATCGAACAAAAATTGGCGACTTCTTTTGTTTTACTATTGGATTTTAATTTTTATTTTTTTTTTTTCAAACGACGTTACAGCGAAGGCACAAAACGTTAAGCGAGGTATGGTAACAATTCGTTGCCGACGTTATAGCGAAACAACGTTGCTCAGGGCAACGTTAACCGTTGTATACCGTACAGCATACTTCACTTTTTAGGTCAGGTATTACCTATATCATGGATTTTTTACTTGCACCTACATACATATAACATAGGGCAAGTACATACATACATACATACTGGATTAGAGCAAATTTTCGATTCGAGATTTTGATGAATTTCGACGCTACGATTATGGAGAAGTCAGAAAACGTAGGTTTGCCAATGTCGTCTGTCTGTCTGTGCACAAAGCTTCAGATATGACATGCAGTAAATGTAAGGAAGACGACTTATTATTCATGTTTGCTTTATACATATTTTAAAAGTAAGTTCGATATTTTATAGCATACTAGCTGGCCCGGCAGACGTTGTTCTGCCCTTTTCTTACTCGCAGCAAAAATCGATATGTATTCCTACTAAACAATTATCCGAAATTTTTCAAGATTCATAATTTTTCGTGGAAAAAATATTCAAATTTTTCGTGGTTTTTTCGAGTTTATCCACTAAGAATTCCGGAACACATAATTCAAAACAAAAAATAAATTTTCAATTTTTCAATTTCCCGACTTTTCCGGAGGGTTTTTCCAAAGTTTTCTTTCGTAAAAACCTTCTCCTGTCATTAACGAACAACTGAAAGTAAATTTGAGCCAAATCTTGATGAATTACTATACATTTTTCACACTATTTTTACTTGCACAGATATGTAGTATAGGGATTGTGAAAATTTTCGATCTCGGGATTCTGATAAATTCTGATATTACCTTTATAGAGAAGTCGAAAAAAGTGGGTCTGAAAATTTGGTCTATCAGCAAGGCTACAGCCTAAACGGGTAAACGGATTTTGATCAAACTTCATATCTAGGCTCTGTGGGGCAATCCCTAGAGGGAAAAATTTTTATTCTAGCCCTAATATTAACGGTACTTTACTTAGAGCCAATTTAGCAAAAAGTAGATTTTCTGGAAAACGGTTCCTACGATTTTTTTTAAATTTCATATTTCAGCTAGTTTGGCAAAGTTCTATAAGATGGCGTACCAAATTTTTGACCAAAAGCGTTGATAACGGTACTTTACTTACAGCCAAATTGGTAAAAAACTGATTTGCTGAAAAACGGCCATACCGATTTTGTTTAAACTTTATGCTAATTCGAGCTTAGATACATGCTATAAAATTGTTTACAACATTTTGGCCAACATTTTTCCTAACGACAATTAAGGCCAATTTGGTTAAAAGCCAGTTTATAAAAAAACGGGTCAATTGATTTCATTAAAATGTTTAGTGTTTAAAGATAGATTTCCAAATTTTTGGCTAAAAGTGATAATAAAGGTACTTTTCTTGGGGTCAAGCGGTTTTAGTCAACTTGCTCTAAAACGGCCTTAACGATTTTGTAAAAATTTTATAGTTATGCTAGTCTTGTGACGTCTAATAAAATGGCTAAAAAAGCGTATAACGGTACTTTACTTTTTTAGCTGGTATTGGAAATATGGCAATTTCTCGGTTAATATGGTCAAAATCGAAACGTAAGCAAAATTTAATGAATTTCAATTCTCTTAACAAAAAACTTAAAATGTTTTTCAATTTTTCACATGCAAAGGTAAATCAACAATCAAAATGCAAAGGAATATGAAATTACATTTTTTAAATCGCCTTAATTGAAAATTACTACTTATTTCCAAGAACAAAAAAGTTTTTGTGTGACTTACTTGGGCCACGAGCGCTATGTGTCCAAGAGATATCTTTGCATATAGTCCTATATGCCAGAGAGTAGTTCTAGGAATTAATTAAAAAATACAGTTCTTCATTTTGGCGACTATTTTAGGAAAAATATAAATTGCAAGGACAATTGCATATCCTTTCATATTTACTAACCAAAGAGAGAGAATATTTCCAGCGAAACATTAAGCTTTTAACGTAAAGTTAAATGATGCTTTCAAAATGGGGTACTAACAAATTTTATGACAATAATGCAAACAATTTCAGCGAAATTTTGTTGCATGTAATTAAACTGCAGTGGCTTGTGTCCTTATCACTTGCAACGAGCTCATAAATAAAGGGAAGCAGCTCACTGCTTGATTTATGTATAGTATGTATATCGTTACCTTTTAAAGCATTCTGTAAGGATAATATGTATTCTATGAAAATTTCGAAATTCTGTAATCTTTAAGAACTTAAGAATTTTTTAGAAGTGTACGTACTCCGCTTTCTTCAAATTCTTTTGACACCTTACCATTATGCAAGACGTGACACTTGCTGCCCTCATACGTTGCCTTAATAATAGCTATGAGTTTTTCTGGCCAACCAAATAGCATCTCTACTCAAGCTATCGAAGGCCTTCTCGAAATCGATAAACAGCAGGTATAGCGGAGATCTGTACTCAACGCGTTGCTCGATTATGATCCGTAAAGTGTTAATGTGGTTAATGAAGGAAGATCCAGGACGAAAGCCTGCTGTTCGACGTCAAGAGTTGAATCTAAATACTCCTTGGTCCTTTCCAGAATTATTCTTGCAGTTATTTTTGCTATGGCTGTTTCCACAATCCATCAGGTTTCCCTTTTTCGGTAGCTTGATGATCATCCCTCTTTTCCACTCCTGCGGAAAATCTTTGCTCTCCGTAGGTATTAGTGGTTGCAGCAAATCTGGCCTCGACAGGAATGAGATCAATACCCACTGCTTTATTTTTCTGAGGCACCTGATCGCTGTTATGATTTCGTTCCTACTGGGAGGTGCGGTGCGGATTCGGGAATTCGTTGCTCCGGAGTGCTCGTGGGAATTTGAGAACATAAGCTGATCCTCATCCGAAAACAGAAGGCTGCCGTCTAGAGTTTCCACCGGGTGTTGTACCACCAATGAGTTCTTTGGGTTGCTGTAAACGGTCCTGCTGTCACACCAGCTCAGTTCTTCAGCCCTTGAGGCCCGTGCACAGTACGCTGCACTTCTTTCGGCCGATATTGGGTTTCTAGCTCGGTTTTCTCCACTGCTGAGACGGCTGCAATCCGAGCCTTTATTGTTGCATGCTCTCCGATTCTTCTCCAGGTATCTTATGAAAGCCATGTGCGATGGTGTTTCTGCCTCTTACTTTTTCACAGCATCAGAACTGCTGATTGCTTCTGCTTGTGAGGCAAGGTGGTCCCTAAACTGTTGGTGCACTTGGGAAACTTTGAATCTATCAGTATTGAAGCAGGGGTTATTTGGCAAGTTTGAGCGGTTGCTATTCACGGATGCAGTGCGAAGGCGTGTATTAGCTACCATAACATGTTGATCGCGTTATTGTCCGATGTCCGCTCCACGTCTTTTTCGGACATCCAGGAGACAAGCGGCGGCTGATCGCAAAGTGATTTATCTGGTTGGATGTTCGCTGCCTATCAATCAATACTCAACTGAACTTGTAGTAGATGTTATGCTTAATCAGCGTACTTCCAATAACAATGCGATTGGTGTTGCAAAAATCCACAAACCGCTCCCCGTTGTCATTTCAGTCTCCAAAGCCGTGAACTCCCATCACGTGCTTAAGACATGGTGTTGTAGCTGCATGTCACATCACGATTACGATGTCTCCTTTTGGTGACTGGTTGAAGATGGCACCTAAATGACTATAAGAACTGTTCTTTTCATCCTCAGCCGTATCATCGGTCGGGGCATAGCACTGAAAACCTTTTTTACTCTACTCTGGAACCTGGCCGCCAATATCCGGTCGTTTTGTGTCTTCCAGGATATGAGGCTTTTACGCGCTGCTGGAGTTAGCACCAGTCCCACTCTGGACCTCCGTGGACTTCCAGCTGGCTTACCAGAGTAGAGTATGACAGTGCTTTTTGTTGGAGAAATGTTTACCCCAGCCTCAAATTATCTTATTCCGCTCAACCCTTTTATATCGTGCGAATTCGTGCTTCATTTGGAGGAATCTGGCGTTATAAGGCCCTTCTTGGAGTGAGTCCAAGAACGTTAAAACACGTTCCGTTGTCGATAGCCAAAGGTCGTCAACAAGTTTTTTATCTATATCCGAGGCGTTGTTTTCCGTTTGGGAGCAATATGAATTTTTACGGTTGAGGCTCGCTGGGCCTCGGAGCAACCAATACTAATCCTATTTTGTAGCGCAGGAAGCTCGCCATTCGTTAGCAATTTCCGAAGAAATTCCCAGATGGCACCACAAGCAAATGAGAGTAGGACTTACTAGCAGAGCTGCTAGGTTTTCGGCTGCAGTGGCTCTTTCTCGTTTCTTAGCGAATCAGCACCTATCGGGAGATACTTCTCCTACGAGGCCTTTGTTATTCGTTTGGAATCCACATACACGTTCCTATGAAACACAAAATTTTTCCACAAAATGTTTATTTGTATTAAATTTAAAAATACTTTAGGTTTATTATTTTAAGTACTGCAGACAAAAGTTTCGTTTAAACCAGGGAATTGCGAACCTGACGAACTGGCCCGACGAGGCTTCTCAGGTCTAAAGAGCATAAACGTCACCGACATCGAGGCGCCAACATCCTATGCTAATTACCTTATCCATGCCGACTCGGTGAGAGAAGCCAACCATCGGTGGCAACAGCTCGGCCACTGTAACACTGCAAGGCTACTTTAGCCCACGCTAAACGAAACCAGGTTCATCGGACTTCTGAAACATAAGAAAGAAACCCTCTCCAAAATCGTACACACCCCCAGCGGACACTGTCCCATAGGAAGGCATATCCAAAGACTGGGCATCTCCTACAATGACGTCTGTAGAAGTTGTAGAGATAAAGAAGAAGAGGAGACTATCAGTCACCTCCTATGCACGAGCCCCGCTCTTGCCAACATTAGAAAGGCCACACTAGGTGAATACCTGTTTCAACGATCTAAGTGATCTAAGCAATGCCTGTACGGCTAAGATAAGCTCCTTCATAATAAGGAGTAAATGGTTCCCTGAGTAAGAGGGTGACCCACCCACCCTTACACATCGGCAGCACAATGGACCAACTACTGGCCTAGGTGCATCCTCATCGAGGTTTCAACCAACCAACCAACCAACCGTAGTTTCGTTTAGACAACCTATTTTAAGTGACGTTATTTTGCGCAAAGTGACCCCAAACGCATTGCCAAATTTTAAAACTGTTATTAGCTAAGTGGTTTCCATATCTATTCAAACCACATTTTATTCCTTTTTTTATTAATTTTATGAGAGTTTTCATCTACATGTGTATATTTACCTCTCGTTGCACTTAAAAATATTGAACTGTCAAATACATAATTAGAAATGTAGGGTAGAACATTTATTATACCTTTAATAATAAATAATAATATATTACTCCAAAGAAAAATATAAACACGACCCTAAAAAGTTGTTTTATAAAAATAGAAATTCATGAAAGCTTCAAGATCACTATTGTGTCATGTTTGAATAGGCTTTTACTATTTTATCTGATTGATGGTTCTAGGTGAAGCACTGTTTTCCTAAATAATTCGATTTAGTTTCATTACTCTCGGGGGGCTCCTATAAGTAACTTATAAGCCACACAATCCCATAGTAAGATCCCCACCACACCTCGCTACCCCTGCATGGTACATGTCATCCTTCAAATTGAAAGCACTTTGTTACACAACAAAATCGTTCGTTTTGTAGCTCGTTCTCACAACAAATGATCACACATCCTGGTCTCTTGTATTATACCAGCAACACACTCATGTGTCGTGTATCAATCAATTAAGTCGCCGCCAGATATCCACACATTTTCGTTCACTACCACACGACCAGCTTCAGCGCAAAAAAAAAAAATAAAAAAAAAAGTAGAACCCACCCTCTTTCATCCCCTACCGGATTGTTCGAACCTTTTGCACTCCTAATCTGTGCTTAACGAAAATATTGATTTGTTTCTTCACTACCCCATATGCGAGCGACCACGAGACCAGCTCGATGTCCTGGTCATCAATATCATCAGCATCATGTAACTGTGCTGACGCAGTGGCAACAATTGAAATTTTTGTTTTGTTCACTTTTATCCTAGATTCTATTATATACACCGGACGTCTATACTCCTCCTAGTACTGGAAGGGAGTGTTGATGATGCCTTGCACATCACTCTAGGTAGTTGACATCGTTTACACATACATACAAACGTGCGGACTGCAGAGGAGTCCTCCGGCTCCGACTAGTTGAACCAAACATAGTCAGCCAGCCGACCATAACGCCCCCCCACTATTTTGCCACCACAACAAGTGATATATGACGGTGGCACACATGGCACTTAATCTCTCCTCGGCATCCTTGTATATTGAGCAGATTTTGCTTGCTCACTATATTATCCTTCCATTTGAAGCATAACGAGTCAATTTTCTGTGTCTATCTGGGATCCAGAATCTCAGATACATATATACCTATCCTAGTGTGCGCCAGCATTCCAAGACGCTTGCTTGTGTTGTCCGAACACAATGCATTCGCCGGACGGGTCGGGTAGTTGAAGGGTGGTGGGTGAAGGTGGTGTATCCGCTCGTTGGGTTGTCATAAATGACGAAAAAAAAAATGTCGGGCCGCACTAAACGCAGACATTTACACTAAACCCGGGCTAGGTTAAAAGGGCATCAACACCAGAAGGATATGAAGAAATAGTGGCGCCCGACTTCAATGTTAGTCATAATAACATTTCCGGTCTTAGGGATAGCAAAAAAAAATATGCGTGCTGCTTTGCGCGGCAGTGAAAAAGGAATTACCCTTAAGGTAAGGGAAATGACACTGACAGCAGACTATATGACTGCCCCATTTGGATTAGTGGTGACTAAGGGTGGTATGTTATTTGTGTGACATGTGTTAGCAGATAATTGGGGTGTAAGTTCATTTAATGATGGTCAGCGGACCGTTTAGAGTTATGATGGACATAAGTTAGCACTTTGACCGCACACAGGGCGAACAAAATCAGGATTAAGTTGTATCGTAGTTGGAAAAATAAGGTTATTGATAGCGGCTTTTGAAGAAACCTAATAACATAACGATTAGATATAAAATGGGTAGCATCGTATAACCTGTAAGATACAGAACCTGTTACTAACCGTGGTGGATATTGAGGTATTCTTAAAAAACGTTATCAAAATTCTTGAACATACATAAGTATATCGTGTATGTATGTTAGATATAATACATAGCTAGTTAATTTTAAAACCTTTATTGTAAGAAGAATAAATGCCACACAAATCCGCAGAGGAGGTAAGTTATATATTTTATGAACAGTCCAAAGATAAGTACCTACTTTTTAAGAATCTTTCATTTGGATCATTTTTACAAAAACGCCTGAAAAAGTTAAAAATAAAGCTATCATATCTTATTCATTACTCAGTCTTTAGAAGGATTTATAGAGTTTCTTTTTTTGAAATGGAGCAATTGTTTATCAAATTAAACCATTTGTATGAAAATTAAATACATCGCACACATCATATCTCAGCATTCCCGATCCAAACGTTATAGTTTGCAAGTTCTTCGTGGAAAAGGTGGAGTCTTATTTCATTTGTTTAGGTAATGAAAGAACTTGAAGTTCTTCCTCATGTCAATAAATTCTAAATAATTATTGCATTTAATCTTACATAATTTATAGCCTTTAGAATTTCTTGCTTCTGTCGTCGGTTCTCTTTTAGTCTTTTCTTCTTGGAAGAAAATATTACTCATACGCCATAGAAGTCTACAAAAGTTACAATATTTTTTTTGTAATATTCCCAGAAAAATTTAAACCTATATTTTGAATATGAACTTCTTGCAACGATGCTTTCTAAATTTGCTAAAATTGCCCTAAAAAACATATGAAAAGGCTACAATCCGTCTAGAGCTGATCGTTTGATACCCTATCCCTTTCCTATATACAAACTTTTTTTTAAATATCTTATCAAATTACATACTCCAAAATAGGAATTTTCTTTTTCTTTTTTTCAATATGTATTGCATTTGGTTCCTTATAAGTGCCATTGTTCGAATAAAAACGTCGAAAACAGTTTTTTGATAAAAAAAAACGCCTCTCAAATATAGGCGTGGCCGCATATAATGTATGGAAGACTTGTAGAGTAAAAAGATATCTACCTATTTGCTTAAGTAAGTTTTTTCGAGTTTCATATAAAAATACCTACTGAAAAAAGTGAATTTTTTGAAAAGTGGGCGTGTCAGTGGGCACTTGTATTGCTTACATTTGCAAGGACCTCGTATATAAAATTTCATCGACCTAGCTCAAAATTTAAGGCCATAAAAACCAATGACACACAGACGGACGGACGGACGGACGGACGGACGGACATATCTCAATCGACTCAGCTGGTGATGCCGATCATTTACATACATACTCTATTGAGTCTATCTGTAATATTTCTCTATGTTACAAACTACATATGTATCAAACTTAATATACCCTTAGGATAGGGACAAGAGCTTAACATCTGAACTATTTGAACAAACTTGGAGCACTCGGGCACTTCTAAGCCTTGATCGGACGAGTGTTTGCCAAGGGACCCTATCAACTGTCCCAACTATAGAGATTTCATGTCTTCTTTTCGTTGTTCACAGAATTAATAAATAAATAAATATTAGGCCAAGACCTTCAAAGATGCTCCTAGCTATAAGTGTTGTGCGCAATATACATTCCTGCACGTAAGTAAATATGTAGGTAGAAAGGACCTAGATTCATACGCAGTACCCAAAGGGTATAGGGTTGTTGAGAGGCTTGCTTATAACAGTAAAACTTTTGGATGTTTGTCATATGTTCAGAGGACTCGTGGCCATAAAAAAATGTTGTTGTTTTTTCTGGAACTTTGGGTACATGAGACCAATCTTCATTCCGAAAGCCACATATGTATATTAGCTTTGTTCACTTAGATCTATGGATACATAAGCTCCGACTTCGCTGGCACATTTTAGAAAAAAAAAGAAACTAAGTCTTATATCTTAAAATATTCTTAAGATCGAATTAGGCTGAACTAAAAAAATATTGTTGATCAGCACAGCCCCGTATCCACAGTACGGCGTGGTACGGCTGCGCATGTCCAAGGATCAATTGCATGTCCAGATTTGACTATATTGACTCACTGATTGAGGACGTCAAACAATTTCGAAGTAACGAAATATTTAACCACATATTGTCATCGGTACCAGAGATTCCAGAACATCAAGAATTGACAGAGTCTGTGCGTGGAAGACGGCCACTAATAGGCAGTCGGTAAGATTCACTGAGATTATTTGTTCACGAAATGGATTTTAAGTCCGTAACCGGAAGAGTGTGAAGTTTCTTCAGCGAAATCATATCTCGACAGACAAAAGCAAGAAGCGGAATATAAAACAAGTCAATTTTGCAAATTTTCAATTCAGTTAAGATCGCTTTTCCACTCGTGTACCAAATGTTTGAGGGCGTTGAAACTCTTGGCTAGATGGATTGTTTTTTTACTTTTCTCTATGCTGCGAACGCATGTCCAGTAATTTCCAACTGGTTACGGGCCTGAATCAACAGGATTCGAAGTAAAATTTTTTCTTTCTGTCCTTTGTCGTTTTGCAAAGCATCTCAATGTCTATTTCTTAAATCAAAAACAGATGGAAGTGCTACAATCCGTTTGGAGCATGTCGTGTGATACCCTATCCCTTAACTTGCTTAAAAAAGTAGGCGTGGTATTGGGTGGATCTTAAAAGATTTTCAATGCAAACTATGTATCAAATTTAATATACCCTCTAGATAGAGTATAAAAGAAAGAAACAGTCCTGTTGACTTAATAACTCAGATTAAAGCTGTCAATGTTTCCAAAGTTTGTTTTATTGTTTGGACACGAGTGAAAGGTACTCATCGTGACGCAATCGGTACTTGTATTCTTGTTATCATAATCGAAACTTAAAGCCAACGTCCATAAATCGTAATTAGACCCATAAACTGTTGTCATTTCATTAACCATTATAAGCAGTATAAGTAATTTTCTTGGGTAAAAAATGTCAACTCCAATTCAACATCCGGTTTGTCTTCTTTTTTTTTTTTTTTATTCACATCCTATTGTCGGCCATTTTCCATTCTAATAATGGTATTGAAAACTTTTTGATTGTTATTTAATATTTTACGATGGAGCAGCAATTTTTGGACAACAGCAGGAGTATAACGACAGACAGAAAAATACACACACACACACACGCACACAGAAGGAGTGCAATGTCAATTTGGCGATGATACCAGCAAAAGGTGCCTCATGCCAATAAAGTTATCAGCTCATTTCTTTCACTCTCTTACTCCTGGTTTCGCGTACGCCGACATCAGCTTCAATCACTCCCCTTGTGTTTGTTTTTTATTAGGTTTTCTTTTAACTTTGTTCGAAACTTATGTCAGCACTTGGTCCTTGCTTTTTCATCGCTTCTCATCTTCATTGGGTCCCTTGTTCTGGTTTTTTTTTTTCACTCATTCTGCGTCTGTTTGTTGATTATTTCCGACGACCCACGCAAGTTATATCCTGTTTGGATTTTTTTTTTTTTTCGTTTGCCAGGATGGGCGATGAAGTGGGACTGGTTTTGAAGAGTCCCTACTCGGGGACGTGATAGAAATTTCCAATTTAATTGCAGGTTGTGAACTGGGTTTTTACTTCTTCTTCCTTTTTTTGTTTATGTACTCATTGGGCTTTATGAAGGTGCGGTGGGAATTTGGTAATTAACCTATATTTCCGGAGAAAAATGTTCCGATGGAGAGAGAATTTAAATAAAAAATTAAAAAAAATAAAAGAAAATGTCTGTGGAAAACAAAATGAGCACCATCAGAGTGGTGCTAATTCGTACTTATTTGCACCTTCGTTATATGTATGTAGGTATTTTGCAAATCTTTAAATTATGCTGGTTCATAGTAGAATAAAATAAAAGGTATCCCAATACAGCATATTAATTTTTTTATTGTTGTTTGTCCATATAGGACAAACTTCTTCTTTGGAAGATGAGAAGCACCGTCAGCTCCGTATGTTCGTTATCTTGTGAAAAAAGTGAAAGAATCCGGCATCCTCATCGATAAACCAAAGCGTGAAAAGCCATAAACAGTGGGTACACCCGAGAAAATTGCTGCTGTGGCAGAAAGTGTGCGTGAAGCGCCATCAACATCAATTCACCGTCGTTCTCAAGAATTGAACATTTCGGAGACATCATGAGACGAATTTTGCATAAAGACCTTCGTATGACCGAGTTGAAGCCAACTGACCATCCAATGCGCTTTCGCTTCACTAATTGGGCCTGCGATCGACTTAGAGAAGATGCCGATTTTGCCAAAAAATTCATCTTTTCAGATGTAGCTTATTTTGATCTTGTCGGGTATGTAAACAAGCAAAATTGTCGCATTTGGGGCACAGAAAACCCGCACGCATACATTGCAAAGCCGATACACCCAAAACGAGTCACTGTTTGGTGCGAGAGGCATAATTGGGCCATTTTGCTTCGAGAATGAGCAAGGAGTGGCCGTTACAGTCAATGGCGATCGTTATCGGGCCATGTTGAACGAATTTTTCACGAAAATTGAAGAGGAGATATTGGCAACATTTGGTTTCAACAGGACGGCGCTACGTGCCACACAGCCGAAGCTACACTCGATGTTTTGCGCCCTGTTTTTGAAGATCGCATTATCAGCCGTAAAGCTGATGTCGTTTGGCCACCTCGGAGCTGCGATTTGACACCGTTGGACTATTATTTGTGGGGTGCCGTAAAAGATAAGTGTTACGCCGAAAAGCCAGAGACAATTGACGCTTTAAAGGACAATATTCGTGAAGCCATTGGTGAAATACAGCTGCACACAATCGATAATGTGCTTAAAAGTTGGACCGATCGTACTGGCTACTGCATTGCCAGCCAAGGCAGCCATTTGAATGAAATTATTTTCCATTATTAACCGGAAGGACTGTACTTTCAAATAAAAAAAGAAATTTGAGAAAAGATTCAGTGTTTTTTTTATAGCATTTTCAAAAAAAAAAGTAGTAGTAGAGCTTTTGCAGTTCGGATGTAAGAGTCCACAGAATTCCTCCATTTCTCGTCGATAAAACCGTATCTAGGACATCGCCAATCAACAATGAAAACAATATTGGTAAAAGAATGCAGCCTTGCCAAAACTCACTTTGGATTGCGAATTCCTCAGACAGCCTTTGACTTTGCAAAACATACATGGTCAAAGGCCTTTTAGAAATTGATGTCCAGCAGGTGAAGTGGCCATCAATATTCAATATACTATTTATTCGATTACGATCCGCGGAGTAGAAATAGTGCCATAAACAGTGGCATCTAGAGCATCTAGAGCTTGCACGGCGTTTAGTGTATCTCTTGATCCTTATCCGATAAAAGCAACTAAGCATCTAAGCCTTTCGCTGGGCCACCTATAAACTCTTTTTTGATTATATAAACTAACTTATATAGAAGCTAGTTGTTGGGCTTCTTTTGCTTTCGTAGCCAGCTCAATGATGTTATGACGATTGTCACACTACGCTGCACTTCTCTCATATTCATGCGATATAGGGACTCTCGCTAACTCCCCCCTGCTGCTGGAGTTGCTGCAATTCAAGCTCAAAGTTGTTTGCGTTCGTCAATCCTTCCTCTGGTAACCATAAAAATCCTCATCTTATGGCTTCCCTGTGGCCAACTGACAATCCTTTCGGCACCTGATGTGAAAAAAGTTTTTCGAACATACCAATATTCTTGTCCCTTACTTCTTGGCGCACTGTTTGATCCCTTCATTAGTCGATATTGAATTTGGGGATTTTCATATTGTTTGATCTTCTAACCTGTTGCCGTTAATTTCTCATTGAAGTTGCCTGATCCGTGACATCCGCATAACATGTTTGATCCCTTCGTTGTTGCTGCTGGGCAATTACATAGGTTACTATGACCATGTCGTTGTCTACCACTATGCAACTGTGCGTACTGTGGGTGTTAATAGTCCAAGCCCATATCCATTGGCCTTCCCGGATGGTCGCCTGGAATAGAGTATCACATTGCTACGCATTGAAGTTGTATGCACTCGCAATATGTTAAGCCTTTCTCGCCAAACTCAGAACGAATCTGTTCTGAGGTCACTCTTTGAACTTAGAAACGCTTTCACTTACCAAGAACCAATCTTTGTCCAGGTACGATAGCCAAAAGTATTTCACGTCCTGATAGTCCTCATCCGAGGCATTGTATAGGTCTCCGAAATGGGCCTGTTCCGATAACGCTGATTGCTGGCCTAAGTTACCTACTGTAGAATTAAGAGTCTAGGCAACATCAAGATTTGCAACTTGCTTGTTGCACTGCCGACTTATAACATATTTTTAGCGTTTAGTAGTTTTCGACTATAAAAATGGTTCAGAAACATATCATAAGGTCCGTATCTTGTCACAAGGACATCTATCTATGGAAGCACTTATGAACAAGTTATGTATTCTAATCCTTAGAAAGCAGACTGAGTCTTAGTCTCTCCATCCATAAATAGTAGTAATTGGAGATGAAACTAAAAAGTAGCCTTAAAGGACGTAAAGTGCCAGCATTATGGGACGACACTAGACCAGAATCCATCTCCTTTCTGCAAATTCCCTAGCATCGCAATTCTATATTGTGCGGATAGATACTGCTCAAATCTGACGAAACAAATACCATAATCTCTCCAGCAGAACCTCCTTTACAGCTAAAATTATGTACCCAAATGTCGTGCACAACCCGAATCAGGACAGAGCCTACTACAAAACCTAATTATTTGGAAAGAAAAAACGTGCTTTACTGAACTCAGAATTGTAATAATGAAAAAGAAAAAGATGAACCAAATGCCACAATTGACCATTAAGGACCTATCCAATTCTTACAATTTTCTAATATTCCCTTTTTACAAACATGCATCAACGTTCAGAAACACCAAACTGTACCCACATTACAGTCAATCTTTTCACCCACACACACACACATACAATACTCGTACGTCTCGCAACGTACAGTAGAATCGTCACGCCTGATATCTGGACAAATGGTCAAATTTCCTATTCGAATTCCAATTTCACATCCTTTGACACATAATAACAGAGAAGCGGTTCAAATAGCAAAAAAAAAAAATAAAAATCATATAGCTTATACAACAAAAGGACTGCGCGCTTCTGCCGCCCCCAATCAAAATCCTAACAGAGACACAAACATTACTTTCAATTTCGTCCTTTTCGCCCGCAATTACCCCCCTCTGATAGTTTTCATCTCTCATTCGGAATCGAATTTTTTGGTTCATTCAATTTTTGATCCAAGTTTTGTAAGTATAAATTCAAATCTATGATGTCGCCCCATTTCTTATCCTTTTTTTCTCCATTGGTGGACACATATATATATTTTTCCTTCAACAATGAAGCAAAAGACATGCCATACATTCAGAGAGCGATATCAATTGGAATTGTAATTCCGGTCCCCAGTTCACCAAACCCATTTCAACCTTCTAGCGCATTCTGTGTCTGAGTGTAGGGATGATGGGTATGTTTGGTTGTGTTTGCTGGCGAAATTGTTGAACGTGTGTCCTTTGGCTTTTGAAAGAACGTTTAAAAATTCTAAAATCGCAAAGAATATCCTTTTTCTTCTCGCTTGGCATTCCTGTCGATTGTGTGTATTGTTATTGTGGAAGGACGAGTAAGACGAGTTGTTGGCTTTCTTTAGAAGGCTTTTCATGCAGAAAAATGATATTTTTTTTTTTTTATTTTCTATCACATATCCACATGTAGAATAGGATTTGTGCAGATAGAATGTCCTTCAAGAGATATATGTATGTATGCTAGTGCCACGATTAGAATAGAATTGTACGCTTCAAATGACCGAACGATTATAACCACGGCTATAGTGGCTTGAAGGCAGCTCTACCCGTATCCACTTCTGTTATAGTGTTGTAAAGGACAAGACCCCAGCCGCTTTATACTGAAAGCCATGTGATTGACTTTCAATTGGGCTCAATGAACTAGATAATCCTTTCAGAACCATCGACTCGAGTAACATGAAATGGATTTGCGGCATACCATAATCACACATACACAAGGAGATGAGACACACAGGACATTGGAAGAAGGGTGGCAAATGGATCTGAGGGATGACAAGTATTTCTCAATATATTCGACTATCCCTTTATGGCGTAAGGAGCGGGAGGAGGGGGGGGATGATATTTTTCAGACAGGTGATTTTGAGATTTTGATCATAATTAGGAGGGATAACCGAAATTGTGTCCTTTTTCATAACCCATTTTCTGTGCAGGGTTTTTTTTTTTTGAAGTACCAAAGCAAAGCGAGAAGAAACTGTATAACGGCGGAGCGGGTACTGGTGCCTAGAATTGAGTTAAAAATACATTATTTTTGAAACCCTTTTTACACTCACACCGGATAGCCAGGGAATCACAAAGAGAAGGTAAAGAAAACAATCGAGGACAATGTTTATGTGTTTGAGATATGGCGAAAAATTAGGTCCTTTTTTGGGGAGAGGCCTATTTTTCATTTGAGGTTTATGTGTTGTTAGGTGAAAATTGTTAGGTTGTTCAAGCTTTTGAGTTTTTGTCTACCTCGTTTTTGTCGGTGTCGGTGTTATTTTTATCTCGCCGGACAGTGGTAGGATGCGTGTGGGATGAAAATAGGTTTCACCTTAACCAGGAATAGTATTGTGATGATATCATAAGGGGAAGTTTTAAATCCTTTTTAAAGGTGAACACAAGCATTGAGAGTAATTGAAAGGGGGTATATAATTTAACGTGACCGGAAAAGTTACTTTTTGTGAGCGACGGAAATTCTAGTTTTTAATGAAAAACTCAGTCCGCTGGGATTGAAATACGGGTATAAATTTCATTTATAATTTAATAAAAACTAAAAGGCTGTACCATGTTAAAGTATATTACTACATTTATGTTGGGCAACTTAGACACAAACTACATACATACATATGTACTTAATTGAATAAGACCATTCATGAATGACAAATGAACCGAATTCGTTTAAGTGGACATTACATTGTCCATATGGACCAGGCTTTGAGTCATGTGGCACAATGATGAAACAACGGAAACGCCAATCAGAGTTGGTCGCACTTTCCGAAGAGGTGAAAAATTCCTAACTAACCACGTGATATCCAGAGCCAATACGGTGACCCCTCAGTTGGGTACCAGGGCATATGGATATCCAAGGAAACGAGAAGGCGGATGAGCTTGCTAGGAAAGGGTCGACGCTGCACATATCGCGGGCCCTTCCTTTTGTAGTAGCCCCAGTCAGTTCTTTAAGGAAAAAAGTAGAAGATGAAGCCATCGACCGTGCAAACAGACGCTGGGCTCATCTGGATACACGCGTAACGGCTAGAGCTATATGGCCGGCCTTAAGCAAGAAGAGATCATCAACTCTGGTTAAACTCAGTCGTCATAACGCACTGGTTTTTTTTGGCGTAATTACCGGCCATTGTGTCATTGGCCTTCACGCATTGTAGAGCTGCAGAGACGAAGAAGAGATCGAATCTATTTGTCACCTACTGTGTGACTGTCCTGCCCTATCTGTTAGAAGAAAGAGAACTCTTGGCAGTCATTTCTTCTCGGAGCTGGAGGACTTAGGCAATGTTGAGCTGGTGGACCTCCTGAGAATTATATTACTATCTGGGCGGTTCTAACAGCGGACCTTATTACTGCGTTCCCAGGGTTAAATGATTGGGCACAATGGACCCGAATTGTGGGTCTAAGTGGGCAGTGGCCTTCTGGTCATAAGGCACCCATCTACCTAACCTAACCTAACCACGTGAAGTATTTGAACCCGGTGATTCAGGAGCATACATACATGCATATACATACATATATGTAGCTGATGTAGTGTTGTAAAAAGTTTTTCCACTTGGAAACTTTTTGGATCTAAGATCCTTACAAAAAGCTTATGGGGTTTAAGCCTTTACATAAATGTAATCCTTAACTTGCTTACGTCTTATACTTACGTTGTGTAACGGTTATCATAGTATGTATATACCAATGCCTTAAAATAGAAGGAAATTTATGTAAAATAGGCGAATCTTTCTATTTGATAAGAATCCTATCTAATCACCTTTATTCGTTCAACATTGTTAAATTGTTGGTCTCAGCCAATGGTCTCATTCTATCATCTTTACCAGTCTAATGGGCTCACAGTTTCAAAGTTCGTTGCGATATCCAAACTGGCATAGATAAGGCTATTTGTTGGTCCCATTCTTACCTCCTCAAGAACCTTACTCTAATGCGGCGCTTCGTAATCTAAAGTAACCTTACCTATCTTGTGACATTCCAATTCTCCTTAAGTATGACTCCTGCGATTCAATCGGCCCTCCCAAATATCGTCCCCCCTCTTTCATCCTGTAAGTTATTTCGGAACTATCATTACGCATTCATCCTGCCATAATACACGGTAAAACTTTTAATATTATCATTAAATTCCATCATAAACCGTGAGTACCGAAGCACATTCCACCAGGCTTTCCCTGTTTTGTCAAAAGAAAAAAAAAGGAAAATATTAAAACGACAGCAAAGGAGAAACGTATCCACTAACTGAATGTGCGTCGTCCCCAACTGGGATGTATAAAAACCGAACAAAAAAAAAAAAATAAAAATCCCAAACAAAAAAATTGTTGCAACATAAAAATACATAACGTGCCGCTCCATTGTACCCAGAGCTCCTTTGTACGCTCGGAACGTGTAGGTAGGTACGCGGCGTACACCCAGATTCTCCAAATGAATTTCCCTCTTCCTGTCGCCCCCCATTTGCCGCCATCCTCCCACAAAGTGTGTAACCGCGAAATTAGGATATCGCGGATGCTTTGTGTATTCCGCCAAGGATACGAGAAATAAATAAATGAAAGCAAAATACAAAAAAAAAAAAAAAACAAACAAAGAAACAGCGAGTACGGATCGGGATACATAAGGAAACGTGGAAGCATAAATTCAGTCGAATAATACACCCCGGCATTGCCATTAAAAAATATTCACTATACTACCCACGGGAAGAGAGTTGTAGCGGCCGATGGATTGCGATAAATTTGTTGCTGCCACCCCAGGGGTTGAGAGTACCCTTCATCAAAATATGTCGCCGTTACCAACCGCGAGCCCAAAGGCATAGTGTTTTGTTCCCCTTTGGGCCACCAAAGGAACGCATTTTGTTACCGGAAAATCAATTACGTGGTCGCGGAAGCAACCACTGCAGATGCTGTGTCCTTCACTTTTCATGCTGGGGGTAGAGTCAAAGTCATAGAAGGATATACATACAATATACAATGGGCTAGGTAAGACGAAGCCCTTTTTGGAAAATCGTTTTCTCACATAAATTCTTGCCATCTCATGGCAGTTAGTAGGAATCGACCATCTTAGTTGGGGTAAAATTTTCAACGATACGTGGTTACCCAAGGGTTCACGTATGCGTTTGATATGGGTCTTTGTTTTTTTTTTTTTTGGGGAGGCCAAAAGTTTCGAGCCCAAATGGAGTTTCGTTTTTGGGGCGCGCACGTAAGTTAAGGTCATTCATTATCGCCTGTGACATTATGGGCTGACTAATAGAATGGGACGCGTTGGCTGCATATGTGGTTACCGCGCTAAAGTTGGTGACTTCTCTCGATATGAGGGTGGCACCAAAGCGACCCATTTTAGATGTTCTAATGGTCCGTTTGGTCGGTAGGCACACATGGCTCCGGTATTTGTTACGAGCAATAATGTATGCGATATGTGTGGCAGGGTGACAGTAATGAACTGATTTTATTTATGTACAATTTGCCAGTAGTTACTGATGGTCTTTATGCTCTGCGAATTCAATTGTTTAGCTGAGGAAACGAAATATTACGAGTAAATTGAGGCATGTATTTTAGTTGGCCATAAATTCATGTAGGATTTCTAGCAACAAAAATTGTATGTCCTTTATTTTCTATAGGCTAGTCGTTATTCCCTTTTGTCTTCTTATGACAGTAATACCCTTAAATATTTTTCAGACGCTTGCAAGAGCAGGGACCGTGAAAAAACATTGAATTTAGAACTCCATGCACAGTAGTTCAGTGCACTAACCACTAAGCCAAGGGCCAGGCCACTTTACTGCCCAAACATCACCCGTAAAAGAAAAGACTGCTGTTAAAACTACTACCATTTTTAATCTACATTTAAAGGAAGAGTTGGAATTTGTTTAAACCTTATATTTATTTTATATGTCCCATCTTAAAAAAAGGGTATCCTATGTCTTGTAAGAACTACGGAGGCATATCCCTGTTAAATGTTGCATATAAAATCCTATACAACTTATTGTGTGAATGTCTAAAACCTTTCTGTAACACACTAATCCGCACGGACCAGTGTGGCTTTCGGCCCGGCAGATCGACAATAGACCAAATTTTCACACTCAGACAACTTCTGGAAGAGACCAACTAATTTCAAGTCGAAATCCACCACCTCTTCATAGACTTTAAAGCCGTCTATGACAGCATTCATCATCTTGAGCTCTACCAGGCGATGGCCCACTTCAGGATACCGGCAAAACTTATCCAGATATGTCGCGTAACACTGGAAAACACGCCATGCTCTGTGTAACTTGGAAATAACTCTTCGGACCTCTTCCAAACGTGCACCGGATTCAGGCAAGGAGATGCGCTGTCATGTGATTTCTTCAACAACTTGTTGGAGCAGATACGATGACTTCATCGGAAGATCCCGGCAAGCTGTCGGAGAGGCGTTTACGGCAATTGCTGAGCAGGCGAAATGAGGTGGTCTTGAACAAACGAAGACAAGAAGAAAAGAAGAAGTAAATCTTGTCAACAAACACAAAATCAGCTGTCCAAAACATTGGGCAAAACGCTTTGATAACTATAATTCCAAGGTATTTAAGGAGTTCACCTACCTCCGAACTAATATAAATCCTACACCTTTGTAGAGATCCGAGTTCAAAACTCCTAACTCGACAGACCAAATAAATGCTCTATAGAACGCTCATCTTACCAGTCCTGCTGTATGGAACCGAGTGCTGGACGATAAGTAAGAAAGCTGAGCAAAAATTGGGCACCTTCAAGCGAAAAATACTTCGTCAGATATTAGGTCCTTTATGCGAAAAGGGCGAATGGAGGAGAAGACACAACCGCGAACTCTATGAGCTGTACCAGGATGTGGATGTAGTCCACAAAGCCAAGATACGCAGACTACATTGGCTCGGCCACATCGAACGAATGGACAAAAATGTTCCAGCCAAGAGGATCTTCGAATCCCAGCCCCCAGGTTCGAGACGGCGAAGAAGACCGAACCTCCGGTACGAAGACCAAGCTGTCGCGGATGCCAGAAAACTTGGTCTTCACAACTGGAAGCAGGGTGCCCGGGATTGTAGAGGATGGAAGGCAACGATGTCTCAGGCAGGAACCCTACAACTGTCGGAAGCCCTTTAAGTAAGTAGTTATATTTACCGCGCAAAATTTCTTCGTATCTCATCCGTCTCTAACCACTCCCATTAATTGCGTGTAACCATCCTTGTTTTTCGCTTTGGTGAAGTAGGCATGTGAAAAATGTTCAAAAATCTGTCATAATTCTTCGTTATTGCTCGTAGGTATGTTAGTTTATTATTCTCACTTAATTTTGTTTGACCATATTTGTCTGACAAAAAATGGCTTTTACTGCAACGTCTGTTGATCGTACGTAAAAAAGTTATTTAACATAATTTTTAGGAAATTTTTCAGGGATATAAATTTTATAAAAAAAAAAAAAAAAATTATTAAGTAAAAATTTTTAGAAAAATGCATTTTAAGTAAAAAAATGGAACAACAAATTTTCATAATTTTGAGCTTAAGGAGCCATAACTTTTTTGTGGCTGCACAGATGTACCCAAAGTGTTTAGGACTTGTGTCCGCTACTAAATTGTCTTTCCAAAATGTACAAATAATGGTTTAGAAGTTATAGGCTACACCTCCAAATTAGAGGTCACCCACTTTGGGAGCTATAACTTGAAATGGGGTGAGAATAGGTCCCCCCCTGCCATACAATTTTTTGTTTGGCAGAACTTCACGAATCTCCCCTTAAAGGATTATACCGCTTAACTGGGACACCCTGTATACGACTTTTAGAATTCTCCGTTACCATTTTAATATATAACACATTACACATGTCCAACCAAACTTCTCAGCCTGTACTCCTTCAGAAAACTACATCATCGGTTGTTAAATCTTACATGTGGTTCAATATACATACATTCTTTTCCAATACACTGGCAGCATTTACCAATATTATGCCTGTGTGTGTTTGTATAACTCGAAAGTTTTCTTAATTTTAAACTTAGCACATGACCTTGAAGAGAAAAGTAAATAAACCCAATTTTCTATCCCAAATTAATTAAAGTCCTACACTTCCTTTCCAAGAACTCACCTTATCAACCACAAAATTGACAAAATTTATTCGAAATTCTAAAGAGAAACACCACCCACTTCATAGTTATAGAATTCTGTAGCAATAAGCAAACTTCACTTTCAGGACGGCTACCTTGTGTTTTTCCAGAATTAATTGTGTATACTTAGGTTTATATCCAATTTAAGCTTGATAACACGAAACACATGTTCCCAATAACTAATAGATACAGCCTACAACGATTAATCGTATGTGTTTAGGCCTTTTGAACACCAAGTTCTTGATGCACCAATAAAACTAACTCAGCACCCATCACCACTAGAAACAACAGCAGCTGAAGCTTCTACCTTCATCATCGATACTCTGAGTCACACTGGTAAAGAATTACATTTTCATGAGCGCACGCTAAGTGAATACCAAAATATACCTACAAAAAAACTCAAAAAAAGGACTAAAATATTCAGATACTGACATATATTTTATCTTTCTTTTTTTTTTCTTCAACATGCGTGCCTTTTACACACAGACTCGTCTTTTTCATCGTCGTCGCCATCGTCCAACCAAATGCTTACCCTTAAATCCCTTATTTCAATTTACCTTGTACGGGGACCGGTGACGGTGGTGCGCCCAAGCTGTATATGAATTGTTATCCCGTCAGGAAATGAACCCAGGACTACTGCTATGGCTGTATGTACAACAAGGACAACGACACACAGTGTTGTATGAATAGGCCTTGGGAACATTTTAATAAAATATCGATAGGCATCCTGGCATTTCGAACCCATCTAGTGCTCACCTTTAGTCCTGTGCTTTTCCTTATGAGCATACCATACTGGGCCACTCTGATGATCACGATTCTAAGCACATCCTTTTTGCTCAGCGCCAGCAGCGGGTTGAGGGTAGAAAACGTAAAACAAAAGTTCAACGTTACTTAGGATTTTTAAGAGGTTGTCTATGCGTATGTGTATGTGTGTATACGACGGGGGCTGGCTCCTGCTGCTACTAGAGGACTTTTGGAGAAAATTTATTGCTTAGCCCATTAATCGACATTCGGACAGAAAACTGCTGTCTGTTTTGGGGTTAACACGGAGAAATTCCTTTGCTTTTGTAGTTCGCCGCCCGGCCCCCACCTCTGGCAACGGTCAATTGCTTTCGTACATTAGCCAACCCGTTCCGGTTTGTTATGTGAAAAGGAACAAGTGGGACAGACAAAAGGAAGTGAACGTACAAAATGTGCGTAGGATGTGCTTTAAAGTACCTACCTACTCCTTCCTTCCAACAAACATGGCGGAGGTGGTCTACATATATAAATCGACAGATTTGCTATTGCATGTGTGTCAGCGGGTTTGTTTTCGTTGTCTCTTCGAATATCCTTTTGATGATGGATTCTATTCTAAGGAACCTTGATATAAAGACGGGAGGTTTGGGGGTTCCTGCTTAAAATGCGAACGAAGCGCAAATTGGGCTAAACGTAAACATTGTACTTCCTTCGACGTGTGTAGAACGTTTGACATGTATATATACGTGTGCTGAGAATACACATACGGTGAAGTCAAGCAGAAGGATTGCCATGAATTTTAATTACGTATTAAGGATTTGTTGGGACACTAAGTGAGAATAGTGACCCAAAAATACGAAATCGAAGAAATTGTTTTCGATGCAAGTTTGTTTTATTAAGGTGGGTGGAGTTTTGGTATTGGAACTGACGTCTTTCCGAAGGCTATAATTAAAATTGAAGACCAGATGTTGGAAGGATCTTCTGCAGCTTCAGAGGAGGTGTGATATAGAATGGGTTAGTTGATTGCTATTTTAGATCGATGTCATCACAAATTTAAGTTGATTTATCATTTTAGGTTAGAAGCTGCATAAAGAAACTTTAATCTTTCAATTTATTTTCTTTCAATAGGTATGTTTTCTTGGATGGTTTCACAATAGATTGGGTATAGAATATATAATATATTGATAGAACGAGCTGGGATATAATGACTGAAAGAGTTGAAGGAGGAAATTATGTTTCAACATTCAAATATGGTTTTCAATAAAGGCTTGACATATGAAGAAAAGTTATAACCAAAATAGAAAGTGATATAAATTGAATTATTTATGCAAAAGTTCCTATTTGAAAACTGATAGGAACACATAAGATAATTTGCTCAAGAAATACGGTATACATATCGAATAACTCCTAAACTTAGGATCTGATTTCGTGGTAGTCACTTCTGAATAAACAACGCTTTACTAGGTCAAACAGCTAGTAGATGGGTACTGTAGAATGGAAACCAATTGCATGAGTTATTCGTGGCTTGAGTATTGAGGACCTCTGGATTTCGATTGATCAGGAAACTACTGACTGTTCAAAACATGGATTGGACCAGTAGCGCAACAATCAAGTTCGTAATGTAGTGCTTGCTTTACCTCCTTGAAGTGGTACCCGGGCAACTACGAGTATAAACCCTTATACTTTTAGGTCAAAATTGCAAGTGCGAGATTGTCTAGAGTCTTATGCCTAGACTAGGTAACCTGGACCTGCAATCCGCGTTACCGAAACCAGCCCGCCGCGCCGACACAATGCCTTGGATAATGACTGATAACACGTTGACGACCTTTGGGTGTCGTACCCGGGAAAAGATTGGTTTCCCGAATGTGAAGACGCTCCTTGACTCTCAGAGTGAAGGAACGCCAGATTCCTTTAGATGCGGGTGCGAACCAATCCCCAAAGCGTAACACCCTACTGACTCTACTCCGGAAGACCAACTGGAAGCCACGTGGATATAGAGTTAGACTGCTGCTAACAGTAACAGACCGCAGCGACCTAATTTCCTGGCAGCCGCACTTTGATAGGATTTTAACGGTCAGATTCCGGAAAGTACGTCGCGTCACCATTATACAGTGTTACGCCCCCACGCACGGGTGGTTCGTCTGGGAAAGAAAAGGAGACCTTCTACAACCAGTTGGGAGCTGTTCATAATGCAACACCCAACGGCGACATTGTCTTTTTTATGGGGGGCCTGAATGCCAAGTTAGAAAGCGAGCTTTGTTGAGTTTTGGAACGCAAATCGTCTTTTTATAGGGGGCACCACGTTCGATTTGCCATAAAATCATTTAGGTGTCAACTGACAGGCAAGCAACCTCCAAGAGAATTGACCATTTTGCCATCAGTCGCCGTTTTAGAAGTAGATGAAGCTGCTGGTTAGAAACAATAATAAAGATAAAGCCTAGACACCTATTGACGAAGGTTTGCATCTTCCTCGTGATAGTCACGGTCATTCTCCAGGTACCACATCCATATTGGAACACGGATTCAACGTCGGAACAATTGTCATGGCTTGGTGTTTAAGCTTATTGTATTACTTCGCCAAACTCTGCACCAAACACAGATTTTGCTTTGCTTATTCAGCTGGATATATCCAGTTCGGTTCCGCCATCGATTGAGACAATACTCTCTAGGTATTGGAAACTGTTTACTCTCTCAACCGTTTGTCCAGCAATGTGTATATGAGTTAATGTGTTCGGCCCAAGGACGTCACTTTTGATACTTTGGTATCAATTTGGCAGCACTGCCCTCTACTGCTTAATTCCTCTGTAATATCAAATACGATTTAGTCTCATTTTATTCCAAATGAATACAAGGGTACTGCCCCATGTTCTATCTACAGACCTGCCAAATCATTTGCTAATAACTCTTTAAGCAAGTTTATTTTCCCCTCTCTTGATGCGATTCAAGTTTCATCCATTTCTGTAAAGATAAATAACATAAGATAGAAATAACTTAAAAAGGTTCTTCTTGCCTCATTAAGCCCTTCTATTGTGCTAATGACCGCATCAATACTCTTTCAGGCATGTGTACACATATTTATTCCACATCACTTGTGGATACACATCCTTTTTCTTGCCACCCAGACTGTGTTTGATATTAAGCTATCATCTGCAAACTTTCCTCATATATTTTCGTCATATTCTGTTCCTATTACTTATCCCCCAGCTACCGCCCTTATGCTCCACAGAAATAAAAAAAAAAAAAAAAATACCAATGGCAAAAGAAAAATGGAAATTGTATCGCGATATCTTTATTCGCTACCCCAAACCCTTGTCGCAGGATAGAAAAATGATTTCTCCTTTTTTTTTGTGTGTACGTTTTGCGTTTATGTCTGCTTCCAGGTGAACACATCCGGAATAATACCTCCCACTTTTTACAAGCAGCGGCCTGTAAACTGTCAAAAATGAAAACTCTCATGAAAAATTATTAGAGGTTCCCTGTGTTCCCAGTTCAAACCGGTAGAGAAGATTGAAGCGATTTGTTTCCCTTTTTGTCTCAGGATATTCATCGGGATTATGTTAGTGGAGGATGTTAAACATATGCTAGGGGGGATAATATTCGATATTGGTTTTGCATATGATGACTCAGTAGGGTGGATGATGTTTCCCGCGCCAAAAAGTAATAACAATCATGAAAGGTGTGCATAAGTATTGAATTGTACATATGTGCGTAAAGTAATCATCATCTCCTCCCCCCCCCAAAAAAAGTGCGGGAAGGCTCAGTGTATGTTCTTAAACCGTTTTCCTCTTTTGCGTGCGAAATTCATTTGAATCGAGCCCCGAAGGAACTTCAACGAATTTAATTGCACACAATAACGGTAGCGGGAGTTGCGATGGTGGCAGTTGAATCCTGGTCCCGGTAGGAAAGCACGTAAAACAGCGCACGAAATTCTTATCTAAACAGGAAGTCAGGTTCAATTGTTTCGTTACATGATTTCTGTAGAATTTACAACGCGACAGAGCTGAGACCATTTATATTATTTCATGTGTTTAGGGTGGTAAGATGTGACTTTACGATTTTTCAATTGGCACGTGTAAACAATTGTCGTTTTGAATTTAATGCTTATAGACAAACGATTGAATGGATGGATGCTATGGTATGGTTGATTAGTTAAAAGAATTTGTATCAGGGTTTTTTTTTTATCTCATGGAAAATAAATTATATGCAATGGAATCCTTAAAGTAGAATTTATTTACCTATTTGTTTATTTATGAGGTTTAGACTTATCTACAGGGTATTCCAATTCTTATCTAATATAGAAAAATGATTTAAATTTTCAATACGACCACATTAAGTAGGACTACAACGTTCAATGTTCCACAATATGTGGAACTTACTCCATTAGCAAGTTAATGTTATCTTAAGCCTATATGGCGAAGTCCAAGAGAATTATATCGGGCGAATACAAACGCCAATCTGTTCCCGGCCCGCAGTCGATCACAATTCATAGAAAACCTAAAGAAAGGATCTCTTTGCATGGGCTTATACCGACGGTTCCAAAACTAGTACACTTGTGGGTAGGATGTATTCTCCCTTTTTATTAATAATTTGCGCGCACCAAAGGGGATATGAATACCCTTATACTGATGATTCAGGGCGCGGGCGTTGCTTCCGAAGCACTATAGCGTAATTTCGGCGGTCAAGGAGAGCTTTTGTAGCAAGAATGAGGAGTATACTAGAATACCCCTTTTATCGAGCTGAAAAATGAGCGGTACATTACTAAGGACCAAACATTTTGCTTAAACCTCATATTCAGATTAGGTATGGAAAAACCCTATAGATAACATATGTATTTTTTAGCAGAAAACATAACGAATGATCTTGATCTTGATCTTGTTTACAAACAACTCTCAGCATCCGCCCACATTCGTCTGTTTCACCACAGAGGATGTTTATTATTACGGCAACTTATTAATTTTGGATGTGCGTTGGACTACTGCGAATAGGGTTCGTTCCAAGTTCGATTCGAAGTTTTTTCACGGCCTCAGTTCTTATGGGCGTCTGACAAACATACAAGAGTATTAACTGTCATTAAAACCCTCTGCCGTTCGGACACGTCATAAGAATCGCACGTCCCTTCTATACGTGCAGAAATGTATACCACGCACAACACGTACAATTGTGAGAAGCTGGGCCTTGGTCCTCTATGGTATATATTTAAAGGGTAATACGTATAAATATTCAAATTGTTGGAGTAGGTTAGGTTAGGTAAGTTTTGCGGGTTGGCGGAAAAATAAAATACTTCCGCCACACTCAGGTCAGAGCTGAACCATTGTGTCACCCATAGCGGGTAGAGATGTGTTCTCTTGCCCATTTAACCCATATAATCTCTACAAAAACTACTTTATGGTACTTACTTATTTTCAGTGTATACAGTTTGTCTTTGTTTGCGTTGGATGGTTCTCCTAGATCATGGAAAAAGTGTTTGCTGAGAAACTTGTTACTGGAATTTCGGTGTCTAGCACGCTGTCAGAGGAAGTGGGTGGTGTTCTCTTATTGCCGCATCTTCTGTAAAGTTTTTCCGTCGTTCGACGAAGTTTTTTTTAATTGCTACCATAGGGTGCTATGGCCCGTGAGGATCCCCACAAACATGGACAGCGATCGTCTATCCTTGCGTATAAGTCTCTCGGTCCTTGCTTTATCGAATGATGGCCAAAATTGTTTGCAATATTGGAAGTTTCTAGAGAATTTCATCTCAGGTTCGCCTCTCCCGTGGCTAGTTTCCCTGCTTCAAGCCTGAGAACGCAGTCTGATGAAGCTTTTCCTGCTAATTCATCTGCCTTTTATTATGCCATCGTGCCCAAGGGCCCAGCAGAGCAGAACCTTGTTCTGTATTCCTTAAGCTCTTCGTGACTGCACTTCACAAACTTGGATTTAATTTTAGTAGCAGTATTGCTTTTATTGCCGAGAAGGTAATACCAACTAGCGCTATTGATTTTCTGGGAGACTCGCGAGCGGTCCTTGTCACTGCCAGGACCTCCGCTTGGAAGACACTGCTGAAGGTGAATGGCTTTTGAAAGTCTAATGGCGTGATGTAGTCTGTTCTGGGTACATGGCAAAAAAAATCTATTAAGGATGGTCGAATGCCTCGTCATATTTGACTTCCAGTTTGCTGTTTGACTTATTCTTAAGCCACTAATGGCTGCCGTGGATCTTGTAAAGATGTCTAGCGGATGCGGATACAATAGTGCTATTCTTTGTAATTTGGTAAGGGGCAATTAACTAGGTGGTCTTCCCTAGCGCTGGCCACCATACGAGGCTGTTATACGAGTTAGTGGAATATTTTTTGAGAGAACGTAATGGTCATGGGCTATGTTGCTGTGTACGGTCGTTTTTTCGCGATGAAGCCTACATTATGTATATTAGTAACTGTTTTGTAGACCCCAGCATTAAAATACCACCTAATCCTATTTTTATTCAAATCTGCGGTTACAGACCAAATTGTAGGCAAACACACCAAATAAACATCCATCGATTCAACTATATTTCAAAATAATAACAAAATATTCACCGCAATTTATGTATGTATGGATTCAAAGCATAAAATCATCTGTAATACAATTCACGGTAAATGAAATATTTGTTTTGTTAGAAAAAAGTTTTTCACTCAGCCTGTGTTTATTTAATTGAAAAAAATATCGCAAATGTGGGCATTTTATTAATAATTTTTAACTAATTTCACTTTGGGAATACAAAACGCACAAAAATGTCCTCGGCACTGGATTCTTTGCTCATAAATTATTCCTAATAAAATAGTAAAAATATTTTTTGATTACCATAAAGCCTGTTAAATTTGTTATTCTCTCTCTGCATATGCGGTCAATGTGTACAAATAAATTGATGATAATAAAAAATGAATTATATATTTACATATGTATGTATAAAAAAAAAAAATAGGTTTATTGTGCTGTGCACTCTTTTACAGGTTATTTGTTCATTAACAAACAAATTAGAACTTTTTATTTGGTTTAGTTAAACCATTGTGCTTAATTGCATTCAACTACATATGTAGGAACGTATTATTACTATTATTGGCCAACTAATTACCAGCTTGATGTTAAATTTAGCGTTAAATAGAAGTATAAAAAATGTTCTGCTTTAATATGGCAGGTACCATACTATTTTGGACTGGCAGCTCTAAAAAGGAATTTGGCGCAACAGGTCTCTCAAACCCGGTATCTGGCTCTGGCAATTATATGTGTTGTTTGCAGTAATACATTTTTATACGTTTAGACGGGACCCACAGTCTTGTGCGGCAACCGAAGTACCTATAGATGGTTTCTGAGAAGCATTCACATAGTACTGCTTTTAAATGATCATCAGAGGCTCGCAAGAGTGGAGTCAATTGTTGGCGTTGTTTTGGGATTGGATCACAGACCTACATATACTCGTATATGCCTGAAAGACAAATATCGCTTCGATCTCGGGCTCACGTTTCCAAGGAAAACGTCACACATGAAGCCAAGGTCGGAGCATGTCATTGTGTTGAGTAGGTACAACACTCACGGCTCTCACACAATTCTTGTGTGGTGGTTTCGGAGGCAACAGTTACCTGGGTTACCAGAGAGGCTAAAAGGTTGGAAAACGTTTTTCTAAGCAACAACGAAATTTCAGTTAAATAAATATATATAAAAAAATATCGGCCAAATGGTCGCCACGACCTCGGCGGCACACCTCCATCCGATGGTCCAAATTTTCGATGACGCTGAGGCATAATTGAGCTTCTATACCGATAATGTGCCGAATTATCTCATCCTTTATCTCTTGAATTGTTGCTGGCTTATTGATGTACACCTTTTCTTTCATATAACCCCAAAGAAAGAAGTCCAACTGTGTCAAATCACATGATCTTGGCGGCCAATTGACATCGCCAGCACATCGTTTCGTTAGCTGTGTGGCAAGTGGCACCGTCCTGTTGAAACCACATTTCGTCCACATCCATATCTTCTAATTCGGTCCATAGAAGTTCGTTA
This sequence comes from Chalcosyrphus nemorum, assembly GCA_949716465.1. NCBI lineage: Eukaryota > Metazoa > Arthropoda > Insecta > Diptera > Syrphidae > Chalcosyrphus > Chalcosyrphus nemorum. Next base: position 72,660,138 of record OX454333.1, read on the forward strand.
TCATCTCACGATAGCGAACACCATTCACAGTAACTGCCTGACCGCCCTCATTTTAGAAAAAAAATACCGCCCGATGATGCCGCCAGCCCATAAACCGCACCAAACAGTCACTCTTTGTGGGTGCATTGGTTTTTCGACAATCACTCCTGGATTATCATTCGCCCAAATGCGGCAATTCTGCTTATTGACGAATTCACTGAGGTGAAAATCTACCTCATCACTGAAGATGATTTTCTTCGAAAATTGATCATCCACTGTTGCAATTTCTTGCCACCATTGACGACGCTCGAAATGGTCAAGAGGCTTTAGTTCTTGAGTCAATTGCATCGTGTAAGCGCGTAAATGCAAGTCTTTATGCACAATGTTCATCAACGACGAGCGTGAGAGGTGCAATTGTTGGGCACGACGACGAGTTGAGGTGGACGGCTCTTCAGCCACACTATCACGAACAGTAGCAATATTTTCTGCAGTACGAGCTGTACGAGCATGCACTGATGTTTTCACATCTCCTACAGACCCGGTTTGCTCAAATTTTTGCACGATTTTTCCGATTTGGACAATTAAAAATTAAAAATCACGAAGTGCACGATATGCATTTTGATTTGAACGCCCATTTTCATAATAAGCCTGAATAACTTTAACGCATTGCTCGATTGTGTATACTCTACGGTTCAAATTGAGTTAGTCTGAAATTGAGAAATGTCAAATGAAATGAACCCTTTAGGTTCATATGTGTACATACGTGTACATGTTTCAAATTACTTTTAAGTACTACATTTTAAGAAACTATTTCGAAATCAAAATCAATTAACTATGTGCATATTCTTTAAAGAAACTTCAGAAGCTGATACACTTACTTTAAAATCCCATTCTACGAATGTAGCAGATTCAAATCATTATCTATTTCATTTTTCCAAGAATCACGGTAGATGTAATCTCTACGTTATTCCGACATTGTGGTAAGGCGTGTAGGTGTTTATCAATATTGAATTCCGATTGCATTCCTAAAATATTGTTTTAGCAGTATTATATGCATTATAATCAAAATGCCATAACAATACCTCCTCGGTCATAACGTTTTGATAATTCTGGGTGCTTTATCCACTGCTAATATGCGGTGTTGGTAGGTCGTAAACATTCCATAAATGTCTATTTGACTTATGCGTTGAATGCAGAATATTGAATACAAATTATCAATATTATTTAAATGTGTTTACTCAATGATACGAAGTGTATTAATGCAAATAAATGTAACCGCTTTCAACTTAAAGTTATGTAACCAATATGTTCTAGCATGTTCCATGTACATATTATAATGCTTTGGAAGTATGGTTATTATTTAAAGTATGCGGTGTTGTTTAGCTGATGTTGTAACATTTTTAAGACTTAGGCAGCGCGCACAGTGGTGCGATACGAGAAGCGTTTGCTTGCGATAAAACATTCATTCTTATATAAGTGCAAACAGAAAAGCCATACTTGATGAGGTTTTTCAAAGTTCTCGTTAGCAGAATATATCCATAATGAGTAGGGACACTCTCGACCGTTTTCGTTTTCTGTCCTTCTCACTAAATTACACAGATATGAGAAGAAGATGGATATAAGAAGCGTTGTAGTGAGAGAGAGATAGCGATATGACGCACAGCTGATAAGCGTCGGAGTCACACCGCCTTTAAAAAAACATTGTCAAGAAAAAGAAAGCAATACCAACCACAGCCTCCAAAAAAAAAAATCAGTGTGACCTATTGCCATAAAAAACTAGAAAATTTTGAGTCAAATTTTTTTATTGTTTTAAGGCCGAACATCTGGTTTTATTATTTTTATGGAGGTCAAAGGAAATAAGAAACACTTGTATATTTTAGATGTAAAAGGGTTCATATTTAGTTTTAATTAGCGGAAAAGCCAATCATAAAAAAAATGTATAGAAAAAATTTCAATAAGGCGCAGCAGGTCACACTGACTAAAACGTAGAGATACACACAACGATGATCGGAGTCGCACCGCCTTTAAAAAAGGATTATGAAAAAATCCCTAACCATTCGTCTTACACAGTAAGCCGCATGTAGTGGTGCAGGTAAAATGTATTGTGTACTCTTTTTTTCACAAGGTGTCGTTGCATTCGGGTCAAAGTGTATACTTTTGATCTACTTCCACTTATTGTACAATTTTTTTATCTTTTGTCTTGTGGTAGTAGGAAATGCATATGTAGAGAGAGTGTCCCCCTCATTATAATGGATATACTCTGCTCGTATGCACCCCGAAAGCTTTCCGCACAGAAGCTCTTCTGACCACTTTTCCAAGGGATGCTGTGCAAGCAGCTTGTGTGAGCCGGGCGAAAAGTAGATAATTGAATAGAATAAAAACGGGTTTGTTAGAAAACCTCCTCTAAAAATGGGCGTGGCCATACACAATGTATAAAAGATTTGTAGATTAAGTGAATATCTATATAATAACTGAAAAAATTATTTTTTCGAAAAGTGGCGGATTTTAAAAGTGTTTACACTTGTATTGCTTACTTTTACAAGGACCTCGTATACAAAATTTCATCAACGTATTGAGTTACGTTATTTAAGGCCCAAAAACTGGTGACACACGGGCGGACAGACCGACGGACATGGCTCAATCGACTCGGCTAGTGATACTGATCATTTATATTATAAATAAAAAAATAAATATTCCGCCGCATGGCAACTTCCTGCCAAATGAGTTTTTACCACAACTCATAACCTACATATTTCGCCTGGACTGCTTTATTTTTATCATGTGATCTATAAAATAGGTGATAATAAAATACGGCTATTACCGGAATATATAAACTATGTGAGATCCCGCAAAAGATCTTGGCAATGAGTTTGGTTTCATGGGCACATTTTGGGGGATCTTATGAGAAGGGCAAAATAAATGTTTTTTTTCCTATCATGTGGTATATCAAATTAAGGAGAATTTCAAAAGGACGCCAGCTGCTTCTACATTACTTTGGGCTTCCAAAATCCATCATTATTATTACTTCACTATTATGTGGGACTTGACACACCCTCTTAACTTTGTCTGGGCTACCTCTCCACAAGACTAACGAAATCTTTCCCAAAGTCGATACACTGCATATCTACTCAAACAGTGCCTCATAATGATCCGTAAGTTAATTATGTACATTATAAAGATGGTCGACGGTAGAAGATCCAGAAAGTTTTATAGTTCAACATCAAGATTTGAAGCGGCACCTATTAGGGCCAACAAAATTAGACATTCCCATTAGAACAATTTCTCCATACAATCTTCCTATGCATGGTTAACTTTGAAAAAATCGTTTTCCTTAAAACTCACTGGACTACAATTTACGCTAGAACTTAAAATTCAAAGTTATACCTATTTGCTTCCTCGAGGATTGGAGCGCCTTCTAGCAAAAAAGTCTTCCCTCTTTGCTACGTTGAGCAAAGTGTAAAGTATATGTACGTAAATCTCCATTTTCCTTTTGAAAAGCGGAAAGGGGGCTCTTCCTGTAATTTCTTAAAGGGTTACAAAGATCGACTACGAAATTATTCAAATATAAGTGTGTACTCTTCCTGTATCCCTAAACTTTGCTACAGTAGGTACTCATAGAAGAATTATAAGGAAAACTTATTTCTTGCTCCCCTATTCTAAGCAAAAATCAACGTAATTTAATTAAAATTCGAAAATTAAACGCATAAAACATACAAATTTTCTTAAAACAACACAAAAACTTCAAGAAAGCTACGTTGACCTTTTCCACACTCCTACTAGTACTCCATATACAACATCCATTTATCCTATTGAAATCCCATCGAAAGAATACACCCCATCTTGCAGCATCTGTCGATTTCCTTGCTAGACATACTCCAAACCTCTCCAATTTCTCCTCTTTAAAATAAATTAGGTTATCCGCCCTCAAAACCCCCCCAAGTTCCCCCTAACCAGTTATATGATAGAAAAATAAAGAGACCTTCAACCCAGCAGCTTTCGCAATCCCATTTTTAATAAACAGGTGTTTACATTATCCTAAGAGGGTTGATTGTGTTTGTTTTTTTCTCGGGGATAAGATAATGAAATTACTTTGCCTATCATTTGCCTACGGTTGAGGATTATTTTGTTCCAAAGAGGAGGCGTAAAACGTGTCCCAGTGGTATACTGACACGAAATTCTTATTTACAAAAAAAAAATAATAATAATAATTTTTCTAATCGTAAAACTTTTTTTCTATTTTCATGTGACAACGATGCTGATTCTGAAAATAAAAAAAAAAATCGATTTTGGATGGATTATATAAAAAAAAATGTATCTCATGACTGCATTTATGGAAATAATGATTGAACTCACTCTCCCTACGTGGTTGGGTGTTGCATGTGCGACTGTAATGCTGACACTGATGAAACGATATCCATCTATCCGACTATCAATTGCAACCAACCGAAAACGTTCTCTGTGTGCTGTGCTACTGACATGCCACCTCCGACATGCAATGAATTGCGCCCAACGTTGTCGCCACTGCTTCTGACTGCAACCGGAAACACCTGCTCTTCTCCTTTGGACACATGCATGCATTACACACACAACATCACTGATGACGACGGCACCAACTACGCGATAATGACTACAACTCAATTATGACCGGATTTTGGTCCTTTTTATCCCTACGCCTGGTAAAATCAATAAAATTGCCATCCTTCCATTCATGTATGGAACGAAATGAAATATTGCAAAAATGATGACGAAAATTGAATATTTCTTATCAAACCATGCCTTTGTGTTTGTGTGTGTAGCCCTTTTATCGGCCACACTGAGGACATATCAAAAGGCAGCCTGTGACACCGATCAAGTGGTAATCTCATGCCCAAGGGGAACCAGCATATCCATTGAATTTGCACAGTACAATAAGTTCATAGCGAAAGGTAAGTACTCTCCTTAAATGGGCGTCGGTCGTCGGTCGTCGAAGTGGGTGCGCCGAGGTAGCAAATAAATATTTAATAATTTCACATTTATTAATTTTCTTTTACGTTCGAATGAATTCAACGGATTTTCAGTACTTAAACAAAAAATAAATATAAAATGCAGCATCATCAGCGCCACTAGGGTGTCGATGATACAGCAACCCACTTGTTGACCCGGAAAATAAAATAAACTCGTACTCGATTAAAAGTGGCGGCAGGGAACTGCCTTCAGTAGGGCATTTCTGTCAGAAGGCGCTTTAAAGAATATTATATCCTTTGTTCTTTTGTGCATATGAGTAGGCAGTATTATTATATCAAATTGCTTATATCATTTTGATAAAAAAAGAACAGTGCAAAAGAGTTTACTTTGCTGAAGCTGTGAAAGCTGTTAATTAATTTGAAAGTGTCTTTTCGGCTTAAACTCTAATAAAGTGCACGACTGGGTGTACGATTACGCTGTTAGTTGCAAATAAACTATACTCTCTCCAACATAAATTGTCAGTACACGTCTTATGGGAGAGCTTTTTAAAAAACAGTAGCGTGCCATATTTTTTCACCATACTAAATTTAGAGAAACCCCGCATAAAATGTGTATACCCGCCAGTGAATTTCCATTTGTATCTGAACAGCTGGACGTGCGCTGATTGGCTGCTGCAAATCAACCCCTATAATATTGATGTGCATTCAGAGTAACCAATGTCCGTTTTGTAACTCGTTCAGTTTATTTCCTTGGGTTTCTATTTTGGTTTTAGAGCTTTGAAAAAAGTTCTTAATGATAAGTGTTACCGTGTTGTTTTGATCTGATATATATTATTTTCTAATGTGTGGTAAATATGTAAAAATGCAGTTACAAAATTGTAAAATGTTTCCTATTCTAAAGTCTTTGAATGTTTTGCACTTTGTACGCATGTATTTTTCTCTCTCTTTGGGTTAAATTTTCAGTAAAAAATCGATGAAAACTTCAATCTACAAAATATAAGACTTCAATCTAAATAATATTTTTTCACTTTTTTGCTAGTTTGAAATGTTACTGCGGCAGCCCTGTAAGAGCTTTTGTTATAATACCACCTTACGAGAAACAAAAGAGTGCGAATGAGAGACGAACATCCCTATCTTCCCTGTACTGACAATTTATGTTTGACAGAGTATAATTTTAAAATTAAAGAAAATTTTTTTTGAGAAGAGATATGTGCAATTTCTTTTTATAAATTTTAATGGGATATTTCAACACATTGGAAAATGCTCCCTACATTTCGATCTTGAGCGAATTGCATTGGCTACTAACCGAGAAATAGCCGTATTTCTAAAACAAGTTAATAAATAAATTACCGTTATACGTATTTAGTCAAAGACGTGCCTTCTTGCCTAGAGCAACTTAAAGCTGAAAATTATTAAAATTTTGAATTTTGAGAAAATCAACTTTTTGTAAAATTGGCCTAAGTAAAGAACCGTTAATACTAGGACTAGAATAAAAATTTCGATTTCGCCTCGAATTGTAAGCATACAGAGTTTAGGCTGCAGTCCTGCGTACGGCACACCTACTTTTTCGAAATTGTCTATCATCGTAATGTCAGAACTGAATTTGAATTTAGAATTTTTTTCATGAGTCCAATACTTGCCCAATATTATACATACACAGGTGCAAGTAAATATGGACTTTGGAATCGAGCAAAGTTTTTGGGTAAATAGTAATATTCCTCACATCATGGCGATGATGTCTTGACTATACATTCTTGACGCTGAGAGCTGCTTCTATTTCTTGTTATCTATCTGCTATATTATGAACGTCACGGTGTTTTGAGAATACTTAATGTTAAACTTAGATTTAGGCCACTCACTAGTCGAATGACTTCGCTTGAAAATGAAAATTACATTTACCTTTTGGAGAAATACAAAAAAAAATGTGTAAATAATAAATAAAGCCTTTTGAAGAGTCGAGACTATGATAATTAGAACTTTCCTACTATTCACTTAAATATCTGTTCAATAATTTATCTCCTCAGGTAACTGAGGAACTTTTGGATAATTTAATTACTCCATTATCGAAGACATCCGACGTATACCCACGTGCCTAACGACCAATTCGGGTTTGAATTATTATCCCTATGACCTTTCTCAATAATTACATCTGAGGTCTTCTCCATAGGGATTTTTTGTTCCGTACAAAGAAAACCAGAGAAAAATTCCATCGACCTGTTGCAGCTAAGTATCTATAATCACATCAAGTAGTTAAGTAGCTCCACTTCAGGATCTCTTAGATACAATGTGCAAAAAGAAAAAAAAAAGAACATTTCCAAATTGAGATCCTGTTTAAGAATACAAACCACTGTCGTCGTGAACTAATTCAATTTGTTACCCGCACCCTAGCCATCTGTCGCTAAATTGAATCAAATTACTTCATTTCTCCTATCATCCATCTATTTCAATCTATTTTCTTTTTTTTTCTATTTACAGATGGCATCACAATCGAACAGCTCTGTCCAACAGATAATCATCCCACTCAAATAAGAGCGAAATCAAAGCATTTACTTCGCGGTTCAACCTTCGGTTCACCCACACAAATTGTCCCGGCAAATCGTTATGTCGGTGCCATCGCCGGTGGCATTGGACTATCTGTAGTCACTAGCAACAACAATACCATCACCACTGTCACGGAACAGCAGGAGCACATAGATGGAGATACCAGTCCGGAGAATTGCATGTGGCCCAATGCACTCCAGGTACTAAATTTTAGATTGTATAATATTTAACCGGGATGGGGTTTTGGGGCAGTGCCAAGAAAAAAAAACCACCCTCTACACTGATAAAAGGTTGAAATTGATTTTCATACATGACGGGGGGGATAGGTGTATGGATGTGTCTCATACACCAGCCAACCCTCAGCATCGATGTAATGCTGATAAATGCGAATTACAAACAGCAATTACGTGTTGACAGTTTGTGTATCCAATTTGCAAGAAAATTTATTTATGGTCGATCGCTCCCGGCCCAGGATATACTAACAGGAAAGCGGGTTGTGACAAGGGATTCATGTAAAATTTTCAAATGTATTCGCAGGAATATGGCCAGTGTAACAGACAGGGTTTGCTTTTATTGGAATTGGGCGATGGGTCCTTTTCTGTGAAATTATGTTCTTGCAGCGTTATACACAAAATTTACATAAAAAAAAAATTGTATTTATAAAATTGAGTGCGGACACTTTGAACACATAATAAACGATTATTATCAGTTAACAGTTTCATTATTGTGTGCAAACTGACTGCTGGGTTAAACTTAACACTTTCGTTCAATTATGGTAACCGAATTTCACTAGATAGGGTTTCCGTCGACTACACCCCATTTGTGTTACTGATTGAAATCATTAGTTTATGATAGGGGATGTAAAATGTGTAATCACAGGTAGTTTGGTGACCCACTTAGAGGGCATTCATGTTGGGGGCAACGCAATATCAATATTTGGTATCGGCAAAAGGAAATTAACATAGAAATATGTAGGATGCTATTTCGGGGCTTATCGGATTGTTATGAGTAAGAAGCTTAAGGATGAGGAAATCTCCACATGGACTTATATATGTAGTAGTAATGCTTATTGTCGATAAAATTTTGAATAAGGCTTTGAACCATGCAGAGAAAGCCGACTGGGACGGCCTTAATAACTTCTTTAGGAGTTTTAACTGGTCACTATGCTTCCTCGATAGTGACGTAGACGCCGCCGCTGTTATAATCACCGGCACGATTCTCTTAGGTATGAATGACTTTCTTCCTAACAGAATAAAGAGCATCAAACCTAAGACAAACCCACGGTTCGACCAGAGCTGTAAAGAGCCTATCAGGTTCGGGCTTATAAAGGCAATAAATCTGAGGAAAACCGAAAAAAGTTTAAACAAGCCAGAAAAGACTGCAATGCCTATATTCTACATGTAAAATTCCTATACGACCAAAAATTAAGGCAAGAAATTCTACAGTGTCCCAAAGGTAGTAAGAATTTTTGGTCATTCGTCAAAACATTAAAAACTCTGCCTCATCTGCCATCCCTACACTCATTTACAATGACATTCCAGTTGTCAGCTCCTTAGACAAGGCCAATCTGTTTGCTGTACAATTCGCAGCGAACTCAACTCTGCAAGATAGTGCTTTGTCTGTTCCTGTGCTTGAGAGCGTCGAATTTTCTATGGGACGAATCCACTTTTGATTCGCACAGTCGCAGGAGTCCTCAAAGGTTTAAAATACACAAATCCCTATAGTTCTAAAGAGCTGTTCTTCCACGCTGGCAAAACCTCTGCGTAAGCTTTTCTGTCTGTCCTAATATTCTGGCCTCTTTCCGAGTAAATGAAAAAGAGCATTCGTCCAGCCTGTAACTAAAAAAGACTTTCCAGCCAATTACCGACCCATTGCACTTACGTCCCTTCTTTCCAAGGTCATGGAAACGCTGATAAATCGTCAGCTCATGAAATATCTTGATTCACGAAAGCTCCTCAATGACCGGCAGTATGGTTTTCGTAGCAACAGGTCCACTAGTAATTTGATGGCATATCTCACCGAAAAGTGGAACCAATCTCTCCACCACTTTGGCGAAACAAAAATAGTTGCGCTTGATATTTCAAAAGCATTTGACAGAGCTTGGCATCAGGGTCTTTTGTCGAAAATGCGTGCATATGGTATCGACGAGTCTCTCTCAAGTTGTATTTGATGGCTTCAAATCTGCTATTCACCACATAAATGCTGGTGTCCCCCAGGGCTCACTTCTGTCTCCGATTCTCTTTCTTATTTTTATAAATGACCTTTTGTGACCTCTAATCCAATTCATTCCTTCGCTGATGACAGTACCCTCAGTTTTTCATATTCATTCCCCAACTCACGTCCCTGCTCTTCGGCCGTAGAAGAGGAACGGCAAAGTATGTTAAATTCATAAAATTCCGATCTTGACAGCATAATCAAATGAGGAACGGCAAAGTATGTTAAATTCATAAAATTCCGATCTTGACAGCATAATCAAATGGGGTTCAACCAAAAGAGGGGAATTTAACACAATGGGTACAATGGGTCAGTGCTGACCTGAGTGCGGCGGAGGTATTTCGTTTCCTCTGCCAACCCACAAACCTAATGCACCCAAAACACAATGCTGTCTCCTGCTCAAGCGTAACCAAACCTCCCAATCATTATCCTTGAATGGTACTTGCATCGAGGAAACTGAAAGACTTGACATCCTCGGTATGTGTATCAATAACCATCTCAGATGGAACGATCATATATTTGAGGTCGCCAAAATGCAGCAAAATGTCTAGGATTCCTTAGACGGTGCAAGAAATACTTTACCCCCACTGATTTGGCCTCAATCTATAAGGCATACGTCCGCCCAAAACTGGAGTACACCACATCTGGTCAGGTGCACCCAAGACTGTTTTGCACTTACTGGATAGGATCCAGAAGCGTGCGTTAAAACTTATAGGTGATAGTAACATTGTGAGCTCCATTTCTGGGATTCGTACCTGGAACCCCAACACTGCACTGCACCCACGAAAAAGAAATATGTATAGCTGGCTTCTTGTGGCTTTTTTTTTTCTTCCTTAAAAGCAAGTATTTGTTATTTGGAAATTTTTTACTGCTTCTGCAGCAATGACTCGCGTTTGTAAGTTTTTGTAAAACTTGCAATGCCTATAGATTATCCTTTATTTTGTTATTTTCACAATTCAAAACCAATAACCTTAATACATACCATATATGTATGTATGTATATCTTCCAAGAAATAATACGATAATACGACCCCAAACCAACTTTGTCTGTCTAACTTCAAAGTATTCAAACTTCAACTATGTAGACGTACTTACCCACTCTTAAAACCAACACATAAATCACTTGACAAATGTAAGCAATTCCCAAAATTAACTTCAACTTCTTGCTTATTTATGCGAATTATTTTAACTCCGCCTAACCACCAACCGACCCCTCTGCTCATCTTAGACACCTTAGCCACCAACAGAATAGGAAAACCAACCAAACAGCAAAAAAAAGAAAAAGAACTAAATAACCTGCCAAAAAGTTGATGGTCCAACTTTCATCACAAACATGCTCAGAAGAGTCTACGCAAAAACCCCACTTAAAATTTATTCCCAAGGACCCTCCTCCGAATCAGAGCGTGAGCGTGAGCGTGCTCCCAACTCCCAGTTGGCAAACGTTGAAAACATATAAATGACATCTTTATGAATATCCCGCTCACCAAATAGACTAGAGCATACACAAAAAAGATGAGAGTAATTCTTAGTGACTCCATAAAAATAAAAATAAAAATAAAAACCGGGAGGACTCACATAATTTATGGTCGAACCCTTTTTCGTCTAGAAATGGTAATAAATTTTAGCTCTGAAATTGGGCTATGAAATTTCGTCCTCTCAGAGTCCAGTAGTGGGTCAAAAGCATTTTGTGCCGCTTTTTAGCCTCACTGACAGTCATAATTAGAAGACGAAAAAAAAACCGTATAATTGAAATTTATATTTTATTATACATTTATATTACGTGCACTGAAAGTTAGTAAAAATAATTTCCCTTTTTCTAAAACCCATTTCTTTTTGGTATCATTATCATATTTTGTTTTTAAGTTAAGGGATGGTCTATATTTTAAGAGGAGCGTGGATAATGCTGAAAAACTTAAAAAGACACAAACAAAACATAGAAATTTATTTCATAAGTTTTAGTGAGGTAGCCGTTTAGCTAAATTAACATCGTTTTAAATGATGTTTACCTCCCACTTTTATACGATGCTGGCAAGGCGCTCCAAAAATGTAATATCTATCCTTTCAGCTGTGTAATACCACTGAAATTGTTCGAAATAATGAAAATACGTTTCCCTTCAGTCATGTGGGTGCGTACGTGTGTGTGTGTATTTGTGCTTGTTTATTTGAGTCAAACACAAGGCAACGTTATGGTCCAATAAATTTTCCAAAAATTAATCTGAATTTTATTTCGATGTGAGATAGAATTTTCTGTACAAACTATTGGTATTGTATGTCAAATTGTATGATTTGCTATGTTGCTATTAGACTATCTGGCAGTTTAGCTATGATATATATAACTCTTACACATACAGGTACATATATATGCAACTATCAAAACAACAGACGCCAACCATTTGTTTGAGTAGAAAGTTCCATTTTAGAAATTAAGGAGACTTAAATATGCAATTATATTAGACCAAAGCGTATTAAATTATTTCTGGACAGTGATTGATTCTTTTACGGTAGAGTAGAAGAGCTTGGAAACTAGAACTAGCCACAGACAAGCGATAAAATTAATAAAACTTATTGCAGTTGTCATCAGTAGTTGTGTTAACAGAATCGATTATATGGTAGAACTTGCAGGTGCTTCTTTCGCTTTTTACTAATTTGATCGAAATAAGCCGAGCCTTCATTTACGAACCACAAATCCATAAAGCAGTTAGATTAAGTTACTTTACTTTATTATGTCCTGTATCCCCTTGTGGTTCCTAGGGCCTCTACAACGCCTACGCGCGTTTTGTGTGCGGTTTTCTTTCTCATTTGCCGTCCTTCCTTATCAACTGTTCTGCACCACGTACTCCTTGGACCGCCGCGTATCCTGCCATCCTGGGCAAGCGGGTTACATTGCATCGCTTGGTTAGCTATAAACCTGGCACCCTTTCGGAGAGTCTGACCAATCTACTGCCACTTTCGTCGTCGTATAGTTGTGCCTATAGATTCATGGCCCATTCTTTGATAAACCTGTTTGTTATAGTGATACGGATTGGCCAGAATATCCGTAGCGTAGACACCTATTGACAAACGTTTGTAGCTTCCTCCTGATAGTGACGGTCACCTTCCAGGTACCACATCCATATAGCAGCACGGATTCAACGTTGGAATGGAAGAGTCGAAGCTTGACGTTAAAGCTAATTGCATTACTTCGCCAAACTGTGGATAGCATCCCAAACGCAGATTTTGCTTTGCCTTTTCGGCTGGCTACATCCAGTTTGGTTCCACCCTCGGTCGAGACAATAGTACTCCCAAGGTATTAGAAACTCTCTACTCTCTCAACTATTTGTCCAGCAATACATATATGAGTCGACGAGTTTCGCCCTAGGCTGATCATTTTTGTTTTTGCCGAGTTAATTTTTAGCCCAACGAAGTCTGCTTCCCTCTCCACATTTGCTGTCATTTGGTGAAGGTCCATTATTCTGCGTGACAGAAGGCATACATCATCGGCGTAGTCAAGGTGCTTGATTTCAGACGTAATAGCCCAACGAATTCCTCCATTTCCAGTTGATAAGGCCGCATTCAGCACATCGTTAATCACTAATTAAAATATTATTGGTGAAAGTGTGCAGCCTTGCCGAACCCCACTTTGGACTTTGAATTCTTCAGACAACCTTCCACTGTGTAAGGCGTGACATGTGGACCCATTCATTTATCAAATACGGCTCTCCTGCGCAAGGCACGCCAAATAAATTCCCGATTGACACAGTCAAACGCTTTTTTCAAAAACGATGAACAGCGGGTGAAGGGGTAATCGACATTCAACACATTGGTCGATGATGATCCACAGGATGTTGATGTGGCCGACACATTAGGATCCAGAGCAGAATCCTGCTTGTTCGGCGTCAAGTGGGTCTCCACGGTGTTCTTTGATTCGCTCCAGGATGGTTCTAGCTATTATCTTGGCCACAGCAGGCAGCACGCAGATAAATCTCCAGTTTTCGCACTGCATTAGGCTGCTTTTTTTAGGGAGCTTGACGATCATTCCATTTTTTCACTCATTCGGAAACCTCTCGGCTTTCTATGTTCTCCCGATAAATGGGAACAGTAGCTCTGCCGATTCTGTTGGCGCACCTTGAAAAAACTCCGCGGGTATGCCGCCAAGTCTCACCGCCTTATTAGTTCCTCATCCTTACTGGGGGTTATGATGCGAATTCGGGAATTTCTTTCTACGGACACTTCAGTATGGCGAATACTCGGTTAGATTAGGTTAAGTTAGATTGCCCACTTAGGGTGGGCAGGGAGAGACACTCCAAGGACCAAACATAACAAGTGTGGCGTTAAGTAGTCCGTTATGAGTACTGCGCCAAAGTATTCTTATAGGATATTTGAGTGACCCGTTCGGTTTGGTCCCAATTTGCTGAATGGGTAATTTCCATAGCATTAAGGGCTGCTCATCTGTTTATAAAGTTATTAGCGGAATAAGGTTGGGAATGTAGTGCCAATACACGCTAGTCCTTGAAATTTAATGAAATTAGTGGATTTCGTAATACCAACCAGGATACTGGATTGCAGTAGGTCACCGTATGCCTTAAGGATATTGTGGCTTTCTTTATTCTTTCAATCTCCAATTGAGCTCTTTGTAGAGTGTACTTTAAGTGAAATTGAGTAATTCTAAATCATATCGAATTATAGGTGCAATAGGTTTATAAAAACTAAGCTTTGTTCAGCTCCAAAAGAAAGCCATCCATCCTACTGTTCTACGGTTATAAGTTTTCTTACTTCTTAACTATAACAAACATGAATTTGATTAAATCATGCGAGAGCTTCTTAATTCTCATATTTACTGACATCACTTGAGAGTATTAAATATTAATCTGCAGTAGAAAGTTGAATGCAACACCATCATCAGTCAGTCACTTTTCTACAAAACTTTTTAGCACAAATTCCCAAGCCAAAACTTTTATTAGCCATTGCAAGTCGCAAATGAATTCCAAATCGTTCTGCCGCAAAGTGTGTATAAATAGTGTCCACAGATGTTTGTCTGGCTTGATTTTATTATGACAAAGTTTCCCCTCATAGTTTCCCATCACTTTTACTTCATGTCCTGTCCGAAGTTAGCTTTAACACAAGCTTCTTTTACTGCACACACTTAATGCGATATACAAGAGTATTCAAACAAAAATGAAATAAAAAAAAAAAAAACCTTTCCCACTTGAGTATTCTCCTCATAGTACCTTAGTTCAGGACCTGGATGTGCTTTAGGAAAAAGGATAATTATTGAATTGAATAGACAACACACCTCGAACAACTTCCACTTCACACACAAAAACAGACTTGCTAAGTGATTTCTTGTTTCTTCCACCACCACCACTTGCTCGTTAACTGGGTTAGGATTGAGGGGATGAACTTTTGCATGTTTATACAAGAGTCATAGAAGGGATATCAGAAACAGAATACGATGTTGAAATTCCCCCGGACGCCGGACCATCCCCAAATGCTAATGAACTAAATTATGGGAAATTCTTAGGCGATGCAATCTCCTGGGCTACTCTTTTTGGTCAGCTACACAATCCTTCGCACATGTAAGGATGTTAGAAAGGAAAAGTTTTTCTTTTCTCCCAGAACACTGAAGATTGAAGCCATACAAAAAGTTCCTAAGGAAAACCAAGAGAGAGTTTTTTTCCCTTTAAAAGGATCCATTCCAGAAGGAGGATTCGACATCCTCACAAATGATTTGATTAAATTTTAAAGCGCAGTTGAATCTATAAACGAAGTAGGTACTCGATTAATTCTGTTGGTCCTGGTGGCTTTGATTTTTGTTCAACTAGTGAACAGGTGGTGTCCTTTATTTTCTTATTCTTTTCAAAAAGGAACCCCTTCTGGGTTTTGACTCATTTAATTATATTTCTCCATTCCAATAGAAGTTTTAATGGTAATTGACAATAGCTTGCTGTCAATATTTACATTGGTATAGTTTATGTGTGCAGTTGGGCACAAGGACCAGGGAGGAGAAATTTATTTCAATCGATTTGGTTACGGCACAAGGTTTCCCGTCGTCATTTAGGCGGCACAAGGACACAAGTGAAAATAATTCTGCTAAAAGCAATTGTATAAATTTTCTGTGAAAGAAAACCATAAAAGCGCCTGAAAAGAACAGTTCGTAGTCAAGACAATGGAAGATTGTTCAGAGTAGGGAGTTCCGAGAACTATTTCGTATAATATTGTCCGCACTTATAAGGTACTTCTGACCAATTTTTGGTAAGGACATTATTTAGGGATTATTTATGAGTTTCTACATAGCTAAGAGTACCAGGAATCACATTTTGTAATATTAGTTCAAAACATACTTTTCTCTCGCTCTCAATGGCTCTTCTCAAATTGATTCTGTTTGAAGCATCCATATAAATGTCATCCGACAGTGTTGCAAACCCTATAGACAAATCAATAAAATATCTGTTTCATAAAAATGTTTATAAAAGCTGTATTCAAGTAGTTAAGAAATGAAAATGAATGTAAAGGATCACCACCACTATTCGAGTTCAATGAGCGATGGCTGTCTCTCTGTCTCTATACCACAAGATTCTTAGTTGAGATTGGGCACTGAAACCCAGTCTGATCATAAATACTGGTCAAGGAAAACATTGTGACTAAGTAAAACCGATAGGGGATGGTAACGACGTTCGAAACACATCCATGAAAGAGTAGTAAACTGAATTTTATAATATCGTCAGAGTGCAAATAGGGTGTTCAAAATAAGTCACCAATGAGGATTTATACTTACAGGATTGAAACATACATGTAAAATGAATTCAAGGACATATGGAAAATTTACATTTCATATGGAATGTATCGTTGGTTACTTCTTTTCTGGACCCCATTCAAACAATTGGCATGAGGGTGTTTTGCATGTTCTAATACCTATTTCAAAGAAAGCAAACGATAGTTTCGAAGTTAAATTTTGCCTAAAAGTTTGAAGTTTGTCATCATATTTCGAGTGAATATTTCTGCAACAATATACTTTTACGAGGCCAAGTATTGGATTAGTAAAACTTAAACAGAGGCCTCATCCAGTGGCCTATTTGCTGATCTTACTCAAGGCACCTTCCATAATTATAACTCCAATATTACCACGTCATCCGCATAAGCGACAATCTTGACTTCATCTGTTTAAAGTCTGCATAGCATTTTGTTTATTTTCATAAAAGCCAAAGAAGTGGAGATAGGACACCGCCCTGAGGGGTTCCTCTTACTACAGATATGGTGGAATTACTGTTATCGACTAAATGATTCTGGTTTTGAGCATGGTTACCAACCAATTAGGAGTACTAATAAACCCTTCAAGCTCCAGTTCAAAAAGAGCCCACTGAATCGATCCAATACTGACGTTAATGAAAACACTTTCAATGTTTAAAAAGGTGGTTAGGAAACATTCATATATTGTTCGTAGTGAATTGTCTTTTCTAACGTTATCACAACTTCGTGAAGAGTCATCTCTGTCGAGCGCCCTTTGGTATATAAATTTTGGGATTTCGATAGGAAGATTATTTTGTATGTGTACATCTAAAATCCGTTCCAACGTCTTTAAGAGAAAGGACGATAAGCTGAAATCCTTAGAAGATTCATGTTCTCACTTCCTTGGTTTCGGAAAGAACCCAATACCGACAAATCTCCAATTAGGATGAATGTCGTTAAGAAGAATACAGCTTCTGTATATCGGAACTAGCCACAGGACCACCTAGTAAGGAGAGAAGCTTTTGATAGCCAACGAGGTATTAACTTTTGCAATTCTTGTCATAGTATAATTCCAAGACTTTAATTGCTCAGCCTGAAAAAATAAGGGATCGGCAATATTTTTTGTACATCCTGAAAAGTGTGTTTGCATCCGCCCAAGTCCCTTCCGGCTTTCTAATGGATTTAAGACAGTGGTTTCCAACCGGTGGGGCGCGCTCCCCTGGGGGCATTGGGACTCTAACGGAATTGAATTTTCGGTGGAAAGAATGTATAAATGGACATTCCAACCCATTAATCCAGAAATGGACCTCGTCGCTGAATATGATTTTTTGCCCAAAATTGGGGTAAACTGCTAACTGCTTGAGAATCCAGTCAGCGAAAAAACGACGTAGTCCTTGGTCTTTAACTTTGAGCCCCTGGATCAGTTGAATCTTGTATGAATGCAGGGCCAAGTCATAACGCAAAATTCGTCAATTTGTGGTCTGCGAAAGGTTGAGTTTTTGTGCGTGCAATTTAATGCCTCGGATAGCGGCTATATTTTCTGAAGATCTTGCGTTTCGTCGATTGTTGACTGAACCGATTTACTTAAATTTATCCACCACGTTGCGAATAGTCCTCTCAGAAGGACGATTAAGGCGAGAAATCTTGTTCGAACAGAAGACCCACTTTCATAAATCAATTCAATCATATGCACTTTTTGTTACACATTATGAATCTTCGTGCTAATTTGGAAAAACAGATCCAAAAAAACAATCTGAATTTGATAGATGTAGCTTGAACAATGGTGCCGCAATGTCAAAGTTGTTTCCCTGTTGGAAAACCCTTTATTCACTTATTTTTCTTGAAAAAAGAAGAAGAAGAACAAATGGTTTTTTTTTTGTGGAGGGAGGGTGGCATGAGACTTTTCAATTTGCCATGTTGGGGCATACGGTGGAAAAGGTTGGGAAAAACTGCTTTAAGACAATCCTTGTATAGTTGCCAAAACTTGTGCTTTAAGCAAATAATGAAAATGTTTCTGGTTATCTTCCTAAGATTAGCCAAATCTTCATTCAACCAAGGAAGAAATTTCTCGTTAATATATTTGATATGGCACAATACCTTTAAAGCTGAATCCACAGCCTTTTCTAGGATTCTAGTTTTGGCGTCTACCACTTCATAGATTTAATGACCTAACCAAATTTCTTCCAGTTAATTATCTTCGAGTTTCTCTATGGCTTAGGAACCTCGACCTCGAGATCTACATTATAAAGAATCCATCCATGATCAGAAAATGACATACGATCGGATGCTACCCCATTGTCTTCTCTAAGGTTATCACTATTGCTAATATAAATATGCTAGTTTAATACTGCCCTAAGAAATTAAGTGAAGTGTTTTCAGATGTTCCACGAGATCACCTGGTTGGTACTTGTAGTCTACGTACTTGCAGCTCAATGACATTTAAGCCAGTTACTTCTATAATCAAGTTCTAAGAGATGTTAGCCCAACAGTAACTAATGAATGCACTTTCAATTCTGGGATAGGAAATTGTTTTAAATTTATGAAACTTATTTAGCTACAAATGCTTGTTAAAAAACTTAGGCTTATAAATCTATAAGATTCAGACTCACAGGGCCTAGTTTGCTTGGTTTGGGGATAAACGTAACACTTGCCTGTCTCCAAGTCATCAATATGTCTTTGCAGTGGTAGCTGGTTCTAAACAAAAAAGCATTCATTTCCGGCAGAATGAGATCAATTTCTGTCAGACAACATTCAAAAATCAGGGTGGGTTATTAAATAACATTTGTTTTGCTTCGCGCTGTATGCTCGGAACTCATTGATATTGATAGTTTGGGCCCCAACTTGGAATCCTATTCTTATGTCACAAAACACGTGTTCATTACCATCGCTACCTTTACCTTAACTAAGCACTAAATGCTAATTGCTTAAAACTGAGCTGAAGCTACTATAATTCAAAAGCTTAATCGAAAACCTTTCCATCCTACATTGCACTAGATTTTTAAGATGCAGATCTTAGGGGCATAACAACTTCTTCCACCCGAGCTTTCTTCTAAAAATACATATGTATGTACTAGAGATAGCTAAAGAACTTTATTTGTCCTGAACAATGCAGTAGCCCTTTCCTTTGACTAGGTGTCCTTGCCAAGAGTACCTACTTTGCCGCTTTGAGTTTAACTTACTTTACTTACTTTAATCCTTTAACCCCTCGGGGGGCATAGGGCGTCAACAACGCCTGCGCGATATCTTATTCGTAGTTCTGAAACGCGTTTGAGCTCTCTCCAGCTCATTCCCAAAGAGCTCGATTCCTCCTCGACTGTTCTGCGCCACGTTTGCCTAGGGCCTCCCGCTGTTCTGCCTGCTTGGGTGAGCGGATTCCACTGCATAGCGTATTTCGCAATGGAATTGTCTTCACGCCGTAGGGTGTGTCCAATCCACTTTCTCCTTCGTATAGGTTCCTGGCCCGTTCTCGTATAAAGCTGTTCATTGGAGATACGGTTCGGCCGAAAGATCCTCAAGATGATTCTTAAATATTTGTTTACAAAGGCTTGCAGCCGGCGCGTGTTAATGGTGTCCACTTTCCAAGAACTGCACCCATAAAGCAGTCCCGATTCTACGTTGGAGCGAAACAGTCTTAGTTTGGTTCTTAAGCTGATAACATTGCTTTTCCAGATGGTGGCATGCCGAACGCAGCTTTGGCCTTCCCGATTCTGCTGCACACATCCAGTTCGGTGCCACCACGGTTTGCCGAGACCACACTTCCTAGATATAGAAAGTCGTCAACTTTCTCGACTTCCTGTCCGGCAATGTTAAGTTGGGCGCTGGTGTTAGAAGTACTCAGGACTTTTGTTTTGGTTGTGTTAATTTTGAGCCCTACTTTGTTTGTCTCAGCTTCTAGATTCTGGACCATAAGATGGAGGTCCATTATCCGATGTGAAAGTAGACAAACATCGTCAGCGTAGTCTAGATGTTTAAGGTAATATAAGATGTCATAGTCCAGCGAATTTCGTAATTTCCTTCTGGAAATGCTGTACGGAGAATATCACTGATAACCACTAAAAATAACAACGGTGATAGTATGCATCCTTGACTTACTCCGCTTTGGACTTCAAATTCTTCCTACACCTTGCCATTGTGCAAGACGTGACACTTACTGCCCTCATACGTAGCCTTAATAATAGCAATGAGTTTTTCTGGGATACCTCTCCAGAGCAAGGCCATCCAGATAGTATCTCTGTTGAAACTGTCGAAGGCCTATTCGAAGTCGATAAACAGCAGATGTAGCAGAGGCCTGTACTCAACGCATTGCCCGATTATGATCCTTAAGGTGTTAATATGGTCGATGCAGGAGGATCCAGCACGAAATCCTGCTTGTTCAACGTCGAGAGTAGAATCCAAATGCTCCCTGATCCTTTCCAGAATTATTCTTGCAGTTATTTTGGCTACGGCTGGCAGAACACAAATACCTCTCCAGTTTCCTTTGAGTTTAGCCTGGGATGTTAAGAGCATCCAATGAGGCGATATGTTACACACAGTTGGTATCTCTCATAACGTTGATTGATTATTATTAATTAACCTCTTCACAAACTCCAGTATTTAAGCAAATGATTGAGACTCTATTCTTCAATATTTACCTCACCAAACTCGCCAAAGTATCTCTAGGTAAAACCAAACATATAAAACTTACCAACAACTTTCTGCCGAGACAATATTATTTAAGATGTGCATACATATGTGCTGCCATCTGTTAACATATAAAAAAAAAAAATCGCATATTTTTTTCCCAGAACGAAACTTTAATACATAATGCAATCGTTTAAGACGCATAACAGATGAGTTCGTCAAACAAACGATGTCAGTCTAATTACCATCAAACAAAATTACAAAATTGCTCCTCCAACATTCACATCATCTCATTCTCCCGGCGAGAATTATGTACGCGAATTTGTTTAAAGCAACATACACAAAAGAGTTTGACATGAAGGCAACAAAAAAAAAACAAAAAAAAAAATAAAAAATTTGTCAAAATATGACATCGGCAGTATGTCTTTCATAATTAAATTATCCTCCACTTCTCCCATCATCGCGTGCTCACTGACATTTCAGCACTCTTACATAAAAGAGGACACCACCAAATTACCACCACCACCGCACTCCGCCGATCGTCAGCACCTCCCATCGTGACAAAATGCATTGTACTCAAAGTAATTATTATCTCCTTTCCACTCATGCGAAGTAATAATTTCACCAGCGATATAGAGTGACAGAAGTGTCCTTTTTTCACAACAAAAGAAAAAAAAGCAAATTTCTCAAACATATCATCGCTCTCCTTCGAAGAACGCGAGAACGTATGCTCCATGTGTGGCACACAGGAGCGGCACAGAGCGTTCCAATTTAATGTAATTAAATTTTCACGAATATTTCACAATGGGGGATTAATGCTGGAAACATGTTTTTCAAGGGTTATTACACCGTCACGGAAGGGAATAAAAATTAATTTCCATTTTATTATCAAGGCTGTGACAAAGCAGAGAAGAGAAGACGACTAGAACGACGACAAGGATGACGCGCGCAAAGAATCCTTTGAGTTTTTGCGCGACTTTCCCGTGAAAAGTAATTAAAAGTTCTTCCGCACCATTTGGCCATATCGTCATCATTATCTCATCCTCTCCACGCAAGGACTTAGCAATATTATGATCGCTGCAAGGACATACAAAACCAACAAAGAATAAGATACTTTGCGCGCAAGAGAAAAAACTTTTTCACGCGTACCAGGAGCTAATCAAATTTTCCTATCCCCTTCTATTTCATTTAGAAAAAAAAAGAGTACGTAAACAAGGATATAGTGGAAAAGGAAGAACAAAAAAACACCCACACAGTTCAAATGCGCTTCCTAGATCCCCATTCAAGGATATCGCAGCGCTCTCTCAAGGTGGGTGTAAAAAAATTGACATGAATTCAGCAGGACGTGCGCACCTTTTGCGTAGAAACCTTTGACATGCACATCCATGCAGTAAATGGAAAAAGGAATGACTGAGTGTATGTAGTAAACCTTCTGCATAATCTCTAATAACGAGCACAATGAATGAAGAGAAGTTTCCCATGAAATCCTCTCTCTATGGGTACACCTTGAATCCTTGAATGTTATTCCAATGCTACGACCCACAAGCGGAAGCAGTTACATCCTTTTTCGGAGAGGGATACACTGAGAAAAATTATTATATGTATGTATGTATTATCTGGTTGCGTGATAAGGACCTCATTTAAATCCTATTATGCATGCGATACTACATACGATGTCATACGGCTATGACAAATAGAAAAAAAGGATTTGTCCTTTTATTTTCGGTTTTCATATTTCAGTCATTTCGTCCTCTCTCGTATACCGGTACAACAGACTGACATGAAGGACTCTATTGCGCGCTTCTTTAATTGGTTGCACAAGTTATTGTTGAGCAAATAACAAACAAACATCCTGTCGTTGTATGTTTACTTTGAATTGCGAAACCATGGCGAAGGACATCATCATCATCATCATATTCATCTGAATTATTTTGTTTTTCTTCTCTCCCTTCGAAAGAAGAAGAAAAATAAGACAACGACTGAGGGATGACAAAAATGTATGATAAAAGGAGAAAAACGAGAATAGATCCTTAAAATGCCTTTTAAGCGAGTGCGTGGGTGAGTGATGTTGCAAAGGATATGTGTGCGACTCGTATTTACATTTAATTATAATATTCAAATCGTTGAAGGTTTTTCCTCTTTATCTTCTTTTGCTGCTGCTGCTGCTGTTTTCTCTCTCTCTACGTTTTTGTCCTTGCTGTGTACCATACGAAGTCACTCTATACCCACACGCTGCAGAGGAGGAAGAGGAGGAGTGGCGTAGAAAGCTCCCCATGGGTGTGATGTTTTGTGAAAATATTGCCACAGCCCCTAACTTTAGAGGTTGAAGCAACCAAAGAAGGAAATGTAAAACTTCCTCTCAACAGACAATATGTACTCGTACACATGCTTCTTGTCGACAAATACTACCATCCCTTTTTACTCGGAGGTCGTTTAGCCCAATATGCATGGCAAAAGTTACGCGAACGGGTTGTGGCGGTTTCTTACAAAAAAAAAAAAAAAAAAAAGACAACCAAAAACAATGAAAAAAAAATCACAAAATTTGTTGTTTATAAGTAAATTTTGATGATGAGTTTCTAAGATTAGAGGAGAGACGCACGCTCATTGCTATCCATTTATCTCTGACATTTCCCGTGGAAGAACAACATAACTCAATGGGGGTGAGAGAGAGCTCACATCACACATGTTTACCAAGGATACTTTGTCTGTTTATGATTACCCCAGCTGAGCTATTTGCATTTGGCTGGCGCATAATATGGTTGCAAATTCGCCGAACTGTGTTCTGTGTTGAGAGGGTATTACGAAAAAGCGAAATATGATGTACACTCGGAGTTTGTGAAAAACTTTTAATGGTATGCCACAGGGTACAGCGGTAGCAATAATTTTGTTTAGAGTTTAAGCCCGTCTAGGCTCTGAAAACTCTGAGGTAGACAAAAGTTACTGAAATTCCATATCAGAGAAGTTTTGTTATTAAAATTTACTAGAAGCAATAGAATCGGATGCATTGACAATGGAGATACGTTTCCGAGGGACATTATTGTTTTAAAACGATTGGAATTGGATGCGCTATAAATATATATATTTAACTATATCTATGAAAGCTCTGGCATTATTTCATCTGAAATAAACATAATGTATCTTCCTTTGTTAGACAGCTTATTGTCGTAGTTCAATTCATTTCCATCAACTGGCTATTATTCATTCTCTTCCTCTCAGATATTCAAATAATAACATAAATTTAGCATAAAGTTCGAGTATGTGGCTATTGCACCTATACCCCTACTTCATTTTCAGTCAGAGAACATGACGTGTTATATTACACGATACATTGTAACGTATGGTGCATATGTGAGCACATGCCAAGTCACTATATTTAATTGATTCACCACAGCGAACAGAAGCCGGCTTTCGCTAGTTTCATAGTGATTTTGAATAAATGCTACATAATTGTAACTAAAGATTAATAGGCAAAGTTTTTATCCTTGACATGTGCTGTATATTGAAATAAATTAGATTTGTAAAGAGTATGATGAAAAGCTATCTAATTATAACTTTTCCTTTAATTATTAAGCGTTTATGTTAAGTAAGGAAATCACTTAACAACTCTTAAAAGTAGAGCTGCAATTATTGTAGACAGCTCTTAAGTACAAAATGTATTTTTAAGTTAACGAATTGATATAAGCGTGAATGATGGATGAAAACTGTTATATTCACTGAGGAAATAATTAAAAGCACTTGTAATATTCGTTCTCTTTAAGCTTGTAATTATGTGACCGTACCGTACCGCCTCTTTTTGTAAATGGAACTGAACTTTGAGGACATTTTAAAAATTAGCTTCACACGACAAACCTACAGATTTTGATTGAAGCACTCAGAGCTAACATTATAGCTGTTCGTAGTAAAGTGTAAAAATGTTCTGAAAGATTAGGTCAAATTGATTAAGTTTTGAAGACCAATACCACTGGAATATTCTTACAGTAACCTGCACTGATTCATGATCGATTCTGACTTACGACTGCAATGTCATTATTGCCACTGATGCCAATGTCATCTCCCTGTCAGTGTTACCACTTTCCTGCAATTACTGAATTGTTTTCGAAATTTAAATATACTTCCACGAAATTAAATCTTCTGGATTTTTGTAGAATGCTTGTATGCACTTCGAGATCGAGAACATTCATACCTCTTAGCACAAAAGATAACAACAAATCTTTTCGAAAAGTTTAGTTAAAAAATAAATATCTACTGCACAAAAGAATTCTTTTTATGTATTGTACTTTTTTTAGAGAATCTACTGTGAATCCTGGGTTCCCCGCAGAAACTACTCAATTTTCTACTCTTGTAAAAGGGCGAACTCCGCTAAACTCAGCTTTAGTCGGAACTTCCGTACATCAATCCCAGCTCGTGAAACATGGTCTAATGTGGAGCAGGTGGATGTCGAAACGATTCACATCTACACGGATGGATTTAAGACCTCAGACAGAGTGGGTCTACTCCTCTGTGCTTAACTTAAGCATCTCCTTCTGCCTGCCTGATCACTGTAGCGTTTTTCAGGCGGAAATTATGACAATCAAAGAAGATCTGTCGTGGCTGAAGTGTAATGTACTATCTGCTACGGATATTAGCCATTAAATCTCTGGAATCACTCACAGCCACATCAACGGTCGTACAAGATTGCCGTTCATCTCTGATGGAGATCTCGGAACAATACAACATTCACCTATGTTGGGTGCCAGGCCATAGGGATATTCGAAAGAACTGTAAGGTTGATGAAATTGCCAAACTTGGCACAACCCTCCCAATTGAATCCGTAAGGACGGGAATTGGTATGCCAATTGCTACCTATAATCACCTGCTCAAACTTGATGCTATAAGGAAGGCCAACACTCTTTGGGCTCATTGGCCCTTCAGGATTTCTAGAGAGCTCTGGCCTAACCTTACCCAGAGACGTTTAAAAGAACTGTTGCTTCTGAAGGTTTCTGACCTGAGCACCATCATCGGTGTCCTCACAGGACAATGCCTAATTGGTCTACGCAGTAGACGTTTGGGCCTCCCATCTAACGATTTTTGTCGGAGTTGCAGGGACGAGGAGGAGCTCCGGTTGGTTCTCCTGACCCAGTAGCAGAACTTCTTCTAAGTGTTATTTTGTCCGGTAATCTCTTTGTATTGGTCCTCTGTCTCTCATTGTAGGGTCGTGGTAATTAGTAATTGGTTGTGATTATTTCCTTTAGTAGATCCGGTGGGATCACAATGGGCCTTTTAGGCCTAAGTGAGCTGGTGGTTGTTCTATAAGAGATTTTAGAGCAGTAAGTGATTATTTTTTTTGTTTTTCGAATGAAAAATGTTCAAAAGATGAACTCGGTAGAAGTTAAAAAAAATTCCTATTTTCTTTCTAATAAAAACACTTACCAATTCCATCAAAACGGCTATTGGTTCATGGCTCTGGCAAAGCTGTTAATTCGAGATACGGTTTGGCCAGAAAATACTTATGATAATATGTAGGCGCTTATTATCAAATGTTTGCAGCTCCCTCTCTAAGTCAAAATAAACCCCCGCTGTTTTGAAATCGACGAACAGCTTCAAGATAATACTAACTATTACCTTATACACGAAAGGAAGCATACAGATTACTCTCTCTTAATATTCTCTTTTTCCTTAGATCTGAAAACTTTCTGCTTCCCAGACTGTCCCAACAAGTGGAAGCAGTAGCTAAGCTGATAGAGTTGGCGCAAAAAAGCTCCGCTAACATCCCATCAAGTGCTTATCGATTTTCAGTGTCTTGTTCGCAGAATGATTCTCTTCTTTACTTTGATACCTCAATCTGAATTTACGGTTCAAGACCCAATGCTTCTTTTATCTCTCATCATCGGCCGATGTGAACAACAAAACGTCTGAGCCTTTCACTAAGATTGAGTCACCTATCGGTTATTTAGTGATTTTGTAAACGCTTCTACTCTCGTTACTAGTATCGATATGAAAACATTTTTCACAGCATACCAGTTGCTGCTGACTGTTTCTACTCCACGTAGAGATGGTTCTCTAGTTCAAAGTCATCGACGGAAGATTATATATGGTCTTCCACATCTATATATCTCCCAATACGTCCATGAACTCACGTACAAGTTGATGGAATTCGGCGTTCCGAGGTCCTTCGTTATATGAGTGGAACATTTTAGCATTCCAGTAACAAATCTTTGTCCGGGTACAATAGCCAAGAATCGTCGTTTTCGAAGCAGATGGTTTTCAGTAAAGCGGATTTGTGGCCCCTTTGCCTAGTCTATACTTAATAGTCTGTCTAAACAATCTCTCACTTAAATTTTTTAGCCTAAATGTATCCATAAGGACTTATACTAAGTCCGCAAACAACCACGAAAAGCTAAAGCAGGGGCTTGTCTACGAACTTGATTGGTACTCTACTGGCCAATTCATGTTTTGGACAATTGATAGTTTCAATTACTATCAGCTGCAAACGCGACTATGAAACAACCTTCTCCTTGAGGTTTGCACATCTCGTATATATAGTGAAAGCAGGACTGCAACAAAGCAAAAACAAAACTTCCTTGATACTCCAGCATTTCGTTAAGTTCACAGTTCCGTGTTTGATGGGGGACACAAGATATGATTCTTATGCCTATAATTGTTTCCAAACAACCTACCCTAGTTTAGCACTAAGCTAAATGTGCAATATGTAAATGACATATTCAATATGTACAGGACATGACGCGGCTAATCATTGCGGCACACCTCTTGCAAGCATCCAGCAAACGCACGCACTGCTTATGGCCTCTTATTTATTTTAATCATTTATATATGTACATATCCCTATGTATTATATGTATATAGTTTAAACGGTGTACCTTCTAAATTTTTGCCTTACCTTTTTATTCCACGAACTTGTTGTCTATCTATTGTAATTTGATTATACGTAATCAATGTCACTGTTGTTGTCGTTGCCATTGTAATTATATATTTCCACTAGAAGAAAACACAATAGACAACAAAAATTGAAGGCTATGCATATCATCGAGCATGTAACTATTATCCTTGGTGCAGATAATAAATTTTAATCAAACTCTTCAACGCCCTAAATGATCCTCAGTCTTACCCTTGAGTTCACTGTAAAATGATTAATTAAAAATCTCCTTCTCAGTTTTTTATTCTAATTAAAAAAGTCTGCCAGTTCAGTGAAGTTTCACGAAAATCTTCACTCAGCAGAGCTCTCCAGCTGGTAACATTAGTTGGAGGAAAACAATATTTCAGAAACTGAAAGCAATCGCTTTACAAAAGGAAAACATCTAAAGTCTGCATCATTATCTCAAGGCAACCGAAAATTGGAAAGTATTTTTTTTTTCCATAATTATTTCACCAATTTAACAGTACCATAAAGCAATCCTGCCTACTACTCTACCTTTTCCTTTTTTGTGCACGAATTGGGAAGAAGAAAAAAAAAATCATTGCTAATTGAGGCACCCATTCACAAAAGGTAATATTACTTAGAATCCTGATGAAAATCCTTTCTTTGTATGTACACACATTTTCCCAAGAAGTACAGATTTTCTTCGTGCATATGTATCTTCTCGTATGACAGTCTTCTTCTCGTCATGCTCTCTACATGTTGAGAGGAAAAATAAGGTGCAGGTTCAAAGAAACATGTGTTTTGTCTTTGCATATACACATGTACACACAAATACGTATGTAGGTATATCCTCCGACTTTTATAATGATGGAATCAAATGAATTTGAAATTGGAAAATGACTGAATAAAAGGCATGCACAGACTCACGCAACAAACGCCTCTAACGAACTTCATCAATCAAATTATGTCGTGAATTGAATATCCTTGCGACCTCAAATTCCATCAGCTTTAGACTCTGTCGTAAAAAAAAGGCTATTGCACGTACGTGTGTGCGTGCATGAGGTTTTTTTCCACCTAATTTTGCATTGAAAACACTTTTCAAACATCCTTTATTCCATGTGTGCGTTGTGTTTTCTTTGATGTAAGCCAGTCAGTGGAATGAGGTATCAGTCTTATGAAATGGGGCATCAGTCTGCGCCACCAATTAAAGGGCAATTTAAAGAGATTGGGGACAAAAATAAGCCCAACAAACAAAAACAACCCAATAAGGACCCGATAGTGGGAGTGAGAAAATTGGTAGGCCTTCAAGGGGGTAAACAAGGTTGGAAAGACCTATTACGGGAAAAGAGAGAAATTTTCCTTGCTCGTGCTGGAGCAGAGACTGCTGCCTGCCTTTTCGTATTTGTGTCGCTATCTAGGACGAAACGAGTCATCTAAACGGCGTTATCTCGTCACAAAGGCCA
This sequence comes from Chalcosyrphus nemorum, assembly GCA_949716465.1. Lineage (NCBI taxonomy): Eukaryota > Metazoa > Arthropoda > Insecta > Diptera > Syrphidae > Chalcosyrphus > Chalcosyrphus nemorum. The sequence goes on from OX454333.1 coordinate 72,689,459, forward strand.
ACAACAAGCGGCAATCGATGTTATTCTTCGACAGACTCTGTATGATTGCTTCTCCATTGGGGACCATTGGGGATGTTGTTTCGTGTGCACCGTGCAGAAGTAAATTAAGGCTTCAATTCAAAGTCAATGGTCATGTAGGGAATTGTTTGGTTTTAGGGACTTGTGATGATGATGGTTGTATTTTGGCATTGGTATGCAAACTACTTGAATTGGAATAGTGCTTTGACTTTACGCATCAAAAATCAATACAAAGGTCTCAACCATTCACTGCGTTTAGGAACAGCGTAAAGACTGTTTTAAAGTGTTTTTAATATGAATTCGGTTGGTGAATTGTGTCAGCATTAACAGTGTACCTAACGTTCTTCCAAACTCTGGACAAAGGATGAGGTAGTAGGTGATTATACTCTAATAGGTGGTATAATCCAGCTAATACCTATTTCTTCTTTGAACGATTTCGAAGTTTAATTCAAGGTAAATTATTACTGAGAGACAAGCTTGAAGGATTTTGAGTTGGTCTATTATCAAAATGTCAAAATTTATTATATTTTGAGTTTGAGTTTTGTCACAAAACCAAAACTTCCTGCTCGTGTTGCTGCAACGACTGTTTTTGGTTTTGGTGTTTCACATTTTTTGTAAATATATTAGATTCGGATACAGAATCTGCACCTTAACCTGTCAAAATTGAAATTGTTTTTTGTCCAAAGAAATATGTTCCTTCAGAGAGAGAAAGGTCTAATTGCGCCCAAAACTCTCAAAGCCCTTTTACCTAAATGCCATTGCCAAGATCCAGAAATATGGCCAAAAATATTTTTGATCTTCCTAAATGTAATACGTCTTTAAGAGTAAGTTTTCAATATGGAATAAGATTATTGGGCAAAGCAAAGCACCGCCCTGCTGAATAATTTTAACCGAAGTGCATAGATTAAATTCAAAACTCACTGCCGAAAGGGTAGTCATTTTTTTTTTGCTTAAATTAAAATTGAATTAAACGACTACACCTTTTATTAGAAAAATCTAGTACATTTTTCTCAGTTTAGTCTCTTCTCTTCCCTATCTGTCAAAGCTACTTACCGAACTGTCAACTGTAGCTGTCAATTATGTACCCAATTCTAGATCAGCCTGTGAATTTCTAGATGTTTGCGTGTATTTCTTCTATATTTTCTTTATTTTTTATATTTTTAAATTTAACCTAAAATATTTTGCTAGTGTTGTGCCATTTGGTGCACAGGTATGCCTTAATTTGATAAATTGCCGGAGGAATGTTTTTAATAAATTCACCTGCACAATTATACTATATGTATGTGACTCTGGTGCATACGACAGCACCTTGGGTGTCCTTGAACCAAAATTGCTGTTCAATGACCTTCGATTGGTTTTTTTACTTTAATCCCGACTTGGAAGCACCTACGGTTGTGTGTAGTCTGCCACTTATGCTGGCATTAAATACGCTCCCTCATCTTCTATTTCAAGCTGCGCCTCTCCCTCTCTCCTTTCCTCGAATTGCGTATATCTATTTGGTCTTTTTACAGCTTCTAAGGATATTAATTCGATGGCTCTCTATGGCTTTAGAGATCGTTGTTATGATTAGTACTGGAGCAATCAATTTCGTTTCGTATTCACCCAATCCCTCGGTCCGAATGGGGCCATCTTATCGACCGTGATAATGGGATGTTATATTATTTATTGCATACCAATACACCGCGTATAATATCTTTCAGGATTATAGGACCCAAAGTGTGTGTGAGTGTGTGCGTATCGAATAGCCGTTCGCCTACACAATTTCATTTTTACTGAGGCACGCATTTCGTCCCCCACCTAGATCGTCTTCTGTTTTTTTTTGTCGTCATCGTCGAAGGATTTTCTTTACTTAGTGAGTGTGAGTTATGAAACGAAGGACTACACAACACAGTCCTTACACTACGGATGTTTGTTAAGGTTATTAAATGTTTAATGGTCGACATGGTTTGGACTATGATTATCGTGTTATACACTGGTTTTTGGGGTGGATATTGTGTATGTGCTTGAATACAAACATATATTTGGGTGCAGAAGGTGCTTATGTGCGTGCGTACTCTCAGTCTAATTTCCTGTACACGCTGGCGCTTAACGTAAGAAGCCCATTTAATAATTTATATGACAAAACAATTTGTGTTAAATAGCTAAGGTTCAGGGAAAAAGATAAACGTTCTTGGTTACACCGATACCTACAGTATGTAAAGCAGAAATGTGTGTCGTTTTAGATCTACATTATAAATTTAATAATGAAAATTACATAAGCGTATGCCAATTACCCTGCTGATGATGTACAAGCAGTCCATTCAGGATTAATTTATCTTGAATGGATTGCTTCAAGTGTGTGGTTAGACGGAAATGCATTTCACTTAATATTATCATAATTACAATGACATAAAAGGCCTTGATGAGGCTGCCTAATGAGTGGTTTGATACAGGTGTGTCAAGTGATTTCAAAAGAGATCCTTTTGGTTGAACTTTGCAATTAGAATTATGTAGCACGTCCTCTCTGATATTCATTAAAAAGAAGGAAACAACAAGCAACTCTTTGATTAGTTAGTTAAAACAAAAAGGAAACTTCATTACAAATACAACTTTGTTAACAATTTTTAAACGTTTTCAAAAAAAATCAAATATGTAGACAGTTATGGTTTGGCCTAAGGCCGTCTACCAGAGTATGCTCTTGCTAGCATGTGAATTTTGAAAATTTTAATGTTTCCAGCACAATACGGGGGTAGCCACAGTAGAGTGATAGTGTATTTGATCATTGAATGGGAAATTCGGTGCTTAAGTCCCGACATATTCTTAAGATCTGAAGATTGAAATATTTCTAAAACTTCCAGATCCATGCAGTGTTTTCCAGGCCGATGTTCTAGCTGTGCTCAAAGCTGCAGAACTACTTGAGATGGGATAAATTTCCTATGAGTCCTATGTCATCAAATCTCAAGACATTATCTCATTATTATCAAAGCATTATCTATGCACGCAGAATCGCGCAAGATTACGCTGGGTACCTGGACACTGTGATATTGAGGGTAACGAATGTGCCGATAGACTGGCCAAAAAAGCTGCGGAACTGCCATCGGGGGCAAGAGAAATATCACCAACTGTATACACAACTTGGCCAACCGCAGATGGACTAATACAGATGGGCATAGGGTATCCAGAGCTCTGTGGCCAGAGATCAACCACTAAAGATCAGTGGAAATCTTTCAAGCTAGGGAGATCACTAGATAGGACTATGATTGGGATCGTCTCTGGACATTGTCTTTTAAGAAGGCACGCCAGCAGATTAGGACTATCTGAATCTTATATTTGTTAGATATTTTTGAGGACCTACACTCCTCAGAGGATATTACGCACATATTGTGCGAACACGATGGTATTTCTAGAAAGAGATTTTTACATTTAGGAAGGTATTTCTTTATCAGTCTAGAAAAGGTGGGTTCTTGTAACCAACCGAAGGACCTTTTTCAATTTCTGCAGGGCATTCAATTGCTTGGGCGACTTGATTTAGGCTTTATGTTTCGTTCTGCCATTTTAGACTCACTATGGGGTCATTATGGTGCCTAGTGTCTTTATAATGAACTTATAACCCATTTATAACTCAACCTAACCTAACCTAACTTAAGTCAATACCACAAGCAGTCGAAATCAAAATAGCAGGTATTAGAATAACATAATTTGGTAGAAAAGCATTTTGTAAATATATTCTGACACAAACACTAATAAAATACTGTGAATTACAAACAAAGTCTTAAATCACATATGTATAAATCCCCCCAATAATTTGGACAGCACCCATGAAGAAAAGTTATTGAAACCTTATATAAGTTCAATTTTGAATGTCACTACACCATTTCTTTACTGCCTTTTTTTCTCTACACATTTGAAGAACGAATTTACCAAAGAACTACAGTATAATGGAATTTATCGTAGGCATTGCACTCACTTTTGGTATTCAACTCCTGTATTTACCCCGAGCAAACATTTTCGAACGTTGATTTGTACTTTTTCAACTCGGTGCGAAGTAGTGCTCTTGTTTCTACCCTGATAATACCTATTAAAGCGATTACCTGAGTAATGCGTGTAATACCCAATGTCCACGGGTACCAGGGTGTGTTAGCTATCGGGTACCCGACACAATCTTTTCTCTGAACATGGCAATACCAAATGACAAATTTGTATCGTCATTATAAGATACATATATCGCACTCAATCGCATCAAACACTTGTTCACAGGGAAACAAAATTTAGTTGTTTGGATAGGCCTTCAAGTATTATTAACTAGCTGACTAGGGAGGCGTTTTTCTGCTCTTTCCGTAAGTAAAAGCCGTAAATTTTACCAATAATACGTTGGGAACTTAAGTATCGATAAGAAAAAGATATAGCGCTTAAATGTAAAATAAAATATAATTTCACCTGTGAAACCAAATGTGACGTTCTAAGCTGTATTTTAGTCTTACTTCTCTGATATACTGAGAGTGCATAAATGCAAAAAGGATTTCGTCCACGAAATTTTATCTACCCAGCTCATAATTTAAGCCGCAAGAACTGGTCAAAAGCAGTTGTCTAAAGCGCCACCTATTGGATACAAATTTCATAAAAAAACTCTCCAAAATATTTTGAAATTTTTAGTTCAATTTAATCAGTGGATTCGAAGTCCAAAGAATCCGTACATTGAACAGCGCCATCTATCGGGTCGAAAACTATACTATCTTTCAAGTTGGAACCAAACATACACATTTACAATATTTTACTCAAATCCGTTGGACGGTTTCGGAGATTGGCGTGTATGAACGTCGAGAGTCGAGACACGCCATTCTTCAGGCTGAACTATAATAGAAGAATGCCGTTCGTTGGACCACTTTTGAAACAGTGCGAAACGAATACGAAGGATTTAGTGAACATAGCTAATAGCTTTTGGTTTCGATTCGATCAATTTTTTGTCACTTTTGCTCACCTTTGAAAGTGCGAATCCATTCTCTCTCACTTATGAAAAATCGGCAGTGATGCTGGGGAAAAATCGAAAATGAAATTTTATAACGTGCTAAATGCATCTAATTTAAAGTTTCAAACAAGATCGAATGAGATATATTACTAATTTCCTCAAAATAAGTGAAAATTTTTTGAGAAAACACAAAAATAACCAGCGGAACTATGTACGTGACAGATGCTTGCGAATACATACTCTTATTATGGACAACTTATGGAAGTGACAGCACTGCAGGAAACTGAAAGTAGATTTTGACATTAGCTTCCGATTGCTTTCGACTATAACAGTTCAGACATTCTACATACATAAAGAGATCACACTATGTTTAGTGCAAATATGAATATTATTAAACAATTGTCGTACTTAACCATTACTAAAATCGAAACTAGGGTCACAATCGTAGGTCTTAATTGTACAACCATTTGTCCCTTTCGTTTATTTGAATTAATTCGAAGTATGTACTTCAACAGCTTCAACCGATATAGTTATTGGCTGTCTATGCATTGCTTATGGCCTAAAATGTATATATTTTAACCTCAAAGTCCCAAAAATACCGTGAGCTAATAAGCAGTAAGCAAATTGAAAAATTCATTAATAACTCTAGTGCGGTCTTCATAACTTAAAACAGCTTCCGAGCTTCTTACACAAGTAATTTATTTTATCCCTCAAGTTGTATACATTCTTGCTGACTTGCCCGTAGGATTCCTTAGCTAATCAATGCATGAGCCACTTGCTTCCATTGGTTATGGTACTATATAATAAATAAGGCCACGAAAGGCGAACCTATCTCTAGGTAGCACCTTGTTACCTCACACCTGACACCATTAGAAGCAATTCACAAATATCTTACGACCTCCTAATGTACACGCTGCCTGCAGAAGCACTGCCCGTCTATATTCTCCCTGCTAGCAAAGTTCGGTGGTTGCTACTGTTTCGTCCTCATTATAATTTCGAGGATTTGCGTAAACATATTTCGGTCCAACGACTACACAACGACGACGACGACGTTGATAATGATGCTGGCAATTGTAGTGGTATGTACTGTACACCTCTCAACTGTTGCTCACGGAAGCGACCCATTACCACCATCACACAACGAAGAGCCTAGACTTATTTAGCAGCTTTGCCAGCCATGTACCTCTGAAGGTACACTCTAACTCTTGTTTCTCCTTCCTGCCTTCCTAAATGTCGATCCTGGTGATACTACTTTTGTAATGCCCGCTGCTAGTGTATATCGCTTACTTGTTGTGAATCCATTGTTGATGATGATAATGAAGATGATAATAATAATGTTTGCGCATCCATGAAAATAGTCCTGTGGGACAAATTAATTCCGAATATCGTATTACGTTACGGTAATTGATAGGGATGTTTTGTCTACGAAGAATCTACCACTGGTCCAGGTAGATAGAAGATGTGAAATAATGAAGAGCCACGCCTGAACAGAGGGTATCTAGTCGGTTGTAAATATGGAGTGTCGAGAGCTCACAAAGGATGAACGAACGTAATGCGTTAAAGGACCTCCTCGCATCCAGCCCACTATTCTTCATCCTCATTATTATTATAATTAATGAAATATTTAAAAGGGCAACTTGCGTGTGCAGCTCTCTCGTTCATAATATTTATAGAACAAAAAAATATGTACTCGTATATTATAAATCTTTGGGGTTAAAGTTGATATCCTGCTAGTCGTGTTGAAGGTGGAACATGAGAGAGAGTAGGAAAATTAATATGCTAGAAGCAAATACTTCTCTGATTCCATACATATGTGCAATTCCGCTAGACCCCTGTGGATGTGGTGCCTGCATTTCAAAACGTGACCACATGAAATAACTCGCTGACGCGAACTAGAAAAAACACCCGAGAGTGCGGTGGAAGATTTTTATGTTCTTTTATTGCAAAACTCAACTGAATATGGAATTACTCCGGAGGAAGAATATTATTCCAGCATTGATTGGCAAATATGTATTTGCGAGAGTCCATATGAATCAAAAAATGCACATTGAATCCATAAGCAAACAGGATTAGGGTGCAATTCGGAATTGAATTTCATTAAAAGAAAACAAAATTTCACAAATCCTTACATATCCATCCCGACACAAAAGATGTTTGTTTACAAGTTCGTGGTAAGCTGGTTTCGATTTCGATGAGAAAGGATATGCTATAAGGAATGCCCTGAGCTGTAAAATATTAATTAACTTGAATACATTCATAGATACCGCTCGACCTTTAACAGAGAAAAGGTAAAGATAGAGACAAGACATTTATACTTTGTGCTTAAGGCAAAAGTCCAATATCTTTGTCTAGCTCTTACTTTGATGTTTATTTCTAATGAATTACTGCATTTGAAGTTATGTTTATACTAATTTTGATTAAGTAATGCTTACCTTATATTCAGAGATTTTACATATTTTTAAAATGTAATCACAAGTTGAGTTCAATAGTTTTTGGTAATTGGATGGGATGGATTAACAATACATTTCAATAGATATAGTTTTTCAGCGTTGTACTTATGTATAGTACAGCGTTGTACTTATGTTTTTTGAAATCAAGGTGAAATATATACATATCTATGAATTTCACGTAGGCATGCAGTAATGAGATAGTCGTCTATTAGATATCTTTATACATCCCTTTATGAGTGGGCGTATAAATACTGAAGGCTAAGATAATATTTTCATGTACAGGGTGGGCCAAATACAAATTGGAATAAAATATGCAATAAAATATAAAAAAAAGTAAATTTTCTCCATGTATTATGGCTTTGAGAGAGCAACGCGTTTGAGCTCTCTCCAGCTCATTCCCAAAGAGCTCGATTCCTCCTCGACTGTTCTGCGCCACGTTCGCCTAGGGCGTCCCGCTGTTCTGCCTGCTGGGGGAGCGAATTCCACTGCATAGCGTATTTCGCAATGGAATTGTCTTCGCGCCGTAGGGTGTGTCCAATCCACTGCCACTTTCTCCTTCGCCCGAGAACGGGCCAGTCTCGTATAAAGCTGTTCATTGGAGATACGGTTCGGCCAAAAGATCCTCAAGATGATTCTTAAACATTTGTTTACAAAGGCTTGCAGCCGGCGCGTGTTAATGGTGTCCACTTTCCAAGTACCGCACCCATAAAGCAGTACCGATTCTACGTTGGAGCGAAACAGTCGTAGCTTGGTTCTTAAGGTGATAACATTGCTTTTCCAGATGGTGGACAGCATGCCGAAAGCAGCTTTGGCCTTCCCGATTCTGCTGCACACATACAGTTCGGTGCCACCACGGTTTGCCGAGACCACACTTCCTAGGTATAGAAAGTTGTCAACTTTCTCGACTTCCTGTCCGGCAATGTTAAGTTGCGCGCCGGTGTTAGAAGTGCTCAGGGCTTTTGTTTTGGCTGTGTTAATTTTGAGCCCTACTTTGTTTGCCTCAACTTCTAGATTCTGGACCATAAGATATAGGTCCATTATCCGATGTGAAAGTAGACAAATATCGTCAGCGTAGTCTAGGTGTTTAAGGTAAGATGTCATAGTCCAGCGAATTCCATGGTTTCCTTCCGTCAATGCTGCACGGAGAACATCACTGATAACCACTAAAAATAACAGCGGTGACAGTATGCATCCTTGACGTACTCCGCTTTGGACTTCAAATTCTTCTGACACCTTGCCATTGTGCAAGACGTGACACCTACTGCGCTCATACGTAGCCTTAATAATAGCAATGAGTTTTTCTGGGATACCTCTCCTGCACAAGGCCAACCAAATAGCATCTCTTTTCAAACTGTCAAAGGCCTTCTCGAAATCGATAAACAGCAGATGTAGCGGAGACCTGTACTCAACGCATTGCTCGATTATGATCCTTAAGGTATTAATATGGTCGATGCAGGAGGATCCAGCACGAAAGCCTGCTTGTTCGACGTCGAGAGTAGAATCTAAATGCTCCCTGATCCTTTCCAGAATTATTCTTGCAGTTATTTTGGCTACGGCTGGCAGAACACAAATACCTCTCCAGTTTCCACAATCCATCAGGTTTCCCTTTTTCGGAAGTTTGATGATCATCCCTCTTTTCCACTCCTGTGGAAACTCTTCGCTATCCCAAGCTCTCCGTATTAGCGGATGCAGCAAATCTGCCGATATATTTGGCGCCGCTTGAAATAGTTCGGCAGGGATACCATCAATACCAACCGCTTTGTTTTTCTTGAGGGACCTGATCGCTGTTATGGTTTCGTTCTTACTGGGAGGTGCGGATTCGGGAATTTGTCGCTTCAGAATGCTCTTTAAAATTTGAGAACATATCGACATCGCCTAAGTGGTTAAATACTGTGGCGAAATGTTCTCTCCATCTAACGAGCTGAGCCTCATCCCAAATCAGAAGGCTGCAATCTAGACTTTTCACCGGGTATTGTTTGGAGCTCCGACCACCAGTGAGCTCCTTGGTGATACTATAAACAGTCCTACTGTCGCATCTGCTCGCTGCTTCTTCAGCCATTGAAGCCAGTGTGTCGATGTACTGACGTTTATCACGCCTCACACTACGCTGCACTTCTTTCTTCTTCACACGATATTGGGTTTCTAGCTCGGTTTTCTCTACTGCTGAGGCGGCTGCAATCCGAGCCTTTATTGCTGTACGCTCTTCGATCCGTCTCCAGGTATCTGCTGAAAGCCATGTGCGGTGGTGTTGTTAGTAAGAGCAAACATTCCCATTTATTTTGAAATTCAACGTCGTTCACGTGGCTGCCTCGACTAGCTGCGCATTAGCGCATTCTGTCACTTAAATTTTCCGAGACCTTGTTGTTGGTTTCGGACTGTAGCTCACGGATTTCTTGAATGATATTGAACTTAAGTACTTGAATCTATCCGGGCCTTCACAGTTCCCCACAAAAAAAAAAGTCTAACGTTATGAAAGCGCAGTTCCAAGGGACCAATTCACATCGCCAAGATTTGGGAATTTCGTGTGCAAAAGATCTATTGTGGCAAGTGCACCATCCTGCATGACCCAAAAGCCGTCCAAATCCATGTCTTCAATTTCAACGCCTACCGTTAACCGAAACGTTCGTGAATTGAGTCTCCCACTCTCGGCTCGGCCACAAGCCACATTCTTGTCTCTGCGCACCGTACGACGTCGGGGACTATGAGTGTTGTCCACTAGGATACCAGTCTCACGAACTTTTTGCACAAACTTTCGTACAGCAGGCTCGATGGGTGCTTCATTTTGGCCAAAACTTCTTTTCAAAAAACGCACTGATTGGGCTATACTTTGAAAATAAGTTTTGAATATTTCCCAACCTTGTTCAATCGTAAAGCCACTTATTTCATTCCTCGGATGTATAATACTGACTCTCTGTCAAGATTTCGAGCGGGAAACAGCTGTCAGTGTCAAAATAACCTGTGATTTAAAAAGGAACCACTAGATGGCCCACCCGTAAGTACATAATATGAAGCTATGAAGAAGCCCATCACACACTGGAGTAATTTTTCCCTGGGATAATCTCGGGTAATTTTTCCTAAATTGACATTTCGCAAAAGAAAAAAGAACATGTATAAGTTTTACCCCGGCTTTCAACTGCTTCAACACTGGTTGACGACGTTTCTTAGTTTACACTTCATCTGCCTCTTCTACAAAGTCAATTACTCGGGGTAATTGCACCAGTGTGTGATGGCCCAAACAACAAAATAAAGGTGACAATGTACTGAAATTAAAGCGAGTAAAATCAGGACGAGGGGAGTAAGGGAGTACAGTCTATAAGAAGGGTGTACAAATACCCCCTTAATAGTGCGTACTCTGGTTCATCTACTGTTTCGTTGAAGTAAAGATCATTAACATTAGATGGTGCACAACAAATAGCTTAGCGAGGAGGTGGGGTGGCTGCGATGGTGGCATATAAGGCTTTACGCATTTGACAGTAACCCAAGAGCCGCTCTTATAAGGATCTGCGCTTTTTTATAACTCCTCTCAGTCTTTCTCGTCATCAATAAATTGGTCTGCATAATCCTCTACCGTAGTTCAGTGGTTAGTGCGTTGGACTACTGCGCAAGGGGGTTCCAAGTTCGAATCCAGGAAAATACCATCAAAAGTTTTTTCACGGGCCCCACATCTTGTGAGTGTCTGAAAAATATCGAAGAGTTTACTGTCGTGAGAAAGCTTCTCAATATAAAATCATGAAGTCTAATGATCCCTTCTATCTGACGGTTTATCTATTTACGTAAGACCGCGTCCTAAACGACTGTCCCGATTTTTCTTCAAACTTTATATTTAAGTTCTGTAGGGTTACAAATCGAGGCGAAATCAGAAATCTAGCTCTATTGTTAACGGTACTTTAACATGGCCAATTCCACAAAAAATGCGATATTTTCCAAAACAGCGCTTAAAATTTTGATTTGTCTTTGTATTTGAATTAGCCTAGGTAAGTGCCATAAGATGCCATACATATGGCATTCAAACTTATGTATGAAGAATTGTGTAAAGTTCATTAATTTTCAACTACAAGAGTGTACGACCCAGTCATGCACTTTATTTAGTTTGGATACGCTCCATAAATGACGTTGTTATAAATTGAATTCTGTAATCTGTTACAAATAAACTCGGTAGATAAATAAATAAACAATTTCAGTTATTAATTTTTTCTTCAAACTAAAAACCAATAACCTCTTTTTCGAAAAAAAACTGAAACTATCGATGTGTAATCAAATTTTTCCACACTATCGAGCACGTATAACCTGTAAGTGATTTGACCATTTCTATGCCTCTTAGTCCTTACGGAATTGCGAGATCAATTACAAAATCCCCATCATACAATGTGAACACACAAAAAATATCGCTCACTTTGTATTTTTGGATTCAACAGATTTTCATATAAGTAGACATAATCTGCACAAATAATTCCATCCCTTGCTACGTAGTTGCTTGCTAAAAGCTCACCCTCCACTTGCCAAATTTATGCCCAGGAAATCCTAGGCTAACACAGAATGGAGACATCGTTCTTTTTTTTTTTTTAAAGATATCCAACGCGTGCATAAAACCATGAATGGATGAATTTTTATAAAACAATTTCATCTCTCAAATCCGGCAATGTTGAAAATTCAAATTTCATATCATTTACATCTCAGTGCTGAGCTGTTACTGTTGCTGTGCCACGTCCATCGAATGTGTGTATACCGGAAATGCTTGTGCTGTGAACGTGAGAATACTGCTACAGTGTATAGAATAATTTGTGGTAGATTTTAAGCCCCCGCATCCACTACATGTCAAATTTAGGTCCTTGGTTTTTTTTCTCGTAATGAGCATTATGTACACTACCACCACTCAGGACACCTCATCCCAATTTATAGCGCCACGCAATTCATCTAAAACTTTGAATAAACCTATTACATCGGTTGACGACAGTTATCCTGACCAAATAAATAAAGAGAGAAAAAAAAGAAGAAAAAAATTAAATAGAAAGATAAACAAGTATTCAAGGCGGGCTTGGGGGTGAGGATCTGAATGGACATCAAAAGTAAATTAAGTCGGACAGTGGAATTGGGTACTTCAAGTGAAGTTGTTGGTCTAAACAAGTTCTCATCTGAAGTATCTATGGGATGTGGTAATATAATTATGAATGAAATTTCGAGATGGGAGCTACTAACAGAATGGGGGTTGGCTAAGGGGTACTGTATTATTTACATGTAAAAAGGGAACTGGAAATGTTCTGAGGTTTTAGTTCAAAGGAAAGTTAATGTTGTTCCCTAAAACATGTACACTAATTATACAAATATTGATTTTCTGAAAATAGATGTGGTGATAGTTGTGGCAGAGTTTTGAGGTTGTTTTTTTTTTTTGTGTATGAGCTTAAATTGGCAAAAGCATTGAGGCGTGAAATGTATGCCTGTATAGAAGTCTATATTTAAATGGAAAATTAATTTGAAGCAGCAAGCATAATTGAATAAATTTTAGTGAGTTTGTGATAAATTTGATCCTTATGCAAACAGCATACACTGTAGGTGCATGGCAGACAGAGTGAATGTAGAGTTTGAACTTTACTGCATATATGGGGTATATGTTTGGCGTTTCGTCACTTACCCTACGGGCAAATAAAAAATCTATGACTGCAATAAATAGGAAATGATTTAAGATGCTTTAATGGTGCATGCTGACTTTGGTTGGAAACTCTTCGGTGATCCTGGCTGGACATCTTACTTTTGTGTTTGCAGGTCTATGACCATCTATAGGCAGGGTTCTGAAACATTAAGAGGTTTTAGAACTACCCATATCAGATCTATTGATTGCATGTTAAATCGGTTTTCAAAATCGATCAACACATTTAAGGAATCACAATGTTTCTTCCAGTATAGGCGTTATACTTTGAATTACATCTGTGGTTGTTTCACTCGCGACAAACCCGCACTGATCCTAAAACAGCTATATGAACCTTTTAACGATTTTCATGGTGTATGACATCAGCTTAATAAAACAGCACATTATAGTTTCTCATATCACCCTTTCGTTTGTACAAAAGAAGAAGATTGTTTTCCCTCCACTAAATAGGCATTGGATTGCCTTTTTGACCGATGTCTCCCATATGTTTCCAAAACTCGGCCTGTCCAACCTTTAGTCACTTTTCGACCACTTTACCAACATTTTTAAATACTATAACTATTTGGTAGTATAATTAGTTCACCATCAATAGAGTGGACAAAGGGCCTCTACGGACTAGGTACATATTAAAAACAAAACTATAACCTGCTTCACATTTAAAATTTGTACAAAAGTGGTACTAAAGGTCTACCTATCTATAATCTGGTTAAGCTCCATAGACGTAGGCGGGTACTTTAAGCTGAATTCACAATATCGCGATGGGCTTTTCACCGATTTTTCAATTACCCCTATCACGCGACCTCGAAAATTTGGAATCCGAAATGTGCTTCGGAGCAGTTGGGCGTTGAGAGGTTATAAAAATGGCAGATTGTGTGTGCTTAGATTTCAAATACAGAAATTCGTCGCAAAAAAGAGAGTAGAAATCTTTATTGTTAAACTTAAAAATACAAAACTTTAACTACTCATGTCTTGCCCGTTGGATATAATTAATTCTTCTAAACAGTAATGGGCCCTTAAGCACAACTTGTCGCTTGACCCTTCAAAGTCGAAGACCTTTGTGTCTATAAACATTAAATAGATACATCTACCTTTCCGCCAATTTTGTTAGGACAGTCATCGATTGAATACGTTCATAAGGCTAAAAATCTGGGAATAATTTTCAACGACTCACTTCCTGGGACCGATCACGTTTTAGCTACAATCGGAAAGTTACATATACATATAGTGGTATTCGACTTATATGGTCCACACAAAGTTCTTTGCCCACTAATAGTAAGATGTTACTCTTTAACCTTTTTTTACCAATACTATTATATGGCTGTGAGATTTTTTGCCACTTCGACTACAAAACTAAGATGTCTTTAAAAAATGGTCTATCGATCTTGTGTCAATCTACTCTCTGCAGATAATGGGCTTCACTTTCGGCAATCCTATTAAGTACAGAACACTTATCCTCTTGCACTTTTACATTAGACTAAGTTCTACCAGCTCACAAAGAACAGCTTCACTGTTAATGCCCATATTTAACTGTTTGCAATCTGAGCGCACATTTTTCGTCCACGACACTCTCTTATGGAACTCAATACAAACAAAAGACAAAAGACGAACATTTTTTTTCTATTCATAAATCAGTGATACGTCGTTTAATTAAATATGATAAGGCCAGCAAATCCGTCAAAATAATTCACCGAGGTGGCAGGCCAGGAGTTAGGACGCACCGGGAAGATAAATGTCTGATAACGAAGATTAGGAGCACTCAATTTATGTCATCTAGTCACCTGAGAAACGAATTAAACATGAATATCAGAACCAGACCAAGCCAGACGGTCGAAGAGCAGTGAATGGTGGTCTTTCATTTTTCAGGGTCGTAAAGAAACCTTTTATTTGGGTCAAAAAAAAGAACGGCTAATTGAATTTTGCAACTGACCACATCAACTGGACAGTGTCTAAATGGAAGATAGCTCTATTCTCTGATGAATACAAATTCAATATTAAGAGATTGAATGCATTTCGACGTCTTGCCGGCTTTCTGGTCCAAAACATACTGTGCACCTTTATCCTGTACCAAATCCACTTTCCTGTGGTGTTCTATTGGCACACCTATCAAAACGAAAAGTCATTATGAAGCATTCTTACGAACAAAGGGGATTGAGAAATATCCTCAAATGTTTATCACATTTTTGATAAATTTTGTTTGGCAGACCACTGCTCTATTTGAAACTTCAGTTATGATATTCCTTGTTCTAGAAAATTCGATAGATTTATTGTATCAAACAATGAACTGTTTGCACTCCTTCCGGTTGACATATTGCATTGTAAACTGATGACTACTTTTCAAATGGTTCTATCTAGCAATCATCATCTGCACTGTCTCTCCTGCCCAATAAACTGAATGTACATACATATGTATGTATATACATTTTTATAAGTATTGTTCACCGACATCTGCAAATAGCAACATATTGAATACATTGGGCACCCCCATTGTATTGCAACTATCTGTCGACCACAAATATAAGGATATTTCAAGAATTGTTTGTTCTGTCCTCAATTCTAACTTTTCCAACTCTGTAGCTGTAGTCCTTGTTTCTTATTTACTTCTTATATTCAATTTTCAAAACATAAATCCAATACAACTCAAAGCAGGAGTCTTGTGTCAAATAAATTTATTGGGTTAGCAGCTGCTTGACTGCAGCAAATATTGTTGTCTTTTTGATGTCCTTGTCAGGATGATTTTCGTTTGTGGTACAATGCATATGATACATGCATATGAATGACCTATATTGTTTTTTAAAGAAGATACAATTTCTATATCTCTTTTAAAGATCTTAACGAACCGTATAACTAAAGTTTAAACAGTTTTATCTTCTGTTTTATTCCTTAGTCTCTTTCAATTTAAATCTGTTTTAGCAGATTTAGTTCACTTCTGGGAACTAAACCCTATAAAATATGTACCACACAGTTTCACGGAGCTCTGTCTCTCTTTTTACTGTTTAATCCCAGGACTTATTCATCGAAATGGAGTTGCAAAAGAAATTCTAAAAGAAAAACATTTTACTGCTTCACCTCTTGGGGAATTACTCTTTGATTGTATTTTACAAGGAAAATTCTTTCATCCAAGCTTAAAATGAACTTCAAAGTCCGCCGCATGTACATGATATTAATTCAGCTTGAAGAGATTCAAAAAGTTTCCTAGCATGTATTTGAGAGCACTCTCAATCGAAATTTCGTACAAATGAATTGATTTTTTTTTTTAAAAGTCCAATTGTCGCCGAAAGGATTATATTCAATGAGAAACACAAAATTAAAAGCAAAGCGCATCATTCGTTATACTCTTCAGTGAAAACGAAAAAAAAAAAAAGTATATTAATGAAATCCATGCTGTCATTAGAGTCCTTTTTCCTCTGGAATTCTTCTAAAACTCTGAAGACTACTACACAACAAGTACTCGAAACAACTGTACTACTACTCTCTTTGTTTCTGACTAAAGAAGTTCAATTTCTGGATGCACGTTTTCTTTAATTAAAATTGCAAGGACTCACAGTTACCCACTCTCTTGAGCTCCAAAGATTTTTCCTTTCCGCATCCTTGTTTTATTTACGTGCGGCTAAACGTTAATGGAAATCCACGAAAATGAAAAACAAAACAAACAAACAAAAAAAATCCAACATCCTTGCTTCCCCTGTTCAGAGAGGGTAGTTCTTCTTAACGGTGCAATAGGCTGCTGTTTTATGAACGCACCTCTGCCTGTAACACAGGATTTCATACCTCCTTGGGCGTGTGCAGTGCATCCCATGCACAGGACGAACAAAATTTTTGGATTTTTCTTTTTTTTTTTTTGTAAAAGAAAGGGGATTTTTTTTTTTGTTAAGAGGATGACGGATTTCGAAGGAACGCACCCGCACATAGCATCTTCATCATTTTGGTACTAAGCTACAAGAGCACTGTTGAGTGCACCGAACAACCGGAAGTTGTTTGAGAAATTTGTTCTCCACTAATTCTTTTTTCCGCTGAGAGATTGTTTTATATTTTTGTCTTCCACGAGCGCTTTGGTATGGCGTTTTTCGTAAAGTTTATGAAATTAACTTTTGTCGAGACTCTTACAAGTCCTTGTCAGCATTGTTGCGGAATACAAAGCCTGCCGGTATTAATATTTCGAGTGGTGGCGGTTGAAGAAGGACTCCTTACCCCGGCTAATAAATCAACAACAAATAAATTGCATTGAATAATTTTCCAGGACTATACTCACCCCCAACCCCAACTGTCAGTCGCTATCTGTCTCCCCTATACCAAGTGTCATGAGATAGTTTTGAGTGAGGTACAAGTACGTACCAAAATTTGTGTGCGATTGGGTTAGTTCGCGTTGATGATGTCGGTGCTGGTTGAGTAGGACCCTTTGTAAAATTCTCCCGCTTTGTGGTGCACTTTTAATTTCTCCTATTCTTCGGAGCACGGGTGCCGGTTGCCGGAGGAGAGTAGTTTTTTAACCGAAAAAGTTTCTTTTCAAAGATGGAGAAAAGTTCACAGCCAGTTCGGGATGACAGGAATACACAAAAGTCAACAAGTCTTAGAGTTTATATATCTTTTTGCTTTTGGTGTCGGTCCACTTGTTGTAGCAATGTTCGAGAGAAGAAGAATATTCCTTGGGTAAAAGAAAATGAAAACTTAATTCCATTTCGGATGGTGTGCGAGAAACGAGAGAATACTTTTAGAATTTTAAATGAGTAAGAAGGTTGAACCTAATGGTGGGGTTGGTCTTGTTTGTATTTGGGTGGGCCGGGTGTGTCGGGCGGCATTCCGGGTAAACAACTTGTCAATTACGTGCGGTTAAGTACTTATCGAGTTTGTTAATCCAACTTGGGATACGTGAATCGAAATCCTATTTGGAAACGAAAATAAACACTGTTTGTGTGAGATAAAAATAGTTTTGTAGTTACATTTTAGTTAAAACTTTTTTTTTTCCTTAAACAAGACGGAGCAGACGCTCCATTCAGACGATTTATACGTGAACTATTTAGCAGTGATTAGTTTTAGGGCAGTCGTGTGTATCGAATCAACGTTAAGTGGACCAGTTAAGGTTATATAAAATGCTGAGAAGTATATCGGATTAAAATAAAGTTTTAAATTCGTTGATTTCTCACAATCTTATGTTTAGTTAGATTAACGTGTTTTTTTTTTAATTCTTTTTTTTACTTCAATTTATTTGCAAAACTTTTTAATAGAGTAATCGGATAGACTTAACGTCCATCTTATTAACGCAAAGTTGAACACAAGTTTGGAATTTGTATAATCAAATTGAAAATATATTTTTATTAAGTTCATGTTGACTTGATGAAACTTTTGATATTTGAAAGTTGCTCAGTTTTGGATTTGCCCAATTCTTTGAAAAAATAGAATTAAAAATTTTACGGAAAACTCTGAACTCTTCATTTGTGTCTATCCACTGTCACGGTAGGTGTTGATTGTTCGTCTAAGTCTACAACTACGAGTAATAAGCAAATCTGAAAACTCGAAAAAGTGCTATGAATAGTAGTAGCTAAATTATATAAAATAAATATCACACATCCTAAAGTTGCTACATAACCGCTGAAGTTGATATTTAAGAAAATGAATTCGCAGGAAATGAAAGGTGCATTTTTAGGCAGGCAAAAGGTCTTACCACAAACATCCTTTCTACTGCATTTTTGTAGATGTTCATTGTGTTGGTATTCTTCAAAGGATCACATAAATGTATCTGATGGAGTTTACATTTGTTTGAAGATAGGTAAGTACACTGCGGCATAGCCTAGTCTGATAGAGCTGATCATGGCGAATTCGCATTAGAGAAAGAATATGTTCTATTGTTGATCAGCCAGGTCTAAGGTTACAATTGTATTGGTTAACTATTGTTCAGCTAGGTGGACCTCGTCGGACGCCTATCCTGGAAGAGTTTATGGAGTATCAAAAAACGGCTGGATGAAAGAGCCACAATTTTTTCATTGGTTTTCTGACGCAATTCTTCCACATATAATCAATATCAGGACCTTGCACAACTTGCCGAACCAAAAGGCACTTCTACTCTATAATGGCCACACGAGTCACATTAGCGAGCGCATCGTTCAGGCAGCTATCAGACACAATCAGTGTTCGGACTTTACTGCAATTGCAGTAGATCTACTGCGATTTTGGCAAATATTTCAAATCTGCTGCGCCACTGCGCTTGACTTGAAATCTACTGCGATTTTTGAATGTGAAAACGGTTGAAAATTTGATGTTTTCTACATGAAAAGCGCAACACAATCTAGAAAAAACGTAAACTTATTGATGGAAAATTTCTTTTAAGAAATGAATTTAACTGAAAATGAATCAGTTATTAAAAATTTTATAAGAAAATAATTTCGTGCAAAGATTTTTGATTAAATTTACTTTAAACTGTGCAATTTAAGTTTGTTTTAACCTTATTTTATCGTAAAAAATATATGTGTATAAATCTAAACCCTATTATTGTTCTTTTTTTTCAACAAAAAAAAATCTGCTGCGGAAAATATGGATCTGCTGCACTTTTTGTAAGAATCTACTACTAAATTTTATTATTGAAGTCCGAACCCTGGACACAATGTTGGCTTAATCTGTTTTCCAAGTCATCAAACGGATAGGCTGCAACCTCTTGATAAGACTCTTTTTGGCCCTGTGAAAACAGCTTGGGATAAATTGCTGGTAGCTCATGGAAGGTCTATGAGAAAATTTCGTAAAACTTCTGGGAGAAATTTGGACATCATCTCTTCCGTCATCAAATATTATTTCAGGATTTGAATCAACAGGCATTTTTCCATTTAATCCTGAGATATACCCAAAATCGCAATTTAACGCCAACGATTTGAAGGCTTACAAAAATTCCATGGCTTCGTCCATTACAGCAAGTGCATCGTATGATAGATCATCACAAGATCCCACCAACAATATTGTTTCAGCAGACGTCCTCACGTTTAACAGGACAGGGGAATTGAATCCAGGTGGAATTTGTCCTTATATAATTAATAAAGCTTTTACCTACAATAACATTTACGTTTAGATACTGTTATTATGGGAGATGTAACCACAGTTGGTCCTTTTCCTGCAACGACAGTGAACTTAGTCGCACTGTGCAATGTTGCAAATCCGACACCATCAACTTTCAATGCTGAATCAGAGCTTAATTTGGATACTAATACCACACCCATATCCTCAAATGCACAATGTAAAGCTACATATTTGCCTAAATTAGAAAGAAAATTCTATATCCTAACATTTCCTTCTTAATTATAGTTCCTATTAATATGAGGAATATATTTTTCCACGCTGCAGAATGTTCCCTTGTAAAGGCTATAATACCACGTCTGAAAAAAAACTAAAATATGGTGAAATTTTGACTTCTGAAGATGTTCTTGCGGGCCTACAGGAAGCGGAGCAGAAAAAACTTGGAAAAATGAAGACGAAGCTCGAAAAGAAGAAACCGAAAGTACAAGCCAAAAAACGGCGCAAAAAACTTCAGCAGTCACAAATTTCATCATCCGACGAGGAAGATGATCCTGTCTTACCATCCAGCAACGACATTTCATTTGGCGCTGAAGATGTCGATCACATTGAGCTGAAACCAATAAATCATTTGAGAGATCTTCCACCTGGACTATTTGTATTGGTGGCATTTGCAGGCGGTAAAAGGAACGCAATGTGGTTCAAGTACTTGTGCAGAGTTGAACTAGTTGAAGCTGCGGAAGATGAGGTGTAAATTGTAGGCTTCAAGTCTACTAATTCATCAAACACATGCTTCCACATTGTCGAAAATGACGTCAGCTACGTAAAACTAAGACAAATTGTTGGAATCCTACCTGAACCGTCCGAGAATACAGACAATACTGGGTTACTCACTTTTACTCAAAGGGTTCCAGTAAAAGAAAAAGGAACAACTCAGTTACCACGTAACTTTATATACTTCCAACTATTGCTTCATTGTATGATCAAAAAATGAATTGTTTTATCAAAGTACTCTTTTTTTTATAGAAATGTTTTATTTTTTGTTAAATAAACCTACAGTTTCAATTCTTTGACCGATTTTATAAAAATTTGGGGGTAAATGTAAACAGAGTCTAATTGGGGTTATAAAATCAGAAATTCGTCTTCTATTACACTTATTCACGTTCACCCCATGGAATTTCTAAATGACAGTCTACGTCATGAATGAACTGTATTCATTTACCCCGAATTGGGCTCTTTTGTGAAATTGTTGTTGGGGGAAATGTAAACAGCAAATATTAAGAGTTGTATTCAATTTAACTATATTTCATATTGTTTCCATGATAACAGTGTCAGTCATCTAAGTCCGACAGAAAATACAAACACCAGAAAGAAAATAAGGGAAGAACCTCGAAAAAAATATGTTCATGTTTACAATTACCCGGTCTAAGCCTATTACTTATTGAAAAAAGAATACGCGTTCCGAAATCAATCTACAAAAGTTGTTTCCCTAATTATACTTCGAAAATATGTACCTACTCAGCTGCCACCTACATAGTTGTTGTATCAATTATTGCCAATTTAAACGATAAGGCCTAAATTACTTTAGGCTGTAACGCCACCTCCAAAACATCATTAATACCGCTAAGTGTTTCCCTTATTATGTAGATTACTTAACGGAACAGGATCTTATGTAAGTGTCAAAAGAAAATAAGCTAAAAGGCCAATATCTTTAAGGTGTCGGTTACCTCACTTTATCTGACCCTAATGACCGTTTCCTATAATGAGGCGTCAACTCGCTTATATTATTCAAAAGGATAAATGCCCTTTGAATTTTTAAAATCGATGATAAGACCAAAAATCATCCTTCCAATCCTTCCGATCCTTCCAAACAACTTATTTCAAAAGTCTGACGGGCAGACTACAAACAAAAAACCCCCACAAAGCCCCTTGAAAGTTTTTTTTTGTCCGTTTAATCACGAAAAAAGCCCCAACGCCTGAAGCGTTTAGGTGCACATCTGAAGGGTGGCTAATTTGAATATTTAATGCGTACTTGAATAATTCTCACCTTTTTTATTTGAACGTAACGCTTTCTTTTTTTTTTACCACAACGCGCGTTCCTGTCGGGGTCTTTTAAAAGAGCCACGGAAGTTTCACGCGAAACTAAATTAATATTCACATAGCGTAGGTATGTATATATCTTGTCTATAGCCATGGGCATAGTTTGACAAGAATTGTTTTTTTTTCTCCGCATTTTTATGACTTCGCTACGTGAAGGTCAGCCGTAATCAGTAAAGAAATGGAGGAAGAATGCGTATACATCCTTGAGTCATCGCAGGTTGTAATTTGTATAATCAAAAGAGAACACACGGGAAGAAGATGAACGTCAATGTTTTTTGGTCTTAAAGTTGAATGTGAACAAGATACCTCTGAAAGAACTTAAGGTAAACAGCACCATTGGAGGTGCTGGATTTTGGAACAACAAAAACTATCTTAAGAGAGATGAAAGCTTAAGAAACTAGAATAAATTCAAAGTAATGTAAAATATTCTGCTACATTTACAATAAACGAAATCCCGGAAATCCTAGCTGCCAGAAGGATATCGTTTTGGAATCGCAACCAGAGCAGTTACGTCTTTTAAAGTGGTTTATTTCAAAACACATTTATTATATAGGATGGACACATTTGAAAGTTCGTTGTGTTAGTATTGTTTTCATTGCCACAGCTTGTAAAGCGATGCTGGTAACGGTCTAATTGGAGATTGATGAATGCGTTGGCTGTACTTCAAACATTGTGGGATTATTATTGTTTATCTTTATATATGACACGCATAAAGTCTTATTTCAATGCAAAAATTTGGCCTAATTTAGCTTTTTAAATAGAAAGAAAGCAGCCAAATTGGCGTTATTGCAGTTGCAAAAGTAACTATGGCCTTCTCGCCAGTGATGTCAGACTTTGTTGGATCAAATTTCACATTTTTGGGGATATTTAAAAAGGGAAATTCTCCATGTTGTATTAGCTTTTCCCCCATATTTTTCCCCATTTTAATTCTATATATTCTTTACAAGTCTCTAGACCAACTGAATTGGATGTAATGCATTGCTTACTTGACTGACACATCTGTCAGTATTTATGTCAGTATTTATGTCATGTCTCATTCATCCTTTTTAAATCCCGAACGTACTTACTGAAGGTTCCAGTTCTCTACATCAAATGGTTCTTACTGAAAGACACTGTGTTTATTCAATCGGTGTTTCGTCTTTCTTCTTTAATGAACAGAAACCCAAAATTGGAAATCAAAAGATTAACTTAGCACTAACGATATGCGATGCCGTCTAATTGTGGATGTGTGATGTGTGGGCTACGATTGGATACATTCATAATCAAAAGTGTAACTGAACCGTCAAAGTGCTTAAGTTTGCAATGCAATCTAGTTTAACCTTTATGCCCAATTCACAATGTAGCGTTCACGCGGTGGCGCTTTGACATCTTGAATACAAACAATATGCTCTTATGGGGCAATGACAAGTGTTATCTCAGACGTTTCCAACCATAGAAAAACTAATATAGACAGTCGTCTTTACGTTCCCCACCCGAAAATTTTTTAAAGTTCGCCGAGATTAAATTTATTATCTGTGAATACATGTGAACTAACGTGCGAACAGGACGTAACTATAAAAACAAACGTGATGTCCCTTTCTTTCCTTTTGCAGACCACATTTTCAGCAGACTGTCATTCAATTAACAACAACAAAATGTACAGGAAAATGGCTGCGCCCATGAAATGTACCGCGGATTGAGAATGTGTGCATGAGCTCCGATTTGATTTTGACGGAAACGTCAGAATACATTCAAAATCCGTGGTACTTTTGCTCTTGTGGGAAGAAACTGTCAAATCGGCCGAAAATGACCGTCCATATATGTCTATGTTTCCAATGCTTTAGGTCGTAGACATCGTAAACTCAACCTCAACGTCTGAGTATAGCTACTCTCTACTTTCATTCTATTTCACAGTGCGCGACTGCTCGGAAGCAACATTGTGGATTGCAAAGTTTGGAAGTCGCGCTTATGACAGAAGTTATCGTTAAGTTGCGCAAGGAACGACTGTAGTCGTAGTCATCTAAACGTCAAAATAATTTTTAATTCTTACCCATAATGTTGACAAGAGATTGTTTGCACCAAAATGGTAGAACCTTAAAAGGATCAGAGCTTCGAATATGTTTTTAGCAGCATAATTTTTTTAAATCCACTGAAGAACGTGTTTCTAAATGAAAGAAACTGCTCTTCAATCAATATATGGCCGAAAATTCACAGGGAATATCTTGGCATTAAACATTCTCCCAACTCTCGTTGGCCTATAAAAGTACTTTCCTTATTTCGATTGAGGATTTCCTTGTAGGTGCATACGTGCAACTGTGAAGTGGAGGAGTTGAATCAGACAGCTTTGCCACCAAATTGGAGCAGTTCATATTTTTGATAAAACAATACCCCAATAGAACGTAATTATAATAAAAAATACATATTTGACTTAAAAATATACAGTGGCGCAATAAAATTTGAAATACTTTATTTAAAAAGAAATGCTTTATCGTACGCCACACATTCTATGGCTTGAGTGCAAGGTAACGCTTTAATTTCAATACGATAATGACTCACAAAATATGGCAAAATCTATACAGTTATGTTTGGCAGCTGAAAAATTTGATAATCTAGCCTGTACCTGATTTAAAAACTCTATAATCAATTACTATGAAAGTTAGTTTTTTGAAAGCAGTTTTTACTTGTCATACTATCCACCTACTATTTTAATCTATCATTGTCTTAGGAATAATAAGAAACTTTGACTAGAAAGGTCTCTAACAATCCACAAAACATTAATTAATTAATCACACCTGTGAACGAAAAACTTTATGCCCCACTGTTCTCAACAAAATATTAAAATTAACTCCTTAGACAATATGCTCGCACTCAGGACGATATAATCAGTTTATAAAATTTATTAAACTGCTTCTACTGCTGCTACTTCCTTGATCCGGAGTTCATTAAATGAACACCAGATGGATGAATGGATGCAAGCATCCCCCCAAGTTAGCACAAGTGGAAAAAATTGAAAACTCGCACAAAATTTTCCACTCCTCAACCCCAAATGTGCTTAACAGGATGCGAAGCAGTGAAAAGTTGATTTTTTTTTTGTTAGCCCTCACACCAAAATTGGTTTTTTAAATTATCATCATAAGCACTATCCACAATCGTCTGCTCGAGTATATAGGTACCAGTATAATGCGAGCAATGTAAAGGGATAGCATCTCTGGGCAGCGACATATCCTTCAACGCGTACAAAATTGATGTTAATACTTTGCACGGGGTTCGGTTGTCTGGAAAAAGAGCACAAAAGGATAACTTTTTTTTATCACTTGCTTATCGTTCGAAAAACTCTTCTCGCTGACACTAACTCCTGACGACCCCCTCTCGCACAAGAGTAATGGGTTGTAATTTCACCTGGACCTGGACCCACTCACTCGCTTCCTCCGGCGGCGGCGGTTCCTCATCCTGTAAAAGATTTAAACACAGAAAAGAGTTGAAATTCATTCGAAGTCCTCTCCTCGGTAACATTAATTCTAGAGCTGAGTTTCTGATGTTCTTCTTCCTTCGTTGTCGTTGTGCTTGTGTGTTGAAAGTGAAAGACACAGAGAGAGAGAGAAAAAAAGGACACACATAACTTACTTCTGGATTGGAATAGGTTTTTGTGGCTGTGCGACAAGAACCACCCACCAAGGACGACAACGAAGAGACGATCGTAGCGCATCACGCAGAGACACAAAACACACCCACACATAGAGTGAATGAAAGTTTTAAGCTCCTGCTGAGTTTGGTTCCTCTACTTAGTACCGTAATTTCACACGCCACACGTTACCACTTTTGGGGCCTAGCGGCTGAGAAAAGGATTATTAACGCATTCATAGTTAAGCATATTGAAGGGGGTGGTCGGGCGTTTTCAAAACACTCTCATTTGAAGTATTTAATTTTAAACTTTTGCCGTTGAATTACAAGAGCAAGATGAAGACGAAGCAATAGTTGTGGCATGGGAAGGCTTAGGTTTTTGAGGATTTTGCGGGCAAGTGTATGTGCAGCCAGACATACTCGTTATGGGTGACAATATGTGTTTGTGCATTTGTAGAGCTCATAAAGGCGGTTAATAATACCATTTGACATTTATAAAGGATATTTGAAGTTATAAAGTTTTAGGGGGCGAGAGAGATTATAAGTTGCAGCAACAGCAGGAGTTTAGTAGTGAATAACTCTTCTTGAATGGTTAGAAAATTGTCTGTCCCAGTTGGTGGGATTAGAAATGATGAATGTGTTGAAGCTGATATAAAATTGTGCATTAATTAAAGTAAAACGTCTGCAAGTACATACGTCTTGCAAACCAAACCAGTTTGAAAAATGCAAAATCCCGTAGCCCTTTTAAGGGAGTTAAGTGTGTGTGGTTCATATAATGAATTTGTTCTGTTGTTGAAATATGTACAAGTGATCCATTTAAAAGTTCCACAAATTGCATCCATCATACGACAGCAAGTTTATTAATAAATATGATATCAATCTGGATTGCTGTAAGCACAGCGAAGATATACATATGTATATGTATGTACCCATACAAACATCAAAAATGAAATTTTGAGCATATCACGTGCATAGTACATACAACCAGACAGACAGCCAGAATTGCCCTTTCCGTCACTGCAATGGCAAGTTTTGACGACAGCAGTACTTGGGTTGATTCAGAAAGTTTGGCCTTCTTGTCTTCCTTATTTCTTTTACGGTCAGTCTTTAACAGCACCAGTCTTCCCATGTATCCCTATGTGATTCGACTATTTTTTTGTCTGACTTTTTTCCTCAATTGTAAACGATCCTTGATTAATGTTGCATTTTTGACGAGATTCAAAGGATTTCATTTGAACATGACAACACCAACTGAGCCAGTCGTGCTCTATCTTGTTTATGATGGGTTGTAGATAATATGAAGTCAATGCCGACCACAATAGGCTGGCCTTGAGCGTTCCATAATTTGAATAATCTCTCTGTTAGAACGAAATGTTGAGAAAATATACAATGAATCTCAACGAAATGAATCGTTAATATCTAGGAGTAAACGTTACTCAATTGCATACATTCTTCTTACGCAAGTAGCAAGTCATATACTCCTATACCTTGGGTTTTGTATTGGAACTTGAGTGGAATACTCAATATGTAAGGCTATATTCAATTCAATCTGAATCTCAAAGAGTTTTCAACTGAATAACATGATACAATTCAGTTGCTAAGTTGCAAGTTCATACGTACAACTAGACCTGTAAAATAATTAATTACTTTGAGACTGCAGTGCAAGTACAAGTACCATTACCTTGTACCTTATACCAAATTTTTTTAAGTAAAAGTACAATTCCTTGGTACTTGTACTTAAAAATTTCAAGTACCAGTACCGGGACTTGTAGTTGTACTTGGAATTCCAAGAAAGCAATTGAAAATATGATCTAAAGTACTTAAGTACTTGAATACTTGTACTTAATTCCTTATTGACTCCTTTCAATTGCTTTCAATTACTGTTACTTCCATGTAATTCCTTTTCTTTTAATAATTTTTTGACAACTAATAAACAACTGCAAATTTCACGAAAGCAGCGAAATTAGAAGTACTTAAAAGGAATTGAAAATAGTCGAAAGTAATTAAAAAGGAATTAAGTACAATTATTCAAGTATTTAAGTATTTAAGATCATATTTTCAAGTACTTCGAAGGTATTGCAAGAACAAGTAAAAGTCCCTGTACTGGTACTTGAAATTTACTAAGGAATAGTATTTGTTCTTGAATTTTACAAATATGCCTACAACCATGTTTTAAAGTATGATGCGTATCATAATGCTATTTATCTATTTCTTGAGTTGGACTGTCAAAATTGAATATAAAAACGTTTCCTTTTTACTTTTTATTCATAACTACCTAGCCCGACAAACGTTGTTTTGCCCTTTCCTTAATTACGTCGAGAATCAATAGTTCTTACTAATAAGAAACGTTGCGAACTTTGATATTGATTAGGAATGGGCATAGTACTGAAATATTGAAACTGTAACAAAATGTTTATCAATTGAATACGGAAAGCGGACCACAAAGCTGTCATTAAATTAAAGGCAATTGAAGGCGGAAAGCTGAAATATACACCGAACCTAAATTTTCTTGTGAATCCAATCAGTCAGTTTTAGCTTGGTATCTATATTCTAGCCTTATTAACTGATATGCTGAAAACAAATAATCGGAGTCTGTAGAATCCATACAAAATTAGGCGCCACATATCGGGTCATAAACTATACTATCTTCAAGCTGCAACTAACTACGTACATTCACAAAATTTCATTCAGAAATCATAGACATATTTTTCCCATGGAAAAGCACTGTCAGTTATTTTTCCCAATTTTTTCCGGGAATTTTTAACTCTCTCCGTAAGAACCTTATTTGGGCTATTATGAACATCTAACAAACCAAATTTGTCCAATAGGGCCAGAAGTTCTCAGGTTCAGGGATGCCGTTTTAAAATTTCGAGGGGGAGTATTGTAGAAGTTTCCAGGGAAATACTTTGTGCCTGAGTGGATTAAAGGAGTATAGTTTGTGTTTCAAGGACGGATACACGACGAAAAATAAAGAAAAAAACGTATGAAAATGCTACAAACCGTGTGAAGCGGATCTTGCGATACCCTATCTCTTTCCTATACACATAGCTCCTACTTCTATCAATATACCTACTTGCTTAAGCAACTTTTACCACAAAGGGCCTTTAAGGCCTAAGTGAGCTGGTGCCCATCTGTATCTGGGTGCCAGCTGCCACTACAACCACTACAACCTAAGCAACTTTTTCAAAAAAGCTTATAAAACTACTCCCAAACTCGAATTTTCTCAATAAGTGGGCGGATTTCAAAAAAATGTTTCACATATACTGCACCTTGTTCCTAAAAAGTGCTATTATTTTGACAAAACTGTCGAAAATCAGTTTTTTGCTTAAAAAAAACACCCCTAAAACGTGGGCGTGGCCGTACACTATATGAAGATATTTCGGGTAAAATAATATCTACACGTTTGCTTAAGCAAGTTTTATCGAGTTTCATGTAAAATTACTGAAAAAAGTGAATTTTTTTAAAAGTGGGCGTGTCAGTGGGGGGGAGTTTTGAAAATGATGTCCAAAGACTTCGTGCACAAAATTTCATTGTCCTAGCTCAAAAATTTAGGGCCCAAAAACTGGTGGCAGACAGACGGACAGACGGACGGATATGGCTCAATCGAATCGGCTATTGATACTGATTAGTTATATACATACTGTGTTGGGTCTGTCCGCAATACAAACTATGTGTCAAAATTAATATACCCTTAGGATAGGGTATAAAAAGAATACTTCCTTAGTAATACTTTCGGCATGTCTTGGAAAAATTATTATAAGGAGTCCATGGAAAATGTCAGCACAAAAAAGGGAGAAGCGGCTGTCAATGCTGTGAGGGAGGAACATTCTGAAAACGGTCTGACCAACGGTCTCTTTTCTCTTCTATATACATACATAGTATATACTCATGTACATATTTTCATTCTGCCCTACTTACAATGAGCCAGAATATAACACATTGTTAAAAATACAAAGTTGTAAACAAAACGTTATTCTATTTATTTAATTTTGAAAATTCTTTCCTAAAAAATGCATATCCTTTTGTTTTTATAAATTTGAAGCCGTCACTGCTGTAAATGTGCCAGTCAAATTTAAACTCGATACATCTTTCCTAACCCATTTAAATTTCTATTACCTTTCTCTACGAATCATGCTCACCTGCTTCATAGAGAAAGCAATAGTCTCACATTTGATCGAACTTTTCTTCCCAAGAAGGAAACGATTTCAATTCATTCAATACGCATATATCATTCACGAGTTGAGTGCTCAATAAGACAAAAAAAATATACACAAGAGTTCTCTCAGATCCTAAAACAAAAAAAAAAAAACCATAGTGCCACCTAAAAAATATCTATTTCCACCCAATCAAATATCAAAATGCAATTTTCTCCCACCGAAAAATCCTTGCCGCGGAGGAAATAAAAGAGTGAAATTTTCTCCGGGCTATTGACAATTTGTTGATGTCGAAAACATGGACATTAAAACTGTCTCCTTTCGCTGGAAATGCCAATTTATAACCCCGAAAAGGACATTTTCCATTCGTTACGCTGCTGTTCTTTTTTTTTTTTTTAAATTACTGAGTTAAAAATGTGAACTCACTGGGGATAAAAAGAATTAACCCAAATACTTACATTCGCTTTATTCTTTTCTTCTCTTTTTTTTTCTGTCCTTTCAGTATTCGCTCCTGCAGACAGTCGTGGAAGCCTGCCAAAAGAAGAAACACTGCAAATTCAATGGTTCCCCTCAGTACTATGGGCTAGGAGCCAGCGGTGTCGGAGACACCAGTGGCAGCAGTAGCTACCATAGTAGCACATCGACATCAACGTCCGGCATCAGTATGGATCCTTGTCCGAAGCGAAGGAAAATTGTCGAGATTGCATATAAGTGCAGGCCATGTAAGTTTTTTTATAAAGAAAAAATTTTGATTTTCTTCTCGAAAACAATGGGTGAAGTTTTTCAGCAAATTTTCCATTCTGGCGTTTGGGTGGTTCGACCACGGGAAAAGTGTACTTAATTTGACTGCAAGAGTCAGCAATGAGAAAGTATTTTACAAAACTTTAACGCTTAAGTGTGACTTTAATCCCAGGTGGTTGGCCACAAAAAAAAAAGTTTTTTTTTTTCTATTGCAAATGCATTTTGATGTTGGCAGTTGTTTGAGGGTGGTGTATGGTAAGCGAAGCGTCACTTTTCAAGTGCCGCCAGTTTGTCTTGCAGATTTTATAGGGAGTAGAGAGTAAACATAAATTTGGTTGAGTCATGTTATGAGAATTGGAATAGTCAACTTTTATCTTGGGGTTCATGTAAGCATCTTACTTTGCATTATGTGTATGTTCTTGAACAAGAGGACAGGCATTGTAGAATAAAAGGATTCTTTAATATTTTAGGTATAACTCATGTCGTTGTTGAACAAAGTATGACTTCATTTGGAATGTACACATATTTGTCTTGAGATATTTGTTTTGTGAAAACAGTTTAGTTCCACAGACTTTTCGCCTTCAACCAGTAGAATTATTCTGCCGTACTTTCAAGGAATCAACATTTAATGATGTCTGCCATAAAAGAGATATGAGACGCAGGATTTAGTGCGAAAATATGAAATAAATATATGAAAGAATATAATATTTTTGTGCTGCAGGGTAGATTTCTGCTCAAATGCGTTTTGTATTGAATGCAGATTTTTTTTTGAACATGAGGAAGTCAGTTTATGCTTACAGTGTTTCATTTCATTTATTTGATTCAAGTGAATGCACAAAGGAGTAAAAGTTAAATTAGTAGCACTTGTTTTTGGAAATGTAGGTTATGGATATTAATTTGCACTCTAGGAAATTCTGTCGAAAATTTAATCCAAATTTATAGTATAAAAGATAGGAAATATTTTCAGGTACAAATGTGTAGATGATAGACAGAAGAACCATGTATACTGTTGCTTTGTACTATACTGTAGGCGATAAGATATTTATAAAGGTTTATACAGTGAACTCCCTCTAAACGGACACCCTCTTATGTGGACGATTCTCTTAGGCGGACAAGATGTACTGCAATGGTTGGCTGGCATGTTTTTGTATGAGTTTTTTTCCACTTATATGAATGATTCTATTAAGTGGACATGAACAGCATTTTCACATATGTATATTTGGACAAAAACATTCCCTTAAATGGACGATTCGAGCTATTCACATGAGGTTGAGTTGTTTCACTTCTGTACGAAAGATCATTGTATACATACAAACAATAGGTCCTTTCGCATAATCTCTTAAAACAGCAAATTTTTACGAAATTTTACGAATTTTAACTAAAAACTATTAGTTTCATTAAAGCACACAAGAGGAAGTAGGAAATTTTCCTATGCTAATTTTAGTGTAAGAAATTACTTTGGGCTGGCTTGAGATTACTGTCAAATCTGTCAAATCAGTTTATTTTCGTGCATAAAGTACGCAAACGGACCTAATCAGGAGTGGAGCAGTACGGAGTGCGCTACATAGGAACTAAAATTTAATGGGGAAAAACGTGTTTGACCGTTTCATAGCAGCGAATATAAAACAAACTATACGTTGACACATAAAAGGTCTGTCAAAGCTGGCGAAAAACACATCCCTACTTCTGGACCATTTATCCAAAAAGAAAGCCAAAAATCTTGCGACGAAGATCAAGTTAACAAGTTTTAAGGCATCCTTTAGGTATTTACGGTCTTTTTAAAGAAAAAAAAACGATACATTTCGATATCTGTGGAAGCTGTCGATGTGAATCTTAAGTTTTCCTCTTAAACAGACACTATCTTATGCGGACAAAAAAGACGGTCCCGTGGCAGTCCACTTAAGAGATATTTCACTGTATTACGAATCAAACAAGAACGGAATAAGAAGTTTGCGAAAAAAAACATTAGGATTGGTCGTAATAAAAATCCACATGGACGCTGTTTTGAAGACGACTGAACTCATCCTATCCTCAATGGAGAATTAGGTACTGTTCCAGTCCAGTACGATTCATGCGTTTTCATAGCAAAGAGAGCTCACAAGAGAGTAAGAAATTTTCACATAAGGCGAATTTTAGTCTAAGAAATTTCTTTGGGCAATAAAAAATATGAGAATGCTACAATCCGTCTGGAGCGGATCGTTTGATACCCTATCCCTTTCCTATACACGTAACTTTTTCTTCAATTCACCTACTTACATAAACACGAATTTTCCCAATAAGTGGGCGTGAAAGTGGGCGGCTTTCAAAAATGTTCTTAAAAATGCTATTATTTTGATGAAACTGTCGAAAATCAGTCTTTGGGTAGAAACGCCCCTAAAACGTTGGCAAGGCCGTACACTATGTATGGAAGATATGTCGGGTAAAAGAATATTTACATATTTGCTAAAGTAAGTTTTATCGAGTTTCATGTAAGCGTGGAAGTGGGCGGATTTTGAAAATTTTTACACTTGTACTGCTTCCTTTTCCAAGGATCTCGTATACAATGTTTCATCGATCTTGCTCAAAATTTAAGGCCCAAAAACTGGTGACAGACAGACAGACATGGCTAAATCGACTCGGCTAGTGATGCTGATCATTTATATATATACTTTATGTGGTCTATCTTTCATATTTCTCTATGTTACTAACTATGTGTCAAATTTAATATACCCCTAGGTTAGGGTATAAAAATATGAGTTCTGTCAAATGGTTGTGTTATTGTTGACTGGCAAAATAATTTGAAGTAAATCAATACAAACAGGAGTGAAAGCTTTCTACTCAACCCGATCCCGTAAATTTTTTCTAAATTTGTCTTTCTCTGAGAGAATTTTACCCCCTCTCTTAGAAATTTGATAAACTGTGAATTATATGTAGCGTAGAAAGTATGGGAACCGACCAAATATAAACATTTCGGGCGGTGTGGTGTGAACATGTTTAATGTTTATACCCTATCCTAAGGGTATATTAAGTTTGACACATAGTTTGTAACATAGAGAAATATTACAGGTAGACCCAATAAAGTATATATATAAATGATCAGCATCACTAGCCGAGTCGATTGAGCTATGTCCGTCCGTCCGTCCGTCCGTCCGTATGTCACCAGTTTTTGGGCCTTAAATTTCGAGCTAGGTTGATGAAATTTTGTATACGAGGTCTTCGGAAAAGTAAGCAATACAAGTGTAAAAATTTTCAAAATCCGCCCACTGACACGCCCACTTTTAAAAAAAATCACTTTTTTTCACTATTTTCATATGAAACTCGAAAAAACTTACTTGGGCAAATATGTAGATATTCATTTAATCTACAAATCGTCTATACATTTTATATGGCCACGCCCACTTTTTAGGAGCGTTTACTTCAAAAATTAATTTTCGAGTAAAAATATTAGTTTATGGGGCAAAATAGAAAATTTGTGAATACATTTTCCACCGCCCACTGACACGACCAAATAAGATAGGGATAGGGTATCATACGATTCGCTCCAAGCGAATTGTAGCATTTTTCACTGGTTTATATATTTTTTGTTTTTGTTGATAAATCTCCGATGTAGTAACAACCTATGCATTATTTTGGACTCGTGAAAATTTTCGATCTTGAGATTTTCATATATTCTGACATAACCTATATAGAGAAGTCGAAAAAAGTGAGTTTGGTAATTCTGTCCCTCTAACTGTCTGTCAGCGAGGCTACAGCCTTAACGGGTGAACGGTTTTTGATCAAAATTTGTTTACATTTCATACTGAAGTCAGTTTAGAGACAAGCTAAAAGATGGCTTACAAAATTTTGGTTAAAAGTAGTTAGATCGACACTTAAGGACAATTTGTTCACTTTTTTTGACTAAAGGTGATAATAATGGTACTTCTCTTAGTGCCAAGAGGTTTTAGCCAAAAACTTTATTTTTTTGAAAACGTTTCTAACGATTTTGATTAAATTTCATATTTGCGTTAATCTAGGGAAATACTTTAAGATGCTGTACCAAGTTGTTGACTAAAGATTCTCTAAACGGTACTTCGCAAGAACTGGTTTTAGTACTCAATGGATTTTGGGCAAAATCAACATGTGAACAAAAATTATTATATACAAAGATATGGCAATTAAACTTATGAAGAATCAAAAAAAAAATTGAAGTCCATCCACTTTTAACAACATAAAGGTGCAAGTACGTACGACCCCGTCGAGCACTTTATTTTCGTCTGCCTTTGGATTATTAATGATTAATATTAATGTTATAATGCCCAAAGTTGAATTTAACAAT
Source organism: Chalcosyrphus nemorum (assembly GCA_949716465.1). Lineage (NCBI taxonomy): Eukaryota > Metazoa > Arthropoda > Insecta > Diptera > Syrphidae > Chalcosyrphus > Chalcosyrphus nemorum. Next base: position 72,724,398 of record OX454333.1, read on the forward strand.
TTGTCTTAAAGAACATCTAACCGTAACCGGCCAAGTTTAATAGGTTTTACAACACATGGGTCCATCCAAAGGAACATATGTACATACATACATATGTATGTGTACATACTGTTACTGCTAAAGCAGCTACACTAGTAACTTGTCAAACTTTCCACCATTCAAACCGAAACCAGACTCTTCATACAAAGATTGTGTTACAGACACTGCGCTCCTTCTTCCTCTAAAAAAGAAATATGAAAAAAACAGACAACAAGGTAGGGTATTTTTAAGATGTATAATAAAATATTTGAATATACCTCGCACATGTACTATGAGCTCCAGACAATTATGTATGTATAGCAAAATCGCAGAATATATTAATGAAAACTTCTAGATCGTAAAGCATGAAATTCTGGAGAAATTTCCAAATTGTTTTACTTGTTTATGTTTTATTAGCCTTTTCATTGCTCTTGTTAAAACAATGAAAAGCTTTGACTTTGAAAAATACCTTTGAATTTTTCATTCCAATCCAGCATCTATGTACATCCTCACAACTTCCAACCCGCCTTTGTAAACCCCTCCTATTACTCTCATTCACAAGAAATGACCCTATCTCCTTGCACAAGTCCCTCTCTCCCTTTTCAGCCATTATGCTAAGAAAATATTGAATTTGCATTCACTCAGGGTTAACCCAAAGGGGGGTTTGGTACCATTTAAAAAAAAAAAAAAAAAACAGGACGGACTTAAAAAGTCAACCTCAGAACTCGCCATCATCAAGATCACAAATGCCACAACCATAAAATTTGATAAAAATAACTCCCAAGGTTCCCACTATGTGCAACCTTTCCATGCCTCCTCTTGCCTCCTCCACATGCCCCATTGTACCGTTTCATATCGAAACAAAAAAAAAAACAAAAAAACAAGGAAAGAAAAAAAAACATCATTTCTCTGGTGAATTTTTGCACACGCTCCATTTACCTGACTTTCAATGTTCAATGGACGGATGCAGCAGCAACTGCAACAGGAGTGTTTACCCGCCACCCACTGGTTCCATTGTACCCCCACAGGGAGATGAGAAGAAACTTTTCCAGCTGCTAGGAGTTTCATAATGAATTTTTGTTATAGTAAAGCAACAATGGGGCGGCATTTCTACAGATACACACACACGTAGAATAGTTCTATGTAGTGCAATCATCAAGTTCTACCTCATTGCTAGCGAGTGCTCTTATTTCGCCTTCGTGCCTTATACCTGGAAAATGTCAGTGGATACGTTGGTCGGGAGAATAGAATGCTACACAATTTGTGGTTAAAGTGGCTTCATGTTGTTTTTTCTTGCCTGGTGCTCCCCCCGGCGCCTCCTGGCACAACCCAGTCGAAGAAGATTCGGCATTAATTCTGCCACTGCAGCAGCTTTTTAGTTTGTTAGCTCGGGCATGGTTAGTTAACCCGGAATTTTTACAAGTAACCAACACCACCGCCACCACCCACTGATTGCGGAAGCGCATGCAAAAGTATGCGGTTTTCATATTTTCCAATAATTTCGGATGAAAATTGTTTCTAAATAAGTTGAGGGGTGGAACTGTGCAATAAAAGCAGTCGTTGGTGACCACTTGGAAGACCAGGAAATAAGCTTTTGAAAGTATGGTTGAGCGAAGGATTCAAGGATATAGCCATGGACTGGTAAAAATATACATCCATACTTACATATTTTCTAATTTGTTGTAGTGAAACGGGGTGGGCGGGGTGTTAGACATTTTTTCAATGACAGAATTGCTGCAACTTGTATTTTTTTTTTTAATCCATCTAAGGGGACGTCCTTTTTGGAGACAAGAGTAAACTGCACGTTTCGGAACCAAGGTAATTTTGAGGTAAAACTTTAGACATTATGTCGATTTAAGACACAAAAAAGCAGGCAGAGGAAGACTCTGTTTGGCTGCCTTTGGATTTAGACCATTTTGGTCGTTGTTGCAGCTGATGGAGAAGACAGTCCATTTCTCCAGACTGCTGATGGTTTTTTCAGGCACCTTGTGTATTGGTCCTCCGATAAGAAAGTGGGAAAGGGTCAAGACGGTGCAATCGGGATCTGTAGCCTAAAATTTAGACATGCTTCAATTTGACAGAGTAATGCCGAATCTTCTTCAAATGTTAATTTGGAGTTGCCTATAGTCCTTTTGGTGTGGTACTTGATTGATTTTACCCCTACCTCTCAAAGCCTCCCCAAAATGCGGCTACGAAGGGGGAAGGTTGAAGTCTCATGTTGTGTTTAGAGTGGCTAACTCCTTACCAATGGACCACTCGGACGGGAGATATTTCTTGTCTTTCTTGATCTCATTTGCCCCTTTAAAATTTGTGCCGCAATCGCTAAAGATGTTTGCACATGTACATCTTCTAACAACGAATCCTCTGAAGGCGTATAGAAAGGCAGTGGCAGTAATCTAGCTTACCAGCTCTAGGTTAGGTTAGGTAGATGGGTGCCTTGTGACAAGAAGGTCACTGCTCACTTAGACCCACGATTCGGGTCCATTGTGCTCAATCATTTAACCCTGTGAACCCTGTAATAAGGTCCGCTGTTAGAACCACCCAGAAAGTAATATAAATCTCAGAAGGTCCACCAGCTCAACATTGCCTAAGTCCTCCAGCTCCGAGAAGAAATGACTACCAGGAGTTCTCTTTCTTCTAACAGCTAGTGCAGGACAGTCACACAGCAGGTGACGAATAGATTCGTTTCTGCAGCTTCTACAATAGTCATTATGCAGCACACCGAGTCTCTCTGCGTGAAGGCCAATGACACAATGGCCGGTAATTACGCCAGAAACGACCCGTCCGTTATGACGACTGAGTTTAACCAGAGTTGATGATCTCTTCTTGCTAAAGACCGACCATAGAGCTCTAGCCGTTAGGCATGTATCCAGATGAGTCCAGCGTCTGTTTGCACGATTGATGGCTGCATCTTCTACTTTTTTCTTTAAGGAACTGACTGGGGCTGCTACATAGCTTGCTTTCCTAGCAAACTCATCCGTCTTCTCGTTTCCTTCGATATCCATATGCCCTGGTACCCAACTGAGGGTCACCGTATTGGCTCTGGATATCTCGTTTGCAGGTTCTCACCAGCCTCGACCGTGTTATAGCAGAGTCCAGAGCCTTAATGGCTGCCTGGCTGTTTATATAGACAGTTATCGTTTATTACTAGTTATCGACGATATCACTCTCACGTATAATTTCAACAGCCTGCGTAATGGCAATGACTTCGGCTTGAAAGACGCTGCAGTCGTCGTTTATTCTAAAGGAGCAGTCTACTCCTAGGGCTTCACAATAATCTCCGGCTCCTGTACCACTGTCCATCTTAGAACCTTCCGTATAGAATGCCAACTCCTTTTTCTTTTTAGTTCCCAGTTCTTCCAGTAACTTCTGTTAGGAAGCCTTGAATGCATTGCATTGAATCTCCTTTCGAATGTTAACATCGGGTTCATGTGATCTGTTTCCATCAATCCATTGGTAGCCTCCCATCGGGACAGAATAGAGGCGTGGCCGTAAGAGTTTGACGACCACAATCGACCTTCCTTCAATCTTATAGCAGTTTTGGCTGCCAGACTACCACAATAAATATTAAGCGGAATAAAACTAAGCATGGTTTCCATTGCCGTCGTCGGTGTTGTTCTCAATGATCCCATGATTCCGATGCATGCAGCCCTATGGATTTTGGTGAGGTTTGAAAGCTGATATTGCTTCTCAAGTACCATCCACCCTACTAGTGAACCATATGTCAGAATGGGTCTTACATCCGCCGTGTACATCCAGTATACCACAGCTGGTCTGAAGCCCCATGTGCTGCTGAATGTCTTTTTGCAAGAGTAGTGAGCTACGCTTGCTTTTTTGATGCGTTCAGCAATGTTTTCCTTCCAGTTTAGTTTGGAATCTAAGATCACACCCAGGTATCTGGCTGAACTCGAGTTATTTAGCTCATCGCCGCCGATATTTAGGAGTCTGAACGTGGGGATTGATCTCTTCTTAGTGAATAGAACAATCTCCGTCTTTGAGGGGTTCATTCCCAATCCTCTGCTTCCGACCCAGTTATACACTAGCTGTAGTGCGACATTGATTCTTTCACTAAGAACTAGAAGAAACTTCCCCGAGACCAGGATAGCCACATCGTCGGCATAGGCCGTCACGTTAAAGCCGTTTTCCTTCAATATTACTAGGATCTCATTCACTACAAGGAGCCATATCAGCGGAGAAAGAACTCCGCCTTGGGGTGTTCCTTTGTAGACTCTTCTCTGGATGGTTGTATTTCCTCGTGTCCTGAAGATTACCCTAGAATTACCAGCTCTATGTGCATAGCTTTTGTTGAGAGGTTCTGTTGCACCGTCCCTTTCACATACCCTTCCCATGAGTTGTTGCTGCATCTTTGCTTTAAGTCGATGGCATCTCACGCATCTGTGGATTGTGGATTATACCAGTCTTTGTAGTCTATTTGTTTCTTAATACAAATTTTATAATTTTTTTTTTTTTTTTAATGGAAATAAATAATGAATATTCGCTTGACTATAATCAACAAGAAATTTCTAATTGCTTGTCTCATAGATCCCCTCCGTTCTATGACTGCATTTGAGGTTTAACAAGAATGAAACTTTCCTCAAAGCTATGTACTTCAAGCCACTTTAAAGTTTTAGCCTTAATTACACTTTGTGTCCCTTTAAGACAAACAATGTAATTACAAATTTAGGAAAGTGCATTCCACGAAATTAGTTAAGCGATGTCTCAATGCACTTAATGATGTCGTAATTAATTTCCGGTTCATTGGCATTGTCCATTGTATAGAAGGCGACGTCGAACGAACGACGTCCAGCCAACTCTCTCTTTCTCTGTGATTATAACCTAAGTAAGAGTACACTTTGGGTAATTACTTTCCTAACAAAAGGCAAACAATAGAGGACACACACAAATAGTGCGTTATGTGAAAATCAATTAGCTATGAAACATAGTTCAAGGAAGTCCTGCAGGTTTTAGCTGCAAGAAATTTGATCTTATCCTTGTACATCTTTCCTTCGAATTGGTCAATGAGGATTTAGATGATATTATTTCGCAGGAAGTCGACTGTGGAAATCTAAATAAGCCACCAGAAATAACAACAACAACAACTGGTTTTGTGAAAACACAGAGAAAAGAACATGAACACCCGCGCTTGCGAATGATGCCCATGGGTTCGGGTGTCGGGTGGTAGTGCGGTATTTTCTTTCTCCGCACAGCAACGTTGTGTCGCCTTTTATTCTGCCAACTAATTTAATTACAGTTGCCTGGTTGTACGGTTGAATGGACAGAGTGTTGACTGACGACTGGCATATACACAGGATAACACGAAGGACGAAGTGGATTTTTCTTTCATTTCTATATTTGCGCTTTAAATAAAGAAAATTACATGATAATTCAATTTGGCCTTCTCCCCCGACGAGGGGGCTGGGGTGCTCCTCATCCACCCCCTGGCTGTATACAAACAGCACGAATAAGTTAAATAATGTAAATTTATGGTTTTAATGAACGAAAAAGAGACAGACACAGGGGCACAGAGTCGAGGCACATTGATGGCTCTGTGTTATGGAATTCTCTGGGCCAGCAGCAGAAGGCGCTCGTAGTCAGGGCATTTATTTGCTTGAGTTGTGCAGATTTTAAGTTCAATTTTAATCCAATTTATTCTCGTCAGCAGGCAAGGTTGTCGGCGGGATGATGGGGGAGTGGGCACTAGGCTCGCCGCTAGAGGAAATGAGGAATTTTTGTTTGTTAAGCAATTAGGAAGAAAACCGGGCCTAATTGGCTGCGAAAATTTTAGAGATTCTCATCTGATTTTTTTTTTTCTTTTGCTTTGTTGTCCTGTGCGCTAGGAAACGCGTGTGTTTGGAGGTCGAACATCGGCAATGTTGATGATCATTGCTGGATGGGGGGACGAGAGCATCTTTATTGTTAGCGGAGGGATTTTTTTTTTCTGTTGTTGTTGTTTTGTTTTTGTTTGAGTTTAACTTTTGCAAAATGTACAAAATATTGTTCGTGGCGGGCGTAATTTCGTAATTTGAAATTGAAAGGATTTTGTAAATAACTCATCCACCAAAAATGGTAGCGGGTTTTTCAGAGTAAATAAAATTAGGTAGCAATTTGTCGGAAATCACTGAAATTAGATCTTCTTTGAAATGAGCTATGCAAAAGGTGAAAACATTTTAGAAACTAGTTGGGTAATTACGCGAAAAATGTATCTAATTGATACCTAGTACTCAGTTGACTTGAAAGTATTTCGCCTTCCGGTTATCGAGAGTAATATGACTCATGGGATGGCATGGTACGAAAGAAGATAAGCAAATCCACTAGAAAGGATACTATACCACTTGGCGACATAAATTGGAAAACATGTCCTAATTGGAATAGACACGAGGTCACTTTAACCTTAAGTGGGTTGCTAGTTAAGGTTTTATGGTAGTTCCTTCGAATTCACGTTTTTGTAATTTGTAGTAATGTACACCATACATCTTCATAAATTACGTGAATTGTCGTAAACTTTTATTTGTTTGAATTATTGTGCTGAGCGTATGTTTATCACGAGGCTAATATTGCGTCTTTCGCTACAGTCCATTTTGAATGTAGGCATTGCTGATAACTCCCCCCATAATCTGTTTGGTAATCTCCTTGTAGATTAACGCAGAAAAATTTGCCTACTATGAGCAATCTTATGAGTTTTTACGATGTTAACCGATTTTCTGTGGCCACAGTTCCACAACATCGATACATCCAAGAAAGGCGCTACATGCTATACCAATGACCGCGAAGCAACGCTTACAGTGGTGTGGAATAAAATAGGCTACCGGTTCATCTGACGTCGATCATGCGACTTAACACCACTCGATTATTTTCTCTATGGCTACGTCAAGTCGTTAGCCTACCCTAATAAGCCAACCACTTTGGAGGAGCTCGAGGCCAACATTTGAGGCGCTGTTGCCGAACTAACGCTGTACATATTGGACCTTGTCATCAAACATTGAACTGATCGTTTAAAGCAACTGAGAGCATAAAAACTAATACCACCGGTATGCTCATGATGTTGCATGTTTTTATAATTTAAAGATAGATGACATTCAAACCTCTTTACCAAATTGTATACAGAAACATAAAAGGCAACTTTCATTAATTACTGTCATGAAATTAATCGATTTCAAAATATAATAGACGCTAGATATAGTCAACTAATTATATCCCCTCCTGGTCACAGACGCAAGATTCTTCGTTGCAAGGAGCATGAGAAATAGATTTTTGAATTATATTTTATTTACAAGCAATTCAGTAAACTTTAATGAGAAATAGTAATTAATTGAAAACATTTGAGTATGTTTAAAACTTTCAATATATTTAAATCAAGACTTCTTTGATTATCTTTATTTAAACTTTATTTAAAACTTTAACTCCCTCTCGAGCAAGCACTTCTGTCGCTGTCTGCATCTTTTTAAGTAATGAATGTGTTCGTTTGATCAACGTCGGATATGTTAAGCTCAGGAAAGTATGCACTTACATTTTGCTATCATATCCGATGTTACTCGTTCAGGCATGTTACATATGTTAAATCCTTCCAGTTGAGTACGAATATGGCAGTCGAATCCGACCATACTTAGAAGAATCGTAGGAATATGTATACGAATTTGTGATAACTAAATGCGTAAACTAAATGGTCGGATTTGGCCGTCGATTTTTTATTTTCCATTTAAAATTTATTTGCCTTAACGTCTAGGTGGTGGACCGTAAGATGAAGGTCCTTTATCCGATGTAAATGAAAAGCAAGCATTATCAGTGTAGTGCAAATGTTTAAGGTATAATGTCATAGTGCCTACTATCGACTGTGCTGCACTGAATATGTCACTAACGTCTACCAAAAGCATCAAGGTTGAGAGTATATAACCTTGGATACTTCAATATCCTCTGTCAGCGTACCTCTGTGTATAACCTTGGTAGTACCTGTGAGTTTTCTGGAATGTCACGAATGTCTTAATAACGAAGTGTCTCCCCTCACATAAGCATGGCTTCCCTAACAAATACTACGTGTGTGGAACCTAAAATTTTGCAGTCTCTAAAGTGTTAATAAATAGAAAAACATTGATGCCTGAGACGCTTGCTTCCCGAGTTTATAACAAAATTCGACATCTTGTGTAAACTACATTCCGAAATTAAAATCATGCTTGTATAGAGTGATTCTTTAAAACCTGTTTTTTAAATTTAAAATAAAACACGTAAAATAAATTTTGAGGGTAGAAATTTTAATATGAACTGAAAGAACAGTATCTGACATTTACTTTTTTAAGTATTACATCATGACTACGCTGTACATGGATGGACCATGTGAAGGTCCAATTGTGGTTCACGGCTTCCAGCGATGCGAGCTGAATTTGCCAAATTACGCGATTTATGCTGGCTTTAAAAGCCTTGATCGTATCTGGCTTTTCGCAAAGACTTTTGACTTCACTTAACCCCAAAGACATAATCTACTTAGGTGGTCATAACGACATAAGGCACTAATGCCCAAAACACAATAGCGCCTCCAAATCGACTTCGCCTGACGTTTATGAGTTAAAACACAGGACAAGTCGAGCTCGACTTCACGTTTGGCATTCGGGGAGAGAAAAAGGAGAACAACGTAACAAGACACAAATCGAAGCAGCAGTTGAAATGTGCAACAGGATGTGTATGTTACTTAGGTCGTATATATGACTTTATATCAATTTGTAATTTGTTCATTATCATTAGTTTTCATTTATTAAACGCGAATAAGCTAATATTGCCGAAAAATATACACCTGGCAGTTTCTATACACATGGAGATGTTATTTCATTGTCATTCATAGTCATTGATTTGTCAAACAGTAGTGAATAAGAACTCCAATAAATATCCAATATCCAATACGCGTAAGCTGTACAATAAACCTTTTGAAAAAACAAGTCTAAAAGAGTAATCCTATATAAACTGAATCAATTTGCCACTGGATTTAGATGTTCATGCAAGCCGCATGAACGCACTTAACGTATGGTTTTTTTAGGCTGGACTCAGCTTAGTTCTTAATAAGTCGGTGCTGAAATTTCAATCCAATTTTCTTTGCATAAAAGCATTCGGATTTTAAAGAAATTAGAAATTTGCGTAAAACGTAATATTTAAGAGACATTGTATTACAAATATTACGATTGAATGGAAACAGGGAGAAATACAGTGGGAAATTAAATAGATATAATTAATATCCTTTTTTATTAGTTTTCCGGACCTCAAAAGGAAAGACGGAACACTTATGGGTTTGATACGGTGTCTGTCTGTCCGTCTGTCACAGCCCTATAACTTTTGAGCCGTTAGACATAGAGAGCTGAAACTTTCGCTATGTATACATTATGTGGGAGCCTACACAAGATGGCGGGAATGAATTTCATTTTGGGGGCCCTCTTTTTTGTTTCCCATCATGTGGCATATCAATTGCAAGGGCTCCATTGATGTTAGAATTTTTTTTTTTCTGACAAAATTTGTTGAACAAAAATGCTTGCCAAACATTTGAAAAATGCAATTTTTAAGACTCTAAATGCTGTATTCCTTCGGATGTCAAGTATTGCCAGTGTTTTACTTTACTTAAACCATTTAACAAGCAAAATACCGTTACATGCATTTTTATCCAAAAGTTGACTGAAATATGAAATTTTATCAAAATCGTTGAAAATGGTGCTAAGAGTAGGGCTAGGACAAAAATTTCAATGTCCCCTTTAGTGGCGATGCAATAGCTCCCTAACATGAAGTTTGAAGTAAATTAATATTAATTCAATCGTCATAAAGACAGAGAAACAGAATCGGCATACACACTATAACGAGTTTCTCTATTAACGTAACTTTAGAATTGTTTAATATCTCGACTTCCAATTTTTGCACGAATTCAATACATGTTTTATATCGAAAGTGCAAGTTAAAATGGACTGGAATCTCAGCACAGTATTACTAGGACATATCTACGTACTTTTGATTTTACCATTTCATAGAGTTGATTCGACATTACGATGTTCATATCAAAACCAGTATTACGTATACCTATGCAGGATATGAATATATTGCCCTGCCCGCACTTGCTCAAAAAGCACTTAGTGTATTTCTGTGAATTGTAAACGAATGCAAAAATCACACACATCTCTCTCCCCAATCAAATTGAATACCACCCATGGCCAGTAAATATTGAAACTTAATATCACCTGAGTTTCAAATACCACTACGCCATCTATTTCCTATTAACTAACGCTTACACCCTGTTAATTAGTAAAAGTGTAGAATCTTTTTGAAAATAAGCGAATAAAAGAAGTGCGAATTGACTGTCTAGTTAAGATCTGGTCTCATCTCTCTACACCAAACGATTCAAAACATACAAGGCTTTCACAGTCTGACAGACCGGTGTCTGTGCTTGTTTAAAAGACATGTGAAAGTGTTCCTCTTTGCCTATGCATTGTCTGGAATACTAAAACGTATTGAAATTCCTTAGATCAAGTTATAAAATTGCTTATATGTATGTATGTGTATCAAGTAGGTTTTCTTTATTAAGTTTCAACTGGTGTGTTGATCCCTTTATTTACCTAATTTATTTTAATAAAATCACACCTTTCACATTCTTACTCCCTTAGCTCAATAAACAAAAATAAATGTCTTGAAAATATTGCACATGATCCTTTTCCTCTATCAACAACTTAATTTTACATCCTTTCTAAATTTGCAGTCAAGTTATCAAGAATATCCTGCAAATGTATCCCTTTCAGAATTTCCCCACGTAGTTAAAGTTTCACACGGTTTTCCTTTGCCACTCAGCTTTAAATCAATAAGAGTGGTATTACCATTTCGATGGAGGGTTCGTTGGTTCTGCTATTGGGGTCATTGCTCCACATGTCCTGTGATGCCAAACTGATTGGCTTTTTCTTAACACAAAAAAAACACACACACGACATCTCAATTCGCATGCAAACACGCACACACTACCCATCAATGTATGTGCCAAGAATTGAGCAGTCACAATGTCGCAAGGACGATTCCTTCATTTATCTTCTGGAATTTTTTTTTTTTTCGATCTTCTTCCTTCAGTTTTTGTGACTTTTCAATACGTCTTTGTCGCCATATCCTTCGACTTTGACACATTTGTGTGGCCCACAATAATCGAGCTGCAATTTATGTCAAATCAACCACATCTGGGGGTTATTAGTTTTTCGTATAGAACGGTGTGTACATATATCCGTATCTCCCACGCAGATACCATAATTCAAATCCATGTCAAAATATACAAGACACTTTAGAGGGGATACTTTTTTTTTTTAAAATTGAAGAATGAAACGAGGAAACAGGATGATGGTAAGGATGACATATGAGTATGTAGCTTATACTTGACTAAACATGACAAAACTTTAAACAAGATTTTGTTTAGTTGAAGACTGGAAATTTTAAACAGAACAAGGATCTATTGGAATTCCTTGTGGCGATTTGGAATTCAATGTAGCCATATATGGAATGCGAATATTAATGCTAGTTCTGATACAATTTTGAAATTGTGTGAATATTGGATTCAAGGAGGAATTTCACTTGACAGGAAGTGATAATCGATAACCGGAAGAGACCCTGTTGTAAATTAGAGCTTATTGGACAATGGAATTATTCGAAATGGTATCTAATGACCAATCGTTGGTTTGCATTGTAATTAGAGCATCCAATTACCTAATTGAGATTTCAACTGGCAAGGGATAGATGTCCTTTGGGGTTTGGCTTGCGGCTAGATGTACTCGCATTGATCACTGGATCAGAATTACTCATGCAAGAGTTTTATTGTCAACAGGCGAGTTGGTGGTAAGATACAAGCTCCTTCTGGTTTGTTAACAAAGTAAGAACATGCTGGTAGTTTGAGATTACAAAATGCTTAAAAGAATTACCTATAAAAGTAATTGAACTGAGATTTGAACATATTTTTGGTTTCTCTTTACTCGACGAAATTTGCAAGCGTTCAAGTGCATGCAAGTTCTAAAACTTGCATCTGGATACGTCGCCAAGGATTATGATCATGACAAAGTTTCTTAAAAACCTTTGTTATGAAAAACACAAATATGTACTATTATTGAGCAATACCACACATCTTTTAACTTGAAATATGTTAGGTTTTCATTTACTGCCAAATATAATGGGGATACGAGGCACTCGAGCGAATGGGGAGCCATTGCTTTAAACGCCTTCAATAACCCGCCCAAATAATGCGAAAATTTCCAGTAAATTAGGAATAAATTCTGTGTCAAGAATCGATAAAATCCAGCCGAATCTGATCGCATAATACATTTAATCTACATTCCGCCATTATTCAAACAAATCACAAGTCTTCTTATAGTTCCCTCTGCAACTACCTTGAGGCATCATCCTTCGAGAAAATAGTTTTTAAGAACCCTTTCGACAGCAGTCCTTTAGAATTAAAATTGGATTCAAATGCATTCACTGCAGTGGCTTAATTTTATCTTGTTTCCGTTAATGATGCTCTTTACATTTAGTCCTTTTGGTGGGGGTTGCAATTAAGAACAGAAACATCCCTTTATACATTTGACTCCAAATTTGTACTGCCACCTTCACTGAAACCACGAGTAGGTCTAGGGTTTTTCTCCTCCCACCCAAAACCAGGAATACATGTCAGGAACGAAATAACCCTCAAATTAGCAAAGGAAACATCAACACACATTCACAATTCACTTCTAACTTTCAATAACTGTATGTTCTTCCTACCGACCTGCCTCAATATCTGTACCATTGTCTCAGGTTAGGACACACGATAACCATGACAATGAAATTTTCCAAGCTTCAACTATTCTGGGGCCCTTCGAGCTCGACCTGACCACAGAATGCATGATGTCCTTTGTGAACACATCGAAATCGCTTCTAGGAGCATCCCGCCTTTAAATTGTGTTGCCAAATTTACGCGCTGACAAAAACCCATATACTACTTACTAGTTCGAAAATCAAATTGAATTTTCAACCAATTTCTCTGATAATTCACAGCAAGCAATAGTTCGAATAGCATCGACCGGTCAGTGTAGATATGTATAATCAACCAATATTCAACAAACGATAAATACACGGCACAGAACCCAGAACCAAGCAGCAGGATACGTTAATGTAATTGGATTTACCGGCGAGCGGTTTTCTTTATCCACCCCACCCGCCCATCCCTTCATCTGTGTATTCCTCTTGGCAAACAGAGAATGCAATTGACTACTAATGGGTAAAGTATTTGGGTGGGTGGTGGTGGTGGTGTTTCCTCATCCCTTTATGGATATCCAGGCATCATATACAGATGACGATAGTAGCCTACGCATATCCTTAGCGCGGTCCCTGGGTGTGTGTTTTTGTTCGATTGCCAAAATTCATGATGCCAAATACCACATAAAAGACATTTGGAGAATTTAATTTTCGAAGCATCATTGCCGAGCGTATAGGATGAGGTAGAAGCGAAAGACTCGGACGGATATCAAGGTGTGTTTTCATTCATCATCATTTTCGGAATTCGATATTGGAATTGAGATATAAAATTGTGTGGAGACGAATGTGTGGCATTGAACATATGTATCTGCTGGGAATTCGGATTAGAGCCTTTTTTTTTTTTTTTGCTGTGAAGGTCTCAATGCATCGGTCGGGGATTTTTTGTGGGTGTTATTTTGGTGAAATGTTTTTGTATTTTTACATTGACGTGGCGTCGATAAGTCCTTGTTTATTGAAATATAGAGCACATTCCAAACAGGTCATAGGTATCGGCATTTTTTTGGATGAACCTGTCAATTTTGATTAATAGATCATGTTATTTATTTTTTTTTTATTTTTGGTGGCAAGAGCATTAGGATAATGACACTCGGAAGTTAGTTTTTCTGCATTATCACAAGATAGAGCATTGATAAGTTCACAAGGCAAATTCTTTAAAGCTTAATTGCTTTTTTTGATTCTTGGGCGCTAAGGAATGGATAATCTTCTAAAGAAACTTAAGCATGATTCACAAGGTCAAATGATCGATGACATAAATGCGCCTACGTACTAAATGTAATCCACACCCCGTGATCTTCTACAACTTTCCCATCGGGCCTATCGTTAGGTATTTTGCCGAGTGGTTTGTTTGTTACTTACAACAGCGCGTTGAGTTCTGACGTGTACACAATCCATACTCTGGAGCGACGAAAGGAAGATAAGTTGATTGGGTCAATATGAGAGAGGGTACGTTTATCGTCCCAAAAGCACTGCTTGATCCTAAGTGTACCATAACGGTAATAAAGTATAGTAGAGGGATAGGGATGTTTTCTTGGAACAGCATTGGTCCAATTCATATGATTGATGGAAAGTTTACGAAGAAAAAATACGCGCCAATCTTGGAAACTGTGATGCTATCACAGCTAGAACAAAATGTACGGGTTATATAGACCCTAAGCACTCACGCAAAAGTTTTTCGAAGATCAATAAAATAAAGTTTTGGACTGGCTATCTTCCTTGCTGATCTAAAACCAGTAGAAAATCTGTGAGGAGATATAAAAAATAAAGAAGTAACTCAAAACACATACCCTATTTGTGAACAAGTTTGCGTGTACATATGTAGGTATAGTTTCATCCTTGAATAAAGCAGGTATTTGTGGAGGATAATTAATAATCACGTTCTGATTTTGATCCGAATACATTGAATATTTACCTAGAAAATGGACATTTAAGTAAAAAGTTTTTCATTAAAGTACTTTGCGTTCAATAAGAACAATTAACGTTCAAAATTGTTTTGTATTAATACACGATTTGAATTGTGAATGCAAGGAATACGTATAAAACTGAGGGCTTCAACATTTACTACTAAAGTGGACATTCCAACTTTTTCTTCCTAAGGGGCTTTCCATTTAGCGTTTCTTATCTTTAAATTCGAAAAGGACATACTATGAGTGAGATATAATTATGAGTGGAGTATAACATCATTCGCATATCCGCAGCAGTGTTACCCTTTAAAGTTTACGGAAAGAGTCCTTGGAAGGGTCTCCCCGCCTAATCAAAAGGGTCACATATAAAATTGAAGACAAATACTTTGTAAAAATAGTAATATTTTCTATATTTTTATTATAACTACAGATTTCACCTTCAATTTCTTTCTCCGCGCAGATTTCTTCTCCTAGATCAAAAAAATCCCCCAATCTGGCAATGCTTACCACACTGCATAGGACAACAAAAAATAAAAACAAAGGGATAGCTCCCCATATATGAGAAAAATGAATATCAATGGAGTATGCGAAACATTAACTTCCTTCGTGATTGTATGCATCCTTTCAAAGGGCAAGGAATATGTGCGTAATTTGGTGTTGGCACAAGTACATCAACGAGAAAGCGAGATTGCTTTCGAAGCGATGGATTCCAATTCGTAAAAAGATGCCAAAAAGGGTCGGATATTTCAAAAAGGGTCAAATATCAATGATCTTCGAAAAAGAAGGTCCAAGTGCCCTAGCCATTATTACAATTTGCCCCTGAAGGGTCCGAAAGGTAACGCAGCAATTAAGCGAATTAGCGCATTTAAGGCGGCCAATAACTGTAGCGGATAAATCAGGCTGAATTTTAGCAATGGCATTGATTATGTTGGCTTTGACGGTGAAGGTGGTTTGTAGTTTATTGACATAGACCTGTGACACTTAAGGGGTTACGCCACCCTGACCGCGTGAAAATGGGACGGTTTTTCAGAAATTTATTGTGACTAAACTATTCGAGATAGGATTTTTCACTTTTATTTCTATTTAATGCAACTAATGAACTTAATAAATACTAAAAAAAATGTTGTTTTCAAATAAGAATAGCGGAGATATGAGCATCGGCGATCATCGGTTTTTCCGGAGCGCGCCTTGATGGTGGGCATGAATTACGTGTCAATTTTTATCTGAAACAAGTAAACAAATATTTTCTTTTAAAAGTGATAAATTTTGAACAGAGTGACGTAGCCGTTAAAAAAAAAAAAAAATTTACGCAAATGAGAGCACTTCAAAAATTGACTTCATTTTTTGGGCAAAAAATTTCGTATTAAAAATTGCATAAAAAATTTTCTGATTATTCAATCGAAAAAATCCTACGTCACTCTGTGGAAAATCTATGTAAGAAGATGTGTTTCAATTTTCAAGTCAATCGGTTGAATAGTTTTTTATTAATCACGCCCACCGTCTTGAAAAAGGTGGTTTCGAGAAAAACGCAAAAGAAGAAAAAGAAGTGCTCTCGGTGCCCTCCTGCCGCGCCGACTTCTAATGAACATAACTTTCATAATTATCAAGATATTGTCTTCGGGGACGTCTTAAAATACGCGTAAGAATATAGGCGTTTAAACTAAGCTAAACTAAAAAATTCGATTTTTTGAAAATTTCAGGGTGGCGTGACCCCTTAATAAAACCCCACTAGAAGAAGTCTAACAAGGTCAAGTCGCAAGATCTCGGGGGCTAATTCAAGTGTGGATTGTTATCGTCCCAAATTTGATAACTTTGAACACATTAATCCAGAAATGGACCACTTCGCTGAATATGATTTTTCGGCCAAAATTGGGGTTAACTTCCAGCTGTTTGAGAGCCCAATCGGCGAACGAACGGCGTTGTTTATGGTCATTAACTTTGACTCCTATGCGTCAGTTAAATTTCGTACGGGTGTAGGGCCAAGTCATGAGGTAAAATTTTCCGAGTTGTGATCTGCGAACGGCCGAGTTCTTGTGCACGACGTGAAATTAACTGCCTCGGATTCTCCTGCTCACTCTCATAGATAGCGGTGATATTTTTGGAAGACCTTGCGTTTCGTTGGCGTACAGATTTTAGCTGATTGTTGACTGAAGAAGTCTACTTAAATTTATCCACTACGTTGCAAATAGTTCCCTCAGAAGTATCATTATGGCGACAGTAAAATTAAGACCCACAAGCAATTCATGTATATTTAATCCAAAAAACCGCGAGTACTCATTATCGAGCCTTGCCTGTAAAATTGGAAAAGCTATGTTTGCTTAGAAGGATAGATGCCAAGGATTACTATTATAGCGTATGTTAAGTATAAAATCGATTCGACTATATAAGCACGTATTCATGTACACATCTATGTCAAATTCCAAAATTCCGACTAAGTCCGCTTTTAAATACTCATACAACTCATACATAGAAAAAATTCAACCAACGAAAAATCTTATTTAATAACTGCCTTATATCCGTAATGAATCTAAAACTGCTATAATAATTATATCTCATATATCGATGACGTAAATATCATCCAATTGAACGTCAAACAAATCCCAAGAATTCCCATTTACTTAATCATCTTACATCAGACCTTTTACATCTCGACTTCAATTTGAAAAGAAAAATATATATATATTCCTCCTCTTTAGCCGAGACATCCTATATCCTCAAACTAATTCCTTAATTGTAATACCCCACCGAAAACGGCACCCTTACTATCGTAAATGAAAAAAAGTTTATATCCCGCCCTGAGCTTCTCATAAGACATTTGAATATTAATGTCTTCCCTCCACTATATTTAAAAATGGAAAAATAAAATCTAGTTTACTTACGTAAACAAGGACCCATCCCACAGACCGCTGAATATCACCAACCTCATCATCATCATCATCGAAACACAAGATAGCATACAGAAAATCACCGATGGAACGGAAGGAAGTCTGCAACCGGGCCACCAGAGAGAAACACATAAACACACACTCACTCACAGCCAAATTCGCTGGGACAGTTTTCGACAAGTTTCATCTTAATATTCGCCGAGGAAAATGTTTAAAAGTTTTAAGGGAAAAAAATCCCAAGTTCGTTCGGTTCGACGGTTCAGATTTACAAGGAGGGTGGTGTTGAGGACGCCTACTCAACCCTCAAGAGACTCCATATTCCTCGCATGATTTTAATTTCATTGGAGTTTCATGTGAGCTCATAAATTTATGTTAAATATATGACAGATAGACTTGGGAGGGGGGTTGGCTCTAACATAAAGGATTTTTTTCCCAATATGAATTACTGGCCCAGAGAAGAGGACAGCAACCCGCCACCTTGTCGTCCTGTCGCTGATATGCCCACACATTGAAAACTTTGACATGGGTAAAGTCAAGCTGAACATTAGGGTACGAGAACCGGCATCAGTCCACTACAATATTTCATGTTTTATTTATTGATCCTTGGAGTAAATTTGGATGTCTACCAAAAACGTTTGGCCTGTTGTAGGTATACAATATTCCCTTCCTCTTCTTAGTCCTTTGCGCCTAACTAAGGAGAAAGAAAAACGTTTTAAACCTACGTTCGTCCAGGGCGAACCAACCCAACCACCTCGCCCGTCCACCCCTGCTGTCACAAAAGTTATGCATGCTGCCATTTCACCATCCATGAGGTTCGTTTCTCATAAATAATTCCGTTTCTTTATTTTTGCTTTGCTCACCGCTCCAAGGGTCAAACGATTTTGCCAACGAAAGCCAACCTCACACCCTTACTATGTTTTGGGTGGTTCGCGGAGGTACTGACTGTCATCATCAGCAGAGAACCAGTCATTGCCACCAGCTAGACGAGCATACCGTTCGAGCACTGAACCAAAAGCTCGAGAGAGAGAAACAAAAGATACCGCGACTCGGAGAACAAAAACAATTGAATTATGCTTCGAAAATTTAAATGTTTTCCGCCCCAGATTTTGAGTTGTATCGCGGCGCGCGGGCCACAAAAAGAAATCAGTTCCAGTGGTGCTGATGATATTTTCTCTGCGGTTTTTCCTCCCACTGTTGTGATGATTATTCATGAAGAAATCGCGCAACATTTCCATTTCCACTCGAGTTAAGAATTGGTAGCAGCTGTGATACATTTTCGCACCGATAATAAGTTTTTTTTTTTTTTCTTCTTGCTTCTCTTCGTCCTTGCTAGGTTTAGGGTGGTACATAGGGAGCTTCTGTCAGCAATGAGGGATGCCTCTCACTCTCAAGTCTTATCATTTATCTTACAATCTTCATGAAATAAAAGTTTTGTGGTCACTGAATCCATGGTGTGACGATGCAGCGGGGGGATAAGGATTAGAGAAGACTGGATTGGAAATTGTCTTAGGCATAAATAAGGAAGGAGACGTAATTGAAAACAAAAAGTTCAGCAAATCCGACTAGACTTCATTTTAACAGGAATGGTTCGAGGGTATAAGGGAAACGGGCGAACAGCAGGGCGCTAGTTTAAACAAAATATGCTGTTAAATACTCGCAGAAATGTTTCCGAAATTTGTTCTTAAAGTTATATTAGAAGATATCTCACTCCAAAAGGTTTAAGCTAAACGACCAAAATTATGTAGGTACATATATAATAAATAAAATTATTTCAAAAGGGTTCTTTTTATAAAACTAATATATAAAGTGATGTAAGTACCAGAACCAGGACATAATTTTTGTGTTTCAGAAAAATAATTGTCATGAGTACAATAAGCCTTCAGTATATACATATGTAAGTGGTTCATTTTGTCTGCTCAAAACCTAGACACCATTTACAATGGTAGTGCTGCAAACTTATAATATAGAAATTATTTATGAATTTAAGGTAGGTATAGCAAAAATTCAGATTTGATATCGTCAAACAAATGGTCACTTTAGCTTCGATAGTCTTAGATACCTGAAACTTTTATTTCTAAGACTTTAGGTTAGATTAGATTTGTGGGTTGGCAGAGGACACAAAATACTTCCGCCGCACTCAGGTCAGCACTGACCCATTGTGTCACCCATAGGCGGATTTAGAAAAAGTACCCCTTGCCCATTTAACCCATCCTGATGTTCTGATAAAGTTCAATGACATGTCGGTATTGGCGTTGGAGAGTTCTCCTAGATCCTGAAAGAAGTGTTTGCCGAGGAATTTGTTCCTGGAATTTCGGATTTCAGGACACTGGCAGAGAAAGTGGGTAGTGTCCTCTATAACATCTTCATCGCCGCATCCTCTGCAGAGTTCTTCTTCCGTCCGACGTAGTTTCTTTAGGTGGTTCCGCTGAGTGTTGTGACCCATGAGTATCCCCACGAGCATGGACAGTGAACGTCTGTCCTTGCGAATAATTCTCTCGGTCCTTGCCTTATCAAAAGTTGGCCATAGTTGTTTTGCAGTTTTGCAGGTATCTAGGTACTTCCATCTCAAGTTCGCCTCTCTCATAGCCAGCTTTCCTGCTTCACGCCTGACAGCGCAGGGTGGGGTGCTTATGGAGAGGTCTGTCAGTTCAAAAGGGTCCGATAAAGCTTTCCTTGCTAATTCATCTGCCTTTTTATTTCCCGGGACGCTGTCGTACCCAGGTCCCAGCAGAGCAGAACCTTGTGCTGTGTTCCAAGAACTTTAAGCTCTTCGCGACAACACTTCTCAAGCTTGGATTTTATTGCTATGGCTGTAATTGCTTTGATAGCTGCCTGGCTGTCGATAAAGAAAGTGATACCTTCTGGCGGTATTGTTCTTACGGCAGCTGTTGTCACTGCCAGGACCTCCGCTTGGAAAACACTGCTGTGGTCAGGGAGTCGTATAGATCTGGATATACCCAGTGATTCGGAGAAGATTCCGGAGTATCCATTTTTGATCCATCATCATATGCGGCTGTCTTTCCACTCTTCTCTGCTAGGGTAAGCTGTGGTAAATGGTATTTTGAAGTCAAGGTAAGGTGTAGTGTAGTCTGTTGTGGGTGCAGGGCCGAAAAATCTGCCAAGGATGGTCACGTGCCCTATCGTACTTGACTTCCAGCACGCAGTCTGACTTATTCTTAAGGCACTGATGGGTGCCGTTGATCTTGTGTAAATGTCGGAGGCAGGTTGAGAATAGCCTCAAGACCCGTAGTTGGAGTGGTTCTCATTACACTGGTGGCACCAATGCACGCTAGTCTTTGTACTTTAGTGAGATCCTTCAAGTAGGTGGATTTGTTTAATGCTGGCCACCATACTAGGCTGCTATATGTCAGGATGGGTCTTATGATAGCCGTGTACATCCAGAGAATTGTTTTTGGAGAGGTTACCCAGGTCTTCCCGAAAATTCTGCTGTCTAATATGATACCCAGGTATTTCGCGCTGTTGGATATGCTGAGGGGAATTTCCCCTCCCCGAGGAATTTTTCTTCTATTGGTAAATAAAACTAATTCAGATGTCTGGGGTTGACGGTAAGGCCGCATGTCTTGGCATATCTAACCAGGATCTTGAGGGCACCATCGACTTGCTCACTGCTCACTGCTCACTTGCGTAGGGAGGGGAATTTGCCTGTTCCCATCAGTACTACATCGTCTGCATAGGGGACGACTTTAACTCCAGATGTTTCAAGTAGCATCAAAGCTTGAACATACATTTTAACAAACTATAATCAAAATTTTAAAAACGCCAAGGTTAAATAAACGCTGAAATAAAAATGTTATTCATCACATAAAGTACAACGTTACTTGAGCCACCCTGTAGTAGTATACTGTAAATAGTAGTGCAAGTGCGGCGGATTAGTGTGGAGTTGTTTCCTGTAAGCACTCTTTGACTCCTTACACAGTCTTATAAGATCGCATAATTTTACCGTTCCAACAGTTTTTTCTATGGGATTTATTGAAGACACCAACGTCAATGGTTAGCGTTCTTAAAGAAGAACATCCTGCAAGAAGTAAAGAATTCGTTTTGAAAAAAATCATAGAGAATACTTTAGAACCAGGCTGAATGTTCATAAACTCTGCCATAGGTCATTTAAGTACCATTTGACCGGTATTAAATATTTTGGACAAATATGGAAACTTACAAACAAACTCTCTGCATTCCGAAATTGCGTGAAGAATCTTATACCATCTTGCACCTACTCTTGCACAACGAGTTTATGACTCGCAAATATTTATGTATGTATAGATACAAGGGAAAAGTAAAAGCTTTCTCGTGTGCTGTTTACCTGTTGTATTTGATGATTACTCTTTAAAACATGTAGCATATCGTACATACACGCGGATTAAAAACTTTCATACTCTATAAGAGTTATCGTTGACTTTTGCATAATATTCCTTAGGGTCCTGTAAAAATTCCTAAGGCTCTTCTTTTCCTTGTTTTAACACCTGTCATTATCCAAATACTTTTTCACATTGGAAAATATTTTCTGAGATCGATAAGCTTGAAAACTTCCTTTGACACTGATTCCCCTAAGTAATTGATAAAAAAAAAAAAAAACAAGAAACCAATATCAGGCAACTAATACCCACCATTGCACGAAAGCTTATAATTCTCAACAAGGTGTCAAGTCCCTCAAGATATTTAATAAACTAAGAGCCCCCTACAATTGGAAGCGCCTGCTTCTTACAATCACCACCCGTTGCTTATGCTCCAGGCCAGGCAAAAGAATTACTTAACAATTTATGCATGTGCTATCACTCAAACTTTTTTTTTTGTTTCCTTTATTTTCTCTTCGTCGTCGTATTTTTCTTTCTCAAAACGTACGACAAACTTGATAGAAACAAAAAGAAGTTTCCTGATTTAATTTTTTATTCTATTTCTCGCTTCTTTGACTGCCAGCAGACATTCAAACCAGAAAAGATAAGTGATAAGAAAAAAAAAAAAAAAAAAGAAGAAAAGGATGTGGAATTAGCTCTCGTCATCATTACAGCCTCAGAGTAGTCATCATCGTCGTCCTCGTAACTTGAAGGATTTATCTTCTTCATCCTCTAGTTTTTCGTGCATATACTTACTACTCAGCTAAAGCCAGCAGCAATTTGGTTCCTGCTTCTCCTTCTTCTTTTTATTCCGCTTAGTTTCTTTGTTGCTTTTGTTTTTTTTTTTTGTTGAATTTAACGTTAGCTTGAGCTACGTTTAAGGCGTTTTAATGTAACGCCAGAGTCATTGATGCAGAATTTCCCTTCGGCATATTAATTAGTGTTGAAGAAGGAGTGAAATCTATGTACATACATATGAATGTATAAGGTTAGGAAGGGAGAGAGCAAATGACCATAAACAAGGATGTTGCACTTTTGCTTGACTTTTTTTTCCTGTGCAAATATATACCATTGTGCGTTGTGTATTCTTGGGTGAGAGCTTCTCTTGGTGGAGTACCTTGTGTCGCATGGGGCTTTTGTCCTTTCTCTTTTGTTGTCACAGAGTGCTGATGATATTGTTGTTCTCGTCTTTGTTTTGAGGGTGTCGGAGAGTGGCAAAGAAGGATGTCATGCGATATGAATACAGGACCCAACGGGAGTTCTCGACTTCTGCCCAATGTATAAGCCAGTCAGTAGTAAACCAAGCACGTGTGGATTTTTGGGGATTATCCTTTCGAAAGAATTTTAGACCATAGTAATTTATTTATCAAACCTGAAAGTTGGACACTCCTTTTTTTGATATATGTAGGTATTGCCTTTCGAAGACTCATTGAGGTCGACAGGTAGAAGAAACATTTGGATATTGAACTCAGGAGTAGACATTATTTTTTGATTTCTAATTTTCTTTGGCAAATTATAAAATAATTTGGTATACAACTAGATCAAGCAATAAATTAATTCAATTGCTCAGTTTGTGTAACTATTATTCTATGGTTATTAAGGATAAAAGGAAAAGAAATAGTCTATATTCGAAAAGGCATAACAAAAATACTCTTGGGTGTTTATCAGACGGACACAAGACCCTGAGGTGGGTACCTGACTGAAATGATAAGTAACAGAGTTAACGCTTTTGAAATTTTATATGCACCTCGCAACAAGCATTACTCAGAACACAGAAACTACCATTCGATCAACAAAATACTGCACTTTTTTTCGTATTTTATTTTTGAACACGTCCTATTAAACTGTTTGCGGAAGTGCCATTATGTCGAAGAAGATTCCCTCTGAATTTAAAGTAGATTTTAGGCGAAACTTTTCACCCATGCATCAAATATTCTGCCTATATTGAATATTCCAAAGATTGTAAAGATCATGAGAAGGAAGCTGTATGGCATATTCACATAGGTACTCTAGATCGGCATTTGGCTATATACAACAGCAAACACTTTTCTGGAATATGGAATATTTACTAACTTTTTTTAACTTGCTCAGAGCTATGTATGTATGAAAACAACTGGGTTGGGTTCAGTCCCACTGATGCGTTAAGCAAGGGTGTGTCCTACATACGCTATTGCATATTTTGGAACTAAATAATGCAGAGCATGTTGTTAAGTTGAGTCAAGGAAAATTCCCTTCACTACTATTTGCTGATAGCATTCTTTGCCTAGCAGCAATTTTGATTAGCCGATTTGCAAACTACTGAAAAATTTGAAACTTGTTCCCAATTTAGGTTTAAGGGTTTCAAGGTAGATGAAGGCATACATTCTCGATGGAACAGTGGAAATTACAAGGTAAAGAAATTTTAATAGTTCGAAAATACTAGTCCAACCTTAATATAACCACGAGCAAACCAAGCAAGTTCCAATGAAATTAACAGAACCTTTCGCACAGTGCTGGGAAGTTCCATCGAAAATAAAAGCATTGCATGTACCACAAAGTAGAAAGTATTGCATGCAACCACATAACTTTGCTTTTTCTTTTTCTTTAAGTTATGGAATCCTTTTTCCACTCTTTTATCATTTTAGATCAAGAAGGTCTTCTCCTAATTATATACTATACCTTGCGACTAAACTAGCTTTTCTTAGCCTTTCTTAAATCATAGTTAAAAAATGTAGAAGATTTTGTTCTTTGTGTTGTTTGTGGTGGTTGAATAGGACGCCTAAGTTGTTATTCTTGCTAACGCTGAGGTTGATATATTTCCTCATCTACGTTGCCACAAATCAGCCTCTACCAAGATCGTCTGTAACTAGTCACATTCTTTACATATGGTCCATCAGAAGGTTGTCGCCGATAATGATTGCAACTAAAAGTGTTAAGAATTATCCATTTTAAGCGAGAATGACTTCAGTTGTCGCTTTGTGGGACATCATCCAAAACTTTATGGAGATTTAGAATGATGTTTGCAATTTACATCGATCATTTGCTGGTTATCTGAATTTAAGTGCTATCGATAAATAAGCTCTCGAATTGAGCCTGGTAAACTTCTAGAACTCCTAGCGAAAGCGTTTTGGTCATTTTAGTTTAGCTGACTGATGAAATAGCTTTGGTAGCGGTTTTATTTTAAATGTCATATGTCATATATATGTCATATGTCAGTTTCATGGATAGTTCTCTTGTTTGTTCTACTACTACCTTAACTTTCGCTTGGAGCACATGGCTGTGGTCAGTAAATTGAAATATTGCTCAGAATAACGATACTTTCACCTACGTAGTTCTTATCTGATGGGATTTCTACCCTTTAGCTTAAAGTCGGGCTATAGTAATAAGTGATCTGTGTTGCCTTCTAACTGTCGCAATTCCTTTTAAAGTCCGGAACACTAAAAATCAAAAACCATAAAGGACGAATCCTGTACAAGATATTTCGCCGGCAGGGCTTCTTAACCTACTATTTTGATACTTAATAAATACATATATTCCCATAGATACATAAATTCCACATACATCGAGAGCTGCCACATTTATACATACTATATTTCCATGTGAATTCTGCTACAAAATATTCCTTCCTCAGTATTAAAGTGTTATATCCGAACAATTTGTATATGTTTGCACCTTAGTTCAAGCCTTTATATTTCTTGGTAAAACGGTATGTGTGCAGTGTCATACGCCTCTTTCAACTGGTAAAAAGTATTAATTGCCTATGTGCCTTCACTGAGAAGAGAATAATTAATTAACATTCTTTTATTTAAATAACAATTTCCATATCAGCACATAGTAATTATATTAAATCTTCATTTATTTTTTTTAAATTAATTATTTGCCTCTCTTTTGCAATTTTAAACAGAGACTGTACTGACCACAGTTACGTTTTTCATATGTACATATGTGTATATGTGTCTTTGTTTAAAGTAAATCTTTTTCGCTTTATAATAAATATGAACAACCAAAAGAGCATACAAAATTAATGAAAATCAGAAAAAGTGGGATTCTTTTTAACCCTAGAACAGGGAACAACTTCATTTACAAGTTTTAAAGCCTGAGGTAAAATGTTACCACACGAATGAAAAAATGCAATTAAACGGTATATATGTATAAGGAAAAGTTTTGGCACGAACCTTTTATAGACCAAATCATACAATACTTGTTCCACTGTAGCTGGAACTTTTTCCGCCATCATAAGCAAATGAAACGTCTAACTTCCAATAAATCAGTATAATAGAAATAGAAAATATTCACCCAGCGTACAAAAAATTCAGGTTACTAGCCGATTTTTTGGTAAACGTTCTGCAACTTTTGGTAATTGAACCGTATGCGAATGATCATAGCCTATCTCTTTATTCTAGGACCAGGCGAAAATCGACTTCTCTTGCGTACAATTGCTGATCTCGATCAGTATAGTATTTCGGAAAAGTTTCAGATTGGATGATAGTTGATAGAAATGGCGTATGCAAGTGACTACCTCAAGAGCCGCGACGTCAACAAAATTATAAGACCATTCTTCCATTCCATCTTTTCATCATACCGGTACACAAATAGTATTGGTAATATAATACCAATTGATCATACAGATTGACACCTCCTTTATTTTGGTCGTAGTCCGAGTATGTGGTAGTTGTTCTTGTCTTTGAATTGAAATTGAGAATCTTTCCATCTAAGAATCCAAACAAACTGCTTTGTGATCTCCCTTTTTTCCGTTATTTAGAACTATTGTGTTATCGACAGTTCATCAAAAACGGCTTTGGAATGCAACGTTTATTCTTTTGAATGGTTCCAACACTAGTCAGTCTTTAATCTCTGGAAGTCAAAGCTAGATCAACAGAAGTAAAAGGATTGTCAATAGTCAGATTGCGGCTTGTGAAGTCTTTAAAAGACTGTAAAAGTACGCGATCACGCTTGCAAGACAAAGTTCAAGTATTACTTTGATACAAGCCATCTTCTTGTGAATAGTCAGACTTCTGAGATATCCTTTCATCAAATACTACTAACTATATCGAATGTACGACTTTGGGGACATATATATATATACCGGTTATTCACTATAAGTTTATCCTATACGATGGTTTTGACAGTACGTACTGCCAAAACTTATATCCGTAACATACAATGAATGCTCTAAGGAAACAGTTGTCATTAAATTGCCTTAAAAAACCCACTTAGACAGACAAAACTAATACAAAGGAAAAAAAAAAATAGCGTAGGATAAAATGTTGCCCTAGCCATTAAACTCGTAGACTTTTGAAAAAAAAAATTGGTAAAAATATATGCAACGCACCTAGGTTAGTTCAGTTAAAGGGCTCCCGACCCTTGCAGGGTCCCTGCCTGAGACATCGTTGCCTTCCATCCTCTGCGGTCCCGGGCACGCTGCTTCCAGTTGTGAAGACCAATTTTCTGGCATCCGCGACAGCTTGGTCTTTGTACCGGAGGTTCGGTCTTCCAACCTGGGGGCTGGGACTCGAAGATCCTCTTGGCTGGAGCATTGTTGTCCATTCACTCGATGTGGCCGAGCCAATGTAATCTGCGTATCCCCAATATTTGTTCAGCTTTCTTACTTATCGTCCAGCACTCGGCTCCATACAGCAGGACTGGTAAGATGAGCGTTCTGTAGAGCATTAATTTGGTCCGTCGAGTTAGGAGTTTTGAACCCAGTTATTTCACCAAACCGAAGTAGTCGGACCTCTACAAAGGTGTCATTTGCAGGATTAATATTTGTTCCGAGGTAGCTAAACTCCTTAACTACCTCGAAATTATAGTTATCAACAGTGACTTTCTGCCCAATTTTTTGCATAGATAAATTTTTGTTTGTTGATAACATATATGTACTTCGTCTTATCCTCATTCACTTCAAGACCAACTCGTTTCGCCTGCTCATCAATAGCCGTAAACGCCTCTACGACGCCTTGCCGAGATCTTCCGATAATGTTAATATCGTCTGCGTATCCCAGCACTTGGACGGATTTGTGAAAGATAATGCTTTCCGTGTTGACACCCGCCCTGCGCACTATCTGTTCCAACACGATATTGAAGAAATCACATGACAGCGCATCTCCTTGCCTGAATCCGATGCACGTTTGGAAGAGCTCCGAAGAGTTGTCTCCAAGTTGCACAGAGCATCGCGTATCTTTCAGCGACACATCTGGATAAATTTTGCTGGTATCCCGAATTGGGCCATCGCCTGGTAGAGCTCATGACGATGAATGCTGTCATAGGCGGCTTTAAAGTCGATGAAAAGGTGGTGGGTTTCGACTTGAAATTCGTTGGTCCGGAATCCGGAAGCCACACTGGTACGTGCCGATTAGTGTGTAACAGAAAGTTTTTAAAGTTCACACAAAACGTTGGATAGGATCTCATATACGACGTTTAACAGGGAAATGCCTCGGTAGTTCTTACAAGAACCTAGGTTACTAAAAGCATTAAAAATGGAATCAGAACAAAATGTGTAGTAGTAGCACAAAACTTCAGGTTTCAAAACATGTCAGGAAAATAAATATTCGACTTCAAAGTCCACAACACTGCAGTGGTGCTAGCTCACCACAACGACGAGACATCAGACCGGTATCCTGCTTCAATGGAAAGAAGAAAGTCGAATCCTGGCCTAACCACAATGTTTGTCCCTAACAAACATAGAACATACTAGCTTCTTGAACGGGCTAGCTAAACAATCATTGTCCACACATGTGCCGCCAGATAATCAATAAGAAATGAGAGAACATATTCTTGGGCTACATCCAAACGACTATCCCCTTTTATGCGGGTCTTCATAAGTTCGAAAGAAATTGGGAACATCGAACTAAAAGCATTATTTTGATTTGTTAATGGCCTCGATTTTGCTTTCAGACAAATGCAGAAAAATGCGTTCGTACTGGTACTCGATAAAATCTATTTTACCCCACATTTGAGCTTTTATTCGTCCTTCAGTCCAATTCCTTTAATGAACAAAAGTATTTTATTTAAGATGCTCGATAACCTTATAATTACCCGTGATCGTGCTTATTAGCGTGTGATAGCTATTCTTATTTAGATCTAGACGCATTTTCATTCTCATTTCGTCGAAGTAGCACTAAAGTTCCTGGGTTTATCTAGCATGGAAGATGGTATATCTCTTTAGCTTTTATCTACCAAATGCTATCTGTTCGAAAAACGAATATCTCATTTCCTTTCATTCATCACCTGCATGTCCTGATTGTTATAACGCAGTATAGTGTGGCTAGTTGGTAGAATATCAACATCCTTCTCACAATATTAGAAAGTTCAGTTAAATGCAAATTTGGATGTCGTAGACCTCAGCTTCGAAGATGCTTAGTCCCGGTGACTTCGAGTACTTAAATCTGGAATCGGAAATGCCTATTCCCTATTCGCGTGTGATCGATCCGGTCATCCTTAAATTTTATGTTTTTCGACTTTTACAATAGCTGATACAATTTTGGACAGGATTTCTCACTCTTTATATGCGATGCATTTGCAATTTCCAATGGCGGAAAAGCTGGGGAAATTTTAAGACCTTAAAACATGTTCAGCTTTGAAGATTCTTTTTTGTTGCTTCGTACAGTTTCTTTAAAAACAGCTTACAATCGATCGTGTTTTATAGACGCAGGATAGTCTATCTGTCTATCAGTCTATCAATGCTCTATCTGACTTTACGGAAGTGTTCCCTACATATGATATAGAAAGCTTCTTCATTTTATACGACATTGGGATCCTAACTCAACTTTCTCTATGACTTAGGACTGTGACTTTCCTGAAATAAGACAGTATTGGTTTCGCCCATCATCAATGTAGTAGAATACCTACTCAGTTTATTATTATTATTTTTTTTTGGAAAAACAATTTTCTGGTATTTAACTAAATATTTGGTTTCTAAATGTAAATACTTTTAATGATATTGTACGCATGAAGTGATAATTAAGTTCTGTACACATCACAACCACTGCAGCATAGGATATTCATTAAAATTTACTGCAAATAAAATTCCAATTCACTAACAAGTATCCTAAGGCATATATTAAAATATCAATCAAATAATTTGCATAAATTACAGTTTTTGTTTAAATTTGACATCTGTTCATGTGACCGACATGACAATTGAAATTCACTTATTTACTAATGAAAACTTTTTGTTTAATCAATGGGTAAAAGCGGTAACGAATATTTATTTGTTCAATTAGAAAACCTGCCACTTTCACATATGAACTCATATCGTGATCGATTGAGAGTAACATTAATTGTGAAAAATGGACCTGACATTATGTAAATTTTTTCCAAAAAAAAGTTCCACATACGCCCTCGAATGTTTTGTTTAAACGCTTTAAAGGTTATGAAACTTATTTATTTTAACATCGAATTCGGGTTAATTTTAATTTCGAATTAATTTTTGTATCAAAAGAATGTTATCACAGGTGTGATGTAGTAAATATATACAACTGTAAATCTTTTATTTATTACATGTGTACTTATACTATGTGTACTTGTGGTGAGCCACCCCCTGGCGTTTTATTGTATTGCGTACATACACAATCCAACATTATGGTCAATGCACATTGTTCAGTATGTTTGCACCTCTTGTGTGGGTCAATACAATATTTTGAGGGACTATATCCCACGATGTGACTTTTACCACTTGAGTAGTAAAATTGCTACTTTTTTGCATGCCATGCTACCTTAGTACTACCACATTGCACTCACATAATACTGTTTAAAAGATGAAGGGTGCGTTTTGTCTCCTCTCCTTTTCATTGTGTACAAAGACTAGATGTGCATGTCTATGGCGACGTAGCCACGGAGGAAAGTGTTTCAAATTGGAAGACTTAAGGATTTGTCATCTGCTCTTAGCGGATTACTTGATCACTCTTGGGTCTTTTTAAAACGAACTTGTAAAGTTTGTAGCGGTTTGTAATGATGAAACGTTTGTAAACGTGAAATAATGATCGTGTCTAGAACGCCAATTCAATATAATCTGCATGTTAGTAGAGTCCCAAGCAAGTGGAGAAGCCTAAGTAAGTTCCTGGAGCCGTCTAGAGATTTCTCCTGATAAGTTGAAGGTTATGACGGAGGATCAAGTTAGGTCAATGAGAAAAAAACAGAAATGTAAAGAATCTCATACGCCTGTCGCTGAGCTTTGAAGGGACCTAAAGATTTGGTCTTCATACTCATCTCAACCAAAATATTGGTATTGTTACCAGATCCAAATCCGCGCCCTATTCATCACTCCAATTATCACCTACGCTTCGCTAGTATGGTGGGAAAAGGCCAACCAAACGGTCACGCGGTTTACCCTCATAAGAATACAACGCTTAGCTTGTGTAGGTATTACGGGTGCAATGCTCTTCTGAAAGATAGCTGCGTTGGAGTTTCTCTTAGACCTCCCTCCCCTCCACATAACTATAATGAAAACTGCAAATGCTAGTGCAATAAAGCTTCAACTGCTATGCAATAATTCCTTCTCTAACTTAGACGGACACGTGGTTCAAACTACAAATTATCTGTTCCTCTAGGACAAACAACCTATCCTTCAGGCAGAGGTCCACGCTATCGAGATCAACATTCTTTCAGACAGTCAAGCAGCACTCAAGGCTCTTGACCCTTACAACTTTGGTCTAAGCTAGTCTGGAACTGTCTCCAATCCATCTTTCAGCTTGCTGCACACAATAATATCATACTAACTTGGGTCCCTGGACACAGGGGCATCCCTGGCAATAAAGCCGTCGATGAGCTTGCCAGACAAGGTGCTCAGGCTCCTTTCATTGGTCCTGAACATTTTTGTGGCGCACAAACTAGTCAAATCAGAATAGAGCTCAGCAGATGGGAACGACAAGAATCGCTCTCCTACTGGAACTCTCTAAATGGCTTAAGACACGCCAAACAATTCATCAACTTCTCAAAAAAAAAAAACAAAAGATATCCTCTCTATGAGCAAATTCAAAGTTAAGAAAATCACTGATTTCCTAACTGGCCATTGCTCTCTCAATTACCACCTCAAGACAATGGGCCGTGTCGCCTATGTCTTGAAGACACGGAAACAGCCCACCATATACTATGCGAATCTCCTGCCATAGCTCCGATGAGACTTCAGTACTTTTACAAAGGCTTCACATCTCCATCTGATGTCTCCTCAGCTTCAGCTATAGATGTCTTTAGATTTCTAAATGAACTAGACTTAAGCTGAAGAAATAAGGGAATAGCACAAAAGATCTTCCTGGGTCGTAGTGCTTCATAGGCCTATCGCCTTCTCTTATCCCTCATTTTCGTCAAAAAAAAAAAAAATCATACATCGTCAGCGTAGTCAATATGCTTCAGTTGACGTGTAAGAGCTAATCGAATTCCTTCGGTTCCCGTGGACAATAAATAGTATTGGTGGAGGAACGCAACCTTGTCTTACCCCACTTTCTGCCTTGATCGCGGCAGTGATCTCATTTTTACTGAGAGTCGTGGTACGTATTCGGAATTTTTGTTCTTTGGGCAACTTTGTCTGATTTGGGAGCATATCCCTGGGGAATACACGGTTCAAAACTGTAGAAAAATGCTCCTTCTATCGAACTAAGTGCAAGTAAACATTTTCCAATTCGATTGATTTTGTATTCAGCTGATAGTTTAAACATATTCTTAGTTTAAAAATTAGGAATGATTACTAAAAATATAAACCATTTGACATTACCCGAAACCAGATTTTTAGAAATTGTTTTTCCAGAAAATCGCAAATAACGACGGGAAAATTATTGCACTAGACCTGGAATGTTTTGAAGTGAATCTGCATATGCAGGTACCTTGAAGACATCTTCACTGAGACCATTGAATAATAATTCCAACCATACGAACCTACCTTAGTGAATATCCTATGTAGTGAACTACACAGGAGTGACAAAAGTAGAAGAACAATAGTTAAAAGTTCGAAGAGACAGTAATGGTGACATAGTCTCACTCTGACTTGACTTTAAAACAATTCTTAAGTGCACCATTTATAGTATAAGTTAGTCAGATAAACTAGGCTTAATTATTTTATTATTGCATTTAGCCTCTGGACACTCTGATCAGGTGTTCTTTGCAAACAATCCTACTGTTTTGCTAAATAATCTAAGGCTTTGAGTGCTTCATAAAATAAATGTATTCAAGGCCAAACCTTTTCCGACTGCTTCTGCGACCAAAATCACATAAACAACTCTCAGTAAATCGTTGATGCTCAGGATTTTCTTCTTCATGGCCATATACAATGGCATCTACTTCTCACGACCTTCACACGCAACTGAAAATTGATAAATGGGACTTGAAATGAGTTAAAAATTGCAAAATACCAAGACTATGTGCGCGTCCAAGGGGAACAAAGACCGAAAATAAACATAAAAATTATGTCACTCCCATCAGCTGGGAGCCGTAAAACAGAATCTCAAAAAGTATTTAAATCCTTTTTTTTATGGCCCACTGAACAAATAAAGAACTCTTATACAATTACCCCAAAAGTTACCATAAAAGGACGAACACAGCAGAAAAAAAAAAAATATATATATATATATACAGAATTCGTGCGTCGTCGTCACTTACTCTGTGTGACCCTGGCCATGATGACTAAAAGGAAAACATCTCGAATTGAATTTTACTGCTTTTTAATGGAATTACATCCTCGCTCGCTCACTCAAACAAAAAAGAAACAATCTCAAAAATTGTTTGTCTTTTCCACTACGCTTACAAGATAGGAAGAAAGCCAGAAAAAAAAAAATTTCCCAGCCAATATCCTTATTCACTATGATGAAAGCGTCCTTACAACATGTTGTGTAAATATTTTCCATTCAAGAGCGTTACAAGTTCTGTTTTCGAGACACATACAAAAGCTTGTTTCGATCCCGGCGGCGCGGCGGGTGACTCCCCATGCGATGGGAGAATTGAATCACTGGTAACTATGAAATTTTCCAGTGAAAATAAGTTTATTAGCATGAAGGAATGCGCGGCCGGGAATTTAGCAGTCTAGTGGAATGAAATTTTCAAAAGTCCACCAACCCACAGCCGGAATCCAGCTGACGACCACCCAACTTACGTCAACTAGAGATAGAGAGATCAATTGGCTACATAATGTGTCTTAAGAAATAAACACATCTCCTACAAAGTTTTCAGGACTTATGGAGAATTGTTGTACTGCTACGCGACGAATGTATGTGTGTGTGTGGCGATATAATCTAGGATACTCAAGCAGCTAGAGAGAAAAGTAAGAACTTTATTGAGGTATTATTGTAGTTAAGCTAAGAATGGCCACATTCAGTGGTCGTGGATTGGAGGAGGATAATAAGACGTCTATCGTGTTAAGTTTTGAAAATGCCTCAAGTGCTTTGTGAAGGAATAAAACTTTTAACTTGAAGCAGGATCCATTATTGAAGTAGATGGATGCCTTTCGTTGTGGTGATTATTTATTGATACTTTTTTGTTCGAGTATGATACATTTTTATATATTTGTATATGGCTATAAATAAAATTGTAAAGTTTTCCATTTAGTCGTTGAAAATACTTAGAGCGCGCATACTTGAGGTCGCACAGTATGTTGCCAACAAATCTGGGATATTTTGTCACCCCTAATTGACGGTCTAGTAAATGGATGGGAAACCAAATGCTTTTCATCATCGGCTAGTATTTAAGTAGTTTTGGTTGTTTTGGTAATTAAGAAAATCTTAAGTATGCAGCTCATTCACAGAGAAAGTGACACGCGACACAGCGACACTCTCTGGAAAACATTGTAAGATGCCTAGTATGTTAAGATGCTAATAATTAAGTCTTTTCCTTTGAGAAATGTTAAGAATACCATGGATTTCTTATTTGCGTCCAGAAGCAGCCAGAGGAGACAGACTTCACACACTATTATTCGAAAGATATAGGCTATAACAAGACCTAGAAAAACTTTTTGTTGCACCTTGTCTATAACACTGGTCAATACTGGTTTTGGTACCAAGAAGCTGTAAGTTTTTTTTAACATAGCAACAATTTTGTTTTTCTACGTGTAGTTTTATAGATTTTGACTTGTTCATAAAAAACAAATTTACATCAAAAACAGCATTTATTACATAATTATGTACAAAAAAACTTTCTTTTCCATGACTTTCATGAATAATGTGCTGTGGGAAAATCACGCTGCATTCCCTACCAGTAGTTCGCCATCATATGCCCATCCAATCGGCCTTGGTTCCGCTATTTCCATAGTTTTTAGGTCCTGGTGAAATCGCTCCCCTTTTTTCTTCACTTTAGGATCAAAGGTTCTCTGGAAATTGGTCAAAATGACTGTGGAGGTAGTGCACTTTGATGGACATATTACATCTTAAGTTTTTAAAATACTCTAGCATGTCGTTTACAATTTCAGAGTAGTTATTTGACTTGTGATTTACGAGAAAGTTTTTAGTAACTTCAACAAACGAAATCCACGCAGATCGCTCCAGATCGTTCATCGTACTTAAGAAATCAGTATCTTTTATTAATATTCTTATTTGTGGGGAATCAAAAATTCCCGCTTTTATCTTTTCTGAACTCAGACTAGGAAATTTTCTCGTTATGTAAGAAAAACATTGCCCAATTTTACAAATCGCCTTACCAAATTGTTTCATAAGGCCTAGCTTTATGTGCAAGGGGGGCATTATAATTTTGTCTCTGGAAGCCAAAGAGGGACTTATGATATTTCACCCTCCCACCTCCATCGTCTATCAACGTTGCTGGCCTAATAGGAAGTTAACCATTTTTAGATCAAAAAAAATACTCCATTGGTGTTCGTTATATTTAATTTTGTCTAGCACAAGTGAAATATTTTGATATTCTTCCTTTAATTTTGTTTAATGAGGAACGGGAACTGAACCATATGTGTTGCCGTTGTGTAAAAGGAAACACTTAAGGCTTCGTTTAGAGCTGTCTATAAAGAGACGCCATTCATTTGGCTGGTATTCTAAAAGACCCATTTTGAGAATAAGGCCTTGCACATTTGAACAAAAAACAATATCATGTTCCGAATGAAAAAATGGTAGCAAGTCTTGCTCTAGTACGATAGAACGTCACTTTTGTACCTGACGCCAACAAGATTCTTTAGGTAGCTCAAGATCCCTAATCAAATCATTTAACTTTTCTTGGGTAAAAGGTTTTGGCTCTGTACACGCTATTCCTTCGAAATCACTATCACTACTCACTTTATTAAAGATTTCTTCAAATGAAGGTTCACGGATAGAACTAAATATTGGAATAGGTATTTCATCCGAATGTGGTAAGGGTCTTCTAGCCGATTCTAAGTCTGGATAAATCATTTTTTTAACGTTAATTAATACAGCAGAAGTAATAGTCATCGAAGTGATTTTTTTGTTCTTTCCAAGTGCCCATGCACTCCGAATCTCATACGGCTTCTTTTACCGTTGATCCACTGTCTCAAGTGTGCACAGCACATTTTACATACAATTTGGGGTATCCACGACTTGTATTCATCCAAAATTTCCAACTTAAAATAAGAAATTCACCCACTTTTTATTTGCACCTAACATAGGGCAAATATTGGATTCGTGCAAATTCGATTTCGAGCTTTTGATGAATTTGGACATTACCATAATAGAGAAGTCTGAAGTGGATCTGCCGATGCCGTCTATCTGTCTGTCTGACTGTCTAAACGGATGGACGGATTTTGATCAAACCTCATATCTCGGGTCTGTGGGGTCATCCATAGAGATGAAATTGATTTTTTTAGCCCTATTATTAACGGTACTTTACTTAAGGCCAATTTTACAAAAATAAGATTTTCTTGAAAACGGCTCCAACGATTTTTATCGAATTACATATTTAAACTAGTTTAGTAAATTTCTATAAGATGGCATACCACATTTTGCGCGAAAATTGTTAGTAATGGTACTTTATAGAAAAGGTCGTTTTGTGTAAGATTCAACTGCCCGTTAAGTGCAAAGCCCCTTCCGCCAAACAACCAATGCATAAACTAGAAATAATCTCATCATGGCCGTATAGATTCGAGAGAACTTTTTCCAAAAGCATCTTTTCACTACTAGAAAACTGAGAGTGTCTTGGATTCATTAAATATGTTTAGACCAGAGAAAGTTTCTATCCAGGATCACTACAAGATAATTGTCTTCATCTGATATTGAAGTTGTGATGGCTGGGTCAGAATGATCCTTCTTCTGGATTAATTCTTATTTCATCAATATGAAATTGAAAATATTGAATTTCATGCTGATGGAATAGAAAATCTAAAGAACCATTCGCATTAAAGCATCCTTTCTTTGTACTAGCAACTCATCTATCTCACTCATCTATAATCAACCGGCAGATACCAGCAGATAGCCTGATCCCGACTCTTATTCATCAAAAATTTCGAGACCTTTATAGAATGGACTGGGAGGGTAATGCGGAGTTTAGCAAACTATCTATCTACCTCTATACGAACCGCAAGTAGGGGAGGTGTTTTCTCTCAATATTTAAACTGTAAGATCTCCTTCCCTCTCCTTGATCACTAGTGCGTATTCCAGGTAGAAATATTGGAAAAAAAGAGACCTCGTCGTGGCTGAAGTATAATGGAATAGTCAATATTCTTTCTATTCCAAAATTGCCCTTAAATGCCGTCTATCTCTTTATTATATGGCAGAACAATTCAAAATCCACATAACATGTATGGGTGCCGGGCCATTGTGGGATCCAGGGCAACTTTGTGGCCGACAAACTCACCAAGCACAATTCTCTCTCGTTTATAGTGTTAAATTCTAATCAGATTCTAGCCTAATAAAGCCAAACAGATCTCATTTGAGTACCATAGTAGGTATCATCACAGAACATTGTATCATTGGGAGAGATGCAATTAGATTGGGCCACCCTTCGAACGACGAAGAGAAAGAGGAGACTATACCTTATTTTCTGTGCAGCTGCCATGCTCCTTCGATTCAGAGGAAAGTGCATTTATGTATTTGAACACTTCTTGAATAAATTAGACAAACTTGCCTAATCGCCTCCACCACTTAATACTGAGTTCCTGCTGGTTTTAATGACTGAGAATATCTGATCCGATCGGCCCTTTCTAGCCTAATTATGGCTGTACTTGGACTTTTTTGTATTTGAGCACAACTACCTCTAGCGCAAATAGAAGAAGGTCTAGTAACTTAAATTTTGCACTACTAAATACTGGAAACTTAAATTTATTTAACAATCATAATCCTTTATGGGCACTTTATCCATACCTCAACCATCACCTTATTAATTTAAATGGGAACACCCGACGGAAAGAGATCTATTTACACACGACTTAGTCGAGGCATTTAAGCGTAAACGCAAAGATAATGGAATGATTTGCATAGATATCTCATGCGATTAAGTAGCACTGTAACTGTAAATCAGGATAAGCGACAGGCATCCATTTGATAAGAGTATAAACTTCAAAAAATTTTCAAAAATAAAAATATTTTTATATAAAATTAATTCGGGAACTACTCCCTTCATCATACCCATTACCCTTTATAAAGTTTCAACCTCATCCGTTTGCCTCTCAAGATTATAGGCAAATTGTAAAAAAGAACATAAAAAACCATCTGTTCACATCTGTGTAAAGCCCATAGCGCAATGATTTATATGCCACCGTGCTTATTCGGAATCCGGAATCTTATCAAGTCACGTTGGCGCCTCTCCACATCCCCTAACACACTTTTTGCAATACGATCGCGATAAAGTGCCAAACAATACAAGAACGAGACTCACCCCTCGTCATGGATTAGGATTCATCAGAACAGAAGGGTCCTCACCCCCCTCTCACTCGCTTTCCCAAAGATATTCCAAATATAAAAGAGAATAAACTTCTGCAAGGATTTGGGATTATTGATTTATAGCATCAATGGGCGAGGTAGGATATCTCTGATACAGCCTTTTTTTTCTGAGTTTACTTATTCTACTTTGAATATAATATTTGTTTTATGCCGCCCTGACGCCCCAGCCAGATAATTGTTGCAATTAATCACTCACCCCCTCAGCGAAGAAGAAAAAAAAAAACGATGCGCAACCAAACACCGACAACAATCAAAGCTTAAAGGGTATAAATCTCATCAGATTAACATTCACTACGAACATGGTACGTACCTCGCGAAAATGGGACATCATTCGTCTTTCTATCTCTTTAGTTACGCGAACGCGAGGGTCCTTAGCTGAATGTGAGAAATCTCTAACAATGTTACGAATAATTATGAGTTTTATCAGAGCATAGGTTCCCTAAGGGTTAACGGTAAGTAATTCAGCATCCAGTCAAATGACGAACCAGAGACAACACGACGAAGAGCAAAGAATTCTCCGTGAAAGGACGATGACGACAAGTCAACATAAATTTGAAAGCAACTCAACTAAAAACCCATTTATAAAACCCACACCCCACCCCAAACCCCGAGCCCTAAGACTAAAGATGAAATGAGATGACCTTGTTTTATTAAAGTAGTAAAGGCGTTCGCCCGATGCCTTTTCTGCCCTGCATATCCTTTTGTATATCACTTCTGATGGTTGGGCGCCGAGATATCTTGGTTTGATAAATGACACATTATTCGTATTTATACTCCAAAAAAGGGGAGAGAGGGTGCCGCCGCCGCCGGAAGAGGATATTTTTCTGATATATAAAGGAAATGGAGACGAAGCGTTCTTTAACGGAAATAAAGGTTTTGGCTTTTGTTTCCGTCACGCTGGTGTTAGGATGAGGGATGGCGATTGCAATGGTTTGGACCAACACCAGAGACTCAACGGAGGTGTGCAATTTGTGTTTGTGTGTATCTTCTTCCTCTTCTTGCGTCTCAGTTGGATTTAAATTTTAACGTTTGTATTTTATTTTTTATTGCCGATTCCTGCCGACAGAGAGCAAAAGTGAGAAAGCGACTGGTCGCGCACAGGGACATAAAAAAGACAAGGAACTATGGAAGCGTAAAATTGTGGTTTAGCTTCGTTTTTCTCCTCGGTGATCCGTACATTAAATTAAAAAAAAAATATATATTTTATGTATCCACACAAAGGGAATATAAAACAAAACAAAAAAATGTACCAGGATACGAAATTGGGCTCCGGAATGGACTACAAAAATCACATCACCAAAAAATATAAAAATAAAAAAAGGATGGTAGCGATGATGGCTTGAATGAATGAAATATATCCAAAAGCCGCGCCGCAAGTGAGGGAGTTTGCGCTTCCAATTAATCTTTTATCGGGCCTTAATTGTTGCGAAGATCAAGTTCTTTTTATTCGTCTGCTTTTTTTTTTTACTGCAAATGAACCGAGGCCCAGGGTTCTTAATGGAAATTGGTAGCCTTTTTTTACAGAAAACGGTGATTTTACTTTTTCATCTGTAGTTTTACGTGGGCGTTTTAATCGTTAGGTATTTGCCGTGAAAGTACGTCGTTTTTGGGTGAATTCATTAGATTTAAGATAGTGGCAAGGTATCGACGAAATGGAGGTCCTTTTAAATGAACTTTATATAAAGAGTTCCTTCAAGTATGAGCTATAACCAGACCAAGCGATAGAAAACGATCATATTAAAAGTAATGTGCCATTTGAAAGATAAACGATTTGCCTTGAACAAGTATTTTATAAACCCAGTCCCGCATAAGGCAAATAAGTTATAGATGTTTTTATTGAATATCAAGAATAAATTGGATTTACAATGAACACATTAGTAGTATAAGTATTATTGTAAGGTCCTTTCTTTTGGCTATTGATCTGTAATTGAAGAAATATCCTTATTTGAAGACGTTGACCATAAATTGAAATTAATGGTAGTAGGTCAATCGCGGAGTCTTACGTTACACTGAAGCATTCTGTTTTGTAGCCAAGAAGGGTGGATATATACGCCTAACACATACTTATCAGACTGCAAAGAAAAGTTCACCTAAATTGGACAGCATTTCTTCTAACGACGGTCTTAACGACTTGAATGAGCTAATACAATTAGTCAAAAGCGGAGTCTGGAACAAGAGGCATGGTGTTTGACGATGTGCCTTATGTTTTAAGCAAAAGAAAATGCCGGTCAGTAATGTTCAAACTTATCCCGTGGAAATACAAGAGATGATTAAAGAAAAGAGAAAAGCGCGTAAGAAATGGCAACAAAGTCGGGCTCCGCAGCATAAATCACACCTTAATCGGTTGTGCAACTCACTAAAAAAGGCTATTAAAGATCTAAAAAACAAAGAAATAGAAACTTACCTTGAAAGCTTATCGGCAGAAAAAGATTCGAATTATTCGCTTTGGAAAGCTATAAAGGGTATTAAAAAGCCTATAATACAAACCGCACCAATCAGGAAAAATCAATACGAATGGGCCAGGCATGATAAAGAAAAAGCACAAATTTTTGCAATGCATTTGGAAGATACTTTTAAGCCATTTGATGGACAAGCTCTTGCTCAAGATGCAAATACGTCGGATATAGACAATATTGCAATAAGATATGCAACACTAACCGAACTTAAGGAAGAAATTAAGAAACTCAAACCCAAGAAAGCTCCTGGATACGACTTAATCACGGGAGAGGTTCTTAAGGCACTGCCAAGAAAAGCTTTAATTAAGCTTCTCTTTATTATAAACGCCGCGTTTAGACTTGAACATATCCCCAGCCAATGGAAAGTAGCGGAAGTGTTAATGGTTCTTAAGCCCGGTAAACCACCAACTGAAAAATCGTCATATAGACCAATTTCACTTCTTCCAATTATATCTAAAGTATTCGAGAGAATTTTAATTAGAAGAATACAGCCGATAATAGAAGAAAAGCATCTCATCCCGGATCATCAATTCGGATTCAGAAGTAAACATTCTACAGTTGAACAAGTTCATAGAATAACAGATGTAATCGAAAGATCCCTTGAAGAAAAAAAGATTTGTTCAAGCGTATTTCTTGACGTATCTCAAGCTTTTGACAAGGTCTGGCACGAAGGCTTAAAATTTAAATTACGACAAGTTTTGCCAGAACACTTATATAATATTCTAAGAAACTACCTTACGAATAGAGTATTCCGTGTCAAATGTGGAAATGAATATTCGGATTTTAAGGAAATAATGGCTGGGGTGCCGCAAGGAAGTGTTCTTGGTCCACTTTTATATCTACTATACACTCGTGATATACCGCAAGTGGAAGGAACGAAGTTAGCCACTTTCGCCGATGATACTGCTATATTGGCAGTAGGTAAAACGGTCGAAGAGACTACCGAAAAATTGCAAGAGGCATTGGATAGAGTAAATGAATGGACAAAGGTTTGGCGAATAGCACTTAATGAGACCAAATCTGTGCATGTAAATTTTACTAATAAGAAAATCAATTATTTGCCGATTTTTTCGAACTCGGTTCAAATTCCGTTCGCAAACGAGGCTAAATACCTTGGAATGACACTTGATGCAAAGCTTAAATGGAAATCGCATGTAAAGAAAAAACGCAAAGAACTAGAAAATAAATATAGAGATATGTATTGGTTACTTGGAAAATATTCCAAACTTAATATAGAGAACAAACTGCTTTTGTACAAGCAAGTGCTAAAACCAGTATGGACTTATGGTATACAACTCTGGGGTTGTACCAAAATAAGTAATATAAACATTCTACAAACCTTTGAAAACAAAGTGCTAAGAGGAATTGTTAATGCGCCATGGTATATTAGAAATAACGATATCCACAGAGATCTCGGCATTAAAACAATCGTAGATGAAATTAGAAACTACGCGAGAAAGCATAAAATTCGACTAGAAAGTCACGTTAATATCACAGTCCTTCAAGTTTTGGATGAAAGTAATCTACTGCGCCGTCTTCAAAGAACTAAACCTCTAGACCTGGCGCGATAAGTAACCGCGTCTAAACTGCGGAACTAGCAGGAGTTTCTAATGGGAAGCTAACCTGCCAAATGTTCTTATTTCGTGAGAAGAAAACTGCTTGATAAGTCGAACACTTAGTTGTAGTAACAATAAAAACCAACAAATACAATAGTTTGTTGAAGGGAGGTTTTTTAGTGGGTAAGAATCCCACACTACTATGAGCACGCGCTGGCGATCCTCATAGTGTCTTTTTGAAGATTTTCACCTACCCTCGGAAAAAAAAAAAAAAAAAAAAAAAATGTTTTAATGTTGCAGAAGTATATTTTTTATTGTAATGTTCGACAGAAGGTCCTGTAAGTGTCCTGGAAAATTTTAACAGCATTTCAAATCCCAAAGGGGGTTCCGTGGCTCAGTGTTAAGTGCAGTGGACTACTACGCAAGGAGTTTCAATTTCGAATCAATAAAAATTTCATCAAATGTTTTTTCCACGGCTCCACCTCTTCCGAGTGCCTGACAAATATTAAAGAGTGTAACTGTCAAGAGAAAGCTTCTAAAAAAAACCCTCTCCCAGTACGTGCAGAAATGTATGCAACGCACAACATTTCCATGTATAGCCCCCTATGTTCCAAAGAACACTCAGATAGATCCAGATGATATCCAAAAGTGCCACCCAAAGCGGTCGAGGAATTATGCTCATTTACTGATCTAAAGCACACGGCCGTTTTCTCTAATATTGCGGATATGTTCATCGAGACATAGTACGGATAGTATCACATGTCATCATTGCTGATCCAAAATATGTTCCTTCGATACGTGAGATTTGTGCTCTAGAATACGAAAAGTTTCTGAGGTTCTATGATTGGTCTCAATCTAAAGGTGCGTCCAGACCGAGCGAAACATTTCTGAAACATTTATTAAATATTTCATAAGCATTTTATTAACATTTCTGAAACATTTATTTGTTTTGAAATGTTTCACTCGGTCTGGACGCTTTGTGAAACATTTATTAAATGTTTATGAAATGTTTCACGTTTTCTATTTTAAATGGCAAAATAATTTTGTTTCTCAAGCTTTACGTGCAGAAAAATAGTGTTAAATTTCAGATTTTTGCATTTCTGAACTCAGGACAAAAACAGGAATCCAATTCTGATAGTGATTGTGTACCTGTCTGTCCGTGTATAGGGTAATGGCTCTTTACTAGAACGAATTTGCGATGGTCATTGATGGATAATGCAACAATTGACTGCATGTGGAACTCGGCTAGGCGCATTGGTGTGGATGAAACATTGGAACGGTTGAAAAGGCCAACGCTTGAATAGAACATTTTGACAGAGTCTGACCAATATGTGTTGTGTGATGGAAATAGGGGAGGCCACAGGAGGTGGTGGATGATGATTGGACTGGCTTCTACCAAAGTCTGAGCCAGGAATGGAGTGTAGGTTTTTTTTTCACTGATGGTTCCA
Organism: Chalcosyrphus nemorum; assembly: GCA_949716465.1. Lineage (NCBI taxonomy): Eukaryota > Metazoa > Arthropoda > Insecta > Diptera > Syrphidae > Chalcosyrphus > Chalcosyrphus nemorum. The sequence continues at coordinate 72,768,584 of OX454333.1, forward strand.
AAACCGATCAAGGATCAGGGAATGGCGTATTTATTGAGGACGATAACACAAAACTAAATTTTTTCTTCACTTAAAGGTTGAGAAACAAAATTATTTTCCCAAATAAAAATGGAAAACGAGAAACATTTCATAAACATTTAATAAATGTTTCACAAAGCGTCCAGACCGAGTGAAACATTTCTGAAACATTTATTAAATGTTTCAAGTTCGATGTTTCAGAAATGTTTATAAAATGTTTCACGAAACAGTGTTTCAGAAATGTTTCACTCGGTCTGAACGCACCTTAATGTATAAACAGGTGTGATTTTGTAAGCACAGTCCAAGCAATCAGACTCCACCGGCCCATTCTGCTGCCAGGCAAAAAAGGTTATTTATTTCGTTAAAGCGCTGGGTATTCTAACAGCGGATGTTTCGGGTCAGGTCACACATGCGTCTATTTGGAAGTGTGCAGCTCATTACTTATTGCACGAATATTACGTACATTTCGTTATCGACACGAGGATCTGAGCTAGTATATTAAATTTGAGATCCAGTTTGTAACATAGTGAAATATTGAAAATAGAGACACAATAAAAAAGATAACTATACAAATATAAATCTTCAGCATCACTGGCTGAGTCGATTAAGCCATGTCCGTTGATCTAGGTTGATGATCACTTTTCAAAATATTAATTTTTTTCAGTATTTATATTATTTATTTACATGAAACTCGAAAAAACTTACTTGATTTAGTTTAGATTGGATCAATATTTAGGAACAAAGTTGAGTATAATGTTGAAACGTATGTTGTAAATAAAGTCGTAAATCTGTGAATTTTCGTGTCTTTTTTCCAACAAAAGATGTCTACCAAACCAAATGTTGTATGATTGTATAAAAATAATGTTATTAAACAAGATCTTTTTGGATTGCCTAAACACAAAAAAAATGAAAAAATGCCTTAACATTATCTATGCATGGGATTACAGGTTCAAATTTCAGAAATAACCAAAAAGTTTGTTGTACATTTCGATCGCCAGACAACCATGAAAGAGTATTACACTCACGAAAAAGATGAAAATAATAAAGCATACAACATACATGGCACCTTTTACACCTAGGAGCTGCTATGGGCAGCTGGCGGCATTTTATTTATTTATTTAATTTTTATGCCAAGTAAGCCATTTTTAGTAGAAAAAAGAATACTTCAAAAATGTTTAAATGCGTATAGGTAAATCTTTTTTTCCCGCAAAGCGCTTATGACAACCGTTAAAAATTCCTATAAATGCCTATTTGAATGCCTAGTATTTCCGGAAAATTCACACAAACTAATTTCCATCATCACACAAATTTTAGTTTATTATTAACGAATTCAAAATCGTTTTTCCTGTTGCATATTTCATATTTTCCCTCCTAACCTCATCCCTATGCAAACAGATACAGTACATAACATGCTCATAAGCATACAGTAACCGACTACGCAAAATTAATTTGCATTTTGCTAGTTATTTTACAATTCATTGCATATGCTCTCTAAACACAATTTAATTAAAACAATAAATTTGAAACTAAACATCCACCCCAAAAATGATAATCCATACATGAACTATGCTAGTAAGTGGTTTTGCTGCTTTTCGGTGAATTCATATGTACATGCTTAAATTTAAATTTTAATATAATTGGATGAGAATTTAAGGTATCAGTTTCTTATAGAATTGAAAATAATTTTTAAATTTTCTCAAGTGATGTGATGTTCGAAGAACTTGTGAGCTGTGATTGCAGTTTTTGTTTTTTTTGTCTCAGATTAGAACATAATCATCTAATTTCTGGTATATAAACTGAAAATGTAATATGTATGCTAAATAGCTTGCTCTCGGAATGAATTCTATACAGAGGTTCTTCCTAGAACTATCATCCTAATAAAAGTTTCTTGGAATCATATACTCGGACATATTTAGGGAAAAAGATAGATTTGTGTTGGCAATGAAAACCATTGGACAATTTTGCCAAATAATTCTTGGAACGCTGTCCCAACACACACTGGAAATATTAATAAATATTTCAATTTTCAATAAAGTGAATACAAGATTTTCGGGATACGTAAGAAGTGGGTGTAAGTGGTTTATGGTTATTCATCGAATATAAAACCCTTATGCCTAACAGATTTTTAGACCATTAGGAACGAAAAAACTTCAAAAGACATTTTTCTAAGGATATGAGCGAGAATTGAAGATTCTAAAGAGATGTGAAATAATACCAAAGGCATAGATCTGTGTAGCTATCCATCCCAAAATACTCTCTCATCTTTTTAACATTAAATCATATTCCACTGTTCGTCTTCCATTTGACTCCAGAGATACCAATTCTTCACCTTCATAAATAAATAAATGATACTCACTAAAATTTTTGTGGGTACCGTGGCCACTGAGCCGCGTTGGACTACTGCACAAGGGTTTCCAAGTTCGAAACCAGAAAAATACCATCAAAAGTTTTTTCAAGGCCCCATCTCTTCCGAGTGTCTCACAAACATTCAAGAGTACAACTGTCATAAGAAAGCTTCTCAAAACCGCTCTGCCCTTCGGATACGGCATAAAAAAGTAGGTCCCTTTTGTACGTGCAGAAATGTATACCACGCACAACATGCATGCTTCGAGTTTCTTAAGTCTCTTTCTTTCATGCTTTAAGTACAAATGTGAGAATTTCCCCAGTTCGTATCAAAGGAATAAAATGTTTATGACAACGCTGACTAAATTAGGTCCGTTCGCGTAGTTTTTGCACTAAGATTACCAAATTTCGATGAGTGGGGGTCAAATTTTCTCAAAGAGAGCTAAAAGTACGAAAAAGTAAACGAACTGTTGGACAAAAAAAAGTTGAAAATACACTGTTTTGACAGTTTTCACAAACCAGCCCAAAGAAATTTCTTGCACTAAAATTCGTAGCATGGGGAAATTTCTTACTCTCTTGTGAGCGCTTTCTTCTGCGAAAAACTACGAAAATTTCCCGTACGCGAACAGCTTTTCGTAAAAATTCGTCAATTTTCGTAAAAATTCACTGTTTAAGGAGGGTACTCGAACGGATCTATTATTACATTTTATAAAGACGTTAATTTTTTCTTGCCTTGCCATAATATGGAAAGACGGGTTATGACAAACATAAGACCGTTTTTATTATACTGATCTTTACTGACCCAAATAGTGACAAATAAGTCAGTTGCATTTTAAAGCGATATTCGTATAGGAAATTGCATATTTTTTTATATGGAATTGCAATGTTGATAGATTTAAGTGAAAACGTTTCTATCATAGGGAATTTTTTCAAAAATTTCTCCAAAACTGGAGAATTTCACAACAAAAAATATGTTTAGCTCTAAGCTCTCTAAGTCAAATGGTTTGAAAGTTACAAGGCTTGTGCACAATTATATGCGAACAGACAGACACCATATCAAATCATAATATGTAACCGTTTTGTCTTTAATTTCAAGGTCCGGTACACCAACCAAATACTCTTAACGCCCGTCGTCCAGGGCGTTCTATGTCAGTGGTCACGAAAGGAAATTTCGGCAAAGTCAAAAATTTAATTCTAATTGCCTGAATCGCAAAATAGAAACTTTAAAAAGAGACTTTAATTTTTTACGAGTTTTTAAACATAAACAACAAAAATTGTGCGGGCTACCAAAATTGCTCACGCTGATCACGAAACCCAGTTTTTCCAACGATAGACTACCATTCATACCCAGACTTGGCCCAAAATGTGACTTTTTTTCCATTTTTAAAAATAAGTTACGAGTAGGGCTGCCAGTTATCCGGATATTCCAGAAGTTTTCCCTATTTTTAACGAATCTCCCGGAAAATTCTATGAAACCTCTCAATTTACCGAATATTTTTAACTTTAAAAGGTGGATAAGCATAAGGGTACATTTTTGAAATCAGCCAACTAACGCCCATTTAAAAAAAAAAATGTTGTTCATTAATTTTTGGTTGGTTGGTTGGTTGAAACCGGCCCTCGGTGAGGATGCACTTAGACCAGTAGTTGGTCCATTGTGCTGCCGATGTGTAAAGGTGGGTCAGCCTCTTACTCAGGGAACCATTTACTCCTTAGTATGAATGAGCCTCTTAGCCGTACAGGCATTGTTTAGATTACTTAGATCGTTAAACAAGTATTCACCTATTGTGGCCTCTCTGATGTTGCCAAGTGTGGGGCACGTGCATAGGAGGTGACTGATAGTCTCCTCTTCTTCTTCGTCTCAACAACTTCTACAGAAGACATTATAGAGGATGCCAGTCTTAGGGCATGCCTTCCTGAGGAGTCTCGTCGGGCCAGTTCGTCAACTTCGCAATTCCCTGGTATATTACAGTGGCCCGGTACCCAACAGAGGGTGAGGTTGTACTGTCCAACTATTTCGTTCACAGATACGCGACAGTCCTTGACTGCCTTTGTAGTACCTTACTAGTGTGAACAATTTTTAAACTCCGCATTCTTGAAATCTATTTCTCGATTTTTATAATCTAAAAAGTGAAAAGCCGTGGTAAGTGCGTGAGACTCCTGGTGCTGCTAGGGTTCCAACCCAAGTTCGGTTCACTTACACCGACCCCCACCTCTTGCGATTGTCTGACAAATTCTCCAGAAGCTTTACTGTCATGAGAAGGTTTACAAAAAAAAGTCCCTTTGCCCTTCGGATACGTAATAAAACAGTAGCTCCCCTATGAAAAGCTAACAGTTAAGGCTGAACTATAACAGTCGGACGCAATCGGAGGCTAATGTCAGAATTCTACGTTAAGTTTTTTTCAGTACGGCCCATAGTGGGAGTAGATGTTTGGAACCACCTGTCAAGTAGTTTCGCTGGTTAATTTTGTGTTTTTGCAAAAGTATTTCAATTGTTTTTACAAAATTAATTATGTAACTCATTCAAGACTGTTTTAGAATTTTCCTCAGCTAACTGTCAAATTTACGAATGAGAAAGCAAATGGATTCAAGAACGAAAACTTAACGAATCGAAGCGAAAGCTATTATGATGGCACAATACAAATCCTTTGTAGTCGCACTGCTTTGGAAGTAGTCGTACGAAACCATCTTCTACTATAGTTCAGCCTTAAGTCGTCGAACTTGAGAATAAAATAGTTACCTCTTACGTATTGTATACTCGAAAACATCTCAGAAATGTTTCAATGACATCTACACTGAAAGAAATTGATGGGAAATGTTTCTAAAACAACGTAACCCTATGTAGACGCACGTTTAGAAAATTAAACATTTTTTCACGATTTGTTGCGGAGAATATTATGCTAGTGCCAAAATGCTTAGAAAAATTTGAGCATTTAAAATTTGAGCATTGCACTTCAGCAGGATTGATTGTCTCATTAAAAATTTGCACCTACCTAAATTTAAAACCTTCCAAAACGTAATTAAATAAATAGAGTATTTTGAAAACCATGTTTCACGACTAGCGACCTTTTACACACAAAGAACACCAAAACTAATCCTTTTCCACCATTGACCATTGTTTTCGGTTCTCTTTCTCCCTTAAAATGAGTTTTCTTCAGAAGGAAATAATTTTCCTTGTGGCTTAACAAAACAAATGTAAGCCAATTGTATTTTCCTTAAGACAAACACTTCATTTCCAAAACACTCCTCGTCGAAGGATAAGAAACAATAGAAATACTTTAATTTTGTTGTTTGTGGTTATAAAATGCCAAACAAACATATTATAAATCGAATGAATTGTTTTTTTCAATGCAGGCATTGTTTTTCTCTTATTTTTCACACACCATGGCCAGTGTGGTTCGACTAGTGCTCCTGGGTTTCTAATTCGTAAGGATATAAAATAATTTTATTTCTTTTCCATTTCCACACAATAAAATACATTTCATCCGCAGGCCGCACATGTAAAAGTACGTACGAGTAATTTACAGTAAAAACTTGAAAAAAGTACATATACATACCTATATATGCATAACTGTGAAAGGATATCGAAAACAAAAAGACCAACTTTCTTATATTTATTTCATACAAAATGAATTACATTAAATAACCGAGCAAAACATAGTCCTACAAACGTAGTACAGGAAAAAAAATTCCCCCTATTGTTCTTCTTTCAACAAGGACTCGCCGTGCGTCGTCATGTGATACGGTAGCGGCGGGTAGACAGAAGCTCAATCTCTATTCTTCCTTTTGTATAAAGACTCCCGTTGCGAGGTTTTTGTCCATAGTTATGAAATTCACACCTCGTCTGAATGCATTTACTGTGTGACAAAGGAAGGACGGAATAAGGGACGGAAATTACGTATTAACGCCCTGCTGATCCTTAGAAAGGACACAACCACTCGAGAATGTTTACTATTCAAATAATTATTGTAATTATACGGATTATTGTTGTAATATAAGATGCAGGAAGGTGAAAAATCCTTTGCAACTGTGCTACAAAGTTGAAGGATAGATAGCGCACGGCGAAAAGGACAACTTTTCGTGTATTAAGCGAGGTGTGTTAATAAGATTTTCTTAAAGCACAGTGGGTTGCTCAATACCTAAGAGTGGTTGCAGTTTAAAAAATTAGTGGAATCATAAGAAAAAGAAACTGCAAGTAACGGAGTTGATTTCGTGCCGAAGGAGTTGGTATGATCGGGCAGATCTCTATGGTAGTCTTCCGGATATTGAGGACGATGGTCTACACTTTCTCCTCGTTCTTACAAATTCTGCAGAATTTATTTACCATTCCACAGTGCCCGGTGAGAGAATTCATTAGTTTTGAGAACGACCCTACCTTGTCTGTTTCTGGCCAAACCGTATTTCTACCGTAGAGCTTTATCAAAGAACGGACTATGGCACAACCATACAAAGACGAAAGTGGCAATGGGTTGATCACTCCTTTTGAAAATGTGACAAGTCGATCGCTAACCACCGCTTACTCCGGATGGCAGGATACGTGACGATCCTAGGACTACGTGACGCAGAACAGTCGAAAGGGAACCATGGCAACTGGGAAAGTTTTGGGGTGAGCTGAGGCACGTAGGCGTTGCACAGGCCCTAGAACCCACAAGGGGATACAAGACATAAGTCAGTTAGCTACATTGTTTCTTAGGAATCTAATGATAATGAACCTATTTGGTTCAGCCAAAGTATCCGTGGAGGTGTTACATTTAAACCAAAACGGGAAAGGAAGTGGCTCTGGTGATGGCCATTTTCTTCCCGTCCTTGTTGGATTTTTTAGAGCTTAGTGGCTCTTGTATACAGCTTGTTTCTTGATTGGCTAAGCTGAGGAATTTGTCCAGCTCATTAGTTTCGAGTGAAACTCAAACCTTTTCGTTAGGCTTGTGAGTAGGTATACATGACTCCTTGCTAGAATTCACGAATACTACCAATGAAATTGATGAAACGATTTTTGTTTATCGCAGACTTGACATAACCTAGATGCCAGCCTGTATTCTTAAAATTTGATGGAGTATTAGAATGAGTGAAAGATAAAATACAAGATTCGTACTATTACTCAAAAACGTAGAGTAAAACAAAAACTGTACTCAATTTCGATTGACGCCACTGACCAGCACACTCATGATGACATCTATGACGACGTCGAAAAGTTTTGATACTAAAATGTGTGCCGCAGCGCAGCGTTCATAATTAGAGAGACAGCGCATAACAAGGAAGTACACACAGTATACAGCACACGTGGCACTGCACAATCCATTAATGTTGCATTCAGCAGTCACGTACGAATGCTGTTGCCGAAAAATTCCACCCATTAAACGATTTGCCTACAGCACAAGTTCGGGATGCATTTCAAGAATATTTTTTTTTTTTAGATACTCGTACATACTACTCTTTTGCATGTTGCAGTATAGTGTATGACTTCCATGACGACGGCAACGTATCGCTTTGGTTTCTACCACGTCGTCATCCCAGGACGTACATACCTATTGGCATCCGAGCGGAAAGAAGCAACTATGTGACTTCATTTCTAGGATGAGGATATAGTCCACCCCATATGAATGGTATACGAAAAAAAAAGAAGGACTGCAAAATATCGTAGAAGAAGTAAGCAAAGTAATGATGTACTTCCCTTTACATTTGCGGTGACAAAAGCACAAGGAAAAGAGAGATGCGCATTCCAAGCGCATTCAATGCGACTGAATGGGGTGGATACAGAGGAAGAGATAGGACATGTAACTGGCCTTTGAGTGTCATATATGGGGGAGAATTCCATCAGAGAAATGACTTTTTGGTTAGCGAATTCTTTCCAAGTCTAGCTGAAGATGAATCTTAACCCGATTTGCAGTACATTTTCTTTTGGGGTTTTTTTTCTTTTTCCTCTAATTTTGAAGTCTCTTAATTCTATGAAGGTGCTTGCTTGGTCGCATAAAGCCGTGAAGTGTTACCCTTTGGTAAAAAAAGAAAAAACAAATTTCAATTTGGAACCAGCCAAGTGTTGTCCATATAAAATCTCTAAGAATGTGATAGAACTTGGGTGGCGCAAAGTGAATTTTACAGAACTAAGAAGAAGTTTGAGATTACGTTTTTTTTTTAAAGTCGTTGAATAAGATTGGATTTTTAATCAATCTATAGAGATATGTACATGAGCAGGCCATAGAGTGCCAGGGCTCAGTTCCTGACAACTTTACGTGTTGTGCGTGGTTTACATTTCTACAGAGTTTGCTGCCGTATGTGATGGTGATGGGTACAATGAGTATAAGAGATTCCCCATAAACATGAAAAACTTTACCGCTCTCAGTTAAATTGATTGCAACTAAAAAATTCTGCAAAAACAGTCTCCTTTTGGCCACTAATCTTCTAATCAACTACTAAGTAGTAATGCCTCCAAACTTTTGAATTTTTAACTGGACCAACAAAAGTGTAGAAATCGTCAATATTTTCACAATCACCTCTATACCATGCGGTGTTATTGGAGCGATTCTCTACACAAGCACCACAAGGACTCATCACACAGAAATTTATTCAAAACGCATGTCTGCCTTGCCTATAGTCCGCCATCTCACGCACTAGTAGTTCATTAACTGTGCTCAACCCCACGACATTCCACAGGAACAACATTGTGGTTCACAAATACAAAAACGCACATTCTCACATCCGTTGGCTACACGATGGGCATGGGGGGCTATTGCAAAACGAGCAACGCTTGGTCAATCACTTGTTTCGCCGGAAACCGAGATCTGGACAATTATTTTATTATTTCATTGCATCGAGCGCTGGTTCACTGCTCCAGTGGTTGGTCACCGCCAAAGCACCGAACGAGAGGGTGGTAAAAATTTTATATTTCAGCTTTGATACCCGACCCAGTAAATTCAAACGTAAAATGGCCGACAAAAGCGCACAGGAATCAACATTGATGGTTCCTGGAACACATTACAATAGCACCGCGTGCCACTAAAAACAGCTCACAGACAAGTAATTCAATCATTCAATCCGCCCACACATTGCCAAATATGCATATAATGCAAAGTTCGATACCTACTCATTGAAAATGAGGGTCCATTGGAATCAATTACTCCCGGGTCCTTTGTCGGATGGTGAGGATGCGTCAAATCGACTGATATACGTTTGAATTTAATTATTTCCAATAATTATTCGCTGCGATGCAGTTGAATGAAGTTCTCGTCTGTCCCCGGCACTCGAACTTTTGTCCTTTTTTGGCAGTTGGAATAATACTGGCTGCAAAAATATCATGGAACATGAAATTGAATATGTTACCAAGGATTATGGATGATGAGAATGAGGGGGACGAAGGAGGATAGAGTATCCTCTGGAGTCCTTCCGGGATGAAAGTCTATATGATATTTTGTGTATTCAAGGTATCCTGCATTGTTTCCGTGCATGCATTGCACATACAAGCATCATGTAAAGTGAGGAGTTCTCCGAAATGAGTTTTCGTTAACTGTAGCAAGTAACTAGGTACCATGTACTAGATGTCTAAAGTTGCATGGAAAACACTCGAGTTAGATGCCACATGATGAAGTATGCACACTACTGCCTGAATTAAGATATGTGAGAAATTTATGTGAAACTCAGCATGTGTACAGCAAAGATACATATATCTCTCGAGATGATTATTTTTATTGATAGGAGCACACAGAATATGAGAGAGAGAGATATTTGGATGTGTTCGAAGAATCTGACATACTATCACATCTGATATATTCGAAATTCTTCTATGCATTTCATATTGAATGGTTTCTTCGAATGAAACAGATCTTTAAAGGATAAAACTAGGACAAGTCATTCTTTAAAGAATATTTCAGGTGCTTTTATTGCTTTGGCTCGTTGTACTGGACAGGTGTATTTGTGTTCAAACAAATGCTTCTCTTGATTATTCTACAAAAACAAGAGTTTTAATTAAAGAAAATTAATCAGAAAACTTATATTTTTCTTTTTTGAGAAAATGAAACTGTCCAATGCACATGACTTTCCGGTGAACGGTTTGCTATTTTGTGTATATTTGTGCAGGGAACAAAAGCTATCAATTATGTGAGAAAATAATTTGTTTGTTGAAACAATAGTGATGACAAACAATAGTTTAGAGAGTAAGGATTATGGGACGAGAACGTTTGTGCACAACGAAGGTATAATAGTGAAATATAATTTTGAAATCCGGGTGATTAAAAACAAAGAAAGAAATGTAAGGAAAATAATTTAAGTTTTGCGGAAAATTAATGCAATAGTGTCCACTAATTAAAAAGAAAAGGGTACATGTATTGACTAGAAAATTGAACATGTGTAACATTTTAAGGGCCGATGTTCAATGTGAACCACACCTAAAAATAAATATATAAATAAATATTAAGCCGTAAGCAGCCCATAGAGGGCCAAGGCCTAGCTTCTCACAGCTGTACGTATTGTGCGTGGTATACATTTCTGTACGTACAGAAAGGACCTACAGTTTTATGCCGTATCCGAAGGGCAGGAGGGTTTTTTGAGAAGCTCTTTCATGACAGTAAATACTCTTGGACGTTTGTCAGACGCTCGCAAGAGGTGGGGCCGTGAAAAAAAACGTTGGTAGTATTTTCCTGGATTCGAACTCGGAACCCCTTGCGTAGTAGTCCAACGCACTAACCACTGAGCCACGGCACCCACACCTAAACGTCAAGTTTTTTTCTGCATTTCATTTGGCATTTCTCAATTTCAGACTAACGCAATTTGAACCATGGAAAGATACACAATCGAGCAACGCGTTAAAGTTATTCAGGCTCTACTTAATCGTTCAAATACAATCGGAAAAATCGTGCAAAAATTTGAGCAAACCGAGTCTGTAGGAGATGTGAAAACACCATTGCATGCTCGTACAGCTCGTACTGAAGAAAATATTGCTGCTGTTCGCGATAGTGTGGCTGAAGAGCTGTCCACCTCAACTCGTCGTCGTGCCCAACAATTGCACCTCTCACGCTCGTCGTTGATGAACATTATGCACAAAGACTTGCATTTACGCACTTACAAGATGCAATTGACTCAAGAACTAAAGCTTCTTGACCATTTCAAGCGCCGTCAATGGTCAGAATAGTGGCAAGAAATGGCAACAGTGGATGATCAATTTTCGAAGAAAATCATCTTTAGTGATGAGGCACATTTTCACCTCAGTGGACTTGTCAATAAGCAGAATTGCCGCATTTGGGGGAATGATAATCCAAGAGTGATTGTGGAAAAACTGTTTGGTGCGGTTTATGGGCTGGCAGCATCATCAGGCCGTATTTTTTCCAAAATAAGGCCGGTCAGGCAGTTACTGTGAATGGTGTCGCTATCGCGAGATGATAACAAACTTTTTATGGCCCGAATTGGAAGATATGGATGTAGACGATATGTGGTTTCAACAGGACTGTGCCACTTACCACACAGCTAACGAAACAATGGCTCTCTTGCGCAACAAATTCAATGGCCGTGCTATCTCACGTGGTGGCGATGTCAATTGGCCGCCAAGATCATGTGATTTGACATCGTTGGGCTTCTTTCTTTGGGGTTATTTGAAAGAAAAGGTGTACGTCGATAAGCCAGCAACAATTCAAGTGCTAAAGGATGAGATAATTCGGCACATTAACGACATAGAACATCATCGAAAATTTGTACCATCGGATGGAGGTGTGCCGCCACCATGCCAATATTATCATAACAAAAAGAAATGATAATTATTTCCTAAATAATTTGTGTTTTATTCAAAATCAACATAGGCCCTTAAAACTTAACCACCCTTTAGTTGAATTAATAAGACCCGAGGACTAAAATGTACCTTCTCATCATCTTTAAAGGACTTCGTTGGAATTAAATTTTATGTATTGAGACTCTGGTGTTCTGTGAAGCCAAGCCCTAGATCAGGCCCTCACAAACACTCAAAACCTTTCCATCCTCCTTCCGCCTGCTTTCAACCAAACAGTACATCCATATGCAATCGTGGGCCGAAGGCTCACGCTTTCATCGAGTTGGTTGCTATAAAGCAGTTTCCTCATAAAGTACGAAAGCTGCTCGAGCTCTGGCCGAAGCAATACCGATCTAAAATATAGTCTAGCCAAGCCCCCAGGTATTAAACCACATTTTTCTATGCAAGTGAATGTCCATGCTCTCCAACGGTAGAGCACTTTCGCCAACACTTCCTGATATCCCTAGAGACCCCAGGCAACTTTGTTCTGAAAAGAATGGTTTCAGACTTTTGAAAGTTCATCTTCAACCGGAAGCTTGTTGCTTGCTCTCTGATTGCATGTTGAAGAGATCCTATCTATTGGCAGTGTAAATATTGAAAATTATCGGCGAATTAAACTCTTTCTGTTATAGACCACTTTTATTTTCAAAACGAACTTTCTACTTATGCCCCATCTAGTCAACTTGTAAAAGGGCCCATCCAACCATACGGTTTTGAAGCCCTCTCCAATCAAGCAGGCATTCTTGTATTGTTTTGTACTTTTGTTCTATTGTACCCTATCTTGCTTAAAACCATCAGGCACTACCTCTATCACGTCCAGAGGGCATTATATAGAATGGCGCTATCCTGAAACAAGCTTTGTAAATATAACTTTTGAGCATCCTGCCAAAACTATTACCCTTCCGAGAAGAATCATAAATATTTCTAAACTATAAAATACTAAAAATAAATAAACACAAAGTGGGTAATTTATCCTGGATTGACCTAATTACTACCATAGAAATGACAATATTCCAAATAGTTCCTCTTAATACTTACCTTAACTAAGTGACAACAAAACCAGTGATCCTTTCCATATTTTACATAAAATTTAACATAAAATTCTTCTTCCTTCATAATGTATGCATGCATTCTATTCAGAGGCTGCTTGGGAAGAATTTTTTAATCACACCTCATAAATTGACACTTATGCTAGAAGGAGTCTACTCCTTGTGTTGGGTGAATCCTTTCATAAACACATACACACACACAACATGCCTTTCAAAAAATAATTCCTTTCCTTACATGCATTCTTTTGCTCTGCTTTCAGATGAATTTCGCAGCAAGGTAGCCTGTCATAACGATGTTGCCCAATTAGAGTGTAATCCTTACTCTCGAATCGCTGTATACAGCGCTAGCTTTGGACGGACCGAATATGAGAGTATACAATGCCCCCAGCCACAGGGTGTTAAGGAGGAAAGTAAGTCTACCAGTCAACAAGAATGCAAAACCGTTGTGAATTGTTATGACACTCATATGCATATCCTATTATTCGTTCTTTTTTTGTTTTTATTGTTGGTTTTTCGTAACAGTTTTTTTCGTTTTTTTACTTGTAGCCTGTCTAGCATCGTATGCCACCGAGACAGTTATGCAAATTTGTCACGGCCGTAGGAGATGCAACTTGGCAGCGGACGCAAATACCTTTGGATCACCATGTCATCAGAATTCCCGGATGTACCTTAAGGTTGTTTACACGTGCGGTAAGTTGAACATGTTGGCTAGCCGGCAATTGTTTGCTCTGTTACACCAAACACAACACAAGCACTCCGGCCATTAGATGTGCACGTTTCCGCTCAATTTTGCTTGTTAATTTATTCGAAATGAAAATTTGTAACTACGGGTGTGTTCGCCCAGAACATTGAGCAGGAGACAACGAGTGTATTGAATAGGAGGATGTGTGTGTTGTGTTGGATGTGTGGGTAAACAACAATTTAAAGTAATTGATCGTTTGACTGTTGATTGGTGTCATGAAATTTGTATTTCATTGTTGCGTTTCGGTATAACAGTGCCCAAACAAGTCCTCAAGGACCGGTACGAGAGCGATGTCGAGGCAGACGAACTGGAAGACTTTGAAGGAGATGTAAATGAGTTGTACGATGATGATCAGTTTTACAAGGAATCCGAAGCAATTCCAAAGCTGTATAGTAACTTAACCCGCACAAATGGGAGTGTAAATGCGACAAACAGTAGTGGTGCCAGTGGGATAAATACGACAGCAATGGATGCAGATGGTGCAGGAGTTAATCCGGTGATGACGCACAGTTCGGATTTGAGCCTTGAAGGTGAGTACTGTATTGTACTGTTGGGGTGTGAAGATATTTTGGGAGCAGGTTGCATTTATCGACTTAGTGGTGATTTATGTGGTGTGGGGATTATTTTTGCCACTCTATTGGTCGTTGGTTTGTATAGATTTGGCAACGACTGGCAATATCGTAAATTTTAAATTACGGTTAAGGGTAAACAGTTGTTTTCCATAGACGGGAAGTGTACTTTTTTTTTTTTTTGGTCGATGAAAATGTTGTGAATGGTTTTTGTTGAATGAATGTTTTTTTTTATTGAATTCATGGATTGAAGGATGAAGCAAAATGATGAGGATTTCAATTTGTTTTATTGAACGTAATGCATAATGAATAATAATGAGTTATTGCAGCTGGTAAGTGGTATTTTATTGAAAGCGGGAGTGTAATAATTTGTTATTTATATCTTTCGACTCTTAACTCATAAACGTTTAATCATGAATTTAACTTGATATAAATAAAGTATAAAAGAACAGTATTTTGGATTATAAGTACTATTGCGGACCTTAAAATGGAAATATGGATAGCAAAAGGTATCAGTTTGTTTATCAGAACCTTGTCTCTTTTGAACCGTTTGGTACAGAGAGCTAGAACTTTTGGTTAGAACACCGAGCGTCTAATATGCCAACTATGAATGTAGTCCTACCTTGGTTCTAACCTGGTGCATTAGAATGCGCATGGGTGTGCAGAAATAAAGAGAGTATGTCTGAAACCTTAGCGTTACTATTTTGCCACAAACTTTTATTGGGTCTGTTCGCGTACTGACTAAAACTACGAAAATCTACGAAATTTTACGAAAACTGGCAAATTCCTGTTCCCGAACGTCAAACTTTCCTAGGTTTTCAAGGAAGACAAAGCTCAGGAGAGAGTAAGAAATTTCTCCATCCTGCGAATTTCAGCCAAGAATTTTATTCTTAACATAAGGTCCGTTCGCGTACTTTTTGCACTAAAATTCGTATATTATCAGATTTCGAAGAGTGGGGGTCAAATTCTCTCAGAGACAGTTTAAATTATAAAAAAGTAAACGAACGGGTTGAACAAGAAAAAGTTGAAAATACACTGTTTTGACAGATTTGACAGTTTTCACAAACCAACCCACAGAAATTTCTTGCACTAAAATTCGTAGAATGAGGAAATTTCTTACTCTCTCGTGAGCGCTCTCTTCTGTGAAAAACTACGAAAATTCTCCGTACGCGAACTGCTTTTCGTAAAAATTCGTAAATTTTCGTAAAAATTCACTGTTTTAGGAGGGTACGCGAACGGGCCTATAAATATGAGTTCTGTCAAGTTGTATGAATGTATTGTTGTTGGCTGGCAAAATATGATAATTTAAAGTAAATCAATGCAAACAAGTGTAGCGTCTAAAAAGTTGGCAGATTTTTTGTCCAACCCGCTTCCGTACTTTTTTGGAGATCTGTCTTTCTCTGAGAAGATTTCATCTCACTCTTAGCAATTTGACGTTTCACTGATGTGTTCCATTCTCTTTGTATTCTCATCTGTCAGTTTTGTTTTCAATAATCAACTCTAACCTTAAAATATATATTTTGTCGTTGTCATTCACTGACAGAGCCTGAACCACAACTGACTTGTCAAAGAAAATAAAGCCACAATTCCACAGATTTGTCCCAATGACGCATTTGAATAATATCTTACTCTAACTGACCCCTACATAACACTCATTTTTATACCCTATCCTAAGGTTATATTAAGTTTGACACATAGTCTGTAACATAGAGAAATATTGATGATAGACCCAATAAATGTATATATAAATGATCAGCATCACTAGCCGAGTCCGTCCGTCTGCCTGTCACCAGTTTTTGGGCTTAAAATTTTGAGCTAGATCGATGAAACTTTGTATACGAAATCATTGGAAAAGGAAGCAGTACAATTGTAAAAAATTTCAAAATCCGCCCACTGCCACGCTTTTTTTTCGAAAAATGCATTTTTTTCAGTAATCTTACATGAAATTCGATATGTAAATATTCTTTTACCTTACATATTTTCCATACGTAGTGTATGGCCACGCCCACTTTTTAGGGGCATTTTTATCCAAAGATTGATTTTCGACAGTTTTATCAAAATAATAGCAGTTTTTAGGAACAAGACACAGTATATGTTGAATTTTTTTTTAAATCTGCCCACTACCACGCCCACTTATTGGGAAGATTCGTATTTTGGAGTCATTCTATAAGATATTTGAAAAAAGTTGCTTAAACAAGTTGGAATATTGGTGGAGAAGAAGCTAAGTCTATAGGAAAGGGATAGGGTATCAAACGATCCGCTCCAGACGGATTGTAGCATTTTCATATGTTTAAATTCTATATCCCCCTTTCCTGTTCTTAAATTACACTCTTGTTTAACTCCTGAATTCGATTCTTCTGCGGCATTCTATTTTAAGAACTTTCATGTGGCATATGTACATAAAAATAAAATGTTGAAAGAAACTCAGTTTATTATAAGCACCACTTTATTTGTTACATTCATATAAAAATTTAAGCCACGCGCCATAAAGGCACGTGCCACAACCGGTATTATTATCTTCATGCTTACTTGCTGTTGTTGAAAGGTAACATTGTCATCTCAACAAAAAAAAGTTTAAAATTCCTGACTTATTGTTGTCAACTTCCATTCTACACAATGGTTTTTAAAGAAAAATCACGTTACTCTAATTTATTGTTACTTCCTTAATTGATAATGGCCCATTATCTTTTGAAGTTTAGTAAGGCTGTTAAAGTAATTATCTAGCCAAATCCTTTCACAAGGAAACGCAATCACCCCCACCAAAAAGGAACACATTTGTTGTAAACTTTAGGACCGTTTTAAATTCCCCAAATGCCTATAGCATCTGCAACAAACCGCGGCTAGTAAAATGACCGAAATGGTCCTTCTTCTATACCATCATCATCTTCTTTAAGATCAATGTAATTTAGATTCCTTTACCATCCCCAACCATTGAATTTACCCAAAACAAAAAAAGAAACCAACAAAAACCCTTAGCTAATTATTTTACTGTATATAACTTTTAATGGGCCTCTTCAACCCCCCAGTCTTATAAAAGCACTATTCCCGAATGAAAGGGGCGGTTTCGTGTACTTACTCTTTCAATACTTACAAGAGAATCAATAGAAGCCTTCGGCTACTTAAATCTTCATTAAGTGTAAATTACACGATTTTTCGTGGGCGGTATTGGGCGAAGGTGGGTGGTTGGGATAGTGCCCGACGTGTATATCTAACGCGCGAGTGTGTGTTCGTTATGAGCTTTATTAGGTGCTCGTCTGTGAATAATTCATTTTTATTACTTCGGAGTTTTAGGTGATGGCCACTTGGGGCAATTTACTTTACCCCGGGAATCAAAGGCAGTTTGAGCGTGTGTGTGTATTCAGTGAATCAAAACGGGTACGAGTTGGGTGGTTAATGTCAGTGCGGTAGGCAAATTGCTTTCCATCTGCCGGGGGATATTTTTCTCTTTTTTTTTTTTTTTCTCCTTGTATGAGAAACTCACTCGCCGAAAAGAGGCAAGGAAGATATGTGAGGTTTGTATCTAATCGAGCTTGCGTGTGAGGAGAGATGTTTACCTTCTGGCGAACCAAGGAACATGCATATATTCGAAGGTAATTTCGAGTTGATTTTCGTTTTATTTGAATGGTAGGACCTTCGAAGGGAGATTCTGTTTTTACGAAATCGAAATCTGGAACATCAATGAAATTGGAATATTCAATTACTTTACGAGAAAATAGAACGGAAAGTGATGAGCAGGAGGTGGTTACCTGCTATCTCTTTTGCATTTAATATTGGCATTTGATTTTTAGCTTTTTTTTAGTTCAGAAGTTCATAAAATGAAAGTTCAAAGATTGGCCCAATCAAGTTCACGGATCTAAATTGAAAGTAAAAAGAGGGAAATGTGAGGCTATTAAATATTTTGAACATACATATGTACGTTTTTGTACAAACACAATGTACACATCTGTGTTACAGGTAAAATTAAAGTCTTAGATGTAGCCCAAGGATATTTCATTGTTATTTAACCATTCCCAAAGATTTAATAGATATAACATTCCATAAAACCTTTGGAAATTCGTATGTCATTCAGGTAGCAGTGGATTTTCTAAATAAGATAAATAAAATAAAAAAAATAAATCAAATAAATAAAATAAATAAAATAAATAAAATAAATAAATAAAATAAATAAAATAAATAAAATAAATAAAATAAATAAAATAAATAAAATAAATAAAATAAATAAAATAAATAAAATAAATAAAATAAATAAAATAAATAAAGTAAATAAAATAAATAAAATAGATAAAATAAATAAAAAAAAATAAAATAAATAAATGAAATAAAATAAATTAAATAAATTAAATAAATTAAATAAATTAAATAAATTAAATAAATTAAATAAATTAAATAAATTAAATAAATTAAATAAATAAAATAAATTTTACTGATGAGTTTAACTCGGGGTTTTAAGTGAAACACGGAGTTGTTCAACACCAGACTTTTGGCCCTTAGACTCTTTTCTAACACATTTAGATTTCAAATCTCATCTTTGGTTTCTGTTTAAAAGAAGAAGTATAGTATACGTACATATATACATCAGAATGTTATGTTTAATAATGATGATATATTGACATCAGCAGCAAGACCTTTGACTTTTCAAACCAAAAGGTTAATCATATACGCAATCTGTTTACTATATCCTTTTAATAAAAACAAGCATCCTTTATCTAATTTTACAAACTGTCCTTCGTCATTCGTATCTCAAACCACCCATCAAGGTGGTCATGACTCAACAAAATGTCCTCAACCAAACATGCTTCTGCTCCATCGCTTCCTCAATTTATTTCTTATGCCTGTGCTTCGCCCTAAAATTCTACAATCATGACCAATCCAGTAATATTAACTCATCAGATTTTCGCCTCATCCTTTCAAACATACAACAAAGCACAGGAAAACAATAACAACAAACAGAATCATATTCAAATTCTTAGAATTTTATGTGTAGGAAGGAGCAAGAGCAGCAAAACAGAAAGGATATGCACACGTTTAGCCATTTACATCCACGGACGACGACGCCGAATTGTCGTAGACAAATTTCTTTCCGCCTTCGTCAGCCAAACCGAGAGAAGAGACCCACTAAAGTAACTACATAATAACACATTTTGAATCCGTGGAATACATTATACAACAACCGATTCCTTTTGTCTTTGGCCCGGCCCAAAAAGCATCACCGTCACCGACAATCCCTTGCCTTACTTTGAATTATTGGAATTTTGACATCGCTTTCTTTTTTCAACCAAAAAGAGAAAATATTTGAATTCAAATGGATGAAAAGGAAGTTTCACCGCCAAAAAAGTGCGGCTGTCGTCTTCTCACACATAAGAGACAATTGTCGTCGGCTATATAAACTAGTCACCAGGAAAGTTTCGTTCCTTCTGTCCTACTTTCAAACTAAATGGGGATTAATGATCTGTTTACGGTAAAGGGTGGGATATGGGAGTTCCGATTGGCATAAAACTTTTGCCATTTCAGTAAATCCTAAACTAAAAATGTATATGTGTGTTGTGTGTGTTTTCGACTTCGATAGAAGAATGAAGAAATTGAGAGTTGGACAAATGAAGCATTAGTTTTTCGTTTTATCGTCGTCCTTGCCCTCGTCCTACGAACGCACAATCATTGGGGTGATTAGTAAACGCTTTGACCCGCTTTATTTCGCACTTAAGTGCAAATCGCTGAACTTTTTTTCTTCTTTTCTTTTGTTTTATCCCATCTATTATTGTAGACCTGTAGACAGTGTGTCTGGTACTCCAAGATACATGCGGTTTTCTTTTGTTATAACGAAAAGACCGTAAGAATCCTTTGAAACTTGTGTAATTTTTCTTTAGCACATAATTTTTTTGGCAGTGCAGTGCAGTGGCTTTAGTGGTTGGACTACTGAGCACGAGGTTCACAAGCAAATGTCATAAGAAAAATGTCATAAGAAAGAAAAGTTTTCAAAAACGTTCCTTCTATATGAGCAGAAATCTGTAAGAAGCTAGTTTTTTTATTTTTTATTTTAAAATCCTCGGATGTAATGTCAACAATACGTTAGTGTTGGCTTTTAAGTTTGCCATATATTTCTTAGGCTGATAACGCCCCATAACAAAATTCAGAATCAAAGAGTGTATTCGAACAACAAATTGTATTTTCTCGCCTAAGAATTATGTATATCTTCTGCGTTCCAGGATTTGTCTTATCCAAAATGCAGCACACCAAGAATGGTAAAATCGAAAAAGTTTAGATTGATTGTCATGCAATAAATCAGATTAAAGACAGTCGTAAGTCGTAAGCCACCATGGATAGCACCCTACTGTCCAAGTCACAACACGCGTACCAAAAAGGTAAATATGTTGAAACGGAGCTGCACAACATAGTTTACTCTCAATCAAAGAACTCGCACTAGTGTCTTTTGTAGATATAGAGGGAGCTTTCAACAACTGACTCGATCATTAAGGCACTACGAAGGCTCAAAATCGGCGAATCGATCTGCTGCTTTGTAGAACACATGCTCAAAAGCAGGGTGATCACTGCAAACTTCGGAAGTAGCACTGTCAAGAGACGTACACACCGAGGTACCCCCCAAGGGGGAGTATTGTTTCCGCTACTGTGGAACCTAGTGCTCAACGAAGCACTCCTACAAATAGAAAACACCGAATGCAAAGTTATCGTTTACGCAGACGACGTCGCTATTCTTGTAACAGGCAAATACCCGCAGACACTGGCCGATGTCATGCAGGCTGCCCTTAACAAACTAGCAAGCTGGACCGAAAGCTGTGCCTTTCAGTCAACCCGACGAAGACCGAGCTAGTCCTGTTCACTAGAAAACACAAACTCCCCGAATTTAATCTCACTCACCCTCTCAAATGGTGCAAAATACCTGGGCCTGAAGCTTGACCGCAAGTTCCTTTGGAAAGATAACATAGTCGAACGTGCTAGGAAATCTCTAGCTGCCCTATATATTTACAAAAAGGCAGCAGGCCCCACCTGGGGACTACAACCAAAAATCATGCAATGGTTGTACACAACGGTAATGAAACCGATACTCATGTATGAAGCACTGGTCTGGTGGCCTGCCCTAGAGAAGACCTCCAACCTAATCATAATGGAAAAAACTCAACTCAACGCTTGTCTCAGTATTACTGGTGGACTGAGAACCTCTCCCACTGCTGAGCTCCAAACCATACTCCACCTACTTCCAACTGACATCGTCAGCAAACAACTGCCTGCCTGCTCAGCAATAAGACTGAGAAGTTCCAAAAAATGGAAACAACAACATACTGTACACGCCAGAATACTTCTGTTGCACCGCCATCTTCCTAAGGTCACCGACCACTTGCCCACTGAACACAACTTCAACATGGGCTACAGATGCATAATACCCGACAGAACAGAGTGGACACAAAGGGAGGTCCTTCACCATGAATCGCTGACAATCTTCACGGACGGCTCCAAAACCGAAGAAGGAGTCGGTGCTGGCATCTTTTCAAAAGATCTAGACATTCACCTCTCCTTCAGCCTTCCTAGCTACTGCAGTGTTTTCCATGCCCAAAGACTGGGCATCCCCTACAATGACTTCTGTAGAAGTTGTAGAGATGAAGAAGAAGAGGAGACTATCAGTCACCTTCTATGCACGTGCCCCGTACTTGCCAACATTAGAAAGGCCACACTAGGTGAATACCTGTTCAACGATCTAAGTGATCTAAACAATGCCTGTACGGCTAAGATAGGCTCATTCATAATAAGGAATAAATGGTTCCCTGATTAAGAGGGTGACCCACCCACCTTTACACATCGGCAGCACAATGGACCAACTACTGGTCTAAGTGCATCCTCATCGAGGGCCGGTTTCAACCAACCAACCAAGTCGTAAGTCGCTGATAGTTCTTGAAATACTTTTGGTGGAAACTCAAAGCCGCGTGATTGACTAAACTCTGGGGAGAAAATAGTGAAATCATGTTAGTAGTTAAGTGAACCATTCACGGTCATATAAATTTGCGATTCTATGCATCCTCAGCATAAAGAATCACTTACCTCCAAAAAATAAAATATAACACGAATGAAGCCGTTTCTTGTCAACCCCACTATACCGACCTTAAGTGGGAATCATGTCACACTCCATGGATAAAAACAAAAATAAAATAAAAACATTCTTTTCGAAAAGTTGGAACAATTTACATTAGGACAATCCCATCCTTTTGCCTTACTCACACTTGGCCAAAACTGACTGGAACGATGCTAATTAAGTGCTTTCATTAGGTAGATACGACCATCCACTCCCCAGGTTATTAGTTCATATCGATTCATTCCCTTCGCTCTGTCTTTGTTTGAACAATTGTATTTGTAATAGTAAGTGTGTGTATTAGTGTCTGCAATTTATTTTCTTTTTTTTTTTTCTTGCTAATTAAGATGACCGAGCGAGTGAACAAGTCCTTTGGAGGGTGTAACAACACCCTCTCCTTCTAAAAAGACGGACAGAAATAAATAATTGATAATAAGATGAATCTCCTTAATGCGCCCCAACTAAATGACTTACACTTTTGTCCAACCAGGTCTCCTTCGGCTCAGGTTGACCCAAATTTAGGTCTTAGCCGAGAGGGCTTTTAACATAAAAATTTATGGGACGAAAGTGGCGATAAGAAAAGCAATAGGTATCCTGAGATAGTTGGCGCTTACAAAGTTTGTATTTTGTTCCCAACGATGAAGAGGAACGAGAAAATATCCTGCCTACCACCATGACCATTCCTAATAATCTAAACGGCCATGGACCGCTCTTCGTGATGTGGGGAAAAAAAGGAGTCAGTCTTTTCTCTTTTCGTTTTTTTTTTGCTGTCATTTCGCTGAGGATTAAGTGAACGAAAACTGCTTTCACTTTCGCAAGGACATAAATTTAATATACCGAGTTAGGTTTGTTTGTTATTTCGGGCAGAGTAAAGGATAAGTCATTCCCACCTAGATATCCTTCTTTTTGCGTGGTGGTTTGCTGCTGGTACAGTGTTCGTCTCTTTATGTTGTGTGGATCCTAATTAGAAATGAGATTAATTAGCGGCCGTTAAAAAGTTCTCCATCTGCCATTTGTATTTATTGTGATTACACGAGGGGATGGGATGGGATGATGCTTAGATGATGATGAGCCTGCTGATGATGATGTAGTCATTTCTCGTCCAAACGTGGGTGGCGATTTTTATTGTTTATCTCTGCGTGGGTGTGTATATATGTTTGTTTGTATGATTTGGAAGCCTTTTTCACACGCATTTCTACTTCGAATACACCGGAGGATACCTACACACGCGACTAGCTGTTATATGCTCTGCTTTATGAAGTGAATTTAATTGCCTGGCAACGCTGTTTGGTGGCACTGCAGATTGTAATCTCGATGGAGTTAACAACTTTCTCGGGACGAGCAATTCAAATGCAAAATTTAAGCAGCCATTAACAATTCCGTTTTATGCGCACAGCTCTCCTCCCAATTTGAATGTGGGCAGGGCATGTAGATTGGTATGGATGTATGTATACGCGACTGCAAAAAGGTACTTAATGTTCATTGTGGAAAATTTTTGGCTTCCTGTTTGTATACTCTGCATATACATACAGTGGAAGCGAGATAAAATAAACTTATTGGCTATTTACCGGGTTCTTTCTCCAGAGAAAGGGGTTAATTTGTTTAGGAATCGTTTCCCATTTCCGCTGAATCCGATATGGCATAGTCATTTGTGGACAGTGACGATGAACTTCTAGTTGCTAGAAGCTTTCAAAATATTTTTACATAAAATTTTATCACGGGAACTTACAGTGGTCATGAAAAGGAAAAAAAAAAAAAGAATTGCCAAAAGGATATCTTTAATGGGGAATTCCCCTCAAGGAAATTTTATTTTTATTGTTAGATATTTTGCATAAAATTACCCCTTTCAAAGTATTCTATTCTATTTCTTTAAATTATCTTGAGTAGAATTGTACACGCTACCCAAATTGTTTGGGTATATGAAAATTCGATTCAGGGGATTGATTAACGAGGGTATATTGTAAAAGTTTTTAGTCAAAGATTTTATGCGTCCATATCTAAGTCACTGCTCCCTTGATATAACCTATCCTAAGGGTATATTAAGTTTGACACATAGTTTGTTACATATACAAATATTAAAAATAAACCCAACAAGCGGAGTCGAATAAGCCATGTTCGTCCGTCCGTCCGTTCGTCCGTTACCAGTTTTGTTAACATTTTTTTGGCCTTAAATTTTGAGTTAGGTCCATGAAATTTTGTATACGAGGTCTTTGGAGAAGTAAGCAATACAATTTTTTGAAATCTGCCCACTTATACGCCCACTTTTTGAAAAAGTCACTTGTTGCAGTATTTTTATTTCAAACTCGAAAAAACTTACTTCAAAAAATATGTAGATATTCTCTTACTCTACAAATCTTCTATATAGTGTAATGGGCCCGCCCACTTTTTAGAGGCGTTTCTAAAAAAAAAATGGTTCTCGTTAATTTCAATCAAATAATTTCAATCCTCAGAAGCAGGCTGGAGTATATCTTAAAATATTTTAAAAATTTGCCCACTACCACGCCTACTTTTAAAATAAAATTCTTTTGGAGTCATTTAATAATAAATTATGTATAAATTTAGGCAAGTTTTTTGAGGAGAAGGCTACATACATTGCTATATAGGAAAAGGATAGGGTATCACACGTTTCGCTGTAGCATTTCCATATGTTTATATTTAAGATCTTCAAGTAGGATGCAGCAAGCCCAAAACTCAACAATACCTACCAATCTGAGAAGACATAAACATATGTAGATTCTGCTCTGCAGGCATTTCCATATGCATACATGGATTAATTGCTTGCAAAAGAATCACTTTCCAAGCCATCGAGACGATATTCTCGACATCAAAATTGAAAGTCCTTTCTCAGACCTGATCATTTTTTAGTCATTTTAAGATCATGATATGTCCAGATAGCCTATGTACAAGAATAGTCCTAAGCAGGGACTTTCAATATAAATTCCTTACTTGTCGTTGCGTGGTTTTTTTTACCGGCCTCCACTGTACTGAGTACCACTTTTGTACAATTCTCCTTTTTACGTGATTTCTGCTGTTGGATATAAAAAAATGTAAGCATTCATTTAACTCCTGATTTGATGTTAGGGTAGTACAAAGGTAATTGAATGCGTTAATGGCTTGGTTGTACCTTTATTACAATATTTTTTCGTGTGATTAAAGGAAATAATAAAGCATTAGAAATATGAGGCGAAACAAACATGCATTAAAGGGGGGAGAATTTATGACTGCAGTGGTACACGTAGTGCTTGTAGCTCTCCACGAGGAGAGTCATCATGCCCCAATGAGGCAGAAGGCATTTTCAATTTGTCGCAGGAATGGCATGCCAGTTGGTTTGGTAATGGGCTTACGATATACCCAATATAATGGTCACACACACGTGGAGGTACTTCATGATATTATCAATAGGAAATATTTACGATAAAGTTTACTTATGTTCGGAGTTTTCATTGAATAAAGCACTTTTGGTCGTCGTTTGGTGAGAGGTTAGGGATGCTGAAGTGGTATTGAAGCTGTGGCACATAAATTCATGAGATGTCACGATTTAAAAAAATATATATTTCTTTTTTTTTTATGATTAGCTCTTGGTGGTTTTAGTGTTTTCTGTTTATTCGTGTGGCAACGCTTAAAACCACGTGCCAGTCCTGTGGGAGTTGAACACATACATAATTGCCTAAGGGCATAATCATTTAAACTGCGAATAATAAAGGTCAAATGAGATTAAAAGGCAAATATAGAATTGTATATCAATTGAAAGCTGAATTAAGAACATTCAAAGCACCTATACAAGAACACGGATATGTTAAACTAGAATCAAAATCCAGCTAGAAAGTTATATGTATGTATAAGTCGATGAAGGAACAATTCTGTTTTCAACAGCGATACCATGCCATAAGCCATATTTTTTGTTACCGTTTCCAATCGTGGGTATACATATTATGTCCCACAATTTATCTCATACTCATTGTATTAAGAGTAACATATTATTATTAAAGATTTTGATTAAAATCTGAAACTTATAGGACCGAATGACGGTCCATGGTTAAATGGCCACAAGCCCGCTTTCTATATCTGCTGAGATCCTTAATTCTATGAAAGAGTAAGCACTGAATTCCTCCGTTTCCGTTGACAATATCGCGGTGCAAAACGTTAAAAAATTGCTCTTTCGAATCGAGCAGAGAACTGTTTTTTGCTATGAAACTTGCGGCTTATGTATGGGGGTGCTTTCACGGGAGCCTATTGGTCCATTGTGATTCCCTGTCATCAATCGTGGTTACCATATTTTAATTTGGTAGCAGTTCGGTTGGTCTTGTGTTGAACCAAGCTGTACTCTTGATAAAACAAATCATGTTCCCGAGCGGGAGTTGCATCAAGTCATGCAGTTCTCCAAAAAAATCTGTTTCCCATGTAGCGGAAGCGACGGGTTTGGAGGTTGGGCAGTCACATAGCAGGTGTTTGACTGTTTTAATTTCTTCTGTATTATGCCCTAGTGGGCAGTGCCCAGATAATATACCTATCATGATACTGATTTCTTTTTTGTTGAAGGATAGTGGACTCTTGGTCCTTTTATCTTCCAACTTTGGCCATAAGCTGAGACATATGATGCAATTGCCTCTGGTTGCCCAGGATGTGCTGATCTTATCCCCTGTTTTTCGGTCTACTTTCTTTTTCAGTACACCAAAGGGGATGGCTACTTGTTTCGTGCAAGTTCGTCTGCTGTTTCATTCCCTTCTATATTAACTTGTCCGGGAACCCAGCCGAGAGTGACTTCAAGGGTATTACATATTCTACTTATCGTTAGTCGGCATTGGTAGACTGCTTTTGATCTAATAAGCACGCCGTCAATTGCCTTGAGAGCAGCTTGACTGTCTACGAAGATGGTTACCTTAGATGGGTCTGTGCTGCTTTTTCAATGGCGAAGTTTTCGGCTTGGAAGATACTGCAGTCATTTGGGAGTTTGTGTGAATCACTGATAATAAGAAATTCACAGAAAACTCCATCGCCGGTTCCTATATTCATTTTTAACCCGTCTGTATAGAATTTGAAGCCCTGTGCACTGGTTGGTGCATTGCATTCCCACTCATATCTTTCGGTCAAAATTACGGAGTATTTATTTTTGAAGCCTGTGTAAGGTATGACATCAATTATTTCGTCGAGATCAAGAGATCTGTACCTTTGAAGTATAGATCCATGTCCATATTAGGTTTGCTTCCACGTGATTGAATGTCTAAGACGAGTCGTGCATTTGGCAGTTGTGCTTCCTACGGACAAAGGGGGGAAGATTGAAAATCATTTCCAGTCTTGACTGAGGTGTTGATCTCTGTGCTCCCGTAATAGCTAGCCTTATCTGTTGCATTCCACCATACAATTGTTCCGTAGACAAGAATTGATCTTATGATCTCAGTATACATCCAATGGATTGTGAGCGATCGTAAGCCCCATCGTTTGCCGAAGGTTTTTTTCCATGTGTAGAAGGCGCTTCATGCCTTTATCGTTCTTTCTTCCGTGTTCCTTTTCCAGTTGAGCTCTGAATCAAGGATACTTTCTAGATACTTGGCTTCTGGAGAAAGATTCAGAGAAATCCCATTTGACGGCAAAATAAATAGTTGGATGTTGCTTGCCTGTTGTTAGAAACTTCGTAAGCTCACACCATATTCTCATTCGCTTGTCCTCGGGAAAAGAGCAGCACAGTGTTATGCATTGGAAAGACAGTCCTCCTTCTAACCATGTTATTTTGCCCCTTCATTGTCTAGTATATATCGCATGAATTCATTCTCTAGTTGAAATTGTGTGATTGAGGAGCATCTACATATTCCAGAATCCTGTTTTTGACACAATCTTATAATTTAAATTATGTACTAGCTTAGCTAGTAATTAAATTTGAATTGAGTTTTCAATGGATTGGAATTACTTTTATTTCAATTGAATAAGTTCCAGTGAAACGAAACAAATTGAGTGTTTCATTGAATAATGCGCACATAAATGGATTTGCACTTACCGGCTTTTAGAGCAATGGATTCCACCAATTGCCTGTGGGAACTGGCAAAATAGGGCAGCGGGCACTTTATGTTCTGGCAATGTTTCTGGCATTTGAATAATTCGATCCAAATAGCATATCAATGCCTTCCTGGAAATAGGAGTATATGTGGCACACGCTAGCGGCCGACATGAGAATAACATTGGCAACCATTATATTGTACGTAGATTCACTTTCCATGATTCGCAAAGTAATGAACAGTTGCTGGTCAGACAGTATGTAATAAGCATTACGTAGTAAAACAGAAAAGGGGAGCAAATAAATAAAATTGAATTTAAATTGAATTCTTAGTTTTAACATAGCTCTAGGTGCTGCTTCTTTTTCTTCTTTTCATTGTTTGGTATGGTTTAGATCAGAATTATGGGAATTAAAACACTCCCAAATGTTCTACATCTACTGGTCCGCCTGCGGAGTTCTTCATTTCAACCTCAAAAAGTATCTGCAGGTATCTCGCTTTCAAGGCATTTAGCCAATTAAATGATCCAGGAGTTTTTAGGCCTCTCACTCTTTTACACTTTTATAGGAACGTTGATTGACTTTTGAGAGGAGTCGTAGGATCGAACATGACAATACCAATTGAATCAGTCATGCTCCGATTCAACTTTGAACTTCTAATTCAATTAAACCTTGTTGCAATTGACTTATCTTCATATAAGTTACCGGTAATTTTTGCTCGTAATTTTTAAACATTGTGTACCAATGTCAACCGTGTTTAAGCGCTGGACGAACAAATGCGGTGTAGAGTCTTCTTGCAAAACTTGTCCGTTTGTGCAGGATGACGATGGAGAACGCTCGCTGCTCCATCAAGGTCGGTAATGACCGTACTGAGACCTTCGATGTTAAAAACAAGTTTTAGACAAGGTGCTGTGCTGTCATGTGACTTCTTTAACATCATAATTGAGGGGATTGTGTGCAGTGGCACACTCTACCAAAAGTCTCTACAACTGCTTGCATACGCCGACAATATTGACATAATTGGAAGCACTCAGCGGGCTGTCACTGGTGCGTTTGCAAGAATTTAATCAGAAGCGGCCAAAATGGGTTTAGCCATAAACGAGGGCAAAACCAAGTCACGCTCCGGCCTACAAAGTCTTCGAATCAAACCCGGAGGGACGACGCAGTAGAGGGCCTTCTCGCCGCAGATGGAGCGTACAATTTGAAGGGGACCTCGACCAACTTGGAATGCGCAATTAGCTAAAGACCGAGCTAAGTGGAGAGGCTTATTGCTTGAGGCCCAGGTTCACCCCGAACTGTAGCGCCATACAAGAAGAAGAAAAATATGTACGTATGAGAGTAAACTATTTGCACAAGATTGTAGTTTTCTTATGTACTACAAGCAAAGCTACGCAATAAAACTACAGCTCCCTAATCACACTATCACTGCAGCTACACCAGCGTTAAACTATTTAGTTAGGCTAGGTTAGGTCCATCTCAATTCCTAAGGGACTTTCACTGGATGTTGGATGGAGCTGGTAAAACCTCTGCGTAGGCTTTTCTGTCTGTCCTACTATTCTTGGCTCTTTCCGAGTAGATGGAAAACAGCATTTGTCCAGCCTGTACCTAAAAAAGGCGAATCCTCCTCTCCAACCAATTACCGACCCATTGCACTTACGTCCCTCTTTCCAAGGTCATGGACACGCTGATAAATCGTCAGCTCACGAAATATCTTGATTCAGGAAAACACCTCAATGACCGGCAGTATGGTTTTCGTAGCAACAGGTCACTGGTGACTTGATCGCATATCTGACCGAAAAGTGGAACCAATCTCTCAACCTTTTTGACGAAACAAAGATAGTTGCGCTTGATATTTCAAAAGCATTTGACAGAGTTTGGCATCAGACTTTTTTGTCGAAAATGCGTGCATATGGTATCGACGAGTCTCTTCTTCAATGGATTAGAAATTACTTTTCGGGGCGTTCAATACAGGTTGTATTGGATGGCTTCAAGTCTGATATCCACCACATGAATGCTGGTGTTCCCCAGGGCTCAGTTCTGTCTCCGACACTCTTTCTCATTTTTATTAATGACCTCTTGTCTGCCACCTCTAATCCAATCCATCCCTCAGTTTTACATATTCGTTCCCTAACTCACGCCCCTGCTCTTCGGCCAGTACAACGCCCATATCTGGTCAGGTGCACGTAAAACCGTTTTGCACCTACTAGACAGGATTCAAAAGCGTGCGTTAAAACTCATAGGTGATAGAGACATTGTAAACTCTATACCCTCTCTAGAACATAGACGAAATGTCTCATGTCATGTCTCTCTTATTTTATCGCTTTTTCCATTAAAAATGCTCCAACGAAATAGCCAGTTGCATTACACCCCTTCAAAATTTCACCCGCAATACACGTCACGTTTTGAATACCCATCAGTTTACCCTTAAGCCCAACTTTGGACGTACTGTCAATGAACTCCCAGGCAGTGTTGCCGCAAGAGTTTAGAAAAAAGTATCTCCGCAGACAGAAGAAAAGTATCAATAGGTATCATAATGGGAATTATGAGTAAAATTGCCATTATTATTATTTTGTTAATATTCAAAAAATGAAAACAAGCTATAATGCCTAAGATAACATGAATATTCTCAAGTTTTTTACAAAAAATATATCCTTCCAAACAGGCGCCAAGTCGACTACAAGAATATTTAAGTAAATTATCAAAAAAATGACGGAAAAGTAACTCACAGTTCAGTGAATAAGAGTATTGCATGGCATTTTATAGTATTTTGTTGTCGGAATCAAAAAGTATCAAAATAGGCATTTTACAGAAATCGAAGTATCACGTCGAAATTAAGATTAAAAAGTATCACTTTTGATACTTTGGTATCATTGTGGCAACACTGCTCCCAGGCTCCGTTTTCCCTCACCACTACAGCCTTCAAACATTTGAAGTCAACGTGCATGGTACCACCTCTGTTCCTCTTCCCCCTTTTCCCAAACGCCCGCGCACTGGATCAGTCAGTATAAGGGTATTACACCCTTTGGTGCGCGCAAACTATAAAAAAAAAATAAAAAATCTAATTCTTCTTAATTTTGTTGTCCTATAGTCAGAAATGTAGAGCGATCTTACTATGTTCATTTATCCAAAACCAATAAGTAAAACAATTCAACAGTTTAACTGCTCTTACGGCTTTTCTAAAACATACTAAAGTTCCAGGGAATCACCTTAATTGATTTAATGCTTTTTGCAGCAAATAAGCCGAGGCGCTTTAGTGTTTACTCCTTTCCCGTTCACTCTTGTTCAATGTTCAACCTAATGGTAATCAGTACTAGTAAACGTACCAATTCCATCTCATTTCAACTCCCTACAACTATTCATCTTCCTACCACGTACTGACAATAAACATTGCTCAACTAGACGCGTGCCGCTATAAATCCTACAAAGTCCACGTCCTTCATAAACACAACCATAAAATTAAAGTTGCCCAGCTAAAAGTGCATTGCTTATATTTTACTCACCCCCCCCCCCTTTTCTTTGGTAAATTGTATTTTATTACCAACCCAATGGGAGTAAGACCCATTCGCCGAAAACGCAAAGTTAGAGCACCACTTCGAAGTAAATTAAAACATTTGGTTACAAACAATCTAAGTTCGAATTGCTACTAAAGTAAAACTTTCCCACACATCCTTTAAAAATATATGTGCATTTAAAAATAAAAATATAAACGTTCCCACGGGCAAAATCGCAACTACGGTCCGAAAAAATAAAATGTAATTTCATAAAATAAGTGTACAGTCGTATTTATCTCTTGCTACGGTTCCGAACTGATTCGTATGGTTTTTTTACAGGACTCTGCCCTGATGCTCATCTATTGTTCCGTCCAATAACTACATATATGAATTTCTGTTGTATTTGTCTTCAGCATTGCAGCTTCAATTTTCGCCCCATTGTGGAGCGCAATAAAATGCACACGCAGACGTATCCTTCCGATTCTAACACGGAACGCTCAGATTTTTTTTAATCATTCGACTAACAAAAAAGGGAACCAATCAATTCCATGTTCCACAATTCAAATCGATGTTTCACAGATGCCGGAGGTGAAGAAAAAAAAAAAAAAACAATAATATAAAAACCAAACCGTACATATATAACATATCCCGATCCCGAAACAAGCAAATGAACAAATATGGACCAGTGAGTAGGTTTTCAACACCAAGAAAGCAACCGCGTATTTTCTGTTGTATATGTACCTACACCATGAAGCTTGCGTGGGGAAATATAGAAGAACGAAAATACGAAAAACAAGTGAAGGAAAAAAAGCAGGAATGTGAAATATTTTAACACAATTGTTAGTTGAATACCATCCTGTGGTTTAGACAGAAATGTTTCCTGACTCTCTTGTTGTTGGTGATGGGCCAAAATAAAAAGGTACGCGGTTTTTATACGATGTCCCTATATCCTTTTTTATCGCGATGAATTGAATGCATTTGGAATGTGTTTAAGGGGTCATTTGTAGATAAAAAGTTAGCTGTTTGAGTGACACTTTGGTATTCTTTTTATTTTGAGTGACAATAAGTACCACTTCGCAATGGAACATCATTGTATGTTTTGTAATCAAATTGATTTAGAAGGGTTTTAGGATATGTACAACGTACCGTACGACGTGACAAGCGCAACTACACCAACACGCTGGCTACAGAAGCAGAGGAGGCAGACAACAGCACGCTCTATAGAATCACAAAGGAGCTGACAGGTGGTCGCAGCTACAGCCAACACCTTGTGAAAAGCCTAGACGGCTCTTTGCTTAATTCGGATGAGGAACAGCTCAAGAGATGGAAGGCGCATTTTTCTACAGTTTTGAACTGTGGATTCGCCATCGAATCGATTGTAAATCAGAGAGAGCTGCCTGAGGTACAAAATTTCCGAATGCGTACCACGATCCCCAGTAAGGATGAGATCACTGCTGCGATCAAGGCACTAAAAAACAACAATGCGGTAGGACTTGACGGTATTCCCGCCGAGCAATTGCGGCTGAGCTACTGTTCCCTATAATTGCAAGAGGTTGGGAAAATTTTCTGACCAGTGAAAGAAGGGAAAGGTCGTCAAGTGCGAAAAATGAAGAGGTATCTGCATGCTCCCAGCAATTCATTTGAGCATTCCATTGAGCGAATCAAACAACACCTAGAAGACTGGATGCGGAACAAGCTCTGGATCCTCCTGTGTCGACCACATGAACACCCTGTGGATCATCATAGATCAGTACGTTGAATATCATTCGCCCCTTCGTCTGCTATTCATTGATTTTGAGAAGGCATTCGATTGTGACAACAAGTAGTTTATTTGGCGTACCTTACGCAGGAGAGGTATCCGTATCCCAAATAATTTGATTGCTATTATCAAGGGTACATATGTTGGCTCAGAATGTCACGTCCTGCACAGAAGAAGGTTGTCAGAGAAATTCGAGAGCTAGACAAGATTGCATTCTTTCACCAATTCTATTCCTGTTGGTGACTGGCGATGTGCTCCATGCAGCTTTGTCGATGGGAAGTGGAGGAATTCGATGGACTCTTACATCCCAACTGAAGCATATTGAAGATTTATGCTTACTTTCTCATATAATTATGGATCTCCACCAATTGACAGCTGATGTGGAGAGAGATGCAGGCGTCGCGTCGTCGGGCTTAATTTTGCATTGCTGGACAACCGGTAGAGAGAGTAGACGATTTTCTGTATCTTGGGAGTATTGTCTCGATGGACGGTGGAACCGAACTGGATATAGCTCACAGAATCTCCAAAGCGCAATCTGCCAAGGTATGGCGAAGCACTGCACTCAGCTTAAGCACGGCATATCCGTGCTGTTATTTGGATGTAGCAGTTAGAGAATGACCATCAACATCACAAACGTTCGCTAACAGGTGCCTACGTAACATCTTAAGTTTTTTCTGCCACAACCGTATCTCTAATGAACACCTCTACAAGAGAATATGGAATATGGAAATGGTTAACCATGTATTCTACAGGAAATGAACCCTTCATGCACTTAGAGCAACTTGTGGTCAACATACTCGGCCTTCCGAACGCACGATTCGCCGCACATTCAAAAAATTTAAAACTCAATTTTCATTATTTCGCGACTAAATTGATGACTTTCAGCACATAATAAATAAAATATTGAAGTGACAGCTAAGAGTATGACCGCGATGAATAGATTCGACGCCGTTCTCAACAGCTTGGCTTGTTGTAGGTATTTAACAACTTGGCAACAAGTATGTTGGTTTAAAAGCGTACAAAATTCAACTCCAGCTATAATTGAAGCAGATTGCAGAAGCAGATGAAGACTAAAACAAAATCCAGCTAAACATATCCATATGTACTCATGTAATTGATCGCTAGCAGCGAATCGCATTGCATCGCGCGGCGCGAATAAGCTTCGCCATAAACACAGTCTCTTAGCCGTTTCTGAGCAAATCAATTTCTTTCTGAACGTGGCCTTAATAAACGAACTTTTTAATTAAGGCTAGAACAATTTTCCATCTACGGACGATGCAACAGACTCCAACTTTGAGTTTGAAGTTTGAAGCTCGTAAATCGAGTTATTCCGGCTACAGTCCAATAAACAAGCACCAACAAATGAACAGGCAGTTTTGGCACAGCTACTTTCTTGAAATTCGCTATAACTCAGAGTCCATGAAAAGATCGAGGTTTATTGTTTTACGGAGGCAATAAGGTTAAGCACATTGTAAAAACAATAACCAAAAACGTAGTTAATTTCAGAAATTTTTACGAAATCAACGATATTTTCAACACATGTTTACACTTTGGATTCTAGCAAAGAGAGATAAGAATACCTAAAAAGTCGTTCAATGCAGTGTTGTGCAGTTTTGTCCATGTTAACTTGAATGAAAATATATAAATCTTAAAAGAGAACATTCGCCGAGTTAACGGTGTTCTTAAAATTTCACATTTTTACAGACCCTTTCCGTTTTCAAAGTAAGCTAAGCAACAAAAAGTCAAGACAAAAAATATTATTTACGTTTGACTTTCATATCATACAATAATCTTACAAAGGACATACGTATGTAAAAACCAGTGAAAAATGCTACAATTCGCCTGGAGCGAATCGTATGATACCCTATCCCTATCTTATTTGGTCGTGTCAGTGGGCGGTGGAAAGTGTATTTACAAAATTTTCTATTTTGCCCTGTAAACTAATATTTTACTCGAAAATTATTTTTTTTAGTAAACGCCCCTAAAAAGTGGGCGTGGCCATATAAAATGTATAGACGATTTGTAGATTTAGTGGATATCTACATATTTGCTCAAGTAAGTTTTTTCGAGTTTCATATGAAAATAGTGAAAAAAGTGATTTTTTTTGAAAAGTGGGCGTGTCAGTGGGCGGATTTTAAAAATTTTTACACTTGTATTGCTTACTTTTCCAAAGACCTCGTATACAAAATTTCATCAACCTAGCTCAAAATTTAAGGCCCAAAAACTGGTGACACACAGACGGACGGACGGACGGACGGACGGACGGACGGACATAGCTCAATCGACTCGGCTAGTGATGCTGATCATTTATATATATACTTTATTGGGTCTATCTGTAATATTTCTCTATGTTACAAACTATGTATCAAACTTAATATACCCTTAGGATAGGGTATAAATATGTTGAAATTTGTTGAAGAAAAAAAGTTTAACAAGCATTTGCAATGCATTGGAATCAGGTAAGGTTAGTGGCCTGCCGAGGAGAACTACTCCATGCCAAACTAGGTCAATACTGATTCTGAGAATTTGATGAAATTAATAATCATATGGTGGCATAAAAATCAATTATGTCCTCAAAAACTATCTCACTACTTCAGCTTTTGCATAGTTCTGCTTCAGTTCCACTCAGTTTCTTTATATCGTAAAGCAGAGTACTATGCCGCGTGATAACTCCAAGGAGAAAGGAATAGTGTCGTTTCGGTCATAGCTTCGTCAAGGGACGTTCACAATTTCCTTATCTTGACACACCTTTCCATAGACATAAATGGGATATTGCCTCTCACATGCCATAAGCTCAAGTGCAAAATGTGTGATGTTCACAAGTTGTTCCTGAAACAGTCTTTTGCTTACCAATGCATCTGCTTTCTCGTTGCCTAAAATACCGTCATGTCCAGTGGCTCAGTAGAGAAATACCTAGTGTTGTGTTTTTATTACTAAGAGACAGAGTTTTTTGAGTGCTTATATTAAACCTCTAAGTACTAGCTTCATGACTTTCATTTTTTAGAATTGAAAGGCATCAGAAAGGAAAAAATATAGTTAGTGACCGTGGCTACCCATAATCCAATAGAAATGTTAGTAAATCTTTTCAATGGAAACTGCAACAAAATCAAGTTGAATTAATTTCAATTAAAATGTAAACACTCAGCCTTAAGCATTTCTGTCACGCCCAGGTCATATTGTACTAAAGAATCAACTTAATTTTGCTGCAAAAAAAACTTTTTTTTTAACTTACTTTTGCCCGCATGTGTTACCACTAAAATTACACGCAGAGGTGGTTTCATGTTTTTCCAAATTCATTCCAATTAATGCCCCTCAATGACTACACGGAGTAATTGCCCCCATCTATTCAAATACTTGCATTAAACATCAGCACCTTTTGCTCTGAAGGTGTTTAAGTGATTCCAACCTCATACAAGTTTAATATGCTTTTGAGTTCCGTCCGCTGGAGGACAAAAAAAAAAAAAAAAAAAACAAGCAAAACGACGAAGAGAAAATTTTCTTTATGGATATTATTAAATGAAAGTGCCAGGCATCTTCCGATCTGGAATACATATTCCAAACATAAACACACACCAACGCAGAAACAGATAGAAGTATATTTCTTCTCCGGGCACTGATGTGAGCAATAAAGAATTCATAGCCATGCAATGGAACCAAATTGCTTCCGCTATCCCCATGTGGGAGAACACATAAGCTCCCTCCTCCATCACCAATGTGTTCTCCTGTGCACTATCCCTGCGTCTCTGTCCACCAAACATGTTGATGTCCTTTCTGGTTGTCATTAGCTGTTTTAGAAGCTCCATATACGGAGGATACTGTGTCCGGAGTTTAAGAGACGGAAATGGATTTCCGAAAAAATAAAAGCAACGATCCGATAGGACGCACTCAGAATGTGTGAAACTGAATGTGTATAGTGTCCTTTAACAGAATCGAGTATGTGATGACCGAAAATTATGCCTCATATAAGTTTTTACGATACGTGTCCTGTTAAGTAGGTTCCAACTAATCAAAAGGGCGAACAAAAACCCATACACCACTAATGGGCCGCATCGTTAACTAGACCTATTTTTTGTAAATTTATGCAAATAGTCCTTGTATTTTTGCGGGTGTTTTTATTTGTTAATTTTTTTTTTTTGTCATGTAGGGTGTGATGTTGTAATTGCATTGGTCTTGCACGTGCATGTCCTTCGGAGGGCAAACATTTTAGTGTTCTGTCCACGTGTGTTACGACCTCATTTCCTGTTTCTCTCAAAAGTATTTTTATGGCGAAATTCTCGTTTTTTTCACTTTAATGCTCTTCAAATTCGTTCTGGCACATCCTGCCACTGTGTCGTGTAGTTGCCCTAAGCGCAATTTGGAAACAAAAAAATAAACGTTTTTGTGTCGCCTTTGAGGGCGGCTTGGCGGTTTCCTTTTTATTTTGGGTGAACGCGCTACCCAATATTTACCCCGGGGTTAAGCAGTCTTTTACAATTCATCACTTGAAGGTCGCTCAAGAACCCAGGCAGCGCAAAGTACCAACACAAATTCGGGGAATAAAAAATCGAGAGTTGGTCGTATTATTGCGGCAAGGATATTAAATTTACTTTAAGAGTTCACAAGGAAATTTCTTCTGTGGCATTAAAAGACACACAAACGAGAGGAAGCTTTGTTTTATATCCTGTCGCAGAGAGTAGATTCACTTTAATCCATAGTTTCGAGACAAAGGAAAATAATGAGGATAGACCTATTAAATGTATTATAGGGCACTTCTTATTTGGTCTATGAACTATTGCCTACGAACTTTTGCTATGAAAATTTAACTTTCCGGCTACTTGGGGTGTTAATTAGATATCTCTTTCCAAGGCTAGAAAAGAATGTCAGACACTTTAAATACATCCGCAGGAATTGTCTTTAGGTATACGATGGAAAACCAACACCAAATAATATTGGCTTTGGAAATTTCTTTTAAGATAAGGATGAACTCAGAAACTGATTCGTATGTTATTTCTTATCCGAAGATATGAGGACATAGCCAAAAGAGGGCGAAGGCCTAGCTTCTGACAACTCACTATGGATTCTCTGTTCCCCACATGTGCCAATTTACATATTAACAGCCAGAGATTCAGTATAACAGAGAGTATAAAATGGACCTTGTCCGTCATCAAAATTTGCTTCTAAAAATCAGGTTCAGTGTCAAACATTGGAGCGATTCTTTGGCCTTATTCCAAGCGACGTGAATGATCTGTCAGCAATATTCTTTGAGTCAGTTGCACTTTACACGGAAGCAAATGCAAATCATCCTTCAAATTGCGCTACAAGGTGGCTCTGAAGCCAAAACTTTACGACACATGGGGATACTTGGCAACACTCTCTCTTAACGCGTCAACCAGTTCATAAAAGCGTCTTAGACGTTGATGGACGGCATGTCGACGATCTCCCACTGTCCCGTTCTCAACAAAATTCGAGCTAACGACAAATAGTTCTGTCAGACGGTGGTTGGTAGCCACGATATTTTTGACATTGCAAGTTTAATTAACTAACTATTTCCCTCGGTTCAGCGCACCCTCTGTGGGTAGCATTCCCCTAAGCTTATCTGACAGCGCGGAATACCTGGGTATCATTTTAGACAGAAAACTCACCTGGAGACCAAACACTAATGAAAGAGTTAAAAAGGCCAACATAGCCTGGGGACCCTCTCCAAAAACAATTCTCTGGATGTACACGGCTATCGTAAGGCAGCCTAGTATGGTGGCCAGCATTAAACAAATCCACATACCTGAAGGAGCTCACTAAAGTACAAAGACCAGCGTACATTGGTGCCACCAGTGCGATGAGAACCACTCCAACTGCGGGTCTTGAGACTATTCTCAACCTGCCTCCGCTAGACATCTACATGAGATCAAAAGCAGCCATCAGTGCCTTAAGAATAAGTCAGACTGCTTGCTGGAAGTCAAGTACGATAGGGCATGCAACCATCCTCGACAGATTTTTCGGCCATACACCCAAAACAGACTACACTACTCCTTACCATAACACCATTTACCTCAGCTTACCCTAGCAGAGATGAGTGGAAATGGACACCGGTGTAGGATCCGGAATTTTCTCCGAATCACTGGGTATATCCAGATCTATACGACTCCCAGACCACAGCAGTGTTTTCCAAGCGGAGGTCCTGGCAGTGACAACAGCGGCCCGTGAGTCTGCCGTGAGAGCAATACCGCCAGAAGGTATCACTTTCTTTATCGACAGCCAGGCAGCTATCAAGGCAATTACTGCCATAGAAATAAAATCCAAGCTTGTGAAGTGCTGTCGCGAAGAGCACAAGGTTCTACTCTGCTGGGTCCCTGGGTACGAGGGCGTCCCTGGAAATGAAAGGGCAGATGAATTAGCAAGAAAAGCTTCATCGGACCCACTTGAACTGACTGACCTCTCCATAAGCATCCCGCCCTGCGCTCTCAGGCTTGAAGCAGAGAAACTGGCTATGAGGGAGGCGAACTTGAGATGGAAGTCCATAGACACTTGCAACACTGCAAAATAACTATGGCCAACTTTTGACAATGCAAGGACCGAGAGAATTATCCGCAAGGACAGACGTTCACTGTCCTTACTCGCGGGGATACTCACGGGTCACAACACTCTGCGGTACCACCTAAAGAAACTACGTCGGTCGGAAGAAGAGGAGGTTATAGAGGACACTACCCACGGCGATGAGGAGGTTATAGAGGACACTACCCACTTCCTCTGCCAATGCCCTGGACTCCAACATTCCAGGTACAAATTCCTCGGCAATCACTTCTTTCAGGATCTAGGAGAACTCTCCAATGTTATTACCGACATGTTACTGAACTTCATCAGAATGGTTCGTTGTTACAGATATTTATGGGTTAAATGGACAAGGGGTACTTTTTCTAAGCTTCCCTTTGGGTGACACAATGGGTCAGTGCTGATCTGAGTGCGGCGGAGGTATTTCGTTTCCTCTGCCAACCCTACGTCTGCGTCACTATTTCGGCGCCTTGTTTTGACGTTTTAAAACCATTTCTACTCAAATCGTTTGATAAATGTCAAAGTTGTTCTATGCTTACATACCGACATTAAAGATGGCGCTTTATACATATGTACATGCAAATGCCAAAAAAATATCAAAAATTATAGTTAAGTTTGAACGCCTAATAAGAATAGTCAATTATAAAAATACTGATTGCTTAAAAACGTACCGCTTAAAACTTTGACCACTTCTGTAGATATTGCTCAAGCATTGATATGATTGAAATCAATACGAAGAAGTTTTTCTTGTGACTTCAATGAATGCAATTTACAACCGCAAACTACTCAGTACTTCAGAGCAAATATTCATCGCTTAATTAGTGAGGTCGAGCCACAAATTCTAGAAAACAAAATGTTTAATTCACACTCCACTCAATTCTTGTCTCATTGTTCAAACAAAAAAAGCTCTGAAAAAACTCCCTTCATCTCTTATACGCGAAAGCCTTAAAGATTCTTTAAATATTTTTCTGGCAACCTCATGTCCTTTCCATTATGCGTAAAGAAACAATCTCCTTAGCATATGTATGCTATCTAATTTGCTCAATATAGAACAAAAAGAAGACTTATCACCTTTGGTGAGAATTTTGCCTCCTTTTATCTCACAAAATTTGACATTACTAAGCATATTTCTTTTTTCTGATAAGATAGAGCTTCATTCAAGATAACTCGTTTGACCCATTAAGTCGTCTTTAAGACTTGATACGTTGCTATTTGCTGTAATAAAAGGAAAAACGAATTTTTCTAATGTCCTTCGCTTTCGTTTGTGGAATGGAACCTAATTCTCCAACTACGTCACCATCAGCCTCAATCGCTGCCATTCGATCTATATTAAAATACATTTCGTGATGTACACATTATGTAAATGTAGGCTCCATGTTTACCAGCAATTTCGGTTGCATTCGTTAAAACCAAAAGAAGAACTGGAAAAACCAACGAAGAAAATCGATTCTTAAGAAAATGGTGAAACCAGAATGAGGCCCATTATTTTGTTAGACTTCTTGATAGTGAAGAGATTTTGGACCGACCAACAACCACCCATCGTACATAGTTTGCTATTATTAAATGCCTCGTCGTCGTTCCGGCTATGAAATGAAAATGGTTTATTCGTTTGGCTTTACGTGCGGTTTTCGCTTGATTCCATCAGAGAAATCCTAGAAATGGCTTTTTTGGGGTTTGGTCTGACATAAAAGAGTGAGAAGTGAAGGAAATTGTATGCCACCCCGCCGTCGTTGGTTCTTCTGTAAGGATACAAAGGCATACACTGCGAGATAGATGTACGCCAGATAGACTAACACACCATAAGCAGAAGGGCAAAACAATTTATTTGATATAATTCGCTTGTCTTTGAGTTGATGGGCTTTCTGAGATGGCATCGGAAGGAGAGCGTTTCTTTGTTTGTGTGTGTGTGTGACTGTGCGTCTCTAGTTCACTCAGAAGAGAGCTCGCTAGAAGGATGATAATAAGCTGATGTTGTAAATTACATGTCGTCATCTAAGCCAAAAGAATTATGTTTTTTTTTCTCTCTCTCTCTCTATTTTCTTCGTCCTTGTCTTTGGTTTCTTCTATCCAAGAGTCGGATAAGTTAGTTTTTGCCAAGTTGATGGTTTGTTTCCTTGGACAAGGATGGGAGTATTGCCTTGGCACGGTTATCCTCGGTGTGATAACCGACAAATTGGAGATGTGGGAAATAAGTGTGAACAATATGGAATGGCGATAAAGGAGGCTGAAGAACGTCGGGAAAGATTCTCATGATATTCTAATTGATTTATTGCTGTTTTCCTATGGTGTCGATTGAGCTGAGTGGGCGAATCAGCATCGTGGCGAGTTAATATAACGACAATAATTTTAAGGCAGACCGTCTTTTCAGGTCGATTATTATTGGACCGGATAAATGGAAAAAATCTATTTTTATTGCCATCTTTGAGGTTATATTTAGCTTTCTTTTTCACTGTTGTTTTCTGAAGAATTACAAAAAGCATGAAAATATAGAGAAAATGAATGTGCTAAATTCCACAATCCATGAGACAGTTTAAGCAATCCCGAATACTCCTTTAATTTAATTTAAAGACACCATAATATACCATAATATTTTTGTTCTTTTTTTTTCTTGCAAATGCGTACATAGTTATTAAGGCTCATCCGATGTACATACATAGGTAGTTTTTGCTTCTCGTGAATATGCTATCAAGTCCTTCTGCTTTAATGCGTTTGAGTGCTTTGATCGCGGTAATGATCTCGACGAGATTTTTTTTTCTGGTTACCTTTATTCCACATATTCCATATTTTTAACAAATACTTGATTCAAAACCGTAAAAAAATGTTCTTTCCAACTCTTGAGCT
Source organism: Chalcosyrphus nemorum (assembly GCA_949716465.1). Taxonomy (NCBI): domain Eukaryota; kingdom Metazoa; phylum Arthropoda; class Insecta; order Diptera; family Syrphidae; genus Chalcosyrphus; species Chalcosyrphus nemorum. The sequence goes on from OX454333.1 coordinate 72,811,729, forward strand.
GATCCTCATCCGATGTAAGTGGGGAACCGAAACCTAAAAATTAAATGGCAGCTTCTCAACGAGTCATAAGGAAACTCTAGGCTTACTTCTGCAAACTTATTTTTCTGACTCCGTAATCACTGTCCCTCACTCAGTTTGTTTCTCCACCTTGTGCTCTTCTTCAACATAGCCGAGCCATTCTTATGGATTCATTAATGCTCATTTTCCGATCCGCCTTTGAACTAAGCGAAAACAAGCGGAGAAAGGTTAATATAGTGTTCATTGTCATTCCAAAAACTGGTGCATAACTAGAAGTCCTTTAGACTTATCAGACTCACCTCTGAGTTTCTGAAGGTAAAAATCATCAACTTCCATTTTCACATTACTGCAACTCCAATTTGTCAATCTGGTAAATCTACGGTCACAGCATTGAACAAACTCTGGTTAAGAAGAAAATAGCCCCCTGAAAATCTTGAGGAAAATTCAGCTGTTATCAGCAGAAATTTGCTCCTCAGATTTCATGCGAAAAAGAGTGCAAATCAATCAAAATGCAACTTTTGGGATAATCCTCTTATTTGATGAAGTACATCTTCATTTGATTGCTACACTGACGTTTCGAAAACGTCAAATGCAGCAGGAGTTGGTGTCTCCGGTTCTTATAATATTAGTAAGTATTGGATTGGTGCAAAAATTCTAACTCGAGATATAAATCAATTCTGACATTACGATGATAAAGAGGTTCAAAAAAGCTCGTCTGTCTGCGTGTCCCCGAGACTACAGCCTGAACGGGTGGACGAATTTCTATCAAACTTCATATCTAGGGTCTATACGATGATTCCTAGAGGCGAAATTGAAATTTATGTTTCAGCCCTATTATTAACGCTACTTTACTTAAGGGCAATTTCACAAAAATTAGACTTTCTCGAAAACTGCTCTAACGAATTTGACGAATTGATCTCATATTCAATTAAGATTGAAAAATTCCAATCAGATGACACATAAAATTTCTTACCAAAATTGTTAACAACAGTACTTTACTTATAAAATTTTTTGAAAAACGATTTCGTTCAAATTCTACTCTGAGATTAGTACTGACACGTGCAATAAGATGACTTACCGCATTTTGGCCAACATTGGTTTTAACGGTACTTATAACCGATTTGGCTAAAAGACTATTTTCTTGAAAACGGATCTAACGATTTTATTCAAGTTCTCACATTAGATTAAAAATCGCAAATGTCTTAAAATGGTTCAAATAAATGTTGGCCAAAAGTGGTAATAACGGTACTTATTTTAAGGATTTAGGGGTTTTAGCCTAATTGTTAATAATGGCACTTTGCTTATAGCCCACTTAACAAAATGTCCTTTTTATCGTCTAAGGCTCAAACGATTTCGCTAAAATTTTAAATTCGAATTACTTTAATACAGTCCTATAGAATGGCGTACCACGTTTTTTGGTAGAAAGAGCTAATAACGGTATTTTACTTATAGCCAACTTAACAAACTGCCATTTTTATATAAACGGCTAAGATAGTGTTGGTTAATTTTAAGATTTGGACTATTTTTCTGAAGTCCTATGAGATGGCAAACTGCGTACAAGTCGTACAAAGACTTACTTTAAAAATTCATACTAACACATCGTTGGTTTTTTCGATCTTAACTGCACAAAAAAACTTATAGATATAGGTGCAAGTTTATACGACCCAGTCGTGCACTTTATTTTCATTGGAGTTGAAAATATAAAACCGTTTATACAATAGACAACAAAGCACATTATGCTACTTAGGTCATAAATATGACTTTTTAAAATATCATTACCATTAGTTTTCAATTAATTAACGAGAACAAGCTGAAAAAAAATTTAGCTGTTTTATTTTGCTTGCTAAGCCCCATAACATGTTTTTGCCTCAAATTGAGATCTCAGGACACCTTTTCTTCCGCAGACGAATTAACTGTTGTGACGCAACTCTTTTTAATAGTAACGCAACAAATTCTGCTTCTGCCAAAAAATCAGGTGGCAGATAATTAGGCCTCTACGTGTTAACAGCAGTCCAAATTAATGTCTACAATAATTTTCGGATGGTCTTTTGGAGCAGAGTAGGAAACTGTTATGTATTTGTGATTGATAATCACTTGTATATAACGGTGTTACCTTGTCTACTCCTAAAATTTACAGTTTATATCACATGAATTCTTGAAATCTGACTGTCTGGGTCCCTTCACTCTGTTTTACCTTTGCTTAGTAATTTATCAAACTTATATTCCACTGTTCTTATAACAGTATTGAAATATTAATGAATCCGCGAATCAACTGCCAACGAAAATTCAAATGGAAAAGGATAAACAATACTGCTGCCAACTTTGACCACTGTGATGCGCTTTTTATTATCTCTTTCAAAACTTTTATTCCAAATACGGCTGTCACTTTTCTCCGTAGTTGTTGGCCATTCAAATCGAAATAAATTTTGTATACTTTCTTTTTAGAAAATCACAAACTATGCAAGATGCAATTGAAAACTCTTTTCTCAACTGTAAAGCAAAGTTTTAATTAGCTCTCATTCCAAAAACACACATTGTCTAATTACTCTTTTCAGTCATTTTCATTTTGTGCCTCGAGCATTTTTAATCAAAATTCACATAGTAATTCTATGATTACGAATGCGGTGTACCATACACGAAAAAAAACACCGTCAACTTAATCCCTAACTATTGTCATATGTTTTTACAAGTAATAAAGACAAGCACAGACTCCTTTGTCTCATGATCTCCCTTTTTTCTAAAACTTTTTTATTGTTTCTTTGTAACCCTCACGAAAAAGTTTTTCCTTAAATGTTGCAAATTATTTCGCAACACAATTTGAAACAACTTTTTTTGCTATGCTTGACAGGGAAAAAACTTCTTGTAACAACTGCATGTTTCCGGATAAAGAAAAAAATAACTTCACCTGAGATGGGAACAAAAAAGTGATAAAAATGAAAAAAAAAAAAACTCTTTTTACTTTCCCCGCAGTTGTTATGACGATGAGACTTTTTTTCGATGTACGTACTTCATCTTCAACGGCAAATAAATAAAGACTATTAGATTCATACGTTGGAGAATAAAAGTAGAAAAACTTTAGGGTAAACATCATTATTAAAACGAAACAAAAAAATTATGCATAAAAGCTTGGCTAAAATCCGCTTAAGATGGATTTTGGTCCATTCTTACTTTTAAAATCACATTTTTAATACTGCACTCAGGTTTTGTAACTGGATCTCTTTTTTCTAAGCAGTAACTCGTTATTATTTCTTACATAAGAACAATTCGAAATAAAGTGAATGTGTAGGGCTGAAGTAATCCATTCGCTTACCCATGTTTTTTTACTTAGCATTTACGGGGATACTCTATAATCCAGGTAAGTTTTAGAGAGAATGGCGGAAGAACTCAAACTAATTTCAAATCAAATCGGTCGGGAGCACAGGATTTAGACGCATTGCTGAATTTCCCTCTTCTTGATACTTATATCATGGGAAGTTCGTTGTTAAAAGCCATTCACAGACTCAGACGAGGTGGCTTTTGTTATGAGCCGCACTGGAGGTTCGACAATGCACGATACTTATCCTATAACTCTGGTCTTATGGATGTGACGTCTGATGCTATGACTCCAAGGCATCAGCTACGGTGCAAATATGAGGTCGACTTTCCAAGGCGGTAGGGCTTGACGGCATACCCGCGGAACTTTTTCAAGCTGCACCAACAGCATCGGCAGAGCTACTGTTCCCACTTGTCGGAAGAACATGGGAAGCCGAGAGTTTTCCGGATGAGTGAGAAAAGGTCAAGCTCCCTAAAAAAGGCAATCTAATGCAGTGCGAAAACTGGAGAAGTATCTGTGTGCTGCCTGCTGTGGCCAAGATAATAATCTTAGAGCGAATCAAAGACCAGCTTGAAGACACACTCGACTTTGAACAAGCAGGTTTCCGATCTGGATCCTCCTGTGTCGACCACATCATCATCGAGCAGTGTGTTGAATATCGATCACCACTTCACCTGCTGTTCATCGATTTTGAAAAGTCGTTTGATAGTGTCAATCGGGAATTTATTTGGCGTGGCTTGCGCAGAAGAGACATTCCGGATAATATAATAGCAAATATTAAGGCTACATATGATGGGTCCACATGTCACGTCTTGCAGAGAGGAAAGCTGTCTGAGGAATTCGAAGTCCAAAGTGGGGTTCGACAAGGCTGCATACTTTCACCAATACTGTTTGAATGCAGCCTTATCAACAGCAAAGGGAAGAAATCGATGGAGTCTTACATCTGAACTCAAGCACCTCGACTACGCCGATGATGTATGCCTTCTGTCTCACAGAATAATGGACCTTCACCAAATGATCGCAAATGTGGAGAGGGAAGCAGGCTTCGTTGGGTTGAAAATTAACTCGGCAAAAACAAAAATGAACAGCCTAGGACCGAACTCAGCAACTCATGTATGCATTGCTGGACAAACGGTTGAGAGAGTACAGAGCTTCCAAAACCTTGGGAGTATTGTCTCAACCGATGGCGGAACCGAATTGGATAAAGCCAGCCGAATAGGTAAAGCAAAATCTGCACGGCAACTGGAAAAGAGTTGGGAGGAGCTGAGGCACATTTCCAGAAATCGTACGATGGCGCGTAGGCGTTGTTGAGGCCACAAGGGGCCACAGGATATAAGTAAGTAAGTTCCTGGTATTCAGGACTGACTACAATCAGTAGCGTCATCAGTGTTCCCAGATTGACACTTTTGGCGCTTTTTGATCGGAAAAGGGGAATCTGTCTTTAAAAAAGGGGAAAATGCAGATTTGAAATATGATATTCGATATCACAAAAGATTGTTATAATATGTCACCAATACGCTTAAATCTTCGTTCTCAAGGAATCTGGGAACACTGGCTACAACTAGAGTCTGAGCCAGGAATGAAGTGTAGTCGTATTTTCACAGATGATTGAGATATCCGATGAGATTGCTTGACAAGGCTTAGAGTTTCTCAGGACCCGAACCTGCGTTAGGTTTTCTTGCATAAACGGCAAGGGCTTGATGATTCGGTTTCTTATGACCACAATTGTGCTTAGCATGTCCGCGGCATTCGTACTCTCTCTCTACAGAAAAGACTAGAGACAACTTCTTACCGGCCACTTCAATTTTGCTAAGCACCTTAATATGATTGGCTTAAGCGAAACATCTGTCTGCGATGCTTATAGAGAAGGTGATGACACTGCGGAACACTGCTCGTATCCGGCACCAGATTTTAGATGCGGATGTGAGGAATACTGTTAAGCTCCTCATCACTGAAGCCTACTCAAATTCTTTAAGAAGACGAAAAAATTCTTACAATAAAAGAGGGTGTAATGGAGTGATTCCTCGTAGTGCAATGGACAAATTAATGTCTGAATGCTCCGGTGAAGCTTTTCATAATCAATTCGCTGGTTTTATTCATAATACAAATATGCAGTCTGGATAAAGTTAACAGCAAAAAAGGGCTTGAGAGATACAGACTACAGACTAAGGCATTACCAATATGTTCTCTGTTACAGCTCAGGGAAGACGGTTGTAACAGCGTCATCGATACGTTCGTTATTAAATTTAGCTCTGGTACAATCTGCTCTTCCAAACGCTGCTGTGTCCCCTATCTATCTTTAATGACAAGTACTGGACTTCTAGAATAGCCCCCGTAGTACAAAACCCAGTCGTTCATCTTTTGTTGAACGACCCATTCTATCTGACTACATCAACACTGCTATTATTTACATACCATTCCCGGTCGAAAATTAATTTCTTATAAATGTTTTTGGATAAAGAGTTTCACACACTTTCTCATTCTTTTAATATTCACAAATGAGCACAAAAAGATAAGAAAACGGATAACGAATTACTTTAAGAACTTTACTTTGTTCATATCCTTCCTTTACTTAATCTGTCAAAAAATTTGCATGAGTATGTATCGCCCTCTATCTTCTATCCTCCAAGGAAAAACAATAAACTTTAAAAAATAATTAATTTTACAAAATCACGGAGATAATAATCCTTAGCATTGAATGCTTTTTTAATTACAGTAATTTATAATAACGTCCTTTGTTGTGTCAAATTGCTGCTTCTGCTGTCGCTGCTGCTTTTGCTACAAGCACTCACGATGGATGGGTGAGAGAGCACCCATCAAAATAGTGCATCCTTGGCTGGTCTTGGATTTTTTTCCCCTTATTTTTCTTTTCATAAGACAAAATGCTGTCGAAAAGTGGCTGAGGGAAGAAAGGCATTGTTATGTCACAGCAGAGAAGCAGGAGTCTCGACACGAGAGACGAAGCCGAATGTATCCATTGTGTGTTGCATTTGTATCATGCAAGAATTGTTTCCATTTTAGAGACATTGTTCTTTTATCTAAATATTTAGGAATCTTTTGAAATTTGGCGTTAACAATGGGTTGTCTGTGTTTTTTTAAGTTTTTTTTTTACGTATTTGGTGACATGTAGATATGAGTGTAATTACATGCTTATTTTGGTAGACAGAAATGGTTTGGTTTCGTAGGTAGGACAGGTTTTTTTCATATTTCCTTTATTGTAAGCTTAAATGTCTCAAAAGTATGTATCTGAAGTTAACAATGGTTGCTTTTTATTCAAATGTGTTGATATAAGGGTGAAAAGAACATGTTTTCTTCAATTTAGTTAACCTTTTCTTTCAAATTTAAAAGCTTATCGCAGAACATAATAAAATCTAAAATAAATCAAAGTCCTCTGCAAATCATTATCATTTTGCGGTCATAATGTGGCTTCACATCACAACAATCGACCAGCTGGCTGCATATTGTTCTGTAAGCAATATGCCGTTTCAACTAGTTTGTTGGTCACTTTGGCTGCCGCTTTAGTATTGATGGTGTAGTTAGCACTTTAAAAGTTAAAAACTTCAGTAGTTTTTAAAAGCTAAGGCGTTGGACTACTGTGGATGAGGTATCAGGTTCGAATCACAGAAAATACCGTCAAAGTTTTTTTATGGGCCCAACTCTTGCGAGCGTCTCACAAACATCCAAGATTATTACTATAATGAGAAAGCTTGTTAGAAACCCTCTGCCTCTTCTTCTATATGTGCAGATATGTATGTATTCAATGTCCTAAAAGCAGAACGTATATATGAGTGAGACGCTGGGCTTTGGCCAGATTTCGTTTAGATTCCACATTGAGGCTAATGTAGAGATGAGCAATAAAATCACCCAACAAATTTTCACCAAAACAGTTATTAACGATATTTCTTTCTTTCGGACTGATTAACCGACTAAATTATTTTTTTTACATTAGGCTATAAGTTGCGAAGACTACAAATGGTTTAAAATTTTGTTGACTAAAAGTGCGCATAGCGGTACTTTCCCAAAGACGAAGAGGTCGGGGCAACTTTGTTGAAAACGGCTTTAACGAATTTGTTTCAAATTTTATATTTATAAGGTGGCGTACCAGGTAATTTAAATGGTAAGACGCGACGCCGTGGAATATAATTTTGCACAGTAACGGACGCGCTAGGTAGCGGTAATTTTTCAGGAAACTTTCCTTTTTCAAACCACTTCTGCACTTTTACCATAAAGAAGTCTAGACTTTTCCTAATAGCAGTTTTTGAGACCTTAGTCGGTGTATCAGCTATAAGTCCAAGGGTATTTTTGTAGCCTATTCCCCCGTCTTGTTTTCAGCAAATAGACTAGCCATTCAAATTGCAGAAGGTGCTCAGGACAAAAGAGAAACTACATTACATAGTGTCCTGGGTGATTTATGAATCTTTTGTCACAGCTTAAGAACTAAGGACCAACTTTCATGTATTTTAAGTATTCAATTAAAAAATAAAATATTCTCATACAAATTTGTAGTAATGTATTATATTATTATATGTATACCTACTTAACATTTTAATATCCTATCACATACATAGTTTATAACATAGAGAAATATTGAAGATAGACCCAACAAATTATATAAATAAATTATTAGTATAGCTAGCCGAGTGTTTTGAGCCATGGTCCTCCGTCCGCTTGTCACGAGTTATTGGGCTAGGGATGATCGATGTTCATCGATATTCACAAAACATTATGAGAGACTAAACATCGAAGTTTTAATATATCTCGATGTTAAAACGAAAACACCGGCCATCGATATTATCAAAAGAATACCGCATTTTAAGTGAAGACTTTTCATTTTTTTTCTTAATTGATGATAGCATTCGTTGCATTATATGAATGTAAGATGTGACTGATGTGACATTCATCAATGAATGAACGCAATAAGCTACATATGTTGTTTTCTTACGCCATTAGTCGGCATTCTATAGGCGTTTTTCTCAGACCTTGAACACAAAGAGCGAGCTCTGAACTGAGCATGCTCAGACCACACTGGATTGTTTATGAAACACACTTTAGCACTTAGCTGTCATTTGGTTGTCAACCATATGTTAGGTCCGTTCGCGTACTTTTTGCACTAAAGTTCATAGATTATCAAATTTCGAAGAATGGGGGTAAAATTCTCTCAGAGAGAGCTAAAACTACGAAAAAGTAAACGAGCGAGTTGAACAAGGAAAAGTTAAACTAATTTGACAGCTTTGACAGTTTTCTCAAACCAGCCCACAGAAATTTCTTGCACTAAAATTCGTAGCATGGGGAAATTTCGTACTTTCTCGTGAGCGTTCTCTTCTGTGAAAAACTCCGAAAATTCTGCGTACGCGAACAGCTTTTCATAATAATTCGTAAATTTTCGTAAAAATTCGCTGTTTTAGGAGGGTACGCGAACGGACTTGTTTAGTTGTTATGAAAGTTAACACAGTCACTTTTCATAGATAAAAAAGAATAATAATGTAATTATCCTTTATTAGGAGGTTTGTTTTCCTTCTGTCAAATGCGAAAAATTACGGTGCTCAACTTTTGCCCTGAATGCTCGATCAATTTATTCTGAACTCATAGAGCGCACTCTGGGCACGCTCTGAACTAAAAAAGAAACACGACTTTTTTTGACAACTCAGGGTCTGCTCCGAACTAAAGAAGAAAAAAGCCCTATAAACCCATTCCGTAACATTGCTGATAAAGAAGATCGATGATTTCAGTTCGATTATTATCGAGTATCGATTTTTAGTCATAGATGTTGATGAACATTGCTAATCCTTATATTAGGCCTTACATTTTAACCTCGGTTAAATTTTGTATACAAGGACCTCGGAAAAGGAAGCAGCACAAGTGTTAAAAATTTTACAATCTGTCCACTTTTCGAATAACATACTTTTTTTTAATAATTATTTATACATGAAACTTGAAAAAAAAAATTGGCAAATATGTAAACATTTCCTTACCTTATACAAATACACACATATTTTCCATACATTGTGTCTGTCTAGCCACGCCTATATTTTAGGGACGTTTTTCTCTGCGATTTCATTAGAATAATTTCACGTCTTAGAAACAAAATTGAAATTTTCAAAATCCACCCACTGCCACGCCGATTTTTAGGAAAAGTCACATTTTGGAGTAATTATATATGTACCTAAACTACATAAGAAATTAAACAAGTATAATAGTGGAAGAAAGAAATATGTACATTTTTATGTACTTATGTGTATACATAAGAAAGGGATAGTATATCACACAGCATTTAGCATTTCCATATACTATGTATTTTGTTTTTATTTTCATCAATTGTACTTCTCTTTTAAATGGCTTTACTCATATAATTCCGTCCATCTCTTATCATGCGAAAAAAGTTATCAACAAAAAAAAAAACTGATTCAAATAAAAAGGACAAAAAAAGCGTGCCATGCTTGTCAAAGACACCCACAATATACATTCTCCCATAAAAATCTAAATGGGGAAGTAAATAAATATTCAGATATTATCTATGATAATAATTTTCCTTTTTTATCGCTTCCTGCATCCGAAATCTTAGAAAACCCTGTCACGTCACAAAAGACTTTCAATGCTTCCCCATTATTCCTTAGACAAAGATGACCATCACTTTCTACCCGACTCCCATCCCCAAATCAGTATCTGATTTAGTGCGGTAATAAAATCAATAAAAAATGTCGGACTTTCTTCTTCGACACATATCCCACAGAATTAAATGTTCGAAGAATAATTGAAAATTGGGAGACATTTCCTCCCGAAATTACTACAGCCCCAATCCTCTGTTCGTGCATGAGCTGACGAGAAAACAACACGACACCATACAGTAGTGCAGCTGTTACCCAGGTCAGGACACTACTTGAATTCACTGGTTACGGTTCAACATTTATGTTACGGTTGCTTGGACATTCGTTAAGATTGAAGTAGGATTGTGCAGTGGGACACAATAACAACCAGATCTCGTTCAGAGACTTTCCAGAAACAAAACCAAAACTTTAAAAGTACTTACAAAAAGCTCTGTGACCATACGAGGAGAATGTCAAACCAATTTAATCCATTGTTAAACATTGCCAAGGATCTTCTTGAATCTGATGAATGGATAAATGTGCCAAAATATGTATAAAAAAAAAAAAAAAACATCCCTCTCAATAAATATAAAAGAAGGGGAGACTATAATTTCATCTGGCTTGAAGGACTAAAGTCAGTTTGTTTTTTTTTTATTCGTATCCTGCTCCTTTCTATCTCATGCTCTCTTTCCAATTTCAATTAACTTAACGGGTTACGGGCGAGAAAGCGCAGTGATTTCAGGCACATTTTTATGGGACCCATTTTGGATTGTTTAGATGCGAGAAGGGGAGTATACGGAACGTTCTCGAATGGATTTCCGACTAAGCTTTGTGAATAAAATGGATTTTTCATACTGGCTCACACACACAGACAAAAACAAACCAACAAACAAACACATATTGCAGGAGAGGTTTAACGCGAGGAATTAATTTTAAGAATGTATTGCGGCGCGAAATCTCTTTCAATTTATTAAGTGGCTTCTGGAAGGCGGCACCATAAAGGTTTTCGCTTTACTTTGCGGGTTCCAGCGTGGATAAAATTTTAACGTTCTGGTTGTCACTTTGGCATCATTAATCTAATCATTAATCAGGAATTTTTTTATTTTTTTTTTTAAGCTTACTTCCGTACAATATGCCACATGGCAGAAAAATACAATTGCGTCGAAAGCGGTCCCCAAGGACCGGAAACGAATCACCATATTCGCTTAAGAATTTGGATTTGCAAATTCTTCCCCGGTTAATGGATTAAGCCTATGCAAGGCTTAAAACTGTGTGAGCTTTTGTTATTAATTAAAAACCAAACGAAAAGAAAAAAAAGAAAAATTAAAACACAAAAGGAATGCCTTTTTGGCACGCTAAAAGTTAACAAACCGGAAACCGGCCCGGCCTTTTCGTAGCGCGATACCACAAACAAAAAAAAAAAAAAAGCCGTCCACCCTTTTGTGTTAATATTTCCTTCGATTAATCACCGATGGGTTAAGGGTATTTTAATTTTTTTTTTTTTTTTTCTTCTCTGCATGCCTTTTCTTGCCGAGATAGAAGGATAGAAGGGTGAAGTGGTTTGGTTATTCGGGTTAACTTGAGAATTTATAAGATCATTAAGTGTTGATATTTGTGGTAGTGTTGCGGCGTTCGGGTATATCTTTGAACGGGTTGGGACGCATTTCATGGGCCGGAAATTCTTCGATATACATAAGTTTTGGTTATTTGGAATTCGCTTAGTGGTTTTGCTTGCGGTTTGACGGGTCTAGGTGTTCTTGGGCTATTGTAATTCATAAATATCGGAGAGGCGTGAAATTGGGGAGGTTTGAGTCGGAGAATGTTTTGGGATTTTCATTTCCTTAGAAATACTTATTAGATTAAAATTTCAATATTTTTCCGACTTTCAAGTGAGAGATATAAATTGTTGGCCAGACAGCGTTTTATGGATTTAAGTGGTAGGAATTTTAATAAATATCCTTGCGATAAGAGTGTTGGAATCTTTTTTGGGGGCGGTGTGGTGTTATTGGAGTAGATTTCGTGAAGATTTTGGATGCAAAGAATAAGTCTTCGATATGGTTAAAGTGTTTCTTTGGGCTTCTTGAATTTTAGTATTAGTGATGTGCGAGCTCTTGTTCTATTTCGTTGATATCATACCTTAGGGTATGAGAAGTGTTTTGAAGGCCTTTAGGTATTGTAATATGAATTAAATGAATTATTTTGGGAGACTTGAAATTTGCTTGCCATAGAAAGAAAAACACTATAACAATAGAAGGTACACGTCGCGCTACTGCCACTGGTTATTGTTGTTTTATGAGATCCTTTTCTTAAGCTGGCTACAAGCCCGAGACCTAGGCTCTTCCAAATAGCGAAGGCAACCTAGTCACCGAATTGTTGATATGTTTAAGCAACACTTCCAGCAGTTGCTTAACGGGCAGCAAATAGAGAGAGTGATGGGCCAAGACGAGAACCCACCTCCAGTCAATGAAGAAGCACCGGCTCCACCCAGTATTGAAGAAGTTAATCTAGCCATCAGAAAATTGAAGAAGAATTGATGGGCTTCCAGCTGAACTCTTTAAATACGGAGGTGATGTCTTGGTAGGGTGCATGCATCAAGTCATCAACCAATTATGGGTGAAGGAACCCATGCCCGATGACTGTAGCATCAGCTCTATATGCCCCATCTTCAAAAAAGGCGATCCTATGTCTTGTAAGAACTTCCGAGGCATATCCCTGTTAAATGTCGCATATAAGATCCTATCCAACGTGTTGTGCGAACATCTAAAACCTTTCTGCAACACACTAATCGGCACGTACCAGTGTAGCTACCGGCGCGGCAGATCGACAATAGACCAAATTTTCAACTCAGACAAATCCAGGAAAAGACCAACGAATTTCAAGTCGAAGCCCACCACCTCTTCATCGACTTTAAAGCCGCCTATGACAGCATTCATCGTCTTGAGCTCTACCAGGCGATGGCCCAATTCGGAATACCGACAAAACTTATCCAGATGTGTCGCGTAACACTGGAAAACACGCGATGCTCTATGCATTGGAAACAACTCTTCGGAGCTCTTCCAAACGTGCACCGGATTCAGGCAAGGAGATGCGCTGTCATATGATTTCTTCAATATCGTGTTGGAGCAGATAGTACGCAGGGCAGGTGTCAACACGGAAGGCACTATCTTTCACAAATCCGTCCAACTGCTGGAATACGCAGACGATATTGACATCATCGAAAGATGACGGCTATTGATGCACAGACGAAGCTAGTTGGTCTTAAAGTGAACGAGGGCAAGAAGAAGTATATGTTATCAACAAACAAAAATTTATCTGTCCAAAACATTGGGCAGAACGTCACTGTTGATAGCTATAATTTCGAGGTAGTTTAGGAGTTCACCTACCTCGGAACAAATATTAATCCTACAAATGACACCTTTGTAGAGATCCGACGAAGAATAACCCTAGCAAAACGCTGCTACTTCGGTTTGGCGAAACAACTGGGTTCAAAACTCCTAACTCGACGGACCAAATTAATGCTCTATAGAACGCTGATCTTACCAGTCCTGCTGTATGGAGCCGAGTGCTGGACGATAAGTAAGAAAGCTGAGCAAATATTGGGCACCTTCGAGCGAAAAATACTCCGTCGGATATTAGGTCCCTTATCCGAGGAGAGCAAATGGAGGAGAAGATACAACCGCGAACTCTATAAGCTGTACAAGGATGTGGATGTAGTCGAAAAAGCCAAGATACGCAGAGTACATTGGCTCGGCTACATCGAGCGAATGGACAACAATGCTCCAGCCAAGAGGATCTTTGATTCCAACCCCCAGGTTCGAGGCGGCGAAGAAGACTGAACCTCCGATACAAAGACCAAGCTGTCGCGGATGCCAGAAAACTTGGTCTTCACAACTGGAAGCAGTGTGCTCGAGACCGCAGAGGATGGAAGGCAACGATGTCTCAGGCAGGGACTCTACAAGGGTCGGGAGCCTTTTAATTAAGCAAACGGAGTACACTTCTAAAACTGACTAAGATAAGTCTCATATGATCTAGTTTGATCACCTTGCAGACTTTTCCCCAAACAGATATTTAAAGTGGTTCGGACGTCCTAAACTATTCCGTGATAGATCCGATAAAAATATTAGATACCGTGGCTTGTTTTCTCATTTTCAAGAACCCTCCGATGACTGTTTTCCTATTTCTTATGATCCTCTGGGGCACTAAATCAGTCAATTGTATTTTTCTCTGCAATACAATATGTCGCTGCAGTATTTTGTCTTAGCCCCATTCTCATTAGATAACCTACCAATAAGTTGTGTTCTGTAGCCTAGCTCCTTTGTACATGTTGTGGCTCAGTGGTTATTACTTTGCAATACTATGCTGGGGGTCCCAGAAAAGAAATCTCACCTCATGCAAGCATCTGACAAGACTATTCAAGATCCAAGATTATTACTGAAGTAATCCCTCAGCCCTTCAGATACGGTATAAAATAGTATTTCCCTTCTGTACGTGCAGAAATGTATACTTCGCACAACACTTAAAGTTGTGGGGCCTGCTTATGGACTAAAATCATACATTTTTCTAGCCTTAAAGCTGTGTTTTTTTTATACAAATATCCTTGATATAAACAAGAAAGAAACTCGAAGAAGTAAATGTAAGTTACTTTCTGAAAGGAACTACCAAGCATATAAATATTGTCAAGAGAGATTCATCGCGAGACAGTAAGGTACAAAAGAAAAGCTCTTCCAACCAACTGCATCCAGAGGAAAAAGCCACTTACTCGCACAATTTCTTATCAGTTTCCAACTCTATGGCTATAAGTCACCAACTACGTAAGTGAATTCAGTTTACAATTTATGTCCTGCTCCCGTTGAGAGGAGAACTTTCTTCTGCAGTTACAACTCCAAAAAAGTAAGCAGGTACCAAACGACCGTCCACGCCTTATATGTATGTATGTCCCCAAATGCAAGTACAAAAACTACACAAGGACTTTAAATAAATGTCTTTTACTTTCCGAATCAATCGCATAAATTCCACTTGGAAGCATTACGCTTTAATATGCTCCCCGGTATATTATTCCCAATGGAATTTACATCTACAAAGAGTCAACCCTCCACTTTAAAGTCCCCCCCCCCCCCCCCCCCATCCCCACGAGAACACAATTTTTAATCCTTTTCAAAAAAAAAAAAAACAGTAGGATTGAGGAATATCGACCAAAATGAAAGGAATTTTTGCATGACCGCAGGGGGGTGCAAAAAAATGCCATTAATCTCACCCTCGTCCTAGATGCTCTCACTATCATTAGAACTATAAAAAAGAGTGGGTACTAGGATGGACTCTTGGAAAGCACCAGAGATAAATTCATTCAAGTCAAATACGCTCTCCATTCTCAGGTTGCTCGCTCGTACACAAATCTTACTTAACGTCGTACAACCACTCTTAACTCGAAAATTCTAGCTCGCTACCCCATCTAATATCCTTTTTTGCATGCAATCACTCAACGATGACAGTGAAAGGGGGGGATAGGATGATTCTACATTTACATTTTTCGAAATAAAAATTCATATTGAATATTATTCACATGCATTGTGTGCGATAGAGCATCCGTTGAAGAGGAGGTCATCAGTGCTGGTGGTGGTGGTAGCAAATAATGTCCTTTTCAATGGAATAGGGCATCTCAGTTTGCGGTTGTTATGCCCTCTGTCGCTCGTATACAATGTGGAATAATGGACGAGAAAATATTCTTAAAATCATTTATCGGAACTTAAGTTCCAATTGGATGGGACACCAAAAGGATCCAAACACACACACCGAGAAAGACGGAATAAAAGGATGGTCATGTTTATGGTGATAGTGGCGCGCTACTGTTGTTTTCTATTGATGTGGCAAATTTATGTCCTGTCTTAGGACGAGCTTCGAAAATGCATAACTCATTCCGCGTAATAAATCAGATGAAATAATTCGTTCGGATGCATGGGTATCCTTTTCTTCTTTCTTTTTAAAAAAAAAAAAAAAAAGCTTCTACATTTCTACAATCTTCTACATCGCCTCGAGTCTGAGAACGAAATGAAATTTATTGGTGGAACAGAAGCACCAGTAACGAACGTTAAATCTTCATTTCAAGCAATGAAAGGATAATAGCTCAGATCCCATGGATGAGAAGGGGGTTACTTGTGCCTTCCACCCACTTTGTCTGCCCCCTTCGTTTGTTATATCTGCTGTAGTATTATTTCTTATAAGTGTCCTAAATCTCGAAGGATGCACTTATGGTTACTATGTTGCTGTTTTTTTTAAGCATTTTTCTCCTCTGTGCAGCGAACAATTTTGGCGGAAATAATTTATGTGCATATTTAAACGGCAAAAAAAAAAGTTACATGTTTGCTTTCAGTCAGCTTTCAACCTCTTCGATTGAAAGAGAACTAGTTGAGGAACAGAGAAAAAACAGAATAAAATTTTGCCTAAAAGGACCCAGTGAAGCTTTTGAAATCCAATTTTAATGGTTTACGAAGTGGTCAACGGCGCAAAGGGCGACCAGCCGTTTTGTTTTCAAATTTTGAAGGCAACCGTGAAGGCAATTTGGAACACTGTTATTATTTGTTTTAGGAATATTGAGCTGCTAGGATTTAAGTGCATAGGGCGTGGAGGCGAGTAGTAAGTGAAAAGATTTGTGCAACGAATCGGATTCAATTAATGGGTGCGAGTGAAATTGGATTTGCTTTTATTTATTTCATTTTTTTTTTTTTGTTTTGGCAAAACTTCAGGCTTTTACAAGTGAGTAGGTAATAAATTAAATTTCTTGAACGCCTTGTTCGTATGTTTTTTGAAAACATACATATGTGTTTGAAATTGATTAAAATTGGCTTGTAGATTGATATTTATTTAGGAATTGAAATGCATTCGCCACTGCTACAAGATATTTTTAGTTACATCTATAAGATATAAAATGTATGGATTCGTGCAATTTTTTTATCTTTTTAGAAGAGGAAGATGAGGTGTAAAGTAAGAAACAGGGTAAAATCTTCATCCAGTGTTGAAGCAGTTGAAAGGCGGGGTAAAACATATGCTGCCAATTTAGGAGAATTTACTCAGGGTTAACCCAGGGCAAAATTCTTCTAGTGTGTGATGGGCTTCGTATTGTATCTGTCCTTGAAGGTGATGAGATAATTTTAAAGCATCTAGTAAACTACGAAATGGAAAATTAAGCAAAAAAAATAGTTTAAAACACAAACTATACTCCGGTACTACCCTCAGGCACAAAATACTGCTCTGTTAACTTCTAAAATACTCCCCTTCGAAATTGGAAAACGGCATCCCTGGCTGGCTGGCAGTAACAGATTCTGTCACTCCGATTTTCCATGACCTTCTTGATGGTTTCGGGCTGCAACTCACAGATTGGATGATATTGGCCTTAAGGGCTTGAATATTATCCGGATTGCACGCAATATTGCATACAAGCATCCCAAATATTACTGTTACATTAGTCTGCTATCTTAAGGTCCTTAGTAAAACAGAAACAAAAGGAAATAAAGTATATATATAAATGATCAGCATCAGTAGCCGAGTCGATCAAACCATGTCCGTCCGGCCGTCCGTATGTCACCAGTTTTTAGGGCTCAAATTTTGAGCTAGGTTGATGAAATTTTGTATACGAGGTGCTTGGAAAAGTAAGCAATACAAGTGTAGAAATTTTCAAAATCCGCCCACTGCCACACCCACTTTTTGAAAAAAAAACTCTTTTTTTCAGTAATTTTACATGAAACTCGATAAAACTTACTTAAGGCAATATGTAGATATTATCTTACCTTACATTTCTTCAGTACATTGCCACGCCCATTTTTTAGGGGCGTTTTATCAAAAAAATGTTCTTTAAAGGTTTTATCGAAATAATAGCACTTCTTGGGAGCAAACTACAGTATATGTTAAAAATTTACAAAAACCGCCAACTACCACCCCCACTTATTGAGAAAAATTGTGTTTTGGAGTAGTTTTATAAAATATTTGAGAAAAAGTAGCTTGAATAGGGTATCATACGATCCGCTCCAAACGGCCTTTTTTATATGACAGCGGATGCTTCTTCAAAGCAACATTGGAAACTTGACTCCAACCAGCCTTTCAATGCTTTCCAACATGAACGAACGCAGACTTAGAGGACAGTAGTGTTTAGTAGGTGAGTAGGCGTGAGAAGTATAAATCCTAGTCCAACAAGCTTAGAAGGAAAGATACTGGTGCAAAATCAAATGAATCAAATTCATTTAAGGGTTGGCAGCAATCGTTTAGCACCCGATTGTATAGGTACTATGCCAGGTATATTTAATATGTAGACAGGTCAAAGCAATATAACAGCAACGTCCAGTTTTCGTCAAATAAAACCCGACATCGTAACCTGTTTTGCTCATTAGACAAAAAAATTCCTTTGCCCCTTCTTTTGTCATTTTCAAATGAACTATCTAAAAGAAACTACATGGCCAACATTTTTAATTTGTCCATCCGCTACCAAAATCCAAACGACATCTCTTCGTTCATCAGGTCCTTTTTCAGAATAGGAACTCGTCTCGTGATGGTAATTAAAATGCCAATATGCAGAAACTATGATTAAAAATCTTAGTTTGCATCTGAACGAGCATAGTAATTAGTCCAAATGAAGAAGAATGAGAAAAGAAAAAAGGGTAAGTCCTTCCAGCCATGATTATTATCCTTCAAGAAATAGCAAAATATCTTTCTTTCCGTTTGTCATTCTCTCATTGTAATTCCAAATCAATGGAAGTGGAATTTTTTAATCTCGAACTCAATATCACCGTTTCATCCCTTCCATCAATTGATGATGATAACAGTTCGAATGCCCGACCATCCAAAGGATTCTTCCCCCACATAGTCAGTCTAACTCCACCATGAAGTGACTTCACAAAAATGTCAACTTGTGTGGGATGGTTATTTTTTTTTTATTTGTATGTAAGGTGCTTCCATCTATGAATGTGTATATAAAACAGTTCTCCCTTTTCGATTGCATTCCAGATGACCAGGAACGTCTCTACCTGTATCTTCTAATTGCGGGCTCAGCTGGAGTCATCGTGTGCATCGTAATTGTTGCCGTACGTGTTATAATGCTGAAGCGTCGTGATCACAATGCAGACAGTCATTCGCAGTCATCTGGAAAGGGCGGCGGCGGTGAGACAACGATTCCAAATGGATTTAACGATACGATATCGGAAATTGACGCAGACATCGATTTAACCATACCGGTGCCAGTGCCTAGCGTTTCCAAGAATGAGGTAAGTTTTTTAGACATTTTTTCCAACTTTTTTGTGTGCAAAAAAGGTAAATTCTTTCCTTTCTCCTGTTGCATGAGAAAGACTCGACAAAGAAATACATACACGTCCTGCGACAGGACGGATTCCGTTCCCTGGTGTGAAATAATCCTGCTGATGTGATATTACAAATCGCATTAATGCGGTAGTGGTAAGGATTCTTTCCTCGTCGTCGTTTTGAATGCAAGCTAAGTTCTTGCATTGGAGAAGGGTATTAGGGATTTTTTTTTTTTTTTTAAGGATTTCAAGATAGTGTGTGGACGGACTCGTATGTTAAGGTGGATTTGGATAAAGTTAAAGGAATTGCGGATTTAGATTTCGTTTTCTTAAATCGAAAATAAAATAGACCTGAATATTCGGAAGAGAATTAAGGTACTAGTTTGGGAGATATGAGTAGACTTAAATTGTCTCCTAGCTGTTAGTAATTCATCACGCTTTAGGATTAACTAAGATTGAGCTAAAAATAGATATACTGTATATGTATACTATTCCAACGCTCGCTAAAGCTAGAAATCGAAACAACTACCTTATAAACGTTAATTTTGAGCTGAGCGCTCATAGGTGCAAGTTCAAATGAAGTGAGTATTAAAAAAGAAACAGCAGCAGCAGGAAAGATGCAAGTCCTCAATGAATTGCCATCTTTCAAGATAGCTCTAATAAATATCCCAATCTTACTAGTCTCATTTGCCGTGTACAGCATAAAATAAATTAGAGTCTGTGGATGTCCTGGGTCGTGTAGCCCTATGTAATGATTGAAATTTAACTTTGTTCAAGTACATCCATGGTATTGCCAGAATTGCCTCTCTCCAATATAACGGAGGCGTATACGTATTTTTTTATTCTGCCCTATTTATCATAGTGATACATATTTCTTCCCAGGAATAAGTCAGCAATAGATTGTGGCCGTTAATAATATCAATTAAGACCGCCAAATTTGTCTGTTTTAAGTCATGATAACTTAAGTTTTCGCTGTGGTGTTTCATCCAGAGGTTTCCACAATCACGGCATTACAAAATCGATTTACATCTTTCGCCTGTATTTGAGTGCTACTTTAGTATAGTGAATCTTAAGTTCTATAAAAGGAAGAACAAATATTTTGTGTACGTATGCAGTGAAGGTGATATTCATATCTCTAGAATTCCAGTCTTTCCAGTCCAGTCAGAATATCAGTCTTTCAAGGGTTTTCAAGCTTTTCGAAAGTTGAGAGGATTAGTCTTTTGGGGTTCGTGCTGGTGGATTTATTGGCTTTTGCTACGAATATATCTTCTTTGCAAACTTCTACTCCAAGAAGCATCTATGCCACAAATTGTTCTCTTTTATAACGACCCTTGATAGCGGTCTTAAGGTGCGTCTAGACCGAGCGACACATTTGTGAAACATTCATAAAATTTTTATTAAATGTTTCACGTTTTCCCTTTGAAATGGGAAAATAATTTTGTTCGTCAAGCTTGTTTTTTTCATTTCTGAACTCTGGACAAGAAGAGACAAGAAGAGGTATTCAATTGTGTATCTGTCTGTCCGATTGGTAATGACTCTTTACAGGAATGAATTTGCGATGGTAGATTTCATTGACATATAAGCAGCTGAAAATGAAATGTTTCTCGCCGGGTCTGGATGCACCTCTAGATTCTTTGTGCATTAAGCTATATTTGGTTTATAGTTAACAGGCGTATGTACGCAAGGTCAAAAACTTAGTATGCAAAGTTTACACTAAAGACGAAAACATCTCAAAAACTATAAGAAAATTAGTTAATTAATTAATAAAATTAAATTAAAGAAGAAAATAACTAACGATGGGACTAGATTACAAAATGTAGATAGCAGAAAACTCAAGAGTACATGAATGATCTCGAGCGATGACTTGCTCACGTTCTTCTTCGAAATAGTTTGTTTCAACAAGATGGGGTCAGGCGAGGTTGTATTCCGGAGTAGGAGGATCACAACCCTTCCACTTTACTCTTTTTCTACTGATCTGGATACTCGCAGCCCGACTCCATGGTCTAGCATGTTTATGTGCTAAACTGCCGCCTCCCAAAACTGTACTATTGCCGCCTACGGTACCGCTGATCAAGGCATTCTTTGTGTTCGGTTTTCCAGCCGTAGCTCCTGCATTATGCTTGCAATAATGTTGTCGGCAATTACCCAAGCTTCTATTCTTGAGAGCATGAAACCTATTAGGCGCCTTGGGGTTACTGCATTTCCAATCTCTCGTTCTAGGGTGTTTCTCGCAGGCTCATATTTTTTGCACTCTACAAGGAAACGTGTTCCGCGTTTTGGACTTTCCCTTTACAGTGCCGGCAGAAAGGATCATCCGCATTATTGTATTTGTGAAGATATTCCCGAAAGCTTCCATGTCGTGTTAGGAATTGAGTGAGGTAGAGGTTTACCTTCATACATGAAGATTGACTTGCTAACTGTCGCAAGCAGGCTTCTTATAGGCTGCTTTGGTCCTCCAATATTGGGCATTAGCCTGGATATTGTTGCAAGCACCCGATTGGCCTTTACGCTTGTGTGGGCTTGGTGTTCTCTAAAGTTTAGTCTATGGTCAAGCAGTACTCCCAGGTTATGTAAGGCTTTGACACTTCGCCTACCTCTATTGTTAGGCAATCAACATTCTGCTTATGAGGACGGCCACCGTTTTAAGTTCTGTCAGTTACAGGCCTGATGAACGAAGCGACGTTTTCACGTCTTTGCAGTGTTGCGTCACTTCCTCTAGTGTTTTAGCCACAACAACCACTGCTATATCGTCAGTGCAGCCGATAACATGTACTCCTCTTGGTTTACGGATCCGTAGTACCCCTGATCCCTGTGGTACTCCTCCTGTAATTTTATATGTTTTAGGCCCTTCTTCCGTATCATAGTGGAGGTCCTATCTTCAACTGATCTGCCTGAGAAGTACATCTGGGGCCTATACCACAAAACAACAAGTGCTACAATTACAAGTTAAATTTAACAACTGCAGAAACAACACAGCACCATTGCATGGTTTGGCACCACACAATTTCAACCGTGGCCATATTTTTTTTTATTTCTCTCTTTGGGGCTATTTGGAACAATCCGTAGGTCAGTACCAAATCAAAAACATTGCACTCCTTGCTCAGATTCAAGATCTTTCATTTTATGATTTCCAATCAGCCTTATCTCATTGCACTGAGACATAAATTTTTCCCTGAAATCTAAATCATAAGACTTTGTGTGAGATGATTTAGGATTCCACCCAGTTTATGCAACGTAATTGCAGATAATCGGTATGACATGCTACAGAATGTATTGGATACATAATATGTACGTACATTTATAACGAAATTAACCGCAGTCCCCAAAAAAACATCCTATGTCCTTCTAAATGACCAATACAATAAGTAGAACTTCAAAGAAACATAGATTACACTTCATACGTAAGTTCATACCAAGGACCTACTTGCTTTGTCAAATTGACAATCATGCAATTATGTAAATGTCATACTTCAGATTCCAATACGTGACTTTGACATTTCCTCTCTTTTTCTATCACTCGAACTCCTTCTGATTGACATAAACCATCTTACCTCAACGATGTCTACATTTTCATAGCATTCCACATTATACGTACATAATATATGTGTGTATGTACATAAGTACTATCCTGCTTACCTCTTGAATATTACGAAAATTTTGCACAAAGAAAGTTCTTA
Organism: Chalcosyrphus nemorum; assembly: GCA_949716465.1. NCBI lineage: Eukaryota > Metazoa > Arthropoda > Insecta > Diptera > Syrphidae > Chalcosyrphus > Chalcosyrphus nemorum. The sequence continues at coordinate 72,834,602 of OX454333.1, forward strand.
AGAAGATGTATAAATCCAACGCCAAATGTTAAATCAACTATAAAACATTTTGAAGTTTACAAACCCCCCCCCCCCCCCCCCCTCTCAGAAAATCACACAAACACGGAGACAAATTTTCAAAGTTCCGCAATATTGCAGCCCCAAAGCAACCTTTGGCTCCAAGTGCAAACCATAAAAGAGTTCTACTACAATACATTAACCGTAACGGCTTTCGTATTTTTTTTTTTTTTTTTTGAAAGTGGTTAACATTTCTCTTTTCTTGGTTGCTTTATCCGAAAAGAAATAAATGGAAAGTCCTTTTGAAATTTTAAATACAAGCTAACAATCCAAACACAAGTATACGCCTTGCAGCAAGTTATTTCTGATGTAACGACTTAACGTGACATTTATATCCGCTTCTGGGGATCCATTTAAAACGTTTTTTTTTTTAACTAAAGCTCTGTCCAATGCATGGACTATGTTTGAACGAGTGAATAGTCCTTTAAATGATTTCTTATAGATCTCAAAGGGAACCTGTAGGTAAAATACGTACCTGCTTATATATGTATGTATATGTATATGCATGTGCATAGTACTATTTCACTGAAGTGAATATGCTAAATTTGGTTATAGTAACAAGCATTCGATAGAGAATGAGGGTGGATTCGTGAAGTTAATAAAAATCTCCAAGTCGCTGTTTTTGTTGTCGTACACTCAAAAGCTTAAGGTGTGTCCAGACCGAGCGAAACATTTCTGAAACATTTAATTCAATAATAACATTTCATAAATGTTTCATAAATGTTTTACTCGGTCTGGACGCTTTGTGAAACATTTACTAAATGTTTATGAAATGTTTCACGTTTTCCATTTTAAATGGAAAAATAATTTTGTTTCTCAAGCTTTAAGTACATTTATTAAATGTTTATGAAATGTTTAATAAATGTTTCATGAAACAGTGTTTCAGAAATGTTTCACTAGGTCTGGACGCACTTTTAGAATTATCCGGCAACAAGTTTTAATAATTTTGAATTGAAATTTCATGAAAATATCAAACGAAGTGGAATTGCTAAAAATTATATGAATAAAACTTAAAACAAATAGACTTTACCATTTGATAAACAAAGTCAAAACAAATTGGGCAAGTGCGAGGAGGGCCTCGTGCAATAGTGTTCCGGACATTTTATATTGTCATTAAATAGAAGGCAATTTATTCATATCCTGCATAGGTACACCTGATACTGGTTTTGATATGAATAATGCAATGTCTTGTACGTAGGTATGTCCTAGTAATACTGAGCTGACATTCCAGTCCATTTTAATTTGCACTTTCGATATAAAACATGTATTGAATTCGTGCAAGAATTGGAACTCCAGATATTAAACAATTCTGAAATTACGTTGATAGAGAAGCTCGTTATAGTGTGTCTGCCGATTCTGTTTGTCTGTCTGTATGACGAGTGAATTAATTTACTTCAAACTTCATGTTAAGGCATGTACCCTATAGAGGACATTGAAATTTTTGTTCTAGCCCTACTCTTAGAGCTCCTTCACGTAGCGCCATTTTCACAAACACAGAGTTTTCTCCAAAATGGTTTCAATGATTTTGATAAAATTTCATATTTCAGTTAGTTTAGGCGTACCAAGCTTTTGGACAAAAATGCATGTAACGGTACTTTGCTTATTAAATGGTTTAAGTGAAGTAAAAAAGAAGGAATACTTGACATGCGAAGGAATACAGCATTTAGTGTGTAAAAAATGAGCCAAAATTAAAAAAATATATAGTTTTTTAAACTTACTTAGTTTGTTTATAGCAGCATAGAGCTATTAACATATACGATCTATTCGTGCAAATGACTTAGTTTTTGAAAACTCGAAATCGAACGAGGTCGCAGCAAGAGAAGAGACTATAGGGAAGTCCATGGGCTCTTCTAAAATCCTTCACTCGGGAACTACCTGGCGGATTTGGACGAAACTTAAAATTTGAGCTAATCCTAGTATCAATATGACCTACTGTAAAAATTATTGGGATATCATGAAAATTTTTCTATTTTTTCTCAAAAAAAATCTACACAAAATTCTACGTATCTCCAATTTTTTTCATATTTTTACCACTTATGGTCTGGCCGCTAAGGGAGGGGACCAGTGTTGCCACAAGACTTTAGAAAAAAGTATCTCCCCAGACAGAAGAAAAGTATCAAAAGGTATCATAGTAGGAACTATGAGTAAAACTGGCATTATTATTTAGTTAATATTAAAAACATGAAGACAAACGATAATGCTGAAAATAACATGAATATTCTCAATTTTTTTTACAAACCGGAGCCAAGTCAACTACAGGAATATTTAAATAAAATATCAAACAATTACGAAATAATCACCCCTATCGTAGAATCCGTCGGGTTTGAGTTGCACTTCACCTATTCGATTCACAATTCAGTGAATATTGAAGTATTGCCTGGCATATTATAGTAATTTGTTGTTGAAATTAAAAAGTATCAAAATAGGCATTTTACAGAAACCGAAGTATCACGTCCAAATTAAGATTAAAAAGTATCACTTTTGATACTTTGGTATCATTGTGGCAACACTGGAGGGGACAACATTTTTCAAATGTTTGGCGAGCTTTTTTGTTCATCAAATTTTGTCAGAAAAAAATATTTCTTACATATATGGAGCCCTTGCAAACTTCTCTTTAATTTAATATGCCACATGATGCGAAACAAAATATTTTTTTTACCCTTCATACAAGGTGCCCAAAAAAGGGCTCCCAAAATGAAATTCATTACTGCCATCTTGTGCGGGCTTTCACATAATGTATACATAGCTAAAGTTTCAGCTCTCTGTGTCTAATGGATTCAAAAGTTACAGGGCTGTGACAGACTGACCGACAGACAGACACAGTATCAAACCCATAAGTGTTCCGTCTTTCTTTTTAAGGTCCGGAACACTAAAAACACATATTGGTAAAAGTGGTGCTTTTTTTTACTTACATATGCCTTGGATCGTATATCATCTAAGTACAATGTGTGTAGTCTGTTGCAATGTGTCTCAGCTCTCCTCAAATTTTTCCTTGCTGCCATTCTTCCACCCCTACTTCCATATACTTCTCGAACTGTATCGCATCCTTCCAATCTGAGTAAATGCTGACCTGATACCTTTTGTGGAAAGTATTACAGTAACCTATCCAGTGCCACTTCCGTCGTTGTATGGTTGTCTCTTTTTGCTTATGGCTCGTTCTCTGATACAGCATATATGAGTTTATGAGTTCGATCTTGGCCTGATCACTTTTGTTTTTGGCAAGTTAGTTTATCAGCCCAACGACTTCCTCTCTGCATTGTCTGTCATTGAGTTAAGGTTCTTATTCTGTGAGATAGGTTGGGTTAGGTTATGAGGGTGTGTAATGGAAAGAGAACTCATCACGTGCACTGAGATACACTCCCATTGAAGTGGCGTGAGAACATGACATCTATCTTGGTATCGGTATACCCAATTAGAACTTTTTTTTAGGCTCTCTGCAAAAAAATAATTCATGGCTTATAATTCGTAGACGATGTTTTGGTGAGGTGGGGCACTACTGGCTTCACCCTTCAAAATATGCTTTTCAGTCAAGCTCCAGGAATGGAAAGAATATTTACGGCAAGAACTGTCTAACCAATTGGAAATTATAAGCTACTTCATTACAAAGATAATCAGGAACAACCTATAGAGGAGTACATTTGACAAGCACTACAAACTCCTTCAGCATACTGAACTAATTTCCTTCTTTGTTTACAAACACAATATCATGCTTGATTAAGGCTCACAGAGACTAGCTGTCTCTCTTGTTTTTGTCTGCGAATATTGTAACTCATGTCCTAAATCTAACATCAACTCCTTTTTCTCTTCCCCAGAACTACATCACTTATGGTCCAACATCTAGTTTATATGGAAGTCTGGGTCCATCAAATGTCTCACATACCTCATCAACAATGCTCCTGCCACCGACAGTGGCCAATCCACTGATTTGTGGTGGCATCGGTGCTGGGCCCAGACAATCACCAGATATTATCGGTATATCGAACGCTTACATGGCGGCAGCAGCAGCAGCAGCATCAGCAACGTCGACGATGACGACGACGACAAACATTGCGGGTGGAGGTAGCATTCCACTACCGACATCTGTAACCGGTACAGCATCAGTAGCAGGTAACATTGTCGGTTCAGGACAGCAGCAGCAGCCATCAAATGTCAGTAGTAGTGCAATAGGTAAGGATAACAGAAAGTACATACAATAACTTGTACACTAATGTTGTAATATCGTATAACAAACATGACTCATATCCTGGGGACGTGGATTACAGACGAGCTGCGACCGCCCTTATCTTGTTAGCTACAAAAGGTATCAGAACCGGGGATGGTACACTAGACAAACAACCAAACAAAGAAATGCACACAAACATACTGATATATGACAAAAACTTAAATAAGATTGCTTTGGTTTCAGATAAAATGGGAAAGAATACTATCTACCTATCTATTCCATAGGGATACACCTTATTCCGTCCTTAACTTATTGTTTGGTTTTTGAAAGTTTGATGAATCCTTCAAACGTGAGAGGAATTCCCTTTAGACTTTGTGATGTTCTTCCTTCTACCTGTCTCTATGAATAGAAATTTCATTCCAGATGCATCGAGCGCTCTAAAAGTATGACTTCGCATGTGTATACATACATATATAGGTAATGCCTCGAGTGACCACGACCAAGCGATCCTTACCTCATTGTGGCTTATTTTTACATCGACATGTTCCTTTTCGTACGCTCTCACCATAATTTTCTTCTTTTTTTTTTTTTGCTTTTTTGACTCCTTGATGAGAATGGTTTCAGCTTTTCCTTCATACTATTCCGGTCATATAAGAACTTACCTAGGACACACATGCAGGACACTCTTCAATTTCTGTCGTTCACATGACTCCCTGAAATCGAGTAGATATGTCGTTTAATGAAGTTCACATCCGGCAAAGAAGGACAGGGTGGGTGCATGTGAATAAGTCGAGAAAAGGGTGGAATTCTAAATGGAAAAGACACTGAACGGAAAGAAAAGGGACGTGAATTTGCACCAAAGCTGCATACTAATAGTACAAACATTGGATTTGTTTAAACTATACCAGGATGCATGCATGCATCGATAGCTGTGTACAAAAGTGTGCACTCGGAAAGTCATAGGATGTCACGGATTTATTATATGAAATTACAGGACCAAACACGCTCTTTAGAGGAAATTCAGTGAATTATTGGAATTTGCTAAAGCTTTATGAAACTGTGGTCTTAAAGATAACTAACTTTCAGGAATCTATATGGGTGGAATGTGCCATACAGTGAACAGATAAGATTTTGCCAAATAGATGGCCATCGGAAAGGGATATTATCTAATGTATAACGTGCAAGGAAATTCTAATTCACCTTCATCTGGTTTTATTGAGTTTCTTTTTTGATAAATAAGTCAAGGTGATGCATTTAACTTTTATTCGTACCTGAAAAATAGATTCATGCTGTGCGAATTTAAGGAATGTTTTTTTTATACCCTATCATAAGGATTTATTAGCCGTATTTTATTATTACCTGTGATCTATATGGATCATTGTTATAAGCTATCCTAAGAGTATATTGAGTTTGATTCAAGTTTGTAACATAGAGAAATATTAAGGATAGACCCTCTAAAGCAGGCATGTCAAAGATACGGCCCGAAAATTTTAATTGAAGCATTCAAACGAAGAAAGGGTTAAGGTCCTTTAAGCATTTTCTATCTTTAAGTTTAAATAAAACAAACTGTAAGTCCACCGCGGCTTATGTTGGCTTGGAGAGCAGTGTCGGTTTGTGGTTTATTGGCATAGGCCTGTGACTTAACAACACTCCACAAGAAGAAGTCTTACGGGGTCAAATCACTCGATCTCGGTGGCTAATTCAAATCGCCTCCGCGTGAGATAACCATGTTCGGAAATAACTCATGCAAATGTCCATCGTGGCATGGGCTGTGTTGTTGAAACCGCGTGTTCTCGTTGTCCATGTCATCCAATTTGGGCCAAAAGAAATTGCTTATCTTATCACCGACCAATAGCGCTCCCCACTGACGGCGATGCTGTGGCCAAATTCGTTCTCAAAGAAGAAGACAAAGAAGACCGATGTTGTCGCCAGTCCAAAATCCACAGTGATTTTCTCTGGATGTACATATTGCAATTTGGTGGATCTCGTGTGGATTATAATCTTCTCAAATTTAGCCAAGACAGATAAAATAAAGAATAGCTAATTTGACAGAAGTAGCTTCAGCAATATGATCGCAATCGATTTGCAGCCGGCGTGTGTTAATGTAGTCCACTTTTCAAGCACTACACCCACAAAGCAGTACCGATTCTAGGTTGGAGCGAAACAGCCGCAGCTTTGTTCTTAAGCTAATAACATTTCTTTTCTAGATTGTGGACAGCATGCCGAATGCAGATTTGGCCGTCTCGATTCTGCTGCACACATCCAGTTCGGTGCCACCACGGTTTGCCAAGACCACACTTCCAAGGTATAGAAAGTTGTCCGGCAATGTTGAGTTGGGCGTTGGTGTTAGAAGTGCTCAGGGCTTTTGTTTTGGCTGTGTTAATTTTTAGCCCCACTTTGTTTACCTCAGCTTCTAGATTCTGGACCATAAGAAGGAGGTTCATTATCCGATGTGAAAGTAGACAAATATCGTCAGCGTTGTCTAGGTGTTTAAGATAAGATGTCATAGTCCAGCAAATTCCATGGTTTCCTTCCGTCAATGCTGCACGGAGAACATCACTGATAACCACTAAAAATAACAGCGGTGACAGTATGCATCCTTGACGTACTCCGCTTTAGACTTCAAATTCTTCTTACACCTTGCCATTGTGCAAGACGTGACACTTACTGCCCTCATACGTAATCTTAATAATAGCTATGAGTTTTTTTGGGATACCTCTCCTGCGCAAGGCCAACCAGATAGCATCTCTATTCAAACTGTCAAAGGTCTTCTCGAATTCGATAAACAGCAGATGTAGCAGAGACCTGTACTCAGAGCATTACTCGATTATGATCCTTAAGGTGTTAATATGGTCGATGCAGGAGGATCCAGCACGAAAGCCTGCCTGTTCGACGTCGAGAGTTGAATCTAAATGCTTCCTGATCCTTTCCAGAATTATTCTTGCAGTAATTTTGGCTACGGCTGACAGAACACATATACTTCTACAGTTTCCACAATCCATCAGGTTTCCCTTTTTCGGAAGCTTGATGATCATCCCTCTTTTCCACTCCTGCGGAAACTCTTCGCTATCCCAAGCGAACGTTTTTGAGCCTTACTACTTTACAGAAAGTGTACAGTCAAGATTGTCCAGAAATCGTAATTATTTTACTAACCTAACTACATGACACTATCGATAAATTGACGTTTATGAACAAGAGGTACTGGTACTGCAGTTCGTCCAGTTTACCTCTGAATCACCTTGAATTTGTCTACCCCTTACAAGTAATACATGATCTTAACCAAACTAAATACGATAATAAAATATTTGCAACATCCTTAAATCCGCTATCGTAGGTACAAGAAAATATTTATCCGGGCACTTCATTCAGAGGGTCCTGTATTGCTAGATAAAATCCATTTGGTAAATATTTCAACCCTAGTAATCCTTTTTGTAATCTAGTTCCCGGGGAATTCATTCCATACCTGAAGGATACTCAATTTGATGATAGCAGAAAGATTTCTTTATAAATTCATTGCTGATATTCCCTAATGATTCTTCTAGCACTCTTTATAAACTCCTTGTCTACAGGACGCACTTTCAACTATTCGCAAAATAAATAAAAAAATATCCAACAACACTGAATGTAAATTGTAAATTTAAATTAAATTCCTTCCGAGACCGCGCAGCATGCCAATTGAATTACGGAAGTCAGTTCCTTGTAGTTTCAGTCCACCATTTCAGTCTCATCCTTCTTTTCGTGTTACTTTTTTTGCTGACACAACACCAAAAGATAATAGTTTTGTAAAATAACAGAAGCGCTTTTCATCCTGTCGACTTCAGGAATGAAAATTGAAATATTAAATTGTCCAGGGCTTCCTTTTTCACTTTGATATACGCCGTGCCGTGATTCGTTGCTTTTATTTTTATTTTTGTGTAGTCTATATTATAGTCCCTTGAGGTACCTTGTGAGCTTCTGCCAGCTTCAGTGACAGAGTCATTCCATCGAACAGAGTGTGTAAATGGAAAGTAAGCAAAATGATAATGAAACATTAAGGTTACTTTGGTAGTTTTTCCCTTTTTATTTTTGTCTGTATATCGGATGGCTCCTCTTTTACACATCGTTTGTGCTATTATCTTATGTTGGGACAGAAATAGGATGTGTTGAAAGTGGACATCAAAAGTGGGTAATTTCAGCACTCTTCTGTTCCGTGTATGACGAGTAAATGATTTTTTTTTTTTTTTGTTTTTCCTTATTTCGTTTGTGTGCCTTTCGGTGAATAAAATAGAATGAAATAGGCAAACTCATTAATTCGTTTTGGCTTTTCTTGTTACAAGGACAAAATGGATGAATGTGTGGAAAAGGACAATTGTGATGGATACTAAATGTTGCTCTGTAGGTGGAGTGTCCCATTGAGGATGCAATGAATTAAGCAGTTTAGTTTGGTTTTATTAACTCTTTAGATCAATGGTTTGGGAAAGGAAAATGACTTGTTTATTAAAGTTACCTACTGGAAGTCGGAAGGAGCTAACAGAAATTAAAGTTGAAATGGACCTTGCAAAAATATAAAAGTTGTGGGTTATCTTTTGGAAAAATTACTGCAAGCAAACATTTCTCAAAACTTTTATTAGTACAATGAAAAATAAAGTGCACAACTGGGTCGTACGAACTTGCACAAAAACGTAGTATATCATCGCAGTATTTAGCAAAAATTAGTCCAAATATTAAAATTAACCATCAATGTCTGAGACGATGCAAAGTTGGCTTTAAGTATCTTAGGCTCCGTTATAAGCACTTTTGGCCAAAAATGTGGGATGCAATCTTATAGGACGTTATGAATCTAGTCTACGTATGCACTTTAAAAAAAATCGTTGCAGCTGTTTTGGAGAAAAATAAAATGTTCTTATGTTGACTTTAAGCAAAGTACCATTACTAACAATTTTGGCCAAGAACATGGTGCGCCATTTTATAGGACTTTACTAAACTAGCTTTGCCATAAGTATCGTTATAACAACTTTTAACAAAAATGTGGTACGTCATCTTATTGCATGTGCTTGTACTAGTCTCAGTGTGAAATTTAAAAGAAATTGTTTCAGCGGTTTTCCCGCAAATCGTTTTTTGGCAAAACAAAAAAAAGTAAATTAATGATAAAAATTTTAATACTAAATTTTTCATCTGTGGAAATTTGCCAATCCAAATCGAATATGAGATTTAGTCAAAATCATTAGAGCCGTTTTTGAGGAAATCTATTTTTTGTAGAATTAGCCTTAAGTAAAGTAGGTACCGTTAGTATAAGGGCTAAAACAAAAAATCGATTTCTCATCTAGCGATTATCCCACAGACCCTAAATATAATAATTTGATCGACATCCGTCCACCCGTTCAGACTCTAGCCTCAGGCACAGACAGAATTGGCAGACCTACTTTTTTATTATCAAAATTGATTATTCGAATTCGAATTTTTGCACGAATTCAATTCAATACTTGCCCTTGCATCCAGCGATGCCAGATGTGGAGAATTTACCCCATTTTGGGGAATTTATGATTAGATGTGGAATATAGGGAAACTTGATCGAAAAATGGGGAAAAACCAAAATATGACTGAACCTTTAGTAAGTATATTTGATACGATAAAATTATGGTGCCTTTCTTTCTATCACATAAAAACATAGCAACACGTTTTGTACAATGGACAATGACGACCAAATTACGACATTCTTTCAGAAAATAATGAACAAGTTCTAGCAAATACAAGAGTGTTTATCAGCTACTGACATTCAATGACATAAGTGCTAACAGAAATATATCAGTTGTGTGTAAGCCCTGCATTACACCCAATTCAGTTGATTTCGAGTTTCGTAAAGAAAATTCCATATTTTTACATGAAATCAATTAGAATTCGACAACGAAAAAGTTGGCATCACTGCTTGCTTAGCCTCACTTGAGAACAGCTGGAACAATTTAGCTCATTTTTCTTTTAAAATCATCGTAATTGTGCGGAGCATCAGGAAAATTACCAATAGGTGTCGCTATGTGCACAACAATTGTAGAAAGTCGACATCGGTTGACAGTTGATCAATTCGCACGGTCTTTAGTGCCCAACCCATAGAATCCGTCGATCCGTTGTTCCGTCGACGTTAACTGACAGCTCGATAAAATACACACAACCTTATGGGAGGCGGCCCATAACCAACGGATGGATGAACTTCGACGGACAAAGTAGGTTTACTTTCTACTTTTTCAATCCGTCGATCCGTTGTCAGTACACACTTTCACGTATTTAAGTTCACACATTCACATATTGAAGTTCACGCATAAGAAAATTGAGAGTACGCATTTTCATTGGTGGAAGCAGAGAGAGAATTAAAGAAACTGTCAACGCTTGTGACGGATTCTATGGGACTGTTCTATCCGGCAATACGTCAACTTCAACGTCAACGCACAACGGATCGACGTCGACGGATGTCGACGGATTCTATGGGTCGGGGCCTTTTCTTTTGCGATCTGCCCACGTGCGTACATTGGTGCAGAGAACTTTTTTCCATGCAACCAGTGCCACTATGTTCGTACAGGTACAGATGTTTAACAAAATCCTGTCCAGAACCTGGATGATTAGTGTCCTTAGTAGTTTGAGATAGGGCTTTGTGATTTAAGTGCCTTTTTGGCCCATAAAAACAGCGATTAGCAAGAGTGACTGACAAAATCAAGAACCTTAACTACCTCAAAACTATACCTGTGATATTCTATAATAGGCGCTGAAGTTGGATTTTCCTTTTCTGTTGATGGAAGGTGTATATTTTGTTGCGTTAAGTCTATCCTTGATATATTTCTCTGAATAACTTCAGGTGTTGGAACTGACTTGTAAAAAAATTTACCTCCGGTATTGGCTAAGTTAAATAGATCGCGTGATAGCATGTTACTTAACCAACTTTGACGAAGCAGCGAGAGTTCTCCATCGTCATCTTGAACAAACGGATTAGATTTGTAAAACTCATCTTTATACGCGCTACTATATTGATTTTGTGTTCATTAGTCTTTTCCAACAACAATCACTTCGATTGTAATGTGAACAACACATTTGGTTGAAGAGCCGTTTCAGATTGTAGAATGAGGTGGATTCTAGTCGCAATGAGCATTTCTATTCTTTCTTCCTCTTATGTCATAACTCATTTAAGATGCAAGAGTTTTGTGCTGAAGACGATAATGCCCTTGACTGACCAATGACGTATTCTGCTTAAGCAATCACACCAGTCGCTTTGCGGCGACCAACTAATACGACAAACAGAAGTTTATATCCAATATAGTCCTTCCATCGAGGTCAATTTTAGTAAAATTAGTTTACCAAATTCTGACCCAATTTTAATACATTCATCTTTTCTTAATCGACCTCAAATCCTCCCTCGCTAATTCAATGGTTTTTAGCTGTATTCCTTACACTATTTCTCACATAAAGAACGTCTATCTGTCACATCTATCTTTATGCAAGGGGGACTTAGGATATTTAATTTTACTCTATCTCTTCAGGCCTTCTTAAAATATGACTCAATAGTTTCTGATTTGTTCACCACAATTAGCAATCAGGGGCTTTTTTTATACTCGATAAACCTTTTGTATTTCGCACTAGAATTCATTGTTATTTCATTTTTATCTTTTCAGGCACCACTGTTATTGTTCCTATATCATCGCTGGCTCAGTACACAACAGCACCCACGTTCCGTGGCCCCGGCTATATAATAGATCACGATGGAACGTTGCATCGGCCACCAACAGTTGCAACACCACCCAAAACAACTATGGTAGCCATGCCACCACAAACCCCGTCATCCACTCATCGGTCGCTACAGCAACAGCAGCAACAACAACAACAATGTGACAGCTTTCCCTACGATGGCACCGCTCCTCGGACACTCTCGACCGGTGTCCCTGTCAGTTCACAATTCTATTACGGATGACAAAATCAAAAAGATGACAATCCCACTTGTCCAGATCCTGTGCAGTTTAAGCCAAATTCCAATCCTATTGTACTGGATGGAGCAAAATCAAAAGATATCACAGCGAATCAAGGCAGCAAACAGCACAGTAGCAGTTCTAGTAGTAGTACATCAGAGAGGACGTATTGTTTTTAAAAAAATACATACGAAACTCCCCTCAAAAAAATAGGAATCGGTTTGATATTTGTACATATATCTAGTTATGTATACATTACACCTGATCGATTTAGTTAAAAAAAAAAAAAAAGAATTAGTACAGAGATTAAGAATAAAATTAAAACAAAATCTATTCCATTCATCCTAAGTGACTAACAAATTAAGTAGATAGTAAGGGTAGACTATAGTGAGAATTTTTTAGTGTAAATTTTCATCGGAATTCCATAAAATACACAGTATACCAGATGTAAGGTTCTATTTTGTGTAAGGTTCCTATCCACATTGTTGTGCTCGAATATCCATCCTTGTTCCCAAAGTCCTTTCGATTATGTTATCCCGAATTTGTTATGGTTGTGTACCTAAAGTATGAAATCCTATTAATATTAAAAAAAATATCCCTATTATTATTCTAACTGAAAAGCTGTCCGCCAATTATATATTGTATTTTATATTTAGTTCTATGTTAGTTTTTAACTTGCATCTCATTTCATGGGGCTAGTATATGAACCATCTAACTAGTATTTTATAATTATTCCATACTGCTTCGAACGCATTGTGAGTAATATAGCCCCGCTATGAAAATGGGGTTGAAAATAATTGGAAGCGGATTTATTCGGTTCACTGCAAATCTGTAAATATGTATTACACCACATAAGTAAGAGAGAAAATTTAATTTCTGTAAATATCGTGCAACGTGGGGACTTAGAAAGATAGCCTTTGACATTTATTTTTTACACTGCGTCTCCAAGAGTCTGAAAAATGGCAGACTTTTCAGTCAGACTTTTATGTCATTGGATGGCGAATATTGTTATGACTTTTCATTCTTCAACATGTCAACAGCAAAAGAAGCTCACTTGCTTTTAAAAAATTAACAAACTTATTTTTCTGTTTGTGAAAATCAAAAATCTGCCATATTTGCACGTCTGGAAAGCAATAATAAATCACAACAAATGTTTTTTTTTTTTATAAAAAACGAAAGCCAAACTTCAAATGTCAAATTTCAGTCAGGGTTTATGTCCACAAAGAAGACAAGTCAAAAAGGCTGTCTTAGATGCCCGACTTCAAGTCAAGTCCGTAAAAGTGCGGTCTACAGGAGACATATTAATGTCACGACTTGAGTCTTGTCTGAAATTATGTCTCGTGGAGACTGGGTGTTAACGAGTTATTCTATGTACTTCCTCTTATTAGTACATAAAAACGTACAGTGTTTAATATTTATTTATTCACTAGCTGGCCCGGCAGACTGCCCTTTCTTTACTCACGGGAAAACCAATAAATCTTACTAATAATAAACATTGCGAACCAAAATATCGACCAAGAAAGATTTTGATGTTGTAACTAATCTAAAAGGTAGGCGTGGCTATAGTTACACGTGTAAAGTATGCGGATTTTAAAAAGTTTTGCTCATGGATTGTTTATTTTTCCATGGATTTCATATACAATATTTCATTTACTAAGATCAAAATTTAAGTTATATTAAAATGGGCACGTTCCGAACTCTAGGCCTACTTTTTGAGGTAATGCCAACATATGGAACGGCAAAAGAACTTTTGACAGTTTTGATAGTCTCTCCCAATTAAAAGGTAGGGAGAATTTTCTCACCTTCAAATCCAGTCTACTACCTCAAAAAGAAATGCCTTACTTTGTAGTCAAAACTGAATGTCTCGACCAATCAGAAACGTTTGACTACCTAGTGCCTAGAATGCGGAACATGCCCAATGTCTTGCTTACAGGCGACATCTATCATCAGGAGATGAGCGTGTACGAACATAGTTACACTGCAAAATTTAATGTCCGAACTAAATACGTGCGCGGGCAGATAGCAAAAGAAAACCCGTGCCAAATGATCAACTGTCATAAGACGACAACCTTAAAGTTATCGTTCGAATCGTGTGTTATTACGAACATTTTCAGAAATGATATAAGCCAAAGCCAGCCGTTCTCAAGTGATGCGATGGCTAACCACCATTTCGTTTTTCTTTATATAAATATAATTCCGACCGATACATCTATTCTAAACGATATTTGCAGTGCGAATTTTGTCAATCTCGCCAACCGTCAAACGACTGACAGTTATGTCAAACGCCATAAGGTTTCATTAGAAAAATTTATATTGTCAAAAGCGCTAAGGGCGCCGTGGCTCAGTGGTTAGTGCGTTGGACTACTGCGCAAGCGGTTCCGAGTTCTAATCCAGTAAAATACCACCAAAGTTTTTTTCACGGCCCCACCTCTTGCGAGCGTCTGACAAACATCCAAAAGTATTCACTGTCATGAGAAAGCTTCTCAAAAACCCCCCTGCCCTTCGGATACGGCATAAAACTGTAGGTCCCTTCTGTACGTACAGAAATGTATACCACGCACAATACGTACAGCTGTGAGAAGCTAGGCCTTGGCCCTCTATGGGCTGCTTACGGCCTAATATTTATTTTTATTTATTTATTTTTTTTTATATTAGAAAATTTTCTAATTATCCGGGGAACTTTCAACTTCCTTTAAAGATATATAGATAGAGAAACAGATAGATAACCGTAACCAAATCAAAGAGGCTAGAAATGTCAATAAACTGTTTTTTCAGTCAAAGTCAAATTCTTAAAAAAATGTAATAGGCGATAAGAACATGTTTTTCCTTTTTACTTGCACCTATAATATAGGGCAAGTATTGGATTCATGCAAAAATTCGAACTCGAGATAACAATGAATTCTGACATTACGATGATAGAGAAGCTCGAAAAAGTAGGTCTGCCGATTCTGTCTGTCTGTCTGTCTGTCCGTCACTCTGTATGTATGTACGCTCGACTACAGCCCAAACGGGTGGACCGATTTCCTTCAAACTTCATATCTGGGGTCTGTTGTATATTCTCCAGAGGAGAAATTGGAATTTTCGTTCTAGCCCTATTATTAACGGTATTTTACTTAAGGCCAATTTTACAAAAACATGATTTTCTCGAAAATGGCTCTAACGATTTTGATTAAATTTCATATTCGAGTTAGTCTGGGCAAATGCTATAAGATGGCGTACCACGTTTTTGGCTAAAAATACGTATAACGGTACTTTTCTTATTAACTGGTTTTAGAAATATGGCTATTTCTCGGCTAAAACTCAATGGATTTCCATCAAAATTGAAATTTGGGCAAGATTAAATGTTTAATAATATATGCCATTTAAACTTATACAAAATTAAAAAAAAAATTTTTAAAAAATCTATTGTAAATTTTTTTTTTTTAAATTCATTTCGAACTACCAGCATATATGTAGGTGCAAGTACGTACGACCCAGTCGTGCACATTCTTTTTTTTGGAATTTATTAAGATTATGTATGAAACTTAATAAGCTCTCTTGTTACATACATATGTGACGATTATAAGTAAGTCAATGATTAGGTCCGTTCGCGTACTTTTTGCACTAAAATTCGTATATTATCCAATTTCAAAGAGTGGGGGTAAAATTCTCTCAAAGAGAACTAAAATTACGAAAAAGTCGTTTACTTTGGGTTGAACAAGAAAAGGTTGAAAATACACTGATTTGACAGTTTTCACAAACCAACCCAAAGAAATTTCTTGCACTAAAATTTGTAGCATGAAAAAATTTCTTACTCTCTCGTGAGCGCTCTCTTCTGTGAAAAACTACGAAAAGTCTCAGTACGCGAATAGTTTTTCGTAAAAATTCGTAAATTTTCGTACAAATTCGCAGTTTTAGGTGGGTATTTGAACAGACCTATTCACATTGATAAAAAGGCTAACTTGATATAATAAAAGCTTCTATTTAAGAAAGATAAATTTCAGAAAAGACAGGGTAGCCCTTGCAAAGAGGATTTTAAACATGACACACTCGCACTGAACACTTTTGTGAATAACAAAAAATTTAAAAAACAACAAGTTCAGTTGATGTTTCCTTCGTGAGGTCCTTTAATGCAACTCTCCCTGAATGTTAGGGCTTAAAAAATTAATAACCGCATAGTTGTCTGTTCAATATATGTACATCAGTAGGCAATTTTTGAGTTTCAGAATTTGTTGGAGAGTTATCTCTCTATCTTTCTATTGCATTAAAATTCAGTTTCTACATTCTAATAATGATACACATATCCTGCTCCATTATTGCAACTTCTTAATGGATCTACTCTCAAAAGGTTCTACTTCCAATGAATATTTATAAGCATGAAGTATCATCAAACCTCAACGTTAAGGCAAGGAAATACTCACCTATTCATGGTCAACTTAAGTTCCTTTTGCCTTCCGTCCCACAGACTAGAACTGTCAAAGTCACATTGAATTTAAAAACCTACATATTCTACCATGAGTGGGTTGTGGAACAAGCAAATCGAAAGCTCCTCCGAAAAAATTCTCTGAGCACCTCTGATTGTTCTCATATTTATAAAATTTTCAAGTATTATTCTCTTTAGAAAATCATATTAAAGAAACCGAACCGAAAAGAACCCTCGCGCATCCAAACACACAATCGCCTACTTTAAAACAAACATGTTAATTTATTTAAATTACACTCCCGGAAAAAAATAAACATAAACATAACTAAAGCTTAACCTACCCCCGCTACATGACCATAAAGCGAATCGATTTCAAAGAAAGAGCAAAAACTACTCTCGCTAAGAGTGCGACTATCTTTGTAGGTACCTAACGCTAGCAGAGGCACTCTTCTCGTCCGCGTGATACAAGATTTCGAATCACCATCGCTCTGTCCTACCCGCCCCAGAAAACGAATTAGATTACCAAAAGTCAAAATGGGGAGCTAAAGTGGCAACAGAAAGGAAAAAAAAAAAAAAAACACCCCAACCCCAAATATCTTCCTCCAAAGAAAGATACACTTTGAAAGAGTAGCAAAACATCGTAGAGTACGAAGAAAAAGAAACTCATTTGTGTTACCCTTGAAATGGAATACCCTCGTTTCGTTTTATTGCACCCTCCGCCAAAAGCAAAACCACCCCCAAGGGGGGTTTTTGGGCCAGGAGTTCCTTTTGTATTCTTTTGTATCTCTTCGAATTTTGCTGCATCCAATTGTGGCAAATTTTCGAACTAAGCCAAAAATATGCGGTCACAAGTCGCAACAGCAGTACACTTGAGTGCTCCGCGCGCTTCCAATCCAATAAGCCGTGTCTATATATTCACATTCGCGAGCTGTTTGGATTGAATCCCTCTGATCCCTCCTTCATAATTAAACATTCGCTAGAATTTTCGGTTCATTTACTCTCCGTGAAAATGCATCTGGGATCGAATCTCATGGTTATTTCAAATTTAGTTTTTAAGTAGAACATTTTCAAACACTAAAGCACACTATTGTATATCCCTCCCCCAAACACCTTCCATGAAACTCATTAAATGTTTTTAAGGAATTTTTATCTGTGATATTATTTGTAAAGACTTTGTATAAAATAAAAATAAAAAATTAGATTGAAAAAAAAAATACTAATTGTAAGACTAACAAAAACAAATAAAAAAAAAGACAAAAAGAACCGAGGAAGGAATAGAAAATGACGTAGAAAATGAAGAGAACGGAAAAAGGCCGTATCGCGAATTTAGTCTTACGGTGTAGAAAATTTTTAAGGGTTAAATCAGTTCAAAAGTAAAAAAATAAAAGTTGTTTAATAATTAAGATTTGAAAAAAAAAAAATAAAAGAAATCACATGTACTCGTATAAGAAACTTTAATGAGTGATTGTAAATTAACTTTGAATTATTGGAGAATGTGGTAAAATAAATATAAAACAAGGTTTGTAATTAATATAAAATAAAAATAAGTTAATGAAACTAATAAAATTTAATTACATTTAAAAAATACACAAGAGTTTCTTTTGGTTTTAAAACGGTCATAATTTATTATTTGAATATGTGTGATGGAAAATTTGAGCGCATGGACTTGATGCTATGCAGTGTTATACACGCTCAATATAACATTGACAACAAGAAACAATTCGTCAGATAGAACATCCTGGACTTCACCCTTTATAAATCACATAGGTTTGAGAGCCGATGGTGGGCCATATGATGGTTTTTTTTAAATCATAGGTTTTTTTTGACACTGACAACTGTTTCCCGCTCGAAATCTTGACAGAAAGTCAGTATCATACCACCGCGGAACGAAATGTTTTACGCTCTTGAACAACGTTAGGAAATATTGACAATTAATTTCAAAAGTAAGTGGAATACTCATGGTCCCCGTCGTCGTACAGAGAAGACAGAGGAGAATTTGGTTGCTGTAGCTAAAAATGTGAGACTTCGAAAATGAGGCTGGAAACAACGTTTCGGTCAACGGTGGACGTTACAGAATTTTTTTTACTGAAATTGAAGACATGAAGACGGCATCTGGTTCATGCAAAACAGCCCATGCCACAATCGTGTAATCTTGGCAATTGGCCGCCTCGGAGCCCCGGATCGAAAAATAATGTTGAAAATTACCGGGGAATATGCAAACAATCTACTATACCAAAGCTTTTTGAAATAATTTTAAAATATTTAAAAATAAATTAGAGTTCCATATTAAAAAACTCATATCTGAGTTTCAGCACGGTTTCATATCTGGTCGCTCGACGATATCTAATTTGGTTCACTTTACGTCTTATGTAATAAATGCGGTGGAAAGTGGATGCCAGGTTGAGGCATTGTACACTGACAAATGCTCAGCAAAGCCTTTGATTCCGTGAATCATAATATTTTCTTAAGGAAACTTGAACAGTTTGGTTTTCATTCTGTAATGCTCATGTGGATTTCTTCATTTTTAGTTGACAGGGCCCAAATGATTGTTATTCGAGAACAATTTCTTGCACATCTGGTGTCCCATAGGGTAGTCATTTGGGTCCGCTGTTTTTTTTCATAATTTTTATAGACTATATTGTTCGCTACATAAAATTTAGCCAATGTACTGTACGCAGATGATCTGAAACTGTTTCTGAAGATAAAGTTTACGGATGATTGTTGTAAAATTCAGTCGGACCTGTACAATTTACTAAATTAGTGCTCGTAAATTGTTTAAAATTTAACAAACAAAAGTGTATGGCTATTTCCTTTTCAGGGTCTCAGTCTCAGTCGTATTATTCTCACGATTATTATATTGATACGTCATGTTTGAATAGAGTCAGTCAAGTTAAAGATCTTGGTGTCATCATTGATTCTAAACTTACATATGTTCCTCATGTGGAATATATTGTTGCTAAAGCTAAATCACTTGTTGGCTTATTTAAGAGGAATTCAAGTGATTTTACTGATCCGCATACATTATTGTCGTTATTCATATCTCTGGTTAGATCGATCCTTGAATATGCCGATATTGATAATTTGGTACGATGCAAATTACTTGGTATTTTGACGCTAATGTAAGAAGATATGCACACAATATTATGTTCGTTAGAGACATTGTGTATTTCCATATAAAAAGTCATGCCCTTTTATCTACGGTACCTCTTTACGCACCTGAAAGATCTCTAAGATTTCGTAATGTTTTTTTTTTTTTTTTCAAATGAGACATATTTAGAACAAACAATGGTTATGACGAGCCAATGTCAAGAGCTCTTGCGTTTTTTATTATTATGCCATTAGAACTTCGTAAATGGATACCTGGATTTTTAATTATTGCACAACATCGAGAATTCTGCATCTGCAAATTTGTCTTCTCTGTATCCAAGTGTAATCAGGGACCAATCTACAGTGGCTTTCAAAACTTGTGAATTCATCAAGGCCTAGAACCAAGTGAGAGCATATTTTTGCCATCTCTATTTTCAAACTAGTACTAATAGAAAAGATTGTGTCAAATGATGTTTCCGGCGGCACCTCATAACACCATAGATTCTAAATATGTTGCTCTAATAACCACTTTCTATCAATCTGTTAGCACGAAGCAAGAACTTTAAAACCTAAATTAAGAAAAGAAATCTACCTCTCTGGAAACGTCAGATTCTTCGATAAAGGCAAATTTTGAAACGAAGAAGTCTCTATCAGAATTCTGGTACATATATGTTTAAGGACGAATTAAAAGATTTTGTCAGATAAAGCCAAAATAATTCTTCTGCCGTTTGAAACAATATACATGTGCGAATCAGGATTCTCCGGCTACATGGGAACTAAAACAAAATATAAATTTTGTCTCGATGTAGTTCTGACTCTGCAGCTACAAGCTACCGAATTGAAAGCGTCAAAATGTGTGCGTTTTTAGATTCCTATCGCTTCTCATGACATCCATCAATTTGAACGAAATATGGTTTTCATTATCGTTATCGTTTTTATTTGTCACCTGTTATACTTCGTCATTGATTCTTAGGGGCCAGTTATAGCTAATAGCTTAGCTTTCATTGAAATGCATCATTGATAATTTTGATTTCCGATTTTATGACGATTAAGCAAACAATATTAGCTTTAATTGTATCAAAATAGAGCTAATCCTGTGACACACTAGTGGTATTATATACTATCTATATGTCAGGCAATACCGTGTGCTATTACACGTGCAACATGGTATTAGCCTGGTATCGATACTTGGGTTTTTACGATAGTATTCGGAACTCTCCAGCGAACACAGCGCTATTCTTCGAATTGAATCTTCTTCAAACTACACCTTATCGTCACTTTGGGAGTAAATTGGCTTTTATTTTGCCAAAAATGGACGCTCACAGAAAAGGAAAAATCCTCAGTCCATCAGAAATAGTATTATTCGACATTAAAACGGTTAATAGATCCATTTGAGTTGAATTTTTCGATTCTGACATTTAATTTAATAAAAATAAATGACAACTCGGTACAGTGTTGTCAACGCATACAACACAAGGTATGTGTCACCCTCCCTGATATTCCATACCATTTTAATTATATTTTATTTGCCCTCCTCTCGAACGAGAAAGCGAACTTGGTCATAATCATAAAATTAAACTTTTTTAAAATCCTTTAACCTATGCTTAGACTTGGCATTACTTTGTGCATATGGTTCTTGACATTGGTAAATGAATTGTGGGTCGTATTCGCGACATCTTTTGGTGGTATTATTTAGCAAACTTGGTAATGCCGAACCCTATGCCTTAGCTAAAGTCACAAGGGGGCGCTATGAAAAACACTTTTAGAAATTTATTTCATGCACTTGTGCACAAGGCATCATTGCTAAGCAAATTGAAACACCATCTTCACTATCCGCTTCATCTACGGTAAAAAAACCATCTATTTGGACAAAACAAACAGGGTTTTTCTAATCGACAGCTGATTGTCAATTGGAAACTCTCCAACTGTTTACGTCCGCCGAAATTTGTTGATTGTGGTGTCCGCTTTTAACGCAAGTTTTCCACAAATATATCATCACAAATGGCATCAGATTGGTAAGAAAATGCTTTTATTCATCGTAAGAGACTATCCCTATTTGTTCTCCATTAGGCAATGTATACCAAAAGACTACGAAATCGATAGGAACATCCTCCAGGGATACTTTACGTACGAGCATCCATTGAAGCAGATGACGGTGGGTGTCTAGAAAAAAATCTATAATCTCTATATTTATTCATTCAACATTGTATGTACTTTACTTTTTTGCAGGTAGTTGACAGCAAAGGAACACGCAAATCAGGCAATGGGAGTCTATCGAGCAGTCGAACATCATCCACGTTATCGCTCATTGATCCATTGGGCATTGCTTTGGATGGATCCGATCCGTTGTCTCAGTTCGCTCGTCAGGAGCAGGAACTTATGGATCCATTGTCCCAAATGGCAACTGATTATGTAACGCTGTCCTCACATATCCTTATTTTCGTCTTTTAACTCTTTTTCGTTGGTTTGCAGGAGACATCATTTAAGAAGGCAAAAAAACGGGACAAGGATCGTCACACCGAAGAAGATCTTATGAATTGGACCACCAAGCGACTGGGGATTCTCAATAAGTTCATCACTTCAGAAAAGCTGTCCATATCAACGAGTTTCTTAACAGGAGGCGAACTCAGTAAGTTGCATTCATTGATTTATTTTTATTTATTTATCTTCTTAACTAAACAACTCGCAGTGAACATGTTTTATGCTTATTCAACAACTTATTATAATTCTAAGTGTTAATTTTCCTAACTTGTCTCTTCTTTCAGTTAAAGCACAAACAATAGTATCCGATAAGGTCAAATACCGCCTTGAACAACTAGATGACTTTGAAGATGGTTCGATGCGGCACATGATGAACTTAACCCAACAGGAATACATTATTCGCATTGAACAACTTAACCAGGAGTTGGTGCAATCATGGAACGGTGATCAACGAGTAAAGGCGCTAAAGATAGCCATTCAATGTGCAAAGATGTTGGCCGATACGTCTGTGTTGCAGTTCTATCCAAGTCAGTTTGTATTAATCACAGATATTTTGGATATATTTGGAAAGCTCGTCTATGAAAGGCTACGTTCCAAAGCCGATTATGTTGAGTACGTTTTGAAATGTTGTCAATTGCAACATTGCAGCATACATACTTTATGTGAATAATTCTTTTTAGTCCAGGAAAACGTACCACAACAGCTCCAGAAATGGGTCGCGAAAACGCCAAAGAAACCTGCCAGAATTGGTTCTTTAAAATCGCATCAATAAGAGAGCTTCTACCAAGAATATACGTAGAGATGGCCATACTGAAGTGCTATAGTTTTATTTCACAAAAGTTAGTTGAACCGCTCCAATAAAAAAGCTTTTTGCTAACCTTGCCTTCTTTTTAGTGAATATGGTCAAGCACTGATGAGAATAACCCGAATGATTCGCGGTATAGGAGATCCATTGGTGGCTACATATGCTCGGTGTTATTTGGTGCGTGTAGGACTTACAGTTTCGCCTGAAAAGAATTACATCAAAGAAAATTTCAATGATTTCTTATCCGTTTACCATGCGGTAAGATATGTGTACACAAAGATAAATCAGTATATTATTTATCAATAACTTTCAGATCTTCAATGGTGCCATTCGTTCTGAGATTAACCGACAGCGTATCGATATCTCAACCTATCTATCGTTGTATACCCCAGCTCTAGATTGGATACTACAGGCGCTTGTTAAAAAGTCGGACGACTATTGTGATGAAATCTTGACAAAGTGCAAGGATATAAAAAACAAGTAGGTGGACGGACAACCATTAATTTGTATAATTTTTAGAATGTAGTCCCGAAATTTCCCTTCGGAAATACCTCTTCACGCCAAATAATATCCCGATTGACACTATCAAGTGCAAAAAATAAACTGGCTACCAATTTTAGCAAGCTTAAATTAACTTAAGTGGAAACTTGTATAAACAAAAATTTCTATATATTTTCACAGTGGCCCATTGTTGGTGTCTATACTGAATTCAATAAAACCAGAATTCATTGCCGTTAACGGCTTGGAACTGGTAAGAATAATCGCGAATTCCTCTACAGAAGGAATTTCAAAAGGTCAACTCTTTCGTGCACTGGGCAACAACTTAAATAAATGTCCTCCTGCTCCGGAACATAAATTGGCTGTTTACAACGCTGCATTTACAACAATTAATACATTCACTCAACCATCTGAGTACATGAGTTGCGTAGAAATGTGGGCGCAATTTATAGTCGAGCACTTTTCGGTGAGTTTTTAAATATACATATATGTACTTGTATCCTTGAGATACAATATTGTATTGTTTTCAGATTAAAGAAGTAAACAATCTATTGGGTGAGATAAAAACGAGAATGAGCCAGAATAAAGCTTTTGAAAACCACTATCCACAACTGCAGTCCATCTTGGAAAAAATCGTAAGATACTGTAGGGAATTTGAGAATCTATTAACATTGGTAAGTTGCGAAAATGCTAAAGCTAATTGTGACTATGTTTTTTTATTGAAATTTTCTTTTTTAGGATAACTTTCTTCCTGTATTAGATCTCTTTAAGAAAGAATCAGCCAAAATTGAAGTCTGTAAGCACATTATGACCACATACAAGAATAATGTTGAGGATACTACTTCAGACGCAGTTGTTAGTAATGCGTTGATGTACATCTGCAAAGTTTTAAATGATTCTGTGACGTACGTATATTTAATGTCAGCCCAATTCTTGAACTCGAATATGAAAGCCGAATCCGACTATAGCCGTATTTTATTCGACCATAATCGTATCTTGCGAACAAATATACGACTTTGTAATAACTAAATGCGACTATGGTCGTATTCGACTGTCGTATTTGAGTTCAAGAATTGGGGTGTGTTTTCCTTACAATTGGAATTTCTCTTTTCGTCTTTTTAAAACACGCGGCTTTAGATACTCTTTCACTGTCCGGTGTCGTATGCCGAATTTTTTAAATTCGAGCACTTAAATATTAAAAGTAGACTAGATTCAGAAAAAACCCCAAACAAATTTCTTTTGCTGGAATTCGTAGCATGGGGAAAGTTCTTACCAAGCTTCCTCATCTGCAAAAACTTCTTCTACTGCTTTGGGGGATAAAGAAAACTTCATCCAAAATTTATTTTTCTGACAGTTGTACTTGGCCTACTGTTATTAGTACCTAGTAAATGTAGTTATGATCCTGTTGTTGGTCTAAGTGTGCTCACATCTTGGTATAAATCGATGTGGGCACACAATCAACCAAACATAACCCAATGATGATCCTACATCACCTTATTGGTCTTTGGATAAAAACAAAGCCTACGCATCATCATATATAGGCATTGATCCGCTTGCTTGAATATTCCCGAGACACCAAGGCATATAAGATTTGAGAACTCATTGAAGTATATTTAACACTTTGAAGTCATCGAATTTAATAGTTCCATAACAATATTCAAAGAAGGGGAACCCGACAAACTTAAGCATTTGAGCATAGTACCAAGGAGTTATTACACCATTGTTATTACATGATTGCTATTACTATACATGGTATTAAGCTTGGAGTCCCGTAATGTTTTTTAACGGCTCCACATCAAATGCCTGCCTTTAGGTTTACTGAAATGCCCTTCGATCCTTCCAGAAATGGTGGTACTTTTCTCGATAAACTTTGTAACGTTTTTTTTAGAGCCCTTACAGTAGAAGACGAAAGGCGCCAAATCGGCGGTTTAATCTCAAATTTCGTGAAAAATGTAAACTATGGACGAGATTTTGAACAACAACTGACATTTTATGTCGAGGCTAGAGCTGCATTCCCCAACCTAGATGCTGTTATCACAACTCTAGTACATTCAGTTAACAAACTAGCAATAGAGACAAGAAATATCGTCAACGGACAGCATACCAGAAAAACAGCTGCGTTTGTGAAGGCATGTGCAGCCTATTGTTTCATCACCATTCCAAGTATTGCATCGGTTGCAACACAAATGGACTTGTATCTCTTAAGTGGACAAGTTGCCCTTTTAAATGTCTGCTTGGGACAAGGTAATCTATTAAAATTGTATTGTGACTACTATTTTCAATGCGATACCTTACAGCTGATGCATGCTTTGAAACAGCCCTTTTACTAGTTGCCGAACTGCCACGCACAATCGAAATCGAAGGTAAACTTAAAAGCAGCGAAGGATATTTGGTGTCTTATCTATGTAATATGCTGTCCACACTGATTATTGTTCCAGTAAGTATGCCGACATACCTCCGTATTCCTATCACATATTATTTCCTCCAGGATAGTCCCGAGCAAGGAGTTCTCTACTTACTTCGATTACTTCTTGATGTGCTCAAAAAGTTTCCTTTCGATTTGCATAGTACTGGACCAACAACGGTTTATCTTCATTCACTGGATATGTTATATATTGAAAGCTTAGAAACTTTCCCCTATCACATTCCCAATGGTATGATAAGTGACTGTTTTTTTTTTTTTTATTTTTAATAAATTTTTGCCCTTATAGTTGTTTCCAATGACGGGCTATACGGTGGCGATCCGAAATTCATAGCCGAAGTTAATTCTATGTGCGCACAAATTGTCGAACACATTCTCAGCCAATTGAAATCATTAGGTTTCGCAAATCAATTGAGAGCTCAATCAACATTGGCCTTGGAGCTGCTATTGAGAATAATTCGTTACGCGGATCTTTCCAAAGAAAAGACATTTGCATTAGGCGTTAATTTATGGAATTTGGCTGTCAAGCATGAGGGAAATGCTGATCCGAAGCTTGTTGTATGTATAGAAGATGGAAAAGCCATATTATTATATTTAATGTACTTTATTCTAGGCGACAACACAGAAATGCGCAGAAGAAGTTAAAAATCTTACGTCGAATGAAGTACGATCTCAAAAGCTTACGGAACTTCTCATTCGCATGAAAATTAAATAATTAATTACATAACTATTTATCGCCATTTTATTTTAACTTTGAATAAAAATAGTAAAATCAAATCACAATTTTATTGCTGTTTGTTTTTTATTAGCTAATATGTACTAACGCCCTTTTTGCAAGACTATGTTCGACAAAAATGCACTTATGCCCATTCTATGTACAAGGTAGTGTTAATCCTTATTGCTGTTGTCGTCCACGATTCTAAAAAAACGACACGATGAAAAATTAACGACGTTTGTCGAGACGGTGATCAACAAAAGTCGTCTGAAATGAATGTGAGATAGAGTCGCATCGTTTTAGTTACGTATTATGAAATTTCAAACTTCTCGACTCGACAGATATCGCCAGTAGCTTTCGACAGACGACGACGACGACGACAATAAGGGTGAATAATCATAAATCCATTTTTAAATTACTTTTTTACTAAATAAAAAAAATTATTTTGAGTGATGGAAATCTTTTTTTGGACCTTTAAAATTTGTTCTCTTAAGTGGAAAAGATGATATCCGTCAAGTGATACACATTTAATATAATAGCTGTTAGTATTGCTGTCGAATATTCTCCTTAAGAGCTGCGATTCTCTAAGGCTTTTTGGCATAAGCCCGCAAAGCAAAATCGTCAAAACGTGAGATTAAGCGACCAGGAAACGCTTCCTTAACAATATCCATTGTGGCTTGTGCTGTGTGTGCGATTTCACCCTCATGTTCTTGTTCACCAAGCCCCGCTCGTCCAATTCCGGCAGTAAGAAGTCGTTTCTCATGCCGTTCGCCAGTAACAGCGACGTATCGCCGATGGAGTCCTCCAAAAAAGATGGGCCAACGACTCCTCCCGAGTGAACACCGCACCTTACAGTGACTTACAGTGGATGTAGTGGCTCTTCGTGCATCACACGCGGATTTTCAATGCCCCAAAAACGAAGATGTTGCTTATTGACGTAACCGCTTAACTAGAAACTTGCCACGTCGCTCGTGATGATTTTCGACACAAAATCGTCCTCTTCGTTGTTGAGATTGAGGATGGGTTGACAGTAATTCACACGCGGACGCGACTGACAGTCAGGAGGCGTAAACTAGGTCCGTTCGCGTACCCTCTTAAAACAGAAAACTTTTACTAAAATTTGCGAATTTTTACGAAAAGCGTGCGTAGAATTTTCGTAGTTTTTCGCAGAAGAGAGCGCTCACGAGAGAGTACACCCAAAAAAAAAGGTGCTGTAAAAATAGAGTAAAACGCTGTAGATTCTACTGCATTCATTGTCAGAACCCGATAATTTTCGTTGTAGATTTTACAGAGGTGTTGTTGTAAATTTAACAATCTAGTTGTGAAAATGACAGCTAAAATTGTAGATTTCACAGCACTTTGCCGTCGAACAGCTGTAGAACAGCTTTAGAAACAAAAACAATTTGCATGTAAAAAAAAAATCGCTTTCATAGCACCACTTAAGCTTAAAGTTCTAATTTATTGGTATGGTGCGAGAAATGGGTGGAAATAGCTTTACAATCCAATTAGATGGTTCTTGTCCACGAAATACACTTAGTGTGTGTTTAAACCGGATTATATAATTGCATTTACTTACAAAATGTGAAAAAATTCTGGATCTGGCTGGGGTTGAACGTGATACCTCTCACTCGGCGACTGCATACACTACCACGACGCCATAGCCTTTGAAAATTATCATGCGAATATTATCAAATGGTATTTTTTACGTTTTTGTAATAGATGCGGAATCTACAACTTGTTGTAATTTCTACAGCTCCTGCTGTAGTTACCACAGTAAATAGCTGTAGATTCTACAACATTTTGATGTAGATTTTTTAAATTCTAGATTTAACAGCCGAAATTAACAACGCGCTGTTGATTTTACAGTTGGGGATTGTAGTTGTTTTAACAACTTTTTTGTAAAAATGAATGCATTCGCTGTAAAATCTACAAAAAATTGTTAATTTAACCAGATTCGCTGTTAATTACACAAATCTACAATGAATTGTTAAATCTACTGCCCTCAATTGTAAAATTTACAGCCCCTTTTTTTTTGGGTGTAAGAATTCTCCCCATGCTACGAATTTAAGTGCAAAAAATGTCTGTGGGTTCGTTTATTTTTTCGTAATTTTAGCTTCCTCTGAGAGAATTATACCCCCCCACTCCCGGAAATTTGATAATCTACGAATTTTAGTGCAAAAAGTACGCGAATGCACCTCCTGATGCACCGTTTGCTCTTTGCACGGGAACATGTATAAGTATTTCACTAAAATTTGCTGTAGGGTCTAGTGTATATGTATGAATTTATGTGAGAGAATAAAAAAAATATTGATTTTATTTGGTTTAATGTCAATATTTGAGGATGAATTGGAGAAACCAGTTTCCAGTTAAATAACAAAATGTCTTCTGCGACGAATTCTGTAATGATTGGTTAGTTGGTTGGAAGTGGCTGTCAGCTTAGAAGCGCCGATACACTTGGACTAGAAATCGGTCCATTGTGATACCACGGAGTAATGATCCTAATTCTACAAAACTCGTTAGAACCATTTCGAGCTTCTTATGAAACGTAAGAGACTTTTTATGTCTATATTATTTAGATCTCCTTAGTTGTTATAGTATGAAGCATCCTTCTACGGGAGAGAGCTGGACAGACACAAAGGTGGGCAATAATTTCCTCCTCTTCCACATCCCTGCAGCTTCTGCAAAAGTCGTTTGCGAAAAGGGTAGCCTTGTTGTGTGTGTTTGCCTATTAGACAATGTCCAGTGATGACACTTATTGTGGTGACGATATGCAACCTATTGAGAGAAATCAAAGTGTTAGATGGTTTCAAATCCAGCCAAGTGTGTTTAGTCGCTAGACATGGCAGTGGTGTCCACCTAAGATTTGTACTCTCGATTACATCCAGCTTGATTTTTTTTTTTACATGTACCGATTGGTATACAAATGGTGCCCTTTTCTGGTAACATGGGTAAAGTTGTTCCTATTTTGGCGAATTCATCGACATTGACAGTTTCCTGGAACATCTCTATGTCCCGGCATCCAACACAGGTGGATATTAAACTGCTCTGCCATCTCCGTAAGAGACGATCGGCAGTCGAGGGTTACTAGAGAAGATATAGAGATTGAATCCAGGGATTGGGAGCTTGGTTATCTGAAAAGATATGGATATCTTTAGCGGATATCACGTTTTTCTTGAGCCACGATAAGACTTCTTTGATCGCCATAATTTCCGCCTGGAACACTCTACAATGGTTTGGTAGACAGAATGAGAGCTTAAGATTAAGGCTTTCTGAGAAGACACCGCCCCGAAGTCTTTGTAGTCAGTATAGAAGTGTATGGCCTTATCTTCAATCAAACTATTCTCACTCCTATCTGGAGGGAATGGTGACAAAAAATTTTGTGATCGTACTTTCATATTCATAATTCCTATTACGACGGATTCTTTGATAGAATGTGATATTTGATAAGTTCATTAAGCACGAAGTTGCCATGCGACTGAATATTTTTTTTAATGATTCGATTTTTTGAAGAAAAGTGTTTTACCGGATTTGAAATGGTAACTCATTTCAACTGGTTACTTACCAGATTTCAGAAATTCAAAGTTATTATTAATTGTTAATTACTATTTGCTGAATATTAATTTATTTGAACATACAAAGTATATGTATATATTCTAATCTGGCAACATGGATATTTAACTATTATGCACGATTACACCAGTTACGTATGAAAATGTAGCCTAGTGAGAAGTAGCTATTCAGATCTCGAAAAGAGATCCTGAGCACGATCTCGTACTCCTATTGTTGTTGTAATGCATAGAAATAAATGATCCATATGCTATTATTTATTAAAATAACAGCGATCGACGTAGATTTCATTTTTACGCAGTTGGTCGCTCATAAATATCTGAAATGTGCTTTACGTGTAAGTACGTGTAAGCATTTTTTC
The DNA here is from genome assembly GCA_949716465.1 of Chalcosyrphus nemorum. Lineage (NCBI taxonomy): Eukaryota > Metazoa > Arthropoda > Insecta > Diptera > Syrphidae > Chalcosyrphus > Chalcosyrphus nemorum. The sequence continues at coordinate 72,865,084 of OX454333.1, forward strand.
AGTTTTTCATGCTTTGTAAAACTTGCATTTATGAACGAGCGTTAATTTATACTCAGTTTTCTTACAACTTTTGTGGGTGCCGTGGCACAGTGGTTAGTGCGTTGGACTAATGCGCAAGGGGTTCCAAGTTTGAATCCAGAAAAATACCATCTAAAGTTTTTTCACGGTCCCACCTCTTCCGAGTGTCTGACAAACATTCAACTGTACTTTCTGTCATAAGAAGCTTCTCAAACCCCTCTGTCCTTCGGATACGGCATAAAACTGTAGGTCCATGTGCAAATGTACACCACCCATAAACATGTACAGTTGTGAAAAGATGCCTTGGCCCTCTATAGGATGCTTACCGCCTAATTACAATTTTATTATACTAATCTAGAATGCGAATGTTTCGCGGGTTTTACTAGTACTTACTTATTTTCCCCGTTATCCATTGTCGGATTCGACTGTCGTATTCGAGTTCAAGAATTGGGGTGATTTTTTCCTTTGTTTGCTCTACTTTTAAACCAAAGTATACAGCTAAATTCCGATAGAATTGATATTTCTATGAAATAGAAAAATATCAACACCAATAGAAACTCGACATACTGATAATAGACTTCAAGTCTATCGCGTATATACCCCGCAATAAGGCCCTAAATAATTTTTAACTTACTTGAGTGAAATCTTCCTTGAAAGCGATTCGAAATATATAAACTAAAAAGTCCATTTTTGATGAAGCAGTGAGCATTCACGTTACCTACCAATAAGTGGACGATTCCCCTCGAACGGATTTAATAATATCGAAGTTGAAATTTCGATGTATAGTTTCCCTCGGCGGATTTAATGGTAGAGGTGTTTGAAACGGGTCTTCCTTGAGTGCAATCTTCCTCGAGGGGGATTCGTAATAAATGTCAACGTAACTATACTAGAATAAATTAAATCAACCTTCCCACTTGTACTCGTACTTGACGCCAAAGGAAAGTACATTTTCCGCTTTTTTTTATGTATTTCCTTCTCATTTATTTAAGTAAAGAAAATTGTTTTTAAAATCATAGAAAATTATGCACACATATTTTATCAATGCTGGTTACAGTTAAAAATTTTCTTTTTTTTTCTCATTTGTAGTTTTTAATTACTTTTTTATTAATCAATTTCGACAATCGGTTCCTTTTTTCCAGAGTGTTCATCTACACATTCAAGTTAATACATATATATATATATATATATCTGCCTTTGTTTTGGTTGCTTGTGTACTTGTTTTTCTTTTATTTAAATAGAAAAAAATTATTTTGCCCTTCATTCTTGTTTTCATTGATTAAATGGTACGTACTACCACGTATTACTTAAAAAAACTTGTTCGGTACTTTTTCTCATTTATAATCATATATATATAGCTTGCTTTTTCACTATTTTGTAAATTCTAGTTATTATTTTTTTTTTTTTTTTACTTTTTTTTATTTTATATAATTGTTGTAATAATAATTAATAAATGCAGTATAGTCGCGACGGCAAAGAAAAAAGAAATGTTCTACTTCTGTGTGACATTAATTAATTCTTTTTTTTTTGTTTTCTTACTTTTTTTTATTGAAATGTATGAATTAAGTTTATTTTGTTTGCTTTTTCTTTTTTTAAATACTTTCTAATTAAATACAATATATATATATTCAGTTATATATATAAATATAATTAATAATTCATTGTATCCTTGCATGACAACAATGCGATGTTTTATTTATTGAATAAAATGTAATTACGCGTTTTGCTTTTATCTAAAAAAAAAAAATCAAGCAGAATGTTATAATTTCTTATAAATTAAAAACAAAACGAGAAAAAATAAAAAAATATATATAAAAAATAGTTTAAATTTTATTTACTTTTTTTTTTTTATTTAATTGGAATATAATAAAGAAAATTTAACGTTACAAGTTGGTGTGAGTGTATGTGTGAACTAAGTAGCATTTTTTTTCGGGGATGTTATTCATTTTTCATTAATTATATTTAAGAATTAAGAGAAATACTAGTTTTTTTCTTTAACTTTGGAACTAATAATAAGAATAATTGTAAATAAAATAAAGAAAAACAAACTGTAGTGGGAAATTTTGGGTGTGAGTGTGGAAGAGACGAGGGAATAAGATCCAACAAATTTCATCGACTGACTTGATTTAGGTTCTTTTTTTTTTTTTTCTTTTATTTATATAATTAAATCGATCTAAAGAAAAAAATATGTATGAAATGTTGAGTGAGGTTGTTTTTTTTGCTCTGTGTTGTTGCTGATTTGTTTTTTTAATACAAAGACGAAACAATACACTTATAATTTATATTTCTTATATGTATATTATTTTTATATTTTTTAGATTCCTTAAAAGTAAAGTTGTTGTTTTGTGTGTGTTTTTATTATTATTTTTATTGATGTTTATTTTATTATTATTATATATTTTCTTTTATATTTATTATGCCATTTTCACACATTTTAATGGTACATAAATTACGACACATCCTGATCTTCAACATCTTGGATTTGTTCTTTTTGCTCGCCTTCACCTGAAACAAAATAAGAGAGGACGATTAAATAAAGTGTAAGGAATGACTATTTAGATAAATATAATTCATGTGACATTTATGTATTATAGGGTTCGACAGATTAACACGAGTCATATTATGGAAATTTATTTCGAAATATTCTGCTCTACAAAATTCTTAAGATTCTCGTTTTTCTAATAGTGAAATGAACGAATATCGGCAATAAAATTATGCAAAGTATGAAGCTAATTATCCCTATTACAGAATACGTCGTAACAAGTCTACGAAATTCTTCTACGCTACGAATCCGAAAAAAATGTAATCACAAAATCCGATAATAGTTTTGCCTAACTGAACTTCGAAATACGTAGCAAAATGTCTTCTACGACAAATTCTATGATAAAACTTTCGTAATTCGTAGAAATTTTCTTATTACGACGGATTGTGTGATAGGGGTAATTACTAAAAACACAAACCATCGGGACCGCATACAAACGTAAGTCCGCACCATAGAGTGAATTCACAAACGCATATCTTGCTCAGCAAACAGTTACAAAATGCAAACATAAAAATACCTGCGAAGCGTACTGTCGCCGAATGTAGCAAACTTTACTTTTCTGCCTTAAACACATTTGTTGTGCAAATGCGAAAGTTATGCTACTCACTTCACTTCCACTACGGTTTGATTATTGTTTTGGTGTGTCTGGAGTATTAACTAACGGTTTTAAATCATAATGGGCGATAAAAATACAATTTATTTCATTAAATTCAAAAATGGAACAAGCTTCGAAGGAAGCGATAGTAAAGAAGCTTCAAATGAATCTAATTTAGCAAACCCACCGTTTATAAATTCACTCTATATTGAACTTTATCCCTAAAAATTGATATTTATTTATGCAAAACGAAGTAAAACAGTTTTTAAGAAAAACGCTACCAAAAAGTAACTATGCATACACAAAGTATGGGAGATTTGTAGAAATTTGTTTACACTTGCGTTAGTTACTTCTCCATAGACCTCTCATACATAATTTCATTGATCTAGCTCAAAATCTTAGGCCCAATAACTAGTGACAGTGGTTCAATCTACTCTTTCTGTGTGTTATGTGTTATTGCATAATTTAAATATGTGTAAGCTGCTATCACATTGAAATACTACACATGAATATCAATATCAGTGAGAAATACTATACAAAACTACATAAGCTTGTCAAAGGCCAAGGTAAGTCTTATTTTTACAGTTTCATTCTCTATTCATATATGTATGTACGTTAAAGAATACTAAAAGTGAGATGTTGCAAAAAAAAACCAGCATACAATGCATCATAGATCTAGGTAGACTACTAGCCATCAAAATTGCAGTATTATATCTGAAAAATTCATGTTATGTACATTTCTGAGCACAAGTTATTTGACTATGCTTGCCAAAGGCTCTAATTCAAATGATGGCATCAAATCATGTCAATGGAAATGAGATTTATGTATTTCAATTCAAGTTCAGTCGGTTGCTCACTAACAGGATTTTAACTCTTGTCTCTACATGCTTTAGCCGCTCACGAAACTTATTCGCTCCGCTAGGGGTATGTAAACAACTGTCAGGCAGGCGTCTTGTTCACACATGAAATATGGATAAGAGGCGAAGAGATAGTCGGATGCGACTGTCGTATTCGAGTTCAAGAATTGAGGTGACTATTATTCTTTACATTCTCTTTCTTTAAATTGACTCACAAGGAACAAAAATGTAAATGTAGAATATTACTTACGACATGCACCGTTTAATGCTACGGTTCTTAAGATTATCAAAATTAAAAACTGAGTAGAAGTAATCATTAAAACTTACCATCAGCTTGCATATCGGACGTCCATAGTGTAAGGTTGTCCCTTAAAAGCTGCATAATAAGCGTTGAGTCTTTGTAGCTTTCTTCGCTAAGTGTATCCAGCTCAGCAATGGCATCATCAAACGCTGCTTTCGCCAGTCTGCAGGCACGGTCCGGCGAGTTCAATATTTCATAGTAGAACACCTAAGCAAAATAAAAATAATTAATAAAAAAAAAAATTAACCTTTAAGAACATTGTGTAAACTCACGGAGAAATTGAGAGCTAATCCCAATCGTATCGGATGTGTTGGAGGAAGATCATTCATGGCGATATCGCTGGCTGCCTTATAAGCGATCAGTGAATTCTCGGCGGCATCCTTACGATCCGAACCGGTAGCGAATTCAGCCAAATAACGATGATAATCACCCTTCATTTTGTAATAGAACACTTTGCTTTCGCCACTGGTGGCGCATGGAATGAGATGTTTCTCCAGCACGTTCAAAATATCCGAACAGATGTCGCGCAATTCTTTTTCTACTTGGCCTCGATAGGTTTTAATCATATCCAATTTTTCCTCGGCTCCTTTATTTTCCTCCTTCTGTTCGATGGAGGTGATTATCCGCCAAGAAGCGCGACGAGCGCCGATCACGTTTTTGTATGCAACCGACAGAAGATTTCTCTCCTCAACAGTTAGTTCAACATCCATGGATGCGACTTTCTTCATGGCTTCAACCATTTCTGTAAATAAAATAAGAAAAGAATATTAATTTTATATAGATTGCTTTGTAGGGTGTGGTTGTTATCCTTCGTGTATTGAATTTAGATCGATGCACACCACCGGTCAACAACAACATGTGGGCTAGCTGACATTTTTTTTTGTGAATGCACAGCACGTGTTCTCAAATCGAATGGATACAAAAAAAAAAAACAAAAACCATCGCTTCCGAGAATGCTAAAAATACTTTATTCGAACGGAAATATGAATTCTATATCCCAAAGTGATGATGATGGCGGCAACGTGGGAGTTTCGCAAATATAATCATTAATACTGGATAAATTCGTGAAAATTCGTATATTTTTAAGCAAATTGACTCTCATATCACTCACCGGGGGAGATGATTAGTATATAGATTAAAATAAATGGAAAGAAAAAAAATATCTTTATTCTCATCATCATCTAACTTACAGGTGACAAAATTGTGAACAAAAGTGCATATATGCAAAACTGAAACAGCAACCAATTTCAATTAATACTAATACATCAAATAACTACCGGTGTTTACTATATAGGTCCCTTCGTGTACTTTCAAATGAAATTTTCCGTACGCGAACAGCTTTTCGTGAGAATTCAAAAAATTACGCAAAAGTACGCTGTTTTGGGAGGGTGCGTGGACGGACATAAAAGGCCTGTTCCCGTACTTTCTGCAGTTTGCAGCTTGCTAAAATTTTAAAGGTCCATTCATAGCTCATACGAACAAACGAATATTCTCAAATTTTGACATTTCATTTAGAGCAACTTTTTTATCTAGTCGCTGCAATCTGCGTCATAGACAAACTAATATAGACGGTCGTCTTCGGCTGATTTGACTGTTGGTTCCCACAAGAGCAAAAGTACCACGGATTTTGAATGTATTCTGACGTTTCCGACAAAATCAAATCGGAGCTCACGCACACATTCTCAATTCGCGGTACATTTCATGGGCGCAGCCATTTTCCTGTACATTTCGTTGTTAATTGAATGACAGTCTGCTGAAAATGTGGTGTGCAAAAGGAAAGAAAGGGACGATTGTTTTTTCTATTCACAGATAGGAAAATTCAAATCGGCGTACTTTACAAAATTTTCGTGTGGGGAACGTAAAGACGAAAGTCTATATTAGTTTGTCTATGATCTGCGCAGGTACTTCGATTGTTATTTACCAAAGAAAAAACAAAATATGAGGTTAAATTCTCGCGAATGTTTTGGTCGTACGAGTGTGGATTGCGTTCCACATCTGTGGAATGTGAATAAAATTTGACTGTTCGCAAGAAATATTCGTTTATTTGCTGAACAATTTGCAAATTGTTATAAACTTTTTTATATAAATCGATGATAAATTAAGCTCTTTTGGGAATAGTAAAACTGTTAATTGCTTGCTTAAATATGCTTAAAATGGTTCCCCCATTCGTTGATCCAAAGCAAGCTCTGACAAAGACCAAGCTCTGAAAATATACCTACGGAATACACCTACTTTTTAGACGTCATACTTTTTGTATTATTTTACTTCCAATTATTTAATTATTTTGCCACCCAACAACAACATAGTAATTTAAGAGAACTCATAAATTTGTCCAAAGATATTTCTTGGATAAAATTCGCTGCATGGGGAAACTTTTTACTCTCTTGAGAGTTCTCTCTTCTGTGAAAAACTACGAAACTTTGACCTGCGGGAACATTCAATTACAACATCAATTCACTATTTTTCGTAAAATTTCGTAGACTTTAATACTAATGTGTAGTTATTTGACGTATTAAACGAAGGATCTTACAAATGCCGGCATAATTTGATACAATCGAGGATTAATGATCGACGTTTAACTCAATGCAAATATTTCTCGGCAACACGTAACTTGAAACGAGTTTTATTTTGATTTTTACTTAAAATTGTCATTGTGAACTTTAATTTTAAGTGTCAAGTAGGTATTTCTAAGCCTAAAATTCGTAAATCATATTGCAAGCCTACATAAATAAAAAAGGAAGTTCTTTGAGTCGGAAAAATTAAAAATTAGGAGTTATTTTAGATAAAACCAATTGTAGCAGCATTAAGCTTTCCAAGCAACTAAAAAGCACATCAGTTGAAATGTTTTTAAAGCTTTGTGCAACATTGAATCTTTTAGACAATGGGAGTTACGAAATTCGGTACTAATGTATGAGTATGACGCAGACAACAAGTTCAAAGTTCTTCTGGTGTAAATTGAGCGTTTTAGAAAAAGAATTTTGCTATACATGGAAAAAATTTGATCTCCCAGAAAGCAAGGAATGAACGTATTTTGCCTCGTTTATATTTTTCTTTTCGAATACATTTCCCATAGAGGATTACTATTTTCTGTCGACTAATATTTTTTGTTTCAAATATCATATTTAACTTTGTGTGTTTCCCTATCTAACTATCGACTATCCTCGATTGTATCGATAAAACTGGATTATATCAAGTTACGTGCTGGCACCCCTGTTTTGAAAATAACCCACCCCTGCCACCGCAACAGTAAAATTGGTTCAATTAATTCCCCATCTGAATTCAAATTCTTCAGATTCAACCACTTTTGAGTTCTATCAGTTCTCAAAAATTAATTTGTTTGGATGTAAGAGCTTTGCACCAACTGAAGGGGTTATTCACACAACAGAAGCCTATTTTGCAGCGCCTAGCTCTCAAATGGCTTTAAATGCTTATGTTTTGTCTATCATCAACTAACTTGAAAGTGATTGCACATCAATAGAAATATGAGATCGTCCTCAATGATTGATCTCCTTCAATCTCTTCTATTCTTCACAGCAATAGACAAACTGCAAAAATAGATAGTCGCAGCGAAAATACATGATGCAGTATATAACAAAAACATCTTACTAATGCCAATATCACATGTCAGAAGCTTAGCCAATCTGACAAATTGAAATGTGTCTGCCGATGTCTTATCTTAATACAGCGTCTGCATGAACAAAAATTCTGTAAAATTGCTGTTTTAGGAGCGTACTTTACCTCAGATTCTAAGAATATTTAGGAAACACACATTACAAGGACTAACTTTCTACACAATATTTATTAATTGGAATAAAATTAAAAGGAACGTTTTATATAAGGACCATTATTAATTTTACTTCAAAATTGTTTCTTAATCGATGTACTATACTATTGGATTTATATCCATCGCATAACTAAACTACACAATATTAAGCAAAAGAATTGTTGCTATTGCTTGTTAAGCCTCTAGGCACTAAATTGATTAATGCTTGGCTGTTTACAACGTACAGATCATCTTATACTAGGTACTTCAATTATTATATTTATGTATGTAATATGTAACTATTGAACAACAAACAAACTGATGTTCATCAAACCGGAGATTAAGTTAGTACACATGTATCTTTAAAATCTGAGAGATACACCATTCATAAGGACTGAGCCTTGTGATAATAACATCATAATCGACCATGTTAGCTAATTTGTGACCAAGATGATTGATATCGTCTGCGTTGTCTATATATACTTGAAGACGAAAACCTATGCGGCTTATGCGTAATGCACTATTTGTCATATGGATTCTGTGAATGTAAATTTCGATGTATAAACTGAACTTGATTAAACTGAGTTAAAACTTTTACTTGTAGACCGTAAGAAAATACACATCGCGGATATGTCAACTCTGATCCAATTATAAGGATGCAGCTTACTATTAATATTTTACTTTATTTCGAACGGCTATTAATGATATTTTTCGTGTACCTGCATAAAAATATGATGTACATAATATATAGTGTAATATTACGCCAATCGAAAAGAATTTTCTCAAATTCCACCCTTAAATTTGTGATACATTTCCCAACGCCCCATACCATAAAACTCCGTATCCTTGACAATAAAATAACAATGACTAATTAAAACCGACATTCATACTTTTTCCTGAAAAAAAAATAAAAATTTCTATATTTGCACCGTTAAGTCACTTCTACTGGAGATAGGTACATTTTATATGAATATAGCTTCCTTCGATGGTGGTAAAGCCGATACATATACATATGTACGTATGCGCATACATGTATCTAGTAACAAGTATATGTTGCAAACCATATTCTATCTATTTAATGAAATGTGAGTAAGTAGAGTATGTAATAGCAGCTAAGGTGTTTTGTGTCAACCACAAAATGTGTGCATGATGACGAAAATGGGCGAGTCCACCGCTACGGCTTTCCAAATAAGAACAGTCTATCTTTTTTTTTAAAGCATAATGAAAAGAAAACGAAATGTAATTGCAATCACATCCCCCACATGCGTCTAGACCAAAGACCCCATCGCTTTTGTTAGATGGAAGACTCAACCCCTTAAATTTGTTCAGCCAGCGTCATCCTACTACAAATATTTGTTTCTTCTTTAACTCTATTTCTTTCCTTTTATGAGGTGTTTTTGCTTCTGTATAGGTTTATAGTATAAAACTGGAGGTCATGACAGAAAACCAAACTCTCTTATGGAAGGACAGTGCATGGCGGTATCATAGAGGGCGGTTGGCAGATCATAGGAGATAATTAATGCAACATTTTTGAAAGTATCTCACATATGTATGTGCCTATGTACAAACTTAACAGCCAACAAAAAAAGATAATAAATAATTGCTAGAGACAAAAAACTAAAGTGGAAAAGAAGAAGAAAAAAAAAACGAATTTTATGGGAATTCATGTGAATCACGGCAAAAATGAGTCGGATATACACGACGACAGTAGCAAGAGATAGGAACGTTCATTCGTCGGTTGGACGGTTGGTAAGTTGAAGTTGGATAGATGATTCATTTTTCCTCCACCTCACACCAAACGACCGACGACGACGCAGCCGGCAAAAAAGGCCAGCAAGAGCGATAGAGACAACAACCTTTCCACCATAAAACCGGATAAAAGAAAAAAACGACTCAACCCAAACCAAAGGGGTGCGCGCTCATCTCTTCCACAAAAAAAAAAAAAATCTTGCATAATTTTTTGTTGCTCCCTTCTCACATCAAATGAGATATTGTTTAATAATTTATTAGTAGTTAATTTGGGAATTTATTGCACGCAAAAATTAGAAAATAAAAAAGGAAAAACTCAGGCCCAGTAAAAAATAGGTAAAGAAAACTCTTATCGAAACAAGAGTATGGTTTGGTTACTACGTGTATACGAATATGCGCCTAGTAAATTTGTATGTGTGTACACGCTACTTCTCTTGGAAAAACTACGTCATTTGTTGCTGTCTCTGTTACTCTGACTAATCAGCAATACGCAGAAACGAGAAAGGAAAACATTTCAAGTTTAATCAATTTTTTTTTCCTTCACATTCACACCATAAAAACTTCTAGTGACGAGCCGAACAGATAGATAGATTTGCTGCCAAAAAGACAAAAAAGATATCTATTTTTTCTGGAAGTCAGATCTTTTACAAAAACAAAGACTTTTTGGGAAAAAACGTAGGGACTTTTGGATAAACCGTCGAATGAGCCATGTGATTTTGGAGAGCATCGTGTGTGCAGGGCGCAAAAACGAAAAGGACAACAATATGCTTCCAATTCATTGATGTTTGTAGTGTGTATGTCCAGCGCAAGCTATTACCACCGCCAATTCCTTTTTTTTTTTTTTTCATTAATAATTAAGAATTTTAGCTTATTTCGAAATATAAAAAGGGAAATTCCCACTTTTAAAAGCCAATAAATTCTTAGTCACCGAATGAAGTTACTTTTTATCTTCAAGCTTGTTCCGCACATTTTTCTCGCTCCGGACCTTTTTTTATTGATCCATTCATTGATTTTTTTGTATTCCATAATCAACCTGTCTCTGTCTAAAAACTTTCTCACTCCTTTTCTCCATCATCTCTTGTCGGAATCATTTCCCCCCATTATACGTTCATGAAAAAAAAAAAAATTAAAAAGGCGGCATAGCAACTCAGTTTTTGAAGAAAATTTAATACATTTCCAATACCAAAAATGAAAATAACATAGTCGACCAAAATTTTGTAGTTAAGCTCCAAATAAAACGCCGGTAAGTGAAAAACCGAGGAAGGAGACGAAAAAAAAAATTAACTTCGTTTGCGAAATTTTTTCTTTTCTTTCCTCCATTTGCCACAACCTCTGCGCTGACCTTTTTTACGTTCCTTTTTGGATATTCGAAAATTTTAATATGTACATATATATATATATGTATATAGACTGTGGGAAAAAACCAATTCTCAAGTCTCCAAAGATTTTTTCGTTTCCACAAAAAAAAAAAAAAAAAACTGCAGTTTGTAGGTATATAGGGGTAAGACAAGAGAATAAAAGCGAGAAAAAAAAAACCAAAATGTACATCTTTCTAGATCATTCCATGGAAAAATAGATGTATAAAGGAAAAGAGAATAAAAAAAATTATGTTTTAGACTTACCATCATAGCGCTCGGCCTGTTCAGCCAATTTAGCCTTATAAACATTATTCTCGCGTTCAGACATCGTGTTGTCTCGGGAAAAGTTGCTTTATAATCCTTGAAAGTAATCCAAAGAAAAGAAAATCTGCGAATTAGCTCTTTGTGGCGGCTCTAACTTATTATAGATTCAGAAAAAAACTATTTTGACACAGAAAATTATATACTATATACTATAGAATGAAGGAAAAGCTGTGGATTTTTTTTTTCGTTTTTTTTTTTTTTACTTTTTTCTTTTGAAATCTATGGAGTGAGAGATTTTTTTCCGTATAAAACTCTTCTTCGTGGACTCGTCGTCGTCGGCCTGGTCGAATTCAATACTGAGAGGAATAAATTTTATTATTTGGTTGCTTCTCATTCGGGTTCGCCTACACGGCGACAGCGGAACGCACGCATACTATTGTGCTGGATGGGAATGGAGATGAATCGGAATAGCTTACTGTCTCTCTCTGGAGTACGGTGGGTATGGAGAAGAGCGTTTAAAAAACTCTACTTTGCGCTTAATCAATATGGCCGCACCTTTTCTTGTCTCTCGCTTTAGCGCTTGGCTGGAATGCGCAATGCTACGAATATTGTCCTCTTTTTCTGTATCGGCGGCGGTGGTGACACATACAGTGCCAGAAAGGGAGCTCGGGTTCGTTGGATGGGGTTTCGATTACCAAATTGTTCTTGCTCTCTCCGGGATTTGTGTGGTGGTGCTGGATTTGGATATCTTCGCTTGCTGGATTTGTTAAGCAATGAGTGCGTCTTGTCGCATTTTAAATGGTAACAACTGAAACCAAGCTAGCCCAAAGTTCTGATTTTAAAAAGTATCGGAGAGAAATCATGAAACTTTATCAAATTCATGATGTATGAAGGTAATTGTTTACTAAAGCATACCCATACATACATTAGAAAGGATTTGTATTGCGCCACCATAAAGGTCAATTCATAGTTCAACGAATACGAATATTCGTAAATTTTGACATTTCATTCACATTTCATTTTAACTGTTCGCGCTATCATTTACCAATGAAAAATAGTGTGAGGTTAACCTCTCGGGGTTTTTTTCGAGTGAATGAAGATAGCGTTCCAAATCTGTGGAATGTGAATAAATTGACAGTTCGAAGGAAGCAATCGCATATGTCCGGGAAAATCAGCGAATCGTTGATTTCTTCGCAAAAACTAATTCCAATTCAACATTTTTACATACCTAAATCGATTGTCAATTGTTCATAAAAATTGTCATGGCACATTTCATTATCAGACGTAAACATAAATTATTCGAAGAAAAGAAATAAAATTAAATGGAAACGATTCAACTTGTCAAAAATGCTTGCATATTTGAGCTCTTTTAGACACGGAGACGAAGACACCCCCTGTGTTCCTTATACACTTTGAGACGCCACACATACTTGATATTTCTGTTTCGTCTTTCATTGACAGTTTTACTACATAAATGCAGGAACGCACACCGAACACACATAAAAATTCTTCTGCATAATTCGAACTCAACGAGTAGAACATAAAAAAAAAGGAAATGAACAAAAATGTGTGTAATAGGAGAATACAAAAAAGGCTATCGAATTCTTCTACCCGCCCGCCATGGTCCCTTTTATTTCTCACCTCTCTTTCCCACTATTTTTTAAAGAGACTGCGTTCCGGATTTGACATCAACTATCAGTTGCTTGCCTTTCTGATAAAAATTTCAGATTTCTGCATTATAGGGTAGAAATACCCTGTTTGTGAATAAATGTGAAGTAGCGTGTTACCAAGACCTAACTATAAATTTGACGAGTTATCTTTTTCTTTCTTTCCCTTTGTACAAAATATTTTTTGCAGGTTGCTATTCCATTAATAACAATAAATTGTATGTGCACAGGAACTGTAAAACTGTTAAGCCAGTGGCCGAGATCTTTATTTGGATGTGTGAGCTTTGTGAGCTCCCATTTGATTTTGCTTGAACGTCAGAATACAATTATTATCAATCTCAGCGGATTACAGCATTTAACTTTTCCGCTATCCTTTTCGCTAAACGCACCCATCATAACACCAATGCTTTACGTTTTGTAGTGGTGGATAGCCAAGCCTTCATAGAAATTTCCCATAGAAACTTACGACATCTGTTTTTGTTCAATTGTACTGACTGTAAAAAAAACTGTTTACATTTAAATAAGGTATATATTCTTTGTCATAGATGTCACTCCAAATGTTTTCCGGTATACCAGTATCGTGTTTGTTCAATTGTACCGACTGTTAATATTCAAATAGTTTCAGTATTTTTGGCGTAGATGTCATTGCATATAATTTCTTCCCGCCGTTAAACAAAGGAGCTTAAGATGTTGGAAAACACGTGAAGTTGGGCTCTACTTTCTACTAGTCCATGTCATCGACATATACTATACATAAATTAAATAATACGTAGCCAAGGGTGTTCAAAGACACATACCTCCTTGATGTTGTTGCGTTACATTTACTGTTAACGCTGATCTATAAAAGCCGGATGGTTTCGTACGATCACTTTTTATAATTTGCGCGCACGACAGGGGATATGAATACCATTATACTGAAGTCTTTCGGTTTCCACGATGCAAGTACCATTCAGGGATAATGGTTGTGCGAATACACAGGATTAGTACTGAGCGACCACAAAAGCTTTCGGCTTCGATTCGTTCAGTTTTGCTTAACTTTTGAAAGTGCGAATCCATCCACAAAAATTCGACAGTCAGCTGGGGAGATTTTAAAACGTGCAAAATGCATCCAATTTAAAGTTTCAAACAGTCTTGAATAAGTTATGTACAGTTGTGGCGAACTAATTAAGAACGATCGTAAGTACTGGCAATACCTTCGCCCCAATCATAAAACAGATTACTGCGAAAGTCAAAAGTTCCGTTATTTTTTCACCCATGTCCTTCTTCATTTCAAACTGTAACTTCAGAAGATATTGCGCATTGTTTTACATTGTAAATTCGTCTTCTAGCGTAGTCGTATATTATTCGCTTGGCGATATAATTAAGAACATTACAGTCAAAACCTTTTATTTCTAAAAATGCATAGTCTTTTGTACAAAGTTTTTGGTAAATATACTAGCTCATTTGATATAAATGGGATACTTAAAGTTTCTCTTGCGTTTAAAGATATTTTTGGCGTGATATGGGAAAGGAGAAGAGCTGGACACCTGGTTTGAGAGATGCCATTATAAAACTTCGCAATAACGATAAATTAACTTATGATGCTATTGCAAAAAAGTTGAACTATTCAAAAACAATGATTTTTAACGCTGTTAAACATTTTGAGACACATGGAACGACGGAAAACGTAGAAAGAAAAAAAAGACCTCGAAAGACGAATGAAGCTGAAGACAGGTTAATAGTCCGAATAGCAAAAAAAAATCCATTCATGAGCTCAAATGCAATTCGGAAAGAAGTTTTCGGCGAGGACCCAAATGCGCTTTCTGCACGTTCCATTAGAGAGCGATTGAATGAGAGCCAACTTTTTGGAAGATCAGCCAGAAAAAAACCATTGATTTCACTGAAAAACCGAAAAGCTAGATTGGCCTTTGCCAAAGAACATAAGAACTGGACGATCGCACAATGGAAAAAAATACTCTGGAGCGATGAAATAAAAATCAATAGAGTGGGTTCCGATGGCAAACAATACGTTCGACGGCCAAAAAATGAAGCGTTCAACCCAAAGTATACAACAGTCACCCTCAAACATGGAGGAGGGAGCATTATGCTGTGGGGTTGTATGTCATTTAAAGGAACCGGACCGTTACATCGCATAGAGGGCGTTATGACTGCAAACAGCTACACAAGACTACTGGAAGATGTGATGCTGCCCTATACAGAGGAGGAATTGCCAATAACATGGAAATTTATGCAGGACAATGACCCGAAGCATACTGCGAGGTCAACGAAAGCATGGTTTCAGGAAAATTCTGTGGATGTTATCGATTGGCCTTCATGTAGTCCAGACTTAAATCCAATCGAAAACCTCTGGTATGAACTAAAGAAAGAGGTTAAGAAGCATAAAATCGGAAATTTAAACGAATTGTACGAAATCGCAAGGACAGCTTGGGAACACATACCACCAAAAAAATGTCAAGACTTAATTAAGTCAATGCCGAAACGATGTAGAGCTGTAATTGCCAACAAGGGATTTCCGACAAAATATTGAAGAAAAACCGTTTTATTTTATGAAATATTCCTTTATTTTGCTTTCGTTCCTAATTATATCGCCAGCTAAAGTTTTGTTACCTAAACTATTTCAATTAAATCTTATGTTTATACTTTTTTCTTTTTTCTACAAATCTATTTTGCTTTTTTAACTGATGAATATAGTACAAAAAAAAATAATAAAAATCCAGTGTCATTGAAAATTCAAATAAAATATTTGAAAAACGATTTTTCAGTGTATCGTTCTTAATTAGTTCGCCACAACTGTATGTTATTAATTTCCTCAAAACAATTAATTTTTTTTTAAACAAAATAAACAGGCGAAACTACTTGACAGATGCTTTCACACTCACACTCCTATTATAGGTAACTTGTAAAAATGGCTGCACTGAAGGAAACTGAACGTAGAGTTTTGACATTAGCTTCCGATTGTTTCCGACTATTATAGTTCAGCCTTTAGCGTTTGAGCCTGTTTGGATGGATTACTCCTAACTGTGGTACATCGATAGTACGGTGGTGAGAAGAGAGAGAGAAGCGAGGGTACCTGGTAGAGTAATGATATAAAACAGAAACTGATGGTTTCTCGGCCAGGTGCTCTATGTGCATTTTCCTTTTTTTTTTTGTTCAGAGTAGAACACTGAACAGAACTCGGACACTTCGAGCATGCTCTAAAACGAGCAAATCTGCCGAGAATTATAATTGCATTCTGACGTTTAAGCAAAATCAAATGGGAACTCTGGGCACAGCCCACGCTTTATCTAGGTGCCCATAAACGAACTGCAATACTTTGAATGTGTTGACATTTTCAGCAAAATCGAATGAGAGTTCAAGCACACATTCTTGATAACCAAGTTAGCTACAACTGTTCCGGCAGTCCTAGAAGTACGTGGCGCAGAACAGTTGAGAAGAAAGCACGGCAACTAAGAAGGAGTTGGAGAGAGCTGAGGCATATTTCCTGAAACCGCGCGTAGGCATTGTAGAGGCCCTATGACCCATAAGATGATACAGGGGGTCTACTATGAAATGCGCGGCGAGGCGAATAATTTGCGATTCTTTCCACTCACTTCGCGGTCGTAATGGCAACTATGCACAGCTATCGCTTGGAACACCGACCTTCCAAATTATTTCCATGCTTCCCATCATATTTCCGCAAACGTTTCCATGTTTCCCATGATATTTCCACAAACGTTTACATTCATCTGTCAGTCATCAGTAGAGAAAAAAAAAACACTCTTTTTTTTGCAAATTTGGTAAAAATTTATTGTAATTGTATTAATATAGACGGTCGTCTTCTGTCGATTTGACCGTTGGCTCCCACAAGACCAAAACCACCACCGATTTTGAATGTAATCTTTCTCTTATCACACACGGGATGTGTATACATGAACCTACTTTCATGTAGTGGCATTTCTCCTCAATTGAGAGTTCGCAAAAGAAAAAAAAAAATGGAAATTGAAAATGGTTATAATTTTACGAAAATAAACTTTACTCTTTGGCTGCCAAGCTACAAATGAAATGCGCATGACACACACAATTTTTTTTCCTCTTAAATTATGCTGAGTTTGACATAAAAAGCTGGCACCTACCGGTCACAAGGGTCAGCATGAAGAACTGGCCGTCTTCATGTCTCAGTTTGCGTGGTGCTTCTAATTTCGTGGACAGAATAAATCAGTGTTCCAATTTGGAATCAAACAAAATACCATCAAGTTTTTTTACGGGACCACCTCTTGTGAGCGTCTGACAAACATCCAAGAGTATAATTGTCATGACAAAAGCTTCTCAAAACTTCTCTGCCCTTCGGATACTGCATAAAACTGTAGATCCTTTCTGTACGTGCAGAATATATATCTACCACGCACAGCATGTATATTTGTGAGAAGCTAGGCCTTGGGCCTGCATTAACTTCTTATGGCCTTATATTTTCATTTTATAAATTGTACACTGTATGCTTGAATAAATACTCTTTTTAAATAAATTTTATTTCATATCTTGCGTATACTAGGAATATATATACTACAGGTATGAAAAAATAATAAATTATGTTGTGTCTAAATAACTTAGTATGATTTTTTTTTTACAATATTTACATGGCCCCATATAAGGATGGAGCCAACAACTTAAGACTATGTATTATTGCTGTATTTTTTACTTTGACTAACTTACTATCTCCTTCTTCCTGCCTCTTCCTCCAGCGGCCGGTTTCTCTGGTGCAATGTAGTTATTATTGTAAATAAACGGTATGATATTTGGTTCAATATCCAACTCTTGTTTGAGTATCGAGCTTAGTACAAATTCCGTTGATAGAATCCAACACTTGGGCTTTCCCTGCCGTATGATATCTACTAGAATAGGTAAATCAGACGGACATGTTATTATGAAATAATTATCTGGCGATTCAGTGCATGTTTCATTGATCAATTTTAGAGACCGTCGAGTATCTTCAACTTTGCCACCGGAACTCAAAATCATTCGGACTATATCACTTCGAGGTGGGAATACATCCGGTGTCACGTAGAAATCTTTTCCGGCGAACAAAGTTCGTCGGTGCGTCGACATAAGCGTTCGTTCAAGGGGAAACTTCAGATTATCATCTACTTCAATGTGCTGAATTTTGTACTGTTCTGGAGAGAGAAATTTCCCAGCTTTTGCGCTATCTACTAGCCAGGCACTTTTTAGGACATAGCTTACATGACAAATTGCATGTATCAGTTTGCAGGTACGACTCTCGCGTGACATCACAAGGTAATTGGCATCAGCGGGATCTTCCACAACCAAACCACCAAGGCACCTAAAGAGAGGATAAGAAAAAAAAAAAACTAGATGCGTGTCAAGTGAAGACTGCAGAAGTGAAGTCATTACATGACAGCTTTCTTCAGTGCATCAGCGTTATACACTTGGGAAAACAGGACTTTTGGAGGTTTTTCCGTATCGGGATACTCCATGCAGATGATGTTTTCTGGTATCTCCTCTTGGAATGGGGATATTTTCTGTCTTTTAGCACGTGACTCGTAATGTGGGTCGGAAAGACATCGTTTCACTTTTTCGTGAGCCTCCTGGGTTAGGTTGATTGGCGCTTTCCACGGTCCTGAAAGAAAGAATTAATTATTTATTAGATATCGGACCTACTATCTAATTGGTTTAGTTTAACTTCGAAAGAGATGTGTTACATAATAATAAGATATTTTGTTGCATTTGCCTAGCTAACTAACTCAAATATGAAATTTAGTCAAAATCGTTAGACCTGTTTTCGAGTAAACCGATTTTTTCTTAAATTGGCTACAAAAAGCCTTTAGCATATCTGAGAGATGAATACACCCGTGTAATGGATTCAATACAGTGTGATAAATAATTTACCGATTTAAATCAATTCACTTACCCATTAAGTGCCCCACTAGCATGTAATCAATGCGAAATGGTGCAGTCAAATTATATTGCTGGTACTTCTGATTCTCGTACTGATGCAGTCCACTTAGATTCCCAATCACAATATCGCTAAGCCAGAGTGAGTTTACAATTGGAATTTGCCATTCTTTGGCCTTGCTGTACTTCTCACCTTCCGAGTAGCGACAAATCAAGACGGTATTCATTTCCGATAAGTAAGACGTATATACTGCTCCCACCTCTTTGATCATATTCTGTAAACGAAATTCCTCCTCTTCGTCGAAACCGCTTACAGTGATAATATGCTTCTCCAAAGGCTTCTGAATTCCAAAAATGCTTGGAAATGGCAAATGAAGACACTGCCAAGGCGGAAGCAGTTGCTTCTTTAAGCATGTATCGCTAAGCCAATATGCCGTGATACAACGTTTGGAGTCACGTATTGCCTGCATTACAACGCCATGCCGTTGGGTTCGACAAAGAACATGCGTCACTCGTGGCCCATAGCCCGATTCGACCTCACCGCCAAAATGCTTGATCGCCTCAATCCAATCGGGCACATCATCCTCATCAGTTTTATCGTATTCCACTATGTGAAAATGACATCCTAACAAAAATAGATCTGGTGGCAATTTAAGGTTCGGATTGTGTCCATAGAATTGAGGTCGTGGAGGCAATGGAGTTCGTGCTTGCACGTACTGTGTGCCAGGCATCATGGGGGCATTTTGTTGCGGTTGTGCGACTACATTTGGACTGACTATTTGCGCGTTACCAGCAACAATCGTTCGACGTTGTTGCTGCTGCTGTTGCTGTTGTTGTTGCAACATTAAAAGCTCCTGTTGTGTTCGTGCTACTGGTACACCCTGATTGAGAACAGCATTACGTTGTTGAGTCATAAGACGCAGAGTACCAGCTGCTGATGGTTCAACGGGTGAGGAAGCAACCATTGCCGGAGCATTCGGATCAGCGGTAACTATTTGTGGCACATTGTTAACCATAGTAGCACCATTATTACTTAGTCGATTACTAAGCATATTGGCTAAGGCAGTCTTGGTTTTGAGGTTCATTTGTTGTTGTTGCGTTTGCAGAACCGAATTCTGGGAGGCATCTTGTGGTAATACTAGTGCTTGCTGCTGCTGCTGTTGTTGTTGTTGTTGCTGCTGTTGGTGTGCTATAATAGATGTAGGACCACCAACGGCGACTGGAGATTGTAAGCCTTGCATTTGAGAATCAGGCAAAGGTGTACCAACAACTCCCCCACCTCCTGTGGGAACAATTTGTACAGATGTCTGCTGCAATTGTGATGCTTTTGGCTGTTGATTCTGTTGCAATTGGATTTGTTGAACACGTAATTGTTGTCGCTGCATAAGCATCTGTTGGTTGACATTGTTTGGATCACCAATGTTGAATTGCTGCTGCTGCTGTACTTGTGGCTGTGGAGTACTAGGTGCCTGAGGTTGTTGTGTTTGTTGACTAATTGGACTCAGTCCTGGAGTAGAGCCTGGAATTATTATGTTTTGTTTGTTTTATGAAACTGTGGAATTTGTGGTATTTTACTACATTTGCTACTAACTACAGATTTATTACTACATATTTAACGTAGACCAAATAATGTAAAGGCATTATTGTAAATAACTTATTACACCTTCAGTTATGTGCTTCCTTAAATTGAAATTCTTTGAAGTGCAAAAGAAAAGAAAAGTAAGGAATGAGGAGTAGAAGATGTAGCCTTTACTCAATGGCCAAATACATTTCGACGACATCGTCAGAGTCGTTTATAGAAAAGAGAAATTTTTTTAAGTTGGCTATAAGTAAGGTATAATTTTTAGCACTTTTGGCCAAAAATCTGGAATGCAATATTATTGGGCTCTACGATACTAGTCTACATATGCAATTTATAAGAATTTGTGCTAGCCGTTTACGATAAAAGGGTTAAGTTGGCTATAAGCAAAGTACTATTACTAATAATTTGGGCCAAAAACGTGCTATGTCACCTTATAGGTCATTTTACCAAACTAATTTAATTATTCAATTTAAAGAAAATCGTTCGAGCAATTTGGTTAAAACCTCTTAATCCTAGGAAAAGTACCGTTATACGCACTTTTGGCCAAACAAATTGTTAGCATTTGGGATTTCTAATGTAAAAACTTAAATGAAATCGTTCAATCGCTTTTCAAGAAAATCTCCTTTTAGCTAAATTGGCTATAAGTACCGTTACAACAACTTTTGGCCAAAATGTGGTAAGTAATTTTGCTGCACATATCTGTACTAATCTCAGTGTGGAATTTAAACGAAATCGTTTGAGCCGTTTTCGCCCAAATCGGCTTTATACAAAAAAAAATTATAAGTAAAGTAGTGTTGTTAACAATTTTGGTAAGAAATTTTTTATCTCATCTGATTTGAATTTCCTAATCTAAATCAAATGGTATTATATAAATGGGATTTAATAAAAATCGTTAGAGCCGTTTTCGAGAAAATCTAATTTTTTTTTTTCAAATTGGCCTTTAGTAAACCATTTCAATCATCAACACCGCCGAATAAATTTTGACAATCTGTCAGAAAAGTATGAACGCGTTTATTTCTTATTTGCAGCTATATAAATATATGTTAGGATCACAAATAGAGATAAGATATTTTGTTCTAGCCCTTTACTTAAGGTCAATTTCACAAAAACTGATTTTTTTCGTAAATTTCATATTTGAGCTACCCTGGGCAAGTAATATAAGGTGTATTTCGCTTTTTAACTGATTATAGAAATATAACTACTTCGGGTAATACTCAATGGAAATTCGATCAAAAGCAATAAGCAAACCATGTACAGGGTGTCCGGCTGTAAGTTTTCAATCATATCACGATATCGCTCCCCATTCACAGTTACCGTTAAGCCGTTTTCATTTTCAAAGAAGTAAGGTCCAATGATTCCTTCTGACCAAATTGCACACCAGACTGTTACTTTTAATGGATGCAAAGGTGACTGATGAATAATTTGGGGGTTTTGCATTGCCCAGAACCGACTATTCTGTTTATTCACATGCCATTGTTGGCACGTTGTTTCTCCCAAAATTTCACGTAACTTTCTCATCGTCACAGTAATCGATGATTGATTTTGATAAAATGTTTTGACGATTAAAACACGTTGGTTTATCGAATATTTTCCCATAATAAATTTGTTACGTGTCTACTTCACGACTGCCAAATATGAACTGTCAAGACAAATGTTTACCAAAATGGCGGCAAAACAAAGTAGTATACCTTCCCGGCGGATAGCCTGTACATTGTAATGTGATCAAATATGGCATAAAACTTAAGAAAATAAGGTGTATAATATCTCCTTCCTGAGAAATGTAAGACCGTTTATACGATATTGACATTTACTAACGTTTTCTAACATTTTGACGTAAATTCTGACGTGCAAATTAAACGTGTAAATCGACCATCATATAATTGTTAATGTTAATTTTTTAAAGAAGTATTTCGTAACAGTTTCTAAACGAATCATTTTGAAGAACACTATCAATTCCAAAACTTTCCTACCGAATTTACTCTTACTGAATGCTAGTCAAAATATTTGTATCCTCTAATGTTACTTACCAGCTCTTACAAGGACCTGCCTAGCTCCTTGTTGTTGCAACCACTGCATTTGCTGCTGTTGCGTCAGTCCAGCTGGCATTTGGCTCTGCACAATGATGTGTGGCGTGCCAGTCGGACGCGGTGCACCCACATTATTGGCCACAACGTTTGGCGCCCCCGGGCGCGGTTGATAGGAAACAGGTTGTCGCAGCATCACCCTCTGTTTACTTTGCAACTTAGCAATGTATTCAGCCTTTTTCAGTGGATCCAGTGACATAAAGTGGGCATGTGTTTTATCATCTAACTGTATTAATTGCCTTTGCGGCGCACCTGGGATTCCAGCACCAGTTGTTGCTTGCCATTGTCCCGGGCGTACTGTTCGAATGAACTGTGTTTGTTGTGTCGCTGCTGGATTTGGTGTTTGCGAGCCAGGAGGCACTTGCAAGACTTGCTGCTGCTGTTGGTGTTGTTGTTGTTGTTGGGGAGTCTGTGTATTCCAGTGTTGTTGTTGCTGCTGTGGCGACTGCTGTTGAATAATAATTTGCTGTTGCTGCTGCTGTTGAGGTGATTGTGGCGGTGGTGTTTGTTGGATTTGCTGTTGGCTGATTATTGACTGAGTATTTTGCTGATGCTGCTGAATGAGAACTGTTTGAGTTTGCGGAGTTACTTGTGATTGTATGATCTGTGGAGTAGATGGTTGCTGTTGCTGCTGCTGAGGTTGTTGCTGAAGGGTCACTTGGTGTTGGCCGATAAGGGGGTCACCTTGTTGCTGAAGCAATTGTTGCTGTTGCTGCAATTGCAGTTGCTTATGTTGTTGCTGTTGCAGAATGATTTGATTCTGTATCGCGATCGTTTGACCCTGACTTGTGAGAATCTGCTGTTGTGCCGGAGGTTGTTGAATTTGCTGCGGCGACTGCGGAATCTGCTGTTGGGGGTTTTGCAAAATTGTCTGTTGATTAGATGACGAGGTTGGTTGAGTTTGTTGAATTATTATCTGTTGTTGTGTGGTTTGTTGTTGTTGCTTGTTTTGCAAAAGCTGTTGTTGTTGCTGAAGATATTGCAATCGCTGAGGATTTATGATTTGCTGCTGGTTAATAATTATTTGTTGCTGCTGCGGTTGTTGTTGTTGTTGTTGTTGCGACTGTTGTGGTAGTGCATGTTGCTGGGTTCGGTGTTGCGGCGAATTCAATATGACTTGCTGTTGTTGCAGCTGTTGCTGGTGTTGTTGTTGCTGGAGCAAGTTGTTTTGCTGCATATCTACATTCCCAACGGTAACATTAGGTGTATGCGGATACATTGGCGGTGGTGGTTTCTGCTGTATTCGACTTATACTGCCATGAGGTGATTGCAAGTTATTTAATTGAAGTTGTTGAAGCTGTTGCTGTTGTTGTTGCTGCGGAGATTGTTGCAGTTGTTGTTGAAGAATTTGCTGTTGTACTATTGGCTGCTGTTGCTGCGTTTGTTGTTGTTGTTGCTGTTGTTGCTGCTGAGCTTGTTGAACTTGTTGTAAATTGCCTTGATTCAACAAAAATACATTTTGATTTTGGTTTTGTAAAATTTGTTGTTGCTGCTGTGGTGTCAGTTGATTAAATTGCTGCTGGCTTATGATAAACTTCGCAGAAAATTGTTTGTTTGTCGTTTGAGAGCCAACATTAATTTGTTGTTGTTGTTGTTGTTGTTGCGGTTGTAGTTGCTGCGGAGGTATTTGCTGCTGTTGTTGAATTTGTTGCACAAGTTGCGGATGTTGTTGCACTTGTTGCTGTTGAATAATTTGGGGTTGCTGCTGCTGTTGCTGTTGTTGAAGAGTCTGTGATCCGATTACTTGCTGTTGTTGAGGTTGCTGCGACTGTTGATACGGTGGAGATTGCAGCTGAGAAACAACCTGCTGCTGCTGCAAAATTTGCTGTTGTCCTGTTAGTGCCGGCTGTTGAACAATTTGTTGGGTTACACCTAATCCCTGTTGCTGTATTATTCGCACTTGTTGTTGCAAGCCTGACTGTTGCTGCGGCTGCTGTTGGGAGAATTGTATTTGCTGCGAAACAATCGATGAGTTCTGCTTTTGTAGAAGTTGTTGTTGTTGCAATTGCAACAGTTGCTGTTGCTTTTGTTGCTGCTGTATATTGAGCATATGGCTTTGGATGATTTGCTGACCCTGAGCGGTTGAAGTATTTATTACATGCCTTTGTGTTATGATCTGATTATTGCCTTGGCTTATGACTATTTGCTGCTGTTGTACAGGATGCTGTTGTTGCTGCTGCTGTTGATGTTGCGGGTGAGGTGATTGGCGGGGTGACTGCTGTTGCTGCTGCTGTTGTTGTTGTTGCTGCTTTTGTAATTGTTGTGCCATTTGTTGTCGCAGAATGAGGGATTCATGATTAGGACTCTGTGCTGTTCGGCTTAGGACCTGAGCAACCTGAACTGGATCAGTGGGATCAATCGGCTTGGAGATAATTATCTGTTTGGTCTGCGATTGCTGCTGAAATGTATGAGGGAATATTAGCTCAAGGATTATAAAATTTATTGATTTTTTTTTTAGAGATCTTTAGTCTAGTAAAATTATTATACAAAAAAAAAGGTCATTAGGCCAAGAATGCAATGGTAAAGGTTGATTGTTTTGGTGTAAGGATTAAATAGTTTTGTCTTACCTGCACTGAAACATGAGATGAGCCACTGTGTTGCGGTGATCGCTGCAAGAGCTGCTGCTGTTGTATCTTTTGCGGGTGTTGACTAAAGGAAAGCAGTTGTTGCTGCAACGATTGCTGTTGCTGCTGATTAGACGCGCCTGTCGCGGATCCAGTGGATATCTGCTGCTGTGTGACTATCATTTGTCTGTGTTGTTGTCCTGGTGTGTTGTGCTGCTGCTGTCGCCCCTGTTGTAACTGCTGGCGCAGCTGATGATGTTGTACAGTCATTTGTTGTTGCGGCGACTGTGGCGGCGGTGTCATTTGCGGAGCAGGGGAATTCAATGCTCTCGGCGACTGTGAAGAGAGCAGGCTTTGCAACTGTGGTTGTGGAGACGGAGTTTGCTGGACTATGGGCGATGGATTTTGTTGCATCCGAGGGCTCTGTTGATGCATTTGCAATTGCTGCTGTAGCGATTGTTGTTGCTGTATAAGTTGAGCTTGCTGATGCTGAATTTGCCGCTGCAGACTCTGCTGATGGGGAGTTAGGCTTTGTCCACTTTGCTGCTGTTGCTGGAGGAGCTGTTGTTGTTGCTGCAAAAGTTGTTGTTGCCTGAGGATATGCTGTTGCAACATTTGCGGCGACATTGGTATGGATTGAGTTTGGCTCTGTGGTTGCTGTTGGTGTTGCTGTTGCTGTGACTGTTGTGTTTGCTGTGGTTGAGGAGACATGGGCACAGACTGATGCTGGGGTGACTGTTGCATTTGAGGTTGTGGTGTGGAAGGCTGTGACAGCGACTGTTGTGGTGTCCGTGGTTGCGGTGTGTGTGGAGCACTTATAGATTGCGGAGTACGCGGTTGCTGGAGTGGCTGCGTTTGTTGCGGTTGAGGTGTTCGTGGTTGTTGTAGAGGTGTGGTGCATTGTTGCGGTTGAGGTGTTCTCGGCGGTCCAGTTGGAGTTTGCGGAGTACGCGGCTGCTGCGGCACCTGCTGCGGTTGAGGTGTTAAAGGTTGCGGCGTTCTTGAGGGCTGAGGGTGTTGTAGTTGCTGCTGCTGTGCTAACTGTTGTTGTTGTTGTTGCTGCTGCAGCTGTTGCTGTTGTTGTAATTGCATCTGTTGCTGCAATCTTTGTTGCAGCTGATGTTGTAACTGAATTTTTTGCTGTGTTTGCAATAAAATCTGTGTTTGAGCCTGTTGTAGCTGTTGCTGTGGTTGTTGTTGTTGTTGTTGTTGTTGTTGTTGCTGCTGCTGCTGCTGTTGGTCGATAACATTCTGTTGTGTAGGCTGCTGCTGAATAAGCTGAATTTGTGGGGTTGAAGTCGGTGATTGATGCTGCTGTTGCAGTTGTTGATGCTGCAGCTGTTGCTGCAACTGTTGCATTTGTTGTAATGACGGACTCTTCAAATTTCGAGGTACCTGTACGTTTACAATCTGTGGAGTGACAGTAACTGGTGATTTGGTGAGAGTTGTAGCCCCGGTCTGCTGCGACGCTGGATTTTGTTGTTCACTAGTCCCCACAGCATTGGGCTGTTGGATAATTTTTTGTTGCAGTATGATTTGCGAAGGCTGCTGAATAGTGGTGGTAGTTCCGGTTGGGCCCTTACCTTGTGTGATAGATCTTGGGCGGACAAATATAATCGGCGATTGTGTGGATTGCTGCGCTTGCTTGTTGGCGCCCATTTGAGAATTTGGAATTGTAGTAATTATGATGTTATTTTGCCCTGTCGAGGATATTGTGCGAATTATCTGAGCAGGCGCTGACGATGAAACCACTGTTGGTGTTGATGTTGGTGCAGGCGTTGTATTGGGAGGCTGAGGTGTTGTTTGTGAAAGAGAGAGTGATTGAGGCAATGATTGTTGTTGTTTCTGTAGTAGTGGTCCAAGAGTTTGTTGTAGGGGTTGCTGCGATGCTTGCTGTTGCTTCTGCAGTTGTAGCTGCTGCTGTTGTTGCTGCTGTTGTTGTTGCTGCTGCTGCTGTTGTTGCTGTTGCAACTGTTGCTGGGCCTGCATTTGCTTTATCTTTTCTTGTTGCGCCTGCTGCTGTTGCTGCTGCTGGATTTTTTGTTGCTGTATTTCTTGCTCTTGCAGTAGTTGCTGCTTTATCTGTTGAATTTTTTGCTGCTGCAAAAGCTGCTGAGCTTCCTGCTCTTTTTGCAAATCCTGCTGTTGTTGTTGCATTTGTTGCTGTTGAAGTTGTTGCTGTTGTAGCTGTTGCTGTTGTAATTGTTGCTGTACTTGTTTAAGCTTTTCTTGTTGTTGCTGTTGTTGTTGTTGTTGCTGCTGCTGTTGCAGTTGTTGCTGTTGTTTTAATTTTTCTTGCTGTTCCTCTTGTTGCTGTTGTTTTTGTTCCTGTTGCGTTTTCTGCTGTTGCTGCTTGTTAACCACCAAAGGCTTCACTTTTTTCTCTGCATTTTCATCAAAGCCAATAATTTTTGCCAAAGATGCCAATGATTGTTTCTCTACAGGCGTTGTAGCCTGAACAGTAACCGCTGGTGTCACAGCGGCTTGTGGCGGCAATATTTTTATATTTTTTGGTCTTTCGACTATCTTAAGCAATCTCGGATGGTATGGCTCACAACCTAATAATTCGTTTTTCTTAATACAGTCAATAACCCAATCTGGCGAAACTAAATTTGTTTTGCCTTTGGGAAGAGAATTTGCCTTTACATATGCATTACCTATAGCTGTGCCGCATATTAAATGGGTTGTTTTAGCAGTAAACGTTTGATTGACTTCAGCACCATAAAACGTTAACATCGCGTATAATTTACGCCGGTCAGTAGCACTGACTTGTGAAAGAGATGCGCGAATGCCTGCAAATAATCGTGATTTATTCGGATCGAATGCTTTTGTGGATGCCAATCGTCCAAGTCTTGCACTGTGTATTATCCAATTTTCTGTGACTGGTGTCACACCGTATAAATCAATTCCTAAATCAAGTTCCTCTACCGGATAATTGCTACCACAAACCAGATGAGTAACAATCTCGGAGAGATATGAACGGGATTGTGCGCCGCCATTTTTTAAAAGCGATTCAACCTGTAAGGAATAAATTAATATTATAATATAGCAAATAATGTAATAGTAATATGTGTTGAAACTGCGTTCGAGCTAACAATAAACATTATCTAGAACTGGAGGACTACAATACAGTAGTTGATTAATTATTGCCAGCTTAACTCAATAAGTCGCACGTAAGCACGAAAAAAATTAAGTATTAAGCCATAAGTATCCCAAAGAGGCCCAAACCTACATTGATTAATTAAATTGTAAAAATAATTGTTATCGCGAAAAGCTAGTTAAAGTTTGAATATTCAACTAACTTCTGCACATTAAGCACGTTTCAAACTCTTGACCAACTTTTAAAGGTAAGGGTTTTGAAAATTTGCACATTGATTTACAACTTACAAGGTAGGGAGAACATTTAAATTCAGGCCAGTATCTCAAAAAGAAATGCCTTACTTTGCAGTCAGAACTGAATATGCAGAACTGAATATGTATGTAGAACAATCATATTTTTCGGCCTATAAGTATATCCAAAGAGAAACAATAGACAATACTATGCAGAGGAGAAAGTGGCAGGCAATTGGACATACTCTAAGTCACGAAGACAACTTCTTTGCGAAATACTCCCTGCACCTAAGCCCGTAGACAAACGTGGCATTTGTCACATAAATGAAACGGCCAGAAACATGAAATTAAATACTTCTTTAAGTTGGATTTTCAGCATTGGTTGGATGTGTGGACAAAACTCATATTAGAATTGATTACAGTCCGAATCAACTGTGAGAAGAGATATATTCCTAAGATCGTTAGTAGGTACTAAATTCGTTCGCTACAGTAAAGGTATTGCTGCAACTTGTAGTTGGACTAGCAGTTGGCGTACAGAGTGAATAAAGTGCATGGAATTCGAATTCCAGAAATTATCAACCGTTTTTTCAAGGTTCAACTTAGGGGCATCTTTTCTATAAGTTCCGAATAGTATATCGCGCAGAATACGTATATATAAACTGATTAGTCTTGGCTAATCATAAAAAGCAAGAGCCAAGCTTTCCCTTTATGTATGTTTTTCATGATTCAAGAGCAAATGCAAGTAGCACCAAATGTATTTTTGTGTTTGTTTACCTTATCATCCAAATTGCCGCTAATAAAGTACTTAACGCTGGAGAAAAGATCCTCGCGAACTTTGATGTTGTCCATTTCAATTTCAATTTTTATAGTCTCCTTCAATCTTGCGTACCAGTGGAACGCGGGTCTCTACTGAATATCCTTCTTACACATCGGGTGTAATGTACATATATTAATTCAACTTATCCAAAAAAACTTCTTTAAATGCACATATAACGATGGTGACAACGACAACCCAAAAACTTATTACACTATAGTGATATATTCGCGGACGATGACTTGATTTTGGTTTCAGATTCAAGACTGCTGCTACTGCTTCTAACTCGGGTGCTGTTGCACTTCAACATAAAACGTTTCACACAAAAAATCATGAAAAAATTCAACGATGATTTTATTTTCATCTGTCATTGAAAAAAGAAATGTACTTATATGATGAACGAAGAAGAAGATTAATATATATGTGAAAGAACTTATAAATTTCTACATTTTTCAGTTTTAGAGAAAAAATAAACGCGAAAATGATAAGAGTATAAAAAATGAACGCCACAAGGCGACTTGAAAACCGAAAAAGAAATGAAGTTTCGAGGATGAAAAATAATACCAACATGGCGGCCAAATAGTGTTGCCATAGTGTTGCACAACAAATTACCAAGAATATGATTTTACGTACTATATATTTGTATAAGTTGACAGATCTGTCTTGTTTCTCTTGCAAAAAAATTCTGTTAAAAGCGAACGATTCATGTTTTTTCCGTTATAGAGGGAAATGTGCTAAGAATTTTACTATTGTATATTTCAAGGCTAGATTTTACTTTTATAAACATTTTTAAAATTACTTTCTTTTTTTATTTATGTCATTTTGCATTGGCAAAAAAATTCTTCTTTTATCTTCCGAAGAGCAAAACTCTGCCAATCACGTTCCATTGGCTCTTCGGAAGCCTCTTCTGGAAGAGCTTATCGCTTCCCGATTTCATTTGGGAAGACACCCAAAATACACTGGCACACATAAATTTTTGTATCTGACTACTTGTCAATTCCATATAGCCCAGAGATTTTTCATTGTAAAAACAAAAACAGAAAATATAGCAGCGCACATATAAACAGTGAATCGGAAGACAAATTGCACAATCGATTGAAATCCAGAAGAAGAGAATTCTTGAGTGAAACCATTCGAAAACGACATTAGTCTTATAGGACTTTTGAAAATGTTTCCAGAAAATACAATTTTGTCTTATTCAATAGCCAATAAATATAATACAAGATTGTAAAATGATATACGCATAAGCGACATAATCCAAAATTACCATTTACTCCGAAGATGTACGGAAACAGTTTGAAATGCAATCTATTGAACTAAAATTCGCAAACATGGAGAAATTTCTCACTCTCTCGTTAACTCTCTCTTCTATGAAAAATTACGAAGCTTTGGTGTTTGGAAGCAGAAATTCTTTTTTTTTTAATTTCGTATATTTTCGTAGTTTTAGTCAGTGCGGAAACTAAAATTGTGAAAAAAACGATTTCCACGAAAACGACTACAACGATTTCGATAAAATTTTACATTGAGGCTAAAGCAGCCCATACACAATTAAAGTCGATTAAACTGAGTTGTCAACTGAATTGATGCTTCAACGACTTTGCTCTTAGTTTAGATTAAAACAAATTTTGTAAAGTCTGTAAAAAGGGCATATCACTTTTTTGCCAATAACGGTACTTTACTTGAAGCCAACTTAACAAAATTACAATTTTCTTGTTAAGGGCTCTAATGATTTCGTTTAAATTTCAAAGTAAGACTGCTCTTAAAAAGCCTTATGAAATGATGAAGAAAGATAAAAATAGCCAAATTAACAAATGTAAAATCCTATAGAATACATAATAAGCAGCCCATAGAGGGCCAAGGCCTAGCTTCTCACAATTGTACATGTTGTGCGTGGTATAAATTTCTTCACGTACAGAAGGGACCTACAGTTTTATACAGTATCCGAAATGCTTTCATGCTTTCTCATGACAGTAAATGCTCTTGAATATTTGTCAGACACTCGGAAGAGGTGGAGCCGTGAAAAAACTTTTGATGGTATTTTCCTGGATTCGAACTTGGAACCCCTTAAAAATTCTTAAAGTACATATATATATAACTTCATAGGATAAAAAATGTTCCAATACTTTATTTTATTAGATTAAAGAAATTTAAATTTACCAAAAAAAAACCAGTTATTCTATGAGATTAGGACTCTCAGTAAAACGGCATCATTGGTTATGATACCAATCTGCTTGTGGCGGGTTTTATTTTTCGGCTGTTTACCTCCTGAAAAGAGAAACCACTGACATTTCGAATGTAAACACACAACTCACCGATTTTGAGACTGCAGTGCTGCCAATCAAATGAAAATTGCTCCATCTGTCAAGTCACTGACAGCTCGGAGGATTCTGTTTTACGTCCCAATTTGAAGAAAAATTGTATTTTTTCTCAGGCGATTTGATACAAAATCTGCTGAAAAGTTATTCAATAATGTCGACAATGAGGATTTTCTCCATCACTAAAAACGGTAAACATTTTAATGTATCCCAACGCCAGAAAATACATTAAGTCGTCATTTAAAGGCTAACTATTTAGTAGAGGTTATGGGGTCTTATGTCATCAACAAACATTCTTCTTCTGTTAAAATCTAATGAGACTCCGTATTGCAGGTCGGCGTTTTATTCCACAGGGTGCTCGCATGTACTCTTTGGAAGGAAAGGACATCATTACTCCGGCGAAGGGCTACATCTATGTGAATAACAAACAAGAGAGTATGGAGCTTAAAGACGTCACTGATAGAGCTGCTCAGAAATTATTCTTGACCGAATTATGGCGTGGATTTGGTGTAACTTTGGCGCATATCTTCAAGGAACCAGCAACAATTAACTATCCCTTTGAGAAGGGACCCCTGAGTCCACGGTTCCGTGGAGAACATGCCCTCAGGAGGTATCCGAGTGGAGAAGAACGTTGCATTGCTTGCAAGTTGTGCGAGGCTATTTGCCCTGCTCAAGCTATCACAATTGAGGCCGAGGAACGTGCCGATGGTAGCAGGCGGACAACTCGCTACGATATCGACATGACAAAGTGTATCTACTGCGGATTTTGTCAGGTGAGTTGTTCAATTCTCCAAAATGTTTGAAATGGTTTGACTTCGTGTTGAGAAACGCTGTTTCTTTTGGCTATATAGTTCTACTCGGTAACAGAGATAGAAGGATATTCCTAAACAAAGTCAAGTATTGCTGGAATTTTAATATTTCTATGATCAAATGAGTGGTATGAGTGGTGCCAACAAAAGTAGCCGTCTTTTTATAAATTGGCGACCTATTCCTCCTAATCACTGTTGCCAAGCTTTCGTAATCGAAGTTTGTTTACAAATTTAAAAGAACTGTCATAGAATCTATGGCAGAAGATATTTTGCCACGAATTTTGAAATTAGTAGAAAAATCTATGATGACTGAATCGAATGAGTCGGAGATTTGTTGTGCCTACGAAAGGTTGATTTCAACAACAACAAATGAAGTAGTTCATTAATGAAGACAGGAGTAGGGGGATCATAACACTCCCACTTTATTGCATTCCTGCTGTGATTTGCGGGTTTGATCTCAGAAAATAACGACAAGCCTCCCCGTTTTTAGTCACTTCGTCACTGATGGTAATTAAATGCGGCTGTTGTTCTGTGATTTAGTTTTTTTTCGCGATTGTGTACGAACGTTGATTGGTATAGCGTTTTTGACTTGTTTCGAAGGACCTTTCCTTTGAACATCGTAATACCAATTAAGACGGTCCTGCTCTATCATGCTTGCTGAAGGCTTGCTCAAATCTTCGAACTTCTTATTATATCAAGCTTTCTTACTCCTGCCTTCAATTCCATTTTAGCTACAGGTAATTTGTTTACATATTTTTTGTACATTGCCCAGCATTGTGAACTCTCACTTCATACACCCTCTAATATAAGTGAGGACATGATTAACGGGTGCTTCACGGAATCAATTTGGTCCACTGTGATTGCTCATAAATTGTGGTACCATCTGTACATTGGTTCCTATTGGTTAGGGAACTTAATAAAGCTTATCAAGTTCCCGAGCGGGATTTGTGCTAGGTTCTCTAGCTCATCGAACAGGTGACGAATGCGACGTGTTTGAAGGTTTGGGCAATCACAGAGGAAGTGTTCAAAAGTGTCTGTTTCTTACGTATCATGGCAGCTCCTGAAGTAATCACCCTAATTATAACAGGCGTTTAACTTCTTCGACAACTGTTGTTTTTTGAGTCGAGTCGGTTTACTATCGTTTTAGTGTTGGTATTCTGCGACTTAAACGCCATGAGGTTTCATTCCACATAGTTTCCACAAACAGCTGATATTGACAAACAATTTCCTTGTAATTAACGCTGCATTTAGGTTATGTTATTAGGGTGTGTTTGTGTTTACTCCTTAAAAGGAGAAATTAAAAATACAAAAAGGAGCATGGAGCATGTTAGCAAAATTTACTAATCTTTATCATCTCTCTCTGAGGGATCAGTGAGTCTCCTTTGATTTGAATGTACAAAAAAAAAAATTGTAGCCAGAGTAGGATGCTTTTATAAACTCTACCAGGCATTTTAAACGTCAATAAATGTAATTTAACTTGTCGTTTTGTGAGACTAAAACGCCTGATAGAATAACGATGAAATTTGTTCCGCGACCGTTACAGAACAAGAAAATAGGATCCACATAACTAAATCGACATGATCTATTTCACGTCATTACATACAAGCTGTAATGCCAAGTTCATATTGTCGTTTTGTGAACTGGCGTTAAACGGCAGTTAGAATAAGGGTGAATAAGATGGATTGCCAGATTGGGCAGCCATCGCTATTATATGGCTGTGTCCAATTATTAAACTAACCATGATACTAATTTCTTTTTATTCGTTGACAACCTGCTTTTAATTTTTCTTTTACTTATTATTAACGTCTATAACCTCTGAGTCCAGAAAGCCAACCTTCCTGTGCTTGTGGAAGCGAGTTATAGGTACAAAATGGGCTTAGAACTTCGTTCTATACTTTGGATATGCATACATATTTGGCTGTTAACAGACACGTGCTTCTTTATGGCGTAGATGTGTTTTGGCCATTTGAAAAATACTTATAAAAGGCTGTCCACTCCTATCTTCTTGGAAAAGTACAGAGAACCGCAAGCATTTGTATTAGTAGTGCTCTAAGAGTTACACCCTGTGCAGCATTAGACATAATACTTCATCTTATGCCCTTAGCCGGTGTTGATTAACAAATCGAATTGTAAAGCTGAGTAAAATCAATCTAAGTATGCTCTAGTAAATTTCTACTGAGGCTGGATGATATTGAATATTCGAATATGTATTCTCTGGGATAGCACTACGTAGCACATCTCAAATTAACATTGGCCCAAATTCATCAAAAACGCACCATGGAATTAACCGTGTTAAAACGATCAGACCTAGATCTCACGGGACACTGGCCGTTAGGACTTCTCGCTATACATTTGAGCATCCATTCAAATGACTTGTGCAGAAACTGATAAAGAAGAAGAAAACATTCCTCGTCTTGCTCTAACCTGTAAAAGAAGAATTCACTTGATTTTATCTTGATGCCTCAAAGTAATGCGTGTATTTTTGATCCAGTAGTATAACGAAGGACCCCTTGGTCCAAGTCTGTTGTTACTTTTCTAAGTATGGGCAGTCACTCCATCATAACCGAACCTATGCATCTTTGGCTTCACATTACGTTTTTTTTTTCTTTTCAAACATTTTTCAGATAGTTTAATCTTGACTTTAATAATAATTAATAATTAACGCGAGATCAAATTATTTTTATTTTATTCAACAGGAAGCCTGTCCTGTCGATGCTATCGTAGAAGGTCCCAACTTCGAGTTCTCCACAGAAACACACGAAGAACTTCTGTACAACAAGGAGAAACTGCTAAATAATGGAGATAAATGGGAATCAGAGATTGCCTCAAATATTCAAGCTGATCACCTGTATCGCTAAAGTAAAATGGGAGAGAAAGGATTGAGTGATAATATTAACCATTACCAAGGAAAATAAGATGATTTGCATAGCGATGGCGACTATATAATATTAAAATATTGTTCTTAGCAAAATAAAACCATTTCTTTTTTGTTTCCAATTTGGAATTGGTTAAATCTGTATTCAGTTTATTTCTCTTTTTATACTGCTACTGGTTTCTCTAGAAACGAAAAATAGTTTTTAATAAATGCTCACTGGCCTGGCCCAGATAGTGACTTCTCCATAAACTTCTTTTTAGCAAAGCAAGTCCACCATTTGTTTGGTTTTCCATCATCCGAGAATACCTTATCACATACTCGACTGCCTGTCTCATGGCGTAATTGGAGCAAGTATTGCCTCATAAGATCTGCAAAAGAGTGTGTTAAAAGTAATTGAAAACAAATAAAAATAGCATAAAACGTTTTGAATCACTTCTTTCTAATTTAATTTAAAGATAGTACATACTTCGGAAATTGCAAAACCGATTTTCGATGAAAATAAGTTGAAACTTTCACTGGCGTTTGCAAAATTTTAACCGTAAGAAAACGTTGATGGTATTTTCTTCGCTTCCAACTTGGAACCCCATGCAGAATAGTCCAACGCACTTATCACTTAGAAAAGGGTCTATTTGTTTATAAACATGAACTAGGGTGTGAATGTTCATTAGCATTCCGTTTGGATTCTTCCATGGAGTTATTCCATTAAACTTACAAATTGTACGCACTGTATCTACAAAAAGATCGCATCCAATGCTACCAAGCCAGTAGCTTGAATCTGAGCTTGGGTGTTTGAGCTCCCATTTGATTCAGTTGGAAACGTCATAATCACCCCTATTACAGAATCCGTCGTAACAACTACGAATCCGAAAAAAAATGTTATTACTGAATCCGAAAAGAATTGATAATAGTTATAATAGCCTTACTGATTATTAAAATTCGTAGCAAAATGTCTTCTACGACAGATTCTGTGATAGTACTGCATAGGGGGCTAAATACATACATACAATTATGAAAATGGAGAGTTTCAAGCTAGGGGCAAATTTATCAAACGCCCCGGATGTGACGGCCTTGTGTCATGTGTCGCAGTCTCTGGGAATTGGTCAATAATACTGTTGTGCATTAATAGGGATCAAGAAGGCCTGTAAAGATTTTTTTCACTTTGATGTATTGGGGGTAGACGGCCATTTAGTACGATGTTATCATGGCCAGTATCAAGCGTAATCCTAACTACTCTTTGATAAATTACATTCCACACCAATTTGAAACTCTCTTTTAGTAGTCTATAATTGTGAAGTAAGCTATATGAACAGTTTAAGAATGCAAAATATTATAAAGTATTTATCCTAAACGACGTGCAAACATAATCGAAAAAGAATATAAGATGAGCGCCTCGCTGATGTAATTAATGAAGTTTATGCACTAAAAAATTTCGAACATGTCGAAGTGCGCGTGAATATGCTTAGGAAGAAATCTTTAAGGGTCGCGGTGAGTAAACCTTTAAAAGTTGATGTGAAATAAAGAAGAAAATTGAATATATATTCCGTGTTGCATACACAGGACCGCAGATGTCGGCTAATTGTGTGTAAAGTAAACTCTAAATTTCTTACCTGCGTCTCCAGGTCCAGTTGGTTTAGCATAGACAGAATTTAATGGGAAACCAGCATCGCCAGGTATATCGAATTTGGAAATAGCTAAGCTATACATTTCCTGTTGGCCCTGATTCTTATTAGAACACCGCTGGAGTTTTTTCAAGCACTCAGTGATATAAAGTGTTATGTATATAAGAACGCGATCGATTTCGTTCTAAAGCGATAGAAATTCTTATAATAAAACATAGATAAAATAACATAACAAAGTTACTCCTACCTTAACCTCGTAGGTACGAAAGAATACATTTGCCTTAAAGTAGTACAGTGACTCATCGATAATATCCGTTTCTATGTTGGCACTAGGAGCTGGTCCACGAGATTGTGTACGCAGTGGTACAATGGCCATATTACCAACGGACTGCTTCCATTCTTTGATTTGCGAATGATAGGCCTGTGAGGAGTAAAGAAACATTTAAATTCGCAATGGTTATTTCTGGGGATGTGCCTTATCAATGATAACACTGAACCACGCCCGAAGTCATTTGCCAAACGGACTTTTAGCACAATATCTTACCGGCATATCTTAATGATTTATTCTTTATCCTAATTGAGCAGTATATCCGGATAATACTTTAAGAAATCTAATAATTTATAATAAAAAGTCCACAAAACTTAATAGGTGCAATTTCTACTTTTGACACATTTACCTACTTGAGTTTTGTTCGATTGATTAGCGATTTCTTATCTATATAATTTAAGGTGTGTTCGCTTACATATTACTGAGAGGTATTGGGTTCCAAGAAGTGTGGCTTTTCCATTGGTTTTACTTCCGATTTCACTACATTTGGATTACAATGAAGATTGCGAACATTTTGATACAAATAAAACAAACGAAAAGAATAGAGAAAGAAAATTTTTATTTACGACATAATCATGCTCATTCTGTATTTCTAGTCGAATCGACATGTACTCGAATTCAGGCAAATGACATTCCCGGTCTCTCTTCATTTACTCACCGTATTCTAGGTTTTATTTGAGTCGAATTATAAGTCATTTTTCATTCAAGCAAAAATTGTTGCCCAGTAAAAAAGACCTGACAAACTGCATTCTAAATACATATTTTAATTATTCTTCCTTCAATTAGGTTACAGTGAGAATTTGAGTCTCAATCCTGTTTCAATCCAATCTCTCAATTCGGTAATATAAACAAAGAACATACATGCCTTTCTTTGATGTGCTAATACAAAAAAAAAATCAAACAGAACTTTACCCACGTTACAAATGTTTGACATAAAATACATACCGCCAGCGCAATTCGATTCAATTTTAAAAAATCTGCATAATTTTCGCATAAGTAACAATTAAATACACATAATTTAACAAAATGCGATATGCCCAAGTGGTCATGGGTCCTGCAGGCAGTGGAAAGGTTAGTGACATATTCCTTGTTCGCAGTACTATTAACAAATATTGTTCAATTTACTTTATGATGTCCTCACCCGACATAGTCCACATACTGTGCCTTTATGCAACGCCACGCTCAGGACATGAAAAGAACAATCGATGTCGTCAACCTTGATCCGGCTGCAGAACACTTTGATTATCAACCTCTGGTAGACATAAGGGATTTGATTCAACTAGACGATGCCATGGAAGACGAAGAACTACACTACGGCCCGAATGGTGGACTTGTTTTCTGCCTCGAATTCCTCATCCAGAATCAGGATTGGCTGAAAAGTCAACTTTGTGGTGGCTCCGATGATGAAGGAGAAGGCGAACCCGATGACGATTACATTATATTCGATATGCCAGGCCAGATAGAACTATTCACACATTTGTCAATGGGCAAGGAGCTCGTTCAGCTGTTAGAATCGTGGAACTTCCGCATTTGTACAGTATTTCTAGTCGATTCTCAGTTCATGATCGACGGCGCAAAGTTTCTCTCAGGTACAATGGCAGCACTGAGTGTGATGGCAAATCTGGAGATGCCGCACGTGAATGTTTTATCCAAAATGGACCTTTTGAGCAAAACTGCGCGAAGTCAGCTGGATAAATATTTGGACCCCGATGCAAGGGCTCTGCTGGGAGATATAACAAGTGAATCGTCTTGGGGTAGAAAGCATCGTAAATTATCTGAGGCAATTGGTACGCTGATAGAGGACTTCAGTCTAGTGCGCTTTGTTCCACTGAATGTGGACGACGAAGAAAGTGTACAGGATCTACTGATGCAAATCGACAATGTTATTCAATATGGAGAGGATGCTGATGTCAAAATGAGAGATTTTGATCCTCCCGAAGAGGAGGATGAAAACGATGAATAAAATAAGGTCTTAAGATAATCTCGCTTTTTCTTATCTTTTCATTTAATTATGAGCTACTGTGATATCTAGTTTTGACTTCCTTATTTGTAGTCACTTCTCATGTTATTAAATCCGGACAGACTAAATGCGTCCCTGTGTACTTGCAGCGGTGTTATAGCCACCACAATCTAAGCATAGATATAGAATTAGTTTTAACACAACTAAGCGACAAAATTAAATAAATTATTTTTATTACTTATTACATTTTCTGAACAACACAATTCGCTGTCGCTAAATAATCACAATTTTTGTCAGTCCTTTTACTAGACATTAAATAATTAATTGGAATTTCTCTCGTATAAGTCTTGGGATCACTTAACTACTTGAAATATGTATCTTTATGAATAATACTATGTATATACATTTTAATTTAGCACGCCACAATGGCGTACTAATATTTAGAATTCTCTGTGTCCATGACCAAATTTCCATCTTTATCTTTTAGTCTCACTCTCCCATTGGAGTACCTCGTCTCCTGACTACCGTCAGGATATACCAATTTCACTGTCCCATCGGGATACTCCCTTCGTTTACTAAGCGATGTATGAATTTCCTTTTGTCCGTTGGGTAGCAGAAGAATCTTATCGCCGTTTTTCATTTGTATTAAGTTGGTTCCATCCACAAATCGCCACTCTTCTAGCTTATGCTCATCTGATGGATTTGTAACTTTGATCGAATTGTTAGGAAAATGAATTTCCACTTTTCCATCCTTGTAGCGATGTTCCGTCTGACCATTTGGAAATTCTAGAATTTCCAGGCCGTCTAGATAAGTTGTATGCCATGTATTTGTCTCAGCATAGTAGTACTTGACAGTGCCTTCATTGATGTTGGTCTCCTTAATGTCTTTGTTGAAGTAGAGCATACGTATAATCATTCCATCAGCAGAAATTTTCTTGAGGTTCCCATTTGGATACCAGATATCTTTGCTACCATCTGGATTGCGGATTTCGCGCTTAAAAGAGGCATCATTGGTAGGAGCTGGTGATGTTTCTGCTACGTGATTTGTTTTAGTTTGACTTGTTAAGGTGCGCTTTGACAGTGGATGATCGGGTTCATCAGAAGACGCGGTGCTGATATCTTCATCGGAGCTGTTCACTGGAGAGTCTTGTCGTTTTATTGGACTCGGCTTATGTTTGACATCCATACTTCTACGTCGTGTTGATGCTTTTGGTTTTGTTTGCTGTTGCGAAGTAGATGAATTTTTTGCTGAAGGTAATTGTTCCACCGAGATGACGGACGACTGGAAGTATAAAAACGTTGTTCACATATTTATGTACAGATATATATATAATTTATGTAATTCGAAGGAACTGCACTTTGTGCACAGAAACATCAAACGTTTTAAAAGCTTAACCAGAGTGGATATCGTACTATATAAACTGGTTAAAACCAAGGATACTCAGGATTCTTAAATGAAAAAACAAAATCAATGCACCCACCTCCTTGGAAGCCAACTTGGCGATGTTCCTGTTGATCTCCTGTAGCATTTTATTATTGTTTTGTCTGTTGATTTTTAGATTCTCCGCTTCTAGCCTTTTATTCTCCTTGTTAAGGGTTTCCAAATCCAGGTTCAACTGCCTTACATCCTTCTCCAAATTTCTAATCTGTGCCCGTAGCCTTGACTGTGCTGCCGTATGAGTTTCCTCCTTCTTCTTTAACTCCCTTTGTAATCCCTCTATCTCCTCGCGCAACTTGGCCATCTCTTTCTTTTCTTTCGACGTTGACAACAATTTCTGGCTCTTTATTTGGGCTTCCATCTTCTTACGATCCTCCACAATTTTCATACGCTCATCGTGTAGATAAATTTCCAATTGTATTCGCTCATCGTTCAGCTTTGCTTGTGCCTCGTTGCGTTCCTGCTCAAAGTGAGCTTTCTCCATTTCATGCTCCTGCTTGGATTTCACTAGCTGCAGATTGTTCTCCTTGAAGGTGGTTATTTCCGATTCGAGATCCCTCAGACGAGTTTTAATTAAATCAGCTTTTTGTAGTATTTCTTGTGCGAGATTATTACCACCGTCAGTGAGGGTTGTATCGTTCTGACTTGTAAAGAGGAGCCTTTTAAACTCTTCAAAGACCTGCGAAGCGTCACTACTATTGAGTAGGTCTGAGTGGTGTTGTGGGCGATCTTCGGGTGGAGGAAACTCAGCGAATCGGACTCGAGATATTGTTCTGGGGGTAATGTCTTCCTCCTCGCATTCGGTGTCCGTCGATTCGGAAACTAGCGACTTTGCGTCTTGGTAAATTTCGCGGGGAACTGGTGGCAATCTAACGGGCGTTGGAGAATCATAAGTGTCATCGTTGGAGTCCTCCTCTGTAGTTTTCCTAAGAAATCTCTTAATGCAACTAGAGTTTAAGTCGAAACTCCCATCTTTAGCTTTTTGTTCAAGCAACTCGAAAATGTTAAGATTATCAGTTTCTTCTTGGCTACTTGTACGAGAACTTTGCTTTTCGATGGGTTTTATGTTTTGGGGATCGAGAATTTTCGCCCAAGACATTGGCAGGAGTGTTAGATCTGGTGTTTCTTGTGCCGAGGTCGAATGTAATTTCACGTCAGGAGTTGAATTGCATGCTGTTTTGGAGGAAATTAGTGACTGCTGGAATTTTTCTTCAAGCAAATCGATACTATTCGGGAATTTTTTTGGTTTGTCCTCCATTTTTAGTTTCAAAATTGACTTTGATACTGGTGCTGGAGGATCATTTTTTACACAAGTTTTCTTAGGTACCTCTTCTGCCACTTTTTGTTTTACCTGTGTCGGTTTCTTACTTTTTAAACTCGGATGATTCGAAGCGTATTTATATGCAGGAAGATTACTTAATCGGAACTGATCTGGATCCATCCTAAAACGATTCGTTAGACCTTGTTTCCTTCGTAGAAACGGTCGTTTTGGCATCGAAGACTGTTGCTGATGGATTTCCTCTTCTTCGGCTGTTTGGTCGAGAGTAGTCACGCCAAGGCTGGTGTCATTTTCACCGGTATAGTCAGCTATGTCTTCAGTGTCAGCATGGAAAATACCAAGCATTTCATACATTTTCTTATGTTCCATCCCAAGAAGTTTTCGTTGGTTGTTCTGTCGCTCGAAAAGAATTTTCTTTTGCTCTTCTTGCCATTGATTAAGTTTTTCGATGCGCTGTGCGATGTCGGAGGCATCGTCCTTATTCTCTGTCATCATAGGAGTTCTTCGGCGCAAAACGTAAAGTAAAAAATTACGAAAATATGTGATAAAATGTAATTTAACTCAACAAATTGTGAATTTTGAACATCAACTTGTTTGATATTTACAAACAGTGGTGACAACACTTCGGAGAAAATTAATTTAAAATGTAGTAGATTAAATGACCATTTAAAGGGTCGAGCAGAATGAGCATCTGTGTCTGAGTTTTGCAAAGCTGCCAAAACTTTGCTGCGCGGCTTGCAGAAGTGCTGTGTCACGTTCAAATTTGATAACCGGATCTCAAGTATTGTTTTCAAAAATGATTCGGATTCGATTAGTCAATCGTTTAATGATAGAGATACAATTGTATTGGCTCACAACAATGGTCACCACTCCCAATCAGATCTTAGTATGGGATTGGTTTCGATCCGTTCTTCGTTAATTTTGCTAATGTATCGTGTTGTCGAAAGTGATACAAGTATATTCTTAATGTCATATGCAAAAGTTTCAATTTCCTTTTCCTTCCATTCTTGCCAAAACTTTTATTTCATTCGTTCATTACTAAATAACCGAGACAACTGAAAGTGCCTCAGTTGTGAGACAAGTATTGGTTTTGTTATTCATTGGTTTGTGGTTGTGTGAATGCAATCACCGATACTTTTGTGTGAACGGATCGAAATAATCGAATCAATCACGATTGACGTAGCTCTAGGTTGCAGCTATAGCAAACAGAATCAAAGAAGATTTCAAATATAACAATTTTTTTTATATTATGTTAATATCATTGAAATTTTTGTTTTCTACAAAATTCTACAAATTCATCAATGTCCATTGTGGTAAAGAAGTTGTTACGTACAAATTCATAGACGTCAAACTTGCAGTGCTTCTTAAAGTTGAAAAGAACTCATCTTCAAGATGCACGACTCAGACTCAGACGCACATTGTGTTCCGTTGTATAACAAACAATGAAAGACTATCAAACTTGCATCTCTTGATTTCACTTCACAGATATTTCTAGGGTATAATGAATTTTTTATATTTCTTTAATATTTCTCTAGGTTTTATTTAATGGATAATCAAAACAAGAAGC
Source organism: Chalcosyrphus nemorum (assembly GCA_949716465.1). Lineage (NCBI taxonomy): Eukaryota > Metazoa > Arthropoda > Insecta > Diptera > Syrphidae > Chalcosyrphus > Chalcosyrphus nemorum. The sequence goes on from OX454333.1 coordinate 72,908,645, forward strand.
TGCTTTCACGACTCTTGTACTGTCAACCAAGTTACTCAAAAATATACTTGTATGTGTGAGATCACAATTAATTGTGTTGAAACCTCAAAATATAAAGTCGTTTTTGGATGGCCTATAACTTGGGGAAGCGAAACTGTCAAATAGTTCGTCTACATATATATATAATATAAAAGAAAACCTCGTGAAATTATTTCTTCGCGACACATTAATGCGGCATCCCACAGCCTCTAAAACTATCTGCTTTCCATCTACGATGTGTACGCCCCCTAAAGCTTCTAGTACATTCGACGCTATCCCAACTAGGATTTTATATGAAACAAACAGACGTCCCCAGTCCACAAAATACGCGACAGCTGATAGCGAATCTCGCAGTGCGAAGGAATTTTATAAATAAATTCATTAAAGATGAAGTAAACCATTTAAATTGACTATATTTCCCCTCATATATCGAAACTTTTTTTGTTTCCAGGCCCACTGGCAATCCGCATGCCATGCCCATGCCCTCGAATGTCCCCTGGAAGTCTGAAAGTATGCCCTGGTCCGTCACTGCAGCTATGCAAAATGGTGTTATGCAGTTTTCAGCCCCTAACATGGTTTCGGAACCATTCTATAGGCGTACCCTTAACCATCACAAACGGAAATCTGAGATAATTCCGCCACTGTAAGTAAAATTAGTTTAGTTTCCACATGAATGTCAATTCATTATTGTTTGCAGTCCAAACAAACAGTACATCTCTGAAGAAAAAATCACCGCTCACTTTAGTGGAATGCATATCTCATCAAACTTCACAAAGCACAATAGCGGTACGAATGCATCGTCCATGGAATACGACGCCAACAATCCTATCACACAAAAAGAACTCGAGGAAAAGCTGAAGAACGCCAATCGTATAACCGTCTGCGAGGAAATAAAGAAAATGCATGCCGCCCACTCTAGTTTTATGCCAAACGCACTGATCAATCGAATAGAGAGACCATGCACAGCGTTGGTTCTATGGCAACCGCCACCAAAGCTCCAGAATCTGGTGCCAGGCAGAACCGCAAACAACAACTCTATAGACATTGACGCCGAGGATGAGTTGCAGCAGGAGGATAACAACAACACAACGAATCGTGATATGAACAATGCAGATACCTCATCAACAGACGGCATGGATACTGATTTGTAGTGTCACCCATCGGCCAACGACGCAGATATAACAATTAACATGAGCTATATCTAAGAAGTGATATGAGATAATGTATAATGTAGAGTTTAAGTTGTGGCTCCCCTGCAGGGAGGGAGCAAGTCGAGATTTTATTACGTTGTTACATATAAAAAAATCCTTTTTAATTGTATGGCCGTAAGAGATCATTTTTTTGGCTAAAAATAACCATGTAACCGTAAGATGCATTTTAATTGGGAGATACTATCGAATGTAGCAATTAATAAGAGCTGTTTGGGTGCAAACATTTTTTTGTATGGAATCTTACTCGTAAAATTTTAATATTATAAAATGTACGTATATTAAAAACAAAAGAAGAATGTGAATAATTGTGATTTCTCTAAAAATACTAATTAAAACAAAAATATTACAAAAAAAAAAACTAATACTGTCTGATTTTTGAATAACCATCTACACTATTGCGATCAACCACATTCAAATGGCACTTATTTGCGATATCCAAATCCAGAGTAGCCGGCGAAAATCAATTTCCAACAATAAGTGCGACAGTCGAATCCGACCATAGTCGCATTTAGTTACGACAAAGCCGTATATGTCGTATTCGAGTTCATAAATAAATGTTAAAGTAAATCCTAGTGATACTATACATACATATGCCGAAAGCGTTATAACTGATGAACATAACCAATAACTTTTATTTTGTTGACAGTTTATTTCATAACACTAAAGTGAGAAACATAATCAACATTTGACTGCATATGCACGCAGATGTAAGCCTCCGAAAACACACGATCTTGTGAGCCAACACATAATAAGCCCAGCGTCGATTAGTTTAGTTTTCGGAAACATTTACATTTGCATATGCGAATTTGGCAGTTGATAGAAATTACCCACCCTTATGTGTTTACATTAAGGTTTTCGCTCATATTTGCTTATATTTTATGTTTAGAAATGTGTGAATTATTACTGTTTTCAGTCTCGTTTTATTAAATTTCTACTTCTATCCATTTTTTACGCGAAAAATGAAACCTAAAAACTAAGAACGAGAGAGAAAAAAATTGTAGATTGTGTTGTCGGGTGGCTATGCGGGCAAAAGTATTATGGTCAGTGGTTCGAGTTGACAGACAATAAGGAAGCAGTTCGGTCAGTTATGACATTAGCTTATGGTTCCCAATGTTGATTGTGTTTGGCCCTTAAAGTCGCACATATCAACTTGGGGATATGAAAATTTAGCTCACGATAATCTGATGCATATTGTCCAAATGGACTACTGGCTACGAAGGTTTAAGCGGCCACTAGATGTGCAATATTATTGTGCCATATACTGCATAATATTTTTGTCTGAGTGCCACAGATGGTTCAATATTTTTGGCAATAAATTAGTTTGCTTCTGATATTTGTGTCGAAAACATGAAGTGATATATTGAAATATTTCACAATGTAATCCACAGTCGATACAATTATATAACTTATATAATTTTGATATTTAAATGTATCAAAACTATTGAAATGTCGCTCGTTCCTATTCGCAGGTAGCTGAGCTGTAAATGGATCTTATCAGAGAACAGCAACTTTAACAGCTGTGGCAAATAGACCGATGCGTCTGTTGCTGTGACAAAGTGTTTCTTTTCTACTATTAGAACCAATGCTTTTTAAGAGCTGCAGAGCAGCAACAGCAACTTCAATATTTGAACTCATTTTCACGAATACCTACATGTAACTGATTGACGGCAATTGATTGATCGTGTAAAGGCCGCTTAATATCAGCGTATAGTTTACAATGCTGCGCGACTCTCTGACGTTTTTGAATTCACCTGCTTTCTTGCTTTATTTGTCACCGGGACGGGACGGAACGCCTCTTGTTGTTCGATTTTTTCTTCTGTTTTGTGAATCGTTTAGTTGTATGTATATTATTAGCATTGCAAATTAGGGTGACTATCAGTTATCTGTATGTGGTTCGCATTAGCCTTTGTTGCTTCATTCCGGTGACCTGGGTTTTTAAATAGATAAATACAGCAGTCCAAACTTATCTCATCACCTGAACTAAGAAAGAATACAAGCTCCCTTTTTCTATGTAATCTGGTAATACTCTTGTTAGGTCACATGCAGCGTTTATATGCAGGATTGAAGCCAGGTTCAACCCTGTTTGGAATGCATATAAACGCACATCGGATCCAAATGGGGTTGACTCAACTCGGTCGAAAAATGCACGTAAAACCTGGGTTGAGGAGTCGGAATGACATTTGTATTTTGTTTTTCCTTGCGAATAAGTTTTTTCTTGTTTGGCCTTGAGAAATATTTGGTTTTGGTTAGCAAAACAACAAAATAGGAAAAAAAAAGAAAAGAGAGTTCAACCCCATTTCGATCTTTCAATCTCATTCTCAACTTGGTGTGCAGAAAAACCTAGATCGAAATCTCAACTCGATTCCTCAATCCTGCATATAAACGCTGTAACAAAAAGCACACAAACACAACTACAATGAATATCTCTCATCTCCTTTTAACACAAATAATGTATTCATATTTTGCCGCACGCCTATCTCCCTCTAACACAGAATCAGCCATCCATTTTCGTGCACAGCGTTCTCAGCCATACAATTCGGCTTGCAACTAATATCTCTCAATCGCTTACTCCAATGACTGATTGTACTATTTCTCAGCGTTACCTTTCGGACCCTTTAGGGGCAAATTGACCACTTTTTGATGCATCGGACCCTCGGACCCCCCTTTTCAAAAATAGTCGAAATTTGACCCTTTTTTAAATATACGACCCTTTTTGGACCCTTTTTGCGAATTGGCACAGAATTGACACATTCATTTCTCATTTAACCGATTTGTGTTGATGTATTTGTTCCAAAGCCAAAAAAATGTACATTTACTCGCCCCTTGAACCGATGCATACATTCAAGTAGTAAGTGCTTTTTGTTTCGCATACCTACAGAACAGAAAGTTTAGGAATACCATTCCTATTGAATTGAATGTAAACACAGTCAAAATCACTTATAACGACTAAATTCTTCGGTCCCTTGAAGTTTTTAAAACCGATTTTGACTGAATTGAAATCACAACTTTATATTTCTTGCTCTTTTTTTATTTTGATAATTATTTTTTTAAGAAAAGTAAAAAAAAAAAAGTAAATAAGGCAAGTATTATTTGGTTCGCTAAATTTGGTCCTTCAATTTTATATGCGCCCCTTTTCATTCAGCAGGGACCCTTTTCAGGACCATTTCCGAAAATTTTCAGAGGTAACACTGCTATTTCTGCCCCCTACTGCTGTTAAAACGAAATCTTCCATCTCATTCGTAGCTTTCAATTTTCATATCGCGTTCGCTGTCGTCTTGTTTCCCTTTCTTTCTTCATAATTATCATCGTCCGCAATTCTACATCGCTGTCATTAATGGCGATGCCATTGAAAGGTGTGGACGTGTTTCGTTTCGATCGGTGCACTAGCAACGCGGAGCAAAAGAATTTTTTCCGATTCAGAATTTAAATTTTTTTCCTCGTCGCCTTCGTCTACAAATTGCCGCTTAAGATATTTTCATTTCCATCGCTCATTTGGTAAAGTTTAGGTTTTCATATAAATTTGTCGTGTTCTATAAACAAAATAGGTGGAAGTTTGTTGCTTTTTACGAGAAATTCGTATTTTTTTCGGCGAAAAACCCTCCCAAGGAAATTAAAAGTGAAGAAGAAAGAAGATCAACCTCGTTTAGAGTGCAGAAGTGGCAAATAATTGATAAAAAAAATAAAGACAAACGCGAATATAAAAACGTGAAAACTGAAAATTAAGAAGGGAAGAAGCAAAAAAGCACTCGAACGATTTTTTTTTAATGTGTTTTTGTACCTTTTGTGTTTGTTCCGTGTGTGTTTGTCGTTGCAAGTAGTGTGGGGTGGATAGAAGAAAAACGCGACTTTACAGCGGACTCGTCAGGAGGTGCTGAGTTCTTTTTTTGTTTTTGTATATTTTCAAAGTATATTATTGTTTTTTATTGGTAAGAATTTTGCCAAAGGAAAACAGATTTTTCAAGTGTTCTATTACCCTCGAGTGTGAGGTAAAGCGGTGATGTCCGATTCGGGGTCGCCAGCAAGAAGTCAACAGAGCCGTCGCCAATTGGTAAGTAATGGCCAGCTTAGGTCATAGTTAAGAATATAAGTTAATTCATATATTATTGCGGATAACACATGATGGGTTGAGCGGTTATTTGCTCTATATGTTTTTTTTTTTCTTTTTTTCATATTATGACGCCTGGTTTTTCTTACTTTTGCTTTTAATCGAAATTTGAACAGAAAATTGAAAAGAAACCTGCTTGACTAGTTTGCGCTGTAAGGAGTTGCAGAGTCGCCTCCTCTTCTATGCCTATCATCGGGCAGAGAGCCAGTAGTGCAGAGCACACGTCGTCGTAAGAGTTGCCTTGGTCACTCCGATGGGAGTAGAATACTCCTTTTTTATAAGAATAATACTTTGCTACCTTTGGATCTATTGAAACAACATTTTTTATTATTACATCTCCTGTCATACTATTTTTGTTAGCGTACCTAGTTGGCTGAGATTTCCATTATGCACACTAAGCAAAAAAAATGGAAAATTCTATTTTGTTCAAGTTGACTTATTCTAAAATGTACTGTAAAAAAATTTTTTGCGGAAACTTTTTTTCCATTTTGTTGTTGACTTTTAAAGTTTTCAATTTTTACAAGACAGTGCAGTGTATTCTATCTATAAACACTGCATAACGCTTGTGCTAAGTGATTTATGTTGCTAAAGTGGGCGGAGGGAGAGGGGGGTGCTGTGAATGTTGGAATATATAGGTATTGCCATATATGCTAAAGTTAAAATAATTAAAAATTATTTTAGTCGTTTTCTTATTTTTTTTTTGACTGAAAATATACTACCCCAAAATATATACAATTAAAAAGATGGAGGTGCCTGCCTGATAGTTTCTGACAAACCCTTAGCCAAGCGACGAAGTCACGTGACCGGCTAAACCCTGCAAAAAAAAAGGCTAAATTTCAGTTAGCGAGCGTAGGGAGCCACCCGGTCCAAACTTTAAATACACCAGACTTTCTTACAGCCACCTGCCTGAGAGTTTCTGGTATAGACTAATTCAGCTATATAACTTCGATTTTCACTTAAGCTGGCAACATTGTTCTCAGCTATAAATAAATAAAAAACCATGTAAAAGTAAACGGTGTACTTATATCCTATCCTAAGGGTATATTAAGTTTGATACATAGTTTGTAACTTAGAGAAATATTGCAGACAGATCCCATAAAGTATATACATACATATATAAATGATCAGTATCAATAGCCGATTCGAATGAGCCATGTCCGTCATGTAACACCAGTTTTTGGGCCTAAAATTTTGAGCTAGGACAATGAAATTTTGTATATGAAGTCTTTGGATATCGGGACAGAACAAGTGTAAAAATTTTCAAAATCTACGCCCACTTTTCGAAAAATTCATTTTCTTCAGTATTTTTGTATGAAACTCGGAAAAACTTACTTAAACAAACATATAGAGATTTTCTTACTCTACAAATCTTCCATACATTATATATGACCACGCCTACTTTTTAGGGGCGGTTTTCTTAAAAAGCAGTTGTTTGGCGTTTTCGTTGGAAAAATATAATTTCTTAGCAACAATATTTAATACATGTTGAACAAATTTCAAAATCTGCCCACTACCATGCCCAGTTTTTGATAAAACTCATGTTTAGGAATAAACTGAAAAAAAAAAAAATACTTAGAAAAAGGATAGGGTATCACACGATCCTCTCCAGACGGATTGTAGCAGTTTCATATGTTTTGTACTTTTTTTGAATCATACAAAAATGGTTTAGCTACAAAAAAGTTTTTTAGGTCATTTTAAGCCAGAAAAAAAATGTACACAAAGAAATATTGCAACGGCAGCTCTGACCGCCATTTTAGCTAGGCCTTGTTGGAGAAAATTCTCTAAAATCCATCCAACCTAACTCACTAAACAAGTGCACAAAGGCGGACGGGTGGTGCGAGTGCGAGTGAATGATTGGGAAAAAAATACTCATTCCATACGACTGTTACGCTGCTTGCTCATTGTCCTTTCCATAACATAAAATGAGCCTGGTGCTGTAAAAAAAACTATACATATACAATAGGGGGAAGTGTACAGGAACAGGAATGCATACATCGCATTTATTTGGATTGCTTGTTTTGCTACGAAAATAAACACGCTAACTTGGCCGTTTCGTGCCTATACTCTCTCGTGTGCTCATCTGCTGCTGCTACTTGCCCGGCACGACAGACGGCTTTCGATAGTGGACGGTGTCATATCGTGTGCGCGCACCATGATGTGTTGAGTGAGTAATCGAATGGCCGACTAACTGACTGCGGCACAATGGCTGATTTGAATGGTGTCTGTTTTTCCGATTCAAATATTTTGAATGTGTGTGCGAAGTTTTTTTCTTTCAAAATTTCGTCATTCTTTCCGAACAGAACTGTTCGTCACACCATGTTTAGCTTTGAGTTCTCTCAACAGACTGTTCAGGGTTTAATATACCTCGGCACCAGACGACAACGACACTAGAGTTCTAGTAAAGTGTGATTCAACTTTTGATGAAATAAATTTGCAGATTCAGCTATTATCAGCGAGTATGTGTATTTACTCTCTTTGAGGAGATGCGGTATTAAATACCAATTCAGTTTATGATGTGTTGCCGGAAGAAATACTTAGTACTAAGTAGGAACGTAATAGGTTGCTGAATACAAGGTTGACTACCTACATTAATAGATAATTGCTTGTTTTTATTCGTGAAATTGATTAAATAATATCAATAAATTGTGCGTGGTAGCTTTAGTGCAGGAATATTTTGAAGTTAGAAATGGTTTTCTTGATTTTTGCAAATTGTTTTCGTAACAATTCTAACTGTACGTAATTTTTCACCAATTTTAATAGTTCTTTTTGCATAATAAAGGGTCCGCCATCTGACGTTTTTTTTTTTTTTCAACTAGTGCTCATTTCGTGAATGGTAACACTTAGCTCATGTCTGATTTGACAGATAATTAGTTTTATCCTTCCGCTGAACGAATATGGTTGTGTAAACGCTTGAACAACGCTGGGAAATATTGCGACATTACTTTGAAAATCATGGTAGTGTTGCAGAATGTGTGCGAAAATTGCGTACGGATTTTGGAAGAAGAGAAGCACCGTCAGCTCCGTATGTTCGTTATCTTGTGAAAAAAGTGAAAGAAACTGGCATCCTCATCGATAAACCAAAGCGTGAAAAGCCAAAAAATTGCGTACACCCGAGAAAATTGCTGCTGTGGCAGAAAGTGTGCGTGAAGTGCCATCAACATCAATTCACATCAACAATTGAACATTTCGGAGACATCATTGAGACGAATTTTGCATAAAGACCTTGGTATGACGCCATACAAAGTCCAATTGGTTCAGGAGTTGAAGCCAACTGACCATCCAATGCGTTTTCGCTTCGCTAAGTGGACCTGCGATTGACTTAGGGAAGATGCCGATTTTGCCAAAAAAAATCATCTTTTCAGATGAAGCTCATTTTGATCTTGGCGGGTATGTAAACAAGCAAAATTGTCGCATTTGGGGCACAGAAAACCCGCACGCATACATTGAAAAGCCGATATACCCAAAACGAGTCACTGTTTGTTGCGGATTTTGGTCCAGAGGCATAATTGGGCCATTTTCTTCGAAAATGAGCAATGAGTGGCCGTTACAGTCAATGGGGCCATGTTGAACGAATTTTTGTTCACAAAAATTGAAGAGGAGGATATTGGCAACATTTGGTTTCAACAGGAATGCGCTACGTGCCACACAGCCGAAGCTACACTCGATGTTTTGCGCCCTGTTTTTGAAGATCGCATTACCAGCCGCAAAGCTGATGTCGTTTGGCCACCTTGGAGCCGTTGGACTATTATTAATGATAAGTGTTACGCCGACAAGCCAGAGACAATTGACGCTTTAAAGGACAATATCCGTGAAGCCCTTGGTGAAATACAACTGCACACAATCGATAATGTGCTTAAAAATTGGACCGATCGTGTAGGCATGGCCAGCCGAGGCAGCCATTTAAAAAAGAAATTATTTTCTATTATTAACCGGAAGGATTGTACTTTCAAATAAAAAAAGAAATTTGAGAAAATATTCAGTGGTTTTTTTTTATAGCATTTTCAAAAAAAAAAAAGTTATTTGGCGGACCCTTTAGTTGATACCTTCTGGAATGGTACTTATTTTGGTACAAATTAGATGAGGAATTGATCGAATAAGGCAATTTTTTCCAGTTAAATTGAGGTAGGTACTTTAGTTATACCCTCGTGGGTTCTAGTGGAAATAAAACGCCTACGCGCCATTGTCTGCAATTTCTAGTGTTGTTTCTCAGCGCTCTCCAACTCTTTCTCAAATGCAGTGCTTCCTTCCTTCTCGACTGCTCTGCGTCACGTACTCCTATGACTGCTGCGTATCCTGCCATCCTAAGCAAATGGAGTCAACTGCATCGCGTGGTTAGCTATGGACCTGGCAACTTTTCGGAGAATTCGGTCGTATGGTTGTTCCTATAGGTTTATGTCCTGTTCTCTGATAAAGTTATTCGTTAAACAGACGTACGGTTTGGCCAGGCCAGAAAATCCTTAAGATAGTGCTGGGGCACCTATTGACGAACATTTGCAGCTTCCTAGTAATAGTAACGGTCACTCTCCAGGTACCACATCTATATAGAAATAGATATTCAACTTTGGAAGGGAACAGTCGTAGCTTGGTGTTTAAGCTGATTGCATTACTTTGCCAAATGTGGATAGCATCCCGAACGCAGATTTTGCTTCGCCTGTTCGACTGCCTATATCCAATTCAGTTCCGCCATCCCAAGGTATTGCAAACTTTCTACTCTCGCAAATGTTAATCCAGCAATGCATATATGTATGAGTTGATGAGTTCGGTCCTTAGCTAATCATATTTGTTTTTGCCGAGTTAGTTTTCACTCCAACGACGTCTGTTTTCCCTTCCACATTTGATGTCAAGGCTTAAAATCTGACAGTTTTGACAAAATTCCAGTATTCAGATCAAGCTCATTCTACTTCCGAGACGATAAGCTCATGCAAAAGAACATTCCAATGGGTAATAGGTTGTCCTTTCAGCCTTATGGATGAACATCTATTCACGGTCGAGAAAAGATATTATGTAGGTAAAGTTAGTAGGGTGAATTGCGCAAGCTGGTCGCGCACAAAATGTGAGAAGTGCGATGCATATCTTTGCTTTACAAAAGGCTCCAATTGTTTCACACAAAAATTAAGGTCATCTACTTAAAACAAGTATAAAATAAAGTTAATAATTTATGGGGTGTTAATTATAAACTGTTTCATATTTTTACGATCATGTGCCAATATTGACGTACGTCCGCTCCAGAAGCTCACAAATGTGAGTGCCCTTTTTCAAGGACAAGCAAAAACATACATATATTAGGTATACATAATAGGTACATTACAGGGGGTTAATACAAAAAGTGTGGTCTACCGTATTATAGAACTTCAATAGCAATTTTTAATTTAGCAGCTCTCCCTTATTGAAAGACTTAATCGGTGGTCACTTATGCATATATGTACATATGTGCTTACATATTTCTTTCAACATGCTAATTATCCAATTAATTCAATAACGTGTTAAGTACCTATCAATACTTTCATATTAATTTCATTAAGCTGACGCAATCATATAGACAATGGCAATACTTTCTTTCGAGGGGAATACACCCACACATGCAAAGAACCGAGGCGCAGGGCAACTGTTATTTTATATATAAAATTCTGCAAACTTATTCCCCTTGCTGACGAATTATAATCAGATTCAGTAAAAGGACACAGAAAAAATAATCGAAGTAGATAGGGGAACGTTTGGTTTGAATAAAATGTGCGCTACGCAACATTTACAGATTTCTGTTGTATAGCATAGCAATAAAGCTGTAGTTTATTTGAATTGGTTATTTCTTTTTGAACGTGATTTTTCGAACAACCGATTAGTGCAGACCGTACGAGTTTAGTTATGGGATGGATTGGGATGGAGATATCAATTTAATGGTTCTAACATATCGTCTCAATTGGGAATCTTTCTTTGCAAGAAATGCGTCATGCAATCTAAATTTCCAGTGGAGATTTCAAATTTCTTCAAAAAATTAATTTCAAACCAAAGAGACGAGGAGTAAAGTATCTTCGGCAATTATGCTTACTCGCAGTACAGCAATAAATAAACTTACAATTAGATAGGAATGAAATAATGACTGCTTATAATATAATTATCCTCCTTTTATTAGCATTGAAAGAAGAAGCCCATATGAAGGGTCTTTCAATAAAGTCATGGCGGTCATTTTCATCGACGAAAAAATACGGACACTACTGTATAAAATCCACTCTTCACTGTCAATTTTTGTGAACGCAATGAACTCTGAAGTATATGTTCGGGTTCGTTGCTGTCTAATAACGCTTGCTGACTATACCATTAGGCAAATAAACTTCAATGCTGAAGATGATATTTGATGAAATCTAGAATAGTCTTTAAGCACAATCTTATAAGTTTCGGTGCATTGCCACAAATTCCTGTGAATTGTCTGATTTGGCTCAATTTAAACTAATGCTCTTAAGGTCCATTCATAGCTCAGCGAACTGCGAATACGAACAAACGAATATTCGCAAATTTTGACATTTCATTCACAGTAACTTTTTTATCTAGTCGCTGCAAACTACGAATATCAATTGTCATTTACTAAAGAAAAAAAGAATTGTGAGGTTAAACTGTCGCGAATGTTTTGGTCGTGCGAATGTGGATTGCGTTCCACATTTGTGGAATGTGAATATGATTTGACAATCGATAGATAAGTTAAGCTTTCTTCTTTGGGAGAAGTAAAATTGTGAATTGCTTGCTTTTAAATGTGCTAAAAATGATTTGTTCGCGGTTCGCTGATCGCTGATATGTGAATGTACGTACCTTTATGGCTGCGATATTTTCGGTACTTTGGTTGCACTTTAATCAATAATTTAATGGTTAATGGACTATTAACAAAAATATTAGGTCCGTTCGCGTACTTTTTGCACTTAAATTCATAGATTATCAAATTTTAAAAATTGAGGGGCAAAATTCTCTGAGAGAGAACTAAACCTACGAGAAAGTTATTGAACTAATTGAACAAGAAAAAGTTGAATAAACACTGGTTTGACAGTTTTCATAAACTAGCCCACAGAAATTTCTTGCACTGAAATTCGTAGCATGGCGAAATTTCTTACTCTCTCGTGAGCGCTCTCTTCTACGAAAAACTACGAAAATTCTCCGTACGCGAACAGCTTTTCGTAAAAATTCGTAAATTTTCGTAAAATTTCGCTGGAGGAGAGTACGCGAACGGACCTAAGAAAATACACTAATTTGACAGTTTTCAGTCTCCTGTGAAAAACTACGAAAAGTCTTCTTAGTAAACAGATTTTGGGAGGGTACACGATATTAACGATAATAGTTCCTTAAAATTTAATTTGGCAACCCAGTTACTATGCATTAACTCGCATTCGTTTCAATTAAATCACCTTGAAATGACCCAGTCCCACCCTCACAGAGTCACTTTAACTGACACAAATTTTATTTCCGATTGCCGAGGTTTTTTTTTTGTTTTACCATGTCTTGCACCAAACAAGCTGATATGATTTTCTTGTTTTATTTATTTTCGTCCTTTGCCTTGTATTTGCAGCGCGAAAGAAAACAGAGAAAACTCTATTTGGAAGAATGGGCGCTGGGTGACGATGACGCAGAGGGGATCCGAGGATTCAGCGTTGCTGAAAAGCTGGAATCTCCAAAGTTTGCCCAAACTGGTATGGTCCGGGAGATGCGAGGCGCCGATTTGACTGTTGCGTAAGTTTTTCTTCTTTAATACATACATATGTATTTCTCCACTTGTTGCTATCGAGTAGTGGCTGTGGGAAGTAGGTGATGTTGTGTAGTAGTCATAAACACATTTTGCTTTTCTTTTTAGTTTCCTACAACAATATGGCTTTAATATACCATTACTGTTTCGGGATAAGGCCGGTCTTGGAATCCGTATGCCATCGCCACTTGAATTCGAAGTAAATGATGTCCGATTATGTGTTGGCTCTCGTCGCATGCTCGACGTTATGGATGTGAATACACAGAAGAACCTTCAGATGACCATGAAAGAATGGGAGCATTATTATGAAAGTACAGAGAAACAACGTTTGTTGAATGTGATCTCATTGGAGTTTTCGCATACACGTTTGGATGCGTTCATTCAAAGTCCAGATATTGTACGTCAGATAGACTGGGTTGATGTAGTATGGCCAAAACAATTAAAGGACGCACAAAAAGAAGGTACAAACGTACTGGGCGAAATGATGTACCCTAAGGTACAAAAATACTGTTTGATGTCGGTAAAAAATTGTTACACCGATTTCCATATAGATTTTGGTGGAACATCCGTGTGGTATCACATATTAAAGGGTAGTAAAGTCTTTTGGCTTATACCGCCGACAGAGAAGAATTTACAATTGTACGAAAAGTGGGTGCTGTCGGGCAAGCAGTCCGACGTTTTCTTTGGTGATACTGTTGAGAAATGTGCTCGAGTTTACCTCACAGCTGGCAATACGTTCTTTATTCCAACCGGATGGATACATGCGGTATACACACCAACCGATTCGCTTGTGTTTGGCGGAAATTTTCTACATTCCTTCGGTATAGTTAAGCAACTTAAGACGGCACAAGTGGAAGATGCTACGAAAGTACCGCAAAAGTTTCGTTATCCTTTTTTTACTGAGATGTTATGGTATGTGTTGGCGCGTTATGTATTTACTTTACTCGGTCGGTCACATCTTGAAGGAGAGCCGTCCATAACGGAAGAGGAAATTGCTCAGAAGGCCCATGTTCATTTGACTCATTATGAGCTTTTCGGTTTAAAAGAGATTGTTATGTATTTGTATGATTTGCCAACGCAGAAAAAAAATGTCCCAGAGTTAGTGCGCGATCCGGTAGCTCTGATTAAAGATGTACGCACTCTAGTCGAACGCCATTGTAAGGACAAGCCGGATTTGGCGATAACTGGAGAACCTGTACTAAAACCACCGGGTGAGATGCAGCCATTGTTTCAGATCTACGATAGAATGAAGGTGAAAGAACAGATAAAGTTGGAGATAGCTCGAAAGAATGAAGAACTGTTGCATGAGACCGTTCAACAGGAAGAGTCATCATGCTCCGTTGCGACAACAGAGGATGATAAGTCACTTGAGGTGTCCATCAAGGAGGAGTCATTTTCCAATGGACATTTTGACAATTTGGCCGTTTCTAGTTGTGGCAGTAGTACTGCTGGTGGAAGTACACCGTCTATTGAGGATATGAACTTCTTACCGCCATCCATTTCGAAGACCAAACCCCCAAAGAAGATGATAGCTGCTGCTGTTGCTGCAGCTGCGGCTGCTGCTGCGGCCGCCGCATCTTCCTCTGCTACTACAAGTAATAATAGTACCAACACCGTTACATCCGATCTGCCATATACCACAACCAGCTCAATACCGAACAGTATAGGCTCGAACCATAGCAGTAGTAGCGGGGTCGGTGTAATAGTCAGTGCAACGTCATCCACAAATCAGAGTGGCAGCTCTGGGGATTCAAAACCAAGTCAAACTGCATCCAGTAGTGGACAGCCAAGGAGACGACGTACCCGGTGCAAAGTTTGTGCCGCATGCCAACGTTCTGACTGTGGAGAGTGCAGTTTTTGCTTGGACATGGTGAAGTTCGGAGGACCAGGGCGGGCAAAACAAACTTGTATGATGCGCCAGTGCCTATCGCCAATGTTACCAGTGACAGCGCAATGTATTTATTGCCATTTGGATGGTTGGCGGCAAACTCCAGTTTCGCCTCAAGCAAAGTTGCAATCCGCGCTCGAAGGTCCATCTGCTCTGATGGAGTGTTCCGTTTGTTATGAGATCGCGCATCCGGATTGTGCGGCGGCCAATGGACACTCAGAAGATGTTAAAGGCGTAATTAATGAGGATCTGCCCAATAGTTGGGAGTGTCCAACGTGTTGTAAGTCCGGAAAAAATACAGACTACAAGGTTAGTTGTGATTAGTTACTTAATTTTTCGTAAAATAATTGCTTTTTTTTCTTATAGCCACGACATTTTCGTGCTCGTCAGAAATCATCAGAAATCCGAAGAATGTCTGTCAGTAGCGATGCCAATTCTATCGCCGATGGAAGACACAGCCACGAGAGCAATGGTGGCAGTGGATCAAGCTCAGCCACAAATAACAACAACAGCAATCATAATAATAATAATAACAATAACAACAACAGTACACATCATGATTTCGTATTCTCAAGTGAATCTGAAATGGAAACCAACAGTAACAGCAAGAAGGACCTTAAACGTTCGTCAGCCCTGGGGGAGGGTAGTGGTTGCTCCTCATCTAGTAGTGCAATAAAAATTGAAAGATCTGAATCTAACGAACATAATGTAGACTATAATAATCGCCACTCTGCACCGAGTTCCACAAAGCGAAGAAAAAGCGATGAAACAAGCACGAGTAGTACACACGATCATCATCACCACCATGAATCGTCAGAAGCGACAACCGCACCTATAACGACTGTCACATCGACGACATCATCACAGTCTCGTAAAAAGAACTCAATACGTTCACAGTTGGCACAACAAATGCTGAACTCTTCAACAAGGATTTTAAAGAAACCACAGTATGTTGTAAGGCCAGCACCTTTGCAGCCGCTTACGCCGCAATCACCATCTAACTTGGCTCTAGATGCGACGCTTTTGAAGATTGTTTTCCGGTTTCTGCCGCCTGAGTCTCTGGTCACTTGTAGTTCGGTATGTAAGATCTGGTCAAATGTATCAGTTGATCCTGACCTATGGAAGTGTATGAATTGTGCTGAGCATAAACTTTCTGCATCTTTGTTAACGGCAATCGTACGGCGACAACCGGAACATCTAATTCTTGACTGGACACAAATAGCTAAACGTCAGCTGGCATGGATAATAGCTCGTATGCCGGCGTTAAAAAATCTCAGTCTCCAGAATTGTCCCATTCAAGCGGTTCTGGCCTTACATACATGCCTATGCCCGCCATTACAAATTTTAGATTTGAGTTTCGTGCGGGGACTAAATGATGCTGCGATTCGTGATATTCTATCGCCACCTAAAGACTCGCGACCCGGTTTAACCGATTCAAAGTCTCGCCTGAGAAATTTAAAAACGCTTAAAATCGCCGGTACCGACATATCGGACGTTGCCTTGCGCTATATCACCCAAGGATTGCCGTCCCTAATACATTTGGATTTATCGTCGTGTCAACGAGTTACCGATGCGGGTGTAGCACAAATTGGCACATGTCCGACTGCAATAAATACTCTGGTCGAATTGAATTTAAGCGGATGTCGTCTAGTCACCGAACTATCGCTGGATCATCTTAGTAAATGCGACAAATTGGTTTGGTTGGATTTACGACATGTTCCACAAGTATCAACGCAAGCGGTTATCAAATTTGCAGCACGTTCAAAGCATGATCTATGCGTTAAAGATGTTAAATTGGTGGAACGACGGAAATTACCATTGAAATATTGAGGACGCCGATCGATGGTTTAAGTTTTTTGCTAAGTAATAAGGTTAGTGGACTTTTATTTTATGTAGTAATAGACTTGCCAATTTCCTTAAATAAATCGAATATGTAAACGATAAGATCGATGAATGTATAATATGCGCATAATCTGTATGTTTCGCAGATTTTATTTATCATTTAGTATTAAGAAAATATTCTATACGTGGTGTGCTTTCGACATCGTAATTCCATTTAAATTATTGTACATATTTATTAATTCAAGCGTCTGTCTATATTTTGTAAGGACTACTATTCATGGCAATTTATTTTATATTGTAAAATATATGTAGACTTTTAATGAAGCACAAATCAAAAGTGAAACTTGAGTATTCTTTATTATTGTTAGCGGAACAATAATTTTCTTCCAGTCGACGTCAACAAGTCTTTCGACCATATTATTTCGAACCAATTAGAGCTGATAATGATTGCAGCAGATCTAAAACAAAAAAACATGTTATCGCGAGACCATTTACATAGGTTTTTTTTTGTTGTGGCAGAGGCAAAGGTCTTCTTCCGACCTTTACAATTTAGATTACACCTTTGAATTTTAACTTTATTTTTTGTATGGGCTTTCAACTGATTCGGCTTTATAATTACGAAATTAATAACGATCTTGGTTCTACTTGTTAGATTGTCAATTTTTCTGAGAATAAGCCATTTTAGTTTACCTGGGTAGTCGTCTTTTGGTGCTTGGCGTATTATTTTCCTTCATTTTCACTTTTTTAAGTTTTAAATTATTCGACTCAATAAAATGAAATGATATCACATTGTAAAATTAATTGCAATGCATACTTTTGTGGTGGTAATTTATAGTCAATATTTATTGCATACATTTAGGCAAATATAAGGACCACTCATAGCATTGCCTATTTAACAGATGTTTATATAATGCGTATTACAACATTGCATATTTATTAGGGTAAAGAAACACATAGCTGGTCGTGACCTTTTATCTTCTTCCATCTTTCTTTTTATCTCTTTTATATTCATATCCTTTATATATAATTCTTTCCCATCGACACTATTTTGTTTCACTTAATGTGGTTGCTCGAGCTTCGTTCAATAGTTAATATTTTTTCTTTTTTTATCAAAAAACGAGTTTCTTTAGCCTTCTCGGACTCATCCATTTTCTTTAACTTCTTTGCAGCATAGTCTGCCAGAATTGCATTTTTGTCTGCAGCAGCTTTTCTTTTTATTTCCATGTTTTCTTTGAAGAACCTTTCCCGGTAGGACATATATTTATCCTTTTTTTTTCCCACGGAAGGTAGTAGCCTCACTAGATACTGTTGGAATCTCTGAGGACGGTTCTACTTGACCTGTAAAAAAGGATACATTTGAACAGACAACTTTATGTATTGTATATAACAAGCACCACATACCGGAAGAGCTGCTCTCTGTCGGCAAAGCACATATTGCCTTTTCACACAGATTCACCGTGTGTGTATTTCGAATCTCAGACTTGTTGCCAAAGATTCCCTCCATTTGTTTTTCAAATGGAGCTTTGCTAGGAGACTCTCCCGTTCTTTTGTTATTATCCGCCTTCGCCTTGAACGCTCTTATTAAATTTTTGAACCCCGTTTAACACAGAATTATGGAGGCAATAGTTATGGGACGAAAATGTCCTGGCTCGGTCGAATCCAGCTTCTTCGGGATAAAGATCGTCTTGGACTCGCAAAGATGGTGAGGCACCACAGGATGAGACCTGGAATTCTCGCGAGCATCTCATTGGGAATCGCTCTGAGCTGCCTCGCCGAGACCCCGTCCGGTCCTGGTGATGTAGAGAGTGGCGGCCGGGAGTCCTTGATGTCTGCTTCCGTGATGGGTGTCCAACCGAGTCGAGTAGGCTGGTGCTGATGTTGTCCTTTGCTCCATGATCCTTCGCCAGTAGGGCTCCATAATGTTGGCGGGTGGCATCCTGGCTACACTGGGAAGCTCAAGAATCGTCTTGATGCACCTCTGTTGGTGCTTCGAACAATTCCGTTGGGTTCTGCTGTATTCCATACGCCTCAGTTTCCTTCTACTGGTGTTATCGCCTCCAGCTGCTGCACGGTCTCGCGCTCTAGGTGCAGTGGTTCCTGATGGAAGGATCTCCTTTAAGTAAAGGCCAAGGAGTATTGTCGCCGCGTCCCTCCCGGCTGACGCGGCTTCCTGGATGATGTTGTATAGATGACCGCTGCTGTATGTGGTTACGCTAAGTGAAGGGAGGTCCTGAAGATGTTGGATCAAAAGGTCGCATCCATTCCTGGTGTCGAAGGTGTTGAAGAACTGGACGCATCCCGCGTCGCCGTCGGAGCGATATGTAGCTTTCTGCCTAGCTTTCTTTATCGCTTCCAACGTCCTCTGCGGGAAGTGCCTTGCCAATTCCTGGTTAATGAATCGAACTCCTCCATTCGCTTCCAACTTAGCTTTTTTACGCGAGATAAATATCGAAATATTAAAAACATATTGGAAGAAGAAAAAACAACTTTATTCTTTTACGGTTGGAACAAGACTCACTCATATTAACTTACTTGCTAACTTATGACCTAGCTTAACAAAATAATAACAATCAGCAATTTCAGCATGAACGGAAATCATTTCATGTGAATGACCGATGTTCAGCAAATCACCAAACCAGCAGTTTTGGCTTTGCTTTTATTTTGTACGATGCTGGTAGGTCATTGCTATCTACGCCAGCATTTCCGGTGTAGGTCGGCTGTTGGCTGCTGATGTATGTAACTCGCGCGAGCATCTTAGTCTCTTCGTCGGTCCAACGCGCTCTCTCCTCATCGAACTCGTTGTGATGAGCTCGGCGGAGATGAACTCCAAGACCAGTTTCGGTTGTAAAGGATCTAAGCATGGACAGATAAAGTAAAAGTGGTTGGAGCTAAGTGATTTATAGTATTCATCCGAGGCTCATTGCTTAAATTGGGACCAACAAATTTAAGATCAAAATTAGTTTTAACAGGGATATCACCTAGTTTATTATTTAACTACATTAGGATATGTTGGGGTTTTTTTACTTTTCTTTTAGACATATTGGATATGCACAAGTTAATAGTAGAAAATGCTCTTACTGTTCAGTGTTCAGGACCTCTTTAAATATAACTATTCCTGTATACAAAATTAGTTGGCGAAAAGGAGCAGTCGCTTGTAGTGACGTTTTGAATATCCCATAGTAAAGGGTTTTCCAATAAGGGCTTAACAACTTCTTTTTTTTTTTTTTTTAATAAAACGCATACCATTTGAGATATTTTAAAAACTTTATTATCGGCTTGAAGTACAATCAAAACATTCATGAATGGAACACGACTTCATTCATATGGCCACCGCGATTCGTTGGACCCAATTTTCAACGACTCGGCCACACATTTCGGCCGAAACGGCCGCTATTTCGCGTTCAATGTTGGCTCTGAGCTAAAAACCAATGACTTAACGTAGCTTCACAGAAAATAGTCAATCGATTGGCCCATTTCTTGAGATAACACGTTCACCATACTTACTCTTCAATAAATCGATTGTAGCGAAATCAAGGAGCAAACTGTTACGTCCCTTAATAAGTATTTGTTTGTTGATAAAAAATAACCGAGCGGATATCTAAATAATAAATAGCTATGGATGTTCCACAAATGAAACACTATTTAACCACGTTATAATAATTCTTTATTTATTATTTTTAATTCCACTCTTTACGTTTCTAATTATGACTTAACCGGTCTAGCGTAGTTTGATGACTGACTCTCTACTATATGCTCGTCCTCTGTCTTGTCGCTGTCCTTCGTTAGTGTTTGTGTGTTTTGTTTGGTACTGCTGTGCGTTATGTACTATCTACTGTAATTGTGTACCGCTGGTTATCTTTTGTTCGTTCTCTGTTAGCTTGGTATCGTATGATGTTACTGTTACGTCCTTTATGTAAACCATATCATATCAGATCCAGTTGTAGGCCAGTAGATTCAGTCCACTCACACACACACCAGTTAAACGACCACCGATATAGAAAATGTATAAAAATAAAATAAAAGCCATGAACCGTGATGATGAAGGATTCCATTTTTTCATGTTCTCCGCCAAGGTGTTTGGTCCTTCGTGTTCGCTACTTTGGACACCTCATATCTTCTACTGTTTTTTTTTTCTAGCTACCTTGTTTAATATACGAGATTTACTAACTTTATTCAGATAAATAAAAGAAATCAATCGTAATGTACACAAAAATATTTTTATTCCTTTTATTACACCTACCTGTTAAAATATTTAATTGGTATGGTATGGAAAAATGGAAACACGTTTCACAAGTATTAATAAAATAAAATAAATTAGATTGCTGAAAGTTATTTAAGCAAAGTTATTTCATGCAAAGTATACAATTTCAACACTACCACTGTCAACTCTTAATTTTTTCTCTTAATATGCTTACACTTTTATACAACCCCTGATAGCTTCGGTAACTTTCGCCAAAAGGTTCTCCAACAAGTCCTGGGTCTTTTTAATGGAAAAGTGTCCCTGTTGGTTAGACATGTCAATAACTTTCTTCTCCATTGCAGTCGGGGTACCACTATCAATTCTTTGGTCGCGTCTTAACACAATACGCCGGATTTAATAAAAAAAAAGTCTTCAGAGTCCTCTTTCTCCAAAATCTTTGGAACGGCCCGGATCCAGTCATCCTTTAACTGCGCCTTGCAACCGTAGGATGTTGTTTGGTCGGGTCGTTGGGTAGGCTTTTAATTTTGTGGACGAAACGAATGTCGTTGCCTGGCGAAAAGCTTGTTTTCCTCTCTACCACGTGTATGCGTATCGCGTTACGCGTTGGATAGATAGGCAAACAAGAGAGTGGAAAAGCGCGGCAAGAAAAGCAAGCAGAAAGAAAATAATACTTAACAAATTTTAGTTTTGAAAAAAAAAACAAAAAAAAGTTTATTGTATAAAATTTAAAAAAGTGTTTTACAGAAATCTGTAAAAATGAATATTAAGCAAAGGCTCGAATGTAATTATTTTCCAAAAAGCTCGATTTAGTGACGAAACGTCTACTAAATAGTCAAACTATCGGAAAATTACCAAATTTGAGTGAGTGGCATAGGGTAAAACTATACAATACGCCCCACTTTTTTTAAATCTTCAATAAAACAAAAAATGAAACAAAAATAATAGTTCTTTTATTAAATACAAAATAAACAGTATTTTTTCATTAGTTTGGCAATTCAGTTTGTAAAGAAATAGTTCGCTTATATTAAATACACATATTTTTTTAAAAGTTTAAGTGGGGCGTTTTGTAACTGGGTTGTTGGGTAAAAAGCCCCACATTAGTGACAAAACGCCCCTGAGGAAAAAGTATGAACAAGTATGGAAATAAAGTTATTTACTTTGTTGTATGACCTGTCGCTTCGCTTTGCGGCCGCAGCTGTTGCAATTTGGTATGTACATAGTACAAAACTCGTGCAACCAACCCTGGCAAGATACGCACTGAATCCAGTCTTCTGACGAAACGTTCTTGAAATAATTTTCAGTACACTCAATACACTTATTACTACTATCTTCATCTGATATTTCATCTTCACTTTTGTTTATTTCGTCGCCGTATTCGTCCTCACTACTATCAGAAGAAAGTTTTCTATTTTTTCCTCTTTTCTTCTTTGGTTCAGCTTTTTTCTTTATCTCTAATTTTTGGTTCTTTGCTTGTTCTTTAGTATTTCTTTTCTTTTCAGTCATCATTTTCCGTTTGTGCATGTTTTCTGGTGAAGTGAGTACAACTGTCTTTTGTTTTCTTTTTGAAGTCATTAGCGGTATTTTTGGGACTGGACGTATTTCTGTTAGTATTTTTGAGGGAGAGTTTTCTGCTTGCGGCTGAACTTCACGCAATATTTTTGAAGGTGATATCTGGAGTCCAGATGGCCCCGGTTGTGATGCAAATGCATTTTGAATAGATTCTACAACTTCTCGATTAGTTTCTACCAAGTTTTGTTCATACAATGTATTTGACAATGAAAAAAAGTGTTCTGGTATAGCACTTGGGTCGTAAGGAAAAATTCCTGTTGATTTTAACGCAGAAATAGCATTAGATACAGTCGCTGATTTTCCCCAAGCTTTTCCAATTAATTTTGATACATACCGAGATAGTTTCTTATCTTTGTTGTTAATCATCCAGGTTTTCGCCTCCTGAAAAAAGTATGTTTTCAAAGGTTTAAAAAAACATCTGTCGAGCGGTTGTAGAGCGTGAGTCGTGTGGCTAGGAAGGCACAGTAGTATAACATTGTTCTTTTCAGCCATCTCCAGCAACTGAATGTTATTTGAATGCGAGCTGTGGCCATCAAGTATAAGCTACGCTTTTCCTGGAGCTTTTTTGCGTAAAAATATTTCTTCAAACCATTTAAAGAACAAATCTGTGTTAATATAAGATGACTTTTTGTTCATGTATACGTCTGAACCAGGTGGGAGACCATCGAAAAACTGTGGCTTGGTGTAAGTACCCTTGAAAATTAAAACGGGGGGCAGAAAGTTACCTTTAGCATTGCACCAGGCTATGACAGTAACGTTTTCTCCTTTTTCGGAACTTGTTAGAGTAAAAACATCCTTAGCTCCTTTTGATGCCAAAACCTTTGCTGGTTTGTTGTTGACTTGGATTCCTGTCTCATCCATATTGTATATGTTACCAGGATTCTTTAGAAGATCATGCTCTTGGTATATAGTTTTTAATACGTCGAAAAAGTCTTTACCGTCAGCTCGATTCATACCATAGGCTCTTGCTAGCGATAGGCCTTCAGATTTCCTTATTGATAACTCTGGATTACGTTTTAAGAAACCATTAAGCCAAACATTACCAGCCGCCTTAATGTCGTTTGAGAAACGGTGTGCTAATCCAAGACGATCGGCGAAACGATAAGCGATTTCTTTAACGTCTTTTCGGTCAGGAGCAAAACCAACTTTTTCCAATTTTTTTATGTGGGCAACCAATATTTTTTCTTGCTCCAATGATAAAGCAGTTGACCGACCAAGCAATTTATTTGACTTGCCTTTTAGAATGTGTCTCCTCAGGGTTCTGGATGGAATATTGAACTCCCTACTTGCTTCATTTACTCCCAACGTTTTATTTTGAACCTTCTCCATTGCTTCATCCATGTCTTTTTCAGACCATTATGCCCGCAGTGTCGTCCTTGTGTAATTTCGTGGCATTTCTATAAACAATTAAGAAATGAAAAACCTCTGATGATTGTTATATTTCAATATTTATTGGGGCGTTTTACACTTACTTTGTTGGGGCGTTTTGTAAATTTCTAAGTCCAAAACGCCCCAGCAATAATATATAAACTCAAATTCATTTAACAAAATAAATAAAAACGAACTAAAAAGCTTATTTTATTTAATTTCTAAACATATAACTTACAAACGTTCTTGACGTTTACTAAAAAAAAATATATTCAGGAATCGCCACGATTCCAGTAAAACACAAGAATTGATAACGTTATAAAAATACAGCTTTATTCGGGCCGACCGACCAACTTGGAAGTACAAACAAGAATGCTCCCTTAGCTCCTAGGTTATAATAATTTAACTTAGCCTAAAACTGCTAAGGTTGCAGTTCCCACACAAACCCAACACCTCAGCACGCAGCGGATAGATGACCCCCAGCGGATGCGCGTGCATATCATCGGGAAAGATGATTCTCCCTCCAACAGTGCGCATGTACATAGCGGAAGCGCGTGTGCAGCGAATCGCGTTGCTTGCACTTTTCCCGTTAGGTGAATAGCCGGCCGTGTGTGTTAACTTATACATCATTTTTATATAACGCGCACAGTAATGAACAAAACTTTGACATACAATGTTTAGTGAAATTTAAAATAAAAATGTCGTTACAGTTTGAATTCTTAGTGTATGGACGGGGACAAAATAAAAACACCATGACTTGTTTAAAGTCGGGGAAAAGTATTAAGAAAACCCGACTATTTATTTAACTTTTAACAATATTCTAAGAAATATATATATCCTTCCGGGTGCGCCAAAATGTCGTGCGTGTTCAAGAAGGCTAAGAGAAAACACATTTTCTTTTCCGCGTTCCAACTTCAACTCGCTCTCTTGTCCAGTTCTAGTTGGAACCATCGATAGTTAGTTTGCACAACCAGTATTTCCCGATTCTTGACCCATGGTACTTTTTTATTGTAATGGACAATAATATTATTTCGACACAGGGCAACGGTTTTGATGGGTGATACATTATGAACTGAACTAAGTTTTCACTTATACATAGCGATTGAAACACTCAGCATGCTGATTAGTTATCAGTGATAATCAAATATCATATATTACTTATCCCTTACAATAGGGATAGGTTAAGTCTTATTATAAGACTTAAGTATCTGATCTTTTTTGATGCCTTACAATACCGTTTATTTAAGAAGTATCATCGAATTTATTTGTCCTTTTATAGTTTTGGAAACAGGATTAAATTTTTTCTTTTCCTTATTTTTGTCTTAGCCCTATAAACCTTAGCTGAGGTCGTTTAGGCCTTTCGTTCGGTAAATAGTACTGCTACCCCAGATAGTGTGGTGTGCGTTTGCTAAGAACCCCACTTTCCAGGATGCTGCTTGGTCCTTCCGTTTGGTGTAAGGTACTACTGCCCCATATTGTGTGGTGCGTTTAAGCCTTTCGTTCGGTAAATGGTACTGCTACCCCAGATAGTGTGGTGTGCGTTTCCTAAGAATTCCACTTTCCAAGATGCTGCTTGGTCCTTCTGTTAGGTGTAAGGTACTACTGCCCCATATTGTGTGGTGCGCGTTTACTGAGGTCGTTTAGGCCTTTCGTTCGGTAAATGGTACTGCTACCCCAGATAGTGTGGTGTGCGTTTGCTAAGTATTCCACTTTCCAAGATGCTGCCTTGTCCTTCCGTTTGGTTAAAGGTACTACTGCCCCATATTGTGTGGTGCGCGTTTACTGAGGTCGTTAAGGCATTTCGTTCGGTAAATGGTACTGCTACCCCATATAGTGTGGTGAGCGTTTGCTAAGGACCCCACTTTCCAGGATGCTGCTTGGTCCTTCCGTTTAGTGTAAGGTACTACACCCCATATTGTGTGATGCGCATTTACTGAGATCGTTTAGGCCTTTCGTTCGGTAAATGGTACTGCTACCCCAGATAGTGTGGTGTGCGTTTGCTAAGAATTCCACTTTCCAAGATGCTGCCTTGTCCTTCCGTTCGGTAAATGGTACTGCTACCCCAGATAGTGTGGTGTGCGTTTCCTAAGAATTCCACTTTCCAAGATGCTGCTTGGTCCTTCTGTTAGGTGTAAGGTACTACTGCCCCATATTGTGTGGTGCGCGTTTACTGAGGTCGTTTAGGCCTTTCGTTCGGTAAATGGTACTGCTACCCCAGATAGTGTGGTGTGCGTTTGCTAAGTATTCCACTTTCCAAGATGCTGCCTTGTCCTTCCGTTTGGTTAAAGGTACTACTGCCCCATATTGTGTGGTGCGCGTTTACTGAGGTCGTTTAGGCCTTTCGTTCGGTAAATGGTACTGCTACCCCAGATAGTGTGGTGTGCGTTTGCTAAGTATTCCACTTTCCAAGATGCTGCCTTGTCCTTCCGTTTGGTTAAAGGTACTACTGCCCCATATTGTGTGGTGCGCGTTTACTGAGGTCGTTAAGGCATTTCGTTCGGTAAATGGTACTGCTACCCCATATAGTGTGGTGAGCGTTTGCTAAGAATTCCACTTTCCAAAATGCTGGCTTGTCCTTCCGTTTGGTGAAAGGTACTACTGCCCCATATTGTGTGGTGCGCGTTTGCTGAGGTCGTTTAGGCCTTTCGTTCGGTAAATGGTACTGCTACCCCATATAGTGTGGTGAGCGTTTGCTAAGGACCCCACTTTCCAAGATGCTGCCTTGTCCTTCCGTTCGGTAAATGGTACTGCTACCCCAGATAGTGTGGTGTGCGTTTCCTAAGAATTCCACTTTCCAAGATGCTGCTTGGTCCTTCTGTTAGGTGTAAGGTACTACTGCCCCATATTGTGTGGTGCGCGTTTACTGAGGTCGTTTAGGCCTTTCGTTCGGTAAATGGTACTGCTACCCCAGATAGTGTGGTGTGCGTTTGCTAAGTATTCCACTTTCCAAGATGCTGCCTTGTCCTTCCGTTTGGTTAAAGGTACTACTGCCCCATATTGTGTGGTGCGCGTTTACTGAGGTCGTTAAGGCATTTCGTTCGGTAAATGGTACTGCTACCCCATATAGTGTGGTGAGCGTTTGCTAAGAATTCCACTTTCCAAAATGCTGGCTTGTCCTTCCGTTTGGTGAAAGGTACTACTGCCCCATATTGTGTGGTGCGCGTTTGCTGAGGTCGTTTAGGCCTTTCGTTCGGTAAATGGTACTGCTACCCCATATAGTGTGGTGAGCGTTTGCTAAGGACCCCACTTTCCAAGATGCTGCCTTGTCCTTCCGTTCGGTAAATGGTACTACTGCCCCATATTGTGTGGTGCGCGTTTGCTGAGGTTGTTTAGGCCTTTCGTTCGGTAAATGGTACTGCTACCCCAGATAGTGTGGTGTGCGTTTGCTAAGAATTCCACTTTCCAAGATGCTGCCTTGTCCTTCCGTTCGGTAAATGGTACTGCTACCCCAGATAGTGTGGTGTGCGTTTACTAAGAATTCCACTTTCCAAGATGCTGCCTTGTCCTTCCGTTCGGTAAATGGTACTACTGCCCCATATTGTGTGGTGCGCGTTTGCTGAGGTCGTTTAGGCCTTTCGTTCGGTAAATGGTACTGCTACCCCAGATAGTGTGGTGTGCGTTTGCTAAGAATTCCACTTTCCAAGATGCTGCCTTGTCCTTCCGTTCGGTAAATGGTACTGCTACCCCAGATAGTGTGGTGTGCGTTTACTAAGAATTCCACTTTCCAAGATGCTGCCTTGTCCTTCCGTTCGGTAAATGGTACTACTGCCCCATATTGTGTGGTGCGCGTTTGCTGAGGTTGTTTAGGCCTTTCGTTCGGTAAATGGTACTGCTACCCCAGATAGTGTGGTGTGCGTTTGCTAAGAATTCCACTTTCCAAGATGCTGCCTTGTCCTTCCGTTCGGTAAATGGTACTGCTACCCCAGATAGTGTGGTGTGCGTTTGCTAAGAATTCCACTTTCCAAAATGCTGCCTTGTCCTTCCGTTTGGTGAAAGGTACTACTGCCCCAAATTGTGTGGTGCGCGTTTACTGAGGTCGTTTAGGCCTTTCGTTCGGTAAATGGTACTGCTACCCCAGATAGTGTGGTGTGCGTTTGCTAAGAATTCCACTTTCCAAGATGCTGCCTTGTCCTTTCGTTCGGTGAAAGGTACTACTGCCCCATATAGTGTGGTGAGCGTTTACTGAGGCCGTTTAGGCCTTTCCTTTGGTAAATGGTACTGTTTTTGATTATTTCCGATGAATAAAGCGAACAAGAGAACAAAAGAAAAATAAAACAAACCAACGAAAAAAAAAAAACGAATACTCTTGCTGCACCGAGTGAGATATTTATCAAGACGAGAAAAAAAACAACTTTGGTTAACCACGTTATAAAAAATATGTGAGATTTTTTTTACTACATAATTCCTTTTTTTGTTTGTTTGTTCATCGCGGTTAAGCCCCCATTTTGTAGGAATAAATCAATTTTTAAAACAAAACACACTTGTATATTTTTATTCTTTTATTTTTTTTTTTATAATTTTATTCTTTTAGCTTTATGAAAGTACAATTTTAATGAATTATGTATCTATTGTAGAGTAATATAAAATTGTGATGAAAAAAAACTGAAACTGAACTAAACTGACTGGTAAAATAAAAAAAATAAAGAGAAGGAAAGGCTGGCATGGTGAGTTGGTTGCCTACATATGTAACTTAGAAGGTATGGATCCTTGGCCGCAATTTTCTTCACCTTTTCTAAGTGAAAGGCACCTAGTCCACCTGGCATAATTTCTTGGCGTAATTCGAAAGCTCCATTCTAGAACACTAAAAGAAAAAATAAAAGGGAATTAATAAATATAATTGTAGATATTAAAGGATTTTAATAAATTACAAACAAAAATTTCTTCAAATTGCACTAAAATCCAGCCACATTCGCATGTCAGGTGGCCTGCAGAAGTGTTTGACAGGTTAAACTTCAAACGGCGAAAAGGTCTATGCCACTGGTAAAAACAGCTGTCAATGGGTATGCTGTGCTGCCAATTTAATTGCTTCCAAATTACATAAATGCTTTCAGTCTCTTAATAAATTTGTTTATAAGGGTAGTTCAACTAACCGAAAAATTTAATTGCTTTTAGTTATTTACTTGACAATTTTATTAACCAGGAAAATCGATTAAGCGGGGTTCAATTAACCGAACAAAAAACTTTTCTAATAAAAAGGAACATTTTTGAACACAATTTTGTCGGTCATTTAAGCGGGAAAATCAATTAAGCGGGGATTACTGTAATTCCTTTTTTTTTCTTTGTTCATCGAGGTTGAGCACCCATTTTGTAGGAATTGATTAAAATTAAACACGGGTCACTCACATATACATCTTTATTGTTTTAAAGAGTGTGCAGCTCAATTTACATGACAACAAAAGCATAGAAAAGAACAACCAGATATGAAAAAGCGCATAGTTGCATTTCATTTCAATGTAGTCGTTTCAATTGGTAGACTGTGCTGCTACCCCATATTGTGTGGTACGCGTTTACTGAGGTTGTTTAGGCCTTTCGTTCGGTAAATGGTACTGCTACCCCAGATAGTGTTGTGTGCGTTTGCTAAGAACTGAATGAAACATTTCATTTCAGTGTATGCCTTTCAATTGGTAAACTGTGCTGCTACCCCATATAGTGTGGTGTGCGTTTGCTAAGAACCCCACTTTCCAGGATGCTGCTTGGTCCTTCCGTTTGGTGTAAGGTACTACTGCCCCATATTGTGTGGTGCGTTTAGGCCTTTCGTTCGGTAAATGGTACTGCTACCCCAGATAGTGTGGTGTGCGTTTGCTATGAATTCCACTTTCCAAGATGCTGCTTGGTCCTTCTGTTAGGTGTAAGGTACTACTGCCCCATATTGTGTGGTGCGCGTTTACTGAGGTCGTTTAGGCCTTTCGTTCGGTAAATGGTACTGCGACCCCAGATAGTGTGGTGTGCGTTTGCTAAGTATTCCACTTTTCAGGATGCTGCTTGGTCCTTCCGTTTGGTGTAAGGTACTACTGCCCCATATTGTGTGGTGCGTTTAGGCCTTTCGTTCGGTAAATGGTACTGCTACCCCAGATAGTGTGGTGTGCGTTTGCTAAGAATTCCACTTTCCAAGATGCTGATTGGTCCTTCTGTTAGGTGTAAGGTACTACTGCCCCATATTGTGTGGTGCGCGTTTACTGAGGTCGTTTAGGCCTTTCGTTCGGTAAATGGTACTGCTACCCCAGATAGTGTGGTGTGCGTTTACTAAGAATTCCACTTTCCAAGATGCTGCCTTGTTCTTCCGTTTGGTTAAAGGTACTACTGCCCCATATTGTGTGGTGCGCGTTTACTGAGGTTGTTTAGGCCTTTCGTTCGGTAAATGGTACTGCTACCCCAGATAGTGTTGTGTGCGTTTGCTAAGAACTGAATGAAACATTTCATTTCAGTGTAGGCCTTTCAATTGGTAAACTGTGCTGCTACCCCATATAGTGTGGTGTGCGTTTGCTAAGAACCCCACTTTCCAGGATGCTGCTTGGTCCTTCCGTTAGGTGTAAGGTACTACACCCAAAAAAAAGATGCTGTGAGAATAGAGTAAAACGCTGTAGATTCTACTGCATTCCTTGTCAGAATCGACCCGACAATTTTCGCCGTAAATTTTACAGAGGTATGGTTGTAAATTTAACAATTTAGGTGTAAAAATTACAGCTTAATTTGTAGAATTCACAACAAAAAAATTTTAGACACTACAGTATTCGCTGTTGAATCTACAACATTATTTGAAAAATACACCAGATTATCTGTAAAAACTACGAATTTTTGCTGTAATTTTTACAGCATTTTGTTGTCAGATCTACAACGCGATTTGCAAA
Source organism: Chalcosyrphus nemorum (assembly GCA_949716465.1). Lineage (NCBI taxonomy): Eukaryota > Metazoa > Arthropoda > Insecta > Diptera > Syrphidae > Chalcosyrphus > Chalcosyrphus nemorum. The sequence goes on from OX454333.1 coordinate 72,939,418, forward strand.
ATCAACAACAGCTGCATTCAGTTTCACAATATTTTGCTGTATTATAAACAACATTTTTTTTTTATTATTTTATTTAAATATTTACATAAATAACAAACATATAACAAATATTTACATAAATACATATACATACACAAAAATATATGTGTTAAACTTATATAAATATATTTCTAAAAAGGTAGTGTATTTAGTTGTATGGGTGGACTTGTGAAATCACTTATTTTTAACACAATGTAATTATTATTAATTATTGTTGCAAGATCCACAACATAGGCACTATAATGAAAATTGAAATGCGAAATTTTGTACTCGCAACATACTAAAAATACTTTTTTACATTCGTTTATTATAATATTATGTATTTAAAAAAATCGATTTCCATTTTTTAGAATTATACTTAGGTAGTTTTCAACTTTATACTCAGTCCCTTTATATAGAAGAAACTTACTTGAAACAATTTTTTGTGTGTTCAAGTTTACTATATTATTTAACAATGCAAAATAAGGAAGACTTTCATAATTTTCAGTTAAGACATCTTTAACTGTTACAATATTTTCTGTTTGAAATCCAGCTTTCATTAAGGGCTTACATACAGTTAGAAGGTTTTAAAAAGACGGATTTTCAAGAATTTTTTTCGCGCAGACTATTCAATTTATTAATTTGAAAATTGGTGTACATATTATAATAACCTTATAATATATTAACATATTTTTTATTTGTAAAAATAATCATCGCGAATGTTGCTATCGCCGATCTCCTAGAGCTCCGCAAAAAAAACCAATTTTGCGGTGATCACGATATCTCTGGACCGGATTATCTGAAATGAAAAAACCAAATAAATTTCGTTAATATAATACATTATCTAGTATTTAATCGAAGGAATTAGCGAAAAAATACCTTCCATTACATTAGCAAGTTTGAAAACGACATGCAAGCCTTTATTGCAAGTGACTTTCGCAAAGCCGAGCATTGCACTTAAGCCCTTATTATCTCCTAATACTAATCCCAAAACAAAGTAAACTTTATGGACTACATTGTTTATATTTATATCTATTCCATTTTCTTCCAAGTCTTTAAACATTTCTACAAGTTATTACAAGCACATATCATTACCGAACTGTACACGATCTTTTGTTTTAATGAAGCCTGCTGAGAATATATATTTTAATTTGGACTGAAAATGTTGTGGAATACTTGGAAAAGAATAATATAAGCCATTAACACTATTTTGGCCTGAATGACTTCCTAAAGTGTTTGTTAACTCTACATCATCCGAATACAAAAAGAATGGAATCACTAATTTATTGTTAAATTGTTATTTAACTTTCAAAAATCTTTCTCCATTAATAAAATTAGAAATTAATTTTTTTTCTTCATGATACTTAATATTTTCTATTGTCGCGTTAAAAACATTTGGTAATTCAAAAAATGTTTTTATTTGAAATTTAAGAGGCATTAAATAAATTCTAATATTACTTGCGCTTAAACAAGGGTTAGAATGATTAATTTTAGATTTTATTTCATTATTTACAGTAACTTCAATTGGATGCTTGAAGTAATTTATGTTTTCTAAGAATTTTATGTATTTATATTCAGTGCCAAAATTTAAAAAAGGATTTTGAAACAAACAATTTCTGTACAAGTTTCTGAGTTACTGTCACATTTCAGTAATTGTGTTAAATTGGTAACTACAGTTGCAATTAAAGACTGGGTAATACCTTTTTTCTTGAAAGATTGGCTCTTGCATATAAATCACTTAAAAAAATACAACATTGGTTTTTCAGATGCTGTCCACATTCTTTCAAGTCAAATTGAATCGGAATAGAAGTATTAACAGCTTTTTTAATTTTTAATTCTGAAGAACTTGCTATTTCATAGTTTTCAAAAGAAACGGTATTTGATATTTCAGAAATACTGTTTGATATTTCATTATGTCGTGAATTTGTTTTTGAATTTTTATGAGTTTGGTTTTGATTTATATCTAAGGGTACGTTAACTCTATGTTTATTTAATAAGTGTCGCTTAAAATGCGAAAATGACTTGAAAGATTGCGGACATTTATTTTGAAAACATTCGATATTACTATTTGTTTTCAATCCATGTAATTTAAAATCGTGAAACAAATTTTCAATTGTTTTGAATTCATTTTTACATAAGAAGCATATGTATATACATTTTAAGTAGTTTTAACCAAGAACAGATTTAAGAGTCGTTTTTTCTTAAATTGTTGATGAACCTCATCAAAGAAGAATACTTTTGGGAATTACCAACATCTATTTTATATATATATGATAGAAACACGTAAGTTTATATTTTATACTACCGATTCTTTTATCCACGAATTCTGTGGCGCATCAAACTATTCGCGTCGGCTCCTCAAGATCGACTGACGATCCGAGCTCTCACAGATTTCCACTCAATATACCCACGGGGGAGTTCCACTCTACTCCATACGCAACCATGCAGGCAATTCTCCTTAATATCCTCAAGCCACACAGTGTAGCCTAAAACACAGTGAGGTCTTGCAAAATTATGTTATATGCCCTAACATATATGTTTGGATAAATTTCCAAATAAGCTTGGATTTCTTTGGGAATTCCAAATTAAAAACATAAAATATTTTAAAACATGTATCTAAGCAAGAGATAAAATTATTAAATTTTAAAAGCGTACCGTCAAAATATATAAAAAAAAGTCCTTAATATTTAGAATATTTTCACCCACAGCAATAATAGATGGTTGGTATGTTATTTTATATTCTAAGCACTTACTTTTTTGAATTTCAATACGTCTTAAAATGTCATTTTGTTGGGTACAATGTAAGATAAATGAATCCTCGCCATCTTTTATGCTTACTCGCCAAGCTGGTTTTCCGGTGCATTTAATGAAATATGTTGGATATATTACAGAATTAAGGAAATAAAATAATGGAAAAGTTCGCAAATCTGAAATAAAAAAATTACTATTAGTACTAAAAATTTTATTTAGAAAATGAGTACATGCTTTCGTCAAGGTTACATATGGTATCAAGATGTTTCTTATATTCCTTGTTTTTTAAGACACCATCCTCCTGATAATGTTTTATTAATAAGTTATCAAGTTGGAGATATGTTGAAAATAACTTATTGGATGACTGAGGGTGTAGTGATTCAAAATCTATATTTATCTAAATCAAATGGAAATAATTAAATAAATGGAATGAATATTAAATAAAAAATTTAAAAGTACCAATGAGAATGAATCGGCATGTTTGTATAAAGGCCATTCGCTCAGTATGTCTAAACTGTGTTTACTCGGGTGTTGCTTAATCTCATCGAACCTATTGAATGAAGTTTTTTTTCCATTTATCCTCTATATTTATCCATGGGCGATCATTAAATTTTAAAAATTGTTTTATTTCTTTGAATTCATCTTCGCTGATAGGAAAATTTCTTATAGGATCTATATTTTCCTTCTCAGCCAATTGACCCTTAAATTTTGCGGTGTATTGGTCTTAAAATTGTGATAAGCATTATACAATATACCACTCGGATGTATGTTTTTCCCACGTGATGGAACGAAATATGTTGCCTTAATTATTAAAAAATTATAAAATTATTTAAAAAAAAAAATTAAGTAAAAAAATACTCACTTTGTCTTCTCTTTGGAATATTGCAGCTATGTCTTTAGCAATTTGCTCTATCTCGTATGTATGCAGTTTTTGGCCTTTCTGGTTGTAGAACTCTACAATCAGTTGTACAACTTGCCTTTGTTGTCACTGGTTAAGCAATCTGCTTGAGATATGTTTGTCAAGAATATCTCTCCCCGCGAAAGAAAACGATAAAATATCGCTGACTGGCTGTAAATGAAAACAATTATTAACTATTTTTATATATGTATATGAGTATACATATCGCTCATAAAACACGAAAACTTCATATTACCCAATATTGTGAAAAAAATTAAGTACAATAAATGACTTATTAAACCTACAATTAAGTTCGTGGACGTGGACGGGCTCGTTTTTATATTCTTTGTAGACTCTGGTGTTACAATTGATTTGTTGGCTGCCTCAGCTCCATGAACGGGTCCAATATTGCTGTTTTCCGTACTTTGTTGTAACTAGTTACCAAAATTATGCAATTTTTAGTTTCCACAAAACATAAAAAAGTCACTACACTTACCTCAATTTTTTTCCATTTGTCTAATTCGTCGCCGAACTCTAATTGCAGTCCTAGTTCGGTATCGGGGAATATTCTTGGCAAATGCTCTGACTTGAGCAGCAATAAACTTCTCTTTGTTAGACCGCGACCTTTTAATGTACAAAAATTGTAGGTTTCGGATACACAAGAAAATGTGGTAAATAACCAGTGATCGTAAATAAATAGTTTAAAAAAGTTTGATATTTAACTATAATGTAAACTTTACTTACCTGCTAAAAAAGTCACAACACTTTTGCACAAAGTAAAATTGCTAACGATGTCATAAACTTCTTCATCTAAAATTAATGCATCACATTCCAATTTTTCCATAGAATTACGAATACTTCCGTGTGGATAGGAAAATTCATCAATACTTCCTTTATCTTCAACGGAAAAAAGTTCAGTATTCATTTTAAAACAATGCTCCAATAACACGACTAACACCTTTATTACACTATGAACGATTGTGAGAAATCATTCAAAATTGTTGTGCAGATGTGGCGTCCGTATACATTTACATGCAAATCTCAGCCAATTGCACGCGGTCTAAGTGCACATATTATGTAGCTCACTTCAAATTCGTGTACCTGGATAGTAGGTCACCCACCGTACACAACACACATACACTTGTTGTCAGGGATACAAATCCGCGTGAGTTTCGTAGCTTTTTGGGGTGGAGCGTATAAAAAAAAAAACAAAACCACTTTTCCGTTAAAGTTACTTTATTAATTAATTAAAGAGAAAGAACCGTACACAGTAGGATACAAAAACAGACTGCCAAGTTTCAATCACTTTGATTTAACTTCTCGTCTTCATATTTTTACATTATTTCTAAGAACTAAATTAAACTGCTGACATAGTGTCTGGCATGAACTCAATTTACGTAGAATTACAATGTTGTTGCACTATTGTTCATTTTCTTGGAATTGCATACTTTGTTTAATTGTGCTGATTAGCACATCATATTTGTCTGGTATATGTGTACCAGTATCTAACTTATATGTAACTCGTGCGATACGGAAAAAGATACCTACATACTTCGGAGAAAGATAATGCAGCTGCACAGCTGTGGGTTGTTGTGGAGTAAATAATTACAGGTTGCAGGCTTGAAGAGTTTGGACGACTTATTTACAGATTTATAGTTGTATAGATTTAAATGATTCTTGATTTGAAGATTTTGTGTTATATTGCGTAAATAGATGCAACTCCTTATCTACAGTGTGCTGTAGATAACACAACAACAGCTCGTCGTTTGACTGTGTTTGCTGTATGCGTTATATCTAGATTTGAAGAATGTCGACGGCTTATTTACAATTTTTCAGTTGTGTAGATTTGAACTATTCTAAATAGATTTGACGATTTTATGTTATTATACTGCGTAAATCGTAAGACGGAATGCTGTATGTAAATAGCACAACAACAGCTGGTGATTGCTCAAGCCAAATCTCAGAGACACGAAAAAATGAGAATTTTCAGTAATTTTTTTTTGCTATTAAATCATGTTATTTTACAAAAGTAATAATATGGCATTATTATACAATGTTTTGACTTAAAGTCACGAAAATTTGAAAAAAAAAATTTTATAATTTCCAAAGTTATAGCTGTCTGTGTTGACCCAGTTTCAAAAAAAGGTCCTTGCGGTGACAATCATAAGTCCTTGGAGATTCATCTAAAATCAATCGGAAAGAAAAATTAGTTTTATAAATAGATAATCCTGGGCCTGATCGAACCTTTTTTTTTTCAAAAATTAACAAGTCTTTAAACATTTCTACAAGTTATTACAAGCACATATCATTACCGAACTGTACACGATCTTTTGTTTTAATGAAGCCTGCTGAGAATATATATTTTAATTTGGACTGAAAATGTTGTGGAATACTTGGAAAAGAATAATATAAGCCATTAACACTATTTTGGCCTGAATGACTTCCTAAAGTGTTTGTTAACTCTACATCATCCGAATACAAAAAGAATGGAATCACTAATTTATTGTTAAATTGTTATTTAACTTTCAAAAATCTTTCTCCATTAATAAAATTAGAAATTAATTTTTTTTCTTCATGATACTTAATATTTTCTATTGTCGCGTTAAAAACATTTGGTAATTCAAAAAATGTTTTTATTTGAAATTTAAGAGGCATTAAATAAATTCTAATATTACTTGCGCTTAAACAAGGGTTAGAATGATTAATTTTAGATTTTATTTCATTATTTACAGTAACTTCAATTGGATGCTTGAAGTAATTTATGTTTTCTAAGAATTTTATGTATTTATATTCAGTGCCAAAATTTAAAAAAGGATTTTGAAACAAACAATTTCTGTACAAGTTTCTGAGTTACTGTCACATTTCAGTAATTGTGTTAAATTGGTAACTACAGTTGCAATTAAAGACTGGGTAATACCTTTTTTCTTGAAAGATTGGCTCTTGCATATAAATCACTTAAAAAAATACAACATTGGTTTTTCAGATGCTGTCCACATTCTTTCAAGTCAAATTGAATCGGAATAGAAGTATTAACAGCTTTTTTAATTTTTAATTCTGAAGAACTTGCTATTTCATAGTTTTCAAAAGAAACGGTATTTGATATTTCAGAAATACTGTTTGATATTTCATTATGTCGTGAATTTGTTTTTGAATTTTTATGAGTTTGGTTTTGATTTATATCTAAGGGTACGTTAACTCTATGTTTATTTAATAAGTGTCGCTTAAAATGCGAAAATGACTTGAAAGATTGCGGACATTTATTTTGAAAACATTCGATATTACTATTTGTTTTCAATCCATGTAATTTAAAATCGTGAAACAAATTTTCAATTGTTTTGAATTCATTTTTACATAAGAAGCATATGTATATACATTTTAAGTAGTTTTAACCAAGAACAGATTTAAGAGTCGTTTTTTCTTAAATTGTTGATGAACCTCATCAAAGAAGAATACTTTTGGGAATTACCAACATCTATTTTATATATATATGATAGAAACACGTAAGTTTATATTTTATACTACCGATTCTTTTATCCACGAATTCTGTGGCGCATCAAACTATTCGCGTCGGCTCCTCAAGATCGACTGACGATCCGAGCTCTCACAGATTTCCACTCAATATACCCACGGGGGAGTTCCACTCTACTCCATACGCAACCATGCAGGCAATTCTCCTTAATATCCTCAAGCCACACAGTGTAGCCTAAAACACAGTGAGGTCTTGCAAAATTATGTTATATGCCCTAACATATATGTTTGGATAAATTTCCAAATAAGCTTGGATTTCTTTGGGAATTCCAAATTAAAAACATAAAATATTTTAAAACATGTATCTAAGCAAGAGATAAAATTATTAAATTTTAAAAGCGTACCGTCAAAATATATAAAAAAAAGTCCTTAATATTTAGAATATTTTCACCCACAGCAATAATAGATGGTTGGTATGTTATTTTATATTCTAAGCACTTACTTTTTTGAATTTCAATACGTCTTAAAATGTCATTTTGTTGGGTACAATGTAAGATAAATGAATCCTCACCATCTTTTATGCTGACTCGCCAAGCTGGTTTTCCGGTGCATTTAATGAAATATGTTGGATATATTACAGAATTAAGGAAATAAAATAATGGAAAAGTTCGCAAATCTGAAATAAAAAAATTACTATTAGTACTAAAAATTTTATTTAGAAAATGAGTACATGCTTTCGTCAAGGTTACATATGGTATCAAGATGTTTCTTATATTCCTTGTTTTTTAAGACACCATCCTCCTGATAATGTTTTATTAATAAGTTATCAAGTTGGAGATATGTTGAAAATAACTTATTGGATGACTGAGGGTGTAGTGATTCAAAATCTATATTTATCTAAATCAAATGGAAATAATTAAATAAATGGAATGAATATTAAATAAAAAATTTAAAAGTACCAATGAGAATGAATCGGCATGTTTGTATAAAGGCCATTCGCTCAGTATGTCTAAACTGTGTTTACTCGAGTGTTGCTTAATCTCATCGAACCTATTGAATGAAGTTTTTTTCCATTTATCCTCTATATTTATCCATGGGCAATCATTAAATTTTAAAAATTGTTTTATTTCTTTGAATTCATCTTCGCTGATAGGAAAATTTCTTATAGGATCTATATTTTCCTTCTCAGCCAATTGACCCTTAAATTTTGCGGTGTATTGGTCTTAAAATTGTGATAAGCATTATACAATATACCACTCGGATGTATGTTTTTCCCACGTGATGGAACGAAATATGTTGCCTTAATTATTAAAAAATTATAAAATTATTTAAAAAAAAAATTAAGTAAAAAAATACTCACTTTGTCTTCTCTTTGGAATATTGCAGCTATGTCTTTAGCAATTTGCTCTATCTCGTATGTATGCAGTTTTTGGCCTTTCTGGTTGTAGAACTCTACAATCAGTTGTACAACTTGCCTTTGTTGTCGCTGGTTAAGCAATCTGCTTGAGATATGTTTGTCAAGAATATCTCTCCCCGCGAAAGAAAACGATAAAATATCGCTGACTGGCTGTAAATGAAAACAATTATTAACTATTTTTATATATGTATATGAGTATACATATCGCTCATAAAACACGAAAACTTCATATTACCCAATATTGTAAAAAAAATTAAGTACAATAAATGACTTATTAAACCTACAATTAAGTTCGTGGACGTGGACGGGCTCGTTTTTATATTCTTTGAAGACTCTGGTGTTACAATTGATTTGTTGGCTGCCTCAGCTCCATGAACGGGTCCAATATTGCTGTTTTCCGTACTTTGTTGTAACTAGATACCAAAATTATGCAATTTTTAGTTTCCACAAAACATAAAAAAGTCACTACACTTACCTCAATTTTTTTCCATTTGTCTAATTCGTCGCCGAACTCTAATTGCAGTCCTAGTTCGGTATCGGGGAATATTCTTGACAAATGCTCTGACTTGAGCAGCAATAAACTTCTTTTTGTTAGACCGCGACCTTTTAATGTACAAAAATTGTAGGTTTCGGATACACAAGAAAATGTGGTAAATAACCAGTGATCGTAAATAAATAGTTTAAAGAAGTGGATATTTAACTATAATGTAAACTTTACTTACCTGCTAAAAAAGGCACAACACTTTTGCACAAAGTAAAATTGCTAACGATGTCATAAACTTCTTCATCTAAAATTAATGCATCACATTCCAAATTTGACTTTTCCATAGAATTACGAATACTTCCGTGTGGATAGGAAAATTCATCAATACTTCCTTTATCTTCAACGGAAAAAAGCTCAGTATTCATTTTAAAACAATGCTCCAATAACACGACTAACACCTTTATTACACTATGAACGATTGTGAGAAATCATTCAAAATTGTTGTGCAGATGTGGCGTCCGTATACATTTACATGCAAATCTCAGCCAATTGCACGCGGTCTAAGTGCACATATTATGTAGCTCACTTCAAATTCGTGTACCTGGATAGTAGGTCACCCACCGTACACAACACACATACACTTGTTGTCAGGGATACAAATCCGCGTGAGTTTCGTAGCTTTTTGGGGTGGAGCGTATAAAAAAAAAAACAAAACCACTTTTCCGTTAAAGTTACTTTATTAATTAATTAAAGAGAAAGAACCGTACACAGTAGGATACAAAAACAGACTGCCAAGTTTCAATCACTTTGATTTAACTTCTCGTCTTCATATTTTTACATTATTTCTAAGAACTAAATTAAACTGCTGACATAGTGTCTGGCATGAACTCAATTTACGTAGAATTACAATGTTGTTGCACTATTGTTCATTTTCTTGGAATTGCATACTTTGTTTAATTGTGCTGATTAGCACATCATATTTGTCTGGTATATGTGTACCAGTATCTAACTTATATGTAACTCGTGCGATACGGAAAAAGATACCTACTTCGGAGAAAGATAATGCAGCTGCACAGCTGTGGGTTGTTGTGGAGTAAATAATTACAGGTTGCAGGCTTGAAGAGTTTGGACGACTTATTTACAGATTTATAGTTGTATAGATTTAAATGATTCTTGATTTGAAGATTTTGTGTTATATTGCGTAAATAGATGCAACTCCTTATCTACAGTGTGCTGTAGATAACACAACAACAGCTCGTCGTTTGACTGTGTTTGCTGTATGCGTTATATCTAGATTTGAAGAATGTCGACGGCTTATTTACAATTTTTCAGTTGTGTAGATTTGAACTATTCTATATAGATTTGACGATTTTATGTTATTATACTGCGTAAATCGTAAGACGGAATGCTGTATGTAAATAGCACAACAACAGCTGGTGATTGCTCAAGCCAAATCTCAGAGACACGAAAAAATGAGAATTTTCAGTAATTTTTTTTTGCTATTAAATCATGTTATTTTACAAAAGTAATAATATGGCATTATTATACAATGTTTTGACTTAAAGTCACGAAAATTTGAAAAAAAAAATTTTATAATTTCCAAAGTTATAGCTGTCTGTGTTGACCCAGTTTCAAAAAAAGGTCCTTGCGGTGACAATCATAAGTCCTTGGAGATTCATCTAAAATCAATCGGAAAGAAAAATTAGTTTTATAAATAGATAATCCTGGGCCTGATCGAACCTTTTTTTTTTTTTTTTTTTTCAAAAATTAACAAAATGGCGGCCTCAGGAAATTTTTTTTTAGATTTTCGGGAAAAAATCAACAGTTAATTGGTCTTAAAAAATCGAAATTTTTGAAAAAAAAAAAATCCTTCGATCAGGCCTGAGTTTATTATGTATTCTAAAAGCTATATGAATTTCATTAAAATCTACTGAGCGGTTATCGAGTTACAGTTGTCACCAGTTCAAAAAACATTGTTTTGAGATAAACGCATTTAAAGTTTCACACTAGATTTACTACATACTAGATTTTCATACTAGATTTACATACATCTTTGTTATTTGTCGAATAACTCGAAAAGTTATTATCGGATCAACTTCAAATTTTAACGAAAATGCAAAAAAAAAAAATTATTTTTTGAAAATCCTGACTAACCCTAACCCATTAATCCTCTCATGCCCGAATTAAAATGGGCGTGGCTAAAATTTTTTTGAGTAGACATATAAGCTAGAGTTGACCTTAATATCAACTGACAAAAATTTCATTGTCCTAGGTGTCCTGGTTCAAGAGCTACAGGATGTTGCGTATATGCAACATTGGGCAATGGTGCTATATATTTAAAGACAAGTTGATTTTTTTTTTCAAATGCCGTTTATTTATATTTACACAAAACAATTTTTTTGGGGATTGGAGCACAAGTGCACATTACATTTGCTGCATTTACAGCTTGGAAACCCAGTGCTGCATACTCTACATCTTCCTCTTTTTCCCCATTCCGGCCAATGGTTATTACCATCAAGTCGTAGTGATTTTGCTGGGTCTGCAACATAAGCTCTTTTATAGGGGTTTGATTCAGAGCCCGTAGAAGGAGCTGGTGATGATGGAGCTGGTGATGATGCAGCTGGTGAAGATGGAGCTGGTGGTGATGGAGCTGGTGGTGATGGAGCTGGTGATGATGGGGATGAATTCATTGTCAAAAGGAGTGATGATGGACGACCTCTCTTTTTGGCGACAACTTTAGTTTGACTTGCGTTCAAAAGCTCGGAAGCAACATCCAATTGAAAATTTATCAGCGGCATATGCTTCAATTCGCCGTCTGTATGTATGATGTCTCTGCGGTACAACAACCAACTGTTTACTAAACTTGAATTTATGCATCAGTAGACTATGCGCATGTACCATTTATTTGAGCGGTGGTTGATTTTGTACAATTCAAGCAGCATGTCCGCAAGATCAACCCCTCCCATGTGTTTGTTGTAACATTCAACTATACCTGGACGAGGTATAGTTATAAACTTCTTCTCTTTGCGGCACCATCTGTTGCATTCACTCATTGGGTTCTTACCTGCATAATTTGAAACTAATTGTACGCTCTTATTATCATACCAACGACAAGCAATCAAGTTGTTCGTTGCTTCATATTTGAAATCGCTTGATCCTCGTCCTCGTTTTTGAAGGTCTTTCTCACTGATTAGAGCACAATTTTTCAATCGGTTGCTTCTAATTGTACCAACGGCCAATATGCCCTTTTCTTTCAGAGCTATCATCAAGCTTATTGACGAAAACCAATTGTTTATCAAATTGGATGATAAAGCCACTTGTGGTGCTTCATTGGAAGATATTGTTTCAAACTATGTTGACCTTTATATGCAATCATTTGCTCATCTATACTTTGGAATTCTTCCTGCGAAATTTCATTGAATTTTTTTTTTATGGCGTCCAACAAAGGCCGAGCCTTGTACAACTTGTCATATTCAGGTGTTCCCTTCTGAGGCTGTTTAGAATTATCGTTCAAATGGAAAAACTGTTTAATTTTTTCAAATCTGTTTTTTGGTAATGCATTTGCAACGGCTGCTAGTTTGAAATTGGCCGCCCACGCCATTCTATAAGCTGGTATTTTCACAACTGCAAGGTAAAGAAGTATGCCAACAAACCTTTTCATTTCAGGCACAGTGCATTTCAATTCTATGCCCTTCGTTTGCATAGCATATAAATATGTTTCATCACATATTTTCTGCCACAGTTCATCCGCAAAGAAACTTTTCCAAGTGGTCTCGCTTTCCATAAACTCGGCACTTCTCCACTTCAAACTCTTCAAATCAATTTTTTCCATCACCTCCTGTACAACGTTTTCATTTTCATTCAAATGCCCATCATTTTCGCTTTCAATAAATTGATCAATCAAACCAACACTCACATTTTCAGCTCTGTTATCCAAATTTTTCAAAGTTTCTTCAATAATTTCGTCCATATTTCGATCTTCTTCTTCTTCATATTCCTCGTCAGCCGAATCATCCCAATCAAAGTTGACAAATTTTTCAATCTCAGCTTGAGTCAGACCTTTTGGGCGCATCTTACAATCTGCATACAAAAAAAAAAATTATTTTTTGAAAATTACCACAATAGACCAATGTTGCATATACGCAACACGACATTCACAAAATTATTAGAAATAAACTATATAATATTTTCATGCGGGGTTTTTTTTTTAAATACTCACTTACCTTTCTTTATTTAGTTGTTGAACTTGGTTTTAGGATGAAGTAAGTTTTTTAACACTTTTTTAAAACCACGTTTTTTAACACTTTTAAAACCACGTTTTTTTGCACAATGAATTTGTCAACTACGCTCTCGGGAGAATAGCTACTAACTGAACGCATGTGCAGCTGACTACCGAACAATTAGGTGTAAGCTCACTCAACACATGCAGCTATATTTCTGCGAACGGTTCAAAACAAAAAATTTAAAATAACGGTAGTTAGAGGCTCATAAATACAATATTGCGTATATGCAACAGCGGGCATGAGAGGGTTAATGCCGTCAATGAGAATGTCCTTCGTAATTTTCCCGATCGTGTGGCACTTACTACCGTCAAACCCTATTAACACGCATGAATAAGGGACAATTTGTTCATACGATTCGACTAAATCTGAAGATAAAACCGACACATCACTACCCAAATCTATGTATATAAACCGATTGCACTTTGTCATTCATACAACCGCTCATTATATTTTCGTGACTCTTTATCAAATTTATATTTCGATTTGTAGCGCACTGTGTTTGACCGGGCAAGTGGACTTTTGCACACCGACGACATTGTTCTCGTTTTCGTGGTTGCCTACAGTCTCGCGAAATGTGCCCTTTAGCGTTGCAATTAAAACACCGTATATGCTCGCTATTACTTTTATCTACACCCGCACCCGAGTATTGTGCCACTGTACGACTGAATTGTCCCGCGCGTGTGGTATTTGCGTTTTTATTCTGGAAGCTTTCGAGCCATTTAAATTTGGCCATTAGTTCAGGAACGGAACTAAATTCACCCGCGAGCAAATTATTTCGAATGGAGTCGCTGTACACTCCTTTTATTACAAATTTTAGTACCGCACTTGTTGACATGTGACCGACTTGCTTTGATATCGCGAGCATTTCGAAAGCGTAATTTTCGAACGCTTCTTCCCGACCTTGCTTACGTTTCTCCATTCTCTCGTATATGTCGGCCTCATCAACTACCACCGGAAAATTTAGTGCTAAGTCCTTCGTAAACACTTCCCAATTCAAATAATCACCCGAATCTAACCATAATTTCGCGGCTCCTTTCATTTTCGACATCGACTGTTTTGAACTCTCAGCCATAAATGTCCATTAGTTTTTCTACTCGTCTAATCCAATTAAACGCATTTAACCCAGATGGATTGGCGGGATCAAAGTCCGGCAATACTTCGATTACATCACGCAAATTAGTATGTGAAAATATTTGGCTTTGGTTTGCACTTACTTTATTTTTTTCTTCTTCGAACAATAATTTTTCCCTTTCAAAAAGTTGTCGCTCCCTATCCAAGAGCGCTCTCTCCCTTTCAACAAGATTTTCCCGGTCGACATTATCTCTGCCGTTGTTCCCGTCATTCGGAGGATCGACACTTCCCCTTCGCAATACTAAAAGAAGATAACCAAAAAAAAAATACACCCCAAAACGAAACAGTCACAACTAACGGTCCGGCGGCTTTTTTTTCCCCTTTTTATGTATTTGCTTGTACAAGCAAATGATAAAATCGGTTGAATTATACGGAGCCCAATACCATTTGTGAGATACACACAACTTTGTTCGTTTGATGCGCGACGTATACAGAACGGCTGTATCCAGAACTTCTTCTTTGGTTAACAATAACCTACGTGGATGTGTGTTTATAGGTGTGTGTTCATGGATGGGTGTGTGTGGATGTGTGTATGTATGGATGTGTGTATAAACAATGAGTTGTTTTCACTTGTGTGACTATAGTGCTCATCCAGTATGAGGAGAACTGGGTCCTCTTTTGAGGGTTTCGCCTGAGACAAAAAGTGTTTAAACCATTCTGTAAATATAGGGACTTGTATCCATCCAGATATATGACAGGAAGACTTCGCGCCAGGAGTTTCTTCTTTCATCAGAAGAGGATGTTGATTTTTTCTCGGAAAGATTAAATATGGTGCGATAAAACTTCCACCTGCGCTCATGCAATTTACCACCGTTATAAGCGACCCTCGTCCTGCCGATGTCACGGCACCTATCTGTCGCTTTCCTTTTCGCGCTAACACTTTTGGTTGTTTGGTTTGAACAATGCTGAGCCCAGTTTCATCGACGTTCCAAATGCGACCAGCCGGATAGTTAAATTTTTCATATTCCTGTTCGAGCAAGTTATAAAATATGTCCACGTTTCTGCGACTAAACCCTTTAGCTCGATCAAAAGAGGTACCTGTTGGTGTTCGCAACCTTAACCTCCCCTTATGTCTTCGGCAAAATCCATAAAACCAGTCCTTCCCAGCACACTCCGTCAAAACTGAGAATGTATTAGGTATTTTATTTACCTTTGCCATTTGAAATGCTAGTGATCTTATGTCGCGTCTTGTTAGGCCCCAGAAACGAGCTTCCATATCCAATGCATAGTCTACAAGCTGATTTTTACTAAATACTGGCTTTGGACCCAATTTGCTTAAATGGTCAATGGGTTTTTCACTTCTTGCCCATTCTCTGCAGCGTCGTGTGTGGAACTAAAAACGTTTAAGATGCAAGCAATATACCCATTTGTCCGTCTCTGACTGCTTTAATGGCCTTCACCATATCAGCTTTGTCCTATTTCCTGATTTCTCCTTTTTAAGGCATGGTTATCTATGATTAGCAAGAACACCAATTTCGAAAAATGTCCCAATAAAATAGTATCGGTTAATGTGGTACACTATACCATATTAGCTTCTCTCAGCTGTACCACATTAGCCGATTGTCTCTTTTTGTGCAAAAATATTAAACAAAAAATAACTTCCCCAACTATTACCCTAGCTTCACTTTTTATAGAACCGAGCACGTTGCGAACTCGACCAAGCGCCCATGACCGTCGATATGGAATGAATGAATCCCTCAATCCACCAACTTCACTCAGTCGAGCTGCATATGCAGGACTAAACTATTCTACCTGACAGATCCTCAAATGAGTGGCTGGGATTTTACCTCTCATTACAGTAGCGATAATAAGTACAGCCTACTGTTGGTTAACAGTTCGGCCATCCGACGATTCACTGTCCTCAGTGAATTTTCCTACATCTCTTCTCAAACTACATATTCCCTAATTTACTAAATTATTATTTTTATGTTTTTCTTTCGGCAGAATAACAGCCTAACTTTCACGTACCAGCATGTTCACAACTATTGCTGCTCTATTACAATAACATGGTCAGAGCTAATATCTCTTTTTCGGCATGATCACAGCCTTATTCTCTTATCATCGGCACGATCACGGCGTTACTCTCTAGCAATAGCATGATCACAGCTATTTTCCGGCATGATCACAGCCTTACTATTTTATCATTGGAACGATCACGGCCTTAATCTCACAATAGCATGATCACAGCTATTTTCCGGCATGATCACAGCCTTGCTCTTTTTCCTTCGGCATGATCACAGCCTGTTCCTGTTTATTAAGCCCAAGCAGCAAACTCACGGAACAACCTGTGGCCACTTGATACTCACCCTGGAGATCAACATGCAAAAGTCTATGGAATCTGTTAAATTAATTACCCTTTCTCTAATTAATACGATACTGCAGATCAAAATATAATTCTTGAATTTTGAGCCACCAGCGGGCTATTCTGGGTACTACATCTTTCTTGCTCTGGGTCATTCTTAAGGAGTTGCAGTCAGTGAAAATAGTAAATCTCTTTCCAATCAAGTAGTACCGAAAACGTTGTAGGCTTTCTACCACAGCTAGCGCCTCCAACTCATAGCTATGGTATTTCTTTTCTATGTCTGTGGTCGATTGACTGTAAAAGGAAACCGCCCACTTTACGCCGGAATCCTCAACCTGCAGCAAAACTCCAGCAAGCCCCAAGGAACAGGTATCGGTATGAAGTTCATGGTTAAGATTTGGGTTGTACATTACTAGGATGGAAGATTCGCATAGTTTTGATTTTAAACCATCAAAGGCTTGTTATTCTATCGGTGACAAGTTAAATTTCGTATCTTTTCTTAACAACTTATGTAACGGAGCGGCGATTTTGGCATAATTAGCAACGAAACGTCTGAAATATCCCGATAGGCCTAGAAATTGTCTGACTTGCTTGACTTCGGTGGGGATGGGGAATAAGCTTACGGCGTCTATCTTGTATCTCCCAGGGCTTATGCCATCACTACTGATTTCATGGCCTAAATAGGACATTTGCTTTAGAAAGAATTTACACTTGGACAAATTTAGAGTAATGATTGAAGTCTTTTAGCACACTTAATAGTTTTTCAAGGGTGGTAAGGATTGTTTCAATATCTTCACCAAATAACACAATATCGTCCATGTAGACTAATATCTTCTCAGATTTAACGCGACGCATTACTAAATCTAAAAGTCTCATAAACATAAGATTAATTTGCTCTTCAATATTAGGGGTGAGGAAATTCTCGCGCACAGTTATATCGTTCAAACTTCTATAGTCTACACACATTCTGTAAGTGTTGTTTTTCTTTCTTACTTAACAACGCCCTGCTGGCATATTCAGAAAAGGAATGTTCTATGATATCGTTCGCAAGTAATTCATTTATTATTTTTTTGAGCTCGACAGATTCGGTACACGCGACGCGATAGGGCTTATACCTAATGATGGTGTTTTCTTTTAACTTTATTTTCATTTCGATTGAGTCAGTTTTTCCGAGTTCACTTAACGTAGTCGCGAAACAGTCCCGATATTTATTCAAAAGATTTAAAAGTGTATCTGTTATTTCCGTATCCATACTATTATCTATTTCTAAGTCTGTACAGCTTATTGGAAGTTTGTGTACAAGCGCGAGTGTGCCCAAGTCTAGTCAAAGAGAAGAATCTATGTTTTTTATTTCAAGCGAACCGAATTCTTTGATAACTCTAACCCGGGGAGAATCAAGGAAGTTCCTTCCCAAAATCATTGGAACGTCCTGTGTATATTATCCACAACATATATATCAATAGGCATGGTGACCTCTCCTGCTGTTACAATTTGATTGGTTTTTGCCATTGAGTGAGCATGTCCTCCTCCAAATCCATTAAGCGTTACATTGCAATATTCCTGACGACAACGATTTTGTTTTGCTTCATCTAACCTAATGGTGGAACAGTCAGCTCCGAGATCTAAAAATGCGGTGACTTTGAAATCACCTATTTTCACCTGCTTCATCAACCCGCCTTCATCGCCTTGATGCATCAATCGCCGTATCTTACTTGGTGGTCCGGACGGCGGTTTAAAAGAATGTGCTTTTTGCTTATGACAGTTTCGCGCGAAATGCCCAGGTTCTTTGCAGTTAAAACAGAATACTTGAGGTGAAAGATGGTAAGAGTTGGATGTAGATTTTATCAGTTGATTGCGATTTTTGCAGTCACGTGCATAATGACCGGGGGCCTTACAGTTGTAACAGTTAATCTGTCTATCCCTAAGATGTTCCCGTGAAGTTCTATTGAGCACTACATACGGTTTTATGTCTGACTTGAGCTGTGATCTTTGAGACACAAATTTTTCCCGATTTACTGCCTGTGCTCTTATTTTCGTTAAAGATTTGAGCAGCTCAAGTAGTTCGCCAATGGATTCACTCTTAGCCATGGTGAAGTTGTCGATGAGTGTTTGATCTCCCAACCCAGATATTATAAAGTTTAATATTACTTTCACACCTAACTTACCCCGTCTACCCAAAGCTTCACAGTTTTTTTTTTTTTTTTTACAACAATCAATTTTTTTCAAACACAAACCTAAACGATCAAAGTACAGCCCACCACCACCACCACTATTGACAAATACCCCTGTTGTGAATCTTTTCTTTTCACTTTTTTTTCGATAACGAAGTACAAATTAGTATTAACACAGCGTTGGGTACAATTATCACAAATCATACAATCGGCGCACAACACCACTACATACACATTCCGATGAAACAATCCTGCGAAGATCAAAAAGTAAAATTTATCTTCTTTTTTTTATCTTTTCTTTTTCAAGTGTCCGACCGAATATCTTTTTTGTTTACTTTTTTTTTATTACCTACTTCCTACCTACTAATAATGGCGTATTTGGATTTATAATCCCACTTCTGATTTTATTACCCTAGCTTCACTTTTTATAGAACCGAGCACGTTGCGAACTCGACCGAGCGCCCATGACCGTCGATATGGAATGAATGAAAACTTAACTCAGTCGAGCTGCATATGCAGGACTAAACTATTCTACCTGACAGATCCTCAAATGAGTGGCTGGGATTTTACCTCTCATTACAGTAGCGATAATAAGTACAGCCTACTGTTGGTTAACACAACGATTGAAAAACTCATTTTTTTTCATAAAAGATTTAGTTCAATGGCCGTGTTAATGTTAATTTTGTTAACGTTTTTATAACTCATTTATTTTTAAAACACTTTTAGTTAATAAATTTTTATTTATTTCTCAATTTAATTGCTTAGTTATCTATAATTTTTTTATCTTATGTGATAGAGAAGAAAGATTCTATAGTTTACGTTATGGTTTACTTTTTAAGCACACGGTTTTTTGCTTTATTTGCAAACGAATAAAAATGCGACTTAACCGCACCGAACTATATCACACTCTGTTCCGTCAATCATTCAACCCAAACTTCTGCAGTCCAAAAATACAAAAAAAAACTGCATGATTGCAGTTCCCATCGTTTCGTATATGCGAGAGATTCATTTACACAATTAAGACTGCGTGAAGTTTGGCTGGGACTCACATATCATTGGAATGCGCGAAATGTGCGACAGAATCTTTTGTTTTTTGGCTTATATTGTGTAACAGCCGCCTCACTACAAATGTCAAATCGCTGAGGGCCGGTGATGCCAATTCCTGACATGGAGAACCGGTGATGCCAATACATCACACAAATGGAAATCCAAACGTCTTCGACGCCAAAAGTATGCCCATTGCTCCTCGTCTGACTGCCAAAATATTTAAAATATGCATGAAAAGGTCAAAATATGCAACATTAAATACTAAAAAAAATAGTAGTTTTAATTTTTTTTATTTCTAATTTAGCATAGTATTAGTAATAGTAATACTAATTAATAGTATATACAACGAATGTAACAGTTAATAAATTTATTTGTTACTTTTATAAACGTAAACAATCAGGTATTGCTCCAAATGTTCGGGGGTAATGTTGTGTCTTCAATCACTCAAAATATTTTCATAAGTGGAAAAAGACCGTTCCACATCCACTTAGGTAACTGGGCAGTACTTAAATTGGGGTGCTGTGTTGGCACTTATCGTTTCTGGCAAAAGTTCACCCGTCCCATTGATCATCACATCTTATATATCGTGATGGCCACATTCAACACATGTATAATACCAATTACATATATTCAAAAAATTATATCCTCGTTCTCTATAGCGGCACTATGGATCAATATGTCATTCACAATTGTCCCGGCGTTATCCGTTTTAATATCTTTAGATTGGGTTTTACCCATCTTCAATAATCAATATATACACGCAATATCTGAATCAACGGATTTAACATAAAAAAAAAATCACTCTCAACGGACAACTATATATATTAATACCGAATAGCAATTTAATAACAACGCACTAATAATTATTTTCCCAGTCCTGTCACGGTCGCCATGTAATGAAAATACGCGTATTTCGTTAGATGGTCCAAGTCGAACTGACTGGCGTTGATCAAACATTTTAAATTTGTGGCAATATGCCGCGTCATCAAACACGCGCGAGTTAAGTTATGAGAAACGACGTTTAATAAAAAAAACTTTATTTTATAAACTCAAGGAGCGACCACTCGGTCTGAAGTACAAAATTGAAGTCCCTCTTACAAATCAAATCAATAATTATTTATCGGTTACTTGCGGAGGCGATACTCTTAGGTTGCATTTTTGGGTTCGCAATTCTAAGAACCAATGTCATCGATACCGACTGTTTTACATACTTGCAAAAGTGTATCGCCTGTGCAATCACAATTCTAAGAATTACATTACAATATCGATAATAAATAAATAGGTTGCCGATCGATTGCGTAAATGCAGTGTTGGACTTGGAAGTGTCTTCTTGGAATCCTGGGCAATCATTACTTCTGGGTCAATGTGGGATGTGTTGAAATGCTGATCATGGGTTAATGGACGGACGTAGCTTTGGATGAAGCAAGTACATGGCATGTGGGGGGTCAATGGATGAGGGGGTCAATGGGCGGACGTAACTCCTCCCCCCTTAGAGTAGAGCGACGGCCACAGTGAAGACGATGGGGCTGGAGCGAAGGAACGTAACACAGGGATGTTGGCTTCCTTTTTCTTCCTGAGGTTGATGATTATGGTTATTATTATCAGTGTGATGATTAGTGAGAGCCCTGCGGAAGTGCCGGTGATGAGATGTAGATGCAGGGTTTTGGCTCCTAGTGTGATGAGTTCTGTTTCAGTTTTAAAGTTGAAGTCCTTAAGTTTTTGTAGGTTCCACACATCGTTTGTTGATTCTGCATGAATGTGACTATTTGGTGGTGGTGGAACGTGGACCTCATCCCAAAATGTTTCTGGGTTGTCTTCGTATGAGATTCCGTTAACCTCAACCTTGCAGTTCTGAAAATGAAGGAGTGCAGTGCCTTCTACGGTTGTGATTTGAGTGCTGCAAGTGGAGTTAATTAAAATTTTTGGTACGTTTATAAATAATATAAAATTTGGTTCCGGCTCTAAGATGCTCTCGATCTTCCCAACATCGTTAAGTGGACAATGGGCGGCCTTGTTTTCCATTAGTTTCCCAATGCATCTGGAATTGGTGGTTGGTTCTTCTATCTCTTGTTGGATGCAGTAGAATGTACCTGCTATCTTGGGGCAAAGTGTTTTGTGTTGTTGTATGTGTGTTTCATTATAAATGATGTAAGGGTTAGTTATTATTAGTTGCGTTTCGTTAATAGGAAGAGGAATAATGTGATACATATTATATTCTACTGATGAAAAGTTTGGAATTAGTATGTTGAATATTAGATTAGTGCCATTGTAATATGCTTGGAGTTTGAGGAACTCATAAATTTGTTCAGTTGAGATAGTTTTAATATTTTGTAGTTCTAGTTTGTCTTGTATAAATTTTAGTTCATTTGGGTTAAGTATAAAGAATTATTTGGAGAACCGAGGCGTAAGTTTATTTCTCCTTGCCTCTTTCCTGAAAACAACTTCGTCATCCCTAATATCCTCCGGTTCTTCCCTAGACATATTTAGTTTTTCTATCCTGGTAGCGGTTATATTGTCCATTTTCTCTTGAATTTTAGGGTATATTTCGTTCAGAAATTCGTTTAATTTGGTTAGATATTCATGTTCATTGGAGAAATTTAAAGTTTTACAGAATTTGTAAGGCCTACCAAAGAAAAGTTCATAAGGAGTGTGTTTTGTAATTGAATGAATGGCGTTATTGTATGTGATAAACGTTTCGAACAACATTTCCTCGTGTTCTGTGGAAAGTTTTTGCTCTTTTCTCTTAGATAGAATGAGCCTGTAGATTTCAGTTAGTGTGGAGTGTAGTCTTTCCACAGGGGGGTTACTGCTAGTCTGTTGGAATGACGTGAAGTGCAGAGTTATGTCAAATTGTTTACAAAAGTCTTTGAATATGTTTGCTATAAATTCAGAGCCTTGGTCGCACACAATTTTCTTTGGAATGCCATATTGGCTTATGTAATTTTTCAGAGATTTTAGGATAGTTACGCTGCTTCTACACGTTAGAGTATATCCACAGGCGAACCGGGAGAATTTGTCTATTAATGTAAGGATTTGGTTGTGATTTATACTATATATGTCTATATGGACGATTTCTAAAGGTTTCAAGGGATTTCCGGGTTTGATGAATTGCGGTTTTGGTGGGTTTCTATCGTATTTTAGTAATTTACATTTTTCGCAATTGTTAATGGTTTTGGTTATTTTTTCTTTCATATTTGGGAAAAAGAATTCGCGTTTTAAGTGAATGTATGTTTCATTTATGCCGCGATGGTTAGAACGTTCATGATAGTCACGGATTGTTTTTTCCTGTTCATCTTCTTGCCTTATGTCATTTAAGATTTCCGTACACCGCACCATACGGAACGTTTTACTCTGGGAAAAATATGTGGAGAAAGTTGATTGGACAAGGTGAAAGATTTCATCAGTTGTGTATATAGCAATTAGTTTATTGGGTGGAAAGAATTTGTTAAAGATGTCAATCACCGTGTCTTTGTCGAAAGACGCTCTACGTATTGTTCGTCTTTGTTTGTTCTTGAAAACGTTCTCGACTGTCATTGGACATGCTTTATCTTGGGCTTCAAGTATGATTTGAATGTTGAATTCATTTAGGGTTTTTTCAGATATAGGTATCCCGTCATTTAAATTTTCTTGAGCACTGTGGATGGTTTCTATGTCTTCGTCGTTGTTGAAGAGTTCTTATTCTTCTTCGTCAGGGTTGGGGATTTTGATGCGGCTTAGAGCGTCCGCATTGGTGTTTGCCTTACCTTTTTTGTATATGATCTCGTAGTCGAACTCTTCTAATTTAAGCCGCCATCTGACGAGTTTTGAGTTTGGTTCTTTCAAGTTCATAAGCCATAATAGGGGCCTATGGTCTGTGACTATTTGGAATTTCCTTCCGAACAGATACGGTCGGAAGTATCGTGTGGCCCAGACTATCGCTAGAAGTTCCTTTTCGATGGTGGAGTAGTTGCACTCGCTAGGAGGAGAGGGTGCGACTAGCGAAACAAATAGGCCTATCACTTCCAATTCGGCCTTGGGATAGGACAGCACCTAATGCAGTGTTGCTCGCATCAGTTGTTAATATGAAAGGCTTGGTGAAGTCCGGATATTGCAGGATAGGGTCGTTAGTCAATAGATTTTTACAAGTTTCGAAAGCTTCTTTGTAATTTTCGTCTATTTTGATATCGACACCTTTTTTTAGACAGTTTGTCAAAGGTTTGGTTAATTTCGCCAAATCCTTTATAAATTTCCTGTAGTATCCGACTAGCCCCAGGAATGCTTTGATTTCCGTGCGGGTTTTCGGACTGGGGAAGTTTTTGATAGCAGAAATTTTCGATGGATTTGGCTTAATTCCCTCAGGGGTAATGATATGCCCCAGAAAAGCTATTTCTTTTCGCAAAAACTCACACTTATCCATTTGGATCTTAAAATTTGACTCTCGTAGTTTATTGAAGACTTGCTTTATGCTCTCTATGTGTTCTTGGAGCGAGGTGGAGTAGATTATGATGTCGTCTAGATAGACGAGACAAATTTTTCCCACTAGTTCTTTGAGAACGTTATCCATCACGCGTTGAAAGGTTGATGGAGCGTTCTTTAGTCCGAAGGGCATTCTGAGGTATTCATAGTGCCCTCCTTCAATGGTAAATGCAGTTTTTGACACGTGATTGGGGTCCATCTCAATCTGGTGGAATCCACTCGCGAGATCAAGGGTGGTGAAGTAAAGGCATTTTCCCAGTTTATCGAGGATTTCACTTATATTGGGTAGTGGATACCTATCAGATATTGTTTTTTCATTAACCTTCCTATAATCTATTACTAATCGCCACTTCTGTTTCCCGCTGGCGTCCTGTTTTTTGGGAACAATCCAGACAGGGGAGCTCCATGGGGAGTAGCTATTCCGAATTATACCTTGTTCAAGCATTTTGGAGATTTGGTCTTGAACCTCCTGTTTGTGTATAAAAGGGTACCTATATGACTTGGTATATATTGGGACTTCGTCAGTTGTGTTTATAGTGTGTTTTATTTGATTAGTGAAGGTAAGGGATTCGCCTTCTATATATATAATATCACTATATTCTTTACATACTTTAAGGATTTTCCTTCGCTCCTCGGGATTTAGATGAGTGGTACGAATTAGATTAGTTATGTCTTTTCGAGGTAATTGTTCGTACATCGGCGGTTCATGGAAGTTGTTAATTTCAATGAAGTTTATGGATTCGAATGGTTCTGACTTTAATGGTTCTTCTAAAATGATGGTATGGTTATTTTGGGAGTAATTTACGAGTTCAACTGTACTGTAACCGTTTTCCGCGTTGTATAGGCCTTGCGTTACGCACAGGTTCGGTTCTAGTTCTGTTGAATCGATGAATATGCTGCCACAGCTTTGTTTTACGGGAAGTTTCGCGAGAAGTTTACTGTTCGCGGGTATAGTGAGTTTACCCGAGGAATAGTTCTGTTTAAAATTAATGTTGATCGTGGCGTCTTTTGTGATTAGTGTTTTGCTTTCAAGGTCTATTTTTGCTTTTAGCGGTACAAGGGTGTCCATACCTAGGAGCCCGTCAAAAAAATTATGGAACCTAAAAATAAGGAATTTCAGGAATCCTGCTTGGTTGAACTCTATGAATATCGGGAGGTTTACTTGCTTATTCAACTGGTATTTTTTGAAAACCGTGGTGATATTCACCGGTTCACAATGGATTTGGTTTTCTTGAGGAATGTATTCAGGATTTATAAATGAAGCTGATGCACCAGTGTCGAGGAGAAATCTCAAGGGTCTACCGAAAGGGGACGAAATATTTATGTAAGGCAATGTTATTGGATTTGTTTCTGGGTCTAAGTATCCTGTAGGTTCTTGGAGGCTACATTGGAAAAATTTTGGTTATCCATTATGTTGGTGGGATCTTGATCGAAGTAATTATCTAGTTGTTGAAAGGGGTTTGGCTTCACAGTTTCTACTTCTTGGAAGTTGAAGTTGGAGTTCCGTGTTTGTTGACTTTGGCTTTGTTTAAATTTTGGGTACGAATTTGTATTTGGATTGGGTGGGGTACGAGCCATGGATGTAGATCTTTGTGGTCTATTGGATTGTGTATCGTTGCTATTCCTGTTGAAGGGCCTTGAGAATTTGGATTCTTGAAGTCTTGGTTCCCTATTAGATAGTGCTCTGGGGTATGTGTTATTTTGCCGCCAATTATTCTGATTATAATTATAATTTGGTCGTGTTTGACTTCGACCAGAGTCGTGGTAGTTTTGTGTATTGTATGGTTGGAATCTAGGGTATTGAGTGGTTTTCTGGTAGGAGATATTCTCCTCTTTTATGCAACAGGTTAAGGCGGCGGCCAGCGAGATAGGTTGCATTGCCCTGACTCTAGAACCAAGAGGTTCGTTTAGACCACTCAGGAATGAGTTTAGGCACATATCGGCGTATAAGTCCTTCTTCGCCATGACCACGTTCTGATCGTGTTCGTGTATTAGGACAGTATTGCATAAAGCCGATTGTAGTTCAATTATTGAACTGTAGAAAGAATCTACACTCTTTGAATATTGTTTTAAGCTGTGCAAATCCCTAATAAGTGACGTTTCCGTCCGTTTGTCAGAATAATGAAGAATGAGATTTTTCTTCATTTCGTCCCAGATTAGCGGTGTCCCATACATGTTTAGGACTTCGTTTGCCTGTCCAATGATTTTGTTCCTTATGGCTCTTAAGAGAATTAACCCGTAAGGGGTGTTATCTGTTCCTCTTATGTAGAGGAGTATTTCCTCTACATTATTTAGGAACTCATAAAGTAACCTGGTGTTTCCTTCGGGAGGTCCTTGATGGCATCAGGGATCCGCAATGAGTTGAAAATATCATTGTGGTTGATCGTTTGAACACTTGTGTTCGTGATTGGGTTTGGGGGTGGAGATGGGGCAAAATTATTTCCTTCAGTGGACATGTCTGTTGAATTAAGAGGAGAAGACGAAGGGGTACCGAGGGTTTCGCTGTCGTTTTCTTCTGTTATTGAATTTAAACTTTTAGATAGCCGTCTTAGATTGTACGGAAAAAATCTTGCCTTGCGTTTCGATTTTCCTGGCATAAAAAAAAATCCACAATAATACAGATAGAGGAGAAATTATTTGCTCATAAGGGTTTTTATATTATTGTCTATTTCTTTTATTGTATTTATATATATCTATTCTTTATTTTATTTATATTTACTTAGTTTATATATTTATTTGGTTCTATGCTATAGTAAATTTGATTTTATGCCTACGCAACAATAATAACAACACACTTACAGGAGACAGCTTATGATGAGTGTAATCAGCATTGTTTTTCTTCTTTGTCCTTAGTTTGATGGTTCCCAGCGACGAAGGATTTGAAAATCCACCGGTACTCGATCTTTGATTTCTGTATGTCTTCAATGTTCTTGATGGATGGCTTCTTTTTTATTCACTTGAGTTAGATTTTATTGTTCGCACTGTTCTTTCTTTTGTTATTGCACAATTACGAGTATGTGGTTGCAATTAAATAATATACTCGTAAGATATATTTTTATTATTTTTTTTTTCAAGGTTACGATTCTGCGTCACGGGTACTGCACTAGTTAGTTGTTAACACAATGGTTTGACCGATTTTACTTGCACGGTATTGTATAATTTATCGAAAACTCTTAGATATAAGATTTATTTTGTTCATTAAATAGATTTGAAAGATCTTGTCCCGTTCGCTGGACTACTCGACTGCGCCAGTTAAGTTATGAGAAACGACGTTTAATAAAAAAAACTTTATTTTATAAACTCAAGGAGCGACCACTCGGTCTGAAGTACAAAATTGAAGTCAGTCTTACAAATCAAATCAATAATTATTTATCGGTTACTTGCGGAGGCGATACTCTTAGGTTGCATTTTTGGGTTCGCAATTCTAAGAACCAATGTCATCGATACCGACTGTTTTACATACTTGCAAAAGTGTATCGCCTGTGCAATCACAATTCTAAGAATTACATTACAATATCGATAATAAATAAATAGGTTGCCGATCGATTGCGTAAATGCAGTGTTGGACTTGGAAGTGTCTTCTTGGAATCCTGGGCAATCATTACTTCTGGGTCAATGTGGGATGTGTTGAAATGCTGATCATGGGTTAATGGACGGACGTAGCTTTGGATGAAGCAAGTACATGGCATGTGGGGGGTCAATGGATGAGGGGGTCAATGGGCGGACGTAACTTGCGCGCAGTAGCATGTCAGAGTAGCGATGTTCATAGAAAAAATACATCGATGTTTTCCTCGATGTATTACATCGTATCGTTACATCGATGTTTAACGATGCATCGGTTAAAAACATCGATGTTTCCGATGCATCGAATAAAAAGGCTACAAAAACAACATAAATCAGCTAGTAAATGAAAGGAAATAAGAAAAATGATAATATTCAAGGTTTTTTTTTTTTACTGAAATAGAGTTTTATTAAAATTGATTGAAATTACAAATTCCAGTACTTGTTCTCTAAACTCTGCATAAATAGTATTTTGTTGACACGCTTAGCCTGAATTCTGTTTCGCTGCTGGTTCAGCACTTGAGACGCTTTGGAAAACAGTCGCTCCGATGGAACCGAAGTGGCTACCATTGTTAAATATTTAAAAGCAACTTTGTAGAGCTTTGGAAACTGCACTTTTTAGTCGCACCACACTTCCAATGGATTTTCTTTAAGTCGGCCAACAGGTGTCCTCAAATAGACCGAAAGCTCGTCACTAACACTTTCTTCATTTTTGTTGGACTTCCAATTGCGATGAACTAACTTGTGATGGTCACTCCAAAGGCTGAAATCTTCTGCTACTGATGTTCTTTCCACCGAACTATCTGAGTCTGTTTCGACATTTTCATTTGAGAGGTCTCTTGTCATCATCTCTTTAATTTTTTGTATTGCATTAGCACATGCTATTGGATCTTCAAAATGCAGTTTCTTGAATCGTGGATCCAATAATGTAGCTATAGCTAACGGAGTTACAAGTTCAATAGAACCCATCCTTTTCTTGATTTCGGTTAGTATGAGTTTGTGCACTTGCAACACTAACGGATCATCAATCACAAGCGCTTTAAGTTTGGAGAGCATACAATGAACTAACGGTATTACTTTACTGCTGGTAAAATAATTATCGCCAGATATTTCTTTCGTCGCGGCTTCAAGTGGACGTAAGATATTAATGAGCGATGCCGATATGTTTAGTTCCAGGCCAGTTAGCATTGGAGGTGCACTTCTGTGGCAAATCAAAATGTCACTCACAGCACTTTTACGCTCTAAAAATCTTTGGATCATATAGTACGTGCTATTCCAACGTGTTGGCACATCTTGGATTAACGTTGTTTCAGCGCTAACCGACTTTCGCAGTTCATCGCTTGCTACACAACTTTGTTTAAAAAAAGTAACAACGGTCTTCATTTTTGAGAGTATTTGTTGCAATTCAGGAATTTGCAAAATGTTTTGAGCAACCAAATTAAGTGTATGAGCGAAACAGGGGATGTGCTTCTTTTTCCCAAATGCAATTTCAACTGCTTTCACCATATTTGCGGCATTATCGGTAACAACAGCTGAGATTTTGTTTGAACCGAATCCCCAATCGTTGCAGGTTTTATTCAACATTTTATTTTATAGTGAGGAGAAGTAATTTTTTTTAAAAGATGTTTGAATCCTTCATTCTCTACCACCGAAAAAGGCTGGTTGTCCTTACATATCATGTATAAAATTGCACTGTTTAATTTTCTTGCTTTGTCACCAGAAGAAGAAGCATAAGAACTAATTTCTTCAAATGTTGTCTTTATTGACCTCTGCATCTTAGGACGTTTTGATGGTAAGTCTGCTTCACATTCTTTTTCAACATATAAATCTGCTGGAGGCTCTTGGGTGGCATTAGATGTCGATGGCTCTGGATCTGGATTCAAGGTACTGGTGCTGACACATTCAATTACGTCTTCTGTTCTATTTGTCGAGGTACTTGGGGATGACAATGACAAACTTGAATCTAATTTTTGTTGCACATTTTTATTTTTAATAAGTTCCAAATTAAGAGATTTGTGGATGTTTCTAATGTGACCCATTAAATTGGTTGTATTTCCAGCCGTTCTTAAAATTTTTTGGCATATTTTACATTTAGCTGATTTTTCATCGATCTTGTCAAAATAATTCCAAACATCGCTTTTTTTCTTAGGTGCCATAACGGAAGAACTCTGAAACAAAATAAAAAATATGTTTGTCCTACTTTACACCGGTATATAACACAAAAAACATATTGCTTTACATCGTCATCGTCACTTTAAACTAGGTGTATGCAATCAAAAAAATAAACACAAACTATATTTACAGGAAGAAGCATAATTTCAACTAACCTTCATATCACGTTCGTTTAAAATCTCTGCTCTTTATTATTTTTATTCCTAAAATCAAAAAAAGAAGGAGCCGGTAAAAAACAAACCGTAACAAACTGCAACGGCAACCAAAATGAGAATGAGAATCAAAAATGTATGATAATAACCAGAAAAAATGAGTATGCGAATTTCTTCTTGACTTTGACTAACCAATAACAAAACACGCTTCTTCAAAGGGTAATTTTTTTTTCTTGGTGCCACATAACCCCAACTACAAAGACTAATAGACATAAAAGTAACTGCATTGTAGACTCTTTTAGTCTAGTCTGACATGTGTCTTGCATCTGGGCACTATTTGTGTATTTGTGCCTGCCTCGCACACATGTGAGGTACGTCAGATGTGCGAATCCAACGTCGCTCGTCTTGTCGTGCTCATGTTATTTTTTTTGTTTTGTAACCTATGTGTTCGTGCTCAATTCAATATAGAGTCAAAAGAGCCAAAGAGTGAATGCAAATGATCAGGTACTTTCATTCGATACATCGGAACGAAATACATCGATGTATCGTTAAACATCGAAAGCATTCGATACATCGGATTTATTCGATGCATCGAATGATAATCATCGATGTTTTCGATGTATCGATGTAAAATGAACATCCCTATGTCAGAGAGAGAGAGAAATATAATTATAAGAATCTAAGGCTACTCGTTTGCAAAGCATACGATACAAAAGCCTCATTTTCCCTCTTCAATAAATTATTTTCTCTTGTTTGAAGCTCGATCTTTTTCTTTAGTATTTTCAGCTGTCTTTTCATCAATACCAACTCCTTTTCCATGGCGCTCTTTTTAATTTGTGGTGGATTTCCATCGTCCAACCTGGGTTTAACATAAACCATCACAATAAAGACACAGAATTCTTTTAATAATTTATCCTTTTTTTGTCAATTTAAGTTGCGAGCGTAGCATATATTTTTTTAACGCACAAATTAATCTTGCCATCCATCTCGCTTGATGCATTGCACCTGGAGGCCTGATTTTTAGTTGCTTATCGACATCTCCTTCTAAGAATATTATTGAAAGTTCAGTAAGTTCGCGGTAGTCATTTCTAACAATTGGTTTTCGTAGCTCCTCAAAGTAAAAACAAAGAATTTCGGTAATTTCGGGGTCATTAAAATTCTCTTTAACAATGTCTGCACTGGTTTGGAAATTGTTTGTGTCAATATTTTTCCATTCATCTCGAAACATTTTAAAAAGAGGTTTTTCTGAACTTATTGTTACTTGGTTTCTCTCGTTTCGAAGACACTTTTAAGCACGAGCTCATATATATGATTCTCTTTCTAATTCCTGTTCTAAGAGCACGTATGTATGTTCCATTAAAGAGACCTGTGTTAGATGCAGTTGTATCGCAACACATAATCTGAACTTTGTCATCGAAGTTCTAGTCTTTAATTGCCCTAGGAACAACTTTAGCTTGTTCTTTGCCAAAAGAATTATCCAATTTTGGCACGGAATTTTGGAATTTTGTTCCTCATCTCCAAAAGTAATAACATTAGGAAGTCGTTCTTCCTTAGCACTCCTTACATTCAAGCCAGGTAACAATTTTCCATCCCAGTAAACAGTTTTAATGTTTTCTGCCCTTTCTTTTCTGATCCGTGTCCGCACGTGTTGAATCGAAGACTTGTTGATTGGAAAATCCTCAAAGTTAAGCCCTAGAGCCTCTACTGTACCCTGAACTATATAAACAGAGTCTCTTATGCTCAACTGACATCTGTCTAAGGATGGGACTAGTTTTGGAGTAACAAAGTCCTTTCTTCCTCGTTTTGAGGTTGCCTCAGATGACGGTTTAGGAGCAGTGGGAAGAACTTCGCTGCTTTCGTCGGAGCTTGCATATCGTGTCGT
This sequence comes from Chalcosyrphus nemorum, assembly GCA_949716465.1. Classification (NCBI taxonomy): domain Eukaryota; kingdom Metazoa; phylum Arthropoda; class Insecta; order Diptera; family Syrphidae; genus Chalcosyrphus; species Chalcosyrphus nemorum. The sequence continues at coordinate 72,971,610 of OX454333.1, forward strand.
GTCCTTCAGGACTTAAATCCTCCAACGTTGCTCAGGAAGCAGATGGTATTGCCGATGCCTACTTGTTACGTTTTTGTTCTTCTTCTAATCGCCTTTGTCTTACCCTATCTTCCTTTTCAGATTCTTATCAACTCCCTCTCTGACGCTGTAAAAAAAACTCTGTCCTCTTCTATTTTAATTTTTTGAAGAGCATCGGAATAAGCTTGGTCAAATATGTTATCCAAATCGTCCTGAAAATCTCCTTCTCGTCGTTTATACACCTCCTGGGTTTTCGTTGAATTTTTTTGCATACAAATTTATAAGCTTCTTCACAGAGTCGGGTAGTGATTTTGTGGGGATTCTAGCCTTTACCCAAAATGAAATAAAATACTGTGAGTTTCAATGCTCTGAGTGAATATTAATATTTTCATCAGGCGAGTTCTTGAATTCAGTTTAACGTGATATTTTTTTTTTTTTAAAAAGTCCTTGCTAAATATATTCATAAATCGGTTTAAAAAATATACTGTTAATTAAAATTTTTTTTATCCATGTTAGGATGCGTATCCGAATATTTTCTTAACGTTGTTTTTATCTATAACACAGAAAAAACAGTTCCTGGTTATTCAAAATATACAAAAAAATCTATCACTTACATATTTGTTATCAAAATACATTTTCATTTTTATTTAAAACATTGGCAAGTCATTACATAATTAAGTCCATTTTGTATCTAGAAATCGAATAAGCTTAATGTACATACTTAAACAATTATGTAGTTAGAATTTAAGCGTATATTACGTTTTGTTTCTTTTATGACAGCAATGATTTAGATTTGTATCTTAATTTCTTTCGCAATGAAAAAAATATATACATGTATACTAAGTCGATTTTAATGAGTTCATGTAAAATTTAAATGTAAACTTCTAATTTATAAAATGTCCCTCTTAGTTGTAAGAAAATTCAATTGTACTAAATACTTTTTAAAAATATATTGCATAATATTTTTTTCATTTAGTCTAATGCATAGTCATATGTATTTATGTATGCTAGAATTGCATAAATACATATTAGTAAAGGTTTTACTATTTTTAATAATGTTTGCTTACTACATTTTATATTAATTTTTACCTCTGCAGAAATACACGAAACAAAGTTAAATAAAAAAAGTTGGAAAACAATAAAATATTAATTCATTCACGAATGTAGACACAAAAATAATAAATCGCCATAAATCAAGTGCTACTTGCATAAATATAGACATTTCATCGTTGTGAAAATTTTACATGTAGATTCAAAACCGGCGATAAACACCATATTCGATAGATTATTTCATAAATATGCGACCGGCGTCCCGTAAAAAAAAAGACGGTCACAGGAAACAAATTAATAATAAACCAAAGATTTTGTTCGTTGAGTTTTTGTCAACACATTTTTTTTTTCTTGCTATAAGTAAACATAGATTATAAAAAAATGACACTAGCATTGTGTATAGATAATGTTATAATGATTAATAATTTCTTAACAAAAAAAAATATATATATACTATACAAATATACAACTAAATATAATGTGTATTAAAATTTAAAATAATACGTGTTTAAAAATTAAAACTAATTGTAAAAAATAAATTAAAAGAAAAAGTTCTGTAAATTTTAGTTTAAGCATTAAAAATAAATATATAAATATATACAAAAAGCGTAAATAAAAATTAAAATGTTTTATAATAGTTGTAAATGAAATTGTTTTTGTTATGTAAACATTCGTCGTGAACCTTGAAGAGATATGCCAATTGGAGTGAGTAAGTATTTCTTTATATAAAAAAGGAATTCAAATAACAGAGTAAACTAATGCAAAGATCACATTTCGATAACAGGCAGAAATCTTTACTTAGTAAGGCTATAAATAAAGCACAGTTGTTATAGTTATTGTTATAATTGTAATGAAGTTAAATGGCATGTAATGAAACTAAATGAATTAAGTGCCCTCCCACTTTCCATGCCACCACTAGGAGCAAATCCTTACAGGTACACTGGAACTTCAAGACCGCTTAGCACGCATGCTTTAGCACATGCTTAGTAGGGGAGAAGGGGGGAGTTCTTACTGTCACACACTGGGCGGCAAAAAAAACCTCCGAGGACTAAATGTCTAAAACCTTTAAAAAAAATTGGGGAAGTGCGAGGAGGGCCTCGTGCAATAGTGTTCCGGACATTTTATATTGTCATTTAATAGAGTGCAATATTATTCATATGCTGCATAGGTACACCTAATACTGGTTTTGATATGAACGATGTAATGCCTAGTACGTAGGTATGTCCTAGTAATACTGTGCTGAGATTCCAGTCTATTTTGACTTTCACTTTCGATATAAAACATATATTGAATTCGTGCAAAAATTTGAACTCGAGATATTAAACAATTCTGAAATTACGTTGACAGAAAAGCTCGTTATAGTGTGTCTGCCGATTCTGTTTGTCTGCCTGTATGACGAGTGAATCAATTTACTTCAAACTTCATATTAGGGAGCTATTGCATGGCCCCTAAAGGGTACATTGAAATTTTTGTTGTAGCCCTACTCTTAGAATTCCTTCACGTAGCGCCATTTTCACAAACACGGAGTTTTCTCCAAAATGGTTTCAACGATTTTGATAAAATTTCATATTTCAGTTAGTTTAGGCGTACCAAGCTTTTGGATAAAAATGGATGTAACAGTACTTTGCTTCTTAAATGGTTTAAGTAAAGCAAAACACTGGCAATACTTGACATGCAAAGGAATACAGCATTTAGAGTTTTAAAAATTTAAGAAAAAAATATTTTTGAAAAAAACCCAAAACTAAAAAATTGGGTAAGTGCGAGGAGGGCCTCGTGCAATAGTGTTCCGGACATTTTATATATATTGTCATTAAATAGAAGGCAATTTATTCATATCCTGCATAGGTACACCTGATACTGGTTTTGATATGAATAATGTAATGTCTTGTACGTAGGTATGTCCTAGTAATACTGAACTGAGATTCCAGTCCATTTTAATTTACACTTTCAATATAAAACATGGCGTACCAAGCTTTTGGATAAAAATGCATGTAACGGTACTTTGATTGTTAAATGGTTTAAGTAAAGCAAAACACTGGAATACTTGACATGCGAAGGAATACAGCATTTAGAGTTTTAAAAATTTAAGAATAAAATATTTTTGAAAAAATAAACAAAATTAAAAAAAATTTTAGTTTTTTAAACTTATTTAGTTTTCAAAAGCTGCATAGAGCTGACATATACGATCCATTCATGCAAATGACTTAGTTTTTGAAAAATCGAAATCGAATGCAGTAGCAGCAAGAGAAGAACTTATAGGGAAGTCCATGCGCTCTTCTAAAATCTGTAACTCGGGAACTACTCAGCGGATTTGGATGAAACTTGAAACTTAAGCAATTCGTAGTATCAAAATGATCTACTGTAAAAATTTTTTGGATAACGTAAAAACTGGGGGAGATACAGTGGGGTAACTAGATACCCCATTTTTTTAATTTTTCTCAGAAAATATATAAGATACAGAAATTTTCGTACTTATTTCACAATCTACGCAAAATTCTATGTATCTCCAATTTTTTTCATATTTTTAGCATTCATGGTCTGGCCGCTAGGGGGGGGGGGACAACATTTTTCAAATGTTTGGCGAGCTGTTTTGTTCAACAAATTTTGCCAGAAAAAAATATTTCTTACATATATAGAGCCCTTGCAAAATTCTCTTTAATTTGATATGCCACATGATGGGGAACAAAATAATTTTTTTTTGCCCTTCATACAAAGTGCCCAAAAAAGGGCTCCCAAAATGAAATTCATTGCCGCCGTCTTGTGCAGGCTTCCACATAATGTATACATAGCGAAAGTTTCAGCTCTCTATGTCTAACGGTTCAAAAGTTACAGGGCTGTGACAGACTGACGGACAGACGGACAGACGGACAGACAGACACCGTATCAAACCCATAAGTGTTCCGTCTTACCTTTTAAGGTCCGGAACACTAAAAAAATTATAGTTCTTTAAACTTGTTTAGTTTTCAATAGCAGCATAGAGCTAACATACACGATCCATTCGTGCAAATGACTTAGTTTTTGAAAAATCCAAATCGAATGAGGAAGCAAAAAGAGAAGAAATTATAGGGAAGCCCATGCGCTCTTCTAAAATCTGTAACTCGCGAACTACTTTTCGGATTTGGATGAAACTTAAAATTTGAGCCAAGCTTAGTATCAATAATGACCTGCTGTAAAAATTATTTAGATAACATAAAAACTGAGGGAGATACAGTGGGGTAACTAGATACCTCATTTTTTTAATTTTTCTCAGAAAATATATAAGATACAGCAATTTCCGTACTTATTTTACAATCTACATAAAATTCTACGTATCTCCATTTTTTTTCATATTTTTAGCATTTATGGTCTGGCCGCTAGGGGGGGGGACAACAACATTTTTCAAATGTTTGGCAAGCTTTTTTGTTCAACAAATTTTACCAGAAAAAAATATTTCTTACATATATGGAGCTCTTGCAAAATTCTCTTTAATTTGATATGCCACATGATGGGGAACAAAATATTTTTTTTTTTGCCCTTCATACAAGGTGCCCAAAAAAGGGCTCCCAAAATGAAATTCATTGCCGCCATCTTGTGCAGGCTTCCACATAATGTATACATAGCGAAAGTTTCAGCTCTCTATGTCTAACGGTTCAAAAGTTACAGGGCTGTGACAGACTGACGGACAGACGGACAGACAGACACCGTATCAAACCCATAAGTGTTCCGTCTTACCTATTAAGGTCCGGAACACTAAAAAGATATCTCTACAAACAACTTGGAGCAAAGCCAGCGGTGAATAGGTCCTTAACGTCATTTTCGGTTTAGGCAAAGCCGGATCACCTACTTCTGAACATACACTATATTAACGACATCCTAATGCTGTGTAAGAGTTCTCAACTTCAAGAAGCGCTGCAACTGCAGGTTTGATCTCTATGAATTTATACGAAACAATTCTTCTTTACCGCAATGGACGTCGATGAATTTGTAGAAATTGTGAGAGAACAATCTATTTTATGGAATTCATCGAATCCAAATTATAAAAATTAAAAGAAAATTATGGAAAAATGGAAAAATATATCAAAACAATTAGGTATATAAAGTAAGTACAAAAATATTTGATAATTTTATTTCTGTTTGCTAGGTATGTAACACATGTACATATATACACGTACAGGGCCCAGCTTATGAATGCAACTTCTTATTTATCCATTAAACAAAGCTTATAATAATATTAACCATATATAAAAAATTCGTTATATATGAGAAGTGAAATCAACAGATGACTCTTTCACTCTGTTTGCTATAGCTGCAACCCTTGCGGTAAAGTTCTGAGTTCTGACAGTGCTGAAAGACTCAGATGCCCTCAAATCCAATGAATTAAAATTAAATTATTTTAAATTAAATTTCCATTGGTATCTCTTTTCTCGGGAAATCAGTTTTACCTAAACATATTTGAAAGTAAACTCCATCCAGGAGCATGCCATGATTATCTTGAGTGGAAGGTGAGAAAACTAAGATCTTGGTTTAAACAACGACACATTAATAGTGAAATGAATTCGTGGTTGTTGGGTATTACATTTACATCGATTTTATTTAATTTCTACTTAATTTCTTTAAATTTATTATATAGAACTAGGAGTGAAGAACAAACAGTGGAAAGAAAATTTAATGAAGCGCATATTTGTTGCCGCAATATCATTGAAAGGACCAACGGCGGCGTGCTGAAAAATAAATGGCGATGCTTGCTTGGAGCTAGAAAGCTACACTATTTGCCGGACAAAGCGATACAAATCACAAGAAGCGCTTAGAAGTTGAAGGACCTAAGCGCAATTTTCAAACATTTGAGTAATCAGCGTTTAAAGTTTTTTACACATAACTCTTTTGATAAAAACAATAAAAAGTATATACAACCAATTCGTAGTAAATAAAACTCGAGTGTTTTTAGTGTTAGTATTAAGAAAAAAATTTAAGTTTTCATAAATGACCTTCATCTGTAAAAAAAAAAAAAAACAAATTTCAAAAAATATCACTAAGGCCCTTCATCTTCTAAGCGCTTTAAATGTTTGCGCGCGTTGCATAAAATTTGAATCCATTACAAATCTGAAAGTACCATGAATGTTCATATGACTTAGCAACTCATAAGAAGACAAATAGCAGATTCGCTTAAAAATTAATGTATTAAATAAGAATTAGACAAAATTAAACAAAAATTATAATCTGAAAAAGTATGTAAAACGAGTTTATTTGCAATAAAGCTTTTCTTCTTCTATGTCTAAAGTAGGCTACACACTATCAGTTTTCAACTGACAGTATTGCTAAATTGATGGAAAACTGATAGTGTGTAGATAGAACTGATCAATGAGGATGGAACTGATGGCGAGGGTTGAATTTTTTCGTGGATTTTGCTGGTGCAGGTAGACTTCATGATATGGCATTTTGTCGAGCGAGGGTCATATTTGATAGTCCAGGCTTCTATGTCCCGCATCTTTCGAATTAGATTACAGTGCGTAAAAATTTTTGCCTGCGCCCAAAGAAGAAAAACCCAAAAATAAACAAAAAAAACTGGAACTGATGAGGGTTGAATTTTTTCGTGGATTTTGCTGGAGTGACGGAGAATGCTGCATGTATGTGTATAATGAGAGGTAGATTTCATGATTTGGGTCGAGCGAGGGTCATATTTGATAGTCCAGGCTTCTGTGTCCCGGATCTTTCCACTTTTTCACACACTTTTTTTTGTTGTTAGTGCAATAATAATACATACACACAGGCAGACAGTAAGACAGACAGACAGACAGAATCGCCCGACCTACTTGTGCGTAAAAATTTTTGCCTGCGCCCAAAGAAGACAAACCGAACAATAAACAAAAAAAAAGGAGAAAACCTTCGAAAAACTGTCGAACCACCTGGAATGATAGTGTGTAGCCTGGAATGAATTGATGACAACTGACAGTCCAGGACTGTCAGTTGAAAACTGATAGTGTGTAGCCTACTTAAGAGTCGCTGTTTAATTTTTAATTTTGCTTCTATTTCTCCTTTGAAGGTTTCCATTTGCATATTGTGATACCACCGGATCTACAGTAAACACAGCCAAGTACTAAAAACCACTACACTACAATGAGAGACAGAGGACCAGTACAAATAGATTACCAGACACAATTACACTTAGAAGAGATTCTGGCACTGGGTCAGGAGAACCAACCGGAGCTTTTAATAAAGCGTAGAAGGTGCTTGATGGGTACACCAGTCAGGTCACCGAGGTCGTCACGTCTAGCGTGGAGGCCGATTAAGCAGTGTCCCGTGAGGACACCGATGTTGGTGCTCAGTTCTGGACGCTTCAGAAGCAACAGTTCTTTTGAACGTTTCCGGTTAAGGTTAGGCCAGAGCTCTCTCCAGATCCTGAAGGGGCAATGGCTTCCCTTATAGCATCAAGTTTGAGAAGGTGATTACAGGTAGCAATTGGCATACCAATTCCCGTCCTTCTTAATTCCCTTCACTAATACATTAGTGACTAAAATCCTGAACACATCGATCCTTTAGTTCACAAAGTGTCTTATTGGTAAAAGCTTTTGATTCTCGCCGTAAGTAAGGAAAGAACAGAACGACGTCTACTGGGCTAGGTAGTATGTATGTTTTAAATATGTATTTAAATAAAAATAACATCTGATAGCAGCATTCTAATTTGCTTCTATACTCTTATATACTCTTTGACATGCAACGAACATGTGCCCGGGTAGCTCAGTCGGTAGAGCGTTGGACTTTTAATCCAACGGTCCAGGGTTCAAGTCCCTGCTCGGGCGGCCGTTTTTTTTTTTTTTTGTAAAGTAAATCCACATATATATATGTATGTATGTATGTATCGTGGCTTGGGTAAATTTTGTACTCTCCCGTGAGCGCTGTCTTTTGCGAAAGTTCTTCGAGCAGATTTTTCTAAAATTTCGTAAAAATTCAACGTGTTGGGAGGGTTTGGGAACGGACCTATTGTTGATTATAGTTTTAATTATAGCCGAAAGTCGATATGACTTTTGAAAAGATATTTGTTATAATGATTGCAAGTTTTCCGTTTTTTTTTTTTTAATTTTGAACGCTTTTCCAACTCTTTCCAGTCATTTAATAAATTTAAAATTTAAAAATAATAAATCCATGTGTAGTCGGTGTGCGACAACCCGGAATGCTAATACGGTTATGATCTATGGGGAGCTATGGTTTATGGTTGGTTTTAAAAGTCTTTATATTTGTCTGGAGTGTTATAGAGGTTAATTGTTTTTTGTCAACATTGTCGAAAAACGTAATGTGCATTTTATAGGATCCAGTAGGGTATTATTATATCCAGTAGCTTCACACAGCTATTAAAGGGTTCCCATAATTAGAGTCCACATTTCAACATCCTTTTAAAGTCCACAAAGTAGAAAAAAAAAAAAACAAAATTAAGTGAATCTTTTTTTATTACTTTTAACAAAAGGCCATACATTCATCTTAAACACTTAACAAGGTAGTGGAAAAAAATATAAAAATTAGTATGTATATCGAGCGAAATTGCAAAAATTGTTCGATTTCATTTTTCCATGAAAATTACTTAGCAATACGATCACAGTAAGCTGCCCAAAGTCTATCCCGGTACAATAACGCAGCTTTCTCTATGCATTTCGCTTCCAAAATGCCTCGTCCTACTACTCCGATGTCGGCACCTTTCTCTTGTACAATAAATTCTGGTGTTTTGTATTGTTGTCCCAGTTTATCTCCAGCATCATCAATTTTAACACCCGGTGTAAGTTGAATTAATCCAGGGAATGCAAAGCAATCTGCATTCTGACATACAATTCCAGCAACAAAATCAACATCTGTATTGTCTGTGGCTAATTTGGCGGTGGCTTCCTTGTATTGTTCGGTTATTAAATTGCCTGTTGAGGACATCTCACCAAGGAGGAATACACCACGCTTTTGAGGTACGTCGACTAGGCCTGCCTTTAGACCCTGTAATATGCTTTGACCCGAGATTGAGTGGGCTGTTACGAGATCTGCCCATGAAGAAATTTTATAGATACCCTTCGCATATTGCATTGATACAGTATTGCCAATATCCGCAAATTTGCGATCCTCCATAATTAGGAAATTGTGCTTTTTAGATAGCATTACTAGATTCTTGATAAAGTCTTCATTGAAGTTTTCAACAATGTCTATGTGGGTTTTCAAGATACATATGTATGGGCCACATACATCGGCTACATTGAGGATACTCTCGGTGTCGGTTAGATCAGCCGCCAGGCAGAGATTTGTTTTCTTTGTTGCCATGAGGTTGAAGAGATTCTTGGCGACATCAGATTTAGCCAAGTTTGATCGATTTTCAAAAGTCATCCTTGTGCGTGAAAATTCATTGACTGCAAAAAGACAGAGAAAAGCTTATTAATATTTTTAAATGGCCAAAATGCAAGACTTAAAACTGCTAGCTGTTATTTTTTATTTGCCACGCAATTTTCAATTTATATTGTTAGCTGAAGCTCGTAATGTGCCAGACTAACATTTAAACGAGTAAAAAATCAAACTAAATTCGAGATTCTTTAGAATAAAGCAGATACAGCAGAGAGAAGGGTTAACGCATGTGCTGGTAGTCTGATAAATCTTTGGCACGCAATGTCTGTTTATCTTACCCATTTTATTTCAAATTGGTGGTTTCAGGAACTTAAGATTCTATGGCTTGTATCCGAAATTGCTAAAAAGACTAAGCGCAAAGATTTATTTTGCTTATCACTTACACTTTCCTTGTATGTTTTCAAATCCAGATTTAACAACATTTCGAACATATTAATGGTTTCTTATTTACTGAGTGATTTTCTCTAAGAAAATGAAGGATCTATTCTTTACTAATACTAGTGGCCGTTTGAATGCCGGTTGAAAATTTGTTTATTCCTCGCATATATTAAAGTGCTCAAGCTTAAGACGGGCATTTACACAGAACGGTTGAACGTTTCAGTGAGAAATTAATAACCAGGGAATAGATACTCGGCAGCCGGGTAGGCAAGGCTAATTTCCAGGTCTGCCTTTGTGACCAAGAATCCATTCTTATGTGTTATTCGTAGCAAGCCCGTAATGATTTACACTCTAAGTTGAACGACATGAGAACCGCTTATAATTAATTAATCTATCACCTCGAACAGAAACAAGATGCGGAACAAGTTTAATCAATAAAAGTCTGTTCCTCACAAAATACATTATTAAAACCAATATAATATGTATTAATGAATGGAGTAACTACGCACAGAGATGAGGAGTTGATTTAAATTTCCAATACGAAAGTATCACTACGCTAAAATAAAAATGTATCCAGTAGTCGAACCGGTCGACAAAACACACATATGGGGCAAGCGATCTCGTGCTTTAATAGGCTGGTTTAAGCTAGTTTAACGATAGCTTCAGCTGACGAGCGATAGCTCTGATCTGCAGATCTGTGATTTATTCTACTCTAGAGTGATTCCTAAAAGATTTATTTTTATAAATAATTTAAGAATTCATTTCGAGACTACTAAGCTCCCCAACAATAGGTAATGCGTGACACGTGTATCTATTAGAATAGCAAAACATAACCTGTTTTGAAACTCGGATTATATCTCTAAAAATATACATACAATTCTACATAACTAAGTCCCCATAAGCACTGCTTCCATATTCCAGTCTGATTACATATTAATGAATTTTTTTTTTTGCTACCGTTTTGTATTTATAACCTGTATTACTTTCTGACAAATTAAGGTAGCCGTATTCACTCAGTTGTAAATTTTACGACCATATTATTAGTACGCTCTCTATATATAAACATCTATTTATCATTCCATATTGTAATGCAATCATTTATTGCAACCATCTATGCTAGAAGAATTTTAATTTGGTTTCGCCACTTAAGGGAGAGTCTCCCTCTTCCACACGGGGTTCTAATCAATTTTTAGATTATCTAATCTATTCTTTCACACTTTGGTCGCATCACCAAAATTGATAAAATACTCAGTGTTTGTTCTATTAGACTAAAACTCATAGCATACCGCATACATCAGAAAACCTTAATTGTTTCTAATAGCTCTTGTCGCAGCTTTTGCGAAATGGCCCAACATCAAAGTGAAATGAAAATAAATATACTCTCTCCCGTCGCTCATTTATCTTTGCCTCGTATGCTTTTCCTTGTCGACAATTTATATTTATATTATATCTCAAGGTCTAGGTAGTGCGCAGAAATTCGGTTTGATATGTCGCTCATTTTACGAAACACAAAAACACAGAGTTCAATGTACCTAGGAAATAATTTCTATGTTATTTGGACATTTTCAGCTCTGAGTCTTTCCTCTTACCCGTCAAGCGAGGTTGTGAATTTCGCTAATCAAATCCATTTAGATATTGAAATGTTTGAAATGAATTTACCAATTTGGAATCAATTGAAAGTAATCATACATTTTAATAACACGGGTGTACCTAGACGAATTTGTGTTTATTGAAACATGAGACGCGCAGTTAATGGAAACTTTTGACATACATATACGCATAGGCGTCAAAATAAAAATCAACCTCTATTTTTAATTCCATTTATGATATCGAATGCACGTGTAGTTTGTTTTTTGCGCAAGGATTCTTCGTCTTTGCTTCGTTCCGCCTAATTTTAGATTCAAAATCAAGAGACAATCGTCGTAAGCAACTAATAGTCATCAGTAAAACCGTTGTACGGTCGTTGCCATCGAAATAAGGCAATATTTTTACTTGAGTATATTAGTTATTAATCTGAACGCTCATATTAAGAGCGCCCCAATTAGAATATGAACGTTTATCCTGAGACTTCAGGACACGGTCCTTTAGGAAAGAGGAGAAGATGAACAGAGGAGGTACCGGTGCACGTTGGCTTTGAATGATAGAAAGTCGTAATGCCGAGCCCAAGATCGTTCCAAATACGTGTCGTTCGGCTAATGAACGAATCCATATTTTTGAACTCACATAAATTCATTAAATACATAAAACATGCATATATTTAGATGTATGTACAACCAAATGTGTCTATTTTTGGCGTAAGATTTGATTGAATTAATGCACATGCTACCTCCACACATTATAACATATTAGACTCTTGTATTCACGCCCACTTTTCTTCTTATCAGTCTTAAGTGAAATTGATTACATATTTCATTCAATATTGCTGTCGCTTTCAACCAGTATGACTTCCGCAATTAATGGGAGCTTAATTTTAATACATAAATCGTTTCATACTTTTTCTATGTCGTAGTAGTCGCTTTTTTGCGTTAATTTATTATTTCTCAAGGTTGCCAGCGGTTGTGTTGTGCGCAGAACTTCGCCTATATTTGGCGCTCGTTTTTTTTCTTTTTTTTTTATGAAACATTAAAGTTCAATGTACGTGTGAAGAGACTATTTCATATGTACTTATCAATTTAATTTGGGTATCAATTTGATAATGATTTTGCTTACCAACAACCTTTTTACTATCAATGAACGACCCATCGCTATTGATTTGAGCTCCACTGATGTACTTTGCTACTGAATCGACTGTTTCTTGCGTGATCTTGCCGGCTTCCTTGAGGACATTCATCAAATATGACAAAGTGAATAGAGAATGCATTCGAACAGAATGTTTGGCAATGTTAGCTGGACCACCTTGCTCTCGGTCGACAACCACTACAGCATCACTGACAACGATTCCTACATTTTGAAGGTCCTTAAATGTGTCCAGAACACTGGAACCCGATGTAACCACATCTTCGACTATGAGGCACGTGTCTCCAGCGTTGTATTTACCCTCGATGAGCTTCTTTGTGCCATAGTCTTTGGCTTCCTTGCGCCTGACCAACATCGGAAGGTTCTCCCTTACCGAGATGATAGTGGCAATAGGAAGGGCAGTATACGGCACACCACAAACGTGTTTACACTGAAGATTTTGCTCCCGGATGTAGTCCAAAAGAAGATTTGACACTTGATCCTAGCGGAAGGATACTTACAATGAAGTAGAGTTTCTTTCACAAAAATACAACAGAACTTACCATGACCTCAGGAAAGCTAACAATGACACGTAGATCAAAGTACACAGGCGAATTGATGCCGACTTTCATTTTGAAATCACCGAATTTAAAAGCATTTATTTCGTATAATTTAAGCGCGAGGGCACGCATTTCTTTTTCATTTTTTGCAAACATTGTCTTTTAGCTTTTGTGTTAAAATTTACGATTTGTTTACCGCGCTACGCAACAATGAAAATACACAACCGCACAGTTCGATGGAAAAGTGGAAAATGTGCTTCTAATACTTTCCACGAGCACACGTTCGATGGGACAAATGGAAAGGCGCACGTGATTTTTGAAAAGTCCAAATGGAAAGCAATAGAAAGCTTTAAGCTGTCAGAGAAACGCCAACTTTGAATTTTACCACGAAGTAAGTGAACGGTTAGATGAGTAAGAAAAGAAAGTTATGTGGTTAGGTATATGTTCAGTTTTAAAAATGTTCACATCCATGTTTTATCTCGTTTTCTATTGGTTTCACTCAAGAATTATCTTCTTCTGAATTCCAATGGAACATGCAATTTGCCTTCCGCTCTTGTTTATGGTTACACAAATAAAAATCAGTGGCACGTCTAGAGTTTCCGGGCGCCAAGATTTGAAAACTCCATTTTATAGAACTCGACGAAATAAGAGCAAAATAATATGTTGAATAAAAATTGACTTTTCGCCTAGTTTGCGAGTTGCGACATGAAATTTTTTTTTTATGGAAAACATGGAATTTTACAATTACATATGTATATTGCCTTGGTGCGAAAATACTGTTGCATACCTATAAGCACATAACTCTAAATTGACTTTTATATGATTCCATTTTAAATAATATTTATAATAAATAATTCTAGGATTAAAGGGCTAGTTAAGCTGTCATCAATATTAGAAATTTTGACTTCCGATTTTACTACGATTAACGAACAATAGGCGTGTGTGTTTGGTATACTATATAGGCTTCAAAAAGTATTTGCGAATAAAACGCCTATCAGGGCTAAGGAATTTAAATATCGCAGTTTGGATATTTGTACTGACATTTCATTAATTTAATTTCAGCAATCCCAACACCTCCTCCTTTGCCCATATTTTCTGTTTTCTAATAACAATAAAATCGTAAATAAATTTTGTATTTTAGGTTTTACTTACATTTTCTCTTCAGAACACATTTTTTCTTAATTTAATTTTTTTTTTCATGAATGACTGCTGTCTGTTCAATCATTTTTGACATTTTCGATATCATTTTTCGACACAATCGAAATAAAACAATTTGGGAGCACAGTTTTTATTGCGGCTAAGGAAGTAAGGCTCGATAATTATCGAGATATAGGTTGAGTTGTTAGTGTATTTAATATGGAAAAGACTATATAGAATACGAAAAAAACACGCCTATTATTTACTTTAATTGGTATCAAAATAAAGCGTATTACTTGTAGAATAAATTTATTTCCAATGATAATTGGAATAATAAAAGCGGATTTAGAGAAAAGTTTTCATTGAAATAAAGTATTTTTTGTAAGTTACTTCCACAAGTGATTAACTTTATTTCGATACCAATTAATGCTGATATTGTTCGCTTAATCATCTTAGGGGCCAGTTATAGCTATCTTCGAAATGTAGCATTGAAAATTTTGATTTCCCATTGAACAATATTAGTTTTAATTGCTATCGAAATAAGGCAAATCACTTGTAGAACTCATTGAACATTATCAGTGGAATAATAAAAGCGGATTTAAGAAAGATCTTTATTTAAAATTCTAAAGACACATTATGGGTGCTGTATATAACACATATATTTTATATTTCATGCATACAGAGTTCGACCGAATCTGCGACCTTTGTTACGAATAGAACAGACCTTTATTTTGGAGTTATATTCAACAAGTATCTCTTTCTGTCTCTTTCATGAGTGAACATTGAAACTTATGTGCGTTTATTATTTGCTTCTTCTTCTAAACAAATCATATCTGTCGGACACATTATTAATTTGCTACCATAAGCAAATAAGGGCATTCCATGTCGAAACCACTAAACATTAAACCATATCAGATTCAACAGCCGCATTGCAATCGCTAATTACCTACAGCAATTTTACAGATACAGCAATAGGCAAAAACATACTACAGTCTATACCACACTACAAAAAAAGGACACAACATAAACACATAAATCTGCAATGGATACCAGCCCACGTTGACATCAAGGGGAACGAAATAGCCGACAGCCTTCCAAAAAAAAGGAGCTACCATCATAGGAAGAACCCAGAAAACAACAATCAATAACAGACCATTCCGAATCAAAAAATACTACACAGAACAAGAAACCAGGATTAAACGCACCACAATGGAAGGGAAGAAATACGAAAACATAAAATCCATATATAACACGATATCCCAAGGACCAAGGAAAAAAGCATTAGTCAGATTAAGACCGGACACAGCTATCTAGTCGCACTTTTGAAAAAAATAGACTAGAGACGGGCATATTTAAATATTAGACGCCAGCACTTGGACAAGCCTAAGGTAATTAACAGAGTTTATAGTCTAGAATGTGGACTTTAATTCCTGTAAGCGATTTTTCCTTCTTTAGAGTTGATATAGATACATTACATATGTATTTGGTGATATTCTTGAATTTCTCAAGTAGGATACATAGACTCAATATCATTTTCATGGGAACGTATCTTTGCCGGGAGGAGATAATCCAAGGCAACAAAAATTATTTCCTCTTCGTTTTGTAGTGAATGACACCTGTTTGTACAATTTACAATTGTTGTATACTTTCCGCTCCTGGGTGCTTTACCATCTGGTTGAATTTCAGTTAAGAGTAATAATATAATTTTGTTTTTAAATTGCAATCCAATTAGATTCACCTTGAAAATATTCATTCAGAAATTTGGCTTTTATCGAAAGCAGTTAATTGACAAAGAAGCACTGAATAAAAATTTAAGACTATCGTTTAGCACTGTGAATTTTAGGCGAAATAATGTCCTTTTAGTACTTCGGTCATTATTTATTTATTTCCTGTATTTCCGGTATTTCCTGTCTGTCTGTTGGTCAAAGCCTTTTAGTTTATGAACCGTTTGATATAAAGAGTTAGAACTTTTGGTTTGTCGCACTAATTGGTGGCAATGGTTAGAATTTTATTCCTTTTTAATGAAAATTAAATATAGTTATATTGTAAGAAATTTCTGAAAAAAAAACAAAAAAGCTTGAAAAACCGTTGAAATATGTTTTTGATTTATTTTGATTTATTCATTTGTTTTAAGAAGAACTTTTACAGAAGACTGAGTCTTAAAACGCAAAAGATACAAATATAGTTATTTATAGTTCGAGTTAAACAATTCAAACAGTGCAAAAGGAAAGAAAGGGACACCACGATTATTTTTATAAAGGGTGGTTAAGTTTTAAGGGCCGATGTTGATTTTGAATAAAACACAAATTATTGTCATTTCTTTTTATTATGATAATATTGGTATGGTTCAATTACGTATGGAACAAAATATCGGCCAAACGGCCGCCGTGGCCTCGGCGGCACACCTCCATCCGATGGTCCAAATTTTCGATGACGCTATGGCATAATTGAAGTTCTATGCCGTTAATGTGCCGAATTATCTCATCCTTCAGCTCTTGAATTGTTGCTGGCTTATCGACGTACACCTTTTCTTTCAAATAACCCCAAAAAAAGAAGTCCAACGGTGTCAGATCACATGATCTTGGCAGCCAATTGACATCGCCACCACGTGAGATAACACGGCCATTGAATTTGTCGCGCAAAAGAGCCATTGTTTCGTTAGCTGTGTGGCAAGTGGCACCGTCCTGTTGAAACCACATATCGTCCACATCCATATCTTCCAATTTGGGCCATAAAAAGTTCATTATCATCTCACGATAGCGAACACCATTCACAGTAACTGCCTGACCGGCCACAGTTTGTAGAAAATACGGCCCGATGATGCCGCCAGCCCATAAGCCGCACCAAACAGTCACTCATTGTGGTTGCATTGGTTTTTCGACAATCACTCTTGGATTATCATTCCACTGAGGTGAAAATGTGCCTCATCCCTGAAGATGATTTTCTTCAAAAATTGATCATCCACTGTTGCCATTTCTTGCCACCATTCTGACCATTGACGACGCTTGAAATGGTCAAGAGGCTTTAGTTCTGGAGTCAATTACACCTTATAAGCGCGTAAATGGAAGTCTTTATGCATAATGTTCATCAACGATGAGCGTGACATTTGGACGATTAAATTGACCAAATAAACTAATATTAGTTTGTCTATGGTCTTGTTCGCACGTTCGTTCACATGTATTTACAGACAGGAAATTCAAACTCGGTGTACTTTACAAAATTTTCGGGTGGAAAACGTTAAAACGACCGTCTATATTAGTTTATCTATGCTTTGTTTCTTTCGGTAGGTTTTAACCTACTCCTCGTGTGTCTGTGTGTCTGTGTGTCTGATATGTATTACTTTCGTTTGGTTCATAATTTTGTTCTAACTTTATGTAAATGTTTTCTATTTGCAGAACTTTCTCAGTATAATTTTAAATCAAGCTGTCTCTTGGGTAAAAAAATGTTGAATGGCATATATTTACGTGTAAAATGAAAAAGGACTTCCAACAAGGTGCCACAACTTGAAGTATTGTCCTTAAGTAACTGAAACGATAAGAAAACTCTACTCAACACACATAGAGCAACTGTGTTTAACTACTGTGTATCAGTTGGTACGTTTTAGCTCAGCATAGAAAACTGATCCAAACTAGGAGGTTCGTCATGATTTAGCAATATGAGTCTTCACCGTATGCCGTTTAATGTTACATCAAGATCATTTATACACGGGAACTAAGATCTGAATTCCAACCTCATAAGCCACCCAACCTTTTTCAGCCTGCCAAGTGCCCTAATATCCAAATCGCACACTAAAACAATAATTAATCCAAACCATAACACCTCTACACTACGAACAAAAAATCAACCAATAACTTACTCCGACATTAACACAGCATCATAAAGAAAGAAGCATCCAAATATTGTGGTTTGAAAAATGTCATCCACTGTATTCCACCGAGCAATAACGGCTGTAACATTAAACAAGGGTAACCCAATCAATTGACCTTAGTCAAGTTAGTATTGCCTGATAATTAATTACCCTCCCCGCCAAAAATGGAAGGCAGATGTCCTGATTGTCACAACGGTTCAAATGACGTAAAAACACGTTTTCAAGAAGACATTGGTTTCGGTTCAATAAAACAATGTAACGCGAATGAACGACACGAAGTGTTTTAAATCCTGGGAGTAATCTCATATTTCTGTTAAGTAATCGGAGTGCAGACAATCTTCAATTGAATGAAGCTAAGTTTATCTATGGAATTTATTACATCCAAAAGGAAAAGTGTTGTGCTGACTAGATATTTACATACATATATCGAACTTTTGGATAAGATATGAATAATACTCGCGGTATTTGGACTTTGTCAATTTTGTAAATGTCTTCGTATGGCTACCACTGGATAAATAATTATTCAAACCTGTAAATTATCCTACAACAGTCAACTTCTATTCCGGTCCACGTTCTATCCACCGAAAGACAACCAAAGAAAAAAACACTACAGTTAATAGATATTAAGTGGTCAATATGATTTCGTCGTGTCACAAATAATTCACCACCACTGCATCAATTCATCAAGGCTGCAGTACAACTTTTAAATCAACAATCGATATTAATCTAAGAAAAAGATGTGGTTCAGAACAAAATCGGGGGTAAGTGAACTTATTTGTATGTAATACTTGCCAAATCTTTTGTCTAAGAGCGTTTATATTTTATTGAAAGCATCGAAGCACAATGAGTGTTAGTTAAGTCCTCTAAAGGCTGCTGATGGCCAAATATTTTTTTATTTATGTTTATTATATGTTGAGACAACTTCAAACTTAATGGTTTAATTCACTTTATTACTGAAAACTTTTAATGACAACTTCTTTAGATTTTTGTCGCGTCGTGTTAGCTAAGTGACGTAATCTTTGATTACCGTAAGTCCTGTCTGGCTTATTCGTTAAGTACTATCATCATATTCCGCGTGCGTTGTATACAGTTTAGTTTATTTCGTATATAGAAATTTGTACATTGGGACTTTGGAGCCGCACATTTTGCATTAAATTAATATATAGTCAAAAGAAAGTGTACACTTCCACATTCCATTTTCAAACTTTTATTTCGACGAATAGGTTGTATCTTCTTATCAAATATGTATGTACATTTAATAAATAGTTCATTCTCAAACATTTGACAAAAAAAACTTTCCACAAAAAGTTATAACAAAATAACAAAAAATACTTCATATTTTACGCGTCAAAAAAAAGTGTACAGTACACGAAAAATGCCAAACCCTTTAAATAGTATTTAGTCTGTTTTCCTTTTGACTTCAAAACAGCTTCTAGTCTTCTTGGCATGGACCCAACTAACTTCTTCGCGAATTCTGCTGGAATTTTCTGCCATTTTTTTAACAAAACCGCCTTCAACGAGTCTTTGCTGGTTATTTCACGTTTTCGAAACTGTGTATCGAGATACTTCCACAAATGCTCAAGCGGGTTAAGGTCTGGGGATTGCGGAGGATGATCCAGTTGCCTAGGTGTCCGATATAGTAACCATTCTTTCACCAATTTGGCGTATGCTTGGGGTGATTGTCCTGTTGGAAGACCCATGATTGATTTAAGCCCAATTTTTCAACACTTGGTGGCAAATTTTCCGTTAAAATATTGAGGTAATCGGTTTTATTTATTGTGTTTTCCATAAAAACTAGGTTGTACTTTAATATATGTAGTTCAAAAATGAATTAGATATATGTATATGTCGGAGAAGAATTTGTTTAGATTGATAACTCGATTCTTACTTTTCGTTATAATATATTTATTTAAAAATTTAGGTGAAAATTGGATTTTAAAGTCCACACTAGTCAAAGTAAAAAATAATAATGAAATAGAAAAAAGGAAAGAACTGGAACAAAGTAACACACTTGATCAAAAATTGAACAAAACAGGAGAGTATTAATTCGACAGGTACATCGATAGGGTGACCCTTTATCTTAAACAGAATTCTCAGTCTCGATTTTCGTATTCCAAAACTTATCTTCTAGGTTTTCTTTAGCTCCTAGAGAAGGCGACACGTCAACTCGCTATACTTTCGACAGGCAGAATGAATGATTCTATTCTTGCCGCTCCATAGCTTAAATGGTCGCGTCCAAGCTAGAGGAATAAGAATGTTTTTAATATCTGAAAAAACGCCCCTAAAAACGAAACGCACGGGGAACTCTGGAAATGAAAAACACGTGTTTATCCTTTGGAGGTATATAAAAGAAGAAGAATATAAGTTTATTAAATATATGTAGTCGAATGACAGATAACAAAGGAATGAAACGAACAATTGGAATGATATGACGTTGCCAGGCATGTGGGTGTGTGTTCTCTTATATTTCAACACACCCACTAGGACGCATACGACTTATCTACCCAGGTTGAAGTCCCATTAACTTAGCGCAACGATCACTTTTCTCCTAAGGTAATGCTTTTTTCATAATGTCTGCTACCTTGTCCGTTCATTTCGGATTAAATGATGTCGCACATAGTTGTGTTTATTTCTGGCGTGATATGCATTAGTTGACGCTGGACAAACAGCTCCTTGATTATCGCAGTATAAGTCAATGTGTAATGAACTTTTTTGCACGTTAATTAGGGTCTTTGCTGGCATGCTTGTTCCGGCTATTTGCTCGTCGGAGGGCGAGGGAACTTGACCCTGTTCATTCACAAAAAAATCGTGAAGAAAAAAAAAAAAGACTTTTCTTTCTCTTAACTGGTCAACGGGGACCTTTCGTTTATTTATTGTATCGATTTTACAAAAGAAAACTTAAATGTAATACGACCCGCCGTCTTTAGCGTCTTTAACGCAATCCATTTCTTGATGCTAGCTGCAACACTGTTCTCAGGTTCTGGATTCCTTCATCTGCATCCTTAGTGGGAATTATGATGTCGTCCATATAAACCACGATCATTTCATCTTGAATCAGATCTGCGATCGTCGATGACTATAACCGAAATATTGGTCTGCTGTCGGAGGTTTCGTTTCCCTTTTTATATGTACTTATTGATGATTCTGCACCATTAAGTTGGCCCATATTTGCATGTTTGTTCTTATCCGCTGTGTCATCATTTGGTGGTGGCGTAATTGGGGCGAACAATGTTGTTGCTCTTGGTGGTTTCGGGGGAATGACCAGAGTTTCTGGCGTTGCATATGTTACTCGCGCTGGTGTTTTGCCGCTGCGAGAAAATTTTCTTTACCCACCCTACCTTGGTTGTCTCACTGGCCTTCAACAACCCCTTACGTTGGCCTCTTCGCTTCCCTACCTTAGCCTCATCCTTCCCTATCCAAACTCCCTCCTCATCCTCTTTAATTTAAAAAGCCATTATTATATTCTTCATTCTTTACCATTTATTAAAATCTTCATATATATTCATTTACGCAAAATTCAAATCTCTAATCGACTAGTTTTAATTTAAACAGTTCAAAACTTATCAAAATCTATCAATAACAAAAAAAAACTAAAACAGTTCTTATATATATTTATATGCTTTTGCCCATACGAACTTTAAATGCAATAACAAAAAAAATACTCTGATCAACGGTCCCCCGGCAAAAAATCTCACTCTATATATATATATACTTTCAAACTTATTATTTAGCACTCACTCCTTTTTCTCCGCAACTGGCGATGACGTGGCCACAGCATCCAGGTTGCTCCTTGGGTAACAAATCACTTTATCACAATATATATAAAATATTTATTTTCGCCACAATTTACTCTAATAATCCCTTAAGGAGCCAGAAATTTAGAAATATATATATAACAATTCTTTTACTTCTCTTTATGTTCAAAAATAATCAAATCAAAAAAAACTATATTTAAAACTTAATACAACAGGCGAAACTTTCTTTACGTTAAATTTAAATGTAAAACAAATAAAAAAAAAGATGATTTAATTTGCTTCTCCAAACATTGGATTTGTACCGGGGTATATCCGTTTCAACGGACTTGGTCCTATCCGCTGCGCTATCGGTAATTTTGCTAATCCGCAGCCAAAGTCCTCATTTCAATCCTTACTTATGGGAGACTTATGGGGTTTTCTTTCTTTCCGACGATCCCGAGGGATGTTTTTCCGTGAGTGCTTTTAAGCGGTGTGAAATTTAAGCGACCGACGCTATAATTTGTCAGGCCGCCACTTTGTCCTTGTCTGTTTTTTCCTTCGTTGTTTTGTACCTCTGTACAAAATTGCTCCCGGTTGGGTATTCTTTTTTTTTTTCAAAAAAATCTTAACGTACGACTGCTCTACGTTCAAACAAAAATTATATATATCTGGGCACTGTGAAGGCCGCCGCTGCTGAGTTCCGAATGGAAAAATGATCCCTTTGTTCAAATTATTGAACAAATCCAACCAAGTTTCATACCTGCATGGTAGGGTAGATGTAGTCCTACCTGGCCTTTCCCTCAACCTTAGAAGCTTAACACTTCACTCCTATGTCTACAGATGACCGTGTTATGTTTCTAGTGGACCCCTTATCACTGACCTCTCTCACTACTCTAATCACTCATCCCATTCATCCTCCTCTTTTCCTCCTTGCCAATCAAATAATCGCTTTTAAACGCACAATCAATTACTTAAGTACTTTATATTATAATTTCATTAAACTCTATCATTTTATACATTAGTACATAAGATACATACATATATATCATCTCATTTATATTATAGTTCTAAATAGCAAATAAGAACAGAGGATGCGGTCTTATCGACTGGAGCTGATTTCTTAGCTTATTTCACGATGTTTCAGAAGGGGTTTTTTTGAGATCACCACACGTGACACGTGTCTCCCTACCACTCGCGGTGCTGTGGGACATTCGACCACTAACTTGGTTTTGGTATTCTGGTCGGTACTTAATCGGGTGCGGACAAAATAGCAGAAAACCTGTGAGGTATTCTCCACAAATTGCCCGCAAAGCCCTGAAAACAAAATAAGACAACTTTTTTTTTGTTTCTGCGAGAAAGTTACTTACTTACTCGATTGTAAATTTGTACGTAGAGTACGCTTATGAATTTTTATTCGATCGTTTAACCTTTTTGTTTTTGTGTAATATATATATTAAACTGCGTTTAATATTTGATTTAATTTCTTTGTACAAGATTTGTGCAGTAAATTAAAAAAAAAAAATTGGAAATTACTTATATGTAATTAAACTTAGCGTGGTCGATCACCTTTCCTCGCTAAGGTCGGTGTTGAAAAGGAACGAACATGGCGTTGGGAAGTCGTGGTAACTTCGAATAGGTGGGTTTCGAACACTTTCGTTGAATTGACGCATTATTTTACTTCTTTTTTTTTCCGGTAGATGGCTTGTTAAGGGCTTGTTTGCATGCGATTGGCTTATTTATTATTATTATTATTTTTTTTAAATCGCAGTTGGTCGCTACATACTACTCGACTCGCCCCTTCTTATCACATTCAGCGCACACTTAGTCACTGGTGACAATCGGTGTGTGTCAAGAATTACACCGATAACATCATCGGTGCTTGTCAAGGATCTGACAACGGTCACCGCAGAAAAACACCAGCTGATTGATTTTACTAATTTGCAACAAATGCTACGACTGGGGTCATCTACCAGTTCCTTCACCAAGCTTTGAAGCCACAATGCTTCCTGTACAACCAAGCTCATCGCCATATATTCGGCTTCTGTTGTTGATAATGATACCGTTAATGACATCGTTTAGGTCATCGACAATGTTCCATTTGGTAGAGATTTTTTCTGGGAATTTAAGAGTTGTTCTGATCGTACCTAGAGTAGTTCTTACACCACCAAAAATACCACCGAATTGCCTTTTTTCCTTGAAATTTATGCTATTTTTATTTTGCAAACACATTGGGATTATGTTGGGGTATATGTAAAGGGGTTGAAGTGTGAGGGTAAAGATTTTGGTGATTTTGAGGCAGGTAATTGTAAGTCGATTGATGAATGGGGTAGCCATAGTTATAAGAAAACATTTCACCAGTTCGTAGACTTTGCAACGGTAAGTTTGGTCGGAGCAAGAGTGAAGTTTCTTCTTCGAAATCAGCTAATTTCTGAAGGTCGGTCTCCTCCTTCGTTAACAGAATGTTCCGCAGGGCTGGATCGCTGAAACCCATCTTGAAAGCATTTATAGTTGAGTTTTTCAGCTCCTTTAAAAGAGCCCCGGATTCGGTTCTGTTGTAACTAGCGTTAATTATTTCGGTCGC
This sequence comes from Chalcosyrphus nemorum, assembly GCA_949716465.1. Classification (NCBI taxonomy): domain Eukaryota; kingdom Metazoa; phylum Arthropoda; class Insecta; order Diptera; family Syrphidae; genus Chalcosyrphus; species Chalcosyrphus nemorum. Next base: position 72,995,997 of record OX454333.1, read on the forward strand.
TTTGTTACGCAGACCTCCGAGCCTCCTCGTAAAACACTGTATGTCTTCGCTTCTTGGTATATTCAGAGGGGCCTCTTGATTAACTAGGCTCGGTATCTTTAGCCTTGGCAGTTCGATCGTTATCCTGCTTGAAGGCTTGAACTTTGTATTTGTAAGTACATAGGTAGAAGGCGCGGGACTGGCTTTAGTACTCGCCTTTTCCCTTAACTGCTTTTGTAGAGTCAAACTTTTGTTGAGCTCACTTGTCAGTTCTTCAACCTGCTGGTCAGCTTCTTGCACGTATTCCTTTAAGTCCTTCTCGAGGTCTTTACGTACGCGCTCACTTTGCTTAAGTTTATTTGTGAGCCGCTGAACTTCGCTGGTGTGACTTAGTTTCAGATTCTGTACAGCTTTCGTATACTCTGTCAGAATCGCATCGGTTGTTTCTAACCGGGTAAACTGGCCCCACTGGGAACTCAATTGAAAACGTATTAACTCAAAAACTTCAGACTTTAAGATGTCTTTCAGTTCAGCGAGTAGAATATCGTTGAGTTCTTTTACTTCTTGTTTTTGTTCCTTAAGCTTTTTCCTCAACTGTTCGTTCTCATCTATCAATTCATGAAGTTTAGCCTCAATTTCGCTATTGGCCATAGACTTATAGAATATGATTAAATGAATTAGACAAGACTGTTGGGCGTTATGCTTATACGAACTGAAGAACGTAAAAGAATATAAACTGAATGTTCTACAGATTTACTCTCTTTCTATTATACTTCTATTAACTAACACCAATGTTATTTAGTTTTGACTTACTGCCTAGCACTTACCCTACCAAACAGCGAATGGTTCTGTGTCTTCCACTATTATTTGTTAGTAACGTGTTTTTTCCGCTGTTCTTTGCTGAACGTTCAAGGAAGATATGTAGATAGATAGATATCCAAAAGATGCTCACACTAATAACTGAGATGAAATGCCAATCACTGCACTTTTGCACTCAAAAACGATAAACACAAACACGACGCGAGAAAAAAAAATTATTTGGTATACATACATAAATTTCACTTAAATCGCGATAACACCTCTTTAGATTGTCACTCACAATATCGGAAAATTTATTTACTTGATTTTTTTTTTGATTTAGTGTGCGTTTGACCAAAATGTAATGTGTGATAAGGGAACGAAAAAGACTATCGAATTAAAAAATACTAAAAGTTTTTTTTTTTAAACCGGCTGCGCCAAAATGTCGTGCGTGTTCAGTATCGCTAATGGAAAACACCTTTTCCTCTTCACGTTTCAACTTCAACTCGCTCTTTTTTTCAACTCTAGTTGGAACCATCGATAGCTAGTTTGCACAACCAGCATTTCCTGCTTCTTGACCCATCGTACTGTTGCGAAACAACATTGCTGCGCAAGAGAAATAATATTATTGTTATTGACATTAATATTATTTCGACACAGGGCAACGGTTTTGATGGGTCAATCCACGGAAACTTACTTTTGTGCAAAGTAGTTCTTCATGAAAATAGTTTTCTCCTATAACAACTTCCCTGAAGAACTTAAAAAAATATTATTAAAACTTAGAAAGTAAAATTGCATTTCTCAGTGGACGTTTTTGAAAAATTAAATTTAAAGCAAAATAATACATTAAGTTATTTTAACGAAACCTTCAAGAAAAATAATCTGTTTGGATGCAGTTCCGCCTTTTGTTAAAATATCTGCCAGTGTTATGCCCTTGGGGACATACAAGAAATAATACTTTTGGTTTATGTACTTCAACTCTTTATTAATTAAAACTGGGAATGGTAAAGTTTAGGCTTAGGGAAACACAATGCGTGCGCTGTTGCGGGAAAGGGAAATTGATCCGTCAATAGCATCTTCGTAGATATCCTCGATCTCTGGATTCATATCCACTGTGACAGTATTTGGAGCATCCTTAGATTTATTACTTGGCTGAATTATGTTCATTAATTCGAGGAACGTGTTTGTTAAAGTGGCTGCTTTCGCTAATGGCGTGAAACAAATTAATTAGGCGCGAGAGAAAAAGCTAATTGAGCGCGAAAGACTTTTATTATAAATGAAAAGTTGACGTGTTTTTTGATTGACGATCCAATACAGAATGCTGGGTTGACAGCCTGCAATGCTCAAGGTGAACGAAATTGACAGCTTAACGAAAGAACACAACGAAAGCTCCAACGTGGAACTTCGCCGCGATCTGTTCGTTTAATAATTTTCGTTGCTCACCTGAACAGTGTTTGTAACTTTCTGCTGAATACCTGGTGAATACCTGGCCTTGATATGGTTTGTATGAGATATTATAAGTTTTGACTTATTTTATTTGTTAATACATTGACATTGTAGTTGACTGTTCCTATACGCTCGATAATGGTACCTGGTACCCACTGGTCTTTGTTGTTGCGATAGATTTTGGCGTAGACAATGTCACCGGCAACGAAATGTCTTTTCTTAGCACATCATGCTATTAAATTGAACATTTTGTTTTTCGTTGCATGCCTTTGTAATTATGTTTTCTTTGCGCTTTTATAAGTCCATCGAAGTTCTTATTTTACGACCACGGAATGCCTCTGCTGGTGATGTAAAATTTAACACATTACGATTCGGTGTGGAACGATATGTCTGTAGGAATGTTTCCAGGTTCTGTTGACTCGTTACTGCAACTTGGAGATATGCATCTGCCAAATCTATGTGTATGTGTGATATATCTTTTAAAAATGAAACGTAGATGAAATATCTACGGTGTGAAATTGCACAGTTGCATAAATGATTCCAAAGAATTATAAAACTGTAATCAAAGCGCTGAATAAGCGTATATACGATATCCGGCACAGAAAGGTACTGTGGATGATTCCGTCGTAATATTCTGGCCAAACCACTGAAGAGTTAATGCCTGTGGTCGTCCTTTGAGTCCTAATTCAAACGCAACTTCTTTTTCCAGGATTGAAATAGCTGAGCCTTCGTCAAACATAGCATAAACTTCGACATTTCCATTGGGTCCAAACAGAGATACGGGAATAATTTTGAAAAGAAGCCCAAAGGGCAGTGTTGAGCGGCAACTTGAATTGACTGTTGGTGACTCCTCATGTAGACTGTTGTGATGATAGCGTCTACAGCCAAGAACACCGCACAGTTTCTTGCTACGACAGGTTGCGGTGCCGTGACCTTTACGTAAACATGATTTTTGATTGATTGATTGATTTCATTTATTAGTATTAAATTCAATACTTTACATAATCCATATAAATATATATATATTAAATTATTTAATTCAATTATTTAATTAAAATTTATCTAATTCAGTCTTTTTCCCTTAAATATTTCTTCTTACAAAATCTATACATTTACTTTTAAATATTCTAAAATTTTGTTCATTTTTAAAATTAGTTGGTAGTGTATTAAATAAACTAAAACCTTTATATACAATTGTATTCTGAGCGAATGATGAAGATTGGTTGCGTAATCGAAAATCATTTACATTTCGTAATTGGTACGGCAACGCATCTCCCACTCGTCTGACTTCGTTAGTTAAGTACCTAGGTGCTGCACCATATTTTATTTTAAAAACAGCCAATAATGTGTTGTACTCCAACCTTTGTTTCACATTCAACCATTTTAACGCCTTCAGCATAAGTGTTATTGAAGTATATCTGTTGCATCGCAGGATACTTCTCATAGCCTTGTTTTGCAACTTCTGAAGCCTTTCTACCTGTGCTTGGCTACAGCACGAGTAAAGCCTAACAGGAATAATTTTTTCTGTATCCAGATTGATATATGGATAGGATGTTGTTCTTTTCAAGATATTCCACTATTTGTTGCTTCACAACCATTTCAATAATTTTTTCACTTGTTCTTAGCGTATTGATGGGTCGAAATTCTTCAATTTTGTTCGTGTTTGGCACTCTTTCCACTGGTGTAACCATCGAATCTTTCCATGATCTAGAGAACACTCCAGTAGAAAGTGATTTATTTATTATCATAAGAAGAGTCTTTCTTTCTATCTGGCTTCGATTGCCTCCAATAGCCCTTTTAGTTCGGTTTCGCTTTTTCTCAGTGATGTTTCGAACTGTTCCTTGTACTGTTTTAAATACCGATTGTTTTTAGCTACACTCTCCTGCATGTCTTTCACCATCAAATCAACATTTTGTATGTAAAGTATACATTCTTCGCTTTTGCCAGCGATCTGAAATACTAAGTGACTGGTTAAAAACAGGGCACTTCGAAATAAAATGATTTTCACCACACTGAAGACACTTGGATGATTGTTGTACAGCTGACTGGGTGGAGGTGTTCTCATTTATATTCATGATACATCGTGGCTGTGGCTGCTTCGATGTTCCAGCATTTTTAGAAGAAGTTGATGAGGGTGGCATCAGGCACACAATACTGGCATACGGATACGGCTTGATTGTTGATGTATGCTTAACCCACTCGTACTGTAATTTTGTTTACTATTAATACATAAAACGTATTCTTAGCTTCTGTTTGATTATTTTCATATGTCGCAAATGAGTTTACACTCTGAACTAATTCTTCTACTTTTACATTAAGATTGGCCATGGAATTTACTTTTAGATATGTTATTCTCCTTGCGATGTCTTTATAGTTGATTGGAGGCCGGAAGTGCTGCTTGAGGAGGTCGCTAGCTTGATCCCACGTTGTTGGTCTGTTGTGGAGTAGTATAGTTCCTTTGCTCGTCCTGTTATTTTGGTGTTGTAGATTGCTTGCCAAAGCTCTGGTCTCTCTGCCTCGTTAACTGCACTGATGTGGTTTCCGACTACGTTTATGAACCGTGTTAATGCCGCATTGTCACCATCGAATTCACGGATATATGAAATTTCTTTAAGAATTCGCACCATGCGACTTTATTCTTGGATTGTGTTCCTCGTTGCTAATGGCCTGTACTAGCCGCTCTAAATTTTGCTGCTCCATTTTTTGGCCAATTATAGCTAGTACCTCTAGCTCAGTCGTACTTCTGCTTTACTTCCGAAGTCTTCCGGCTCATATACTGGACTGGATGGAGGCATTGATCTTCCACACTCTTCTGCAATAGCACGGCGCCATAACCAAACTTACAGGCATCCGTGTGAATTTCCGCTGTGGTCTTAGGATCGAACAATTCTAAAACTGGGGCTTTGGTGAGCGCTGATTTGAGTTGGTCGAATGCTAAGATCTGTTCTGTTTCCCACTTGAATGTCGTATTCTTCCACAATATATCTGATAGAGGCTTGACTATAACTGCAAAATCTTTCACGAACCACAGGAAATAGGATGTTAAACCCAAGAAACGTTGGAGCGTTTTCTTGTCAACAGGAACCGGAAATTCGGCTACAGCTCTCGACTTCTCTACTGATGGCTGGATGTTATTATTCTCGATGACATATCCGAGAAATTCTATTCTGCTTCATAAGAACTGACATTTTTCCCATTTTATACGCAATCCATTTCTTGATGCTAGCTGCAACACTGTTCTCAGGTTCTGGATTCCTTCATCTGCATCCTTAGTGGGAATTATGATGTCGTCCATATAAACCACGATCATTCCATCTTGAATCAGATCTCTGAACACTGCCGAAATAAATCTGGAAAATACTGCCGGTGAATTCGATATCCCGAAAGGAACATATCGGAATTCGTATTGCCCATTGTAGGTGACAAACGATGTATACTTCCTGGAACCCGGCTCTATCGGCACATAAAAAAATCCACTCATCAGATCGAGTGTTGTAAAAACCTGCGCGCCTTGCAATTTTTCTAAGACGTCGTCGATTAGGGCCATTGGGAAATTGTCTCTCACTATTTTTTCATTGATCTTTCTATAGTCGCAAGACAGTCTTTTGGTGCCATTCTTCTTCGCAGCTAGGACTACTGGTGCCGCATACTCCGATGTACTGGGTTGAATTATTCCTTCTCTAAGCCAACTTATAACTTGCTTGTCCACCACTCGCTGGTCTGCAAAAGACTTCCGTCTCGGTCTCTGATACACTGGAACATCATCGGTCAATACTATCTTCATTTAAACAGGAGACTTCTGGATCCATTCTGGGGTGTACTCTCTAACCATAGCTTCCGCCTTAATCCTAGGTAAATGTGTCACATCTACCTCTACACTAGTTACAAACTCTTGTTCTCCAGCAGCAAAACATAAGGCACTGAATTCTTCCGTCAGACCAACTCTCTCTTTAGCCTCTACAACCCGTTTTCCGTCTCCAGCTGTTTCGAGAAATCTTTCATCTCCAGCTGCTTCAAGGCTCTTCCCGTCTCCAGCTGTGCTTCAAGGCTCTTCTCGTCTCTTTCAGCATCTCTTTCTTCGCCACCTCTGGCATCACAGACTATCACTGCTGCATAACTAATATCCTGCTCTCTAACTACATGGAATGTTACTCCTAGTATTATTCCATCTACTTCTACTTCCGCTGTAAAACTACCTACTGTGGCTAGTGTTCAGCTCTACGTCACCTAACAAAACAAGTATATCATTCCTAATTGAACATAAATCGCAACCAGTATCGACCAACGCTGAAACTGTGGCATTCCCAACTTTTATATCTTTAAAGATTAGACTGCTACCTGACTTCAACTCAATCTTTGTGTTGTTCGGTTTCCATCATATTTACATTCGAGTTTTCTTTCTTCACTTGATCGCCCTGTGCTTGCTTGCACTCAAAGGAACGATGCCCAATCTGACCACATGTGAAACATTTATACATCTTGGCTTTATAGTCCCTTGCCAAGTAAGATTCGTTTCCGCATTTGAAGCACTTCTTCGCATTTTCTTGTCGAGGTGTTATTTGACTTGTTGAAGCTTTGTTGTTGGTGTTTGAGGCGTTCCACCTGTTTGATGACTGGTGTGGTCGGCTTATTTTTTCGTACACCTTGATTTGCTCCTTTAGCTCCGCAATGTTCTTTGCCTGATATAGACACGATTTCTTTTGCCTGTCAGGAACTCCTTCTGTAAAATATTCGATTAAGCTTCCCTCGTCTAAATCGATCGGCTATAGGTATAGGTATTCTCGATATGTTTCATTAGGTCTCTTCCTACGATTTCTCAACTTATGATGAACTTCCCCTGGCGACAGCTTGCATGCGAATTCTTCAATTAATGCTTTCTTTAACGAGTCCCAATTACGTATGCCTGACTGGCTTCTCACAAAAAGTTTTGCTGCTCCCTTTAGTAACTGCTTCGCGTACACGAACTTGTGAAGGCTGTTCCAATTAACGGTTTCTGCATTATCCTCAAACTCGGTTATCCACTGATTGATATCGAGTGAATCCGTACCCGTGAACGGCGATAGACAATCCTCGATATCTTTAAGGGTTAAATGCGCTTTCTGACTTTTAAATTTTGTTTTTTCTTTTTACTACGACGGCAACTTTGAATTTCAGTTTTACTATTTTTCCTTTTTCTCTTTATTCTGAGTTTTACATTTTAGCCGTTTTGATTCAAATTCTATTTCTCTTTATATTGACTTTAGATTAAAATTTGTATTTCTCTTTACTTAAGATCTTTTAAATTGTCTTATCTATATATATATACATATATTATATTATTTACTTAAATGACAATGACTTTGATGATGATGATGGTGTTAATGATGATGGTCTTGAGGCTGATGATGATGATCTTGAAGCTGACGTTGAACGTGCCAATGGTATGGGCGACGTATGAAGATGATGATGATGATGATGAGATCGACAAAGCTGCTTGGAGCTGTCGTTGTACGTGCCAATGTATGGGCGACGTATGAAGATGATGATGATGAGATGGACGAAGCTGCTTGGAGCTGTCGTTGAACGTGCCAATGTATGGGCGACGTGTGAAGATGATGATGATGAGATGGACGAAGCTGCTTGGAGCTGTCGTTGAACGTGCCAATGTATGGGCGACGTTTGAAGATGATGATGATGATGGACAAAGCTGCTTGGAGCTGTCGTTGAACGTGCCAATGTACGGGCGACGTGTGAAGATGATGATGATGAGATGAGATGGAGCTGCTTGGAGCTGCCGTTACACGTGCCAATGTATGGGCGACGTGTGAAGATGATGAGATGATGATGATGGACGAAGCTGCTTGGAGCTGTCGCTGCACGTGCCAATGTATGGGCGACGTATGAAGATGATGATGATGAGATGAGATGGAGCTGCTTGGAGCTGCCGTTACACGTGCCAATGTATGGGCGACGTGTGAAGTGAAAAGAAAAACCGATGGTATAGATGATGAAATCCGGTTCGGATGGACCAAAATGTTGGATTGAGTGGGATTCGCTGGTGGCGCGAAAAAAAAGCCCCTTTAGGCGCGATAAAAAATAACTCTAATCGAGCGCGAAAAAGAACTTTATTAGTTAGTGAGTAAAAAAGACGTGTTGCTCCAGTGATGATCCAATGCAGAATGCTGGGTTGACAGCCAGCAATGCTCGAGGTGAACGAAATAGTGGTAACATAACGAAAGAACACAACGAAAGCTCCAACGTGGAACTTCGCCGCGATATGTTCGTTTTATAATTTTCGTTGCTCAACTGAACACTAAGTCATTTACCTTAAATTCTTTTACCTTTGGCCCTAGTTTCTTGTCGTATCTTTCTTTTGCTTTGATCCTCATACCTAACAGGTTTCGTTTAGCTTGCATTTCCATCCTTACTAACTTTAGTTGTAATTCTTGAGTATAATCCATGGTGGTTTTGAACTTAATATTCATGAATTCGCTTGGTATGTTAGCCTTTCGTCCGAATAACATTTCATAAGGATTGAATCCTGTGCTATTATGAATATATGTGTTGTGGCAAAATGCTGCGTATCTAAACAACTTGGAATATTCCGGTTTTGTTTTATCTTTAATTACAAGTCTTAAATATTCTCCTAGACGTGCGTGTGATCTTTCTGCTGATCCATTAGATTGTGGATATGCATTGCTACTTTTAAGATGTTTTATACCGAACATTTTACATAGTTCTTTCATCAGTTCGTTTACAAATTCTCCACCATTATATGTAAGAATATACTTTGGTATTCCAAAATCCAAAATCCATTCGTTCGTGAAAGCTCTAGCAACAGTTTCACTTTTCTTGTGTTCAATAGGAATGTATTTGATGAATTTACTTAGATCATCTTGAATAGTAAGACAGTAAATTGTTTTCTTGTTTTCTATATAAGGTCCTGTTAAGTCCATGGCTACTTTTTCTAAGCTATACTCAGCTGATGAGACTATTTTCATAGGGTTCCTACTTGGGTGCCTATTTATTTTTTGTTTTTGACATCCTTATTTAGATTTGCCCAATAGAATCTTTCTTTGATTCTAGCAATCGTCGCTTTCTGTCCACCATGTCCACCTATCAACCCATCGTGATACTCCTTTATTATTTTCTGTTGTTCTTTAACGTCGTTTATAACCTTGACCTTAATATGATTTACTTCGTTTATTTCAACATTATTTTCTTCTATTAACTCTTCTTCAGCTGCCTTTTCGATATCTTCTACGTTTGGTGCGCTGCTACTTGGAAGATTTTTACATGCATCGTCATACATTTGTCTTAGTAAATCACTCTCGTCCTCGCAATCAGAGAGATCTTCTCCAAAAATTTATTTTATGTTATCTCTGATTTCCTTACTATAGTTGGTCTTTTCTATAGGGTATATTAGATTTCGACTTAACTCATCTGCAACTGCGTTGTCTACGCCCCTTTTGTATTCTATAGTATAATCGTATTCCTCCATTTTCAACCTCCATCTAACCAACCTCGATCCAGGGTCTTTTACATTAAACAGCCACGTAAGTGGTCGATGATCAGTTTTGATTTTAAATCTTTTTCCGAATACATACGGTCTAAACTGTTTTACGGCCCATACAATAGCCAAACATTCTTTCTCCGTCGTACTATAATTAAGCTCTGCCTTATTTAGAGTTCGACTAATGAAATGTATCGGCAGTTCTTTTCCTGAGTGTTCTTGTGATAAGACTGCACCGATACCTAGATTACTTGCATCCGTTGTTATTACAAATTGTTTATTAAAATCTGGGTATTGTAACAAAGTGAATTCTTTAAGTAACCTTTTTAATTCATTAAAGCTTTTAGAGTGTTCTTCCTTCCATATGAACTCAACATTTTTCTTCAATAATTTAAACAAAGGTGATGCTACCATGCTGAAATTTTTAATGAATTTCCTGTAGTAGCCTATCATACCCAGAAAACTTTTAGTTTCCTTTGGATTCTTGGGTTCCTGTAACCTGTCAATAGCATTTACTTTTCCTGTGTTAGGAAGTAAACCATTTCTTGTAATGAGGTGACCTAGATATTCAAGCTCATCCTTCATGAATTCAGATTTATCCATCTGAATTATTAAATTCGCTTCTTTTAACCTTTGGAATAGATTCTTAAGTCTTTCGTTGTGCTCTCGTAGATCTTTACCATAAACCACTATATCATCGATATAGACAAAGCATTGGTTTCCTTGTAAATCAGCTAGAACATTATTCATCATGCGTTGGAAGCAAGATGGAGCATTTTTTAACCCGAAAGGCATCCGAGTATATTCGAAATGCCCATAAGGTGTCGAAAAAGCCGTTTTTTCCATACTATCGTCACTCAATGGTATTTGGTGAAATCCAGATTTTAAGTCTAGGGTGGTGAAATACCTAGCACCTCCCAGCTGATCTAAGATTTCCGTTATGTTTGGTATTGGATAGTTATCTGAGATAGTTATATCATTTAATTTTCTAAAATCAATTACCATTCTCCATTTTGTTTTGCCGCTAGCATCTGATTTTTTTGGTACTACCCATAATGGACTAGACCATGGAGATATGCTATGCCTGATTATACCTTCCTCTAGTAATTGCTCTATTTGTTTCTTTACTTCGTTTTCGTGTATTTTAGGATACCTATACGTTTTCGCATTAATTGGCACATCGCTTACAGTGCGTATATGATTTTTAATAACAGGCATTTTTGTTAACTTTTCATCTTCTAAACAAAAAATCTCAACATTTTCTCTTATCATTTCTTTCAACGTTTTTAATTCTAACTCATTCTTTAAGTGATCGACCCTTAAGTTTTTTCACAGTTTTTCAAATCTGTCGCTATTTCCTAGCTTTTTATTTGAACCAAACTCCTTTTCATTGGTCTGAGTCATACATCCTTGGCTTCTTTCTACTGTGTCATCAAAGTTGGGAATTTCATTTCCGAACATAGCATGCCTTGGGTGACTATTACCTACGATATCTACATTATTCCTTTTCAAATTTGTGGTACTATACATATCTTCACTGTTGTATTTATTATCTTCGTTGTTTCTATTACATTTTATTTTGTTAACTTCATGTTCCTCTAACTCTTCATTAAATATTAATTTCATAGTGATCCTACTGTTATACATTAACTTCATACTCTACTAGAAAATCAATTCCTATAATACCATCGTAATATACTAAGACATCATCTGTTACCACATGAAATAGTATGTCAATTTCATACGCATTATTGCTTTCAATGTCAATGTATTCGACAGATATTTCAGCACTACCAATAGTACATCTATTGGATTTCCCAATTCCCTTAAAACTAGTCCTGTTCTCAAAATTTATATCTTCCTCGTAAATGCATTTTGCTTTAATAAGGCTTATGCATGCACCTGTATCTATTAGAAATTTATAGTTTTTATTGTCATATTTTAGAATAATGTGAGGGCTTTCATTGTTGTTGGAAGCAACACCCTCAATTATTGCTCCTTTAGTCGAAAATTTATTCTCTTATTTACGTAATTATTTGCGTCTTTTTTCGTTTGTTTACTATCGTTATTATTTGTCTTCGGAGTAAAAGTTTTAGGATATGAATACCTATTCTTATTACAATGATTCTGATTTTCTCTTCTGTCTGTATTATTTCGATTATACTCAATCTGTTGGTTTTTCGGAGCTCTACAGTCCCTGCTAATATGACCAAGTTTATTACAGTTAAAGCATTTAATCGCATTGTGATTTACTTTAATTAAATTCCTTGCAGTGTATTCCCTGTTGTTATACCCGTACGTTGCCCTTTTACCGATTAACCTAGTTTCTTCCTGTATTGCTAAAGATAAAGCTTCGGCCAATGATGATGGTCTTTGGCTATTGACAAATGTTCCTATTTCCTCTTTTAAACCATTTACAAAAGCGTTAAGAACATCATTTTCTATCATGTATAACTGTCCTTCGAACAGCCTATCATTTTCGTTATTTAGATAAATATCTTGAATGCGTCGCCTTTGAAGAGTTTCGACACTTTGAATATATTGTATGTATGACAGTTTCATTTTTGCTTTGTTGCAGGCGGGTCATTTCTAAATGTAGTTGCATTGGGGAATATGTTTCCTTGAACATTCGGTTCAATTCGGTTTTTAATTCCATCCACGAATTAAGTTTCTTGTTCATAAGTATTGTTTCAGCATTCCCAGAAATTTTACTTTTTATGAACGGTAGAAGACAATACATTTGTGCAGGCGTTGCTAATGACATAGCGTTGTCTACATTTGACAAGAAGTGATGGATTTTATTTGGATCACTATCAAATGGGGTTATTAATTTGCAGAGCAAATCTAAACTCATTTGCGGCATATTATTGTTATAAGAGCAATGGTGATCTTCAAGCAAAACATTCGGTGAGGTTTTGAAGAAGCGTCCAGTAGTTCCCATATCTCGATTATTTATTTTGTTACGCTCATTCTTTACTGATGATGATTGAACATTGCCTACTTCGCTATTAGATCCATTTCGTTTCGGAATCGCTCCGGTTGCTATGTTTATATTTCGAATTCTACTAATCTCGTGCTCTATTGACTGCGATAGATTCGCCATCTATCCATATTTGTTTCAATATCTTTATTTCTACTAATGATAATTGCTCCTTAGTTTCACATTCCTCTTCCATTATAAACAGGAATAATCTTCTTCGATAACTTCTATAATCATAATACACTAAGTAATCCTCTTCTTTGTCGTCTACGCTAATTCTGTGATTATCTAAAATTTGCGATAACGTAAGTTCGAGTACCTTTCCACTTTTAGTTCCTATACATTTAAACATCCTGCCTAACGCGTGTTCATTGAATTCAAATTCGATTACGTCCGATCTAGCAGTTGCCATTGTTATTTCTTTTCTATATTTTCTTTTACAATATTATATTCTTATTTTCATATACATATAATATAATACTATATTAAAATAATCTAACTACTACGACTTACAGTCCTGATGCTGCTGTAGTTGTTTCTGCTGTCGTCTTTTGTCGTTCTTGTTGCTTTTTATACGTTTCCTTGTTGCTGCTTAGTTGCTTTTTATTTTTTATTTATTTGATGTTAGAGTTCGTATGCAACCTATTGCATTCCTTTATTTCGTGTCACTATTTTTTATATTTCTTTCTTTCTTTTTTTCTTTTTTTTCTTTTTTTTTTTCACTGCATTTTCTTCACTCACTGATTTTTTTTTTTTGTCGTACACTTGGAGATATTTCTTACTGTTGCGTTTGCGTTTAATGCTTGTTTGTCGAATAACGAAAGCGATTAGAGAAATTTAAATCGCTATCTCGACTCAAGATCTATCTTACCGCTGCCACCAAAAATGATATGCGTACCGAAAGCGATTGGTTTTAACCCGAAAGAAAAGAATAAATTTTCCTTTATAAAATTTAAGTTTTATTATTGTAGTGTTTCACTTATAAAGGTTTGTTACGAACTAAAACTTAATCTACTTTTTTGAGAGGGAGAAGCCTGCATGCAAATATCAATTCGCATCAATCAGCACCTTTTCATTTAAGCGTGCATGGAATATGACTCCATGCTTGTTTATTCATTCGCCCATTCACTTATACTTCAAAACAAAGAAGAGCAAATACAAAATATGGTATGTAAGCACTTTTAACTTGAAACTTTGTAAACACATTTGGCAACAATTCACTTTTGTTGCCTGTCGTTTTTTGTCCCAACTTCGCCAGCCACTGTTTCAACTGTGGCGCCGTATATATTTTATACGACTCAATTTCTGCCATCGTAGGTTTTTCTTTTCAGATTTTTTTTTTTACTTTTTTAATTTTATCAGTTCAATCCCACTTCTGATAATTGTAGCCGATCTGACCGTATAAATATAAAACGCACAACAAACTTTTCTTAAATAAGGATTTATTATATCAAAAGTTAACACGTCCGTCTACTTTGACTGGCGATGGTAGAGTGCCTTATGAATATATCCCTACCTAATTACCGGTAACTCCTTTACAATTGTGTTTCGCTCTTTTTTGAGATATTCTCTTATCTATATATCTTTGCCTGTTACAATATTTAACTTTGTTTGGTTTAATTTTTATTTTTCACAAAACACTAGTTTCCTTTACGAAACAATAATTTTCTTTATAAAAAAATAGTTACAAAAGAATATATTTCTATAAAAAGCTCTAGTTCTCTGAACTAAACACTAGTTTTCTTTTTCTTCAAAATTCTTTTAGAAATCTTTAACTTTTCTAAAGCTAGAAGTTTCAACTTTTATTTCTGGCCTTAATGTTACCTCATTTTCATTGAAAACCGTGTCACTGCTAATATTTGACATATTTTCTAGATCAGGAATAAATTCATCACTGGTAGGAAAAGTAAGCTACCATTAAGATGGCCACTAACATCACCATACTGATGTTGGTTGCTAGATATAAGTTGTTTCTGATTCTCAGCAGACTTATTTCCGCTGTACCATTAATTTGAAGTTCTTTTATTATCTCAAGGGACAGTTCTTCTTCCACACTTCTTATGGTTCTGGAACACGGGAGTCTTTGTTCGCACTTATGGTTTCACTTTTTTTACTGCTTCAGGGAACTATGCGAACAGTGTTGCTGGTCTTGCTCTTTCACTTCTTTAGCGAACTACGAGCGCGACCCTTCACTACTTTAGGGATTTAACTGTGCGAACCGAAACCTGTGCCCCACGTTGGGCGCCAATTAAACAAATTGAAACTTTTTAAAGTTTTTAAAAAAAAATTATTTTGATTGCCATGCAATCACCACTGCGGTTTACAAAAGACTGCTTAAAAATATTTCTCTTAATTCTATCTGCACTACTTAATTTAGCATGAACCAGGATTGCTGGTTCATTCCACACTTTTATGATAAAAAGAAAACGAGGTTCTTTATACACTTTTATTTTAGTCTTTATTAGAACAATTGAATTTACTTTAGAAAACGTGATGCTTGTAAAAAAATGAAATGAGCAAAAAATGTCGACCGCTCGCCAACTTGATGTGAAGAAGAATGAATCTTATCCACAACCGGAAAAGCTTCCATGATGTAAAAAAAAAAAAATGGCGGAAAGAAATGCCCTGGTGAACGTACTAGATTATCGATTGAAATTATTGACTTGAACTGTGCAAGTTTATCGATTTTCATTATTGAAGAAAAAGTACTTTTTTCACCTGAACATCACCTGAACATTATTTCATTGATCATGTTGTCTTTTTCTCGATTCCTGGATTTTTGATGTAGAGTTAGCTCCTTCCTTCGAATTTCTTCAATGTTCATTACTGTTTGGTTTAAGTCGACGCATTCTGATAGAACATCTCGCAGTGGATCACGAGGAATATAACCCACCAATAATTGATGAGCTGTCTTCCCTGTTGTGTCGTTGTAGGTGTTATTAATTTCCCACGGAACCATCTTTACCTTTTGGTCCCATTTGGTTTCTTCCTCAACGTCGACAGGAGGGCATTTAAAATAGTTCGGTTATACCGCTCGACCTGTCCATTTGCCATTGGTGTTTTCGTCGCGTTTTGTATGTGTGATAGAGTGGGTCTTCTTCCCTTGTCTGAAATTATTCGCCGAGGCGAGCCAAAAGTAAAAAAATACATCTGTTAGGAAATTGAGTACGGCCTTCGTCTGAGTGTTAGGTAGCGCTTTTATATTGATGTATTTTGTAAATGCATCCACTAGTACGATGAGGTATATGTTTCCTTTTGAAGATTTTACGAAAGGACCGAGGTGATCGATATGTAGGGTGTCAAAAGGCACATTGCCTTGGTCAATCGGGAATAATTCTCCTCTTGGTTGAACTTCGTTCTTATTGTAGACACTCGACGCATGCCTTTAAATACTTTTTGACAAATTGAGTCATCCGTGGGAACCAATACCGATATCTTAAGTGCATTATGGTTTTCTTTTCAGAAAAATGTCCCATTAAATCATGGCTATTCCTCAAAACTCTGTTTCTTACCCGCTTGGGTACGAATAGCCTGAACTCACCGTGGCTACTTCGGGGCCCTTTAGACACAACAGTCTTTTCAGAAAAGACTTAAAACAAAAAAATGGGTTACATTTAAGTGACTTACACGCGCGTCTCACTCTAAGGGTGCTTTTTTAATGTGAGTTCCCTGTGCCTCTCACAAAAAAAATACATTTGAAAATTGTATATGTATTACATTTCATTCATATTTTATATTATCAAATAAATACATTCTATTTTTTTTTTCATTTGTATTAATAAATAAATAAACTATTGTACATATTGCGGTCACATTCAGGGCTCATCATTGCAGTGCTTTTATCTTTCACAAGCTGGAGTTGCTATTTAAGAAAATTATTTGGTTCAGTTTCTTCTGTCATTGATTATTTCAACTGCCTTCAAAAATACTCTCTCTGAAGGAACAGACGTTGCAGGAATACACAAATATTTTTCTGAGAGCTGGAAAAGTTCTGGAAAGTACTGGAAAGTACTGCTTTTTGAGAGTTCCAAAAAGTTAGTGGGTCTCCCGAACGGTCCAAATATTCGCTTCGCAAATATTGGTCTAAAATGTGACACGATTGATCTACATTTGACAAGCACCTGTACAAATTCTGAAACATTTTTAATTGTTTCGCCTACACACAAATTCAATGTATGAGCGACACACGGATGATGATGTTTCCTTAAATTATCTATAATGGCCTTTTTAATGTTGGCTCCATTGTCACTTACGATTGTCACTACTTACGTCAATATACACCATTCCTCAAAAATATAGTTGCTTCGGAACTTCTCTCGTTGCCAGAACCGCTGAATATATTTTGCCTTCGAAAATGAAGTGACTGGTAACTGTTAAAAATGCGCAGTTGCTATCCGATGTCCATGTAGCATGGTATTCGACAACAGCTTTCGATTGGGAACTCGATACCAAGGCTGCATTTTCTGCGAGTATTCTAAAAATCCTTCGTTTTCAACAATCGAGAGTGGCTGTAAGTCTGTCGTTATAATTTTTTGTCTCTGATTCCGAATGTTTTGAACGCTTGTCCGTCACAAATAATCTAGACTGCAAAGTCTTTTTAATTTTGGGAATTGCACCTGTCGAAGTTTCGGCTACTTCCATACCTACGTTGGAAATACGTGATGTTTGTGGCTCTTGTGTCATCACAGACATTGACGGTGTGACATCCATTGCGGTTGGAGTTGCTGCATCATTTCTTGTCAAATAGGTAGGATGCTTACGGCGTAAGCGGTCATTCAAATTGGACGTGTTGCCTGAAAATTTCAGCTCTCTTTTGCATATATTGCAACAAACAATATTGCCTATCTTCTCGAAGAATTTCCATACAGCCGATCTCTTTAATCCAGGACGCATATTTCTCAAAATTATGCAGTAATGTTTGGGAAGAAAAAAATAAAATATGCAGATATATTACTTTCCTGAAAAAAGCACACTAAGGACAAACAAAATTAAAAGTAAGACACTTGATTCTGCAAAGTAGATGAAAATGAAACTCTTATGAAACACTTTAAACTGACTTTAAAAATAAAATTATTGTTCACGAAAACACCGATCATAATCAAATAATCATTCATTCTTCAAATGTGCAAAAACAGCCGATAAATTTTTCCAACCGATAGTCCAAAATCAAACAGCAGGTTGAACCAAAATATCAGTGTAAGACAACAACAAATTTTAGCAGAGGCACCTTACTGTATTTTGAAAAAAATGTTTATATGTAGACTACATACTTGAAAATATTTTTCAGAAGGCCATAAGATAACAGTGTGTTCTTTACAATTTTCGTATTCTTTTAATTTGTTTAATACTTCTGTAATATCGAAATTGCTTTTGTCTTTGGATATTTCTTTAATACAATTATCGCATATTTTGTTCATTATTTTTATTGTTTTAAAAACACAATATCCTGCAAAATATCTAGTAGCGAGGTTATTGATTTGCGGAACCTTGACAGATATCGTTTTCATCAGATGTCGTTTTCACTGGAGGAACGTTGTGTCATCATTTTGTGATAGATCCTGCGTAAGCGATATTGTTTCTTCTGCATCACTCAGCAAAATGGCATTCCAATCAACTTGCAAATATTCGGAATCTTCTTCTGCGCAGTTGGAATATTTGGATTTAAATAAAATTTTTAAAGATATAACTTTGGCTATCAGGGAGACAAATTCGGAAACACTTGGATTACTTTTGTTAATACATATTTCGCGCTCTTATTTTTCCGAATAAGTTTTCTAACGGATCTTGGTTAAAATTGTTTACATAAATATATAATAGATCATTATGATCGTGTAACCTAACTTCTTAGTTCATTTGAATTACATAAAAAAAACATACAAACTGACATAAAAAGAAGACACAGATCGATTCAAACACGTCTTGTTTAAATGATAGCTTTATTCAGACTGCCTCACTTTCGCGAAGAATAGATCATACAGAAATATCATAAATATCATACATAAAAGAGCTTACGGTTTAAAATAACAAAGTCGATAGTTTACATAAAAACTGTGGTTCGATCGGATGATGTTACAACTATCATTGTCTATTATTTATGTAAATATAAATATACGTACATAGTTCGTTATATATTTGAACCTTGGCAAACAAGATCACAGGGTGGCAAAGAGACATTTTCATGAATTAAGATTTGATACAAAATGATAAACGCATACAATATTAGAAATGTCTTACAATCGATAAATAATGTT
Organism: Chalcosyrphus nemorum; assembly: GCA_949716465.1. Lineage (NCBI taxonomy): Eukaryota > Metazoa > Arthropoda > Insecta > Diptera > Syrphidae > Chalcosyrphus > Chalcosyrphus nemorum. Next base: position 73,014,943 of record OX454333.1, read on the forward strand.
TTTGTTATCCTTAGAACGCTTTCAATAATATAATTTATTTGTTGCGTTTACTGGTTCAATGTTTAATAAATAAATAAATGTACATTTTGATCATTTCGTATGAGTGCTGGTTTTCCATTTAGAAGATCAAAAAGCCTATTTTTATTTTTTATAAATTCGGCTGCCGATTTCGCGACCTGAGCAATATGGCTTGGAAATTTGTTAAATTTTTATCAAAGCTTCAATTCCACAAGCTAAAACTTGAGCAGCCAACTTCACGTTAATTTTTTGAAATTCAGTTGGGTCAATGTCAGTTTTGGGCGTATTTTGGTAGTATTACCTTTCTCGGTATTATAAAGGTATTCAATTACCTTCCAACTTACAATCCCATCAGAAGTGGTCAAACTATATTTTATTATATTATTTCGAATACTTTTGATGAGATACATTCCATAAATGGATTTCTCTTTGTAATTAAATTTAAAGTTTTTTTCGTCAAGATTTAGTTTACTAAATAAACTACGATTTGTAGATCCTTGATCACAGCATGTAAGAATGTAAGAGCATTCAATTTCAGCTCTTGGCATATATCAAGGCAATTATATACTTCGATCTCAAGTTGTTTCACTGGAATATTACTAGTGCAAACTACATGATACCAAACTTGGTTAAAAATTCCACATAAACTTCGAAACATAAAAACACACGCAGACCTGGCGCATACGTTGGACCTTTGATTCCTTCCATAATCAACAAAACCTTCAATTTCATCCTTAAATTTATTGTAGGTAAGATTTGCCTGAAAGCTCATTGCGTCAAAAGTAATTACTACTTCTCTTTCTTTTTGTGAGATAGTTGAGGTTATTTCCTTAATTTCCTCTAAAACATTTCTGTTCACTCCTGGAGACTTTCAATTTTAATCCATCTATGTAAAGTAGATGGATGCGGCAAATGCAATCCAAGTTGGTCTCCCAGAAAGTTATAGCCGGAAGATGAACGGAAAAAAATACACTGCGAAATCCTCTTCTCCCTTTCAGTGTATTCTGCTGCATTCTGGGATAGAATGAGCTTCGAAAATGTCTTTGTATTTTGATTTATATCAGGCAGCAAATCAATTTGCTCTACAATCGTCTGTTTTTCATGAATCTGTGCATTTTTTTAACAGCATTTTTACTTCAGTTTGTTTATTCTCTTTATGTAAAAAGATTGCTTTTTAAGCTGAGTCTCACAGTTTGCACAATTAAATTCTGTGTTATCGTTGAATGCTGTTCCAGCTAACGTTTTTGAAGCTAAGTTCAATTCTTCTTCTGAAATTTCTGCACTTACGGCAGTGGAGTTTACTCTTGTCGCATTATTGTTTTCATAATTTCGTAAGGCCTTGCTAGGACCAAAGTATATGGTATGGTTATGGTATGGTTCTTTTAATAAAAGGAAGGGATAAGCATTTTTTTTAAAAATATTTTATCCCAATATCATTCTTTTGAAAGTGTTTACTACAGAACATTCATTCGAACACCGCATGTATACTCGTTGTTTCTGCGACTCAAACTCATTCATACTTGATAAAATATTTTATCCTTATCGCATTGACTGCAAATCGGTTTTATTCATACTTACTCAAAGACTATGCCGCGTTTGATAATTTTTCCCTAGATCAAACCGATGGATGAGAGAAAAGCGGTGCGAATGTAAACCCGCACCGCAATTCCTGCGATAGTTCTGCATATGTATGTAGGATTTCACATCAAAGAGAAATAAAAACACACAACCACTTCTTATTTATACATTCTTTTATTCGCTTTTATCCTAATTTTAGTTTCTTCTGTCTACTTCTGCAAGGACTTGATGGTCTTTACTGATGGACGGTGTGCGGCCTACTGCATCGTGTCGTCGTTTGTTATCTGTTGCGTGCCCTATGTCTACATCCCTCCTTCATTCGTCCCGAATGAGGGGTTCCATCGCTTCATATACTCCGCGACAGTGTTTGTGGTGTTCGGGCCTTCGTGATCGCCGACTTTAGTTACTTCGTACCTTCCTTTGCTTAATATCTTCATTACTTTGTAAGGACCAAGGAACTTAGGCCTTAGCTTCATGCCAGCGCCAAACTGCGTGCGCTTGATGGCGACTAATTCGTTTATATTGTACTTCTGCTCTGTTACCCTGGTTTTATCGTAAGTCCTCCGATTTTCTTGTTGGACCTTCAGGATGTTAACTGCTTAACTGCTCCACGACTACTTCATTTAAAAGTTCTCGAAGGCCTGAGTAATCAGGTACACGCATCTCTAAACCTGTCAGTATTTTAAACGGGCTGAACTTCGCAACCCTTGACGGAGTATTGTTCCGGACCTGTTGCACTCTATCCACCAGCTTATACCAGTTCTGCGTATTGCCCAAATTCGCCTTCATCAACATCGGCACGATGATTCTGTGGATACTCTCCACCTGTCCGTTGCCTCGAGGAACACCGGTTGCTATTGGTAGGTGTTGTATACCCTCGTCTTTGCAGTACTCACTAAATGCTGTCGATGTGAACGCCGTTCCTCTGTCTGATATAATCCTCCTGGGATTCCCAAAAGTTACGGACTGTTTTCTTAATCTCTCGATGACTTCGTTGGATGCAGTACTTTTGGTTGGGTAGAGCCAAACAAATTTCGAAAACGCATCTACAACTACAAGGATATGATTATACAGTCTGTTCCATTGGGCCAACGTGATCGACATGGTATGTTCCCAATGGCCGGTCCTCCTTGTCTATAGGCGTCTCTCGTGTGTCTTCGTGTCTCTCGCTTACATCTTCTTCACCTGTAGTTTTTGTAACTCCCATTGGTTCGGTCTCCTTATTAGCTGACTCTCTCGTACTCTTTTTCCTAAACTCTGCGCCATTTTACGTGACCACAATATCGACACCACTGAGAACGTAATTCCCAATAACCGCTGAGTACTGCATATCCTGTTCTCTAATCACATGAAATCTCATATTGAGTTCTACCCCATCTACTTCGAAATCTACTGGGAAACTTCCTAAGGTCATTACCCTATTCTGCCCAATACCAAACAAATTCGTCTTGACCTGGTCTAATTCTACATACTCGAGCATTCCAAGGCTATTATATCTAATTAGGCTTAGGTCGCTACCTGTGTCCAATAGTGCTGACAGGGTACAACCTTTCAACGTAATATCTTTAAAAATACGATTTGGACCTATCGCGAAACACACTCGCGCTTCTGGGGTACTTGCTTCGCCATCTGTTGTCGCAGTATGAACGTTGGATCCTTCCGCTTTTACCCGCTGTTGCGCCGGTATGCTGTTGCCTCTGCACTCAAACGAGCGATGACCTGGCTGCCCACATTTGTAACATCTTAGTTGTCGATTCTGGCAATCCTTAGCGATGTGCGTTGGCTCTCCGCACTTAAAACATTTTCTCTCTCTTCCTTCCTGTTCCCGTACCATATTCGCTAACTGCATCCTCATTCCCTTTGTTGCGGGATAATCCGAAATGCTGTAGGAGCCTATCTTGTAAAGTATCTTTACGTCCTGTTATGGGTAAGTTAAGTTCCGTTAGTTTCGTCTTAAGTCCTTCAACGGTTAAAGCTAACACCGCCTCCTCATCCATTTTACCAGTTTACAAAAGCAAAATTTCAATTGAATATAACTTACGATAAGTACAATACAAATTTAGTATAACTGATGCAAAATTATTATAAATGGTTAAGCCCAAACGAGAGAAATTTTAGTTTTATTCTATCAAATAAAAAGATATAAAAGATAATAAGTAACTGACTTGCCGAATCGTCGTAATATACCCTATTCTATTTGTTCTTCTTCGGTTCCGTTGCTGTCCGCCTCCACTCTATTTGTTTTCCCGTTGTCTGGACACGACATTTTTCTATCTGCTGATCTTCCCGTTGGGGCGCACAACTGTACAAATTTGTGTTGTTGCCCTTTGTTAGTCTTTTTTTATTTTTTTTTATTTTTCAGTTTTCACAACTTACAGTCACTTGTGCACAGTCACTCTCCACTTTTGATTTTATACTTATTTCGCTTGGGATCTTAGCGGATCCCAGCTAGATATTTCGGCTGAGCCCCCAAATTTGTAGGATTTCACATCAAAGAGAAATAAAAACACACAACCACTTCTTATTTATACATTCTTTTATTCACTTTTATCTTAATTTTAGTTGCTTCTGTCTTGTCCTTGCCGAAGGACTTGATGGTCTTTACCGATGGGTGTGCGGCCTACTGCATCGTGTCGTCGTTTGTTATCTGTTGCGTGCGCTATGTCTACATCCCTCTGTCTGTATTGGTGTGTTCGTCTGTTCGTAGTCCTCTTTGTTCTCTTTTGCGTTTTTCACCCTGGGCGCGTGAGTTTCGTAGCTTTTTGGGGTGGAGCGTATAAAAAAAACAAAACCACTTTTCCGTTAAAGTTACTTTATTAATTAATTAAAGAGAAAGAACCGTACACAGTAGGATACAAAAACAGACTGCCAAGTTTCAATCACTTTGATTTAACTTCTCGTCTTCATATTTTTACATTATTTCTAAGAACTAAATTAAACTGCTGACATAGTGTCTGGCATGAACTCAATTTACGTAGAATTACAATGTTGTTGCACTATTGTTCATTTTCTTGGAATTGCATACTTTGTTTAATTGTGCTGATTAGCACATCATATTTGTCTGGTATATGTGTACCAGTATCTAACTTATATGTAACTCGTGCGTAACTGTTAGTCTGTCGTCTGTTTTGTTAATTCTTACAGTTTTGTGTCTGTTTGGTCCGGCTGTCTGGCTCCTATCCCACATTCATAATCAGCCAAAACCTGATTTAGTTAGAATAAATTTCTCTAATTAAAAATTTTTTGGTTCAGCTTCTTCAATCTTATTTCCTCAGATGTATGCGACTAGTTCAATTTTAGGATCTAATCTGATTTGAAAAAATATTTTTGACACTGAATTGAATTAGATTCGTCGAGGATTTGCCCAAAAATTGTGTTTTGTATCTACGAGTAATTTTTCGTACACTAACACAATACAAATATTCAACGCGTAATTTCGTTTCACTGGATTTGTTTTAGTTGTATCTTTGTGTCTACGAGAAAAAACTTTTCTCTACGTTTGCCGAAACAACACAAATCCTACCGACTGCGCCAGTTAAGAATATTGTACTCAAAATAAATAAATACAACAATCTTTGTTGAGTCCAACCAAAAATGCCCTATTTGGCTTGACACGTTTATTTGAACTGAGGCGAAAAAGTCTCAGTGCTTATTTTATATTATAAAATAATGCAATGTGGTGATCTCACCGCACTAATGTAAACACTACAGTCGTATCAATAGTGTTTACTTCTTGTACTCATTATATCTAAATATTGGGGCCATTTCGATACCCTCTTTGTTTATACCAGATAAACTCACACTTAAGGGTGAGGTCATCCGATTCGATTCCATAACTTATGTCTGCATTGTTAGGTGCACAAAGACTTTTAATTTTATTAATTGATGGTAAAACGAAACACAAGGAGCGGGAGCTGCAAAGTTGCATTTTCTTAAAAATTATTTCAAAGTCCTTACAGATTTCAACTAGAACTTGAAGTGTTAAAATATTTATATGCAGTAGCCGTAGATTTCCTCTATAGATCTCGAACCAATTATCCACAATGGTTTTATAAACATTGTGTAGTTAGAACTCCGACGTGTGGGACATTGGTTCTTTAGTGATGTTTGTAGCTTATGCTGCAAATTTGCTTTTTTAAAGTATTTCACAATTTTTTTGCACGATTCTAACATTTCTGTAAGCTCTACTATTCCGTCGAAAGATTTATCCAATACATTTGCAAATAAATGGCTACTGCAGTTCAAGTGCGTATTGTTTTCCAAAGCTTTTACAATATTTCTTCCTCTGTCCGTTATAAATTTTATTACTTCGATATTTTGGACACCAAATTCATTGAACAAAGTCTTCAACTTTCTTAAAATATTATCACCGGTTGATTTTTCAAAATCCAACGATTTCATTCCCAAAACGATATCAAATAATTTAAAATCTATCTGATAGTGCAATGTGACGCCTAAAAAGTTTCGTTTCACATAATTGTCCGACCACATGTCAATTGTAGCAGATGCACCACCGCTATTCACAACTTCGTTTATTTCATTTTGGATTTTTTGTTTTTTTTTTCATCTGCTGATTTCTGCACCTTACGCGAAGTTGTTGTTGGATCAGGCAGTAAATCATTAACGTCTACGTTTTCTCCATAGGTTAAAAACTTCACCAACTTAAGGAACCCAGAACCAGTGATAGCTGAAAATGGCCTACAATCTTCAATGACCCAAGCCGTACATACAGTACTGTGCAAAACCTAAGCAACCATCTGGAGTCAGCACTTCATAGTAAATCTTTTCAACTTTCTACCCCACCAAATAAAAAGAAATGGATATGTAATGATACATGAAAGGATTGATCTAATAGATGAGATTTCTTGAGATAGAAGATAGAAACTGGGATGGGAAGTTATAAGGTTTTCTCTCATGTACGATTCTATGTTACTCAAGGCTTGCGGATATACGGATAAGTCTATTTAATGAATTAGTTTGTAAGTTCCTGTTTGTATTCTAGATGTTCCGGTGTTAATAGCCACTAGTCTTGCGTTCGTGTAGTCCAGTATTTGTACGTTACCTAAACAGTCAGTCAGTGAAAGTAATAATATGATGATCCTCATCTTTTGGGTGGTGGCGGCTAGCTGCTGCTTCCCGTTTGTTTTCATTACTAAGGGGCCCTTGAATTTTCCACACCCCTGTTGTCTTACACTACACCTTACTGCTACCTTGCTTTTCAACAAAGTCCTTCGCGACACTACTTAAGGGTCTCTTTTTTTTCGACACTATTTGAGGGTCTTTTTTTTTTCGACACTACTTGAGGGTCTTTTTTTTCGACACTACTTGAGGGTCTTTTTTTTTCGACACTACTTGAGAGTCTTTTTTTTCCGCGACATTGAATGTTTTTGGCACTATAATCACTCTGCGTTCGCGACGGGTTCCGGGACATAGGCAGTATACGATTTTTTTTGCACTACTTAAGGGCTTAATCGATTTTAAACTCACGAATGAAAATTGCACTACTTTAGGGCTTCTACTTTCAAACGCGATACCTATGTCTCTGCTCGGGCGCCAATTAAATTACGGTTAATTCATTTACTTTAAAAAAATATATTTAGTTCTTAACCTGGCAGAGGTTCTGCCTCTTAAAATGAACTGAACAACATGAATAACTTATCTCTACCTTAAATACCTAATAAACGCTGTCACTGCAATTTGGCACCTTGATGTGAGGAGCGCGTCGATCGTGGGAATGTTGCTGACGTTGGCATTTGATGACCGGTGTGACGGTTGTGGGAACGTTGCTGACGGTGGCATTTGATGACCGGTGTGGCGATGTTTGGTTCAGCAGACTTGCTGACTGGATGACTTGAATGCGGCGTGTGTTGGATTTGCCTGCATATTATGTTGCGTTAACTTATACAACCATCGCTTAGTTTACAGTGATTGTACATACTTGCATCGCTTCTTTGTGAGTAAATTTTACGTCGCAAAAATATGTCCGCATGTCAATCTCTCCGTTTACACACTTGCACCGCTTTTTTTATAAGTATACTCTAAGTCGCCAAAATGTGATCGCATGCCGATCTCTGGTTTATTACATATCCGTGGTCTTTTCAAATTTTCTATTTTGTCCCTAGGCTCATCTGTCAAAGCCAACTATTCGTTATATGTATCAGTTCCTTTTTTTAGGAAAATCAAATAAACTTCATTTCTTGAAAATCGTTTATCGTTGCACCACAATTTGAAATAACACATTTTGTTCTTTTCCAGGACATTTTTGTAGTGTATATAATCGTATATGTATATAGTAGGCATATAAATTAACGTCTTTCTTTACTTACTTGATCTTACTATTTATTTACACAATAATAAATAAAATAACGCACAATTTTGACGTAAAATACACTAGTTTGTGTTATATTTACCAAACCCTGACGTATAACAATGTGAAAAATAATCAAACAACTTATGCAATACAATAAATCGAGCACTTTTTTACTTTTTATTTGTGAAGCCGTAGTCACTTGAACATACAAACACAGAATGAAAAGATTTTTCATTCATCTTATCCGTTTTTCTTTTGCACATGATAAGACAAACAGATAAAACAGAACTCCACACATGATCGGAAGAAGGAGAAATATGCGAGGAAAAAGAAAAAAAGCTTTTACATTCTCCAAGCTTTTTATTTGTGAAAGCTATTTGTCGCCTCCGGCTTGTCGCCTACGAGAAAAAATTTGCCTTATTATTTTGTATGGGCGTGTGACATCTGTATATTCTTTGTCTGAGCTAGTAGGGTGCTAAATTGATTAGCTTTTTCTTGTAAAATGCGACTGCTCAAAGGGATATATTTTTACTTCGTTGCGATTTAAACCATACCAAAAGTGAATTTTCAATATCTTCATACTGGGATTTACGATTTCTTTTTGATTTTATAGAATTCGACTCAAAAACTTGTATTTTTTCTCGATTTTTCCAAATCGTCGAAAGGGTTAAATGCGGCATGTTGAATTCTTTGCATAAATCGGCATTAGATTCACCATTCTGCAGGCGGCAAATTATAGCTGATTTTTTTCAATAGTCAATGGGCGAAATCTAAAGAAAACAATGTATCTGTTGGAAATTAGCGCACGATGTGTGCAGAAATGAAACAAAGACAGTTATAATAAAGACAAGTTTAAAGTTTTATTCCGTGCCGTGTTACTTCGACCGATGTTAAAATACGACTGAGTCGAAATACAAGAAAGTCTATTGAATTTGGAGTATACGTGAGTTACATTTGGTGTTGCCACTTAAGACGATGCATGTACGTTGCCATATTTCAACAGTATCGATAACAAATGAATGATTTAATACGTTAATGACACCTTAATAATAAGTAAAAAAGGACGTTTAAATCAAAAGATTTAAAAAAGTGTTTTAATTCGAGGTTTTGTACCTTCCTCAGCTAAATATTTAGTCACAATATTGGCTTTATGTATAGGGGCATTATCTTGCTGAAGCACGAAATGTTCACCAATAAGGCGCTTGCCCTCAGGAATAATTATATTCCTTAGCAAATTGAGGTAAATCGAAGCGGTTACTTTTCCCTTCAGGATTATCAATTTGCCTACTCCAAATGAGGAAAGACACCCCCATACCATTATGCCCTTTTGAACAGGTTTCATGGTAGGTTTGGCACACTTATAAGACAGTGCCTCACCTTTTTCCTCCAGACGTAAACTCTGCCATACGAATCATGGATTCGTCGGCCCAAAGCACTTTATCCCAGAAATCATCATTTTCAAAGACACGTTGATGATAAAACTCCAATCTTTTCCTCATGGTCGTTGCTTATTCTGACTCGAATATTTTTTGCAGATAGTAGTGGATCAATTGAAGAAATATTTTTGTTCTTTTTATCTAACCTTTTTTTTTGCCGAAATTCGTCCATCTTTAGCAAAGGCAGCTACGACTTTGTTGATTGTCGGGTGGCTTTTCTTGAAAACTTTGGCTATATTTCTATTTGTATAGCCTTGGTTATGCATATTTATGATAGCCTTTCTTTCTAAAAATGTAAGCTGCTTATATTCTACCATTTTTAAATGCGTTTTTTATCAAAAAAGGCTAAAATAGAGAACAAAAGATTTTACTCTTATTAGGGAGCCATATTTTCAGAACTCTGTGGAAACTTATTTTTGCGATCCACTGTATATGACGCAATGTTTTTATAGGGATAGTTACGCTTACCATCTTTAATATTTCGAACTAAATTCCATTGCAGCGCAATGTCATCAGTCGTGAAATTGTCTGTTATTTCATTCACCTATCAAATTCCTCCACTCAGCATTAAGTTCTTCAATATTCTTGCGCTTTGTGAAAAAAATTTGATTAATCCCATAACTGATGGCATTGTTCCAGCAATGACTTTTTTAGGATCTAGATACTTTAAAATGTTTACTTTTTTGTCTAAAACACGAAATCTTCTTTAATTTGAATTCATAATTCAACATAATATGTGCACATAATTTTTCACATTTTATTTTCGTTTATTGCATTCTCTAGTATGTACCCCTATTCGGCCATCCTGAATTTCATCCGCCTCGGATGAAGGATCACTTTCATCGTTTCGGTTGTCTAATCTCCATGGTTTCATGAATTCGCACATTGTTGTAGTATTGTTCGGTTCTTCATGAGCTATAATATCAGAGTAAAGTTTGCCACCAACCCCAAATTATGTTCTTTTAATTTAATTTAACTAAATCCCCCAATTTATACTCCACGGCTGGCTTTCTCTTTCGATGAATTGTGTTTTGATTTTCTATTTGTATTTTTTGAATTTGTTCCGCTCCATCGCCGCTATTTGCCCCTCTTCTAATTGATGAACTGTTAGTGGGTACAACGTTTTGTACAAGATCTACAGCTCCCTCACGTCTGCTCCTTGTAGGCGATTGTATACCACAGCTTTATTTCCCATTCTGGATAATTCAGCTCTAAATCCTTCCACAGTCCAGCCTTTGATATCCATTTTTAGAGGTACTTATTCTTTTAAATATATTTTTAGGTTGAGCCCCCCAAATATGTATTCAAAAATTATTTATTTATTTATTTATTCATGAATATCTATTTTGTCCCCTTCAAAGTAATCCCCATGAGATATTATACACTTGTGCCAACGGTTTTTCCAATCGTCGAAGCACTTCAAAAAATCTTTTTTTTTTTATCTTGTTCAGCTCCTCTTTCGATGCCGTCTTTATCTCGTCAAGCGTAGCGTAACGTCGTCCTTTCATGGGCCTCTTCAGTTTAGGGAACAAGAAAAAGTCACAGGGGGCCAGATCTGGGGAATACGGTGGCTGCGGCACCTTTTTTGGCCAAAAAGTCGCGCACAAGTAACGATGTGTGAGCAGGGGCGTTATCGTGGTGCAAAAGCCAATTTTTGTTCTTCCACAAATCCGGGCGTTTCTGGCGGATTGCTTCGCGCAAATTGCGCATAACTTGCAGGTAATATTCCTTGTTGACCGTTCTACCCTGTGGCAAGAACTCATGATGCACCACGCCCCAGTAATTGAAGAAAACTGTCAGCAAAACTTTCATCCATTTTTTTGAATAGGTAAAAATCGAAGACGATCCAAAACACGTGCAAGCAAAGTAGCTGTCAACAATTAAGTGAACATTCAAAATGGCCGAGCTTGTAGGCATGAGTGAGAGACATGAGTACCAACATAACGCTACAAAAAAATCGAAATTCGAATATACGTAACCCGCGAAAATTCAAAATTCGCGATACTTTTTGAACACACCTCGTACTTACACCATTCACCGTACCTGTCATAACTGCAGCATTGTCTGATGAAAAGCAATCATGTTATCAAGTGGAATACTAAAAGCTGCAAGTGTTTCCAAAATTGTTTGAATTGTTTTTCTAATTCAAACAAACCAAATAACCTATCCTCCACAGAATTTGCCGCAGAGTCAAAGTATCGGACTATCGGACATCAGTGGCTTCATCGACGATGATGCTATATTTTGTGTTGATTCAATTTTTGGAAATTGTTTCCGAAGCAAAAGGCCCAAAAATCGTCTTAATCATTGTAGTTCCCTTTTTTTCTTCCGCATTTAACACGTTCCATGGCAGTCGTATCTTTTAGGAAACTGTTTATGAGAGTGGGAAGAAAATCCATCTGACTTAAGGGCAGGTTATGTTCAGCGCCGTAAATAACCAAGCGTATTTCACCTCTAACCCTGCTGTGTTTGGTGATTGTAAGAGTTTTCTTTCGCATTACCAAAGCTGTTCAATAAATATGCTTGGTAAACACAATAGACTACAAACTACAACAATGCTCTTGCTTCTCCGACCTAAACTTCTTCCTTTCTCAGTTCTCTGCATCGACGATGTCACCTGAATTTGATGATGTTTCTTCAACTATTTCTGCCGCTGGATGTCGAAGGAGCACTTGCTCTAAAAACAAATAAGCTACTAAATACAGGGTGTCCGCCGGGAAGGTATACTACTTTGTTTGTTCATAATTTTCGATTAAATTAAAGAGAATGGATCTTATATTGATAAATGTTTTATTTAATGTCGGCAATTATGTATGGAATACAATATCAGGTAAATGTCCGCCTCTGCTAGTCTCACAACTGCGAGCCCTTTTTAGCACATTTCACGTCATTAATTTCATCACGAATATTTTGTTTGAGTTGCTCAAGTGTTTCTGGGTTGTTTCGCATAAACCTTGCTTTTCAGATATCCCCACAAAAAGAAGTCAGGAGCAGTCAAATCAGGCGACCGTGGAGGCCAATCAACATCACCATTTTTTTGAAATAACTTGTTGTGGAAAGAGGTCTCGTAGTAACTCCATTGTAATCCTGGCTGTATGCGATGTGGCACCGTCTTGTTGATACCACATGTTAATCAAGCTTAAAGCAATGCAATTGTGGCGTTAACCCTCCGTTGAACACATGTTTCCGTTGTCATATTAGCAACTCTGGCCAGACCCCTATACATTACTATGTAAATATCGATAGGAAAGGTGATATGTGATAAAAAATCGTTTTATTTTTGTTTTAATAAAAGGAATTTGAATGAATGTTATAAATAAAAAAATTAACAAAATATTTATGTTTATGGAATGTTTGAAACGCAGCTGAAACAAATATAGTCGGTTTTTGAATGTTGATGACACACCGGATTCGTGCATTTAAAACAAAAGAAACGAGTTTTTCTGCGCTTCTTCTCATGTCCATGTAAGCAAAGTTTACTATCTCTTTTGCTTTGTAGTGTATTGGCTCCGCTTTGGGCAACCAATACTTCTGGCGTACACTGAAAAGAAATAAAGATGACTTTTAATTCACATGCTGCATTGAAAACAATAACTTCAACATTTATATTTATTACTGACATTTATCGGCTTTCCCAAAAATGCTTCAATGGCCAAACGATTTCTGAATTGTTTTATGATGTGTACGGTATTCATTCGATGTTCGATGTTTGATAGGACCAATGTTTTTGACAAATTACATAAAAATTATCGTCTAGCGTCGGAATGTTTGACGTTATCATTTTCCTTGCAAATGAAATATGCTGCCAATGCCATAACATCCAACATATTGCAGAAAAAAGCAAAAGTCCAACGTTTGGTCCCATAGCGATTCGTTTCTGTGACGATAATGAACACAATGTTTGGTGTAAACAACTTCTTGAATACCTCGATTGGAATGGAATTTTTTTTTCTGGGTCCAGACCGAAACCGCATAACATTGTGTTGACGTAACCGACCAATATTAGGATCACCTGTGTTCCATCTAGTACCATCTTTTCCATAAAAACAATCTTCAGTATAATTTTGTTGTTGTTGTTCAATTATGGAAGAAAAGGAATCAGCTGGTGTAGACTGCTCAGCAAAATTATCGTCATCATCACTATCTATTCCTTCGTTTGGTTCAATGGCGTTTTCGTTTCCTATATCGGATGCATCGTCTTCATTTTGCAAATAATCGGCATCGTCTCTGAAAGGATCTGTTTCATCTTCGCCCTGTTCAGCAAGTATTTCACGTTCTATATCATTAGCCAAGGCTGCTGCTAAACGTTCATAAAAATCACGATCAGAATTACCACCGCGACGTCGTGTATTATAAATAAAGTCTATTTCTTCACTCATTTTGATAAAATTTATCAGAGAACAAAAGTGGCTAGTAAAATTTCCTTTTCCCGCACGAGACTATTATGTGTTTGCCGTAAACTTGTAAACTGACAAATAACCATAAAATATAATTATCAGTAATGAAATTCTAGGAAAAGTCATGAAAACTAGGACAACTGGAAATATGCTTAAAATAAAACTGAAATCAAAAAAGGTCCGGCTAGACCCGTGATCACGATACCGATCCCCATTCACAGTTACCGTTACGCCGTTTTCATTTTCAAAGAAGTAAGGTCCAATGATTCCTCCTGACCAAATTGCACACAAGACTGTTATTTTTAATGGATGTAAAGGTGACTGATGAATAATTTGAGGGTTTTCCATTGCCCAGAACCGACTATTCTGTTTGTTCACATATCCATTCAAATGAAAATGTGCCTCGTCACTCATTATGATTTTTTCATGAAAATCGGGGTTGTCAGGGCTAGCTGTAACATCCTATTGGCATATGTACGGCGGTGTAAATGGTCTTGTTGAAGAAGCTCTTGTGTCAACTGAATCTTAAATGGAAACAAATGCAAATCCTTGTGCAAAATTGTGGCCAAAGTTGTTCTTTGAAGACCAAGCTCCTGAGCACGGCGTCGAATTGAGGTTGATGGATTGTTTTGAACACTTCCTTGAACAGCAGTAATGTTTTCAGCGGATCTTGCAGTACGTTGTGGTCGAAATCATTCACTACACGATAAATAGTGCGTTTTGTTGGCACGTTGTTTATTCCCAAAAATTTCACGTAACTTTCTCATCGTCATCGATGATGATCGATGATTGATTTTGATAAAATGTTGTAACGATTAAAACACGTTGGCTTATCGAATATTTTTCTATAATAAATTTGTCACGTGTCTACTTCACATTCATATATTTTGCAACGAGCGAATCTTTCTGTTTTGGATTTTGTTAACCATCCTTTAAGGTTAAGAAAGTTTTGCTAAAACAACAGCAGCGCATATTCAAGTTTTTGTAATGTGACAGCATTAGTGTTCATTATCTTTATTGATGCTACTCTTGTTTTTGACATAAGCAGCCTGATGTGACATTTGTCATTGGCGGTAATTATCCTACTGTATAGTACAGTTTAAGTTTATTCAATGAGTTCGTTCTTAAGACTAACTTAACAATTCAAAATAAAACTTAACCTAGGGTGCATTATTGCTCTTATCTTTATCTTCCCACGAAGGGAAATTTCATGTACAGGAAATGCCAAGTGAACCTCCGAACAACAAATAACCAAAATGTTGCAACTCTTTGACGGTTCCTTTGTGCTTGTTGCATATAATCTGCAGCTGAATGAGGTTTAGGACCAAGTAAACCAATTTTTTTTTTTTTAAGTAAATAATTGTGGAGAACACAACACGACAATTTTTTTTTACCTTTTCTGGCCGGAGATATATTTGAGTTTGAAGCACTCTAAAACTATTAGGGAGTATTTCAAAAGAATGTCTGCTCGGCATGACTTAGACGGAAATAAAAAATTCTTTTTGTTGTCTTAGTACTATTATAAGGATATGGTTTCAACAAATGGTTTTCTACACCAAATGCGTCATCCACTATAATAGTATAGGGTAATTTTCTGTTGTTCCCAATAAATCTGTCACTGGGAAAATAATTATCTGCTTGATTTATAATAGTTATTAGGGCACTGCGGTTCAATACTCCAGCAGCCAATATCAACAAATAAAAATTTAGAGTCCGCACTACACATAGCCAATAAAACGATTCTATTAAAACCCTTATAGTTATAATAAAATGCGCCGTCTGCTTTAGATGCACAAAAAGCAATATGCTTGGCGTCTAACGCTCCCAGATAAAGGGGAAATTGCCATTTTTTGAAGTATTCATCTGCAAAGTCCTCCCAATCTTTAACACTCGTAGGAAACTGAAATAAATCAAAAATATGAAACTACTCATAATAGATCTATGAAACTTGGATCAATTTAAAGTGCAAAAAATTGGCTTCTTAATGCAATTTAAAGAAGTTAAAAATATGTAATAACAGAATAATAATATCGTCTCAAATGCGTTAAGTCCGAGTGGCCCAACTTGCCCCGATAGCCGGGTAAGTTGGGCCAGCCTGTGGGGTAAGTTGGTCCAAGGACTGAAAAATGAGCTCCATAGAGATGCTCGTAACAAAACTCAATATTTATTATATAAAATACTATACTTCAAGGTTTATAACATTCGTTATAAATGATTTTTAAAAAAATATGAAAAAAATATGAAAGTAAAAAACTACGAATCATAGTCGCTATTACAATTAATGCAAATAAAGACTACCCCCACTCCAGGTGAACACTTAGTATGAGCCCAATTTCAGTTCTTCATCCTCTTTAGAACTTGATTTTTGCAACACCTTTGTTTTTTACTTGAGTTTTTTTTTTCTTTTTGTCAACCTTAGCTTTGGCCATTTTCCTTTGCTTTTGTTCCTCTTCCAGAGCATCTATTTCTTGGGTGTCAGTTAAGATTGCAGCTCGTCTCTTCCTTCTTTTGGTTAGTGTTTTTTTTTCCTTGGAAACAGAAAAACAACTTCTGGCGAAAATGTATGAAATCATGTAGATGGCAAAGGGTTTACGGCTGTGTCCTCCGCAGGGTTCTCAGCAGGAACAGTTGAGCTTGCTAAAAATCTCGGTTATTATAAGCAATGGGTTTCCGTAAACCAGATAAGATTAAATAACTTACCTGCTTCTGGACGATCTGCCACATATGATGGTTCGAAATCACTGGGAGTAAAAATCTCCCTGTTGTATGGAAATATTCCAGTCTTTTTAAATCCATTGATTGATTGATTATTGGGGATGTAGCTAAGGGAAGGGACTCAGCTACAATTCAAAAAATGTCATAAATTGTATTTGTTCGCCCTGGATTGCTACGTAGCCATCCATCTTGTGTGTTAGATAGATATTTTTTAAAGGGTCCAAATACGGAAATATGGATGATATAGCTTATGGCTACAATGAGGTGGAAATCAGAGCATGACAATCCCGTGTTTTTTTTGGCTATTTCTACTGTTTCAATAGAGAGATGAGAAGAATTATTGTCCAAGACAAGTAATACGGGGCTTGCTTGAGATGGCCTCACATGCTTTATGAAGTGGAGCATGAAAGCAAAAAATTCGTCATTCGTGGCCCAACCGCTAGTATTTGCAGTTCCAATGCAGTCTGGTGGACCTCCGTTAACAAAGTGGTCTTTATACTTTTTTCGAGAAAATATAAACATAGCTGGGATTGCAATCAAGGAAGCTGAGACAGCTACTATTAAAGTCAAGTTTGTACCACGTTCCGCTGAAGTCATCGATCCTATATTCTTTTTGCCCTTAGCCGCAACTATTTTGTTTGGCTTGCACACAGTGGACAGACCTGTCTCATCAACGTTCCAGATATTCGAAGCGCTGAATTTATTTCTGTCCATAGCATTAGATAGTTTATCAAAAAAGCTATCGACGTTGACATTGTTGAATGAAGTGGCTCTGCCCATACTTGTAGCTTTCGGCTTCCTTATTGATAGTCGGTGGTTCCTTTTAAGAAAGCCTATAAGCCAGTCTTTACCAGCCATCTTGTTTATATTCCAAGCATCAGGAAAATTTACATCAACTTTGATGGCACATTACGAATGAAGCTACGTACATATCCCAGTAGCTCTGTAAAACAACCTTCGTCTATTCGAAAATAACGACGATGTTGCAAATAAAAACTTTGGTGCTTGCAATATTGTACTCTATGTTTGCCATGGAGGTACACTTAAGCTGAAACCCTCTAATGCACATATCACATCCAATAGTTTTTAAATGATCGTCTTCAACGTCGTTTTGCAGTTCGTCGCTACATTCTTGGCATTTTTCTCTGATCTTGAAATTCTTTGAGCTTTGAAATTTTGTTTTCTTTCTTCTGTAAGCGTTCTGCTTTCCTTTTTTGAACTTTTTTATCTTGTTTTTCTTTTTCTTTGTTTGAATAAATTTCTCTCCATGCTTCGGATGAAATTGCGCTTGGTGTTCTGTTTTCTTTTCTATTCTTAGTACTTTTTTTGGCCACTTAATTTTGGATAAAAGAGATGCGTAGAAATTTTTGAGCTTGATAGTGACGGTATGTTAGATGTAGATGGTGAAAAATAATCCAAATCTCTAAGGCACTGTGCACTTGTCGATGGAGTTATTGGTATAGTCCTTTCAGGATTTCTAATAGGGACTTGCTCAGATGAATGTTGTGCAACATCGTCGCCCTGGTTGCTGTTTTATTTTCCTTCTCCAAACTGCCATCATTTCGAAGATTGTAAGCCCCAACGCTTAAGTTATTTAAGTTTTCTTCTGCTAGTACTGGATTAATTTAATTCTAATAATAATTCTATCGAGATCGTTTGTAGATGGAACTTTGTCAGCTTGTGAAGCTTCTGCAGCAATAACCTCCAAAACTGACTTTACTTTAACCCCAACATCACTTAATTTGTCGGACAGGCTTTCAATAACTTTGGCTGCAATTTTAAACTTATCGACAGAAGGTCTCTCGGCTTTGGAGCTTCAGCAATTACTAAATTTTTGATGGAGTTCTTAACGCATTTAGAAAAATCGATAATAGTTGGATTTAATGGATAAAGACCGCATTTGCATATTTTTTCATTATGCTTTCGTTGAAAAGAGGGCAAACATTTTTTTTTTTTTGGTGAGTGATTGTCCTAGACTTATTATTTGCCACTCACGAACAGTCTTTTTCCAATCTGAATTAAAGGGCTTAAATACACTTACGTCTGCTGGTTGTATTGTGTGGCATTGCATATAAAATGATCTGTTCCTTGCTACAAAATTCCCTTGACTCCAAAGTCAAATGAGATTTTTGGACCATAAACAAATAATATAATTGGACGTCTTACTTGGTCTGTCAGTAAGCGTTTATGTACACAATTAGCCACGAACTCATAAAATGTTTCACTGCGCATCTAAACGATCTCGTTTTTCCCTAGGATCCAAGATTGGGGCATATTTTCAAGAATGTCCTTTGGAGGATGTAAGTATGGGAAAACAACCATAGGTTGAAAAAGTTTTCCATCAGCCGTTTCTTTTTCATTACCAGCACTTGTTTGGTAAATATTTTTATAACCCTTTGGTGCTATTACTTTGACAGTTTTTTAACAAAGGCAAAAACTGCTTTCATCGCTGTAGAGGATCCTTGATGGTGCATAATTTCCTCCTGATTTATGCTTTTTAAGTATTCTTCTAGCTCTTTAAACCATTTTTCCTTTGTGGGGCAGAAATGCCTTTTTCAGGGCGATAATTATAGACTAAACCAAAATATACTTTTCATAAGGTTTTTGGTATGCTGAATTCAAATCCGAAGTCAAAAAAACTGTAACATTTTAGGTTTTTGAGATAATTCCGTTATAAAATTTTATATATACTCGTACTTGTATGGTAGTTCTTTGTGTAGTGAGGGATTTGAATTTACAAAAATATAAATAAAAAACCAATTGTAAACTCAATATTTTCCTCATTTTAAACTCAATTTTAAACATTCTTACATATTTTTTTAGTGGAGTATTCATATACTCGTATTAAGTTAAGGTTTTTGAAGGATTTCAACGGCAACATTTTGATTGTAGATTGTAGACAAATAATGTAGATTGTAGACAAATAATGTAGATTGTAAAATCTAAAAAAAAAAAACAAAAAAATTTTGTGTAACTAGGTTCAAAATTAAAAAAGAATTTCTCGTTTACCTATGATTGATGTTGTTAACAAATTATTTGTGTAATTATGACTATTCTGAGTCCTAAAAATATTCGATAATTTCAGTATGCCGTTGGTTGTTTAAATCGGGCTGTAAACACATTTCGATAGCTTCAGAATCAAATGGAATTTTCCTCGTAGGTCTTCTAACTCTCTGGTTGGTAATAAATGGATCTGAAGATATTAATATTCGGTTCATAATGTTAATGTGTCTTGTCTTGATGTTTTTCGACTGAAATATTCCCTGTACATTTTAAAGTCCTTATTCCGGGCTTCTAACGCTTCTTCACTGAATTCTCCGATGGGCAATGCACTTTGAGAAACTATTTTATGTCCATGAATGAGAATTTTATGAACTGAAGTGCTCATATAGTACCAAGGATACAGCAATACAAACAACTTCGCGGTTTCAAGACCGTAAATTTTAAATTTTGAAACATCTATATTAAATCCACTTCAAAATTATGTGAAATTTTTTTTATCAAATAAACATCTATACCAGTTATTTCACTTGATTTAATAGAGTTTTTGAAGAAACGCCCGGCTACATTTCCTGTGTTTGTATTGCCATATCCTGGCTTGGGTCGATCAATTTTTTAACGCCAATTCTTTTTCGAATGCCTCTTGAATGCGTGACTTGTTTTGAGCAACACAATCTTCTGTGGCTTTCGATTTACGCCATTCTTTTACAGGCAATTTATAAGCAATGTGAAGCAGGCATTCAAACATTCTTATCCATGCATGAAGAACGGATATTCCAAATGACAAAAACTGATCAGAGATTGGAAACATATTTTCTAATTGTGTCGTATTGATCACGGGACAGTTTTGCTTCTATAAGCATCGACAAAGCTTGACCAGGAGTTAGCATAACTTTGGAACTTTTTGCGGTGTTAGGTGGAGTGGACAAGATTTCTTCTAATAATTCTGCAGTTTTTTTTGTCTCCAGAAGCTCGAAAATTCATTTGAGCAGCGAAAACAAGCTCTTCTGCAGATCTGTCTCGAAGATCAGCTACTCTTTCGCTTACTCACCAGATCAAAACTAGTCTGAGGGCGTCCATACATATAATGGCTGAGGGGTAGTGAATACATTTTAAATTTAATTTTATCTTGAAGCCAAACTGATTCATTTTTATCAAACACTGATCTTGTTCGGTGGCTTTTCTTCCACTTAAATTTTAGTTCAAATTTAAACCGTACTAATTCTTATCTTAGGTCTGACACATGATTTTCAGAGCAGTTTGTACTTCTCATTAAAAATGTCTCAACATCTTCAATTTTTTTATCAATACTCTTAAATGTACTTGTAAAAAAGATTTCGCAGAGTTCCTGCCTTTTGCAGGATACCTTAAATATGATGAAAATGGTTTAATATTTTGCATACTTATGAACACACAAAATTAAAAAAAAATATTTCAGGCAAACATTTTTTACTTTTAACTTCAATTCCAAATAAACTAAGAAAAACACTTTACATCTGGTTTAAATGTTTGCCTAATCAAAAAATACCGTTATTCAAAAGAACTAATTCTATTTAAAGAACATACCTGATTTAACAAATTCTATTCAAAACTTTTTCATAAACAATTGATTTTCAACGTAATAACAGCGGCCACTTATTTTACTTAGTTAAACACAGAACGCAATTTTAACTAACCTGTCAATTTTGATGCCGAATAGTACAGTGATAGACCAATTAATTGAAAAAATAAATTCCTGAATAATGTGGGACATTGTTGTGCAATCAACATAAAACATTTAATGATTTTAAATTAACACCAACACTTTCTTTACTTTAATTAAAAGAACACAAAACGTTTTTGATTATTAAATTTATTGAACTTGTATTACCACTAAGTCTGGTGGTTGAACTCTGACTGACTAAACTAAACTTTAATATTTTGGGAGAGGATTGATCGTCATACCAAACCACAGCACACGAACACGACATCCACACACATGCACACAATCATCCCCGCGAGCACAGAAGGCAAACCATCACCAATTCTGCTGACTTCGAGTTTTCATTTATCTTGCATGATCGCCCACGCATCTCGGCATTTGTTATTATTATTGATACTCTGTCGTACAGTTAGAAAACTATTATTTGTTTTCTTATGGGTTTGCCAATATAAGTCACAGCAGCACGACGTATCGAATGTACATTCTAGCGTGTGTTCTCTTGGGCCACCAAAGATGTTTTCACAAGACTTCCGTTGTCACCAAGTACGAATAATAAAAGTATCAAGACAAAGCACATCTCAATGTGGAACTATGATTATGAATCGAGGTCAGAGTGTTTTTGTGGATTTGGTCATCCGCACCCGGAGAAGACAATGACGCATGGTTACGCTGCAGGGTGGTACATACACATGCGAGACTATGGTTTGGCGGGCATAACAACATATTATCAGTTAATAGAAACAGTTATTTTTATTATTTATTGGATTATATGCAAGACCCCACCGTGAGTGACATGCTCTTTCATCAAATGATGCGTCAGAAACTTTAGAAACAAATACTGTAGCATTAACATTTGGATTTGGAGATGCAAAAGTAAATGAACTTAAACTAATAACAAATAAACTTAAAATAATTATCTTACTACTAAGTGTGGGGCTTCCACATCGCATAAGTGTGGGGCTTCCACATCGTGTATCCATTGTTACGCACTCCATGATCTGGTCCTAGGAATGGTAAATTATTCTTACTATTATTATGATTGATTTTACTATTATGACGATATTTATTCGAAAGCAAACAATGAGAGCCACAATTATAATTGGATCACTATAAGCAAGAATAAATAATAACTTAAATCTACGTGCCTCTCCGAGGTCTTACTGTTTAATTTGAATGAACAAAGAAAACTGTGGGGCTACCACTTCGCAAATTGCCTAATTAAATGAATTTAAAAAGGGGTAATGTTAACACTCACACTAACCAAATTTTATATCAAAAGAAACAAAGATCAATAATATCCATGGTAGATTATAATGAAGATTACGTCCTAAATATTCTTAAGACGATTCTTCCAATTAAAGGAACTTTAGGGCTTTATTGCTACGATGATGATATTTTCATCAAATTTCAAAAAACTGTAGTGAGCTATTTTTCAAATATACCTGGTATGAAAATTATGAAATGTACTAAATTTCTTAAGGACTTGACTTGTAAGGAAAAATTATTGGAATTGATTGAAACGACTCATATTGCGAAAAATCACAGAGGAATCGAGGAAACATTTTTAGAATTAAAAGATCTATACTATTATCCCAACCTCAGACTGGAAATTCACAAATTTATTAACAATTGCATCCTTTGCAATATGTGCAAGTACGACAGAAGTCCTATCAAGCCAATGTTAATGGTAACATAAACTCCAAATAAACCAAATGACATAGTTCATATAGATATATGGTTTTTAAATAAGAATTGCATGTTCCTGACTTGTATAGATAAATTAACAAAGCATGTTTCGATTCACCCTATATCGGATCGAAACTCTATAACAATAGTCGATGTTCTCCATCAGAGATTTTCAATATTAGGTAAACCAAGCAAAATAATAGCTGACAATGAATTTAACACTGCATTCATTAAGGACTTCTTGAATAAAGAAAACATACATTATCACTTCACATCCCCTAACACACACACAGGTAATTCTGTGATAGAAAGGTTTCACTCTACACTCAATGAACATATTCGGTTGTTTAAACTTAGCAACGATAATAAAGATACGGACAACAAAACATTAGCCTTTAAGGCAGTTCAAATGTATAATGATACAATTCATTCTACTACTAAACATAGACCCTTTGACCTTCTGCATTCGATGTTAAATAATTCGGATTGGCAAAAGTTAAAAGAACTTTCCCATGAACATAAAAATAAGAGAATAAAAAGAATGAATGAGGTACGAAAGGATCCTCATAGTTACAAGAAAAGAGAACTGGTAAAGAACTTAGGTTTTCACAACATAAAACACCTACCAAGATATATCATAAAAGAAGTAAAAGAAAAAGGTAACACTTATTTTAAAGATAAGAATGGCCTTAAACGAGACAGACAAATAATAAAAAGACCATACAAGCACCAAACTTCAATAAAAAGTATAATATTTGATCGAAAGCTAACAAGAAGAGCCTATAAAAAGAAAATAAACAAATAAATATACTTAAGCTTCTAGCCCTGACCTTAACCATTTACCTAACATACTCTATTTTCTATGAATCCATTGTATCTTAATATATCTGTACACATATATTTTTTTGTTTTTCTTTTGTGTTCAAATGAAATCACTGTACAAACTATACTCTAAGCCTAGAAATAAGATTTGTTATACATGTATAAGTCGAGTTACTTTCACTATTCATCATCTATTCATCAATATTACAACATTATATCGGTATATCCAAATATAAATATACCAATTATGTAACTACTCACATATATATACATATATATATATACATACATATTTTTATTTTTTTATTTTTTTTTTTTTTTTGTTAATGGAAACTCTAACTATATATTATTACTTGTTTCATATAATATTATCATTATTAAAATATTGTACACAGCCAAATGCAGCATAAGCAAATAAGATTAATATTAGAAGACATCGGTTAAATTTTGTCACAACAAAGGGAGCACGTATACGACACAGTACGCATCCATATATGTATATGCATAACAAAAATCAATGGACATTCACGTCAAAACGTTTTGTCCATACAACGGCGGGAGGAGTGACATGCTCTGCAGTAGCAGCATATCAACAGCAGCATTCTAATAAACTAATATGTTTATAAACATGCATACATAGACATAGAGTGACATACTCTGCAGTAGCAGCATATCAACAGCAGCATTCTAATAAACTAATATGTTGTTTACGAACGACTGTCACGTGTCTCTTTTCTGCATGCTGCCCTTTTGTAAAGCGTAATTTTTTGGCTCTCTTTGTCGGTATTGCTTATGTTTGTATTAGCTGTTAGTTTATGTTTTAAGAAATGATCGGCACTAGAGTTTTGGACGACGAAGAATAAAGTCATCTTGGTTACTTAATGTAATTTTGTGTTTTTTATTTTTAACCGTTTTCTACCGTAACATAAC
Organism: Chalcosyrphus nemorum; assembly: GCA_949716465.1. Lineage (NCBI taxonomy): Eukaryota > Metazoa > Arthropoda > Insecta > Diptera > Syrphidae > Chalcosyrphus > Chalcosyrphus nemorum. Next base: position 73,039,537 of record OX454333.1, read on the forward strand.
TCGTGGCGACGGTCCTGCCTTTGCATATGCTTTCAGCTTCTCTCATAGGTAAGGCAGGATTTCTCTTCATGAAAGATTTGAGCCATGTTTTACCCGGCCGATCATTTTTGAAAGGTGTTTCCCTTTTCGAATCGCTTATTATTTTTTGTACCGTATTAAGGAGGTCATTGGTCTTTAAGGGAAACCCACAATTGCACATATCGGTTCATCAGTCAGCAATTTTGGCTTCTTCTTCAGCTGTTAAGTAAGGATCTGGCCCCCTTTTTATTACCTATTATTAAAATTTCAGTACTCGGACACCCTGTCCGGAAACTAAAATCAGTATAAAATTTGGGCTCTAGTATACGGACAGCAAATTTTTTTTTTTTAATTGAATACAGAAATTAATTATATTTAATTAAAATTAAACCTAATTTGATTTGCAAATGCAATAAATAATGTTTATTAAAATACTTACATTTTAAAAACAGTGTTTTTTTTTTTAATAGAAAAAAAAACGCCCTTAGCTCTACACTTCACGACTGCCGCGCACCAGTATTTTTCGACTTTTTTACTTTACGTTTTTTACGTAGATTCTTACAGTTTTTTAAGTTAGTTTTTTACATGTTCAATTTTTACTACGCTTATGTAAAAAACGTAAAAAGGTAAAAAAATAAAAAAAAACTCGGTAAATAATATAAATTGGGGAGCTTAAAAACAAACGATGAGAGTTGTATCTGATTGATCTGTGCGGTATACAAAAAACTATTGGGTTTTTATCTCCTTTTCGATCAAATTATTAAAAAGCCCGATTAGTTGAAAACAGATTCTCTAATCCAAAGTTTATTAATCTTTAAGCGTATGCGGAATACGGACTCCCAGCAATGAATTTATAAGGAATAACCCTTATATTATACTGTATTCTTTTCCTGAAATACATATATTATTGAAGTCTGACCAAATAAAAAATCGAGAAAAATTTGAATTTTTTTAACAGTGAAAGATATACAATATTTATAATTCTTCTGTTTCAATATCTATATAGTCTGCATTAGTTAAATATACATGAATGAGTTTTTTAGACCTTTCAAAGGTCAATCGATTTCTTAAAGGACTATGTATTTGAGCCCAGTTTGAGAAAACCCTTTCAATTTGCGCGGAAGATGCTGGTATATTAAGAAGCCTCAACGCTAAGGATGACAGTTAAGAATGATGAATGCTCGCGGTGCTCCAAAAAACTGTTGCTTTTTTAATTTCTTTTTGAAAAAGTGTATGAAAAATATCAATTTGTTGGCGAAAACAGTGCAAGCTCATTAAGAAGTGGTTTATTATTTGTTCTTCGGATGTCGATAAAATGGCTTTGTCGTAAAAAGGATTTAAATAATATGCAGTTAGTGAGATTTTATTTAATGCGATGTGTTCTCCAATACTTGTTGAAAAGATAAGGATGTTGTCCAGATAAACTAGGCATATTTTTTCCAATATATTCCTTCAATATATTGTTAATAAGCTTTTATTTGACTTATACACGACTTAGCCCGACTACCCTTGGATATGTGGTTGTTGTGATTTTCGCTTGCTGATGTCTGGAACAGATGCAGTAAGGTATTATGCTTCTCTCGGCACTTCTGGCGTGAACTTGACTGGCATGACTGGAAATGCTGCTCCGGATAGGTTTGCTCGTAGGTAGAGTAGCTCTTGAGCAGGTGCAATTGGCTAATCATGGATCAATTGTTTGAACAGAACATCATTCATCATTGGATGTGTCACTATTGCTGTACTTTGTGGAGCTGGCTGATTTTCATATACACATATAGTTTTGACAAAACTGCTTTAACTTGTTCTCGCATGTTTAAATATGCGAAGTCGGTAGCTCGCTTCTCCATTTTTCGATATATCAATATTTCGTCCAAATTCTGCTCAATTGTACGTGTTTTTAATTGACAGAATTGTACGCTTCTTCCCTGCGTCAACTAAATCAAACACTTGTCCAGTGAGCCTTTCATGTTGCTGAAAAGCACTCGCAACCTCTCGTCCTCATCTGTGCTGCACCTATTTCCACCGTTGTTTTAGACACTTTCTGCTGTGAGATGTCGTCCTTTTACTACGTCTTAATCTCCATACGATTCTCTGTATTGTCTCTTAAGCGGTCCGGAACTTTACGACCATCTGATTCGGAAATTTGTCCCGAATCGAACTATCAGTTGAATCAAAAATCGCCCAATTCTGCTCCAACTCTTCAATGCACTTTAGGAGGTAGGAATGCGTCTTTCTTTCCTCCTCATCCTTCCCATAGTTGCGAGAAATTCGGCAAATTGCTTCACCCACCAGTTCTTGCTGAGCCACGAAATAAAAAAGTTAGACCTCACTTAATGTTAACATTGAAATAGATTAATTTTTTTTAAATGATTCTTTTATTTGATCGTGTTGAAGGTTCGTTGTCGAATTACTATGATTACAATTTGAGGTAATAAATTTTTTTCATGATGAATACTATTTGGATTGACATTATTCTTGATGATGATGTAAGGTTTGTGGAAGGTGTACATATTTAATCTTACATACAATTATTGTAATTGTTTTAAACTTTCGCTATATTAATGTTATTGTTTTTATTATTTTGGCAAGTTATTACATATTTTAAGTTCACTGTCGGTTAACCGATTTTACAGCTGTCCGTATACATACATATGTACATACATAAGTATGCATTAAGACTATTTATTTTTATATTCTATTTAAATATTTGTATTCTGATAAAATATATTTATGTTAAAATTATGCATTTTAATCAATAATAATAATGGCAAAATGTCAGTAAAGTAGTAATTCAAAGATCGAAGACTTTGGTGGAAGTAGAAGTTCGGAAAAGTTTATTTCACAGAAAAGTTGACCAAATTTGAGCTCCGTACGTTGCCTTAAAAAATTGACTTTTGGTTAATTTTTTAAAGTGTGACTTTTTTTTTATTTGCATTAATTTTTTTTTATATCATGAATCTAAATAAACGATATAAAAAAAATACATAACACAGAAGCCAAGTATTCCGAAGAAATGTTTGTTTTTATGGAAGCAGCATGCCTATCGATCAACTTGATCTCGTTCTCGCAGAAGGTTAAGATTAATACTGACTTTTTCTGACGTGTATTGTCCATTTTGACATTGAATTTTATAAACCCAATAAACAATTGAATGTTATAAACCCAATAAAGTACGACTATTTATGAACGAAATATTAATTTTCTACAGATTTTGAAAACTGTCCAGAAAAGTTGACAAGCTCTGGCAAATTTCGATCAACTTTTCCGTGCTTCTACTGTACTATGAAAAGAAAAAAAATGCATTAATAAATAAAAAATCAAATATTGTTGTAATTTTAAACAATAATGTTTCTGAATTACATAAATCTTATTTGTATGAGTTCTTAGCAAGACCTCTTATATGCAGGCCTTATCGGGAATAAAAATTACCCCAATATTTTTCGAATTAAAAAAAAGTAAATTAATAAATATTGAACTTCAACTCCGACAAATGACAATAATAATTTACATTTTCTTTTACTTATGGCTTCAATGGATTTTAAACTTTGTGACAATATTGATATTATATTTCTTTATTATAGTATTTTAAATCATCAATATTTTAATAAAAGTTGAATAAATAGTTTAGAAATTTTACTGTGACATCTTTTAACAGGAATGTAAAAAAAAATATTAAATCAAATAATTTATTGAAATAAAACCAAAAATTAATTATAAATAAATATAAAAGAAACTATTTGAAAGCTTTATTTTTTAAGGAAGATCAATGGAAATTGTATTGTTTTTATTAATTTTCTCCTTCATGTTAACTTTATATCTTAAGTACTTTTGTATAAAAAAGCGTTCAAATAAATAAAAAGCACATATTGTCTTAAACTACTTTTACACTTCTTTTGATTGAGCACAATAATAGTGTTTATTATTATATATTATTATTTAGATTAATAATCCAACTATTATTTATTCTTTTGGGAAGCTGTGTAACGATAACAGTTTCATAATATTTCAGCTACTAACTTATTGTGTACCGCTGACGACTTAATTCGTGTTGAAAAACATGGAAAAATGAATATTAAAAAAAAAAATGGTCCATGTTGTGTAACCGCATCCAGTCTAGGTTTTCAAACATTAGGCTTTCAAAATGTGTATAAGGACATCAGGCATAAGGAAGCTGTAGTGAGATGTGTGTGCCTTTTTATCAAATAAAACAATTTAATGGAAAATAACATGTTTAGTACTTCATGAAAAGGTAGACTACGACACTAAGGTAAGTTCAAATAATATTTTTAAAATTTCGACCTTAGTAATTGTTTTTTTTTTTACATTTCTCAGAGCAAATAGAAGGAATTGAATCCTTAATCCTGCACCCTTTCATATTAAAAATTTATGTAGACCGTGTTTGGGGTACAATTGTACCCCAGTACATTAACAAATTAATTTAACTGCAAATTAAATGAATTAATTTCTTTAATTATAAAAAAATTAAACTCCTGCAACTCCTGACAACGTCTTTGGTAGTCGGGCTTATTTAGTTTCTTAAATATGAACTATAATATTACAGAACAGAGCCGATATAGCCGATAGTAGAGAAGTATTCATTACAGATTTTCGATCTCAAGATTTTGATGAATTTGGACATTACCATTATGGAGAAGCCCAAAAAAGTGGGTCTGGCGATGACGTCTGTCTGTACCTAAACAGGTGGACGGAGTTTGATCAAACATCTTATGTATAGTCATTGGGATAATCCTTAGAGGGGAATTGAAATGTTTGTCCTAGCGCTTAAATTAACGGCACTTTATTTAAAGCCATTTTTATAAAAATAAGATTTTTTCGAAAACAACTCTAAGGAATTTGATTAAATTTCAGATTTGATTTAGATTGATAAATTCCATTCAGATGACATAAAATTTCTTACCAAAATTAGTAACAACAGTTCTTAACCTATAATTTTTTGGAAAAAAGCCGATGTGCACGAAAACGGTTCAAACGATTTCGTTTAAATTCCACTCTGAAACTAGTACAAAGAAATGCAAAGAGATGAGACAACATTTTGGCCAAAATTGGTTAGAATAGTAAGTACTTATGGATAATTTGGCTAAAAGACATTTTTCTTGAAAACGGGTAGAACGATTTCATCAAAGTTTATGCATTATATTAAAAATCGCAAAACTATAAAATGGTGTTCAAAATCTTTGGTTCTTTTCCACGGAATAAGAGGTTTTAGCCAATTTTCTCGAAAACAGCTCCAACGTTTTTTTTTTTAAATTTCTTATTTGGACTAGTTTTGTAAAGTCCTATAAAATGGCGTCCCATATTTTTTTACAAAATTGTTAATAATGGCACATTGCTTATAACCGAGTGATCAAAATGCCATTTATCTCGAAAATGGGTAAAAAGATTTTTCTTAAATTGCATACGTAGACTAGATTTTTAACGTTTTATAAGATTGCATTTCACATTTCAGCCAAACGTAATTGTGCCTTTTTCGCCATGTTCAGAATTGTCACTGCGTTCTCATTGGGTACAATTTCTTACTTTCGATACACCGTCTGTAGGTGAATACTTAAATATTTTGAATATTTTAAAAATAGTTTCTTCTATTTACTTAAAGAAGCTTTTTCGAGTTTCATGTAAAATATACTGAAAAAAAAATTGTTCGTAAAGTGGGCGGATTTGAATAATTTTTAGCACTTGTAGACAACATTTCGTCCAAAATTTAATTATTTTTTTTTTGTTATACACATTCATATGTACAAAAACCGTCTATCGTTTTTGGTTATACGCATTCAAAGACCGTATGTTTATAAAAACCTTGGTATTGAGGTCACCTTTCACAGAAATTTTGGAAAAATAAATCGGTTCACACATTACAGAGAATGATTTATTAGAGTTTTTCTCTGTCTATATTGTATGTATGTAAGTAAGTGCAAAGTTTTTTGTTCGTTCTTTAGTTACGTATCTATAGAGGTGGGTCCATTGGACTCATTTTTGTTTTAAATATTTTGATTTAAATTTAAAAAAGAACTAGAAACACGTCCTTTTGTCTTCAAATACTTCGGCTTACTGAGGATAGGTTAGGTATTAGAGCAGATGGCAGAGGTTTTTATGCATTTTTGAAAATTAACACCACATCAGTTAAGGGTTAAAGTCCTGTTTCTAGTTTAATAAGTCAGGTGTACCGCAAGGCTCTTTTCTTAGCCCTATTTTATACAATTTATTTACGTCTATTTTTACAATTCTCTTAAACTGTGAAGCAACCAATTTTGCAGATGACACTGAAGTTCTTTCATCTCATGAACTTGCTCGCTACATTGAGACAAATCTTCGCATCGCAATGGAAGTGCTCGAAACTTATAAAAATAAGTAGAAAATTAACCTTAACGGTGAGAAATTGAAAACAATCTTTTTCACACGGTAACGAAAATCTTGTTATCTTACAAATTTATGAATCAGTTATTAATTGAAGAAATTGTGTTAAATACATACCGACGACGTATACATCTACACAACAAATTAACCTTCAATGAACATATAGCCAAAACTTTGCAAAACGTAAATATGTATATGTAGAAATAAATATATTATACAGAAAATAGTGTGTTGTTTTTGGCCAAAAAGTCGCGCACAAGTAACGATGTGTGAGCAGGGGCGTTATCGTGGTGCAAAAGCCAATTTTTGTTCTTCCACAAAGCCGGGCGTTTCTGGCGGATTGCTTCGCGCAAATTGCGCATAACTTGCAGGTAATATTCCTTATTGACCGTTTTACCCTGTGGCAAGAACTCATGATGCACCACGCCCCTGTAATCGAAGAAAACTGTCATCCATTTTTTTGAATAGGTAAAAATCGAAGACGATCCAAAACACGTGCAAGCAAAGTAGCTGTCAACAATTAAGTGAACATTCAAAATGGCCGAGCTTGTAGGCATGAGTGAGAGACATGAGTACCAACATAACGCCACAAAAAAATCGAAATTCGAATATAGGTAACCCGCGCAAATTCAAAATTCGCGATACTTTTTGAACACACCTCGTACAGTCACTATCAAAATTTGTTTCCACAAAAGCACAAAAATGCAAAAAAAAAATAAATAATAATTTAACACTAATTTTCTGCACGTAAAGCGTGAGAAATGGAATAATTTAGCATTTCAAATGGCAAAAGAGAAAAATTTCAGAAACGTTTTTGGCTAATGCGTAACTATTAACTATTTTTAATTGCACCGATACGTAGTATAGTAGCACCTGTGAATGCTGCGAAAATTTTGGAATGGTTTGTAATTATACGAACATGGAACTTAGGTACAGTTGTCCATTTCACTGATCTCATAAGTTGACCAGTTCGTTGACATTGTATGAGCTTCCGACTGATATTTTTTCCCCGCTTCGCTTCGCTTATCTTGTTAGTGCTGGACCTTCGCCTATTAAGAGGGTAAATTTCTTACTTTAAAATTTTCAATTGTTTTCAATCAAGAACTTTTCAATATCGATAAGAATCGTTTAACAAGCATGCAAAACTTATAAAAAGAAAACTGTAAAGTGAAATTATTTGCAGTTCGAATTCGTTTGCTTCGGAACTTACAACAATATTAATTATATCCCGCAAAATGCATTTATTGCATTTGACAGCTGTTTTTCTTTTGATTTTGACATTCTCCAGTTTAAGTGTAGCTTTATCCAATAATTCTAGTGATTGTACTGCTTTTAAAGAATTCGAAAACGTTTTGGAAAACGGATTACCCAAGATGTTTGATGAACTCAAAAGATTTAAAAAACAGGCGATGGTCGATAATGGACCGGTACCACCGAAGGCCGCTAAGCGTAACAGAAATCGCGTTGTACTAAACCCAGAAGAAATAAAGACACAGCTTCAAGCCAACAATGATGCATTGAAGAGTCTTAAAAATGCACCTGAAGAAGTAAATATAAGAACTCTGCTACAAGGCACTGAGGTTGCACTGAAGGGTCTAAGTTTTGTACTTGAATTGGAGGCCAGAAAGGAATTAAAAGATCTAAAATCAAACAGCGATGCATCACAAAGCCTTCAGAAGGCACCTGAACTAGAAGAAATAAAGACACAGCTGGAAGCCAACAATGATGCATTGAAGAGTTTAGACATTAAATCTGATTTAAAAGACATAAAGGCACTGATAAAAGCCTGTGGCGTTGCGATGAAAAACTTAAAAAAACAGCTGGCAGATAATGATGCCACAATGGAAAATATAAAGGAACAGCTGACAGCTAATAATAATGCGTTGGAAGAAATGAAACAACACCTAGAAGACGATGCGGCAATGGAACACATAAAAGAGCAACTGACAGATATTAGTGCTGCCATCGAGCTTATAAAGGAAGAGATATCGCTTATTAATAAGCATTTGACTGTTAATGAGGCTGCGTTAGAGAATCTTCAAATCACCGCAGAATTAAAGGAAAAAAAGGAACACCTGATAACAGATGATGGTACGTTAAAGAATCTTTCAGAACTTGATGCAATTAAGAAAAAATTGACAGATAATGATACTGACTTAAAGTTTTTGAGTGAATTTATTAAAAAATACTTTTTTTGACGTGTATTGTCCATTAGGACATTGAATTTTATTTCTGGTTCTTACATTCGTCATAAACCCAATAAAGTACTATTATTTATGAACGAAATATTAATTTTCTACAGATTTTGAAAACTGTCCAGAAAAGTTGACTTTACGGAAAAGTTGACAAGCTGTGGCAAATTTCGATCAACTTTTCCGTGCTTCTACTGTACTATGAAAAGAAAAAAAATGCATTAATAAATAAAAAATCAAATATTGTTGTAATTTTAAACAATAATGTTTCTGAATTACATAAATCTTATTTGTATGAGTTCTTAGCAAGACCTCTTATATGCAGGCCTTATCGGGAATAAAAATTACCCCAACATTTTTCGAATTAAAAAAAAGTAAATTAATAAATATTGAACTTCATCTCCGACAAATGACAATAATAATTTACATTTTCTTTTACTTATGGCTTCAATGGATTTTAAACTTTGTGACAATATTGATATTATATTTCTTTATTTCAGTATTTTAAATCATCAATATTTTAATAAAAATAAAACCAAAAATTAATTATAAATAAATATAAAAGAAACTATTTGAAAGCTTTATTTTTTTTAAGGAAGATCAATGGAAATTGTATTGTTTTTATTAATTTTCTCCTTCATGTTAACTTTATATCTTAAGTACTTTTGTATAAAAAAGCGTTAAAATAAATAAAATGCACATGTTATCTTAAACTACTTTTACACTTCTTTTGATTGAGCACAGTAATAGTGTTTATTATTATATATTATTATTTAGATTAATAATCCAACTATTATTTATTTTTTTGGGAAGCTGTGAAACGATAACAGTTTCATAATATTTCAGCTACTAACTTATTGTGTACCGCTGACGACTTAATTCGTGTTGAAAAACATGGAAAAATGAATATAAAAAAAAAAAAATGGTCCATGTTGTGTAACCGCATCCAGTCTAGGTTTTCAAACATTAGGCTTTCAAAATGTGTATAAGGACATCAGGCATAAGGAAGCTGTAGTGAGATGTGTGCGCCTTTTTATCAAATAAAACAATTTAATGGAAAGTAAGAAGTTTAGTATTTACTGAAAAGGTAGACTACGACACTAAGGTAAGTTCAAATAATATTTTTAAAATTTCGACCTTAGGAATTGATTTTTTTTTTTACATTTTTATTTATTTTATTTATTTATTTATTTATTTTCATCAAGCTGGGTAACGTTAATGTGCACCCTGAGGACTACTTAATACAAAATTAATACTTAGTATCAACCACCAAGGCTTAAAGTTAATAATAAACTATTTTTAAATATATTTCGATTAGCTTCAAAATCTATTAAGTCACAAACATTATTTGCTTCACGTAAACATCTACTTAGAGGTTCATTAATACCATAGTTTACTCTATGAAAAGGAACATGAAATAGAAAACGATTTCTAAGTGCTCTCGCAGGAGCATGAAAACCGATTAAAGATAAAAGGTAGGGGCAATCAATATGATCATGCATTAGATCACGAATAAACAGGATCGAAAAGTATTTCCTTCTAGTGTAAAGAGGTTGAATTCCAAATAATTTACATCTAGTATCATACGAAGGCATATCAGTATACCAGTGAAGTCTCCGATAGGCAACTCTAGTAACTCACTTTTGAATCTTCTCAATTCTTAAGGCATGAAGCTCATAAAAAGGGTTCCACACTATACTGCAGTACTCTAGAGTGGACCGAACAAATGAAAAGAAGAGACATTTTAGGGTAAAAGGGTCGGAAAAGTCATTTGAATTTCGTAAAATAAAACCAAGCATTGAATTTCCTTTTGCAATTAAGAACTCAACGTGACTCAAAAAGTTAAGTTTTTTGTCAAATACAAAGCCAAGGTCTTTTTTAGATGATATAATTGACAAAGACATATTACCGATTTTATATATATATGTATAATAAACGGGAGAAAGATGTCGACAGTTACCTACTTTGACATTTTGAGACATTTAAGTATAGTAAAGTAAAGTGTTCTTCACACCAAACTGTTAATCTCTGAAGATCTTTTTGGAGAAGAAAACAATCATCTTCAGATCTAATTTGTCGATAAATTTTTAAGTCATCAGCATACATAAGACACTGAGAATTCAATATTATATCAGGAATGTCGTTAATAAAAAGGAGAAATAACAAAGGGCCAAGGTGACTACCCTGGGGAACACCCGCAGTAACATACACCGGTGTCGAAATTTTATCTTCGATCTTAACATATTGAATACGTTCCCTTAGATAAGATTTGATCCATTTAAAGAAGTTGGAGTGAATTCCTAATCTATGCAGTTTTGAAGAAAGTATGTCATGATTTACTCTGTCGAAAGCCTTAGAGAAATCAGTGTAGAAGACATCGTATTGAAGACTATTCTCGAAGCCTTTCAGAACAGAGTTGCAACAATTAGTGTTAGTAGATCTACCACTAACAAAACCATGCTGGTAAGGAGAAATAATCCTCTTAAAAACAGGTTTATGGATGGGTAATAAAAAAGAACTTTTCTACTCCTTGAGAAAATTTCCATCATCAAGAGAGCGGTTGAAAATCAAGTGAAGGGGTAAAGCAAATGAGCTAGCACACATTTTTAAAAAAAATGGGAGGAATCCCATCAACCCCTGATCGCTTATCTAATTTTAAATCAGATAGCGCCGATTCAACGTCAGGGATTGAAAAGGTCATAAAACCAACATTTACTGAATTTAGTGTAGAAAAGCCAATATCCGAAATAGTAGCAGGTGTAGCTGGAGGATTATTCATATAAACAGATTGAAAATGTTTAGCGAACAAATTGCATATGTTAGTGAGATCGGAGGAAGTAACGTCTTCATAATGCATGCAGCTAGGAATACCATTCAAAAGCCTCTTACTATTGATAAAGGTCCAAAAGGATTTACTATTAGTCTTTAAATTGGTTTCAACAGAAAAAATATATTGTTTATAAAGAAATTTGTTTAGAACTTCAAATTGCTTCTGAAGAATTCGATACTGTTTATATAGTTCCGGATCGTTATTTTTTTCGAAATTGCTTATAAATTTAATTTTTTCTATTATTTATAATTCTTCTATTAAACCAAATAGGTTTATTAGCAGAAATACTTTTAGTTTTGGGGACATACATATCAATTGCTTCCTTTACCATTTGAGTGAACACATTATATGAATCATTTAAATCAGTACTATTAAACTTCTGATACCAATCAATACAATAGAGATAATTGTTTATACTATTAAAATCAGCTTTAGAAAAATTATATTTTAAACTAGAACTGAGAGCAGATGGCTTACAGAAACTATAAAATTCAAACTTTAAACAATAAGAAATATGGAAAATTGAGTTAGGAAACATAGGAAACTTGGAGTTGCTGATATTTACGTCAAATTCTGAATCAACAAAGACTGAGTCAAGCACATTATTAAAAGAATTTCGAAAATAATTAATTTGTCGAAGGTCGAATTGGGCGAAAGTATCAACAACTTTACATTCATGTTGCAAATTTATATTATAAAGAATTAATCCAGATTCATAAGAGTCAAATTTCCATACAATATTTGGTAAATTTAAATCACCCAACAAAATTATATGTTGATTATATTTTAAATTCCTTAAAACAAAACAACTATTATCGACATGAGCTTTATACAATTCAAATGAACTACTTGGTGGAATATAACTAATTACAATAAAAACTTCATATATAGAATCAAATTTTATTTTGATAATTAACTGATCAATATCCAGAGAACTCGCTGATGAGGGTAGGTCAAGTTGAGTGCATTGCAATGATGCACGCACAGCGACCAACACTCCGCCTCCCCGCTCGCAGTCCAACATTTCATAGCAACGATTGTTACGGAAAACGGCATACTGGAGGTTATTAAACATTTCGGCGCTGTTATGACTCTCAGTGAGCCCATAGACAAACTAACATAGACGGTCGTCTTCGGCCGATTTGGCCGTTGGTTCCCACAAGAGCAAAAGTACCACGGATTTTGAATGTATTCTGACGTTTCCGTCAAAATCGAATCGGAGCTCACGCACACATGCTTAATCCGCGGTACATTTGATGGGCGCAGCCATTTTCCTGTACATTTTATTGTTGTTAATTGAATGACAGTCAGCTGAAAATGTGGTGTGCAAAAGGAAAAAAGAGACACCACGATTGTTTTTATAGTTACATCTTGTTCGCACGTTCGGTCACATGTATTCACAGATAGGAAAATTCAAATCGGCGTACTTTACAAAATTTTCGGCAGAGGAGGGAGAAGACGACCGTCTATATTAGTTTGTCTATGAGTGAGCCAAGTCTCTGTGAGAGCAACGATGTCATACTGGGCAGAGGATGGGAAGAGAAGCACTTGATTCATTTTTGTTCGAAGACCACCGGTATTTTGGTAGAATAAATTAAATTGATTAGAAAAAAGAGAGTAAGAGTTAGAAGGTGCGTTAAGAGAATAATTTAAGTTGTTTCTTGTTGATGAAGAGTTGCATCTTCGTTTTTAGTGTTCCGGACCTTAAAAGGTAAGACGGAACACTTATGGGTTTGATACGGTGTCTGTCTGTCCGTCTGTCCGTCAGTCTGTCACAGCCCTGTAACTTTTGAACCGTTAGACATAGAGAGCTGAAACTTTCGCTATGTATACATTATGTGGAAGCCTGCACAAGATGGCGGCAATGAATTTCTTTTTGGGAGCCCTTTTTTGGGCACCTTGTATGAAGGGCAAAAAAAAATTATTTTGTTCCCCATCATGTGGCATATCAAAGTAATATATGTAAGAAATATTTTTTTCTGACAAAATTTGTTGAACAAAAAAGCCTGCCAAACATTTGAAAAATGTTGTCCCCCCCCCCTAGCGGCCAGACCATAAATGGTAAAAATATGAAAAAAAATGGAGATACGTAGAATTTCGTGTAGATTGTAAAAACAATACGAAAATTCCTGTATTTTATATATTTTCTGAGAAAAATTAAAAAAATGGGGCATCTAGTTACCCCACTGTATCTCCCTCAGTTTTTATGTTATCCAAATAATTTTTACAGTAGATCATTTTGATATTACGATTTGCTCAAGTTTCAAGTTTCATCCAAATCCGCTAAGTAGTTTCCGAGTTACAGATTTTAGAAGAGCGCATGGACTTCCCTATAAGATCTTCTCTTGCTGCTATTGCATTCCATTTCGATTTTTGAAAAAAACTAAGTCATTTGCTCGAATGGATCTTATATGTTAGCTCTATGCTGCTTTTTAAAACTAAATAAGTTTAAAAAAACTTAAATTTTTTTTAATTTTTTTTTTGCAAAAATATATATTCCTTCGCATGTCAAGTATTGCCAGTGTTTTGATTTACTCAAACCATTTAACAAGCAAAGTACCGTTACATGCATTTTTATCCAAAAGCTAGGTACGCCATGTTTTATATTGAAAGTGTAAGTTAAAATGGACTGGAATCTCAGCTCAGTATTACTAGGACATACCAACGTACAAGACATTACATTATTCATATCAAAACCAGTATTAGGTGTACCTATGCAGGATATGAATAAATTGCCTTCTGTTTAATGACAATATAAAATGTCCGGAACACTATTGCACGAGGTCCTCCTCGCACTTGCACAATTTTTTTTTGAAAGAGGAATGCATTTTTTTTATCTGTACGAAATATGGCCATACAGATGGATCGATTATACAGGATAGTTTGTCAGATGGAACACTTTGTTTAAAATTAACATGGCTTAGAGAGGATAAGTCAGAATTTTCTTTTACTAACATGTAGCACTTCATACAATTACTTGGAATACCAGTCTTCACTGAGATATGATTGATTATATCGCTTGTGTTCGTATTGGTGCGAAATTTAGATAAGTGCACCCATTTGATAGAAGGCACAACATTAAGATTGGATGAATTATCAGAGCCGAAATTGTGGGCACTGACAAAAGATTATGATTTAAATTAGCATTATTAGCATTGTTATTAGATAAGTTATTTTCAATAGGAAATGATTCTTCGAAAGATTGATTATCTCTCAGAGCAAATAGGAGGAATTGAATCCTTAATCCTGCACCCGTTCATATTAAAAATGTATGTAGACCGTGTTTGGGGTACAATTGTACCCCAGTACATTAACATGGTACAACAAAAGTTCGAATTTAAATGCAAATTAAATGAATTAATTTCTTTAATTATAAAAAATTAAACTCCTGCTACTCCTGACAACGTCTTTGGTAGTCGGGCTTATTTAGTTTCTTAAATATGATATTACAGAACAGAGCCGATATAGCCGATTCGATTGAGCCACGTTCCTCCGTCTGTCTATCAGCAATTTCTAGGCCCGAAATTTTGAGCTAAGACCATGAAATTTTGTGTACGAAGTCTTTGGGTTTTGGGACAGAACAGAAAAAGTGTAAACATATTCACTTTTGAAAAAATTTGATTTTCCCGTAATTTCACATAAGACTTGCAAAATTTACTACAGTAAATACATATGTAGTTATGCCTTTAATGTATAATATATTATATACCATATATTTTATGACAAATTTGAAAAAAAAAAACTTTTTCCAGCAAGAATAACGGTAAAAGAATTACATAGGTATATACAGAAATCACGCGATCCGCTACAGACATAATATATACATACATATGTATATACATAACTTTTGCTACATGCTAGTATGCGGCGGCGTAAACGAATTATAGTTACATGTTTATATGCGATGACGTATACATTACTTTTGTTACATGCGCTTATCGTATGCGTAACATTTGCTGCATGACTGTATGTCGTGGCGTATACGTAACTTACATGTCCATACGTGGTGGCGTGTACTTAAATTCTGCTAACTGCATATGGCGTATGCGTAATTTGTTATATATTAATAGCTGATGACGTGTATGCATACGATGGCGTATACGTAACTTTTGTTGAATACGCATATACGGCGGCGTATACTTACTTTTGTTCACTCTTACTCATGTTCACTCTTCATGTATGGTTATCTGTGGTGATGTATTAAGTTTAATAGGTGGATGTATTAGATGCATTCCTCCTTTTACTTTACATACGTAGAAGAAACTTTATTAATGCCTCATTTTGGAATTTTAATGTATGCTTTCTCGTTCCTTCAGTCGGCTTATAGTAGAGAAGTATTCATTACAGATTTCTGCCGTCTGCCTGTCCCTCTGTCTGTCTGTACCTAAACAGGTGGACGGAGTTTGATCATACTTCTTATGTATAGTCATTGGGATAATCCCTAGAGGGGAATTGAAATGTTTGTCCTAGCGCTTAAATTAACGGCACTTTATTTAAAGCCATTTTTATAAAAATAAGATTTTTTCGAAAACAACTCTAATGAATTTGATTAAATTTCAGATTTGATTTAGATTGATAATTTCCATTCAGATGACATAAAATTTCTTACCAAAATTAGTAACAAGAGTTCTTAACCTATAATTTTTTGGAAAAAAGCCGATGTGCGCGAAAACGGTTCAAACGATTTCGTTTAAATTCCACACTGAAACTAGTACAAAGAAATGCAAAGAGATGAGGTACAACATTTTGGCCAAAATTGGTTAGAATAGTAAGTACTTATCGCCAATTCGGCTAAAAGACGTTTGTCTTGAAAACGGGTAAAACGATTTCATTAAAGTTTTTGCATTATATTATAAATCGCAAAACTATAAAATGGTGCTCAAAATCTTTGGTTCTTTTCCATGGAATAAGAGCAGATGGCAGAGGTTTTTATGCATTTTTGAAAATTAACACCACATCAGTTAAGGGGTAAAGTCCTGTTTCTAGTTTAATAAGTCAGGTGTACCGCAAGGCTCTTTTCTTAGCCCTATTTTATACAATTTATTTACGTCTATTTTTTACGTCTTAAACTGTGAAGCAACCATTTTTGCAGATGACACTGAAGTTCTTTCATCTCATGAACTTGCTCGCTACATTGAGACAAATCTTCGCATCGCAATGGAAGTGCTCGAAACTTATAAAAATAAGTAGAAAATAACCTTAACGGTGAGAAATTGAAAACAATCTTTTTCTTTTTTATCTTACAAATTTATGAATCAGTTATTAATTGAAGAAATTGTGTTAAATACATACCGACGACGTATACATCTACACAACAAATTAACCTTCAATGAACATATAGCCAAAACTTTGCAAAACGTAAATATGTATATGTAGAAATAAATATATTATACAGAAAATCTGCCTTATCAAACAGACTTAAACTTATTGCATTCAAAGTCAATAAAAATGCCCATAGCAAATTATTTTCTTCAACCATTACAATATACTTGTACAGACAGATATACAGTCACTATCAAAATTTGTTTCCACAAAAGCACAAAAATGCAAAAAAAAATAAATAATAATTTAACACTAATTTTCTGCACGTAAAGCGTGAGAAATGGAATAATTTAGCATTTCAAATGGCAAAAGAGAAAAATTTCAGAAACGTTTTTGGCTAATGCGTAACTATTAACTATTTTTAATTGCACCGATACGTAGTATAGTAGCCCCTGTGAATGCTGCGAAATTTTTGGAATGGTTTGTAATTATACGACCATTTCACTGGTCTCATAAGTTGACCAGTTCGTTGACATTGTATGAGCTTCCGACTGATATTTTTTCCCCGCTTCGCTTCGCTTATCTCGTTAGTGCTGGACCTTCGCCTATTAAGAGGGTAAATTTCTTACTTTAAAATTTTCAATTGTTTTCAATCAAGAACTTTTCAATATCGATAAGAATCGTTTAACGAGCATGCAAAACTTATAAAAAGAAAACTGTAAAGTGAAATTATTTGCAGTTCGAATTCGTTTGCTTCGGAACTTACAACAATATTAATTATATCCCGCAAAATGCATTTATTGCATTTGACAGCTGTTTTTCTTTTGATTTTGACATTCTCCAGTTTAAGTGTAGCTTTATCCAATAATTCTAGTGATTGTACTGCTTTTAAAGAATTCGAAAACGTTTTGGAAAACGGATTACCCAAGATGTTTGATGAACTCAAAAGATTTAAAAAACAGGCGATGGTCGATAATGGAACGGTACCACCGAAGGCCGCTAAGCGTAACAGAAATCGCGTTGTACTAAACCCAGAAGAAATAAAGACACAGCTTCAAGCCAACAATGATGCATTGAAGAGTCTTAAAAATGCACCTGAAGAAGTAAATATAAGAACTCTGCTACAAGGCACTGAGGTTGCACTGAAGGGTCTAAGTTTTGTACTTGAATTGGAGGCCAGAAAGGAATTAAAAGATCTAAAATCAAACAGCGATGCATCACAAAGCCTTCAGAAGGCACCTGAACTAGAAGAAATAAAGACACAGCTGGAAGCCAACAATGATGCATTGAAGAGTTTAGACATTAAATCTGATTTAAAAGACATAAAGGCACTGATAAAAGCCTGTGGCGTTGCGATGAAAAACTTTAAAAAACAGCTGGCAGATAATGATGCCACAATGGAAAATATAAAGGAACAGCTGACAGCTAATAATAATGCGACGGAAGAAATGAAACAACACCTAGAAGACGATGCGGCAATGGAACACATAAAAGAGCAACTGACAGATATTAGTGCTGCCATCGAGCTCATAAAGGAAGAGATATCGCTTATTAAAAAGCATTTGACTGTTAATGAGGCTGCGTTAGAGAATCTTCAGATCACCGCAGAATTAAAGGAAAAAAAGGAACACATGATAACAGATGATGGTACGCCAAAGAATTTAGGTATCGATTCAGAACTTGATGCAATTAAGAAAAAATTGACAGATGATGATACTGACTTAAAGTTTTTGAGTGAATTTATTGAAACATATTACATTTCAAGTGCAATTAAAAATCGTAAGTTTATTCTTGCTGAGAAGCTAATAATTGAGCTAGGAGACAGGGTAAAAATTCCTCAAATCTTAAGTAAAGCTTACGCAGGTTCGTCGAAGAATGAGGAAATAATTTTAGATTTCGCAAAACACACGGACAACGTCGATATCAAATTTCAAGTATTCAGTGCATTGTACAATGAAATTCTTCAACAATCCGATCCATTAAAGTTGATTACCTTAGCCAAAGCCCTGGAAACAGAGTTGCCAAATCATCCATATGTTAATGCTGATATCAATATCGATAGTGTCATAGAAGGTTTAACGAATATGTCTGTGGATATTTTCAGTACTGCTATGATTGACGGAACGTATAGTGAAAGTAAAGATGTTAAAGGGTTAGCGAACGCCATTTTAAACTTCCGAAGTGATTTGTCTGACAATGTGACTATTGCACTTGTAAATCGGGTCTATAAAGATATTCCTGTAAAGAAACTTGTTGAAAACATCAACAGCCAGAGCGAAATGTCTCAAATTATTATCGGATTTGAGGAGATCTATAAAATTTTGCAAGACAATGATGATACCAATAATGCCGCCGTCTTAGACTTGGCTTGGTACTTACAAAAACGTCAGTTACAAAGAAACTACTCTAAACTAGATAATCTATATAAGGAAAAAGCCAATGCGATAATTGAACAATTACCAAACTGTGCAAATCCAATATCGAAAGTGGTGGCTATCTATGCTAAGAAGCCAGAGGAATACTTATACGCCTCGGAAGGGAATGACAAGTATGATAAAAAACGGCGATTTATATTAACTCGTCCAAGGGTAACTGTGCACAAACCATGGGCAGGGTATTGGGGTATCGAAAGGAATAATGATTTTTTTTATTTTAAAAATAAAGATTCAGGTGAATTCTTGTACACTTCAAGTCGGATAAACTATTCCGGGAATTCAGATCTGCGTTATGTTTTCATTTCTATTCCGCCCAATAAGTGTTTCGAGGAGCAAAGAAGGTGGACTATTGAATTAGACGGAGGTTATTGCTATTTAAAGTCTGCCTACAATAATGGGTATTTGTTTGGTTCTGAAATCCATCATAATGATCAGTATAAATACGTGTTCGTGACTAAAGATCGATCAATGAAATGGTTTTTCTCGAAGTGCTATTACATGGCTAACGGCACTGATTGCAAATAAATCTCTTTTGCACCGAAATTCTTTTTTGTTTTTTTTTGTGATGTTTTCTTACAGAGATAGGAAGATACTCGTATAGCTGTTAGATGCAACTTCAGTCTGATCTACGTAGCTGATGGTCATTAGAAAACGATGACAGAGAATATTCTCTTTGGTGATTGTGCACTCGGGTGTTTTGTCGCAACTAATTGTTTTGTTGCTGTCAATCGAATGGTAAGTTGCATTGAATATTGTGTTCAAAAGGAAGGAAATAGCAGGACACCAAGCTAGACAATAACATATACATAGAATGGAATGGAATGACTTAGTGATGCTAGATTGTTGTAATGGGAAATCGTAGAATATAAAACAAATATTTTAAGGTTGAGTTATAGAAGATGGTTTGATGCTGGCGGATACATCTGCTAAGCCAGGTAAAAGTTTTCTAAGGTGTGGAGTAGGACTTGTGATAGCACCAGCAGGAAGAATGAACATGAACATATCCCGAGACCGTCAAGGCGACCCAGGTATTGTCAGCTAGGTTTCAGATTAAAGTAAGAAGATTTAACATCATAGAGTGTTATGCGACAGTTCCAATATCCAATTGGTACCGTCTATCTTTTAGTGGTTGATTCACAATGCAGCACGACAGCGGGACAGAAATCCTTGTCATAAAATCGTATGACAATACACAATGTAGGCGATATATTCGGCACTGAGCTCAAACCAGCAACGATAACTCTATAACTGAATACCACCTTTCTCTTTCTGCTAACTTTACAAATTCAAATTAGCCTGTTGTCACGCAGTACCGTCGCGAGAGTTTTTAAATTTTTCAAAAAAACGAGCTGCTATAGAACTAGTTTCGTATTTCATACATTTTCAGTGACTTACATATTTTTGACAGCTAGTGGTGGACTCGCCTCGCTCACACGTTGCACTGTGAATCGGGCGTAATGTATTGTGGACCAAAACAATACGAACTACCCAGTAATTATAGCAGTGGCTCTCAATCTTTTCCACCGTATGCCCCCCATAGAAAATTAACAAGCCACATGTCCCTAAAAAAAAAATTACCAATTTCTGATGTTGCATATTCTTTTTTTTTTCAGAAAAAAATCAGTAAATAAAGGGTTTTCCAGTAGGGATTTCTGAGCTTTGACATATGACTGCGGCGTTATTGATCAAGCTACATCTATTAAATTTAGTCTATTTTATTAAATCTGTTGTGCCAAAAACACAAAAAATACGAATAGTCATAATGTTCAACAATATATGCAAATGATTGAATTGCTTTATGGAAGTGGATCTTCTGTTCGAACAATATAATCATCTTTCCAAAGGAATATTCGCAACGTGATTGATAAATTTAAGTAGACCGCTTCAGTTAACAATCGATGAAATGAAAGATCTTCCGAAAATATCGCCGCTATCCGCGAGCGTGTGCTTTAGAATCGGAGGCATTCAATTGCACGCCGCGCACAAGAACTCGGCCTTTCGCAGACCACAACTTGGCGAATTTTGCGTCATCACTTGGCTCTACAACCGTACAAGATTCAACGGCCACAGAAGCTCAAATTTAATCACCATAGACTAATCCGTTTCTTCATTGACTGTGCTCTCAAGCAGTTGGAAGATAATCCCAGAGTATATCCATTATGACTAATGAGTAGGGACATTCTCCACGTGTTTCTTATCAGTTACTGGTTCTAAATTTGGCACAGGATGACTCCAAAAAAAATATTAATTTCTCATCAGTCAAATATTTATGCTTGTTGCTAGTTTTTTTTACTGTCTTTATTAAATTGTTTAACAATATGTTAAACTCGTGCTCGGATATAAAATTTTAGAAGCGGTTGTGCTAATTTTCCGGACAGTGTTATGAATGGCTCTTCATCCCTTTTATTTAATTAGCGTGGATGGCCTGATCTCCACAGATAATCGACAATTTCTGGTTTTTGTATGCTTTCCCACAGGCCTTTTCCCAAGGACAATATCCGCTAACGATTTGTCTTCGTTTACAAATTTATAAACACTTGGCGGAAATCTTCCGCTGTTCACTTGACATTGTCATTTGTTTTTTAACATGAACCTACTCTAACGGAGCATTGGAAGCAAAATTACATAAATTTCGACCTCGTAATAAAAAGGAATAAAACAATAGGATTTTCTCATCTTAAGAATTCCACTGTTTGTACTGCAATACATTTTATTGCTTATTTTAAAAAGTTGAGTAAGAGGGTGCAATATAAGACGAAATTTGAGTAAAAAAACTGCATAACATATTTGAAAAAAAAAAAAACATAATAGAAGTTAATCATTATTTTCATTATCATTTATTATAAGCATATTAGAACTTTGTCTATCGTACGATGAATTATATCGGTCTGCATACTTCATTATGCCTTACACACGTGACACCCGTTATTTTTCCGATTTAAGTTATCCAACAACTGATAACAATGTACACAACCCTCCCTTTTATATTGACTTCATCATTAGTGTGACCGTTTGCTACAGAATTCAGCACACAAAAATGTTTTAGAATAAAACTTCAAACCATCAAATATAATATACAACGATGTCATAGTACAGCAAAAAAGTTCAATTATATGTTCTAGAATGCAAAATTGCGTATCTTATAATTTTAAAAATCCATAATTAAGCCTATATATTCAATAACCATTGACAATAAAACAAAACTAAAACATAATTTACGAAGGCAAAGCTGGTCAACCTGAGTACTTCAAGTATGGAGAGGAAAAACACTACGACTCTGACAGTAACTCCAGACCGCGGTTTAAAAAAGCATTATGGGAAAATCTCATTTATGTTTCTTACGCATAGAGCCAATGGATCGTGCTGGCAAATTATGTTGTGTTCTCTTTTCATTGTAAGAGATCGCACATAAGGGTTGAAATCAATACTTTTTACCTCTTTTCCCTTATTGTACGTTTTTTTTTAGGTGTTTTTCGTGTAGTAGTAGCATTTACATGTGTGCGGAGAGTGTCCCTACTCACTGTAAGTAGATATACTCTGGTTAATCCCTATTTCGGTCGAAAAATCATATTCAGCGATAAGGTCCGTTTCTGTCCTAATTGGTTGGAATGTCCGCATCCTTTAGTAATAAATGTTGAAGCGCACAGCATACATATATACCTAGATTCTTTGCATAGAAAATTCACAATTCAAATTGTACTACGTATTACGATCGAGGCTCATATTATACTTACGAGTAGAAGCCCATATATTTATAAAAGATTTAGAATTAAATGGGTAAAATAGTAGAGTTGAACCGAAAGGCAACACCAACTAGTGATTTCCTACCCTAAGCCAAAACTTCTATAAAATTATATTGAATTGAACAATTTTGCAAAGGGCTATATATGTATGTAAGTATATTTCTTTCTAACGAATATACAAATGTTCCTACATTTGAAATATTTTGTAGCCACACAAAGAATTGAATTTCTCAACAATGTCTTTGTCAAACAATATCTTATATACCTACAAAGATAACATCAATATCCGATCTAAGGAACACGTTTCAAAATTTGTGAAGTTTTGAAAACAATCCTGGGCATTAATGTTGCATATACACCGCTTTCTTTACAAAATTTGTTTATGATTATGTTATCTCTTAAACCCAACGATCAAAGTGAATTAATAAAAATTTTATAAAAGGGGAAAGCTGAAATGTGAAACAAAGCTTCATTTTTTGATTCCGGCTTCAGAGGTTAGCAATTCAGTTCATGTTCAGTAAAAACCTTTGAAATTGAAAGATTTTATATGCCTTTACTTAGGACATGAAGACTATGAAAGTGGATGGGCGTGTCTCCGACCGTCCGAGGATGGTATAATGGAAATCATAAGAGTTTTTTGCGAGAATATCAACTCTTTGTAAAACTTCCTATAAGTAAAGTAATATTACAGGCATATCCCGGTTAACGTCGCTAATGCACACGCAACCTTAAGCGAGGTATGGTAACAATTCGTTGCCGACGTTATAGCGAAACAAAGTTTCGTGGGGCAATATGCTTATGGAGGACAGAATCTGAATTGCTATTTAAAAACATATGAAAAGGCTACAATCCGTCTAGAGTGGATCGTATGATACACTATCCCTTTCCTGTATACAACCTTTTTTTTCTTAATATCTCCAAAACATGAATTTTCTCAACAAGTGGGTGTGGTAGTGGGCGGATTTTAATTTTTTGTTAATATATACTGTATTTTGTTCATAAGAAGTGATATTCTTCGAATAAAAACGTCTAAAACCTTTTTTTTTTTTATAAAAACGCCCCTTAAATGTAGGCGTGGCTGAATATAATGTATGGAATATTTGTAGAGTAAAATATTATTATTATTAAGTAAGTTTTTTTCGAGTTTCATATAAAAATACTGAAAAAAGGGAAGTTTTTGAAAAGTGGGCGTGTCAGTGTGCGGATTTTGAAAATTTCTACACTTGTATTGCTTACTTTTGCACCACGGACCTCGCATACAAAATTTCATCGACCTAGCTCAAAATTTAGGGACAGACAATCGGACATTATTGGGTCTATCTGTAATATTTCTCTATGTTACAAACTATGTATCAAACTTAATATACCCTTAGGATAGGGTATAAAAAACTAAAAAAACGACGCATTTTGTGTTCTTTGCCAATTACAATATACCTTGATTCGCGTCACTCAAAAAGTGACGCTAATTACAATTCACACTAATAACAGTAAAAACTCATTATATTACGTTATACGGTCAAAAATCGAGAACTGCAATAAACATGGCATTCGAAATCACAGGCGACTTGCTGGTACACGACATACCTATAAAAAGTCTCATATCATACGTAGGTAGCAGTGGCATGGGGTCCATATAACACGATTCCTGTCGGCTTATCGGCGACAAACTCGCTCATATAGCCAAGACATGTAGATATGATCTCTGCTATTGTAAAAATAAAAGCAAAATACAGTGTTGCCATCAAAAAAATAAAAATCAAATCTGACCGTATGACCGAATTAACTGTTTTTTAAATTCGGTCAAAAACTCCGTTCAAATTATTTCAGTCAAAAAATCTGATCGATGTTTGATATATTAATCAAATATAATGAAATAAAACACATCAACTTTATTAAAGTATTAATTTAAATATAATAGAACAAAATCTAGTAGATAGGTACCTATATATTATAAAAAAAAATATCTACAATCCGATTGGAGCACCGTTATACTAGCTTGAAAAAGTTTTTTTTTTCAAATTTCTTTTTGAATTACTAAAAACTGTGAATTTTTCAAAAAGTGTGTGTAGTATTTTACACTTGTACTGCTTTCTTTTCCAAGAACCTCGTAAAGTTTCATTGATCATAGCTCATAGCTCAAAATTTAAGGCTCAGCAGATGGTGACAGACAGACGGACGATCTGTCTTAATCGCTCTCTGAATCGCTTTATGTATTATATTATGTATTATGTATTATATATTTTTATAATGACCTCATTTGATATAATACTATTGTGGAAAAAAAAAAAACAAAACAAATATGGTTTGAGATTGATTCACCACTTGCATCCTTGAAATTTAGAACTTTAGAGATTCTGTGCTTTTCTTTAAATCCCAATCGTTCAGCAGCAGATTAAACAAATTGGAACTGATGTGAATAATAAATTCCGTTTAAATTATTTCTTCGTTTCGGGCAAAAATCGGTTTGACCGGATTTTGAAATTTTGTCCGGTCAAATTAGAGAGTTTTCGGTCAAACCGGCAACACTCATAAACAGTGTGCAATGATTTTTTTGAAAAGCCGTTCATCTTCCGACTTATGCATTCATTTATCCACAGTACGATCTTTCAACTCTGTCCCTTTCTGGCGTATAGTGAAAGTTTATTTGCGATTTCTTTTTCTAACATCCATTAGCTTATCAGGAAAATAAGCCGGGACTTTTAGGCTTCTGTGGATGTATATTTGATGTGAAGAGAAAATTTGGCTTGCAACATACATATATTCACTGGTTGTTTGGTGCTGGATGATTATGGATGGAACAGAAATGTTTAAGTTTGAGGGAGGTTGGCAACAAAAAAAAGTCGACGAAAATCGGGTCATTGACTGATGCAGTGAGCCAAACGGCATTTGAAGGGTTGAAAATTTGTTATGCGCATGTTATGTTGTTGAAATATCTATAAAACATTTCTGATTTTTTTATACCCTATCCTAGGGGTATATTAAGTTTCATACATAGTTTGTGGCATAGAGAAATACTACAGATAGACCTAATGAAGTATATATGTATATAAATGATCAGCAGCACTAGCCAAGTCGATTGAGCTATGTCCGTCCGTCCGTTTGTGTGTCACCAGTTTTTGAGCGTTCAATTTTGAACTATGTCGATAATTTGTATACGAGGTCTTTGCAAAAGTAAGCAATACAAGTGTAAAAACTTTTAAAATTGGCACACTGACACGCCCACTTTTCAAAAAATTCACTTTTTTCAGTACTTTCGTACGAAACTCGAAAAAACTGTCTTGAGCAAATAGGTAGGTATATTTTTACTTTAAAAATTTTCCATACATTATATTCCACCACGCCTACATTTAAGGGGCGTTTTTATAAAAAAAAACTGTTTTCAACTTCAACTTATGTATGAATATTGAACAAAATTTAAGATCTGTCCACTACAACACCCACTTATTGAGAAAATTCGTGTACTTTTTCGTATAATGATCGACGAAAAAGACTAGCTGGCGATATCATTCGCATATAGTGAACGTGTTATTTAATGGTAGAGAAGATGTTCTAGGATCTTTGGAACAGATTTTATGTGAACCAGGAGGTATATCGATGCTCTGGTTATGTCTGAAAGTTTACTCTACAAAGTGCAGGACAAAGAATTCTGTTTTTCATGCTACTACGGTCATATTTGTAAAAACAGATATTCCTTTTAGTTTAGTTTAAAATAAACAAACTGATATAGAGCTTTGGAAGCGGGAAATCGAGTCATGATTTAAAAGTCAGATTACCTACATCTTCACTTGGTTGGTTGGTTGGAAGTGGCCAACACACTTGGACCAGAAATAGGTCCATTGTGATACCATGGAGTTTGGATACTAAATTCACCAATACTCGTTAGAACCATTTCGAGCTTCTTATGAAACGTAAGAGACTTTTTATGTCTGTATTATTTAGATCTCCTAAGTTGTTATAGTATGAAGCTCCTAAGTGAAGCATCCTTCTACGGAAGAGATCTGGCAATGATGACACCTATTGTGATGCCGATGTACGACCTGTTGAGAGTAATCAAAGTCTTAGAGAGTTTCAAATTCAGCTAAGGCCAAGTTTGTTTAGTCTCTAGACATGTTATACCACTTGTCCACGCGAAGATTTGTGCTCTCGATTGCATCCAGCTTGAATTTTTGTTTAAATGTAGAGATTGGTGCCTTTTTTTGGCATAATGGGTAAGGTTGTACCTAATCTGGCGAGTTCATCGGCCTTTCAGTTCTCTGGAATGTGCCTATGCCCCGGCACCCAACACAGCTGAATATCTAACTGCACTACCAACTCCGTAAGATCAGCAGTCGAGTGCTACTAAAGATGATATAGAGATCGAGACAATGGATTTGATGGCAGCTGGCTATTATTGAGCCACGGTAAGACTTCTTTGATCATCTGGAACATGCTACTGCTTTCTTATATGTTTGCTTTCCATATTAGCTTTCTATCCGGCACAATTATTTAGCTTTGTCTGAAAAAGTTAGGCTAATGTCTTGGCGGATTTCGTTGAATAGCTTTAAAGTACAAAAAGGTAACACATACACTTCCCCCTCTGGAAGTTTCATCCCACGCCACTGGTAGGTAGGTATAAGATATGCACGCGACCGTCTCAAATTTTTTTTAGCACACGACCTATATATGTGTGTACATATGTATAAAATGACTGCAACCTCAGTCATAGCCACTGGTGCATGAGCGCAGCAATTTAAAATATTGAGGAGCACACTTTTCTTTCAAATTCTTAAGAACAAAAACCTTTTGAAAATTCTTACTAGTCTGTTCTCACGGCATAAAGAGGAGTTGAATATGTTACTAAGCTTCTCTGGACTTGAATCATAATGTTAAATAGGGGATCACAGTTGGAACATTTCAATACTATGTATTTTCTGATCTATACCTTAGTTTACAACATTTCTTATCGGAAGGACCTATTGACCTATTGCTGGACCTTCGCCTATTTAGAGGGTAAATTTCTTACTTTAAAATTTTCAATTGTTTTCAATCAAGAACTTTTCAATATCGATAAGAATCGTTTAACGAGCATGCAAAACTTATAAAAAGAAAACTGTAAAGTGAAATTATTTGCAGTTCGAATTCGTTTGCTTCGGAACTTACAACAATATTAATTATATCCCGCAAAATGCATTTATTGCATTTGACAGCTGTTTTTCTTTTGATTTTGACATTCTCCAGTTTAAGTGTAGCTTTATCGAATAATTCTAGTGATTGTACTGCTTTTAAAGAATTCGAAAACGTTTTGGAAAACGGATTACCCAAGATGTTTGATGAACTCAAAAGATTTAAAAAACAGGCGATGGTCGATAATGGAACGGTACCACCGAAGGCCGCTAAGCGTAACAGAAATCGCGTTGTACTAAACCCAGAAGAAATAAAGACACAGCTTCAAGCCAACAATGATGCATTGAAGAGTCTTAAAAATGCACCTGAAGAAGTAAATATAAGAACTCTGCTACAAGACACTGAGGTTGCACTGAAGGGCCTAAGTTTTGTACTTGAATTGGAGGCCAGAAAGGAATTAAAAGATTTAAAATCAAACAGCGATGCATCACAAAGCCTCCAGAAGGCACCTGAACTAGAAGAAATAAAGACACAGCTGGAAGCCAACAATGATGCATTGAAGAGTTTAGACATTAAATCTGATTTAAAAGACATAAAGGCACTGATAAAAGCCTGTGGCGTTGCGATGAAAAACTTTAAAAAACAGCTGGCAGATAATGATGCCACAATGGAAAATATAAAGGAACAGCTGACAGCTAATAATAATGCGACGGAAGAAATGAAACAACACCTAGAAGACGATGCGGCGATGGAACACATAAAAGAGCAACTGACGGATATTAGTGCTGCCATCGAGCTCATAAAGGAAGAGATATCGCTTAATAATAAGCAATTGACTGAAAATGAAGCTGCGTTAGAAAATCTTCAGATCTCCTCAGAAGTTAAGGATAGGAAGGAGCAGCTGATAACAAATGATGCCACATCGAAGAATCTAACGACCGATTCAGAATTTGACGCGATTAAGAAAAAACTGACAGATAATGACAATGACTTAAAAACTTTGAGTGAATTTATTGAAACAGTTCACATTTCATGTGCAATTAAAAATCGTAAGTTTATTCTTGCTGAGTAGCTAATAACTGAGCTAGATGACAGGGCGAAAATTCCTCAAATCTTAAGTAAAGCTTACGCTTACTAAATCGGGTCTATAAAGATGTTCCGGTAAAGACACTTGTTGAAAACATCAACAGCCAGATTGAATTGTCCCAAATTATTATTGGATTTGAGGAGATCTTTATCCAAAGTGGTAGGTATCTACAGTAAGGAGAAGGAAAAATATTTCTATGCTGTAAACAAAATGTATGATAAGATCCATCGCTTTGTGTTTACTCGTCCGTTTATGACAGGCGGGACACGGCGGTCAAGATTTTGGCGAATTGAGAAGATTGATGATTATTATTATTTTGAAAACTATGACTTCGAAGGTGAATTCTTGTACACAAGTAGTTTAGAATGTTTTCAAAATGATGATCTGCGTTATGTGTTCACTTGTAGTCCCCCTAATGGGTGTTCGGAGGAGCAAAGAAGGTGGACTATTGAATTAGCCGGAGACTATTGCTATATAAAGTCTGCTTACAATAATTTCTATTTGTTTGCCTCTAATATGAAATATAGTGTTCGTGACTAAAGATCGATCGAAGGACTATATTCTTTAGCTGTTTTTTCTATAGATGTTTTTATGTGACTGATAACAGTGATTGCTAATAAATTTCTCTTACAATGAAGCTATTTTCTTTTGTGTTTGTTATTTGTTTTTCTTATTAAGATCTTATAAGATACAATCTTGCTATCTTCGTTTATTTAGCCGATTTTCACTTGGGAGACTGTGTACACGATTGTTCTGTTTTTGTATCTACTTGTTACTTCTTTTCTTTGTTTGGCTAAGGCTGTCGCATTGCTATTCCCCGAAGGATCCGCCGCAGGAGAGGTGCCGCCTAGGAATTCGGCAACATGTTGCGTGAATCAGTGCTTTTGATTTACACATGTTGGTGTCACCGGAATTTATTCGGTTTAGTAGGATAGGGAGTTTCCGTAGTGATGACAGATGTCTTCAATGCTCCTCATTGGCCGGAAAATAAATACGAGTAAATTTTTTAATTTAGTGTACTATTTCATGAACAATTTAAGAAAATTAATATTCAGACCTAAAACAATTGATTTTTTAAAGAAATTCTGCATTGAATTTGCATATTTTTTTTTGTGAATTGAGTCACAAATTAATTTGTTAATATGCCGTCTATTAATCAGAAAAACAAGTTATACATTCTTTTTTTCTGGATCACATCACCGAATTGGCGTCGAGACGAGATGCTAATAAAGATACTGATTCAGCTAAAGGTAAAAAAAGGAATGGTGAAAGAAACATAAAAAGAGTTCTAACTCATGAACATAGCCACGAACATATGTTTTGTTGACAGTTAATGTCTCACATGCCGATTACCTGCTGCGGTGTGTCCAATTGAACTGTTGCCTGCGTAGGAAGCAAAAAAACACGAATATTATTTGTCCATTCGTTTTCTTTGTGCAACCTCATAATTGAATTGCATATGTCCAAACGGAATTAAGTGTTTGATCATATAAACGATCTTATATTCAATGGACAATTCTGAATAAAATCCCAACACCCAATAAAGTTTTATATTTTATTGATTAGTACGCGAACATTCGTTACATTTGTATATGTACAAATGTATATTATAGGGCAAGCATTACATAAATTCGTGCGGATTTTCGATCTCCAGATTTGAACATTACCATTATAGAGAAGTCCAAAAAAGCCGATGCCATCTGTCTGTGCATGAAGATACATCCTGAGCTGTGTCTGTTACTATCGCCCTGCAACCCCCCTGTTGGGATCACTGTTGGATTTGGAGTATTATTTTATAAGTATATAATTAAGTTAACTAAACTGCATTTACGGTTAAATATATTATCTTTCGATGGGGAATTATTTAAAAACAGCAATAATATTCGTGAGCTTTATTTCTTTTTTCAACGCAGGCCTTATAGTCACAATAAGAAAGAAATAAAGACCGCTAGTGTTATTTCTCATTTTTCGGGAAATTTCTGAAAAAGGGGGCGTGATAATGAGCGGATTTAAAAAAAAATTTCAACATATACTCAAATTTATTCTCAAGAATTGATATAATTCGAAATCGAAGAAAAACAGGTTCTTAAGAAAAAAAAAAATTATACAAAAATAGTGGGCGTGGCCACACACAAAGTATGGGAGATGTGTATAAAGTAAGTGAATACATGGACATATATATGTTTATATGTATATAGTAAGTTTTGTCGAATTTAACGAAAAATACTCAAAAAGTTAATTTTATGAAGAGTGGGCGTGTCAGTGGGCGAATTAGTTGCAGGATGAGGTGAAATTAAAACTTCAATTTGATTTAAGACAAAAACAAGCATACTTAAAATTAACTAGAACCCCGATTAATCTAATCTACCTGGTAGAGCATCGCAGCATTACTTGCATACATTTTGTATAAATTTTGAGTCAGTTTGTGCGCTCAGTCATTGTTGGGTTCCACCCGAATCTTCACCAGTTCTCCAATAGTGTGTATGTTGTTTTATGCATGTATTCTTGCAAAACTACATATTAAGAGGCCTCCACCCAAAATGTCGAACTCAAAGTCGAACATAGTGTAGTGTAGAACCATGTTCGAAAAAAGAAAATAATTATCTTCGAATATAAAATATTGCAAAATGGGTTTTAGTAAGCTCTTTGACCAGAAATCATTGAGTAGAGAGATGATAAACTTTCTAATGGTGGGGCTGCATTGGTTTGCTAACTGTCGCAAGAAGGCTTCATATAGGTTGCTTTGTACCTCCAATATTGGGCATTAGCCTGGATTTTGAGGGAATCATTCGATTTTCCTTCACGCTTGTATGGGCTAGGTGCTCTCTAAAGTTGAGCCTATAGTCAAGGGGGATTTTTTTTTTTTTGTTTTTAAAGGGTGCTACAGACACTAAATAAAAACTTCGCGTACATGGTACGGTATCAGTAAATGTTAAACTTCTGCACAGTGTACACTAACAAAATTGGCGAATCATTTGCCCTGGTCCTAAAAAATCAAACTACATTTGATTTTACTTTCTGGTACGAGTAAAAAAATGGTTTTCAAATTTGTTGAAGTTGTATACAGACCCAATTGATTAGCCTCCCATTCTCTTAACCTTGGAAAAATAAAACACGAATTTTTCCAAAAATCCCTCTAACTCGAAATAATTGGGAACTCTCTTGAAATTTCGACTTTTAGGGAGCCGACTGTATAATAAAATACAGAGTAAGGTGATTCTTCCTGGTACAAATCATCTTCAACAGTTGTAGTTTGTCATCCTTTCGTCTTTAAAAGTTCTCCTAATGCTTCCCATTATAATCACCCCCAATCACACACACCTAATTACTGACCGCCCCCAAGTCCCAGTAGAAAAATAAAACAACAAAAAACGAAATCAATTCGTGAGAAAAAAAAATAAAAAAATTATCAATTTCTATCTGAAAAAAAAAAAAAAAAAAAAAAAATTCACACAAGAACATACACACAAACACGTTAATGCATATAAGGTATGGCGGTCAGCTGGTAAGGTTCAGTCGGTGGTGCACCTTCGTGGGGTGCAGATCGGTTGTGGGGCCACCCTCGTGGGGTGGAGATCGGTTGTGGGGTCGGCTATTCGGGTTCAGTCGCGAGTGTAGTTTCGTGGAGTGCGGTCGTGGATGGACCTTCGGGTGGTCCCCATCGGCTGAGTCGTCGGCTCATCGGGCTCAGTCGTGAGTGTAGTTTCGTGGAGTGCGGTCGTGGATGGACCTTCGGGTGGTCCAGATCGGCTGAGTAGTCGGCTCCTCGGGCTCAGTCGTGAGTGTAGTTTCGTGGAGTGCGGTCGTGGATGGACCTTCGGGTGGTCCAGATTGGCTGAGTAGTCGGCTCCCCGGGCTCAGTACTGAGTGTAGTTTCGTGGAGTGCGGTCGTGGATGGACCTTCGGGTGGTCCAGATCGGCTGAGTAGTCGGCTCCCCGGGCTCAGTCGTGAGTATAGTTTCGTGGAGTGCGGTCGTGGATGGACCTTCGGGTGGTCCAGATCGGCTGAGTAGTCGGCTCCCCGGGCTCAGTCGTGAGTGTAGTTTCGTGGAGTGCGGTCGTGGATGGACCTTCGGGTGGTCCAGATCGGCTGAGTAGTCGGCTCCTCGGGCTCAGTCGTGAGTGTAGTTTCGTGGAGTGCGGTCGTGGATGGATCTTCGGGTGGTCCAGGCTGGTTTAGTGAGTTGAATTTTATTTTTTTTCGTGAGTGTACCAAACAGTGGATTTCGTGCGTTAAATAGAATAATTCTTTGTTTTTGCTTTTCAAATAGAAATGGATAATTTTTTTGAAATTTTTTTCGAACGAATTTTTTTGTTTTTGTTTTATTTTTCGACTGTGGTCGTATAATTTATTGTGCGCGTGTGTGTGTATGGTGTGTGAAGCTGGGAAGCTGTGAGCTGCAGTTGGATATAATCTGATCTTCAAAAGGATTCCTTCAAGAGCAACAAATAAGGATGACAAAGGACAGCTATTGAACAGGAGTTGTAGCAGTGTAAGCAGTAAGCAAGCAGTATAAATAATTTATGTGAGTCCTGTGATTTTATATTCTATTTAATTTTTGGATCCTCACTTCATGTCGCCGGTAAGTTTTTACGATACGATTTTTTTCGATTTTTTTTTTTTTCGGAAAATTGTCGGACATGTGAACAGAAGTGGGGATATCCATTTGGTGTTGGGATATTTCTTCTTTTTCTTTTCAGGAGATCACCCTCCCT